>CM060368.1:30878084-33815919 GCA_030545235.1 Helianthus tuberosus | reverse complement strand
GACGAATCTCTGGTAGTACCTCTTCAGGATATAGAGGTAAATGAAAAGTTAAAATTTGTTGAGAAGCCATTACAGATAGAAGACAGAAAGGTCAAGCTTCTCAAACACAAAAGACTAATACTAGTCAAAGTCAAATGGGATTCAAAAAGAGGACCCGAATACACCTAGGAGCTGGAATCTGAAATGAAGCGAAACTATCCTCACTTATTTCAGTAAATCTCGAGGACGAGATTTTAAATAAGTTGGGGGAGAATGTAAGGACCTTCAAAATTGTCCCAAAACGACCCGTAAGTGAAAACCCGGACCCCTGAAACCCTACTGTGCATGAAAAACCAAGAAATCAAGAATATTGGTCTTCAGGCGGGCCGCGTAAAGGATAAGCAGAACCTTACGCGGGCCGCGTCAACTTATGTTTGACCGGATAAGCGTTCCCAGGCCACGTGGCATACACGTGGCAGCACTACTGATGACACGCTAGCCCTAGTCTACAACTAGGGTTCCTCGCGGGCCGCGTAAAGATTAGGAGGGGGTTTACGCGGCCCATTTCAGCTATAAATTGTTCAGTTCACGAGTAGTTCATCTGTGTCGAAATTTCATTCAAAAACACGAAGAATACTGCTCAAAAGTCGAAAATCACATTCACAGTAGTGAGGCGCTGCTACGATACAGGGTATTAACTCGATCGCTGCTACGATTCAATGACCGATCGATTGAAACTATACGATGGATGTTTAAGTGCTGCCCAAATTAGGGATATACTTTGTCATTCGCCGTGAATTCGATGGATGTTTAAGTGTTGCACTTTGTCATTCGTTGTGAGGGTTTTAATCTCGTGAGTTATCGTAAATGTTGTATTAGTTACTGACCTAGTTCGTGTGCATTGTTATTTAAATTAGGTTACAAGGCTAATCAGTAGGCTAAACTCTGCCCGTTTAAATCTGCAATGTGAGTCATTCTCTTTTACCAAAAGTATTTTATAATACTCCATTTTCAAAAGTTATAATTACAGGGGTTAAGTCGTGGTTATCTTGAATCACTGGCTAGTGTGGTATTGTGCACATTACTAATTTCTCACAGTTAGGCTAATAAATCCTAACAGTGATAATCATCACTACTTGGATGAAAGGACCCAATAGTGGTATGACAATCGTCACCAGGAGGTGACACGGCGCCAGATAAAAATAAGATAGAAGCCATTGTAATCGCTCTTATGCTGTAATTTATAACTATGTGTCGTTTTATCAAATTTGAATGACTCGCTAGTATTTCCCCGCTGATAAAATATTTTCAAAACATGTTTCAGGTGACTACTGTGAACCAAGGAAAAGTGCTACGGAGCACTAACAAAGCTTGAAGTAGTGGCTCAATTAAACAAACAAACAAACATGTTTTGTAAATCAGGGAATTTCCTTGCAAAATTCCTCTATTGTAAATTACGGGTTTATCCCGACTTATGAAATAAAATAATCAGGCATTTCAAGTTTTAAAAGATCCTGTTAAATCTTCCGCTGTCAACTCAATTAATAAATACCACGGGTTTTCTGTCCCGCGGCTCCTGGACCGGGTAAAACCGGAGCGGGGGCCGTGAACGGCCCCCTTTGTTTCTGATTTGTACATTAGGCTTCAATACTTGTACATAGGGCATAGAAATTAAAAATAAAATAAAAAAAGTGGTGGGGTAGGATCATCCTCCCATACCCTCTAGTTTTGTGGGATGGACCATCCTTGGGAGGACTATGACGTGGCGCCTACGTGGCAGATCATCCTCCCTTGGAGGACCATCACCATACCCTCTAGCCTAAAGTTGAAACTTTTTATCTGTTGCATGTAAAGTGAAGTAAAACAGTCAAGTTTGCATGCCAACTAAAATAAATACTTTTGGATTTTAGTGACTTGCCTATTACTGTGTCATTTGCCACATTCTCGGGGGACACGTGTAAAAAAACAATTTAATAATTATGTTGAAAGAAATTTCCCAATCAGTATGTATGTTTAAAAATCATGCCATATATACACATTAATCATCAAGATGTAATTATAGATATACATTATACATCGGTGGATTATTCATAATCAATATATTTACATATATCCGTTGATTACTAATAATTAACACTTACGAGCGAGCACACATGCGCTAGGTGTCGCATGCTCCTCTACTTACGAGCACGTAAGTAGCCACGCGCGCTTGCTCCTTTACATACGAGCACGTAAGTCACCACGCGCGCTTGCTCCTTTACATACGAGCGCGTAAGTCGCCTCGCGCGCATACTCGTTTACATATGAGCACGTAAGTCGCCTCGCGCGCATGCTCGTTTACATAGGAGCACGTAAGTCGCCACGCGCGCTTGCTCCTTTACATACGAGCACGTAAGTCGCCACGCGCGGTTGCTCCTTTACATACGAGCACGTAAGTCGCCTCGCGCACATGCTCGGTTACATACGAGCACGTAAGCCGCTACACGCGCATGCTCCTTTACATACGAGCACGTAAGTCGCCTCACGCGCATGCCCGTTTACATACGAGCACGTAAGTCGCCACGCGCGCTTGCTCCTTTACATACGAGCATGCCGGTCTCCATACGAGTCTGCTGCTCTACATACGAGCATCTCAGCCTCCATGCGAGCCTGCTGCTCCACATACGAGCACGTAAGTCTCCACGCGCGCATGCTCATTTACTTACAAGCGAGCACGTAAGTCGCCACGCGCGCATGCTCATTTACATACGAGTACGCCGGTCTCCATACGAGTCTGCTGCTCTACATACGAGCATCTCAGCCTCCATGTGAGCCTGCTGCTCCACATACAAGCACGTAAGTCGCCATACGCGCATGCTCCTTTACTTACGGGCACGTAAGTCGCCATACGCGCATGCTCCTTTACATACGAGCACGTCGGTCTCCATACGAGTCTGCTGCTCTACATACGAGCATCTCAGCCTCCATGCGAGCCTGCTGCTCCACATACGAGCATGTAAGTCGCCACGCGCGCATGCTCATTTACTTACAAGCGAGCACGTAAGTCACCACGCGCGCATGCTCATTTACATACGAGCACGTCGGTCTCCATACGAGTCTGCTGCTCTACATAGACTACATACGAGCATCTCAGCCTCCATGTGAGCCTGCTGCTCCACATACGAGCACGTAAGTCGCCATACACGCCTGCTCCTTTACTTACAAGCGAGCACACATGCGCTAGCTGTCGCATGCTCCTCCACATACGAGCACGTAAGTCGCCACGCGCGCATGCTCATTTACTTACGAGCGAGCACACATGCGCTAGCTGTCGCATGCTCCTCTACATACGAGCACGTAGAGTCGCCACGCGTGCAGTCGCCTTTATATACGAGCACGTAAGTCGCCACGCGCGCATGCTCCTTTACTTACGAGCGAGCACACATGCGCTAGCTGTCGCATGCTCCTCCACGTACATAAGTCGCCACGCGCGCATCCTCATTTACTTACGAGCGAGCACACATGTGGTAGCTGTCGCATGCTCCTCTACATACGAGCACGTAAGTCGCCACGCGCGCAGTCGCCTTTATATACGAGCACGTAAGTCGCCATATTCGCCTGCTCCTTTACATACAAGCACGCCGGTCTCCATACGAGTCTGTTGCTCTACATACGAGCACCTAAGCCTCCATGCGAGTCTGCTGCTCCACCTACGAGCACGTATGTAACAACCCTCGGTAAAACCAACACCTTCATGTTATTTCCGACACTCTATTATATCTTAAAATACCCTTATATGCCTTTTATTACACCCCGTATGTGAAAACCGAGATCGAAATATGTTATAACATATAAAATAAATTCAAAACACTAAACATTAAGCAGAGGCGGGCCGCGTAGACCCACCCCAACTATTAACGCGGGCGGTATGAAGGTGAGAACCTGATTCCGTCTGATTTCTTAAGTCCAGGCGGGCCGCGTAAGACTCCGTTTAAGTTAACGCGGGCCGCGTGAGATCTGAATGGTGGCACAGCCCTAAGCTGACACGTGTCGATATCGTGGCGGGTCTACTTGGTGAGCCGGACAAGCTAGTCCGTTGACTAACTTTGACGCGGGCCGCGTAGCCCTGAGGCTACCTTTACGCGGGCCGCGTGGAGATCAGAATCAGGCCCTATATAAGAAGGCCTCGGGATTTCGTTTTCCGTCGCTCATTCCTTTCATTCCAAATCACAATTTCTGTAGTAGGCTTATAATACGCGGGTATTATACCCCTAATTAGCGAGGTTCTGCTCCGTTGTAAGTATTATAACCCCAGTTTCATAGTAGATACGCTGCCCGATTGATTTAGGGTTCCGTAATAACTGTCGTGGTTCTGCCCGACGTAGTTGTTGGAATACCGTCTCGGGGAGGGTATCATTAATATTTTCAAAGGGTTATGATACTAATCAATGTACATTTGTATAAATTATAGATTATATCCAGGAAACCCTTACGCGAAGTCTAAGATAGCAAAGTGAGTTTATCCTCTTTTTGTTAACCTTTTAGTAATGTTTTACAAAACCTTAATTGTTTTACAATGTGATTAAGCGGTGATTGAGTCTTTGTAGTTCTTCAATTACTGCCGGTATATTGGGGTTTTGTATACAAAATTTACTACCTTGTGAGTAGTAAGTCGGGGATGACAGGACGTTACCATTGGACGACGAGTTAGCCAATGAGTAATATGACCCACAAGTCATGATTGACAGTACTGAATGAGTAATTATGTAGAAATAAACAATGCGATCGCTCTCAATACTGTTTTAATTGATAAAATGTTTCTTGATTAAACTGGGATTCACTCACCAGTATTTCCCACTGACAAATGTTTTTAAAACGCGTTTCAGGTAACACAATGTGACAGCCAATTAGTAAAAAGCCAGCTGGAGAGCACTGAAGGCTTGGGAAAATGTGGCTATAGTATCATTAATATTTTCAAAGGGTTATGATACTAATCAATGTACATTTGTATAAATTATAGATTATATCCAGGAAACCCTTACGCGAAGTCTAAGATAGCAAAGTGAGTTTATCCTCTTTTTGTTAACCTTTTAGTAATGTTTTACAAAACCTTAATTGTTTTACAATGTGATTAAGCGGTGATTGAGTCTTTGTAGTTCTTCAATTACTGTCGGTATATTGGGGTTTTGTATACAAAATTTACTACCTTGTGAGTAGTAAGTCGGGGATGACAGGACGTTACCATTGGACGACGAGTTAGCCAATGAGTAATATGACCCACAAGTCATGATTGACAGTACTGAATGAGTAATTGTGTAGAAATAAACAATGTGATCGCTCTCAATACTGTTTTAATTGATAAAATGTTTCTTGATTAAACTGGGATTCACTCACCAGTATTTCCCACTGACAAATGTTTTTAAAACGCGTTTCAGGTAACACAATGTGACAGCCAATTAGTAAAAAGCCAGCTGGAGAGCACTGAAGGCTTGGGAAAAATGTGGCTATAAAAGTTACCTAATAAACGATGTTTTAAATTAAATAAAATAGGGTTTGTCCCTATAAACATATTGTAATAAGAAACTTGGGTTTTACCCATGTGATTATTAATATCAAATATGGTGGTTTTACTCTGATAAACATTTCCTAACTACAGTCCTGATGTAAATTCCGCTGCCAAATTAACTAAACTGATACCACCGAAATTATGAGTTCGCGTCCGCCCGTTCCCGGGGATCAGGGATCGGGGGTTGCGACAACGTAAGTCGCCACGCGCGCATGCTCCTTTACTTACGAGCGAGCACACATGCACTAGCTGTCACATGCTCCTCTACATACGAGCACGTAAGTCGCCATACGCACACGCTCTTTATATACGAGCACGTAAGCCGCCAAGCGCGCATGCTCCTCTACTTATGAGCACGTAAGTCGCCGGCAGGCGCATGCTCTTCTACATACGAGCACGCAGGTCTCCATACGAGTCTGCTGCTCTACATAAGAGTATCTTAGTCTCCATGCGAGCCTGCTGCTCTACATACGAGCACGAAAGTCGCTATACGCGCATGCTACATTACTTGTGAGTACGTAAGTCGCCCACGCGCGCGTATGCTCCTCTACTTCAAGCACGTATGTCACCCATGCGCGCATTCTGCTCTACATACGGGCACGAAAGTCGCTGTACGCGCATGCTACATTACTTATGAGCACGTAAGTCGCCCACGCGCGCGTATGCTCCTCTATTTCAAGCACGTATGTCACCCATGCGCACATTCTGCTTTACATACAAGCACGAAAGTTGCTATATGCGGATGCTACATTACTTATGAGCACTTAAGTCGCCCACGCGCGCGTATGCTCCTTTACTTCAAGCACGTATGTCGCCCACGCGCGCATTCTGCTTTACATACGAGCGCGTAAGTCGCCCGCGCGCGCATTCTTATTTACATACGAAAACGCTTACAAAATATAAACTGTACTACAAATGCACGCACCACTTTGGGTATACGCAAAAACACATTGGCTAAAACAAAGTTTCATTTACACATACAATCTTCAAGGAAAGCTGCATCTCCTTGCTTCACGCCACATTGACTGTGGGACACTGGAGGATTAGCATAGGATCAGGATTCCACTCCATTATCCTGACGCAACTTTGTGCCAATTCTCATTCGCGATAACCTGCACAAAGTGGATTAACACGTGCAAATATTGTAGACAACAGTTTATAAAGATTTAAACACCAGGTATACGTACTCCACAAGGTTAAACACATGCGCACTTTGCGCTAACCAACAGAAGTCACACCAAAGGATGAATATTTTACAGTAGCCACACGACTGTGTGCGCACCGCTAAAGCTGGGCCACACTCGAAAATCATTCGAAGGGAAGACACTCATCTAGTCCAGAATTCCACCCACTTGCCATCCGCGCGTGAAAGCAACACTGGACTAAGGGGGACCTGAAGGGGTATGGTCCCAAATGCTGCATCAGTCATACGCACGTTGGGCCCTAACCACACTCAACCGTCAAAACTCAGCCAGTTCCAAGACTCATGCACAAGACCTAACCACGTACGCGCAACGTTGACAAGCTCATGGTAATGCGCCAGTACAAATAGCAATTGCCTGCAACCAATCGGCGTGCGCCAGGTTTGCCCAACCAGTTTCCACAATCATGTAATATTCACCGCTCCATTATCTCTACTCACGGCGAAAGACAGACGCAACAAACATGGCCAACAACTTTCTCGCACCCGGGTGACAGGTAAGCCTAAAACTCAATCTTTACTTCTGAGCACTCCTAACAAGTCTAGTACTCCTCCCACGCTTGCACGTGGGAGCAACACTAGACTGGGGGACTTGATGGGGTATGGTATTAGACCCAACCCGAACGACCGGACATACCTGTTACTTATCGCTTTTATTTTATTTATTTATTATTGTTGCTTACTAACCCAACCGCGAGGCCCAACGCGATGTAGTTTACGCTACTTTGGGCTGGGAGCTTGTAGAGATAACCCCTAACTGGGCCTGACCCATTGAGGTTATGGGAGGCCCATATCTCCTATATAAAGAGGTGTTCACCTCATTATTAAGGAGATGAAATGGAGCCGCCACACTTTTTGTTACTGGAAACAGGGGATTCTTTCCCCTACCGGTCATCTCTACAACTCCACTTTCTTCTCTTCTCTTCTCCATTGCAGATCTAGGTTCAAGAGGAAGAACAAGGCGTGATTCTCACCCACTCAGAGAAATCGGTCCAATCATCCCGGCGGTGATTCCGTGTTTCTTCAAATATACATGACGTTTCTACTCTATTAATTTTTGATGATTCATCGCGCATTTTCAACTCCAACTTCTATATATAGCAAATTTTGTGTTCAAATTAATTTTTTTTTCTTTTTTATAGATGACAAACAAAAAAATTACAAACCAAAAGATTCCCTTTCGTGACGAAAGGAGTGACAATTTCGTCTAATATAGTGGCATTGTTTAATTTGGAGAATTCCGTTTCCATTACAAAAGCTTACGAAAGATCCAAGAAAAAAATAGGAGTAAATTACAAGTTTTGTCCTTAATGTTTGCATCAAATTTCAGGCGCTGTCCTTTACCTTTAAAATTGTCAGGCGGTGTCCTTTACGTTTCAAAATCTTGCACGTTTTGTCCTTTAGACCAAACCAGGTTAGAATTTTCAGTTAAAATACCTCATGTGCAAGGCACATGAGGGTAAAATGGTCATTCCCTCCTAAATCATTTAACTCCCATTTAATTCCTCATTTATATAAAAACTATTTCTTTCTCTCTCTTTCATATAAACCTGCATCTCTCTCTCTCTTCTCTCTCTCCCCACTCTCATCTGAATCAACCTCCATCTTTTTTTGATGTTCCAGAGGACATTCTTGAGTATTGAGTCTCCCCCAAGCGGTGATGAACAGACAAACAAATAACAAAAAGTAAAAGCTTTGTTTTCTTGTGCTGTGCTACTGCTGCTTAAACCCACCATTTCTTTCGTCTTCCCTTGTACAGATCCATCACCACCATCGGCATAACCCACAACTCCATCACCTGAGGCCACTCGTCACCCACCCACCTCCCACAACCACTCTTCACCCATCGCCGCCCCTAACCCACCTCCCACAACCACCCTTCACCCACTGCCGCCATCAAGCCACCACACGGATCAATCATTTCTGTTTATAAACTGATTTGAACTCCCCACCTGCTGCCGACCACCTCCACTGTCATATCTCTTCTTCAAACAATACAATACGAACCCTAACCCCTTTTTAACCTTCGAATTCAATCCTCATAAAGGTCGTTCACAGAAATAAAAATAGGGGTTTTGATTCTATGAGAAAGACGAACAGAAAGACATAGATTAGAGCTTACGTTTCGCGTTATATCGATGAGGTATGATGTTCTCCGGCAAGGTCTTGAATTCCGACAAACTGAAACTGTACCGGACGAAAATAGGTTGGTCGGATCTGTTATGTTACTGGCTAGATTTGGATAAACTCTTTGAAAGATAACTGAATGGCACCATGTCTACTGTTTAGTTCATAATTTTGGGGGTGTTGATTTGGGGGTGTTCATAATCTGGGGGTGTTCATAATTTTGGGGGTGTACTTTTAAGTTCATAATCTGTTAGTGAAACAGATTAGAAGAGTCCTAATGTGCAGACTTGAGTTTCATATATATTTTTTTTAATTTGACACAATAGTCCTCCTAATATAAATTGTTTTACACAATAGCCCCTGGATAATGAAATGACAAAAATACCCTCATGTGCAAGGCACATGATCAAACTTAACCAAAAAATCTAACCTGGTTTGGTCTAAAGGACAAAACGTGCAAGATTTTGAAACGTAAAGGACATCGCCTGACAATTTTAAAGGTAAAGGACAGCGCCTGAAATTTGATGCAAACATAAAGGACAAAACTTGTAATTTACTCAAAAAAATAGTTAAAAGGCCACCAAAAGTTACATTTTATTAAGTTTTTTTTTTTTTTTTTTTTTTTAGTTGTGTGATGAATTAAGTTTTAAAATATTTATGATATATAAGTTTAGTATAAACTAGTTAAAAAAAAATAACAAACATACCCAATAAATCTCACATATTACAAGATAAAAGGATAGTAAAATGTATACGAATCTTACCTCTACCTCTTAAAATAGAGATATAATACTTTTAGAGAGACCCCTGCCTCCATATACATAATCGGTAAAAAAATAGAACTAAATATAATAAAAAATAAACCTACCACTAACAAAAGAAGTGGTGACATAGTAACATAGGAAATATAAAAATAGATATAAAAGCATTCACAGCAGGTTCTGCAAATATTTATGAGTGGGTTTTACATATTTTAGGAAGTTGTTGTGAGCGGGTGTGAGCGGTTGACAGATAAAATATTATTGTTTATTTGTATATTTTGGGACACACTGTTCCATCGCATTTATTTTTTAATATTTTTTGAAGATGGTTGCAAGTATAGGGGAAAGAAAAGATGATGATAAATGTATAAAATTATTATTTAATTGAAAATGACAGAAAAAATGTAGTGATTTTTAATGTAATTATGTGGATATTGATAGAAAAGCGGATGTAAAATACTCTAACATGATAAAACAACATATAGACACGGACACAAGAAGATAATTACATGCAAAGTCTACCTAAAGTGTAAACCAATCTAAACCTCTAAGACAAAGCTAAGACACAACTCTACCCTAAGTTAAAAGTCTTTAACCTTAATTTTACGTCTCCACGACTTCCTATCCTAGACCATGTCATCAAGCCATCAAGGCTATGCAACTCTATCTAATCATCCTAATCCGCTTATCTCAAATCATTTTGCACCTGCCTCTATTCCTCATCCCCTCAATAGGGAGGGTTTTCATTGCTCTAATTGGCGTTGTCGTGTACCTGCTTCTCATATGCCCAAACCATCCCAATCTCCTCCTCACTTCCATATACATGCAACTCTATCAAACCATCCCAACCTAATTATAGCTACACCGCATTAAATTGGGGGTTGCTAACGTATGTTCTTACCTGGGCTAAGTCTATAAGCATGATATAATATGGTGTTAGCTTGGTGGGTCAAAACAAGCCAATATCAGACTACTCCATTGTGGTTTTGTGTTTCTCTCTCTATAAGCTCACCCTTTACATGAAATTCATCACATATGCGATAGACAATACCAACTACTACTTAGACGATCTCTTCTTCACCCTCCTTGCCTACCAAGGCTCTCTATCCCTCATTTCTCATCCTTTACAGGTCTGTGTGTGAATATGCTTATATACATATGCTTATCTTGTATGAATAACTTTTAGTTTTGAAACATATACTTCATTAGAACACAACCGAACCCACAGACAAAACCAAAACGAGAACTTACATAAGAACGAATTTACACCAATCCGGCCAACTTATCGAGCTATACTTAAATCTATTTTTGAACCAAACAAAACTCACAGATTTAACTTCACTAAAAACCTCCTCCACCTTGTATTGTTTCCCAGCGAATCTGAAGTTATTCCTAGCTTTTCAAAGGCACCAGCATGACACAATCAGAATTCCTTGCAAAGCACATTTCTCTGCATCTCGCTTCCCGTAGTGGAGAATAATTGACTTGAGCATTTGAGGGTGGTTTTTGAGTTCCGTCTATGGTCACCTTTTAACATCTTTATTTATATGTAGTTTGAATTCTAACATGTTATTTACATGTAGTTTGGATCTCAGGAGCATGGACGGACCTAGTAAGACCCGACACCTATGAATTTTTTACATATACAATACATGTAATCGAAACCCGAGTTACACCTTTGATTATTTTAGACTGACGCATAAAAATTGTGAACATTGACAACAACAAAAGTAATTTGAAGTTTTTTTATTTAGGAAACTGTTCACTTGCTAAAAAGTAAATAAACAAATATGAACAATCATAAACCCATAACTTACAAATGAATAAACAATATAAACCCATTACTCCATTAACATATTAAGCCCAATTCCATTTGGTCGTATTATCATTGTGGTTTAAGTTAATGGAACAACCTCATCATGTGATTACACTCGCACCCATTATGTGACTACATGTGAGTTTTAATATAATTCTGCATGTTTTTATATAATTCTGCATGTTTTTAAATGATTCTGCATGTTTTTATAAAATTCTGCATGTTTTTATAAAATTCTGCAGCATTTTTTTTAAGTTTCTGCAGTTTTTATATAATTCTGCAGCCTTATTTAAAATAACCGGAAAAACCGGTTTTTCATAACCGGTCGGTTATTAGCGGGTATTGATGTTCGTGGTTAATAACCGGTCGGTTATTAACCGTAACCGGTTTTTTTTGGCCCTTTAACTGTCCCAACCGGTTAACCGGTTTCGGTTAGGATAAAAACCGATTTGAGCATGTCTAGGTTTAAGTTAATGGAACAACCTCATCATGTGATTACACTCGCACCCATTATGTGTAACACCCCAAAAATGGGCTTGGTAATTTAAACCCGGTTAATATAAAGGAACGGGTAAAAATACCGTTAGGGGTAAAAGTGAACCCGTAAATGAATATTAACTAGGAATAATTAACCTAGTTGAATATTAGTATCGTTGGTATTAAACGAAGGGTTGTAGCCTTATTTAAATAAAACGAAACATGAGGGACCAAAGTAAACAACTTGAAAGTTGTTTTATTAAAAGAAAACAACACACACATACACACGCATCGTGTGTGTGTTCATCATCGAGCAGGGAAGGCTCCCATGGAGCCAAAACCCTAAACTTCATCAAATTCTCCAAATTGAAAGGCTAAACGAAGCCTAAATTCACAACCGAACATGAATTAACGATCATCTTCACAAGGGGATCATAAGGTATGTCTTAAAACTTAGATTTGATGATCTTGTTTGAAGTGGGTTATGATCAATCCATGAAATTGTATGAAATTAAGCATGTAGATGTGTTAGAAACACCAAATAGAACTTGTGTTATGAATAATTTCAAGTAATTTGGTGATTTAGAATGAAACCCATTGCATGAGTGTGAAGATGATGATCATGATGAACTTGTAGATGTTATAATGTGATCTTGTGATGTATAAGGTGTTATATGGTAGACTGAGATAGATAAACTTGATGTGGAAATTATGATTATGAGATTTTGCTTGAATGTGATGGTTCATAAGATGAAATAGGGAAGAACATGCTTAAAGCACTTGTACATTATGCTTAGAAAGTGATATGCACACCAAGTGTTTGATGAAATGCTTAGGAGAAAATGATAAGTGGGATTGTATGCTAATAATGAATAAATGTTTGTAGAATGTGTTGATGATGTATTAGACAATAGATTTGTATAAGGAATGTGTTTTGAATGGATTACAAGTGGGAAATTAGTTTGATAAGATGATATGGCAAGAAACCTTCCTTAAAAGGTATGTATGCTCATGTATGCTAATCATGTTATGATGAATGTGATGACATGTACGGATAGGAGTTATGTCAACATGGACACAAGCATGGAAGGCAATGGGCCAAGGATAAACACGGAAGCTATGCTTGAACTCGGACGCACGAGGTAAGTAAACTCCCAATTTACCCTTTTGTTTGGTAATGTATTTATGATATATGGTAATTATTGAATGTAATGTAAGAAGATATGAATCGTTGTTATTACTAAGTTAAGTTTTAGTGGAAATGAGTCGGAAGTGGTTAAGAAAGGGATTCGATTAAGTTTGGGTAAGAAATGGAACTTACATAATGAACTATGCATAAGATGAATTAAGGAGTTATACATGTAGGATGTAAATTGTAAGTACATGTATGAATAGAAAGTGAATACATGCTTGAGTGGGTATTTAATTATATGCTTGAATGAATAAGATGAGTTATGTGTATTCGAGGACATGTTCATATGAAAGGAAGCTAATGGTACTAACCGTTTTTCTATTGAGAATTAATGTGAAGCATAGGCATGTTAACAATGGAAGTAAAGGTTGACTCCGTAATCCGATGCGAGTGATCGAATGGATGGATGAATGGGCGAGTATAAGAGAAAGCGTGATATGTTGACGCTTTATTATGCATGTGTTAATATTTTTGTATTATGTCACCGGTTGCTAATGATGAGATTGAATGTGGTGACTGCAGGTTGTACAGGGTTATGGATGTTTCATCAAGAAATGCACGCGGTTGAAGATCGAGTCAAGACATGGATTGTACGTGGGTGTGTATATGGTCACTTAATTCGATATATGTATGTTAGTTTTTAATTAAATTATAGAAAGGGATTAATGTATTTAAGTGAAAGAAAGAATATAATGAAAGAAATTTTAGATATGTATTTTCCGCTGCGAATCTTAGGTTAAAACGTGTTAGGGTCTTACATTATGTGACTATATGTGAGTGTAACTGAGTTATGATACTAAAGTTCTCATCACTGATATTACCATTACTATCAATGTGAATTACATAAATCATTCATTTAACTGTATGTAATACTCCTGGTATTACCATTACTATCAATGTGAATTACATAAATCATTCATTTAACTGTATGTAATACTCCTGGTATATGATGTAAAAAAACTCCTTTGAAATAGACTTGATTGCATTTCAACTCGAGTCAAATCTATTGGCTCGACCCAACTCAATCGTTGAATAGCCTGCGCTGTAGAGCTGTACACCTCATGGATATATCTATCATTTGGTGGATCCAAGATCTAGTTCAAGTCACGAGCATATCTTTTAATCCAGTTTTGGTCATGTTTGTCGATTGAAGTCCTCTTTTCAAAGGGATGTGCATCAAACCCGGCCATATTGGACCAAAATGAAAAATAAGAATATAGTGGAACCTGAAAACCATTCTGATTCGCCTGCCGATTTGAAACCAGTTGGCTCCAAAACCTCTAACCAGATCGCAAACCGCCTATGAGAAAATCTGAACTGAAAACCAAATTGAACATAGGCTATGTCCCAGTTCAGTCATCAAGTTTTAGTACGTATGCTACAAGGGCCAAAAAGTAAATAAAATTTATAACAAATACAAGTTAAATATGTATATTATGAAAACAAAAAAGTTGCAAGAACAAGTCGTTATACAGTCGATACAAGCCACAAAAAACTATTATGCAACAAAAGACCATGAACACAACACTCTTAATTTTGTAGAACACTAGAACCCGCAGGCATCAAATAACAATCAGTGATTATTGCTCATAAATGTGATATTAAAGGGAATATAATACTGAAGCTCCTGAACACGAATAAAAGAAAAGGTACGTGACAATACTCATTTTAAACCTCGTTTAGCCGGCCAATTTGTTGAGGCGATGTATGGTACTTCTTGCAACCCTGTTTCCAGGATCAATGTTCATAACGGTTCTGAGATCTTCAGCTCCAAGCTTATATTTCTCCATGTTCTCATACAACAGTGCACGTTGTACAAGAACTGAAACGTTTTTACCGTCTTGCTCCAGCACCTGCACAAAATATGTAACGAGGTTAAGTTGTACTTATTTGTTATGGGTTTATCTGTTTTTGTCAAATATTTGATGTTGACCAGAGTAATTAATTTATGTAATCCCCATGGGATAAACTTGTATTCCATCTCGATGTTTTTAGTTACAGCCATAGTTGTTAACGGCGAATAGCGATAAGGTACCTATATGCTACATAGCGAATAGCGATAAATAGCAACACACTAGAAAAAAAATTTATATGTATATTATATCAAAATACCGTGGTATATACGCTATTTTACATGTATATTTAACAAAAACCTAAAATCCAACTATTTTATAGCTATATTCAATCGCTATTTATTTTTACAAAAATGATAAAAAAATATCTAAAATCCTGCGATTTATGGCTACATATCCTGTAGTGACCTTTGACCTATACGCTATTCGCTATAGCGACCATAGTGATCGCTATTGACAGCTATAGTTACAACTGAGAAATAAGATTACAATAAGATCCTCTAACTATAACAATTAACATATATATATGATTGCAAACACATTCAAAGGAAGAAATAGGAATTGTACCTTTGAACAGTCAGCAACTGCTTTCTTGTATTCCCCAACTTCTTTGTAACATGAAGCCCTGGATGACAAAACTTCCGTAGTGCCAGCGTTATCACCAGCTTTTTCCAAAAGAATTACCGCCCACGACAGCCACTTTATCGCATCAGGATATTGCCCTGCTTTGTAATTATCCATACCCTTGCTCTTCGCCGATGATGATGTCACACCGGCAGGTGGTGGAGGAAGCCCTTCAAGCTCAGTAGTTCCGCCTACGTCACCACCTCCACCGCCAACATCAGATTCGAAACCCCAGTCTTCAGCCCCTGCAAACTGCTGGTTAGCAAAAGCTTCTGAAGCCTTTGAAGCGTGACCACCTGACGCCGAAGATGAAGAGAATAGCATATCGAAATCATTCCCTCCTGATGATTGAACCGGTGGCTGACTTTGCATACCGCCAAAACCAAAATCATCCATCTTTGATTGAGAACCAATTCCCGATGATTGAACGGGCGGTTGACCAAAACCAAAATCATCCATTTTCGATTGCGAACCCATGCCCGATGATTGCACAGGTGGTTGACCAAACCCAAAATCATCCAATTTCGCTTGAGAACCAATCCCCGAGCCCGTAAAACTAGTGTTGTTACTTGAGAAAGAACTGGCACTAGGTTTCGATGCATTTTGAAAGGTACCAAACACATCATCCCCTGACGTTTTCGGTGCAGTCGATTTACTTCCAGCTTTCATTCCAGCAGCCGGCTTAGAGCTGAAATCAACCAACGATCCAAACGGATCCTTGTTCGAATTCATCCCCCCTCCAACTCCAACTGCACCTCCACTTACACTTGAACTTTTCATCGACGGACCTCCAAGATTTTGACTCTTACTACCGTAACCACTCGTATTATAATTCCCAAAACCTTGCGAAGAACCCCAACCACCACCACCACCACCACTACCACCAACACCACCACTATTCCCGGTATTCCCAAACTTAGGCAACGAATCCGCCATACCGCCCATCGAATACGCACTTTTACTCGCTGTTCCCGACGAAACAGGCGCAACATTCTTCAACGGAACATTCCCAACACTCCCCTTACCTACCCCCAAATTTGACCCAAGCAAATCACTAAACAAATTAGGATTCTTACCACCAATTCCAATATTACCACCTGCAGTGTTCGAATTACGCTGCGGGGCCGATGCGGCCCAGCTCCTTCCAGTAATATCTCCCACCATAGATGTAGGCGCGTTCAGTGACCCGCCCAAAGTCGAAGACTGTGTAGGAGCAGCCGGTTGGTGCGTCCATGACGGTTTATTCGGTTGCCAATACGGCGTCGTTGTGTTAGGTTTAGGTTGCGTGTAGGTATTATTACTATTGTTGTTTTTTTGCGCGTTAAGAGGCTTAGATCGATTCGAATTGATTCCGAGATCGAAATCAAAGCTGTTCATAGATCCAGATTGTGATTTTCCGTAGTTCGAACTCATAGTTAGGGTTTACAGGATCTGATTTTTTTTTCAAATGATGTAAAATATGAAATTATGAAAGTAAAATAAACAGATCAGAGAAAACGAATGAGAACTGGATCTGGTACCTGAGGTAGTACCGCCGGAAGCTATGCCGCCGTGTTACGACGGAATTGTGGTGGGATATGATGGATCACCGGAGACCAGCTCAGATTTGGAATGAGATTTGATTATTGGATTCTTTCTGTCTGTGCACCCGAAAGAGAGTCGTTTTGGTCTGAAAGTCTTGAGGGTTTGATGATTGTATAATTGGTCCCTTAGGTATCTCATAAGGAGCAATTTTTCACTTTTTGGACTTTGAAACTCGCATAATATTTAGGGCTGTAAACGAAATGAACGTGTTTGTATTTGTTTGCGTCTGTTCGTGAATTCTAGGTAATGAATATAAAAGAACATTCATGAATATAAGCAAGCGTCGATGAACACAAACAGAATTCTCCTTAGGCGACTTGTTTTATCGACACACCTCTGACGGCCTATATCCCCACCACCAACACCTACACACAAATTTACAACAATTAAAGATTACTACAAACCAAATAATGGAAATCATATGACAAATACACATTAAAAATATAAATTGATAAGAAATTGCTTCAGTTTCAAACACAAAATAAAAATATCAACATCAAATTATACACGAAAATCAAGTCAATTTCCATAAACTCAGACAAAAAATCAACGTCGAAATGAGTAATGGTACTGCAACTATGTTTATGTACTTCATCATAGATAATTTCCACCCATTAGGGGGGGATGGTGATATAGAATGGGTGTGACGACGATGCCGGTGTATGGGTATCTATATCCCCGACTTGAGAATCCAGTACAACCGTCGACCACATGTCAGCAGTCTTCATCCCCTTTCACAGCTTCATCTTCATCCTCTTCACACCATATATCCTCTTCACATCACTAGGGTTTCTTACGATGTCGAGGGTGGTGTTTCGAATGAGTTCAGACGTGTTCATAAAAAAAACTCATCAAAGAGGATTATAACATATGGTTTTCATAAGGATGTCTAAGAATGTGGTTGGGATGAATATTTCTTCCGGGATTGATCCATATGTCTCCAGATATACATTCATACATGATACTTGTCCTTTTTTTAGGATCACTTTCGAAACTTATATACATATTAAGACTATGTATATTTTCCAAGGATTAATAACATATACACCTCAACACACATAACTAGCAAAATTTAGAAGAAAAAGGGGTGGCGGCGCAACTTGTTGCCCGACTACCTGACATTGCTTTGTAATTGTCCTTTTTCGTGTAGAATGAAATATATATATATATATATATAGGCAAAGAGTAAAATACAAATACGCTTATCGTACGATACGTACGCGATCATCCCAGCCGTTCGATCAGGTGCAGATTTGGTGTGAATTCAATACATATCGCATGTGAAAAAATGGTTAGCATGGGGTAGTGTGAAAAATGGCATGGGGTGTGTAGATGGACAAAATCGCATGTGAAAGATTTGAATATCGCATGTGAAAAAATGGCAAGGGGTAATGTGAAAAATGGCATATGGTGTGTAGAATCGCATGTGGAAGATTGAATATCGCATGTGAAAAAATGGCTAACATGGGGTAATGTGAAAAATAGCATGGGGTGTGTAGAATCGCATGTGGAAAATTGAATATCGCATGTGAAAAAATGGCATGGGGTAATGTGAAAAATGACATGGGGTGTGTAGAATCGCATATGGAAAATTGAATATCGCATGTGAAAAAATGGCATGGGGTAATGTGAAAAATGGCATGGGGTGTGTAGAATCGCATGTGGAAAATTGAATATCGCATGTGAAAAAATGGCTAGCATGGGGTAATGTGAAAAATTGCATGGGGTGTGTAGAATCGCATGTGGAAAATTGTATATCGCATGTGAAAAATCTGTGTGTGTGTTACTGTTCATCTTCTTCGATTGTTGGTCGATCATTGTCAGTCTTCTTCCGTTTGACCCTTACAACTCCCAAATTCGTAGTTCTTATTATCGATATCGCACTAAAAGGAACGAAGGGAGGTTGGGGAAGAAGATTTTCAGGGTTTTGAATTTGATTTAGGGTTTGATTTTGAACTATCATCGGTCAATTACAGAGATTTATGACCTCGCAATGACGTTTAACCTTCCTGGTATGATTTAGATATATTAAAATGATTAATTTAATCATTTAAATTAGTTTCGCCCGCGTTTGATCGATTGAAGATCGTACGGCTGAGGGCATCGCGTACATAATGTAGGATAAGAGATATTGTACGTTAACCGGCCTCTCTCTCTCTCTCTCTCTCTATATATATATATATATATATATATATATATATATATATTATAATCAAAAAAAAAAAACAATAAACATACAAAAGGAGAAAATGATAAAACGTCATGCCAAATCAAAATTTTTATCAACTTAGGGTAACAAAATGTATCATGTCAAAATATTTAGAAATGAATATCTTAATTGGAATATCAAAAGTGTAGCAAATCAAGTCACATCCGCAGGCCAATGGTTCATATCAATATATTACAGTTCGTTATTCATAAAAAAAAACAGATAGATAACAATAATTCATTCATAATATAAGGGTGTAGGGAGTGGGTGTCTAAACTCTTGCGGAGATCATGTTTACCGTGCGGGAACACCGGTGCCCACCTTTTCACCGAGCGGCAAACTTAGACAATCGTTGATGGATCACCAATCGGTGAAGGGAGAGGTGTGGGGGGGGGGGGGGGGGGGGGGAGTGGGGTCCATGCCATCTTTAACCAAACACATTTTTTTCCTTTTTTTTTAAATAGTTTACCAATTCATCAAGTGTCTAACCATTGCCAACACTTTTGAACATAGTTTACCACTTTGACATGGCACACTCTCCTCATTGGTTGATTTTAAAGTTTACCACTTTCAAGTGTCTAACCACTCCCTACACCCTAAAAGGAACGGTAATATGTTATACGTACAACAAAAGTAACATATAGGTCATTTGCATGGGCAAGCATAGGGGGTAGGCGATGGGAGTCAGCCGCACCCCATGAATTTTAATTTTTATTTGGAATATATGCGATTTTATCCCGAGTAACTCCAAAAAATTTTAACGTCGACCCCCTATGAACTAGTAATCATCCACAGATAAAAAGATGCGTAAATCGCCATTATGGTATTTCTTACTCAGAACTTATTGCATTTGTTTTGTTGTGAGATTAAGGGGAAGGATCCACTAAAAAGTAGATTTTGCCTAAGTAGCCTAAGAAGGAATCTTAACCATTCATTTTTCAAATCAATGGTTAAGATGAAAGGGTAAGAGAAAGGATGAGTGCAAGGGTATCTTGGGAAAAATCCTATTTATGGACTTTCTCTCTCCACATGCAAGTCACATGCATATTCCACCCTCATTTTTTAAACGTTCATAACTTTTTTATACGACATTATTTTTTCATAAAAATTTCACCGTAATATCGAGCGTCTTTTTATCTTTAATTTGAGTATCATATTGCTATATAAAATATGAAGACTAAAAAAACCCACTTAAATGTGTTGTATTTCTATGTTATATAACATTTTTGTGCTGAATTTTTTTACTATATTTTTGTGCTGAATTTTTTTGTCTTAAATTTTTTTTCCTCAATTTTTTTGTGCTAGATTTTTTTGTACTACATTTTTTGCTAAATTTTTTTCGTGCTATATTTATTTGTACTAGATTTTTTTGTGCTATATTTTTTTGTACTACATTTTTTGTGCTAGATTTTTTGTGCTATATTTTTTTGTACTACATTTTTTGTGCTAGATTTTTTGTGCTAGATTTTTTTGTACTAGATTTTTTTTGTTTATATTTTTTAAAAACAAAAGGGGTGCCACATGTCATTTTCACTCCTATTTATAAGGACCAAAATGCCCTTTATTCCTACTTATTAGGAGTGTCACATGTCATCATCACAATCCTTCTTAGGCTACTTAGGCAAAATTCACTTTTTAGTGGATCCTTCCCCTGAGATTAAATATACTATTAATATAATATTTAATCTTTTAGCCATTATAATCATTTATATTATATTAGATCAAAATATATTAATAACCTATTAATAATTAGTTGGTAATTGTTGATGGACCATATTACCCTTATTAACTAATTAGGTTTCCTCTTGGGTGTATATATAAGGGGATTATTAGAGAGTTTAAAGGTTACACAATTTTAGTGAATCAACCAACCCTCATAACATCTATTCGGCTCTCTCTCCATAACCGATTCCTCCCTAGTTTCGGTTTCATTACTATCATCACCTTACACCCTAAGGAGGAACCAAATCATCCTGACAAGTATGTCGAACTCAATGGCTGCATCTCTCGCTGGATTCTCTGCTGGCTTGTCTGCTGTAACAGGTATGTTATTCATGTTTTCCATTATGTTTAAACAGAACTGATCAACATGTGGTATCAGGGCATATGTTGATAAATCAGTTTTGTTTTCGTATCCATTATTCTGGGATTAAAAATCTGGAAAACAGAAATTTTAAAGCCTTTAAATGTCACGGCTGTTTCGAGTCCCTTGTTACCGAAATCACTGTTTTTGGAAAAGTATGTTTAATAAATTGACTCGAGACCATAATGGGCAAACCTAATATCCGAAATCTGTTAACAAAAGTCTTAAAATTTAGATTTCGGAACCCAGAATTATGTTTTTATTTTTAGGGTTCATCACTTGTTCTAAGTAAAACTCGAAAATTCCTTAAATTTTGGAATATAATTTGGATTAGTGGGTGTTTTTACTGATTTTGATCTGAATTTTATCTATTAAAATATTCGAAAACTGTTAATAGATAATCAGTTATTATTTTCGAAATCTTTTGATAAGTTTAGATCAACAATAAAATAGGAAACACTATCCCACAATCCCTAAAATTTCGAGTTTTCATTTATTATCACAATAAACAGTTATTAACAGTGGGCTTGAGACCATCAGATTACGACTCGAGACCATCAGTCTCGACTCGAGACCATAAGGTCTCGACTCGAAATCATCAGGTCCTTAAATCTTCACAACTCGAGACCAACAGATCTCGACTCGAGACCACAAGGTCTTGACTCGAAATCATAAGGGCTTAAATCTTTATAACTCGAGACAAAGGTCTCGACTCGAGACCATAAGGTCACAACTCGAGACCATAAGGTTGCGACTCGAGACCATAATCTTCACAACTCGAGACCGTGGTTGCGACTCGAGACCTCATTATGACTCGAGATCTCATAAAATACAGTAGTCGAGACCATGGTTCCGACTCGAGACAAAGGTTGCGACTCGAGACCTCATAACTAACTCGAGATCTCAAAACTCAGTCGAGACCTAACTCGAGACCTGACTCGAGACCTCATTACCTTAGGATGTTTGATGTGAACTAAAATTTAGCTCGGGGCTCCGCCCCGAACCCCGTGCGGGGGCACGCTGTCCCCCTGCACCCCCCAGCGAACTCACCGCGGAGTTCGATCCGCGCTAACAGGTGGTTTTCTATTAAATACTTGGTTTTGTTGACACTTAATTAACTAATCAGAATCAGATAATTTTTTACAAAACCAAAATAGCTTAACTTGAATGAGCTTCTGATGTATTAATTCTGGCCAAAGCTGATTTAATACATCTATTTATTGTTTAAGTATTATAAAAGCTATGTTGAGTATGCATTACAAACGTGAAATGTCTTAATTCTGGCCAAAGCTGATTTAATTCATTTATGTTTAGCATGCTTGACAAGTGCATAACTAAAGTGATTGTCTCATTTCTGGCCAAAGCTGATTTGTCACGATTGCTTTGCATACATACTTAAATGATTACACTTCTGGCCAAAGCTGATTTGTCTTCGTTTAAGTAGAATTTTACTAAGTCTATTATTTTGATGTTAGTAATAGACATTATCACAACTTCATAATTAAAATGGTCATTATTTATGCCTGCCTTAGTATAACATGCCCTTAGATCACATTAAGACTTATTTCTTAGTATCATAACTTGCTCACCTTATTTCCACTATCAGCACCCAATTGCGGGATTCCACCTTTGACTGGTGATAACTTTGCTGAATGGAAGGATGCCCTCATGCTTATACTAGGATTGCAAGACTTCAATTATGCTCTTAGAGAGAATAAGCCAGCGGATCTTACTACTCAAAGTACTGCTGTTGATCAGATAGTTCATGAAAAATGGACTAGATGTAACCGCATGTCTCTCATGTTCATGAAGCAATCCATTCACAATGCTATTAGAGGCACCATTCCTGATTCTGAAGATGCTAAAACCTATTTGGCTTCTGTGGAGGCTCAATTCAAAGGAACATCAAAAGCACACGCTAGCACTCTTATCCTCAAGCTGGTGACGACTAAGTATGATGGGAGGAGCGGCATTCGCGAACACATCATGATGATGCATGACATGGCCAATAAGCTAAAAGGGCTAGAGATGGAAATCAGTGATGGTTTTCTTGTTCACTTCATCATCACTTCGCTTCCTTCGTCCTATGAAGCATTCAAGATCAATTACAACACTCAGAAGCACAAATGGACGATGAGTGAGCTGGTCGCTATGTGCGTACAGGAGGAAGAGCGTATGAAGATGGATCGCACAACTGATGTTGCTAACTTCACAACCTCCAACTCGAAGAAGAGGAAGCACAATCATCAAAGAAAGGATGCTTCCAAAGTCCAAAAGCCAAATCCTAATACAAGTGCACCTTCCAGCTCTAAGAGCTCCTTAGGCAAACCCTATTGCAAGTTCTGTAAGAAAACAGGACATAAGCAAAAGGAATGCCCTGACTTCCAGGAGTGGCTGGCTAAGAAAGGTAACGATTTTTTCATGATACTTGAGTCCTTTAATTTAAATGTTCCTGCTAATTCTTGGTGGTTTGATTCTGGTTCTATGGTTCATGTAACTAACTCTACTCAGGGATTCCTTACAATCCGGAAGCTGGGAAGAAACCAAAGAACACTTAAAGTTGGGGATGATCGGGAATTAGAAGTGAAGGCCATAGGAACATTACAATTATTTTTGAAAACTGGTTTATGTATTAAACTTTATGATACCTTATATGTTCCTGAGGTAACTCGGAACCTTGTATCAGGACCAAAGTTAGACATGGACGGTTTTGTCATTTCTCATGGTCAACGCAAACTCTCTATTCTCTATGATTCCGTTGTTTATGGTACTGACATTCTGGATGGTGGTCTCTATAGATTAGAACTAGATGATAATTTTTCCAAATCTTTGTTGTCATATAATATTAATGAATCACTCACAAAGATGAAACAGATTCGAGACTTAGAGACTTCATCTATGTTGTGGCATCAACGTTTAGGCCACATCTCAAGAGAACGATTAAATCATCTCGTAAAGGATGAAGTCTTACCTCCTCTCGATTTCACTGATTTTGGAACATGTGTCAAATGTCTCAAAGGCAAAATGACATCAGCGAATAAGAAAGGTGCCACTAGGAGCTCTAATTTATTAGAACTCATTCACACTGACATTAGTGGTCCTTATCAAATCGCTGGTATAACAGGACATACTTCATTTATCACTTTCATTGATGATTATTCTCGTTACATGTACTTGTATCTTATTAAGGAAAAGTCTGAATCTCTTACAACTTTCAAAGATTATAAAGCTGAAGTTGAAAAGCAATTAGATCGTCAGATTAAAGTTGTGAGATCAGATAGAGGCGGTGAATATTATGGAAGACATACTGATGCGGGTCAAACTCCTGGTCCATTTTATGAGTTTTGTAAGGGCCAGGGGATTGTGAACCAATACACCATGCCTGGTACACCTCAGCAGAACGGTGTCGCTGAACGAAGAAACCGTACCCTTATGAACATGGTGCGCAGTATGTTAGCCAACACTAATTTACCATTATTCCTCTGGACTGAAGCGTTAAAAGCAGCTGTTCATATACTCAATAGAGTTCCTTCTAAGTCTGTCCCTAAAACTCCTTACGAACTTTGGACAGGAAGGAAACCGAGTCTTAAATATATGAAAGTATGGGGCTGCATTGCTGAAGCAAAACTCTATAATCCTTTCCTAAGGAAACTTGACCCTAAAACAGTTACCTGTTTCTTTAACGGGTATCCTGATCATTCGAAGGGTTATCGTTTCTATTGTCCTTCCCATGTCACCCGTATTGTTGAAACCAAGCGTGCTGCGTTCCTGGAGGATTTCAAGGTCAGTGGGAGCAGTACTAACCCTTACGAAGAATTGCAAGAAGTACAAGACGCGGGGAGGGGGGGAGACTCGTCGCTTACCATTACTCCGTTTACTCCTCTTGTACCCCATGCAACTGCACCTGAAGCTACTGCACAAACTCCATCTCCACAATCAGAACCCATTATACCTCATAACGAAGGCACATCAAACGCTCAAAACCAAGACAACGCTGAACCCGATAATCAACTCAGGAGGTCATCTAGGCAAAGAAGGCCTACTAATTGGGATGATTAGGTTACCTACCTGACTGAAATGGATGTTGGAAAGCTCAATGATCCTACCTCTTATAATGAAGCCATTAGCAGTGATCAGTCTTCTGAATGGAATAAAGCAATGATTGATGAGCTTGAATCCATGAAGAAAAATGACGTTTGGGATTTAGTCGAATTACCCAATGGTGCCAAACCTGTAGGTTGTAAATGGGTGTTCAAAACAAAACTGGATCCGAATGGGAACGTTGAACGCTACAAAGTAAGATTGGTTGCAAAGGGCTACACTCAGAAAGAGGGAATCGATTATCAAGAGACGTTTTCACCTGTCTCTCGTAAAGATTCATTAAGGATCGTTATGGCCCTAGTAGCTCATTTTGATTTAGAGCTGCATCAGATGGACGTCAAAACTGCTTTCCTTAACGGAGACTTAGACGAAGATGTTTACATGAAACAACCTGAAGGCTTTAAACCTGAAGGTCAGGAGCATCTAGTCTGTAAGTTGAAGAAATCCATTTATGGGTTAAAACAAGCATCACGTCAATGGTACCTCAAGTTTGATGAAGTCATGAAGAGGCAAGGTTTTATGAAGAATCAAGTGGATCAATGCACCTATCTCAAGATGAGTGGGAGTAACTTTACTATACTTGTCCTTTACGTAGATGATATTCTATTGGCAAGTAATAGTTTAGACATGTTGCATGAGTCGAAGCGGTTACTCTCGCATAACTTCGACATGAAGGATCTCGGAGATGCTTCTTACGTTATTAGCATCGAAATTCACCGAGATAGACACAAAGGGATCTTAGGATTGTCCCAAAAGACTTACATAGATCGTGTCCTTACACGTTACAACATGCAACATTGCAAACCCTCAGTCGCTCCAGTAGTTAAGGGAGATGTTTTCGGCTCATTCCAGTGTCCGACAACAGAGGTTGAAAAGGAGCAAATGAGCCAGATACCTTACGCATCAATAGTCGGGAGCCTGATGTATGCTCAAGTCTGTACTCGCCCAGATATCGCTTATATTGCTGGAATGCTAGGCCGTTATCAGACTAATCCTGGTCTAGATCACTGGAAAGCAGCTAAGAAGGTCCTTAGATATCTGCAAGGGACAAAAGACTATAAACTGACTTATAGAAGAAGTGATCACTTAGAAGTGGTAGGTTATTATGATTCTGACTTTGCCAAATGCAAAGATGACAAGAAATCCACTTCGGGCTACATCTTTATGTTACCAGGCGGACCTATCTCATGGAAGAGTCATAAACAACAGTTAACTACAACTTCCACAATGATGGCAGAATATATTGTTGTTTACAACGCAACCTGTCATGGAATGTTGCTTAGAAATCTGATCACTGGACTCAAAATCGTTAATTCCATTTCTAGACCATTGAAGCTTTACTGTGATAACTAAGTTGTCGTTAGTTTCTCGAACAGTAACAGTTCGACTGGAGCTGGTTTATATCTCGATACAAAATATTTGTTCGTACGCGAACGAGTTGAGGGAAATAGTCTTTGTATTGAGTATATTAGTACTAAAGATATGCTTGCGGATCCGATGACTAAAAGTCTCCCACCTAAAGTTTTCGAAGAACATGTATCGAATATGGGACTTACTAAAGACATTATTTAATGGCATATTGTACTAGCTTATGTTTTAATTAATAAAATTTCCTTAGTTTGATTTTGTATGTCTCTAACATATGTTCTGCCGGTGTAATGACATATAGAAAAATATAAATACAAATCAGACGCTAAAGGGCTTATACATATTTTGATCATAACTATTAGGTTTTAAATTGAGGCTATAGTATGACTAATGGGGGTCCTGAGTCGAATGATGATTCAACGGCTGTATTTCTCTGCTATAGTTCTTGGTTTAAGGCTAAAATGAGTGTTAACTCCTGGCCAGGCTCATCTAATACTCATGATAAATGATTACTCGGCTAAATGGGAGAATGTGAGATTAAATATACTATTAATATAATATTTAATCTTTTAGCCATTATAATCATTTATATTATATTAGATCAAAATATATTAATAACCTATTAATAATTAGTTGGTAATTGTTGATGGACCATATTACCCTTATTAACTAATTAGGTTTCCTCTTGGGTGTATATATAAGGGGATTATTAGAGAGTTTAAGGGTTACACAATTTTAGTGAATCAACCAACCCTCATAACATCTATTCGGCTCTCTCTCCATAACCGATTCCTCCCTAGTTTCAGTTTCATTACCATCATCACCTTACACCCTAAGGAGGAACCAGATCATCCTGACAAGTATGTCGAACTCAATGGCTGCATCTCTGACTGGATTCTCTGCTGGCCTGTCTGCTGTAACAGGTATGTTATTCATGTTTTCCATTATGTTTAAACAGAACTGATTAACATTTGTAAGTGAGGAGTAAGAAGAAGTGAAGAAGATGTAAAGGCATGACTGCCTAACGACTGATATAGGGTGTGTAGCCATAAGGTAAGGGGACTCGGGCCACCACCCGATTTGGGGCTCAGATAGGTGCTACCCACGCGGATACATTGTTGTCAGTCCGAAGGGAAGCACTGGGCGGGTATCATACGCGGGTGATGCTTACGGACTCCGTGTGAGGGTTTCAACTGCTCAAACTGACTCCGTCAACTGCCTTCTCTTCACATGCCCATACCATCTCAATCTCCTTGTAAGACCCGTTATGATAACATATAAAATTCCACCTATTTAATTATGATGATTAACCCAAATATGTATTTCACAAAAGAAGATTTAGCTAATGTAACGTAAATGTTTGGCTACATACAACAAGATGTCATTTTAAATTTCCAATAAAGCATTAAACAAAAGCGAAAGTTATTATGTATTCGAAATTTGTTCGGTTCTTGTTATGGCCTGATCTTGTCATGGCTTGATCTTCGTCCGGTGCATTTTCATAGACATTACCTACCATGGGATAACATACAAATGATTAATGTTTATGTTAAACAGTCACACACATTGCAAAAAAAGAAAAAAAAAACATGTAAAACATTTTTTTTCCTGGTTCAGGGTGTCCTCGCGCCAGGTGTGTGTGTGTGGGGGGGGGGGTCACCCTTCCCCTTCGCGTGGCGTAGGGAGGCTCTGTTGACTAATTTTGTTGACTGACTCCCTCAAGGCACGTGGGAGAGCCTGGTCTCTCCCCCGCTTGGCGTGGGGGAGGCTAAAGTCAAGAATGTTGCCAGTGTTTTACAATTTCCGCAGTTAGCCAATTTTTTCAACTTTTCACCAAGTTTGTACCTAAGTTGGTCCAAAGCCCAATTATTTTGCTTAGGACTATTCTCTTAAATCTTTAAACCCAAAATCCACTACCCGGGCTCGCGTTTATTAAATTTTCACTTACTTCATTCTGTTTTGGTGTTTTTACCCAAACCGTCCTGTTAAGAGGCTTTAGGCATTCTAGTTCAAGCCTCGTATATCCTTGTCGATATTTTTTCTCATTTTCTCACAACCACAACCGTAATTATGGTTGTTTTTTTTCTTTGACAAAACCTTAGCATTCCAATATCATCTTTCGAGTTAGCATTTTACCCAAACTGACACGTTACGAGGCATTAAGCATTTTACCTCAAGCCTCCTGCAATACTTGTCAAGGTTTCCTCGTTATTTCCCAACCACAACCGAAATTATGGTTGGTTCTTTAGACAATACCTTGGCTTCTACGACCCCACGGGTCGCTTATAGCTTGGTTTTACATATCCGTTACTTAGTTTGTGGCCCTATAAACCACAAACGACCCGTTTGGTTCGTCACTGATAGTTCTCTTCAACCATGAGTGTCAACCATCCTTTGATCAATTCTCGCCATGGCCCACGACCGTGGTTGTTTCCGTTAGTACTCATACATAAGAAATAAATATAAAAAGAAAATAACTTTGCGTATATTATCAGGTAAACGAGTATATGTTTTTGGGTTAATGGATACATCACTTAATCTTACACCCGTTTAGTACTCGCAATAAATTTTACAACCAATCCCATATCGGATACCATACCTATAAACTTTTTTAAAACTAATCCTATATCTAATCCGATACCGAAATACCTGTCATAGTTCTAAATTCTTGATTGCCACATGATTCCAATTTTGTCATCTTCAAAAGTTTAGGTACATAAAATTAAATATTCATCAACACTATTATAGATATGTTTAAAGTCAAACTTTTGATTTGATTTGTAAATATATTTTATCCTTTTCAATTTGGTTATCATTGATTGGTTAGATAAATTTTACCCTTTTCTTTTTCTATTTTAAGTTGACAAAAAGAAAGTCATCAATCAAATGGCCAAACCAATTGGTGGAGGAGCCAATCTTCCATCCAAGCCTTCCAATAAATTCAACATCCCTTCGAAGAGCGGTGATGGCGGAGATTCAAAGAAGTCGAAGGTTCTTTGATTGGCTCCTATCAAAGAACCTTCGACTTCTTTTATTGGCTCCTATCAAAGAACCTTCGACTTCTTTTTCTATCAAAGAACCTTCGACTTCTTTGATTGGTACGTGCACAACCCTTTTCTGTGTTCCTCGTCTTCTTTTAGGAGATGAAGTAGATGTTGCCTTGATGTCGTGGAAGAGCGGTGATGGCGGAGATTCATCGCTGTTTTCCGGCGATACCATGTAAAGATTTAAGGACTTTGAGGAACATTAACGCTATTTTTTGAACAGGTAGGTATTGTCATAGACATTGCCGACGAGACGTTGGCTTTCTCGGAATTAGTAGGCAGCGCGCTAGTGGGTAGATGTAAAGATTTAAGGACTTTGAGGAACATTAACGCTATTTTAGCGGACAACGGTTGTTTCGGAATTTCATTAAGTTATTTGGGAGGTTTGTCTATGTTCTTAAAGTTCAACGACGATGAATCTTGCTCCAAATTTCTTCTGGAATACCAAGGTTGGAAGGATTGGTTTAGTAGTGTGGAGCCATGGGTAGGCCAATCGTTACCGTTCGAAAGGTTGGCTTGGGTCAAATTTCAAGGGGTTCCTCTCCAGTTATCGGATAATGACGTGCTGAATAACATTGCAGAACACTTCGGTAAGGTTGTTCATGGAGCTAACATGGAGGTGGAGGACGATAACCTTTCGGTTGGATGGATTGCCTTGCTTGTTGGGGAAGGCGGTAGGATTCAAGAAGAAGTGACCCTGAGATGGAAGAACAAACAGTTTAAAGTGTGGATCGAGGAAGAAATCAACGACTGGGCTCCGGACTCAGTTGGGAGGGTTGCAGTTTCGTGTGAATCTTCATCGGCTCCGGAGTCGCTAAAGGCGGGAGATGAAGACGAGAGGTCAAAGGTGGCGGAGGAATGCGAAAAGGTTTTCGACGTGCATGAAAAGGTTTTTAATAACGAGGAGCCGGTGGGTTTAACGAAGATGGGCGGTTCAATATTTTTGCATGGGGAAACTAGTACAGTTGACATTGAGACTCACAAAATAACCAATGTTGGCGGCCCTTCTAGAACAGCTGAGTATAATGATGGCGATTTTGGGAATATAATGGATAAAAGGAGTGGGGCCCAGATGGAAAATGACTTGTCTGGCTTTATGTCGGTTGACAACGAGGTGGAATTAAATGGCTCTGGACCCACTCAAAACAATGTTAGTAAACCAGCAACCTTTTTCTTTGGTGGGTCTAATTTTGTTGAAAGGCCCAAACTTAAGGTGGGAAAATTTAGGCCCAGAAAAAATCGAAAGACCCGAGGTGAATCTTCTAGTCCTAACTCGGACATCAGACAAAAAAAGAGAAGTAGGGAAGAGGGGGTGTTCACTTTTGATCTCAATAGAACGGCAGACGATGCTCAGCCGATTCAGAATCAGGGCAATCGTCAAGATACAGATGTGGCTATTGAGGATAATATTTCGGTGCAGGAAAACACAGAGGGTGTGGAAAATTCCTTGAATAATGATTCGAGTAAGGAAATCCAGGTGCAAGTGTCGGAAGTTAGAAACGTGGAAAAAGAGGGGATTCTTGAGGAAGACGAGGTCAGAGCCACCATCGAGATTGGGAAATCGGTGGGAGTGGACCTCGACAACCATAGTGCTTTAATCGGAGAGCTGGTTAGCAAAAAAGGTAGCAATGTAGTCAACCAATGAATTTGATGTCGTTTAATGTTAGAGGAATTTATGGGGATTCAAAGGCTGCGTGGATTAGAGATATGAAGATCTCAAACAAAATCAGTGTTATCGGCTTGCAGGAAACTAAGGTATCTTCTGTCCCAATTCCGGTTCTCACCAAGATTTGGGGTAACAGGAATTTTGAATCGGCTTCTGTGGATTCGGTTGGTCTTTCCGGGGGTCTTGTTTGGATCTGGGATCCAAAGGTTTTAAAGATTTCTTCTGTGGTTAGGAACAGATTATTCTTGGTGATTAGTGGTCATGTGGCAGGCAGTGGTGATTCGATTAACTTGGTTAATGTGTATGCCCCACAAAACACGGCTGACAAGCTAGTATTGTGGAATGAACTCTCCAGTCTTATTGATCCTCTTTCTGGTCAGTGGGTCCTTGTTGGAGATTTCAACGCGGTTCGCTCTCAAGCTGAGAGGAAAAGGTCAAAGTTCAAACCGGTATGTTCAGAAAATTTTAACAACTTTATATTTAGCAATGGCCTCCTCGAATACCCAATGCAGGGAAAAAATTACACTTGTGTCAGGGACAATGGGAGAAAGCTTAGCAAATTGGATAGATTTCTTGTTTGCTTGGAATTTTTTAATAAATGGCCAGGTGCTTGTGTTAGAGCTTTACCTTTCCGATTCTCTGATCATTGCCCGATCATATTGGAAGTGGTTGACCTGAAATTCGGCCCCCGTCCGTTTCGAGTTTTCAACTCTTGGATAGGGAAGCTGGGATTCGAAGAGGCGGTCAAAAAGGCGGTGGAGGGTTTTGCTAATTTTGATCCCCCAGACTCTTGTCTTACAACAAAGTTCGCTGCTATCAGATCTTCTATTAAGGAATGGAGAAACGATTTTTTATCCAAAGAAAGTGAATCAGAAAATTTAGCCTTATCGAAGCTCGAAAAACTGGAGTTGGAGATGGAATCGAGGGATCTTTCTGAGGAAGAAGAATGGGTAATGGCTGAAAACAGGAAAATTATCAAAGAGATTGGCGATAGAAAAATTTTAGATTCTAAACAAAGAGCAAAAGTCAAGTGGGCTATAGACGGAGACGAAAACTCAAAGTTTTTTCATGCGATGGTCAACAACAGGAAAGCGGTTAATAATATTCACGGCCTTTCGATTAATGGAGAGTGGTGCTCCAAGCCTAATAAAATTAAGAAAGAGGTTTTTTCATTTTTCCGCGACAAATTCAAAGAACATTCTTCGACAAGACCGATTTTATCATGTCACAACATAAAAAAAATATCGGAAGATGAAGGAGATATGCTCACTGAGCCGTTCACGGAATCCGAGATAAAGAACGCCGTGTTCGACTGTGGTGATGATCGATCACCGGGTCCCGACGGTTTTAGTTTTAAATTCGTTAAACAGTTCTGGGAACTTTTCAAGGAAGATTTTGTTAGAATTTTCGAGGCTTTTCATAATAGTGGCAAGATTAGCATTGGAAGTGGATCTTCTTTTATCGCGCTTATCCCCAAAATTCCAGACCCGGTTTCTCTCAATAACTACAGGCCAATCAACCTTGTTGGTGTCATTAGTAAGGCGATATCGAAGGTTATGGCTAACAGGATGAGATTGGTTCTAGATGGTGTAATTTCCGAATCTCAATCGGCATTCATAAAAGGTAGATACATATTGGATGGCCCTCTTATAGTTAACGAGCTTATAGCATGGATAAAGAAAAAGAAATCGAAAGCCTTTTTTCTTAAAATTGATTTCGAAAAGGCTTATGACAATGTGAATTGGAGTTTTGTTATCAATGTGCTTCAACAAATGGGTTTTCCAAGTAGGTGGTGCAACTGGATAATGGGAATTCTCGAATCGGCAAGTTCTTCTGTTTTGGTGAATGGTGCTCCTACTTTCAGATTCAGCTGTGAAAAGGGTATGAGACAAGGGGACCCGCTTTCCCCTTTTTTATTTCTGGTTGTGATGGAAGCTCTTTCTTGTATGATTAATCGGGCTAGAGATCTGGGATTGATTAAAGGTATCGTGTCTCCTAACAACGGTCCGGTCATTTCTCATCTCTTTTACGCGGACGATGCTATAGTAATGGGGGAATGGTCTAAAAATGAAGTGGTAAATGTTGTGAGAATTCTCCGGTGTTTCTATGTTTGTTCGGGCCTTAAGATTAACATCGATAAATCCAATCTTTACGGTTTTGGAGTTGGCTATGAAGAGATCGAGGATATGGCTTTAGAGGTGGGTTGCAACTCGGATTCTACTCCGTTTAAGTACCTTGGTCTCATGGTGGGAGCCAATATGAACCGCATTAGCAATTGGAAACCGGTTTATGAAGTTTTTCGAGCTAGACTTGCTAATTGGAAGTCTCACCTTCTTTCAATCGGAGGAAGGGTGGTTATTATTAGAGCGGTTCTGGAGAGTCTCCCTTGTTATTACTTCTCGCTCTACAAAGCCCCCAAAAAGGTTATTTCGGATTTGGAGGCCATGATTAAAAAATTCTTGTGGGGAGGTTCTTCCGAAGAAAAAAAATGCACTAGGTTAATTGGGATCATGTGTCGCGTCAAGTTAAAGAAGGAGGGTTAGGCTTGAATAAACTTAACGAGGTCAACATTTCGCTTCTGTGTAAATGGGGGTGGCGATACAAAACAGAGAAAAATAATCTTTGGAAATGGGTTATTGATGCGTTTCATTATAACCGGGTTGGATGGGAATGCATCCCTTTTAAGAAGTCGTTTTGTGGTGTATGGAACAATATTGCGAAAGTCTTTTTGAAAACTAAGGTTGGGGATTTACATCTTCGGAACTTCATGACGGGAGAAGTGGGGGACGGCAACGATATAGCTTTTTGGCTGGATTGTTGGGTTGCGTCGGAGCCTCTCAAAGTAATTTTCCCGGATCTCTTCACGTTGGAGGCAGAAAAAAGATGTCGGGTGGCGGACCGATTCAATCAGTTTGAGGGCGAGCAGGTTTTTACGTGGAACTGGAAATCGGTTTTGACCGATTCGGGGCTGAACAATAGAGTCATGCAGCTCGAGAACTTGCTGGTCAACATTCAGGCTTCGGATGGCTGCGATAAGTGGAAATGGACTCCGGATTCGGATGGAGTGTTCTCGGTTAAATTAGTTAAAAAGCTTCTGAGGGAGGACTCGTCGAGCATAAGTGGTCAAAAAATGGAGTGGTGCAAGTGGATTCCTTCCAAAATTAATATTCACGCATGGAGAGCGGATCTGGATAGCATCGCAACAGCTGAAACATTGAAAAAAAGAAATATTCAGGTGGGTGACTCGTTATGCCGTCTGTGTGGATCAGATGAGGAAACTGTTGAACATTTGTTCATTGGTTGCTTTGTCGCGTCTAACGTTTGGAACGGTATTAGCACGTGGTGCAACATTCCTAGCATCTTTGCTTTCTCGGTTAAGGATCTGTTGGACTTTCACTCGAATATTGGCGGATCGGACAAAAAGAAGATTGCGGTTCAAGGCATCATTAGAATAGCATGTTGGAGTATTTGGAGGGCTAGGAATAACTTGGTGTTTTCGAATAAACCGGTGAGAATAGACAACATTACTAGTGAGATCAAGGCGTCGAGTTTTCTGTGGTGGTCGAATAAATCTAAGTTTAAAGGTCTAGAGTGGAGGGATTGGTGTACGTTTGTAAATATGTAACTGTGTAGTTTTTGGGTTGTTCTGTTTGGGTCGGTCCGATTTGGGCCGGCTTGTGTGAATGAAGTTTACCTTTCAAAAAAAAAAAAATCAAACTTACAAAATTTATTTACCCAATTAACATATAGAGATATAAACTAATTTAATTGCCTCACTCATATTCTCGTAATAGTGGAGTGGTTAGTCGTTTAATTTCTCAAGAGAAGATCTAGGTTCGATCTCCACTCATTAGCCACTTCATTTCAAGTCATGAAACAAAACACTTTAAAATAAGCAGATTCTTCAATATTAAAAAACTAAACGGTACATTTTATTAAATATTCTATATTCTTATGTTCTCCTTAAAGTCAAAGGGAACAAAATGCAATATCAGCCATTGGATCAAAATAAGATTAAATCCTGGCCCTAAGACTAAGGGGGAGTGGAGCATCCTTTTGATGGGGCGTCTTGCGACACGTGGCGCCACGTCATATTAGATGATTTTGACCAAAAAAGGGGGAGTGGGGCAACCTTGCTGGGTGGGACGTCTTGCGACACGTGGATTGATTTATTTTGTCTTTTTTTATGTAAAAGATATAAAAAAAGTCCTATTTTTTATAAAAGTATTGATCAAAGTAAATAAAAACTAATACTTCAATAAAAAAAATTACTTCAATAAAATAAAAAATACATCAAATAAAAAAAATACATCAACAAAAATAAAAAATACAATCAACAAAGGTTATATTTTTCTCGAATTTCTTGCTTCATTTGTTCGGCTAAAGCGAGCTCTGCTCCAGTAAGGTTTGTCGTGTCGGATGTTAATATTTGCAAATCAAGTTGATAGAAGATTGGTATAAATTTTGATGAGTTGAGAGAAGATTGTGGTAAAAATGTGTTTGATATGTGGTATTATTTATAAAGGTGGGATGTATTTAAAAAAAAAAAAAAAAAAACTTGGGCCAAACTATCCGTTGCCAACGGATATATGCATGGGAAATGAAAAAGTTGGGGCGATCTGCTGGAGGGGGACGCCACCCAAGACGCCAAGGGGGGCAGTGTTCCAGGCGACTCCGGGCGACTTGCCCCACTCCCTTCAGTCTAATAATTCAGAAAAAGCAGGAGCAGTTATTAAGATTGAAAGTTGACTTTTTTAAATCCTATTTTGATTTTCAACTGAAATTCAGGCCACGGTCTGATTTTAATAACTTAACAAAATTAAATAAAAAAATCTTTATAAATTACTATATTCCTTCTAGAAGTAGAGGTTACAGACGGTTTGTATGTTTGGGGTTCCAGTTTTGCATTTGACTTGGTAATCATCACAACCGACACCCCATGTTCTAATTTACAATAAAAGATTCTACTTTATATAACAACAAAAGTTTTTACCTTTTTTTACAACGGATTATTTTATAAAAAATAAAACAGTAAAAAGTATAAAACTTTTTTGAAAGCTAAACATTGTGTTACAAGTTTGCTGCCATGAAATGATACATGCAAAAATAAAAAATCAGCTACATGAAAGTTTTAAGTCAATTCTAATAATTTTTAAGTGAAGGTGCATAATATTTTGGTTAAATTCTACCCAAAAAAAAACATATTCCATAAAAATATAGAGCCTAACTACAAGTTTTAAATTATAAAAATTTATATAAACAACATACCGTCACTGAAAGTTGGAACTGCTTATTAAAAAGAACAAACAAATGTATGTATCTCAAATTGGACAGTTTTCACCTTAAATTTTCAATTATTTTACAAAAACTGCAGATTCTAAAGCTTAAATAACATTTAACAAAATATTTAAAGTCTTAACTGCAACCCAGTTTCAAAATTTTTGTTCCCTCCAAATTGTCTAAATTAGTTTTAAAACTTCCAAAAAAACACAGAAAACATGGGTAGAAGTTATTTTGTAGATCATGGGTAGAAGTTATTTTAAAGCTGTCCCTAAAAGCATCTATATAAAGATGCAGATAGCTTAAAAAATAAACCATACTTTCTCTCAAAATTGCTCTCTGAATGAAGCTTATTATCAAAAAAGAAATGCAGCCAAACTTAAGTCAGTTCTGCAAATTTACCTACTACCATTTAAACCTTTATACCTTACAATATTTTTATCTTTTGTATTTTAAGATGGAGCAAACTTACCGAGTTGAAAAATATGGTCCCAAAACCGAAGAGAAGGAGCAGCAACACCTTGACTTACCTGTAAGTAAACATATTTAAATGTAATGTAATTTTTTCAGTTCTACATATTTACCTACCATTTCTACTTTATAATATTTTTTATCTTTTCTATTTAAGCCGGAGCCGACTTACCAAGTTGAAAAAGATGATCCCAAAACCGAAGAAGTCAAAGAGCAGCAACACCTCAAATCACATGTAAGTAAACATATTCAGAAATTCTGTAAAAGTGATATCTAATGATGTACATTGATTTTGTAGAAACCTATAAAAAGTGTTGAGATAATAAAATGTGATGGAGAGTCAAGTCCAACCGCTTCAGAAATTCTACGTGAAATCAGTGAGCAGGTAAATCTGAATTATAGCAGTGTTATATATTTTATTTTTTATGTCTACATTATTTTTTTAAATTGTTGTCAGCAGCGATCATGGAGCTTCCGAAGACGATCCACATCCCGATGATGAGATGGCTGATACTGCAGATTCAATGGAGAGTTTTTGGAAGAAATCTAAAATTCCATGAGTTGAAATACGTACCCGTGAACGAGTTGTTCGAGTCGATTCCGTCTAAATCTTTAGTTTTGATAATTATTTGCTATGTTTTTTTTTTAGCTTTACTTCAAACCATGTTTAGTGAGTTTTAAATTAATCCAGATGACTTCAATTTTATATCTCTGATTCATATAAGTTGCCTTACTATAATAGTGATACTAATATAACAATTAATGATATTAGTACAATATTCATTTTAAAAAATAACTACCTATCATGTATCATGTTATTATTATTACTGCCTAAATTATATAACATAGAATCCTACAAATGAATATGATAATAATTATTGATATTAGTAATTACCTAAGTATCATATTATTATTGTATATTTATATATACAGTATAACCATTTCTGTTATGAATAAAAATTTATTATAGATATGTTTAGGTCAAGCTTCTCTTTAAATTTATTATATAAAGATTCCTACATTCTTCCTACGTTCTCTTTAAACGCAGGTAAAGCTTCTCTTTTTTAATGTTTATTTATGTGTTTTAGATACATAGATATTTAAATCTTCTCTATTTTATTGATTATGCGTTTTAAATACATAAGTGTTTTTTTCTTGCTTAGGTTCTATTATGTTTTATTTCTAATCCGTATTTGACACTAATTACTTAGTATAAATGCAGAATTTTAAACTAAACGCGAGTTGAGTTACTTTTTTTTTCTAACGAATTCAAACAAGATTCTTATATATAGTGTAAAAGCTATCAGTTTAAACAAACTTCAAGAAGATGGTTTCTCATAAACACTAATAAAAACGAAATGAACACAAAACCAAGAGGGCTGGAGCATAAGTTTTTTTTTAGGATTTTTTTTAGAATTTTTTGTATTTTTTTAGAATTTTTAAGATTTTTATAATTTTATTGATTTTTTATAATTTTTATAATTTTTTTATATTTTTTATTTTATTTTTTCATCTCATCTTTACCCAAACCTGTATTAACCTATAATTTTTATTTTATTTTTTAACTATAATTTTTTTTAATAATAGGTCAACTACTGAATTAGAAAGAGACGTCCAAAAAAACTATGTTATTTACCATGATTTTCTTCAAGATAGTGTTTTGAAGTAGATCGTACGCATCCTCGCAGTAATTATCCGTAACAATCGTGCACTTGGATCCAATCTATTGACACACGGAAATAAATATTCACAAGAACTTCTGGATTAAACACAAGCCTCGAATGAAAAAAAAAATGCTTAAATAAGTAAGTAAAATCATTGATGTTATGACAGAGAACTAAAAGAATAGATGATAAATTACCTTACATCGTTTTAGAACTTTTAAGAAACTCATCATGTTCGAAAATGTCATTTTTCTTCAGTAGGCGATTTTTGGTTCCTCCATTATTGCTAAATCTGCTTCACCGAAACCTATCACGAGAGTCTCGATGCATATGCGTATACCCTAGAACCGTAAATCCTAGATCTGAATGACTGAAAACGACCGAGAAGATGACGCTTTGATTTCCGGCGAGATGTTTGGAGTTCTGATTAGGCGGAGGCTTATGAGGTTTTGTTGGAGGTGTGCGCATCTTGAACTAGGGCAAAATTTGGAATGAGATTTGATAGAAAAAGAGAAAGAAAAGAGGTTAGGGTTTCTGAGCACCCGCATATGTGTAGCAGACTAACAGCCCAAAGCCCCAAAGGCCACTATAACACCCCCAACTTATTTGTTTATAAAAAGAATTGTATACCAGCCCAAAGGCCATGATAAATATAATTCTTAAAGGATTAAATTATGTTTCTTAAAGGGATTAAATTAAGTTTTTTTTATAATAAAATAATATGTTAACGAATTGGACTTGAGGAAATTGAGAGAAGGTATTAATGAGAAGTACAAATTTTAACTTCCATCTGTCATGTAATTTATAGTTTTTATGTTGTGTTGATAAATACAAATAATGTTTTTTTTTTATAATACAAACAATAAAATATTTATTTTATTATACCATTAAGATGCCCGTCCACCGGACGGGTATAAAACTAGTTATTAAATATTCAGGGTATTAGATTCTCGGTATCAATAAAACGGGGATACGTTCCCGCAGGTACCGCCTTTTAGCCTTGTTACATCAACCCATCCCGAATCTTCTCGCATCCATACATCCGCTATATAGTGGCATCCGCTATAACTATACGTCTGTCTATACGCATGAAATTGTTTGAAGATTCAAAACTGATGTGTGCCTTATCCGTACCCACGTAAAAATATCCCACCCACACCTTCATCCATTAGTATCCCACTTAGCCCATTAATTTCCATCATTAGTTTTATGTTTGTTTCATGCATCAGTGGGACAAAGCCATTACCCCATTAGTTTCTTTCTTTCATGCATTTGTTATTTTAATTGTTTCTAGTTAGTGGGTTACTTATTTTTCTTGTAATGCTATAAATAGCAAAGTATGTTTAGTATTTGGAGATAAGAATGGAATGAAATGAATTAAGTCTTGAGTTTCTCTTTAAGACTAAAGGTAGTGGAGCGACGAGAAGTGGGCGTCTTGCACAAAAAAAAAGGGGGCGCGGTGTTTGGGGGCGACTTAGGGGGAATCTTTGAATTTTTGTGCCAAAAGTTGAAAATTTGAGAGGGGTGGCGACGAGAAGAGGACGGGCAAGGGGGGACTTGGGGCGGGGGCGCGGTGTTTGGGGCGGAGGACGCCCTTGAGGTCGCTCCACTACCTTTAGTCTAAATATTCTTCTAGCTTCCATCTATTTTTTTAAGAGTTTGACCCACTTTAATGGGTTATCTATCAAATCAAGTGATAGATATCAAAAACCCACAATCTATATATATTAATAAATGAGATGATGTGGACTATGTGTCCTTCAATGATGAAGCCATTTTGATGATGTGGCATCCATTGATTTAGTGGAGGTTGATTTTGGGAGGGAATTTGTTTAATTAACTCTACACAAAGAAGATTTCACAAAACACAAACTAAAACCTATATTGGACGCGGGATCCGGAAGACTACGGATTGGGTCGGGCTTTTAATTTTGGATCCTTTATATTGCTTCTGACTCCCATCTTCTTTCCCACGCTTCATTCCAAACCCTAATTCTTTCAGCCGTTTCTCTCTATCTTCACTCTACATCCTCTTCAAATCAAACTTGGATCCATCACTGTCTTCTCCAAACGATTCAACAGACAGGTAAAAATTCTTCAAATAATGTCGCTAACTTCATCTTCTTCATCAAGAAATTTCAGGATTCTTCTTCGTGACACCATCAATGTGTGAACCGGATTGGAGAAACATGCTCCTTCTTCGTCACACCATCCATTTTATTTGGATATCTAATTAGGGTTTCTTGGTCTCATCACAAACTCAAAAAAAATTTCGATCCCATCTGCTTTCTGTCTCTTTCTCCCTGGCGATTCAAAAAGACCAAGGCGATTCAAGTCGATTGGTGAAGATTTCACCATATCAATGAAGAATCTAACCTCTCAGCAGGTATACAAGTTTTAGGATTTGATTTTTGAGTTATCTGTATTAGTTTATATCTTTATAGTTGTAATCTGTTTTGACATTTTTGGTGTGATTTATTGTAGGTATAATAAGGATATTAGGAGTTTAAGTCACAGTTTTGCTCATCGCTCTGTTCTTCTCCCACTGATTCAAACCTAATTCCATGGCGGACTATCACATCTCCCATCTACACTTCACTTTTTTATTTTATAATTCCATGTTCTTCTCCCACCGATTCAAACCCTAATTCCATTCGTCAAATGGGGTTACAGCAATCCAAAGACGAGCTTTTGTATCAACAAGTCAAATATGGCAACTCTGAAGGCATCAAAAAGCTTCGTAGCGAAGGTGTTGGCCATGAGGTATTCATTCCTTTTGTATAATTATAGTTTTTTGTAAGAATTGTTTGTTTTTGTTGTTAAAGTGGATTTGTTTTAGGATTTGTGTGAATTATGATGCGGGTTTTGTTGAAATTTAAGATTGAGATTGTTATAGTGGTTGTAGTATCTACCGGTTTTGAGTTTTAATTTAGTTAAATAAATTGTGTTGAAATTTAAGATTGAGATTGTTATAGTGGTTGTAGTTTTTAATTTTTTATAAGCAAGTGAAATATCGAACCATGTGGAAAATGTTGTTTATGGTGCAGTGGATGGATAATGAAGACTCCTTTGATATTGGCTTCTATGAATCCACAGTTATTAGGTTAGCAATCCTTCTAACATTTCTTATTCCTTTTTTCAATCCATTTAAGGTTTCCAATTTCTTTTGAAGATTTAATTTCGTTATGGTTTTTTTTTCTGAACACAAAAAAAGTGAGGCTTTTTTTTATCCATATAGAATATAGATTGAGAAAACACATTCTCATCCATTTATTTTGAGCTTTCTACCAGGTAAACTAAATCGATTGCGTTAACTTTCTACAAAATTCATATCCAGAAAGAGGCTTTTGTGATCATTTGAGCTTTATGTTCGCGTACGTCGTTGTGTCTCCATCTCTGGACACTCTTGATTTCCAAGCTGGTGTTACAAAGGGCTTTTGTAAAGTGTAGAGGTATTGTTGTGTGTGAATTAAATCAAAGCTGGTAAGCCTATACTATTCAATTTCTTTGTTTTTTTTCTATTGATTAGAATATGTTAAACCCATCTATAAAGTGTAATAAAAAAAGATATCTAACTGGTGTTGTTGGTGAGTTTTGTGCCAAATGGGACTCAAATGTTCTTTTAATAATTTTGAAGCGAGTTTGATGATTGAATCAAACCAAGCGAAGTTGAAATGTTATCATTTTTTATTGGGCGCTGCTATTGCACCAGTTTAGTTTTTATTCTTTTTTTAAACTTCCAAGTTTTTTTTTCATCCCGAAACATAGCAGATTATGAAATGATCGATTCCTTATGTATGAATGAATACACGAATGGGTGGAACATGTTTGAGGAGCGAGATGATGGTGGTCGAGAGTACTGGTTGTTACTCAATGGCTTTAGTAATTGTCAATATTGTTCTTGCTTTCATTGATGGTGATATTTTTTGTCCTCGCATTATATCAGGTTCTATTCTTAATCGACCAATTGATGTTTTTTTTTCGGTTTAAAAGTTTCATTAAATCAGGTTCTATCTAACTCCATTATTATTTACTTATTTGGTTACCCCTAAATGATGATATAAGTTTTATATATTTTATCCCTATTTATACAAACACTTTATACAAACACATGATTATATTACTCTCCCCTACTAAATGATCTGACTATATTGGTGTTTGGGTTGTATTGGGAGCTTATGTATATGCTTTAATCTTAATTCTTCAATGTGAAGTGTGAGTTTTGTAAATCACCTATATGAACTTCCTTTTTATTTATGAATGGGTTGATTTGAGTTGTAATTTATCTCAAATATACCATACAGGTCAAATAATTTTTTTTTAAAATGTCAAATACAAGTTGTTTGATGTTATGTTTTAGTGGTTATCAAAAAGGTGTTTGTCGAATGCTTAGCAAGTGGTCCCAAATAAAGTCGAGTGTTACCGAGCTTGGTATGTATTTCATGACTTCTTTATATAATTTTCCATGTGTATGTTATGTGTGTTTATTGAAGATAATGATATTTTATCCTTCGTTAGCTATTGGAGTTCCATGTATTGAAGCGCACACATACTCGTGTTTTTTGTTGGAATTTGGAGATTCCATGGTTCCATTGACTGTGAATGGTCTTTTATTGGAGAGATTTGGGTTTTGACTTTGCCTTTTGTCGTTTTGACCATGGACATGAACTTCTTACTCATACTCTCTAGGTAATCAGTTTTGCTCATTTTGATGTACTTATTAATTGTGTATTAGCTAACGTTGGATAAGAAGTATAGATTTGGGTCCATATGAATATGTTTAATTAAGAACATCTTCTTAATCTATTTCTTCTGTTTTAAAGACCGAAGACAATGAACAGGTTAGGAATCCTCTTCACATATTTCTTCTTCCTGTGTATATTTTTGTATTGTTTATTTAGTCTTCACAATTATTAGCGAGACATTTAGTAACGACGAGTTGATGAACAATGTGGCTCAGGTGGGGTGTGGTTGCAGTTTGTTAGAGATTTGCTGAGAAGTAACCTGATGGGGTCTTTACTTTTGATAAGGTACCATATTTATGATATTGTGCATTTTGGTTAGTGTTTTATTGAATATTGTTGCATGTCTAACAATTTTTGAAGGTTTGTTGTAGATCGTTTGGCTATGGAAGAACTATACCATTAGGGTGAAGATCGTTTGCCTATGGAAGAAGATGATGAACGGTAGTAAGACTAAAGTTTACCGTTTAACATGATCTTAATGGACAAAGAGGTATGATTCACATAAATCTTATACGATCATTTCTAATATATTGTCCTTATTTATACTCATTTAATTACTATATTACACCACGTCTTAATTATTATAATACACCACACCTTATTTTTTTCTTTTTTAAATAGGGTAGGAAAATATAGGCAAGTTGTTTGAACAGGATGCTGGCAAGTTTTAACAACTTCTTCAACCTTGACAATTGGTATGTCATTTAATTCAGTATTAATTACTGAAAGTATTTTATTTTTTTTAATTTATTTTGATATACATGATTATTAACTAATAAAATAAAATAACCCGTGGGAATGGGGAATGACATACTTGGTATGGAGATTGGGGACACCTTCTATCCTAGCAATGAATTAAATCCTTATCTTAAAGATACAAATGTAAGTTGCATAGTTCCTAATCAAACTTCTTTTTGCATTTTGATTTTGAGGTTAATTTTGCAACCTTAATATATTCAATTGCTTTTCTTGAGGATAATGACTCCGAAGAGGCTGAAGACATGGTCATCAAACCCGAAGATGTTGTTGTAGTTTGTGCACATGTTAAGGATGAGCATGGTCGGTTATTGGTATGTAATTTATTTTCTTCATGAATGGAATCGACTACCGAAACTACAAAAGTTTATACTTTTACATTCAGTTTTCTTTTGAGATTTACCACAATTGTAGTATGATAATATTAGTGTTTTGATTGCAGATTATTTGTTTTCATGATTTCATTCTGATTCATGATTTTTCTTAGGTAATAATAGGTTTTCTAAACACTAAACTTCCCAATAAAAAACAACGGTTGAAAAGATATAGGTTATTGGACACTTGGTTCTCTAACAAGCATGCTAAGCTACTTAAATCTAAGACGTTTCCACCTGAGTTGGAGAATCTGGTTCATTGTTCTTATATGATTTTGATTGTTTAACTATGTTTTATGCGTAACAGATGTTTGTGTAAACGGTGGTGTGTTGTAGTTAGCTATCTGGACAAGTAAGTTAGGGTTTGAAAAATCTATTTATAGGCTACCTTTTGGATTTTACTCTATGTTATATGTTTAAGTTTCTTTAGATCATTTCACGTGATGTTATGATTACAATTATATTTAAGTAAATCGATAAAAATCTGTTTACACGCCGTTGATTAGGGCAATTTGTGTGGGAGTTTCTAATGAATTTTGGTTATTTTCTTTTTGTTTTCTAGGTTTGTAACGGTTGGAGATTGAGGTTAGTAGATGGTGGATGCATTGTGGTAATAGTGCTGGTGGCGTTTATGTTATTATTCTTTATACACATTTATCTGTTTACTCTACATAACAGTCTTTTAATATTCTCTTTCTTTTAGGCTCTTATGGCGAGGTTTATCGTTCCAAAATGGTGATGGGACTGTAAGTTGCTTTGTTAATACTATAATTATCGTGTTAAGTTGTTTACACAATTTATAATAAGTTGTTAAGCATATTGCGTATTTAACTTTGATATGTGCAATTTTGCTCTTGGGATACGAATGTGATTTTTTTTTGTTCAAGTGGTTACATCATTAATCCAAATACTACTTACTTTTGAATTTTTTAGAAGATATTATTTTTTAACTTGCAAAAGATTCTTTCCACATGGTACGAAGTTTATTTACTTAATGGTATATGCTCACATGAATATGTTGCAATTTAGAAATTTTCAGGGATGGGTTTAAACGGGTCAAAAGTTGCCTGAAGTGTTTCAAGTTCATTCTATACGTTTCCAGTTCAACCAAATTAGAATATGTTTTAAAATTTGTAGCTGCCCTGGTAATCATCCAAAATAATTTTGTATTTTAGTTATTTTGTTTGTCTGTAATTGTTCTCAATTTCTCATGGTTTTCAATTTAATGAAGAAGATGACAAAGTATGCAAAGGAAGGCATGAGGGTGGAAGCAAGCAAATTAGAAATTGATGGAACAAAACATGATGCTTTTGTTGACATGATTGCCAGTGTATTTATTTAATAATCTTATATGACTTCTTATAATGATTGACATTGTGACTGGCTTCTAACTTTTGATGTCAAAGATTTGACACTTTGTTTATGTAATATGACACTTTGTATTTCATTTTGTTTCGTTTATACCCTTAATATATGTCTAATCAAATTTCTCCTACCCGGGAGTATTCCCGGGTGATAACCTAGTTAATACTATTTTAAAATTTTGTCGGTGTGAGAAGTATGGATTGGCTATAACAATAACGTCATTCGTTTCCTTGACGGTTTGATACTGTGAATCCAATCTAAAAGCTAAAAGAGTATTAAATAAATAAACAATGAATTTATTGATTTTGACTTATGTATCTACAGAAACTATCATAAATACAATGTAGGCTTGATATATATTTTTTTTTCTAAAGGAAAACTTCATTAAACACCAGCACAGTCCAAAAAAACGGTATGCCAAAACGACTATACAAATTTACATCAATCGTCCCATGTTACATATTTAAATTTGGACCTAACCAAAGAAACCCAATAGATTTGATCATACTAACAATTTCCTCCTCCTTCCTATTAATATTCGAAAAAATAAGCTCGCTCCTAGCCTTCCATATTTGCCAGCACGTGATATTTCTTGTTCTACATCCTCATCCAAAATACCCCATTTCAAAATAGCGACACGTGTCAGATCTAGCAGTTGTATTTGTCTCAACATTGTTCAATCTTGTCTGAACCCTGCCGACTTGACTCGTGATCCGACTCTTGCCTCGCTGACTCAGCCTCTAACTCAGTACCAACCACCACACAACTCGGTCCAACACCACCACCAGACGATGGCGACACCACCGGCGACACTCGGCTCATGTTCACCATCCTCCTCAACGACAGTAACCGACTTCCCGGTGACGTCAGCTTGACCTCATTCTCCGTCACCGGCTCGTTAACCGGCACATCTATTCTAACATCATCTCGTTTCCTCCTCTCTTCCAACGTCGTCGTTTCAATAAGTTCCGCACTTGGACCGGGTTCAGCTACCGGTTCAACCGGGGACCGGCAAAGCGGACAAGTAGAATGATTATAAAACCACATATCAATACACTCGGTGTGAAAACAATGCTTACAATTCGGTAAAACCCGACCCGACTCACCGTTTTCAAACTCCGACAAACAGACAGCACACTCCACAACATTATTTTCGGTTTCGGTCGAGTAAACAAATAATGGGAGTGACTTTAATATTGACGCGTTGAGTCCACTCGAACCGGACGCGAGTGGTCCATTGCTGTTCATGTAATAGAGGATACGGGTGGACCGGTTGTAGCTGGTGGGTGGGCGGGTGTCGTTGTTACGGTGGAGGCGCGTGAGGTACCAACGCGCGTAGAGGTGGAGGAGGACCATGAAGAAGACGATGACAAAGAGGGTTATTATTGAGGCAAGCATGATTTTGCCGCTGAGAGCGTATGCTTCCGAGGAATCTTGTTCGTTGTCGGGCATTTGGCCCTTGATTGGAGAATCTGACGTCATGAAATTGGTTATAAGGTTGGTCCGGTTTTTGAACACTAGCTTAAGCTTGTTTCGATTGGGTTTTCAAAGCACTGGTTTAAGGTTTGTTTGGATTGGAAGTAAAAAAAGGGGAAGAATGAGGGAATTTTATAGGAAGTTTCGGGGTTGGTTCGAAGTGGTTCAAACAGCAGCTTTCGTTGATTGATATCTACCTCGAAAACGCAAATATTTTGACGCGGGAATTATTAAATGACGGAATTACCCTTTTTTCCTTTAAATGTTTATTTTGAAGATATTTTTTTTTCGTTATGTTATATTATATTTCGAGGATAAACTCATTAAATCGGTTAGATATTTTATTTCGAGGATAAACTCATTAAATCAGTTAGATATTTTATTTCGAGGATAAACTCATTAAATCGGTTAGATAAAGTCAGCACGTTTCAATCAAAAAAAAAAAAAAGATTATTTTACAAAAGCGTTAATGTTGCAAAATAATGACGGACAAACTTGCAAAATAATGGCTGATAATGCGATGTAGTTTACTATATTTAAAGATTATGACTATTTTTTATATAATGTTTGCTATATTAAAATACTAGGTTGTTTCCCCGTGTGTTACACGAGTTGAACTAAAAAATATTATAAAAGTAATAGTTTTATAAATAAACGAAATATAAATAAATTATAAATTACATTAACTAAAAGTTAATATTTGATGTATTCATGTTTTGCTTATTCTAAGAGTATTCACATTCTATCCATCAAAATATGTGAAGGAAAGTTTTTATATTATAAAGGGTATAAAAAATGGTTGTGAGTGGAGGAGAGAGAAAATGTTACTGTTCATCTGTATATTTGGGGGGACACTGTTCACCCAGTATAATTTTTTTAATATATATTGAAAGTGGTTGTGAGTGAAGGAGAGAGAAAAATGTGATGATAATATTATTTAATTGAAAAGGAGAGAGAAAAAGTATTTGTTTTTAGTGGAAATATATTGATATAGGAGTTGTTTTTTAGTGGAATGTATGTATAATTTGATGGTTTGGATGTGAATTTATATAACATTAAAATGAAAGGTCGGTGGCTATGCCAAGTGACCATTCTACCCTTTGACAAGAAAAAACAAGGGATTGTCTCTGGCAGCAGATTGACCTGCAACTCCAAAGTCCAAAACCTTCACAGAGCTTCTACCCCAATGGCGGAACAACAACCTTCCCGATCGCCATGACAAAACCTTCATCTTCCGATCATTCTCCGTCATCGCCGCCATGATCAGTAACGGCGCCACCTCTACCACCACCGCCGCCGCCGCCGCCGCCGCCGCCGCTTCTTCTTCCTCCAACACCGTCGCTCAATCTCTCGGTCTTAAAAAACTTCTTCAAAACTCCTGAAGGCCGGTACAAGCTTCTGCACGATAAAACGCATCCGTCGTCTCTTCTTCCGTACGCACTCGCTAAATCTATTACTCAGGTAATCAGTTAATCATATTGTATGTGTAGGTGTTTCAGTTTCTGTATGATTAGGTTAATTTAGTTAGTTAAGTGATATTCGTATATGTAGATAGATTTGAAATTGTAGTTATAACTGTAAGAGAAACCCTAGCTTACCTACCTCTAGGATCAGTGTTACTTTTCCTGATGCAAAATTGACATGAGTGTTGTTGCAAATTGCAACACAATCTGAGTGATGATTTTTTGGTGAGTGTGTATGTAGTTAATATCCCAATATATCAGTGATATATCGGTTATTGGTCCCTGTCGAGATATCGGTGCAAAATATCAGTCGTCAAAGTATTGGTACCGATAATATCATCGATATTGACTGATATATCACCGATTTTCCCAATATCAGTACATTTCTTCTTATTTCTACCATTCGTCTTCCTTCTTATTGCCATTGGCGAAGCTTGACCCGAATGACCGGGGGGGGGGGGGGTCGAAAACGTATATACCCAAAAGTTTCTATAGAATTGGGGGGTCGGAAACGTATATACCCAAAAATTTCTATAAGAAAACTACATACATAACACTACTGAGCGAAAAGTTCGGGGGGTCGGGCGCCCCCACCCGCCCCTTCTATACTTCGCCCATGCTTATTGCTGCTATTAGTTTTTTAAGTCTTAATTGTTAATTGTTAGTGTTAAATGTTAGTGTTTTAAGTCTTAGTCAGTTTCTACTTGCTACAATTGTTAGTGTTTTGCAAGTTGCAAAAGGTTAATTTGTAATTGTTAGTGTAAAATAGCTATATATATAAATTTAGCATGATATTAAAATTACCGATATCCCACCGCGATAACCGATACCTCAAATATCGGTCCTTGAATCTGAGTGATGAATTTTTTTTGGTGAGTGTGTGTAGGTTAATTATTGGAATTTATATATGTAGATGTGAAATTGTGATTGAAGTTGGAATTCGGTATTGGCTTTTGACTTTGATAAGACAAACCCTTGCTTACCGCAAGGATCAGCGATATATATGTTCTGGAAATAAGCTAATCCTGGCATCTTTCCTGAGTAAAATTAACATTAGTTTTGCTGCAAATTGTTACAAAGATTGAGTGATTTTTTTTAAAGTGTTTAGTTCAGTTATGATTATCTAAGTTCATATATGTAGGTGTGAAATTGGAATTAGCTATTAGCTTTCGATGTTGATAAGACAAACTGATATTAATTAAAGTAGGCAATGGATGGCAATATAAAAAACTGAAACACAACGGATAGGCAACGGTAATTCGAGATATAGAAACATAGTTATCGATAGCGGCCATAGCGAACGCTATCGCGAATAGCGTTGCGAATCGATGGACCTGCCTGGGCAACACGTGTTAATATCATCATCGTATCACATGCAACGAAGTGACAAACGGGATGTTGCCGCCGCAACGCGCGGCATGGGTAAAAATCTAGTAACATATGAAACTAGAAAATCTCATCACAATCAATGAGCAAAGAAAACTTGTTAAATTTATCGCAGTCAATAGCGTCCAAGATGAAGCATAAATTAGCAATAGCAAGTCTAGATGTAGTCATGGCTACCGTAGAGTTTGACATTATGCTATGAAAACAATTACATGAAATGGAATAATCAGAACTCAATTAACTAAAATAAGAAACATTAAGAGTTTGTTAGATCAATTATGTTTTTTTAAATTCTTTTATGTCAATCAAATAATGTTCTTTACTTGTTTTCCCAACCACCAATTTTTTCTTGACACACAACCTTAAAGCAAAAGTATCACACAATTAGCCACAAAAATTCATGTGATATTACGTAAAACTCTAGAAGTTAATTAAAATAAAACTAATCTTAAGAGAAGTTCAGGGCAATACCTTGTGGAATCTTCTAATTGACTTATCCAACCAATTTAATAAACTTGTAGTTTATGTGTTAACATGTTTTGATAAATATATTGTGTTCAGGGCGACCTATTTAACCCTTTAGCTAAAGTGCTAAATAGGTCGACCAACCAAACTATTTAACCTATGTTCTACAATCAGTCGACCCAATTAATACGTCTACAACTTCATTACTACTTGTTAACCAACATTTAGATGAAGGGTTTATATGGATTGTGTTTAGTTTACATGATTTTAAATGGAGTTAATTGTCATTTTAATCCCTGAGGTTTGTCCAAATTTGTCATTTTAGTCCAAATAGTTTTTTTTCGCCTCTGGGTCACTGACTTTTCTCTTTTGTTGCCATTTTGATCACATACCCTAACTTAGTCTGAAAATCTGGTTATAACCAGGGGTACTTTTGGCATTTACAAAAAAAGGTTTCTAAATAGCCATTTTCATCCAAAACCATTTTTATAATTTTTTTCTTTTAATCATTTATATAAGATTTTTATATATAATAATTATAATAACATATATAAATATATAGATATTGTTTTCTTAGAATAAAAAAATAGTCAGACAACTCATCTCTCACTCTCTCCCATCTCTCTCGCTCATCCACCACAACAATCACCATTGTGCACCACTGCCACCGCCGTTCACCATCACAACCACCACCATCCCCACCGTTTCACAACCCATCTCTCTCTCTCTCATGTCTCCATCTCTCTCTCTCTCTCTCAACATTCACCGTCACCAACATCAGACACCATCCCCACCGTGTCCGTCAACATCCACCGTCACCAACATGAGACACCACCTCATCAACTCCACCATATATATATAAATGAAGGTGGTGATGAAGGTGTGAAATTATTTATCAATGTAAACCCAAATATATATATATATATATATATATATATATATAAATGATTAAGTATTAGATTTTTATCTTTTATATAATAATAATAATATTAATAATAATAATAATAATAAGGGTTATTGGATTTTATCACCCTCAACTATCGGCCTTTGGCCGTTGTCACCCGTAACTAACACTTTGACACCCGTAACTAATAATAATAATAATAATAATAATAATAATAATAATAATAATAATAAACGAATTGGATCGAAATGGCAACTGAAAAGATTTAAATTGAAAATCCCCAAAGTACCCCGGGTTAAAAATGAGGTTTTTGGATGGAGTTAGAGTATGTGATCAAAATGGCAACAAAAGGGAAAAGTCAGGGACCTAGAGGTGAAAAAAAACTATTTAGATTCAAATGGCAAATTTGGACAAACCTTAGGGACTAAAATGGCAATTAACTCTTTTAAATGCATATCGGCTACAAATATATACATATATATATTTATATATATATATATATATGAGAAGGATCCGTTAGGAACCACCCTTTATTGCGAGAACTGTGAGAACCAATGTGAACACAACAAAAATACCTAAAAAACACCAACAAAAAAAGTTTCTACTATTTTTTTTTGGAAAAATCGCTATATTTCGTGAATAATAAAAAAAATTTCAATTTTTTTTTCGAGTAACAGTTATCCATGCACATGTGCATATGTATCATTTCTTTGGCAAATTCCGCAATTTATTACAAATATTAGACAATTGCACTTTCATTTACACTACCATATGTAATACACTACTTTTTACATTACCAATATTAGAAATGCACATGTGCATCTATATGTAGCAACATGAAATAAGGTGTTTTGATACACTACTTTGAATACACTTTCCCTTTCATCTATCATACCATTCTTAATACACTACCATTACCTCCTACCATCCATAATACAATACCATTACCTCCTACCATCCATAATACAATACCATTACCAATATTCACTTTATTACATGTATATCAACACCATTTATACCATCCAATCAACATATTACATCATAAAGTAAGAACTGTAGCCAAACCATCAACCACTAGATATAATTAACCAAACAACATGTATATGGGCCTACTTCTCCATTCAAAATCACAAACTTTTTGTACCAAAACACGTTATATCATGATTGTACCTAATGATGCACATGTGCATTTTGAAAATTGGTAATGCAAAAAGTAGTGTATTACGGATGATATTGTAAATTAAAGTGCAATTGTGTATTACTGATAACGTATTACGGAATTTGTCGAAGTCATGATACATATGCACATGTGCATGGATAACTGTTAATCGAAAAAAAAAGTTTTTTTTGGTAACGAAATATAGCGATTTTTTTTTTAAATATTAAGAAATTTTTTTTAGTGCTTTTTTGATTTTTTTTAGATTTTATTTTATGTTCACATTGGTTCTCGTGGTTCTCGCAATAGGGGTGGTTCTCAAATGAACCTTACCCTATATATATATATATATATATCTATATATAGGGGGAGAGAGAGAGACATATGAGTGAGTTAGTGTTTAACAATTGAACATTCTGATGGAGAGGGTGAAACCCGAGCATTAAAGTGCCTATTTCATGAGTTCTGTATGTGTTTTATGTGTTTACTTGCCTTGAATGAGATAACTACGAGTATTCGTTGATTTGCAAGTTAAACACGTAATTTGGTGAAGTTATGACGGTTAGAGATGGCGTGGAACGCATTGGAATGGTTATTGGAGCTTTCAGTACGGATTCAGAACTTGTTCGGTGGGGAAAATGACTTGAGAATATGAGAAGCATGAAAGAAAAAAGTCCAGGGACTGACGGAGGGTTTTTGTAAGTTAGATGATATTATGTGTTTGTGATTATCATGCAACGATCGTTTCTACAAGCTTTTGAAGATTTTACTTGTGAGATGAGCGGCTAAACTCTTTTGGTTTCCTCCCGATGGAGGGTTTTTGTAAGTTAGATGATATTATGTGTTTGTGATTATCATTTGAACTCGGTGATCTAAGCATTCGATGCTTTTCACCTTTGATTTGATTAATCGATTGTAACCGATTGCATTTTATTTTAACCTTGATTCTTAATCATTCAATTCCCGAGAGTTCTAGTAATTGGGATATATTTGCTATGGGATTAGGGTTGGTAATTGCATTTGATAATTATTTGATAACCTCTCGTTATGTATTGACCGGAGTACTTAGTCGTTGATTATCACAATTGGTTAATTAGGTTAAACACTTATGTCTATGTAAGTGTTTCGATTAAACACATAATTGAATCTAGCAGCAAAACCTGAAATCTGGAGGAACCATTGTTTCTTTATTGATTTAAACTTCGTTTTTTAGTTCGTAATTTTAGATAATCAATCAAATCCACAACTGAGTTTTCCTTTTTCTATAGTAGTTAATAAAAACTCAGCATTACACACTTTCCACAATCCTCCGTTGGTTTGATATCCGACTTACCCTATCTATAGAGTTAGTTGGTTTTTGTATGTTCTTCACGACAGACATCAAAATGGCGCCGTTGCTGAGGAGGCGTGCGCAAAGTGTTTAGTGTTAAGTTTTTAGTAGAAATAGATAAAAACCCAAAACTAGTGTCATTTTATTTTGTTTTGCTTTGTTCAGAATTATGCGAGATTTTTCTTGTTTGTGGTGTGCAGGTAAACTCTTACGTGTATGCATCATACTCGGAAGTCCGGGAAGTCTTCGGCTAGTTTACGATCCAGAAATTGAGCGAACCGTTCGGCACACCCGAGTGTTGCACCGAGATGTAAGACCCTTAAGACCATTTGATGATTCATATAATATATATATCACCTTTAAAGTTTCGTTTTTACAAAACGTGAACAAAACGACATTTACATGGAGTTTAAACCATTCCAAACAAAACGGTTATAAGTATTACACATAAGTTTCGTGATAAAAGAAACTATTATATTAGCGGAAGCTTTGCCCTTTGTGTGTTCGGTCCTCTATGTGCTTGATCATCATCTGCGAGTTCCTTTGGTTACCTATTATTCAACAATAGTCTTAAAAGTTAGTTATAAAAATATTATAACTTAACCAAACAAATCTGCAGCTGAAACAAACGACAAAAAAAAATTCGCTGGGTTAATAACCCGTCGCGCGACGCGACGGAAACAAATTACATGGTTGCGTGACGCGACAACGGTCGCGGGCCGCGAGAGCGAAGGGGCTTCTCCGTTGCGTGACGCGAGGACCCCCTTTCAACAGCGAGTTTTGGTTCATGTCTGCATCTTTTCCAGCAAAACTCATTTTTACAAAAACTACAATAACTTCTTCGTTAGTGATCCGAATTAAGTTCCGTTTCTTTCTACGCGATCGCAATTCGATCCTCTATACTATGGGATCAAAATCCAACATTTACATATATCATCGTTGCTCCTGATTTTCTTGACTGTATATTTATAAAATGTCAACATATACACGTGTGATTTAGTTTACAAAGATTTTTCAATGCCGAGAACCTCGATCAGAGAGTAAAAAAGGCGTAAGGTTCACAATGGTGTAAAACTAAAAATGGGATATACCGGGCTAAGATTCGAGTTACAGGAACTAGGGCCAAACCAACCACCCAAGAATGGAATCGTCGAGCGAAAACACTTAATAACCTCCTGGAAGCAGTTTTTCTTGCCACCAGACCTTTCTCCGTCAATTAGGAATCTGATGCCGTCACTAAACACATTCCTTAAATTGTAGCCAGTTTTTAAGTGTTTATTTTTTGGTGTCTAATCCGCATATATATCACCATTGCTCTTGATTTTCTTGACTGTATATCTCTTAAATGTCAACATATACACGTGTGATTTAGTTTACGAAGATTTTTCAATGCCGAGAACCTCGATCAGAGAGTAAAAAAGGCGTAAGGTTCTCAATGATGTAAAACTAAAATGGGATATACCGGGTTAGGATTCGAGTTACAGGAACAAGGACCAAACCAACCACCCAAGAATGGAATCGTTGACCGAAAACACTTGACAACCTCCTGGAAGCAGCTTTTCTTGCCACCAGACCTTTCTCCATCAATTAGGAATCTGACGCCATCACTAAACACATTCCTTAAATTGTAGCCATTTTTTAAGTGTTTATTTTTTGGTGTTTAATCCGCATATATATCACTATTGCTCTTGATTTTCTTGACTGTATATATCTCTTAAATGTCAACATATACACGTGTTATTTTGTTTACGAAGATTTTTCAATGCCGAGAACCTCGATCATAGAGTAAAAAAGGCGTAAGGTTCACAATGGTTAAAACTAAATGGGATATACCGGGCTAGGATTTGAGTTACAGGAACAGGGGCCAAATCAACCATCCAAGAATGGAATCGTTGAGTGAAAACACTTGACAACCTCCTGGAAGCACCTTTTCTTGCCACCAGACGTTTCTCCATCAATTAGGAATTTGATGTCGTCACTAAACACATTCCTTAAATTGTAGCCATTTTTTGAGTGTTTATTTTACGGTGTCTAATCCGCATATATATCACCATTGCTCTTGATTCTCTTGACTGTATATCTCTTAAATGTCAACATATACACGTGTGATTTAGTTTACGAAGATTTTTCAATGCCGAGAACCTCGATCAGAGAGTAAAAAAGGCGTAAGGTTCACAATGGTTTAAAACTAAAATGGGATATAACGGGCTAGGATTCGAGTTACAGGAGCAAGGGCCAAACCAACCACCCAAGAATGGAATCGTCGAGCGAAAACACTTGACACCCTCCTAGAAGCAGCTTTTCTTGCCACCAGACCTTTCTCCATCAATTAGGAATCTGATGCCGTCACTAAAGACATTCCTTAAATTGTAGCCATTTTTTGAGCGTTTATTTTTTGGTGTATAATCCGTATATATATCACCATTGCTCTTGATTTTCTTGACTGTGTATCCCTTAAAAGTCAACATATACACGTGTGATTTAGTTTACGAAGATTTTTCAATGTTGAGAACCTCGATCAGAGAGTAAAAAAGGTGTAAGGTTCACAATGCTGTAAAACAAAAATGGGATATACCGGGCTATGATTTGAGTTACAGGAACAAGGGCCAAACCAACCACCCAAGAATGGAATCTTCGACCGAAAACACTTGACAACCTCCTGGAAGCTGCTTTTCTTACCGCCAGACCTTTCTCCATCAATTAGGAATCTGATGGCGTCACTAAACACATTCATTAAATTGTTGCCATTTTTTGAGTGTTTATTTTTTGGTGTCTAATCCCCATATATATTACCGTTGCTCTTGATTTTCTTGACTGTATATCTCTTAAATGTCAATATATACACGTGTCATTTAGTTAACAAAGATTTTTCAATGCCGAGAACCTCGATCAGAGAGTAAAAAAGGCGTAAGGTTCACAATGGTGTAAAACTAAAATGAGATATACCGGGCTAGGATTCAAGTTACAAGAACAAGGGCCAACCCAACCACCCAAGAATGGAATCAACGAGCGAAAAAACTTGACAACCTCCTGGAAGCAACTTTTCTTGCCACCCGTCATTTCTCCATCAATTACGAATCTGATGCCGTCACTAAACAAATTCCTTAAATTGTAGCCATTTTTTTTGTGTTTATTTTTTGGTCTCTAATCCACATATATATCACCATTACTCTTGATTTTCCTGACTGTATATCTCTTAAACGTCTACATATACACGTGTGATTTAGTTTAGAAAGATTTTTCAATGCCGAAAACCTCGATCAAAGAGTAAAAGAGGCGTAAGGTTCACAATGGAGTAAAACTAAAATGGGATATACCGGGATAGGATTCGTGTTACAGAAACAAGGGCCAAACCAACCACCCAAGAATGGAATCGTCGAGCGATAACACTAAACAACCTACTGGAAGCAGTTTTTCTTGCCACCAGACCTTTCTTCATCAATTAGGAATCTGATGCCGTCACTAAACACATTCCTTAAATTGTAGCCATTTTTTGAGTGTTTATTTTTTGGAGTCTAATCCGCATATATATCACCATTGCTCTTTATTTTCTTAACTGTATATCTCTTAAATGTCAACATATACACATGTGATTTAGTTTACGAAGATTTTACAATGCCGAGAACCTCGGTCAGAGAGTAAAAAAGGCATACGGTTCACAATGGTGTAAAACTAAAATGGGATATAACGGGCAAGCATTTGAGTTTCAGGAACTAGGGCCAAACCAACCACCCAAGAATTGAATCGTCAAGCGAAAAGACTTGACATCCTCCTGGAAGCAACTTTTCTTGCCACCAAACCTTTCTCCATCAATTAGGAATCTGATGCCGTCACTAAACACATTCCTTAAATTGTAGCCATTTTTTGAGTGTTTATGTTTTTGGTGTCTAATCCGCATATATATATCACCATTGCTCCTGATTTTCTTGACTGTATATCTATTAAATGTCAACATATACACGTGTGATTTAGTTTACAAAGATTTTACAATGCCGAGAAACTCGATCAGAGAGTAAAAAAGGCGTAAGGTTCACAATTGTGTAAAACTAAAATGGGATATACCGGGCTAGGATTCGAGTTACAGAAACAAGGGCCAAACCAACCACCCAAGAATGGAATCATCGAGCGAAAAGACTTAACAACCTCCTGGAAGCAGCTTTTCTTGCCACCGGACCTTTCTCCATCAATTATGAATCCGATGCCGTCACTAAACACATTCCTTAATTTGTAGCCATTTTTTGAGTGTTTATTTTTTGGTGTCTAATCCGCATATATATCATCATTGCTCTTTATTTTCTTGACGGTATATCTCTTAAATGTCAACATATACACGTGTTATTTAGTTTACGAAGATTTGTCAATGCCAAGAACCTTGATCAGGGAGTTAAAAAGGCGTAAGGTTCACAATGGTGTAAAACTAAAATGGGATATACCGGGCTAGGATTCGAGTTACCGGAACAAGGGCCAAACCAAACACCCAAGAATGGAATCGTCGAGCGAAAACACTTGATAACCTACTGGAAGCGGATTTTCTTGCCACCAGACCTTTCTCCATCAATTAGTAATCTGATGCCGTCACTAAACACATTCCCTAAATTGTAGTCATTCTTTGAGTATTTATTTTTTGGTGTCTAATTCGCATATATATATATATATATATATATATATATATATTTATATATATATATCACCATTGCTCTTGATTTTCTTGACTGTATATCTCTTAAATGTCAACATATACACGTGTGATTTAGTTTACGAAGATTTTTCAATGCCGAGAACCTTGATCAGAGAGTAAAAAAGGCGTCAAGTTCACAATGGTGTAAAACTAAAATGGGATATACCGGGCTAGGATTCGAGTTAGAGGAACAAGGGCCAAACAAACCACCCAAGAATGGAATCGTCGAGCGAAAACAATTGACAACCTCCTGGAAGCAGCTTTTCTTGCCACCTGACCTTTCTCCATCAATTAGGAATCTGATGCCGTCACTAAACACATTCCTTAAATTGTAGCCATTTTTTGTGTGTTTATTTTTTGGTGTCTAATCTGCATATATATCACCATTGCTCTTTATTTTCTTAACTGTATATCTCTTAAATGTCAACATATACACGTGTGACTTAGTTTACGAAGATTTTCAATGCCGAGAACCTCAATCAGAGAGTAAAAAAGGCGTAAGGTTCATAATGGTGTAAAACTAAAATGGGATATACCGGGCTAGGATTCGAGTTACAGGAACAAGGGCCAAACCAACCACCCAAGAATGGAATCGTCGAGCGAAAACACTTGACAACCTCCGGGAAGCAGCTTTTCTTGCCACCAGACCTTTCTCCATCAATTAGGAATCTGACGCCGTCACTAAACACATTCCTTAAATTGTAGCCATTTTTTGAGTGTTTATTTTTTGGTGTCTAATCCGCATATATATCATCATTGCTCTTTATTTTCTCTACTGTATATCTCTTAAATGTCAACATATACACGTGTGATTTAGTTTACGAAGATTTTTCAATTCCAAGAACCTCGATCAGAGAGTAAAAAAGGCGTAAGGTTCACAATGGTGTAAAACTAAAATGGGATATACCGGGCTAGGATTCGAGTTACAGGAACAAGGGCCAAACCAAACACCCAAGAATGGAATCGTCGAGCAAAAACACTTGATAACCTACTGGAAGCAGCTTTTCTTGCCACCAGACCTTTCTCCATCAATTAGGAATCTAATGCCGTCACTAAACGCATTCCTTAAATTGTAGCCATTTTTTGAGTGTTTATTTTTTGGTGTCTAATTCGCATATATATCACCATTGCTCTTGATTTTCTTGACTGTATATCTCTTGCCACTAGACCTTTCTCCATAAATTCTGAATCTGATGCTGTGACGACCCCCGGCCCGGTTAGACCCGGATCAGGAGCCGCGGGACAGAAAATCCCGTGGTATTTATTTAATTAAGTTGACAGCGGAAGAGTTTAGCAGGATCTTTTTAAAACTACAATTTCCCGATTATTTTTATTTCACAACTCGGGATAAACCCCTGATAATTTACAATCATATGATTTCACTGAGAAATCTTTATTTTACAAAACATGTTTCTTTATTTTATATTGAGCCACTTCCTTAAGCTTGTAGTGCTTCGCAGCACTTTTCCTGGATCACAACAGATCACCTGAAACATGTTTGAAAAAGGTTTTGTCAGCGGGAAATTCTGGTGAATCATTCTTTTTACTAAAACGACTCTTTTGTTATAATTTACAGTATTAAGAGCGATTACAATGTTTCCCGATATCAACCAACTACCCACGATATTTGTCACTCGACCATCCATTGGTAATCTCATTGTCCAATGGTGTCTGTGTCTATGGTCATATCACCCCTTGGCTAACTCATTGTCCAATGGTGACGGTTATCAAGTAATGTATACAAAACCCCACATACCGGCTGTAATTTGGTGACTACAAAGACTTAATCCCTGTAATTATAACTTTGAAAATAAACATGCTTTTGAAATTAAATTTGATAAAAAGAGAATGACTCACATTGCAGATTTAACACGGGTAGAGTCTAGCTTATTGATTAGCCTTGTTAACCTAGTTTAAATAACAATGCACACAAAACTAGGTTAGTAACTAATACAGCATTTATGATAACTCACGAGATTAAATCCTCACAACGAATGACAAAGTGCGATACTTAAACATCCATCATATTCACGACGAATGACAAAGCATAACCCTAATGTGGGCAGCACTTAAACATCCATTGGATAGTTTTAATCGATCGGACATTAAATCGTAGCAGCGATCGAGTTATTACCCTGTTATTGCGGCAGCGTTTCGTGTCTGTGTGTGTTTTTGTATTAATTGGACAATATCTCAACGTACGTATTGAGTTTCTACGTCGAATCAATGCAGAATATCAAGTCCCAAACCCCACTATTTATACTGAAATTTTGTCCCTTTCGCGTGTCGCGAGGGGTCCTCTTGTGCGCGTCGCGTGGCGCGAGGGGTACCCTATTAACATAGGGTAGCCTCGTGTCCCAGTAGCTCAGGTGAGTTGGTTTTGCATGAAATTTCAATTTCGACAACAAACTGTGTGGATATTACTTAACTAGGGTTTACCCCCCCCCCCCTGAGTTTTAGGGGCCCTGATCCTGATTCCGATTGTTCTGAAAATTTTAGGGTTTAATGCAGAATCACTTGGGTGTCTTAATTAGGGTTTCCTATTGGACAAATTAAAATAATAATTTAAGACTTTTGATGAGAGTTGTTACATCCTCCCCACCTTAATAAAAATCTCGTCCTCGAGATTCACTGGAACAAGTAGGGGTATTTTCGCTTCATCTCTGATTCCAGCTCCCAAGTGTATTCAGCTCCTCTCTTTGAATCCCACTTGACTTTAACTAGCACTAGTCTTTTGTGCTTGAGAAATTTGATCTTTCGATCTTCTATCTGAAGAGGTTTCTCAACAAATTTTAATTTTTCGTTTACCTCTATATCTTGGAGAGGTACTATCAAAGATTCGTCTGATAGGCATTTCTTGAGGTTGGATACATGAAATACGTCATGTACTCCAGCTAACTCATCTGGTAGTTGTAAACGATAAGTAACTGGTCCTATACATTGGATCACTGAAAATGGTCCTACGTATCTTGGACTTAGCTTTCCCTTCTTTCCGAATCGAACTACTCCTTTCCAGGGTGAAACTTTCAAGAGTACCTTGTCTCCAACTTGGAACTCTAGTGGTTTGCGTCTATTGTCAGCATAGCTCTTTTGACGATCCCGAGCAGTCTTTAATCTTTCCTTGATTTGAGTGATCTTGTCAGTAGTTTCTTATACAATCTCTGGACCTGATAATTGACTTTCTCCTATTTTTGCCCAACAAACTAGAGTTCTGCACTTTCTTCCATACAGTGCTTCGAATGGGGCAGTTTCAATGCTTGCATGATAACTATTGTTATAGTAGAATTCAATTAAGGGTAAGTGATCATCCTAGTTTCCACCAAAATCTATCACACATGCTCTAAGCATGTCTTCCAGAGTTTGGATTGTCCTTTCACTTTGTCCGTCTGTCTGAGGATGATAGGCCGTACTTAAATTTAGTCGGGTTCCCATAGCTTCTTGGAAACTTTTCCAGAAGTGGGAAGTAAAACGACTATCCCTATCTGATACAATGGAGAGTGGAACTCCATGTAAGGATACAACTTCATCTACATACAACTTTGCCAACCTTTCCATGCTAAAGGTTTCTTTCATATGTAGGAAATGAGCTGATTTGGTTAATCGATCTACAATTACCCAAATCGTGTCATTACCCTTTCTGGTTTTGGGTAACTTAGTAACAAAATCCATTGTTATGAGTTCCCATTTCCATACAGGCATTTCTAATTGTTGTAGTAGACCTGAAGGTTTCTGGTGTTATGCCTTGACTTGTGAACAAGTAAGACACTTAGAAACATATCTAGCTATGTCCTTTTTCATTCCTATCCACCAAAAATTATTTCTTAAATCTTGGTACATCTTATTGTTACCAGGATGCATGGTATACCTAGATTTACGGGCTTCTTCTAAAATCTTATTTCTTAATTCTCCCTGCTTAGGTACCCAAATTCTTCTTTTGTGGAATATCCAAATTCCATCATTTCCTTGCTCTAATTCTTTTATTCGTCCCTTCATTCCTTCAGCAGCATCCTCTATTGCTGTCTCTTGAACATTCTTCAGTTGTTCCATTAAATCTAATTGTAGATTTAATCTAAGAGCACGAACCCGTCGTTGTTTCTCATGATACTTACGACTTAAGGCATCTGCAACTACATTTGCCTTCCCTTCGTGATATTGAATATCACAGTCATAATCACTTAGGATTTCCATCCATCTCCTTTGCCGCATGTTTAAATCTTTTTGCCCAAATATGTACCTTAAGCTCTTATGATCAGTATAGATAGTAAACTTACTTCCATACAAATAATGTCTCCAAATTTTAAGGGCAAAAATTATGGCTCCTAATTCTAGATCATGAGTCGTATAATTCTCCTCGTGCTTTTTCAATTGTCTTGAAGCATAAGAAATTACCTTCTTGCGTTGCATCAACACACATCCAAATCCTAGTTTTGAGGCATCACAATATACTTCAAAATCTTCAGTCCCTTCTGGTAATGCTAAGATTGGGGCATTTGTTAACTTATGCTTTAGAGTCTTAAAAGCTTCTTCTTGCTTAGGTCCCCATTCAAACTTAATTGCTTTACAGGTTAGCTTAGTTAATGGTACAACTATCTTGGAAAAATCCTTAACAAACCGTCTATAATATCCGGCTAAACCTATAAAACTTCTAATTTCTATAGCTGATTGTGGGACCTTCCATTTGGTGATTGCTTCAATCTTAGCAGGATCTACATGAATACCCTCATGATTCACCATGTGTCCTAAAAATTGCACTTACTGTAACCAAAATTCACACTTCGAGAATTTGGCATAAAGCTTTTCTTTTCTTAACAAAGTTAAGAGTGCATGCAAGTGCTGACAATGCTCGTTCTGACTTTTGGAATAAATAAGTATATCGTCGATGAAGACAATTACAAATTTATCCAAGTATGGTTTACAGATTCTATTCATCATGTCCATGAATGCGGCAGGAGCATTCGTTAACCCGAAGGGCATGACTGTAAACTCGTAATGACCATACCTAGTTCTGAAAGCAGTTTTAGGTATGTCTTCTTCTTGTACCTTTAATTGATGATATCCAGAGCGTAAATCGATCTTAGAAAAATATCTAGCTCCTTGAAATTGATCGAAAAGATCATCAATCCTAGGTAATGGGTATCGATTCTTAATTGTAACCTTATTCAATTCTCTATAATCAATACACATTCTCATTGATCCATCTTTCTTCTTTACAAACAATACTGGTGCTCCCCAAGGGGATGAACTAGGTTGTATGAATCCTTTACTTAGTAATTCATCTAATTGCTTTTTCAATTCTAGCATTTCAGTAGGTGCTAACCGATAAGGTGCCTTGGCTATCGGTGTAGTTCCAGGAATTAGATGAATTCTAAATTCTACTTCCCTATCAGGTGGTAATCCAGGTAGTTCTTCTGGGAATACATCCAGGTATTCTGAGACTATAGGAATCTCCTTAAGTTCTTTACCCCTAGTACTAATGATTACTGAAATCATATATACTATTCCTTGCTTTCGTTCATAACTAGCAACTTTCATTACTGATATGAACTTCATGGGTTTACGTGGTTTATCTCCTGTAATCATGATTACTTCCCCAGTAGGTGCCTGAATCTCTATAGAATTTTTATCACAGAGGATTCGAGCATGGTTGGCTACTAACCAATCCATTCCTAACACAACATCGAATTCAGCTAAATTCATTGGTAATAGGTTTGCAGAGAATTTATGACCTGAAAGTTCTATTTCTACATTTTGCAAAATCTTATCTATTTTAACTGAATTCCCATCTGTCGTTTCGACTGTAAAAATCTGCCTAATGTTGGTTAAAGGTAAGTTAAGAGCTTGGCAGAATGAAGTATTGATAAAACTTTGGTTTGCACCAGAGTCAAATAATACTTTTACATACACGTTGTGAACTAGGAACGTACCAGCTATCACGTCAGGGATTAGCTCGGCTTCCTGAGTAGTCAACTGGAAGGCTCGAACATTCTTCTTGGTAGCTCCGTTGGCTGGCTTGGCTTTATTGTCAGCTGGTTTAACCACTTTAGGACATTCTATTTTGAAATGCCCAGCTTCTCCACAGTTATAGCAGATCCTGGTTTTCTTTCTGCAGTCTTCTTCACGATGTCCTACAACTTTGCAAAAGTTGCAGGTTACATTGCATCTTCCATAATGTTTCTTTCTGCAATTCTTGCAGAACGGCGGAGCTGAAGATTGCCCTGTTCCTCTTCTCTTGAAGCTACTATTATTACCCGTATGAAATCCTTGGGTAATTTTCTGAGCCAGTTCCTTTTTCCTATTTTCATCTCTTGTGCGTACCAGTTCGTCAGTTAGGGTGTTAGCTAATTCCACTGCATCGTCAATAGTACGAGGTCTCGCAGCTTTAACGATATTGCGGATTTCGCCAATCAATCCCCAAATATAGCGAGAAATGAGTACCGGTTCTGGCGAAGCCAGTGTTGGTACCACTCTAGCATATTCAAAGAATGTCGAAGTATACCCGCGACAATCTACACCCATCATTCGATGATTTAGGAACTTATTTGCCATTTGATCTTTTTCATATTCAGGACAGAATTTTCTTTCTACAAGACTCTTAAATTCTTCCCAATTCAAGGCATAGGCCATATTTCTTCCTTTAGCTTGAAGTACTGTATTCCACCATTCTAGCGCCCCTTCTTTGAAAAGATTTGACGCGTACATGACCTTATCGTCCTTGGCACATTTACTTATTGTAATTACTGCCTCAGTTTTCTCTAACCAACGTAGTGCCGCAGTCGCTCCTTCATTTCCTGCAAATTCAACGGGTTTACAAGCAAGAAATTCTTTGTAAGTGCAACCAGGCGTTGCAGCTTTCATTTTCTTAGGGAGCGGAGCCTGCCGTGGATCATTATCATGATTAGTATGATTACCGCCTCTGTTTACGCTATTACTGAAGTTATCTTCAGAAATACGTTTGCTAGGAATAATTTGTTGAGGTTCAACAGGTTTCTGGGCAGCAGCAAGGATTGCTGGAATAACATTGGCTATTCCTTGAGCAACGATATTTTCTATATCTTGCCTAGTCATAAATTGATCCTCCGGGTGTTGCTCAGATTGATTAACCTCGTTAACTGGTTCATTATTAGCGTTTTCCATCTGATAATTAATATATATACTTTATTAGTAGCAAATAAATAACAATCATACACAAAACAATCATATAAATTTTACACACTCATATAGCCAAACTATTGATTTCTCGATTCCCATTTTATATTTTATAATATGCGTCAATACACACCATTTATCTTACAAAGTTTTATTTGTAGTTATTTTACAAGATTATAGTTTACTTTTATTATTACACAACCACAGTTTCATAACCCTTACTATCACTCGTCAGTTGATATTTCAGTAACGACGTTCCCTCTCGTCGTATTTCCAGGAGATCTGTTCTCCTACTTCCCGAATCCTATTTCCTGCATCCACCAGTTCCTCGCCAAAGTGGCGGAGTTCAGCTAGATTTTCATTGCTCATTGGTGGGTTTGGTATTGGTTCTGGGTCGAATTGAGGGAGAAAGGTATAAGGATTGTTGAGCAGATTTTGAAACTGCCAGTCATTAGTCCACCCCTCGTCCATTCCTAGAGGTTGGGTATGGATTATAGGTTCTGGGATTGTTGGTTCCAAGTTTATTGGAAGTTGATTTTCAGCAGGATAAGGGTAGAGATTATGATTGATAGGCCTGACGATATCACAGTTCGCCAATGCACGATCTAATTCCTCCTGAAATGGTAACTCCTCGACTTGTCTAGAGCTTTCCCCAATTTCTATCTTGGTTTGCCTAGAACCTTCCCCAAACTCCATTTCCATCTGCCTAGAACTTTCCCCAAACTCCATTTCCATCTGCCTAGAACTTTCCCCGACTTCAATCCCCTTTCCTTTATCTAAGGGATTTTCTATTTTAGGGATCTTCCTAGTTGCGGGTTTCCTCCTACGCACACGCCTCCATCCCACAAATCTTCTCCTTTTCTTAGGCTTGGGTTTCTCCGGATGTGGAGCGTTGAATTCCATAGGTTCTTCTACATCGGGTATATAACCAGTAAAATCTCTAGAAACCTCTATTTTCACCGGATAGAGATTTAGATTTTGAAGGGCTTCAGATAAGTCATTCATGCTATTTAGCAGATATGCAAAAATATACACAAAAAGTTAAGTTAAAATTTTATAACAAAATTTCATAGATAACCTTTAAATATTATTGCATACCGTGTGACTAATTTAATACAAAGGACAACTGTCAATTAAAACATATTAAGGTTTATTGTAAACTTATTTATTTACTGGATAAGATTTCTGGCTTGTAGGTGATAAGGGTGCTAAAACTTGAGTCAGAATAATTAAAGATTTGCATTTACTGCTACAGTGGCTAGCATATAGAGATCTGCCCATTTTTCATCTAACTTGTCTTCCCAGGGTGGGTTACTATCTAGTTCTTGGGTTTTCTGATTAACTCTCTTTTCTTTTGGTTGTGATTTCTTTATTTTCTCTTGACCTTTCTTAATAATCAAACTTCTTTTATTAGGAGAAAGTGGTTCCTCATATTGTGCCTTTCGAACAAATATTCCCTCCTCAGTATCTACTGAGTATCTTGGGGTTTTTGTTTCGGATGAACTTCCCTTCTCTTTTGGTGAACTATCTAATTTAAGATAGATGTTCGAAAGCTTTTGCTTACCCATACTGTAATTAACAATTAATCAGTTAATAAAACACATAATCACAAAATGGTAATTAGGAAATTTTTTTTTAAGTATTTTAAATACTTAATAGGCTTAAATCAGTGGCTCTGATACCACTTTTTTTCTGTCACGGCCCCCGGCCCGGTTTGACCCGGATCAGGAGCCGCGGGACAGAAAATCCCGTGGTATTTATTTAATTAAGTTGACAGCGGAAGACTTTAGAAGGATCTTTTTAAAACTGCAATTTCCCGATTATTTTTATTTCACAACTCGGGATAAAACCCTGATAATTTACAATCATATGATTTCACTGAGAAATCTTTATTTTACAAAACATGTTTCTTTATTTTATATTGAGCCACTTCCTTAAGCTTGTAGTGCTTCGCAGTACTTTTCCTGGATCACAACAGATCACCTGAAACATGTTTGAAAAAGGTTTTGTCAGCGGGAAATACTGGTGAATCATTCTTTTTACTAAAACGACTCGTTTGTTATAATTTACAGTATTAAGAGCGATTACAATGTTTCCCGATATCAACCAACTACCCACGATATTTGTCACTCAACCATCCATTGGTAACCTCATTGTCCAATGGTGTCTGTGACTATGGTCATATCACCCGTTGGATAACTCGTTGTCCAATGGTGACGGTTATCAAGTAATGTATACAAAACCCCACATACCGGCTGTAATTTGGTGACTACAAAGACTTAATCCCGGTAATTATAACTTTGAAAATAAACATGCTTTTGAAATTAAATTTGATAAAAAGAGAATGACTCACATTGGAGATTTAACACGGGTAGAGTCTAGCTTATTGATTAGCCTTGTTAACCTAGTTTAAATAACAATGCACACAAAACTAGGTTAGTAACTAATACAGCATTTACGATAACTCACGAGATTAAATCCTCACAACGAATGACAAAGTGCGATACTTAAACATCCATCATATTCACGACGAATGACAAAGCATAACCCTAATGTGGGCAGCACTTAAACATCCATTGGATAGTTTTAATCGATCGGACATTGAATCGTAGCAGCGATCGAGTTATTACCCTGTTATTGCGGCAGCGTTTCGCGTCTGTGTGTGTTTTTGTATTAATTGGACAATATCTCAACGTACGTATTGAGTTTCTACGTCGAATCAATGCAGAATATCAAGTCCCAAACCCCACTATTTATACTGAAATTTTGTCCCTCTCGCGTGTCGCGAGAGGTCCTCTTGTGCGCGTCGCGTGGCGCGAGGGGTACCCTATTAACATAGGGTAGCCTCGTGTCCCATTAGCTCAGGTGAGTTGGTTTTGCATGAAATTTCAATTTCGACAATAAACTGTGTGGATATTACTTAACTAGGGTTTACCCCCCTGAGTTTTAGGGGCCCTGATCCTGATTCTGATTGTTCTGAAAATTTTAGGGTTTATGCAGAATCACTTGGGTGTCTTAATTAGGGTTTCCTATTGGACAAATTAAAATAAAAATTTAATACTTTTGATGAGAGTTGTTACAGATGCCGTCACTAAACACATTCCTTAAATTGTAGCCATTTTTTGAGTGTTTAGTTTTTGGTGTCTAATCCGCATATATATCACCATTGCTCTTGATTTTCTTGACTGTATATCTCTTAAATGTCAACATATACAAGCGTGATTTAGTTTACGAAGATTTTTAAATGCCGAGAACCTTGATCAGAGAGTAAAAAAGGCGTAAGGTTCACAATGGTGTAAAACTAAAATGGGATATACCGGGCTAGGATTCGAGTTACCGGAACAAGGGCCAAACCAACCACCCAATGATGGAATCGTCGAGCGAAAAAACTTGACAACCTCCTGGAAGCAGATTTTCATGCCACCAGACCTTTCTCAATCAATTAGGAATATGACGCCATCACTAAACACATTCCTTAAATTGTAGCCATTTTTTGAGTGTTTATTTTTTGGTGTCTAATCCGCTTATATATCTCCATTGCTCTTGATTTTATTGACTGTATATCTCTTAAATGTCAACATATACACGTGTGATTTAGTTTACGAAGATGTTTAAATGCCGAGAACCTCGATCATAGAGTAAAAAAGGCGTAAGGTTCACAATGGTGTAAAACTAAACTGTGATATACCGTGCTAGGATTCGAGTTACAAGAACAAGGGCCAAACCAACCACCCAAGAATGGAATCGTCGAGCGAAAACACTTGACAAGCTCATGGAAGCACCTTTTCTTGCCACCAGACCTTTCTTTATCAATTAGGAATCTGATGCCGTCACTAAACACATTCCTTAAATTGTAGCCATTTTTTAAGTGTTTATTTTTTGGTGTCTGATCCGCATATATATCACCATTGCTCTTGATATTCTTCACTGTATATCTCTTAAATGTCAACATATACACGCGTGATTTAGCTTACAAAGATTTTTCAATGCCGAGAACCTCGATCAGAGAGTAAAAAAGGCGTAAGGTTCACAATGGTGTAAAACTAAAATGGGATATATAACGGGCTAGGATTAGAGTTACAGGAACAAGGGCTAAACCAACCACCCAATAATGGAATGGTCGAGCGAAAACACATGACAACCTCCTAGAAGCAGCTTTTCTTACCACCAGACCTTTCTCCATCAATTAGGAATCTGATGCCGTCACTAAACACATTCCTTTAATTGTAGCCATTTTTTGAGTGTTTATTTTTTGGTGTCTAATCCGCATATATATCACCATTTCTCTTCTTTTTCTTGACTGTATATCTCTTAAATGTCAACATATACACGCGCGATTTAGTTTACGAAGATTTTTCAATGCCGAAAAAGGCGTAAGGATCACAATGGTGTAAAACTAAAATGGGATATACCGGGCTAGGATTTGAAATACAGGAACAAGGGCCAAACCAACCACCCAAGAATGGAATCGTCGAGCGAAAACACTTAACAACCTCCTGGAAGCAGCTTTTCTTGCCACCAGACCTTTATCCATCGATTAGGAATCTGATGCCGTCACTAAACACATTCCTTAAATTGTAGCCATTTTTGAGTGTTTATTTTTTGGTGTCTAATCCGCATATATATCACCATTGCTCTTGATTTTTTTGACTGTACATCTCTTAAATGTCAAGATATACGCGGGTGATTTAGTTTACGAAGATTTTTCATTGTCGAGAAGCTCGATCTGGGAGTAAAAAAGGCATAAGGTTTAAAATGGTGTAAAACTAAAATGGGATATACCGGGTTAGGATTCGAGTTACAGGAATAAAGGCCAAACCAACCACCTAAGAATGGAATCGTCGAGCGAAAACACTTGACAACCTACTGAAAGCAGCTTTTCTTGCCACTAGACCTTACTCCAACAATTAGGAATCTGATGCCATCACTTAACATATTCCTAAAATTTTAGCCATTTTTTGAGTGTTTATTTTTTGGTGTCTAATCCGCATATATATCACCATTGCTCTTGATTTTCTTGACTGTATATCTCTTAAATGTCAACATATACACGTGCGATTTAGTTTACGAAGATTTTTCAATACAGAGAACCTCGATCAGAGAGTAAAAAAGGCATAAGCTTCACAATGGTGTAAAACTAAAATGGGATACACCGGGCTAGGATTCGAGTTACAGGAACAAGGGCCAAACCAACCACCCAAGAATGGAATCGTCGAGCGAAAACACTTGACAATCTCCTGGAAGCAGCTTTTCTTGCCACCAGACATTTCTCCATCAATTAGGAATCTGATGTCGTCACTAAACACATTCCTTAAATTGTAGCCATTTTTTGAGCGTTTATTTTTTGGTGTCTAATCCGTATATATATCACCATTGCTCTTGATTTTCTTAACTGTATATCTCTTAAATGTCAACATATACACACATGATTTAATTTACGAAGATTTTTCAATGCCGAGAACCTCGATCAGAGAGTAAAAAAGGCGTAAGGTTCACAATGGTGTAATACTAAAATGGGATATAACAGGCTAGGATTAGAGTTACAGGAACAAGGGCCAAACCAACCTCCCAAGAATGGAATAATCGAGCGAAACCACTTGACAACCTCCTGGAAGCAGCTTTTCTTGCCACCAGAACTTTCTCCATCAATTAGGAATCTGATGTCGTCACTAAACATATTCCTTAAATTGTAGCCGTTTTTTGAGTGTTTATTTTTTGGTGTCTAATCTACATATATATCACCATTGCTCTTGATTTTCTTGACTGTATATATATGTTAAATGTCAACATATACAGGTGTGATTTAGTTTACGAAGATTTTTCATTGCCGAGAACCTCGATTAGAGAGTAAAAAAGGCGTAAGGTTCACAATGGTGTAAAACTAAAATGGGATATACCGGGCTAGGATTCGAGTTATAGGAACAAGGGCCAAAGAAACCACCCAAGATTGGAATCGTCGAGCGAAAACACATGACAAGTTCCTGGAAGCAACTTTTTTTGCCACTAGACCTTTCTCCATCAATTAGGAATCTGATGCCGTCACTAAAGACATTCCTTAAATTGTAGCCATTTTTTGAGTGTTTATTTTTTGGTGTCTAATCCGCATATATATCACCATTGCTCTTGAATTTCTTGACTGTATATCTTTTAAATTTTAACATATACATTTGTGTTTTAGTTTACGAAGATTTTTCAATGCCGAGAACCTCGATCAGAGAGTAAAAAAGGCGTAAGGTTCACAATGATGTAAAACTAAAATGGGATATACCGGGCTAGGATTCGAGTTACAGGAACAGGGGCCAAAGCAACCACCTAAGAATGAAATTGTCGAGCAAAAACACTTGACAACCTCCTGTAAGCAGCTTTTCTTGCCAACTGACCTTTCTGCATCAATTAGAAATATGATGCCGTCACTAAACAAATTCCTTAAATTGTAGCCATTTTTTGAGTGTTTATTTTTTGGTGTCTAATCCGCATATATATCACCACTGCTCTCGATTTTCATGACTGTATATCTCTTAAATGTCAACATACACACGCGTGATTTAGTTTACGATGATTTTTCAATGCCGAGAACCTCGATCAGAGAGTAAAAAAGGCGTAAGGTTCACAATAGTGTAAAACTAAAATGGGATATAACGGGCTAGAATTCGAGTTACAGGAACAAGGGCCAAACCAACCACCCAAGAATGGAATCATCGAGCGAAAATACTTGAGAACCTCCTGGAAGCTGCTTTTCTTGCAACCAGACCTTTCTCCATCAATTAGGAATCTGATGCCATCACTAAACACATTCCTTAAATTGTAGCCATTTTTTGGGTGTTTATTTTTTGGTGTCTAATCCGCATATATATATCACCATTGCTCTTGATTTTCTTCACTGTATATCTCTTAAACGTCAACATATACACGCATGATTTAGTTTACGAAGATTTTTCAGTGCCGAGAACCTCGATCAGAGAGTAAAAAAGGCGTAAGGTTCACAATGATGTAAAACTAAAATGGGATATACTGGGCTAGGATTCGAGTTACAGGAACAAGGGCCAAACCGACCACCCAAGAAAGGAATCGTCGAACGAAAACACTTGACAACCTCCTGGAAGCAGCTTTTCTTGCCACCAGCCCTTTCTCCATCAATTAGGAATTTGATGTCGTCACTAAACACATTCCTTAAATTGTAGCCATTTTTTAGTGTTTATTTTTTGGTGTCTAATCCGCATATATATCACCTTTGCTCTTGATTTTCTTGACTGTATATCTCTTAAATGTCAACATATACACGTGTGATTTAGTTTACGAAGATTTTTCAATGCCAAGAAACTCGATCAGAGAGTAAAAAAAAAGGCGTAAGGTTCACAATGGTGTAAAACCAAAATGGGATATACTAGGCAAGGATTCGAGTTACAGGAACAACGGTCAAACCAACCACCCAAGAATGGAGTCGTCGAGCGAAAACACTTGACAATATCCTGTAAGCAGCTTTTCTTGCCACCAGACCTTTCTCCATCAATTAGGAATCAGATGCCGTCACTAAGCACAATTGCTCTTGATTTTCTTGACTGTATATATCTTAAATGTCAACATATACATTCGTGATTTAGTTTACGAAGATTTTTCAATGTGGTGTAAAACTAAAATGGGATACACCGGGCTAGTATTCGAGTTACAGGAACAAGGGCCAAGCCAACCACCCAAGAATGGAATTGTTGAGCGAAAACACTTGACAACCTCCTGGAAGCAGCTTTTCTTGCCACCAGACCTTTCTCCATCAATTAGGAATCTGATGCCGTCACTAAACACATTCTTTAAATTGTAGCCATTTTTTGAGTGTTTATTTTTTGGTGTCTAATCCGCATAAATATCACCACTACTCTTGATTTTCTTCACTGTATATTCTTAAACGTCAATATATACACGCATGATTTAGTTTACGAAGATTTTTCAGTGCTGAGAACCTCAATCCGAGAGTAAAAAAGGCGTAAGGTTCACAATGGTGTAAAACTAAAATGGGATATACCGGGCTAGGATTCGAGTTACAGGAACAAGGGTCAAACCAACCACCCAAGAATGGAATCGTCGAGCAAAAACACTTGACAACCTCCTGGAAGCAACTTTTCTTGTCACACCCCCAAAATACCATATGCGGAAACCCCGCGGGACGTGTGACGTACCCGGATCTACCCACCAATCACATTGAACTTATGACAAGATTTTTAAATCAAAACTTTCATTAATTAACATAAAGCATTACAAAACTTTAAATGTATTTCAACAAATACAGCGGAAGCATAAATCATTTGTTTAGTGTTTCATAAACCACATGTACGAAAACCATTAGACTTGACTTGCGATTGCATGTCTCTCGACCCATGACCACTCCAGCTTCCTAGACAGCAAGTTCCAAAGATATAACCCTATAGACCTGCAAGCATGCAGACAAGTGTGTCAGACGACGCTGGTGAGTTCAAAGTTTGTTAACACGTTTTAGTTACCAGATATGAGTATAAAACATTTCAATGGTTTGATGTCGTTAATAACTCGATTACCGCAGATGGCTCCAGATTATTTTCCCTATTCCCCAAAGCCTCTATCAAAGCAATGGTTAAAACTGGGATCATTAGTTCACTCCCGACCTTTCCGGTGAGGTGTGAGGTTGCCAAACCTAAATAGCGCTATTAACTAATACCCCGTTGGCTCCCCAGCAACAATTGGTAGAAGGGACTTGAGTGATAGATATGAGTATATTAACCAACATCCCAATAACCCGACGTTCCTCCTCGGAACATTTACCAGATGTCCCTCCCTGGGACGCATGCTTGGAAAAAAAGAGCAGTGAACTCACCTTGGTTTGCTCGGTTTGTTAAGTTACCCGTTTCCAAGTTAATCAACCAACCCTACCGTGGTTACCAATGAACATCAGTCACATAAACAACAAGTCACGTATTCGTACACAGTAAGTCATGTATTCGTACACAGTTTGCATTTATCACAAGGTCACCGTATATCATATGTCAAATACCCAGTTCCATACATGTTCACATCTCAGGTGAATATCACACAATAACATTCATAGTTTATATATCGCAAACACCACGTATGTTATGTAACAGCTACTTAGTTTTCATGTTAGTCTACATTCCAAGTACCCATCAAGTAATAACATTCAACAGTTGAAGTGATTATGCACATTAATTCACACAAGTTTCCTCATTCCCAACTAGTGTTATCATCGAGCACAAACGAAATCATGTGACCAACATTCACATCAAACGCAATACATGCGAAATTAATTGTTCTGTTAAGATTGTTATCAGATGGCATCCCGACGAAAATCTATGTTTCGTCGCTCAGCTTCTCGAAGAAAGACCATATTTTGTCATTACTTAATCATGGCGAAAGACCATCTTTCGTCGTCACTTAATCATGGCGAAAGACCCTCATTCGTCGTCGTCAACCCAAACAGTTTCAACATTCGTCTAAACCCTAATGTTCACATTTACCCTATTGCAAATCATAGTCCAATCGATTTCTAAGTACATCATGCGAGCACATCTGGTTATGATTATCAACAGTTTAACATCATCTATCATTATGCAAAACAATACACACTCAATTTCATAAATACAGTAACCTAATCGATCATCATCCATTCAACATCAACACACTGCACATCAGATCATACACCTCAAACCCTAGTTTCTAGCATGCACATATATGATTTAACACGACAACCCGTAACTATTCGATCTCATAAAACCAGGAAATCGAATAACATAATGATAACAGTAACTAACCGAGATGAAGGAAACGATGAGTTTGATCGATATAGAGAGCTTCGAGGACTCGAAATTGTCGCCACGCCGGAGAGAGTGTTCTAGGGTTTTTAGTTTTCAACTGACAGTTTCGATATGCAAGTTTATGTTTTAATCATTCTTTGATGGGCCGTAACTACTTGGGCCGAAGGCCCTTACGGCGAAACACCTGCTCGACGAAAGACCCGTCCTTCGTCGATACTGGAGGTGGCGAAAAACCTGTTTTTCGTTGAATAAGGTTTATGGCGAAAAACATGGAATAAACTATATTTAACATTTCACATTTAACCACCAAGTTTCACATTTTGACAACCAAGCATTACACATTAACATTTAACATACAAATAACCACACACGACCAACGGGATTGTGAAGCAAGTGATGTGTATAGAAAAGGCCTTGAAATATCGGGTTGTCACATCATCCCCAACTTGAAAGAAATTTTGTCCCGAAATTTAATAAGTAATTCAAAATAGCACGGTGTTAGATCAGGATGACTGTGGATTTTCAGCCGGTGCCACATCATCCCCAACTTGAAAGGGAATTTCATCCCGAAATTCGCCAATGACATCCGAAGTTGATACAACCGTTTGAACAACTGAGTATACTAGTGCTTACTCCAATCATTGCGTTCCCACGTGAACTCTGGTCCGCGTCTTGAGTTCCAACGAACTCTCACGATTGGAATTCGATTATGCTAACGAATCTTGACGTCCTGGTCCATGATTTCAGTAGATTCCTCAACAACTGCAACTTGTCATTAACCCTAGACTCTAATAAGGGTATCAAAAGCGTTTCATCGGACAAACACTACCTTAGATTCGAGACATAAATGATATCGTGTACGTTACTCAATTCATCAGGTAACTCGAGTTTGTAGGCCATGTTATCGACTCTTTCCAGGATTCTGAATAACTCAACATAACGTAAATTAAGCTTACCACGCTTCCCAAATGTACCACACCCTCCCAGGATGAGATTTTCAACATGATACGATCGCCTACAGCGAACTCCCAGTGGTTCCTAAGCCTATCAACTTTCCTTATGGTCACTCGTTGCCGCCAAACGATTTCTGATCTAAGCAATCTTCCCAAGAGTTTCGAGTGCAAGTCCTGGACCTGTGATTTGGTTGTCACCCATCTTAATCCAACAAGGAGATTAGCGTTACTGTCCATGCAATGCCTCAAACAGAGCTGTCTGAATACTAGAATGGTGACTGCTACGGTAGAATGCAACCAAAGATATGTGTCCGTACAATTTTCACTAAGTCAATCACACACATGCTCGAAGCATGTCTTCGAGTTTCAGTGGGTTCGTTTACTCTGACCATTTGTCCTATGGTGATAAGTAATGCTCATGTCTAGACGTAAACCAAGAGTGTTGTGTAATGCCTGTTATAAACCAGGTATAGATCAAAATCAGAGATAACAGAAGTTGGCACCTCGTGCCTAAAAACCGCCCTCCACAGGTAGTTACTCAGAGGAAGCGAAGACTTGACAATCTTCCTTGTTTGCAAGAAAGTGTACTGATTACATGAGACAATCAACGAGCACCCAAGTGATGTTATTTCCGTTCTGAGTTTCAGGTAGTCCAGTGACAAAATTCGTGGCAGTCTGTTCCCATTTCCATATGGGTGTCTCTTGTTGCTGATACTCCACCTTGACTTTTCCACAAGTCAAACATCATTCACAAACATTGCTAGGTGGGCCTTCATGCCCGATCACTAGTGCAAGATTTATAGATCCTAATATCTCTCATCAAAACCCAGTCGACTAGAATATCGAGGCTGGAGTGCTTTGCTCAACACGAGTTCCCTACAGTTGCCGTATAATGAGGCCCACATTCGTTCCATGAGGTAGCGGATATCGTCCGACTTGCCAAAAGTTGCTCTTCCATGCCCCACATGGACCCAGCTTGAAAATTTCTTCCTTCGGTGCTTTGGGTTGAATAGAGCGAGTCTGATCAGGTAGGTTAGAGTCAATAGTGAGCTGCAAAGCTCGTTCATGTTCAAGTTTCACAGTCGGAATCATCCAAAAGTCCTATCCAGCGATGCCATTACCTGATTTAGCTCTTTCGAAGCCGGAGTACACGGGAGGCTCTTGTGATCGGTCCAAGTAGTACATTTGGTACCGTCCAAGTAATGCCTCCAACCTAAATCCAAAGACCACGGTTTCCACCGCAGGTTGTGACTCATGCAATTCTTCTTGTGAATCCACTACGTAAGCCATCACTTCCTCGTGTTGCATTGGCGTGTAACTGGAACTCTGATTCAAACCATCATGGTATACCACTAGATCATCGGGGTAAAGACGATGCTCAGTGCATTGCAGAGTTGGGATTTGAAAGCTGAAAAGTCGTCCTCCTATTTTGTCTTCCACGAATACAGCACCCTCCTGTGATGAATCTGCGATAGCATCTAGCGAAACCAAGAAATTGCTGTATCTCTGAAAGAATCTTTGGCGCCAATCAGTTTCTAACAAAATGGATCTTAGCGAGATCCACATGTATTCCACCTCGTTGATTACATGGCCAAAAATGTACCGATCGAATCCATTATTCCCATTTATCAAAGCTTTGTGCGGAGTGGCTCTTCTCTCAAGAGTTCTAAAATATGATACATATGCCACCCATGTTGTTCCTTTCTACTGGAAATGATTCAAGACATCATCAATAAACACGGTCGATTCATGTGGTCCATAAAGCTACTGGTGTGTTGATTAACTCAAAGGTCAGGGAATACGAAGTCGCAATGGCCGCATTGTGTTCGATATGCCATTTCAGGAACATTCTCCCATTGGACTTCCATCTGATGATGGTTTGCTTGTTAGCCAATCCTCGAGTGGGAGCCTGACCCTCGCAACTAGTAAACAGGTTGTCAATACATGGTCGAGGCAAACGGTTCTTGACTGTCACTTTTTCAAGTTCTTGATAACCAGTACACATGTCTAACGATAAGGCTTATCTTCACGGATATAACCGGGGGCTCCCCAACGCGAAAAGAGCTAGGTCCAACAAAAATCCTATCCAACAATTCCTGTGGTAGATTAGACAATTCTTGCAACCCTCCTGGTGCAAGACGGTAAGGCGTACAAGTAATCAGGGTTGCCTCTGGCGCGGGATCAAACTAAGATTCTGCCTAACAGCTATGGAAGTAAACCTGAAAGTCCCTTGGGTAGTATACCGAGAGGAATTACGAACAATTGGTGGATCCTCGATCCTCTTTTCCTTAGCCTTAACATCAGTAACGGTTGCTAACATAGCGGGGTAATCCCTCAGTAGACCCTTCTGGGCCTTCATAGCTGAAATGGCGCTAACCCTTGCACCACTCTGACGCTTTAGAACAGATAACGGTTCTCCACCAGGGAGAAGGATACGAAAATTTTCTTCTCACAGGGTATATCTACGCGATCTCTGGATAACCAATCCACACTAACTACTGCACCAAAACCATCAAGAATAGTAGAAGGAAGGTCGATGTCGAACACTTGTCTCACAAGGTTGAGTTTGCATCCCAGTGAACATATGAGGTTTCATTTGTCTTGCCATCAGCCGATTCCACAACACGTTCGGTTTCAAGAAGCATTAGGGTTAAACAAAACAGAGACAAAGCGATTAGCTACCAAGAACGTGCAGGACACCATGTTGCTATATTACTGGCATCGCCTATGCCAGTCCTAAATGCCCTTCCATGAGCATTATTTCCCGTGTTGTTGTTCTTGTTACGAGAATTTCCAGTACTGCCGTCGTTCCCTTGATTGTTGTCGTCTTGATTTAACGATGGCTACTCCTTGTCGTAGGCACCTTCATTTCTATACAGTTGGCTACCATTACAGGTACCTTGACTGTTGCTTCTAATGTTGTTGCTTGAAACGGAGCTCTACGATCTTTCACCGACCGGGTCCACCCTTTTGATATTCCGTGTCACGTCCTAAAGCGCTACTCACTGTGCTGGTAGTTACACATTCCATATTATCACCAATTGTCATCACTTATGCCCTGATTGATTTGTAAGAATTAACCCCCATAAGTCGCTGACTAGTGTTAAGAATTCGATTGAAGTCAAATTGCTGATGTTCGTTGCTGGTAATCAGGGTCGTCCAAATACTGAAGTCGGTAAATTACTACACTCACCCTCTTGTCCATCGATCTAGCAAGTTGATTGAGTAATACGCGGTATGTTGCGAGAGTGTTGCAGAAGTGATCGCACTTCGGGAGCTACGACGTCAACACATTGAGTTTCAGCCAATGAAGTGGAGTGAGAAAGGTATCGACCAATCATTCAACGCTGCGACATCCAATTCAGGGACGTTCGTACTAGCACCTAACATTCTGCACAGTTCGCTAGGCGTTCAGATGGGTGTTCAGGTAATACTCGATAGCATCAAGATTCGTAAGAATTCAGAGAGAGGTGAAAAGGTCACATTCGAGTGGGAGACAATCACTGCCATGACTCCTATAGACTTGTTACTTTTCACATTGATTAGATAACGGAACAAAACCCCTTTTTCACTTGTTAAGCCTCATTGGGACTCGCATGCACCCCACATTATTATTATGTGTGCACCCACAATAATATTGCGATTTGCATGCTCATCTCAGTTCCTCCTAACTCATGTCAAATGGTTCCTCAGACTTGAATGCCAAACAGAGGTTATCAAAGCGATAAGACCACAAGAATCTAAGGACTATGACATGCTATCAACGCATCATAATGTAAGCAAGTAATTCATGTAATCTTGCTATAGTGACGAGTGTATGTTTGTATGCTACATCATAAAAAAAATGTACACTGCTCATGTAATGTATACCACAGATGAAAAGACGAACCTTGCAATTTGGAGCTGAGTGTCATGGTCGTATTCACGTGTTCAGAACTGTTCGGTTATAGTCTGGTTTTATAAAAAAACGTTTTTAAAACCAAGTTCACTATAACCAGTGGCTCTGATACCAAACTGTCACACCCTAAAAATACCACATGCGGAAACCCCGCGGGACGTGTGACGTACCAGGATCTAGCCACCAATCACATTGAACTTATAACAAGATTTTTAAACAAAAACTTCCATTAATTAACATAAAGCATTACAAAACGTTAAATGTATTTCAACATATACAGCGGAAGCATAAATCATTTGTTTAGTGTTTCATAAACCACATGTACGAAAACCATTAGACTTGACTTGCGATTCCATGTATCTCGACCCATGACCACTCCAGCTTCCCAGACAGCAAGTTCCAAAGATATAACCCTATAGACCTGCAAACATGCAGACAAGTGTGTCAGACGACGCTGGCGAGTTCAAAGTTTGTTAACACGTTTTAGTTACCAGATATCAGTATAAAACATTTCAATGATTTGATGTCGTTAATAACTCGATTACCACAGATGGCTCCAGATTATTTGCCCTATTCCCCAAAGTCTCTATCAAAGCAATGGTCAAGACTGGGATCATTAGTTCACTCCCGACCTCCCCGGTGCGGTGTGAGGTTGCCAAACCTAAATAACGCTATTAACTAATACCCCGTTACCTCCCCAGCAACAATCGGTAGAAGGGACTTGAGTGATAGATATGAGTGTATTAACCAACATCCCAATAACCCGACGTTCCTCCACGGAACGTTTACCAGATGACCCTCCGCGGGACGCATGCTTGGAAAAAAAGAGCAGTGAACTCACCTTGGTTTGCTCGGTTTGTTAAGTTACCCGTTTCCAAGTTAATTAACCAACCCTACCGTGGTTACCAATGAACGTCAGTCACATAAACAACAAGTCACGTATTCGTACACAGTAAGTCACGTATTCGTACACAGTTTGCATTTATCACAAGGTCACCGTATATCATATGTCAAATACCCAGTTCCATACATGTTCACATCTCAGGTGAATATCACACAATAATATTCACAGTTTATATATATCGCAAACACCCCGTATGTTATGTAACAGCTACTCAGTTTTCATGTTATTCTACATTCCAAGTACCCATCAAGTAATAACATTCAACAGTTGAAGTGATTATGCACATTAATTCACACAAGTTTCCTTATTCCCAACTAGTGTTATCATTGAGCACAAACGAAATCATGTAACCAACATTCACATCAAACACAATACATGCTAAATTAATTGTTCTGTTAAGATTATTCTCAGATGGCATCCCGATGAAAATCTATGTTTTGTCGTTCAGCTTCTCGACGAAAGACCATATTTCGTCGTTACTTAATCATGGCAAAAGACCATCTTTCATCGTCACTTAATCATGGCGAAAGACCCTCATTCGTCGTCTTCAACCCAAACAGTTTCATCATTCGTCTAAACCCTAATGTTCACAGTTTCCCTATTGCAAATCACAGTCCAATCGATTTCTAAGTTCATCATGCGAGCACATATGGTTATGATTATCAATAGTTTAACATCATCTATCACTATGCAAAACAATACACACTCAATTTCATAAATACAGTAACCTAATCGATCATCATCTATTCAACATCAACATCAACATCAACACACTGCACATCAGATCATACATGTCACGGCCCCCGACCCCACTCTGGGAGCGAGAGCCGTGAACCAGTCAGATGGTATCGGTGTTAATTAATTACGCAGCGGGAATTTTTTTTTCCATCAAGATCGTAGTTAGGAAATGATTTCCGAGTTTTAAAACACCGAACTTTTAATATAAAATAAATGGGCTAAAACCCGTATTTCATTCAATTGTTTTTATAGGGATAAACCCAAATAAATAAAACATAATTTTCTTCTTTTATTATAGCCACTTTGTTTAAGCCTTCAGAGCTCCATAGCTGGCTTCTACTATCCTTACATCAAGTTACCTGAAATGTGTTTTGAAAACATTTTATCAGTAATAAATACTGGCGAGTTCATTCCATTTTTATAAAAATATATTGTTATACTTTACAACATTAAGGATTTATACATTTGTTTATATTTACCCAAAAACTCAATCAGTATTTGTCACATGGTGGCAGTTCCGATGTGACGGTGGTCATATCACTCATTGGCTAACTTTCGTCCAATAGTGAATTTATCAAGTAATTATATTTTACTATTATTTAAGTATCTGTCACTAGGCGATTCCTGTGACGGTGGTCATATCACTGTTGATCATTCTTTCAACTAGTGACTCTGGTCATATCACTGTTGATCATTCATTCAACTAGTGATTCTGGTCATAACACTGTTGATCGTTCTCTCAACTAGTGCCTTTGGTCATGTCACTGTTGATCATTCTCTCAACTAGTGACTCTAGTCATATCACTGTTGATCATTTTCTCAACTAGTGACTCTGGACTTCGTAGTCTCCCGTGACATTACTTTGTCAAATATATTTTCTATGATACAAAACCACTTAGCCCAGAAAATGAAATATATCATTTTCTGTCAAACAAATAGCTATAACTTAAATATAATATATTAATTTAATAATTGTAATATTATTATTTAATATATTAACGTGACTAAGACTAAAAATATAATCTTAGTATAGTAGAATCTATTATATTTGACTATTTTATTATGGTATACATCTATGGATTAAATATTATTTTATAATGTAAATAGTAATTTAGTTTTATTAAGAGTAAATTGCCATTTTAGTCCCTGAGTTTTGTCCAAATTTGCCATTTTGATCCAAATAGTTTTATTTTCCCCCCTGGGTCCCTGACTTTTACATTTGTTGCCATTTTGATCACTTTTCCTAACTCCATCCAAAAACCCAGTTACTCTTTTCAATTTAAACCTTTTCAGTTGTCATTTTGATCCAATTCTAAAAAATCAAAAAAATTCAAAAAAATCAAAAAAATTCAAAAAAATCTAAAAAATTCAAAAAAATCATGAAAATTCTAAAAAATTCAAAAAAATATAAAAAATTCTAAAAAATCATAAAAATTCTAAACAATTCAAAAAAATATAAAAATCAAAAAAATTCTAAAAAATCAAAAAAATTCTAAAAAATCCAAAAATCATTAAATGTTTCGGCACGAACCGTTTCGACCCGTACCGTTTCGAACCGAACCGTTTTGACCCGTACCGTATCGACCCGTACCGTATCGAACCCGTACCGTATCGAACCGTACCGTTTCGACGCGAACCGTTTCGACCCGTACCGTATCGAACCGAACTGTTTCAACGTGAACCGTTTCGAGCCGAACCGTTTCGACGCGAAGCGTTTCGAACCGTACCGTTTCGAACCGAACCGTTTCGACGCGAACCGTTTCGAACCCGTACCGTTTCGACCCGAACCGTTTCGACGCGAACCGTTTCGACCCGAACCGTTTCGACCCGTACCGTATCGAACCGAACCGTATCGAACCGAACCGTTTCGACGCGAACCGTTTCGAACCGTACCGTTTCGACCCGTACCGTATCAAACCGAACCGTTTCGAACCCGAACCGTTTCGAACCGTACCGTTTCGAACCCGAACCGTACCGTTTCGAACCCGAACCGTTTCGAACCGTACCGTTTCGACGCGAACCGTTTCGACCCGTACCGTATCGAACCGGTACGGGTCGAAACGGTTCGCGTCGAAACGGTTCGCGTCGAAACGGTTCGCGTCGAAACGGTTCGCGTCGAAACGGTTCGCGTCGAAACGGTTCGGCTCGAAACGGTTCGGGTCGAAACGGTACGGGTCGAAACGGTTCGGGTCGAAACGGTTCAGCATGAAACGGTTCAGCTTCGAAACGGTTCGCGTCGAAACGGTTCAGCTCGAAACGGTTCGGGTCGAAACGGTACGGGTCGAAACGCTTCGCGTCGAAACGGTTCGGCTCGAAACGGTTCGGGTTCGAAACGGTACGGGTCGAAACGGTTCGTGTGGAAACGGTTCGGCTCGAAACGGTTCGCGTCGAAACGGTTCGGTTCGGTTCGATACGGTACGGGTTGAAACGGTACGGTTCGAAACGGTTCGCGTCGAGACGGTACGGTTCGATACGGTACGGGTTCGAAACGGTTCACGTCGAAACGGTTCGGTTCGATACGGTACGGGTCGAAACGGTTCGGTTCGAAACGGTACGGGTCGAAACGGTTCGTGCCGAAACATTTAATGATTTTTGGATTTTTTAGATTTTTTTTTATTTTTTATAATTTTTATGATTTTTTAGAATTTTTTTGATTTTTATATTTTTTTGAATTTTTTAGAATTTTTATGATTTTTTAGAATTTTTTATATTTTTTTGAATTTTTTAGAATTTTTATGATTTTTTAGAATTTTTTAGATTTTTTAGAATTTTTTAGATTTTTTTGAATTTTTTAGAATTTTTTAGAATTTTTTGGAATTTTTTTGATTTTTTGGAATTGGATCAAAATGGCAACTGAAAAGGTTTAAATTGAAAAGAGTAACTGGGTTTTTGGATGGAGTTAGGAAAAGTGATCAAAATGGCAACAAATGTAAAAGTCAGGGACCTAGGGGGGAAAATAAAACTATTTGGATCAAAATGTCCAATTTGGACAAAACTCAGGGACTAAAATGGCAATTTACTCTTTTATTAAATATATTTTAATATATATTGATCACTGGTATAATATTTTGTGATGTACGCATAACTTATCATTTACACATAATATTTTAATTTATATTCTAGAGATTATGCATTTACTACATAGTACTTTAACGTATGAAATATTAATTTAACTTATCAAAATATTTAATTACTAGTTTTAATAATGATTAATAAAGCTCTAATTTAGGTACACACCATTTAGATTTATTTCAAACATACATTAAATTTATTAATGATTTAATGTTAAAATAATATTAGTTATAGGCTATGGCTACTGGGCATAATTCCCCCTGTGATTGTGGTCATGCCACTATTGGCTAAGTTTTTGGCCAATAGTAACGAAGGTCAAGTAATGTATAAAACCCTACATAGTGGCAATTATTGAATAATACAAAAACTTAATCACTGTAAGTATAACTGATAAACATTTAGGATTTTGGAAAGCATTTTTAAATATAATTGTATCACAAAAGGTGATAAAACGGTGATAAAAGAGAATTGACTCACTTTGTAACTTTAGGGTTCAACTAGAAAGCCTCCTGGTAGAATCTTGGGTATAACTTCTGAGCTATTTTAAATATATATATATATATATATATATAGGGAGAAGATCATGCGAGAACCACCTCTTATTGCGAGAACCGCGAGAACCAATGTGAACACAACCAAAAATGCCTAAAAATTGCTAAAAATCACACAAAATTTTTTTTTGAATTTTTTAATATTTTTTATAAAAAAATCGCTACTTTTTAAAGAAAAAAATTTTTTTGGCTTCGAAAAGTAGCGATTTTAACATAAAAAATATTAAAAAAATTCAAAAAAAATTTTTAGGTTTTTTTTTAGATTTTTTTTTATTTTTTTAGGTTTTTTGGGGGTTTAGTTTTTAGCATTTTAGCTTGGGGGGGGGGGGGGGTGGGGGTTAGGTTTTTGGGGGGTGGGGGAGGGGGATTTAGGTTTTTTTTAGGTTTTAGTTTTTAGCATTTAGCTTGGGGGGGGGGGGGGGGGGTTTAGCTTTTTTTTAGGGAGGGGGGAGGTGGGGGTTAGGTTTTTTTTTTTTGGGGGGGGGGTGGGGGATGGGGGTTAGGTTTTTTTAGCTATTTTAGGTTGTGTTCACATTGGTTCTCGCGGTTCTCACAATAAAGGTGGTTCTCGCATGAGCTCCTCCCTATATATATATATATATATAGGACAAAGATCCGTTAGGAACCACCCTTTATTGCGAGAACCGCGAGAACCAGTGTTAACACAAACAGTAATTCCTAAAAAAATCTAAAAAACGCCCAAAATTTTTTTTTTTATTTTTCTACTATTTTTTTTGAAAAAATCGCAATATTTTGTTAATAAAAAAAAATAAATAAAATTTTCAAAAAAAAATTTTCAAAAAAAAAAATTCGAGTAACAGTTATCCATGCACATGTGCATATGTATCGTTTCTTTGTCAAATTCCGTAATTCATTACAAATAATAGTCAATTGCACTTTCATTTACACTACCACGTGTAATACACTACTTTTTACGTTAACAATGTTAGAAATGCACATGTGCATCTATATGTATCAACAGGATATAAGGTGTTTTGGTACACTACTTTCTCTTTCATCTATCATTCCCTCCATAATACACAAGCATGCACATGTGCATTTTTGTCATTTCTTTGACAAATTCCGTAATTCATTACATATATTAGACAATTGCACTTTCATTTACACTACCATATGTAATACACTACTTTTTACATTACCAATATTAGAAATGCACATGTGCATTTATATGTATCAACATGAAATAAGGTGTTTTGGTACACCACTTTGAATACACTTTCCCTTTCATCTATCATACCATCCATAATACACTACCATTACCTCCTACCATCCATAATACAATACCATTACCTCCTACCATCCATAATACAATACCATTACCTCCTACCATCCATAATACAATACCATTAACAATATTTTCACTTTATTACATGTATGTAAACACCATTTATACCATCCAATCAACATATTACATAAAAAATTGACAACTATAACCAAACCATCAACCACTAGATATAACTAACCAAAAAACATGTATATGGGCCTACTTCTCCATTCAAAATCACAAACTTTTTGTACCAAAACACGTTATATCATGGTTATACCTAATTATGCACATGTGCATTTTGAATATTGGTAATGTAAAAAGTAGTGTATTACTAATGGTATTGTAAATTAAAGTGCAATTGTCTATTCCTGATAACGTATTACCGAATTTGTTGAAGTAATGATACATATGCACATGTGCATGGATAAATGTTACTCGAAATTTTTTTTTTTTTTTATGGTAACGAAATATAGCGATTTTTTATTAAAAAATATTAAAAAAAATAAAAAAAATTTTTTGAGTGTTTTTTTGATTTTTTTTAGATTTTATTTTGTGTTCACATTGGTTCTCGCGGTTCTCGCAATAAGGGTGGTTCTCGCATGAACCTTACCCTATATATATATATATATATATATAGGGGATGGTTCAAATGAAAACCACTTTTATTGTGAAAACTCGAAAACTAACTAAAAAAAGCCTAAAAAACACACAAAATTTTTTTTAGGTTGTGTTCACATTGGTTCTCGCGGTTCTCACAATAAAGGTGGTTCTCGCATGAGCTCCTCCCTATATATATATATATAGGGGATGGTTCAAATATATATATATATATATATTTGCACTCGTGTTAAGTATAGTACCCCTAATTCAACCTTGTCCCTATGTCACTAGACCGAACCCAAACGAACTTAGTCGGGCAGAGCCTTGACATGCGTTATGGGGCTCCAGATCAATCGGAAAGGGTAACGGTGATCGGGAGTTAAAACACTTAAAACGGGGCAGAGCTTTATTATTATTATTATTATTAGTGAAAATAAAATAAATAAAATAAAATAGAGTTTTTAGAAAGATAGAGGATCGCGAGAGATATGAGAGTGGAAAGAAAGACAGTGTGTGATGCTATTTATAGGTTCCAACTACTTGGAAGCCAAGAAGAAATTAAATGTCATTCTAATCTTTTGGCCAGCACATACATACATGTGTATGAATGTTAGCATTTGGGGTTTTTTTTTTTCCTTTTTTTATTATTTTATTCATAGTTTGTAGGTACACTTTTAATTTTGATTATTATTTTATTAATATATATATTATAATTAATTCAGCTGCCTCACTTAATGGCGCTTATAACTTCTAAAATATGACGTTTTATCAAACAATAAATATGTCATTAGAACGAGAATATTTGTATCTACATTTTGAACCTAGTTTTATTAAAAACGGAGTAGGTTCAAATATAATGTATTTTTATAATTTAATTATTACACGGTTCCTAGGCCTGTCTAGGTACTTCATATTTCTAACAGTTAACTTACCCGTAATCTACCTGTCTAATAATATAAGTTTTTGTACACTTTTATTTTAATAGAAAGGTCACCTATATACAAGCCAATTAATTAGTGTAACATTCTAACCAACTATATATAAAATAGTTTTTAAAACTATTTGGGTCGAATAATTATATTAAAAATAAAACTAGTTACTATAAATTTAAACAATCTATAATTCTTGTATGATAAAAATGGGAAGGTTACATCCTCCCCACCTTGTTTTAAATCTCGTCCTCGAGATTTGGGCTACGATGTCTCCTCTAGAGTTAGGTTATGTCTTAATCATTAAGAACATTATTAAGGTAAAGAATATAGAATCAAAACATCAAATTTTGTGAATACGAGTTGTACAACAAATAGGACTTAATGGTACAACTGAATTAATTCAAAAAAAAAATTGATGTCAAACGAATGAGACGAAATGATATAATTTCCAAGGTGACTAGGTTCAAGTCAAAAGAGATATGTGATCAATAGATATCTAAATTCAATGTTTACAAGTTGTGAATGACTTTTAGAAACAATAGAGTTCACTGTCGAAAGAAAGCTTACTTTGATTGTCAACTGAGGAAGACTCAGAATCAACAAGCTCAAATGAAATAGAAGCACGTAAATGATCTGTCAACTATCGAATCATGACATGAAAAAAATCAACGCGTTGACATTTATGGAATTGCAAGGATACACTGAAATACAATAGAGTTTAGTGTATCATTGTCTTAATACATAATTGTATCAAGACTATTTTTGAATGAGGAATCAAATGAAAGACATACGTGGTTTTGAATGATTCGTATGATTGTGATTAGTCCAAGCTACAAGTTTATATCGACGCCGCAAGGTGTCGAAATGATTGAAATGGTTTAATAATTACGGTGACCGAACAAATTCACCGTTTTTGAAATCAACTGAAAGTTTTGATGAAGAAAATTTCAAATAAATATTATAGGATTTTCAACTGATGATGAAAGACCAAATGATTATCATAGATTTTTCGATTAATAACGAAAGAAACGTTAAGAGGTACACCGAAATATGATACGAATTTGTGTACTCTTATCTTAACACATAATTGTATTAAGACTGTTTAAGATAATGAATCAACGGAAATTAAATAAATAAATCCGTACATCATGTGTGGAAATGAGATTAGCTCAAACTTCAAATTAAAGAAAACGCCACCACAAGGTGTCATAACCAAATAAATGATTCAAGGAAAGTGAAGACCAAACAATATTATGGTTTTGAATAGATGATGTATTTGACAGGATGCATTTATTTAAAAACTTTTATTTATACTAGGGTCAAATAATAACTTAACTTAGATGTTACATATCAGCGATTATGTCTGGAATCATTTCTACTTCTTGCGCGTTCTTCTTAGCTCCGTCGGTTGTTTTTGTCTTGTTGTCGAGTGCTTTGGTCAGTTTCGGGCAATATGGTTTGATGTGTCCTGTTTCTCCGCAATTGTAACAAATATTAGTTTTCCTTCTACATTCTTCCTCTATATGCCCGACCATCTTGCAGAAGTTACAGTAGAGTGTTCTCTTAAAACGGCATCTTCCTGAATGCTTTTTGTTACAGTTTCTGCAGGTAGGTTGCTCCAATGACAGTTCAGTTCCTTTCTTCTTGAATTCTTGGGAAATTTTCTGGGCTAACTCTTTCTTCTTGTTTTCTTCTCTTGTGCGGATTGGTCCATCTGTCAGTGTGTTAGCTAGCTCAACTGCTTCTTCAATAGTCTGTGGTCTAGCGGCCTTCACCAGGTCTCGGATTTCACTAACTAATCCCCAAATATAACGAGAAATTAGTACGGGTTCTGTCGAAGCCAGAGTTGGTACCATTCTTGCATATTCGAAGAACGTCGTCGTATACTCCCGACAATTCACATCTATCATTTTATGATTTAGGAACTCGTTAGCCATTCGTTCCTTTTCATAAGGGGGACAAAATTTCCTTTCTGCCATTTCCTTGAATTTTTCCCAGTTCATGGCATAAGCCGTGTCACTTCCTTTTGCTTGAAGGATTGTATTCCACCATTCTAAGGCTTCTTCCTTGTTGGAAGCATACATCACCTTATCTTCTTCGGCACATGCTGATTGTAAGAACAGCTTCCGTCTTTTCCAACTATCGCAGAGCAGCAGTGGCTCCTTCACTGCCTGCGAACTCAGTTGGTTTACAAGCTAGAAATTCTTTGTAGGTACACCCGAGAGTCATCGCCTTTATTTTCTTGGGAAATGGGGTTTTGATATTATTATCATTGCCTCCATTGACACTATGGCTAAAACTGTCATCACGAGTATGCTTGCTACTCACAACTTTGGTGGGTTCTACGGGGTTTTTAACTGCTTTAATTATTAAAAGTAAAGCATTAGCTATTCCTTGGGCTATTAGATTTTCTATAGCATTTTTATCCAAAGGATTTTCATTATTAGCATGAACTTCTGGATTATGTGATACTTCATTCGACATCTGAATTGCAAACATTTTCAATTATTAATATCACAGAATAGTTAAAACAAAACAATACTTTCAAGAATCATGTGTGCATATATGTAGATATATACATATATTAAAATCTACAAAAATAACACATATGTTACTTTGTATTAATTTTCCAAACTTTATTGTTTAACTTTAGGAATTAAAAGAACACCTAAATAGCTTAAACAAGTGGCTCTGATACCACCTTCTGTCACGGCCCCCGACCCCACCATGGGAGCGAGAGCCGTGAACCAGTCAGATGGTATTGGTGTTTATTAATTACGCAGCGGAATTTTTTTTTCCATCAGGATCGTAGTTAGGAAATGATTTCAGAGTTTTAAAACACCGAACTTTTAATATAAAATAAATGGGCTAAAACCCGTATTTCATTCAATTGTTTTTATAGGGATAAACCCAAATAAATAAAACATAATTTTCTTCTTTTATTATAGCCACTTTATTTAAGCCTTCAGCGCTCCATAGCTGGCTTCTAGTATCCTTACATCAAGTTACCTGAAATGTGTTTTGAAAACATTTTATCAGTAATAAATACTGGCGAGTTCATTCCATTTTTATAAAAATATATTGTTATACTTTACAGCATTAAGGATTTATACATTTGTTTATATTTACCCAAAAACTCAATCAGTATTTGTCACATGGTGGCAGTTCCGATGTGACGGTGGTCATATCACTCATTGGCTAACTTTCGTCCAATAGTGAATTTATCAAGTAATTATATTTTACTATTATTTAAGTATCTGTCACTAGGCGATTCCTGTGACGGTGGTCATATCACTGTTGATCATTCTTTCAACTAGTGACTCTGGTCATATCACTGTTGATCATTCTTTCAACTAGTGATTCTGGTCATAACACTGTTGATCGTTCTCTCAACTAGTGCCTTTGGTCATGTCACTGTTGTTCATTCTCTCAACTAGTGACTCTAGTCATATCACTGTTGATCATTTTCTCAACTAGTGACTCTGGACTTAGTAGTGACCCGTGACATTACTTTGTCAAATATATTTTCTATGATACAAAACCACTTAGCCCAGAAAATGAAATATATCATTTTCTGTCAAACTAATAGCTATAACTTAAATATAATATATTAATTTAATAATTGTAATATTATTATTTAATATATTAACGTGACTAAGACTAAAAATATAATCTTAGTATAGTAGAATCTATTATATTTGACTATTTTATTATGGTATACATTTATGGATTAAACATTATTTTATAATGTAAATAGTAATTTAGTTTTATTAAATATATTTTAATATATATTGATCACTGGTATAATATTTTGTGATGTACGCATAACTTATCATTTACACATAATATTTTAATTTATATTCTAGAGATTATGCATTTACTACATAGTAATAGTACTTTAACGTATGCAATATTAATTTAACTTATCAAAATATTTAATTACTAGTTTTAATAATGATTAATAAAGCTCTATTTTAGGTACACACCATTTAGATTTATTTCAAACATACATTAAATTTATTAATGATTTAATGTTAAAATAATATTAGTTATAGGCTATGGCTACTGGGCATAATTCCCCCTGTGATTGTGGTCATGCCACTATTGGCTAACTTTTTGGCCAATAGTAACGAGGGTCAAGTAGTGTATAAAACCCTACATAGTGGCAATTATTGCATAATACAAAAACTTAATCACTGTAAGTATAACTGATAAACATTTAGGATTTTGGAAAACATTTTTAAATATAATTGTATCACAAAAAGGTGATAAAACGGTGATAAAAGAGAATGGCGCTTATTAATATATATATATATTATAGTTAATTCAGCTGCTTCACTTATTGGCGCTTATAACTTCTAAAATATCACGTTTTATCAAACAATAAATATGTCATTAGAACGAGAATATTTGTATCTACATTTTGAACATAGTTTTATTAAAAACGGAGTGGGTTCAAATATAATGTATTTTTATAATTTAATTATTACACGGTTCCTAGGCATGTCTAGGTACTTCATATTTCTAACAGTTAACTTACCCGTAATCTACCTGTCTAATAATATAAGTTTTTGTACACTTTTATTTTAATAGAAAGGTCACCCATATACAAGCCAATTAATTAGTGTAACATTCCAACCAACTATATATAAAATAGTTTTTAAAACTATTTGGGTCGAATAATTATATTAAAAATAAAACTAGTTACTATAAATTTAAACAATCTATAATTCTTGTATGATAAAAATGGGAATGTTACATTACACCTCAAACCCTAGTTTCTAGCATGCACAAATATGATTTAACACGACAACCCGTAACTACTCGATCACATAAAACCAGGAAATCGAATAACATAATGATAACAGTAACTAACCGAGATGAAGGAAACGGTGAGTTTGATCGATATGGAGAGCTTCGAGGACTCGGAATTGTCGCCACACAGGAGAGAGTGTTCTAGGGTTTTTAGTTTTCAATTGACAGTTTCGATATGCAAGTTTATGTTTTAATCATTCTTTGATGGGCCGTAACTACTTGGGCCGAAGGCCCTTATGGCGAAACACCTGCTCGACGAAAGACCCGTCCTCAGTCGAGACTGAAGGTGGAGAAAAACCTGTTTCTCGTCGAATAAGGTTTATGGCGAAAAACATGGAATAAACAATATTTAACATTTCACATTTAACCAACAAGTTTCACATTTTGACAAACAAGCACTACACATTAACATTTAACATACAAATAACCACACACGACCAACAGGATTGTGAAGCAAGTGATGTGTATAGAAAAGGCCTTGAAATCTCGGGTTGTCACATTTCTTGCCACCAGATCTTTCTCCATCAATTAGGAATCAGATGCTGTTATTAAACACATTCCTTAAATTTTAGCCATTTTTAGAGTGTTTATTTTTTGGTGTCTAATCCACATATATATCACCATTGCTCATGATTTTCTTGACTGTATATCTCTTAAATGTCAACATATACACGTGTGATTTAGTTTACGAATATTTTTCAATGCCGAGAACCTCGATCAGAGAGTAAAAAAGGCGTAAGGTTCACAATGGTGTAAAACAAAAATGGGATATACCAGGCTAGGATTCGAGTTACAGGAACAAGGGCCAAACCAACCACCCAAGAATGGAATCGTCGAGAAAAAACACATGACAACCTCCTGGAAGCAGCTTTTCTTGCCACCAGACTTTTCTCCAACAATTAGGAATCTCATGCCGTCACTATACCCATTACTTAAATTGCAGCCATTTTTTGAGTGTTTATATTTTGGTGTCTAATCCGCATATATCATCATTGCTCTTGATTTTCTTGACTGTATATCTCTTTAATGTCAACATATACACGTGTGATTTAGTTTATGAAGATTTTTCAATGCCGAGAACCTCGATCAGAGAGTAAAAAAGGCTTAAGGTTCACAATGGTGTAAAACTAAAATGGGATATATAACGGGCTAGGATTAGAGTTACAGGAACAAGGGCCAAACCAACCACCCAAGAATGGAATGGTCGAGCGAAAACACTTGACAACCTCCTGGAAGCACCTTTTCTTGCCACCAGACCTTTCTCCATTAATTAGGAATCTGATGCCGTCACTAAACACATTCCTTTAATTGTAGCCATTTTTTGAGTGTTTATTTTTTGGTGTCTAATCCACATATATATCACCATTGCTCTTCTTTTTCTTGACTGTATATCTCTTAAATGTCAATATATACACGCGTGATTTAGTTTACGAAGATTTTTCAATGTCGAGAACCCCGATTAGAGAGTAAAAAAGGCGCAAGGTTCACAATGGTGTAAAACTAAAATGGGATATACGGGGCTAGGATTCGAGTTACAGGAACAAGGGCCAAACCAACCACCCAAGAATGGAATCGTCGAGCGACAACTTTTGACAACCTCCTGGAAGCAGCTTTTCTTGCCACCAGACTTTTCTCCAACAATTAGGAATCTGATGCCGTCACTATACCCATTACTTAAATTGCAGCCATTTTTTGAGTGTTTATTTTTTGGTGTCTAATCCGCATATATCATCATTGCTCTTGATTTTCTTGACTGTATATCTCTTAAATGTCAACATATACACGTGTGATTTAGTTTATGAAGATTTTTCAATGCCGAGAACCTCGATCAGAGAGTAAAAAAGGCTTAAGGTTCACAATGGTGTAAAACTAAAATGGGATATATAACGGGCTAGGATTAGAGTTACAGGAACAAGGGCCAAACCAACCACCCAAGAATGGAATGGTCGAGCGAAAACACTTGACAACCTCCTAGAAGCAGCTTTTCTTGCCACCAGACCTTTCTCCATCAATTAGGAATCTGATGCCGTCACTAAACACATTCCTTTAATTGTAGCCATTTTTTGAGTGTTTATTTTTTTGTGTCTAATCCGCATATATATCACCATTGCTGTTGATTTTCTTGACTGTATATCTCTTAAAAGTCAACATATACACGTGTGATTTAGTTTACGAAGATTTTTCAATGCCGAGAACATCGATCATAGAGTAAAAAAGGCGTAAGGTTCACAATGGTGTATAACTAAAATGGGATATACCGGGTTAGGATTCGAGTTACAGGAAAAAGGGCCAAACCAACCACCCAAGAATGGAATCGTCGAGCGAAAACACTTGATAACCTCCTAGAAGCAGCTTTTCTTGCCACCAGACCTTTCTCCATCAATTAGTAATCTGATGACGTCATTAAACACATTCCTTAAATTTTAGCCATTTTTTGAGTGTTTCTTTTTTGTTATCTAATCCGCATATATATCACCATTGCTCTTGATTTTCTTGACTGTATATCTCTTATATATCAACATATACACGTGTGATTTAGTTTACAATGATTTTCAATGCCGAGAACCTCGATCAGAGAGTAAAAAAGGCGTAAGGCTCACAAGGGTGTAAAACTAAAATGGGGTATACCGGGCTAGGATTCGAGTTACATGAACAAGGGCCAAACCAACCACCCAAGAATGGAATCGTCGAGCGAAAAGACTTGACAAACTCCGGGAAGCGGCTTTTCTTGCCTCCTGACCTAACTCCATCAATAAGGAAACTGATGCCGCCACTAAACACATTCCTTAAATTGTAGCCATTTTTTGAGTGTTTAGTTTTTGGTGTCTAATCCGCATATATCACCATTGCTCTTGATTTTCTTGACTGTATATCTCTTAAATGTCAACATATACATGTGTTATTTAGTTTACGTAGATTTTTTAATGCCGATATCCTCGATCAGAGAGTAAAAATGGCGTAAGGTTGACAATGGTGTAAAACTAAAATGGGATATACCGGGCTAGGATTCGAGTTACAGGAACAAGGGCCAAACCAACCACCCAAGAATGGTATCCTTGAGCGAAAACACTTGACAACCTCCTGGAACCAGCTTTTCTTGCCACCAGATCTTTTCCATCAATTATGAATCTGATGCCGTCAAAAAACACATTCCTTAAATTGTAGCCATTTTTTGAGTGTTTATTTTTGGTGTCTAATCCGCATATATATCACCATTGCTCTTGATTTTCTTGACTGTATATCTCTTGAATGTCAACATATACACGTGTGATTTTGTTTATGAAGAGGTTTCAACGCCGAGAAACTCGATCAGAGAGTAAAAAAGGCGTAAGGTTCACAATGGTGTAAAACTAAAATGGGATATACCGGGCTAGGATTCGAGTTACAGGAACAAGGGCCAAACCAACCACCCAAGAATGGAATCGTCGAGCGAAAACACTTGACAACCTCTTGGAAGAAGCTTTACTTGCCACCTTTTTCCATCAATTAGGAATCTGATGCCGTCACTAAACACATTCCTTAAATTGTAGCCAATTTTTGAGTGTTTATTTTTTTGTGTCTAATCCGCATATATATCACCATTGCTCTTGATTTTCTTGACTGTATATCTCTTAAATGTCATCATATATACACGTGTGATTTAGTTTACGAAGATTTTTCAATGCCGAGAACCTCGATCAGAGAGCAAAAAAGGCTTAAGGTTTACAATGGTGTAAAACTAAAATGGGATATAACGGGCTACGATTCGAGTTGCAGGAACAAGGGCCAAACCAACCACCCAAGAATGGAATCGTCGAGCAAAAACACTTTACAACCTCCTTGAAGCAGCTTTTCTTGCCACCAGACCTTTCTCCATCAATTAGGAATATGATACCGTCACTAAACACATTCCTTAAATTGTAGCCATTTTTTGAGTGTTTATTTTTTGGTGTCTAATCCGCATATATATCACCATTGCTCTTGATTTTCTTCACTTTATATCTCTTAAATGTCAACATATACATGTGTGATTTAGTTTATGAAGATTTTTCAATGCTAAGAACCTCGATCAGAGAGTAAAAAGGCGTAAGGTTCACAATGGTGTAAAACTAAAATGAGATATATCGGGCTTGGATTCGAGTTATAGTAACAAGGGCCAAACCAACCATACAAGATTGGAATTGTCGAGCGAAAACACTTGACAACCTTCTGGAAGCAGCTTTTCTTGCCACTAGACCTTTCTCCATCAATTAGGAATCTGATGCCGTCCCTAAACACATTCCTTAAATTGTAGCCATTTTTTGAGTGTTTATTTTTTGGTTTCTAATCCGTATATATATATATATATATCCCCATTGCTCTTGATTTTCTTGACTCTATATCTCTTAAATGTCAATATATACACGTGTGATTTAGTTTACGAAGATTTTTCAATACCGAGAACCTCGATCAGAGATTAAAAAAAGTGTAAGGTTCACAATGGTGTATAACTAAAATGGGATATACCGGACTAGGATTCGAGTTACAGGAACAAGGTCCAAACCAACCACCCAAGAATGGAATTGTCGAGCGAAAACACTTGACAACCTCCTTGAAGCGGCTTTTCTTGCCACCAGACCTTTCTCCATTAATTAGGAATTTGATGCCGTCACTAAACACATTCCTTAAATTGTAGCCATTTTTTAGTGTTTATTTTTTGGTGTCTAATCCGCATATATCACCATTGCTCTTGATTTTCTTGACTGTATATCTCTTAAATGTCAACATATACACGTGTGATTTAGTTTACGAAGATTTTTCAATGCCGAGAACCTCGATCAGAGAGTAAAAAAGGCGTAAGGTTCACAATGGTGTAAAACTAAAATGGGATATATCGGGCTAGGAGTCGAGTGACAGGAACAAGGGCCAAACCAACCACACAAGAATGGAATCGTTGAGCGAAAACACTTGACAACCTCCTGGAAGTTGCTTTTCTTGCCAGCAGATCTTACTCCATCAATTAGGAATCTAATGCCGCCACTAAATACATTCCTTAAATTGTAGCCATTTTTTGAGTGTTTATTTTTGGTGTCTAATCCATATATATATATATATATATATATATATATCACCATTGCTCTTGATTTTCTTGACTGTATATCTCTTAAATGTCAACATATACACGTGTGATTTAGTTTACGAAGATTTTTTTCAATGCCGAGAATCTCGATCAGAGAGTAAAAAAGGCGTAAGGTTCACAAGGGTGTAAAACTAAAATGGGATATACCGGGCAAAGACTCGAGTTATAGGAACAAGGGCCAAACCAACCACCCAAGAATGGAATCGTCGAGTGAAAAAACTTGACAACCTGCTGGAAGCAGCTTATCTTGCCACCAGACCTTTCTCCGTCAATTAGGAATCTGGTGCCGTCACTAAACACATTCCCTAAATTGTAGCCATTTTCTGAGTGTTTATTTTTTGGTGTCTAGTCCGAATATATATCACCATTGCTCTTGATTTTCTTGACTGTATATCTCTTAACTGTCAACCTATACAAGTGTGTTTTAGTTTACGAAGATTTTTCAATGCTGAGAACCTCGATCGGAGAGTAAAAAAGGCGTAAGGTTCACAATGGTGTAAAACTAAAATGGGATATACCGGGCTAGGACTCGAGTTACAGGAACAAGAGCCAAACCAACCACCCAAGAATGGAATCGTTGAGCGAAAACTCTTGACAACCTCCTCGAAGCAGCTTTTCTTGCCACCAGACCTTTCTCCATCAATTAGGAATCTGATGCCATTACTAAACACATTCCTTAAATTGTAGCTATTTTTTGAGTGTTTATTTTTTGTTGTCTAATCCGCGCATATATATATATATATATATCACCACTGGTCTTGATTTTCTTGACTGAATATCTCTTAAATATCAACAAATACACGTGTGATTTAGTTTACGAAGATTTCTTATGTTGGTGCATGCGTCTGTCGACTTCGTCTTGTATCGAGTCTAGTATTAAATTGTTAGATTAGATCTTGTTATACGAAAGTATAGGAGGTTTTAGAGTATGTTTAATGTAATTTAGCTTGAAAGTGGTGATTTCCCTTGAAAATGTCACTTGACAGTTTCAAGCTAAATCAATTCTTATTGATTTCCCTTGAAAGTGTCATGTGTCATTTCAAGCTAAATCAAGGTTTCCCTTGAAAGTGGCATGTCATTTCACGCTAAAACCCCTCCACTATATATACCATTCAAGCTAAATCATTTGTAACTTTCAGAGATTTTCCGGTCAGAGCAACGAAGTGCTGCCGAAGTGTTGTCAAGTTGTAAACGTCATACAAATCAATAGAAACAACAGTTTAAAGTGTAAACTCGCTGAATTGACCTCGGTTTGTTCGTTTCCGCCGCTCAAACTGAGATAAACTCTTCTGATCGACTCGTTTGGGTCCGAATTCGATCCTACAAGTGGTATCAGAGCTCAGGAGGAAGAGTTCATACCAATCCAGCCATATTCATAGTTTGTAGGTACACTTTTAATTTTGATTATTATTTTATTAATATATATATTATAATTAATTCAGCTGCCTCACTTATTGGCGCTTATAACTTCTAAAATATGACGTTTTATCAAACAATAAATATGTCATTAGAACGAGAATATTTGTATCTACATTTTGAACCTAGTTTTATTAAAAACGGAGTAGGTTCAAATATAATGTATTTTTATAATTTAATTATTACACGGTTCCTAGGCCTGTCTAGGTACTTCATATTTCTAACAGTTAACTTACCCGTAATCTACCTGTCTAATAATATAAGTTTTTGTACACTTTTATTTTAATAGAAAGGTCACCTATATACAAGCCAATTAATTAGTGTAACATTCTAACCAACTATATATAAAATAGTTTTTAAAACTATTTGGGTCGAATAATTATATTAAAAATAAAACTAGTTACTATAAATTTAAACAATCTATAATTCTTGTATGATAAAAATGGGAAGGTTACATCCTCCCCACCTTGTTTTAAATCTCGTCCTCGAGATTTGGGCTACGATGTCTCCTCTAGAGTTAGGTTATGTCTTAATCATTAAGAACATTATTAAGGTAAAGAATATAGAATCAAAACATCAAATTTTGTGAATACGAGTTGTACAACAAATAGGACTTAATGGTACAACTGAATTAATTCAAAAAAAAAAATTGATGTCAAACGAATGAGACGAAATGATATAATTTCCAAGGTGACTAGGTTCAAGTCAAAAGAGATATGTGATCAATAGATATCTAAATTCAATGTTTACAAGTTGTGAATGACTTTTAGAAACAATAGAGTTCACTGTCGAAAGAAAGCTTACTTTGATTGTCAACTGAGGAAGACTCAGAATCAACAAGCTCAAATGAAATAGAAGCACGTAAATGATCTGTCAACTATCGAATCATGACATGAAAAAAATCAACGCGTTGACATTTATGGAATTGCAAGGATACACTGAAATACAATAGAGTTTAGTGTATCATTGTCTTAATACATAATTGTATCAAGACTATTTTTGAATGAGGAATCAAATGAAAGACATACGTGGTTTTGAATGATTCGTATGATTGTGATTAGTCCAAGCTACAAGTTTATATCGACGCCGCAAGGTGTCGAAATGATTGAAATGGTTTAATAATTACGGTGACCGAACAAATTCACCGTTTTTGAAATCAACTGAAAGTTTTGATGAAGAAAATTTCAAATAAATATTATAGGATTTTCAACTGATGATGAAAGACCAAATGATTATCATAGATTTTTCGATTAATAATGAAAGAAACGTTAAGAGGTACACCGAAATATGATACGAATTTGTGTACTCTTATCTTAACACATAATTGTATTAAGACTGTTTAAGATAATGAATCAACGGAAATTAAATAAATAAATCCGTACATCATGTGTGGAAATGAGATTAGCTCAAACTTCAAATTAAAGAAAACGCCACCACAAGGTGTCATAACCAAATAAATGATTCAAGGAAAGTGAAGACCAAACAATATTATGGTTTTGAATAGATGATGTATTTGACAGGATGCATTTATTTAAAAACTTTTATTTATACTAGGGTCAAATAATAACTTAACTTAGATGTTACATATCAGCGATTATGTCTGGAATCATTTCTACTTCTTGCGCGTTCTTCTTAGCTCCGTCGGTTGTTTTTGTCTTGTTGTCGAGTGCTTTGGTCAGTTTCGGGCAATATGGTTTGATGTGTCCTGTTTCTCCGCAATTGTAACAAATATTAGTTTTCCTTCTACATTCTTCCTCTATATGCCCGACCATCTTGCAGAAGTTACAGTAGAGTGTTCTCTTAAAACGGCATCTTCCTGAATGCTTTTTGTTACAGTTTCTGCAGGTAGGTTGCTCCAATGACAGTTTAGTTCCTTTCTTCTTGAATTCTTGGGAAATTTTCTGGGCTAACTCTTTCTTCTTGTTTTCTTCTCTTGTGCGGATTAGTCCATCTGTCAGTGTGTTAGCTAGCTCAACTGCTTCTTCAATAGTCTGTGGTCTAGCGGCCTTCACCAGGTCTCGGATTTCACTAACTAATCCCCAAATATAACGAGAAATTAGTACGGGTTCTGTCGAAGCCAGAGTTGGTACCATTCTTGCATATTCGAAGAACGTCGTCGTATACTCCCGACAATTCACATCTATCATTTTATGATTTAGGAACTCGTTAGCCATTCGTTCCTTTTCATAAGGGGGACAAAATTTCCTTTCTGCCATTTCCTTGAATTTTTCCCAGTTCATGGCATAAGCCGTGTCACTTCCTTTTGCTTGAAGGATTGTATTCCACCATTCTAAGGCTTCTTCCTTGTTGGAAGCATACATCACCTTATCTTCTTCGGCACATGCTGATTGTAAGAACAGCTTCCGTCTTTTCCAACTATCGCAGAGCAGCAGTGGCTCCTTCATTGCCTGCGAACTCAGTTGGTTTACAAGCTAGAAATTCTTTGTAGGTACACCCGAGAGTCATCGCCTTTATTTTCTTGGGAAATGGGGTTTTGATATTATTATCATTGCCTCCATTGACACTATGGCTAAAACTGTCATCACGAGTATGCTTGCTACTCACAACTTTGGTGGGTTCTACGGGGTTTTTAACTGCTTTAATTATTAAAAGTAAAGCATTAGCTATTCCTTGAGCTATTAGATTTTCTATAGCATTTTTATCCAAAGGATTTTCATTATTAGCATGAACTTCTGGATTATGTGATACTTCATTCGACATCTGAATTGCAAACATTTTCAATTATTAATATCACAGAATAGTTAAAACAAAACAATACTTTCAAGAATCATGTGTGCATATATGTAGATATATACATATATTAAAATCTACAAAAATAACACATATGTTACTTTGTATTAATTTTCCAAACTTTATTGTTTAACTTTAGGAATTAAAAGAACACCTAAATATCTTAAACAAGTGGCTCTGATACCACCTTCTGTCACGGCCCCCGACCCCACCATGGGAGCGAGAGCCGTGAACCAGTCAGATGGTATTGGTGTTTATTAATTACGCAGCGGAGTTTTTTTTCCATCAGGATCGTAGTTAGGAAATGATTTCAGAGTTTTAAAACACCGAACTTTTAATATAAAATAAATGGGCTAAAACCCGTATTTCATTCAATTGTTTTTATAGGGATAAACCCAAATAAATAAAACATAATTTTCTTCTTTTATTATAGCCACTTTATTTAAGCCTTCAGTGCTCCATAGCTGGCTTCTAGTATCCTTACATCAAGTTACCTGAAATGTGTTTTGAAAACATTTTATCAGTAATAAATACTGGCGAGTTCATTCCATTTTTATAAAAATATATTGTTATACTTTACAACATTAAGGATTTATACATTTGTTTATATTTACCCAAAAACTCAATCAGTATTTGTCACATGGTGGCAGTTCCGATGTGACGGTGGTCATATCACTCATTGGCTAACTTTCGTCCAATAGTGAATTTATCAAGTAATTATATTTTACTATTATTTAAGTATCTGTCACTAGGCGATTCCTGTGACGGTGGTCATATCACTGTTGATCATTCTTTCAACTAGTGACTCTGGTCATATCACTGTTGATCATTTTTTCAACTAGTGATTCTGGTCATAACACTGTTGATCGTTCTCTCAACTAGTGCCTTTGGTCATGTCACTGTTGATCATTCTCTCAACTAGTGACTCTAGTCATATCATTGTTGATCATTTTCTCAACTAGTGACTCTGGACTTAGTAGTGACCCGTGACATTACTTTGTCAAATATATTTTCTATGATACAAAACCACTTAGCCCAGAAAATGAAATATATCATTTTCTGTCAAACTAATAGCTATAACTTAAATATAATATATTAATTTAATAATTGTAATATTATTATTTAATATATTAACGTGACTAAGACTAAAAATATAATCTTAGTATAGTAGAATCTATTATATTTGACTATTTTATTATGGTATACATTTATGGATTAAACATTATTTTATAATGTAAATAGTAATTTAGTTTTATTAAATATATTTTAATATATATTGATCACTGGTATAATATTTTGTGATGTACGCATAACTTATCATTTACACATAATATTTTAATTTATATTCTAGAGATTATGCATTTACTACATAGTAATAGTACTTTAACGTATGCAATATTAATTTAACTTATCAAAATATTTAATTACTAGTTTTAATAATGATTAATAAAGCTCTATTTTAGGTACACACCATTTAGATTTATTTCAAACATACATTAAATTTATTAATGATTTAATGTTAAAATAATATTAGTTATAGGCTATGGCTACTGGGCATAATTCCCCCTGTGATTGTGGTCATGCCACTATTGGCTAACTTTTTGGCCAATAGTAACGAGGGTCAAGTAGTGTATAAAACCCTACATAGTGGCAATTATTGCATAATACAAAAACTTAATCACTGTAAGTATAACTGATAAACATTTAGGATTTTGGAAAACATTTTTAAATATAATTGTATCACAAAAAGGTGATAAAACGGTGATAAAAGAGAATGGCGCTTATTAATATATATATATTATAGTTAATTCAGCTGCTTCACTTATTGGCGCTTATAACTTCTAAAATATCACGTTTTATCAAACAATAAATATGTCATTAGAACGAGAATATTTGTATCTACATTTTGAACATAGTTTTATTAAAAACGGAGTAGGTTCAAATATAATGTATTTTTATAATTTAATTATTACACGGTTCCTAGGCATGTCTAGGTACTTCATATTTCTAACAGTTAACTTACCCGTAATCTACCTGTCTAATAATATAAGTTTTTGTACACTTTTATTTTAATAGAAAGGTCACCCATATACAAGCCAATTAATTAGTGTAACATTCCAACCAACTATATATAAAATAGTTTTTAAAACTATTTGGGTCGAATAATTATATTAAAAATAAAACTAGTTACTATAAATTTAAACAATCTATAATTCTTGTATGATAAAAATAGGAATGTTACATTACACCTCAAACCCTAGTTTCTAGCATGCACAAATATGATTTAACACGACAACCCGTAACTACTCGATCACATAAAACCAGGAAATCGAATAACATAATGATAACAGTAACTAACCGAGATGAAGGAAACGATGAGTTTGATCGATATGGAGAGCTTCGAGGACTCGGAATTGTCGCCACACAGGAGAGAGTGTTCTAGGGTTTTTAGTTTTCAACTGACAGTTTCGATATGCAAGTTTATGTTTTAATCATTCTTTGATGGGCCGTAACTACTTGGGCCGAAGGCCCTTATGGCGAAACACCTGCTCGACGAAAGACCCGTCCTCAGTCGAGACAGAAGGTGGAGAAAAACCTGTTTCTCGTCGAATAAGGTTTATGGCGAAAAACATGGAATAAACAATATTTAACATTTCACATTTAACCAACAAGTTTCACATTTTGACAAACAAGCACTACACATTAACATTTAACATACAAATAACCACACACGACCAACAGGATTGTGAAGCAAGTGATGTGTATAGAAAAGGCCTTGAAATCTCGGGTTGTCACATTTCTTGCCACCAGACCTTTCTCCATCAATTAGGAATCAGATGCCGTTATTAAACACATTCCTTAAATTTTAGCCATTTTTAGAGTGTTTATTTTTTGGTGTCTAATCCACATATATATCACCATTGCTCATGATTTTCTTGACTGTATATCTCTTAAATGTCAACATATACACGTGTGATTTAGTTTACGAATATTTTTCAATGCCGAGAACCTCGATCAGAGAGTAAAAAAGGCGTAAGGTTCACAATGGTGTAAAACTAAAATGGGATATACCAGGCTAGGATTCGAGTTACAGGAACAAGGGCCAAACCAACCACCCAAGAATGGAATCGTCGAGCAAAAACACATGACAACCTCCTGGAAGCAGCTTTTCTTGCCACCAGACTTTTCTCCAACAATTAGGAATCTGATGCCGTCACTATACCCATTACTTAAATTGCAGCCATTTTTTGAGTGTTTATTTTTTGGTGTCTAATCCGCATATATCATCATTGCTCTTGATTTTCTTGACTGTATATCTCTTAAATGTCAACATATACACGTGTGATTTAGTTTATGAAGATTTTTCAATGCCGAGAACCTCGATCAGAGAGTAAAAAAGGCTTAAGGTTCACAATGGTGTAAAACTAAAATGGGATATATAACGGGCTAGGATTAGAGTTACAGGAACAAGGGCCAAACCAACCACCCAAGAATGGAATGGTCGAGCGAAAACACTTGACAACCTCCTGGAAGCACCTTTTCTTGCCACCAGACCTTTCTCCATCAATTAGGAATCTGATGCCGTCACTAAACACATTCCTTTAATTGTAGCCATTTTTTGAGTGTTTATTTTTTGGTGTCTAATCCACATATATATCACCATTGCTCTTCTTTTTCTTGACTGTATATCTCTTAAATGTCAACATATACACGCGTGATTTAGTTTACGAAGATTTTTCAATGTCGAGAACCCCGATTAGAGAGTAAAAAAGGCGCAAGGTTCACAATGGTGTAAAACTAAAATGGGATATACGGGGCTAGGATTCGAGTTACAGGAACAAGGGCCAAACCAACCACCCAAGAATGGAATCGTCGAGCGACAACTCTTGACAACCTCCTGGAAGCAGCTTTTCTTACCACCAGACCTTTCTCTATTAATTAGGAATCTGATGCCGTCACTAAACACATTCCTTAAATTGTAGCCAGTTTTTGAGTGTTTATTTTTTGGTGTCTAATCCGCATATATCATCATTGCTCTTGATTTTCTTGACTGTATATCTCTTAAATGTCAACATATACACGTGTGATTTAGTTTATGAAGATTTTTCAATGCCAAGAACCTCGATCAGAGAGTAAAAAAGGCGTAAGATTCACAATGGTGTAAAACTAAAATGGGATATATAACGGGCTAGGATTAGAGTTACAGGAACAAGGGCCAAACCAACCACCCAAGAATGGAATGGTCGAGCGAAAACACTTGACAACCTCCTAGAAGCAGCTTTTCTTGCCACCAGACCTTTCTCCATCAATTAGGAATCTGATGCCGTCACTAAACACATTCCTTTAATTGTAGCCATTTTTTGAGTGTTTATTTTTTTGTGTCTAATCCGCATATATATCACCATTGCTGTTGATTTTCTTGACTGTATATCTCTTAAAAGTCAACATATACACGTGTGATTTAGTTTACGAAGATTTTTCAATGCCGAGAACATCGATCATAGAGTAAAAAAGCCGTAAGGTTCACAATGGTGTATAACTAAAATGGGATATACCGGGTTAGGATTCGAGTTACAGGAAAAAGGGCCAAACCAACCACCCAAGAATGGAATCGTCGAGCGAAAACACTTGATAACCTCCTAGAAGCAGCTTTTCTTGCCACCAGACCTTTCTCCATCAATTAGTAATCTGATGACGTCATTAAACACATTCCTTAAATTTTAGCCATTTTTTGAGTGTTTCTTTTTTGGTATCTAATCCGCATATATATCACCATTGCTCTTGATTTTCTTGACTGTATATCTCTTATATATCAACATATACACGTGTGATTTAGTTTACAATGATTTTTCAATGCCGAGAACCTCGATCAGAGAGTAAAAAAGGCGTAAGGCTCACAAGGGTGTAAAACTAAAATGGGGTATACCGGGCTAGGATTCGAGTTACATGAACAAGGGCCAAACCAACCACCCAAGAATGGAATCGTCGAGCGAAAAGACTTGACAAACTCCGGGAAGCGGCTTTTCTTGCCTCCTGACCTAACTCCATCAATAAGGAAACTGATGCCGCCACTAAACACATTCCTTAAATTGTAGCCATTTTTTGAGTGTTTAGTTTTTGGTGTCTAATCCGCATATATCACCATTGCTCTTGATTTTCTTGACTGTATATCTCTTAAATGTCAACATATACATGTGTTATTTAGTTTACGTAGATTTTTTAATACCGATATCCTCGATCAGAGAGTAAAAATGGCGTAAGGTTGACAATGGTGTAAAACTAAAATGGGATATACCGGGCTAGGATTCGAGTTACAGGAACAAGGGCCAAACCAACCACCCAAGAATGGTATCCTCGAGCGAAAACACTTGACAACCTCCTGGAACCAGCTTTTCTTGCCACCAGATCTTTTTCCATCAATTATGAATCTGATGCCGTCAAAAAACACATTCCTTAAATTGTAGCCATTTTTTGAGTGTTTATTTTTGGTGTCTAATCCGCATATATATCACCATTGCTCTTGATTTTCTTGACTGTATATCTCTTGAATGTCAACATATACACGTGTGATTTTGTTTATGAAGAGGTTTCAACGCCGAGAAACTCGATCAGAGAGTAAAAAAGGCGTAAGGTTCACAATGGTGTAAAACTAAAATGGGATATACCGGGCTAGGATTCGAGTTACAGGAACAAGGGCCAAACCAACCATCCAAGAATGGAATCGTCGAGCGAAAACACTTGACAACCTCTTGGAAGAAGCTTTACTTGCCACCTTTTTCCATCAATTAGGAATCTGATGCCGTCACTAAACACATTCCTTAAATTGTAGCCAATTTTTGAGTGTTTATTTTTTTGTGTCTAATCCGCATATATATCACCATTGCTCTTGATTTTCTTGACTGTATATCTCTTAAATGTCATCATATACACATGTGATTTAGTTTACGAAGATTTTTCAATGCCGAGAACCTCGATCAGAGAGCAAAAAAGGCTTAAGGTTTACAATGGTGTAAAACTAAAATGGGATATAACGGGCTACGATTCGAGTTGCAGGAACAAGGGCCAAACCAACCACCCAAGAATGGAATCGTCGAGCAAAAACACTTTACAACCTCCTCGAAGCAGCTTTTCTTGCCACCAGACCTTTCTCCATCAATTAGGAATATGATACCGTCACTAAACACATTCCTTAAATTGTAGCCATTTTTTGAGTGTTTATTTTTTGGTGTCTAATCCACATATATATCACCATTGCTCTTGATTTTCTTCACTTTATATCTCTTAAATGTCAACATATACATGTGTGATTTAGTTTACGAAGATTTTTCAATGCTAAGAACCTCGATCAGAGAGTAAAAAGGCGTAAGGTTCACAATGGTGTAAAACTAAAATGAGATATATCGGGCTTGGATTCGAGTTATAGTAACAAGGGCCAAACCAACCATACAAGATTGGAATTGTCGAGCGAAAACACTTGACAACCTTCTGGAAGCAGCTTTTCTTGCCACTAGAGCTTTCTCCATCAATTAGGAATCTGATGCCGTCCCTAAACACATTCCTTAAATTGTAGCCATTTTTTGAGTGTTTATTTTTTGGTTTCTAATCCGTATATATATATATATATATATGTATATATATATATATATATATATATATATATATATCCCCATTGCTCTTGATTTTCTTGACTCTATATCTCTTAAATGTCAACATATACACGTGTGATTTAGTTTACGAAGATTTTTCAATACCGAGAACCTCGATCAGAGATTAAAAAAAGTGTAAGGTTCACAATGGTGTAAAACTAAAATGGGATATACCGGACTAGGATTCGAGTTACAGGAACAAGGTCCAAACCAACCACCCAAGAATGGAATTGTCGAGCGAAAACACTTGACAACCTCCTTGAAGCGGCTTTTCTTTCCACCAGACCTTTCTCCATTAATTAGGAATTTGATGCCGTCACTAAACACATTCCTTAAATTGTAGCCATTTTTTAGTGTTTATTTTTTGGTGTCTAATCCGCATATATCACCATTGCTCTTGATTTTCTTGACTGTATATCTCTTAAATGTCAACATATACACGTGTGATTTAGTTTACGAAGATTTTTCAATGCCGAGAACCTCGATCAGAGAGTAAAAAAGGCGTAAGGTTCACAATGGTGTAAAACTAAAATGGGATATATCGGGCTAGGAGTCGAGTGACAGGAACAAGGGCCAAACCAACCACACAAGAATGGAATCGTTGAGCGAAAACACTTGACAACCTCCTGGAAGTTGCTTTTCTTGCCAGCAGATCTTACTCCATCAATTAGGAATCTAATGCCGCCACTAAACACATTCCTTAAATTGTAGCCATTTTTTGAGTGTTTATTTTTGGTGTCTAATCCATATATATATATATATATATATATATATCACCATTGCTCTTGATTTTCTTGACTGTATATCTCTTAAATGTCAACATATACACGTGTGATTTAGTTTACGAAGATTTTTTTCAATGCCGAGAATCTCGATCAGAGAGTAAAAAAGGCGTAAGGTTCACAAGGGTGTAAAACTTAAAGGGATATACCGGGCAAAGACTCGAGTCATAGGAACAAGGGCCAAACCAACCACCCAAGAATGGAATCGTCGAGTGAAAAAACTTGACAACCTGCTGGAAGCAGCTTATCTTGCCACCAGACCTTTCTCCGTCAATTAGGAATCTGGTGCCGTCACTAAACACATTCCCTAAATTGTAGCCATTTTCTGAGTGTTTATTTTTTGGTGTCTAATCCGAATATATATCACCATTGCTCTTGATTTTCTTGACTGTATATCTCTTAAATGTCAACCTATACAAGTGTGTTTTAGTTTACGAAGATTTTTCAATGCTGAGAACCTCGATCGGAGAGTAAAAAAGGCGTAAGGTTCACAATGGTGTAAAACTAAAATGGGATATACCGGGCTAGGACTCGAGTTACAGGAACAAGAGCCAAATCAACCACCCAAGAATGGAATCGTTGAGCGAAAACACTTGACAACCTCCTCGAAGCAGCTTTTCTTGCCACCAGACCTTTCTCCATCAATTAGGAATCTGATGCCATTACTAAACACATTCCTTAAATTGTAGCTATTTTTTGAGTGTTTATTTTTTGTTGTCTAATCCGCGCATATATATATATCACCACTGGTCTTGATTTTCTTGACTGAATATCTCTTAAATATCAACAAATACACGTGTGATTTAGTTTACGAAGATTTCTTATGTTGGTGCATGCGTCTGTCGACTTCGTCTTGTATCGAGTCTAGTATTAAATTGTTAGATTAGATCTTGTTATACGAAAGTATAGGAGGTTTTAGAGTATGTTTAATGTAATTTAGCTTGAAAGTGGTGATTTCCCTTGAAAATGTCACTTGACAGTTTCAAGCTAAATCAATTCTTATTGATTTCCCTTGAAAGTGTCATGTGTCATTTCAAGCTAAATCAAGGTTTCCCTTGAAAGTGGCATGTCATTTCACGCTAAAACCCCTCCACTATATATACCATTCAAGCTAAATCATTTGTAACTTTAAGAGATTTTCCGGTCAGAGCAACGAAGTGTTGCCGAAGTGTTGTCAAGTTGTAAACGTCATACAAATCAATAGAAACAACAGTTTAAAGTGTAAACTCGCTGAATTGACCTCGGTTTGTTCGTTTCCGCCGCTCAAACTGAGATAAACTCTTCTGATCGACTCGTTTGGGTCCGAATTCGATCCTACAAGTGGTATCAGAGCTCAGGAGGAAGAGTTCATACCAATCCAGCCATATTCATAGTTTGTAGGTACACTTTTAATTTTGATTATTATTTTATTAATATATATATTATAATTAATTCAGCTGCCTCACTTATTGGCGCTTATAACTTCTAAAATATGACGTTTTATCAAACAATAAATATGTCATTAGAACGAGAATATTTGTATCTACATTTTGAACCTAGTTTTATTAAAAACGGAGTAGGTTCAAATATAATGTATTTTTATAATTTAATTATTACACGGTTCCTAGGCCTGTCTAGGTACTTCATATTTCTAACAGTTAACTTACCCGTAATCTACCTGTCTAATAATATAAGTTTTTGTACACTTTTATTTTAATAGAAAGGTCACCTATATACAAGCCAATTAATTAGTGTAACATTCTAACCAACTATATATAAAATAGTTTTTAAAACTATTTGGGTCGAATAATTATATTAAAAATAAAACTAGTTACTATAAATTTAAACAATCTATAATTCTTGTATGATAAAAATGGGAAGGTTACATCCTCCCCACCTTGTTTTAAATCTCGTCCTCGAGATTTGGGCTACGATGTCTCCTCTAGAGTTAGGTTATGTCTTAATCATTAAGAACATTATTAAGGTAAAGAATATAGAATCAAAACATCAAATTTTGTGAATACGAGTTGTACAACAAATAGGACTTAATGGTACAACTGAATTAATTCAAAAAAAAAAAAATTGATGTCAAACGAATGAGACGAAATGATATAATTTCCAAGGTGACTAGGTTCAAGTCAAAAGAGATATGTGATCAATAGATATCTAAATTCAATGTTTACAAGTTGTGAATGACTTTTAGAAACAATAGAGTTCACTGTCGAAAGAAAGCTTACTTTGATTGTCAACTGAGGAAGACTCAGAATCAACAAGCTCAAATGAAATAGAAGCACGTAAATGATCTGTCAACTATCGAATCATGACATGAAAAAAATCAACGTGTTGACATTTATGGAATTGCAAGGATACACTGAAATACAATAGAGTTTAGTGTATCATTGTCTTAATACATAATTGTATCAAGACTATTTTTGAATGAGGAATCAAATGAAAGACATACGTGGTTTTGAATGATTCGTATGATTGTGATTAGTCCAAGCTACAAGTTTATATCGACGCCGCAAGGTGTCGAAATGATTGAAATGGTTTAATAATTACGGTGACCGAACAAATTCACCGTTTTTGAAATCAACTGAAAGTTTTGATGAAGAAAATTTCAAATAAATATTATAGGATTTTCAACTGATGATGAAAGACCAAATGATTATCATAGATTTTTCGATTAATAATGAAAGAAACGTTAAGAGGTACACCGAAATATGATACGAATTTGTGTACTCTTATCTTAACACATAATTGTATTAAGACTGTTTAAGATAATGAATCAACGGAAATTAAATAAATAAATCCGTACATCATGTGTGGAAATGAGATTAGCTCAAACTTCAAATTAAAGAAAACGCCACCACAAGGTGTCATAACCAAATAAATGATTCAAGGAAAGTGAAGACCAAACAATATTATGGTTTTGAATAGATGATGTATTTGACAGGATGCATTTATTTAAAAACTTTTATTTATACTAGGGTCAAATAATAACTTAACTTAGATGTTACATATCAGCGATTATGTCTGGAATCATTTCTACTTCTTGCGCGTTCTTCTTAGCTCCGTCGGTTGTTTTTGTCTTGTTGTCGAGTGCTTTGGTCAGTTTCGGGCAATATGGTTTGATGTGTCCTGTTTCTCCGCAATTGTAACAAATATTAGTTTTCCTTCTACATTCTTCCTCTATATGCCCGACCATCTTGCAGAAGTTACAGTAGAGTGTTCTCTTAAAACGGCATCTTCCTGAATGCTTTTTGTTACAGTTTCTGCAGGTAGGTTGCTCCAATGACAGTTCAGTTCCTTTCTTCTTGAATTCTTGGGAAATTTTCTGGGCTAACTCTTTCTTCTTGTTTTCTTCTCTTGTGCGGATTGGTCCATCTGTCAGTGTGTTAGCTAGCTCAACTGCTTCTTCAATAGTCTGTGGTCTAGCGGCCTTCACCAGGTCTCGGATTTCACTAACTAATCCCCAAATATAACGAGAAATTAGTACGGGTTCTGTCGAAGCCAGAGTTGGTACCATTCTTGCATATTCGAAGAACGTCGTCGTATACTCCCGACAATTCACATCTATCATTTTATGATTTAGGAACTCGTTAGCCATTCGTTCCTTTTCATAAGGGGGACAAAATTTCCTTTCTGCCATTTCCTTGAATTTTTCCCAGTTCATGGCATAAGCCGTGTCACTTCCTTTTGCTTGAAGGATTGTATTCCACCATTCTAAGGCTTCTTCCTTGTTGGAAGCATACATCACCTTATCTTCTTCGGCACATGCTGATTGTAAGAACAGCTTCCGTCTTTTCCAACTATCGCAGAGCAGCAGTGGCTCCTTCATTGCCTGCGAACTCAGTTGGTTTACAAGCTAGAAATTCTTTGTAGGTACACCCGAGAGTCATCGCCTTTATTTTCTTGGGAAATGGGGTTTTGATATTATTATCATTGCCTCCATTGACACTATGGCTAAAACTGTCATCACGAGTATGCTTGCTACTCACAACTTTGGTGGGTTCTACGGGGTTTTTAACTGCTTTAATTATTAAAAGTAAAGCATTAGCTATTCCTTGAGCTATTAGATTTTCTATAGCATTTTTATCCAAAGGATTTTCATTATTAGCATGAACTTCTGGATTATGTGATACTTCATTCGACATCTGAATTGCAAACATTTTCAATTATTAATATCACAGAATAGTTAAAACAAAACAATACTTTCAAGAATCATGTGTGCATATATGTAGATATATACATATATTAAAATCTACAAAAATAACACATATGTTACTTTGTATTAATTTTCCAAACTTTATTGTTTAACTTTAGGAATTAAAAGAACACCTAAATATCTTAAACAAGTGGCTCTGATACCACCTTCTGTCACGGCCCCCGACCCCACCATGGGAGCGAGAGCCGTGAACCAGTCAGATGGTATTGGTGTTTATTAATTACGCAGCGGAGTTTTTTTTCCATCAGGATCGTAGTTAGGAAATGATTTCAGAGTTTTAAAACACCGAACTTTTAATATAAAATAAATGGGCTAAAACCCGTATTTCATTCAATTGTTTTTATAGGGATAAACCCAAATAAATAAAACATAATTTTCTTCTTTTATTATAGCCACTTTATTTAAGCCTTCAGTGCTCCATAGCTGGCTTCTAGTATCCTTACATCAAGTTACCTGAAATGTGTTTTGAAAACATTTTATCAGTAATAAATACTGGCGAGTTCATTCCATTTTTATAAAAATATATTGTTATACTTTACAACATTAAGGATTTATACATTTGTTTATATTTACCCAAAAACTCAATCAGTATTTGTCACATGGTGGCAGTTCCGATGTGACGGTGGTCATATCACTCATTGGCTAACTTTCGTCCAATAGTGAATTTATCAAGTAATTATATTTTACTATTATTTAAGTATCTGTCACTAGGCGATTCCTGTGACGGTGGTCATATCACTGTTGATCATTCTTTCAACTAGTGACTCTGGTCATATCACTGTTGATCATTTTTTCAACTAGTGATTCTGGTCATAACACTGTTGATCGTTCTCTCAACTAGTGCCTTTGGTCATGTCACTGTTGATCATTCTCTCAACTAGTGACTCTAGTCATATCATTGTTGATCATTTTCTCAACTAGTGACTCTGGACTTAGTAGTGACCCGTGACATTACTTTGTCAAATATATTTTCTATGATACAAAACCACTTAGCCCAGAAAATGAAATATATCATTTTCTGTCAAACTAATAGCTATAACTTAAATATAATATATTAATTTAATAATTGTAATATTATTATTTAATATATTAACGTGACTAAGACTAAAAATATAATCTTAGTATAGTAGAATCTATTATATTTGACTATTTTATTATGGTATACATTTATGGATTAAACATTATTTTATAATGTAAATAGTAATTTAGTTTTATTAAATATATTTTAATATATATTGATCACTGGTATAATATTTTGTGATGTACGCATAACTTATCATTTACACATAATATTTTAATTTATATTCTAGAGATTATGCATTTACTACATAGTAATAGTACTTTAACGTATGCAATATTAATTTAACTTATCAAAATATTTAATTACTAGTTTTAATAATGATTAATAAAGCTCTATTTTAGGTACACACCATTTAGATTTATTTCAAACATACATTAAATTTATTAATGATTTAATGTTAAAATAATATTAGTTATAGGCTATGGCTACTGGGCATAATTCCCCCTGTGATTGTGGTCATGCCACTATTGGCTAACTTTTTGGCCAATAGTAACGAGGGTCAAGTAGTGTATAAAACCCTACATAGTGGCAATTATTGCATAATACAAAAACTTAATCACTGTAAGTATAACTGATAAACATTTAGGATTTTGGAAAACATTTTTAAATATAATTGTATCACAAAAAGGTGATAAAACGGTGATAAAAGAGAATGGCGCTTATTAATATATATATATTATAGTTAATTCAGCTGCTTCACTTATTGGCGCTTATAACTTCTAAAATATCACGTTTTATCAAACAATAAATATGTCATTAGAACGAGAATATTTGTATCTACATTTTGAACATAGTTTTATTAAAAACGGAGTAGGTTCAAATATAATGTATTTTTATAATTTAATTATTACACGGTTCCTAGGCATGTCTAGGTACTTCATATTTCTAACAGTTAACTTACCCGTAATCTACCTGTCTAATAATATAAGTTTTTGTACACTTTTATTTTAATAGAAAGGTCACCCATATACAAGCCAATTAATTAGTGTAACATTCCAACCAACTATATATAAAATAGTTTTTAAAACTATTTGGGTCGAATAATTATATTAAAAATAAAACTAGTTACTATAAATTTAAACAATCTATAATTCTTGTATGATAAAAATAGGAATGTTACATTACACCTCAAACCCTAGTTTCTAGCATGCACAAATATGATTTAACACGACAACCCGTAACTACTCGATCACATAAAACCAGGAAATCGAATAACATAATGATAACAGTAACTAACCGAGATGAAGGAAACGATGAGTTTGATCGATATGGAGAGCTTCGAGGACTCGGAATTGTCGCCACACAGGAGAGAGTGTTCTAGGGTTTTTAGTTTTCAACTGACAGTTTCGATATGCAAGTTTATGTTTTAATCATTCTTTGATGGGCCGTAACTACTTGGGCCGAAGGCCCTTATGGCGAAACACCTGCTCGACGAAAGACCCGTCCTCAGTCGAGACAGAAGGTGGAGAAAAACCTGTTTCTCGTCGAATAAGGTTTATGGCGAAAAACATGGAATAAACAATATTTAACATTTCACATTTAACCAACAAGTTTCACATTTTGACAAACAAGCACTACACATTAACATTTAACATACAAATAACCACACACGACCAACAGGATTGTGAAGCAAGTGATGTGTATAGAAAAGGCCTTGAAATCTCGGGTTGTCACATTTCTTGCCACCAGACCTTTCTCCATCAATTAGGAATCAGATGCCGTTATTAAACACATTCCTTAAATTTTAGCCATTTTTAGAGTGTTTATTTTTTGGTGTCTAATCCACATATATATCACCATTGCTCATGATTTTCTTGACTGTATATCTCTTAAATGTCAACATATACACGTGTGATTTAGTTTACGAATATTTTTCAATGCCGAGAACCTCGATCAGAGAGTAAAAAAGGCGTAAGGTTCACAATGGTGTAAAACTAAAATGGGATATACCAGGCTAGGATTCGAGTTACAGGAACAAGGGCCAAACCAACCACCCAAGAATGGAATCGTCGAGCAAAAACACATGACAACCTCCTGGAAGCAGCTTTTCTTGCCACCAGACTTTTCTCCAACAATTAGGAATCTGATGCCGTCACTATACCCATTACTTAAATTGCAGCCATTTTTTGAGTGTTTATTTTTTGGTGTCTAATCCGCATATATCATCATTGCTCTTGATTTTCTTGACTGTATATCTCTTAAATGTCAACATATACACGTGTGATTTAGTTTATGAAGATTTTTCAATGCCGAGAACCTCGATCAGAGAGTAAAAAAGGCTTAAGGTTCACAATGGTGTAAAACTAAAATGGGATATATAACGGGCTAGGATTAGAGTTACAGGAACAAGGGCCAAACCAACCACCCAAGAATGGAATGGTCGAGCGAAAACACTTGACAACCTCCTGGAAGCACCTTTTCTTGCCACCAGACCTTTCTCCATCAATTAGGAATCTGATGCCGTCACTAAACACATTCCTTTAATTGTAGCCATTTTTTGAGTGTTTATTTTTTGGTGTCTAATCCACATATATATCACCATTGCTCTTCTTTTTCTTGACTGTATATCTCTTAAATGTCAACATATACACGCGTGATTTAGTTTACGAAGATTTTTCAATGTCGAGAACCCCGATTAGAGAGTAAAAAAGGCGCAAGGTTCACAATGGTGTAAAACTAAAATGGGATATACGGGGCTAGGATTCGAGTTACAGGAACAAGGGCCAAACCAACCACCCAAGAATGGAATCGTCGAGCGACAACTCTTGACAACCTCCTGGAAGCAGCTTTTCTTACCACCAGACCTTTCTCTATTAATTAGGAATCTGATGCCGTCACTAAACACATTCCTTAAATTGTAGCCAGTTTTTGAGTGTTTATTTTTTGGTGTCTAATCCGCATATATCATCATTGCTCTTGATTTTCTTGACTGTATATCTCTTAAATGTCAACATATACACGTGTGATTTAGTTTATGAAGATTTTTCAATGCCAAGAACCTCGATCAGAGAGTAAAAAAGGCGTAAGATTCACAATGGTGTAAAACTAAAATGGGATATATAACGGGCTAGGATTAGAGTTACAGGAACAAGGGCCAAACCAACCACCCAAGAATGGAATGGTCGAGCGAAAACACTTGACAACCTCCTAGAAGCAGCTTTTCTTGCCACCAGACCTTTCTCCATCAATTAGGAATCTGATGCCGTCACTAAACACATTCCTTTAATTGTAGCCATTTTTTGAGTGTTTATTTTTTTGTGTCTAATCCGCATATATATCACCATTGCTGTTGATTTTCTTGACTGTATATCTCTTAAAAGTCAACATATACACGTGTGATTTAGTTTACGAAGATTTTTCAATGCCGAGAACATCGATCATAGAGTAAAAAAGCCGTAAGGTTCACAATGGTGTATAACTAAAATGGGATATACCGGGTTAGGATTCGAGTTACAGGAAAAAGGGCCAAACCAACCACCCAAGAATGGAATCGTCGAGCGAAAACACTTGATAACCTCCTAGAAGCAGCTTTTCTTGCCACCAGACCTTTCTCCATCAATTAGTAATCTGATGACGTCATTAAACACATTCCTTAAATTTTAGCCATTTTTTGAGTGTTTCTTTTTTGGTATCTAATCCGCATATATATCACCATTGCTCTTGATTTTCTTGACTGTATATCTCTTATATATCAACATATACACGTGTGATTTAGTTTACAATGATTTTTCAATGCCGAGAACCTCGATCAGAGAGTAAAAAAGGCGTAAGGCTCACAAGGGTGTAAAACTAAAATGGGGTATACCGGGCTAGGATTCGAGTTACATGAACAAGGGCCAAACCAACCACCCAAGAATGGAATCGTCGAGCGAAAAGACTTGACAAACTCCGGGAAGCGGCTTTTCTTGCCTCCTGACCTAACTCCATCAATAAGGAAACTGATGCCGCCACTAAACACATTCCTTAAATTGTAGCCATTTTTTGAGTGTTTAGTTTTTGGTGTCTAATCCGCATATATCACCATTGCTCTTGATTTTCTTGACTGTATATCTCTTAAATGTCAACATATACATGTGTTATTTAGTTTACGTAGATTTTTTAATACCGATATCCTCGATCAGAGAGTAAAAATGGCGTAAGGTTGACAATGGTGTAAAACTAAAATGGGATATACCGGGCTAGGATTCGAGTTACAGGAACAAGGGCCAAACCAACCACCCAAGAATGGTATCCTCGAGCGAAAACACTTGACAACCTCCTGGAACCAGCTTTTCTTGCCACCAGATCTTTTTCCATCAATTATGAATCTGATGCCGTCAAAAAACACATTCCTTAAATTGTAGCCATTTTTTGAGTGTTTATTTTTGGTGTCTAATCCGCATATATATCACCATTGCTCTTGATTTTCTTGACTGTATATCTCTTGAATGTCAACATATACACGTGTGATTTTGTTTATGAAGAGGTTTCAACGCCGAGAAACTCGATCAGAGAGTAAAAAAGGCGTAAGGTTCACAATGGTGTAAAACTAAAATGGGATATACCGGGCTAGGATTCGAGTTACAGGAACAAGGGCCAAACCAACCATCCAAGAATGGAATCGTCGAGCGAAAACACTTGACAACCTCTTGGAAGAAGCTTTACTTGCCACCTTTTTCCATCAATTAGGAATCTGATGCCGTCACTAAACACATTCCTTAAATTGTAGCCAATTTTTGAGTGTTTATTTTTTTGTGTCTAATCCGCATATATATCACCATTGCTCTTGATTTTCTTGACTGTATATCTCTTAAATGTCATCATATACACATGTGATTTAGTTTACGAAGATTTTTCAATGCCGAGAACCTCGATCAGAGAGCAAAAAAGGCTTAAGGTTTACAATGGTGTAAAACTAAAATGGGATATAACGGGCTACGATTCGAGTTGCAGGAACAAGGGCCAAACCAACCACCCAAGAATGGAATCGTCGAGCAAAAACACTTTACAACCTCCTCGAAGCAGCTTTTCTTGCCACCAGACCTTTCTCCATCAATTAGGAATATGATACCGTCACTAAACACATTCCTTAAATTGTAGCCATTTTTTGAGTGTTTATTTTTTGGTGTCTAATCCGCATATATATCACCATTGCTCTTGATTTTCTTCACTTTATATCTCTTAAATGTCAACATATACATGTGTGATTTAGTTTACGAAGATTTTTCAATGCTAAGAACCTCGATCAGAGAGTAAAAAGGCGTAAGGTTCACAATGGTGTAAAACTAAAATGAGATATATCGGGCTTGGATTCGAGTTATAGTAACAAGGGCCAAACCAACCATACAAGATTGGAATTGTCGAGCGAAAACACTTGACAACCTTCTGGAAGCAGCTTTTCTTGCCACTAGAGCTTTCTCCATCAATTAGGAATCTGATGCCGTCCCTAAACACATTCCTTAAATTGTAGCCATTTTTTGAGTGTTTATTTTTTGGTTTCTAATCCGTATATATATATATATGTATATATATATATATATATATATATCCCCATTGCTCTTGATTTTCTTGACTCTATATCTCTTAAATGTCAACATATACACGTGTGATTTAGTTTACGAAGATTTTTCAATACCGAGAACCTCGATCAGAGATTAAAAAAAGTGTAAGGTTCACAATGGTGTAAAACTAAAATGGGATATACCGGACTAGGATTCGAGTTACAGGAACAAGGTCCAAACCAACCACCCAAGAATGGAATTGTCGAGCGAAAACACTTGACAACCTCCTTGAAGCGGCTTTTCTTTCCACCAGACCTTTCTCCATTAATTAGGAATTTGATGCCGTCACTAAACACATTCCTTAAATTGTAGCCATTTTTTAGTGTTTATTTTTTGGTGTCTAATCCGCATATATCACCATTGCTCTTGATTTTCTTGACTGTATATCTCTTAAATGTCAACATATACACGTGTGATTTAGTTTACGAAGATTTTTCAATGCCGAGAACCTCGATCAGAGAGTAAAAAAGGCGTAAGGTTCACAATGGTGTAAAACTAAAATGGGATATATCGGGCTAGGAGTCGAGTGACAGGAACAAGGGCCAAACCAACCACACAAGAATGGAATCGTTGAGCGAAAACACTTGACAACCTCCTGGAAGTTGCTTTTCTTGCCAGCAGATCTTACTCCATCAATTAGGAATCTAATGCCGCCACTAAACACATTCCTTAAATTGTAGCCATTTTTTGAGTGTTTATTTTTGGTGTCTAATCCATATATATATATATATATATATATATATCACCATTGCTCTTGATTTTCTTGACTGTATATCTCTTAAATGTCAACATATACACGTGTGATTTAGTTTACGAAGATTTTTTTCAATGCCGAGAATCTCGATCAGAGAGTAAAAAAGGCGTAAGGTTCACAAGGGTGTAAAACTTAAATGGGATATACCGGGCAAAGACTCGAGTCATAGGAACAAGGGCCAAACCAACCACCCAAGAATGGAATCGTCGAGTGAAAAAACTTGACAACCTGCTGGAAGCAGCTTATCTTGCCACCAGACCTTTCTCCGTCAATTAGGAATCTGGTGCCGTCACTAAACACATTCCCTAAATTGTAGCCATTTTCTGAGTGTTTATTTTTTGGTGTCTAATCCGAATATATATCACCATTGCTCTTGATTTTCTTGACTGTATATCTCTTAAATGTCAACCTATACAAGTGTGTTTTAGTTTACGAAGATTTTTCAATGCTGAGAACCTCGATCGGAGAGTAAAAAAGGCGTAAGGTTCACAATGGTGTAAAACTAAAATGGGATATACCGGGCTAGGACTCGAGTTACAGGAACAAGAGCCAAATCAACCACCCAAGAATGGAATCGTTGAGCGAAAACACTTGACAACCTCCTCGAAGCAGCTTTTCTTGCCACCAGACCTTTCTCCATCAATTAGGAATCTGATGCCATTACTAAACACATTCCTTAAATTGTAGCTATTTTTTGAGTGTTTATTTTTTGTTGTCTAATCCGCGCATATATATATATCACCACTGGTCTTGATTTTCTTGACTGAATATCTCTTAAATATCAACAAATACACGTGTGATTTAGTTTACGAAGATTTCTTATGTTGGTGCATGCGTCTGTCGACTTCGTCTTGTATCGAGTCTAGTATTAAATTGTTAGATTAGATCTTGTTATACGAAAGTATAGGAGGTTTTAGAGTATGTTTAATGTAATTTAGCTTGAAAGTGGTGATTTCCCTTGAAAATGTCACTTGACAGTTTCAAGCTAAATCAATTCTTATTGATTTCCCTTGAAAGTGTCATGTGTCATTTCAAGCTAAATCAAGGTTTCCCTTGAAAGTGGCATGTCATTTCACGCTAAAACCCCTCCACTATATATACCATTCAAGCTAAATCATTTGTAACTTTAAGAGATTTTCCGGTCAGAGCAACGAAGTGTTGCCGAAGTGTTGTCAAGTTGTAAACGTCATACAAATCAATAGAAACAACAGTTTAAAGTGTAAACTCGCTGAATTGACCTCGGTTTGTTCGTTTCCGCCGCTCAAACTGAGATAAACTCTTCTGATCGACTCGTTTGGGTCCGAATTCGATCCTACAAGTGGTATCAGAGCTCAGGAGGAAGAGTTCATACCAATCCAGCCATATTTTTCTGATTTCTATACCTTCTTTCAAAATTAATCAACTTTTCACGGATAAAATCGGCTCAAATTCTCACATATTGTGCGAAAACGTGTTTTAACAAACCCTTGAAAGTTTCGGAACTTAATTTGATCATTTACACGTTCAATCAGACCAAAATTGAATCGAAAATGATGATGTCATCATAGATTTCGCTTGAATATCATAGATTTCGCTTGAATATTGAGTGTTAATTGATGATTCCGCTTGAAAATTGAATTGACATAAAAGATTTCGCTTCAAATTGTAATAGTTGATATCGCTTGAAACCATATCGTGACTGTTTGAATTGTGTGTAATATTATGATCGAATTTGTCAGTTAGTTGGGACAAGATATCACGAGTTCTTGTGTCAGTTTGCACAAGGTGTTCAGTATCATTTGTTATTTCATGTGATTCTCATTAATTGGTATAAGTGGTCCAATAAGAAAGTGTTTAGGTGTCGTGAATTTTAAAATGAAGTTCATGTGGTGTTATTATTGGATTTTGTAAAAAGTGAATGTGATTGACAGTCCATTACTTCGGTCCATGTGATATTGTTTTTCTATTAAAAAATTCAAATCAGATTGCATGATTGCATGTTGGTGAATGTGAACTTTCTGTCGATTTAGTGGACTTTGTGGTCCAATAGGATATAATGAATATTTGGTTTGTTTTTGATATGTGTTAGTTAAATCAAATAAAAGTCATTATAATCAATGTGTAAGTGCATGTTTAGTTGTTAAAGTTGATGTTGACACATTCAAATATAAAGTGTTTGTTTGAACATGTATTTTGTCAGTGACTGTTTCCTAGAATTGATATTTTTTTTGTGTGGTTAATTGTGCTACATGTGAAATAATTCAGTATTGACAATTGTTTGCATAGTGTGTTTTAAAATTGCTTGTGATATAATAGTTTTAATGTGCTAGTTGATCAAGTCGTGTGCATATTTTGTTCAAATTGTTTGAATAGAATCTACAGGTCACGTGGTTTAAGTATTGGTTTCAGTCAGTTCTCACAAAAGAAAATCCTTGTCTGCCCGATTTTATCAGTACGTCTGTAAGTCAGGTCGTTTTGTGTGGTTAAATCGCGTAGTTCGTACGATTTGGAGTTCGAAGGTTTCAAAGAGTCAAGTTGCTTGAATTCGATTCGGGTCATATCAGTCCGCACAGTGTGTCAACCTTCAATCTGCTCAAAATAGTCATCAGTTCGAGTTCACACAGAAAATTCACCAGTCCGAGTACCAATTTGTTTCGATTAATTGATAAATCTTTAAACTGATTGTGTTTTGTTGGTGTGTTGTCATTTGTTAGGTACTTGTTGGTTTCTACAAGAGATTCAAGTTGCTAAAAAGGAATGGATTCCGAGTTCTACAACGCATTTGCTACACCCTCGACTACTCCAGCTTCAATTGCTCAAAACATGAATGCAGAAAACGAAACCGGAACAATGCAAAAACCCCCGAAGCTTATGGGAATTGAAGATTATCACGGATGGAAGAAACGGTTTGAAAATTGGGTTCAGGCGAATCATCTAAAAGCTTGGGAGAGCATCGAAACTGAGTATGAGAGGCCAAAGAATACAATGGGAGCTGATAAAATCATTTCTGAATTTACTGAACAAGAGAGGGAAAGTTGTAAAGGAGAGAAAATGATGATCAATTTGTTACAACAAGCAGTAAAAGAAGATATATTTGTGTTGCTTCAACATGATGAAAATTCTTATTCTATCTGGGAAGCTCTTCAAAAGAAGTTTGAGGGAAGCACTGAAATGTTACAAAGTAAAGCAGCTTTGTTGAAAAAAGAGTTTGAATTGTTTACGTGCATGCCTGGTGAAATAACAAAGAGTCTTATTGAAAGATATTGTCATCTTGTACGCACCATGTCACAATTGAAGATTACAAAAACTCCAGCAGAATGGGTTGAAAAGCTTGCTGACGCGTTACCGCAAAAGGAATGGAGTACATATCTGATGATATTAAAGAATTCCGGACAGTTTAAAAGGTTATCGATTGCACAGTTTATAGAAAAGTTGGAGGCACAGGATCTGGAGCAGCAGAAAATTGCTAGAATGAATAGTTCAACTCATCAACAAGATATTAAATTGTATTATAAAGGAAATGTTCAAACTGCTGAAGTCAGTCCAAAGATACAAACTGCATTTAGTGCTGGAAATCAGTCTACACCTAGCAGTCAAGGATCAGTCAACACTAGTGGGTTCTCAACGGTGAATTCTCCAAGTGTTCAAAGTTCATCTGCTGAAAATGGTCATCTGATTCAGTGTAATGTAGCTCTACATCTTCAAAATGGTCAAAATTATTCTAAAGAGGTTGTAAAGCATCATATGGGATTATTGGTCATAACATTAGAGTCTTACGAAGGGTTGATTGCCGGAAAAATTGGTAATCCAATGCTAACAAAGGAAGAGTATGACCAAATCGATGCAGAGGAGCTGGAACTGATGGATATTAAATGGGCCTTAGCTTGTGTTTTGAGGAGAGCAGAAAAATTTAGATTGGTTACAGGAAGAAATGATTTCTTGGATGCAAACCTTTCTAATCTAGGATTTGATAAATCTAAAGTTGTCTGTTTTCGTTTTAGGGAGAAAGGCCACTTTAAAAGAGAGTGAAAGAATCAGGAGCCAAGAGGAGCAAAGGAGTCGTCTGGGAAAGATGATTATTATAGAAAATCCATTTATCAACAAATTACTCATCTACCACATCAACAAAAGGAGCCACAAACTGCACATGGAAGAATGATTGAAGATGCAAACAAAAAGGCTTACTATGGCATCATGGATCAAGATGACGAGAAAATGGCTGATGGTTTTAGCTGGGACAAATATATTCCAGCTGATCCTAATGTTAAAGCTTTTATTGCTCAGATTGTGCAAAGGCCAGAGTTGGTGAAAGAATGGATGGCTGTGTTATCTGATGATGAAGAAAAAGATGAAGAATCTGTTTCCTCTGAAAACAGTTTAACAGATAACAGTGATGATGAAGAGCTTGAACAGATAAATGTTGGAAAAACTCATCTATCTTCTGACAGTTTTGAATTTTATTTTGCAGAAAAATTGAAGAAATTAAAAGAGAGGAAAGCTGCAAAAGAATTGAAAGAAGTCAAAGTGATTGAGAAAATTGTGGAAGTTGAAAAGAGAGTTGAAGTTGAGAAGATTGTCGAAGTCACAAAACCCTGTCTTACATGTTTAGAGTCTTGTAAACAATGTATAGAAAAAGATGAGAGGATAGTGAGTTAGAAAAGTTGAAAGAAAAGTTGTTGTTTGATGTAAAAAATTTGAAACAGTCATATGATGTATTGAACAGAACTGTGAATAGTCTGGAAAAGACTAACTCTGAAAGAGAGAAAGCTTTGAAGATGTTGAATGCTACCATGATGACAAAGCAGAAAGAGATCAACTTGTACATAGAAGAATGTGCAAAGTGGAAGAAAGAGTTGGATAGTGAAGCAACTGAGAATGAAAGAATCAGAAGATTGCTGCAAAGTTACAAAGGTTGTGACTACATAATTGATAGAATTTATCCAACAGTTGAAGGATTTGAAGCATTTAAAGGTGAAGAAACAAAGCCAAAGAAGAAAAAGGATACTGGTAAGAAACAGGATGTCTGTTATAATAAGTGTCCGCCTCCGATTTGGGAAGGGTACTCGCCTAGAAAACCTAACGAAGAAGAACTAAAACAGGCGGTCAATATTAAATTAGAATCCGAGATAACCGATGTTTTACCGGATAGTATTGACGTCACGTTCACAGCGTCCGAAACAGATCATGAGTCCGAACTGATAAAAAGAGTGGTCGATCAGGTGTTGGATAAGGATGAGGAGTCAGAGTCATAGTCCGAATCCGAAAGTTCATGTCAGTCAGTCAAAAGTTCGAGTTCGTCCGAAAAGAGTTCAAAGTCGTCGGGAAAACGGGTGTATAGTAAAGAATTTTTGTTGTCAAAATCTAATTTGAATGATGAAACATTTGAAGTTGCATATACTTTGAATGATTCTGACAAATTATATTTTGATAAAGAATTTCCTATAAGAAGTGTTCGTTTTGACATGATCAAAAAGGTTTTCAAAATGACAGAAATTAATATTTCTGAAATAAAAGATTTAAATCTTAATAGAAAATCTAAAAAATACACTTCAAGAGTTCAACAGCGGATAAACAAGAAAAAGAATTACAATTATGGTTCAGATTTTCAAAAGAAATCAAACTATAAGTGTAATTTCAAAAAGAAAGGATTAGGTTTTATTCCACCTGAAAACTATAAAAATGAAAAATATGTTCGAGATGTTAAATAAAAAATGACATATGTTGCAGGAATTAGTCATGAAGAAGAAGCAAAGAGTTCATTCTGGAAATAGTCAAATAAGGAGTTTCTTGCTGAAAAGATGAAGTTTGAAGCTCATTAGAGGAGAGAGACTAGAACATGTTTTAGATGCAATGAAGTTGGTCATATTGCATGGAACTGTCCCAGAGCAACTAAGATAAAACAGGGAGTTTCTGGAAAACTGAAAGAAGTTGTTGTTGATAAAACCGAACCACCAACAGAAAAATTTAAAGTGTTTAAAAACTCTACATATGAAGTTGGTGAGTGTTCGAAAAGGTTTTACAAGAAAAGGGGAAATCTTGACAATCAAACTTGGGTTGTTAAGAAATCAGAGGTAAAATCTGGCGATGAATCTGATTCCACAAAGTCAGAGGAGCCACAATTTGATGAGAGTGTTGAAAAATCAGTTCTTTCAATGGATGATGAGAACTTTCCACCATTGAGTACTGAAAATTTTAAATCAAAAGTTGGGAAAGTTGAGATCTCTAATCAATTTTATTCTGATAAGAATGAATTTGATGTTGAGAAAGCGTTTAATGGGAATGTAAAGAAAATTTTCGGAAAGATGGTCGATGGGAAGGTTAAAGGGGTAAAAGAGTTTTATGCTAAGAAGAAAGCAACTTACACCCCAACTGCTTCTGAATTGAAAACACCCAAGGCTGGTCAGGCTTGGGTGGATATTTTCTTTCATTGAAAAACCTGACTTGCCGGAGATCCCAAGTTTGTAATCGTGGATCAGGAATCGGCATTTTTCATGTTTAAATAGGTTGTTTTGAAAATGCTTGAAATTGTTAAAATTTTACAGGTTGAATGACTATGCCGGAGCTTCCAGGGTGGTAAGTGAGAAGCAGGAATCGGCATCTTGATTAGTAAAATGGTTTGTGTAGATGGTTTATTCCTACATATGTTTTTAATGTTGGATATTCTTACAAATGGTTTAGAGGTTGCTTGATTGCAAACAGTGAATCAAGGACATTAACTTGTACTTGATTTACTACAGTTGATAAAACTGACAAGATGATGAACCATACCCCTAACTTTACAAGTGGTAAAATCAACAAAACTTATTTTCCGGAAAAATCATTTTGGTTAAAACAAACTTAAGTGTTTTGAAATCATAATGAGAAAATAGTTTTGTGTAAGGGGGAGTTCTGATTGTTTATGCCAAGTGGATGGCGAATTGAGGTGATTTGATATCAGTTGTCAAATTTTTTGTACACTTCATGTTATGTTTCAAGTGGGTCAAGAGTCTAGTAGTTTTCAAATTTCCTAAAATGTGTTTGCATTTTAGGGGGAGTAAAAGTTTTCAGAAAATTTAAAAACATTTGAAAATTTGAAAAAGACAAAAACATGATAAATTCAAAAATGAGTTTTAGTGTCAAAGAAGAGGAAATGATAGTACATCAGTAGACAGTCACAGTATGCTAAAGAAATGTAATGTTTAAATAGCGTTAAGCAGTCTCACTGATGATATGCTGATAGGTTTTTACACATTTAGTAAACTTTTTCGGGATATAAACGTAAATTCAAACTTGCTTATTTCGTGGGGAACACTACTTGGATATATAGGTAACCCCTGAAATCTCGTTTGAAAGGTCCCTCTTTCTGAGATACTAGGTCTTTATGCTCAGTGATATCTGGGGTATTATCCCGGGACTTCTGCTGAAAGAAATTTCTGACCTAGTCCCCGGAGAATACTTTCCGCATGCTTGAAATATAGCGCAGCCCTCAGCAAATTGATGAAACAATAAAATTGATAGTCATTGCTGTTGTAATCAAAAGATCCTCTAAAGGGGACCCACCAAAAGTCGAAGCCGTCATCTCTCTGCGTATCGAAAGATCGACTTGAGCTCTCATGGCCCTCGTACTATAATTTATTCCCCTGACAGATATCATCTGTGGTATACTCACCTGTAAGACTGAATATTGGGATCTGGATACGGGAGTATATTCAAGAGGTGGGACACATGAATAAGTTTAAGTCCTTAAAACACCTAACTCATATCCTGAATCAGTTGAAATTTGTGTGAAAATTTAAGTGGACCAGTATATTGGCAATCTAAGTGAATTGTTTAATTCTTAAAGTGTAACTAAGCTCAACGGTACTAGTGACTTGTTAAAAACTGATATGATCCTCTTGCACGAACTCACAAAAAATAGTGTCTGTAAATATTTCTTTACTGCATTTCATTCTTTTAAAAAAATTCAAAAAGATTTTTAGTGTGTTTTAGCTTAAATTTTGAAAAATTCAAAAAGATTTTCGATAACTGATGTTGGAGAAGCTGATTTTCAAAATTCCAAGTGCTGAACATGACGAACAGGTTTGGGAAAGAAAGTTTGTTTGAAAATGTTTGAAATAACAATGATATTTCTGCAAGTGGTTCATCAGAGACTATAAATGTTGAATCATTTTAAAATATGCTCTACAAGTTATCATCGGAAAATTTATTTCTGGGTTAAGGATGTGCAGGTGTAGCCAGGTGTTGATCTTGAACCTGAAGAAAGAGTGCTAGGTTTCGATTCCTGAGGATTTTTCGCGAATTCCAGGCTGCGATCCCAGCATATCGAAAGGGGGAGTCTGAAGACACCTAAAGGAAGGAGTATGTTGGTGATGAAAAGAAAAGATAGAAGATTTGAGGATGCTTTACAACGTCAGATACTTTAAAGAGTTCGAAAGGACTGATAAAGACTGAAGATGCTAAAACTCGACACTGAAGACTCGTCAACATTCGAGGGGGAGTCTGTTGGTGCATGCGTCTGTCGACTTCGTCTTGTATCGAGTCTAGTATTAAATTGTTAGATTAGATCTTGTTATACGAAAGTATAGGAGGTTTTAGAGTATGTTTAATGTAATTTAGCTTGAAAGTGGTGATTTCCCTTGAAAATGTCACTTGACAGTTTCAAGCTAAATCAAGGTTTCCCTTGAAAGTGGCATGTCATTTCAAGCTAAACCCCCTCCACTATATATACCATTCAAGCTAAATCATTTGTAACTTTCAGAGATTTTCCGGTCAGAGCAACGAAGTGCTGCCGAAGTGTTGTCAGGTTGTAAACGTCATACAAATCAATAGAAACAACAGTTTAAAGTGTAAACTCGCTGAATTGACCTCGGTTTGTTCGTTTCCACCGCTCAAACTGAGATAAACTCTTCTGATCGACTCGTTTGGGTCCGAATTCGATCCTACATCTTAATGCTGGGAACCTCGATCAGAGAATAAAAACGGCGTAAGGTTCACAATGGTGTAAAACTAAAATGGGATATACCGGGCTAGGAATCGAGTTACAGGAACAAGGGCCAAATCAACCACCCAAGAATTATATTCGTCGAGCGAAAACACTCGACACCCTCATGGAAGCGGCTTTTCTTGCCACCAGACCTTTCTCCATCAATTAGGAATCTGATGCCGTCACTACACACATTCCTTAGATTGTAGCCATTTTTTGAGTGTTTATTTTTTGGTGTCTAATTCGCATATATATATCACCATTGCTCTTGATTTTCTTGACTATATATCTCTTAAATGTCAACATATACACGTATGATTTAGATACGAAGATTTTTCAATGCCGAGAACCGCGATCAGAGAGTAAAAAAGGCATAAGGTTCACAATTGTGTAAAACTAAAATGGGATATATCGGCTAGGATTCGAGTTACAGGAACAAGGGCCAAACCAACCACCGAAGAATGGAATCGTCGAGTGAAAACACTTGACAACCTCCTGGAAGCAGCTTTTCTTGCCACCAGACCTTTCTCCATCAATTAGGAATCTGATACCGTCACTAAACACATTCCTTAAATTGTAGACATTTTTTGTGTGTTTATTTTTTGGTTTCTAATCCGCATATATATCACCATTGGTCTTGATTTTCTTGACCGTATATCTCTTAAATGTCAACAAATACACGTGTGATTTAGTTTACGAAGATTTCTTAATGCTGGGAACCTCGATCAGAGAATAAAAAAGGCGTAAGGTTCACAATGGTGTAAAACTAAAATGGGATATACCGGGCTAGGACTCGAGTTACAGGAACAAGGGCCAAATCAACCATCCAAGAATGGAATCGTCGAGCGAAAACACTCGACACCCTCCTGGAAGCGGCTTTTCTTGCCACCGACCTTTCTCCATCAATTAGGAATCTGATGTCGTCACTACAAACATTCCTTAAATTGTAGCCATTTTTTGAGTGTTTATTTTTTGGTGTCAAATTCGCATATATATCACCATTGCTCATGATTTTCTTGACTGCATATCTCTTAAATGTCAACATATACACGTATGATTTAGATACGAAGATTTTTCAATGCCAGGAACCTCGATCAGAGAGTAAAAAAGGCGTAAGGTTCACAATGGTGTAAAACTAAAATGGGATATACCGGGCTCGGATTTGAGTTACAGGAACAAGGACCAAACCAACCACCCCAGAATGATATCGTCGAGCGAAAACACTTGACAACCAACTGGAAGCAGCTTTTCTTGCCATCAGACCTTTATCCATCAATTAGGAATCCGATGCCGTCGCTAAACACATTCCTTAAATTGTAGCCATTTTTTGAGTGTTTATTTTTTGGTGTCTAATCCGCATATATATCACCATTGCTCTTGATTTTCTTGACTGTATATCTCTTAAATGTCAATATATACACGTGTGATTTAGTTTACGAAGATTTTTCAATTCCGAGAACCTCGATCAGAGGGTAAAAATGGCGTATGGTTCACAATGGTGTAAAACTAAAATGGGATATACCGGGATAGGATTCGAGTTACAGGAACAAGGGCCAAACCAAACACCCAAGAATGGAATCGTCGAACGAAAACACTTGACAACCTCTTAGAAGCAGCTTTTCTTGCCACCAAACCTTTCTACATCAATTAGAGTTTTGATGTCGTCACTAAATCCATTCCTTAAATTGTAGCCATTTTTTGAGTGTTTATTTTTTGGTGTCTAATCCGCATATATATCACCATTGCTCTTGATTTTATTGACTGTATATCTCTTTAATGTCAACATATACACGTGTGATTTAGTTTACGAAGATTTTTCAATGCCGAGAACCTCGACCAGAGAGTAAAAAAGGCGTAAGGTTCACAATGGTGTAAAACTAAAATGGGATATACCGGGAAAGGATTCGAGTTACAGGAACAAGGGCCAAACCAACCATCCAAGAATGGAATCATCGAGCGAAAACACTTGACAACCTCCATCAATTAGGAATTTGATGCCGTCACAAAACACATTCCTTAAATTGTAGCCATTTTTTTAGTGTTTATCTTTTGGTGTTTAATCCTATATCACCATTGCTCTTGATCTTATTGACTGCATATCTCTTAAATGTCAACATACACACGTGTGATTTAGTTTACGTAGATTTTTCAATGCCGAGAACCTTGATCATAGAGTAAAAAAGGTGTAAGGTTCACAATGGTGCAAAATTAAAATGGGATATACCGGGCTAGGATTCGAGTTACAGGAACAAGGGCCAAACCAACCACCCAAGAATGGAATCGTCGAGCGAAAACACTTGACAACCTCCATCAATTAGGAATCTGATGCCGCCACAAAACACATTCCTTAAATTGTAGCCATTTTTTGAGTGTTTATTTTTTGGTATCTAATCCGCATATATATAACCATTGCTCTTGATTTTCTTGACCGTATATCTCTTACATGTCAACATATACACGTGTGATTTAGTTTACGAAGTTTTTTAAATGCCGAGAACCTCAATCAGAGAGTAAAAAAGGCGTAAGGTTCACAATGGTGTATAACTAAAATGGGATATACCGGGTTAGAATTCGAGTTAAAAGAACAAGGGCCAAACCAACCACCCAAGAATGGAATCGTCGAGTGAAAACACTTGACAACCTCCCGGAAGCAGCTTTTCTTGCCACCAGACCTTTCTCCATCAATTAGGAATCTGACGCCGTCACTAAACACATTCCTTAAATTGTAGCCAATTTATCAGTGATTATTTTTTGGTGTCTAATCCGCATATATATCACCATTGCTCTTGATTTTCTTGACTGTATATCTTTTAAATGTCAACATATGCACGTGTGATTTAATTTACGAAGATTTTTCAATGCCGAGAACCTCGATCAGAGAGTAAAAACGGCGTAAGATTCACAATGGTGTAAAACCAAAATGGGATATATCGGGCTAGGATTCGAGTTACAGGAACAAGGGCCAAACCAACCACCCAAGAATGGAATTGTCGAGCGAAAACACTTGAAAACCTCTTAGAAGCAGCTTTTCTTGGCACCAGACCTTTCTCCATCAATTAGAGTTTTGATGTCGTCACTAAACCCATTCCTAAAATTGTAGCCATTTTTTGAGTGTTTATTTTTTGGTGTCTAATCCGCATATATATCACCATTGCTCTTGATTTTAATGACTGTATATCTCTTTAACGCCAACATATACATGTGTGATTTAGTTTACGAAGATTTTTCAATGCCGAGAACCTCGACCAGAGAGTAAAAAAGGCGTAAGGTTCACAATGGTGTAAAACTAAAATGGGATATACCGGGAAAGGATTCGAGTTACAGGAACAAGGGCCAAACGAACCACCCAAGAATGGAATCATCGAGCGAAAACACTTGACAACCTCCCTCAATTAGGAATCTGATGCCGTCACAAAACACATTCCATAAATTGTAGCCATTTTTTTAGTGTTTATTTTTTGGTGTCTAATCCTATATCACCATTGCTCTGGATTTTCTTGACTGTATATCTCTTAAATGTCAACATATACACGTGTGATTTAGTTTACGAAGATTTTTCAATGCCGAGAACCTTGATCATAGAGTAAAAAAGGTGTAAGGTTCAAAATGGTGCAAAACTAAAATGGGATATACCGTGCTAGGATTCGAGTTACAGGAACAAGGGCCAAACCAACCACCCAAGAATGAAATCGTCGAGCGAAAACACTTGACAACCTCCATCAATTACGAATCTGATGCCGTCACAAAACACATTCCTTAAATTTTAGCCATTTTTTGAGTGTTTATTTTTTGGTATCTAATCCGCATATATATAACCATTGCTCTTGATTTTCTTGACCGTATATCTCTTACACGTCAACATATACACGTATGATTTAGTTTACGAATTTTTTTAAATGCCGAGAACCTCAATCAGAGAGTAAAAAAGACGTAAGGTTCACAATGGTGTATAACTAAAACGGGATATATCGGGTTAGAATTCGAGTTACCGGAACAAGGGTCAAACCAACCACCCAAGAATGGAATCGTCGACTGAAAACACTTGACAACCTCCTGGAAGCAGCTTTTCTTGCCACCAGACCTTTCTCCATCAATTAGGAATATGACGCCGTCACTAAACACATTCCTTAAATTGTAGCCATTTTTTGAGTGATTATTTTTTGGTGTCTAATCCGCATATATATCACCATTGCTCTTGATTTTCTTGACTGTATATCTTTAAAATGTCAACATATGCACGTGTGATTTAATTTACAAAGATTTTTCAATGCTGAGGACCACGATCAGAGTGTAAAAAAGATGAAAGTTTCACAATGATGTGAAACTAAAATGGGATATACCGGGCTAGGATTCGAGTTACAGGAACAAGGGCTAAACCAACCACCCAAGAATGGAATCGTCGAGCGAAAACACTTGACAACCTCTGGACGCAGCTTTTCTTGCCACCAGACCTTTCTCCATCAGTTAGGAATCCGATGCCGTCACTAAACACATTCCTTTATTTGAAGCAATTTTTGAGTGTTTATTTTTTGGTGTCTAATCCTCATATATATCACCATTGCTCTTGACTGTAGATCTCTTAAAGGTCAACATATACACGTGTAATTTAGTTTACGAAAATTTTCAATGCCGAGAACCTCGATTAGAGAGTAAAAAAGGTGTAAGGTTCACAATGGTGTAAAAAATAAATGGGATATAATGGGTTAGGATTCGACTTACAGGAACAAGGGCCAAACCAACCACCCAAGAATAGAATCGTCGGGCGAAAACATTTGACAACCTCCTGGAAGCAGCTTTTCTTGCCACCAGACCTTTCTCTAACAATTAGGAATCTGATGCCGTCACTAAACACATTCCTTAAATTGTAGCCATTTTTTGAGTGTTTAGTTTTTGGTGTCTAATCCGCATATATATCACCATTGCTCTTGATTTTCTTGACTGTATATCTCTTAAATTTCAACATATACATGTGTGATTTAGTTTACGAAGATTTTTCAATGCCGAGAACCTCGATCAGAGAGTAAAAAAGGGGTAAGTTTCACAATGGTGTAAAACTAAAATGGGATATACCGGATTAGGATTCGAGTTACAGGAACAAGGGCCAAACGAACCACCCAAGAATGGAATCGTTGAGCGAAAACACTTGACAACGTCCATCAATTAGGAATCTGATGCCGTCACAAAACATATTCCATAAATTGTAGCGATTGTTGTAGTGTTTATTTTTTGGTGTCTAATCCGCATATATATCACCATTGCTCTGATTTTCTTAAATGTATATTTCTTAAATGTCAACATATACACGTGTGATTTAGTTTACGAAGATTTTTCAATGCCGAGAACCTCGATCAGAGAGTAAAAAAGGTGTAAGGTTCACGGTGGTGTAAAACTAAAATGGGATTTACCGGGCTAGAATTTGAGTTACAGGAACAAGGGCCAACCAACCACCCAAGAATGGAATCATCGAGCGAAAACACTTGATAACCTCTTGGAAGCAGCTTTTCTTGCCACCAGACCTTTCCCCATCAATTAGGAATCTGATGCCGTCACTAAACACATTCCTTAAATTGTAGCCATTTTATGAGTGTTTATTTTTTGGTGTCTAATCTGCATATATATCACCATTGCTCTTGATTTTCTTGACTGTATATCTCTTAATTGTCAACATATACACGTGTGATTTAGTTTACGAAGATTTTTCAATGCCGAGAACCTCGATCAGAGAGTAAAAAAGCCGTAAGGTTCACAATGGTGTAAAACTAAATTGGGATATACCGGGCAAGGATTCGAGTTACAGGAACAAGGGCCAAACCAACCACATAGGAATGGAATCCTCGATCGAAAAAACTTGACAACCTCCATCAATTAGGAATCTGATGCCGTCTGAATCACATTCCTTAAATTGTAGCCATTTTTTGAGTGTTTATTTTTTGGTGTCTAATCCCTATATATATCACCATTGTGTAGGATCGTTGTACGACCTAAACGAGTCGATCAGAAGAGTTTTAATCCAAATCAAAGGCGGAATTCGATGATACGGACATGATTACAGCTTGATTCACGCTTAGATTCACTTCTTTATTGATTTCAAAGCTATACAGATCACTTGACAATTTAGCAGCACCTCGGCTCTGAAATCTGCAACCTTACAAATGACAACCATGCTTAGGTATTTATAGATTATGGCCAATTCGCATGGAATGGACATTGTCATTTCGTGCGAAATGGTCACTTGGCCATTTCGTACGAAATGGCTTTATCCATTTCGTGTGAACTAGTCAATCAACATAAAAACCCTAACTTCTTGACTTCTGAGCACTGGTTTATCCTATCTAGATACAAGACTCGATACAAGACAAAGTTGACAGACATATGCACCAACAGACTCCCCCTTGGATGTTGACGAAGTGTTCGGCATTGAGTCTTCGATAGTCTTCAGTCTTGATCTGTCTTCTCACTCTTTTCAAAGTATCTGACACTGTAAGCATCCTCAATCTCTTTTTCTTCTCTCCTATTTCTCTTGATCAGATCTCTTGATTCCTTAAGATTAACAGCATCAGCAACTAGCATGAACCTGGCTTTTACAATCTTCAAACTCCCCCTTGAATGTTGATCCAGAATCTGTATCTGACTTTTACGTCTTTAGACTCCCCATTTCGATAAGTTGGGATCGCAATCTTGAATGACTCTCGTTCTTGAATCATATTATGGCTCAAACTTTGTTTAGGCTTAGCCACGGGGATCTCGCTTTGCAGCTTTCACAGGTTTAGTACTGTTGCCTGCTTCTCAGAAATTTGATGTTATAATCCTGTTGACTTTTTGACTTCTTTTGTTGTTTTTATCAGTTTTTAATAATCCACTTAAGTATCCAGATCCAAGTTAATGACCCTGGGTACTTAATTTGCCTACCAAGTTCAACTTAATGACCTTGGTTGACCCGAGACAAAGCAAAACTGATTTTTGTTGAACATTTTTTCAAAACATTATTCTGAAAATTACAAGTTTCAAATTAATGAACTTGTGTTGACTTTTTATTTTCACCGGTTTGACATAATAAGCTCCTAACTCTTCTGTCCAGCTCAGAACTTCCTGCATCTACTTCAAACTGCGAGTCTGAAGATCAGCTTTCCACTTTGGTTTGTCGATAAAATAAAGCAGAAATGTAAAATCTTTTTGGATTTTGAATAAAGTTTCTAGACTAGAATGCTAAACAGAAATGAAATGCAGTAAATGTGAACTATTTACAAACATATTTTTGGTGAGCGTGTTAGGGAATCATATCAGCTACCGACAAGTCACAAGTACCTTTAAGCTTTGATTTCATATTCAGCATTAAACAATTCGCTTAGATTGCCTATATACTGATCCTCTTAAGTTCTCACACAAATTTCAATCTGTTCAGGATACGAATTTAGTGTTTTAGAGACTTAGCTTATACGCGTGTACCACCTCAGAATATACTCCCGTATCCAGACTACTATATTCAGTCTTACAGGTGAGTGCACACTAATGATATCTGTAAGGGTTAAATGCGAGGCCATGAGAGCTCAGGCTATTGCTTTCGCAAAATCAGAGAGATGATGGCTCGACTTTTAGGTGGGTCCCCCTTGGGGATCTTCTTTACAACAGCACATGATTAGCATTTTTCAATGTTTCATCATTTTTTATGCTGAGGGAGAGCTTTAAGATTTAAAGCAGTGCAAAGTATTATACGAGGACTAGGCTATTGCTCCCGCAAAATCAGAAGTCCTGGTATAATACCCCAGATATCATCACGTACAAAGACCTAGTATGTCAGAAATAGAGCCTTTCAAACAGGATTTCAGGAGTTACCTATATATCCGAGAGATGTTCCCCACGTAAAAACAAGTCGTGATTTAGGTTTATATCCCGAACAAACCTACTAAATGTGTAAAAACCTATCGGCATATCATCAGCGAGACTGTTTAACACTTTTAAACTTTACATTTCTTTAGCATACCGTAACTGTCTAGCTGATGTACTATCATTTTCCCCTTTTTACACAAGCTCTTTTTCGGTTTTCTATTGTTTTTGGATTTTGAAATATCTCATGTTTTTGGGTTTTTGAATTTTTTTAATGTTTTTGTATTTTTTTAAAAAAATAACCTATCTCTCCCCTAAATACCAAAACATCTAAAAATTCGACAAACCATTGCAGATTGCTTTTCAACATCATCTACAGTGGTACCTTCATCTACGCCAAGAATTCCTTCCAACACCGATAAAAGCTTCATACCGTTCAGTTTTAAAAGATATTGAAAACGAGTTTTATCAAACGCTTTGGTATGTAAATCAGCTTTTTGTTCGTCAGTGTGGATTTTCTCAATTCGTATCAACTTCTTCTCGAAACAATCTCGAATGAAGCGATGACGAATTTCAATGTGTTTTGTTTTAGCGTGATGAACAGGATTTTTTGTTATGTTTATAGCTGCCTCATTATCAACAAAGATATGGGAGTTAAGAAATTGCAAACCGTAGTCTCGCATCTATTGCTGGATCCACAAGATCTGAGAGCAGCTGCTGCTAGCAGATACATATTCGGCTTCACATGTGGATAAAGCTACAGAGGTTTGCTTCTTACATTGCTAGGTGACCAATCGTGGTCCGAAACACTGGCATCCCGCAGTTGTTGACTTAGCGTTAACTTTGCAGCATCCGAAGTCGGAATCAGAATACCCTTCGAGCGTGAAGTCGCCTTCTCTTGGATACCACAAACCCAGTGATGGAGTTCCTTTCAGGTAGCACAATATCCGTTTCACAATCACCATATGCGAAGCTCTGGGGCTTGACTGAAACCGCGCTGCGAGGCCAGTTGGATACATGATATCGGGTCTTGAAGCTGTCAAGTACATCAGCGATCCGATCATGGAACGATACATCGTTTCATCCACCTTCTCTCCGGTGAGATTAGGGTTTATCCCATGGTTCGTCGCTAACGGGGTGGAAGCTGGAGCAGTCCCTGACATCCCAAATTTCTCTAAGATATCATGAACATACTTCGTCTGATGTATGAAAATTCCCTTGGGTAGTTGATCAACTTGAAGTCCCAAGAAGAACTTCATCTCACCCATCGATGACATTTCAAATTTTTGCTTCATAACTCTTTCAAAATCTTTGCACAGATCTTCATTTGTTGACCCAAATATGATGTCATCCACGTATATCTGAACTATCAGAATATGTCCATCGACTTCTTTGGTGAAGAGAGTGGCATCCACTTTTCCACAGATGAAGCTGTTGGCAAGCAGATGTTGAGACAATGTCTCGTACCAGGCTCTCGGGGCCTGGTGTAAACCATACAATGCTTTATCCAGTAAATAGACCTTGTCTTTGTGGATTGAGTCGGTGAAGCCCGGTGGCTGTCCGACATATACCTCCTCTTTTACCTTCCTGTAGAGAAAAGCCGATTTAACATCTAGCTGAAAAACTTTAAATCCTTTCCAAGATGCAAATGCTAGGAAGATTCTAATCGCTTCAAGTCTAGCAACAGGAGCATATACTTTGGTGAAATCTATACCCTCCTGCTGACTAAAGCCCGGGACTACGAGTCGAGCTTTGTTGCGAATAATAACCCCTCGGTCGTCTCTTTTGCACTTAAACACCCACTTGGTGTTTATCTTCCTGTGACCATCAGGCAAGTCTACCAATTTCCACACTCCCAACTTCTCAAACTGACTCAGCTCCTCCTGCATCGCGTTGACCCAAGAATCTTCGGTTAGTGCTTCCTTATATGTTCTCGGCTCAATCTGCGAAATAAAACAACTAAGTGAAAACTCAGTTTGTAACGGAGCAACTGTAGAATAAAAAAAAGTTAGGCCATGGTCAATTTGTCGTCTGGTGCGGACGCCTAATTGCAACTCTCCAATAATCAGTCTCCTGGATGGTACGAAAGAGTTCTCGGCATCACCTCGCCTGGAACATCTACCTCGCCTTCCAAATTTGTGACATTCTGATTCGCACCTTGTTCACTGACTGGAATTGTTTGACTTGAAATCTGGATTTGCTCCCCCTCAGAATCTGAATCACCACGATCGAATATTGGCCTATCATCAGATTCTAGATTATCGTTGACTGCCGTCTGATTGTCAGGAGCATGTTCACGTTCTGAAGATGATGGAATTTGCTGAATATCATCATGTTCTCCAGCATTGCTTGGACCAGCTTCATCGTCATTGGAAGTTTGATATTGATGTTTAAAAGACTAAGCTGGAAACCTTTCCTGTGATGATTCATATTCTCTTAGAATATCCAACTCGTCAAAGAACTCTGGTTCTTCCTCCATGTCGAATGAATCCCACAGAGTGTCATAATTGAAGCGCCATGAGTCACCGGGATTCTGAGGTGGCATTGTATAACCTTGACACTCAACATTATGTGCTTCGATGATCCGCTTCAAGTTTGGAACAAAGACTCTTTTCAATGGACTTGTGTACCCCACGAATATTCCTTCGATGCTCTTTGGACCAAATTTACCATAAGGTTCTAGAACTGTGCAGGGAGACCCAAACGGTTCCAGATACTTCAGGTTAGGTATGCGGTTGTTGATTAGCTCGAAACATGTCTTGTTGAATTTCTTCACTGTAAGAACCCGGTTGAGTGTATAGCAAGCGGCTGACACTGCTTCTGCCCGATAGTTGACAGGTAGTTTGGAATCAGCAAGCATCATCCTGGCCGTTTCTATCAGCGTCCTATTTTTCCTTTCTGCTACTCCATTTTGCTACGGAGTATAAGGCGCGCTGAATTCTTGCAGTATACCTCTTTCATCACAATACTCTTCCATCTTGTTATTCTTAAACTCTGTACCGTTGTCACTTCTTAATCTTCTGATGCGAGTTCGATACAAGTTTTCAATCTTTCTAAAAAGTGTCATCAAACTTTCAAATGTCTCATCTTTTGTCTTCAGAAACGTTACCCACGAAAATCTCGAGTAGTCGTCTGTGACTACTAGACAGTAGAGATCACCAGTTATGCTTTTGACGTTCACCGGACCAAAAAGATCCATATGAAGTCTCTCTAACGGTCTCGAGACTGAGTTTACCTTCTTTTGAGGGTGTGATTTCTTCTTTTGCTTGCCTTTGATGCAACTAATGCACTCCCCTTCCAGATGGAAACCTTTCAAATGAACACTGTCTACTAAGTCATTGTGTACAAAGTAGTTCATTTTTCGTAGGTGAATATGGCCCATCTTTCGATGCCATAATTGTGACTCCATTTCGGTGGCTCGTGACATGAAGCAGTGAGCCTGACCCGTGTTAGTAGTGGCTACACTCATGTCCAACACGTACAGATCATTGACTCTTGGTGCTCTCATGATAACCCACTCTTCGGGAACAACAAACCCTGGTTTCAAAATCAAACATTCCTTATCCATAAAGAGTGTTGTATACATACGATCACAAATCTGAGATATGCTCAGAAGATTGTTTTCAAGCTCGGCGATGTAGTTTACTCTTTCAAATGTAACAATACCATTAGATAGAGTTCCTTCACCAACTATACGACCACCTTGATTGCCTGCAAATCTCACATATCCTCCATTAAACCCTCGAACATCGTACAGTAGGGTTTTCTTCCCCGTCATGTGCCGAGAAGCTCCACTATCCATAATCCAACATGAAACGGATCTTGGAAGCTCCTACACATATCACAAACACTTAGTTAAATTTTGATGCCAACCAAGCCTCTTTTGACTCAGGTAGCTTGACATTGAGATAAGTTTTTGTAGTGTATAGTGGCGGAAAATTCTTGTCATTCATCTTTAAGCTCTCTTCAGACCCAATCTCAACCTCTTTGTATAGAAAGAAATCATTTTTAGGAGGTTGACCAAATGATTGGTCTTTCTTTGGTACATCCTTCTTTTCAGAAGTAGTAGACTTTTGTTTTTCAAGTTTCTCATAGTAATCCAAAGGTACATACATCTTCTCAGTGGAAGATGATGATTTCGCAGTCTCAGACACCTTTGGTTTTGGAGAACTTGCTTTCTTTACTTCAGATTTTGGCTTCCAAGTTTGTTGAGACGAAGCAATCCGTTTGTAAAATTTATCAGTTTTAGTTACCACATTCTTTACAGGTTCAGTTTTGAATTTGGAGTTTCATTTTTCAAAACTTTCTTCTCAACAACCATTGGAGCTTTTCCTTTTGCATCAACTTTCCTTTTCTGACTCTCAACAACTTCAGACTTAGGCTTTAAGTTGGTGCACTTTCGTGCAATGTGTCCAACTTTGTTGCACTTGAAGCATGTACGGGTATCAACTTCCCGACTTGTGCCTTAGGTCTGAGACTGCGAGGCCTTCTTTTCAAAGAACTCTTCATTTGATTTTGAAAAAAAATCAGATTCTTGCTCGGAAAGTGAGCTTGAACTTGAACTCTTCACAAACACCTTTTTCTCAACAAACTTTTTGTTTTGAAAGTTCCTTTTTTGATAATTCTTACCACCCTGATATCCACCCGACCATTTGTTTTGATTGTTGTTAGAAAATCGTGGTAGAACAACAGGTTTTTTGTAGTAAGCTTTATCTTTTTCAAAGTTTAATTTCCATTTGGAACGTTTCAAACCTTCGATTTCAGACACATCAATCTCAACCAACTTGAACACATTTTTCAACTTGTCAATATTCACATTTTCCAAAGGAAATTCAAGATCCGAATACAACTTATCTGATCCCGACATCTTGTACATCACAAGATTAGGTTCTTCACTTAAGTTGTTTTTGGATGTTGATTTCGGAATATATTTTCCAAAAAGCATTCTTCATCCTCAGTTGAGTCACTTTCAGATTTCAAAACATTTTCAACCATACTTTTAACAACTTTGGACTGAACACTGTCTTCATCGGATGATGAAGTGAATGTGATATCGATTGATTCTAGAAGTTTAACCTCATTTGTTTTATTATCATTAACCAACTCGGACTTTTTCTTTGAAAAATTATTTAATACTGGCGGTGGAACCTGATAATACCCAACCCCAGTTCCGTCCGAATAAACATCTTGGCCAGCTTTGTTCTTCCCGATTGGTTTAGGAACGATATGTTGAAGAGCAAAACTTGCGGAGTTGTAACTGATAAGTTTCAGATTGATTCGTTCATTTTCAATCTTAGCTTCCTGTAACTGAAGCTTCAGATTAGCAATCTCATCTAACTGTTGGTTGATTTGCTTCTCTTTCGACTGAAGTACTCCTGACAGTTGGAGATTTTCTTTGGTTGTTTTTTCGTTTCTTTCATCAGAATCTTTTGTTGTTCTTTTTAGCTTCTCGTAATTTTTAGAAAGTTGACGGTTTTCATGAATTAACTTTTCATTTTCTTTCCTGATTCGTTCTATGTCAATTTTATCTTTTTCAAGTTTATCATTTAATTCTTTTATTTGATCATTTGAAGCTTTTACCAATTTGTCACGACTTAAGATCTGATTTTCAACTTCTTTGCCTCTTTCTGTCAGTTCTTCAGTCTTTTTACCACTAAGGTAAGCATGTGTGCTACAAACCTTGCAGTCTTTCATGCAATTTTTGAAGTTACTTTCACTTTTGGCTTTATCAGTCTTACCTGACTCATTTGTTGAATCATTAGAACTGACCTTGCTCTTTGACTCAGTTCCAGACTTAGAATCTACCTCTAACTCTTTTGCTGCAAGAACTTTGTCAGCCATTTTCTTCAGATTTTCTGTTGTATATTCTTTCATCGTGTCGATTATCCCATCATCGACCTTTTTTGACTGAAGCTCCTTTTCTTTCTCTTCAGTTTCTGTTGCCCACCACATTCTCTGTCTTGCTTCTTCCTCTTCTGCTATTTGCTCGATGAGAGTTTCAACACTGACTGATGATGGTTCAACAACTATGTTTCCTTTAGGATCCAAATAACATTCCCGATCAACATCCCATCTTTTTGCGCTTTTTGCCTCTTTCCATGTTTGATAGATTTTATCTTTCATGCATTGGGCTAACATCTTCCTGTTGACATATTTTACTTCTTCTGTTCGGGTATCTTTGAAAGGAACAATTTTTGTCATAAAGGCATAACCCACTGCATCTTCTTCCGGTAACAACTCACTCCAATCAAATCCCTCATCATCATGGATAACAGCTAATGCTCTTGACTTTTCTTTGGGATTTTCTTCTATCTGTTTCATTCGTGGAGGTTCGGCTTTGTTTCGATGATAGATGGCTCTTTTATAATAATCCTCACGGAAAGGGTTGGCCGTTTCATCAGCAACTGTATTTCGACATTCTTGTTTAAAATGACCCTTTTGCTTGCATTTAAAGTATGTAACCTTTGATTTATCAAAACCTAGCTTTGTTGAAGGTCCACCAATGGAGTGTCTGCCTGTTATCTCCATGAATCTCTGAGCCCTTCTGACCGCACTCGCCATACACCATCTAATGTCAATCAACTCCATCTCTTCGGGGTCAATTTGATCATAATCTTCCGTGGTGAGGTTGGTGTTTCCGATCTTTCCAGCAACAAGGCTCTCATATGATTCCAAGACGGATGCCAAAAACACCATTTGTTGCTTGGCTGCTTCTTCGCTGAAGTTTTGTGCATTGTTGAGGTCAACAGCAATATTGCACTGGAACATGTTTTTCGGAACTGATTGTTGTTGTTGACTTGGAGCAGTTGAAGATGATCCTCCATGATAACCACTGCTTGGACTTTCTTGATTTGTCATGTTTGAGTTTTCTACTGAGAATGCAGTCTTTGGTGACACAGTTTTTGGAATCATACTTCCTCGATAATATAAATCAACATTTTGTTGATACGAGGAGTTGTTGACTTTGTTCGTCTTCCTGATTTCCAATTCATGACTTTCCAACCTTTCAATTAAAAAATCAACTGTCAGATCAGTCTACTTCACTGTGTTCTTCAACATTAACGCAAAATACTGCCAATCTTTCTCATCAGGCAGTGGGTCAAACAACTTATCAACCAATTCTTCCTGTGTAAACACAATTTCATATCTTGCAAGTTCCATCTTTTAGTGACCGAATCTTTCTATCATCTTTGACACAGACTCATTTTTCATACACCCAAACAGATCGAATTCTTTTTCATCAATTTCTTCTTGTTTTTAACAATTTCGGCACGACCCACACACTTCATCTTTAATTTCTCCCATAAATCTCTGGAATCTTTGTAGTCAATTAATGATATAATGTCATCCCTCACTGATTGATGTAGTAAGGCGATGCATTTCTGTTCTGCAATGAACCTTTCTTGTTCAGTATCATTTAAATTTTCATAGTCAGTTCTTCCGATGTCAAAACCATTTCTCAAACTCTTCCAACTTAGGTATGCAAATGCCTTCAGCCATTCCTCAAACCTACTTGCCCATCTGTTGTATTCCTCTATCGCCATTAGCTTGGGCGGTTTGTTGTAGGTACCATAGGCGTTATCAACACTCAAAGAATCAGCAATGGTTTTCCTATGGTTCGGATTTGGTGCTGAGGTGTTTGTGTTGTCTGATGTTGTCTCTCCTGTGCTGCTTGTGTAAGCAAATACATCACTTAACGGATTCAGAAAATCATCCCCCATCTTTAAGTACCTGAAACAATTAACAAACACATAGACAATTTTTTGTGATTTTTTTAAAGAAAAACTTCACACTGGTACTAGTTCAAACGAATCAACTGTTGTAGTTTCAAACGACCTAGAACAACCTGACTTGATGCAAATTGAACTGGTACAAATTGACCTGGTACGAATTGACCTAGATGTTCAATTCGTGCGAACTGGACCAAACTTTCTACTTCAAGCGAACTGATCTACCAAGACTCAATCCATGCAAACTGGATGAATATTCAAGCGAAATGGACCTTTGGTGCGAATTGGAAGTCAATTTCAAGTGAGGTGGTTCATTTCAAGCGAACTGGGAGTCAACTTCAAACGAATTGGACCTTTTGGTGCGACCTGGGTCAATTTCAAGCGAAATAGAAGTCCATTTCGTATGAACTGATGTCTCTTTCAAACGAATTGGCAACTTCAAGTGAACCGGGATCCAATTCGTGCAAAATGGAGGTCCAATCTAATCAATCCGTGCGAAATGGAGATCTCGTTCAAACGAATTGAAGCTGATGTCACACGATCGGACGGTTTTTGCCAAAAATGATCAAGTTTTATGTCTATTTTAGGTCTGATTCTTTCAAGGATTTGATAAAACTGTGTTTCGCTTATTATATGTGAAAATCAAGCCATTTTAACTGTAAAATCTTAGTTAATTTAGGAAAATGTGAAGAAGAATGAGTAGAAATCAGAAAATTCGGTGAAAACAAGCTGAATCGGTAAGAACTCTTCCTCCTGAGCTCTGATACCACTTTTAGGATCGTTGTACGACCAAAACGAGTCGAACATAAGAGTTTTAATCCGAATCAAAGGCGGAAGTCGATGATACGGACTGGATTACAGCTTGATTCACGCTTAGATTCACTTATTTATTGATTTCAAAGCTATACAGATCATTTGACAATTTAGCAGCACCTCGGCTCTGAAATCTACAACCTTACAAATGACAACCATGCTCAGGTATTTATAGATGAAGGCCAATTCGCATGGAATGGACATTGTCATTTCGTGCGAAATGGTCACTTGGCCATTTCGTAAGAAATAGCTTTATCCATTTCGTGTGAACTAGTCAATCAACAGAAAAACCCTAACTTCTTGACTTCTGAGCACTGGTTTATCCTATCTAGATACAAGACTCGATACAAGACAAAGTTGACAGACATATGCACCAACACATTGCTCTTGATTTTCTTGACTGTATATCTCTTAAATGTCAACATATACACGTGTGATTTAGTTGATGAAGATTTCTCAATGCCGAGAACCTCAATCAGAGAGTAAAAAAGGCGTATGGTTCACAATGCTGTAAAACTAAAATGGGATATGCCAGGCTAGAATTCGAGTTACAGGAACAAGGGCCAAACCAACCACCCAAGAATGGAATCGTCGAGCGAAAATACTTGACAACCTCCTAGAAGCAGCTTTTCTTTCCACCAGACCTTTCTCCATCAATTAGGAATCTAATGCCGTCACTAAACAGATTCCTTAAATTGTAGCCATTTTTTGAGTTTTTATTTTTTGGTGTCTAATCCGTATATATATCACCATTGTTCTTGATTTTCTTGACTATATATCTCTTAAATGTCAACATATACACGTGTGATTTAGTTAACGAAGATTTTTCAATGCCGAGAAGCTCGATCAGTGAGTAAAAAAGGCGTAAGTTCACAATGGTGTAAAACTAAAATGGGATATACCGGGCTAGGATTCGAGTCACAGGAACAAGGGCCAAACCAACCACCCAAAATGGAATCGTCGAGCGAAAACACTTCACAACCTCCTGGAAGCAGCTTTTCTTGCCACCAGACCTTTCTCCATTAATTAGGAATCTGATGCCGTCACTAAACACATTCCTTAAATTGTAGCCGTTTTTTGAGTGTTCATTTTTTGGTGTCTAATCCGCATATATATCACCATTGCTCTTGATTTTCTTGACTGTATATCTCTTAAATGTCAACATATACACGTGTGATTTAATTTAAGAAAAGTTTTCAATGCCGAGAACCTCGATCAGAGAGCAAAAAAGGCGTAAGGTTCACAATGGTGTAAAACTAAAATGGGATATACCGGGCTATGATTCGAGTTACAGGAACAAGGGAGAAACCAACCACCCAAGAATGGAATCGTCGAGTGAAAACACACGACAACCTGCTGGAAGCAACTTTTCTTGCCACCAGACCTTTCTCCATCAATTAGGAATCTGATGCCGTCACTAAACACATTCCTTAAATTGTAGCCATTTTTGAGTGTTTAATTTTTGGTGTCTAATCCGCATATAAATCGCCATTGCTCTCGATTTTCTTGACTGTATATCTCTTAAATGTCAACATATACACGTGTGATTTAATTTACGAAGATTTTTCAATGTCGATAACCATGATCAGAGAGTAAAAAAAGCGTAACGTTCACAATGGTGTAAAACTAAAATGGGATATTTCGGGCTAGGGTTCGAGTTACCGGAACAAGGGCCAAACCAACCACCCAAGAATGGAATCGTCGAGCGACAACACATGACAACCTGCTGGAAGCAGCTTTTCATGCCACCAGACCTTTCTCCATCAATTAGGAATCTGATACCGTCACTAAACACATTCCTTAAATTGAAGCCATTTTTTAGTTTTTAATTTTTGGTGTCTAATCCGCATATATATCACCATTGCTCTTGATTTTCTTGACTGTATATCTCTTAAATATCAACATAGTGTGATTTAGTTTATGAAGATTTTTCAATGCCGAGAACCTTGATCAGACAGTAAAAAAGGCGTAAGGTTCACAATGATGTAATACTAAAATAGGATATACCGGGCTAGGATTCGAGTTACAGGAACAAGGGCCAAACCAACCACCCAAGAATGGAATCGTCGAGCGAAAACACTTGACAACCTCCATCAATTAGGAATCTGATGCCGTCACATAACACATTCCTTAATTTGTAGCCATTTTTTGAGTGTTTATTTTTTGGTGTCTAATCCTCATATATATCACCATTGCTCTTGATTTTCTTGACTGTATATCTCTTAAATGTCAACATATACACGTGTGATTTAGTTTACGGAGATTTTTCCATGAGAACCTTGATCAGAGAGTAAAAAAGGTGTAAGGTTCACAATGGTGTAAAACTAAAATTGGATATATCGGGCTAGGATTCGAGTTACTGGAACAAGGGCCAAACCATCCACCCAAGAATGGAATCGTCGAGCGAAAACACTTGACAACCTCCTGGAAGCAGCTTTTCTTACCACCAGACCTTTCTCCATCAATTAGGAATCTGATGCCTTTACTAAACACATTCCTTAAATTGTAGCTATTTTTTGAGTGTTTATTTTTTGTTGTCTAATCCGCATATATATATATATATATATATATATATATATATATATATATATATATATATATATATATATATATATATATATATATATCACCACTGGTCTTGATTTTCTTGACTGAATATCTCTTAAATATCAACAAATACACGTGTGATATAGTTTACGAAGATTTCTTAATGCTGGGAACCTCGATCAGAGAATAAAAAAGGCGTAAGGTTCACAATGGTGTAAAACTAAAATGAGATATACCTGGCTAGGACTCGAGTTACAAGAAGAAGGGCCAAATCAACCACCCAAGAATGGAATCGTCGAGCGAAAACACTCGACACCCTCATGGAAGCGGCTTTTCTTGCCACCAGACCTTTCTCCATCAATTAGGAATCTGATGCCGTCACTACACACATTCCTTAGATTGTAGCCATTTTTTGAGTGTTTATTTTTTGGCGTCTAATTCGCATATATATCATCATTGCTCTTCATTTTCTTGACTGTATATCTCTTAAATGTCAACATATACACGTATGATTTAGATACGAAGATTTTTCAATGCCGACAACCTCGATCAGAGAGTAAAAAAGGCGTAAGGTTCACAATTGTGTAAAACTAAAATAGGATATACCAGCTAGGATTCGAGTTATAGGAACAAGGGCCAAACCTACCACCGAAGAATGGAATCGTCGAGCGAAAACACTTGACAACCTCCTGGAAGCAGCTTTTCTTGCCACCAGACCTTACTCCATCAATTAGGAATCTGATGCCGTCACTAAACACATTCCTTAAATTGTAGACATTTTTTGTGTGTTTATTTTTTGGTTTCTAATCCGCATATATATCACCAGTGGTCTTGATTTTCTTGACCGTATATCTCTTAAATGTCAACAAATACACGTGTGATTTAGTTTACGAAGATTTCTTAATGCTGGGAACCTCGATCAGAGAATAAAAAAGGCGTAAGGTTCACAATGGTGTAAAACTAAAATGAGATATACCGGGCTAGGACTCGAGTTACAGGAACAAGGGCCAAATCAACCACCCAAGAATGGAATCGTCGAGCGAAAACACTCGACACCCTCCTGGAAGCGGCTTTTCTTGCCAACAGACCTTTCTCCATCAATTAGGAATCTGATGTCGTCACTACACACATTCCTTAAATTGTAGCCATTTTTTGAGTGTTTATTTTTTTGGTGTCAAATTCGCATATATATCACCATTGCTCTTGATTTTCTTGACTGTATATCTCTTAAATGTCAACATATACACGTATGATTTAGATACGAAGATTTTTCAATGCCGAGAACCTCGATCAGAGAGTAAAAAAGGCGTAAGGTTCACAATGGTGTAAAACTAAAATGGGATATACCGGGCTCGGATTCGAGTTACAGGAACAAGGGCCAAACCAACCACCCCAGAATGAAATCATCGAGCGAAAACACTTGACAACCTACTGGAAGCAGCTTTTCTTGCCATCAGACATTTCTCCATCAATTAGGGATCTGATGCCGTCGCTAAACACATTCCTTAAATTGTAGCCATTTTTTGAGTGTTTATTTTTTGGTGTCTAATCCGCATATATATCACCATTGCTCTTGATTTTCTTGACTGTATATCTCTTAAATGTCAATATATACACGTGTGATTTAGTTTACGAAGATTTTTCAATGCCGAGAACCTCGATCAGAGGGTAAAAATGGCGTATGGTTCACAGTGGTCTAAAACTAAAATGGAATATACCGGGCTAGGATTCGAGTTACATGAACAAGGGCCAAACCAACCACCCAAGAATGGAATCGTCGAACGAAAACACTTGACAACCTCTTAGAAGCAGCTTTTCTTGCCACCAAACCTTTCTCCATCAATTAGAGTTTTGATGTCGTCACTAAACCCATTCCTTAAATTGTAGCCATTTTTTGAGTGTTTATTTTTTGGTGTCTAATCCGCATATATATCACCATTGCTCTTGATTTTCTTGACTGTATATCTCTTAAATGTCAACATATACACGTGTGATTTAGTTTACGAAGATTTTTCAATGCCGAGAACCTTGATCATAGAGTAAAAAAGGTGTAAGGTTCATAATGGTGCAAAACTAAAATGGGATATACCGGGGGGCTAGGATTCGAGTTACAGGAACAAGGGCCAAAACAACCACCGAAGAATGAAATCGTCGAGCGAAAACACTTGACAACCTCCATCAATTACGAATCTGATGCCGTCACAAAACACATTCCTTAAATTGTATCCATTTTTTGAGTGTTTATTTTTTGGTATCTAATCCGCATATATATAACCATTGCTCTTGATTTTCTTGACCGTATATCTCTTACATGTCAACATATACACGTATGATTTAGTTTACGAAGTTTTTTAAATGCCGAGAACCTCAATCAGAGAGTAAAAAAGACGTAAGGTTCACAATGGTGTATAACTAAAACGGGATATATCGGGTTAGACTTCGAGTTACAGGAACAAGGGTCAAACCAACCACCCAAGAATAGAATCGTCGAGTGAAAACACTTGACAACCTCCTGGAAGCAGCTTTTCTTGCCACCAGACCTTTCTCCATCAATTAGGAATATGACGCCGTCACTAAACACATTCCTTAAATTGTAGCCATTTTTTGAGTGATTATTTTTTGGTGTCTAATCCCTATATATATCACCATTGTGTAGGATCGTTGTACGGCCTAAACGAGTCGATCAGAAGAGTTTTAATCCAAATCAAAGGCGGAATTCGATGATACGGACTTGATTACAGCTTGATTCACGCTTAGATTCACTTGTTTATTGATTTCAAAGCTATACAGATCACTTGACAATTTAGCAGCACCTCGGCTCTGAAATCTGCAACCTTACAAATGACAACCATGCTTAGGTATTTATAGATTATGGCCAATTCGTATGGAATGGACATTGTCATTTCGTGCGAAATGGTCACTTGGCCATTTCGTACGAAATGGCTTTATCCATTTCGTGTGAACTAGTCAATCAACATAAAAACCCTAACTTCTCGACTTCTGAGCACTGGTTTATCCTATCTAGATACAAGACTCGATACAAGACAAAGTTGACTGACATATGCACCAACAGACTCCCCCTTGGATGTTGACGAAGTCTTCGGCATCGAGTCTTCAGTCTTGATCTGTCTTCTCACTCTTTTCAAAGTATCTGACACTGTAAGCATCCTCAATCTTTTTTTCTTCTTTCCTATTTCTCTTGATCAGATCTCTTGATTTCTTAAGATTAACAGCATCAGCAACTAGCATGAACCTGGCTTTTACAATCTTCAAACTCCCCCTTGAATGTTGATCCAGAATCTGTATCTGACTCTTACGTCTTTAGACTCCCCATTTCGATAAGCTGGGATCGCAATCTTGAATGACTCTCGTTCTTGAATCATATTCTGGCTCAAACTTTGTTTAGGCTTAGCCACGGGGATCTCGCTTTGTAGCTTTCACAGGTTTAGTACTGTTGCCTGCTTTTCAGAAATTTGACGTTATAATCCTATTGACTTTTTGACTTCTTTTGTTGTTTTTATCAGTTTTTAATAATCCACTTAAGTATCCAGATCCAAGTTAATGACCCTAGGTACTTAATTTGCCTACCAAGTTCAACTTAATGACCTTGGTTGACCCGAGACAAAGCAAAACTGACTTTTGTTCAACATTTTTTCAAAACATTATTCTGAAAATTACAAGTTTCAAATTAATGAACTTGTGTTGACTTTTTATTTTCACCGGTTTGACATAATAAGCTCCCAACTCTTCTGTCCAGCTCAGAACTTCCTGCATCTACTTCAAACTGCGAGTCTGAAGATCAGCTTTCCACTTTGGTTTGTCGATAAAATAAAGCAGAAATGTAAAATCTTTTTGGATTTTGAATAAAGTTTCTAGACTAGAATGCTAAACAGAAATGAAATGCAGTAAATGTAAACTATTTACAAACATATTTTTGGTGAGCGTGTTAGGGAATCATATTAGCTACCGACAAGTCACAAGTACCTTTAAGCTTTGATTTCATATTCTGAACTAAACAATTCGCTTAGATTGCCGATATACTGATCCTCTTAAGTTCTCACACAAATTTCAATTTGTTCAGGATACGAATTTAGTGTTTTAGAGACTTAGCTTATACGCGTGTACCACCTCAGAATATACTCCCGTATCCAGACTACTATATTCAGTCTTACAGGTGAGTGCACACTAATGATATCTGTAAGGGGTTAAATGCGAGGCCATGAGAGCTCAGGCTATTTCTTCCGCAAAATCAGAGAGATGATGGCTCGACTTTTAGGTGGGTCCCCCTTGGGGATCTTCTTTACAACAACACATTATTAGTATTTTTCAATGTTTCATCATTTTTTATGCTGAGGGAGAGCTTTAAGATTTAAAGCAGTGTAAAGTATTATACGAGGACTAGGCTATTGCTCCCGCAAAATCAGAAGTCCTGGTATAATACCCCAGATATCATCACGTACAAAGACCTAGTATGTCAGAAATAGAGCCTTTCAAACAGGATTTCAGGAGTTACCTATATATCCGAGAGATGTTCCCCACGTAAAAACAAGTTGTGATTTAGGTTTATATCCCGAACAAACCTACTAAATGTGTAAAAACCTATCGGCATATCATAAGCGAGACTGTTTAACACTTTTAAACTTTACATTTCTTTAGCATACCGTAACTGTCTAGCTGATGTACTATCATTTTCCCCTTTTTACACAAGCTCTTTTTCGGTTTTCTATTGTTTTTGGATTTTGAAATATCTCATGTTTTTGGGTTTTTGAATTTTTTTTAATGTTTTTGTATTTTTTAAAAGAAAATAACCTATCTCTCCCCTAAATACCAAAACATCTAAAAATTCGACAAACCATTGCAGATTGCTTTTCAACATCATCTACAGTGGTACCTTCATCTACGCCAAGAATCCCCTCCGACACCGATAAAAGCTTCATACCGTTCAGTTTTAAAAGATATTGAAAACGAGTTTTATCAAACGCTTTGGTATGTAAACCAGCTTTTTGTTCGTCAGTGTGGATTTTCTCAATTCGTATCAACTTCTTCTCGAAACAATCTCGAATGAAGTAATGACGAATTTCAATGTGTTTTGTTTTAGCGTGATGAACAGGATTTTTTGTTATGTTTATAGCTGCCTCATTATCAACAAAGATATGGGAGTTAAGAAATTGCAAACCGTAGTCTCGCATCTATTGCTGGATCCACAAGATCTGAGAGCAGCAGCTGCTAGCAGATACATATTCGGCTTCACATGTGGATAAAGCTACAGAGGTCTGCTTCTTACATTGCCAGGTGACCAATCGTGGTCCGAAAAACTGGCATCCCGCAGTTGTTGACTTAGCGTTAACTTTGCAGCATCCGAAGTCGGAATCAGAATACCCTTCGAGCGTGAAGTCGCCTTCTCTTGGATACCACAACCCCAGTGATGGAGTTCCTTTCAGGTAGCGCAATATCCGTTTCACAATCACCATATGCGAAGCTCTGGGGCTTGACTGAAACCACGCTGCGAGGCAAGTTGGATACATGATATCGGGTCTTGAAGCTGTCAAGTACATCAGCGATCCGATCATGGAACGATACATCATTTCATCCACCTTCTCTCCGGTGAGATCAGGGTTTATCCCATGGTTCGTCGCTAACGGGGTGGAAGCTGGAGCAGTCCCGGGCATCCCAAATTTCTCTAAGATATCATGAACATACTTCGTCTGATGTATGAAAATTCCCTTGGGTAGTTGATCAACTTGAAGTCCCAAGAAGAACTTCATCTCACCCATCGATGACATTTCAAATTTTTGCTTCATAACTCTTTCAAAATCTTTGCACAGATCTTCATTTGTTAACCCAAATATGATGTCATCCACGTATATCTGAACTATCAGAATATGTCCATCGACTTCTTTGGTGAAGAGAGTGGCATCCACTTTTCCACAGATGAAGCTGTTGGCAAGCAGATGTTGAGACAATGTCTTGTACCAGGCTCTCGGGGCCTGGTGTAAACCATACAATGCTTTATCCAGTAAATAGACCTTGTCTTTGTGGATTGAGTCGGTGAAGCCCGGTGGCTGTCCGACATATACCTCCTCTTTTACCTTCCTGTAGAGAAAAGCCGATTTAACATCTAGCTGAAAAACTTTAAATCCTTTCCAAAATGCAAATGCTAGGAAGATTCTAATCGCTTCAAGTCTAGTGCAAATGCCAGGAGCATATACTTCGGTGAAATCTATACCCTCCTGCTGACTAAAGCCCTGGACTACGAGTCGAGCTTTGTTGCGAATAATAACCCCTCGGTCTTCTCTTTTGCACTTAAACACCCACTTGGTGTTTATCTTCCTGTGACCATCAGGCAAGTCTACCAATTTCCACACTCCCAACTTCTCAAACTGACTCAGCTCCTCCTGCATCGCGTTGACCCAAGAATCTTCGATTAGTGCTTCCTTATATGTTCTCGGCTCAATCTGCGAAATAAAACAACTAAGTGAAAACTCAGTTTGTAACGGAGCAACTGTAGAATAAAAACAAGTAAGGCCTTGGTCAATTTGTCGTCTGGTTCGGACGCCTAATTGCAACTCTCCAATAATCAGCTCTTCTGGATGGTACGAAAGAGTTCTCGGCATCACCTCGCCTGGAACATCTACCTCGCCTTCCAAATTTGTGACATTCTGATTTGCACCTTGTTCACTGACTGGAATTGTTTGACTTGAAATCTGGATTTGCTCCCCCTCAGAATCTGAATCACCACGATCGAATATTGGCCTATCATCAGATTCTAGATTATCGTTGACTGCCGTCTGATTATCAGGAGCATGTTCACGTTCTGAAGATGATGGAATTTGCTGAATATCATCATGTTCTCCAGCATTGCTTGGACCAGCTTCATCGTCATTGGAAGTTTGATATTGATGTTTAAAAGACTAAGCTGGAAACCTTTCCTGTGATGATTCATATTCTCTTAGAATATCCAACTCGTCAAAGAACTCTGGTTCTTCCTCCATGTCGAATGAATCCCACAGAGTGTCATAATTGAAGCACCATGAGTCACCGGGATTCTGAGGTGGCATTGTATAACCTTGACACTCAACATTATGTGCTTCGATGATCCGCTTCAAGTTTGGAACAAAGACTCTTTTCAATGGACTTGTGTACCCCACGAATATTCCTTCGATGCTCTTTGGACCAAATTTACCATAAGGTTCTAGAACTGTGCAGGGAGACCCAAATGGTTCCAGATACTTCAGGTTAGATATGCGGTTGTTGATTAGCTTGAAACATGTCTTGTTGAATTTCTTCACTGTAAGAACCCGGTTGAGTGTATAGCAAGCGGCTGACACTGCTTCTGCCCAAAAGTTGACAGGTAGTTTGGAATCAGCAAGCACCATCCTGGCCGTTTCTATCAGTGTCCTATTTTTCCTTTCTGCTACTCCATTTTGCTACGGAGTATAAGGCGCGCTGAATTCTTGCAGTATACCTCTTTCATCACAATACTCATCCATCTTGTTATTCTTAAACTCTGTACCGTTGTCACTTCTTAATCTTCTGATGCGAGTTCGATACAAGTTTTCAATCTTTCTGAAAAGTGTCATCAAACTTTCAAATGTCTCGTCTTTTGTCTTCAGAAACGTTACCCACGAAAATCTCGAGTAGTCGTCTGTGACTACTAGACAGTAGAGATCACCAGTTATGCTTTTGACGTTCACCGGACCAAAAAGATCCATATGAAGTCTCTCTAACGGTCTCGAGACTGAGTTTACCTTCTTTTGAGGGTGTGATTTCTTCTTTTGCTTGCCTTTGATGCAACTAATGCACTCCCCTTCCAGATGGAAACCTTTCAAATGAACACTGTCTACTAAGTCATTGTGTACAAAGTAGTTCATTTTTCATAGGTGAATATGGCCCATCTTTCGATGCCATAATTGTGACTCCTTTTCGGTGGCTCGTGACATGAAGCAGTGAGCCTGACCCGTGGTAGTAGTGGCTACACTCATGTCCAACACGTACAGATCATTGACTCTTGGTGCTCTCATGATAACCCACTCTTCGGGAACAACAAACCCTGGTTTCAAAATCAAACATTCCTTATCCATAAAGTGTGTTGTATACATACGATCACAAATCTGAGATATGCTCAGAAGATTGTTTTCAAGCTCGGCGATGTAGTTTACTCTTTCAAATGTAACAATACCATTAGATAGAGTTCCTTCACCAACTATACGACCACCTTGATTGCCTGCAAATCTCACATATCCTCCATTAAACCCTCGAACATCGTACAGTAGGGTTTTCTTCCCCGTCATGTGCCGAGAAGCTCCACTATCCATAATCCAACATGAAAGGGATCTTGGAAGCTCCTACACATATCACAAACACTTAGTTAGATTTTGATGCCACCCAAGCCTCTTTTGACTCAGGTAGCTTGACTTTGAGATAAGTTTTTGTAGTGTATAGTGGTGGAAAATTCTTGTCATTCATCTTTAAGCTCTCTTCAGACCCAATCTCAACCTCTTTGTATAGAAAGAAATCATTTTTAGGAGGTTGACCAATGACGGGTGGTCCGTAGGACAACCCTTAAAAGGTCTAAATATATGCACATTCCATGTTTTATTCGGTTAATTGCTTGAACTTGGTAACCACTCTATGTTTGATGATGCAGGTGTTAAAGTACTTAAGATGAGGGATTTAGAAAGATTAGAAGGATGGCGGAAGTTGGCGAAATCGAGAAGTGAGGAAATGGCAAATTGATGAAGAAACAAGGAGAAGAAAGCTACTCAGCACCGTAACCTATGGCTCCCAGCCGTAGGTTACGGCTCCCATCAATTGACAAAAAGACCAGCCATAAATCAGGAGCTCTTGGCCGTAAGACTCACTGCCAGCCGTAACCTACGGCAGGGAGCCGTAGGTTACGGCTCCTGTTGACTTGTTTGGCCATCTTGACTGCCGTAACCTACGGCTGGGAGCCGTAGGTTACGCCTCCGACTGATCCAAAAATGTAACTCTCGCATTTAATTGTCATTTTGAGGGGATTTATGGAGTCTTATCATTGGATTTCGGTTACTACTTCTTGGTGGACGAATTTTGGTGAACTTTTGGAGACTTTTTGGAGAAGAACACTTGTCTAATCATTAGTTTGGTGTGCTTTGATCCATATGAACATTAAAACAAGTTTGATGATGTTGATTCAAGCCATGAGTGGCTAAACATTTGTGATCATCCTGGATTGAAGGTTTACTTTAGACATTTCATGTTTGATTTCATTATTTCTAGAATAACAATCTTTATCTTAATGGTTTGTTTGTTATGGTGTGTGATTGCTTGTTAGTAACTTGTTAATTCTTGCGTTAAACTAATTAGAAACCATACGTTCTTGGTGCCATTGGCAATCGAGATATCATGGGTATAGTTAGGCTTGGGTAAGGGTTGATTGATCATCGGGTAACAACCTCACGTTCTAGGAATCTGAGTACTTAGTTCCCTTTCATCACTGCAAGTAGTCACACACGAGCTATGTCTATGTAGCTCTTTCTAGTAGAAAGTATAACATGAATGTCAATTGAAACTGGAAATCTAGGGTGATCTTTTGTCTCTAATTTGTTTACAACCAAAACACTTCCATTTTGCAATTAGAATAGTAGTCTTAGTTTTAAAATTCAACCAATCAAACCCACTCTTGAATTTGTTTTATTTGCAATTAGATTAATTTAGTCAAGTTAGATATACACTTAGATAACATACATTCCACAAACTCCCTGTGTTCGATACCCACTTACCACTATCTATTTAGTAGTAATTGGATTAAATTTGATTGTGACCACGACATCACGTCAAATTTTGGCGCCGTTGCCGGGGAGTAGTGCGCAACGTGTGTTATTTTATTTCTTTTCTTTTTAAGTTTGTTATTTTTCTGGTTTACGCTGGGTGTGTTAGTGTGCAGGTATTGACAGGTGCATGCGTACTAGGAGCTCTCACAAGCTTTCACCATTAGCATTTGATCCGGAAATCGAACGAACTTTGCGAGCAAACAGAATTTTGTTAAGGGAAAACACAATTAGCGGTTCACCAACAACACCAACTACACCAATTACACCACTGAGATACATGGATCCACCACCACCACTACCCACTACGGGTGAATCTACTCCACCATTTATACCAACATCCACTCAACCTTCACCAAATACCACCATTCCACAAAATACTACCGAACCCACCATAATTCAAAATGTTACACCAACCAACACCACACAACCCATTACTACCCAAGAAGAACCAACCATCACCTTTAATCCTTCCACTACTATACCACCATTATCCCATTTCTTCCCGGGTGCAGGTCCATCATATTCAAGCCATACCATAGCACCAAACTCGACCATTGTTCATGCTACATCGTTTCGACCGTCAAACCAGTTGGGTTTCCAATACTCGACTCTTCCATTTGGGCAATCTTCGGGAATTCAAGGAGATGGGTATGATGAAGGATTTGAGGAGTTTGAAGGTTTTGATGAAGATGGGTATGCTTATGCTTATGGGGGTGATGGTGATCAAGGGGAGTTTGCTTATGAGCAAGGTCAATCTTAAGGAATGTCAAATGTTGGTGGAGTGCCACAACAACAACAACTCATACCACAACACATTAGACCAAGGCCACAAGGGCCACCAATGCAACGCCCTATACCATTGCAACAAGTTTGGCCACAAAATGTTCAACCACAATTTCAAAGGCCAATTCAACACCCACCGATGCCCCAACAACAATTTCAACAACCATTCATACCACAAGGGCATATACCAAGACCAATGGGTCCTATTCGTCCAAGGGGTCGATTGGGTGTACCAAGAAGGAATCTTAGGGAACATGCGAGGGGAATTGAAGCGCATTTTAGGCCGGTAATTACTCACAACCCTTCACCGGTGGTTATTCCTCACAATAATCAAGGAAGAACTTTTGAAGTGAGAACAAATTCTTTGCAAAGTTTGCCGAAATATAAGGGTCTAGCAACGGAGGAACCCTACTTTCATTTGGAGGCCTATGACTCAATTTGCAATACTCTTGGGAGTCAAGGTTTTTCGGCCGATGATATCAAGTTGGTACTATTTCAATTTTCTTTGGAGGATAAGGCAAAGAAGTGGTTCTACACTTTGCCTTCAGCATCTTTTTATACTTGGGCGGAAATGCAACAAATTTTCCTAGACGAATTTTACACCGCCCAAAAGACTAATGATGCTAGAAAAGGGTTGAGGAGTATTCAACAACAACAAGGCGAAATGTTTCATGAAGTCTTCGAGCGCTTTAATATGATGATCAAGAATTGCCCACATCATGGAATTGAACTTTGGGAGTTGATGAATGCCTTCCACGAAGGGTTGAGTGCCGAAGATGCTCGTGATTTAATGTCCATTACAAATGGGTCATTTGGCACAAACTATGAGCATGACGATTGGGAGTTCTTGGAGCAAATGGCAATTACATCGAAGAGGAAAGCTCAAGCATCAAGGAGAGCATGACCGGCCGTTACCCGAACACAAGTGCATGCGGTTGATGATGGTAATGTTCAACCCTCTAACCAAATTTATGATGTTTGTGCTATTTGTAATGAGATAGGTCATGCGGCTGAAAATTGCCAAGGAGGTGATGGGCAATACGAAGAGGTTCATGCTGTATAAGGTCAAGGAGGGGGTGGTAGAAACTATAACATGAATTCCAACACTTACCACCCCGGGTTGAGGAACCACCCAAACTTTCGTTATGGGAACCCTTCAAATCAAGCAAACCCGAATTTCCAAGGAAACCAAGGATTTCAAAGGAAATATCAAACGGGTCAAAGCTCTTCGGGTGGAAACAAAGTAATAGAGATGTTGAAGGCGATGCAAGTTGAAATGCAACGAATGAGTCAACGTGATGAGGTTCGGATGCAAAAGGACGAGGCCCGTGATAAAGCGATTCAAACTTTGACCACCCAAATGGGTCAACTTGCAAGTGAAGTGGCGATATTGAAGAAAGCAAAAGGCCAGCTACTAAGTGACACGGTGATAAATCCCAAAAACATAAAAAGTGTTAATATCAATGTGGTAAGCACCGTTCCTAGTACAAAATTTAATGAAACAATGCTAACTTCTTCGTCTCAAGTGAATGCAGGTTTGGAAAAAGATGCCGAGATCGAGAATGATAAAGAGTATGGAACGCCAATCGTGCCTATCCGAGTGGGGAAACTAAAAATTCCTCATGCATTATTGGATTATGGGGCGAGCATGAGTGTGTTACCGGGTGAGCTATATGACATGTATGATTTCGGTCCGATTGAAGATGTAGACACCATGGTGAGCTTGGCGGATGAGAGTTGGAGGCGTCCACGTGGAATGGTTAAGAACGTTATGATGCGGTTGGGAGAATTTGAATACCCGGTGGATTTTCTGGTTTTAGATTATGCTACTACCACAATGGCGTCACAACAAAGGGTGATTTTGGGTCGACCGTTTCTCTATACGGCAAATGCTCAAATTGATTGTAGAGAAGGAATCATTACTATGACCGAAAAGAACCGTAAGTTGTTATTTGATGTTCATACTAAGATGATTAATTACGATTTTGTTGTAGCGAAGGATATCGGGTATAGTGAAAAGGTGTTTCAAAGAATGAGAAGAAATCACCCACCGGATCGTGAAGAAAGGCATCTGGGTTCAAGCAAGAGCGTATTTGATTACCCACCGAGTCAAAACAAGATGGATGCATTTTGCTCAATGGCATGAGGAAGTGATGGAGATGGCAGGAACCGTTTCTTTGAGCCACCTTAAATAGGGGTGGCACGGTCTGGCTGAAGACCTGAAAACTTAGCGCTGCTCGGGAGGCAACCCGAGGTTCTTCACTGATCTTGTTATTTCTTTAGTTTTCTATGTTTCAGGGCTATGGCAACATTCAAGTGTGGGGAAGATGTGCGGATATTTGTGTGAAGGTGGTGATAGGAAGTCAGATTGTCTCCAACATTGGTTGTGTCAAACTTCGCCAGGTCAATGTACTCTTTCCTTAGTCTTGTTATGTTCTTTAACTTTGAAATAATGGTAGTTAGTTTGTTTGCTGTTGTTAAAAAAAAAGTTTGGTGTGTTAAGCGATCTTTCTCTCAAAACCATACATTGGGACAATGTATCCCAAGTGTGGGGATGAGGGACAAATTTTGAGAATTTTTGAAAAAATTGTTGAAATTTGAACACTTGATATTGTTCCGCATGACATGCCGACACCCATTCCTAGTCTTTTCTTGGTGAGAATTTGAGCCACATATTATTGTTATTGATATTTCTTTGTTTGAGTGGCGGTGTGCGTCGTGTGTTAATAGAACTTGTGTGTGAATACTTGTTAAATCCTAGAGTTAGCATGCTTTTGGAAATGATATGGGAGTTTTAGAAAGCCTCGTCTAGATGTGTGAAGAGTGCGGGATTGGTGGGTTGGACCTCATACTTTACATATATGAGCTTGGTATCGTGAGTGGTGGGGGTTTGGTCTTTAGATTGCCACGTTTGAGCCTTAAACCATTCGGTTGTGACCCAAGCCTACTTCCTATATAAATTTTACCAATTGAGATGACCCGGTTTAGGAATTTAGTATGTAGTGTTGATGTTCTTGTATATATTCTTGAAGTTTATTGTTGAAAAAAAAAAATGAAAATATGATGACAAAAAAAAGAGAAAGAGAAAAATATGAAAAAAAAAGTATTTAGTTGCAATAGTAGTTGAGAATGTTGAAGAAGTTGTGTATATATTTGATGGTTGCTTTGTTAGTGGTAGAAATAAAAACCGGGTCAAATCAATTAGCTCTCGCATATATATTCCACCATTTTCCTACCTTTGCACCTAGCCCCGTTACAACCCGTAAGTCCTTTTTGATTCATAAGCATGCTAGATATTTGTTAGGAGGAGACTTGATTCTTATACAAGCTTATTGTCGCGCACACACACACACGCATTGAGTGGTTTAGCATTATGCTAATAATTCTTGTTACCGAGAGATTTCTGTGAGGGGTGTGTCTTGTGGTACGATTGAAAGTTAGTAAAAGGACGACACATTTTAGCTTGGTTTGCATAATTGATCGCTATGGCTGTGAATAGTTTTGAATGGGTTGCTTGGGACAAGCAACAGGTAAGTGTGGGGATGTGACGGGTGGTCCGTAGGACAACCCTTAAAAGGTCTAAATATATGCACATTCCATGTTTTATTCGATTAATTGCTTGAACTTGGTAACCACTCTATGTTTGATGATGCAGGTGTTAAAGTACTTAAGATGAGGGATTTAGAAAGATTAGAAGGATGGCGGAAGTTGGCGAAATCGAGAAGTGAGGAAATGGCAAATTGATGAAGAAACAAGGAGAAGAAAGCTACTCAGCACCGTAACCTACGGCTCCCATCAATTGACAAAAAGACCAGCCGTAAATCAGGAGCTCTTGGCCGTAAGACTCACTGCCAGCCGTAACCTACGGCAGGGAGCCGTAGGTTACGGCTCCTGTTGACTTGTTTGGCCATTTTGACTGCCGTAACCTACGGCTGGGAGCCGTAGGTTACGCCTCCGACTGATCCAAAAATGTAACTCTCGCATTTAATTGTCATTTTGAGGGGATTTATGGAGTCTTATCATTGGATTTCGGTTACTACTTCTTGGTGGATGAATTTTGGTGAACTTTTGGAGACTTTTTGGAGAAGAACACTTGTCTAATCATTAGTTTGGTGTGCTTTGATCCATATGAACATTAAAACAAGTTTGATGATGTTGATTCAAGCCATGAGTGGCTAAACATTTGTGATCATCCTGGATTGAAGGTTTACTTTAGACATTTCATGTTTGATTTCATTATTTCTAGAATAACAATCTTTATCTTAATGGTTTGTTTGTTATGGTGTGTGATTGCTTGTTAGTAACTTGTTAATTCTCGCGTTAAACTAATTAGAAACCATACGTTCTTGGTGCCGTTGGCAATCGAGATATCATGGGTATAGTTAGGCTTAGGTAAGGGTTGATTGATCATCGGGTAACAACCTCACGTTCTAGGAATCTGAGTACTTAGTTCCCTTTCATCACTGCAAGTAGTCACACACGAGCTATGTCTATGTAGCTCTTTCTAGTAGAAAGTATAACATGAATGTCAATTGAAACTGGAAATCTAGGGTGATCCTTTGTCTCTAATTTGTTTACAACCAAAACACTTCCATTTTGCAATTAGAATAGTAGTCTTAGTTTTAAAAATCAACCAATCAAACCCACTCTTGAATTTATTTTATTTGCAATTAGATTAATTTAGTCAAGTTAGATATACACTTAGATAACATACATTCCACAAACTCCCTGTGTTCGATACCCACTTACCACTATCTATTTAGTAGTAATTGGATTAAATTTGATTGTGACCACGACATCACGTCAACCAAATGATTGGTCTTTCTTTGGTACATCCTTCTTTTCAGAAATAGTAGACTTTTGTTTTTCAAGTTTCTCTTAGTAATCCAAAGGTACATACATCTTCTCAGTGGAAGATGATGATTTCGCAGTCTCAGACACCTTTGGTTTTGGAGAACTTGCTTTCTTTACTTCAGATTTTGGCTTCCAAGTTTGTTGAGACGAAGCAATCCGTTTGTAAAATTTATCAGTTTTAGTTACCACATTCTTTACAGGTTCAGTTTTGAATTTGGAGTTTCATTTTTCAAAACTTTCTTCTCAACAACCATTGGAGCTTTTCCTTTTGCATCAACTTTCCTTTTCTGACTCTCAACAACTTCAGACTTAGGCTTTAAGTTGGTGCACTTTCGTGCAATGTGTCCAACTTTGTTGCACTTGAAGCATGTACGGGTATCAACTTCCCGACTTGTGCCTTCGGTCTGAGGCTGCGAGGCCTTCTTTTCAAAGAAATCTTCATTTGATTTTGAAAAAAATCAGATTCTTGCTCGGAAAGTGAGCTTGAACTTGAACTCTTCACAAACACCTTTTTCTCAACAAACTTTTTGTTTTGAAAGTTCCTTCTTTGATAATTCTTACCACCCTGATATCCACCCGACCATTTGTTTTGATTGTTGTTAGAAAATTGTGGTAGAACAACAGGTTTTTTGTATTAAGCTTTATCTTTTTCAAAGTTTAATTTCCTTTTGGAACGTTTCAAACCTTCGATTTCAGACACATCAATCTCAACCAACTTGAACACATTTTTCAACTTGTCAATATTCACATTTTCCAAAGGAAATTCAAGATCCGAATACAACTTATCTGATCCCGACATCTTGTACATCACAAGATTAGGTTCTTCACTTAAGTTGTTTTTGGATGTTGATTTCGGAATATATTTTCCAAAAAGCATTCTTCATCCTCAGTTGAGTCACTTTCAGATTTCAAAACATTTTCAACCATACTTTTAACAACTTTGGACTGAACACTGTCTTCATCGGATGATGAAGTGAATGTGATATCGATTGATTCTGGAAGTTTAACCTCATTTGTTTTATTATCATTAACCAACCCGGACTTTTTCTTTGAAAAATTATTTAATACTGGCGGTGGAACCTGATGATACCCAACCCCGGTTCCGTCCGAATAAACATCTTCGCCAGCTTTGTTCTTCCCGATTGGTTTAGGAACGAAATGTTGAAGAGCAAAACTTGCGGAGTTGTAACTGTTAAGTTTCAGATTGATTCGTTTATTTTCAATCTTAGCTTCCTGTAACTGAAGCTTCAGATTAGCAATCTCATCTAACTGTTGGTTGATTTGCTTCTCTTTCGACTGAAGTACTCCTGACAGTTGGAGATTTTCTTTGGTTGTTTTTTCGTTTCTTTCATCAGAATCTTTTGTTGTTCTTTTTAGCTTCTCGTAATTTTTAGAAAGTTGACGGTTTTCATGAATTAACTTTTCATTTTCTTTCCTGATTCGTTCTACGTCAATTTTATCTTTTTCAAGTTTATCATTTAATTCTTTTATTCGATCATTTGAAGCTTTTACCAATTTGTCACGACTTAAGATCTGATTTTCAACTTCTTTGACTCTTTCTGTCAGTTCTTCAGTCTTTTTACCACTGAGGTAAGCATGTGTGCTACAAACCTTGCAGTCTTTCATGCAATTTTTGCAGTTACTTTCACTTTTGGCTTTATCAGTCTTACCTGACTCATTTGTTGAATCATTAGAACTGACCTTGCTCTTTAACTCAGTTCCAGACTTAGAATCTACCTCTAACTCTTTCGCTGCAAGAACTTTGTCAGCCATTTTCTTCAGATTTTCTGTTGTAAATTATTTCATCGTGTCGATTATCCCATCATCGACCTTTTTTGACTGAAGCTCCTTTTCTTTCTCTTCAGTTTCTGTTGCCCACCACATTCTCTGTCTTGCTTCTTCCTCTTCTGCTATTTGCTCGATGAGAGTTTCAACACTGACTGATGATGGTTCAACAACTATGTTTCCTTTAGGATCCAAATAACATTCCCGATCAACATCCCATCTTTTTGCGCTTTTTTCCTCTTTCCATGTTTGATAGATTTTATCTTTCATGCATTGGGCTAACATCTTCCTGTTGACATATTTTACTTCTTCTGTTCGGGTATCTTTGAAAGGAACAATTTTTGTCATAAAGGCATAACCCACTGCATCTTCTTCCGGTAACAACTCACTCCAATCAAATCCCTCATCATCATGGATAACAGCTAATGCTCTCGACTTTTCTTTGGGATTTTCTTCTATCTGTTTCATTCGTGGAGGTTCGGCTTTGTTTTGATGATAGATGGCTCTTTTATAATAATCCTCACGGAAAGGGTTGGCCGTTTAATCAGCAACTACATTTCGACATTCTTGTTTAAAATGCCCCCTTTGCTTGCATTTAAAGTATGTAACCTTCGATTTATCAAAACCTAGCTTTGTTGAAGGTCCACCAATGGAGTGTCTGCCTGTTATCTCCATGAATCTCTGAGCCCTTCTGACCGCAGTCGCCATACACCATCTAATGTCAATCAACTCCATCTTTTCGGGGTCAATTTGATCATAATCTTCCGTGGTGAGGTTGGTGTTTCCGATCTTTCCAGCAACAAGGCTCTCATATGATTCCAAGACGGATGCCAAAAACACCATTTGTTGCTTGGTTGCTTCTTCGCTGAAGTTTTGTGCATTGTTGAGGTCTACAGCAATATTGCACTGGAACATGTTTTTCGGAACTGATTGTTGTTGTTGACTTGGAGCAGTTGAAGATGATCCTCTATGATAACCACTGCTTGGACTTTCTTGATTTGTCATGTTTGAGTTTTCTGCTGAGAATGCAGTCTTTGGTGACACAGTTTTTGGAATCATACTTCCTCGATAATATAAATCAACATTTTGTTGATACGAGGAGTTGTTGACTTTGTTCGTCTTCCTGATTTCCAATTCATGACTTTCCAACCTTTCAATTAAAAAATCAACTGTCAGATCAGTCTACTTCACTGTGTTCTTCAACATTAACGCAAAATACTGCCAATCTTTCTCATCAGGCAGTGAGTCAAACAACTTATCAACCAATTCTTCCTGTGTGAACACAATTTCATATCTTGCAAGTTCCATCTTTTAGTGACCGAATCTTTCTATCATCTTTGACACAGACTCATTTTTCATACACCCAAACAGATCGAATTCTTTTTTCATCAATTTCTTCTTGTTTTTAACAATTTCGGCACCACCCACACACTTCATCTTTAATTTCTCCCATAAATCTCTGGAATCTTTGTAGTCAATTAATGATATAATGTCTTCCCTCACTGATTGATGTAGTAAGGCGATGCATTTCTGTTCTGCAATGAACCTTTCTTGTTCAGTATCATTTAAATTTTCATAGTCAGTTCTTCCGATGTCAAAACCATTTCTCAAACTCTTCCAACTTAGGTATGCAAATGCCTTCAGCCATTCCTCAAACCTACTTGCCCATCTGTTGTATTCCTCTATGGCCATTAGCTTGGGCGGTTTGTTGTAGGTACCATAGGCATTATCAACACTCAAAGAATCAGCAATGGTTTTCCTATGGTTCGGATTTGGTGCTGAGGTGTTCGTGTTGTCTGATGTTGTCTCTCCTGTGCTGCTAGTGTAAGTAAATACATCACTAAACGGATTCAGAAAATCAACCCCCATCTTTAAGTACCTGAAACAATTAACAATCACATAGACAATTTTTTGTGATTTTTTTAAAGAAAAACTTCACACTGGTACTAGTTCACTTCGTGCGAACTGAAGCAAATCAACTCCCGTGAACTGTTGTAGTTTCAAACGACCTAGAACAACCTGACTTGATGCGAATTGAACTGGTACGAATTGACCTGGTATGAATTGACCTAGATGTTCAATTCGTGCGAACTGACAACAATTAATGCGAACTGGACCAAACTTTCTACTTCAAGCGAACTGATCCACCAAGACTCAATCCATGCAAACTGGATGAATATTCAAGCGAAATGGATTTCAAGCGAACTGGAAGTATGATTCACACGAAATGGAACTTTGGTGCGAATTGGAAGTCAATTTCAAGCGAGGTGGTTCATTTCATGCGAACTGGGAGTCAACTTCAAACGAATTGGACCTTATGGTGCGACCTGGGTCAATTTCAAGCGAAATGGAAGTCCATTTCGTATGAACTGATGTCTCTTTCAAACGAATTGGCAACTTCAAGTGAACTGGGATCCAATTCGTGCGAAATGGAGGTCCAATCTAATCAATCCGTGTGAAATGGAGGTCTCGTTCAAACGAATTGAAGCTGATGTCACACGATCGGACGGTTTTTGCCAAAAATGATCAAGTTTTATGTCTATTTTAGGTCTGATTCTTTCAAGGATTTGATAAAACTGTGTTTTGCTTATTATATGTGAAAATCAAGCCATTTTAACTGTAAAATCTTAGTTAATTTAGGAAAATGTGAAGAAGAATGAGTAAAAATCAGAAAATTCGGTGAAAACAAGCTGCATCGGTAAGAACTCTTCCTCCTGAGCTCTGATACCACTTTTAGGATCGTTGTACGACCTAAACGAGTCGAATAGAAGAGTTTTAATCCGAATCAAATGCGGAATTCGAAGATATGGACTTGATTACAGCTTAATTCACGCTTAGATTCACTTATTTATTGATTTCAAAGCTATACAGATCACTTGACAATTTAGCAGCACCTCGGCTCTGAAATCTACAACCTTACAAATGACAACCATGCTCAGGTATTTATAGATGAAGGCCAATTCACATGGAATGGACATTGTCATTTCGTGCGAAATGGTCACTTGGCCATTTCGTACGAAATAGCTTTATCCATTTCGTGTGAACTAGTCAATCAACATAAAAACCCTAACTTCTTGACTTCTGAGCACTGGTTTATCCTATCTAGATACAAGACTCGATACAAGACAAAGTTGACAGACATATGCACCAACACATTGCTCTTGATTTTCTTGACTGTATATCTCTTAAATGTCAACATATACAAGTGTGATTTAGTTGACGAAGAATTCTCAATGCCGAGAACCTCAATCAGAGAGTAAAAAAGGCGTAAGGTTCACAATGCTGTAAAACTAAAATGGGATATGCCGGGCTAGAATTCGAGTTACAGGAACAAGGGCCAAACCAACCACCCAAGAATGGAATCGTCGAGGGAAAATACTTGACAACCTCCTGGAAGCAGCTTTTCTTTCCACCAGACCTTTCTCCATCAATTAGGAATCTGATGCCGTCACTAAACAGATTCCTAAAATTGTAGCCATTTTTTGAATTTTTATTTTTTGGTGTCTAATCCGTATATATATCACCATTGCTCTTGATTTTCTTGACTATATATCTCTTAAATGTCAACATATACATGTGTGATTTAGTTAACGAAGATTTTTCAATGCCGAGAACCTCGATCAGTGAGTAAAAAAGGCGTAAGTTCACAATGGTGTAAAACTAAAATGGGATATACCGGGCTAGGATTCGAGTTACAGGAACAAGGGCCAAACCAACCACTCAAAATGGAATCGTCGAGCGAAAACACTTGACAACCTCCTGGAAGCAGCTTTTCTTGCCCCCAGACCTTTCTCCATTAATTAGGAATCTGATGCCGTCACTAAACACATTCCTTAAATTGTAGTTATTTTTTGAGTGTTCATTTTTTGGTGTCTAATCCGCATATATATCACCATTGCTCTTGATTTTCTTGACTGTATATCTCTTAAATGTCAACATATACACGTGTGATTTAATTTAAGAAGAGTTTTCAATGCCGAGAACCTCGATCAGAGAGTAAAAAAGGCGTAAGGTTCACAATGGTGTAAAATTAAATGGGATATACCCGGCTAGGATTCGAGTTACAGGAACAAGGGCCAAACCAACCACCCAAGAATGGAATCGTCGAGTGAAAACACACGACAACCTGCTGGAAGCAGCTTTTCTTGCCACCAGATCTTTCTCCATCAATTTCGAATCCGATGCCGTCACTAAACACATCCTTAAATTGTAGCCATTTTTGAGTGTTTAATTTTTGGTGTCTAATCCGCATATAAATCACCATTGCTCTCGATTTTCTTGTCTGTATATCTCTTAAATGTCAACATATACACGTGTGATTTAATTTATGAAGATTTTTCAATGTCGAGAACCACGATCAGAGAGTAAAAAAAGCGTAACGTTCACAATGGTGTAAAACTAAAATGGGATATTTCGGGCTAGGATTCGAGTTACCGAAAAAGGGCCAAACCAACCACCCAAGAATGGAATCGTCGAGCGAAAACACATGACAACTTGCTGGAAGCAGCTTTTCTTGCCACCAGACCTTTCTCCATCAATTAGGAATCTGATACAGTCACTAAACACATTCCTTAAATTGAAGCCATTTTTTAGTTTTTAATTTTTGGTGTCTAATTCGCATATATATATATCACCATTGCTCTTGATTTTCTTGACTGTATATCTCTTAAATATCAACATAGTGTGATTTAGTTTATGAAGATTTTTCAGTGCCGAGAACCTTGATCAGAGAGTAATACTAAAATGGGATATACCGGGCTAGGATTCGAGTTACAGGAACAAGGGCCAAACCAACCACCCAAGAATGGAATCGTCGAGCGAAAACACTTGACAACCTCCATCAATTAGGAATCTGATGCCGTCATATAACTCATTCCTTAAATTGTAGCCATTTTTTGAGTGTTTATTTTTTGGTGTCTAATCCGCATATATGTCACCATTGCTCTTGATTTTCTTGACTGTATATCTCTTAAATGTCAACATATACACGTGTGATTTAGTTTACGAAGATTTTTCCATGCCGAGAACCTTGATCAGAGAGTAAAAAATGTGTAAGGTTCACAATGGTGTTAAACTAAACTGGGATATACAGGGCTAGGATTCGAGTTACTGGAACAAGGGCCAAACCATCCACCCAAGAATGGAATCGTCGAGCGGAAACACTTGACAACCTCCTGGAAGCAGCTTTTCTTGCCACCAGACCTTTCTCCGTCAATTAGGAAGCTGATGCCGTCACTATACACATTCCTTAAATTGTAGCCATTTATTGAGTGTTTATTTTTTGGTGTCAAATCCGCATATATATCACCATTGCTCTAGATTTCCTTGACTGTATATCTCTTAAATATCAACATAGTGTGATTTAGTTTATGAAGATTTTTCAATGCCGAGAACCCTGATCAGAGAGTAAAAAATGCGTAAGGTTCACAATGGTGTAATACTAAAATGGGATATACGGGGCTAGGATTCGAGTTACAGGAACAAGGGCCAAACCAACCACCCAAGAATGGAATCGTCGAGCGAAAACACTTGACAACCTCCTGGATGCAGCTTTTCTTGCCACCAGACCTTTCTCCATCAATTAGGAATCTGATGCCGTCACTAAACACATTCCTTAAATTGTAGCCATTTTTTGAGTGTTTATTTTTTGGTGTCTAATCCGCATATATATCACCATTGCTCTTAATTCATTGAATGTATATCTCTTAAATGTCAACATATACACGTGTGATTTAGTTTACGAATATTTTTTAATGCCGAGAACCTCGATCAGAGAGTAAAAAAGGCGTAAGGTTCACAATGGTGTAAAACTAAAAGGGGATATACCGGGCTAGGATTCGAGTTACAGGAACAAGGGCCAAACCAACCACCCAAGTATGGAATCATCGAGCGAAAACACATGACAACCTGCTGGAAACAGCTTTTCTTGCCACCAGACCTTTCTCTATTAATTAGGAATCTGATGCCGTCACTAAACACAATCCTTAAATTGTAGCCGTTTTTTGAGTGTTCATTTTTTGGTGTCTAATCCGCATATATATCACCATTGCCCATGATTTTCTTGACTGTATATCTCTTAAATGTCAACATATACACGTGTGATTTAATTTAAGAAGAGTTTTCAATGCCGAGAACCTCGATCAGAGAGTAAAAAAGGCGTAAGGTTCACAATGGTGTATAACTAAAATGGGATATACCGGGCTAGGATTCGAGTTACAGGAACAAGGGAGAAACCAACCACCCAAGAATGGAATCGTCGAGTGAAAACACACGACAACCTGCTGGAAGCAGCTTTTCTTGCCACCAGACCTTTCTCCATCAATTAGGAATCTGATGTCTTCACTAAACACATTCCTTAAATTGTAGCCATTTTTGAGTGTTTAATTTTTGGTGTCTAATCCGCATAAAAATCACCATTACTCTCGATTTTCTTGACTGTATATCTCTTAAATGTCAACATATACACGTGTGATTTAATTTACGAAGATTTTTCAATGTCAAGAACCACGATCAGAGAGTAAAAAAAGCGTAACGTTCACGATGGTGTAAAACTAAAATGGGATATTTCGGGCTAGGATTCGAGTTACCGGAACAAGGGCCAAACCAACCACCCAAGAATGGAATCGTCGAGCGAAAACACATGACAACCTGCTGGAAGCAGCTTTTCTTGCCACCAGACCTTTCTCCATCAATTAGGAATCTGATACCGTCACTAAACACATTCCTTAAATTGAAGCCATTTTTTAGTTTTTAATTTTTGGTGTCTAATCCGCATATATATCACCATTGCTCTTGATTTTCTTGAATGTATATCTCTTAAATATCAACATAGTGTGATTTAGTTTATGAAGAATTTTCAATGCCGAGAACCTTGATCAGAGAGTAAAAAAGGCGTAAGGTTCACAATGGTGTAATACTAAAATGGGATATACCGGGCTAGGATTCGAGTTACAGGAACAAGGGCCAAACCAACCACCCAAGAATGGAATCGTCGAGCGAAAACACTTGACAACCTCCATCAGTTAGGAATTTGATGCCGTCACATAACACATTCCTTAAATTGTAGCCATTTTTTGAGTGTTTATTTTTTGGTGTCTAATCCGCATATATGTCACCATTGCTCTTGATTTTCTTGACTGTATATCTCTTAAATGTCAACATATACACGTGTGATTTAGTTTACGAAGATTTTTCCATGCCGAGAACCTTGATCAGAGAGTAAAAAAGGTGTAAGGTTCACAATGGTGTAAAACTAAAATGGGATATACCGGGCTAGGATTCGAGTTACAGGAACAAGGGCCAAACCAACCACCCAAGTATGGAATCATCGAGCGAAAACACATGACATCCTCCTGTAAGCAGCTTTTTTTGCCACCAGACCTTTCTCCATCAATTAGGAATCTGATGCCGTCACTAAACACATTCCTTAAATTGTAGTTATTTTTTGAGTGTTTATTTTTTGGTGTCTAATCCGCATATATATATATCACCGTTGCTCTCGATTTTCGTGACTGTATATCTCTTAAAAGTCAACATATACACGTGTGATTTAATTTACGAATATTTTTCAATGTCAAGAACCATGATCAGAGAGTAAAAAAAGCGTAACGTTCACGATGGTGTAAAACTAAAATGGGATATTTCGAGCTAGGATTCGAGTTACCGGAACAAGGGCCAAACCAACCACCCAAGAATGGAACCGTCAAGCGAAAACACATGACAACCTGCTGGAAGCAGCTTTTCTTGCCACCAGACCTTTCTCCATCAATTAGGAATCTGATACCGTCACTAAACACATTCCTTAAATTGAAGCCATTTTTTAGTTTTTAATTTTTGGTGTCTAATCCGCATATATATCACCATTGCTCTTGATTTTCTTGACTGTATATCTCTTAAATATCAACATAGTGTGATTTAGTTTATGAAGATTTTTCAATGTCGAGAACCTTGATCAGAGAGTAAAAAAGGCGTAAGGTTCACAATGGTGTAATACTAAAATGGGATATACCGGGCTAGGATTCGAGTTACAGGAACAAGGGCCAAACCAACCACCCAAGAATGGAATCGTCGAGCGAAAACACTTGACAACCTCCATCAATTAGGAATCTGATGCCGTCACATAACACATTCCTTAAATTGTAGCCATTTTTTGAGTGTTTATTTTTTGGTGTCTAATCCGCATATATGTCACCATTGCTCTTGATTTTCTTGACTGTATATCTCTTAAATGTCAACATATACACGTGTGATTTAGTTTACGAAGATTTTTCCTTGCCGAGAACCTTGATCAGAGAGTAAAAAAGGTGTAAGGTTCACAATGGTGTAAAACTAAAATGGGATATACCGGGCTAGGATTCGAGTTACTGGAACAAGGGCCAAACCATCCACCCAAGAATGGAATCGTCGAGCGAAAATACTTGACAACCTCCTGGAAGCAGCTTTTCTTACCACCAGACCTTTCTCCATCAATTAGGAATCTGATGCCGTCACTAAACACATTCCTTAAATTTTAGCCATTTATTGAGTGTTTATTTTTTGGTGTCTAATCCGCATATATATCACCATTGCTCTAGATTTTCTTGAATGTATATCTCTTAAATATCAACATAGCGTGATTTAGTTTATGAAGATTTTTCAATGCCGAGAACCTTGATCAGAGAGTAAAAAATGCATAAGGTTCACAATGGTGTAATACTAAAATGGGATATACGGGGCTAGGATTCGAGTTACAGGAACAAAGGCCAAACCAACCACCCAAGAATGGAATCGTCGAGCGAAAACACTTGACAACCTCCTGGATGCAGCTTTTCTTGCCACCTGACCTTTCTCCATCAATTAGGAATCTGATGCCGTCACTAAACACATTCCTTAAATTGTAGCCATTTTTTGAGTGTTTATTTTTTGGTGTCTAATCCGCATATATGTCACAATTGCTCTTAATTTTCTTGAATGTATATCTCTTAAATGTCAACATATACACGTGTGATTTAGTTTACGAATATTTTTTAATGCCGAGAACCTCGATCAGAGAGTAAAAAAGGCGTAAGGTTCACAATGGTGTAAAACTAAAAGGGGATATACCGGGCTAGGATTCGAGTTACAGGAACAAGGGCCAAACCAACCACCCAAGTATGGAATCATCGAGCGAAAACACATGACATCCTCCTGTAAGCAGCTTTTTTTGCCACCAGACCTTTCTCCATCAATTAGGAATCTGATGCCGTCACTAAACACATTCCTTAAATTGTAGTTATTTTTTGAGTGTTTATTTTTTGGTGTCTAATCCGCATATATATATATCACCATTGCTCTCGATTTTCGTGACAGTATATCTCTTAAAAGTCAACATATACACGTGTGATTTAATTTACGAATATTTTTCAATGTCAAGAACCATGATCAGAGAGTAAAAAAAGCGTAACGTTCACGATGGTGTAAAACTAAAATGGGATATTTCGGGCTAGGATTCGAGTTACCGGAACAAGGGCCAAACCAACCACCCAAGAATGGAATCGTCGAGCGAAAACACATGACAACCTGCTGGAAGCAGCTTTTCTTGCCACCAGACCTTTCTCCATCAATTAGGAATCTGATACCGTCACTAAACACATTCCTTAAATTGAAGCCATTTTTTAGTTTTTAATTTTTGGTGTCTAATCCACATATATATCACCATTGCTCTTGATTTTCTTGACTGTATATCTCTTAAATATCAACAGAGTGTGATTTAGTTTATGAAGATTTTTCAATGCCGAGAACCTTGATCAGAGAGTAAAAAAGGCGTAAGGTTCACAATGGTGTAATACTAAAATGGGATATACCGGGCTAGGATTCGAGTTACAGGAACAAGGGCCAAACCAACCACCCAAGAATGGAATCGTCGAGCGAAAACACTTGACAACCTCCATCAATTAGGAATCTGATGCCGTCACATAACACATTCCTTAAATTGTAGCCATTTTTTGAGTGTTTATTTTTTGGTGTCTAATCCGCATATATGTCACCATTGCTCTTGATTTTCTTGACTGTATATCTCTTAAATGTCAACATATACACGTGTGATTTAGTTTACGAAGATTTTTCCATGCCGAGAACCTTGATCAGAGAGTAAAAAAGGTGTAAGGTTCACAATGGTGTAAAACTAAAATGGGATATACCGGGCTAGGATTCGAGTTACTGGAACAAGGGCCAAACCATCCACCAAAGAATGGAATCGTCGAGCGAAAACACTTGACAACCTCCTGGAAGCAGCTTTTCTTACCACCAGACCTTTCTCCATCAATTAGGAATCTGATGCCGTCACTAAACACATTCCTTAAATTGTAGCCATTTAATGAGTGTTTATTTTTTGGTGTCTAATCCGCATATATATCACCATTGCTCTAGATTTTCTAGACTGTATATCTCTTAAATATCAACATAGTGTGATTTAGTTTATGAAGATTTTTCAATGCCGAGAACCTTGATTAGAGAGTAAAAAATGCGTAAGGTTCACAATGGTGTAATACTAAAATGGGATATACGGGGCTAGGTTTCGAGTTACAGGAACAAGGGCCAAACTAACCACCCAAGAATGGAATCGTCGAGCGAAAACACTTGACAACCTCCTGGATGCAGCTTTTCTTGCCACCAGACCTTTCTCCATCAATTAGAAATCTGATGCCGTCACTAAACACATTCCTTAAATTGTAGCCATTTTTTGAGTGTTTATTTTTTGGTGTCTAATCCGCATATATATCACCATTGCTCTTAATTTTCTTGAATATATATCTCTTAAATGTCAACATATACACGTGTGATTTAGTTTACGAATATTTTTTAATGCCGAGAACCTCGATCAGAGAGTAAAAAAGGCGTAAGGTTCACAATGGTGTAAAACTAAAAGGGGATATACCGGGCTAGGATTCGAGTTAGAGGAACAAGGGCCAAACAAACCACCCAAGTATGGAATCATCGAGCGAAAACACATGACATCCTCCTGTAAGCAGCTTTTTTTGCCACCAGACCTTTCTCCATCAATTAGGAATCTGATGCCGTCACTAAACACATTCCTTAAATTGTAGTTATTTTTTGAGTGTTTATTTTTTGGTGTGTAATCCGCATATATATATATATCACCATTGCTCTCGATTTTCGTGACTGTATATCTCTTAAAAGTCAACATATACACGTGTGATTTAATTTACGAATATTTTTCAATGTCAAGAACCATGATCAGAGAGTAAAAAAAGCGTAACGTTCACGATGGTGTAAAACTAAAATGGGATATTTCGGGCTAAGATTCGAGTTATCGGAACAAGGGCCAAATCAACCACCCCAGAATGGAATCGTCGAGCGAAAACACATGACAACCTGCTGGAAGCAGCTTTTCTTGCCACCAGACCTTTCTCCATCAATTAGGAATCTGATACCGTCACTAAACACATTCCTTAAATTGAAGCCATTTTTTAGTTTTTAATTTTTGGTGTCTAATCCACATATATATCACCATTGCTCTTGATTTTCTTGACTGTATATCTCTTAAATATCAACAGAGTGTGATTTAGTTTATGAAGATTTTTCAATGCCGAGAACCTTGATCAGAGAGTAAAAAAGGCGTAAGGTTCACAATGGTGTAATACTAAAATGGGATATACCGGGCTAGGATTCGAGTTACAGGAACAAGGGCCAAACCAACCACCCAAGAATGGAATCGTCGAGCGAAAACACTTGACAACCTCCATCAATTAGGAATCTGATGCCGTCACATAACACATTCCTTAAATTGTAGCCATTTTTTGAGTGTTTATTTTTTGGTGTCTAATCCGCATATATGTCACCATTGCTCTTGATTTTCTTGACTGTATATCTCTTAAATGTCAACATATACACGTGTGATTTAGTTTACGAAAATTTTTCCATGTCGAGAACCTTGATCAGAGAGTAAAAAAGGTGTAAGGTTCACAATGGTGTAAAACTAAAATGGGATATACCGGGCTAGGATTCGAGTTACTGGAACAAGGGCCAAACCATCCACCAAAGAATGGAATCGTCGAGCGAAAACACTTGACAACCTCCTGGAAGGCTTTTCTTACCACCAGACCTTTCTCCATCAATTAGGAATCTGATGCCGTCACTAAACACATTCCTTAAATTGTAGCCATTTAATGAGTGTTTATTTTTTGGTGTCTAATCCGCATATATATCACCATTGCTCTAGATTTTCTTGACTGTATATCTCTTAAATATCAACATAGTGTGATTTAGTTTATGAAGATTTTTCAATGCCGAGAACCTTGATTAGAGAGTAAAAAATGCGTAAGGTTCACAATGGTGTAATACTAAAATGGGATATACGGGGCTAGGATTCGAGTTACAGGAACAAGGGCCATACTAACCACCCAAGAATGGAATCGTCGAGCGAAAACACTTGACAACCTCCTGGATGCAGCTTTTCTTGCCACCAGACCTTTCTCCATCAATTAGAAATCTGATGCCGTCACTAAACACATTCCTTAAATTGTAGCCATTTTTTGAGTGTTTATTTTTTGGTGTCTAATCCGCATATATATCACCATTGCTCTTAATTTTCTTGAATATATATCTCTTAAATGTCAACATATACACGTGTGATTTAGTTTACGAATATTTTTTAATGCCGAGAACCTCGATCAGAGAGTAAAAAAGGCGTAAGGTTCACAATGGTGTAAAACTAAAAGGGGATATACCGGGCTAGGATTCGAGTTACAGGAACAAGGGCCAAACCAACCACCCAAGTATGGAATCATCGAGCGAAAACACATGACATCCTCCTGTAAGCAGCTTTTTTTGCCACCAGACCTATCTCCATCAATTAGGAATCTGATGCCGTCACTAAACACATTCCTTAAATTGTAGTTATTTTTTGAATGTTTATTTTTTGGTGTCTAATCCGCATATATATATATCACCATTGCTCTCGATTTTCGTGACTGTATATCTCTTAAAAGTCAACATATACACGTGTGATTTAATTTACGAATATTTTTCAATGTCAAGAACCATGATCAGAGAGTAAAAAAAGCGTAACGTTCACGATGGTGTAAAACTAAAATGGGATATTTCGGGCTAGGATTCGAGTTATCGGAACAAGGGCCAAACCAACCACCCAAGAATGGAATCGTCGAGCGAAAACACATGACAACCTGCTGGAAGCAGCTTTTCTTGCCACCAGACCTTTCTCCATCAATTAGGAATCTGATACCGTCACTAAACACATTCCTTAAATTGAAGCCATTTTTTAGTTTTTAATTTTTGGTGTCTAATCCACATATATATCACCATTGCTCTTGATTTTCTTGACTGTGTATCTCTTAAATATCAACAGAGTGTGATTTAGTTTATGAAGATTTTTCAATGCCGAGAACATTGATCAGAGAGTATAAAAGGCGTAAGGTTCACAATGGTGTAATACTAAAATGGGATATACCGGGCTAGGATTCGAGTTACAGGAACAAGGGCCAAACCAACCACCCAAGAATGGAATCGTCGAGCGAAAACACTTGACAACCTCCATCAATTAGGAATCTGATGCCGTCACATAACACATTCCTTAAATTGTAGCCATTTTTTGAGTGTTTATTTTTTGGTGTCTAATCCGCATATATGTCACCATTGCTCTTGATTTTCTTGACTGTATATCTCTTAAAAGTCAACATATACACGTGTGATTTAGTTTACGAAGATTTTTCCATGTCGAGAACCTTGATCAGAGAGTAAAAAAGGTGTAAGGTTCACAATGGTGTAAAACTAAAATGGGATATACCGGGCTAGGATTCGAGTTACTGGAACAAGGGCCAAACCATCCACCAAAGAATGGAATCGTCGAGCGAAAACACTTGACAACCTCCTGGAAGGCTTTTCTTACCACCAGACCTTTCTCCATCAATTAGGAATCTGATGCCGTCACTAAACACATTCCTTAAATTGTAGCCATTTAATGAGTGTTTATTTTTTGGTGTCTAATCCGCATATATATCACCATTGCTCTAGATTTTCTTGACTGTATATCTCTTAAATATCAACATAGTGTGATTTAGTTTATGAAGATTTTTCAATGCCGAGAACCTTGATTAGAGAGTAAAAAATGCGTAAGGTTCACAATGGTGTAATACTAAAATGGGATATACGGGGCTAGGATTCGAGTTACAGGAACAAGGGCCATACTAACCACCCAAGAATGGAATCGTCGAGCGAAAACACTTGACAACCTCCTGGATGCAGCTTTTCTTGCCACCAGACCTTTCTCCATCAATTAGAAATCTGATGCCGTCACTAAACACATTCCTTAAATTGTAGCCCTTTTTTGAGTGTTTATTTTTTGGTGTCTAATCCGCATATATATCACCATTGCTCTTAATTTTCTTGAATGTATATCTCTTAAATGTCAACATATACACGTGTGATTTAGTTTACGAATATTTTTTAATGCCGAGAACCTCGATCAGAGAGTAAAAAAGGCGTAAGGTTCACAATGGTGTAAAACTAAAAGGGGATATACCGGGCTAGGATTCGAGTTACAGGAACAAGGGCCAAACCAACCACCCAAGTATGGAATCATCGAGCGAAAACACATGACATCCTCCTGTAAGCAGCTTTTTTTGCCACCAGACCTATCTCCATCAATTAGGAATCTGATGCCGTCACTAAACACATTCCTTAAATTGTAGTTATTTTTTGAGTGTTTATTTTTTGGTGTCTAATCCGCATATATATATATATATATATATATATATATATATATATATATATATCAGCATTGCTCTTGATTTTCTTGACTGTATATCTCTTAAATGTCAACAAATACACATGTGATTTAGTTTACGAAGATTTTTCAATGCTGAGAACCTCGATCTTAGAGTAAAAAAGGCGTAAGGTTTACAATGGTGTAAAACTAAAATGGGACATACCGGGCAAGGATTCGAGTTACAAGAACAAGGGCCAAACCAACCACCCAAGAATGGAATCATCGAGTGAAAACACTTGACAACCTCCTGGAAGCAGCTTTTCTTGCCACCAGACCTTTCTCCATCAATTAGGAATCTGATGTCGTTAGTAAAACACATTCCTTTAATCGTAGCCATTTTTGAGGGTTTATTTTTTGGTGTCTAATCCGCATATATATCACCATTGCTCTTTATTTTCTTGTCCGTGTATCTCTTATATGTCAACATATACACGTGTGATTTAGTTTACGAAGATTTTTCAACGCCGAGAACCTCGATCAGAGAGTAAAAAAGGCGTAAGGTTCATAATGGTGTAAAACTAAAATGGGATATACCGGGCTAGGATTCGAGTTACAAGAACAAGGGCCAAACCAACCACCCAAGAATGGAATCGTCGAGCGAAAACACTTGACAACCTCCTGGAAGCAGATTATCTTGCCACCAGACCTTTCTCCATCAATTACGAATCTGATGCCGTCACTATACACATTCCTTAAATTGTACCTATTTTTTGAGTGTTTATTTTTTGGTGTCTAATCCGCATATATATCACCATTGCTCTTGATTTTCGTGACTGTATATCTCTTAAAAGTCAACATATACACGTGTGATTTAATTTACGAATATTTTTCAATGTCAAGAACCATGATCAGAGAGTAAAAAAAGCGTAACGTTCACGATGGTGTAAAACTAAAATGGGATATTTCGGGCTAGGATTTGAGTTACCGGAACAAGGGCCAAACCAACCACCCAAGAATGGAATCGTCGAGCGAAAACACATGACAACCTGCTGGAAGCAGCTTTTCTTGCCACCAGACCTTTCTCCATCAATTAGGAATCTGATACCGTCACTAAACACATTCCTTAAATTGAAGCCATTTTTTAGTTTTTAATTTTTGGTGTCTAATCCGCATATATATCACCACTGCTCTTGATTTTCTTGACTGTATATCTCTTAAATATCAACATAGTGTGATTTAGTTTATGAAGATTTTTCAATGTCGAGAACCTTGATCAGAGAGTAAAAAAGGCGTAAGGTTCACAATGGTGTAATACTAAAATGGGATATACCGGGCTAGGATTCGAGTTACAGGAACAAGGGCCAAACCAACCACCCAAGAATGGAATCGTCGAGCGAAAACACTTGACAACCTCCATCAGTTAGGAATCTGATGCCGTCACATAACACATTCCTTAAATTGTAGCCATTTTTTGACTGTTTATTTTTTGGTGTCTAATCCGCATATATGTCACCATTGCTCTTGATTTTCTTGACTGTATATCTCTTAAATGTCAACATATACACGTGTGATTTAGTTTACGAAGATTTTTCCATGCCGAGAACCTTGATCAGAGAGTAAAAAAGGTGTAAGGTTCACAATGGTGTAAAACTAAAATGGGATATACCGGGCTAGGATTCGAGTTACTGGAACAAGGGCCAAACCATCCACCCAAGAATGGAATCGTCGAGCGAAAATACTTGACAACCTCCTGGAAGCAGCTTTTCTTACCACCAGACCTTTCTCCATCAATTAGGAATCTGATGCCGTCACTAAACACATTCCTTAAATTGTAGCCATTTATTGAGTGTTTATTTTTTGGTGTCTAATCCGCATATATATCACCATTGCTCTAGATTTTCTTGAATGTATATCTCTTAAATATCAACATAGCGTGATTTAGTTTATGAAGATTTTTCAATGCCGAGAACCTTGATCAGAGAGTAAAAAATGCATAAGGTTCACAATGGTGTAATACTAAAATGGGATATACGGGGCTAGGATTCGAGTTACAGGAACAAAGGCCAAACCAACCACCCAAGAATGGAATCGTCGAGCGAAAACACTTGACAACCTCCTGGATGCAGCTTTTCTTGCCACCTGACCTTTCTCCATCAATTAGGAATCTGATGCCGTCACTAAACACATTCCTTAAATTGTAGCCATTTTTTGAGTGTTTATTTTTTGGTGTCTAATCCGCATATATGTCACAATTGCTCTTAATTTTCTTGAATGTATATCTCTTAAATGTCAACATATACACGTGTGATTTAGTTTACGAATATTTTTTAATGCCGAGAACCTCGATCAGAGAGTAAAAAAGGCGTAAGGTTCACAATGGTGTAAAACTAAAAGGGGATATACCGGGCTAGGATTCGAGTTACAGGAACAAGGGCCAAACCAACCACCCAAGTATGGAATCATCGAGCGAAAACACATGACATCCTCCTGTAAGCAGCTTTTTTTGCCACCAGACCTTTCTCCATCAATTAGGAATCTGATGCCGTCACTAAACACATTCCTTAAATTGTAGTTATTTTTTGAGTGTTTATTTTTTGGTGTCTAATCCGCATATATATATATCACCATTGCTCTCGATTTTCGTGACTGTATATCTCTTAAAAGTCAACATATACACGTGTGATTTAATTTACGAATATTTTTCAATGTCAAGAACCATGATCAGAGAGTAAAAAAAGCATAACGTTCACGATGGTGTAAAACTAAAATGGGATATTTCGGGCTAGGATTCGAGTTACCGGAACAAGGGCCAAACCAACCACCCAAGAATGGAATCGTCGAGCGAAAACACATGACAACCTGCTGGAAGCAGCTTTTCTTGCCACCAGACCTTTCTCCATCAATTAGGAATCTGATACCGTCACTAAACACATTCCTTAAATTGAAGCCATTTTTTAGTTTTTAATTTTTGGTGTCTAATCCGCATATATATCACCATTGCTCTTGATTTTCTTGACTGTATATCTCTTAAATATCAACAGAGTGTGATTTAGTTGATGAAGATTTTTCAATGCCGAGAACCTTGATCAGAGAGTAAAAAAGGCGTAAGGTTCACAATGGTGTAATACTAAAATGGGATATACCGGGATAGGATTCGAGTTACAGGAACAAGGGCCAAACCAACCACCTAAGAATGGAATCGTCGAGCGAAAACACTTGACAACCTCCATCAATTAGGAATCTGATGCCGTCACATAACACATTCCTTAAATTGTAGCCATTTTTTGAGTGTTTATGTTTTGGTGTCTAATCCGCATATATGTCACCATTGCTCTTGATTTTCTTGACTGTATATCTCTTAAATGTCAACATATACACGTGTGATTTAGTTTATGAAGATTTTTCAATGCCGAGAACCTTGATTAGAGAGTAAAAAATGCGTAAGGTTCACAATGGTGTAATACTAAAATGGGATATACGGGGCTAGGATTCGAGTTACAGGAACAAGGGCCAAACCAACCACACAAGAATGGAATCGTCGAGCGAAAACACTTGACAACCTCCTGGATGCAGCTTTTCTTGCCACCAGACCTTTCTCCATCAATTAGAAATCTGATGCCGTCACTAAACACATTCCTTAAATTGTAGCCATTTTTTGAGTGTTTATTTTTTGGTGTCTAATCCGCATATATATCACCATTGCTCTTAATTTTCTTGAATGTATATCTCTTAAATGTCAACATATACACGTGTGATTTAGTTTACGAATATTTTTTAATGCCGAGAACCTCGATCAGAGAGTAAAAAAGGCGTAAGGTTCACAATGGTGTAAAACTAAAAGGGGATATACCGGGCTAGGATTCGAGTTACAGGAACAAGGGCCAAACCAACCACCCAAGTATGGAATCATCGAGCGAAAACACATGACATCCTCCTGTAAGCAACTTTTTTTGCCACCAGACCTTTCTCCATCAATTAGGAATCTGATGCCGTCACTAAACACATTCCTTAAATTGTAGTTATTTTTTGAGTGTTTATTTTTTGGTGTCTAATCCGCATATATATATATCACCATTGCTCTTGATTTTCTTGACTGTATATCTCTTAAATGTCAACAAATACACGTGTGATTTAGTTTACGAAGATTTTTCAATGCTGAGAACCTCGATCTTAGAGTAAAAAAGGCGTAAGGTTCACAATGGTGTAAAACTAAAATGGGATATACCGGGCAAGGATTCGAGTTACAAGAACAAGGGCCAAACCAACCACCCAAGAATGGAATCATCGAGTGAAAACACTTGACAACCTCCTGGAAGCAGCTTTTCTTGCCACCGGACCTTTCTCCATCAATTAGGAATCTGATGTCGTTAGTAAAACACATTCCTTAAATTGTAGCTATTTTTTGAGTGTTTATTTTTTGGTGTCTAATCCGCATATATAGCACCATTGCTCTTGATTTTCTTAACTGTATATCTCTTAAATGTCAACATATACACGTGTGATTTAGTTTACGAAGATTTTTCAACGCCGAGAACCTCGATCAGAGAGTAAAAAAGGCGTAAGGTTTACAATGGTGTAAAACTAAAATGGAATACATCGGGCAAGGATTTGAGTTACAGGAACAAGGGCCAAACCAACCACCCAAGCATGGAATCGTCGAGCGAAAACACTTGACAACCCCTTGGAATCAACTTTTTTTTTGCCCCCAGACCTTTCTCCATTAATTAGGAATCTGATGCCGTCACTAAACACATTCCTTAAATTGTAGCCATTTTTTGAGTGTTTATTATTTGGTGTCTAATCCGCATATATATGTCACCATTGCTCTTGATTTTCTTGACTGTATATCTCTTAAATGTCAACATAAACACATGTGATTTAGTTTACGAAGATTTTTCAATGCCGAGAACCTCGATCAGGGAGTAAAAAAGGCGTAAGGGTCATAATGGTGTAAAACTAAAATGGGATATACCGGGCAAGGATTCGAGTTACAGGAACAAGGGCCAAACCAACCACCCAAGAATGGAATCGTCGAGCGAAAACACTTGACAACCTCCTGGAAGCAGCTTTTCTTGCCACCAGACCTTTGTCCATCAGTTAGCAATCTGGTGCCGTCACTAAACACATTCCTTAAATTGTATCCATTTTTTGAGTGTTTATGTTTTGGTGTCTAATCCGCATATATATCACCATTGATCTTGATTTTCTTAACTGTATATCTCTTAAATGTCAACATATGCACGTGTGACTTAGTTTACGAAGATTTTTCAACGCCGAGAACCTCGATCAGAGAGTAAAAAAGGCGTAAGGTTCATAATGGTGTAAAACTAAAATGGAATATATCGGACAAGGATTCGAGTTACAGGAACAAGGGCTAAACCAACCACCCAAGAATGGAATCGTCGAGTGAAAACACTTGACAACCTCCTGGAAGCATCTTTTCTTGCCACCAGACCTTTCTCCATCAATTAGGAATCTGATGCCGTCACTAAACATATTCCTTAAATTGTAGCTATTTTTTGAGTGTTTATTTTTTGGTGTCTAATCCGCATATATATCACCATTGCTCTTAATTTTCTTAACTGTATATCTCTTAAATGTCAACATATACACGTGAGATTTAGTTTACGAAGATTTTTCAACTCCGAGAACCTCGATCAGAGAGTAAAAAAGGCGTAAGGTTTACAATGGTGTAAAACAAAAATGGAATACATCGGGCAAGGATTCGAGTTACAGGAACAAGGGCCAAACCAACCACCCAAGATTGGAATCGTCGAGCGAAAACACTTGACAACCCCTTGGAATCAACTTTTTTTTGCCCCTAGACCTTTCTCCATTAATTAGGAATCTGATGCCGTCACTAAACACATTCCTTAATTTGTAGCCATTTTTTGAGTGTTTATTTTTTGGTGTCTAATCCACATATACATGTCACCATTGCTCTTGATTTTCTTGACTGTATATCTCTTAAATGTCAACATAAACACATGTGATTTAGTTTACGAAGATTTTTCAATGCCGAGAACCTCGATCAGGGAGTAAAAAAGGCGTAAGGTTCATAATGGTGTAAAACTAAAATGGGATATACCGGGCAAGGATTCGAGTTACAGGAACAAGGGCCAAACCAACCACCCAAGAATGGAATCGTCGAGCGAAAACACTTGACAACCTCCTGGAAGCAGCTTTTCTTGCCACCAGACCTTTCTCCATCAGTTAGCAATCTGGTGCCGTCACTAAACACATTCCTTAAATTGTAGCTATTTTTTGAGTGTTTATGTTTTGGTGTCTAATCCGCATATATATCACCATTCATCTTGATTTTATTGACTGTATATCTCTTAAAAGTCAACATATACACGTGTGATTTAGTTTATGAAGATTTTCAACGCCGAGAACCTCGATCAGAGAGTAAAAAGTGCATAAGGTTCACAATGGTGTAAAACTAAAATGGGATGTACCGGGCTAGGATTCGGTTGCTGGAACAACGGCCAAACCAACCACCCAAAAATGGAATCGTCTAGCGAAAACACTTGACAACCTCCTGGAAGCAGCTTTTCTCGCCACCAGACCTTTCTGCATCAATTAGGAATCTGATGCCATCAAGAAACACATTCCTTAAATTGTAGCCATTTTTTGAGTGTTTATTTTTTGGTGTCTAATCCGCATATATATCACCATTGCTCTTTATTTTCTTGACCGTGTATCTCTTATATGTTAACATATACACGTGTGATTTAGTTTACAAAGATTTTTCAAAGCCGAGAACCACGATCAGAGAGTAAAAAAAGGCGTAAGGTTCACAATGGTGTAAAACTAAAATGGGATATACCGGGCTAGGATTCGAGTTACAGGAACAAGGGCCAAACCAACCACACAAGAATGGAATCGTCGAGCCAAAACACTTGACAACCTCCTGGAAGCAGCTTTTCTTGCCACCAGACCTTTCTCCATCAATTAGGAATATGATGCCGTCACTAAACACATTCCTTAAATTGTACCTATTTTTTGAGTGTTTATTTTTTGGTGTCTAATCCGCATACATATCACCATTGCTCTTGATTTTCTTAACTGTATATCTCTTAAATGTCAACATATGCACGTGTGATTTAGTTTACAAAGATTTTCAAAGCCAAGAACTTCGATCAGAGAGTAAAAAAGGCGTAAGGTTCATATTGGTGTAAAACTAAAATGGAATATATCGTGCAAGGATTTGAGTTACAGGAACAAGGGCCTAACCAACCACCTAAGAATGGAATTGTCGAGCGAAAACACATGACAACCTCCTAGAAGCAGCTTTTCTTGCCACCAGACCTTTCTCCATCAATTAGGAATCTGATGCCGTCACTAAACACATTCCTTAAATTGTAGCCATTTTTTGTGTTTATTTTTTGGTGTCTAATCCGCATATATATCACCATTGCTCTTGATTTTCTTGACTGTGTATCTCTTATATGTCAACATATACACGTGTGATTTAGTTTACGAAGATTTTTCAATGCCAAGAACCTCGATCAGAGAGTAAAAAAGGCGTAAGGTTCACAATGGTGTAAAACTAAAATGGGATATACCGGGCTAGGATTCGGGTTACAGGAACAAGGGCCAAACCAACCACCCAAGAATGGAATCGTCAAGCGAAAACACTTGACATCCTCTTGGAAGCATCTTTTCTTGCCACCAGACCTTTCTCCATCAATTAGGAATCTAATGCCGTCACTAAACACATTCCTTAAATTGTTGCTATTTTTTGAGTGTTTATTTTTTGGTGTCTAATCCGCATATATATCACCATTGCTCTTGATTTTCTTAACTGTATATCTCTTAAATGTCAAAATATACATATGTGATTTAGTTTACGAAGATTTTTCAACGCCAAGAACCTCGATCAGAGAGTAAAAAAGGCGTAAGGTTCACAATGGTGTAAAACTAAAATGGGATATACCGGGCTAGGATTCGGGTTACAGGAACAAGGGCCAAACCAACCACCCAAGAATGGAATCGTCGAGCGAAAACACTTGACATCCTCTTGGAAGCATCTTTTCTTGCCACCAGACCTTTCTCCATCAATTAGGAATCTAATGCCGTCACTAAACACATTCCTTCAATTGTAGCTATTTTTTGAGTGTTAATTTTTTGGTGTCTAATCCGCATATATATCACCATTTCTCTTGATTTTCTTGACTGTATATCTCTTAAATGTCAACATATACACATGTGATTTAGATTACGAAGATTTTTCAATGCCGAAAACCTCGATCAGAGAGTAAAAAAGGCGTAAGGTTCACAATGGTGTAAAACTAAAATGGAATACATCGGGCAAGGATTCGAGTTACAGGAACAAGGGCCAAACCAACCACCCAATAACGGAATCGTCGAGCGAAAACAATTGACAACCTCCTGGAAGCAGCTTTTCTTGCCACCAGACCTTTCTCCATCAATTAGGAATCTGATGCCGTCACTAAACACATTCCTTAAATTGTAGCCATTTTTTGAGTGTTTATGTTTTGGTGTCTAATCCGCATATATATGTCACCATTGCTCTTGATTTTCTTGACTGTATATCTCTTAAATGTCAACATAAACACGTGTGATTTAGTTTACGAAGATTTTTCAATGCCGAGAACCTCGATCAGGGAGTAAAAAAGGCGTAAGGTTTATAATGGTGTAAAACTGAAATGGGATACACCGGGCTAGGATTCAAGTTACAGGAACAAGGGCCAAACCAACCACCCAAGAATGGAATCATCGAGCAAAAACACCTGACAACCTCCTGGAAGCAGCTTTTCTTGCCACCAGACCTTTCTCCATCAACTAGCAATCTGGTGCCGTCACTAAACACATTCGTTAAATTGTAGCCATTTTTTGAGTGTTTATGTTTTGGTGTCTAATCCGCATATATATCACCATTGCTCTTGATTTTATTGACTGTATATCTCTTAAAAGTCAACATATACACGTGTGATTTAGTTTACGAAGATTTTCAATGCCGAGAACCTCGATCAGAGAGTAAAAAATGCATAAGGTTCACAATGGTGTAAAACTAAAATGGGATGTACCGGGCTAGGATTCAAGTTGCTGGAACAAGGATCGTCGAACGAAAACACTTGACAACCTCCAGGAAGCAGCTTTTCTTCCCACCAGACCTTTCTCCATCAATTAGGAATCTGATGCCAGCACTAAACACATTCCTAAAATTGTAGCCATTTTTTGAGTGTTTCTTTTTTGGTTTCTAATCCGCATATATATCACCATTTCTCTTGATTTCATTGACTGTATATCTCTTAAATGTCAACATATACACGTGTGATTTAGTTTACGAAGATTTTTCAATACCGATTACCTCGATCTTAGAGTAAAAAAGGCGTAAGGTTCATAATGGTGTAAAATTAAAATGGGATATACCGGGCTAGGATTCGAGTTACAAGAACAAGGGCTAAACCAATCACTCAAGAATGGAATAATCGAGCGAAAACACTTGACAACCTCCTGGACGCAGCTTTTCTTGCCACCGGACCTTTCTCCATCAATTAGGAATCTGATGTCGTTAGTAAAACACATTCCTTAAATTGTAGCCATTTTTGAGGGTTTATTTTTGGTGTCTAATCCGCATATATATCACCACTGCTCTTGATTTTCTTAACTGTATATCTCTTAAATATTAACATATACACGTGTGATTTAGTTTACTAAGATTTTTCAATGCCGAGAAGCTCGACCAGAGAATAAAAAAGGCGTAAGGTTCAAAATGGTGTAAAACTAAAATGGGATATACCGGGCTAGGATTCGAGTTACAGGAACAAGGTCCATACCAACCACCCAAGAATAGAATCGTCGAGCGAAAACACTTGACAACATCCTGGAAGCAACTTTTCTTGCCACCAGACCTTTCTCTATCAATTAGGAATCTGATGCCGTCACTAAACACATTCCTTAAATTGTAGCCATTTTTTGAGTGTTTATGTTTTATTGTCTAATCCGCATATATTTCACCATTGCTCTTGATTTTCTTGACTGTATATCTCTTAAATGTCAACATATACACGTGTGATTTAGTTTTCGAAGATTTTTCAATGCCGAGAACCTAGTTCAGAGAATAAAAATGGCGTAAGGTTCACAATGTTGTAAAACTAAAATGGGATAAACCGGACTAAGATTCGAGTTACAGGAACAACGGCCAAACCAACCACCCAAGAATGGAATCGTCGAGCGAAAACACTTGAGAATCGCCTGGAAGCAGCTTTTCTTGCCACCAGACCTTTCTCCATCAATTAGGAATCTGATGCTGTCAAGAAACACATTCCTTAAATTGTAGCCATTTTTTAAGTGTTTATTTTTTGGTGTCTAATCCACATATATATCACCATTGCTCTTTATTTTCTTGACCGTGTATCTCTTATATGTCAACATATACACGTATGATTTAGTTTACGAAGATTTTTCAACGCCGAGAACCTCGATCAGAGGGTAAAAAAGGCGTAAGGTTCACAATGGTGTAAAACTAAAATGAGATATACCGGGCTAGGATTCGAGTTACAGGAACAAGGGCCAAACCAACCACCCAAGAATGGAATCGTCGAGCGAAAGCACTTGACAACCTCCTGGAAGCAGCTTTTCTTGCCACCAGACCTTTCTCCATCAATTACGAATCTGATGCCGTCACTAAACACATTCCTTAAATTGTACCTATTTTTTGAGTGTTTATTTTTTGGTGTCTAATCCGCATATATATCACTATTGCTCTTGATTTTCTTAACTGTATATCTCTTAATTGTCAACATATGCACGTGTGATTTAGTTTACGAAGATTTTTCAACGCCGAGAACCTTGATCAAAGAGTAAAAAAGGCGTAAGGTTCACAATGGTGTAAAACTAAAATGGAATATATCAGGCAAGGATTCGAGTTACAGGAACAAGGGCCAAACCAACCGCCCAAGAATGGAATCGTCGAGCGAAAACCCTTGACAACCCCTTGGAAGCAACTTTTTTTTTGCCACCAGACCCTTCTCCATTAATTAGGAATCTGATGTCGTCACTAAACGCATTCCTTAAATTGTAGCCATTTTATGAGTGTTTATTTTTTGTTGTCTCATCCGTATATATATCACCATTGCTCTTGATTTTCTTGACTGTATATATCTTAAATATCAACATATACACGTGTTATTTAGTTTACGAAGATTTTTCAATGCCGAGAACCTCGATCAGAGAGTAAACAAGACGTAAGGTTCACAATGGTGTAAAACTAAAAGGGGATATACCGGGCTAGGATTCGAGTTACAGGAATAAGGGCCAAACCAACCACCCAAGAATGGAATCGTCGAGCGAAAACACTTGACAAACTCCTGGAAGCAGCTTTTCTTGCCACCAGACCTTTCTCCACCATTTAGGAATTTGATGCCGTCACTAAACACATTCCTTAAATTGTAGCTATTTTTTGAGTGTTAATTTTTTGGTGTCTAATCCACATATATATCACCATTTCTCTAGATTTTCTTGAATGTATATCTCTTAAATGTCAACATATACACATGTGATTTAGATTACGAAGATTTTTCAATGCCGAAAACCTCGATCAGAGAGTAAAAAAGGCGTAAGGTTCACAATGGTGTAAAACTAAAATGGAATACATCGGGCAAGGATTCGAGTTACAGGAACAAGGGCCAAACCAACAACCCAATAACGGAATCGTCGAGCGAAAACAACTGACAACCTCCTGGAAGCAGCTTTTCTTGCCACCAGACCTTTCTCCATCAATTAGGAATCTGATGCCGTCACTAAACACATTCCTTAAATTGTAGCTATTTTTTGAGTGTTTATTTTTTGGTGTCTAATCCACATATATATCACCATTGCTTTTGATTTTCTAAAATGTATATCTCTTAAATGTCAACATATACACGTATGATTTAGTTTACGAAGATTTTTCAATGCCGAAAACCTCGATCAGAGAGTAGAAAAGGCGTAAGTTTCACAATGGTGTAAAGCTAAAATGGGATACACCGGGCTAGGATTCGAGTTAAAGGAACAAGGGCCAAACCAACCACCCAAGAATGGAATCGTCGACCGAAAACACTTTACATCCTCCTGAAGCAGCTTTTCTTGTCACCAGACCTTTCTCCATCAATTAGGAATCTGATACCATCACTAAACACATCATTAAATTGTAGCTATATTTTTAGTGTTTCTTTTTTGGTGTCTAATCTGCATATATATCACCATTGCTCTTGATTTTCTTGACCGTATATCTCTTAAATGTCAACATATACACGTGTGATTTAGTTTACGAAGATTTTTTAATGTCGAGAACCTCGATCAGAGAGTAAAAAAGGCGTAAGGTTCACAATGGTGTAAAACTAAAATGGAATACATCGAGCAAGGATTCGAGTTACAGGAACAAGGGCCAAACCAACCACCCAAGAATGGAATCGTCGAGCGAAAACACTTGACAACCCCTTGGAATCAGCTTTTTTTTTGGCACCAGGCCTTTCTCCATTAATTAGGTATCTGATGCCGTCACTAAACACATTCGTTAAATCGAAGCCATTTTATGAGTGTTTATTTTTTGGTGTCTAATCGGCATTTATATCACCATTGCTCTTAATTTTATTGACTGTATATCTTTTAAATGTCAATATACACACGTGTGATTTAGTTTATGAAGATTTTTCAATGCCGAGAACCTCGATCCGAGAGTAAAGAAGACGTAAGGTTCACAATGGTGTAAAACTAAAATGGGATATACCGGGCTAGGATTCGAGTTACAGTAACAAGGGCCACACCAACCACCCAAGAATGGGATCGTCGAGCGAAAACACTTGACAAACTCCTGGAAGCAGCTTTTCTTGCCACCAGACCTTTCTCCATCAATTAGGAATCTGATGCCATCACTAAAGACATCATTAAATTGTAGCCATTTTTTGAGTGTTTCTTTTTTGGTGTCTAATCCGCATATATATCACCATTGCACTTGATTTTCTTGACTGTATATCTCTTAAATGTTAACATATACACATGTGATGTAATTTACAAAGAATTTTTCAATGTCGAGAACCTCGAACAGAGAGTAAATAAGGCGTAAGGTTCACAATAGTATAAAACTAAAATGGGATATATCGGGCTAGTATTCGAGTTACAGGAACAAGGGCCAAACCAACCATCCAAGAATGGAATCGTCGAGCGAAAACACTTGACAAACTCCTGTAAGCAGCTTTTCTTGCCACCAGACCTTTCTCCATCAAATAGGAATCTGATGCCGTCACTAAACACATTCCTTAAATTGTAGCCATTTTTTGAGTGTTTGTTTTTTGGTGTCTAATCCGCATATATATCACCATTGCCCTTGATTTTCTTGACTGTATATCTCTTAAATGTCAACATATACACGTGTGAATTAGTTTACGAAGATTTTTCAATGCCGAGAACCTCGATCAGAGAGTAAAAAAGGCGCAAGGTTCCCAATGGTGTAAAACTAAAATGGGATATACCTGGCTAGGATTCGAGTTACAGGAACAAGGCCCAAACCAACCACCCAAGAATGGAATAGTCGAGCGAAAACACTTAACAACCTCCTGGAAGCAGCTTTTCTTGCCACCAGACCTTTCTCCATTAATTAGGAATCTGATGCCGTCACTAAACACATTCCTTAATTTGTAGCCATTTTTTGAGTGTTTATTTTTTGGTGTCTAATCCGCATTTATATCACCATTGCTCTTGATTTTATTGACTGTATATCTTTTAAATGTCTGCATATACACGTGTGATTTAGTTTACGAAGATTTTTCAATGCTGAGAACCTAGATCAGAGAGTAAAAAAGGCGTAAGGTTAACAATGGTGTAAAACTAAAATGGGATATTACGGGCTAGGATTCGAGTTACAGGAACAAGGGCCAAACCAACCACCCAAGAATGGAATCGTCGAGCGAAAACACTTGACAACCTCTTGAAAGCAGCTTTCCTTGCCACCAGACCTTTCTCCATCAATTAGGAATTTGATGCTGTCACTAAACACATTCCTTAAATTGTAGCCATTTTTGAGTGTTTATTTTTTGGTGTTTAACCCGCATATATATCACCATTGGTCTTGATTTTCTTGACTGTATATCTCTTAAATGTCAACATACACACGTGTGATTTAGTTTACCAAGATTTTTCAATGCCGAGAACCTCAATCAGAGAACAAAAAAGGCGTAAGGTTCACAATGGTGTAAAACTAAAATGGGATATACCGGGCTAGGATTCGAGTTACATGAACAAGGGCCAAACCAACCACCCAAGAATGGAATCGCCAAGCGAAAACACTTGAAAACATCCTGGAAACAACTTTTCTTGCCACCAGACATTTCTCTATCAATTAGGAATCTGATGCCATCACTAAACACATTCCTTAAATTGTAGCCATTTTTTAGTGTTTATTTTTTGTTGTCTAATCTGCATATATATCACCATTGGTCTTGATTTTCTTGACTGTATATCTCTTAAATGTCAACATATACATGTGTGATTTAGTTTACGAAGATTTTTCAATGCCGAGAACCTCGATCAGAGAATAAAAAAGGCGTAAGGTTCACAATGGTGTAAAACTAAAATGGGATATACTGGGCTAGGATTTGAGTTGCAGGAACAAGGGCCAAACCAACCACCCAAGAATGGAATCGTCGAGCGAAAACACTTGACAACCTGATATACGTTAAATTATACATGTTTTTATCCCACAAAACAATCCCGTGTTAAGCGTTTTTCACCGAAACTGCGATGTTTAGGCACCAAAATAGGTACTTTTCTATTTTCAGGTCTTATACAAATAGCAAAAGACAAATCTGATGAAAACGGGGCAATTCTGATGCAATTATGATGAAATTGGTAAAATTCTGTGAACTGCAAGATATTGCACAGCCGTGCGATCCAACCGCACTACCGTACGTGACCTACGACCCCGGAAGCACTGCCAGTGCATGAGCGTGTGCCACTGATTACTCGGTACGCACGGATATGCATCTCAACCGCACCCCCGTGCAAGCCAACGACACTCCTGTGCGAGCCAACCGCACCCCCGTGCACCACTTGGACCATACTTTCTGATCTTGATTCTGATGACCTCGCACTACCGTGCGACCATTGGTATGACCGTGCCAATTTGGTGACTAGTGAACAAGTTGTCTCGGTTACCAAATTGGCACGGTCACGCCAATGGTTGCACGGTAATGCGAGGTCATCGAAATCATGATCAGAAAGTATGGTCCAGGTGGTGCACGGGGCTGCGGTTGGCTCGCACGGGAGTGCCGTTGGCTTGCACGGGGGTGCGGTTGAGTTGCACGGTCGTGCGTACCGAGTAATCAGTGGCACACACTCCTGCACTGGCAGTGCTTCCGGACGTTATCTTCTTCTTTAAGTCAGGCTGAATAAGGTTTTCTTCAATACCAACATAAAAAGTTTCCAAACAGTTTTGCAAATCTATTATGAGGTCATCAGAATTTTGATGAGGTTATTCTACAAGGGCCCAGGTTGTTCTACAAGAAGATTTAAATGTTCCCTCCCTAGTTGCAAATCTATTATGAGGTCTTCAATACTTACATAAAAAGTTTCCTAACAGCTGGCTTGTTATCACCTTGGTCACAAAATGAGGAAAGATCAGAAAAGGTTGACGGGTGTGCATGTTTGCTTTTAAAAGCTCTTCAGAAAAGGTTGACGGGTGTGCAGTTTTGCAAATCTATTATGAGGTCATCAGAATTTCTGGTAAAAACAAAATAAATAAAATAAAATAAAATAAATAAATTATAAAAAAACATATTTTATGATGAGGTCATCGGAATTCTGATGAGGTTATCTGATTTTCTGATGATGTCATCAGAATTTCTGGTAAAAATAAATAAATAAAAATAAATAAAAACAATTAAAAAAAATTCTGATTTCTGATGCGATCATCAGATTTCCATCAGATTTCATCAGATTCCATCGGATTTTTTGATTAAAAAAATAAATAAATAAATAACTAAGAATTATAGTATATATATACGTATATATATTTATAATAGTATAATATATTACATTCTTTTCTGTATAATGCTTTCCTTTTAATTGTTGGTTGATGTCCTCAACCCCCCATACCCGCTATTGCTGAGCCAGCCAACAAACCAGAACCTAACCTTAGAAGAAGTAGGAGGTGTCACGAAAGATCCCGTGTTATTGCACAAAGAATTGCTGCAGCAATCGACGAACCGGTGATACTTTCTGATAGCGAGAGTTCAGAAGACAATAGAGGAAGCATCATGGCGGAAGACGACCGGCCATTGAATGAGACCGGCCGACCAGGAGGAAAGGGCTTGCTACCGAGCATCGCCCGACCTACGGTAATAGCACCTTGTTTTGAAATCAAATCTAGTATTATTAATATGTTACAAAATTCGGTGCAGTTTGATGGGAAGGATCACGAAGATCCGGGTCGACACATCGCTTCGTTTCTCATAGTTTTTTCGACTTTCAAAATACGTGACGTTTCTGAAGACGCAATCTGTTTGCGGATCTTTCCATTCTCTTTGTGAGACAAAGCCCAATCTTGGCTTTTGTCACTTCCGGCAGGATCCATCACGACTTGGAACGAGATGGCAGAACTTTTCATGCAAAAATACTTTCCTCCAGAAAAGACAGCCAAGTTGAAGAATCGTATTATGACATTTAAGCAGGACAACGGGGAATCTCTAAACACTGCGTGGGAGAGATTCAGAGACCTTTTGATTGATGTCCCACATCATGGGCTGTCCAAAAGGCAGCTTGTACTCAATTGCTACCAATGACTCAATTATGACTCACAAGAACATTTAGATGTATATGCAGGAGGCGATCTTGGAACAAAAACACCTAATGAAGCCTACGCAATTATAGAAAAAGCTACCTTGAAGTCAAGTTCTTGACATAGTGGGGTGCGAACTAAAGCATCTTCCATTCCTGGCGATCATGCTGTGGATACGTATACGGCTCTTACATCACAGATTGGAGCTGTGGTAGCAAGACTTGATCAAGCTCAGAACGTTTCGCAGGTAAAATCATCATGTGAGCAGTGTGGAGTTTCGCACGAGCCAGGTACTTGTGAGCAGGGTGTTATGTTTACAGGCCATGAGGAAATGGACTATCTGGGTAATCAAATAAGGCCACAAAATAATCCGTACAACAACACGTACAATCCGGGGTGGAAGAATCATCCAAACTTTGGGTGGAAATCCGGTTCTTGGAACCAAAACCCACTCGGATACGCTCGGTGTGCTCCCGCACCACAGCAGCCCCAGGGACAACCTTACCAATCTCAGGGTCAGTCCTTCCAGCCACATTACCATCATCAAGGCTCCGGGAGCATTTCCCAGCCTCACGCCTCTCAAAGTAACTCTAAGCTAGAGGAGATGATGGCACAGTTGTTAGGAAATTTCAATTGTGCTAATCAGATAGCTGAGAACCGCTACCAACAACACGAGGAACGCTTCATGGCCCAAGAAGGGGAGATGCAGAGTCAGAAAGCTTCTATACAGATCATTGAGAATCAGGTTGGACAGTTGGCTAAAATGTTGTTTGAGAGACCCCGGGTGGTCTTCCAGGAAAGACAGAGCCGAATCCGAAAAGGCGTGTCAATGCCCCGCACGTTTAACCAGTGTGGGAAAAATGAGTCTAGCTATCGACTCGCTGACAAATGTAGCGAGCGTGTTTTCACACGCTAAGGGTAAATATGTAAATATTTAATTTATCGCATTTATTTCCTTGTTCATTAACTTATTCTGTTTTTAGTATGTTTAAACAAGATTGATTCATGTCTTAGGAAGTTTTGAAGTTATTTTAAAGTTAAAACATGGAAAAACCTTGCAAAAATGGTGAAATCTATTGAGAAAAAGAAGTTGAAGAGCATTATGTTACTTCTATCCGTAGAATGTACAGATAACGCACGGTCGTGCACCTGGTCCGCACTACTGTGCTCTTCATAATCACATCTGACCAAGAAGAACGTGCATAAGTGCACCTGATCCGCACTACCGTGCACAGCGGCACCACCTTGCGAACCACAGTGCACAGGTTGATGCGCACCACCGTGCACTACTTTTTAACAATAGTAATTTTTCAGGGTATAAAAACTAACTTTCAAAGAGAATAACATAAAATAAAATAAATAAATAAATAAAAACCCTTCAAAATTACTAACCCTGGCCACACACCCATTCTTGGCTCTCCCACTCCTAAAACCAACCAATTTTTGCAAGGATTTAACACGAATCTTCAATCAAGGTATGATTCCTTACTTGTTTTAAGTGTGTGTTTGTTTTTGTTTAATAATGGATTTGGTTTTAGTCATCTAACGGTTTGATCAATAGTATTGTTTGTTGTTTTGGTTAGTGACATACTTGGCAGGTATATACGGACACACACAGAGTTGAGAAGACTTATATTCAAAGTCTATTCATACAAGTCTACTTCAACTCTAAGGGAGTACTTCTATCCTTTGTCACACTTTAGTTTAGCCATTCATAATTGCTTAACTAATACGTGTTTCACATTGGGGACAATGTGAAATTCAAGTGTGGGGAAGGGTTTAAGGGTTTAACTTTGTTTGTCCTTGAGTGTCCTCATTTTTGTATATATTTATTTTGAAAAAAAAAACCTTTAAAAATACAAAAATGGTCAATTGCGTTCTTTAGAAAGCATCAGATTTGATCAAAACCGACAAGCCAAATTGATTTTTGAAAAAGATAACTAAAAGCGTGACAAACAAAAAGAAAGACTTGCATATTTATCTTTACATTTATACCCATTCCTTCCATTTTCGTGAGCATATTTTTGAGCCTTTTATTGCTTTCTTGACATGCTTATTGCTTTTTCGGAATATGAGTGCGCCAGATGTTTTATGCAATTTAGAACTTGTCATTAGTATACTTTTCAAGATCATGAATATGTGAAAACGGCATAAATATGATAGAGGCACTTAGGATACCCTTCTTGTGTTAGCCTTTTCTTTGTTTATATCCCGCACCCAACATTATCCATTAGTTCGCCATGTTGAGCCTGTTGAGCCTATTTTCCGTGTTTTTCCAATTTTACCCAACAACTTAGCCTACTTAACCAAATTTAGCCTTTTTTTTATTTTTAAACCTTTTGTGTTAAAACTCGGCCAAAGTTATTATCCAACTAGCTTGTTTGTAATTATTTCCTTGTAAAAAAAAGAAAAAAAAAACAGAAAATAGAGATCGAAAAAAAAAACAGAAAATAGAGATCGAAAAAAAAAACAGAATAAAGACGATAAAGTTAGAGCAATTTTAAGCGCTAAATAGTACAAGATATGTTGTATAGCTCGAAAAGGGTAAAATCGTCTTTAAGCGTTATTTATGTATAGTTGTTGATTCATTTACGCTAGTTAGAAATAACCACTCAGTTTTAACCATTTAGCCACTTTTAAATATCCATTCCACACCCTAACCATAGCCTATTATTACAACCATCAAAGACCTCTTGATTTATCCTTTTTCGCATGTTAAATTGGTGGAGGTTAGATCTTTTGACAAGCTTATGATATTGCATGATTCGTTGACTTGGCGTTGAGTTTTTTACACATACACATTACATATATGATTCATAAATATCACCGAGTGTGTGTGAACATTGTGAGAAATGTAAAGATTTGCATGCTAAGTCGATCGAAAGTGGAATCATTGCTTTTTGGTTATCTTTATTTATATTCGCATACGCTTGTTTGGTCTAAAATCTTTGATGATTGACTTTTTGGAAAACCGATTGGCCATCGAAATAAATTAGTAATTTTGTAAATTTTTAGATTTGTTTATTTGCTTTATTTAGGTTTGCTTGAGGACAAGAAAAGTTCAAGTGTGGGGATGTTTTATATACGTTAAATTATACATGTTTTTATCCCACAAAACACTCCCGTTTTAAGCGCTTTTGACCGAAACTGCGATGTTTAGGTACTAAAACAGGTACTTTTCTATTTTCAGGTCTTATACAACGGGCAAAAGACAAATCTGATGAAAACGGGGCAATTCTGACGTAGTTCTGATGAAATTGGCAAAATTCTGTGAACTGCCAGATATTGCACGGCCGTGCGATCCAACCGCAGTACCGTGCGTGACCTACGACCCTGGAAGCACTGCCAGTGTAGGAGCGTGTGCCACTGATTACTCGGTACGCACGTCCGTGCATCTCAACCACACCCACATGCAAGCCAACACCACGCCCGTGCGAGACAACCGCACCCCCGTGCACCACCTTGACAATACTTTCTGATCTCGATTCTGATGACCTCGCACTACCATGCGACCATTGGCATGATCGTGCCAATTTTGGTGACCAAGACAACTTGTCCACTAGTCTGACCCCGAATCGGAGAAATGACATCACCCGCCAACGTGCCAGTGCACGGCCGTGCGATCCAACGGCACGGCTGTGCCAAAACTGAAAATTGCCTATAAATAGTAGCATTCGCTACTGATCAAAATGTTGGGTTTTTCTCCATGTTTCTGGGCGATTTCTGGGTTCCGATATAACAACTCTCCTAAATATTCTTAAGATACTCCTATATATATATATACGTCCGAAGATAGCTAAACATAGGAAGGCAAATAGAGATGACAACAAATCTAACAAAATGAAAGCCACGTACTTCCTTCAGTTACCATCACAAAATGTAACAGCTTTCCTAGAACCTTTAATGTGACCTTAAGCACTCCCAAATACATTTCGTACATAAGAAACGGACCCAAGATACCTGTTGGTGCATGTTCTGTGACAACAACTTAATAGTTTGTTTATTTAGTCTTTGGATATTTTGTATTGGGCCTTGCATTATTGGTTAGGGAGTTAATTAGTGTAATGGGCTTGGAGAATGGCCTAGCCCAAACCAAAGCCCATATGCAAACCTTGTCCTATATAAACAAGGCTTGGCATAAGGGTTTGGGTTAGCCAGTTGAGAGACATTTAGTAGAGGAGTTCGAAATCTATAGAGAGTGGCTAGGAGATTTCGAGTGGTCTTGAATTGATTGTAAACGTTTATGTTGGATAATCAATAGAAGACCAGGTTGATTGAAGTTGTGTTCGTGTTCTTCGTCTAATAATCTTGTTTCTGTGTTCGAAGGTTTATCAAGGGGATTCCGCACCCTTGATAGATTAACAGTCTTGTTACGATCCATACGGGATACAGGGACCTACAATTGGTATCAGAGCTTTTGCTCTTGTGCGTGGTTCAAGACTGATCGAAGGGAATCAAGAAAATTGTTTGTTTGAATTTTTCTGGTTGACTTTTGGATTTTTCGTGAAGAACAGCAAGAACAAGGAAGAATAGTTCAAATTTCGTATAGTTTGATCTGTTTTGGTTATTGGCATTGATTGTTTTCGAGTTTTTAGGAAATATTGTTGGAAGGTTTTCAAAAGATATTAATTCTTGAAATCGGTGGAATTGATTTTAAAAATAGCTGATTTTTAGGGATCTGTGGATTGTGAACAGCTGGAATCAAATGAAAAAAGGAGCAAGTTATCCTTGTGCGACCAGAAGGAAATATTGTGTGATCAAGGTGGGTAATCTTGTGCGACCAGAAGGCATCTTGTGCGACCAGAAGGCATCTTGTGCGATCGTAACCTTGTGCGATCGAGACGATCTTGTGTGATCGTAACCTTGTGCGATCGAAGTGATCTTGTGCGATCGAGGTGAACTTGTGCGACCGGAGATCTCGAGTCATAACGGTTCCGAGTCCGAGTAGCAACCATCTCCATAGCATATTACCTGCAACAACAATTCCGAGTCATCATCTTCAACTGTCTCGAGTCATCAACTTCAAAAAGGTTCCGAGTGAAGATTTCGAGTTTTCGGTTTCGAGTTTTCGAGTCGCAATCAATCATCTCCGTCATCTTCATAACAGCAGGAACCTTCATCATCATTGTCACTTACCGCTTCCGGCGAACATTACTGTTAAACCTGCAACTGCCATCACCATCGTCATCACCACTGTCAATCATCTCCGGCGATCACCTCTTAAACCTTCATCACCTCCGTTCTCCGTCTACGCATCATCGTCATCGTCATTCATCTCCGGCAACACATCCCATCATTCATCTCCGGCCTAACTATAATCTCCTGCAATATCAAGAAAGGACTTGGCGGCAGTTTATTTTGATACTAGGGTTGTGCGACTGTTTTTGAACGGAGAAGACATACCTGACGAGACTCGTAACTTAAATATTGATGTTTAGAATTCTATTTTTATAATATTTATAATATAACTAATCATTAGGTTTTTATAATAATAATAATAATAGTTTATATTATATATTTTAATTAGTTTAAAATTAAAAAAAAAAGATTTGTTGGTTTGTTGAAAAGGTTTGACAGGATTTGAGGTGCGGTTCGGAAGCTGGTTCGTGTGTGTTGCAAAGGGATTGAGTCAGCGAAAATTTTTTGTGTGCAGTTTATCAGTACGATTACGGTCAAAGCTAGACAAGGACCAGCAATCGAGTTAGATTTGGATTTTGACACAGGTTACCAAAGTCCATTTAAACTTTTACGCTGCGTGATGTCTAAAATGGAGAAGGTCAGTGCGACTGTTAAGAATTGGCCAAAGCTTAAAAACGTCAAAGAATATGCTGACTGGAAAGAGAAGTTTGAGTTGTTTATGAAAAGTGAAGATACTGAAATGTGGACGTGTATGATATATGGATACTTTGCTCCCACACGTCGTGTTGATGGAAGAGTTATAGTGATGTCTTATGATAAGATGGATGAATCTGAGAAACGAGTGGTTGATGCTGAGAAGAAAGCTTTAGCAGCAATAAAGAAGTCCTTGCCTGAGGGCGTTAAACATACCTTTACGAAGTATGGAACTTCTCAAGAGCTGTGGGAAGCTTTAGAAAAACGTTATCAGATCTCTTCACAAGTAACTACTTGTGATCAAGCATTGGTAGCTGAGCTTGCAGCTGTGAAGATTGGAGAGGAAGCTGCTGAGGTAGAAGAGAAGAAGGAGAATGCTGAAATGAATGATGCTGAAGCTAAAGTGGAGAATGCTGAAGCAAAAGTTGAACAGGTAGTTGCTGAAGTTGAGAAAGAGAGTGAAGTTGAACAGGTCGTTGCTGATCAAACTACAGAAGTTCATGAGGAAGAGGTAAAATCTAATTCTGTGTGTTTAAAATGTCGTGAATTACAGGGTGAAGTTGACAGGTTGTCAACACAAAACCAAAGTCTAGTAAACGAGATGTCTAACATCAAAGAATCAAACTTTTTTGCTAAAAGAAACGAATCTTCATACTTGAAGAAGATAAAAGGTTATGAAAGTGAAATTGAAGCCTTAACCTGCAAACTAAATGAAAAACTTCAAGTCATAGACTTAGCTCATGACATGATGGCTGAGAAAACAAAAGAAATTTCTGAAAAATGCAAAGAGTTGTCAGATGCACAACTCAAAATTGTTGAACTCGAAAAGAAATTAGGTCAATTCAGGGATTCTACTTTTGTTATGAAACACATGATGGGTGGGTTAAAGAAGAGTAATGACAAGACAAGTGTGGGATTCAAGGGCTTCAATGAAGTTCCACCTCCTCTTAGTCATGACTATTCTTTCTTACCTGATGAAGATGAGTTCACAGACTTTCTGTCAACATCACCAAGTAGTTTCACATCCAGTCAGGGTGATGTGTTTGAAGATAATGATGCTAAGAAGGAAAATAACAGCAAACCTGTTTTGAAAAAGATAAACACACCTCCTAAAACCAAAAATCAAACTTTTGTTAAAAAGGTTAATTTTGTTCAAGGAAGTGACATGAAAAACGAAACAACTGTTATTGAAAACGAATCAAATGTAGAGTTTGCAAAAAATATAAACAAAGAAAATTCTGAAACTAAGCAAACTGAACCAAATCCTTCTAAGGCATCATCATCAAAACCAAAATCTAGTTCAAAGGCTTCAGATAAGAAGTCTTCGAAAAAGAGATCGTGCTTCAAATGTCACACAAAGGGACATGTAGCTAGCTGTTGTCCTAACAAAAAGGTTGAAGCACAAGTTAGTGAGAAACAAAGAGGGAAATCACCAGAGACGAAAGGTAATAATGAGGAGAAAGTCTCAAATTCTCCAAAGATATCTGCTCCAAAGCAACAACCGGGTGTTGCTGGTGGTGTAGATAAGGCTGAAAAAGGAACTCCACAAGTTCCTCGTTTCCAAAGAAATCAACCAAGATTTCAGCCTGACTCTACATCAGGCAGATATGAAAGACCTAGAAGTAGTTCACCAAGAATGAACAACCAAAATTCAAATAATTTCAGAAGTCAAGGTCAATATCAAAATCGATACCAAAATTTTGGTGGTCGAACTTTTTATAACAATGGCTTTAGAAATTATAATAATCAAGCTTATTGGAATCAAAATTTTCAAAGGTCAAATGGTCCAAACACATATAGGAACCCTCAGGACCAAAGACCTTATGGAAATCAAAACCTATTTAAATCAACAGGTCTAAGATCCAAGACACCATTAAGGTGTGATGGATATTGGATAGAAGCATCTTATGTGGATTTAAATGGTCGACCCAAAACCGGCAAGGTTTGGGTTCTCAAGTCTAACTGAGTTGTTGAGTGAATGCAGGATGACCAAGAAGGACTGTTGATGTTTTCAATAGTGGTTATTCCTGTAAAGCGTCTGAGGTGAATAGTAGGTTAACATTGGTAACTAACTATTTACTTTAGTGATTGATTGATGATTTATTGGTGAAAAACTTATTGTCAAGTTGAAGTGGGAGTCTGTTTGTGTTTGTAAATTTGTGTTTTTAAAACTTGCTCCATAAAAAACAAAAATTTAGGGGGAGAAATCACCCTAAGCCAAAAAGAGTTTAGTTAGTGCATGTGTTTAGGGGGAGTAAGTTATAAATTAAAAATTTTTAAAATCCAAAAACATTAAAAAAATGAAAAACATAAAAAAATAGAAAATAAAAAATGAGTTTTCACTGTGTGTAAAAGGAGAAATGATAGTACATTGGCATGTTAGACTGTCACACTGAAAATGAAATTAAAATGCTTAAGTGTGATAGCAGTTTCATCATATGATGTACCAGTAGGCAAAAGCATGAAATAATCAACTTACCTATGTGATATAAACCTAAATGAACTGAGTATGAGTGGGGAATACATCAGTGGTGTATGGTTTAATGACCTTAAATCTTGCGTTGATAGATTGCCAAAATCTGAAGTTTTGGGTCTTTATACTGTTATTTCATCTGGGGATATCAGGGGTGTCCTTCTGCTGCATCCAGATATATGCTGACCTAGACACACCCAGGATATCTTAAAAGAGCTAAAAATGCCAAAACCCTTAAATGAAGAAGCTCTCAAAGAGAGTCATTCAAAAAGTGCAAAAAGCACAAATCGTACCAAAAATGGTATTTGTCTTAGCCCTCGTTAGATATTTTGGTCTCTCTGCTGTACGGAAGTACTGACCTGTTCACCAATTATCTAAACGTTGAAATACAAAACGGATGAATTCAGTATACTCACCTACTACGATGAATCTTTGTGCATACCTTGATCGCGGGGGTACATCCTGAAGTGGGACACACTAAATATTTCAGAAATAAAATTACCTTAACGTATCATACGGTAATGGTACTTGAAATGTTCATGCATTTTGTTTAGGTGGACAAACATACTGGTAATCGTTTTGAACTGCTTTTCACGAAAAATTACATAAATAATTATCTAATAGTGTGAAAACAGTTTGATTTTGTTGATATAGTCTTCTTGCACATGATTCTCACAAAAAGAAGTATTGTAAATATTTTTGAGTTTAGTTTAGTTTGTTTAGTTGTTTTGAGAAATATAAAAAAAATTCCAAAAATATTTCCTTTTAAAAGATCTCCCATTTTGAACTGACAGGTAGTTGTTTTTGCAAACTAAGATAAAATATTGGTTTATCTTTAAATGTGAAAAAAGCTAATGGTTTTTCGAGATACTTTCTTGTGTTGCTAAACAGATTGATGCGGTTATCAAAATGAAGTGCAGAATACAAGTAAAGTGCAGATTGAGAGTGAAGTGAAGAACGTGTGAAGATGCATGGTAGGATCCTTCTACTACATTGCAGAAAGAGAAAGAGATATGGAAGTTTTGAAGATACTTGCTTAACCAAAGATTGCTAGTTCGCTGATCTACAACGAATGAAAGTTTTGGAGATTGCAAGCATCAGCTAAGGGGGAGTTTGTTGATGTCAGAAACTGTGTAGCTGACGCTATCCAAAGACCAAAAGACTACAAGATGTTTGAAGACAAAGTTACACTATGAAGCTATTGTCAAGGGGGAGTTTGTTGGTGCATGTTCTGTGACAACAACTTAATAGTTTGTTTATTTAGTCTTTGGATATTTTGTATTGGGCCTTGCATTATTGGTTAGGGAGTTAATTAGTGTAATGGGCTTGGAGAATGGCCTAGCCCAAACCAAAGCCCATATGCAAACCTTGTCCTATATAAACAAGGCTTGGCATAAGGGTTTGGGTTAGCCAGTTGAGAGACATTTAGTAGAGGAGTTCGAAATCTATAGAGAGTGGCTAGGAGATTTCGAGTGGTCTTGAATTGATTGTAAACGTTTATGTTGGATAATCAATAGAAGACCAGGTTGATTGAAGTTGTGTTCGTGTTCTTCGTCTAATAATCTTGTTTCTGTGTTCGAAGGTTTATCAAGGGGATTCCGCACCCTTGATAGATTAACAGTCTTGTTACGATCCATACGTGATACAGGGACCTACAATACCTTCGTACTTGTAAAAATCAAGAAAAACAAGATTCAAGCGTCAGCCTCTTGCTTGGCAGCTTCTTGCTTGGCAGGCACTCCGAATGCCATGTGTCAGGACACGTGTCAACACTCGTGATGACTCAGCAACAACTTACGCCGCCTTTAGGGCCCTCGCGGGGCGCGACGAATGAAGTGGAAGCCGTCGCAGGGCGCGACGGAATGGCGGAACAGCAATAAATAGTGCTGAACTCAGCCATTTCACTTGTTCAAATTTCCTATTTCTCTCTCAACGTCTATAGGCTAAAACTCTAGCCTAATACCCCCCTCTAAGAAGCGAAGCTCTGCCTCGTTGTAAGTATTATAACCCTGCTATTACCCTACGCGATCGATCTAGAATTCCGTAATTCATGTCGGCTCTGCCCGACTCAGTCATTGGAATTCTGTCTCGTGTGTACACCCGATTGATGTAGAACTCCGTAATGCATGTCAAGGCCTTGGCTGACTCAGTCATTGGAATTCTGTCTCGAGTTGTACGGTTAATGCAATTTGGGTTATTTTACTAACATATGTGTATTGTTTAAATTAACCAGGAAACTATATTATTATCAGAAAGTTATAAGATTATCAGGAAGCTATAAATATTACCAGGAAGCCAGTAGGAATACCTAAATCTACAAATGTGAGTAATCCTATTTTTTTGGGTAAACCTTTTTGTGAGCTAATCTTCTTTTTATAAATCCTTTTTGCAAAACCTCAAATGTTTAAATTATATTTCACAGTGATTGAGTATTTGTATTTCTACAATTATCGTCGGTATGTTGGGGTTTTGTATACAAAATTTGTTACTACACTGTGAGTAGTAACATTACCACCAGTCATGGATTGACAGTACCGTGGGTGGTAATTAAGGTAGAATGGTAAACAAATGTAATTGCGAGATTGTTCTCAATGCTGTAAATTGATAAAACCCGTTTTGATTAAACTGAGATTCACTCACCAGTATTTCTTGTTGATAAAATGTTTTAAACATGTGTTACAGGTAACTTAGTGTGAAGCCAAATAAAAGCCAGCTGGAGAGCACTGAAGGCTTAGAAAAATGGCTATAAAAGTTACCTAAATAAAAAGGAGAATTGTTTCAATAATTAGGGTTTATCCCTATATATATATATATATATATATATATATTAGTAATGAAAATCGGGTTTTGTCCCACTTATTTATTATAAATATACTATCAGAAAAACTTGCGTTTTATCCCATTGATCCATTTTAAATATTATGGTGTTTAACTCTGATAAAAATATTTCCAAACTACGGTCCTGATGAAACTTTCCGCTGCCAAATTAATAAACACCGATACCATCTGACTGGCTAGCGGCTCCAGCTCCAAGGGTGGGGTCGGGGGTTGTGACAGAAGGTGGTATCAAAGCTACAGCCACAAATTTAAGCCAAAGAAGTGTTCTGCTGACACTGAAATTCCAAATTTTGTGTTAGGAAATAAATTATGTGATTGTGTGTTATGTGTTATTTGTTAGTTTATAGTATGAGTGCGCAAGGAACTTCTAGCACTTATCGCCACTTAGATAATTCACCAAAAGATGAGGGAACATCATCTAAGCCAGATCCCTTAGGATACTAAGCCGATACTGAGAAAGGAATATTTATATTTAAGGCCCAGTCTGAGGAACCCTTTACTACTAGAGATTGGTTTAGTAGAGGAGTTCAAGAGAGAATAAACAAAATGAAGAAGTCACAACAAAAGAGAGCGATAGTCAGAGCTAATAAGGAAATAAATACAAAAACTCAGGAAACAGGCAATAGACCACCATGGGAAGAGGAATTAGATAGGCAATGGGAAAATCTCCATATGTTGGCCTCTACGGCAATAGCTGCTAACTTAAATCAAATAGTTGAACCGTCACTATTCCCAGATCAACAAATGATAGAGCCAAACCAGGACCAACCAATGGAATTAGATCTCCACCAGGAAAACTCATACCCTTACGAACAACCTATCCCTCAACACCCTGATCCAGTACCAGCACCCATGCTACCTATGAGCCATGAAATTTGGAAGAACTTCACCCATTAAGTGATGAATTAGTGGAGGAAGGAGATAGAATTCGAATAATAGGAGAAAATCTTACGTGGAAGCATGTTGAGCGTGATATACCTAATTGAACACATAAAACCTAGATAGACTAAAATAAGATACGGATGTATAACTACTAGTATATTTGCCAGTTGTAGTCTGTAATAGATGCATATATATATATATATATATGAAAAGAGTAAAAGTCGCAATGTTCAACGTTTCTGATTAATTTGTTTATATTATTGTAGATAAATGTTTGTACTAAATATTAGTCGTAATAATTAATACCTGATAAATATTCATAATTCAAATGGACAACGAAATAAATCAGGAAAACCAGAATTATTACAGTTCATAATTCATAGTTTGACGATTCTAAAATTTAAACACATATACATATACTATGGAAAATATAAAATATTTTACAAAACTATATCTAAGAAACAGGAATAGGTACAACAAACTTGGTACTGTGTAATTAAATGGTCTTAATACATAATACCTATATATCAACAGGAAATAGCTTAGACTTATTTCTTAAATTATATGTAAGACAGATATATATTTTGTATCAATATTATAAATGATATTTCACCCATAAAATAAAAATATAACTATATGGTATAAATTATATGTATATATATCTCAAGAAGAAACAATTTTTAATTCATTTCTTACATAAATTCTGATATGAGAATGATACTTCATTATCTAATATATTAAGGATCAAAATTAGAAACGCTAAACTTTGTATTATCTATTATGATTCTTTAATAAATAAATATGGTAAATTAAGATTCAAATTTTAAATATGTTATAGCCAAAATTGAGTCAACCTGTCAAGATTAAATCTTTATTTAAATTATTCCTTTTGATGAACTTCTTTTTATTCCAAAAATATTATGTTCAATAAATCTGATAGAAATTTATTTTGTTAATATAAAGGAACAAACAAAGTTATGGGAATAGATGGGATAACTAATACAATTAGTTATGCAATTGGATTCTTATGAATCGGTATTATATATATACATATTACAGGAAATTTTAAAACTTTATATTTATATGTATATGTATGCAAGATACCATTTTCTTGGTAGTATGCATAATAATAATCAAATATCTTCAGTAGAAGGACAAGCTTTTATGTAACAAAAAGAACAAACCTACATGTTTACTCAAAATCTATTTTGATAACCAGCTTTAATTCAAAAGATACCTTAAGGATATCTGTACTAGCACCACCTCTTGAAGAAACATAGTAGGTCAATGACGACAAACCTCAGAATTTTACATAAAATCCCTACCTCTAGCCACAACTATAATTTCTGAATATTTATCCAGCCATGAGTTCTGGAAATATAATTAAATTATGGCGATATAGAAAAAAAAAATTATTTCCAACAAAAGAAAGGAACAACACATAATATAACATACATACTTTCCTTATATTTTGATGAAATATAGTAAGAGAAAAATGAAAACATAAAATGTGTATATATATACCTATTAACGCATAATACCGATAGGTATGATTATAAGTGTACTAATTTGAGTAACAAAATGTGCTTGTGTAATTGCTTAGTTCTGTGATAATTATATCTGAACATGTTTGTAATTCAGATGTCAAAGGAAATAACAAGTAATCCGGAAATCCAGGCTAGTAATGAAAATTCTTTGGATAAAAGCACTATAGAAAATATTATAGCTCAAGGAATATCGAATGCCATCCCTTCAATCGTTGAAGCTATTAAAATTTCTGTGCCTGTAAACGAGAATCCTACTACCCACTGTAGGCATACTCACCACTTCAAACCTAACCCTAGTATTAATGGAAGTCATGATATTCGTATCAAAACTCCATCTTCCAAACGAAAGAAAACCACAACCTATAGCTACTCTTATAAGGAATTTCGCTCCGATAAATCATGTAAGGACAAAGGAAAGGAACCAGGAATCACACAACCTACCTGCAACGACCATAACAAGAAAAACGCAAGAAAACGCCATTCTAAGAAAACACTTCGCTGTAACTTCTGCAAGAAGGCTGGACATGCAGAGGAAGAATGTAGAAGAAAAACTAATGTATGTTACAAATGCGGAGACCCAAGCCACATCCGTCCTTACTGCCCAAAACTATCTAATGCACCCGACAACAAGGACGTAAACTCAGATGAAGCTAGGAAGGACGCGTGAATGACACAGGAAGCCATAGCAAATTCTAACATAAGCGTCCGTACGTTTTATCTGTACTAAAGTATTAATTGACTTTTAACTCCAATCAAAGTCCTTTAAATGAAAGGGTCTTTATTTTTCTTTCATAAAGACCAACACTCAGCTATCTCATCTCTTGACAAACTCCTATGTCACACATACATTGCTTGTTAAGCATGCGATTTCATTTCAAAAGATCTTTTATTCACGAAGTTTGAATCTTATTTTGTTATACTCATTTTTGACAATCTCTCTGATTGCAAAAACATTGACTTTTGATATCAAGTCAATAGATTTCTTGGAAAACTTATTTTCTTTTCAAAAGTTACTTCCCAGATTTCATTGAAATCATTTCTTATTACGACATATGTCCATTATTGGGATATGCACAAACCAAGCTCAATTGTTTGAACTTGTTCACAATATGCATTCAATTCGAAATTCCATATGATGAATTGAGATCATCATATTCAACATAATCTCATTTGTTTGAATCATCGTAAACCTGTTTAAAGTCTTCAACTCCAATGAATCATTTGTTAAAACCCGACACCTTGCGGTGGCAATTTCTCTGAAACTTGGACTCATTTCATTTCACACATGAGGTACAAATTTATTTATTTATTGTTTCATTATCCTAAACCAGTCCTAATACAGTTTTGTATTAAGATAAAGGTACCTAAATTCTTATTCCAATGTACATCCAACATTCCTTTCATCTTTGATCAATCCTTTGAAATTCATTAATTCCTTCAAATTGAACATCCTATCTTTTGAATATCCAGATTCATTTCATGTGAAACTTTCAGTTAATTTCGAAAATGGTGAACTCGTTCGGTCACCGTAATCATCGAATTCATTCAATCATTACAAACACCTTGTGATGTTTGAGCTAATCATAAACCCTAATCATATCAATTCATATGTCTTTCGTTCAACTCATCATCCAAATAGTCTTGATACAATTATGTATTAAGACCATGATACACTACATTCCATTGTATTGTCCGGTGTATCCTTGCCATTTAAATAAACGTCACCAATTTCTGGTTTGATTATTGAAAAGTCATTTTTCATACTTCTATCTTCAATTAAGATTATTGATTCAGAGTCCTTTTTTAACGAACATCATTTCTGTCAGTTGTAACTGAAAAGCTACTGGTTCTACTCGTTTAATAAATGATCCAACATACCTGTAACTTGACTTCCTTCTTTAAACGAATCTGACTACCCCTTTCTATAGGGAAACTTTCAATAAAACCTTATCTCCCATTTGAAAGATTTTTCATCTGTTATCTACATAACTCTTTTGATATTCTCGTATTGCTTAAATTATCTTATCTATTGTTTCTTGCACTATCTCGAGTTCAGATAAGTTGCTTTTCTCCAAATTGCTGCCCCAACAGACAAGAACTCGAAACTTCCATCCATTAAAAGTTTCCAAAGACGCTTTTAACACAGTTTTTACTAGCTACCAGACTTGATATACCTCTAAGGGAAGTCAGTAGCCCAATTCTTGAGGACGAGATTTAAGACAAGGTGGGGAGGATATAACAACTCTCCTAAAAATTCTTAAGATATATATATATATATATATATATATATATGTCCGAAGATAGCTAAACATACGTAGGCAAATAGAGATGACAACAAATCTAACAAAATCAAAACCACGTACTTCCTTCAGCTACCATCACAAAATGTAACAGCTTTCCTAGAACCTTTAACGTGACCCTAAACACTCCCAAATACATTCCGTACATAACAAACAGACCCAACGTACTTGTAAAAATCAAGAAAAACAAGATCCAAGCGTCACCCACGAGCCGTGACAGATGAAGACAGAGTTGTCGGGGCATGACAGCCTCTTGCTCGGCGGGCGCTCTGAATGCCACGTGTCAGGACACGTGTCGACACTCGTGATGACTCAGCAACAACTTACGCCGCCTTTAGGGCTCTCGCGGGGCGCGACGGATGAAGTGAAAGCTGTCGCGGGGCGCGACAGAATGGCGGAACAGCTATAAATAGTGCCGAATTCAGCCATTTCACTTGTTCAAATTTCCTATTTCTCTCTCAACGTCTATAGGCTAAAACTCTAGCCTAATACCCCCCTAAGAAGCGAAGCTCTGCCTCGTTGTAAGTATTATAACCCTGCTATTACCCTACGCGATCGATTTAGAATTCCGTAATTCATGTCGGCTCTGCCCGACTCAGTCATTGGAATTTTGTCTCGTGTGTACACCCGATTGATGTAGAACTCTGTAATGCATGCCAAGGCTTTGTCTGACTCAGTCATCGGAGTTCTGTCTCGAGTTGTACGGTTAATGCAATTTGGGTTATTTTACGAACATATGTGCATTGTTTAAATTAACCAGGAAAATATATTATTTTCAGAAAGTTATAAGATTATCAGGTAGCTATAAATATTACCAGGAAGCCAGTGGGAATACCTAAATCTACAAATGTGAGTAATCCTATTTTTGTGTAAACCTTTTTGTGAGTTAATCTTGTTTTTATAAATCTTTTTTGCGAAACCTCAAATGCTTAAATTAAATTTCACGGTGATTGAGTATTTGTATTTCTACAATTATCGTTGGTATGTTGGGGTTTTGTATACAAAATTTTTTACTACACTGTGAGTAGTAACATTACCACCAGTCGTGGATTGACAGTACCGTTGGTGGTAATTAAGGTAGAATGGAAAACAAATGTAATTGCGAGATCGCCCTCAATGCTGTAAATTGATAAAACCCGTTTTGATTAAACTGGGATTCACTCACCAGTATTTCTTGCTGATAAAATGTTTTAAACATGTGTTACAGGTAACTTAGTGTGAAGCAAAATAAAAGCCAGCTGGAGAGCACTGAAGGCTTAGAAAAGTGGCTATAAAAGTTACCTAAATAAAAGGGAGAATTGTTTTCAATAATTAGGGTTTATCCCTATATATATATATATATAAATATATATATATATATATATATATATATATATATATATATAAATATATTATAAATGAAAATCGGGTTTTTTCCCACTTATTATTTATAAATATACTATCAGAAAAAATTGGGTTTTATCCCATTGATCCATTTTAAATATTATGGTGTTTTACTCTGATAAAAATATTTCCTAACTACGGTCCTGATGAAACTTTTCGCTGCCAAATTAATAAACACCGATACCATCTGACTGACTAGCAACTCCCGCTCCCAGGGTGGGGTCGGGGGTCGTGACATCCGCAGCAGTCCTGATCAGACCCATTTGAAGCACTAAGATTGAGTGGAAGCATAACCGATCCAACCCATCAATTCCTTGCTTTTTTATGGTTCGATTCCTTGTTCTTATTCATGCATTCTGATCATTATTCAATTATTGAGCTGGTGTTAGTTTATGTAATAGTAGTAAAGAACTTGTGTCTTGAATAATCTTTATGTTGTAATCTTGTTTATATTAATCTTTAGTACTTTTTCATGTTGAATCTTCATGACTATATAATGAATGTTTCATTGATGTTGAGTTCCTGATTATGTTTGATTATCTTGGATAATGAATCTGTGGTTAGTGGGATGGTAACTATTTCTTGATTAATCACTTGTTTGTAGACTTTGTTTACACCATGAAACCGGACCAGGGTATTGGTTTTATACAAGATATATCTTATTTTGATTAGGAATGATTTCTTGCACGTAAGGGTTCTAACGAATTATATGGTGTTGATTACATGTTCTTGAACGCGGTTTATGATCCTTGTTTAGGAGTTTTGTTCTGAAATTGCTGACATGGTAGATTTGTGTTTAAGACTTGTAAAGGTGAAATAGCTTGTTATATGATCTACTTAATTGCTTATCCTCGTGGCTGTATTGTGACCATCGGTATTACTTTCTTTGATAAGTGAGGTTAGGAATCCAGACCCGGTAAATAACCTATCTTTAAAGATTCGCAAGAATAAATATCAATAACTCGCTAATGAATGATTTTAGGTGGTTAACGTGTGACCATCGCGTTAACTTTCCGAAGAATCATAATGCTAGAAATCCAGACCCGGTAACTAGCTGTCTTGCAATTGAAAAATTTATTAAGTGCTTTTGTGACATATCTTGGTAACATGTGTTTGGAGTCTATTATGGGGGTGTTTGGCCTAGCTTTTTTAACCAAGCTTATAGCTTTTTTATCTTTTTTTTTTATATAAAATAAGCTTAACTAGGTGTTTAGTTTAGCTTTTTAAGCTTACGCTTATTAGCTTTTATAAGCTAATTTTAAGAAGCTTATGGGAAGATGGTTATTTAGCTTATTTTGAAGAAGCTTATTTATGTAAGGGTGTAAGTTACTCATTTGCCCTCAAATGGTGGTGGACTAATATTGAAGAATGGTGAATTTAACAACTTATTAAGACACATCATTTACCGTCGTTGCTCATTACCCACGGGTTTATACAAATGAAAACGCATCATTTAATGTCGTTATGAAAAACCATTTAATCCGTTTCATTATTGTTAAAAAAAATATTATTTTGGCTATAAGTCCTAATTGCTAATTGCTTATGTCAGATTATTGTTAAAAAAAATCTTATTTTGGCTATATGAATATAAAACTCTGTTATACATGCAAACATGTAATGCATATACTAATTGCTGATGTAAGAATATATGAATTTAAAGCTCAGTTATACATGCAAACAAGTAATGCACAATTTTGCAGATGTAGGTGAGATAAATTGTGTTTATGATGCTTCTTTGCCTAAATTATATAACGGATATAAATGCATTTATATTTGCATTTATTTGCAGCTACCTATAGCATAACTTCAGAGGGGTTAAACATTTATAGTGTGAAAAGTGCAGCCAATTCAATCTCGTGAAAATGACATTAATGAAGTAAATTAAGACACATGAGTGCAGTTAGAGATATGATTACAGGAGATCTAACCAAACCAAGATGAATTTTTATTGAATATTAATGTATTTTTGTAGAAGTTTTACGTCATTCTCGACATAAATTTATCCAAAAATGATGGAATAACTCATAAAAACAAAGTAGGTACATATAAAATATAAATTATGTGATAATATGTAACCATGCCCCTTTTGGTCATTATACTAACATAAGCTAAATAAAAAAAAGCTAACACAAACACTTAAGAAGAGCTTATCAACTTGTAGAATATAAGCTAATCCAAACACTTGAGAAGAGCTTATCAAAAGAAAGAAAATAAGCATAAGCTACTTTAGAATATAAGCTACTTTAGAATATAAGCATAAGCCAAAAAAAAAATAAAAGCTAGGCCAAACACCCCCTATGTTTTAGATATAATTTTAGATAATTTAGTTAAACAACCATTCAATTATCCTTTTACTGATAAATTAATGACAAAGATTTAGTACTTAATGACGCCCGTGTTCCATGGATCGATATCTGAATCTTACCAATACTTTGCTACATAAATGACAGGATACACTTGTCCTTTGTTGTGTGTGTTTTAATGTTAAGGTAAAAGCCATTTTTATAAATAAATAAAACACACGTGAGGGCGAAGTTCAATGTAAATAAATATGTGCCCCTCGCGACCCACCACAACCTCCTGGAAGCAGCTTTTCTTGCCACCGGACCTTTCTCCATCAATTAGGAATCTGATGTTGTCATTAAACACATTCCTTAAATTGTAGCCATTTTTTGAGTGTTTATTTTTTGGTGTCTAACCCGCATATATATCACCATTGCTCTTGATTTTCTTGACTGTATATCTCTTAAATATCAACATATACACGTGTGATTTAGTTTACTAAGATTTTTCAATGCCGAGAACCTCGATCAGAGAGTAAAAAAGGCGTAAGGTTCACAATGGTGTAAAACTAAAATTAGATATACCGGGCTAGGATTCGAGTTACAGGAACAAGGGCCAAACCAACCACCCAAGAATGGCATCATCGAGCAAAAACACTTGACAACCTCCTAGAAGCAGCTTTTCTTGCCACCAGACCTTTCTCCATCAATTAGGAATCTGATGACGTCAGTAAACACATTCATTAAATTGTAGCCAATTTTTGAGTGTTTATTTTTTGGTGTCTAATCCGCATATATATCACCATTGCTCTTGATTTTATTGACTGTATATCTTTTAAATGTCAACATATACACGTGTGATTTAGTTTACGAAGATTTTTCAATGCCGAGAACCTCGATCAGAGAGTAAAAAAGGCGTAAGGTTCACAATGGTGTAAAACTAAAATGGGATATACCGGGCTAGGATTCGAGTTACAAGAACAAGGGACAAACCAATCACCCAAGAATGGTATCGTTGAGCGAAAACACTTGACAACCTCCTGGACGCAGCGTTTCTTGCCACCAGACCTTTCTCCATCTATTAGGATTCTGATACCGTCACTAGACACATTCCTTAAATCGTAGCCATTTTTAGAGTGTTTATTTTTTGGTGTCTAATCCGCATATATGTCACCATTGCTCTTGATTTTCTTGACAGTATATCTCTTAAATGTCAACATATACATGTGACATTTAGTTTCCGAAGATTTTTCAATGCCGAGAACCTCGATCATAGAGTAAAAAAGGTGTAAGGTTCAAAATGGGGTAACACTAAAATGGGATATACCGGGCTAGGGTTCGAGTTACAGGAACAAGGGCCAAACCAACCACCCAAGAAAGGAATCGTTGAGCGAAAACACTTGACAACCACCTGGAAGCTGCTTTTCTTGCCACCAGACCTTTCTCCATCAATAAGGAATCTGATGTCGTCAATTAACACATTCCTTAAATTGTAGCCATTTTTTAGTGTTTATTTTTTGGTGTCTAATCCGCATATATATCACCATTCCTCTTGATTTTCTTGACTGTATATCTCTTTAATGTCAACATATACACGTTTGATTTAGTTTACGAAGATTTTTCAATGCCGAGAACCTCAATCAGAGAGTAAAAAAGGCGTAAGGTTCACAATGGTGTCAAACTAAAATGGGATATACCAGGCTAGGATTCGAGTTACAGGAACAAGGGCCAAACCAACTACCCAAGAAAGGAACCGTCGAGCGAAAACACTTTACAACCTCCTGGAAGCAGCTTTTCTTGCCCCCGGACCTTTCTCCATCAATTAGGAATATGATGCCGTCACTAAACACATTCCTGAAATTGTAGCCATTTTTTTAGTGTTAATTTTTTGATGTCTAATCCGCATATATATAACCATTGCTCTTGATTTTCTTGACTGTATATCTCTTAAATATCAACATATACAAGTGTGATTTAGTTTACGAAGTTTTTTCAATGCCGAGAACCTCGACCAGAGAGTAAAAAAGGCGTAAGGTTCACAATGGTGCAAAACTAAAATGGGATATACCGGGCTAGGATTCGAGTTAAAGGAACAAGGGCCAAACCAACCACCCGAGAAAGGAATCGTTGAGCGAAAACACTTGACAAACTCCTGGAAGCAGCTTTTCTTGCCACCAGACCTTTCTCCATCAATTAGGAATCTGATGTCATCACTAAACACAATCCTTAAAATGTAGCCAATTTTTTAGTGTTTATTTTTTGGTGTCTAATCCGCATATATATCACCATTGCTCTTGATTTTCTTGATTGTATATCTCTATAATGTCAACATATACACGTGTGATTTAGTTCACGAAGATTTTTCAATGCCTAGAACCTCGATCAGAGAGTAAAAAAGGCGTAAGGTTCACAATGGTGTAAAACTAAAATGGGATATACCGGGCTAGGATTCAAGTTACAGGAACAAGGGCCTAACTAATCACCCAAGAATGGAATCGTCGAGCGAAAACACTTGTCAACCTCCTTGAAGAAGCTTTTCTTGCCACCTGACCTTTCTCCATCAATTAGGAATCTGATGCTGTCACTAAACACATTCCTTAAATTGTAGCCAATTGTTAGTGTTTATTTTTTGGTATCTAATCCGCTTATATATCACCATTGCTCTTGATTTTCATGACTGTATATCTCTTAAATGTCAACATATACACGTGTGATTTAGTTTACGAAGATTTTTCAATGCCGAGAACCTCGATCAGAGAGTAAAAAAGGCGTAAGGTTCACAATGGTGTAAAACTAAAACGGGATATACCGGGATAAGATTCGAGTTACATGAACAAGGGCCAAACCAACCACCCAAGAAAGGAATCATCGAGCGAAAACACTTGACAACCTCCTGGAAACAGCTCTTCTTGCCACCAGACCTTTTGTCACACCCCAACCGATGGCGGAAACATCGGGGCATGGCACTGAGCGAAACAGATTGTCCAGAAGTTTCCATAAAAACTATATTTACCAAATATTTAAATCAACATGTCCCATACCGTGTCATATAAGATAATATAATTATTACAGACAAAAATCTAGTCAAGTAGTTCTGTTTCGCGACTCAGATTTATACATAGATAGTTTATTTATTGGTTTCTAGGACCTCTTTTCCTAGCCTCGATTTCATCACTGCACAGAGAGCATCCTAGACCTTTCCTTGGCTCAAGTTCACAGCAAGCTAAGCATATAAACAACTTAATCACCTGTCACATATGTTAAAGTAACAGTCAACACACATAGTGTAAAGATGAGCATACAAGTTTGATAATAGCATATAGAGTTCGAAAGCTTTACGTATAACCAGCACGTACACAGAGTGAAATGAGGCATGTTAGTTATCAACATGAACCTATCGATACCAATGACTGCGGGTTGACTGCCTAAGGTAGTTCGCGATACATACTCACCACTGTGAGCCATGTAGGTAATTGTCCTTAACAACCCTCGAGTGAACGGGTGCTGAGTCCAAACTAATAATACTACCGTTGCTAAGGCAGGTCGACAACATTCCATGTGTAAACATAACAAACAAGCATTCATTTAGTCACGTAATACATGCGGTAACGGTGTTAGCGTTTATAGTATTGCGTAGTGTGTTCGATGTGATTTTGTATAAGTAACGTATGTAACACCCAAAAGTGCGTAAAGCAAAAAGTGATCGAGTATACTCACAGCCTTGATGGATTGAAGGGAGCGCTAGAGAGTAGGGTCAGCCTGGACAGATTGATAGCATAACGATAAGTGACACGCAAAATGGTGCAAAGTACAAGCGAGTCAGGCGGTAGTTCGATCGGATGGTAATCCGGTCGGACAGCCGGTCGTGCGGGGGGCAATCCGTTCGGACAGTAGTCCGGCCAGATGACTATTCGAGTGGACTGTTTCTTCCTTTGATAAGGATGTGGTTGTGTATGTTGGCTTGGCTTTTGAAGTTTTCGTTGTAGCATTTTGAAAACATTGAATTGTCTCTACCTTTCAGGTCGGTCGATCGGACAGTCGTTCGATCGGACGGCAACCCGTTTGGTTGGGCACTTCAATGAGAACAAGTTCACAGCAGGGTGTCACTCGATCGGACGGTCGTTCGGTCGGGTGGCATCCCTTGGTGCATTGAACATGTTGAAAATTGTTTAAGTGTTAAATGAATCAAGATGCAACCCGATCAGACGGTGGGTCGAGCGGATGGCAACCCGGTCGGACAGCAGTCCGGTCGGATGACAACTCGTTCCAACGACTTGATCGTGTTATTACTTGATCTTGCTTAAAGTGTTGTAACTTGAGTGATACGTTGTGATGATTGGTTTAAACAATGGGAACCCTATCTCGTCCCAATGACCTGACCGAACAGGAATCACCCTAGTCCGACGGCGCACGGTCCGAGACGGTTGTTCATGTGCAAACCCTTAATCACTATCCTTCAGATGGAACTCAGATCTAGCACTGATACATCACTACGAACAAGTAGACGTTCAGTATTAGTTCCGATTCCCACCGGGTTTGAGTGCATTGAGTGTAAAAGAGTTGAAAGAAAGTTGGAAAACCATCTTTCACCACTTTTCATTGGGACTTTGTTTAGATCTATGAAAGATCTTTGTTTGTTTATGTGGAAATCGGTTAGATCTAAGTTGTTCTTGGTGGATTAAGGCCAAAACATGAAGTTCTTCAAGAACACATGATGATGTCATCCTAGATCACCTTGAATCTTGATGATTTCACGGTTAAAAGTTAAGATTCAAAAGACAGAAAGGTGTAGGAGTGCGTGTAGATTAAGAAAGTACAAGATTTAGGACGAGATCTTACCGAAATTGCGAGAAATCGAAGGAAAAAGCGAGTAGGAGCACTGGTCGGACGTCACTTGCCAAAACTGGAAAGAATGAAAGTGACAAGGGGTATTTATAAGATGCCCAAAGTGGAAAGGGCTGGTCGGTCGGTCGGATGGCATCTCGCCTGAGTGACAGCCCGGCCGAGTGGCTCCTCGGTCGGATGGCACCTCGCTCGGGTGGCAGCCCGGTCGGATGGCAATCCGGTCGGCTGGCTCCTGGTTCGAGTGCTCGGCGTGACGAGTTTTGTCGTTTCGATTTCGATTGCGAGCGTTGCGATGCGATAGAGTTGCTTATCAAATTACTTTTAATCCCAACTACTCATATCTCGCACTATCTCTTCTCTACCAATTATCATATTGTTTCGATTGCGATTGAGTTCGATTGCGTTTGAGTTTCGATTGCGATTCGATTGATTACCACACATAACATAATTTAAACATGCACAAGTAACACATAAGGCACACACACACGTATATCAGTAACCAAATGCGTAATTCGAGTTGCGAGTGCGATTGCGATTGCGATAGCGATAAAGCGATTAAACATGCGATAAATAGCGATTAATATGCGATTATTAATAGATACTCCACATAATACAACTAAAGCGAAAATAAATGGACTAATTACAAGTCAAAGAAGTCAAAACAGGAATTGAGCAAGGAGAGACAGATCGCAATTAGCAATCTTGTCTTCCTTTGACTTCAATCTTGACTTTGACTTTGAGTTTCGAAACACGGGGTGTTATAGCCTCCCCTAGTTGAGGGAATTTTATCCCGAAATAAGGCCGAAGCCGTAACAAACAACTGTGGGTACTTCGCCTTCATGTCACTTTCGAGTTCCCAAGTGAACTATGCGCCTCGTTTGCCTTCCCATCGGACTTTCACAATAGGAATGCGCGAGTGTCTGAGCTGCTTGGTTTGGTGATCCATGATTTCGACCGGCTTCTCCACGAAGTATAGTGTTTCGTTTACTTGGAGATGATCGAGAGGTACAATTAAATCATGCTCAGCCAGGCACTTTCGGAGATTTGACACATGGAAAGTCGGGTGGACGTTACTAAGTTCCTCCGGTAGTTCGAGTCTTTAGGTGACTTTTCCGATCCTTTCCAGAATCTTAAAAGGTCTAACATATCGAGGCGCTAGTTTCACTTTCTTGCCGAATCTGACCACACCCTTCCAAGGTGATACCTTTAGGAGTACGTAGTCGCCAACGTCGAATTCAAGGGGCTTGCGTCGTCTATCGGCGTAACTTTTCTGTTGACTTCGAGCTTTCAACAAGTTGTCTCGAATTTGGAAGACTTTGTCAGTCGTTTCTTGCAATAGCTCGGGACCGGTTAGTTGTGAGTGACCGATCTCGTACCACACAATAGTTGATCGACATCTTCTTCCGTATAAGGCCTCAAATGGTGCCATTTGTATGCTGGAATGATAACTGTTGTTGTACGAGAATTCGACTAATGGCAGGTATGCATCCCAATTACCACCGAAATCTATGACACACGAACGGAGCATGTCTTTAAGAGTATGGATCGTTCTTTCAGTCTGTCCGTCGGTTTGAGGGTGGAAAGTGGTTCTTAGATTAAGCGATGTACCGAGAGCCGTTTGAAACGTTTGCCACAATCGCAAGGTAAACCGAGCATCACGGTCAGAGATGATGTCGCGAGGCATCCCATGTCGACAAATGATCTCGTTGGTGTAGATTCGGGCTAATCGTTCTACCTTGTAGTCTTCCCGTATTGGGAAAAAGTGAGCAGATTTGGTCAAACGGTCAACAACAACCCAAATGCTGCCGTGACCTGATGACGTGTGCGGAAGCTTTGTTATGAAGTCCATAGCTATACTCTCCCACTTCCATATAGGGATCGGCGGTTGTTCGAGTAAGCCAGAGGGTCTTTGGTGTTTAGCCTTGACCTTTGCACAAGTCAGGCACTTTCCAACGTAGAGAGCAATATCCCTTTTCATGCTCGGCCACCGGTACTTGTAGCGAAGGTCCTGGTACATTTTGTCGGCACCGGGATGAATAGAATACCGGGATTTGTGGGCTTCGTCCATTAATATCTTTCATAAATCGGTCCGTTTAGGGATCCAAATTCGGTCCAGATAATGGAATATCCCATTTGGTTTATTCACAAGATGAGCTCCATCGTGATAGATCTGTTCCTTCTTTAAGGTGCGTTCATTAAAACAGGCATGCTGGGCTTCGTGGATGAGGGTTTCGAGATCGTATTGGGCTTGGACATCACGAATGCTGAGCAGATAGCTTCGTCTGCTGAGAGCGTCGGCAATGACATTCGCTTTGCCTGGGTGATAATGAATCTCACAGTCATAATCGTTGAGAAGTTCTACCCATCGGCGTTGACGCATATTAAGTTCTTTCTGATCAAAGATATGTTGTAGGCTCCTATGATCGGTGAAGATCATACACTTGGTACCATACAGGTAGCGTCGCTAAATCTTTAACGCAAAAACAATTGCGCCTAGCTCGAGATCATGGGTTGTATAGTTCTTTTCGTGGATTTTGAGCTGACGAGATGCGTAAGCTATAACCTTGTCTCGTTGCATAAGGACACAACCAAGACCAAGGTTGGAAGCATCACAATAGACAATGAAGTCGTCGTTTCCGTCGGGCAATGTGAGAACAGGAGCATTGCAGAGCATGTGCTTGAGTGTTTGGAAAGCAAACTCTTGTTCGGTTACCCAAACAAAAGGCTTGTCTTTGTGCGTGAGAGCGGTAAGCTGCACAGCGATCTTTGAGAATCCTTCAATAAATCGTCGATAATAGCCCGCTAGTCCGAGAAAAGAACGGACTTCAGAAGGGTTCTTAGGTGTAATCCAACTCTTAACTGCTTCAATCTTCGCCGGATCGACGTGAATACCTTGACTATTTACGATGTGACCCAGAAACTGAACCTCCTCCAGCCAAAATTCGCACTTGGAAAACTTGGCATAGAGTCGATTCCCCTGGAGGAGCTCGAGAACCAAACGTAGATGATGCGCTTGTTCGGTCTTCGATTTGGAATAGATCAAGACATCGTCGATGAACACGATGATGAAACAGTCGAGGTATGGTTTACACACGCTATTCATCAGATCCATGAAAACCGCGGGTGTGTTAGTTAAACCAAAGGGCATAACAACGAATTCGTAGTGGCCGTATCGAGTGCGATACGCAGTTTTGGGTATATCATCCTCTTGAATGCGTAGTTGGTGGTAGCCTGAGTGTAGATCGATCTTCGAGAAACATGTAGCACCTTGTAGCTGATCAAACAAATCGTTAATGCGAGGCAGGGGATAGCGGTTCTTGATAGTTAACTTATTCAATTCCCGATAGTCGATGCACATCCTGAACGACCCATCCTTCTTTTTAACGAAAAGGACTGGCGCGCCCCAAGGAGAGGTGCTCGGGCGAATAAAGCCTTTCTCAAGTAATTCCTGGAGTTGGTTCGAGAGTTCACGTATTTCGGATGGTGCGAGTCGGTAAGGAGCTCTGGCAATAGGGTTGGCTCCAGGAATGAGGTCAATACGAAAGTCGATATCACGACTTGGTGGTAGACCAGGAAGATCGTCAGGGAACACATTAGGAAAGTCACGAACCACAGGGACGTCTTTCACTTCTGTCTTTCCTTTCTTTTCCTTCTCCGCTACTACAATGTTAGCCAAGAAAGCTATGTATTCCTTGCGGAGATACTTGCTAGCTTAGACACATGACATGAGCTTGAGACCTTTCGAAGCAGTTTCACTATAAACACACAATAAATCACCATTCGCGAGCGAGAATCGAATCATCTTCTCGAAACACACAACTTTAGCATGGTTTTCGCGAAGAAAGTCCATGCTTACTAGGACGTCAAAACTTCCGAGTTGCATCGGAATAAGGTCGATTGGGAAGATGTGATTGTTGAGCTCAAGAGTACAATCACGAAGAACAGAATTAATGGCGACAGTTCTTCTGGTAGCGACTTCAACATCGAACGTTGAGGAGAGTTGGGAGCGCTTACGATTAAGGAGTTTCTCAAATTCGAACGACACAAAGCAATTATCGGCTCCAGTATCAAACAAACACGAAGCATAAATACCATTCACAAGGAACGTACCATTGACCACGTTGTTGTCAGCCTGGGCTTGGTGCACGTTGATGTTGAAAGTTCTGGCACGTGCGGCTTGTTGCTGCTGCTGATGCTGTTGCTGCTGGTGTTGCTGCTGCTACTGGGGCTCTTGTTTCACCACCCTTTTTGGGCACATGTTCGCAAAGTGGTTGGGATCACCATATGCAAAGCAGACTCGGGCGTTGATCGCGGGTGCCTGAGTCGCTTGTTGGCCTTGCGGGGCTGGGAGCAGAGCTTGATGAGCAATGGCTTGAGCTGGCGCTTGACGGGGACCAGTACTGTAGTTAACAGTGAAGTGACCGTACATGTTGCAGTGAGTGCAGAAACGACAGGCGAGACCCACCGGGTGATGGTAAGAACATGTTGGGCAAGCCGGGTGGGGGCCTGTGTATGCATGCTTTGCTGGCGGTGCATAGGTAACTGGTGCTGGACGGTGATGGGGCTGTTGCTGGGTTGGTACGGCTTGAAGTGGAGTAGCAGTGGTAGTGACAACACAGTTCCTGTTGCTGGAGCTGCTGTTGTTCTTCTTCTTGCGGTGTGAGGACTTTGACGATTAAGCGGCGGCGGTTTCAGCGGTTGGTGCGGTGGTGAATTGGTTCAGGTTCTTCGAAACTTTATCCCAAAAACCAGATTTTACCCGCTTGTCGTTGATTTCGGCGGCAAGCAAGTAGGTTTCTTCGATCGTTGTTGTCTTTGCGGCATGCACAAAATCCGCAACACAGTCGGGTAGAGCTCGGATATACTTCTTGATTGCCATGTCAGGCGTCTTCACTTGATCGGGACAGATGATGCTGAGCTGCTTAAAGCGAGTAGTCAGTGCAGCGTTGTCACCTTCTTTCTGCTTAATGTTCCAGAATTCGTCCTCCAGCTTTTGGCGTTCATGGGGAGGACAGAACTCATCCATCATGATGGCTTCAACTCTTCCCATGTCAGCTCGTAAGCTGCATCATTCCCGCGTTTGTTCCTCTCGGCCGTCCACCAGTCTAATGCGCGGGACTGGAAGACGCCGGTAGCGTTTAGAGTGCGGAGATTTTCTGGACATCCACTCTGGCGCAGAGTGACTTCGATGGAATCGAACCATTGAAACATAGCCGTCGGGCCATCTTCTCCAGTGAATTCCTTCGGACTGCAAGCCTTGAACTGCTTGAAGCTGAAAGCAGTCTTAGTAGCAACTTTAGGAGCTTCAGTTCTAGTCTCCTCAGATGATTTGCTAACGTTCTCGTAAATCTCACTCATGATCTGAGGCACAACCTTGGCCACTTGTTTCGCGAGGATGGCAGCAAGGCGTTTGTTCCTCTTTTCTTGACGAGAGAGTCGTGGGTGACGGGATCTAGATGATGGTCCAGTTGACATTGTCTGCAACAGACATCGTCATAGGTCTCAGACACGTCATAATCGAATCTCACCTAACATGTCTACTACTTTTAAAGCTCAGTAACACAATGTAATCATGTATCACATAAACACATAGGCACATAATCATAGATTCACACAGAAACACATAATCACGTAAGCATGTAGAGCACAGAAGCACAGAAACATGTAATCACAAGAGGTAGTCAGAATACAGAAACCTATCATTCAAAGCCCGTGCGCGTTCGAGAATAGCGATTGCGAATAACTTGTCGAGTAGTATAGTATAAGCGTATAACATAGCATAAGGTCGTCCATAGTTTAACGATTTGTCAGTGTTTTGAGATAGAAGTACAGTGCGAGTCGTGCGTGTCGATCGAAGTGAAAGAAAAATAGAATAAATCTCCAAAATTTAAACACATAAACAGGCAAATACACAAACAACACATAAAATCAACGAATCATCAGAGTCAGCAGCTGCGAGCTCAGAATCGAAACACATAAAAATCGATAAATAGATCGTCTGCGGCTATTAGACTTTGACTACCCAAAGTGATTCAACTATTCACAAGGACCGTCTGAGCACACATCTGACCTTCGGGACTTGTGCTTTCGCCTCGAATCTGGGCGTATGACACTTTTCCTTTCAGTCTCTGCGTGGTCTTCAGTCGTTGGAGTCCGTCGAAACTTTGGTGAGAGCTTTGTAAAACAAAATAAAGATCGGAACAAATCGTCAAGGTTAGGGTATCACCCATAGTTTAACAACTTTGTTCCTGTTTTCGATAAGATAAAAGAGAATTATGCGTCAAAGTATGGATTTCACTCCTTTTTCGATGCAAATTCTCGTGTTTAGATGAAAATGTGGGTTGAACAAGCAATTTAATCGAGAGTTTGCAAATTCTCATATTCGAGTGCAGTGATAGTGTAGCGTAGGCGAGAATAGCGAGAAATAGCAGTACGCTCATACATAATCCCTACTGGACATGTACGAGTCGGTCTGTTGGTTCCTAACTATAGACTAGGTCTCTAAGACTTCGACCCGGACTAGGTCGAGTCTTGCCTAATTCCCTATAGTTATGGCTCTAATACCAATCTGTCACACCCCAACCGATGGCGGAAACATCGGGGCATGGCACTGAGCGAAATAGATTGTCCAGAAGTTTCCATAACAACTATATTTACCAAATATTTAAATCAACACGTCCCATACCGTGTCATATAAGATAATATAATTATTACAGACAAAAATCTAGTCAAGTAGTTCTGTTCCAACAACTCAGATTTATAAATAGATAGTTTATTTATTGGTTTCTAGGACCTCTTTTCCTAGCGTCGATTTCATCACAGCACAGAGAGCATCCTAGACCTTTCCTTGCCTCAAGTTCACAGCAAGCTAAGCATATAAACAACTTAAGCACTTGTCACATACGTTAAAGTAACAGTCAATACACATAGTGTAAAGGTGAGCATACAAGTTTGATAATAGCATATAGAGTTCGAAAGCGTTACGCATAACCAGCACGTACACAGAGTGAAATGAGGCATGTTAGTTATCGACATGAACCTATCGATACCAATGACTGCGGGTTGACTGCCCAAGGCAGTTCGCGATACATACTCACCACTGTGAGCCATGTAGGTAATTGTCCTTAACAACCCCCGAGTGAACGGGTGCTGAGTCCAAACTAATAGTACTACCGTTGCTAAGGCAGGTAGATAGCATTCCATGTGTAAACATAACAAACAAGCATTCATTTAGTCACATAATACATGCGGTAACGGTTAGCGTCTAAAGTATTGCGTAGTGTGTTCGATGTGATTTTGTATAAGTAACATATGTAACAACCAAAAGTGTGTAAAGCAAAAAGGGATCGAGTATACTCACACCTTTGATGGATTGAAGGGAGCGCTAGAGAGTAGGGTCAGCCTGAACAGATTGATAGCATAACGATAAGTGACGCGCAAAATGATGCAAAGTACAAGCGAGTCGGGCGGTAGTTCGATCGGATGGTAATCCGGTCGGACAGCCGGTCGTGTGGGTGGCAATCCGTTCGGACAGTAGTCCAGTCGGATGACTGTTCGAGTGGATTGTTTCTTCCTTTGAGAAGGATGTGTTTGTGTATGATGGCTTGGCTTTTGAAGTTTTTGTTGTAGCATTTTGAAAACATTGAAGTGTCTCTACCTTTCAAGTCGGTCGATCGGACGGTCGTTTGATCGGACGGCAACCCGTTCGGTTAGGCACTTTAGTGAGAACAAGTTCACAGCAGGGTGTCACTCGATCGGACGGTCGTTCGGTCGGGTGGCATCCCTTGGTGCATTGAACATGTTGAAAATTGTTTAAGTGTTAAATGAATCAAGATGCAAACCGATCGGACGGTGGGTCGAGCGGATGGCAACCTGGTCGGATAGTAGTCCGGTCGGATGACAACTCGTTCCAACGACTTGATCGTGTTATTACTTGATCTTGCTTGAAGTGTTGTAACTTGAGCGATACATTGTGATGACTGGTTTAAACAATGGGAACCCTATCTCGTCCCAATGACCTGACCGAAGAGGAATCACCCTAGTCCGACGGTGCACGGTCTGAGACGGTTGTTCATGTCCAAACCCGAAATCACTATCCTTCAGATGGAACTCGGATCTAGCACTGATACATCACTACGAACGAGTAGAAGTTTAGTAGTAGTACCGATTCCCACCGGGTTTGAGTGCATTGTGTGTAAAAGAGTTGAAAGAAAGCTGTAAAACCATCTTTCACCACTTTTCATTGTGAGTTTGTTTAGATCTATGAAAGATCTTTGTTTGTTTATGTGGAAATCGGTTAGATCTAAGTTGTTCTTGGTGGATTAAGGCCAAAACATGAAGTTCTTCAAGAACACATGATGACGTCATCCTAGATCACCTTGAATCTTGATGATTTCACGGTTAAAAGTTAAGATTCAAAAGATAGAAAGGTGTAGGAGTGCGTGTAGATTAAGAAAGTACAAGATTTAGGACGAGATCTTACCGAAATTGCGAGAAATCGAAGGAAAAAGTGAGTAGGAGCATTGGTCAGACGTCACTTGCCAAAAGTGGAAAGAATGAAAGTGACAAGGGGTATTTATAGGATGCCCAAAGTGGAAAGGGCTGGTCGGTCGGATGGCATCTCGCCCGGGTGACAGCCTGGCCGAGTGGCTCCTCGGTCGGATGGCATCTCGCTCGGGTGGCAGCCCGGTCGGATGGCAATCCGGCCGGCTGGCACCTGGTTCGAGTGCTCGGCGCGACGAGTTTTTCTGTTTGGATTTTGATTGCGAGCGTTGCGATGCGATAGAGTTGCTTATCAAATTACTTTTAATCCCAACTACTCATATCTCGCACTATCTCTTCTCTACCAATTATCATACTGTTTCGATTGCGATTGAGTTCGATTGCGTTTGAGTTTCGATTGCGATTCGATTGATTACCACACATAACATAATTTAAACATGCACAAGTAACACATAAGGCACACACACACATATATCAGTAACCAAATGCGTAATTCGAGTTACGAGTGCGATTGCGATAGCGATAAAGCGATTAAACATGCGATAAATAGCGATTAATATGCGATAATTAATAGATACTCCACATAATACAACTAAAGCGAAAATAAATAGACTAATTACAAGTCAAAGAAGTCAAAACAGGAATTGAGCAAGGAGAGACAGATCGCAATTAGCAATCTTGTCTTCCTTTGACTTCAATCTTTACTTTGACTTTGACTTCCGAAACACGGGGTGTTACACCTTTCTCTATAAATTAGGAATCTGATGCCGTCACTTAACACATTCCTTAAACTGTAGCCATTTTTTGACTGTATATTTTTTGGTATCTAATCCGCATATATATCACCATTGCTCTTGATTTTCATGACTGTATATCTCTTAAATGTCAACATATACACGTGTGATTTAGTTTACGAATATTTTCCAATGCCGAGAACCTCAATTAGAGAGTAAAAAAGGCGTAAGGTTCACAATGGTGTAAAACTAAAATGAGATATACCGGGATAAGATTCGAGTTACAAGAACAAGGGCCAAACCAACCACCCAAGAAAGGAATCGTCGAGAGAAAACACTTGACAACCTCCTAGAAGCAGTTTTTCTTGCCACCAGACCTTTCTCCATCAATTAGGAATCTGATGCCGTCACTAAACACATTCCTTAAATTGTAGCCATTTTTTGAGTGTTTATTTTTTGGTGTCTAATACGCATATATATCACCATTACACTTGAAGGCGAAAGCTAAGGGGGGGTAAACAAATTCAGAAAAACAAAATCACGTTATTGAAAAAAGAATTTGATTTATTTGATAGTTTAAAAGGAGAGACAGTGAGGCAAATGATTGAGAAGTTTTGTCATTTAAAGATTGAACTAGAAAGATTTAAAATTTTGAAAAATAGAGAAGAAGTTGTTGAGAAAGTAATTGAAGCGTTACCACGAGCTGATCAGTGGCAAACGTTTGTTTTTATCTTGAAAAATGATGCTTTATATGATACGATTTCTCTTGATGTGTTGTTAGAAAAGATTGAGAGTCATGATCTGGAGCTACAAAAGCAAAACAAGATGAGTGGTTCATCGCATCATCAGAATGTTGGTCTGTACTACAAAGGTAATGTACCTTCGGTGAAAGCTGATGGTTCACCAAAGACAGCATTTAGTGGTGAGAAGATGAAAGAACCACAAACAACCTCATCAAGTTATCATTCTGGATATTATTCATCTTCAAAATCAAGTTCTGATGAAGCAGAGGAGATTCTGTGCAACATTGCTCTCAAACTGAAGAATTCTCCGTCGATGAGCATCAATGCAGCTAAACAACAAATGAGTTTTCTAGCATCTGTTCTGGAATCGTATGAAGGTCTTGTAGCTGGCAAAATTGGAAATTCAGAGTTAACCAAAGAAGACTACGACCAGATTGATCCGAAAGAAATGGAGCTCATAGACATTCGCTGGTGTTTGCCAAGTTGCATTCGCAGAGCTCAAAGATATATGGAGATTACCGGGAAGCAATCGTTAGGTGGTCCGTCAACGAAGCTTGGATTCGACAAATCCAAAGTGACCTGCTTCAGATGCAAGCAAAAGGGTCATTTCAAAAGAGAATGTAGAAATTCTGAAGTTGCTGAATCTGAGAGACCTTTCAACGATGACTATTAACGAAAGGCGATTTATCATCGTAGTAAAGAAGAACCAAAGATGATCGAAAATATTCCAAAAGAGAAGTCCAGAGCTTATGCAGTAATTCATGACGATGAAGGTTTTGACTTGAGTCAGATTCTTCCAGATGAAGATCGTCCTGTAACAGCTCATGGCAGAAAAGCATCAAAAGCCCAGCATCATGTTCTTGTTGCTGAAATTCGTGAAGAAATCAAAGAAAAAGACACAGTTGAGATAAAAGAGAAAACTCGAGAAGAGATTTTAAAAGAGAAAACTGAGAGAGAAAGATTCATTGTGGGGTGCAGAATGGAGAAAATGCAGGAAGAATATGAGAATGCAGTTGCGAACAAAAGATAGGATAAGAAACAAGAATGTTATGTCAACAAACAAGGTGAACTGGTTGTTCCAAGAAGTGACATAGTTCATGATGATGTTCTCCTTGTTATTCCTCGATCCGGCGAATATTATTCCAGTGTTGCAAAAGACAAGACATATGTGAAAAGGCTGGATAAAATCATCTGGGATGCTATGACAACAAAACTGAGGAAGAGGAATGAAGAAAGAATGAAGAAGAACATTGAGAATTTAGTTGATGATTTGAAGAAAGCCGCTGAGGAAATCAAGGTTGAAGAAAAAGAGAAGGTTCTTGAAAAAGAAGTTGTTATTGAAGAACAGCAAGTTGAAGTAGTCAATAATGAGAATTTGGAAGCTGGTGATGCTGGTGATGAAGTTAGTGTTGAAGAAAAGCAGAATACTGTTGATCAGAAGCAGACAGAGACTGCAACAAACACCGAAGTGCCAATCACTGAGGTAAATTCTGATTCTAACATCTTGACTGAAATTGTTGAACAGTGCAAGAAATGCACGGAAACGTGCAGTGCTTGTTCTGAAAAAGACGAAAAGATCAGAACAAGAGATCTTGATTTCACAAAACTTGAAGAAGTTTTAAAAAACAAGTGCAAATAAATGTTTGAAAATGAAAAGGTTTTAAAAGAAAATAATGAAACGCTTTCAGAAAAATATAAAAAATTAGAAAAAGAGAATGAAGTTTTGAAAGAAAATGTTTTTAAAATGACAGAAGAATGTTTTCAAAAAGAAAATATTTGCCAAGAAATGAAAAAGGAGTATGATTCAATAAAATTGGCTTATCACATTACAAAAGAATCATATGAAAAAGTAAAAAGTGAAATGAAACTTGTTCAATCAAGATTGAAATATTGTTCTGAAACATCAAATGAACTAAAACGAATGTATGAAATAAAACAACAAGTTGTAAATTCTTATATTGAAGATGTTGCTAAACTTAAGCGTAAGATTGCTGATTTAGAACAGGATAACAACAAATTAAAAAGTTATCACGCATCGTCATATGTGCTTGAACGTATTTTCAACATAAAACCGGATGGGAAAGATTCTGAGCAAAACACGAAAGGTATTGGCTCAGAATTTCATCAAGTTCCACCACCAGAAAAGTTTGTGTTTTATTATGATGAAAAGGTCGAAAAAGCTTTCAACCTGGTAGATCAATTGCTAGACAAAATTGACGTAACCTATTACAAATCTGATGATTCTAGTGATTCACAGGTGGTAGGTAAGGTCGTTGAAAGTGTGTTGAAAGAAGAATCGGTTGAATCAGGTAATTCTGAATCACAGGATGAAAATGAAGGTAATTTTCATGATGGATATCTGAAAAACACAAAATCCGAGAAGAATTTGAATGATGATTCAAAGGGATTGGTTTATACCATGATTGGATCGGACAAATTATTCTTAGATGTTGTATTCCCGATTCAGAATGTGATTTCAGAAAAGGTTGACAAAGTTTTCAAGATGGTAGAAATTGAAAAGTCTGAAATTTCAAAGCTTGTTGGTAAATGTCACAAAACTTTTTTTAACAAACTTGGTTTTAAAAAGAAAAATATGAAGGCTGGGTTGGGTTATAAAAAGAAACAGAATTGGAAAAGAAATGAAACGCCGAATTATCAGGCAAAAATGAATTTTGTTCAAGGAAAAAGTTTTGAAGAAGAAAAAGAACTTCAATTTGGACAACAGTCTAATGAAAAGTTTTATACTCAAAAGAAGAAGCAACAATCACAGGTCAAAGATGTGTCCAAGAGAACTTGTTTCAAGTGTGATCAAATTGGACATCTTGCACGAAAGTGTCCGAATCTGAAACCTGTGGATGTTGACAAAAAGACGTTTGTTGATGTTGACAAAACGAAATCTGAAAATGTGGAGAAACAGAAATCTGAGGATGTGAAACAAAGGTCAACCAGATTTGATTCGAAACAAACTTGGAGGTATAATAGAAACAAGTTTGCTTCAAATCAAAATTGGAAATCTAACCCGAACAGGTTCGATTCAAGACAGACCTGGAATTCTCACACACCCAGATTCCGAACAATACAAAGTTGGAAAACATCATTTGATATGACAAAACCCCAACAGTTTTGGAAACCAAATGTTGTTAAAAAACAAAGTGTTCAAAAAGAATCACATTTTTACAAACGAGGTACTCCTAAAGGTCAAACATGGAGTGCTAAGAAACCGATGACTTTTGTAAAAGATGAAAAAGTTGAAGTCAAAGTTGATAAGGTCTTTGTGAAAGATGACAAAGACTTTCCGGCATTGAATGAAGTTTATTGTGTTGAAATGCCTAAGGTTAAGCAGGCCTGGGCTAAATTGTTCAAGTAATTGAATTAGTTGAATATGCAGGTGCTCAAGAAAAATGAAAACTGGAGCAGCCTGGCACATGGAAAGGAGGAAGAGGCTGCTGGACCCTGTGTTGGTTGAAACAGGGAGTTTATTTGTTTTTCTGTACATAAATAAACAATATTTTAAAAAAACCTAAAAATTTGAAAAAAAAAATTAAAAACCAATAATATGTTTTAGTTTGTTAAAAACTTGAAAAACCAAAAATATGTTTGTTGATTGAATATGCCGAAGCCCTCACGGCGGAACAAACATGATTAATTTCACAAGATTGAAAAACGGTTTTCAAACTGTAAAATATCAATGTGTTGTAAATCATGGGGGTATTTGTTACTTCTTACGTTATATTTTTTGCAAATCAGTGCATGAGAAGCAGAAAATGGATGGCGAGATAAAGCTATCAGTGTTGGTTGTCAAATTTTCTTTAAATGATTTTGCATTTTAGGGGGAGAAAAATTGTCAGAAAATCCAAATACATTAGAAATTTTGAAAAAGCCAAAAACATGATAAAATTAAAAATTGAGTTTTTGTGTAAAAAGAGGAAATGATAGTACATCAGTAGACAGTTACAGTATGCTAAAGAAATGTAATGATTAAATAGCGTTAAACAGTCTCACTGATGATATGCCGATAGGTTTTTATACATTTAGTAAACATTTTCGGGATATAAATCTAAATTCAAACTTGCTTATTTCGTGGGGAACACTACTTGGATATATAGGTAACCCCTGAAATCTCGTTTGAAGGACCTCTTTCTGAGATACTAGGTCTTTATGCTTAGTGATATCCGGGGTATTATTCCGGGACTTCTGCTGAATGGAAGTTCTAACCTAGTCCCCGAATAATACTTTTCGCATTGCTTGAAATACAACGTCGCCCTGAGCAAAAATGATGAAACAATAAAATTGATAATCATTGCTGTTGAAGAAAAGATCATCTAAAGGGGACACACCTAAAGTCGAACCGTCATCTCTCTGCTGAACGGAAGTTCTGACCTGAGCTCACACGGTTATTCGCAATTTAACCCCTTACAGATATCATCTAGGTATACTCACCTGTAAGACTGAATATTGGGATCTGGATACGGGAGTATATTCAAGAGGTGGGACACATGAATGAGTTTAAGTTCCTAAAACATCTAATTTGTATCTTGAATCAGTTGAACTTTGTGTGAAAATTTAAGTGGATCAATATATCGACAATCTAAGTGAATTGTTTAATTCTTAATGTGTAACTAAGCTCAACGGTACTTGTGACTTGTCAGAAACTGATATGATCCTCTAACGCGAACTCAAACAAAAATATTGATTGTAAATATGTTTGTACATATTTCTTTACTGCTTTATATTTTCAGAAAATACAAAAAGATTTTGATTTCTTCTTTATTTTCGACAATCGATGTCTGAGTGCTGAGTTTCAAAATCTGAGTATGCTGATTGTGTTTCTGAAAAATAAAACAAGTTCATTAATTTGAAACTTGAATTAAAAGTCAAAAATAAAAAATAGTTTGTGATATCTCCAAGGTCATTAGTTTGGACTTGGATGATTAACTGTGAGGGGTTTTGGATACTTAACACTGCCAAATCTGTAAAGATTGTTGATAGGGGGGGTGATTTAGAAAGTTGAATAGAGCCAGGTTACGATTTCTGGAAAATTGAATGTTCAATACGTTGTTACTTATAAATGTTTGAGTGTTGCAGATGTTATACCAGACTACGATCCTGAAAGCCGAGTCTAAGGGGGAGTTTGAAGACGAGCTCAACGCAAAAGGAAGCGTGGATTCAAGGAGTCATGTAACTATCCTGAAAGAGCTTGTATACGAAAAGCAAGGTGTCGATCCCAAAAGCACGGAAGCTTGACGAAAGGGGGAACCTGATGAAGAAAATAGTCTACAGAAAGGAGAAGCTGAAGCTAAAGACAGATCCACGGGGATTTTGTTCAAGCAAGAGAGAGTCTACGTTGATGAAAACGTGTTAAAGCTTCAAGAAGACTCAAAGAGAGAGAGAAAGACAAGACGCTACGAGATTGACTGCGACAATATCCAAGGGGGGGGGGGTCTGTTAGTGCATTTATGTCTATCGCCTTCGTCAATCCGAGTCGTATCGAGAAACTGAAGAAAACGAAGCTTTATAGTGTTATATCTAGTCAAAAGGCAAGGTGGCAATCTTGTAATTAAAGAGAAGTTTCATTAAAGCCTTGGACTATATATAGGGAGGTTATGTCATAGATTAGAGACTTTTGGCTCATTTGTGTTTAGGAGAGCTCTAGATCTAGAGAGAGAAACTAGAGAGAGAAAGTGATTCAAGGTGCTTGTTCCTGTTAGATTTCTAATAGAATCACGTTTATATTACATCGTGTGTGTTAGGTCACGTTCGTGTACGGATTCCGCACGTCATACGTTCGTTTCGCAATCGTTTCGGAGTCAAAACTGGTCATACACAACCTCCTGGAAGCAGCTTTTCTTGCCACCAGACCTTTCTCCATCAATTAGGAATCTGATGCCGTCACTAAACACTTTCCTTAAATTGTAGCCATTTTTTGGGTGTTTATTTTTTGGTGTCTAATATGCATATATATCACCATTGCTCTTGATTTTCTTGACTGTATATTTCTTAATAGTCAACATTTACACGTGTGATTTAGTTTATGAAGATTTTTCAATGCCGAGAACCTCGATCAGAGAGTTAAAAAGGTGTAAGGTTCACAATGGTGTAAAACTAAAATGGGATATACCGGGCTAGGATTCGAGTTACATGAACAAGGGCCAAAACAACCACCCAAGAATGGAATCGTCAAGCGAAAAAACTTGAAAACCTCCTGGAAGCAGCTTTTCTTGCCACAAGACCTTTTCTCCATCAATTAGGAATCTGATGTATTCACTCTACACATTCCTTAAATTGTAGCCATTTTTTTATTGTTTATTTTTTGGTGTCTAATCCGCATATATATCACCATTGCTTTTTGATTTTCTAGACTGTATATCTCTTAAATGTCAACATATACACGTGTGGTTTAGTTTACGAAAATTTTTCAATGCCGAGAACCTAGATCAGAGAGTAAAAAAGGCGTAAGGTTCACAATGGTGTAAAACTAAAATGGGATATACCGGGCTAGGATTTGAGTTATAGGAACAAGGGCTAAACCAACCACCCAAGAATGGAATCGTCGAGCGAAAACACTTGACAACCTCCTGGAAGCAGCTTTTCTTGCCACTAAACCTTTCTCCATCAATTAGGAATCTGATGCCGTCACTAAACCCATTCCTTAAATTGTAGCCATTTTTTGAGTGTTTATTTTTGGTGTCTAATATGTATATATATCACCATTGCTCTTGATTTTCTTGACTGTATATCTCTTAAATGTCAACATATACACGTGTGATTTAGTTTTGAAAAATTTTCAATGCCGAGAACCTTCATCAGAGAGTAAAAAAGGTGTAAGGTTCACAACGGTGTAAAACTAAAATGGAATATACAGGGCCAGGATTTGAGTTACAGGAACAAGGGCCAAACCAACTGTCACACCCCCAAAATACCACATGCGGGAACACCGCGGGATGTGTGACATACCAGGATCCAAGCCACCAATCACATTGAACCATGTATAGTATTTAAATAAAACATATCATTAATTGCCAAATATAAATCCAAATCATAAGTTTAAACCAAAGGATATGTTCAGCGGAAGCATATAGTAAATTGTTAAACAACTGTTTCTTGATAAGTGTTCAAAACCAAAGTATCAAATATATCCAAGAGCCTCGATCCATGACCACTCCAGCACTCCTAGATAGCAAGTCCATATTAAGAAACCTAACGACCTGCAAGCATGCAGACAAGTGTGTTAGACGACGCTGGTGAGTTCAAAGTTTTGTTAACGCGTTTAGTTACCAGATGTGTGTTTAAAACAGTTCAACGTTATGATTTGATGTTGTTATTAACTCGATTACCGTATGTGGCTACTAGATGTGTTTGCCAAACCCCAATGCCTCTATCAAAGAATTGGTCAAGTGGTCAAGGTAAATAGTTCACGCCCGTCCATTCCGGCCCGGTGTGAGGGAGCCAAACCTAATAGCGCTATCAACTAAATACCTCGATGCCTTCCCGGCAATAATTAGTAGATGTAAGGGGTCTTATATGATAGAAACTGAGTAACAACAAACATCCCATTAACCTAACATTCTTCCCTGAAAACGTTACCCGATATCCCTTCCCGGGATGCATGCTTGGAAAAGAGCAGTGAACTCACCTTGGTTTGCTTGGTAATCAGTTTACGTTCATGTATAGTTATAATGCGCATTACAAGCAACATGGTAGTTATACAGCTCATATCATACAATTCCTACAACTCATAAACATATATTGCAACAGTGCTCACAGTTATGTGTGTTAAACAACACCAAGTCATGTCCCCATTACCATAAACAATCATCATTAACAGTATGTATTATAAGTTCCTTAACACATCATTCATCAGTAAAGTTAAATCATATTGTGCACATTCACAGTCTGTTGGTCAGGGTGACGAAACTCCAAGAGGTTTCGTCGACACACATGGTGACGAAACTCGGAGGTTTCGTCGACACATAAGGTGACGAAACTCCAAGAGGTTTCGTCGTTCTGAGAGGTTTTGCCAATATGCAGGTTTCGTCGACAACACTACTGTTACATTGTTTAAGATAAGCATATGATTGAAGTCATGATCATAACCTAATCCTTAGTTATTATTATAATACTATCGTTGAAGTCATGGTCATGGCTCATTACCCAAGTTGTCACAATCACCATTTTATGAAAACATAAGAATTATAAATTCTATAACCTGCATACACAGGTTCCAATTTCAACAAAACAAAACATCATTTCATCACTTACTTCTCCTAATATTAATGCTCTTGACTATTTTGACAATATTATCAAGATAAGCACATGGTTGATCAAATCTAGACTACAAACACACACACATGGCCGCCATTTCCAATTCATGATTAATATTTTTATATGATTACCAACACCTTTTGGATCTCACATGGGTCATGTGCCTTCAATTATATTGGACCGAATAAACTGCTGATATAACAATTTCCTAGAATTCCATATGATTACCAAGATTCATTTATTAATTAACAACAGCCAATTACAATCATGTTTATCAATCGCACACATAGTCATTACCACACAAACCAACGCATCGAATATAGATCCAAACAAACAAAACACTCACCTTGATATTGTTACTAAGGTGTTAAGGCTAGGAAGATGATGCTTCGAGAATATTCACTGCCGTCGCTAGGTTAGAGAGAGTCTAGGGTTTCTGGTTTGTAACTGGTGGTTATCATATCATAGTTTATGTTTTAACGTATCACGTTGGGCCGACTCTACTTGAGCCGGTGGCCCTTATTACGAAACTCAGGGGTTTCGTCGGTCTGGATAATGGCGAAACTCCATAGTCTCGTCGGCTATGGCTTGTGACAAAACATCAAGTTTCGTCGAGTGGTGTTTGCAAGTTCCTAAGTTTAACAACAAGTTTATGATATCTAAACAATTCAATGCAACTCATGCACTAACAATAAACAATATACAGTAATAGTGTTTTGTAAACAAGTAACGTGTCAAGTAAAGACCTTGAGAACTCGAATTGTCACATCATCCCCAACTTGAAAGAAATTTCGTCCCGAAATTTGATAAGCAATCCACAAAACAGTGTGGTGTTAGATCAAGATAACTGCGCATTCTCCGCGGGTGCCACATCATCCCCAACTTGATTGGGAATTTCGTCCCGAAATTCACTAGTTGTTCTAGGCTTAGCTTTATCAGACTTAGTCTTGTCATCAGGGAATAAATGTGGGTACTTGAGCTTCATCTGATCCTCGCGTTCCCATGTGAACTCCGGTCCACGTCTCGAGTTCCAACGAACTCTCACAATCGAAATACGGCTGTGCTTACGGACCTTGACCTCCCGGTCCATAATTTCTATTGGTTCCTTGACGAACTGCAACTTGTCGTCGATCTTCAGGTCTTGAAACGGTACGACCAGTGTTTCATCCGACAAACACTTCTTTAATTGTGACACATGGAAAACATCATGAACGTTACCCAACTCCGCAGGTAACTCTAACTTATAGGCCACTTTACCAATCCGTTCCAAAATTTTAAATGGCCCTACATAACGAGTGTTTAGCTTGCCGCGTTTTCCAAAACGTACCACACCCTTCCAGGGTGAGACCTTCAACATGACGTGATCATTAACTTCGAATTCCAAAGGTTTCCTACGCTTATCAGCGTACCTTTTCTGACGGTCGCGCGCCGCTGCCATCGGTTCCTGATCTGCACAATCTTTTCTGAAGATTCCAACACAAGTTCAGGGCGTGTGACCAGGCTATCACCCACCTCAGCCCAACAGCGGGGCGAATGACACTTTCGTCCGTACAATGCCTCGAATGGAGCTGCCTGAATGCTGGTATGGTAGCTATTGTTTTAAGAAAACTCTATCAACGGCAAGTGTTTCTCCCAACCCTTGCCAAAGTCAATCATGCAGGCTCGTAACATATCCTCAAGTGTCTGGATGGTTCGCTCACTTTGACCATCCGTATGCGGGTGATAAGCAGTGCTCATATCAAGACGCGAGCCGAATGATTTGTGCATCGACTGCCACAAATCTGAGATGAAACGCGGGTCACTGTTGGTGCATATTCTGTGACAACAGCTTAATAGTTTGATTATTTAGTCTTTGGATATTTTGTATTGGGCTTAGCTTATTGGTTAGTGAGTTTATTATTGTAATGGGCTTGGAAAATGGACTAGCCCGGTAGGAAGTCCAGTTCACAAACATGTGGTATATAAACATGTTTTTGTGATTAGGGTTTTAGACTTCTTGGAGGCTAGAGAGAGAAAACGTAGAGAGAGAAAGAAATTTCGAATTAGGGTTCTTAGACAAGATCACAGATAGTGGCTGTGAGGTTGTGAGGTCTTGAGTTGATTGTAAAACTTCCAGTTTGGATAATCAATAGAAGACCTGTTTAATTGTGAATTTCTGTTTCTACTCGTTTCTGTGCAAATCTGATCTAGAGGATTCCGCACTCTTGATTGGATTGACAATTCTGTGAAGATCCATACAAACAAGGGGACCTACACTTGGTATCAGAGCATTAGGCTCTTGAAGTCTCGGTTCAGAATTGGCTGCTGCAGAAAACTAGGGTTCTGAAGGATTTTCGAAATTTTCTTGAGATTTTCGAAAATTTTAGGTTTATTTTGATCTTTTGGCGTATTTAAATTCTGAGTTTTTAGTGTTTTTGTTGCAGGAAAGTTGAAGATTTTGAAGAAAAACTTGAAAATTTGTTCTTAGTGTTCTTCGTTGTGTTCTTCATATTTTTATCAAAATTTGACTGATTTTGGTGTTTCGATTTTGCAGGAAATTGTTAGAAGAATCTGGAAAATCTGCAGAAAATTCGATCAGATTGAGTTTCCAAAAATTTTCTAGCATAATTAACAATTTCGCAGCATATTTAACATCTATACTGACTGATCAGCGAATTTGTGACTTAATATCTCGGTGACCGGCGAAATTAAAAAATCCAAAGGCGACTTTGGTAACCGTGTAATTGTCCTCAGCGACATTATTGCGGTGATCGGCGAAATTAAAGTCGTCGTAATAGCGACCTGATTAGCCAGCGGAATTAACTGACCGGTGAACCAGCGAAATTAAGTCAGTATAATTAACCGGCGAAATTAAGTGATCAACGAATCTGTTCCAGCGAATTTAAAAAGTCAGCATAATTATATCTACTCTACCAGCATAATTATAATTACTCTATCAACATATTTAACTTGGTTTGCCAGCATAATTAGCGTGACCTAGCATAATTAAGTTGGTTTGCCAGTGAAATTATCTAGAGGAATTAAAAGGTGGAGTATTTATTTTTGTAGAGGAATTAGATATGTATAGAGGAATTAAAAGTTGGTTCGACAAACCGTTTGCACGGTTGGACTCGGTTGATTTTTAGAACAAAAAAAAAGAGTTTTCGACATTATATATCATTGGATTCGTTTTTTTGAGACGATTCTAACGGTATAATTTGGTAAAAACAGTTTTCGGAAAAATATTGTATGGTTTTTTCAGTACGATTAAGGTAAAAACGTGTTTAAAGATGGTTAAAATGGACAAGGTCAGTGATACTGTTAAGAGCTGGCCAAAGCTGAAAAACGTCAAAGAATATACTATCTGGAAAGAGGAGTTTGAGGTATCTGTGAAAAGTGAAGATACGAGAATGTGGAATTGTATGATCGATGGGTACATTGCTGCCACACGACGAGTTGACGGAAGAGTTAAAGTGATTTCTTATGAGATGATGGATGAATCTGAGAAACTCATGGTAAATGCTGAGAAGAAAGCTTTAGCAGTGATCAAGATGTCCTTGCCTGAGGGAATTAAACATACCATCAAGCACTATGGGACTTCTTATGAGCTGTGGGAAGCTTTAGAAAAACGTTACCAGAGTTCATCTAGTCAAAGTGTAGAAGAGAATAAGAAAGCAGATGAGGAGAATGTTGAGAAGAAGGAGACAGAAGTTTCAAAGGGCTTGACTGATGTGAACGGACTTACAGCAGAGGTGAAGGTATCATCAGAATTTGTAAGTCATACATGTCATAATTGCATTGAACTACAAGGTAAAGTTAACAGACTATCGGAGCAGAAAAAAATTCTGTTAGTTGAATTGGAAAAACAAAAAGAGTCAAATGTTCTTTTGATTAAAAGAGAGTCAAATTGTTTAAATGAACTCAAATCGAATGAACAAGAAATCAGCAGTTTAACAAGCAAAGTTAATGAACTGTTACAGATCATTGATTTGGCTCGTGAAACTGTAAAGGATAAAACTAATGAGTTTTCTGAAAAGTGCAGGGAATTGGCCATTGCACAAGACCAAATTGTTGAACTAAAAGAAAAGTTGGACAAATTTGGAAATTCTTCATTAGTTAGGACTCAAATTCAAAAAGGGCTGAAAAGGAGTAATGATAGAACGGGAGTGGGGTTTAGTAAAGCTTCATCTTCTAAGGATCAAGACTACTCTTTTCTGCCTGATGAGAATGAGTTAATTGATTTTGTGCCTACAACACCAGCTGTAGTGGATCCGATAGCTGTGGACTTGCCAAATAGTCCAGTTTCTTTGAAAGAATTTGTAGGGTCTAACAGTACACCTCATAAATCGGATGAGGATACTGAAAAGGAAAAGAAGAAAACTTTTAAAAAGAGATTTAACAAAAAGAAAAGATCCTGTTTTAGATGTCACTGCAAAGGGCACGTGGCGAGTTGTTGTCCTTTAAAGAAAGGTAAACAAAAAGTTGATGAGGTTAAGGATGGGAATCAGGTTGGGTCAAACAATAGTGTAAAATCGAGTTGTCAGACAAAGAAACCTGAATTTCAATCTAAACCCTCAACTTCGAAAATATTTGATAGACCAAGAAGTATTTATCCACAATTTAGTCATCATAATGGTAAATCAAATCAGTTTCAAAGTCAAAATAAAAATTTTGGATATCAAACTCGATACCAAACTGCTGGTAATCGAAATTTTCAACAAAGAAATGGACATAGGGGTTTTAGTAACTCAAATGTTCAACAACATCCAAATTTTTTTCAAAATTCATGGTATGAGAGTGGGAGAAGAAGATATCAAGATAATAATTTCCAAAGGTCAGAAAATCCGAGAGGTTATTGGAACTCTCGCAATCAAAGACCTAGTGGAAATTATCATTCTTGTTCAACAATGGGTAAGCAATCCAAGACTCCAGTTAGGAGTGATGGATATTGGATGGATGTTCCTGTAATGGATGAATTTGGAAAACCCAAGACTATCAGGGCTTGGGTTCTCAAGACTAACTGAGTTGTTGAATAAATGCAGGATGACCAAGAAGGACTGTTGATGTGTTCAACAGTGGTTGTTCCTGTAAAGTGTCTGAGGTGAATAGTAGGTTAACCTTGGTAACGAACTATTTACTTTAGTGATTATTATGATTATTCTAAAACTTTAAAAGTGAAAAACTTGTTGTCAGATTAAAGTGGGAGTCTGTTTGTGTTTGTAAATTTTTGTTTTTGAAACTTGCTCCATAAAACAAAAATTTAGGGGGAGAAATTTCCCTAAGCCAAAAAGAGTTTAGATAGTGCGTGAGTTTAGGGGGAGTAAGTTAGTAAGTTAAAAAAAATTTAAAATACAAAAAAAATTGAAAAATGGAAAACATAAAATAAATGAAAAATTGAAAAAAGAGATTTCATTGTGTGAAAAAGAAGAAATGATAGTACATTAGCAAGTTAGACTGTTACACTGAAAATAAATTAAATTGCTTAAGTGTGATAGCAGCTTCATCATACGATGTACGAGTAGGCAAAAAGCATGAAATAATCAACTTACCAACGTGATATAAACATAAACGAACTGAATATGAGTGGGGAACACATCAGTGGTGTATGGTTTAATGACCTTAAATCTTGCGTTGATAGATTGCCAAAATCTGAGGTTTTGGGTCTTTATACTGTTATTTCATCTAGGGATATCAGGGTTGTCCTTTTGCTGCATCCAGATATATGCTGACCTAGGCACAACCAGGATATCTTAAAAGAGCTAAAAATGCCAAAACCCATAAATGAAGAAGCTCTCCTAGAGAGTCATTCAAAATGTGCAAAAAGCATAAATCATACCAAAAATGGTATTTGTCTTAGCCCTCGGGTTATTTTGGTCTCTTTGTTGTACGGAAGTTCTGACCTGATCACCAATTATCTATCGTTGAAATACAAAACGGATGAATTCAGTATACTCACCTACTACGATGAATCTTTTTGCATACCTTGATCGCGGGGGTATATCCTGAAGTGGGACACACTAATATATCAGTAATAAAATTACCTTAACGTATCATACGGTAATGGAACTTGAAATGTTCATGCATTTTGTTTAAGTGGACAAATATATTGGTAATCGTCTTGGACTGCTTTTCACGGAAAATTACTTAAAGAATTATCTAATAGTCTGAAGACAGTTTGATTTTGTTGATATGATCTTCTTGCACATGATTCTCACAAAAAGATGAAATTGTAAATATTTGTGAGTTTAGTTTAGTTTAGTTTAGCTTACTTTGTTAGTTTGTTTAAAAAAAATAATCAAAAATACCATTTCTTTTTAAAAAAAGACTTCCATTTTGAATTGACAAGTTGTTGTTTTTGCATATCTAGATAAAATATTGGTTTATCTTTAAATGTGAAAAAGACTAATGGTTTTTCGAGATACTTGCTTGTGTTGCTAAACAAATTGATGCAGTTATCAAAATGAAGTGTAGAATACAAGTAAAGTGCAGATTGAGAGTGAAGTGAAGAAAGTGTGAAGATGCATGGTAGGATCCTTCTACTACATTGCAGAAAGAGAAAGAGATATGGAAGAGTTGGAGCTTACTTGCTTAACCAAAGATTGCTAGCTAACTAATCTACAATGAATGAAAGTTTTGGAGATTGGAAGCATCAGCTAAGGGGGAGTCTGTTGATATCAGAAGCTGTGTAGCTGTCGCTATCCAAAGACCAAAAGAACACAAGCTGTTTGAAGACAAAGTTACACTATGAAGCTATTGTCAAGGGGGAGTCTGTTGGTGCATATTCTGTGACAACAGCTTAATAGTTTGATTATTTAGTCTTTGGATATTTTGTATTGGGCTTAGCTTATTGGTTAGTGAGTTTATTATTGTAATGGGCTTGGAAAATGGACTAGCCCGGTAGGAAGCCCAGTTCACAAACATGTGGTATATAAACATGTTTTTGTGATTAGGGTTTTAGACTTCTTGGAGGCTAGAGAGAGAAAACGTAGAGAGAGAAAGAAACTTCGAATTAGGGTTCTTAGACAAGATCACAGATAGTGGCTGTGAGGTTGTGAGGTCTTGAGTTGATTGTAAAACTTCTAGTTTGGATAATCAATAGAAGACCTGTTTAATTGTGAATTTCTGTTTCTACTCGTTTCTGTGCAAATCTGATCTAGAGGATTCCGCACTCTTGATTGGATTGACAATTCTGTGAAGATCCATACGAACATGGGGACCTACAGTCACGGTCAGAGATAATAGAAGTTGGCACCCCGTGCCTAGAAACCACCTCCTTGAGGTATACAACTACTAATTGTGAGAACTTATCCGTTTCTTTGATCGCGAGAAAGTGCGTTGACTTTGTGAGACGATCCACGATTACCCAAATTGTATCATTCACGCTTTGAGTTCTCGGCAAACCTGTGACGAAATCCATTGCGATTTGCTCCCACTTCCACATGGGTATTTCTGGTTATTGGAGTAATCCAGACGGTTTCTGGTATTCCCCTTTAACTTTTGAACACGTCAAGCATTTACTAACATACGTTGCGATGTGGGCTTTCATCTTCGGCCACCAATACATGACTTTGAGATCCTGATACATCTTATCCGAACCTGGATGAACAGATTATCGAGACTTGTGCACTTCATCCATCACAAGTTCTCTAAGGTTAGCAAACAACGGAATCCATACACGCTCCATGAAGTAGAGAATACCATCCGATCTCTCTACAAGTTGTTTTTCCATACCCCTTAAGTATTCTGCTTCAATGTTTTCCTCTTTTAACGCTTCGGTTTGCGCAGAACGAATTTGATCAGGTAGGTTTGAATGGATAGTAAGCTGCAAGGCGCGAACACGTTTGGGTTTCGATTCCTTTCGACTGAGAGCGTCAGCTACCACGTTAGCCTTACCCGGATGATACTTGATTGCACAGTCGTAGTCATTTAAAAGTTCCACCCAGCGATGCTGTCGCATGTTCAAGTCCTTCTGGTCGAAAATATGCTGAAGGCTCCTGTGGTCGGTATAAATAGTGCATTTAGTACCGTACAGGTAATGCCTCCAGATTTTGAGCGCAAATACTACAGCTCCCAACTCCAAATCATGCGTCGTATAATTCCTCTCATGAACCTTCAACTGGCGAGAGGCGTAAGCTATCACCTTGTTGCGTTGCATCAACACGCAGCCGAGACCCTGAATAGATGCATCACAGTATACCGCGAAATCTTCGGTACCTTTAGGTAGAGACAAAATTGGCGCACTGCAGAGTTTCTGTTTCAATACTTGGAAAGCCTCTTCTTGTTTCGTTCCCCAAGAGTATACAACGCTTTTCTGTGTCAACGAAGTAAGAGGTTGAGCGATCTTCGAAAAGTGTTTGATAAATCTTCGATAATACCCAGCGAGACCAAGAAATTGCCGCACCTCCGAAGGATTCTTTGGGGCCGCCCAATTTCTAACAGCATCAACTTTTGCAGGATTCACGTGTATCCCCAATTTATTAACAATGTTCCCAAGAAAGTGTACCTCCCGAATCCAGAAGTCACACTTAGAAAACTTCGCATATAGTTGCTCTTTCCTTAGAAGTTCCAAAAAAAGACGCAGGTGCCGCTCGTGATCTTCCTGGCTCTTAGAGTAGATCAAAATGTCGTCAATGAATACTATAACGAAATCTTCGAGATACGGTTTGCATACGCGGTTCATGAGATCCATGAAGACCGCTGGCGCATTCGTCAATCCAAACGGCATAACCAAAAACTCATAGTGCCCATAACGCGTTCGAAAGCCGTTTTCAGAACACCCTTCTCTCGGACTCTCACATGATGATAGCCCGATCTTAAGTCGATCTTCGAATAAAAAATCGACCCTTGCAACTGGTCAAACAAGTCGTCAATGCGTGGCAACGGATAGCGGTTCTTGATGGTCACCTTGTTGAGCTCCCGGTAATCAATACACATACGAAAGGACCCGTCTTTCTTCTTTACGAACAGAACTGGGGCTCCCCAAGGCGAAGAACTGGGTCGAATAAAGCCCCTATCCAGTAACTCTTGCAGTTGATTAGACAACTCCTGCAACTCTCCAGGCGCTAAACGATAAGGAGCACGAGCAATTGGAGCTGCTCCTGGTGCAAGTTCGATCTGAAATTCCACTTGACGGTGAGGAGGTAAACCAGGAAGCTCCTCAGGAAATACATCGGTGAATTCACGTACTACTGGCAGATCCTCGATCTTTCTTTCTCCTGACGGAGTATCAGTAACAAGTGCCAAAATAGAAGGATACCCCTTTCATAACCATTTCTGTGCTTGCATAGCTGAAATAATACCAACCATCGCACCACTGCGATGCCCCTGAACCGACAATGGCTCCCTACCAGGGATAGGGATACGCACAATCTTTTCCTTACACAGAATCTCATCTTGGTGCTTAGACAACCAATCCATACCAACCACTATATCGAAACTACCGAGGGTAACAGGAAGGAGATCAATATCAAACACTTGACCCACGAGATCTAGTTTACACCCAAAAAGGACATGCGAAGCTTCTATCGTTTTACCATCAGCTAATTCTACTACTTGCTTAACTTCTAAAGGTGTGGGAGTTAACCCTAGTCGCTGACTAAACTCTAGAGACACATAACTCCAATCGGCACCAGAATCAAATAACACAGAAGCAATAAGATTGTTCACAGAAAACATACCAGTCACGCATTGTCGTCGTTCCTAGTATCCCCAGCCCCGATCGTGAATACCCTTCCATGAGGACCGTTGCCCTCTCTATTGCCGTTGTTGTTGTTGTTTCCAGCATTGTTGTTGTTATTCTGGCGGTTGTTGTCATTGGCGTTCTGGTTCAACTGAGGGCAATCCCGCTTAAAGTGGCCCTCATCCCCACACTGATAACACCATTTCTTGAAACCCTGATTCTGATGGGGTTGCTGCCTTTACTGTCTCTGACACTGCTGATTTTGCTGCTGCTGCTTTGGCTGTGGGGCTCTACAGTCCTTGGCCTCGTGGCCCACTTTCTCGCACCTATGGCAAGCCCGAGCACACTGCCCATAGTGATGATAGCCACACTTGTTGCACTGTGGCTTCTTCCCCAAATAGGAACCTTGATTCTGATTGCTGCCCTGGCCTTGGTTTACTGAGGACGACTGACTGAAACTGCGGTTGCTGCTGTTGTCAGTCCTTTTCTGAGATTGGCTGGCACTGGTTGCTTTGTCAGTGTCGTTCCATTTCCGCTTGTTATCACTAGCAGGCGTAGTAGCGGTGGTTGTAGCAGCAGTAGTGGCAGAAACACGCGGTGGTAAAGAACCACTCTCCACCTCCTGATCGGTGATTTTGTGAGCCAAACGAACAATCTGAGTTAAGTTGTTGAGGTTTGCTGCAGTAACCAAGCCCTTCACTCGAGGAGCTAATCCCTTGATGAACAGTTCAATTCTCCGATGCGGAGGTCGGGACAAGTTCGGGCACATGATCGCCAACTCATGTGACCGTTTCACATACGCTTCAATCTCTTATCCCACCATCTTCAGATCATAATACTCATTCTCTAGTTTCTGTATCTCATCACGAGGGCAATACTCCTCCCTTATCAGCTCCTTAAAATCATCCCAAGTAGTGGCATTTGCCACCCCGATGCCCAACAACTGAACCTGGGCATTCCACCATGTCAAGGCACCATCCTCGAGTGTGCCCGTAGCATACTTCACTCTGTCCCCAGCAGGATAGTTACATATCGCAAACACTGATTCTGCCTTCTCGAACCATTGCAGGAGTCCTACAGCCCCTTCAGTCCCATTGAAGGTCTGTGGCTTACAATCCATGAACATCTTGAACGTACAAGCAGGTGGATTGTTTTGGTTTTGCTAACCTATTGGACGAAAGAAAACACATTACAGAGGTAAGAGTTGTGTACGCGACACAAGAACAAAAGGTAATTGGCACTTATCATACCAGATTGAGAGGCTGCCAAAGCCTCAGCCACACGTGTATTAATCAGATTTGCCAGCTCAGCTTGGGTCATCGCAATGTGACCATGTCCGTGACCTCATCCACTCATGATTCTATATAAGTAGAGGGAACAAATTTAGGAGTCGAGATGAGGTAAAAGTCAAGTACCACGTTAAAGTCTACAACTACCAAGTTTACACACAATAGGACAGAACCCTTCTCACACTCGTTAAGCCTCACTGGGACTGGCATACACCTCACGTTATTATTATGTGTGCACCCATAATAATAAGGCAACTTGTATGCTCATCTCAGTGTCTCTTAACTTATGCTAAAAGTTTCCCCCGCATTCAAGTAGCCAAGCAGAAAGTGTTACAGGATTACGAATCACAAGAGTGGAAGAGTAGTGTCATGCTATCAAGTCACCATAGTATCTAGTATGTTGTTTCATGCAACTGTGAGTGTGTGACTACTAAACAAGTATTGCATAAAGTAAACAGAAGACGAACCTTGCAATCTGGAGCTGAGTGTCATGGTCGATTTTCGAAGTTGTTCGGTTATAGTCTAGTTTTATAAATCGTTTTAAAACCTAGTTCACTATAACTAGTGGCTCTGATACCAAACCGTCACACCCCCAAAATACCACATGCGGGAACACCGCGGGATGTGTGACGTACCAGGATCCAAGCCACCAATCACATTGAACCACGTATAGTATTTAAATAAAACATATCATTAATTGCCAAATATAAATCCAAATCATAAGTTTAAACCAAAGGAGATGTTCAGCGGAAGCATATAGTAAATTGTTAAATAACTGTTTCTTGATAAGTGTTCAAAACCAAAGTATCAAATATATCCAAGAGCCTCGATCCATGACCACTCCAGCACTCCCAGATAGCAAGTCCATGTCAAGAAACCTAACGACCTGCAAGCATGCAGACAAGTGTGTCAGACGACGCTGGTGAGTTCAAAGTTTTGTTAACTCGTGTAGTTACCAGATGTGTATTTAAAATAGTTCAACGTTATGATTTGATGTTGTTATTAACTCGATTACCGTATGTGGCTACTACATGTGTTTGCCCAAACCCCAATGCCTCTATCAAAGCATTGGTCAAGTGGTCAAGGTAAATAGTTCACGCCCGTCCATTCCGGCCCGGTGTGAGGGTGCCAAACCTAGTAGCGCTATCAACCAAATACCTCGTTGCCTTCCCGGAAACAATCGGTAGACGTAAGGGGTCTTATATGATAGAAACTGAGTAACAACAAACAACCCATTAACCTGACATTCTTCCTTGAAAAAGTTACCCGATATCCCTTCCCGGGAAGCATGCTTGGAAAAGAGCAGTGAACTCACCTTGGTTTGCTCGGTAAGATTAACTACTCGTTCACACTTAAACAGTCACACCCTATTGTATTCAAGTACTCGAAATCAGTTTACGTTCATGTATAGTTATAATGCGCATTACAAGCAACATGGTACTTATACAGCTCATATCATACAATTCCTACAATTCATATACATATATTGCAACAGTGCTCACAGTTATGTGTGTTAAACAACACCAAGTCATGTCCCCATTACCATAAACAATCAACATTAACAGTATGTATCATAAGTTCCTTAACACATCATTCATCAGTAAAGTAAACTCATATTGTGCACATTCACAGTCTGTTGGTCAGGGTGACGAAACTCCAAGAGGTTTCGTCGACACACATGGTGACGAAACTCGGAGGTTTCATCGACACATAAGGCGACGAAACTCCAAGAGGTTTCGTCGTTCTAAGAGGTTTCGCCAATACGCAGGTTTCGTCGACAACACTACTGTTACATTGTTTAAGATAAGCATATGATTGAAGTCATGATCATAACCTAATCCTTAGTTATTATTATAATACTATCGTTGAAGTCATGATCATGGCTCATTACCCAAGTTGTCACAATCACCATTTTATGAAAACATAAGAATCATCAATTCTATAACCTGCATACACAGGTTCCAATTTCAACAAAACAAAACATCATTTCATCACTTACTTCTCCTAATATTAATGCTCTTGACTATTTTGACAATATTATCAAGATAAGCACATGGTTGATCAAATCGAGACTATAAACACACACACATGGCCGCCATTTCCAATTCATGATTAATATTTTTATATAATTACCAACACCTTTTGGATCTCACATGGGTCATGTGCCTTCAATTATATTGGACCGAATAAACTGCTGATATAACAATTTCCTAGAATTCCATATGATTACCAAGATTCATTTATTAATTAACAATGGCCAATTACAATCATGTTTATCAATCGCACACATAGTCATTACCACACAAACCAACGCATCGAATATAGATCCAAACAAACAAAACAATCACCTTGATATCGTTAGTAAGGTGTTAAGGCCAGGAAGATGATGCTTCGAGAATATTCACTACCGTCACTAGGTTAGAGAGAGTCTAGGGTCTGGTTTGTAACTGGTGGTTATCATATCATAGTTTATGTTTTAACGTATCACGTTGGGCCGATTCTACCTGGGCCGGTGGCCCTTTTACGAAACTCAGGGGTTTCGTCGGTCTGGATAATGGCGAAACTCCATAGACTCGTCGGTTATGGCTTGTGACGAAACATCAAGTTTCGTCGACTGGTGTTTGCAAGTTGCTAAGTTTAACAACAAGTTTATGATATCTAAACAATTCAATGCAACTCATGCACTAACAATAAACAATATACAGTAATAGTGTTTCGTAAACAAGTAACGTGTCAAGTAAAGACCTTGAGAACTTGAATTGTCACACCAACCACCCAAGAACGGAATCCTCAAGCGAAAACACTTGACAACCTCTGGGAAGCAGCTTTTCTTGCCACCAGACCTTTCTCCATCAATTAGGAATCTGATGCCTTCACTAAACACATTCCTTAAATTGTAGCCATTTTTTAGTGTTTATTTTTTGGTATCTAATCCGCATATATATCACCATTGCTCTTGATTTTCTTGAATGGATATATCTCTTAAATGTCAACGTATATACATGTGATTTAGTTTACGAATATTTTTCAATGCCAAGAACCTCGATCAGAGAGTAAAAAAGGCGTAAGGTTCACAATGGTGTAAAACTAAAATGGAATATACCGGGCTAGGATTCGAGTTACAGAAACAAGGGCAAACCAACCACCCAAGAATGGAATCATCGAGCGAAAACACTTGACAACCTCCTAGAAGCAGCTTTTCTTGCCACCAGACCTTTCAACATCAATTAGAAATCTGATGCCGTCATTAAACACAATCCTTAAATTGAAGCCATTTTTTAGTGTTTATTTTTTGGTGTCTAATCCGCATATATATCACCATTGCTCTTGATTTTCTTGACTTTATATCTCTTAAATGTCAACATATACACGTGTGATTTAGTTTACGAAGATTTTTCAATGCCGAGAACCTCGATCAAAGAGTAAAAAAGGCGTAAGGTTCACAATGGTGTAAAACTAAAATGGGATATACAGGGCTAGAATTCGAGTTATAGAAACAAGGGCCAAACCAACAACCCAAGAATGGAATCGTTGAGCGAAAACACTTGACAACCTCCTGGAAGCAGCTTTTCTTGCCACCAGACCTTTCTCCATCAATTAGAAATCAGATGCCGTCACTAAACACATTCCTTAAATTGTAGCCATTTTTTGAGTGTTTATTTTTTGGTGTCTAATATGCATATATATCACCATTGTTCTTGATTTTCTTGACTGTATATCTCTTAAATGTCAACATATACACGTGTGATTTAGTTTACGAAGATTTTTCAATGCTGAGAACCTCGATCAGAGAGTAAAAAAGACGTAAGGTTCACAATGGTGTAAAACTAAAATGGGATATACCGGGCTAGGATTCGAGTTACAGGAACAAGGGCCAAACTAACCACCCAAGAATGGAATCGTCGAGCGAAAACACTTGACAACCTTCTGGAAGCAGTTTTTCTTGCCACCAGACCTTTCTCCATCAATTAAGAATCCGATGCCGTCATTAAACACATTCCTTAAATTGAACCCATTTTTGAGTGTTTATTTTTTGGTGTCTAATCCGCATATATATCACCATTGCTCTTGATTTTCTTAACGGTATATCTCTTAAATGTCAACATATACATGTTTGATTTAGTTTACGAAAATTTTTCAATGCCGAGAACCTCGATCAGTGAATAAAAAATCCGTAAGGTTCACAATGATGTAAAACTAAAATGGGATATACCGGGCTAGGATTTTAGTTACAGGAACAAGGGCCAAACCAACCACCCAAGAATAGAATCGTTGAGCGAAAAAGGTTGACAACCTCGTAGAAGCGGCTTTTGTTACCACCAAACCTTTCTCCATCAATTAGGAATCTGATGCCGTCACTAAACACATCCCTTAAATTGTAGCCATTTTTTTAGTGTTTATTTTTTGGTGTCTAATCCGCATATATAACACCAATGCTCTTAATTTTGTTGACTGTATATATCTTAAATGTCAACATATACAAACGTGATTTAGTTTGCGAAGAGTTTTAAATGCCAAGAACCTCGATCAGAGAATAAAAAAGGCGTAAGGTTCACAATGCTGTAAAACTAAAATGTGATATACCGCGCTAGGATTCGAGTTACAGGAACAAGAGCCAAACCAACCACCCAAGAATGGAATCGTCGATCGAAAACACTTGACAACCTCCTAGAAGCATCTTTTTTTGCCACCAGACCTTTTTCCATAAATTAGGAATCTGATGCCGTCACAAAACACATTCCTTAAATTGTAGCCATTTTTTGAGTGTTTATTTTTTGGTGTCTAATATGTATATATAACACCAATGCTCTTGATTTTCTTGACTGTATATCACTTAAATGTCAACATATACACGTGTGATTTAGTTTTGAAGATTTTTCAATGACGAGAACCTTCATCAGAGAGTAAAAAATGTGTAAGGTTCACAATGGTGTAAAACTAAAATGGAATATACCGGGCTAGGATTTGAGTTACGGGAACAAGGGCCAAACCAACCACCCAAGAACGGAATCCTCATGCGAAAACACTTGACAACCTCCGGTAAGCTGCTTTTCTTGCCACCAGACTTTTCTCCATCAATTAGGAATCTGATGCCTTCACTAAACACATTCCTTAAATTGTAGCCATTTTTTGAGTGTTTATTTTTTGGTGTCTAATCCGCATATATATCACCATTGCTCTTGTTCTTCTTGAATGTATATCTTTTAAGTGTCAACGTATACACGTGTGATTTACTTTACGAATATTTTTCAATGCCAAGAACCTCGATCAGAGATTAAAAAAGGCATAAGGTTCAAAATGGTGTAAAACTAAAATCGGATATACCAGGCTAGGATTCGAGTTACAGGAACAAGGACCAAACTAACCACCCAAGAATGGAATCATCGAGCGAAAACACTTGACAACCTCCTAGAAGCAGCTTTTCTTGCCACCAGACCTTTCTCCATCAATTAGGAATCTGATGCCGTCATTAAACACAACCCTTAAATTGAAGCCATTTTTGAGTGTTTATTTTTTGGTGTCTAATCCGCATATATATCAACATTGCTCTTGATTTTCTTGAATGTATATCTCTTAAGTGTCAACGTGTACACGTGTGATTTAGTTTACGAATATTTTTCAATGCCAAGAACCTCGATCAGAGAGTAAAAAAGGCGTAAGATTCACAATGGTGTAAAACTAAAATGGGATATACCAGGCTAGGATTCGAGTTACAGGAACAAGGGCCAAACCAACCACCTAAGAATGGAATCATCGAGCGAAAACACTTGACAACCTCCTAGAAGCAGCTTTTTCGTGCCACCAGACCTTTCTCCATCTATTAGGATTCTGATGTCGTCATTAAACACATTCCTTAAATTGAAGCCATTTTTTAGTGTTTATTTTTTGGTGTCTAATCCACATATATATCAACATTGCTCTTGATTTTCCTAACTGTATATCTCTTAAATGTCAACATATACACGTGTGATTTAGTTTACGAAGATATTTGAATGCCGAGAACCTCTATCAGAGAGTAAAAAAGGCGTAAGGTTCACAATGGTGTAAAACTAAAATGGGATATACACGGCTAGGATTCAAGTTATAGGAACAAGGGCCAAACCAACAACCCAAGAATGGAATCGTCGAGCGAAAACACATGACAACCTCCTGGAAACAACTTTTCTTGCCATCAGACATTTCTCCATTAATTAGGAATCAGATGCCGTCACTAAACACATTCCTTAAATTGTAGCAATTTTTTGAGTGTTTATTTTTTGGTGTCTAATATGCATATATATCACCATTGCTCTTGATTTTCTTGACTGTATATCTCTTAAATGTCAACATATACATGTGTGATTTAGTTTATGAAGATTTTTCAATGCTGAGAATCTCGATCAGAGAGTAAAAAAGGCGTAAGGTTCACAATGGTGTAAAACTAAAATGGGATATAACGGGCTAGGATTTGAGTTACAGGAACAAGGGCCAATCCAACCACCCAAAAATGAAATTGTCGAGCGAAAACACTTGACAACCTTCTGGAAGCAGCTTTTCTTACCACCAGACCTTTCTCCATCAATTAAGAATCTGATGCCGTCACTAAACACATTCCTTAAATTGTAGCCATTTTTTGAGTGTTTATTTTTTGGTGTCAAATCCGCATATATATCACCATTGCTCTTGATTTTCTTGACTGTATATCTCTGAAATGTCAACATATACACGTGTGATTTAGTTTACGAATATTTTTCAATGTCGAGAACCTCGATTAGAAAGTAAAAAATGCGTAAGGTTCACAATGGTGTAAAACTAAAATGGGATATACCGGGCTAGGATTTGAGTTACAGGAACAAGGTCCAAACCAACCACCCAAGAATGGAATCATCGAGTGAAAACACTTGACAACCTCCTGGAAGCACCTTTTCTTGCCACCAGACCTTTCTCCATCAATTAGGAATCTAATGCCATCACTAAACACATTCCTTAAATTGTAGCCATTTTTTGAGTGTTTATTTTTTGGTGTCTAATCCGCATATATATCACCATTGCTGTTGATTTTCTTGACTGTATATCTCTTAAATGTCAACATATACACGTGTGATTTAGTTTGCGAAGATTTTTCAATGCCAAGAACCTCGATCAGAGAGGAAAAAAGGCGTAAGGTTCACCATGGTGTAAAACTAAAATGGGATATAACGGGCTAGGATTCGAGTTATAGGAACAAGGGACGAACCAACCACCCAAGAATGGAATCGTCGAGTGATAACACTTGACAACCTCATGGGAGTAGCTTTTCTTGCCACCAGACCTTTCTCCATCAATTAAGAATCCGATGCCGTCACTAAACACATTCCTTAAATTGAACCCATTTTTGAGTGTTTATTTTTTGGTGTCTAATCCGCATATATATCACCATTGCTCTTGATTTTCTTAATAGTATATCTCTTAAATGTCAATATATACACGTGTGATTTAGTTTACGAAGATTTTTCAATGCCGAGAACCTTGATCAGAGAGTAAAAAAGGCGTAAGGTTCACAATGATGTAAAACTAAAATGGGATATACCGGGCTAGGATTCGAGTTAAAGAAACAAGGGCCAAACCAACCACCCAAGAATGGAATCGTTGAGCGAAAAAAGTTAACAACCTCCGGGAAGCAGCTTTTCTTGCCACCAAACCTTTCTCCATCAATTAGGAATCTGATGCCGTCACTAAACATATTCCTTAAATTGTAGCCATTTTTTGAGTGTGTATTTTTTGGTGTCTAATCCGCAAATATATTACCATTGCTCTTGATTTTCATGACTGTATATCTCTTAAATGTCAACATATACACGTGTGATTTAGTTTACAAAGATTTTTCATTGCCGAGAACCTCGATCAGAGAGTAAAAAAGGCGTAAGGTTCACAATGGTGTAAAACTAAAATGGGATATACCGGGCTAGGATTCGAGTTACAGGAACAAGGGCCAAACCAACCACCCAAGAATGGAATCGTTGAGCAAAAACACTTGACAACCTCCTGGAAGCAGCTTTTCTTGCCACCAGTCCTATCTCCATCAATTAGGAATCTGATGCCGTCACTAAACACATTCCTTAAATTGTAGCCATTTTTTGATTGTTTATTTTTTGGTGTCTAATCCGCATATATATTACCATTGCTCTTGATTTTATTGAATGTATATCGCTTAAATGTCTACATATACATGTGTGATTTAGTTTACGGAAATTTTTCATTGCCGAGACCCTCGATCAGAGAGTAAAAGAGGCGTAAGGTTTACAATGGTGTAAAACTAAAATGGGATATACCGGACTAGGATTCGAGTTACAGGAACAAGGGCCAAACCAACCACCCAAGAATGGAATCATCAAGCGAAAACACTTGACAACCTCCTGGAAGCAGCTTTTCTTGCCACAAGACCTTTCTTCATCAATTAGGAATCTCATGCCGTCACTAAAAAATTCCTTAAATTCCAGCCATTTTTTGAGTTTTTATTTTTTGGTGTCTAATCTGCATATATATCACCATTGCTCTTGATTTTCGTGAATGTATATCTCTTAAATGTCAACATATACACGTGTGATTTAGTTTACGAAGATTTTTCAATGCCGAGAACCTCGATCAGAGAGTAAAAAAGGCGTAAGGTTAACAATGGTGTAAAACTAAAATGGGATATACCAGGCTAGGATTCGAGTTACAGGAACAAGGGCCAAACCAACAACCCAAGAATGGAATCGTCGAGCGAAAACACTTGACAACCTCCGGGAAGCATCTTTTCTTGCCACCAGACCTTTCTCCAGCAATTAGGAATATGATGCCGTCACTAAACACATTCCTTAAATTGTAGCCATTTTTTGAGTGTTTATTTTTTGGTGTCTAATCCGCATATATATCACCATTGCTCTTGATTTTCTTGATTGTATATAACGGAAATGTCAACATATACATGTGTGTTTAGTTTACGAAGATTTTTCAATGTCGAGAACCTCGATTAGAGAGAAAAAAAGGTGTAAGGTTCACAACGGTGTAAAACTAAAATGGGATATACCAGGCTAGGATTCGAGCTACAGGAACAAGGGCCAAACCAAACAGCCAAGTGTCACACCCCGATTTCCACGTGTCACCGTTGGGCCCGGTGGGGAGTATCGTGACGTGGCTGGCAACATAATAGTCAAACAACACAATATTTAATATGCACAGCGGAAGCAAATGAATAATATGATTCAACTTTAATAATATTGTAATATCGTGTATCACAATAGTTGAATGTTCGTCCACAGAAGGATCAAAAATAAATAGTAGTTCAACAGACGATAGGCATCTTAAGCTTGCGAGACTTCTATTGATGCTAAGGAGAAATCCCAGCCAATTATGCTTAGTACCTGCATTTAATCTTTTTGGGAAAATACGTCAGTTTACACTGGTAAATACAATCAACTGACTCATTTTGGAAAAATGATTGAAAATTGATTTGGATGCACGTGGCATAAACATTTTATAACTTGGGAGAATTATTTAAATATATAATCTTGTGAACGAATTACATGTTCCTTATGCGTTCAGTAGCCCGGATCGTGTCCGGGTTAAAGATCAATAGACACACCACGTTATTCTTTTGTGCACCGACGGGTGTACGCCTACACCCCGCGCTTAAGTCGTGGCCATTTCGTAAAATGATGCCAGGGATATCCGGGACATGGTCATTAACCCCCCAAAGGCTTTTAAGTAAACAAAACTGTTTAAACGGGCCGATTAAATTATTCAATTAACCACCAAACGATGGAAGATTAAATGCCCGATCAAGCGGTATTTTAAATACCGTAACCCAAGCTCGTATAGGGAAAATAAGTTAAAAGAATTTACCTGAGCAATGTAATAATCACAATAAGCAAAATGCACGTAGCTTTTACTGGTCTCCTATTCTGGAACAAAGGTTTATAATAACCTATTAGAATCCTAACGGGTCTTTAATTATGCTTAAGCTTAGACCGGCTAGTTTCAAAGATACGGTTCGTACACACGATTAGGCGAAGACCGGATAGAATGTGATTTAAACCCGAAAAGTTCAGAGACTTGCTTAATATGGGTATTTCATACACATTCTGGATTTTGAGATAAAACCGATAAGGTTTGACCCGTTTAGGCCAGTTTAAGTAAACTAGTTACATAAACCGAACCGAACGCGTAATAAGCGTAACGGGTATATATATGAGCCATTTACAGGTTTCCTAAGTTAATATGCTTCATATATGTTGTGACATCAGTAAGATGTCTTTTATTATGCCCGAAACGAATTTAAACACAAACTATGCCCCGTAGGGGTAGTTTGGTCATTTAAAAGGTTATAAAAGAGTTTAAGTATTTACCTGAGTCACAGGTCTGATTTAAACATAAAAAATACTTATTTTACTAAGTTATAACAGTAGGGTAAAGTATATATGTGAAATTTATCAATTCTAACCAAACTATGCACCGTAGGGGCATTTTGGTAAATTCACATAAGCCGTAAAGCTCAAAACTGAAGTCTGAGTTAAACAACTTTTGCTTACTGTCAAGATATTATAATTTGCCTCAAATATCAGTAGGTATCAACCCTTGTATGTTTAAAATAGTTCTAGTACATACTATGCGCTAAAAACGCTTAATAAGGCGATTAGAAGCCATTTCCGGGTTCGATACTTAAAGCTGATATTTTTATCATTCCGGAAGGATTAAAATAATTTATTTATCATAAGTAATCAGTAGCAGAAGGTTTGGAGTCAATTAGATATGTAAAACTCATTTTATGGCCCGTAAGGGCAAAACCGACAATTTCCGGATTAAGCCTACGACTTTGAGTTATGCTCAGCCTAAAATTTATTAAAAATCTTCAAAAATCCCAAAATAATATATTACATCAGTGGGTAAAGAGTTTGATATCAAAAAGTATGTTTAAGTAGGCTATACGCTAATTACGCCGTTTAATTAACATAAAGCTTTCATTTTACTTTAACGAGCATAACTCTTAATCTACACCTCGAACTGATGTCAAACTTTGCATACAAGTTTATATATCAGTAACTAAGGTTTCTACACTTTTACATTTTCACAAATCACGTTTTAAGGTGAAAAGGGAATAATGGTCAACATATGAGCAATTAACGGAATCATGCGTATTAATTGGTTAACTAATGAACCATGGTGTATAATCACAGAGGGTTATACAAGCATGTTACCTGGTCCAAATAAGGCTCTAAGGTATTTCTAAAACATACCAAAACGGGTCAGAACCGAAGTCAAAGCAAAAGTCAAAGCTTTGCGACTTTCGGTTCCGAACCGGGTCTAAACAGTAAATTGTCGGGTTGAACATGTTTAGACATGTTCTTACACTAATTACCAAGTTATATTAATGATCAAACAGGTTATATGTGTTCTACATTGCTAATCATGCATATATTAGAATTTAAGTACCCTGTTGACTTTTTAATTACAAGTTTGACCCGACATTTGACCTAGTTAGAGTGGGAATCAGGGGGAACCCTTTTAAGGGTTTATTACCCACATAATTACCAACTTATAACTACTTTTAATTCGAGATTTGACTGAGCCATTATTAATTAATCTCGAAGTCAAACCGTAATTACGACGGTTTGACTTTTAGCTAAATAACTAAGCTAAACCCAATTAAAGAAGGTTAAGCAAACTTACAAGAGTCCTATGAACGATTTGTGATCACTTGAGAGGGGTCTTGAGCTCCAGAAATGATCAGGAAGTGCAAGAGAAGATGTGAAGAACTTGTTGCAAACTAAGGGCTTTATATAGTGATTTAATCACCATAAAAAGTTGACACACAAGTCTACATCCGACCACAACTGATTAACAAGTGTCCCTAGTGCTTAGGGGTCGTCCAAGATGAGGAAATTCGGTTAAAAGTCGATTACAAGGGCCATGGCAGACAAAGAACCAAGAAAATCGCATCAGATGGGCCTAGGCGTGGCGCGAAGGACCCCCCCTGGGCCTCGCGTCGCGCGACACCATGTCTGACTCAAATCCAACTTTAGATTTTTATGTTTTGATCCTTGCCCCTTCAAACTTTGCTTAGACTTCCTTTCTTGCATTATGAACCCTCATAATTGATTTATAAGGGCTTTAAAACATATACCCACTTTGTTAAGTCCCCGGTTAACTTTATTGTTACCCGAAAAGTCATAACTTTCAACGTTGACGCTTTAACCCTTCGCACACGAATTTGATCATAACTTTCTCATACGATAACGAAACTTTACGAAATTTATATCGTGCATTCTAGTGAGCATAATTAACAGTTACAAAGCTTCGGGTTTGTCAAAAGGTCACTCAGAGGTATAACTTAAACATGTTGACACATTTAACCCCTGTAGTTTGTAATCTCTCACTTTTAGCTTCGCATGATCCATCATTTATTCGTTTGATGTTATAAACATCATGTAGGGTTAATGTACAATATATTTATTCACTGTTGACATTTAATCCTTTTATAACATTCTTTCACACGTTCAAACATATTACACGTGTCAACACATTATAGGACGTGAATTTTCGAGGTGTTACATCCTCACCCCCTTAAAATAAATCTCGACCCGAGATTTACTGAAATAAATAAGGGTACTTTTCTTTCATCGTGGATTCAACCTTCCACGTGTATTCGGGACCTCTACGGGCATCCCATTTTACCTTTACAATAGGCACATGCTTCCTTCGAAGCTTCTTAACCTGTCGATCCTCGATCGATAATGGTTTTTCCACAAATTTCAAGCTCTCATCTATATGCACATCTGTATGTGGTATAACCAGTGATTCATCAGCGAAGCACTTCTTCAGATTGCAGATGTGGAACACATTGTGAATTCCACTGAGCTCTTCTGGTAAGTTTAACTTATAGGAAACTGACCCGACACGTTCGATAACCTCGAAAGGTCCTATGTATCTCGGGCTTAGCTTGCCTTTCTAACCAAATCGCATCACTCCCTTCCAGGGTGATACTTTAAGTAGGACTTTGTCACCTACTTCGAAGTTCATAGCTTTACGCTTTGGATCTGCGTAACTCTTCTGCCTATCACGAGCAGCTTTGAGACGCTCACGAATCTGGACAATCTTGTCCGTCGTTTCAAAGACTATCTCAGGTCCTGATAATTGGACATCTCCAACTTCCGCCCAACAAACAGGCGTTCTACACTTTCTACCGTATAATGCCTCAAAAGGCGCAGCCTTAATGCTGGTATGGTAGCTATTGTTGTAGGAGAATTCGATTAATGGTAGGTGGTTATCCCAACTACCACCCAAATCAATCACACATGCACGTAGCATGTCTTCCAACGTTTGAATACTACGCTCACTCTGGCCGTCCGTCTGAGGATGGTAAGCCGTACTAAAATTCAACCGTGTTCCCAAAGATTGTTGGAAACTCTTCCAAAAATGTGACGTGTATCTAGTATCTCTGTCAGAGATAATAGACACATGTATGCCATGTAAAGCTACAATATTATATACATACAGTTGGGCTAACATGTCGGAGCTATAAGTCTCCTTGATGGGTAAGAAATGTGCTGACTTAGTCAGTCTATCAACTATAACCCATATTGTATCATTTCCTTTCCTTGTCTTACGTAACTTGGTGATAAAATCCATAGTTACCATTTCCAACTTCCACGTAGGAAGTTCTGGCTGTTGTAGCAAACCTGACGGTTTCTGATGCTCGGCTTTGACTTGCGCACATGTCAAGCATTTAGCTACATAGGCAGCTACAGACTTTTTCAAGCCTATCCACCAATAATTTGCCCTTAGATCCTGGTACATCTTATTAGCCCCAGGATGAACGGAATATTTAGAACTATGGGCTTCCTGGAGGATGACATCTCGTAATCCTCCATAAACTAGAACCCATATTCGTCCATTCAATCTCAGAATTCCGTCTTTGCCAAGAGATAACTGCTCCTCAGTTACTCCTAGCTTTTCATTAGGATAGTTAGCTTCCAACACAGCTTCCTTCTGTGCAGCTAACAACCTTTCAATCAAACTGTTCTTTATCTCCATGCGTTTGGCATTGATTCGGATGGGTTTCACCCTTTCCTTTCGACTCAAGGCATCAGCGACTACATTCGCCTTGCTGGGATGATATCTGATTTCACAATCATAATCATTTAACGTCTCCATCCAACGGCGCTGCCTCATGTTTAAATCTTTCTGATTGAACAGATGCTGGAGGCTCTTGTGGTCAGAATAGATCACACACTTAATACCATATAAATAATGCCTCAAGAGCTTCAGTGCAAATACAACGGCACCCAACTCCAAGTCGTGGGTGGTGTAATTCTTTTCATGCACTTTTAACTGTCTTGAAGCATAGGCAATAACCTTGCTTTTCTGCATAAGCACACACCCCATGCCGGTGTGTGAAGCATCGCAGTAAACTACGAACTCTTCGGTGCCTTCAGGCAATGTCAGTACAGGAGCGTTGCTCAACTTTTGCTTCAGAATATCAAAGGACTCTTGCTGCTTAGGGCCCCAAACGAACTTTACTTTCTTCTTAGTCAAGGAAGTTAGGGGTGCAGCAATCCTTGAAAAATTTTCGATGAATCGCCTGTAGTACCCTGCCAAACCTAGGAAGCTACGAATCTCCGTAGGTGTCTTTGGCTCTTGCCAGTTCATGACTGCTTCAACCTTAGCGGGATCCACTTGGATACCACGCTCACTGACCACATGTCCAAGGAACTGGACTTCTCGAAGCCAGAATTCACACTTAGAGAATTTGTCATAGAGTTTCTCATGATGTAGAAGCTTGAGAATACAGCGAAGGTGTTTCTCATGGTCAGCTTGATTCTTAGAGTAAATAAGAATGTCGTGGATGAAAACGATGACGAATTTATCTAAGTACGGCTTGCAAACACGATTCATGAGATCCATGAATGCAGCCGGTGCATTAGTGAGCCCAAAAGGCATCACTAGGAACTCGTAATGACCATAACGAGTCCTAAATGGAGTTTTGTGAACGTCTTCGTCTCTAACCTTCAACTGATGGTAGCCTGACCTCAAGTCTATCTTCGAGAAATAACTTGCCCCTTGTAATTGGTTTAACAAATCGTCGATCCTGGGCAAAGGATATATATTCTTTATCGTGACCTTGTTAAGTTCACGGTAGTCGATGCACAGACGCATCGATCCATCCTTCTTCTTGACAAATAGGACTGGCGCTCCCCAAGGAGACGAACTAGGTTTAATGAAACCTTTGGCTAGCAATTCGTCTAGCTGTGTCCTCAATTCTTTCATCTCCGTTGGTGCCAACCTATAAGGTGCTCTAGCAACTGGTGCTGCTCCGGGGATGATGTCAATTCCGAACTCCACTTGTCTATCTGGTGGTAAACCAGGTAGTTCTTCTGGGAAAACTTCAGGGTATTCATAAATGACGGTAATGTCTTATATCTTCGGTTTAGGCTCATCAATAATCACTTGTGCCATGTAGATGACACAACCCTTCTTTAAACACTTGGAAGCCTTGAGCATAGTCACTTGCTCAGGCAGTCCATACTGGGTATCTCCCCGAATGGTAAGTGACTCACCAAACGGAGTCTTTATCACCACTTGCTTTTTGTTGTAGACAATTTGGGCCTGGTTATGAGATAACCAGTCCATACCCAAAACTATGTCAAAACCAGCCAACTTAAAGGGAAGTAGAGACAGAGGAAAAGAGTGGTTCTTAATGGATATGACGCATCCATCTAACACAGTTGAGACGTTTTCTAGTCTGCCATCTGCTAACTCCACCTCATAATTCACACTTAAGGTTTTGACAGGTAATTTCAGCAATTCACAAAACTTATTATCTACGAAAGACTTATCAGCGCCTGAATCAATAAGTACTCTTGCATAGACATCATTTACAAGGAAAGTACCTGTAATAACGTTGTCGTCTAGAACCGCTTCCTTTGCGTCCATTCTGAAGACTCTCGCATTGGTCTTTTTGGCCTTTTCAGGCTTCTTGGTGTACTTAGGGCAGTTGGTTTTAATGTGCCCCTTCTCATTGCAATTGTAGCAAGTTGCATCTTTCAGTTTCTTACAATCCAAGGTCTTGTGGTCCTTGGATTTGCATATACCACAAGCATAGGCTTTTGACTGAGTCTGTGAGTTCGACTCAAGTCTGCACTTTCCATAGTGCTGTTTCTTGCAAATCTTGCACTTGGGCTTCTCACCAGAATGATGCCCATCTTTCCTTGACTCTGATCCTTTCTTGTTGTCACCGTTCCCACGGTGCTTCTTGTTCGACCTCCGTGAGTTATCATCTTCACGTTTTCTCTTCTCAGCATCTTTGTTCCTCAGCGATCTTTGTCTGACCGCATCCAGAGTAAGGGATAAAGATATGTCAGCTATAGATCTAAAAGTAGCTGGCCGAGAGGCCTTTACGCTTGCCTTTATATCGGGGGCTAAACCACCGATAAAACGAGCTATTCTCTTTGGTTCCGGGGTCACCAGATAAGGAACCAACCGGGACATTGTGTTGAAGCTCGTTAGGTAAGCTTGACAGTTAAGGTTTGTCATCACCAATGATAGAAAGTCAGACTCTATCTTCTCCCATGCTGAGGGCAGTGATTTTCCCTGATAAGGGCAACAAATTGATCCCATGACATGTTGTACAATGGGATTTTCCCGGTGGCTTGAATCAGTGATCTCCACCAGGCTAAGGCTTCCCCCTTAAATGATTGCGAAACAAACTTGACTATATCCTTCTCAGCACATCCGCTGATATCCACAACCGTGTCCATCTCGTCTAGCCACGTCATGCAGTCAATGGCTCCCTTTTCCCCAGTAAAATCCCTGGGTTTGCAAGACACAAAGTATTTATAGGAGCAACCCTTTTTACGGGGCTCTTGTTTTAGTACATTCTGCTGAGATGGAGCACTGTGGTGGTTTGAGGAGAGTCTATCATCATCCTTCTTGGGATCTTCCTTCTTGGGAGGTGGCTTTGAATGTGGGGTAGATAGGGTCCTACTCCGAGTCCCACTATACTCTTCGTACTGCCGCTCTAAAGCCTTTGTAACAGCGTCATCAACTAACGCTTTCAATTCAGCACCCGTTAAAGTAATTCGGGCGTTATCATTGTTCTCCACTGGATTACTATTTATCTCGTCCGAGTTAGCCATTTTTAATTGAACTGTTACAGAAAACAAGGACAATAGTTTATTTGGGAGTATATTATGGAATTGCCCCTTAGGGTAATTCATTAACCATGGTAAACAGAGACCTTATTTGGTTAATTTGTTAATCAAATTTATTTAGGATTTTAATATAACTTATCCTAATTATAAAACAATAATTGTTTTATTAATAGCACAAAAGGCCTAGTCACATGGACAATTATAAGCCATGATTTCAGAGAATCAAGGCATGAAGGTTTGAATCATAGTTCATTACCTTTTTCTGACAGGGAGTCCTAGCTACCACTGTCTTTTGGCTCATATGGAAATGAGCAGGGCCCGTAGGCGTTATATTACCACGTATGGTCAAAATATGATCATCTTAATTGATGATTTAACCCATGATTCAGAGATCATTAAGTTGGGTTTGGAATCTTTGGAAAGATCCTTATATAAAAATGACGTGTGTGATTTTAACTAATCACGTCTGCCAGGAGCGTTAACATGTTTACAGATGTTAACAGGGATTTGAATCTTTTAAACAGGTCTTACCATCACGGTCAGGTTTTTATAATGACACACAGGATAGGTTTCACTCTTAAGATTCTTATTCAATATTTAATAGGCAGATTATTATCAAAAAGGAATGATTTTGATTTATTTATTTCATATATAATATTTATGCATATAATAGCAAAAATGAAATTTATAAACTTTCATTCCATTAATTTAAAAGATTACATGTCGCCCTAAACGGGACCTTTCAAATAGACAAATCACCCACGCAGGGGTTTAACAACAAGCATATCCACGCAGGGGTCAAACTAGAATAATAGTCCACGCAGGGACTTAAACATACAATATACCCTCGTAGGGGTAAATAGAAAGATAGACCCACGCAGGGGTCAAAACAATCAAATATACATACCCACACAGGGGCTAATACAACAAGACATGCCCACGTAGGGGCTCAATTAATACAAGGAAGTTACAACAATTAGTGGAAGGATTCAATGGTCCTTCTTGCTCTTCCCTTTGATCAAGCTTGTCAATCCTTGGAAGAAAGTCTGTCGCTCCTTACGTTCTCGGTGGAAGTCTCGCTCGACCTGATCCAGTCTCTGTAGAATTTCCTCCCTTTCTGGGGGAGAAAATCGTGGCGGCTGCGATTGCGTCCGTATTATCGGTCTGGCAGGTATCTGGTACCCATGAGTTGGGTATCCTACTCCCCATGGATCCCCATAGGGTCCTTGGGTGTTATAGTTAGCCGCTACCATGTACGGGTCAGCTTCGGCGTAGTTGTAGTTGGTTTGCACTGGCTGCTCAAACGGGTTATACGCCATGGAACCCGTGTATGCCAGAATCGGGTTATTAAAACCCATAGGTGGTGGTTGCGGTGCAACTGGGTGCGAAGGTCCACCCATTTGTGGGTCTTCCTGAAGTGGCGGGTAATGGCTGCCACTTGATTGGCGTGGGGAGCTAAAATGGAAGTCCCCCGCTCGCGCAGACATACGCGCTCCGGTTCTCCTATGCCTTGGCGGTTGTAGAGCTGCCGGCTGAACTGGTGGTGGTGGAGGTGGTGGTGTGACTGCCATGAACCGCGAATCCACAGAGGGATCCTGCTGCTGCTGATGAGGCGACGAATGATGCGAGGGTGTGAAGTACCACTCGTGCTGAGTAAATCTCGCCTGAAAGCTGTCTGGACCACCGTAGGGTGATCCGTGAAAAGAAGAGCCATCCGAAATCTCAATTGGATGGTTCGGTGTACCACTGGCGGGTTCGACGGGATCCGTGTCCTCGTCCATATCCTCCGCGTTGTCTCCCGAGAAGTGGTCCTCCGGTCCCAATGGGTTGAAACCCACTGGTTCTTGTATGAAATTTGCCGGGTTAAACCGGCCCCTAAAAACAGGTGTAGGGTCACCAAAGGAGTTGTGCGATAAAGATCGTTGTAACGGTATGTCTGAGGGTTGCGGGTTGTTGGGCTCATACTCCGGCTGTGGCCCATAAGGGTTATGAGCGGGAGGTGTTGAACTGTGTGAGACCGACCGTCTAGCCGGCTCAAAGAGGTTCCTCCGGTTCTGCCGAGGATCGTCACTCTCCGTGGTGGAAGGAGCTCGCATATGCGAAGGTCCAGCTTCATTATCATTGGGGGCGGTGATTGGCCCCTTGCCTCGTCCTCTTCTTCTAAAGAATCTTGGCGGGATTTTTAAATCTTGTCAATACAAAATGAGATAACGACAAGAATATATATAAAATAAAGGACAAACAAAACCAAACAAAGTAGAATTTGTCCTATGTTATTTGTCTAGACTCGAAGGTTTAGAAATGTGCAATTGTGTAACTGAGATTAAACACAAAAGGCTAGTGTCTAATTCACTCAGTGTTGGCTCTGATACCAACCTGTCACACCCCGATTTCCACATGTCACCGGTTGGCCCGGTGGGGAGTATCGTGACGTGGTTGGCAACATAATAGTCAAACAACACAATATTTAATATGCACAACGGAAGCAAATGAATAATATGATTCAACTTTAATAATATTGTAATATCGTGTATCACAATAGTTGAATGTTCGTCCTCAGAAGGATAAAAAATAAATAGTAGTTCAACAGACGATAAGCATCTTAAGCTTGCGAGACTTCTATTGATGCTAAGGAGAAATCCCAGCCAATTACGCTTAGTACCTGCATTTAATCTTTTTGGGAAAATACGTCAGTTTACACTGGTAAATACAATCAACCGACTCATTTTGGAAAATGATTGAAAATTGATTTGGATGCACGTGGCATAAACATTTTATAACTTGGGAGAATTATTTAAATATATAATCTTGTGAACGAATTACATGTTCCTTATGCGTTCAGTAGCCCGGATCGTGTCCGGGTTAAAGATCAATAGACACACCACATTATTCTTTTGTGCCCCGACAGGTGTACGCCTACACCCCGCGCTTAAGTCGTGGCCATTTCGAAAAATGATGCCAGGGATATCCGGGACATGGTCATTAACCCCCCAAAGGCTTTTAAGTAAACAAAACTGTTTAAACGGGCCGATTAAATTATTCAATTAACCACCAAACGATGGAAGATTTAATGCCCGATCAAGCGGTATTTTAAATACCGTAACCCAAGCGCGTATAGGGAAAATAAGTTAAAAGTATTTACCTGAGCAATGTAATAATCACAATAAGCAAAATGCACGTAGCTTTTACTGGTCTCCTATTCTGGAACAAAGGTTTATAATAACCTATTAGAATCCTAACGGGTCTTTAATTAAGCTTAAGCTTAGACCGGCTAGTTTCAAAGATACGGTTCGTACGCACGATTAGGCGAAGACCGGATAGAATGTGATTTAAACCCGACAAGTTCAGAGACTTGCTTAATATGGGTATTTCATACACATTCTGGATTTTGAGATAAAACCGATAAGGTTTGACCCGTTTAGGCCAGTTTATGTAAACTAGTTACATAAACCGAACCGAACGCGTAATAAGCGTAACGGGTATACATATGAGCCATTTACAGGTTTCCTAAGTTAATATGTTTCATATATGTTGTGACATCAGTAAGATGTCTTTTATTATGCCCGAAACGAATTTAAACACAAACTATGCCCCGTAGGGGTAGTTTGGTCATTTAAAAGGTTATAAAAGAGTTTAAGTATTTACCTGAGTCACAGGTCTGATGTAAACATCAAAAATACTTATTTTACTAAGTTATAACAGTAGGGTAAAGTATATATGTGAAATTTAGCAATTCTAACCAAACTATGCACCGTAGGGGCATTTTGGTAATTTCACATAAGCCGTAAACCTCAAATAGTTTTGCTTACTGTCAAGATATTATAATTTTCCTCAAATAGTTCTAGTACATACTATGCGCTAAAAACGCTTAATAAGGCGATTAGAAGCCATTTCCGGGTTCGATACTTAAAGCTGATATTTTTATCATTCCAGAAGGCTTAAAATAATTTATTTTTCATAAGTAATCACTAGCAGAAGGTTTGGAGTCAATTAGATATGTAAAACTCTTTTTATGGCCCGTAAGGGCAAAACCGACAATTTCCGGATTAAGCCTACGACTTTGAGTTATGCTCAGCCTAAAATTTATTAAAAATCTTCAAAAATCCCAAAATAATATATTATATCAGTGGGTAAAGAGTTTGATATCAAAAAGTATGTTTAAGTAGGCTATACGCTAATTACGCCGTTTAATTAACATAAAGCTTTCATTTTACGCTAACGAGCATAACTCTTAATCTACACCTCGAACTGATGCCAAACTTTGCATACAGGTTTATATATCAGTAACTAAGGTTTCTACACTTTTACATTTTCACAAATCACGTTTTAAGGTGAAAAGGGCATAATGGTCAACATATGAGCAATTAACGGAATCATGCGTATTAATTGGTTAACTAATGAACCATGGTGTATAATCACAGAGGGTTATACAAGCATGTTACCTGGACCAAATAAGGCTCTAAGGTATTTCTAAAACATACCAAAACGGATCAGAACTGAAGTCAAAGCTTTGCGACTTTCGGTTCCGAACCGGGTCTAAACAGTAAATTGTCGGGTTGAACATGTTTAGACATGTTCTTACACTAATTACCAAGTTATATTAATGATCAAACAGGTTATATGTGTTCTACATTGCTAATCATGCATATATTAGAATTTAAGTATCCTGTTGACTTTTTAATTACAAGTTTGACCCGACATTTAACCTATTTAGAGTGGGAGTCAGGGGGAACCCTTTTAAGGGTTTATTACCCACATAATTACCAACTTATAACTACTTTTAATTCGAGATTTGACTGAGCCATTATTAATTAATCTCGAAGTCAAACCGTAATTACGACGGTTTGACTTTTAGCTAAATAACTAAGCTAAACCCAATTAAAGAAGGTTAAGCAAACTTACAAGAGTCCTATGAACGATTTGTGATCACTTGAGAGGGGTCTTGAGCTCCAGAAATGATCAGGAAGTGCAAGAGAAGATGTGAAGAATTTGTTGCAAACTAAGGGCTTTATATAGTGATTTAATCACCATAAAAAGTTGACACACAAGTCTACATCCGACCACAACTGATTAACAAGTGTCCCTAGTGCTTAGGGGGTGCCTTAGGGGTCGTCCAAGATGAGGAAATTCGGTTAAAAGTCGATTACAAGGGCCATGGCAGACCAAGAACCAAGAAAATCGCATCAGATGGGCCTAGGCGTGGCGCGAAGGACCCCCCCTGGGCCTCGCGTCGCGCGACACCATGTCTGACTCAAATCCAACTTTATATTTTTATGTTTTGATCCTTGCCCCTTCAAACTTTGCTTAGACTTCCTTTCTTGCATTATGAACCCTCATAATTGATTTATAAGGGCTTTAAAACATATGCCCACTTTGTTAAGTCCCCGGTTAACTTTATTATTACCCGAAAAGTCTTAACTTTCAACGTTGACGCTTTAACCCTTCGCACACGAATTTGATCATAACTTTCTCATACGATATCGAAACTTTACGAAATTTATATCATGCATTCTAGTGAACATAATTAATAGTTACAAAGCTTCGAGTTTGTCAAAAGGTCACTCAGAGGTATAACTTAAACATGTTGACACATTTAACCCCTGTAGTTTGTAATCTCTCACATTTAGCTTCGCATGATCCAAGATTTATTCGTTTGATGTTATAAACATCATGTAGGGTTAATGTACAATATATTTATTCACTGTTTACATTTAGAACCCGTATATTCACATAATTTCCATGACTGTCAACTTTAATCCTTTTATAACATTATTTCACACGTTCAAACATATTACACGTGTCAACACATTATAGGACGTGAATTTTCGAGGTGTTACACCAAGAATGGAATCGTCGAGCAAAAACACTTGAAAACCTCCTGGAAACAGCTTTTCATGCCACCAGACCTTTTTCCAGCAATTAGGAATCTGATGCCGTCACTAAACACATTCCTTAAATTGTAGCCATTTTTTGAGTGTTTATTTTTTGGTGTCTAATCCGCATATATATCACCATTGCTCTTGATTTTCTTGATTGTATATCTCGTAAATGTCAACATATACACGTGCGTTTAGTTTACGAAGAATTTTCAATGCCGAGAACCTCGATTAGAGAGTAAAAAAGGTGTAAGGTTCAAAATGGTGTAAAATTAAAATGGATATATCGGGCTAGGATTAGAGCTACAGGAACAAGGGCCAACCCAACCAGCCAAGAATGGAATCGTCGAGCGAAAACACTTGACAACCTCCTGGAAGCAGCTTTTCTTGCCACCAGACCTTTCTCCAGCAACTAGGAATCTGATGCTGTCACTATACACATTCTTTAAATTGTAGCCATTTTTTGAGTGTTTATTTTTTGGTGTCTAATCCGCATATATATCACCATTGCTCTTGATTTTCTTGAATGTATATCTCTTAAATCTCAACATATACACGTGTGTTTAGTTTACGAAGATTTTTCAATGTCGAGAACCTCGATTATAGAGTAAAAAAGGCGTAAGGTTCACAATGGTGTAAAACTAAAATGGGATATACCGAGCTAGGATTCGAGTTACAGGAACAAGGGCCAAACCAACCACCCAAGAATGGAATCGTCGAGCGAAAACACTTGACAACCTCCTGAATGCAGCTTTTCTTGCCACTAGACCTTTCTCCATCAATTAGGAATCTCATGCCGTCATTAAACACATTCCTTAAATTGTAGCCGTTTTTTGAGTGTTTATTTTTTGGTGTCTCGTCCGCATATATATTACCATTGCTCTTGATTTTTTAACAGCATATCCCTTAAATGTCAACATATACACGTGTGATTTAGTTTACGAAGATTTTTCAATGCCGAGAACCTCGATCAGAGAGTAAAAAAGGCGTAAGGTTCACAATGGTGTAGAACTAAAATGGGATATAACGGGCTAGGATTCGAGTTACAGGAACAAGCGCCAAACCAACCACCCAAGAATGGAATCGTCGAGCGAAAACACTTGACAACCACCTGGAAGCAGCTTTTCATGCCATAAGACCATTCTCCATCAATTAGGAATCTCATGCAGTCACTAAAAAATTCCTTAAATTCTAGCCATTTTTTGAGTTTTTATTTTGTGGTGTCTAATCTGCATATATATCACCATTGTTCTTGATTTTCTTAACTGTATATCTCTTAAATGTCAACATATACACGTGTGATTTAGTTTACGAAGATTTTTCAATGCCGAGAACCTCGATCAGAGAGTAAAAAAGGCGTAAGGTTAACATTGGTGTAAAACTAAAATAGGATATACCGGGTTAGAATTCGAGTTACAGGAACAAGGGCCAAACCAACCACCCAAGAATGGAATCGTCGAGCGATAACACTTGACAACCTCCTGGGAGCGGCTTTTCTTGCCACCAGACCTTTCACCATCAATTAGGAATCTGATGTCGTCACTAAACACATTTCTTAAAATGTGGCCATTGTTGAGTGTTTATTTTTTGGTGTCTAATCCGCATATATATCACTATTGCTCTTGATTTTATTGACTATATATCTCTTAAATGTCAACGTATACACGTATGATTTAGTTTACGAAGATTTTTCAATGCCGAGAACCTCGATTAGAGAGTAAAACAGGCGTAAGGTTCACAAGGGTGTAAAACTAAAATGGGATATACCGGGCTAGGATTCGAGTTACAGGAACAAGGGCCAAACCAACCACCCAAGAATGGAATTGCCGAGCGAAAACACTTGACAACCTCCTGGAAGCAGCTTTTCTTGCCACCGGACCTTTCTTCATCAATTAGGAATCTGATGCCTTCACTAAACACATTCCTTAAATTGTAGCCATTTTTTGAGTGTTTGTTTTTTGGTGTCTAGTCCGCATATATATCACCATTGCTCTTGATTTTCTTGACTATATATCTCTTAAATATCAACATATACACGTGTGATTTAGTTTACGAAGATTTTTCAATACCGAGAACTTTGATCAGAGAGTAAAAAAGGCGTAAGGTTCACAATGGTGTAGAACTAAAATGGGATATACCGAGCTAGGATTCGAGTTACAGGAACAAGGGCCAAACCAACCACCCAAGAATGGAATCGTTGAGCGAAAACACTTGACAACCTCCAGGAAGCAGCTTTTCTTGCCACCAGACCTTTATCCATCAAATAGGAATCTCATGCTGTCACTAAAAAAAATCCTTTAATTCTAGCCATTTTTTGAGTGTTTATTGTTTCGTGTCTAATCCGCATATATATCACAATTGCTCTTGATTTTCTTGACTGTATATCTCGTAAATGTCAACATATACACGTGTGTTTAGTTTACGAAGATTTTTCAATGCCGAGAACCTCGATTAGAGAGTTAAAAAGGTGTAAGGTTCACAATGGTGTAAAACAAAAATGGGATATACCGGGCTAGGATTCGAGTTCCAGGAACAATGGCCAAACCAACCACCCAAGAATGGAATCGTCGAGCGAAAACACTTGGCAACCTCTTGGAAGCAGCTTTTCTTGCCACCAGACCTTTCTCCAGCAATTAGGAATCTGATGCCATCACTAAACACATTGCTTAAATTGTAGCCATTTTTTGAGTGTTTATTTTTTGGTGTCTAATCCGAATAGATATCACCATTGCTCTTGATTTTCTTGAATGTATATCTCTTAAATCTCAACATATACACGTGTGTTTAGTTTTCAAAGATTTTTCAACGTCGAGAACCTCGATTATAGAGTAAATAAGGCGTAAGGTTCACAATGGTGCAAAACTAAAATGGGATATACCGGGCTAGGATTCGAGTTCCAGGAACAAGGGCCAAATCAACCACCCAAGAATGGAATCGTCGAGCGAAAACACTTGACAACCTCCTGAATGCAGCTTTTCTTGCCACCAGACCTTTCTCCATCAATTAGCAATATCATGCCGTCATTAAACACATTCCTTAAATTGTAACCGTTTTTTGAGTGTCTATTTTTTGGTGTCTCATCCGCATATATATCACCATTGCTTTTGATTTTTTTGACTGCATATCCCTGAAATGTCAACATATACACGTGTGATTTAGTTTACGAAGATTTTTCAATGCCGAGAACCTCGATTAGAGGGTAAAAAAGGCGTAAGGTTCACAATGGTGAAGAACTAAAATTGGATATAACGTGCTAGGATTCGAGTTACAGGAGCAAGCGCCAAACCAACCACCCAAGAATGGAATCGTCGAGCGAAAACACTTGACAACCACCTGGAAGCAGCTTTTCTTGACATAAGACCTTTCTCCATCAATTAGGAATCTCATGCCGTCACTAAAAAATTCCTTAAATTCTATCCATTTTTTGAGTTTTTATTTTGTGGTGTCTAATCTGCATATATAACACCATTGTTCTTGATTTTCTTGACTGTATATCTCTTAAATGTCAACATATACACGTGTGATTTAGTTTACGAAGATTTTTCAATGCCAAGAACCTCGATCAGAGAGTAAAAAAGGCGTAAGGTTCACAATGGTGTAAAACTAAAATGGGATATACCGGGCTAGGATTCGAGTTACAGGAACAAGTGCCAAACCAACCACCCAAGAATAGAATCGTCGAGCGAAAACACTTGACAACCTCCTGGAAGTAGCTTTTCTTCCCACCAGACCTTTCTCCATCAATTAGGAATCAGATGTCATTACTGAACAAGTTCTTAAATTGTAGCCATTTTTTGAGTGTTTATTTTTTTGGTGTCTAATCCGCATATATATCAACATTGCTCTTGATTTTCTTGACTGTATATCTCTTAAATGTCAACATATACATGTGTGATTTAGGTTACGAAGATTTTTCAATACCGAGAACCTCGATCAGAGAGTAAAAAAGGCGTAAGGTTAACATTGGTGTAAAACTTAAATAGGATATACCGGGCTAGGATTCGAGTTACAGGAACAAGGGCCAAACCAACCACCCAAGAATAGAATCGTCGAGCGAAAACACTTGACAACCTCCAGGAAGCAGCTTTTCTTGCCACCAGACCTTTCTCCATCAATTAGGAATCTCATGCTGTCACTAAAAAAATCCTTTAATTCTAGCCATTTTTTGAGTGTTTATTTTTTCCTGTCTAATCCGCATATATATCACCATTGCTCTTGATTTTCTTGACTGTATATCTCGTAAATGTCAACATACACACGTATGTTTAGTTTACGAAGATTTTTCAATGTTGAAAACCTCGATTAGAGAGTAAAAAAAGGTGTAAGGTTCACAGTGGTGTAAAACTAAAATGGGATATACCGGGCTAGTATTCGAGTTCCAGGAACAAGGGCCAAACCAACCACCCAAGAATGGAATTGTCGAGCGAAATCACTTGACAACCTCCTGGAAGCAGTTATTCTTGCGACCAAACCTTTCTCGATCAAATAGGAACCTGATATCGTCACTAAACACATTCCTTAAATTGTAGCCATTTTTTGAGTGTTTATTTTTTGGTGTCTAATCCGCATATATATCACCATTGCTCTTGATTTTCTTGAATGTATATCTTTTAAATTTCAACATATACACGTGCCTTTAGCTTACGAAGATTTTTCAATGCCGAGAACCTCGATAAGAGAGTAAAAAAGGCGTAAGGTTCACGATGGTGTAAAACTAAAATGGGATATTATGGGCTAGGATTCGAGTTTTCGGAACAAGGGCCAAACCAACCACCCAAGAATGGAATCATCGAGCGAAAACACTTGACAACCTCCGGGAAGCAGCTTTTCTAGCCACTAGACCTTTCTCCATCAATTAGGAATCTGATGCCGTCACTAAACACATTCCTTAAATTGTAGCCATTTTTTGTGTGTTTATTTTTTGGTGTCTAATCCTCATATATATCACCATTGCTCTTGATTTTCTTGACTGTATATCTCTTAAATGTCAACATATACACGTGTGATTTAGTTTACGAAGATTTTTCAATGCCGAGAACCTCGATAAGAGAATAAAAAGGCGTAAGGTTCACAATGGTGTAAAACTAAAATGGGATATACCGGGCTAGGATTCGAGTTACAGGAACAAGGGCCAAACCAACCACCCAAGAATGGAATCGTCGAGCGAAAACACTTGACAACATCCTGGAAGCGGCGTTTTTTGCCACCAGACCTTTCTCCATCAATTAGGAATCTGATGCAGTCACTAAACACATTCCTTAAAAAGTAGCCATTTTTTGTGTTTATTTTTTGGTGTCTAATCCGCATATATATCACCATTGATCTTGATTTTCTTGACTGTATATCTTTTAAATGTCAACATATACACGTGTGATTTAGTTTACATAGATTTTTCAATGCCAAGAAATTCGATCAGAGGTTAAAAAAGGCGTAAGGTTCACAATGGTGTAATACTAAAATGGGATATACCGGGCTAGGATTCGAGTTACAGGAACAAGTGCCAAACCAACCACCCAAGAATGGAATCGTCGAGCGAAAACACTTGACAACCTCCTGGAAGTAGCTTTTCTTCCCACCAGACCTTTCTACATCAATTAGGAATCAGATGTCATTACTAAACAAATTCCTTAAATTGTAGCCATTTTTTGAGTGTTTATTTTTTTGGTGTCTAATCCGCATATATATCACCATTGCTCTTGATTTTCTTGACTGTATATCTCTTAAATGTCAACATATACACGTGTGATTTAGTTTACGAAGATTTTTCAATACCGAGAACCTCGATCGGAGAGTAAAAAAGGCGCAAGGTTAACATTTGTGTAAAACTAAAATAGGATATACCGGGCTAGGATTCGAGTTACAGGAACAAGGTCCAAACCAACCACCCAAGAATGGAATCGTCGAGCAATAACACTTGACAACCTCCTGGAAGCAGCTTTTCTTGCGACCAGACCTTTCACCATCAATTAGGAATCTGATGCCGTCACTAAACACATTTCTTAAAATGTAGCCATTGTTGAGTGTTTATTTTTTGGTGTCTAATCCGCATATATATCACTATTGCACTTGATTTTCTTGACTGTATATCTCTTAAATGTCAACATATACACGTATGATTTAGTTTATGAAGATTTTTCAATGCCGTGAACCTCGATCAGAGAGTAAAAAAAGGCGTAAGCTCACAAGGGTGTAAAACTAAAATGGGATATACCGGGCTAGGATTCGAGTTACAGGAACAAGGGCCAAACCAACCACCCAAGAATGGAATTGCCGAGCGAAAACACTTGACAACCTCCTGGAAGCAGCTTTTCTTGCCACCGGACCTTTCTCCATCAATTAGGAATCTGATGCCGTCACTAAACACATTCCTTAAATTGTTGCCATTTTTTGAGTGTTTGTTTTTTGGTGTCTAGTCCGCATATATATCACCATTGCTCTTGATTTTCTTGACTATATGTCTCTTAAATGTCAACATATACACGTGTGATTTAGTTTACGAAGATTGTTCAATACCGAGAACTTCGATCAGAGAGTAAAAAAGGCGTAAGGTTCACAATGGTGTAGAACTAAAATGGGATATACCGAGCTAGGATTCGAGTTTTCGGAACAAGGGCCAAACCAACCACCCAAGAATGGAATCATCGAGCGAAAACACTTGACAACCTCCGGGAAGCAGCTTTTCTTGCCACCAGACCTTTCTCCATCAATTAGGAATCTGATGCCGTCACTAAACACATTCCTTAAATTGTAGCCATTTTTTGTGTGTTTATTTTTTGGTGTCTAATCCGCATATATATCACCATTGATCTTGATTTTCTTGACTGTATATCTCTTAAATGTCAAGATATACACGTGTGATTTAGTTTACGAAGATTTTTCAATGCCGAGAACCTCGATAAGAGAATAAAGAGGCGAAAGCTTCACAATGGTGTAAAACTAAAATGGGATATACCGGGCTTGGATTCGAGTTACAGGAACAAGGGCCAAACCAACCACCCAAGAATGGAATCGTCCTGCAAAAACACTTGACAACCTCCTGAAAGCAGCTTTTCTTGCCACCAGACCTTTATCCATCAATTAGGAATCTGATGCCGTCACTAAACACATTCCTTAAATAGTAGCCATTTTTTGAGTGTTTATTTTTTTGGTGTCTAATCCACATATATATCACCATTGCTTTTGATTTTTCTTGACTGTATATCTCTTAAATGTCAACATATACACGTGTGATTTAGTTTACGAAGATTTTTCAATACCGAGAACCTCGATCGGAGAGTAAAAAAGGCGTAAGGTTAACATTTGTGTAAAACTAAAATAGGATACACCGGGCTAGGATTCGAGTTACAGGAACAAGGTCCAAACCAACCACCCAAGAATGGAATCGTCGAGCAATAACACATGACAACCTCCTGGAACCAGCTTTTCTTGCGACCAGACCTTTCACCATCAATTAGGAATCTGATGCCGTCACTAAATACATTTCTTAAAATGTAGCCATTGTTGAGTGTTTATTTTTTGGTGTCTAATCCGTATATATATCACTATTGCTCTTGATTTTCTTGACTGTATATCTCTTAAATGTCAACATATACACGTATGATTTAGTTTATGAAGATTTTTCAATGCCGAGAACCTCGATCAGAGAGTAAAAAAGGCGTAAGGTTCACAAGGGTGTAAAACTAAAATGAGATATACCGGGCTAGGATTCGAGTTACAGGAACAAGGGCCAAACCAACCACCCAAGAATGGAATTGCCGAGCGAAAACACTTGACAACCTCCTGGAAGCAGCTTTTCTTGCCACCGGACCTTTCTCCATCAATTAGGAATCTGATGCCGTCACTAAACACATTCCTTAAATTGTTGCCATTTTTTGAGTGTTTGTTTTTTGGTGTCTAGTCCGCATATATATCACCATTGCTCTTGATTTTCTTGACTATATGTCTCTTAAATGTCAACATATACACGTGTGATTTAGTTTACGAATATTTTTCAATACCGAGAACTTCGATCAGAGAGTAAAAAAGGCGTAAGGTTCACAATGGTGTAGAACTAAAATGGGATATACCGAGCTAGGATTCGAGTTACAGGAACAAGGGCCAAACCAACCACCCAAGAATGGAATCGTCGAGCGAAAACACTTGACAACCTCCAGGAAGCAGCTTTTCTTGCCACCAGACATTTCTCCATCAATTAGGAATCTCATGCTGTCACTAAAAAAATCCTTTAATTCTAGCCATTTTTTGAGTGTTTATTTTTTCGTGTCTAATCCGCATATATATCACCATTGCTCTTGATTTTCTTGACTGTATATCTCGTGAATGTCAACATATACACATATGTTTAGTTTACGAAGATTTTTCAATGCTGAAAACCTCGATTAGTGAGTAAAAAAGGTGTAAGGTTCACAATGGTGTAAAACTAAAATGGGATATACCGGGCTAGGATTCGAGTTCCAGGAACAAGGGCCAAACCAACCACCCAAGAATGGAATCGTCGAGCGAAATCACTTGACAACCTCCTGGAAGCAGCTATTCTTGCCACCAAACCTTTCTCGATCAAATTGGAACCTGATATCGTCACTAAACACATTCCTTAAATTGTAGCCATTTTTTGAGTGTTTATTTTTTGGTGTCTAATCCGCATATATATCACCATTGCTCTTGATTTTCCTGAATGTATATCTCTTAAATTTCAACATATACACGTGTCTTTAGCTTACGAAGATTTTTCAATGCCGAGAACCTCGATAAGAGAGTAAAAAAGGCGTAAGGTTCACAATGGTGTAAAACTAAAATGGGATATTACGGGCTAGGATTCGAGTTTTCGGAACAAGGGCCAAACCAACCACCCAAGAATGGAATCATCGAGCGACAACACTTGACAACCTCCGGGAAGCAGCTTTTCTTGCCACCAGACCTTTCTCCATCAATTAGGAATCTGATGCCGTCACTAAACACATTCCTTAAATTGTAGCCATTTTTTGTGTGTTTATTTTTTGGTGTCTAATCCGCATATATATCACCATTGCTCTTGATTTTCTTGACTGTATATCTCTTAAATGTCAACATATACACGTGTGATTTAGTTTACGAAGATTTTTCAATGCCGAGAACCTCGATAAGAGAATAAAAAGGCGTAAGGTTCACAATGGTGTAAAACTAAAATGGGATATACCAGGCTAAGATTCGAGTTACAGGAACAAGGGATAAACTAACCACCCAAGAATTGAATCGTCCTGCAAAAACACTTGACAACCTCCTGAAAGCAGCTTTTCTTGCCACCAGACCTTTATCCATCAATTAGGAATCTGATGCCGTCACTAAACACATTCCTTAAATAGTTGCCATTTTTTGAGTGTTTATTTTTTGGTGTCTAATTTGCATATATATCACCATTGCTCTTGATTTCTTGATTGTTTATCTCTTAAATGTTAACATATACACGTGTGACTTAGTTTACGACGATTTTTCAATGCCGAGAACCTCAATCATAGAGTAAAAAAGGCGTGAGGTTCACAATGGTGCAAAACTAAAAAGGGATATACCGGGCTAGGATTCGAGTTATAGGAACAAGGTCCAAACCAACCACCCAAGAATGGAATTGTCGAGCGAAAACACTTGACAACATCCTGGAAGCGGCTTTTTTGCCTCCAGACCTTTCTCCATCAATTAGGAATCTGATGCAGTCACTAAACACATTCCTTAAAATGTAGCCATTTTTTGTGTGTTTATTTTTTGGTGTCTAATCCGCATATATATCACCATTGCTCATGATTTTCTTGACTGTATATCTTTTAAATGTCAACATATACACGTGTGATTTAGTTTACGTAGATTTTTCAATGCCGAGAACCTCGATCAGAAAGTAAAAAAGGCTTAAGGTTCACAATGGTGTAAAACTAAAATGGGATATACCGGGCTAGGATTCGAGTTACAGGAACAAGTGCCAAACCAACCACCCAAGAATGGAATTGCCGAGCGAAAACACTTGACAACCTCCTGGAAGCAGCTTTTCTTGCCATCGGACCTTTCTCCATCAATTAGGAATCTGATGCCGTCACTAAACACATTCCTTAAATTGTTGCCATCTTTTGAGTGTTTGTTTTTTGGTGTCTAGTCCGCATATATATCACCATTGCTCTTGATTTTCTTGACTATATGTCTCTTAAATGTCAACATATACACGTGTGATTTAGTTTACGAAGATTTTTCAATACCGAGAACTTCGATCAGAGAGTAAAAAAGGCGTAAGGTTCACAATGGTGTAGAACTAAAATGGGATATACCGAGCTAGGATTCGAGTTACAGGAACAAGGGCCAAACCAACCACCCAAGAATGGAATCGTCGAGCGAAAACACTTGACAACATCCAGGAAGCAGCTTTTCTTGCCCCCAGACATTTCTCCATCAATTAGGAATCTCATGCTGTCACTAAAAAATCCTTTAATTCTAGCCGTTTTTTGAGTGTTTATTTTTTCGTGTCTAATCCGCATATATATCACCATTGCTCTTGATTTTCTTGACTGTATATCTCGTAAATGTCAACATATACACATATATTTAGTTTACGAAGATTTTTCAATGCTGAAAACCTCGATTAGAGAGTAAAAAAGGTGTAAGGTTCACAATGGTGTAAAACTAAAATGGGATATACCGGGCTAGGATTCGAGTTCCAGGAACAAGGGCCAAACCTACCACCCAAGAATGGAATCGTCGAGCGAAATCACTTGACAACCTCCTGGAAACAGCTATTCTTGCCACCAAACCTTTCTCGATCAAATAGGAACCTGATATCGTCACTAAACACATTCCTTAAATTGTAGCCATTTTTTTAGTGTTTATTTTTTGGTGTCTAATCCGCATATATATCACCATTGCTCTTGATTTTCTTGAATGTATATCTGTTAAATTTCAACATATACACGTGTCTTTAGCTTACGAAGATTTTTCAATGCCGAGAACCTCGATAAGAGAGTAAAAAGGCGTAAGGTTCACAATGGTGTAAAACTAAAATGGGATATTACGGGCTAGGATTCGAGTTTTCGGAACAAGGGCCAAACCAACCACCCAAGAATGGAATCATCGAGCAAAAACACTTGACAACCTCCGGGAAGCAGCTTTTCTTGCCACCAGACCTTTCTCCATCAATTAGGAATCTGATGCCGTCACTAAACACATTCCATAAATTGTAGCCATTTTTTGTGTGTTTATTTTTTGGTGTCTAATCCGCATATATATCACCATTGCTCTTGATTTTCTTGACTGTATATCTCTTAAATGTCAACATATACACGTGTGATTTAGTTTACGAAGATTTTTCAATGCCGAGAACCTCGATAAGAGAATAAAAAGGCGTAAGGTTCACAATGGTGTAAAACTAAAATGGGATATACCGGGCTAAGATTTGAGTTACAGGAACAAGGGCTAAACCAACCACCCAAGAATGGAATCGTTCTGCAAAAACACTTGACAACCTCCTGAAAACAGCTTTCCTTGCCACCAGACCTTTATCCATCAATTAGGAATCTGATGCCGTCACTAAACACATTCCTTAAATAGTAGCCATTTTTTGAGTGTTTATTTTTTGGTGTCTAATCTGCATATATATCACCATTGCTCTTGATTTCTAGATTGTATATCTCTTAAATGTTAACATATACACGTGTGACTTAGTTTACGGCGATTTTTCAATGCCGAGAACCTCAATCATAGAGTAAAAAAGGCGTGAGGTTCACAATGGTGCAAAACTAAAATGGGATATACCGGGCTAGGATTCGAGTAATAGGAACAAGGGCCAAACCAACCACCCAAGAATGGAATTGTCGAGCGAAAATACTTGACAACATCCTGGAAGTGGCTTTTTTTGCCACCAGACCTTTCTCCATCAATTAGGAATCTGATGCAGTCACTAAACACATTCCTTAAATTGTATCCATTTTTTGTGTGTTTATTTTTTGGTGTCTAATCCGCATATATATCACCATTGCTCTTGATTTTCTTGACAGTATATCTTTTAAATGTCAACATATACACGTGTGATTTAGTTTACGTAGATTTTTCAATGCCGAGAACCTCGATCAGAGAGTAAAAAAGGCTTAAGGTTCACAATGGTGTAAAACTAAAATGGGATATACCGGGCTAGGATTCGAGTTACAGGAACAAGTGCCAAACCAACCACCCAAGAAGGGAATCGTCGAGCGAAAACACTTGACAACCTCCTGGAAGTAGCTTTTCTTCCCACCAGACCTTTCTCCATCAATTAGGAATCGGATGTCATTACTAAACAAATTCCTTAAATTGTAGCCATTTTTTAAGTGGTTATTTTTTGGTGTCTAATCCGCATATATATCACCATTGCTCTTGATTTTCTTGACTGTATATCTCTTAAATGTCAACATATACACGTGTGATTTAGTTTACGAAGATTTTTCAATACCGAGAACCTCGATCAGAGAGTAAAAAAGGCGTAAGGTTAACATTTGTGTTAAACTAAAATAGGATATACCGGGCTAGGATTCGATTTACAGGAACAAGGTCCAAACCAACCACCCAAGAATGGAATCGTCGAGCAATAACACTTGACATCCTCCTGGAAGCAGCTTTTCTTGCCACCAGACCTTTCACCATAAATTAGGAATCTGATGCCGTCACTAAACACATTTCTTAAAATGTAGCCATTGTTGAGTGTTTATTTTTTGGTGTCTAATCCGCATATATATCACTATTGCTCTTGATTTTCTTGACTGTATATCTCTTAAATGTCAACATATACACGTATGATTTAGTTTATGAGGATTTTCCAATGTCGAGAACCTCGATAGAGAGTAAAAAAAGGCGTAAGGTTCACAAGGGTGTAAAACTAAAATGGGATACACCGGGCTAGGATTCGAGTTACAGGAACAATGGCCAAACCAACCACCCAAGAATGGAATTGCCGAGCGAAAACACTTGACAACCTCCTGGAAGCAGCTTTTCTTGCCACCGGACCGTTCTCCATCAATTAGGAATCTGATGCCGTCACTAAACACATTCCTTAAATTGTTGCCATTTTTTGAGTGTTTGTTTTTTGGTGTCTAGTCCGCATATATATCACCATTGCTCTTGATTTTCTTGACTATATGTCTCTTAAATGTCAACATATACACGTGTGATTTAGTTTACGAAGATTTTTCAATACCGAGAACTTCGATCAGAGAGTAAAAAAGGCGTAAGGTTCACAATGGTGTAGAACTAAAATGGGTTATACCGAGCTAGGATTCGAGTTACAGGAACAAGGACCAAACCAACCACCCAAGAATGGAATCGTCGAGCGAAAACACTTGACAACCTCCAGGTAGCAGCTTTTCTTGCCACCAGACATTTCTCCATCAATTAGGAATCTCATGCTGTCACTAAAAAAATCCTTTAATTCTAGCCATTTTTTGAGTGTTTATTTTTTCCTGTCTAATCCGCATATATATCACCATTGCTCTTGATTTTCTTGACTGTATATCTCGTAAATGCCAACATATACACGTATGTTTAGTTTACGAAGATTTTTCAATGCTGAAAACCTCGATTAGAGAGTAAAAAAGGTGTAAGGTTCACAATGGTGTAAAACTAAAATGAGATATACCGGGCTAGGATTCGAGTTCCAGGAACAAGGGCCAAACCAACCACCCAAGAATGGAATCGTCGAGCGAAATCACTTGACAACCTCCTGGAAGTAGCTATTCTTGCCACCAAACCTTTCTCGATCAAATAGGAACCTGATATCGTCACTAAACACATTCCTTAAATTGTGGCCATTTTTTGAGTGTTTAGTTTTTGGTGTCTAATCTGCATATATATCACTGTTGCTCTTGATTTTCTTGAATGTATAACTCTTAAATTTCAACATATACACGTGTCTTTAGTTTACGAAGATTTTTCATTGCCGAGAACCTCGATAAGAGAGTAAAAAAGGCGAAAGGTGCACAATGGTGTAAAACTAAAATGAGATATTACGGGCTAGGATTCGAGTTTTCGGAACAAGGGCCAAACCAACCACCCAAGAATAGAATAATCGAGCGAAAACACTTGACAACCTCCGGGAAGCAGCTTTTCTTGCCACCAGACCTTTCTCCATCAATTAGGAATCTGATGCCGTCACTAAACACATTCCTTAAATTGTAGCCATTTTTTATGTGTTTATTTTTGGTGTCTAATCTGCATATATATCACCATTGCTCTAGATTTTCTTGACTGTATATCTCTTAAATGTCAACAAATACACGTGTGATTTAGTTTACGAAGATTTTTCAATGCCGAGAACCTCGATAAGAGAATAAAAAGGCGTAAGGTTCACAATGTTGTAAAACTAAAATGGGATATACCGGGCTAAGATTCGAGTTACAGGAACAAGGGCTAAACCAACCACCCAAGAATGGAATCGTCCTGCAAAAACACTTGACAACCTCCTGAAAGCAGTTTTTCTTGCCACCAGACCTTTATCCATCAATTAGGAATCTGATACCGTCACTAAACACATTCCTTAAATTGTAGCCATTTTTTGAGTGTTTATTTTTTGGTGTCTAATCTGCATATATATCACCATTGCTCTTGATTTTCTTGATTGTATATCTCTTAAATGTTAACATATACACGTGTGACTTAGTTTACGACGATATTTAAATGCCGAGAACCTAGATGATAGAGTAAAAATGGCGTGAGGTTCACAATGGTGGAAAACTAAAATGGGATATTCCGGGCTAGGATTCGATTTACAGGAACAAGGGCCAAACCAACCACCCAAGAATGGAATCGTCGAGCGAAAACACTTGACAACATCCTGGAAGCGGCTTTTTTTGCCACCAGACATTTCTCCATCAATTAGGAATCTGATGCAGTCACTAAACACATTCCTTAAATTGTAGCCATTTTTTGTGTGTTTATTTTTTGGTGTCTAATCCGCATATATATCACCATTGCTCTTGATTTTCTTGACTGTATATCTTTTAAATGTCAACATATACACGTGTGATTTAGTTTACGTAGATTTTTCAATGCCGAGAACCTCGATCAGAGAGTAAAAAAGGCGTAAGGTTCAAAATGGTGTAAAACTAAAATGGGATATACCGGGCTAGGATTCGAGTTACAGGAACAAGTACCAAACCAACCACCCAAGAATGGAATCGTCGAGCGAAAACACTTGACAACCTCCTGGAAGTAGCTTTTCTTTCCACCAGACCTTTCTCCATCAATTAGGAATCATATGTCATTACTAAACAAATTCCTTAAATTGTAACCATTTTTTGAGTGTTTATTTTTTTGGTGTCTAATCCGCATATATATCACCATTGCTCTTGATTTTCTTGACTGTATATCTCTTAAAGGTCAACATATACACGTGTGATTTAGTTTACGAAGATTTTTCAATACCGAGAACCTCGATCAGAGAGTAAAAAAGGCGTAAGGTTAACATTTGTGTAAAACTAAAATAGGATATACCGGGCTAGGATTCGAGTTACAGGAACAAGGTCCAAACCAACCACCCAAGAATGGAATCGTCGAGCAATAACACTTGACATCCTCCTGGAAGCAGCTTTTCTTGCCACCAGACCTTTCACCATCAATTAGGAATCTGATGCCGTCACTAAACACATTTCTTAAAATGTAGCCATTGTTGAGTGTTTATTTTTTGGTGTCTAATCCGCATATATATCACTATTGCTCTTGATTTTCTTGACTGTATATCTCTTAAATGTCAACATATACACGTATGATTTAGTTTATGAAGATTTTCCAATGCCGAGAACCTCGATCAGAGAGTAAAAAAAGGCGTAAGGTTTACAAGGGTGTAAAACTGAAATGGGATATACCGGGCTAGGATTCGAGTTACAGGAACAAGGGCCAAACCAACCACCCAAGAATGGAATTGCCGAGCGAAAACACTTGACAACCTCCTGGAAGCAGCTTTTCTTGCCATCGGACCTTTCTCCATCAATTAGGAATCTGATGCCGTCACTAAACACATTCCTTAAATTGTTGCCATCTTTTGAGTGTTTGTTTTTTGGTGTCTAGTCCACATATATATCACCATTGCTCTTGATTTTCTTGACTATATGTCTCTTAAATGTCAACATATACACGTGTGATTTAGTTTACGAAGATTTTTCAATACCGAGAACTTCGATCAGAGAGTAAAAAAGGCGTAAGGTTCACAATGGTGTAGAACTAAAATGGGATATACCGAGCTAGGATTCGAGTTACAGGAACAAGGGCCAAACCAACCACCCAAGAATGGAATCGTCGAGCGAAACACTTGACAACATCCAGGAAGCAGCTTTTCTTGCCCCCAGACATTTCTCCATCAATTAGGAATCTCATGCTGTCACTAAAAAAATCCTTTAATTCTAGCCATTTTTTGAGTGTTTATTTTTTCGTGTCTAATCCGCATATATATCACCATTGCTCTTGATTTTCTTGACTGTATATCTCGTAAATGTCAACATATACACATATGTTTAGTTTACGAAGATTTTTCAATGCTGAAAACCTCGATTAGAGAGTAAAAAAGGTGTAAGGTTCACAATGGTGTAAAACTAAAATGGGATATACCGGGCTAGGATTCGAGTTCCAGGAACAAGGGCCAAACCTACCACCCAAGAATGGAATCGTCGAGCGAAATCACTTGACAACCTCCTGGAAGCAGCTATTCTTGCCACCAAACCTTTCTCGATCAAATAGGAACCTAATATCGTCACTAAACACATTCCTTAAATTGTAGCCATTTTTTGAGTGTTTATTTTTTGGTGTCTAATCCGCATATATATCACCATTGCTCTTGATTTTCTTGAATGTATATCTCTTAAATTTCAACATATACACGTGTCTTTCGCTTACGAAGATTTTTCAATACCGAGAACCTCGATAAGAGAGTAAAAAGGCGTAAGGTTCACAATGGTGTAAAACTAAAATGGGATATTACGGGCTAGGATTCGAGTTTTCGGAACAAGGGCCAAACCAACCACCCAAGAATGGAATCATCGAGCAAAAACACTTGACAACCTCCGGGAAGCAGCTTTTCTTGCCACCAGACCTTTCTCCATCAATTAGGAATCTGATGCCGTCACTAAACACATTCCATAAATTGTAGCCATTTTTTGTGTGTTTATTTTTTGGTGTCTAATCCGCATATATATCACCATTGCTCTTGATTTTCTTGACGGTATATCTCTTAAATGTCAACATATACACGTGTGATTTAGTTTACGAAGATTTTTCAATGCCGAGAACCTCGATAAGAGAATAAAAAGGCGTAAGGTTCACAATGGTGTAAAACTAAAATGGGATATACCGGGCTAAGATTTGAGTTACAGGAACAAGGGCTAAACCAACCACCCAAGAATGGAATCGTTCTGCAAAAACACTTGACAACCTCCTGAAAACAGCTTTCCTTGCCACCAGACCTTTATCCATCAATTAGGAATCTGATGCCGTCACTAAACACATTCCTTAAATAGTAGCCATTTTTTGAGTGTTTATTTTTTGGTGTCTAATCTGCATATATATCACCATTGCTCTTGATTTCTAGATTGTATATCTCTTAAATGTTAACATATACACGTGTGACTTAGTTTACGGCGATTTTTCAATGCCGAGAACCTCAATCATAGAGTAAAAAAGGCGTGAGGTTCACAATGGTGCAAAACTAAAATGGGATATACCGGGCTAGGATTCGAGTAATAGGAACAAGGGCCAAACCAACCACCCAAGAATGGAATTGTCGAGCGAAAATACTTGACAACATCCTGGAAGTGGCTTTTTTTGCCACCAGACCTTTCTCCATCAATTAGGAATCTGATGCAGTCACTAAACACATTCCTTAAATTGTAGCCATTTTTTGTGTGTTTATTTTTTGGTGTCTAATCCGCATATATATCACCATTGCTCTTGATTTTCTTGACAGTATATCTTTTAAATGTCAACATATACACGTGTGATTTAGTTTACGTAGATTTTTCAATGCCGAGAACCTCGATCAGAGAGTAAAAAAGGCTTAAGGTTCACAATGGTGTAAAACTAAAATGGGATATACCGGGCTAGGATTCGAGTTACAGGAACAAGTGCCAAACCAACCACCCAAGAAGGGAATCGTCGAGCGAAAACACTTGACAACCTCCTGGAAGTAGCTTTTCTTCCCACCAGACCTTTCTCCATCAATTAGGAATCGGATGTCATTACTAAACAAATTCCTTAAATTGTAGCCATTTTTTAAGTGGTTATTTTTTGGTGTCTAATCCGCATATATATCACCATTGCTCTTGATTTTCTTGACTGTATATCTCTTAAATGTCAACATATACACGTGTGATTTAGTTTATGAAGATTTTTCAATACCGAGAACCTCGATCAGAGAGTAAAAAAGGCGTAAGGTTAACATTTGTGTTAAACTAAAATAGGATATACCGGGCTAGGATTCGATTTACAGGAACAAGGTCCAAACCAACCACCCAAGAATGGAATCGTCGAGCAATAACACTTGACATCCTCCTGGAAGCAGCTTTTCTTGCCACCAGACCTTTCACCATAAATTAGGAATCTGATGCCGTCACTAAACACATTTCTTAAAATGTAGCCATTGTTGAGTGTTTATTTTTTGGTGTCTAATCCGCATATATATCACTATTGCTCTTGATTTTCTTGACTGTATATCTCTTAAATGTCAACATATACACGTATGATTTAGTTTATGAAGATTTTCCAATGCCGAGAACCTCGATAGAGAGTAAAAAAAGGCGTAAGGTTCACAAGGGTGTAAATCTAAAATGGGATACACCGGGCTAGGATTCGAGTTACAGGAACAATGGCCAAACCACCCAAGAATGGAATTGCCGAGCGAAAACACTTGACAACCTCCTGGAAGCAGCTTTTCTTGCCACCGGACCGTTCTCCATCAATTAGGAATCTGATGCCGTCACTAAACACATTCCTTAAATTGTTGCCATTTTTTGAGTGTTTGTTTTTTGGTGTCTAGTCCGCATATATATCACCATTGCTCTTGATTTTCTTGACTATATGTCTCTTAAATGTCAACATATACACGTGTGATTTAGTTTACGAAGATTTTTCAATACCGAGAACTTCGATCAGAGAGTAAAAAAGGCGTAAGGTTCACAATGGTGTAGAACTAAAATGGGATATACCGAGCTAGGATTCGAGTTACAGGAACAAGGACCAAACCAACCACCCAAGAATGGAATCGTCGAGCGAAAACACTTGACAACCTCCAGGTAGCAGCTTTTCTTGCCACCAGACATTTCTCCATCAATTAGGAAAAAAATCCTTTAATTCTAGCCATTTTTTGAGTGTTTATTTTTTCGTGTCTAATCCGCATATATATCACCATTGCTCTTGATTTTCTTGACTGTATATCTCGTAAATGCCAACATATACACGTATGTTTAGTTTACGAAGATTTTTCAATGCTGAAAACCTCGATTAGAGAGTAAAAAAGGTGTAAGGTTCACAATGGTGTAAAACTAAAATGAGATATACCGGGCTAGGATTCGAGTTCCAGGAACAAGGGCCAAACCAACCACCCAAGAATGGAATCGTCGAGCGAAATCACTTGACAACCTCCTGGAAGTAGCTATTCTTGCCACCAAACCTTTCTCGATCAAATAGGAACCTGATATCGTCACTAAACACATTCCTTAAATTGTAGCCATTTTTTGAGTGTTTAGTTTTTGGTGTCTAATCCGCATATATATCACTGTTGCTCTTGATTTTCTTGAATTTATAACTCTTAAATTTCAACATATACACGTGTCTTTAGTTTACGAAGATTTTTCATTGCCGAGAACCTCGATAAGAGAGTAAAAAAGGCGTAAGGTTCACAATGGTGTAAAACTAAAATGAGATATTACGGGCTAGGATTCGAGTTTTCGGAACAAGGGCCAAACCAACCACCCAAGAATAGAATCATCGAGCGAAAACACTTGACAACCTCCGGGAAGCAGCTTTTCTTGCCACCAGACCTTTCTCCATCAATTAGGAATCTGATGCCGTCACTAAACACATTCCTTAAATTGTAGCCATTTTTTATGTGTTTATTTTTGGTGTCTAATCTGCATATATATCACCATTGCTCTAGATTTTCTTGACTGTATATCTCTTAAATGTCAACAAATACACGTGTGATTTAGTTTACGAAGATTTTTCAATGCCGAGAACCTCGATAAGAGAATAAAAAGGCGTAAGGTTCCCAATGTTGTAAAACTAAAATGGGATATACCGGGCTAAGATTCGAGTTACAGGAACAAGGGCTAAACCAACCACCCAAGAATGGAATCGTCCTGCAAAAACACTTGACAACCTCCTGAAAGCAGTTTTTCTTGCCACCAGACCTTTATCCATCAATTAGGAATCTGATACCGTCACTAAACACATTCCTTAAATTGTAGCCATTTTTTGAGTGTTTATTTTTTGGTGTCTAATCTGCATATATATCACCATTGCTCTTGATTTTCTTGATTGTATATCTCTTAAATGTTAACATATACACGTGTGACTTAGTTTACGACGATATTTAAATGCCGAGAACCTAGATGATAGAGTAAAAAAGGCGTGAGGTTCACAATGGTGGAAAACTAAAATGGGATATTCCGGGCTAGGATTCGATTTACAGGAACAAGGGCCAAACCAACCACCCAAGAATGGAATCGTCGAGCGAAAACACTTGACAACATCCTGGAAGCGGCTTTTTTTGCCACCAGACATTTCTCCATCAATTAGGAATCTGATGCAGTCACTAAACACATTCCTTAAATTGTAGCCATTTTTTGTGTGTTTATTTTTTGGTGTCTAATCCGCATATATATCACCATTGCTCTTGATTTTCTTGACTGTATATCTTTTAAATGTCAACATATACACGTGTGATTTAGTTTACGTAGATTTTTCAATGCCGAGAACCTCGATCAGAGAGTAAAAAAGGCGTAAGGTTCACAATGGTGTAAAACTAAAATGGGATATACCGGGCTAGGATTCGAGTTACAGGAACAAGTGCCAAACCAACCACCCAAGAATGGAATCGTCGAGCGAAAACACTTGACAACCTCCTGGAAGTAGCTTTTCTTTCCACCAGACCTTTCTCCATCAATTAGGAATCATATGTCATTACTAAACAAATTCCTTAAATTGTAGCCATTTTTTGAGTGTTTATTTTATTGCTCTTGATTTTCTTGACTGTATTTTAACACCTCGAAAATTCATGTCCTATAATGTGTTGACACGTGTAATATGTTTGAACGTGTTAAAGAATGTTATAAAAGGATTAAAGTTGACAGTCGTGGAAAGTATGTGAATATATGGGTTCTAAATGTCAACAGTGAATAAATATATTGTACATTAACCCTACATGATGTTTATAACATCAAACGAATAAATCACGGATCATGCGAAGCTAAAAGTGAGAGATTACAAACTACAGGGGATAAATGTGTCAACATGTTTAAGTTATACCTCTGAGTGACCTTTTGACAAACCCAAAGCTTTGTAACTGTTAATTATGCTCACTAGAATGCACGATATAAATTTCGTAAAGTTTCGTTATCGTATGAGAAAGTTATGATCAAATTCATGTGCGAAGGGTTAAAGCGTCAACGTTGAAAGTTAGGACTTTTCGGGTAACAATAAAGTTAACCGGGGACTTAACAAAGTGGGTATATGTTTTAAAGCCCTTATAAATCAATTATGAGGGTTCATAATGCAAGAAAGGAAGTCTAAGCAAAGTTTGAAGGGGCAAGGATCAAAACATAAAAATCTAAAGTTGGATTTGAGTCAGACATGGTGTCGCGCGACGCGAGGCCCAGGGGGGGTCCTTCGCGCAACGCCTAGGCCCATCTGATGCGATTTTCTTGGTTCTTTGTCTGCCATGGCCCTTGTAATCGACCTTTAACCGAATTTCCTCATCTTGGATGACCCCTAAGGCACCCCCTAAATACTAGGGACACTTGTTAATCAGTTGTGGTCGGATGTAGACTTGTGTGTCAACTTTTTATGGTGATTAAATCACTATATAAAGCCCTTAGTTTGCAACAAGTTCTTCACATCTTCTCTTGCACTTCCTGATCATTTCTAGAGCTCAAGACCCCTCTCAAGTGATCACAAATCGTTCATAGGACTCTTGTAAGTTTGCTTAACCTTCTTTAATTGGGTTTAGCTTAGTTATTTAGCTAAAAGTCAAACCGTCGTAATTACGGTTTGACTTCGAGATTAATTAATAATGGCTCAGTCAAATCTCGAATTAAAAGTAGTTATAAGTTGGTAATTATGTGGGTAATAAACCCTTAAAAGGGTTCCCCCTGATTCTCACTCTAACTAGGTCAAATGTCGGGTCAAACTTGTAATTAAAAAGTCAACAGGATACTTAAATTCTAATATATGCATGATTAGCAATGTAGAACACATACAACCTGTTTGATCATTAATATAACTTGGTAATTAGTGTAAGAACATGTCTAAACATGTTCAACCCGACAATTTACTGTTTAGACCCGGTTCGGAACCGAAAGTCGCAAAGCTTTGACTTTTGCTTTGACTTCAGTTCTGACCCGTTTTGGTATGTTTTAGAAATACCTTAGAGCCTTATTTGGACCAGGTAACATGCTTGTATAACCCTCTGTGATTATACACCATGGTTCATTAGTTAACCAATTAATACGCATGATTCCGTTAATTGCTCATATGTTGACCATTATACCCTTTTCACCTTAAAACGTGATTTGTGAAAATGTAAAAGTGTAGAAACCTTAGTTACTGATATATAAACTTGTATGAAAAGTTTGACATCAGTTCGAGGTGTAGATTAAGAGTTATGCTCGTTAGCGTAAAATGAAAGCTTTTTGTTAATTAAACGGCGTAATTAGCGTATAGCCTACTTAAACATACTTTTTGATATCAAACTCTTTACCCACTGATGTAATATATTATTTTGGGATTTTTGAAGATTTTTAATAAATTTTAGGCTGAGCATAACTCAAAGTCGTAGGCTTAATCCGGAAATTTTCGGTTTTGCCCTTACGGGCCATAAAATGAGTTTTACATATCTAATTGACTCCAAACATTCTGCTACTGATTACTTATGATAAATAAATTATTTTAAGCCTTCTGGAATGACAAAAATATCAGCTTTAAGTATCGAACCAGAAAATGGCTTCTAATCGCCTTATTAAGCGTTTTTAGCGCATAGTATGTACTAGAACTATTTTAAACATACAAGGGTTGATACCTACTGATATTTGAGGCAAATTATAAAATCTTGACAGTAAGCAAAAGTTGTTTAACTCAGACTTCAGTTTTGAGCTTTACGGCTTATGTGAAATTACCAAAATGCCCCTACGGTGCATAGTTTGGTTAGAATTGATAAATTTCACATATATACTTTACCCTAATGTTATAACTTAGTAAAATAAGTATTTTTGATGTTTACATCAGACCTGTGACTCAGGTAAATACTTAAACTCTTTTATAACCTTTTAAATGACCAAACTACCCCTACGGGGCATAGTTTGTGTTTAAATTCGTTTCGGGCATAATAAAAGACATCTTACTGATGTCACAACATATATGAAGCATATTAACTTAGGAAACCTATAAATGGCTCATATGTATACCCGTTACGCTTATTACGCATTCGGTTCGGTTTATGTAACTAGTTTACATAAACTGGCCTAAACGGGTCAAACCTTATCGGTTTTATCTCAAAATCCAGAATGTGTATGAAATACCCATATTAAGCAAGTTTCTGAACTTGTAGGGTTTAAATCACATTCTATCCAGTCTTCGCCTAATCGTGCGTACGAACCGTATCTTTGAAACTAGCCGGTCTAAGCTTAAGCTTAATTAAAGACCTGTTAGGATTCTAATAGGTTATTATAAACCTTTGTTCCAGAATAGGAGACTAGTAAAAGCTACGTGCATTTTGCTTATTGTGATTATTACATTGCTCAGGTAAATACTTTTAACTTATTTTCCCTATATAGGCTTGGGTTACGGTATTTAAAATACCGCTTGATCGGGCATTAAATCTTCCATCGTTTGGTGGTTAATTGAATAATTTAATCGGCCCGTTTAAACAGTTTTGTTTACTTAAAATCCTTTGGGGGTTAATGACCATGTCCCGGATATCCCTGGCATCATTTTACGAAATGGCCACGACTTAAGCGCGGGGTGTAGGCGTACACCCGTCGGTGCACAAAAGAATAATGTGGTGTGTCTATTGATCTTTAACCCGGACACAATCCGGGCTACTGAACGCATAAGGAACATGTAATTCGTTCACAAGATTATATATTTAAATAATTCTTCGAAGTTATAAAATGTTTATGCCACGTGCATCCAAATCAATTTTCAATCATTTTTCAAAATGAGTCAGTTGATTGTATTTACCAGTGTAAACTGACGTATTTTCCCAAAAAGATTAAATGCAGTTACTAAACGTAATTGGCTGGGATTTCTCCTTAGCATCAATAGAAGTCTCGCAAGCTTAAGATGCCTATCGTCTGTTGAACTACTATTTATTTTTTATCCTTCTGTGGACGAACATTCAACTATTGTGATACACGATATTACAATATTATTAAAGTTGAATCATATTATTCATTTGCTTCCGCTGTGCATATTAAATATTGTGTTGTTTGACTATTATGTTGACAACCACGTCACGATACTCCCCACCGGGCCCACCGGTGACACGTGGAAATCGGGGTGTGACAGGTTGGTATCAGAGCCAACACTGAGTGAATTAAACACTAGCCTTTTGTGTTTAATCTCAGTTAAACAATTGCACATTTCTAAACCTTCGAGTCTAGACAAATAACATAGGACAAATTCTACTTTGTTTTGTTTGGTTTTGTTTTGTCCTTTATTTTATATATATTCTTGTCGTTATCTCATTTTGTATTGACAGGATTTAAAAATACCGCCAAGATTCTTTAGAAGAAGAGGACGAGGCAAGGGGCCAATCACCGCCCCCAATGATAATGAAGCTGGACCTTCGCATATGCGAGCTCCTTCCACCACGGAGAGTGACGATCCTCGGCAGAACCGGAGGAACCTCTTTGAGCCGGCTAGACGGTCGGTCTCACACAGTTCAACACCTCCCGCTCATAACCCTTATGGGCCACAGCCGGAGTATGAGCCCAACAACCCGCAACCCTCATACATACCGTTACAGCGATCTTTATCGCACAACTCCTTTGGTGACCCTACACCTGTTTTTAGGGGCCGGTTTAACCCGGCAAATTTCATACAAGAACCAGTGGGTTTCAACCCATTGGGACCGGAGGACCACTTCTCGGGAGACAACGCGGAGGATATGGACGAGGACACGGATCCCGTCGAACCCGCCAGTGGTACACCGAACCATCCAATTGAGATTTCGGGTGGCTCTTCTTTTCACGGATCACCATACGGTGGTCCAGACAGCTTTCAGGCGAGATTTACTCAACACGAGTGGTACTTCACACCCTCACATCATTCGTCGCCTCATCAGCAGCAGCAGGATCCCTCTGTGGATTCGTGGTTCGTGGCAGTCACGCCACCACCTCCACCACCACCAGTTCAGCCGGCACCTCCACAACCGCCAAGGCGTAGGAGAACCGGAGCGCGTATGTCTGCGCGAGCGGGGGACTTCCATTTTAGCTCCCCACGCCAATCAGCAGCCATTACCCGCCACTTCAGGAAGACCCACAAATGGGTGGACCTTCGCACCCAGTTGCACCGCAACCACCACCTATGGGTTTTGATAACCCGATTCCGGCATACACGGGTTCCATGGCGTATAACCCGTTTGAGCAGCCAGTGCACACCAACTACAACTACGCCGAAGCCGACCCGTACATGGTAGCGGCTAACTATAACACCCAAGGACCCTATGGGGATCCATGGGGAGTAGGATACCCAACTCATGGGTACCAGATACCTACCAGACCGATAATATGGACGCAATCGCAGCCGCCATGATTTTCTCCCCTAGAAAGGGAGGAAATTCTACAGAGACTGGATCAGGTCGAGCGAGACTTCCACCGAGAACGTAGGGAGCGACAGACTTTCTTCCAAGGATTGATAAGCTTGATCAAAGGGAAGAGCAAGAAGGACCATTGAATCGTTCCACTAATTGTTGTAACTTCCTTGTATCAATTAAGCCCCTGCGTGGGCATGTCTTGCTGTATTAGCCCCTGTGTGGGTATGTATGTTAGATTGTTTTGACCCCTGCGTGGGTCTATCTTTCTATTTACCCCTACGAGGGTATATTGTATGTTTAAGTCCCTGCGTGGACTATTATTCTAGTTTGACCCCTGCGTGGATATGCTTGTTGTTAAACCCCTGCGTGGGTGATTTGTCTATTTGAAAGGTCCCGTTTAGGGCGACATGTAATCTTTTAAATTAATGGAATGAAAGTTTATAAATTTCATTTTTGCTATTATATGCATAAATATTATATATGACATAAATAAATCAAAATCATTCCTTTTTGATAATAATCTGCCTATTAAATATTGAATAAGAATCTTAAGAGTGAAACCAAGCCTGTGTGTCATTATAAAAACCTGGCCGTGATGGTAAGACCTGTTTAAAAGATTCAAATCCCTGTTAACATCTGTAAACATGTTAACGCTCCTGGCAGACGTGATTAGTTAAAATCACACACGTCATTTTTATATAAGGATCTTTCCAAAGATTCCAAACCCAACTTAATGATCTCTGAATCATGGGATAAATCATCAATTAAGATGATCATATTTTGACCATACGTGGAAATATAACGCCTACGGGCCCTGCTCATTTCCATATGAGCCAAAAGATAGTGGCAGCTAGGACTCCCTGTCAGAAAAAGGTAATGAACTATGATTCAAACCTTCATGCCTTGATTCTCTGAAATCATGGCTTATAATTGTCCATGTCACTAGGCCTTTTGTGCTATTAATAAAACTATTATTGTTTTATAATTAGGATAAGTTATATTAAAATCCTAAATAAATTTGATTAACAAATTAACCAAATATGGTCTCTGTTTACCATGGTGAATGAATTACCCTAAGGGGCAATTCCATAATAAACTCCCAAATAAACTATTGTCCTTGTTTTCTATAACAGTTTAATTAAAAATGACTAACTCGGACGAGATAAATAGTCATCCAGTGGAGAACAATGATAACGCCCGAATTACTTTAACGGGTGCTGAATTGAAAGCGTTAGTTGATGACGCTGTTACAAAGGCTTTAGAGCGGCAGTACGAAGAGTATAGTGGGACTCGGAGTAGGACCCTATCTACCCCGCATTCAAAGCCACCTCCCAAGAAGGAAGATCCCAAGAAGGATGATGATAGACTCTCCTCAAACCACCACAGTGCTCCATCTCAGCAGAATGTACTAAAACAAGAACCCCGTAACAAGGGTTGCTCCTATAAATACTTTGTGTCTTGCAAACCAGGGATTTTACTGGGGAAAAGGGAGCCATTGACTGCATGACGTGGCTAGACGAGATGGACACGGTTGTGGATATCAGCGGATGTGCTGAGAAGGATATAGTCAAGTTTGTTTTGCAATCATTTAAGGGGGAAGCCTTAGCCTGGTGGAGATCACTGATTCAAGCCACCGGGAAAATCCCATTGTACAACATGTCATGGGATCAATTTGTTGCCCTTATCAGGGAAAATTACTGCCCTCAGCATGAGGTGGAGAAGATTGAGTCTGATTTTCTATCATTGGTGATGACAAACCTTGACTTTCAAGCTTACCTAACGAGCTTCAACACAATGTCCCGGTTGGTTCCTTATCTGGTGACCCCGAAACCAAAGAGAATAGCTCGTTTTATCGGTGGTTTAGCCCCCGAGATAAAGGCAAGCGTAAAGGCCTCTCGGCCAGCTACTTTTAGATCTGTAGCTGACATATCTTTGTCCCTTACTCTGGATGCGGTCAGACAAAGATCGTTGAGGAACAAAGATGCTGAGAAGAGAAAACGTGAAGATGATAACTCACGGAGGTCGAACAAGAATCACCGTGGGAACGGTGACAACAAGAAAGGATCAGAGTCAAGGGAAGATGGGCATCATTCTGGTGAGAAGCCCAAGTGCAAGATTTGCAAGAAACAACACTATGGAAAGTGCAGACTTGAGTCGAACTCACAGACTCAGTCAAAAGCCTATGCTTGTGGTATATGCAAATCCAAGGTCCACAAGACCTTGGATTGTAAGAAACTGAAAGATGCAACTTGCTACAGTTGCAATGAGAAGGGGCACATTAAAACCAACTGCCCTAAGTACGCCAAGAAGCTTGAAGAGGCCAAAAAGACCAATGCGAGAGTCTTCAGAATGCACGCAAAGGAAGCGGTTCTAGACGACAACGTTATTACAGGTACTTTCCTTGTAAATGATGTCTATGCAAGAGTACTTTTTTATTCAGGCGCTGATAAGTCTTTCGTAGATAATAAGTTTTGTGAATTGCTGAAATTACCTGTCAAAACCTTAAGTGTCAATTATGAGGTGGAGTTAGCAGATGGCACACTAGAAACCGTCTCAACTGTGTTAGATGGATGCGTCATATCCATTAAGAACCACTCTTTTCCTCTGTCTCTACTTCCCTTTAAGTTGGCTGGTTTTGACATAGTTTTGGGTATGGACAGGTTATCTCATAACCAGGCCCAAATTGTCTGCAACAAAAAGCAAGTGGTGATAAAGACTCCGTCTGGTGAGTCACTTACCATTCGGGGAGATACCCAGTATGGGCTGCCTGAGCAAGTGACTATGCTCAAGGCTTCCAAGTGTTTAAAGAAGGGTTGTGTCATCTACATGGCACAAGTGATTATTGATGAGCCTAAATCGAAGATAGAAGACATTCCCGTCATTTCTGAATACCCTGAAGTTTTCCCAGAAGAACTACCTGGTTTACCACCAGATAGACAAGTGGAGTTCAGAATTGACATCATCCCCGGAGCAGCACCAGTTGCTAGAGCACCTTATAGGTTGGCACCAACGAAGATGAAAGAATTGAGGACACAGCTAGACGAATTGCTAGCCAAATGTTTCATTAAACCTAGTTCGTCTCCTTGGGGAGCGCCAGTCCTATTTGTCAAGAAGAAGGATGGATCGATGCGTCTGTGCATCGACTACCATGAACTTAACAAGGTCACGGTAAAGAATAGATATCCTTTGCCCAGGATCGACGATTTGTTCGACCAATTACAAGGGGCAAGTTATTTCTCGAAGATAGACTTGAGGTCAGGCTACCATCAGTTGAAGGTTAGAGACGAAGACGTTCACAAAACTGCATTTAGGACTCGTTATGGTCATTACAAGTTCCTAGTGATGCCTTTTGGGCTCACTAATGCACCGGCTGCATTCATGGATCTCATGAATCGCGTTTGCAAGCCGTACTTAGATAAATTCGTCATCGTTTTCATCCACGACATTCTTATTTACTCTAAGAATCAAGCTGACTATGAGAAACACCTTCGTTGTATTCTCAAGCTTCTACATCATGAGAAACTCTATGCCAAATTCTCTAAGTTTGAATTCTGGCTTCGAGAAGTCCAGTTCCTTGGACATGTGGTCAGTGAGCGTGGTATCCAAGTGGATCCCGCTAAGGTTGAAGCAGTCATGAACTGGCAAGAGCCAAAGACACCTACGGAGATTCGTAGCTTCCTAGGTTTGGCAGGGTACTACAGGTGATTCATCGAAAAATTCTCAAGGATTGCTGCACCCCTAACTTCCTTGACTAAGAAGAAAGTAAAGTTCATTTGGGGCCCTAAGCAGCAAGAGTCCTTTGATATTCTGAAGCAAAAGTTGAGCAACGCTCCTGTACTGACATTGCCTGAAGGCACCGAAGAGTTTGTAGTTTACTGCGATGCTTCACACACCGGCATGGAGTGTGTGCTTATGCAGAAAAGCAAGGTTATTGCCTATGCTTCATGACAGTTAAAAGTGCATGAAAAGAATTACACCACCCACGACTTGGAGTTGGGTGCCGTTGTATTTGCACTGAAGCTCTGGAGGCATTATTTATATGGTATTAAGTGTGTGATCTATTCTGACCACAAGAGCCTCCAGCATCTGTTCAATCAGAAAGATTTAAACATGAGGCAACGCCATTGGATGGAGACTTTAAATGATTATGATTGTGAAATCAGATATCATCCCGGCAAGGCGAATGTAGTCGCTGATGCCTTGAGTCGAAAGGAAAGGGTGAAACCCATCCGAATCAATGCCAAGAGCATTGAGATAAAGAACAGTTTGACCGAAAGGTTGTTAGCTGCACAGAAGGAAACTGTGTTGGAAGCTAACTATCCTAACGAAAGCTAGGGGTAAGTGAGGAGCAGTTATCTCTTAGCAAGGACGGAATTCTGAGATTAAATGGACGAATATGGGTTCCAATTTATGGAGGACTTCGAGATGTCATCCTCCAGGAAGCCCATAGTTCCAAATACTCCGTTCATCCTGGAGCTGATAAGATGTACCAGGATCTAAGGGCAAATTATTGGTGGATAGGCTTGAAAAAGTTTGTTGCTGCCTATGTAGCTAAGTGCTTGACTTGTGCGCAAGTCAAAGCAGAACATCAAAAGCCGTCAGGCTTGCTACAACAGCTTGAACTTCCTACTTGGAAGTGGGAAATGGTAACTATGGATTTTATCACCAAGTTACCCAAGACAAGGAAAGGAAATGATACAATATGGGTTATAGTTGATAGACTGACTAAGTCAGCACATTTCTTACCCATCAAGGAGACTTATAGCTCCGACATGTTAGCCAACTGTATGTCGATAAGATTGTAGCTTTACATGGCATACCTATGTCTATTATCTCTGACAGAGATACTAGATACACGTCACATTTTTGGAAGAGTTTCCAGCAATCTTTGGGCACACGTTTGAATTTCAGTACGGCTTACCATCCTCAGACGGACGACCAGAGTGAGCGTACTATTCAAACATTGGAAGACATGATACGTGCATGTGTAATCGATTTGGGTGGTAGTTGGGATAACCACCTACCGCTAATTGAGTTCTCCTACAACAATAGCTACCACACCAGCATAAAGGCTGCGCCTTTTGAGGCCTTATATGGTAGAAAGTGTAGAACGCCCATTTGTTGGGCGGAAGTTGGAGACGTCCAATTATCAGGACCAGAGATTGTCTTTGAAATGACGGACAAGATTGTCCAGATTCGTGACCGTCTCAAAGCTGCCCGTGATAGGCAGAAGAGTTACGCAGATCCAAAGCGTAAATCTGTTCACTTCGAAGTAGGTGACAAAGTCCTACTTAAAGTATCACCCTGGAAGGGAGTGATGCGATTTGGTAAGAAAGGCAAGCTAAGCCCGAGATACATAGGACCTTTCAAGGTTATCGAACGTGTCGGGTCAGTTGCCTATAAGTTAAACTTACCAGAAGAGCTCAGTGGAATTCACAATGTGTTCCACATATGCAATCTGAAGAAGTGCTTCGCTAATGAATCACTGGTTATACCACATACAGATGTGCATACAGATGAGAGCTTGAAATTTGTGGAAAACCCATTGTCGATCGAGGATCGACAGGTTAAGAAGCTTTGAAGGAAGCATGTGCCTATTGTAAAGGTAAAATGGGATGCCCGTAGAGGTCCCGAATACACGTGGGAGGTTGAATCCATGATGAAAGAAAAGTACCCTTATTTATTTCAGTGAATCTCGGGTCGAGATTTATTTTAAGGGGGTGAGGATATAACACCTCAAAAATTCACGTCCTATAATGTGTTGACACGTGTAATATGTTTGAACGTGTGAAAGAATGTTATAAAAGGATTAAAGTTGATAGTCATGGAAAGTATGTGAATATACGGGTTCTAAATGTCAACAGTGAATAAATATATTGTACATTAACCCTACATGATGTTTATAACATCAAACGAATAAATCATGGATCATGCGAAGCTAAAAGTGATAGATTACAAACTACAGGGGTTAAATGTGTCAACATGTTTAAGTTATACCTCTGAGTGGCCTTTTGACAAACCCGAAGCTTTGTAACTGTTAATTATGCTCACTAGAATGCATGATATAAATTTCGTAAAGTTTCGTTATCGTATGAGAAAGTTATGATCAAATTCGTGTGCGAAGGGTTAAAGCGTCAACGTTGAAAGTTAGGACTTTTCGGGTAACAATAAAGTTAACCGGGGACTTAACAAAGTGGGTATATGTTTTAAAGCCCTTATAAATCAATTATGAGGGTTCATAATGCAAGAAAGGAAGTCTAAGCAAAGTTTGAAGGGGCAAGGATCAAAACATAAAAATCTAAAGTTGGATTTGAGTCAGACATGGTGTCGCGCGACGCGAGGCCCAGGGGGGGTCCTTCGTGCCACGCCTAGGCCCATCTGATGCGATTTTCTTGGTTCTTTGTCTGCCATGGCCCTTGTAATCGACTTTTAACCGAATTTCCTCATCTTGGACGACCCCTAAGGCACCCCCTAAGCACTAGGGACACTTGTTAATCAGTTGTGGTCGGATGTAGACTTGTGTGTCAACTTTTTATGGTGATTAAATGACTATATAAAGCCCTTAGTTTGCAACAAGTTCTTCACATCTTCTCTTGCACTTCATGATCATTTCTGGAGCTCAAGACCCCTCTCAAGTGATCACAAATCGTTCATAGGACTCTTGTAAGTTTGCTTAACCTTCTTTAATTGGGTTTAGCTTAGTTATTTAGCTAAAAGTCAAACCGTCGTAATTACGGTTTGACTTCGAGATTAATTAATAATGGCTCAGTCAAATCTCGAATTAAAAGTAGTTATAAGTTGGTAATTATGTGGGTAATAAACCCTTAAAAGGGTTCCCCCTGATTCCCACTCTAACTAGGTCAAATGTCGGGTCAAACTTGTAATTAAAAAGTCAACAAGATACTTAAATTCTAATATATGCATGATTAGCAATGTAGAACACATACAACATATTTGATCATTAATATAACTTGGTAATTAGTATAAGAACATGTCTGAACATGTTCAACCCGACAATTTATTGTTTAGACCCGGTTCGGAACCGAAAGTCGCAAAGCTTTGACTTTTGCTTTGACTTCAGTTCTGACCCGTTTTGGTATGTTTTAGAAATACCTTAGAGCCTTATTTGGACCAGGTAACATGCTTGTATAACCGTCTGTGATTATACACCATGGTTCATTAGTTAACCAATTAATACGCATGATTCCGTTAATTGATCATATGTTGACCATTATGCCCTTTTCACCTTAAAACGTGATTTGTGAAAATGTAAAAGTGTAGAAACCTTAGTTACTGATATATAACTTGTATGCAAAGTTTGACATCAGTTCGAGTTGTAGATTAAGAGTTATGCTCGTTAGCGTAAAATGAAAGCTTTATGTTAATTAAACGGCGTAATTAGCGTATAGCCTACTTAAACATACTTTTTGATATCAAACTCTTTACCCACTGATGTAATATATTATTTTGGGATTTTTGAAGATTTTTAATAAATTTTAGGCTGAGCATAACTCAAAGTCGTAGGCTTAATCCGGAAATTTTCGGTTTTGCCCTTACGGGCCATAAAATGAGTTTTACATATCTAATTGACTCCAAACATTCTGCTACTGATTACCTATGATAAATAAATTATTTTAAGCCTTCTGGAATGATAAAAATATCAGCTTTAAGTATCGAACCCGGAAATGGCTTCTAATCGCCTTATTAAGCGTTTTTAGCGCATAGTATGTACTAGAACTATTTTAAACATACAAGGGTTGATACCTACTGATATTTGAGGCAAATTATAAAATCTTAACTGTAAGCAAAAGTTGTTTAACTCAGACTTCAGTTTTGAGCTTTACGGCTTATGTGAAATTACCAAAATGCCCCTACGGTGCATAGTTTGGTTAGAATTGATAAATTTCACATATATACTTTACCCTAATTTTATGACTTAGTAAAATAAGTATTTTTGATGTTTACATCAGACCTGTGACTCAGGTAAATACTTAAACTCTTTTATAACCTTTTAAATGACCAAACTACCCCTACGGGGCATAGTTTGTGTTTAAATTCGTTTCGGGCATAATAAAAGACATCTTACTGATGTCACAACATATATGAAGCATATTAACTTAGGAAACCTGTAAATGGCTCATATGTATACCCGTTACGCTTATTACGCGTTGGGTTCGGTTTATGTAACTAGTTTACATAAACTGGCCTAAACGGGTCAAACCTTATCGGTATTATCTCAAAATCCAGAATGTGTATGAAATACCCATATTAAGAAAGTCTCTGAACTTGTCGGGTTTAAATCACATTCTATCCGGTCTTCGCCTAATCGTGCGTACGAACCGTGTCTTTGAAACTAGCCGGTCTAAGCTTAAGCTTAATTAAAGACCCGTTAGGATTCTAATAGGTTATTATAAACCTTTGTTCCAGAATAGGAGACCAGTAAAAGCTACGTGCATTTTGCTTATTGTGATTATTACATTGCTCAGGTAAATACTTTTAACTTATTTTCCCTATACGGGCTTGGGTTACGGTATTTAAAATACCGCTTGATCGGGCATTAAATCTTCCATCGTTTGGTGGTTAATTGAATAATTTAATCGGCCCGTTTAAACAGTTTTGTTTACTTAAAAGCCTTTGGGGGGTTAATGACCATGTCCCGGATATCCCTGGCATCATTTTACGAAATGGCCACGACTTAAGCGCGGGGTGTAGGCGTACACCCGTCGGGGCACAAAAGAATAATGTGGTGTGTCTATTGATCTTTAACCCGGACACGATCCGGGCTACTGAACGCATAAGGAACATGTAATTCGTTCACAAGATTATATATTTAAATAATTCTCCCAAGTTATAAAATGTTTATGCCACGTGCATCCAAATCAATTTTCAATCATTTTCCAAAATGAGTCAGTTGATTGTATTTACCAGTGTAAACTGACGTATTTTCCCAAAAAGATTAAATGCAGGTACTAAGCGTAATTGGCTGGGATTTCTCCTTAGCATCAATAGAAGTCTCGCAAGCTTAAGATCTATCGTCTGTTGAACTACTATTTATTTTTTATCCTTCTGTGGACGAACATTCAACTATTGTGATACACGATATTACAATATTATTAAAGTTGAATCATATTATTCATTTGCTTCCGTTGTGCATATTAAATATTGTGTTGTTTGACTATTATGTTGCCAACCACGTCACGATACTCCCCACCGGGCCCACCGGTGACATGTGGAAATCGGGGTGTGACAGGTTGGTATCAGAGCCAACACTGAGTGAATTAGACACTAGCCTTTTGTGTTTAATCTCAGTTACACAACTGCACATTTCTAAACCTTCGAGTCTAGACAAATAACATAGGACAAATTCTACTTTGTTTGGTTTTGTTTTGTCCTTTATTTTATATATATTCTTGTCGTTATCTCATTTTGTATTGACAGGATTTAAAAATCCCGCCAATATTCTTTAGAAGAAGAGGACGAGGCAAGGGGCCAATCACCGCCCCCAATGATAATGAAGATGGACCTTCGCATATGCGAGCTCCTTCCACCACGGAGAGTGACGATCCTCGGCAGAACCGGAGGAACCTCTTTGAGCCGGCTAGACGGTCGGTCTCACACAGTTCAACACCTCCCGCTCATAACCCTTATGGGCCACAGCCGGAGTATGAGCCCAACAACCCGCAACCCTCATACATACCGTTACAGCGATCTTTATCGCACAACTCCTTTGGTGACCCTACACCTGTTTTTAGGGGCCGGTTTAACCCGGAAAATTTCATACAAGAACCAGTGGGTTTCAACCCATTGGGACCGGAGGACCACTTCTCGGGAGACAACGCGGAGGATATGGACGAGGACACGGATCCCGTCGAACCCGCCAGTGGTCCCATCCAATTGAGATTTCGGATGGCTCTTCTTTTCACGGATCACCCTACGGTGGTCCAGACAGCTTTCAGGCGAGATTTACTCAGCACGAGTGGTACTTCATACCCTCGCATCATTCGTCGCCTCATCAGCAGCAGCAGGATCCCTCTATGGATTCGCGGTTCATGGCAGTCACACCACCACCTCCACCACCACCAGTTCAGCCGGCACCTTCACAACCGCCAAGGCGTAGGAGAACCGGAGCGCGTATGTCTGCGCGAGCGGGGGACTTCCATTTTAGCTCCCTACGCCAATCAAGTGGCAGCCATTACCCGCCACTTCAGGAAGACCCACAAATGGGTGGACCTTCGCACCCAGTTGCACCGCAACCACCACCTATGGGTTTTGATAACCCGATTCCGGCATACACGGGTTCCATGGCGTATAACCCATTTGAGCAGCCAGTGCACACCAACTACAACTACGCCGAAGCTGACCCGTACATGGTAGCGGCTAACTATAACACCCAAGGACCCTATGGGGATCCATGGGGAGTAGGATACCCAACTCATGGGTACCAGATACCTGCCAGACCGATAATACGGACGCAATCGCAGCCGCCACGATTTTCTCCCCCAGAAAGGAAGGAAATTCTACAGAGACTGGATCAGATCGAGCGAGACTTCCACCGAGAACGTAAGGAGCGACAGACTTTCTTCCAAGGATTGACAAGCTTGATCAAAGGGAAGAGCAAGAAGGACCATTGAATCCTTCCACTAATTGTTGTAACTTCCTTGTATCAATTGAGCCCCTACGTAGGCATGTCTTGTTGTATTAGCCCATGTGTGGGTATGTATGTTTGATTGTTTTGACCCCTGCGTGGGTCTATCTTTCTATTTACCCCTACGAGGGTATATTGTATGTTTAAGTCCCTGTGTGGACTATTATTCTAGTTTGACCCCTGCGTGGATATGCTTGTTGTTAAACCCCTGCGTGGGTGATTTGTCTATTTGAAAGGTCCCGTTTAGGGCGACATGTAATCTTTTAAATTAATGGAATGAAAGTTTATAAATTTCATTTTTGCTATTATATGCATAAATATTATATATGAAATAAATAAATCAAAATCATTCCTTTTTTATAATAATCTGCCTATTAAATATTGAATAAGAATCTTAAGAGTGAAACCTATCCTGTGTGTCATTATAAAAACCTGACCGTGATGGTAAGACCTGTTTAAAAGATTCAAATCCCTGTTAACATCTGTAAACATGTTTACGCTCCTGGCAGACGTGATTAGTTAAAATCACACACGTCATTTTTATATAAGGATCTTTCCAAAGATTCCAAACCCAACTTAATGATCTCTGAATCATGGGTTAAATCATCAATTAAGATGATCATATTTTGACCATACGAGCCAAAAGACAGTGGTAGCTAGGACTCCCTGTCAGAAAAAGGTAATGAACTATGATTCAAACCTTCATGCCTTGATTCTCTGAAATCATGGCTTATAATTGTCCATGTGACTAGGCCTTTTGTGCTATTAATAAAACAATTATTGTTTTATAATTAGGATAAGTTATATTAAAATCCTAAATAAATTTGATTAACAAATTAACCAAATATGGTCTCTGTTTACCATGGTTAATGAATTACCCTAAGGGGCAATTCAATAATAAACTCCCAAATAACCTATTGTCCTTGTTTTCTGTAACAGTTCAATTAAAAATGGCTAACTCGGACGAGATAAATAGTAATCCAGTGGAGAACAATGATAACGCCCGAATTACTTTAACGGGTGCTGAATTGAAAGCGTTAGTTGATGACGCTGTTACAAAAATGGTCCAGACAGCTTTCAGGCGAGATTTATTTTTTATCCTTCTGTGGACGAACATTCAACTATTGTGATACACGATATTACAATATTATTAAAGTTGAATCATATTATTCATTTGCTTCTGCTGTGCATATTAAATATTGTGTTGTTTGACTATTATGTTGCCAACCACGTCACGATACTCCCCACCGGGCCCACCGGTGACACGTGGAAATCGGGGTGTGACATGTATATCTCTTAAATTTCAACATATACACGTGTGATTTAGTTTACGAAGATTTTTCAATACCGAGAACCTCGATCAGAGAGTAAAAAAGGCATAAGGTTAACATTTGTGTAAAACTAAAATAGGATATACCGGGCTAGGATTCGAGTTACAGGAACAAGGTCCAAACCAACCACCCAAGAATGGAATCGTCGAGCGATAACACTTAGGAATCTGATGCCGTCACTAAACACATTTCTTAAAATGTAGCCATTGTTGAGTGTTTATTTTTTGGTGTCTAATCCGCATATATATCACTAATGCTCTTGAGTTTCTTGATTGTATATCTCTTAAATGTCAACATATACACGTATGATTTAGTTTATGAAGATTTTTCAATGCTAAGAACATCGATTAGAGAGTAAAAAAAGGCGTAAGGTTCACAAGGGTATAAAACTAAAATGGGATATACCGGGCTAGGATTCGAGTTACAGGAACAAGGGCCAAACCAACCACCCAAGAATGGAATTTCCGAGCGAAAACACTTGACAACCTCCTGGAAGCAGCTTTTCTTGCCACCAGACCATTCTCCATCAATTAGGAATCTGATGCCGTCACTAAACACATTCCTTAAATTGTTGCCATTTTTTGAGTGTTTGTTTTTTGGTGTCTAGTCCGCATATATATCACCATTGCTCTTGATTTTCTTGACTATATGTCTCTTAAATGTCAACATATACACGTGTGATTTAGTTTACAAAGATTTTTCAATACCGAGAACTTCGATCAGAGAGTAAAAAAAGCGTAAGGTTCACAATGGTGAAGAACTAAAATGGGATATACCGAGCTAGGATTCGAGTTACAGGAACAAGGGCCAAATCAGCCACCCAAGAATGGAATCGTCGAGCGAAAACAGTTGACAACCTCCAGGAAGCAGCTTTTCTTGCCACCAGACATTTCTCCATCAATTAGGAATCTCGTGCTGTCACTAAAAAAATCCTTTAATTCTAGCCATTTTTTGAGTGTTTATTTTTTCGTGTCTAATCCGCATATATATCACCGTTGCTCTTGATTTTCTTGACTGTATATCTCGTAAATGTCAACATATACACGTATGTTTAGTTTACGAAGATTTTTCAATGCTGAAAACCTCGATTAGAGAGTAAAAAAGGTGTAAGGTTCACAATGGTGTAAAACTAAAATGGGATATACCAGGCTAGGATTCGAGTTCCAGGAACAAGGGCCAAACCAACCACCCAAGAATGGAATCGTCGAGCGAAATCACTTGACAACCTCCTGGAAGCAGCTATTCTTGCCACCAAACCTTTCTCGATCAAATAGGAACCTGATATCGTCACTAAACACATTCCTTAAATTGTGGCCATTTTTTGAGTGTTTATTTTTTGGTGTCTAATCTGCATATATATCACCATTGCTCTTGATTTTCTTGAATGTATATCTCTTAAATTTCAACATATACACATGTCTTTAGTTTATGAAGATTTTTCAACGCCGAGAACCTCGATAAGAGAGTAAAAAAGGCGTAAGGTTCACAATGGTGTAAAACTAAAATGGGATATTACGGGCTAGGATTCAAGTTTTCGGAACAAGGGCCAAACCAACCACCCAAGAATGGAATCATCGAGCGAAAACACTTGACAACCTCCGGGAAGCAGCTTTTCTTGCCACCAGACCTTTCTCCATCAATTAGGAATCTGATGCCGTCACTAAACACATTCCTTAAATTGTAGCCATTTTTTGTGTGTTTATTTTTTGGTGTCTAATCCGCATATATATCACCATTGCTCTTGATTTTCTTGATTGTATATCTCTTAAATGTCAACATATACACGTGTGATTTAGTTTACGAAGATTTTTCAATGTCGAGAACCTCGATAAGAGAATAAAAAGGCGCAAGGTTCACAATGGTGTAAAACTAAAATGGGATATACCGGGCTAAGATTCGAGTTACAGGAACAAGGGATAAACCAACCACCCATTAATGGAATCGTCCTGCAAAAAAACTTGACAACCTCCTGAAAGCAGTTTTTCTTGCCACCAGACCTTTATCCATCAATTAGGAATCTGATGTCGTCACTAAACACATTCCTTAAATTGTAGCCATTTTTTGAGTGTTTATTTTTTGGTGTCTAATCTGCATATATATCACCATTGCTCTTGATTTTCTTGATTGTATATCTCTTAAATGTTAACATATACACGTGTGACTTAGTTTACGACGATTTTTCAATGCCGAGAAACTCGATTATAGAGTAAAAAAGGCGTGAGATTCACAATGGTGCAAAACTAAGATGGGATATACCGGGCTAGGATTCGAGTTACAGGAACAAGGGCCAAACCAACCACACAAGAATGGAATCGTCGAGCGAAAACACTTGACAACATCCTGGAAGCGGCTTTTTTTGCCACCAGACCTTTCTCCATCAATTAGGAATCTGATGCAGTCACTAAACACATTCCTTAAATTGTAGCCATATTTTGTGTGTTTATTTTTTGGTGTCTAATCCGCATATTTATCACCATTGCTCTTGATTTTCTTGACTGTATATCTTTTAAATGTCAACATATACACGTGTGATTTAGTTTACGTAGATTTTTTAATGCCGATAACCTAGATCAGAGAGTAAAAAATGAGTAAGGTTCACAATGGTGTAAAACTAAAATGGGATATACCGGGCTAGGATTCGAGTTTCTGGAACAAAGGACAAACCAACCACCAAAGAATGGAATCGTCGAGCGAAAACACTTGACAACCCAAAAATGGGATTAACCGACACACCACTAATATAAACCCACAAGGAGTTATCCTCAACAATGTGGGTATATCTTTTTAGATACGCAACTGTCAGGTGTATGGCTACACCCCATGCTTAAGTCATGGCCATTTGCAATTAAATGAGCCGAGGATATCCAGGACACGGTCGCATTAACCCCCAATGTTTATGTTATCAAACAAAATGGATTAAAACGGGTTATGTAATTTATTAATCATAATCCGATTAAATGATTCCATACCTGACCAAGCGGTAATATTTTAACGTATCACTAGCCCGTATATGGGAAAATAAGTTAAAAGTATTTACGTGAGTTTCTAAATGCGAGATCTATCTACTCAGCCGTATAATGTAATTAGACTCGTGAAGGTAGATTTTACCAGGGCTTCCTAATCTGGAACAAAGGTTTTATTAACCTATTAGATTACTAACGGGTCTTATTTAAGTCATAGACTTAGACATGTTAGTTTAAAGGACGAATTACGGTACGAAGCGTTAGATTAAGCGATGACCGGATTGGAATGTAATTTAGAACCAACAAGTATGGAGACTTGTATAATATGGGTAAACTAAACACATTCTGGATTTTGAAGTTTAAATGATAAGGTTAAACCCGTTTCGGCTAATTTATGCAAACTAGTTACATAAACCGTACCGAACGCGTATAAGCATATACGGGTAACCAGATGAGTCATATACAAGTTCCATATGTTATTATGCTTAAAATATGTTATCATATCAGTAGGATATAAATAAATATGCCCAAAAAGATTTTTAAACCAAATTAAGCCTCAAAAGGGCATTTTGGTCATTTTATGATTTATAAAAGGGGTTTATATGCAAACTGAGGTTCTGGTCATAACCCTTCTGTAAAAATATTTAATTTATGTTTTTATAACAGCAGGATATCATATATATGTGTGGTTTATGATTTATGGCAAAACTATGCACCGTAAGGGCATTTTGGTCATTTCACACATAGTTTTAAGGACTTATTTGGGATTCTGAGTTCATGACTTATACCTACTATAAAAATATTAAAAATGGTTTATAAAATCAGTAGGTAACAAGTCTTGGGTGCTAAGTATGGTTTACAACCATACTATGCACCTTATTGTCGTAAAAATCGATAAATGACGATTATTTCGATGTTTAGGAAATTCTGAGGTTATGACCAGCTTTGAATGGTCAAAATAATTTATTTATCATATTATATCTGTAACAAAAGGTTCTTGCATGTTAATCTTATTTAAAACCCAATTTATGTGTGAAAAGGGCATAATCGTTATTTATTAATATAATATGAAAACTCATGCATAAACTCAGTAAGTAATCTGGCTTGAACTCCCAATTAGTCCTAAATATGATATCATAATAGTGAGTAATGAGTTTTATGTCAAAATTATGTTTAAAACTTAATATGCATGCAAAAGGGTATTTTAGTCCTTATAAAAGCATGTTTTACGATTTTTATATATAACTTCTATTTATGACCAGAATATAAGTGTCGAAATATGTTAAATAATATTACTAATCAGAATGTAACTCATTTGCATGCTTGTTTATGTTAAAATCTCATTTTTTTTTACTAAAAGGGCATAATAGTCAACATTTAGCATAATAATGGAAACAAGTAAACAAACTCAGATTACTAGGTGACCATGTAATATAACCTCAGAGGGTTATACTACAACATAATATGGTCACAAAGGAATCTTAATACATAAAGAAGCTAAGCTAATTAGGGTTAGAACTGAAAGTCAAAGCAAAAGTCAAGCTTTTGCGACTTTCGGTTGCGAACCGAGCCTAAACTTAGAATTGTCGGGTTGAACATGTTTAGACATGTTCTAATAATGTTTGCCAAGTTATTAAAGTGATAAAACATATTTTATAACCTTTACATTATCAAATTTGTATTTATTTAAAAACTGACCCGTTTGACTTTTTATATTAATTACTTTGACCCGACAATTAACTAAGTAGACGTGGTAAGTAGGAGGTGCCCTTTTGAGGGAATAACACCTACCTAATTACGATCACGTAGCCATATTCGCCTCGAACAAGGGCTGGACTGTTTAGGTCTAAACCGAAAGTCAAAGCCGTTTTGCGGCAACTTTGACTTTCGGCTTTTAAATGCATAAAAACCGAACTAGAGTGGCTAAGGACACTTACAAAGAGTCCTAGCTCGAAACTTGAACTATGGAGAGCTTCCTTTTTTATCAGGAACCTCAGAGAACCAAGCGAGAGAGAAGAGAAGATAATTTTAAAGTGAGCAAGTTGAAAGTGATCAGGGTATGGCACCTATTTATAGTGCAAAGAGGTCTCTCATGTTGCTACCAGATGTCCAGGGGTGTCATGGGAGCTTAACAAGTGTCATCATACGTGTCCCAAAATAGCTAACAGCCCCTGGTATCGAATCTGACTTGTTTTGGTTGTTTGTGTGGCAGCCAAGCAATTTTTCTGCCCAGTACCACTCCTTACGGACCGTAATCAAAGACCTCATACGGTCCGTATACGATCTGTTCAGCGGGAAGAATTTTAAAACTTTACACAAAAGGCCCCTTGACCTGTATAATATTTATTATTGTCTTGTAACTTATCAAAACACAACTTTAGCCAATAATGGCTATATATAGGAGTGTAAATAAACGTTCTATGGCTCCCGACTCGTATGTAGACTACCCGAAGGTATTAGTTTCTCTCGTTGACACTTTTAGTCCCTCCGCATACATCTTTTCATCGTTTGTCATCTTTAGTACTTCAAAGTCAACTTATAACACGTTTAGGGTTCATGACACGTGTCTTTACATTATTGGGTACGATTTTGCGAGGTGTTACAGTGGCACACCCACAAGGAAATGGTCAAGTTGAGGCAGTAAACAAGAGCATTGTTGATGGCATCAAAGCAAGGCTTAGTACTCAACGAAGGGGCTGGGTTGATGAGTTACCCAGTATCTTATGGGCACACAGGACAATGCCAAAGACGAGCAATGGTGAAACCCCGTTCAGTCTGGTATACGGGTCAGAAGCAGTGATACCTGTGAAAATCGGCCTGCCATCCCCAAGAATGTTGTCGATGAATGCCATAAATAATGAAGAACAGAGAAGGCTAGATCTGGACCTCCTGGAAGAGAGGAGGGAAATGGCAGCAATAAATGAAGCAAAGTACAAGTCCAAGTTGGAAAAGTACTACAATAGAAAAGTGCGGATCTGCACTTTCAATCCTGGTGACTATGTCCTGAGAGACAATGAAGCGTCCAATACTGAGAGACCAGGCAAGTTGGCTCCAAAATGGGAAGGGCCGTATATCGTCGATAAGGTTCTAGGAAAGGGAGCACACAAGCTGCGCACGCTGGAATACAAAGAAGTCCCTAGGACTTGGAACGCCCAACAGTTACGAAAGAACTACATGTAATCAGCTGACGTTATTTCCTTTTAATGTAAGGCCATGGGCCTAACACAAACGTCTTTAATACAAGAAGTGTTGATTATCCTATCTTTTGTGAATTTTTGTTACAACTGCATACATTCCTTTGGGTATACACGAAAACATCGCTGGCTTAACGACATAAAACATTGTAGACCTCCAAGGCTCGTCACGACTAAGTGCACAGCCGGGTCAAATACACACAATAAAACTTGTCAGCCAACCATTACTTCGTACCCACGTATACACGAAAGCATCGTAGATAAGGTAACACAAACATTGTAGACCTCCAAAGCTAGTCATCACCAAGTGCACAGTTGGGTCAATAAGACACAATAACCTGTTAACAATCAATTCGTAATATTCCAGGCACGCGAACAAACAGTTGGCATAGTGATAAAACAAACATTGTAGAAACACTTGGGCTCGGCACAACAAAGTGCACAGCCAAGTCGATCAAACACAATAACCTGTCATAGCCATCACTCATTTGCAATACCTGATCAAAGCAATTATCATATGCACAAATTGTAAGTAGAACAAAATTCACACAAATGAATTAACAACTGAAACTTAGCATGTTAGAAAAAATTGTAGCAGTATATCGACAAGCATGACACCATAAAGACATATTGTTTACAAACACTAAATGAGTACCAAATTGTCTGGGATTACAAGGTCAACAGACCCATACACGGCATGCAAGCCGGAGAATTAACATAATCAGACCTGGTGACTCGTACCAGCGCCACCAGCCTCCACATCTCCATCTTCAAGAGCTTTCTTTAAGGTCTCCACAACGATACCCTTCCTGGTTAATTTCTCGATGGCCTTAACAATTCCAAACTCGAGAAACTCGTACTCCTTGTGCTTGGTGGTATAGTTGGTTGTGCAATCAACTTTGTAAAGATCAAAGTGATAATTCTTCCCGTTGGTGACAGAAGCTGCCCTACCTTCACCATATCCATCTTTGTGCCCGCTGTCATAGGTAGCTCCACCCAATTCAAACATATATTTAGCAAGCTCATCCGATTTCACTATTCGGTCAGCAATCTACAAAAGGCAAAAGAGTAAATATAACACATAAGAGGAAATATAAAGAAATTAAAAGGACAAAGAAACATACCAGAGGAATGCCTCGGGCAAGCAACCACTTGCAGTCCGTACTAAGATCCTCAGCCAGGATTTCTAAAGCCTTATTTTGAGTTGGTTTTCTTGAACAACGTTTTCCAAGGTAGCAATCCGCGATTCGGACTCAGCTTCTTTCTTTTGGTAGACAACATCCACACGCTCATTTTCATCGCTCTCTTTGGTTTTCTCAGCTTTCAACCTAACCACCTCATCACGAGCAGACTTCAACTCCCGGTTAGTCCTTTCACATGCAGCCTCCCACTCTTTCTGACGGTTGGCATTAAATTGTTTTTACTTTGTGAGCTTCTCTTTATTATCAGCAACCCTCCACAACAACCCTTTCTTCTCAGCATTGAAAGCCTCCCGCTCAGCAGCAAAATCCTTCTTTGTAGCCTCATACTCAAGAGTGTCATCCCCCATCGCCTGCCACTCCCTTACAATTTCTTGGGTAGTGGAGAAGTAGTTAACACCAGCATGGATATGATCATCTAAGAGATCCATATGATGGCGGTTCTTTTGAAAAAGTCTCTCTTCTAGGGGGAGCGACAATGAGTAGAACTCACGACACTTGGGGAGGCTATCCATCCTTGAACCTTGGGTCAAACCCCAACGGGGAACGTGCGGAAGGTCATCACAAGCGGGATTATGATCGGTCCAAGATCCACCACCTTCAACTCTATGAATCTCCGGAGTCAGCCGACTACCGAAAGCACCACCACCTCCAGAAGTATGTATACGTTTAGTGTATATCGTGCCTTGGGGAGTAGCCTCACTCGATTCCCAATCGGTTTCTCCACCCTTAACGTGCGCGCCACCCTTTTCAACTTCCACCCCAGCAATAACATTCTCCACCACCTTCTCCATTTTATCCCCCTCAACATCATCTTCCTTACCCTTCCCTTTCGGGTCAGGGATAGGAGGTGTCAAGGCCCCCGACCTGGTTTTACCCGTTTCAGGAGCCGCGGAACAGAAACCCGTGGTATTGTTTATTTTGGCAGTGGAAGTTTTAGCAGGATCTTTTTAAAACTGAAAATGCCCAATTATTTTATTTCACAATTTGGGACAAACCCAATATTTTACAATAAAGGAAATTTTACAGGAAATTTCCTTGTTTATATAAAACATGTTTATTTATTTTACTGAGCCACTTTATCCAAGCTGGTAGTGCTACGCGGCACTTTTCCTGATTCACAGTAAGTCACCTAAAACATGTTTAAAAAGATTTTATCAGCGGGGAAATACTAGCGAGTCATTCAATTTGCACAAAACAACACATTGTTACAATTTACAGTATTAAGGGTTTTTATATTTGCCCCTATCTTATAATTAGCTGGTTCAGCTACCACTCGACCGAATCTATGACTGTGGACATATCACTAATTAGGCTCACCCACCTAAAGTGATAAATCGTTAGTAATAATGTGCACAAAACCCCCACATACTGCCAGTAATTAAAGATTAGCAAAGACTTAATCACTGCAAAGTATAACTGGAAACCATTTAGGGTTTTGTAAAGCAATTTGATAAAAAAAGAATGACTCGCATTGCAAGTTTAATTGGACAGAACCTTGCCTACTGATTTAGCCTTGTAACCTAGTTAAATAACAATGCACACGAAACTAGGTCAGTAACTTAATACAACATTTACGATAAACTCACGAAATCAAAACCCTCACGACAAATGACAAAGTATAACCCGAATTCGGGCAGCACTTAAACATCCATCGGATCGGTTTCAATCGATCGGACATTGTATCGTAGCAGTGATCGAGTTATTACCTTGTTGTCGTAGCAGAGATTCGTGCTTGTGTGTGTTTTTGAACGAAACGGTGTATAACTTCTCGTACGTAACAAATTTTTCCATCGTAACAACTCTCCTATGCAAGTGCCAACCCCTTCTATTTATACTGGAAATTGGCCTCCCCCGCGTGTCGCGCCAGGCTCCCTAGCCCCTGGCACGTGTCGCGACAGCGACTAGTTTAGGCTAGGGTAGCCTGGTGTCCTGCTTAGCCTTGCTGAGTCAATTGGAATGAAAATTGAGAGTTATATTCGTTTAGGACGATAATTATCAAGAAGGGAATACCCCCCCCCCCCCTTGAGTTTTAGGGGGTCCTGATCCTAGTTTTGACCGTTTTAAAAATTAAGGGTCATGCCATACTACTTGAGGGTCTTAATTAGGGTTTCCTAATGGACATTATTAAAATAAGAAATAATAATTCTGTCTAGAGTTGTTACATCCTCCCTACCTTGTTTAAAATCTCGCCCTCGAGATTTAGTGGAACAAGTGAGGATATTTTTGCTTCATCTCTGATTCTAGTTCCCATGTATACCCTGGTCCTCTTTTCGAGTCCCATTTTACTTTAACTAATATCAGTCTCTTGTGCTTGAGGAACTTGACTTTTCGGTCTCCTATTTGAAGTGGTTTCTCCATAAATTTCAACTTTTCATTTACCTCTATGTCCTGAAGAGGTACTACCAGGGATTCATCAGATAAACATTTCTTGAGATTGGATACATGGAATACGTCATGTACCCCCGCTAGTTCTTCTGGTAGTTGTAAGCGATAGGCAACTGGTCCTATCCGTTGGGTGATGGTAAAGGGTCCTATGTACCTTGGACTTAGCTTTCCTTTCTTACCGAACTGAACTACTCCTTTCCAAGGAGAAACTTTCAAGAGTACCTTGTTTCCTACTTGAAATTCTAGTGGCTTACGTCGATTGTCGGCATGACTTTTCTGGCGATCTCGAGCCGTCTTCAGTCTTTCCTTGATTTGAGTTATCTTGTCGGTGGTTTCTTGTAAAATTTCAGGACCTGATAATTGACTTTCTCCTATTTCTGCCCAACAAACTGGAGTTCTACACTTCCGTCCATACAATGCTTCGAATGGGGCAGCTTCGATACTTGCATGATAACTATTGTTATAGGAGAATTCGATTAAAGGTAGGTGGTCATCCTAGTTTCCACCAAAATCTATTACACAGGCTCTGAGCATGTCTTTCGGGGTTTGGATCGTCCTTTCACTCTGTCCATCTGTTTGGGGATGGTATGCAGTACTCAAGTTTAATCGGGTTCCCATTGCTTCTTGGAAACTTGTCCAAAAGTGCGAGGTGAAACGACTATCCCTATCTGATACAATGGAGAATGGAACTCCATGTAATGATACTACCTCGTCAACATATAACTTTGCTAATCTTCCCATGCTAAAGGTTTCCTTCATGGGCAGAAAATGAGCTGATTTGGTCAATCGATCCACAATTACCCAAATCGCGTTGTTACCTTTCCTGGTTTTGGGTAGCTTAGTAACAAAATCCATGGTTATTAGTTCCCATTTCCAAAGCATTTCTAGTTGTTGGAGTAACCCTGAAGGTTTCTGGTGTTCTGCCTTAACTTGCGAACAAGTTAGACACTTAGATACATATCTAGCTATGTCCTTTTTCATTCCTATCCACTAGAAATTATTTCTTAAATCTTGGTACATCTTATTATTACCAGGGTGCATGGTATATCTAGATTTATGGGCTTCCTCTAAAATCTTATCTCTTAAATTTCCTTGCTTAGGTACCCAAATCTTTTTCTTGTGGTATCTCCAAATTTCATCAGTTCCTTGCTCTAATTCCTTTATCCTTCTTTTCATTCCTTCAGCATCATCCTTGATTGCTGTTTCTTGAACATTCTTCAATTGTTCCATTAAATCTACTTGAAGATTTACTCTAAGAGCACGAATTCGTCTTTGTTTTTCATGATACTTACGACTTAAGGCATCTGCAACTACGTTTGCTTTTCCTTCGTGATATTGAATATCACAGTCGTAATCACTTAAAATCTCCATCCATCTTTTTTGTCTCATGTTTAATTCTTTTTGCCCAAATATATATCTTAAACTCTTATGATCTGTATAAACTGTAAACTTACTTCCATACAAATAGTGTCTCCAAATCTTAAGGGCAAAAATTATTGCTCCAAATTCTAAATCGTGAGTCGTATAATTTTCCTCGTGCTTTTTCAATTGTCTTGAAGCATACGCAATTACCTTCTTGCGTTGCATCAACACACCTCCTAACCCTAGTTTAGAAGCGTCACAATAAACTTCAAAATTTTCCGTTCCTTCTGGTAAGGCTAGAATTGGAGCGTTTGTTAACCTTTGTTTTAAAATCTTAAAAGCCTCCTCTTGCCTGGGTCCCCATTCAAACTTAACTGTTTTACAGGTTAGCTTAGTTAATGACACTGCTATATTAGAGAAATCCTTAATGAAGCGCCTATAGTACCCAGCTAGTCCTAGAAAACTTCTAACTTTTGTAGCTGATTGCGGGACCTTCCAATTTGTGATTGCCTCTATCTTGGAGGGATCTACATGAATACCTTCGTTATTTACCAGGTGTCCTAAAAATTGCACCTCCTGCAGCCAGAATTCACACTTCGAAAATTTGGCGTAAAGCTTTTCCTTTCTTAACAAAGTTAAGAGTGCATGAAGATGCTCACGATGCTCGTCCTGACTTTTGGAATAAATAAGTATATCGTCGATGAAGACAATCACAAATTTATCCAAATATGGTTTACAGATCCTATTCATCATATCCATAAATGTTGCAGGAACATTCGTTAACCCAAAGGACATGACTGTAAACTCGTAATGACCATACCTAGTTCTGAAAGCAGTTTTAGGTATGTCTTCTTCTTGTACCTTCAACTGATGATATCCTGAGCGCAAGTCTATCTTAGAAAAATATCTAGCTCCCTGAAGTTGATCGAAAAGATTATCAATCCTAGGTAATGGGTATCGATTCTTAATTGTAACCTTATTTAGCTCCCTATAATCGATACACATTCGCATGGAACCATCTTTCTTTTTCACAAATAGCACCGGTGCTCCCCAAGGGGATGAACTGGGTTTTATGAATCCTTTACTTAGCAATTCATCTAGCTGCTTTTTCAGTTCTAACATTTCAGTGGTAGCTAATCGATAAGGTGCCTTAGTTATTGGTGTAGTTCCAGGAATTAGGTGAATTCTAAACTCTACCTCCCTATCTGGTGGCAATCCTGGTAGTTCTTCCGGGAATACATCCTTGTATTCTGATACTACAGGAATTTCCTTAAGTTCCTTACCTTTAGTGTTAATGATTACTGAAATCATATACACTGATCCTTGCTTTCATTCATAACTAGCAACTTTCATTACTGAAATGAACTTCAGGGGTTTACGCGGCTTATCTCCTATAATCACAATTACTTCCCCTGCGTATGTACGAATTTCTATGGAATTCTTATCACAGAGGATTCGAGCATGGTTGGCTACTAACCAATCTATTCCTAATACGACATCGAATCCAGCTAAATTCATAGGTAGTAAGTTTGCAGAAAATTAGTGGCCTGAAAGTTCTATCTTCCCTTCCTGAAGAACCTCTTCTATTTTAACAGAATTACCATCTGTCGTTTCTACCGTATAAATCTGCCGGAGTTTGGTTAAGGGTAGCTTAAGAGCTTGGCAGAATGAAGTATTTATAAAACTTTGGTTTGCACCAGAGTCAAATAATACTTTTGTGTAAACGTTTTGTACAAGAAACGTACCAGCTATTACGTCGGGAATCAGTTCGGCTTCCTGCGTTGTTAGTTGGAAGTAGGGGTGTTCATGAGCCGATCCGATCCAATCGAGGGTCTGCTCATGCTTGGATTGAATTACAACCAATCCGATCCGATCGGATCGAATTTGCAAAACCGAGCACAAAAGTGATGCTCATGCTTGGATTGAATTTGAATCAATCGGATCATTTCCGCTCGGTTTCGCTCGGTTTTTATCAAATCCTAACTAAAATTGAGCGGATCGTTTTCGCTCGATTGAATTATAAGGCTGCGTTCAACAAAAACAAATCCTAACTTAATTAAAACATGTCCAACACTTTACTAACAAAAGCAATACATAACTAAAATCATGATTCTAAAAATGTTCTTAACAATATCAAGAAGGACAAAATAAAGTGCGAAATACAAATTGTCATTTGGTTTAAAAGCCACAAACTTCTTTTTTAAGCTTGATCATCTCATCCACAAAATTCAACTTCAAATCAACATATAACCTATAAGTTGGGCTAGTATATATTTTGTGCTTTTAATATTTTTGGGGTAGTATATTTTTTGGGCTTTTAATCTTTAAAATCTATATATATATATATATTAATTATTAATCAAATTATTCGAGCGAAACCGAGCGATCGACGAGCAAGCGGACCTTTGCTCATGCTTGGATTCAATTTGAATCGAACCGATCCGAGCGGCTCATTTACAAACTGAGCGGGAATCGAATGGGCATTTTTCGAGCGATCGTCGAGCGATCCTCGATCGTCGAGCAGTTTGGATAGCCCTAGTTGGAAGGCTCTTGCGTTCTTCTTATTAGTTCCTTCAGCAGGTTTGGCTTTATTATCAGCTGGCTTGACCAATTTAGGTCATTCTAGTCAGAAATGTCCAGCTTCTCCGCAATTGTAGCAGATCTTTGATTTCTTCTTGCATTCCTCCTCCCGATGGCCCAGAATTTTGCAGAAATTACAATTTTCTCTACATTTTCCAAAATGTTTCTTTTTGCAATTTCCACAAAATGGCGGGGTGGAAGATGATCCAGTTCCCTTTCTCTTGAAGTTGCTATTATTACCCATACGAAATCCTTGGGTAATCTTTTGGGCTAACTCCTTTTTCTGGTTTTCTTCCCGTGTACGCACCAGCCTGTCGGTCAAGGTGTTGGCTAATTCCACTGCATCGTCAATTGTGCGGGGTCTCGCAGCTTTGACGATATCCCGAATCTCGCTAATTAAACCCCAAATATAGCAAGAAATAAGTACCGGTTCTAGCGAAGCCAGAGTTGGCACAATTCTGGCATATTCGAAGAATTTCGAAGTATACCCTCGACAGTCAACATCTACCATCCGGTGGCTCCGGAATTTATTCGCCATTTGTTCCTTCTCATATTCGGGACATAATTTCCTTTCCATCAATTGCTTAAATTCTTCCCAGTTCATGGCATTAGCCATGTCACTTCCCTTGGCTTGCAACACCGTATTCCACCATTCTAATGTCTCTTCCTTGAAAAGGTGAGAAGCATACATAACTTTATCTTCCTCGGCGCATTTACTTATTTTAATTACTGCTTCGGTCTTTTCCAACCAACGCAGCGCAGCAGTTGCCCCTTCATTGCCTTCAAATTCAATGGGTTTACAGGCAAGAAATTCCTTGTAAGTGCAACCAGGTGTTGCCACTTTCATTTTCTTGAGTATTGGGGCTTGAACCACATTATTATCGTTGTTGTCGCCTCTATTCACACTGTTACTAAAATTATCGTCGCGCGTGCGTTTACTGGGGTTGGCTTGCGAAGGCTCAATAGGAATTTTAATTGCAGCGACGATTGCCGGGATAGCATTGGCTATACCCTGGGCAACGATATTTTCTATATCTTGCCTATTTAGGAAATGATCCTCATTATTTTGTTCCGATTGATTAACTTCATTGACCGGTTGATTTTCCGCGTTTTTGTAGGATCGAGTGCTGACCCAAATGAGTCTATCGGAGGTGTTTTAGTCCATTTCAGGTGTGGAATAACAAGAAATAGACACGAATAACAACTTGTTCTACTAAATCTTGCCTTGTATATTGATTTCACACTGATTACAAGTCAATCAGCACTTCGGCAGTAATTCGGTACCGGAAACCAGAAGTTCTTATGTGGTTCGCTTATGTGACAGCTATATATAGGCCATGGAGGTTCGCTTATGTGTCATATGTTCATATGAGCGGACCTCATATGTTCATATAAGCGGATCTCCTCAAGCGGACCTCATATGTACACAAAAGCGGACCTACTAGGTGACATATAAGCGGACCTACTAGGTGACATATAAGCGGACCTACTAGGTGACATATAAGCGGACCTACTAGTTAACACCTAAATACAATCCTATTTTCATCTAACACGTGCCCTGATCTAACACTTTAAAACCAAGACTCGAAACAAGACGAAGACAACAGATGTAGTGCACCAACAGTTTTCCATCTGAATAATTTAACAATATAAATTATTGTCACAAGGTAGATAATAACCAAACACAATAAAGCAATCACAACATCATGCCAACATGTATAGCCAAAATTGTCGACTTTGCGACGTTTATATTTTATATATTAGTATGCATCGATACACACCAAGTATTTTACAAGAGTTTTATTTGAGTTATTTTACGTGGTTATATTTTTATTATTAGTATTTTTTTATTATATTATTATTAAACACACAACCATAGATGACTGGCCCCTCAGAAACGACTCTCCCTCTCGTCATATTTCCACGTGATTTTCTACCCCACGTCCCAAATTCTATTTCCTGCTTCCACCAGTTCCTCGCCATAGTGGCGGAGTTCAGCCAAGTTTTATGTGCTCATAGGTGGGTTTGGTGCAGGCTCAGGGTCAAATTAGGGAAAATAGACGTTGGGGTTATTCATGAAATTCTGAAACTGCCAGTCATTTGTCCACCATTCCTCCGGCTGGCCTATAACAGGTTGGGGGTTGACAATAGGATCTGGGATAGCCGGTTCCAAATTAATTGGAAGTTGGGATTCAGAGGGGTAATTGAAGAGGTTTTCATCGGCAGGTCCGATGAGGTAACAATTCGCCAGTTTGCGATCCAGCTCCTCCCATGGTGGCATTTCCTGGGCTTGCCCGGAACTTTCCCCTATCTCTTTTCCTTTCCCTTTATCCTTCGGATCCTCAGTCTTTTTAACCTTCTGTGCAGCTGGTTTCTTCCTACGCCCATGTTTCCAGTCCAAGATTCTCCTCCTCTTTTTCGGCTTTGGTTTCTCCTGCGACTGGGCCTGGAATACTACTGGCTCTTCAGTATATGCCTGGTAACCAGTTAAGGTGACGGTGACGGTGACGGTGCCGGTGGTATCCATATCAGTGCTATGGATAGTAAAGTTTCAGAGTGACTCCGACAGTTCATTCATGCTGTTAGCACACATGAAGAAACACACACAATTCTAAGTTAAAATTTTATTTATCAACTTAAATTCACAGAATCACAAAAATGGCAATCTGAAAAATTAAGTATTTCTAAATACTTAATTAGCTTAAATCAGTGGCTCTGATACCACCTTTTTTCTGTCACGGTCCCCGACCCGGTTTTACCCGTTTCAGGAGCCGTGGAACAGAAACCCGTGGTATTGTTTATTTTGGCAGCGAAAGTTTTAGCATGATCTTTTTAAAACTGAAAATGCCCAATTATTTTATTTCACAATTTGGGACAAACCCAATATTTTACAATAAAGGAAATTTTACAGGGAATTTCCTTGTTTATACAAAACATGTTTATTTATTTTACTGAGCCACTTTATCCAAGCTGGTAGTGCTACGCGACACTTTTCCTGATTCACAGTAAGTCGCCTAAAACATGTTTAAAAAGATTTTATCAGCGGGAAATACTGGCGAGACATTCAATTTGCACAAAACGACACATTGTTACAATTTACAGCATTAAGGGTTTTTATATTTGCCCCTATCTTATAATTAGCTGGTTCAGCTGTCACTCGACCGAATCTATGACTGTGGACATATCACTAATTAGGCTCGCCCACCTAAAGTGATAAATCGTTAGTAGTAATGTGCACAAAACCCCCACATACTGCCAGTAATTAAAGATTAGCAAAGACTTAATCACTGCAAAGTATAACTGGAAACCATTTAGGGTTTTGTAAAGCAATTTGATAAAAAGAGAATGACTCACATTGGAAGTTTAATTGGACAGAACCTTGCCTACTGATTTAGCCTTGTAACCTAGTTAAATAACAATGCACACGAAACTAAGTCAGTAACTTAATACAACATTTACGATAAACTCACGAAATCAAAACCCTCACGACGAATGACAAAGTATAGCTCGAATTCGGGCAGCACTTAAACATCCATCGGATCGGTTTCAATCGATCGGACATTGTATCGTAGCAGTGATCGAGTTATTACCCTGTTGTCGCAGCAGAGATTCGTGCTTGTGTGTGTTTTTGAACGAAACGGTGTATAACTTCTCGTACGTAACAAATTTTTTCATCGTAACAACTCTCCCATGCAAGTTGATGGGGTTTTTATTTTAGTTGATGGGGTTTTTGTTTGGGGAAGTTGTGAAATATTTATATAAGAAATTAATAATTTTTTTATGAAATGTTGTTATAAAAAATTGTGTTAGTATTATAAAACTTCATATTTTTATGAAATGAATTGTGTATATTTTTAATAAAAAAAATGTGCATATGATTTTTTATTAAGCATTATTATTAAAAACTTCATATTTTTATGAAATGACTTGTGTATATTATAAAATGTCAAATTTTTATAAGTATTATTAAATGTCAATTTTTTTATAAAACGAATTGTATATATTATAATAAAGTTTTTTATTTATGAATTATTATTATGTCTTTAATTGTCAAATTTTTATTAAATGAGTTTTATTTAATATTACTAAATGTGTATTATTATGTCTTTAATTGTCAAACTTTTAAGTGTCAAATTTTATTGAATGGGTATATTATAACGTTTTATTAAATGTCAACTTTTTTATTTATCAATTATTATCATGTGTTTAATTGTTTTTCACTTGTCATTTATTAACCATAACGCATTGTGTATGTTATAAAATGTCAAATTTTTATATCTTTAATTGTTTTACACTTGTCGTTTATTAACCATAACGCAACAAGAAACGTAATTCAAAATGTAATTAAACATCGTTTTATATTAATACACAAAACATGTAACTTTCATACAAAATGCAACAACTAAAACCTAAACCCTAAACCCTAAATCGCTAATTGTTACATATTCTTGAATTCTTGCAAAGGAAAACGATAGGTGTAGCATACACAATTTAAAGACAGGCCGACTGTCTTGAAATTGTGTACCGAACCCTACCTTCCAATAGGGTTTCTGCTTCACATCTACCACATTTCAATGGCACAAGGGATCAGGAGGTTGGAGCAGTGGAGTCGGGATATCCGTTATCAACCTCCGTCCAGTCTTCCGCGTCCCCTCGGGATGGTAAGTGCAGTGGCATTCCCGTTGGTGGAAGGCTCATGAGAACACTAATGAACGCCTCTCTTAGAAAGACATGCTACAGGGTGGACCGCGTTGGCTAGCGTCACTGGGAGCTGACGATGCCACAGGCTACTCCGATAACACGTAATCCTAGATCGGCGTTCTAGTGCATGAATTTTAAATACGAACATAGTTTCTCCATAAGGATTACGCTACCACCACCGTCAAAACACCGACTTTCGATATCCTGTTAATAAAAAATACAATTTAGCATTAGACTCGACATTCGAAAATATATTGTAAAAATAAAAAAAAACAAATTCAAGCACCACCACAACCACCACCCACCACGGCACCACCATAGCCCACCACCACCCTTAACCACCTCATCTACCTCCACAGCCAACCCACCACCACCACCACAACCTCCACAGCCGACCCACCACCACCACCACAGCCGACCCACCACCACCACCACAGCCGACCCACCACCACCACCACAGCCGACCCACCACTACCCTTCAGCCGACCCACCACCACCACCACCCCAGCCGACCCACCACCACCACCGTCAAACCCCAACACCGAAAACAACAACCACAACCACAATCCCAACACCACCACAAACGGCCAAAATAAAACCACGAAAAAACAAACCTTGAATATTCTGACCGTATAGAGCGATACGAGAGCGAAAACTATACGAGAGACAAAGAATTCGTGCGTGTGTGTCCCCTTCCGGATCGTCATCGTGTGGTCCAGAGCCCAGTCCAAAAAATCGCTTTACATGTGTACTTGTGACCAGGGATCTTCGTTTTAACTATAAAAGAAAACTGAAGTTCAATACGTCGCTCATAGCTCATTAAGACCCATATAGAAGTAAGGTGTAGTAAATTTTTCTGCCAAATTTTCAGAAAAAGTATGTGTATACGGGGCTCATCAGGCTATAAGAAGCGTATAACTTGAAAAGGTGTCAGACTCCGTACCCCCATACGCGCGTATTGCCCTATGAGCGGCTTAGCGAGTTGTTTTTTTAAAAGCTTGTGATACGTATCAGAAGTTGCAAATGAAATATACACCATCTTCACAATCACAAATTCACAATGGTTGTTTGCAAATGTGGTAGGACGGTTGCACTAAGAACATCTTGGACTGAAGCTAATCCCGGACGTCAATTTTACACTTGCCACAGTATGGTATGTTTTTTAAGCCATGTTTTTTAACACTTTGAAATAGGGATGGCGATGGGTCGGGTTCGGGTCGGGTATTGGTAATCCTATACCCATACCCGGTTATAAAAATATAAATTAAAAAAATCGGGTATATAGTCGGGTATTTTTTCCATCCCTACTTTGAAACACTAATTCCCCTTCCGTGTCAGCGTTCTAAGTGCAACTTCTTTGCGTGGCATGATCCCCCCATGTGTCATCGGGCATGTGTAGTCATCGAAGTACTGATGGATTCGAAGGCTGTGCTTGAAGACGAAGTCAAGTATTTGAGAGAGGATGTTCGAATGTATAAATTGCTAGACGCGGAATTGGAAGATAATCATTCAAGGGTTGTTCGTAAGAGGGAAAGTTGTTTGATAATCAGTTGGATTTTTTTGTGTTGTTTGTCTTGTTATTTTTCATTGTTAGTATTTAAGTTTATGCAAGACATGTAATCGAATATTAATTATAAATGTCGTTTTTAATATTATTATAAATATTAAGTTTTTTAAAAAATGTCATTTTTTTAATAAGTCAACTAAGCATAAATAACAAAAGGAACAAACACTCATCAAGTTACAAATGTTTAAACATGCCAAAATGAAATAAATACTTGTCCATAGATGCCCAACACAACCAAAATAAACAAAAAGAAATAAATATGTGTTCATACATGCCCACAAATGTTTAACAAATAAAGTTCACCCAACAAATAGAAATACTACTCCTCCATGTCCTCATCGGTGTCGTCAGAATCATCACCACCACCTGTCATATGGATTTGCGTAGCAGAAGTGCCTGCCTGCGTCCCGGATGGGCCTGCCTCCATGTCGGTACCCGGATACACTCGTGGATGTGGCAGGGGTCAAACCGCCAACCACGCCTAGGCACGTCTCTCGGCCTCGCTAGCCATCACCCACTCCATCAAATCCTTCATCCGGTCCATCCGCCTGTCCATCCGCTAAAACTGTTGTGGCCAGCTCGCCATCATACCGTCCTGACCCGCCACCAGCCTCTCAAGGAGACGCTGGGTGGACTGAGGCAACCTCACGACATGATAAACGCATCGAGGAATCTGTGGCGGCTCCTGCGGATGCCCCTGGTCAACCTGAGGCTCCACGTCTCCATCCATAACAGGCACGTCAGCAACATGCGGCATCTCCACCTCCCTAGCCTTGAGCTGTGCCTGGTGGACTATCGGCCCGGGTACAAAAATCCGTTGGTCATTGTCAACAAACCGATGCCCGAGATCTAGAAAGTTCACCGCTATCTTCATCCATCTCATCGTCCTAAGATCTAAGGGCTCGTAAGGTGCTGGCGGCAGCATATCATCAAGGAATGGGAAATACCGACCGTAATGCTGGGCAATACGCGTGACAAACGCCCCTCCAATCAAAAGGTGACGCCTCTGCTGTTTGCCGTATGAGGCAAAATACTCCGCCAGACAGCGATGGAGGCCGCACGGTGTGCATGTATATAAGCAGTACAGAAAGAACAGATCCACCTTCGTGACCCACTCATTGCTTTTGCCACGCGCAGAGATCGACGTGGCAATGCAGTGGTGTATGTAACGAACGAGTGGGTCAGGAATCGACGATACTCGGGCCTTCTTACCGAAGGGTTCAGGACATAGGGTGGGCCACCAAGCAAACAGCTGATCATCAAGCATAGCCGTAATCACGGTGGTATAGATGTCCTGAACCAACTCATCTTCGGTATGGAACCCGGTGGCAACAACAAACTGACGCATCGACCTATTTTGACGCTGCCCGAAAAAAACAGAAAGATACCTTGGGAAGCGGTGGTTCCACGTTCGGATCGTCCATATTCGAATTCAGCCGGTCAGCCAGCCGTGGACGAAACACGAAGGTGGACAGATACTCCACCATCATGGTCCTATAAGACCACCCAGCTACCACCGAAAACATGAGATCCCATGGGGAATTCTCGCTGATCAAACCCCGGGCCCTCTCCTCCTCCCCGACCTCCCGTAAAGCATCCCATGCCAACGACCTCTACCGCCCCGCCCTCATATGTCGCAACCTTGTAAAACGTTTATACTCCCTAGAATTGTTCGGGTAGTCCATATAGGGAATACCCGAACAATCACCCTCGGCCATCGGATTGAATCCAGGCGCCGATCCCGCACCAAACTCCTCCTCGTCTGACGACATATCTGCAAAAATTAATATATAATACGTGTCATATTATAAACTTATTACAATTTTTATAAACTTGTAATAATTCTTATTAACCAATTTTATAGCCGACCCACCACCACCACCACACCCGACCCGCCGCCACCACCACAGTCGACCCCCACCACCACCACCACACCCGACCCCCAACCACCACCACCACAGTCGATCCTCAACCACCACCACCATAGCTGACCCACAACCAACACCACAGTCGATCGCCACCACCACTACAACCGACCCGCCACCACCGTCAAACACCCCACCACCGTCAAACACCTAACCTAACCATCGTGAAACCATAACCGCCATCAAACACCTAACCACCATCAAACCCTAACTGCCACCATCAAATCCTAACCGCCACCGTCAAACCCTAACCGCCATCGTCAAACCCTAACCGCTACCGTCAAACCCTAACCGCTAAATCATATCCATTCATCAGCACATTATGCAATTGCGTAAAGAAGAGCCAGTTTCAATGGACACCGGAGGCGGAAAAGGCTTTCCAACAAATGAAAGAATGTCTAATTCAACTACCTACCTTAACAGCTCCGCGAAAAGAAAAACCATTAATCTTATACCTTTCCGCAGCAGAGGTAGCAGTCGGCACAGTATTATTGGTCGAAAGGGACGGAGTCCAAACTCCAATATATTACATTAGCAAAATGCTAACTGGTCCAGAAACGCGCTATTCCATCATGGCAAAACTTGTCCTCGCGCTGGTTCAAGCATCGCGCAGGTTGCGACGGTACTTTTCTGGTCACGTTATCACTATCCTTACCAACTATCATCTGGGACAGATCTTGTCTAAACCAGACATCGCGGACAGGTTAGCCAAATGGGCTATCGAGCTAGGCGGATATAACATTTTTTATAAATCGCGCCCAGCTATCAAAGGACAAGTCCTAGCAGACTTTATTACTGAAGTTCCCGTTGACAAGATCCAGGAATGCGAAGCCATACAAAATCCTACCCCAGTCTTCAATGACAGGGTCTGGAATTTACATACAGATGGTGCTTCCAATGATGATGGCGCAAGAGCAGGTCTCCGCCTAGTTAGCCCCGATAACCCCGAAGTTACCTACGCCATTCGGCCAGGTTTCAAGAGTACCAAAAACGAAGCGTAGTACGAGGCATTCCTCGCAGGTCTCCGCCTGGAGCTCAAAATGGGAGCAAAAAATCTTGAAGCACACGTCGATTCCAAGTTAGTGGCGGAGCAAATTAATGGTCATTATGACGCAAAAGGCGAAGCAATGGCCCTATATCTCGAGCAGGAAAGAACTCTGATCAACTAGTTTTAGACCTTCGAAATAATCCACATCAACATAAGCGAGAACAAGCACGCGGATGCGCTAAGTAAGTTAGCCACTACAAGGTTCAAGCACCTAGCAAAGGAAGTCCGCATTGAGGTTCTCTCAAATCCATCCGTTCCTCTGAGACACGTAAACGTAATAGAAGTCGGGAATCCATCTTGGATGTCCCCAATCATTATGTACTTACAACATGGAACTCTCCCAGAAACAGAAGCAAGAAAAATTCAACACAAGGCGTTAAATTACGAGATGGCGGACGGAATTTTGTATCACAAGTCTTACATGGGCCCTCTCCTAAGATGTGTAGACAAGAACGATGCGTGGTATCTGGTCCGGGAAATTCTTGAAAGACTATGTGGAATCCATGCAGGCCCACGCATGGTGGAAGCAAAAATCATGAGTGCGGGCTATTACTGGCCCGACAGGCATTTAGACGCTGTAGAGATCTTGCGCAAGTGTACTTCATGCCAACGTCATGCTCCAAAGACACTCCGCCCAAAGTAACCTCTAGTCCCAGTAACCGCAGCATGGCCCTTCCAGCAATGGGCCATCGACCTAGTAGGTCCCTTTCCCGACGCGCCTGGCGCGGTAAAATTTATAGTATCAACCACCGCAATGGTAATCCAAAAATTCTTCTGGGAACACATCATATGCCGTTTCGGATTACCACTGCGCATAATCATATATAATGGTACCAATTTCGCGTCAGAAGATCTGCAAAAATGGATGAAGGAAATGCATATCGAACATAGTTTCGCCTCCGTGGCACACCCACAGGTAAACGGTCAAGTCGAAAGCATTAACAAGCAGATCGTAGATGGCATAAAAGCAAGACTGGGAACATTAAGAAGGGGATGGGTTGACGAACTCCCAAGCATTTTATGGGCTCAACGCACCATGCCAAAGACTAGCACGGGAGAAACGCCATTCAGCCTCATTTACGGCTCCGAAGCAGTAATTCCGGCGGAGATTGGCTTCCCGTCACCACGAATGATAGCCATGGAAAAACAAAACAATGAGCAGGAGCGCAGACTCGACCTGGATCTCCTCGAAGAAAGGCGCGAGAACGCAGCCATCAATGAAGCCAGGTACAAATCAAAGCTAGAAAAATATTACAATGCTCGAGTGCCCATATGCACTTTTGTACCAGGAGATTTCGTCCTACGAGACCACGAAGCCTCAAACGCCGAGAAACCGGGGAAACTCGCGCCTAAATGGGAAGGGCCTTACATTATTAATGAAGTCCTAGGAAAGGGCGCGTATACCCTACGACGGCTCGATGGAACAGACGTTCCATGCACTTGGAACGCGCAACAGCTGCGCAGGTGCTATATGTAACTGACCCATCCGTACTTAAACAGCATACAACGCTAACACAGTACAATAGTCATTGCTTGCGTATGCATCATAATTATCATATTTATTTACTTTGTATCTACTGGCCCCTGCACCCTATCCAAATCAATACAAAGTTCTACTTCCATTATGCTCCTGTGTTTATTACAAAACGCATGTAATTTCTTTTGGTAAGCACAAAAACACTATGGTAATCTATCACAACTCTCATGAACGGTCCGCGGCCACGGGAACCGCGCACGGTCCAGCCCTACGTTCACACATGAGAATGGTACCATCTTTATTCGCCTTACCTAAACAAAGTAATTATACTCATGCAAAACATTGTAATTCAAACATATCATATATTCAAAACAAGTTACTTGTGCAGCAAGCACATTAACAAAATTTACATACACAGCAGTGCATCAGCGATACTTACAAAAAGGGACATACATCCCAAACCTACAACTAAGATGTTCTAATAAATTAAAAGTCGGGAAACATTGCCAACACTTCAACAGGGGTGTGCAATGCTTCACCGTACCATTCCAAAGGGTGAGGATCAACGATCAAGTCGTCGTCGTTCTCCTCACCAGTCAGAACAGCCGACATTCTACATGCACCGGCCGGGTTAGCACATCGACGATCATTCTAGCGTCGTTCGTACACCATCCTACATCGACGTCTCCGGTCAGGTGGAAAAGCTTGCATCAAGGCATTTGCTGTCAATAACACAGCACCTGTATTGACATCGGTCCCGGTAACAGAAGGGACAGCATCTTTGCTACCCTTATCCGACGAATTCAGATAAGGCACAGTGTCGGGAAACTCATCACTTTCTGTGGCTTTATCTGACACTTTATCTCGAAGACGGACCATGGCGTCAGCAGCATCAAGGCTTTTCAAGATGTCAGAAACCTTTCGTAGACGGTATGTGCAGCTCTTATTGGATTTACCAAATTTCGTAAAAGGGAGTGGTGGGTATATAAAGGCTAAAACGAGCTGACATGGATGACGAAAGCATAATTAAAGGAAATGTAAGAAGTGATAATGATTAACGTCAAATCGCCACCTTTTGAGCGGCGGCACTACAGTAATCATGAATTTCATTTAATGATCCCTGACAACATCAAGTGCTTACACACACTCCAACAAAATACAGCTTTTACAAAATATCACAAACACTGTATAAGAACATCTATTCCTCCTCTGATTTGTCCGCCGCCTCCAGCATATGGCGAAAAGATTCCATACAAATCATACGGTAAAGTACAACACAACGGTAGGAAGATATGATTGTACATCCTTGTCAACAATCCAGAAGATTTTTTACTTCACGCTAAACAATCCCACTACTTCTCAAAGCAAAAGCGCGCACTTCATATTATATAAGTCCAGTGATCCACCTACTTGCATAGAAGCAACACTAGACTGGGGGACTTGAAGGGGTATGGTCCTAAAAACCTTGCGCAGGCGTATTGGACCATACCACAACCTTATCCCAAAAACATCTTGAATAAAGACCCTGCACGGTTGCGCAGTAGTCATAAACAAGATTTGGAAAGAAACAGTTCAAAGACAAAGGAATATGGGCTAGGAAACCTCGCGTAAGATGACGAGACCATACCATAAGTCCTATTTCAAGAACACCATTAACAGAACCCTGCACGGCTGCGCAGCGGTTCTAAACAAAGATATAGAAGAAAACAATCTTCAATAACCGTGCGCCGGAGAAAGGGTAAAACTAACCTTCAACTAACACCCTTGCGTGGGCTCGCGCAAGAGTACAGTTAGACTTGAATACAAGATCCTAAACATCTCCGCGCGCCGGGAACCAAGACTTAAACAAAAGTGTTTTTTCCGTTATAACCGAATGAACACGTGGCAAGGGCATAAAGGTTTACAACTGTAGATCTTCTAGAAGGTTGTTAATGCTCATCATGCACAGCCATTAAGTTATAATTAACTGTGACATGGCATGATCTGGAACGCTCATCTGATCATGATGATGACACTCCTTTGAAGATCAATCTACAACAAACCCACATTCCACGTGGCTTCTCCCTAGCCGTCGATCACACTCACGATCCGTGTGCATGGATGTGACGTTAGTGGTTGACGGAAAAGGGAATAACTGCCTACAGAAAATACTTTCCGTTTCTTCCTCCGTCCCACCAATTTCCCGCCAAAAAGCCGATTATAAATAAGCTATTGCCGGTATGATCTCACAAGTCACATTCATTTCACTTTTACTACTTCTTTTTCTTCATCGAGATCACTATACTTATTCTCATGCCGGAGGGTGGTCACGGGAGAACCCCCATTCTCCCCGTGGCGAGTCTAACGGCTTTCTTTTTTGCAGTAATCACCGGAGAAGGAGCTCAGTCGTACCCTGAATCAGCGAGAGGATTAACCCTTTTATGCAGAACTGAAACCCTGGTCTGATTGATTCCAGTCATTCAAACCACCGTTTCTTCAAGGTTAAAACAGAAAAAATTAATAAATCAATTAAAACAAAAAAATTAACTAAACAAATAAAACAGAAAAATTAATTAAACATTAAAGGAAAATGATTTATAGGTTCAAATAGAAAAATTAATAAATCAATTAAAACAGAAAAATTAATTAAACAATTAAAACATAAAAATTAATTAAACATTAAAGGAAATTTATTAATTAAATAAATTTCCTTTAATGTTTATTTATAGGTTCAAATAGAAAAATTAATAAATCAATTAAAACAGAAAAATTAATTAAACAATTAAAACAGAAAAATTAATTAAACACAATTCATGTTTTTAAAAGTTTTAAATATGAAGTTTTAAATAATAATAATAATAATAATAATAATAATAATAATAATAATAATCCTTAATAAAAAAAAGCATATGCACAATTTTTTTTAAACACAATGATATTTTCTTATAATAAAAAGATGACATTATAAGAAATATATATAGAAGCTATGGAATGGGTGACAATGTACATGTCTTGTATTATACAGGGTAGGGCGTTACTAGGTAGTAATTGAACTCCACGAAAAAGAATTTGTTAACTTGGCAAAGGTGTAACATCCGTGAAATATAGTGTACGCAACATTATTTTATAAAAAAATATTAATTAGAGTGTTTTATAATATAAAAACCCTTAATTACCTCACAAGATTTTTTTTTAAATTAATACCATATGAGTCGTATAGGGCAAGGAGACCCGTATACAACTCCTATAAGGTGATCATTGCCCGATGCAACTCCCCTGGTGGACACTCTACACGATCCTCATTGACCAATAAGCCTTCCCTGGTGGCTTCCAGTTTCATTAAATGGGGAATAGTTCAACCAGGGAAGGCTTATTGGTCAATGATCATCGTATAGAGTGTCCACCAGGGGAGTTGTATACGGGTCTCCTTGCCCTATACGACTCATATGGTATTAATTTTAAAAAAAATCTTGTGAGGTAATTAAGGGTTTTTATATTATAAAACACTCTAATTAATATTTTTTTATAACAAAAATGTTGCATACACTATATTTCACGGATGTTACACCTTTGCCAAGTTAACAAATTCTTTTTCATGGAGTTCTATTACTACCTAGTAACGCCCTACCCTGTTTAATACGAGACATGTACATTGTCACCCATTCCATAGCTTCTTTACTTTGGTGTATATTTCAAAGTCCATTTTGTACTGGCATCAGGCAATCATCCGTTAACTTAGCCATGATGAAATGGACACCTTCGACATAAGCGATCGATAAAATGGAAAGGTTCGGGTAAACCTCCCACAACGGGAAGTAAGTTTGACAAACACCATTGCTTAAATACGTTAAAATACGCTAAAAATACGTCAAAATACCACGGGTGTTTCAGTAAATTAAGGGGTTTTTAGGGCTTTCTTCAATTTCCAACATTTAGGGCTTTCTTCAAAGGGTAGCGCAGATCTGGCCTACCCTTAGTCTCACCGAGGCTCTTTGGCTAATGTTTTTCAAAGGGTAGTGTAGATTTGGCCTACCGTTACTCTCACCAAAAAATATGAAGTTTTTAATAATAAATCTCTTTTAATGTTTAATTAATTTTTCTGTTTTAATTGTTTAAGTAATTTTTCTATTTTATCTATTTTATTAATTTTTCTCTTTTTTGGTTTAATTCATTTTTCAAAGGGTAGAGCAGATCTGGCCTACCCATTCCAACCCGAACACGTTTTGACCCATGACCCTACCCTACCCGACCTGACCCGACCCGTTTTCCGGGTCTAGTTATATCATCGTTTTTTTTTTAAATGTGCATATGTTTTTTTATTAAGTATTATTATTGTTATTATTTAAAACTTCATATTTATGAAATGAATTGTGTGTATTATAAAATGTCAAATTTTTTATTTATCAATTATTATTATTATGTCTTTAATTGCTTTTCACTTGTCATTTATTAACCATAACGCAATAAATAGACAAAACATCGTTTTATATTAATACACAAAAAATGTCACTTTAATACAAAATATAACGACTAAACCCTAAACGCTAAATCGCTAATTGTTACATATTCTTAAATTTTTGCAAATTGTATCGGTTATTTAGATCTCTATTCGGTCACCATATTGTTGCTATCAAGTTTAAGGATGCATTCCACGGTAAACGTGTTTTCCGCTTCCCCATCTACCACATGAAGAACCTCCGACCTGATCTGGCGCTCCCTCGGGATGGTTGGTGCAGAAGCATTCTCGTTGGTGCATGAATCTGAAATACGAACGCAGGCCGACTTTCTTTGAATTGTGTACCACCCCATATCCAACATCAAAGAACAAATCCACCCTCACAGTCAATGGTATTCCTCGAGATTGTGGGTGCAGAAGCATTGTCGTTGGTGGATGCGACAGTGACTAGCATTGTCGTTGGTGGACGTTCCAGTGCATGAATCTGGAATACGAATGCAGCTAAGCGTTTGAATTTGAAATATGAACGCAGTGTACTTCTCCATAAGGATTACGCTACCACCACCATCAAAACACCGACTTTCGATATCCTGTTAATAAAACATACAATTATAGCATTAGACTCGGCATACAAAAATATATTGTTAAAAATAAAAAAAAATCAGATCCAAGCACCACCACAGCCGACCCACCACCACCTCCACCACCACAGTCGCCGAAACACCACCACCACCACAGCCGATCCACACCCACAACCACCACCACCGCAGCCGCCTCACCACCACCACCACAGCCGCCTAACCACCACCACCACTACCACAGCCGACCCATAACCACAACCACCACCACCACCACAGCCGCCTAACCACCACCACAGCCGCCTAACCACCACCACCACAGCCGACCCACAACCACCACCACCACTACCCACCGTCAAACCCTAACCACCTTCAAACCCTAACCACCGTCAATCCTCACCACCGTCAATCCCCACCACCGTCAAACCCAACACCACCACAAACGGCCAAAATAAAACCAAAAAATAAAAAAAGATTGAAGATTAATCAATAAAATATGGAATACAAACTAACCTTAAATATTCCGACCGTATTGAGAGATACGAGAGCGATAACGATACGAGAGCGGATCCTCATCGTGTGGTCCAGAGTTTGTCTTGTGAAAATCGTGTGGTCCAGAGCGTTTTTGTGTGTGTTTTTGGTGTTTTAGTGTGTGTGTTTGAACTTTTAGATCTATTTACCCCTTTATTGAAGCTGGAAAAGGTGTTTGGGGACCAGGAGACACGTATGGATCAATGAGCACCGTATAGGAGTTGTTTTTTTTTTTTCTTTTTTAATCTATGAAACTTAGTATAAGAGAATTAAGAATCGTGATTATGAACGGGTGAGACACTTGTTGACCAAAATTGGGGACTGTGTTAGTCCAAGCTGAAACGAACTTTTCTTTATAATCTTTCAGCCACACATTATACAAATACTCCAGAACATCTGAAAAAAAATAGAATACAACGATTTGTAATGTTTGTATGTATGTATGTATGGATGAATGTATGTAAACTAATATAATATGTACCTGATCGTTCGTCGTTAGTCAGTCGCGTGAAAAGCCGCTCAAAGATATAATTGTATAGCGTCGGAGTGGGAGAACTACACATTCGAGACCAAGAAAGCTTGAATATTTTCCAGTCTTCATCCGTAAATTTTGCCCAACGGTGTTTTAGAATATTCTGTGAGATGTGCCACCTACATAGTAATTTGGAAGCTTTTGTGAATACTTTATCGCAAGCATTCATCAAAGCTTGATCCCTATCTGTTACAATTACACGTGGCTCCATACAATCTACCAACAATTCTTTAAGCTTCTCCAGGACCCATAAGAAGTTATCTGTTTTTTTCTTTAGAGACAAACACATGAGCCACACAAAAAGACTTGTCTGTCGATGTCACACCCACAACTTGAATAAATGGAAGCTTATACTCATTCTTTTTGTAGGCAGCATCAATCATCAACACATGTGTGAATGCACGCCACATGTTGTGCGAGTCTGGATGAACGAAAAAAACCTCCTCGACCGCGTTTGTGGAGGGATTCACCCTGGTGAAATAAACATACCTTTCTTCTAGCAACATGTTCTCCAATATCTGCATTGGAGTTCGATCGTCGTATATTTTGAGGTTAATCTTTTTTATCATGTTTTGTATGTCTTGTAGAATGCACACGCTGTGTGGGTTTTGTTTTCTTATGGTTAAATGTATATTCGTAGGCTCCATGTTTTGCAGATAAAGTCTCTCCACCAGTGATTCATCGTCCGGGGTCAGCCTTCTAGCAAACGTGTGGCCCTCGAGAAATTCAGCAGGCTCATTGTTGTGAATATTTTTCTTCTCCACAAGGCTCCAATTACCAGTACTTGAGTCTAGTTTCCTTATCAGACTAAAAGGACAGCCAACCTTTTTGCTACCGGAACGCCGAACTGTTGCTTTACTTTTGGGTTTTCCGCCACGATCGCATTGCAACCATATCTTCACTGTCCTTGCTGACGAACCTTCGCCTTTTGTTATCGTTCGTTGGGTCACAATGACGTAACCTTTCGCAACTTCTCTCTTGTAAACCCAATTCTTCAACTTTTCAAGTGACCCAAATACCTCAAAAAAATGGTACATTAGAAATCCACATAAATAAAATTAATATATTAATTTGTCGACAAAACAATAAAAAAAATTCGGGTTGAACATCGGGTTCGGGTTAATATCTATGACACATTTTCGGGTTTGTATTTCATTTCGGGTCATACATTTTCTAGTTTTAATCAGTATACATGCCTCGTTCGTGTTCGTTCGGTTCATTTACAAGCCTAACTAATCTATTTTTAACAAAATATTTCAACAGAATATATAAAATATTTCACCAAAATGATAACGAAATCGGGTTAATATGTATGACACAATTTTCGGGTCGGGTTCGGGTTAAGGTCGGGTCGGGTCAAACATTTTCTAGATTTTTCATACCTGATAAAAATTATATATAACGAAAAACACGTATACAAAAACATTTTTTACACTCTAACATTATATAAACATTATATAACACGAATAACACATAATTGACGGTTATGTTATACCTTTTTTTTGTTTTTTTCTCGTCATTAGCACCTTCCTCGTTAGCACGTTCGTCGTCATCAACACCTTCCTCGTTAGCACCTTCGTCGTGTCAACACCCTCCTCAAAGTGCATTACACCTTCCTCGATTTCGTTATCATTTTCCTCAAAGTCCTTAGCACATTCATCGACTTCGTTATCATTTTCCTCAAAGTCGTTAGCACCTTCTTCGACTTCGTTATCATTTTCCTCAAAGTCGTTAGCACCTTCCTCATACTCTAACTTGTGTTGGTTTTCCGTATACGAATGGTAAGTCCCGTATTCGTGTCGCAGATAACTTTGGGCAATGTAAGATGGTTCTGCCTCATCTACAAACACCTGGTTCAATTCAGGTAACACGGGACGCACACCCCCGTCATCACAACGAGGCACGGACACAACCTCCTCCTCACCTCGATCAACGCCGGAAAACCAAACGCTTTCGGAGTCATATGATTGGTTTGAATCTTCGCCAAAAACATTACCAATGTCCCAAAACGATATCTTTATGCTTCACGGTTTCAACCAACGTTTTTATTTGAGAATTTTCATCATTTTCATCGGTATTTTGTGAGTTTTGAACATTTGAATGAAATAGTTCCCGTATGCTTGGGTAAATAAACATTTTCTCGGTCGATAAGAGGCGTATAGATCAATAAGCACGTATGGGGTTACCTTTTCACACTTTTCAGACTGAACTCACTGGATGTCAGTAATTATACCTTAAATTCATCAAAAGTTATGCCTGTAAGCCGCATATAGTTCAATGAGAGGCGTATAGGGTTTAATGCTTCAACTACCACAATCTTATACGCCTCTCGTAGGGCAATGAGAGGCGTATCAAAACCCTTTTTCTGACACATTTAATGCTTTCACACTATATACGCCCCTTACAGCCCTATACGCTGCCTCTGGGGAGAAGTGCGCATAAAAAGTGGGGATGTATCAATACCCTCACCCTTAATTAATTAATAACCCCTTCAACTATACATACATATACATATGTATGTATATATATGTGTGTGAGTGGGGGAAAAGTTTGAAGATCCAAAGCACCGCGAAGGAGATAGCGCCACCCACCAAACAAAGCCTCATAGCGCCGCCCGTCATGATGTTCGGGACGCTATGGTGCGTTATCCTTCAAAAAAATGCACAAATCACGCCCCAATGCAGGGGAACTAATTAAGTGATGCCGAATCATCATTTTCGATAAGTAACACTGATAAAAAGAACTCAAAAGTATACATTAGTGAATACAGTCAAATAAGATTTATAACAAAAACATATGTTATTTCATGTGCAAAAATTGTACAGCCTCCACATATTGGATCCATTGTGATACAAAAACTACTCTTCAACAAGTACTACTTTTTCTAATCCATCCAAAATTTTAATTTCTTCAACTTGGCCCCGTCACCGACTCGTTAACAGACACATCTATTATAACATAAACTCGTTCCCTTCTATCCTCCTCGTACGTCGTTTCGATAGATGAAGCACTTAAACCGGAGAGTCTGCAGACATGGAGTTATTTCTTCAAGATCTGATATGAAGTTTTGGGTAATCGGATAATGAAGCAAATCAAACAACACGTAGGGTTTATAATTTGAATGAAAAACTCAAAGATCACAAGTTACTACTCTATTTATAAGTTTACGTAACTTGGAATGGAAGCTAACTAATTTGAAATTAAAAACAATTCTGACTCCTATCAATACGATAATCAAAATATAAAAAAATATTTAAATGAGTTGCATGCTTATCGGCCATGCATGTTTATCGCCAATCTCATGCATACGATAATTAGTTATCATCCTATACAACTAGGATTAACCGTCTCAATTATGAAGTGATTGAGTGACTTTACATGTGGAGTCGTTCACTTGCTACATGATGAGGATACGTCCTTGGTCGGACCGAATGTCTAGCGAACACCAAACCGAACCAAAAGCCTAAAGGAATGGACGTATCTAGGACCATAGACGAAGCGACCCAACTCCTTGATCCGGCATAACTAACTAGGGGCCCACAACTTTAACCGCCATGACAATGACCGGTCCTTTCTCCTTGATCCGGCATAACTAACTAGGGGCCCACAACTTTATACCCAAAAACTATAAATACCTCGCCAAGATCTCCAGCAAGTGGTAATCGCTACTTTCTCTCTCTAAAATTCTCCTCTCTCTTTTCCTGACCTATTCTCTCCTCACAAATACTTATTCTCACACCCGAGCTTGGTCACAGAGAGGCCCCCCTCCCTGTGAGGAGGCTAACGGTGTGTTTCTTCCTTGTGATCTTACAGGTTCTTGCCAGGTCATCTGAAGCTTTACTCTGACCAGGTCGGACAAACTGGTTTTGAGTCTTCAGTGGCGCCATCCCCTCGAATTCACACAATTCACTTTGTTAATTCTGATCACTCGAAATTATGGAATCCACAACAGCTGCTTCCACAAGCACTTTCCCGTCTTATAACGACATTTGGGAAGGAAATGTTGCACCCATAACAACTGTTCCTACAACAGTTGCCCCTGCAGCGGTCCTAGCAGGACCGGCGACAATGCCTCCACCTACAAGTTCTGTAATCGCGAGCTCTATCACCACACTCTCAGTTACTGCTCCAGTCGCCACGCCGTTGCCTAGTTTTGACAACGCTTTCCTCATACGGAATGCTGACTTACTACGGCAACTACAGCAGCAGCAGCAACGAGAAGAGATGTTGCAAAGCCTTCGCACGAACTTGTTCAACAGCGCTTATCCAGGGTCTAATCCCGTCTCCGTCGGAGCTTTCACCACTGGATCTATGGTAAGTTCTATGATCTCCACTCCCATAACATGTGTTTCACAAGTTTCCTCACTTACGAGGGCTCCAATAAATAACGGTCTTTACGGCCTGTTTCGCCAGGGAGCTATGGGATTAAACCCTCAAGATCAAGAGTTAATCATGCCGTACCATCCTACGTCTATGACTTCTCAGTCGAAGTTCATGTTAAGGATCGTTAATGCGCCACTCCCGGCAAAGTTGAAGATGCCTCCGACGCTAAAATTTTACGATGGTACGTCCGACCCGGACGATCATATGTTCGCTTTTGCCGGAGCGGCCAAGGTCGAACAATGGCCCATACCGGCATGGTGTCACATGTTTGCTCAAACTCTCACCGGGTCAGCAAGGGTGTGGTTCGATGGATTGCCAGAAGGGTCGATCGATCACTTTGAAGACTTCCGGCGTATATTTTTGCAAAATTTCTGTCAGCAGCGACGCTGCAGGAAAGACATTACTGAGGTTCACCACATAAAACGTCGCGATGGAGAGTCCGTGGAAGATTTCATCGACCGTTTCAACCGAGAGAGCATGCAGATAAGCGGGGCAGTCGATCAGCTCCGAGTTTTCGGATTCTGTCATGGAGTTCGAAACAATCAGCTCGTAGAAAAGCTCCATGAAGATCTCCCAAAAACCATGGATATACTTATGGAAGGAGCCCGAGCCTTTGTCCGAGGAAAGAGCGCCTGCGGTCAACCGAATGAAATAGTAGCAAGGAACGCCAAGGCTCGAACCGCATGATAGAGACGGAACGCGTCACCACCAAAAGATAGAAGCAACAATTGGAGCAGAAGTCGTGGCCCGTATCAAAAGTCCGATCGAAACAGTTTCCGAACTGGTAACGTACGTTTCAACACTTTCTCCGAACTAACTAAGTCACCGAGCGAGATCCTCAGTACGGACACTACCCGTTTTCCCACACCATCGAAGCAGCGGCCTACATCAGATACGCACTCCAAAAAGTGTTGTGAGTACCACCGAGACAAAGGGCATACGACCGACGAATGTTGGGCGTTAAAACAAGAGATCGGGAAGCCCGTACGATCTGGAAAACTCTCCCATCTCGTAAAAGAAGTAAAGGATGGGAAGAAATCCGCAGCAACGATTGATAACCCGAATACCGAGGCCGGGATCAATATGATTCGATCTACGGAACCAAGGGGGATAAAGAGCCCGAACCAGCACATGGTAGCTTGGATGCAACAACCAACATACTTTCCTCCGATCGATCCAGAAGATGCCCGAGACGGACCGATCACAATATCGGCCGTGATTGCGGGGCATTTGGTTAGACGAATTTACATAGACGGAGGAAGCGCCTTTGAGATAATGTACTTACAATGCTTTCAGCAGCTGAACCCCCAAACAAGAAAGAGATTAATCGAGGTATCCACTCCTCTAATAAGTTATTCGGGAGAGGTGGTTCGTCCGATAGGGAAAATTACCCTTCTGACCACGTTCAAAGACAATGACAGAAGCAGAACTGTTCAACTAACCTTTTTGGTTGTTGGTACTCATTCGTCGCATAACGTAATACTCAGGCGACCGGGGTTACGAGCTCTCGGAGCAATCAGCTCAACAATACACGGGGCTATAAAATTCCCCATCGAAGCAGGGATTGCTACTATCCTTTTGGAGTCAAATTCATTTGTTGCAGAGGTAAGACACGCAGCAGAAACAAGCTCCAAAAAATCCTAAGTACCTATAGAGCTTTGGGCGATTAACCCAGATTTCCCGGAACAGCAAGTGGCTATTTGTGCTCAGCTCCCAAAACGAACGAAGAAGCTCCTATGGGAATTGTTGAGTAACTCAACTGATGTTTTTGCGTGGAAACATTCTGATATGCAAGGGGTTCCCAGGTTTATGGCACAGCACCATCTGAACGTAAAAGAATCAATCAAGCTAATAGCGCAAAGGAAAAGGCACATGGCATCGGATCGAGCAAAGGCAATTGCCAAAGATGTAAAGAGTCTCCTAGATGCCAGGATCATTCGAGAAGTCCGATACCAAACCTGGGTGTCGAACCCAGTTATGGTAAGAAAAAAGGACAACTCGTGGAGAATGTGTATTGATTTCACCGATCTAAATGATGTGTGCCCGAAAGATTGTTTTCCATTAGTTGAGATTGATGAAAAGATTGACTCCGTCGCCACGTTCAGGCTGAAATGTTTCTTAGACGCTTATAAGGGGTACCACCAGATACAAATGGCAGTTGAAGATGAGGACAAGACAGCCTTTGTTACTAATGAAGGAGTTTACTGCTTTACCAAGATGCCTTTTGGTCTAAAAAACGCCGGTGCTACGTATCAGCGTTTAATGAACAAAGCTTTCAAAGACCAGATCGAGCGGAATGTAGAGGTATATGTCGATGATATCGTAATCAAGAGTCTCGATGAAGCTGCCATGCTGAAAGACATACTTGAAACATTCACTCGACTTCGAAGCATCACTATGAAGTTAAACCCTAAAAAATGTACGTTCGAGGTGGAAGAAGGAAAGTTCTTGGGAGTCATGGTCGGATCAAAGGGTTTACGAGCCAACCCTGATAAGATCGACGTTGTTCTCACCATGAAGCCTCCGACGTCGGTTAAAGAAATCCAGTCCTTAAATGGGCGATTGGCCGCTCTCCATCGATTCTTGTCGAAAGCAGCAGACGGATCTCTCCCATTCATGGACGTGCTTAGAAAAAGTTTCAGATCGGAGTTTAAATGGGCCGAAGAAGCTGCACGAGCCTTTGAAGAGCTTAAAGTCTATCTGGGCGGAATAAAAAGAAGACTTGGTTACGAAGGCAAAGGATGGGCAGACGAATTGCCGAACGTATTGTGGGCTCACCGAACGTTGCACAAGACTAGTAACGGAGAAACACCGTTCAGTCTTACATACGGCACCGAGGCCGTGATCCCCGCAGAAATCGGGCTCCCTAATCAAAGGTGTAAAAATTGGGAAGAAAACGAACAGGAGCTCCGATCCAATCTCGATCTACTAGAAGAACGTCAGAACGTTGCTGCAATTAAAGAAGCACGGTATAAAAAGAAGATCAAGAAATACTACAATGCACGTGCTAAACTTTACAAGTTTAAAGTCGGGGACTTTGTGCTTCGAAGCAACGATGCAAGCCGCGTCGAAGCTCCTGGGAAGTTGACCCCAAAGTAGGAGGGGTCGTACCGCATAAAAGAGGCAAGCGATAAAGGTTCTTACGTGCTTGAGAAAATTGACAGAACCCCCGTACCCAAAACATGGAATGGGGTTCATCTAAAAAAATGCTTCATGTAGACGTCAGTCCCCTACGGACTAGAAAGATCGCTATCTTTTATTTCTAAGTATTTCTCTTTCCATGTAAAAATCGGGAGGGTAATACCCCGAAGTATGTTACTATTTCCTTGTAAACCGGGAGGGTCTGCCCCGAAACTATGACTATAAGATAATAAATAAAGCGATCTGTATTTTACAAGTATAAATCATAGCATATCCCATGTATAAGTTCGAACGATATAAAATGTGCACTATCGGGCCTCGACCCATGCCTTGCGTCGATCGAGAAGGCTTAAGTAGTTTAGAATAATAAAATCTATTGAGCAAAAGGTACGGATCTGATACGATCCGACCATAAAAACCAAAAAAGACTCAAGCAAGAGAAGTCAACTTATAGAAACTTCTTGCTACAATCCGGTCACCGAGATGACCGAGCAATAACCTGGCTGAGCAGGAAAAGTTTGGACGCAAACTAAAAGCTGAGAAACCAGGCATGAATATTTTCACCAAAAATATGATTTCATACAAAACTAAAGAAGCATGTTCAGCAAAAATCATAAACAGAAAATCAAATTGTACGGTTACATGCCATAACGAAAGTAAAATATTGTACGATTACAAGAGCTAAACATCAAGCTTCGTAATCCTCCTTCACAATGGGAAGTTCGCTCCTCTGTTTGATTACGGACAAAGGTTTGTCCACTAGATCTGCGACCTTGCCAAGAACAGAAATGTGGAAATTATCAAAGGCCTTGATCGCAACATCCAGTGCATCCTTGGCCCCCTCGTCGTACCCGAGAACCTCTTCGGCAAAGCGAGCTGAATCTCGGGCGGGCTGAAAACCTTGTTTAATTCCCTCGTTCACTCCAACCGCATTGACACTATTCACTAGGTCCGCAACAACCTTCTCTAATTCGGGGCTCTGATGAACCAACTTGACCACCCAAGCAACCTCGTCCGTCAAAAACCACTGCTTAGTAAGCATGAGCTCCGACACCAGGGCATACAACTCGATCATCTCACCATCACAACGAGTTAACATCTCTTTCGCTTCGTCAATCGTTTCCTGATGAGAATTGATAGCCCTGTCACGAGCCCTCTCAAGCTCAGATTTATCTGACAAAAGGAACAAAAGATTAAAAAAGGAATAGAAAAAGAAAAAGAAGCAAAAAGCATTTTACGAACGTACCATTAATCAAGCGATGGTGGTCGGCCAAGAGTTGATCATAGGCAGTTTGCATTTCCTTCAGCTCCGCTTTGCTTCTCCCCTCAACATCAGACAGTTTTTTCTCCAAGATACTAAACTTCAATTTAAAATCCTCCAAATCCTGACGAGATTTGTCCCGAGCCTCGTGGGCAGCTGCAGCCGAAGCCTGCGAAGACTTATTAACCTCTCTTGCTTCCGAAACCTGCTCCTTCAAACGATCCACTTGAGATCGAAGAGACGAAAGCTCCTGCTTGGTTTTAGAACGAACATTTTCCTCGTTCCTCAAAGAAGCAATCTTGTAGGATCGAATTGTGACCCGAACGAGTCGTTCAGAAGAGATTTTATCAGTTTCAGAGGCGGAAACTAAGAAACCGACGTCGAAACAGCTTGAATATCACTTTAAACACTGATTGTATTAATCTGACGTTGTTTACAATCAAATCTCACACCGGCAGCACTTCGGTATGGAATACAAAAAACTGTTTCAAATGACATGCACACAACCCTATATATAGTGCTCTATGTTTCGCTTGAAATGAACATATCCTGTTCAAGCGAAACCCACTAAAACCAATTCAAGCGAAACCTAAACATAATGTTTTGTCTTCAAGCGAAAACAAACAATCTGTTTTGTCTTCAAGCGAAACCAACAATCTGATATGTATGAAGTGATGATGTCATTGTTGTGATGTCATCCTTGATGTCACACATGTAATGTCATCATTCTTAAAGATGACTTCATGCTCGTTCAGATCTGTAACGCAACCGAGACTCGATATAAGACGAATTCGACAGATGAATGCACCAACAGACTCCCCCTCAGATGTTGACGAGTCTTAAATGTCGAGTATTCTCAATCTTCAGTCTTTATCAGTCTCGTTTCTTTCTTAGCATATACCGGGATCTTCTCTTTGGCTCTAACCTCGTCAGACTCCCCCTCTCATCATGATGGGATCGCCGTCTGGAATTAGCTATCACCTTGAGATCAATCCCTGGCTTTATCTCTGTTTAAGCTCATCTCCTGCACAAATTTTCTTACCACCACATAAGTTTTTACTTAAATCAATAAGAAAAACTTACTGTTCCAAATCATTCAATCATAATAGATACATCAAGTTCAAATTAATGACCTTGATTAATTAAACAAACTTTTTCTTTCTCAAAACAAATTTCTTCTGTTAAACACACACTCCCAACCCTGTTCGTCAAGTTCAGCACTTGAAATTTTGAAAATCAGATTTTTAACATCAGTTGTCAAAAATCTTTTTGGATTTTTCAAAATTTATGCTAAAACACTCCGAAAATATTTTTGGATTTTTTTATAACAAAAGAATGCAGAAAAGAAATATTTACATACAATATTTTTGTGAGCTTGTATAAGAGGATCATATCAGTTTATATGACCAATCACTAGCACCGTTAAGCTTTAAACATTTTCAGCTCTAAGCGATTCACATTGATTGACGATATATTTGTCCACTTAAACTCAAACTAAAAACTTTCAATCTGCTTACCGATACTTTAAGGTATATTAAAATAGCACTAAGTTCTTATGGACCCCACGATCTCAGCATATCCCCTCATCATGCAATACACTGACTCAAGTAATGCCTTTAAACTTTTATCAACTGTGAATTGTGCGAAAACAAAGCAGAATGTTTAAACATTAACAATCAGGTCGATACTTCCGTATACGCAGAGAAAGTCCAATGTTTAAACAAAATAAGAAAAATAAAACAAGTTGAAGTTGTTTAGGCTTTAACCACCAGGTCGATACTCCCGTATACGCAGAGGTGATCCAAAGCTTAAACGAAACACCAAAGAAAATAAAGCAGAACGTTTAGGCAATAACATCCAGGTCGATACTCACGTATACGCAGAGGATGTCCAATGCTTAAACAAAATAAAGAAATAAAACAAGTTTAAATCTTCGCAAAATGAAATGCACAATCACAGCGATTTTTCAGCAAAGTTGTGAAAGTTCACAAACTTAACCAGTATTATGTCTTTCGACAATCAGCGATTACTGAGTAGGCACACAATCAAGGAAGACAAAACTAAGTACTATGCTTTCGACCTTGCTTCCCACTAGAACTAGGCTTTTTCATTTAAGTTTGTATCGTTATCGCAAATCTACTAGTCTAGCTGAGCCTATCGTCACATCTTTAGTGAGATCGCTTATCACATTTTATCTCTCCATTTCTTTAGCATGCTGTGACAGTCTAACTGATCTACTATCATTTCCTCTTTTTCACAACAAAACTCATTTTTTCATTTTCAATGTTTTTGGCATTTTCAAATTTTCTAATTTTTTTAAATTTTTACTCCCCCTAAAATCAAAATATGTTTCAATTTTGATTTTCTGGGAAAATTTGAAAACAAGCTGTACAAGAAATGTGACAACATAATGAGAATTACTTCAATTCTCCATTCGCTTGGCTTGAACAATCAGAACTCCCCTTGACAACAAAACATTTTCCCATAGTGATTTCAAAACACTTAAGTTTGTTTTAATCAAAATGGTTTTTCCGGAAAATTAGTTTTGCGTGTCATTTCACAAATTCGGGATTTCATCACCTTGTTCTCTTCAACCACTTGTAAAAACTAACATTTCTAAGTTCAATCCACAAACATCACTTGTAGAAAATCAAGTACAATTTAATGTCCCTGATTTACAACTTTTAAATCGAAATCACTTTCGTGAATTTCTCAAGAAATATGCCGATTCATGTTCCACGCTTACCACCCTGGGAACTCCGGCAAGTCAGGTTTTTCATTTAAACAGATTCACCCAAGCCTGACGGTCCTTGGGTGATTTTGAATTCTTGTTCAACAATGGTGGAAAATTTGCATCATCCATTGTTAGACCAGAATTCTCAGATTTTACCTCAACAACTAGCTCCTCTGGCTTTGAAGAACCAGAATCATTGCCTGAATGTGGCTTGTCTGACTTTGATGAGCCAGATTCATCGCCGACAAGTGGCTCCTTTGTTTCCACAGAAACAGATTCATCGCCAGAAAGTGAATTCTCCACTTTCGTTTTCTTTTTCCCCTCTTTCGTCCTCAGATTTGTATCTGATGAATGCGTTTTGCTTGATTTGTTGTTCTTTGGTGAGCAAGACGATTTATCAGAACTTTTATATGTTTTACCAGTTGTATCCGAGGACAAAATCCTTTCTAGATACTCTCTCGCTTTCTTCCTTTTCTTCCTCAGTCTGTCTTTTTGTCCATGTGAAAGTTTCACTTTCGGTTTTAGAACTTTCTGTTCTTGAACTTTAGGTTCTTGAACTTTCTGTTCCTTGGGCTTTGCTTTGACATTGACTGGTTTCTTTGCCATTTCCTGAGATTCAGCCCTCGATCTTCCCTTTGATCTCATTGGGCAATCTCTGGCAATGTGACCTATGATTTTGCAGTTAAAGCACCTCCTCGTCTCATAACTCCAACTTTGGCAGTTAACAGCAATGTGTCCTCGATAGGGCTGTAAACGAACCGAACGTTCAGCGAACAGTTCGTGAACCGTTCGGCGGGAAGTTCGTTTATGTTCGTTCGTTTAATAAACGAACGAACATGAACAAGAAATTCCATTTGATTAGTTAAATGAACGAACATGAACAAAGGTCTCGTTCGTTCAATTGTGTTCGTGAACGTTCGGTAAGGTGTTCGTGAACATTCGTTCATTTGCGTTCGTTTATGTCCGTATGTTCGTGTTTTAATTAAAGATTTTTATACTTTCATATATTTTATCTATACTTTTTTTATACTATTAAACTTTTATTTATATCATTACCCTAACAATTAAACTAGGAAACCCTCTTTCACCTTGTTTATGCACCATTTCCCTTTCTTTTCTCATTATTTACATCGACGAATATGATCTACCTCCGTTCCACAATAAGGGATTCAAGTTCTAGTGCTACTCTCTGGGCCATCCACCTTAATCCTTCATCGCGTTCGCCAAATTTATTTGTGTTCGTGAACCGTTCGTGAACACGCTCATTTCCTTAATGAACGAACACGAACATAAAATCTCGTTCGGTAAGTGTTCATGAACCGTTCGTGAACACATTTATTTCCTTAACGAACGAACACGAACAAGGCCTCGTTCGGTTCGTTTACAGCCCTAGTCCTCGAACACCACAAGTGTAACACACTCTGTTATCGTACCAATCACCACTTCGAGTCCAAACATTCAGATCATAGCATTGTTTGGCTTGGTGATAATCATTTCTCCTCCTAAAAGCTGGATTTGGCTTTGAAGCACTGTGGTCAAACCTGCACCACTCATTACCAACTATTTTTGAGTTTTGAGTTTTGATTTTTCAATTTTTGTGGTTTTTGAATGCGATTGGATGATTGAACTGATGAGCTTTTATTCTTGTTTTGACCATTTTCTGAATTTTTTATTTTTTGTTTCTGTTCCACTTTCTTCTTCAAAGGTATTTGCGTAGAGCATTCGCCCTTTTCAGTCGATTGCAGAACAGTTTCTTGAAAGTTTTCTTTTAATTTCAAAAATATTTTCATTTTCTCATTTTCAGCATCAGACTCTGACTCAGACTCATCTGCTGAAAAAAACTCTTCATTTTCATCATCAGTTTTATCATCACAATCTTCAACTTTGACTTTGTCAAAGTTTGTGACATTGTCACTTATTGGAACAGAATTGATAGGTTTTGGACAGGGGAACACAGATAAAGTCATAAAACCTTTCAATTTCTTTTCAAGCTCATCAATTTTGTTCCTTGAATTCTCAGCTTCATTTTCAAGCTGAGATATTCGTTCAAGATGAGACTTGATTGTTTTTTCGTTTTCAATTTTAATGGTTTCAAGAACAGATTTTTCATTTTCCAAAACTTTTAACTGTTCTTGAAATTTTGTTTCATTTGCTTTCAAATTTTTGTTCTCCAGCTTTATCCAGAAATCTTCATCTTCTGAAGATTTCTTTTTGCTTTCAAAATCCTTTTCTTTCTCTTTAAAAATCTTGTTTTCTAATGTCAAACTGTTCAAATCATTTAACAGTTTGTCATTTTCATATTTCAACCTCTCACAATTTTCCTGCAAATCAAAAATATATTTTTTATCAGCTTTCTTCTCGTCCTTCATAACTGAAATTTCTTCAGTCTGTTCCTCTCCCACTTGGACACCTTTACTCTTGCTCTTCTTTAATATTGATTTTCCACTTTGACTTTTCTTCTTCTCAGCATTTCTCTCCATCTGTTCTTCAAGTTTCTGAATGAATTGACCAATTGTCAATCCAGAGTATTCTCCAGTTCTTTTTAAATCCAAAAGATATGTACCCCATTCTTGTTGAGGTATGGAATTGGCTAATCTCTCAACCCATTCATTTGGACTTTTCTGAATACCCTTCTCAGACATTGAGCGAACAAGATGGCTATACCTCTCAATGATACTCTTTGTACTTTCTCCTGGACAACCTGAAAACGATTCAAATTCTTTCTTTAATACATTTATTCTATTAATTGTTTCACTAGTCATATTAAAGAAATTTAAGTCCATGATTCGGAAACACGTTTATCGAGACAGTCCCGTTAAGTGAGATAACTTGTTCAAGCGAATACACCTGCAAAAAAAACAATACATCAAGCAAAAACAACTTTTTAATTATCCGACAACTCGTGATGATTCACATGGACTTCGGTATTCACATTTACCAACAATGATTTAGAGATTATAAAAAGTGGTCAACAAACTGTGTGAACTAAATTCTTGTAACTTGAACCTTTTGAAATATTTCACGTGACCTGACAACAACTTTACCTGCAAACACTTATCAACTAACATGCAAACCAATAATCTCTATTTAATGATCACATGCACCACTTTGAATCACTTAATCAAACCGATGCAATCCTGACACAAGTCACATGATCTTGTTTAATGTTTTCACACAACTCGATGTACATACTTAAATGAACAAGTGATTCAAGCGGTTAGTTCAAGCGAGAGGTCGATGATGTCAGCAAGATCAACACGTATTTTTAAGCAAACTGCTGATTTCAAGCGAAAGCCTGTGTTTCGCTTCAAACTGCACCAAATTTTCAAGCGAACCCTGATATTTCAAGCGAAAGCCTGATGATGTCAGCAAATGTCGAACCAATTTCAAGCGAAAGTTCAATTTGAATAAATTTTAAGCCGATTTTAGTTCCGAAACTTTCCAGGATTTGATAAAACATGATTACGCACAAGATGTGTAAATTTGAGCCGATTTTATCCGTGAAAAAAATTTAATTTTGAAAAGAATGGTGTAGAAATCAGAAAAAGTGATGAAAACAGGCTGTTTTGGCAAGATCTCTTCCTCCTGAGCTCTGATACCACTTGTAGGATCGAATTGTGACCCGAACGAGTCGTTCAGAAGAGATTTTATCAGTTTCAGAGGCGGAAACTAAGAAACCGACGTCGAAACAGCTTGAATATCACTTTAAACACTGATTGTATTAATCTGACATTGTTTACAATCAAATCTCACACCGGCAGCACTTCGGTATGGAATACAAAAAACTGTTACAAATGACATGCACACAACCCTATATATAGTGCTCTATGTTTCGCTTGAAATGAACATATCCTGTTCAAGCGAAACCCACTAAAACCAATTCAAGCGAAACCTAAACATAATGTTTTGTCTTCAAGCGAAAACAAACAATCTGTTTTGTCTTCAAGCGAAACCAACAATCTGATATGTATGAAGTGATGATGTCATTGTTGTGATGTCATCCTTGATGTCACACATGTAATGTCATCATTCTTAAAGATGACTTCATGCTCGTTCAGACCTGTAACGCAACCGAGACTCGATATAAGATGAAGTCGACAGATGAATGCACCAACAAATCTCACACTCAAACTTGCGGCAATTCGATTCTGATCCAACCCAGCGGTTATAGGTTTCCACCACCAGAGAGTTCGATTGAGCTTGGTTCCGCATCAGAGCACTTCCGAGCTCCGGACCACTCATATTCCTGTAATACGCATGCTCAGCAGGAGTCCCAAGATGAAACAAAGCCATTTTTGCCGATAAAGCGTACACAATCATGTCCTTATTCGGCAGCGACCATTCAGGGACATACTTCTCCAGAGCGAGAGCAAAGTTCACGTCCATAGCTTCACCCGAACCTAGCTTCCGACATATAAAAACGGCTTCAGTTTCGTACCATAAAGGGGAGGAAGATGCACTATCCCCACCACCAATCGGCTGAGGACTTGGCCTTGAAACGTTAGAAGCGACCCCGGTCGTAGGCTTACCTGAAGGAGAAGGTTAAATTTTTTTGAAGGGCGAAGGATCAGGCATATGTACGTCCTCAATCACCTTGGTAGTTGGCCCACCAAAGGATAGTGGGTTCGGTGGAAGATTGACCAGTTGATCTCTCGGGGTCTTGCCGCCATGAAGATGGGCGTCCAAGTTCTCCAAAAAGCCCCCAGCAGTAGAGAACCCGGTGACCTGATCGACCTCGTCGTCATCCAACGTGATCGTTTTAAAATCTAGTTTCTTCTTTTTCAACTGTTTCGGACCCGAATCAGGTTTGGAAGAAGTGGTCCGTCTTCTTTTCAAACTAACTTTGGGACGCTCCTCAGCTCCATCATCACCTTCATCTTCTTTTTCAACATTCACTCCTTCATCTTCGACAGAAAGATGCTCCGAGCCGTATATAACAAACTTGGAACCAGACCCTTTCGTTCCGCTCGAACCAGTCTTTTTTCCTTTATCACCACCAGCCACTGCTGCCGCTTGGGCCAAAGCCAAGTTCATTGTCCGAGCAGAAGGAGCTGAGCCCGAACCTCCTTGGCTAGCTGAACCTCCCTGATCAACCGGGGTCGTTGGCTCTCGAATCGGATAAAGATTTTCTTGCACGACGCTCAGATACGGAGGATCGCCTTTCAGTGTCTTGGTGGCTCGAACATCAAGTTCAGTGGAATCGAAGGATTTCAACCTCAGAGCTTCTTTCAAACCCATAGCTGCACAAAACAAACATGTAATAATATTCATAGTCTCGTATGATCGAAAGCATCCGGTACATATATATAAAAAAAATGAGTAAATGAATGATGAATGGTACGAGAAACATTATAAAAACATAACTAACCCTCTCCATTCCACTTAAGGGTTGGGTACCATTCCGGTTCGGCCCAAATCGTTCTTATCCGTCCATGACGAGAATGTGTTCCGGATACTTTTGTACGCGCCCGACTTCCTTGATCAAAGCTTCATATAAATTTCTATTGAACTCAAAGTCTTCAGGAAGAGGGGGTGGAAGGCGTGACTTTTTCAGTCTCCATGACATCTCGGTCGGAACGCATCGATCATCAACCAGGAAGAAACGGTCTTTCCAATCTTTTAAACTGGTAGTAATCCACGTATAACAACAGGCATTCTTATTCCTAACTTCGAAGGTATACCAACTACCGGACCGATTCAACTTGTAAAAAGCCCGGAACACATCCAAATCCGGGTCGGAGTCCAAACCACGACAGGCCAACTCAAAATGGCACACCTTGGCTAGGCCAAAGGGGTTCATTTGAGAAAGGTGAACCTCATGAAATAAAAGAACGTCGACCAAGAACTTCGTCAGAGGAAGACGATAATTGCAGTAGTCGAACATACGAGTATAAACCCCTATCTTCCCCGGAACAAAAGGGTAAATGGGCTTATCCTTTTCGGGAAGAACATGGTGTAAGGAAGCAGGAATTGCATATTGATCCACATACCATTTTAAGCCATTTTTATTCAAAGTATTAAAGCAACCAGACAAGTTGTTTTTATTCGCCATTGTATAAAGAAGACACTAACCTGAGAGATGAACTATGTTCCGTATCAGAGAAAAAGAAGAGGAAGGAGAAGAAGTAAAAGGTAAAAGTGAAAAACTTTTTCCCTTTTTTTATAGAGGAACCTCCACCGCCTCAAAACAACCAATCAAGTGTTGACACGTCAAGATGGGTGACGCACGTCAAAGGTCACATCGATTGGGGTAAAATTAGGATAACCGACGATCACCAAAAAACATCAAGGTCACCGCCAAATTTCAAAATTTGAAAAATCAGCGAAACCAGCGGCAAATAAAGGCCCCGAATCACCAGAAACTTCGCCACTTAGTTCGAAGCTTTTGCTGAACAAACACTACGAACTAGGGGGACTTGATGAGGATACGTCCTTGGTCGGACCGAATGTCTAGCGAACACCAAACCGAACCAAAAGCCTAAAGGAATGGACGTATCTAGGACCATAGACGAAGCGACCCAACTCCTTGATCCGGCATAACTAACCAGGGGTCCACAACTTTAACCGCCATGACAATGACTGGTCCGACCCTAACTAACTCACCACGTCAGCATACCCAAAAACTATAAATACCCCGCCAAGATCTCCAGCAAGGGGTAATCGCTACTTTCTCTCTCTAAAATCTTCCTCTCTCTTTTCCTGACATATTCTCTCCTCACAAATACTTATTCTCACGCCCGAGCTTGGTCTCAGAGAGGCGCCCCTCCCTGTGACGAGGCTAACGGTGTGTTTCTTCCTTGTGATCTTGCAGATTCTTGCCAGGTCACCTGAAGCTTTACTCTGACCAGGTCGGACAAACTGATTTTGAGTCTTCACTACAAAAACTATGGTACACAGTGCCGGACACAGGATTTTTTTTTCAATGGAGTCCAGTTTTTTTGATACTCGGATGTTTTACACCCAAACGATAGAATTTTCGGGTTGGTCGTCGTTTGGGTCGGGTCGGGATGATTTATTGAGTGTGGAACCTTTAAAAAAGACAAATAAATAACAAAACAACACATGTCTAATCACAAAGGCAGAAATTGAGTAAATCAAAAGAGTTGAAGTGTTTATATTACATTAAAATTATTTATTGATTGATAGTGTATGACACAACTTACATCCTATGTTTAATAAAACCTTCTGGGGTAGCCCAGTTGGCCAGCCTCACCCACCCTCTCCCTAGAGGTCCTGGGTTCGAATCTTTGTGTCCGCATCCCACGACCAAGCTCTTCGCTCTCGGTTGGGTATTCACCCCCAGACAGCTATGGGGCTAAGCTAGCTTGTGGAGTGTGATCACTCCAGCGGTTGGGAGGACCGTGGAATATCCCCCCCCCCCTCCTATGTTTAATAATAATAATAATGATTAAAATTATTTGCTGTGTATGACACAATTTACATCCTATGTTTAATAATAATAATAATAATAATGGTGGTTTAATTTCAACGCACAGTTAAACGGCTTGTATTAGGCTTGAATCTATGACCTTTTGTTAGTAAACAAGGGATTAACCACTACAACAGCTTTGTTTTTGATACTATAGGGTCCAACTAAATATTCTTATGGAGTCATTAAAAAAATTAATATAATTTCAACTAAATTTGTTAAATCTAATCTAACTTTCTATATCCTGCGTGTTGTGGTGTATAAGAACATGAAGTTTAATGAAGAATACTTTTAGAATTACAAAACTTCTAAAAGTTTTAAATTATTTTTACCGAAGAGTTAATAGCCAAAATGGTCCCTGAGGTTTGCTCACTTTTGCCACTTTAGTCCAAAACCCAAATTTGTTACATCTGGGTCCCCGAGGTTTGCATTTTGTTGCCATTTTAGTCCAAATTTCAAAAAAGTCAAAATTTGGCTGGATTTCTTACTGATTTTTGTCCTTTTCCTCATTTCTCCTAGGGGCAAAATTGTCATTTTGTATTATTATAAAGTAATTTATATTAAAAATCAATTATATATAATATCTATATATATATACACCCACACATCTCTCTCTCTCTCTAAAAAATCAGACATATCTCTCTCTCTCTCTCAACATGTCACCACCGTCGGCACCACCATCAAACACCACCACCACCGTGATGAGAACCGTCAAACAACATCGCCGCCGTCGGCACCACCGTCTCTCTCTGATCCCGATTTATTTTCACCAGTAAACACCCACTTGTTTTCCCCATTTTCCTTTATCTCTTAGAAGAATTGATTATGATGAAGACGATGACGGCACAGTAGTGGTCGACGGTAGCGACTCCCGGCGACCGTCGGGTGGTGATTGGTGAGGATGACTGATGTTTTTGATGATGATAATGTTGACAGGGACTACCGCCACCACCACCGATTCTCTGTCTCTCTCCTTCACCCACCACCATCTACCAGACTACCGCCACCACCACCGTCTCCAACAACACCACCCCCACCGGAACCCTAACCCCAACAACCCAAATCAGCAAGCAACACCATTAAACCCGCCACCGTCACCATCCACAACCTGATCAAAGAGATTAGAGCGATTTACCTTCGAATCGGTGGTGGATCTGAAGCAAACCCAGATGGTGATGATGATGATGATGATGATCTTGGCGGCGACGGTGGTGTTGGTGATGATGATGAGAGAGACGGTGGTGTTGATGATGATGATGATGATCTTGACGGTGGTGTTGATGATGATGATGATCTTGACGGCAGATGGTGGAGACGATGGCGGTAGAGGATCTGAAGAGAGAGAGAGAGAGACGGTTAATGATGATGATCTTGACGGCGGCGACAGGAGACGGTTGATGATGACGATGATCTTGACGGCGGCGACGGTGGTGTTGGTTGGGGACGGTGGCGGTGGTTGGGGATGATGTGGGGGTTGTGGTGGTGTGGTGGTAGTTTAGAGAGAGAGAGAGAGAGAGAGGCAGAGTGAGATGAGAGAGAGAGAAAGAGGTGTTTGGCAGTGGCATTACATATATATTATATATAATAATTCGAAATGACCAAAATGCCCCTAGGATAAGGACAAAAAACCAGATTTTAAGTTGGTGAATCTGACCAAATTTGGGATTTGGACTAAAATGGCAACAAAATGCAAACCTCGGGGACCCAGATGTAACAAATTTGGGTTTTGGACTAAAGTGGCAAAAGTGAGCAAACCTCAGGGACCATTTTGGCTATTAACTCTTTACCGAATTATGTTTGTGAAAGATTGTAAAAACTAATAACTATATTTTCAAAGACCTCACTCTCATTTTTTTTAGGGATATTGGCCTTTAAGAATCCCTAATAGATGTCATTATCTATTGGTAGTCTCACATTTTTTTTATTTCTTCTGACAGTCCTACCTTTCAACTATTTATCTCTACTAGTTCTCAGTTAAAAAAACTTAATGGAGTTAAGTTTTGTTTCGGAATTACATACTTACTTTTTAGGACTTTGGATCAGAACGAGGATACGAGTCTACTGGCGTAAAACTTACCTCGAAACGGTGCTCCAAACGACTTGATTTTGTTAATTGGAAGTTTAAACACCCGAATTGAAGCACTGTTTCATCATTTGGAGCACAATTTCAAGGCAAGTTTTATGCCATTTGACTCGTATCCACGTTCTGATCAAAAAGCCCTAATACGCCAGTTTGTAATTCGGAAAAAAACTTAACTTCGTTAAGTTTTTTTAACTGAGAACCAGTGGAGGAGGAAAAATAGTTGACGGTGAGACTGTCAGAGGGAATAAAAAAATGTGGGACTGCCAATGGCCAACGACGTCTAGTATGGATTATTAGAGGCCAATATCCCCATTTTTTAACATGTAGCACCAAATTGTTCTGGAAAAATCATCCACACCAGTTAAAAAAATACTTAGCTCCTTCTCGACTAATGACTCTATAAGGACCCCAAATATCCAAATGAATCAAAAAATAAAACCCGTGGGGCACAACAATATGTTTGTATTGATGTTTGATGCGTTTTTTTGATTATATGAATTTTAGCTTGATTATCCTTTGTTAACATGATCCAACCCGATTTAACCCGTTACGAATTGAAAAAAAATATTATATAGCTAGGGGTCTAAAATTCTTAAAAATTTTTCGCTCTCATAGAAAAAAATTCTTGGGTCCTCCACTGAGATATACACCCACCCAGATCTTTACGTGTAACCCAATACTAATTTATCATATTCCATTTTCACTCCAGACCTAACATCTCCCACCAAGTCGTCTCCCTCCCCACCATCACCCTTTTTTTTCCTCTCTATCACTCTCAAACCCCATATCTTACGAAAATAAGCTTGAAAAGTGTTTAGAATAGAGATAACGACGTCAAAATGTCCAATAGTGATCTAAAACCCACTCAAACAAATGCAATAGCTCAGATGCCACTTACAGGTCCAAAGGTATCTCACAAGGATAAATACCAACTAGATCCTGCCTATACCCGACCAATTGCCATACAAGGGTATAAGACAAGATTTTACAACCGGGTATGGGACTGAGATTAGTCATACCCTGCCTATACCCGACCAATTGCCATACCTTGAATTAGGATTTTGTAAAGGATTGAAGACGATGACCGAAAGTGCTGCTATTAAGTTTGATATCGAGGCTGTCGCCGCTTGGGAGTCGCTGCTTTCACCCTCACGGTTTCGATCGTCCAGGTCCTTCATTCCCCTCCTCCCCCCAATTTTGAATTTTACATCTTTTTTATTTATTGATTCGTTGATACGTGGAATTGATCATTGTGATGCTAGTTTATAGATCAATTTGTTGATTTCATGAATCGTGATGGAAATGTGTTTTCGTAAAGCTGTTATTTCATAGTTTTGTCTCGTTTCCGCTTGGTGCAATTGTTTGTTTGTTTCTCCTTGTTAATATTTAGGACTTAATTTTATGCAACACTGTAAATTTGGATCTTTTCCTTAACATGCTGACTTTTGTTGTCATACTCTCTTATTTATGATCATTAGCAAGACCTTGTCATATTCATGTTGAGAATATGAGGCACAATTAGTTATATAAATCAATGTTATGAAAACACCTCTATTTTTCTGCAAAAAAAAAAAGTGTATATCTAGGGTTGTAGGTGTTATTACCCGGTAAATACTATTTTGACATTTTATATACCTTTATGAAAACAAAAGTAAGGTTAGTTTCTCATGACTTATATACCTTTATAGATCGGTAGCATTTGATACTGGGTGTATTCGGTACTGATTCCTGTTTTCGGTACCAGTATGGTTATGGTATCAATTTACCCTGTATTTCGGTACCGGTGTTGGTTCGGTACCGAACGAGTAACGTGCTCATCCCTAAATTGGCACATAGTCAAATAATAGCCGGTGATGAATTCATACATGCAATCAAATGATAATATTTGTCATGTCACACGTGTAAATTATATATATATATATATATTAAACCCATTAAGTCTAACCGCTTTGCAAATCAATATTCACCGTCGGATCATGCTGAGATAAAATCAATCTCAGCCGTTTAAACTCCCAAAAATAACCGCTCTAATGGCGGTTCACAGCGGTTTCTTTAACAGGTGGTTTTCGCCGCCTTTTCCTGCCCATGATCTCCATGTTTACCTGCTATTATATACAGCCGTAACCACTCCCAATTCCTAAAATAAAGGGTAGTGGTATCTGAAATTCAGCAAGAAGTGGGCTATAAAGTTCAGCAAATAAACTGCACGACATGTAACTTCAAATGGATATAAAAATAACACACAGTTCCTATTAAAGTGGGTAGTGGGCATACTTGCAGTTATTGATGTTCCTATATAATACCAGTGCTATGGATTTATTTGTCTAGCATACTCAACATGGAGCAGAAGATCAATACTCAAGAACTGCACTCGACAAGACACCCAATGCTGGAACACATGACCTGCAAATGAAGCTTAAATTGTTCATACTTCCGTTAATATTGGTTTTGTTTCTTTAACATGCGTTATGTTTTGCAAATTACAGAAACCTAATCAGCAATAAACACATCAGTAGTTCTCTAATCAGTTTCTTTCTTTGTGTAGGTGGTAGCTATGATGGAACTCTTAGCAGATATATTATTGTGTATAATTATCTAGTTTCCATATTTATAGGATAGGCTGTCATATATCTGTCATGTAGTTTACCCTATATAATGGGTCCTGATTCTTGAATGTATGACACAGAGAAATACACAAACCTTTATGGTATCAGAGCTACGGTTCTGCAAACCCTAACTCTCTTCAATTTTCTTCTTTTCTTCTTCTCAACCCTAGCTCAGCCGTCGACCACCATAACTAAGACAACAGAATCATCTTCTGAACCACCCAAACCAACTTCCCTACACCCAACCTACTCTGTTACAAATATTCATACCAAAATCAGAACCCTAGATGGCACAGCCGTAACCTATTCATCCTGGTCCAAACTGTTCAATCTTCACGTCGTAGCCTATAAGGTTGCAAACCACATTGATGAGACACCAGCCCCCGATAAAACCAATCCTGATTACCCGTTGTGGAAAGAGTTGGATGCTCTCGTGCTCCAATGGATATACAGTATTGTTTCAGATGATCTCTTGGACCGGATCTTGGAGACTAATTCAACGGCTCGTGATGCATGGGTCAAGTTAGAAAAAATATTTTTAAGCAACAAGAAGGCGAGGGCTGCAGCCCTCGAAACCCGTTTCTGCAACCTAACCCTTACAGCATGTTCTTCATTGGATGACTATTGTAAACAGTTGAAAAGCCTGGCCAATCAACTTGCTGATGTAGATCATTCAGTCTCCGATTCCAGACTTGTTCTCCAACTAATTCGCGGGTTACCCGCTGAATACAGTACCACGGCCTCCTTCATCAACAACCGTGATGCTGACTGGGATCTGGCCATCAGCCTGTTACACGATGAAGCTATTCGGATTGACGCTCAGAAGGGGTCATCAACCTCTGTCCTTCTCGCACCAGCTACCGCAGCCCCAGCCTAACATTCTGCTCAGCCTTCGGGTCATTCAGCCGTTGCCGACCAGTCCCAAGACCCAGGCCAGTCTTCATACCGAGGTCGGGGCTGGGGTCGTGGAAGAAACAACAGATGCGGTCGATCGCGTGGTGGCCGGTCCTACTACTCTGGGAACGGGTATTCTCCTGCACCACCATCTTACCCAAATTGGGCCTGGTGGACTCCACCGCCTTGTCCTTACCCGACCCAGAATACATGGAGGCCCAATACTACTTTCTCACCACAGCAGCCTGCTACTCAGCAACCACAGGCTCACTTTACAGGGTCTCCACAACAGTATCAGTCACCGGGTCTCACTTATGATGCCCTCAGTCCATCAGACCTAAGTGCAGCCTTTGCTCAGATGCAGCTTCAGCAACAAAATACTTCTTGGAACCAAGATATCATGGACACTGGGGATGGATCACACGTCACCCGTGATCAAGGTAAAATCATTCTCCCTGATTCATCTACTGTACGCAGTTCAATTTTAGTAGGCAATGGCAATTGTGTACCAATCCAAGGATCTGGTACAGGCTTTCATACACTACCTAACCGTACCTATATCTTACCCAACGTCCTTTACAGCCCTCATATCATTAGAAACCTTATTTATGTTCGTCGTTTTACACGAGACAATAATGTTTCCATTGAATTTGACCCGTTTGGTTTTTCTTTGAAGGACCTCATCACTAAACGGACTCTCTCTCGCCATAACAGCACCGGGGATCTCTACCCATTCACACCACCTCAACTGCCTCCTCAAGCTTGTTTTATTGCATCACCTGCTCTTCCTTGGCACGATAGGCTTGGTCATCCAGGGGCTCAAGTCTTAGACATTTTAAGTCGTACTTTTCATTTTTCTTGTAATAAAGACAATATGTCTAATCTTTGCAATTCTTGTCAATTGGCGAATAGTAAACGTTTACCTTTTCATGCATCTAATTCATTTACTTTTGCTCCTTTTGACATCATACACTGTGATTTATGGACCTCACCTATCCCAAGCAAATCCGGTTATAAGTATTACATGGTGCTTATTGATAATTTTTCACATTTTGTGTGGGTGTACCCGTTGAAATTTAAATCTGAAGCTTTTCCAACCTTTACTAAATTTCACCGACTAATTCTTACCCAATTTGATCGACACATTAAAACTTTTCAGTGTGACCTTGGGGGTGAATTTGACAATCACGCCTTCAAGAGTTTTGCATCTCATCATGGCCTTTTGTTTCGTTTCTCTTGCCCACAAACATCCTCCCAAAACAGACGTGCCGAGCGGATGATTCGTCGCCTAAACGACATCGTCCGAGCCTTGTTAATCCATGCCAATCTCCCACCAATCTTTTGGGTCGAAGCCTTACACACCGCCACACACCTTCACAATATTCTCCCGACCAAATGGTTAAACTTTTATACGCCCACCTTTGCTCTTTACCTCCGCCATCCAGACTACGAGCACTTACGTGTGTTCGGGTGTGCGTGCTACCCTAACACCTCCGCCACTCAGCCTCATAAACTTCACTCACGGGCTATTCGGTGCATCTTCCTCGGTTATCCTCCCGATTTTCGAGGCTACCGGTGCTTTGATCCCACAACCGGTAAAGTCCACATTTCTAGACATGTCACCTTTGATGAACATGTCTTCCCCTACTCCATGCCTCACACCCCTACTACCTATAAGTTCCTTGATGACCAACTACCCCTCGGTTTCACTTTCCAACAACCCATCAAACCACCATCACTAGTTACCCCATTCCCATTCCACTACTCCCGTAGACCCAGGCCCAACCCACCACCTCAGTCCGCTTCTACCCAGCCCAATCCACCATCTCAGCCTAACCAACCTACGGCCAGCCCCGCCTCCGGCCCTCAGCCATCACTGCCCGCTGCACCGGGTAACCCACCACCTGATACGTGGTCGAAAACCGGTGTTCGTTTATGCCTAAGTTCATGTTTTTACTTAACTTTTTATTTCGAATAGCCAACTTTTGATTAGATACTTGTTTTGCAGGTTTAGCAGAGTTTAAGGAGCTTTTCGGGAGCTTTACGGGTCACCGGAGTGAAAACTGGACCACCAGAACGCGAAACGGGTCAACTGGGAGCTCAAGACACGAAAAAACAGGAATTGAAGAATTGGAGCACCGTCGCCGACGACCTACAGGCCCATCGGCGACGCCCTGTGGAGATCACCGTAGCCTGTTTTGGCCGTAGACAGCTAAATAGGCCGTCGGAGGAAAAACGAACAAGCACATACCGTCGGCGACGGTCCAAAGACCCGTCGGCAACGGTGTCTCAATATGCAGTCGCGATCAGTTTGTTTTTGGGTGTTTGACGAATTAAAACAAAATTTTCACCATCAATTCGGGGGTTACACTTACTTTGAAGTTTTGAAGCACATCTTTGAGCCAATACTCATGATCTATCACCTTCCATTCCATCCAACATCATCTAGACAACCCGAATCAAGAACGAATTCAATATCTACATTCTTGATTCTAAACCCTAGCTCCATCCATCGATTCATCCGTTCATCATCATTACCTACCTAAACCCTAAACCTCATCATCCATCATTCTCAAGGCTTCAAGATGTTCAACTTCAAGCTCTCAACATCCGGTGATCAAGCTCTTTCGATCATGCGCGGCTAATTCCTAGGAGGTTTCACCCCGGTGTAGACTTTTGTAAGATTTAGGGTTTATTATGTTTTGATAATTGTTTTGTGACAACTTGAAGTGCATTTGAATCTTAGACAATTGTCCTACGTTGGTATTGAATTTGCAAACTGCCGAGTGAATGATTAAATTTGACTTTGTGAAATGAATACACGTATATATGCCTTGTCTTTTGGTAGGATTTGCTAGTCCAAAGTAACGAAGTGTATCATGGTCCGTTTTTTATGACGTTGATAGTGATTGACACCTACGCTTTGTTATTGCGACCCGTTAATGAATTATTTTAAGTAAAGCTAATTAAAATACATAGTAACCCTAAGTCTTGCATTAGGTGAAACCGGGTGTGAACCTTGTTTTCTTATCATTGTTCAATCAATCAATTTTAATTCTTGCAATTTGTTAATCACTAGTAGTTAATCCATTCAATCATTTTAGTAATTCTAATTCACATCTTTCAATTAAACAAAAATACAAAAATATATCATAGCAAGCTTCATAAGTGTGACATCTTTTCATAATTCAATCGAATCCATTCGCAGACCACATACTCTTCGTGGTTCGACCCCTTACTACCACTAGCTATTTGTTAAGGGTAATTTGGGACTATAAATATTATCTTTGACCGGAGCGCGACACTCCGATCAAATTTTGGCGCCGCTGCCGGGGAGTGCGTGCGCTTTGTGTTTGGATTATTGTTTGAATTTCGTGATTATTTGTTTAAATTACCTAGTTTCTTTTCTCACTTTGTCTTTTTCCTTGTTACGCGGGTGTGTTACTTGTGCAGGTTACAGGTAGTGTATGCATACGCGGAACTCCGGGAGGACTTCACCTTTAGTCTACGAACCGGAAATCGAAAGAGTAGCAAGAAGAAACTTAGCATGCCGGTTAGAGGCAACACTTGCTTCTAATCAGACCAACCAAACACCACAACTCACACCGACCATTGAAACCGATTCAATGGCGAACCAAAATTCCAACCAAAACTTCAACCAAAACCAAAACCCGAACCAATTTCAATACCGAAGCAACTTCAATCCCGATCCAAATGTTCAACCTATGCCTCAAGAACGACCGGGTGGAAATAACAACACCGGACCACCCACACCACCGTTTCAAAACCAAAATCCCAATAACACCCAACGAACACCCCAACAACAAAACCTTCATCGACACAATTCCTTACCTATCAATCTTGATGACCGGAATGTCAATTCCGATCGTCGAGGTAATCGAGATCGTGGCAATCCGGCGAACGAAGACCCTTTCTTCAACATAGACGATTTGAGGAATGCCATTCCCGATGACGAACCATATAGTGTTCCCGGTTATCAATCACCGGAACATGTGAGCATAGATACGGAAAATTCAGACGATGGGGGATATTATGATGATCGGGTTAACGACGAGGAAGATTGGGGATACGTGAATAGGGGAAATGTCTACAATGCAAGAGGTTTTGAAGATAAAGAGTTCGGCTATCAAAATGCCAACTTTGTGGGGGATGATGATTATGGGTACGGGAACATGAGAAATGATGGTTACGGAAACAACCGTCAACCATGAAACAATAACCAACGGAACCGAGATGATGGGTTTTACAACAACAACAATAACAACAATGGTAACCCTAATCGGATTCCTCGTTTCGTGGGAGGTGGTAACCAAAGAGGCAACCAAGGTAGAAATCAAGGTGGGGATAGAAGAGGTGACCGAAGAGACTATCGAAGACCGGTCGATCAAGAGGTTAACGGTCCACAACGTCGTCAACAACCTCCACGGGGAGTGAATAACCGTTTTCGACCGGTGGTCACCCAGAATGATTCACCGATTGTGTGTGAAAGAAGAATGTTCGATTGTAAACCGCATTACAACAATATACTTCCCCATTTCAACCGGTGGTCTAATGATGAACCGTATACACACTTGGCGGAATTTTCATCGATATGCAACACGATTGAGGGACACAACTTCGCATTAGAGGAGGTCAAACTTCGCTTGTTCCAATTTTCATTGAAAGTCAAGGTAAAACAATGGTTTCTCACACTTCCGGCGAATAGCATCCGGACATGGGGAGAGATGCAACAAGTCTTTTTAGACGAATACTATTCGATGGCGAAGACCGACGACGCTAGGGATGAAATAAGGTCGTTTCGGAAACTATCGAGTGAATCGTTACATGAAGCATTCACTCGATTCAAAGAATTGATGCGGAGATGCCCACATCACAAATAGAAAAGTGGGAATTGGTGAAGTGCTTTGTACGTGGTTTAGATGACGCGACATGGAACCGCCTCGAGTCGACGAGCAACGGGACTCTTTTGAGCAATCATGAGGATGACGATTGGGAATTTCTTGAGCGGATGAGCAAAGAGTCAAAAGAGAAGGAATAGGCCGATAGAGCTAAGAAACATCCAGTTTCCCGGTCACTTCCCGATCTTGATTCTAAGGATCGAATCTCCACCTTAGAACGGGAAATGGCTCGTATGAAGAAGAAGGAGGTGAACGCGGTACAATTCGTGGTATGTGAAGAGTGTCGAGATATTGGGCATAAAACCGAGAAATGTCCAACGGGGTCGAGTGACTACACTAAGGAGGTAAACCAAGTGTATGGGGATCGAAAGCAATATGACATGAACTCCAACACTTACCATCCGGGCTTGAGAAATCACCCTAACTTCCGGTATGGTAATGCCTCGAATCAAATGAACCCGAATTTTCAATCGGGTAATCAAGGAGGTCAAGGTGGGTCATCATACAACAATCGTCAAGGTGGTAACCAAGGGGGTTACCAAAGGAATTACAACCAAGGTGGTAATCAAGGGTATCAAAACCGTGAAGGCAATTATCAACGAGATTACAACCAAGGAGGAAATGGGGGTGGTGCATCAAACTCCCAAGGTGATGATTCGATAAGTTCGAAATTTGATGCCATCATGAATGCTGTGAGTAATCTTACTAGCTCACAACAAGCTCTCACTAATTCGCAACAAGCTCTTACTAATTCATATCAAGAGTTCAAAGCCGAAGTAAAGAAAGAGTTTGAAGTGAAGGATAAGTCTCAAAAGGCATTAGAGAAGCAAGTGGGGCAACTTACTTAAGAGATGGCTCAAATTCGTGGAAGTGGAGGAGGACTTCCAAGTGATACCACGGTGAACCCTAAGCATCAAGGGTCGAACTCGAGGAACACACGCGAGGTACCAATTAATAAAATTACCTTACGTAGTGGTCGAGTCCTAGATAATGGTGTTGAGCCACCACCCGAGTTTGTTGAAGGGGTGGTGGAAGATGCGAGTGATGATGAAGGTAATAATGGTCAAACGGTTCAAAATAAAAATGATCTAAAAATAAATAAAAATACACCCGTGGTGACCGTTCCCGTCCTAAAGGCTAAGGAAAAGGGTGTGGAGGTTAATACTGCCCCTTATCCCGAAGCTCTATTGGGACCATCTAAGAAAGTGGTAAACAAACGAGGCCCACAACAAGAAGAGATGTGGGAAATTTTTAAACAAGTCAAAATCAATTTACCACTCTTAGATGCAATTAAGCAAGTACCTTCGTATGCTAAATACTTGAAAGATTTATGCACCCAAAAGCGAACTCACAAGTTTCCTAAGAAACTTGATTTAACCGAAAATGTGAGTTCGATTCTTTCGGGTGCACTTCCACCAAAACTTCAAGATTCAGGGGTGCCCATTATTTCAAAACAAGTTGGGGAATTCAAAATGACTCGGGCACTTTTGGATCTTGGGGCAAGTGTGAGTATCTTTCCGGGTAGTTTATATGACCAATATGATTTTGGTCCACTTCAAGTGTCTAACACCACAGTGGTGTTAGCCGACTTGACCCCTAAACTACCCCGTGGGATAGTCACGGATGTAATAGTCAAGGTCGAGGACTTTTACTATCCGGTGGACTTTCTTGTATTAGATTATGTCTCTTTGGACCGAACCAAGCAACCAACGGTGATTCTCGGTCGACCATTTTTGGCAACATCGAATGCCCAAATTAATTGCAAATTGGTCATAGTCGACATGACTTTTGGTAACCGTCGGTTGCAGTTAAATGTCTTTTCGGGATTGACGGATCCTCTAGTCGGCGATGAATGCTATATGGCGGACATTGTTGACGAGTGTATACCTCTATGTGACATTAGTGTCGAAGAGGAAAACACAATAGAGGAATGTTTCATGTTTGACAGGTTACAAGGAGAGACAAATCGGAGCATGGATGAAGAAGTGAAAGAGTTGGAGGTTATGGCGGCAAAAGAAGGAAGGCCCACTTGGACACATCAAGTGGAAAGTCTTTCGGAAACCATTGATACAAAGTTGAAGCCGTCATTGGAAGAGCCGCCGGTGCTAGAATTGAAGGTGCTACCCAAGCATCTTAAGTATGCTTATGTGGGTGAAGGTAGCACGCTCCCGGTTATCATTGCATCTAACTTGACCGGGGAGCAAGAAGAGAAGTTGATGAGAATTTTGGTTACTCATAGAGCCGCTATCGGGTGGACCATTGCGGATTTGAAGGGAATTAGTCCCTCGGTAGTGATGCACAAGATCATCACGGAAGATGGCATGAGTCCTTCTCGCGACACACAAAGGAGACTAAATCCGAACATGCGAGAAGTGGTGAAGAAGGAAGTATTGAAGTGGCTAGATGCGGGTATTATATACCCTATCTCAGATAGCCAATAGGTGAGCCCGACACAAACAGTTCCTAAGAAGGCGGGTATTCAAGTCGTCACAAATGATGCAGGTGAAGAGGTCGCCACTCGGCCGGTAACCGGGTGGCGTATTTGTATTGACTATAGGAAGTTAAATACTGCAACTTCCAAAGATCATTTCCCTTTACCATTTATTGACCAAATTGTTGAGAAATTGGGCGGACAAAAATTTTATTGTTTTCTGGATGGTTATTCTGGATACAATCAAATTGCTATACATCCGGAAGACCAAGCAAAGACTACTTTTACTTGTCCATACGGTACTTTTGCATTTAGGCGAATGCCCTTTGGACTGTGTAATGCCCCCGCCACCTTTCAAAGGTGTATGACGAGTATCTTTTCAGATATGGTGGGGGAGTCTTTGGAAATCTTAATGGATGATTTCTCAATATTTGGGCCGTCATTTGATACATGCCTTAACCAACTCGAAAAAGTTTTGAAAAGATGTGTTGAGAAAAATCTGGTTTTGAGTTGGGAAAAGAGCCATTTTATGGTTCAAGAAGGGATTGTGTTGGGGCATGTCGTCTCAAGTCGTGGGATTGATGTGGATAGAGCAAAGGTGCAAGTCATATCCACTTTGCCTTATCCTACAAGTGTTAAGGGTGTTCGGTCGTTTTTGGGACACGCGGGGTTTTATAGGCGGTTCATAAAAAGCTTTAGTGATATAACAAAACCCCTATGCAATTTGTTGTTAAAAGATAAAACATTTGATTTTGATAAAAATTGCCAAAACGCCTTTAACATTTTGAAGAAAAAGTTGGTGGAGGCCCCAATCTTGCAATCACCGAATTGGTCTTTACCATTCGAAATTATGTGTGATGCAAGTGATTATGCGGTGGGGGCCGTATTGGGTCAAAGGGTAGACAAGAAACCGGTTGCCATTTACTACGCAAGTAAGACTCTCTCGGATGCACAATTAAATTATACAACTACCGAGAAAGAGCTACTTGCGGTGGTATATGCGTTGGATAAATTTCGTGCTTATATATGGGGTACTAAGGTCATTGTTTTTCTGACCATTCTGCAGTTAGGTATCTTATGGACAAGAAGGATGCAAAGCCGAGGTTAATTCGATGGGTTCTCTTGCTACAAGAGTTTGACTTGGAGATTAGAGACAAGAAAGGGAGTGAGAATGTGGTTGCGGACCACTTGTCTCGATTGATTGTGGAGGAGGATTCTTCCCGTGAAGAGATCAATGAGAACTTTCCCGATGAGCAAATTTTAAAAGTTGGAATATTACCATGGTATGCTAATATTGTTAACTATTTGGTTACAGGTGATTTGCCGACTCATTGGGATAGAAGGAAGAGGTTGCACTTCCTATCTCAGATAAAGTACTACACGTTGGAAGAACTGGACTTATTCAAGTTTTGTCCGGATCAAGTCGTTCGAAGATGCATACCCGACGAGGAGATTCCTAGCGTCTTGATGCACTTGCATTCATTTGCTTGTGGGGGCCATTTCAATGGTCACAAAACCGGGCACAAAGTGCTCAATAGCGGTCTTTATTGGCCGACTATTTTCAAGGATGCTTTTAATTTCGCTAAAAATTGCATAGAATGTCAAAAGTTAGGGAGTATATCAAAAAGGGATGAAATGCCCATGCAACTGATCCTCATTGTAGATATTTTTGATGTGTGGGGGATCGATTTCATGGGTCCATTCCCTAATTCACATGGCAATTTATACATCTTGGTGGCGGTCGATTATGTATCCAAGTGGGTCGAAGCGATTGCCACCAAGACGAACGACCATACCGTTGTTTGCAATTTCGTACAAACAAATATAATTTCTAGATTTGGGGTTCCCCGGGTGATCATTAGTGATGGGGGATCTCACTTCAAGAATTTTAATTTTGGCAAACTCTTAAAATGGTATGGTGTTGACCATCGAATTGCTACCCCTTACCACCCACAAACAAGCGGTCAAGTGGAGGTCTCCAATAGGCAAATAAAAGAAATTTTGCAAAAGACCGTTCGACCTGACCGAAAGGATTGGTCAACAAAGTTGAATGATGCTTTATGGGCTTATAGAACGGCTCATAAAACACCTATTGGAACCACTCCTTATCGCTTAGTTTATGGGCGGAATTGTCATTTACCGGTTGAACTTGTGCATCGTGCTTGGTGGGCTATTAAAGAAGTTAACATGAAATATGAGGATGCAGGAAAAGAGCGAAAGTTAAAGCTTTGCGAGTTGGAGGAGCTTAGGGAAGAATCGTATGAGTGCGCTTCGAAATACAAGGATGATATGAAGAGGGCACATGACGCAAAGTTGAAGCCGAAGGAGTTTGAAATGGGTCAAAAGGTTTGGCTATATAATTCTCAGCTTAAGTACTTTCCCGGAAAGCTCAAGAGCAAATGGATGGGCCCGTACGTGATTACACAGGTCGGAAAGCTTGGAGACGTTTCAATCAAGGACCCGAAGGATGGATCGAAGCAAACGGTTAATGGGCATCGCCTTAAACCGTTTCTTGATGGTAACAATGGGAAAAAGGATGAAAATATGGAGTTGGTGAACTTCGTGGTAAGTGTGCCAACTTATGAGGTCAACTGAAAGGACCGGTAACGAATTTTGTAAAGTTATGTACATTCTATTTAATTGTTTGTGTGTTTTTGTGTTAATCGTTCTCATTTCGTACTAATCCTCTTGATTGTGTGAAGTTCGGATATCACGAACGGGTCTTGAAGACAAAAAGGTATGTTTTTAGACTTATGTGTGTATTAGGGACAATACACGACTTTTCGAGGGGTGGTAGGGCCGTTAACGGTTTTCGTGTTTTTAAAATTCCTCATATTAAAAAAAAATTGAGTTTATAGCGACCGTCGCCGACGGTATCTCTCCACGTCGCCTACGGCTCTTAGAATCATCTGTCGCCCAACATTTCACCGTAGACACTGAGATAAGCCGTCGCTGGTTTCACAACATTTCATACACCATCGCCGACGGTACTCATCTCCGTCGCCGACAGTCCCCAGATCCTCAGCCGACGCTGATCGGTTGTATAAGCATAAGATCGAACCCAATCTCACTTGTGACCCTTAAAACTCAAACCAAACTCAGTTTTCACCCCACATAATACCGAAAATCTTATCACACACCCACCTACCCTCAGTTATCAGATCCATAAGTGACATCTTCCCTTCCAACTCCATCTTCTTCCCCAACTCACCTTCAAGAACCCTAATCTCTTCTCTTCTCATAACTTCTTCGATTCTCACCCAAATCCAGTGATTCTTGAGCCTAAATTGTGTAGTTTTTCGAGAGGAACAAAACCCCTATAACGGTTTCCATTAATTCTTGCGCGTTTGCAAGATTTCTGGGCTTGAGTTTTTTAGGGTTTTGAAGAGTGTCCATCCAAGTCTCTTGCTTTGCACTTTTTCTTAGTTCTTCTTGTTTATCTACACTCAAGGTATGAAATTTCAGTAAATTTATGCATGATTATCATATACATTGTTGATTTCCTTCAAAATTTTAAGCTTAGTGTTTAAGAGTAGATTGTTTATCTTAATGTATGATGTTTTAGCATAAACTTAAGATTGTTTACTTGATTTGGGAGGGATTTGAGCATGCTTTAGTCTTGATGATGTGATTACACTAGATTTGTGCATGATTGAACATAGTTGTGATGTTGAATATTGTTGAAAACATGAATTTTTGAGAAAATTTTGTGAATAAACATGCTAAATTGATATAGATGTTAAAAGGAGCGACTTTGGAAGTTTAAAAAGGCGATTTTACATCTAAATATTGATTGAAATTCAACATTGCATTTTATGTTCAAAGTTTGAGATTGTTTGAAGATTTGGGGTGTACTAATTGTTGTCTTGTCTTTTGATTGTAGATATGTTTGGAAGAAGCAAGAAAGCAAAGACCTCCGGGCAAGGTTCGTCTTCGGGAGCCGGTTCAGGCTCGGGGGAATATCAAAAGCGTTGGGAACAATTAAGTAATGTTCAAGAAGGTGATGGGCAACTTATTCGACAGGATTGGGATTGGGAAGAGGCCAAGAATAGTCAGTCGGCCTCAGTATGGAAAGAAGAAAAATTGAAGGCTCTTTCCCGGTACCGAAACAAGAAGTTAGAGGCGAAGATGTGGAAAATGAAGATGGTTACGGGTGTTTCAAAGCCCGTACCTGAGAGGGCAGTGTGTGAACGTACGGTGGATGTCGAAGAATTTCAGAAAATCGGCATAGTTCAAAAGTTTGAAAAGCTTGGGTGGGAACGGGTACTTGATTGGTGCGAAGATATAACCACCCGGGTGTATTTGAGTGGGGTTTGTGAATGGCTATCTATGCTACGGTTCGAGCATTCTGATGGGTCGGCTCCTACGTGGAGGTTAGTCGGTAATATTGGCAAAAACCAGATGATCATGTCATTCGAGCACATGAATGCTATAGGTAGATTTTATTCGCTTGGGATGGAAGCATATGATTACTATGGTTATGATCAGTTTTTGGATAATAAAAGAAACGAAGTTGATCCACCACAAATGCTAGCATCCGTATTGACAGGTTCTGGGGGTGCAGGGGAGTCGAGAAGCGATTTGTCTTTGATGGGAAAAATACTACAAGGCATTTCGTTAGAGAATATTATGGTGCGGTATGGGGACCGCGGTAAAGTGAAGGCACCGGACTGCAGGGTTTTACATTCATTGCTGTATGGGACGCCAAGGCTATCATGGAGTCAAATTGTGATGATCAATACATGGGATACAAGGGAATCATTCAAGCGAAAGATGATCCCTTATGCGAGGTTGATTAGCGCAATGATTCTGCAGCAGAATGCATTGCCTCAGGAGTCACTGTGGGTGTCTAAGCGCATCGATTAGTTCAGCTTCGCCACCATTAGGCGACATTGGAAGATAACTGTGAAAGCTTTCGGTCATCTTCACACGGTTGAATATGAACAAGGAGATAGTTACCGATTCAATGAACAGAGAGAGGGTGATGAAGAGGGTGACGAAGAAGAAGGCGATGAGGAGATGCCTGATGTTGAGGAGGAGACGGATCCTTCCGGTCCGCGGGGACCGAGGCGGAGGTATAGGAAGCAGCATAGGGAAATCTATGCCAATGTGGCAGACTTTGTGAACCAAAGGCAGATACCGTCATACCGGTTGTGGACCCGTGGGCAACAAGCGGTTTACGATGGGAAGAGGCGCAAGGGGCGTACTCGCAAGAGCAATGGGGTTTTCAAGCATCCTTTCGCGAAAGGGTGGAGAAACAGATGGAAGAACAACAACTGCAACAAGCGTTACAACAGTCTCAAATGGAACGCTTGTTACAGTTGCAAGAAGAAGAAAGGGCCCACAGACGGGCATGGGAGGAAGAAGAGGCTAGGCGTCACAATGCACAAATGGAATTGGAACAACGCCGATGGAGAGCTTTGGCTGTCTCTAACCAAATGGCGCTTAATAACACCAAGGTACTCCACGATTAGGAGCGCCATCAAAGAGACCTTCAAGCCGGTCTCCCGTACGCCGAACACTCGGGGTGGACCGATTACCCCAATCTTCCTCATCCACAAGGCCCATCCGATCCCACCCCTCATTGGCCCGAGGCAGTCGGCTCTAGTTTCATTCTGATTCCTTACCAACCACCGCCACAAGGAGAGTCAAGCCTACTAGATAACTACAGGGATATGTTTGAGGCCCTCACTGGTTATCCGTACCAGCCGAACCCGCCAGTGAACCCTAATGAGAGATATCAGCGGTAGAGGCAAGGTACGTTTTTTGTTGTTGTTGTATATTATTTTGTTTCCGTTATTTTTATTTCATGTTATTTATTTTCGTCTAGTTAAATGAACGTTGTGGGTGTGTTCCCTATATAACCCTCACGAGACCTCTCGTCCTCCCAAGTTATTGGGGGGTTTAAAAGGGCTCGTTGCATAAGCTAAATGCAACCGTGATTCCTACGAAAGTGAGTTAGGTTTGTTGTTGTTGTAAATTATTTTTCCACATAAATCAAAGTAAAATAAGATATGACTTGGTAATAATTTCCTAAAAGTGGTAGAGCTAGGTAACTAACAAATTTTGATGGTTGTGAGAAGCATGCTTCTACACAAGGGTTAAGATTTGTAGGTATATCGGGTTCGTGGGACAACCACTTTCATGAAGAGAAGAGGAGCACACGAGGAATGAGCTCAGAAATCAGGCGCATACGTTTCTTTTTACTTCTGATTTTTAGTTAGTAAATAAGTGGAATGTATTTTGTATATTATTTTTCCGGGGTGAAATTTTTGGGGGAATTAGCCGTGTCACATCCCTTGTGCGTTTAATACTCTAGTTCTTACACATTGAGGACAATATGTACTTCAAGTGTGGGGATGGGGGAGTAGTAAGAATTTTCGATTTTGACCCGTTCATTTAAATACTACACATTGAGGACAATGTTTACCTCAAGTGTGGGGATGGGGGAAATTTTCAAAAAATTTTCAAAAATTTCTTTTTTCAAAAGCGGTCTTAAAGCACAAGTAACTAAGTCAACGAGGGATGTCACAACCCATTTGGTCTTTTGTCATGGTCAAGTTCAAATTAATAGCATGACGGGTATTTAGCGGGTGGTTATTTGGGAATAATCCGCCTAAGAAACTAGTCTTTTATGCATGTCACATACCATACCCTTTTAGATATGTGAGGTTTTGAGCCACTTTTATATCATAGATTACATACCTATGTTTCTTTGTTTGAATGGACCATTAGTCATATATTGTAGAACTTGCAAGTTTTGATACGTTTGAGACTATAGGCCGAATACAAGCACGAGAATGATTAAGGCATTAGGTAAACCTTTTCTCTTAAAACCATTTATCTATCCTTACCCGAACAAATCCCCTAGTCGCCCATTTTGAGCCTAAACCTTTCGTTTGACCACCCTATAGCCCATAACCCTTAAACTTTTTTTCTTTTAAACCCGTGTGATGGAAATTCGATTATAGGAGCCGTATTTGTATAGTTGTTCTTGTTTGTTTGCATATTTGTTAAAAAAAATCAGAAAATATTATGAAAAAGAATTGAAAATCATTAAAGAAAAACACAAAAGGAAGTGTTAGTAGTTGTTGAATAAAAGGCGAATGTTGTTGCCTCATATTTGGTGTTTATAGTTAGTTTTGTTAGAATAGTCATTTGTAATAAAAATGAAATTTTCATCACCTTAGCCACTTTAAAATATCCTAATTCCTACCCTTAGCCTAGCCCCGTTACAACCCTTAGAAAGACCTTATGACTTGTGCTTCGTATTCGTGATCAATGGTGGAGAATGATTGAGTTGCAAGCTTATGCGGGTATGTGTTCTAATCGGTTTTGAGTGAATATTCCTTGAAGTGCTAATACATTATAAACATTAGCCAATTTACAAGCCGAGAGGAGAGAACATTGTGAGGGATGTGCATGAATTGATTGGTTTCACGGGCGGGTTAATCGTGGGTAACCATTTTTGTATGTGAAATCATTTTACCGTTAAATATATTGAAAACTGTAAAGAGTTTGAACTTTAGCATGACATTGGACCTTAACCTTCGTCTGGGGAATGGGGAATGTATTCGTTGTTCGACCCATGTGAAAGTGAAAAACAGATTTGCTTGAGGGCAAGCAAAAGACAAGTGTGGGGATGTGATACGTGGTTGAAAACCGGTGTTCGTTTATGCCTAAGTTCATGTTTTTACTTAACTTTTTATTTCGAATAGCCAACTTTTGATTAGATACTTGTTTTGCAGGTTTAGCAGAGTTTAAGGAGCTTTTCGGGAGCTTTACGGGTCACCGGAGTGAAAACTGGACCACCGGAACGCGAAACGGGTCAACTGGGAGCTCAAGACACGAAAAAACAGGAATTGAAGAATTGGAGCATCATCGCCGACGACTTACAGGCCCGTCGGCAACGCCCTGTGGAGATCACTGTAGCCTGTTTTGGCCGTAGACAGCTAAATAGGCCGTCGGAGGAAAAACGAACAAGCACGTACCGTCGGCGACGGTGTCTCAATATGCAGTCGTGATCAGTTTGTTTTTAGGTGTTGTTTGACGAATTAAAACAAAATTTTCACCATCAATTCGGGGGTTACACTTACTTTGAAGTTTTGAAACACATCTTGGAGCCAATACTCATGATCTATCACCTACCATTCCATCCAACATCATCTAGACAACCCGAATCAAGAACGAATTCAATATCTACATTCTTGATTCTAAATCCCTAGCTCCATCCATCGATTCATCCGTTCATCATCATTACCTACCCAAACCCTAAACCTCATCATCCATCATCCTCAAGGCTTCAAGATGTTCAACTTCAAGCTCTTAACATCCGGTGATCAAGCTCTTTCGATCATGCACGGCTAATTCCTAGGAGGTTTCATCCCGGTGTAGACTTTTGTAAGATTTAGGGTTTATTATGTTTTGATAATTGTTTTGTGACAACTTAAAGTGCATTTGAATCTTAGACAATTGTCCTACATTGGTATTGAATTTGCAAACTGTCGAGTGAATGATTAAATTTGACTTTGTGAAATGAATACACGTATTTATGCCTTGTCTTTTGGTAGGATTTGCTAGTCCAAAGTAACGAAGTGTATCATGGTCCGTTGTTTATGACGTTGATAGCGATTGACACCTACGCTTTGTGATTGTGACCCGTTAATGAATTATTTCAAGTAAAGCTAATTAAAATACATAGTAACCCTAAGTCTTGCATTAGTTGAAACCGGGTGTGAACCTTGTTTTCTTATCATTGTTCAATCAATCAATTTTAATTCTTGCAATTTGTTAATCACTAGTAGTTAATCCATTCAATCATTTTAGTAATTCTAATTCACATCTTTCAATTAAACAAAAATACAAAAATATATCATAGCAAGCTTCATAAGTGTGACATCTTTTCATAATTCAATCGAATCCATTCGCAAACCACATACTCTTCGTGGTTCGACCCCTTACTACCACTAGCTATTTGTTAAGGGTAATTTGGGACTATAAATATTATCTGTGACCGGAGCGCGACACTCCGATCACCACCTCATCCAAATCAACACCCAATGACTACACGTTCCAAATCCCGTTATCCTTATCCAACACCTCACCACATCCTTACCACCGATACCATCTCACCTATGCCAAAGACCTATGCCAAAGCCCTTGCCTATCTTAACTGGTTACATGCCATGCAGACTGAATTTTCTGCATTACAGGAAAATGAAACATGGGAGCTTGTTCCCCGACCCACAGATCGACCCATTATCCGTTGTATGTGGCTGTTCAGACATAAGTTTCGCTCAGATGGGTCGTTAGAACGATATAAGGCTCGATTGGTAGTTAATGGCAACTCTCAGACGGTTGGTGTTGATTGTGAGGAGACGTTTAGCCCGGTTGTTAAACCGGCAACTATCAGGACAGTGTTATCATTGGCAGTTTCTAATTCGTAGTCTATTCATCAGTTAGGCGTCAAAAATGCTTTTTTACACGGGACTTTGAATGAGACTGTCTTTATGCATCAGCCTCTAGGGTTTGTTGATCGTCGGTGCCCCGATTTTGTTTGTCGGCTTAAGAAATCTTTATACGGCCTCAAACAAGCTCCTAGAGCGTGCTATACACGGTTTGCTACATTTATTACCTCTCATGGCTTCAAAAGTAGTGCTTGTGATCACTCTCTTTTTATTTATCAGCAGGATCCCTCTAATATCGCTTACCTGTTACTATATGTTGATGATATTGTGTTAACCGCATCTAATGAGAAATTGTTGCAGTCTATCATTGGCACCCTCTCACGAGAGTTTGCCATGACTGACCTTGGACGCCTCCATCACTTTCTAGGCATCAAGGTTGATCAGCTGAAGAACGGAATCTTCTTGTCTTAGCAACAATATGCAAAGGATATTATCTCCCGTGCTTATATGACTGCTTGCAAACCGTGTACTACTCCTGTTGATCTATCCTCCAAGTTGAGTGCTTCGGATGGTCCTCGATTCCCTGATCCGACTTTATACAGGAGCCTTGCAGGTGCTTTGTTTACTCGCCCGGATATTTCTTATGCTGTGCAACAGATTTGTTTATTCATGCATGACCCTCGGGGTGCTCATTATTCGTTTATGAAGCGCATCATCCGGTACATTCAGGGTACCATTGACTATGGTATTCGCATGGTTAAGTCAAGAACCAATGAGTTGGTTGGATACTCTGATGCGGATTGGGGTGGCTGCCCTAATTCAAGAAGGTCAACTAGTGGGTATTGTGTTTTCTTGGGTGACAATCTTATTTCTTGGTCGTCTAAATGACAGCCTACGGTTTCCCGTTCAAGTGCAGAGGCAGAATATCGGGGGGTTGCTAATGTCGTGGCTGAGGCCACGTGGATACGGAATCTACTGCTAGAATTACATACTCCGCTTCGTCAGGCATCCATTATCTATTATGATAATGTCTCCGCTATTTACTTGTCTGATAATCCGGTGCAACATCAGCGCACAAAGCATATAGAGATCGACATTCATTTTGTTCGTGATAAGGTCCGCGTGGGTGACATTCGAGTTCTTCATGTTCCTTCTTCATTACAATATGCGGATATATTTACGAAGGGTCTCTCTAAACAGCTATTCCAATCATTCCGGACCAGTTTGAGCGTTTGTCATCCTCCCGTTCAAACTACGGGGGAGTCTTAGCAGATATATTATTGTGTATAATTATCTAGTTTCCATATTTATAGGATAGGCTGTCATAAATCTGTCATGTAGTTTACCCTATATAATGGGTCCTGATTCTTGAATGTACGACACAGAGAAATACACAAACCTTTAGGAACAACCTTGATGAAATAAATCACCCGCAAGTTAAGGTTAGACTGTTTTTGTACTTTCCATGTTATTTGTGGTGTTTTTGTTAAAATGAATTATAGCTTGCAAAGCGCAAATACTCGAAGACAATGTTAAGAACGGAAAAACTGGTCCGTACAAATCGAAGTTTAAGCAGTATAATGGAGCAGATAAAAATGAAAGCAACATATCTAAATTCCAAGGTATTTTAACTAATCAATTGTTTTAATACTTTTACCTTCTAACTTGAATGTTTCATCTCATTTCATGATAGGTCGGAATATTGCGACTGATGAGAGTGTTGAGACCCGCACCCCGTTTTCCGGTCCTTACACATCTGACTTACACCATAACCTGAAATAGAGGAGTACCGGAAAAGTTACTTTCATTTAAATTTGTTAGTATTGAGTTGGATGCATATGAATGATGGTTCAAAGCTAAATTTTCATGTCACATGAAACAGAACATGTCTAATGGTCAAATTTTTCTAAGGTTACAGGAAGACGATGACACGTACGACTTTTTATTCTCTACAAATGTGAATGTGAACGGGCACACAGTGGCGAGGTTTTTTTTTCAAATTTCATGAAATAGTTTACTAATTTTACATTTAATTTCTATACTTTAATACTCAAATTTCAAGCAATAGTTAAACTCACAAATTTTATGATGTTTTTTAATTTTTGTATTTAAGATGAACCGAGTTACCGAGTTGAAGAATCTGATCCCAAAACCAAAGAAGATGAAGAGCATCAACAAATTGAACCACCTGTAAGTAACATAAGTTATGTATAAATCTTATACTTTTATAGGCTAAAGAAATAAAATAATATATATACACACACCCATACATATAGAAGTTCCGTTTTGCTGTTTTGTTCATTAATTATCATAAAAGATTGTTATTGGTTGAAGTAAATATACAGGGCATGTCGGCATGGTAGAGTAAAAAATGGGGCAAATTATGGCTGATCATAGCTAACTAATGTCTATAATATTTTTTCTGACCGAAAACTTTTAAATACTACCATTTGGTTTTTTTCCTAAAAATGCATATTACTTAAAACTAACTAAAAATTAATAATAGTCAACTTGCAAAAAAAAAACTAACTACAAATAGCTATGTAAAGTTGAGAGGAGTGCTCCCCACAACTCCCCTCACCGGAGCCAATGAAATTCGTCCATGTCAACTCTCATCTCCAACTCCCCTCAAGCACTTAATCGCAAGGGGTGGTTTCACCCAAACCATTTTTTCAAAAAAAAAAAAAAGAAGGAAAAACGCATGATTGGTTGGAACCACTCTCTTTCCTCTTCCCTCCTCTCCCCTACAAGCGGTGACTACTCCCCACACATGTAACACCCCGCGCGACAAAGAGTGGCGGCGGTATTGTTCCCCGCGCGGTGAAGCGGTTCACCGCCCTCTTTGCCGCATGCAGCCCGTTCACCCTAATAACTTAAAACGCTGAAACATCACATCACATGATAATTGATTAACATCAACAAGCTTGATACTTTAATAATGGACCAGTAAATAAATTTTTACTTCAAAGTAATAAAGATCAATTAGAGAATATTACCCACAAATAGACTTGAAATCAATATAAACAAGCGTAAGACAATGACGTCGTTCCGACGAATAGAATAACTGATCAAAACGCTACAAACCCCTTGGTTGCAGCCTTTCCTGAAGCTAAAGAAAAACGTTAACTCTTTAGTGAAATTCAATAAGTTATGTACATCTCTATCAGTTACTATATGTCTAATAAAAATCATATATTAATCTCCAAATAGAAGTTATTAATCGTACGAGATAACTCTTATAAACAGATAAAAATCAAGGAACATAAGCATTACTTCATTGCATCTTTTGGCTAAGATACAAGTCTTAAAATGGTCTTACTTGACGAGAACTTCTTAATTTCTATTCAACCCTGCTTAAAAAGATTCTTAGCTTCTTACACATTCAAATCAATTCGATTATCATCAAACAGACGTAAGTAATACAAACAAATAAGCAGGTTGCAACAAGCAAAATCACATCATTAAACCAGTTTAAAGTCCATTCTATTTCATCAATCAGTCAGCTTAAAAATCTGAACTGAGACCATATTCTCAAAAACAGTAATTCGATAACTTAAATACAATAATTTCAACCTTTTGAAGTTATCTAATACTGCATGTGTTACAAGTAATCAGAATTCAGTACAAACTAATAACATGGCTCTTTTAACAATAAATCGAGATTATAATCTCAATAGAAATCTAGATTTATATGCTAAAAATAACACTGCTTTTGACTAATTTGAACCCAACCAATCTAATAAAAAAATCTGAGATTAAAAATAATCAATAAATCTATATATAAACGTGATTAACACGCTTCGGTAAATTACCCTAAATTAGACTCCAAATCGGAAGAAATAATCGAAATAAAGTAAAAAAAACAACTTAATTAGAAATTGAAATCAATAAATACCAGAGCGGAATAGATCCATGGCAGAAGAATTAACGGAGGTGGTGGAATTTGATGAGTTTTTCTTGGAGGAAGAACGACGCATTTTCAATTAGGGCAAAATAGATGAGATCCGATTGTTAATGTAGAAGATGGCAGTAACGACGTCTGATAACAGGCATCGGTGGATAAGTGGTTGAATGCTTAGATACGATATCGATGAAGAATCGATTGATCAACATATCTCTCCTGAACCGATGGGGGTGGCTGTAGACTAATGTGGGGAGCAAATATCTTGGATATGGTTTCTAACCACACCTAACAATATGTGGGGCCGATTAGAGTCAAATAGCCCGGAAAAAAAAACTTGCACTGGATATGTGTCAACAAATTTCTAAAGCCCACCATAACAACCCAACTCATTATAAATTGTGTTTCTAAAATGCAAGTTTAGGGTATGTTTGGCAAAAGTAGCTGGTGGCTGCTAGCTGGAAGCTGTAAGCTGGTAGCTGGTGGCTGGAAGCTGGTGGCTGGAAGCTGGTAGCTGGTAGTTAGTAGCTGTAGCTTTTTAGATATATTTGGTGTTTGGTAGAGTAGCTGGAGCTTTTAATAAAATGTATAAAATGACCAAAATGGACATAACTAAAAATTTAGAAAGTTGATGCATTAAAAAGTTTCCTATTTTTAGAGGTTAAAATAGTCATTTCTTCCCTAAAAGCTTGTAGCTCCTTCTAAACGCTACTAGTAGTAGCGTTCAACCAAAAGCTTAAAGCTCCTAACCTAAAAGCTTAAAGCTCCTTCAACCAAACAAGACTTTTTATTGAGTAGGAGCTTTTTCTTAAAAGCTTAAAGCTAGAAGCTCCTAAAAGCTCCTAAAAGCTCCATGCCAAACATGCCCTTAAATGAGTAATAACGAGGGCACGACACGAAATCACCACTATTTGGTCTTTCCCCAAACAGTGGGATGGTTTTAATGCGTTATAAATACTATGGTTATATCATAAACTTGTGTATTTATTATGATATATTTTTTATTTTATTATAGCATTAATATGCCCGTCCACCGGACGGGTATAGAACTAATTTCAGACAAAATCCAGGTTCAAGCGTAGGTGTTGGAGCCCTAATTTCAAATGGTAAACATCGCTTGGGTTTTGGTTGATGAGCAGATAAAGCTACGCGCTTTCGAATGGGTGGTGGTTATGTCGCCGACATCGATTTGGGGCAATGCGGTGGTGGTCGATGTTGGTAGGTGATAGGAGCAATACTTGAAATAGCAATCCATAAAAAAACACCAATACTGAGATCGGCTAGAACAAGGCGATAACCAAAAGGAATTACCAAATAACTTAATAAAATTGATATGACTGCTATAGATGGTCCAATACTAAATAAACGAGTATCTCCTCTAGATGGAAGAAGATTCTTTTTGAAAAGTAATTTGGTACCATCTGCCAGAGCTTGAAGAATTCCCAATCGAAAAGGCCTGTGCTTCCTTTGTTGAAATAAGGACAAATGGTTTGATTAGAGATTTTCTAAGAATCAACTTAGCGAAGTCACCTATTTCATATACCGGAAAAAGGAACAATCTGCCGGGTTCAGGATTGATCTCTGAGAATGGATCAGATCGCGCTAATGGCAATCCGTTTTCTTCCATTTATTCCTATTCCAAGGCAACGATTCAAGAATCCCTTAATCCAAACCAAGGAACTATTCATACATTGTTGAATCGAAATAAGGAATCTCAATCTTTGATAATTTTGTCATCATCCAATTGTTCTCGAATAGGCCCATTCAACGATGTAAAATATCCCAATGTGATAAAAGAATCAATCAAAAAGGACCCCCTAATTCCAATTAGGAATTCGTTGGGCCCCTTAGGAACAGGCTTTCTGATTTATCATTTCGATTTATTTTCCCATTTAATAACCCATAATCAGATCTTGGTAACGAACTATTTGCAACTTGACAATTTAAAACAGATTTTTCAAATACTTAAATATTATTTACTGGATGAAAATGGTAAAATTTATAATCCCTATTCATGCATTAACATCATTTTGAATCCATTCAAATTGAATTGGTATTTTCACCATTACAATTATTGTGAAGGTTTGGGGAAGAGCGATGATGATTTGTGGTAGTAAGCGGTGTGGATGCCCTAAAATGGATACTGGTGGAGTGGATGACACGTCTGAGGCATTGTTACGCTGTTAGTGTAACCCGTCCAACGGACGGGTATTAAACTAGTTATATTTATGTGTTATTTAGTATTAGATGGTCATTGTCATGCGTTTATAGATCGGCACATAATCAAATAATTGTTAGTGTTTATACGTATTTAACATTGATAAAAGAGTAAAATGCACGGATAGTCCCTGTGGTTTGGTGAAATTTCACCTTTAGTCCCTAACTTTTCAGAATTACACTCTTAGTCCTTGTGGTTTGACAAGTTGTTACTCGGATAGTCCCTAAAGCGGATGAAGGTTACTCGGATAGTCCCTGTGGTTTGACAAGTTGTTACTCGGATAGTCCTTGTCATTTCACACCCACTTAACCAGAAAAACTAACATCTATCCGCTCTGGGGATTATCCGAGTAACAACTTGTCAAACCACAGGGACTAAGAGTGTAATTTTGAAAAGTTGGGGACTAAAGGTGAAATTTCACCAAACCACAGGAACTATCCGTGCATTTTACCCTTGATAAAAAGAACTCGAGTATACGGTAGTGAATAAGATTTAAATTTAAATTAAAATTTGAAGAATAAAAAATATTTTACAATCTATTTGGATCCATTCTGATATTAAAAAAAAAAACAACAATTATAATCTTCAACAATCACATGTACCAATTTTTCTAATCCATCCAAATTTGTCTTTCAAATTTTAATTTCTTCAACTTGACTCGTGCTATGACTCTTGCCTTGCTAACTCAACATCCGACCCAGTGCCAACTGCTACACAACTCGGTCCGGCACCAGACAACTGCGAAACCACAGGCAACATTCGGTGACATCAGTCGTAACCCATTCTCCGTCACCAAATCGTTAGCATGCACTATTCTAACATTAACTCCTGTCCTCCTCTGAAGCCCTTCCAATAAATGGTGCACTTGGACCGGGTTCAGGTACCTTTTGAACCGGTTCAACCGGGGCCCGGCAAAGCGGGCAAGTAGAATGATTATAAAACCACATGTCAATACACCTGGTATGAAAACAATGCTTACAATTCGGTAAAACCCGAAACTTCTCACCGTTTTTAAACTCCGCCAAACACACAGCACAATCCACAACATCCGCATTGGTCTCGGTTTTGGTTTTGGTTTTGGTTTTGGTTTCAGTCGAGTAAACAAATAATGGGAGTGACTTTAATATTGACCGGTTGAGCCCACTCGAACTGGGAGCGAGTGGTCTATTGTTGTAGACAATAGGGGTGGACTGGTTTTGGGGGTTAGGGTGTTGGGTGGACCGGGTTCGGTGGTTAGGATATTGGATGGACCGGTTTTGGCGGTTAAGATGTCGGGGGACGTCGTCAGGGAGGAGCCAGAAGAACAAGATGAAGATGAAGATGAAAAGGATCATCATAATTATTGAGGCGAAGACGAGTTTCTCGCTGAGAGAGTCGGGTACTGAAGAATCTTGTTGATCAATGTCGGGCCATTGGTCCATGATCGGAGTTATTTGACAATTGGAGATGAACGAATCGGAGAATATTAGTTGTTGGGTAGAATTGGAGGATAATAAAAGCAAATCAAGCAACACGTACGTAGGATTTATAACTTGAATGAAAATATAACTTGGAAAGGAAGGTAATTAATTTGAGATAAAAAAAAAGAGCAATGACTCCTATTGATACGAAAATCAAAATAAAAGATATGAGTTGCATGCATATCGGCCATGCATGTTTATCGACATTCTCATGCATATGAGGACTTATCCTTGTTCAACTAGGATTAACTCTCTCAAATTACTAGGTGATTTAGATGTGGATATACAATCATACTATGGTACATCTTTAATTCCTAACGTTTATTTTTTTTTAGAGAAAATTACGAATTTGGCCAAGAATAGTGTTGACTTACGAAATTGGCCACCTCATACGTCCTTGGAGAGGCGCATCACGGATTCAAATGTGCGGGATGCGTCTGAAGTCCACGGGATGCGTCTTTGAAAATAATTGACTGACCGATGCGTCTGAAAGTACACGGGATGCGTCTGAAAGCGCACGGGATGCGTCTTGAAAACTTGAAGCGTCTGAAAGTGCACGGGATGCGTCCTTGGAGCGAGGCATCATGCAAGGGATGCGTCGGGCAAGTTTCCGGCGATGTTTTCTGGCGAGTTGCAGGGTTCCGCCATTTTTTCCGGCGAGTTGCAGGTTTCCGCCATTTTTTCCGGCAAGTGCAAATTTAATCTTGAAACCTGTTTTCATATCAGACGCATACCCAGAGCTGCATACCCGATCGTTCCTCTAACTCCAGCTGAGCTACTATTATATCTATTTTGGTTAATCTGGAGCGGCATACCCGATCGTTCCTCTAAATGGACAAATTTAATCTTGAAACCTGGCTCACTACCCAACAATGCAGCAGGGAAGATTACTTCTTTTTTTTTTTTTTTTGAAAATTAGTTGAAAGAGGAAGCAACAAAAATGGGGAGTTGACAAGAAACCTAAAAAGGCTGCAAGCCTATGCCACTAGTCCATTTAATTATCTTTTGCAGACAAGAAACCCAAAAAGGCTGCAAGCCTATGCCACTTGTCCATTTTCTATTGGAAGACGCATCAAATACTTGAGGAGTCTGTATATGGACGCTTTAGATGGCCATTTTCGTAATTGGTGTGAGTCAATGGCTATTTTCGTAAATAGCTCTTTTTTTTAATTTTCACTGAATTCATTAATTTTTCTTTTATTTGAACACGTGTCACTTTCGGGTGCTTTTTCACCTTATTTTCCCTTTTATCTCTCATATTAAATAATAATAATTTTAAACAAAAAAGTAGATAAGAATAAATATTTAGATAAATATTTAAAAGATAAATCTTGATAAATATTTGTGTTAACATATGACATCATATCTTATTCCATAAGTGCAATATAGGAGTTTTTTTTAAAGATATTTTTTTATTATTTATTATATAAAATTACACTTATGTAACCCGTGTAATACATAGAGTTATAACCTAGTAATAATAAATTTAAATAAAAAACTTACATTGTGTGAAAAGTAGGGTTAAATGTTATACGACTTGTGTACCTTTATAGTTGTAAATGCAAGGGGATAAAACAATAGTAACGTTCGTATTAAATGTATAGTCGATTGTATATCTCTATCTTTATGTGCTACGTAATTAAATAAGTCTGTGACGGATTCATATAGACAATAGTTGTGTCACATGATACCTGTAAATTATTTTTATGTGTTTTATAGTAGAATTTTTTGCAAAAGTAGGTGGATTGAGCAAGAAAAGAGTGCCTTTAGGTGGTCAAACTTATTGTTTTCAGATTTAGGTAAATTGGTGTTTCATACAGCGACTTTCAAACAACTTTTCTGCCAAAATCTGCAAAAGCTGCAAAACATTAAGAAGGTTGCTGTTTGATACAGCGACCTTGTGAAAGTCGCTGATTCATGTTACAATGATGATGAAAGTCGCTGAATGGTGTAACAATGTTGAAGAAAGTTGCTGATTCATGTTACAAAGTTGCTGAAAGTTGCTGAATGGTGTTACAATGTTGAAGAAAGTCGCAGAATGGTGTTACAAAGTTGCTGAAAGTCGCAGAATGATATAACAAAGTTGAAGAAAGTCGCTGAATGGTGTCACAATGCTGCTGAAAGTTGCAGAATGATATAACAAATTTAATGAAGGTTGCTGATTCATAATACAATGTTATTGAAGGTTGCTGATTCATTCTACAATGTTAACGAAGGTTGCTGATTCATCCTACAATGTTAATGAAAGCTGGTGTTTGACCGTTTTGCAGGAGAATTTTATAATTGTTCTGAAATTTGAAATGTTCAGTTTTAAAACCCAACTATATTACATAACAGATGCACAACAATTCGTACGTAACTTACATATTGTGTTTGTTAAAAATATTTAATGTTGAATTTTCAATTGTGACGTATGAAGTTCTTTATAAAAGATATTCGTTGGTTGATATTTCTGGCGATACGAAAATTTGCAAAATGTATCATGCCTTGTTGTTGCCGTATATGGTTCAAACAAAAAAATTAGAACTACTTAAAACGAATAATAAAATCCGAATAACTGACTAGTTGAAACAAACGGTGTCGTATATGTATTTAAAGTTGTTTTAAGAGAACTTAGTTTTTTACTTTTTAGAATATTAAAAATTAAATATTATATGTATATTAACCCACAAGATGGTGGGCTCAACCAACAATCTTGTACCTCCAACACTATAAATACCAATTGGATTAGGTTGTCAACCCACACTAAGTTTCTTTAAAACATATAGATACTAAACGAAATCCAGCTTACACAACCCACTCATCCTTAACATTTCTTAAGAACTCACTTTCTTAGATCATGGATTCTTTTCGGCCATACCTCGTAAGACTATATTGGGGCGGTGTGTTTTCCTTTGTTAACGGGGCTATTCAGTTTGACCAATCCATGCTAACAACCTCTTTCCTTATGCGACATAAATCGTCGTATGACCAATTGGTGGATTCAATCTGTAATCATGTTCAACTACAGAAAGAATCGATGCGCCTTTCATTGTTACTAGGGTACACGTTTCAGGGCATATCTCAGACAACAAAAATTTTCAACGATGATGGTGTTGAAACGATGAACTATTTAGCAGAAGTATCGGATAGGAACTTCATTGCCGAGATCTATGTTCAGTGGGAGGCAGTCAATCCTGTCCAACACATGAGTTTCACAAACCTTCTGCATGACATTACACAACGTAATGTTGTTGACACCCAAGATTCCGATGAAGATGACGAGGGATACAGGCAAACAACACAAGAACACCACATAGTGCCTCCTATTGATAACATAGTAGGTCCGTCCTCCCAGTTTGTGGTCGGTGACAACAATAATGACGGTTTTGATGATTCCCAAAGTTGCAGCACCGAAGAAAGTCCTGAAAGTGAAGAGGCACCAGCATCCGACGATGGCACTTCTGATGACGAGGCTGCAGTCAACCAACACACTGAGTTGACCCTGGCTCAGCCGAGGCCTATCATTCCAGGGACACATGCCGACCAAGACAAGGACGAGGAACTTAGGGATTACATGTGTCCGGATTATGAAGATAATCCAATGGACGTATGGAATCCAAAAGTAAAACAGATACGTCTCGGCATGTATTTCAAATCTAAACAGGAGGTGGACCTTGCTGTCCGAGAATGGAACATTCGCCGTGGAACGGAAATTTTTGTGATGGACAGCAAACCAACTTTATACAAAGTTAAATGCTACACCAGAAACAAAAATTTTAAAAACCCTTTCCCTTATGGTCCTTTGTGTGAATGGCGTGCAACGGCATCAAAACAAAAACACCAACACTTGTGGCAAATTACCAACTGGGTGCCTGCACATATTTGTTATTCCACGGTGGTACGCAACAACAACAACAGGTGCCTTAGATCTAAGGATATCGCTGCACACATCCTGCCACAAATTCGTACAGACATTGCGTTGAAGGTGAAACACATCAGGACGCATATAAAGCAAGCGATGTCTATCGATGTTACGTATACGAAGGCGTGGCGTGGACGAAGAAAGGCAATTGAGAGGATATATGGAACCTGGGAAAGCAACTTTAATGAGCTGCCAAAGTACGTGTTACGACTTCAGTCTCGAAACCCTGGTACAGTGGTTTCATGGTTTCATCACCCCCACTCGGCTCCAGGTCATCCAACATTCAAATATGTTTTTTGGGCATTTGGTCCTTCTATTCGCGCGTTTCATCTTTGCCAGCCTGTCATCTCTATGGACGGCACACACTTGAAAGGAGGGTACCGTGGTAAGTTGTTGGTTGCGGTAACCAAAAACGCCAACAACTACATAATGCCAGTTGCCTACGCTGTAGTTGACGAAGAGACGGTTCATAGCTGGTGTTGGTTTTTCCAAAATTTGAAGGAATACGTCACCAGAGACTGTAACAATAGAATTTGTGTTCTATCAGACCGTCATGCCGGGATAATTAATGCGATGGAAAACCTTGTGGATTGGAGGGAACCAAACGCCTACCACCGTTATTGTCTTCGGCATGTAAGAAGCAATTTTAGTGGTAGGTTCAAGACCAAATCTCTTAGGAAGCTGTGTTGGATGCTCGGGAGCACAAGTCAACGCAGAAAGTATCTTTGGGCTGTGAGGGAAATGCAGATGTTAAATCTGGGTGCTTGGAACTACCTTAACGACATCGACAAAAGCAAGTGGACTATTGTTCATGACCGCGGAAACCGTCGTTGGGGTAATCTTACGACGAACATATCCAAGTCTATGAATAATGTCTTACGTGAAGCAAGACTGCTGCCAGTAAAAGCCTTGATTCATTATACGTTCACCAAGGACGTATCAGAGTATGCTCGGCACGCGCAGATGGCCCAAAGCTGCAATACCCCTCTACCCCCTCGAATTTGGTCCAGGTATAACAAGTTGCATTCTGTATCCATGCAACATGAAGTGTCCATCTACGATGTCAGAGAAGGTCGCTACGCGGTAGTCTCAAAGGAAGAAACCAATGATGACGGTGGAAATGAGTACACCGTTGAATACAGACGCCGGCGCTGCTCATGCGGGAAATGGAAAATGCTTAGACTCCCTTGTTCCCATGCTATCGCCATTTGTGCTTGGAGGGGTGAGCAACCACATGACGTTACCCACTCCATATTCCACACCACCACCTATCAGGAACAGTACAGCGGTCATTTTTTCACCCTGGGACACAAAGATGAGTGGGAAGAAGCGGACTGGACAATTCAAGGGGACCCTTCGAGGGTCACAACACATCGAGGCAGGGTTCGTTCAAGAAGAATTCAAAATGAGATGGATGTTAACTACCACGATGAACCCCAGGCACGTAGATGCAGCAGATGCGGAGAAACCGGGCACAACAGGAAGACCTGTGGCCAACGTTAAGTTAGGGTCTTGTTGTGGTTTTTACTGTTAAGTGTTAGGTGTATCCTCCTATGTTTTGTGTTTGGTATTTCTGTTTGAATTCTCAATTAGTGTAATTTAACAATTAAGACATTTGTTCCAAAATTCACTTGGAAACATTAAACACAACAACACACATATTATTGAATTGAAAATACATAAGACACAGCTAAGGTAGAATATGGTGGGGTTTAAAAAGGTGAATCAAAATCGCTATCGTAATTCTGATACTGCTCCCATGGATCATCACTAACCACTGCGTCATCTGATAACGCGTTTGAGTCTCGATCGCTGTCGGATGGCTCAGTATGCCTACAGTAGTGGTGGTTTCCATCCCTGCATAGTCTTGTCAATATGGCGCCCCCCCTTTCCACAACTGAGACGTACGGGCTGCTAGGGTTTTGTGGTGCTGCCATGAAGGATATTTGATTTACATTTTGCTGACTATGATGATCTGGACGGTAATGACGTTGTTCTAGCATTGAAGGTCTGGGAGGGGCCTGCAGCTGTTCAGTGGAGGGGAGCACACTGTTAGGGTTTGGTTGTCGAGCAATATGGTTATGGTTGGTTTGGGGTTGAAGAAAGTTACGGTTGGGTTGTGGTTGAACAGAGTTACGGTTGGGTTGTGGTTGAACAGAGTGACGGTTGGGTTGTGGTTCAACATTTGCAGGGTTTGGCTCCCCTTCATGTATATGCAAATGAAAATGAATGTGTAATTCGTTATCACCATCTGCCATTCGAATGTCTTTTGAGGTGAGGTGAAGATGTGAAGACATATTGGTTTATTATGTGGTATTTATAGACAGGAGAAGTGTAGGGGTGGGTACTTATTATAATACTAGTAAACATAACCCACTAATACAATAAACGAGAAAAACCAAATGAGGACATAAAGTGCTGATACAACAAACGTCAAAAAACATTCAACTAAACACCACTACAACAAACATCCTGCATGAAAACGAGCAACCCTATTTCCAATGGCAGTCACCTCTAGATGATAGTTCCGAGTCTGACTCTTCTACAGAATATGGGTTGTGCCAAACGCACGACCAATCTTCTTCTTCTTCCTCATAGTTCCAAGCATCCTTCAGGACTTCAGGGTCGTAATCCTCCTCCGGGTTAGGGTTGAAATCAAACTGTTGATTGTCATAGGTCCAAACATTTTTAACAACGAGGATTTCTTGAACCTGTTTAATTTTTCCATGAACGTCCTTCTGTTTCGCCAGTTGATGATTCATAACAGCACCGGAAGACGATCCTCCTTCCTCGACAGGTTCCGATTTTTTTTATTTCTTTCCATCCTCCATATCAGGAAGCTTTGGGGGTAGTACCCATTCCAAATAAGCTTTGATGTCTTCTTCACTCATGCAATTATTTTGAAAGTGGGAGAAAGGAGGTAACCGTTTCTTACCGTTGCGCTTATCCATTACTAAGAAATGTTATTGCAAAGAAGAGTGATGAGGACCAATGGAGGGGTTCATGGTGCCAAGGGACTTTTTATAGATGAAACAGCGACCTAATACAAGATCTCTGGATGAAACAGCGACCGATTATAACATCTCTGGATGAAACAGCGACCTAGAATAAGATCTCTGGACGAAACAGCGACCTAGTATAACATCTCTGGATGAAACAGCGACCTATTATAACATCTCTGGATGAAACAGCGACCTAGTATAAGATATCTGGATGAAACAGCGACCTAGTATAAGATCCCTGTATCAAACAGCGACTTTACTACTTTGATTGTTCAAACATAAATAGTCACTCATACCCCCATCTGGAATTGCACCAACCACACACAATAAATGGGGGACCCGGAAGACTCGTTCTTGGAGCTGGAGGAAGTTCCCGATACCCCCCCCCCCCTGAAAAGATCCCCAGAAAGACACGCTGGTATTATTACCCAACAGAAGAGTCTAGATCGTGGTCAAAAAATGTAATGGCGTTCTATCATAACGGAGATTCTTCTTTCTGTTATAGCGGATTCCTTGGAAGGAGACAACTCGGGTCCGAGTTCTGGGGTGCCCTACTTGGGTACGAGAACTACGGTTACTTGACGCCACTAGTAAGGAGTATAAATATAAGTTCACCAAAAATTATGTTTTATTCTTATGTTATAAAACTTTCATCGTTGTAGCATGTGTGTGGGTGGGTGACGAGAATGATGAGGTTCAGATGGATTTTAATAAAAAAATCCAGAAGACCAGAACAACTTTTTCCATGGACGATTCTCCCACCGCAATTTCTGGACCTTTTGGATGAGAATCCTAACCATCGTGCGTTACCTTTTGCCATTGGATTAAAGGAACATTACCCTTCATTTTGGGACATTGATACGGTAACACGTACATACTCCACTGTTTATGTTAAACCAAATATGTTTAACTTTTTTATTTATGTCTCAGGTTTATATTCCAATCTGTGTTGACCTTCAAGACTGGTTCATGGTTCGTGTTGATATGCGGACACTTCACCTTACCTTGTATTTTACTGGGACGTGTGGTTCAGGCGGTGCTGATGGGTCAAGCTTGATTCAAGTTAGGGTATACCTAACCCTAATAAAATTTGAATCGTTATTCAAAAAAATTTTGGAACAAATCGCCTACTGGGAACATTCTGGACGCCCATATGTGGAAAAGACAATGGTGACACATACTAAAGTTTGCCAACATCAGAAGGAAAACCCAGGACCTGATTCAGGGGTGTTACTTTGTATGTTGTTAACTAAACTGGTTAATGACGAGGAGGTCGGGATTGGGGGAGATCTTGTCGAGGCTTGCGCGAAATACAGACGAGAGATGGCGGATGAGTTTTATGCTGCTCGTTTTTCACCCCCACCCCGACCCCCAAACATGTAATAAAACATGCAATGGTTTATCGTACTAGTATTAGTTTTAAATTATTAAATATCGTCTTCCGGCACTTTTTTTATATAAACACACTAAAAAATGGGTTTTAGGCCGTTTTGGCCCCTCCCAAACGAGAGGAAACGACCTCCGGCGAGACAACGCCAGTCGCCCAAGTCCTTAATCACCCTAGCATAGGACACGGAGAAACCCGGTGACGACGAACTGCGACGCACCAGTGAGATAACAGGCCCAGAAATGTGAAGGATGGCCCTTTTTGACAAAAACTAAAAAATGGGGTTTAGGCCGTTTTGCCCTCCCCCCCCCCCCCCCAAACGGGAGGAAACGACCTCCGACGAGACGACGCCAGTCGCCCAAGTCCTTAGTCACCCTAGCATAGGACACGGAGAAACCCGGTGACGGCGAGCTGCGACGCACCAGTGAGATAACAGGCCCAGAAATGTGAAGGATGGCCCTTTTTGACAAAAGCTAAAAAATGGGATTTAGGCCGTTCCCCCCCCCCCCCAAATGGGAGGAAACGACCTCCGGCGAGACGACGCCAGTAGCCCAAGTCCTTATTCACCCTTGAAAAGGGAATGATGGCCCTTTGTTGACAAAAAACATAATTGCAATAATATGAGGAAATATTAAACTTTTATTATAAAGATAGTATGAAACCACAATTCATAAACCCAAATAACATTCATCCTACATACAATGCCATCTATAAAGCTCATTAGCCATGTGGCGACGGTAGTTGATACAAGCCTCTTCTACGTCACTTTCATCAATGAGCGACTTGCCTCTTACAAGGTTCTCCATCATCATACAGACAAGCACCCCTGAATTAGAAATGTTACCATTGTCCTGAGGTACACCATCTTGAACATAACCAAATGAAACTTTTTTCTTTGTGCAGTATCTTGAGTTTCGCCAATACTAGATTTGGTCAAGAAAATGCTTGAAGAAAATTGGAAAAATGTCCATGATGTTTTCAACCACCCGTCGTTTTTTATTTCCCCATCTTTTATCAGTCCAATATTGTGTTATTTCCATGTAAAACATATCAACACGGAATAGTAACCAGTCCTCCTGCTTAATCCATATCGGAATATACAAATAATCAACCTCCCAAAATGGAGGGTACGGTTCCTTCCTTCCCGCCATGTCTACCGCTCTTAAACAATCCTTCGTATAACACACGTCTTCAAAAAATTGCGGAGGTAAAACCGTCCAACGCAATTTCCTTGACGGGTCTTTTAAAAGTTTAGACTGTCGTAGCCGCATCAAACGTCCACGCTTGAACATGCTGCCATAAAATTAATTTATCTAATTAGTGATTTGTATAATAAAATAGTGGTAGGATTGAAATTACAATGTCATTTAGGCATGCATTAGATTCGTAGCCTAGTATGTCACGGCCCTTGACCCCGGTTTGACCCGGTCCAGAGCCGCGAGGCAGGAAATCCGATGGTATCTAATTTAGTGACAGCGGAAGTCTTTTTAAACAGGATCGATTAATATTAAAACTGCTCGTTTATATATATAATATAGAGATAAATCCCATAATTTACAAATAAGTGATTTCACTGGGAAATCTTTATTTCTTAAAACATGTTTCTTTATTTATTTACATTGAGCCACTTTCTAAGCTTGTAGTGTTCCACAGTACTTTTTCCTGTGCTCACAACAGATCACCTGAAACATGTTTGAAAAAGGTTTTGTCAGCAGGGAAATACTGAGTGAATCATTCTATTTATTAAAACATCCTGTTTGTTATAATGTACAGTATTAAGAGCGATTACAATTGCCTCATCTTTTAAATTAACTGATCCAGTTGTCACTTTACCGGACTGTGACTGTGGCATATCACTTGTAGGGTCCTTTCACCCCAAGTGATAAATAATTAGTAGCTATGTGCACATCCCCCCACATACTGGCAGTAATTTCAGATAACAACGACTTAATCCCTGTAACTATAATTTTGATAAAAACATGCTTTTGAAAGTATTTTGATAAAAAGATAATGACTCACATTGTAGATTTAACGAGCAGAATATAAGCCTACTGATTAGCCTTGATTAACCTAATTTAAATAATAATGCACACACAACAGGTTAGTAACTAATACAGCAGTTACGTCAATTCACGAGATTAAACCTTCACAACGAGTTATTAGTGCAATACTTAACAATTCAGCGGATTCACAACGAATGACAGAGTATAGTCCGAATTCGAGCAGTACTCAAACATTCAAGTCGAAATCACGATGAATTAATAAAGTATAACTCAATTTGAGCGGCACTTAAACAATCGTTGGATAGTTATAATCGATCGGACGTTGAATCGTAATAGCGATCGAGTTATTACCCTGATTGCGGCAGCACTTCGTGATTAGTGTGTGTTAATTTGTGATAAACAGAAAGTAATTCGATTTCTGAAACGGATTTCTTCGTCGATCATATGCCAAATTTCAAGTCCCAATGTCTGCTATTTATAGTCAAAATTTGCCACCCCTTACGGACCGTAACAAATAAATTGTTGCGGTGCGTAAGGATGCTTACGGACCGTAATAATTAAATTGTTACGGTGCGTAAGGAATAAAAATAGGTTATAGGGTAGCCACGGTTGGGACTAACTTTGCTGAGTCAGTAGTTTCGAAAATTCTGAATTTTACAACGAGTAATTGTTGATAATCGTTAACTAGGTTTTACCCCCCCCCCCCCTGAGTTTTAGGGGCCCTAATCCTGATTCTGATTGTTCTGAAATTTTTAGGGTTTGTGCAGAATCACTTGGGTTTCTTAATTAGGGTTTCCTATTGGTTAAATTAAAATAATAATTAGGACTTTTGTTGAGAGTTGTTACATTCTCCCCACCTTAATAAAATCTCGTCCTCGAGATTTACTGGAATAAATGAGGATACTTTCTCTTCATTTCCGATTCCAGCTCCCAAGTATATTCAGCTCCTCTCTTTGAATCCCATCTAACTTTGACTAAAACTAGTCGTTTATGTTTGAGAAATTTAATCTTTCGATCCTCAATTTGAAGAGGTTTCTCAACAAATTTTAGCTTTTCGTTTACCTCTATATCTTGAAGAGGTACTACCAGTGATTCATCTGATAAGCATTTCTTGAGATTGGATACATGAAATACATCATGTACTCCAGCTAATTCTTCTGGTAGTTGTAACCGATAAGCAACTGGTCCTATACGTTGGATCACTGAAAATGGTCCTACGTACCTTGGACTTAACTTTCCTTTCTTTCCGAATCTAATTACTCCTTTCCAAGGAGAAACTTTTAATAGTACTTTATCTCCTACTTAGAATTCTAACGGCCTGCATCTATTGTCTGCATAACTCTTTTGGCGATCTCGAGCCGTCTTCAATCTTTCCTTGATTTGAGTAATCTTGTCGGTCGTTTCTTGTACTATCTCCGGACCTGATAATTGATTTTCTCCTATTTCTGCCCAACATACTGGAGTTCTGCACTTTCTTCCATACAGTGCTTCAAATGGAGCAGCTTCAATACTTGAATGATAACTATTATTATAGGAGAATTCAATTAATGGTAAATGATCATCCCAGTTTCCACCAAAATCTATTACACATGCTCGGAGCATGTCTTCCAGAGTTTGGATTGTCCTTTCACTTTGTCCGTCTGTTTGGGGATGATAGGCAGTACTTAGATTGAGTCGAGTTCCCATAGCTTGCTGGAAACTTTTCCAGAAATGAGAAGTAAAACGACTATCTCTATCCGAAACAATGGAGAGTGGGACTCCATGTAGGGATACAACTTCATCTACATACAATTTAGCCAGTCTTTCCATGCTAAAGGTTTCTTTCATTGGTAGAAAGTGAGCTGATTTGGTTAATCGATCCACAATTACCCAAATCGCATCATTACCTTTTCTGGTTTTGGGTAATTTAGTAACAAAATCCATTGTTATAAGTTCCCATTTCCATACTGGCATTTCCAATTGTTGTAGTAACCCTGAGGGTTTCTGATGTTCTGCCTTAACTTGTGAACAAGTAAGACATTTAGAAACATATCGTGCTATATCCTTTTTCATGCCTATCCACCAGAAATTCTTTCTTAAATCTTGGTACATCTTATTGTTTCCTGGGTGCATAGTATACCTAGATTTATGAGCTTCTTCTAAAATCTTAGGTCTTAAATCTCCCTGCTTAGGTACCCAAATTCTACTTTTGTGGAATCTCTAAATTCCATCTGCTCCTTGTTCTAATTCCTTCATTCGTCCTTTCATTCCCTCAGCATCATCCTTGATTGCTGTAACTTGAACATTCTTCAATTGTTCCATTAAATCTATTTGTAGATTTAATCTGAGAGCACGAACTCGTCGTTGTTTCTCATAATACTTACGACTTAAGGCATCTGCAACTACATTTGCCTTTCCTTCGTGATACTGAATATCACAGTCGTAGTCACTTAGGATTTCCATCCATCTCCTTTGCCTCATGTTTAACTCTTTTTGCCCAAATATATATCTTAAACTTTTGTGGTCTGTGTAGACAGTAAATTTACTTCCGTAAAGATAATGTCTCCAAATCTTAAGGGCAAAAATTACGGCTCCTAATTCTAAGTCATGAGTCGTATAATTCTCCTCGTGCTTTTTCAACTGCCGAGAGGCATACGCAATTACCTTCTTGCGTTGCATCAACACACATCCGAATCCTAATTTTGAAGCATCACAATATACTTCAAAATCTTCTGTTCCTTCGGGTAATGCTAAAATTGGTGCATTCGTCAATCGGTGCTTTAAAATCTTAAAAGCTTCTTCTTGCTTAGGTCCCCATTCAAACTTAGTGGCTTTACAGGTTAACTTAGTTAATGGTACGGCTATCTTGGAAAAATCCTTAATAAACCGTCTATAATACCCAGCTAAACCTATAAAACTTCTAATTTCCATAGCTGTTTGTGGGACCTTCCATTTAGTAATTGCTTCTATTTTAGCAGGGTCTACGTGAATGCCTTCGTGATTCACCATATGTCCTAGGAATTGCACTTCCTTTAACCAAAATTCACACTTTGAGAATTTTGCATAAAGCTTTTCTTTTCTTAACAAAGTTAAGAGTGCATGCAAGTGTTCGCAATGTTCTTTCTGACTTTTGGAATAAATAAGTATATCGTCGATGAATACGATTACAAATTTATCCAAGTATGGTTTACAGATCCGATTCATCATGTCCATAAATGCTGCTGGGGCATTTGTTAGTCCAAAGGGCATGACTGTAAACTCATAATGGCCATACCTAGTTCTGAAAGCAGTTTTAGGTATGTCTTCTTCTTGTACTTTCAACTGGTGATATCCAGATCTTAAGTCTATCTTAGAAAAATACCTAGCACCTTGAAGTTGATCAAATAGATCATCAATCCTAGGTAATGGGTATCGATTCTTAATTGTAACTTTATTCAATTCTCTATAATCGATACACATTCTCATCGATCCATCTTTCTTTTTCACAAACAACACTGGCGCTCCCCAAGGGGATGAGCTAGGTTGTATGAATCCTTTTCTTAGTAATTCATCTAATTGCGTTTTTAGTTCTAACATTTCTGTGGGTGCTAACCGATAAGGTGCCTTGGCTATCGGTGTAGTTCCTGGAATTAGATGAATCCTAAATTCTACCTCCCTATCTGGTGGTAATCCCGGTAATTCTTCTGGGAATACATCCGGATATTCTGAGACTACAGGAATTTCCTTAAGTTCTTTACCCTTAGTACTAATGATTACTGAAATCATATACACTATTCCTTGTTTTCGTTCATAATTAGCAACTTTCATTACTGATATGAACTTCATGGGTTTACGTGGCTTATCTCCTGTAATCCTAATCACTTCTCCAGTGGGTGATTGAATTTCTATGGAATTCTGATCACAAAGGATTCTAGCATGGTTGGCTACCAACCAATCCATTCCTAATACAACATCAAATTTAGCTAAATTCATTGGCAATAGTTTTGCAGAAAATCTGTGTCCTAAAAGTTCTATGTTTTCTTCTTGCAAAACTTTATCTATTTTAACTGAATTTCCTTCTGCCGTTTCGACTGTAAGAATCTGCCTAATATTGGTTAAAGGTAACTTAAGAGCTTGACAAAATGAAGTATTTATAAAACTTTGGTTTGCACCAGAGTCAAATAATACTTTCGCGTATACGTTGTGCACTAAGAACGTACCCGCTATCACATCTGGGATGAGTTCTGCCTCCTGAGTAGTTAGCTGGAATGCTCTAACATTCTTCTTTGTACCTCCATCTGCTGGTTTAGTTTTGTTATCTGCTGGTTTGACCAATTTCGGGCAATCTGGCCTGAAATGTCCAGCTTCTCCACAATTGTAACAAATTGTGGATTTCTTCCTACAGTTCTCCTCTTGATGCCCCGGAATTTTGCAAAAATTGCAATATCCCTTGCATCTTCCAAAATGCTTCTTTTTGCAGTTTCTACAATACTGAGGAATTGAGGATTGCCCGGTTCCTCTTTTCTTGAACCGATTATTATCATTACCCACACGAAATCCTTGGGTAATCTTTTGAGCCAATTCTTTCTTTCGATCTTCTTCTCTTGTTCGCACTAGTTCATCAGTTAGGGTATTAGCTAATTCCACAGCATCGTCAATAGTGCGAGGTCTCGCAGCTTTAACAATGTTACGGATTTCGCTAATTAGTCCCCAAATATAGCGAGAAATGAGTACCGGTTCTGGCGAAGCCAGTGTTGGTACCACTCTAGCATATTCAAAGAATGTCGAAGTATAACCGCGACACTCTACGCCTACCATACGATGGTTTAGGAACTTATTTGCCATTTGTTCCTTTTCATATTCAGGACAGTATTTTCTTTCTACAAGAATTTTAAATTCTTCCCAGTTCATAGCATAAGCTATCCTTCTTCCTTTTGCTTGTAGCACCGTGTTCCACCATTCAAGCGCTCCTTCTTTGAAAAGGTTTGATGCGTACATGACCTGATCTTCTTCTGAACACTTACTTATTGCAATTACTGCTTCGGTTTTCTCTAACCAACGCAGTACTGCAGTTGCTCCTTCATTGCCTGCAAATTCAGCAGGTTTACAAGCAAGAAATTCTTTGAAAGTGCAACCAGGCGTTGCGGCTTTCATTTTCTTAGGAGGTGGAGCCTGTCGTGGATTATTATCGTCATGATTGCCGCCTCCATTTACACTATGACTAAAATTATCTTCCTGAGTACGTTTACTAGGAACGATTTGTTGCGGTTCGATTGGATTCTTTATAGCAGCAACGAATGCTGGAATAGCATTAGCTATCCCTTGAGCAACAATATTTTCAATATCTTGTCTAGTCATATATTGATCTCCTGGATGTTGTTCTGACTGATTAACCTCATTTATTGGTTCGTTATTAGCGTTTTCCATCTGATAATTATTATAAATACAAATATTAGTATCAAATAATTGTTAATAAAACAATTACACAGAAGCACATAAAATCTTACAACACAGATATATATATCCAAGATTGTCGATGTTTCGACTTCTATTTTGCTTTATATATTATATAGGCATCCATACACACCGTTTATCTTACAATGTTTTATTTCCCATTTTACAGAGTTATATTTAATTATTATTATTAATATACAGACATTCTTCCCAACCCCATTATTCTTTGGTCAATTGACAGTTTAGTAGCGACGTTCCCTTTCGTTGTACTTCCAGGTAATCCTTTCTCCAATATCCCTAATCCTACTTCCTGTATCAATTAACTCCCCACCCCAAAGACGAAGTTCGGCTAAGTTTTCGTTGCTCATTGGAGGATTGGGGATAGGTTCTGGATCAAACTGTGGAAGAAATGAATAAGGACTGTTGACGATATTTTCAAATTGCCAGTCATTTGTCCACCATTCTTCCATTTGGCCTAAAGGTCGAGTGTGGATTAGTGGGTCTGGAATAGCTGGTTCCCAATTTACAGGAAGTTGGGTTTCTAAGCAAGGATATAGATTATTATGGATAGGGCTAATGACATCACAATTTGCCAATAGACGGTCTATTTCGTCTTGGAATGTGATTTCTTCAGTTTGTCTGGAGCTCTCTCCAATTTCTATTCCTTTTTGTTTAGAATCTTTCCTGATTTCTATCTCTGCTGGATTAGAACTCTCTCCGATTTCTATTCCTTTTCCTTTGTCTATAGGGTTTTCTATTTTGGGGAGTTTTCTAGTAGCTGGCTTTCTCCTGCGCACTTTCCTCCATCCTACATATCTTCTTTTCTTTTTAAGCTTTGCTTTTTCCAGCGGTGGAGCTTGGAATTCCAGGGGTTCCTCTATGTCAGCAATATAACCAGTAAAGTCGTGGGAGACTTCAATTGGTACTGGGTAGAGGTTGAGATTCTGAAATGCTTCCGATATCTCACTCATGCTGGATAGCATATATGCAAAATGCACCAAAATGCCAAGTTAAAACTTTGGAACAAAGTTTTACAAATAAACATTAAAGTTTATTGCATATGGATTTGTACAAAAGGACTACAGGAAAGAGAACACATTATTCTTTATTTATTTACTGGAGATTAATTTTCTACTAGACCAGACTTATTGATATTTTAGAGGTTTGCATTCTCTGCTACGGTAGCTAGCATATAAAGGTTTGCCCATTTTTCATCTAATGTATCTTCCCAAGATGACCTATTTCCTGGATTTCTGAATTAAACCTCACTTTCTTGACTTGGGGTTTCTTTATTTTCTCCTGTCCCTTTCTAAGAATCAAATTTCTTTTATCTTGGGTAAGAGGATTTTCATAATTTGCTTTACGGACAAAAATCCCTTCTTCCAGATCTGCTGCTTGTTTGGAGGAAGAGGTTCCTTTTTCTGTGGGTGCAGTATCTAATTTGTGGTAGATAGCAGAAATCTTTTGTTTACCCATCCTGTAACTTAACAATTAATCAGTTAATAAAATATATTTTCACATAATGGCAATTAAATTTCCTAAGTATTTTAATAGGCTAAAATCAATAGTAAGCTTAAATCAGTGGCTCTGATACCACCTTTTCCTGTCACGGCCCTTGACCCCAGTTTGACCCGGTCCAGAGCCGCGAGGCAGGAAATCCGATGGTATCTAATTTAGTGACAGCGGAAGTCTTTTTAAACAGGATCGATTAATATTAAAACTGCTCGTTTATATATATAATATAGAGATAAATCCCATAATTTACAAATAAGTGATTTCACTGGGAAATCTTTATTTCTTAAAACATGTTTCTTTATTTATTTACATTGAGCCACTTTCTAAGCTTGTAGTGTTCCACAGTACTTTTTCCTGTGCTCACAACAGATCACCTGAAACATGTTTGAAAAAGGTTTTGTCAGCAGGGAAATACTGAGTGAATCATTCTATTTATTAAAACATCCTGTTTGTTATAATGTACAGTATTAAGAGCGATTACAATTGCCTCATCTTTTAAATTAACTGATCCAGTTATCACTTTACCGGACTGTGACTGTGGCATATCACTTGTAGGGTCCTTTCACCCCAAGTGATAAATAATTAGTAGCTATGTGCACATCCCCCCACATACTGGCAGTAATTTCAGATAACAACGACTTAATCCCTGTAACTATAATTTTGATAAAAACATGCTTTTGAAAGTATTTTGATAAAAAGATAATGACTCACATTGTAGATTTAACGAGCAGAATATAAGCCTACTGATTAGCCTTGATTAACCTAATTTAAATAATAATGCACACACAACAGGTTAGTAACTAATACAGCAGTTACGTCAATTCACGAGATTAAACCTTCACAACGAGTTATTAGTGCAATACTTAACAATTCAGCGGATTCACAACGAATGACAGAGTATAGTCCGAATTCGAGCAGTACTCAAACATTCAAGTCGAAATCACGATGAATTAATAAAGTATAACTCAATTTGAGCGGCACTTAAACAATCGTTGGATAGTTATAATCAATCGGACGTTGAATCGTAATAGCGATCGAGTTATTACCCTGATTGCGGCAGCACTTCGTGATTAGTGTGTGTTAATTTGTGATAAACAGAAAGTAATTCGATTTCTGAAACGAATTTCTTCGTCGATCATATGCCAAATTTCAAGTCTCAATGTCTGCTATTTATAGTCAAAATTTGCCACCCCTTACGGACTGTAACAAATAAATTGTTGCGGTGCGTAAGGATGCTTACGGACCGTAATAATTAAATTGTTACGGTGCGTAAGGAATAAAAATAGGTTATAGGGTAGCCACGATTGGGACTAGCTTTGCTGAGTCAGTAGTTTCGAAAATTCTGAATTTTACAACGAGTAATTGTTGATAATCGTTAACTAGGTTTTACCTCCCCCCCCCCCCTGAGTTTTAGGGGCCCTAATCCTGATTCTGATTGTTCTGAAATTTTTAGGGTTTGTGCAGAATCACTTGGGTTTCTTAATTAGGGTTTCCTATTGGTTAAATTAAAATAATAATTAGGACTTTTGTTGAGAGTTGTTACATAGTAGGCTACCCCAAAAGCTTCTAGGTAGTTGTATTTCCCTTAAAAAGCGAGAATAACAAAAAGGGGAATCCCCCTTTAGGTAAAAATCTACGGCATCCCTTGACCAATTTTCGGACTTTTCGGTTGGAAATGCAAAATTTGTCCTTTCTGGAGGGCTGCCACCAGGTTTACTCGACTGAGCGGACGACCCGGGGTTATTTAGGATAACGTTTCGGGTCGGCTTTGGAAAAGACGAAGTGTTAGAACGACCGCTTGGACGGCTTAGTTTGTTTAGAATCGAAAATGAGGTTCTCTGGACCACATGCGAATTGTTTTGCTCATCACCTTGGTTTGCCATAAAGGTGGTTGTGGTTTTTGTGGAGTTCTAATTCCCTATGGTGGGGGTATTTATAGTGGGTGGGAATTCAATTAAACATCATTTTTATTTTTGAGAAAAATGCATAATGGTTAAAAATTGTGAAATGTCCTTTATACCCTTAATGATAAACATATATAAATACCTCATTCCCAAATACGATCCAGCCGATTTTTACTTCTCTTCTTTTGAAGTAAATGATGTATTTTTTTGGTTAAAGTATCAGTTTGCTTTGAACAATAAAATAAACGTAAAATATATTGCACAAATAACAACAACAAAAAACACACTATATTTAATCAAAAATGTATTACACTATGCAAACTATGGGTCATTTGGTGGAAACATGTTCAAGTCGAGAGTCTAGTCTAAGGGGTTTGGTTCAACATTTTCATATCGGTTCCGGTGATCTTCGTTACTTTGGCTTGGGGCCCAGTACTGAAAGTCTGTTTGCGTCTCCGGCATAAAGGTGATCATCTGTGACGCGGGGGTAACAAACCCTGCCTGACTTATGTTTTGGTCCACAAACTGATTGTTGTTGTTGTTACCCATATCATTTTCTTGGACCTCCAATAAGTCGGTGACGTCAATACCGTCGGAGTTGACGGCCGTAGCCAACAATGACTCCCATGGCTCAGTATTATCATTGTTTGCCGCTAGATTAGCGTCCACAAACATAGTGCCAACGTTTTGTGACCTACCAAAGTTTCCTGCAAAATTTTCATTTTCATTGACACCGGATCCTGACCCCCCCCCCCTGTTTCGAAGTTTGTGCCCCAATTTGATGTCCCGGGCTCTTGAACGTTTCTACCACCACGACCACGATGTCGTGGCCTCCCTAACCTCTGTGTACGAGGATATGAAGCAAGTTCCACCGGCTCCTGTGTGAGATGAGTCGGATATTGTGTGTATTCTGGAACATTAGACATCTCAAGGGCCCGATACGCCGCACCCTGAATAACGTCCAGATCTTGAGATCGGTGAATTAGACCCATCGTCTCCGACTGCAAAAAAAAATTAATAAATTAATAATTAATTTTTATACTAACAATAATAAAGGTAACTTTGAATAATTTTAAACTTGTATATACCATCATTTGGACCCTTGCTCCTTCGTCTTGAAAACCCCTCGTAGGGCATGCTGGCAACTGTGGGTTCGTCACATATAACACGGTATGTTGCATGTACCATGTCATGTAATCATTGGCAACGGAAAAAGATGTGATGAGTTCCCCGTTGACCAAGGTTTGATGACATGCCTCCCACCCACGAACATACGGTTCGTGACGAGTTAACCAGTTCCACCCGGTTTTCCCGCTCCGGTTCATGGAATGAAGCCTGGCATGCTCAGTATAATCTATGGCAATTGGGTTAGGTATATACTGTAACATGCCAAACTGTCTCATCACTCGTTGAGGATAGTGATGCTCCACAACCGAGTAGTATAGCAGAGGGCAACAACTCCGCCAAATTCCCATACCACTCCAACATATATCGGGGAGTCTACCCACAATGTCGTCGTATGGTCTCCAATTAAACTAAAACAAAAAAAAAATCAATCTTTAGAAACGTGTTCAAACAAACTTTAATTTTATATGTTAACAACTAACAACCATACCATTGGCTCGGTCATAAATTGCAGCTGAGATCTATATGTTCTCAGGCAATGTGTGGAAACATATGTACACGTTAAGCTTCCCTTCCACCTAAAAAGATAAATAATAAATTAACATAGTGTTATATACATACCAAATAATAAATTTAATTATTTCCAATTCAGACTACCGAGCAGCTAACGGGGCATTGTAGTGGAACCCGGCAATAGCAGGAGCAAAACAACGAAACCTCTCCCAAACCCACACTTGTAGAAGCGCAACTGGGCCAGTAACGGCTATAGCATTAGGTGCTGCAGCGTTACAAAGGTTTCGGTAAAGGTGAGCTAACACAGCACTGCCCCAACTATATCCCGAACATGTGGGCAAGTCTACAAGAAACTCTAAAAATTTGACATCAATCAGGTGGTTTGCATTATCAGGTAAGGCTGTGCACCCTATCAAATAAAATATTATTTGACGTGCATGAAAAATGAAGTCTTGATCTGATGCTTGGTTTTCAGAAAAATTCTTTATTTCTTGTAAAACTCGCGTGGACTTTACCCTTTTGCCCTTCACTTCAGCTTCCAAAGGGGTAAACCCCAACACCTCTTGACACTTGTCTCTTACAGTATACATTGCCATACCAGTGTCAGCCCCAGATATAGGCAACCCATCTATTGGTAGCCCCCACAGCACGTTAACATCCTGTAATGTCACAGTGGTTTCGCCAAAAGGAAGGTGAAACGTGTGAGTTTCTGGCCTCCACCTCTCAACCAACGCAGTTATTAAGGCGTGGTCTACATACCGGTACCCAATTTGCAGTATCCCGCTGAATCCTGCTGCACGTATTAAACCTTCTACCCTTGGACCAACCGGATTTTCTTTCATATGCTGCCAGAACGCTCTATCTGATCGTCTAATATTTATTGGCTCATCATACTCTGCTGGATTTTTGAATACCTCAAACGCCCGGTGATTCTTGTTCAAGAACAACACCGATGCATCAAGAGGACCAGGATGACATTCAAAACTCATATTCGGCAGATCAAAGTTGACTGAATATTTATCGGTAATGAAAGGATTGAAGCTTCGTTTGATATTGAAAATGTATCTCGAGTGCTTTGCTTTATGTTCAAATTTAAAGACTTCATTATGTGCATCAGTTTTTGAATTCATATTGAAGCACAGTGTTTTTCTTACACTACAGTTGAATTCTTACACAAACCTATTAAAGTTTGCAGGCTTGATTACATATCATGTGAGAGACCCTAGGGTTTAGTCATATCATCTTTACATGCAAGGTTACTGTATGGGCAGAAATTCAATTTCGCCACTCCCATTTCCTGCTGCAAAAAGACAAGGTCAAACAGTACTAGCAAACAAAAGTTGCATGTAATCGTAGCCCCATAGCCCCAATTTAAAATTATACCTCACATGTGACCACTGCCATGCACCATTAAACATGAAAATATGAATTTGCAACCTTTATTAAGAAAACTATATCATTCTGCGACTTTATGCAACAAAGCTGGATGAAACGGCGACCTTAAACAAGAAAGCAGAACGATACGGCGACCTTAAACAACAAAGCTGGACCATTCAGCGACCTTAAACAACAAAGCTGGACCATTCAGCGACTTTCTGCAAGAAACCGGGATGAAACAGCGACCTTAAACAAGACAGCAGAACCATACAGCGACCTTAAACAACAAAGCTGGACAATACAGCGACTTTCTGCAAGAAAGCGGGATCATTCAGCGACTTTCAGGAGGTTGTATTATCATTCTGCGACTTTCAATAGGTTGTATATTCATTCAACGACCTTCTTAATGTTTTGCAGCTTTTGCAGATTTTGGCAGAAAAGTTGTTTGAAAGTCGTTGTATGAAACTCCAACTTACCTAAATCTGAAAACAATAAGTTTGACCACCTAAAGGCACTCTTTTCTTGCTCAATCCACCTACTTTTGCAAAAAAATCTTTATAGTATCTGAAAGTTAGTTTTATTACTTTATGGGTATGTTTGGCATGGAGCTTTTAGGAGCTTTTAGGAGCTTCTAGCTTTAAGCTTTTAAGAAAAAGCTCCTACTCAATAAAAAGTCTTGTTTGGTTGAAGGAGCTTTAAGCTTTTAGGTTAGGAGCTTGAAGCTTTTGGTTGAACGCTACTACTAGTAGCGTTTAGAAGGAGCTACAAGCTTTTAGGGAAAAAATGACTATTTTAACCTCTAAAAATAGGAAACTTTTTAATGCATCAACTTTCTAAATTTTTAGTTATGTCCATTTTGGTCATTTTATACATTTTATTAAAAGCTCCAGCTACTCTACCAAACACCAAATATATCTAAAAAGCTACAGCTACTAACTACCAGCTACAGCTACCAGCTTCCAGCCACCAGCTACCAGCTTACAGCTTCCAGCTAGCAGCCACCAGCTACTTTTGCCAAACATACCCTATATGTTTACGAATATCTGACACTTACACTCAGTGTTGCTGATTATCAATTTTTTTAAGTGACACTGTAGTTAAAACTTCATGTATATGTCACTAAATAAAGTAAAAAAACATGTATAAACAAAATTTATTATTGTTAATTTTAAAGAGAGTTAACTACATGTGGAAGGTAACAAGGTTGGGTATTAAAAGTTAAAAGTAACAATATAGATCTAGGGTATTAATTTTTGGTATTGGAACATCCTAGGTACAAAGACTAACTCCTGTTAAAAACTAACTAAGAAAAAAAAAATCTATTACCCAACTCTATTACTTTTGAGAAACACAATGAGTTAGCACGTAATTCACTTTTGTCATTTAAAACACATTTTTTCGTTTTATTTTATTATCTAGCTTGTTTTTTTTAACTATTTAACTAAATGAATTTTGAAATGGTGAAAATATTATATAGCCGTTTGAAAATCAAGGGGGAAACTGGTTCACTTGAGAAAAGACCAAATTACCCTTCGAGCCAATAACACTTGTTACTCTCACCTTCTCGTGTATGCTTCGTACCATTCAGTTGACTTGTACATGATCCATCCAAACACTTATATATTGTTAGATAGATAACTCTTAGATATGAGACTTCTTCTTAAGCCTTAGGGTATACATTAACCCTCTTTAGTTCTACTTAAGTGTCACATCATCCATTCTCCCCATTTTACTCTGCCACGTCACCCATTTACCTCATTTTAACATCCGGCTAACATGTTAACAAATAATCTCTTTAACGCTCCTTAACACAATGAGATAGTGGTGTGCAATGTCGGTTAACATGCTATGTCATCAGGGGCGGACCCATATGGTGCGGGTCGGGGTCCATGGACCCCAATGTTTTTTTAAAAAAAAAATAGTAGAACCGGTATGTTAAATTTTTCAAAGACCCCATAAAATAAATTAGTTGGACCCTATGGTATTAAAAGCAAAGATGGTATGCTGGTAAATCCCCTTGTGTTCCAACAAATAGGTCTCAAGTTCAAGTCTTACACCTCTTGTTTTTAGTTTATTTTTTCCATCAAAATTAAACTAGTGTTTTTAAACACCACAACGACCCATTGACCCTCTAATTTGCTTCTTTAAAATGATAAATTTAATGTCTCCGAATGATTTTATTTCACATTTGATTACCAAACAAGACTTCCAACATATAGTGGCGTTCAAAAAAAAAAGCTTAAACAAAACAAAATTTTGAAGTGAAGTAGTTGTGTTGTTTAGGTAGCTATTGGTTTCAAGCAACTTATTAATCACCACAATTTGATAACTTGATTGTTAAATGGTTCTTAATAATGTAGTGGTTTCTTATCCACTAAATGCTTCTACATTATTTCCTAGCCCCGACCCGACTACGATGACTGACCCGAAAATTTTAATGTTTGGTTGTGAAAAATTCTAATACAAAAAAATGGACCCCAATAGAAAAAAAAATCTGGATCCGCCACTGCATGTCATCGTTAACACCTCAAATGTTAGAGCATACCCGATGTCCTTATCACTCTTCCTCTCACGTTTTACTCTCTCAAATATATTCAAGTTTTCTATTAGACAAATATCAATAATTGCTTACAAGTTTATTATAATTGTTTATAAGACGGTAATTGCATACAAGTTTATTATAATTGTTTATATTTACCATAGAATTGAATAACTAATTTGTCGGGTAAACCTCTAAATATCTTTTACATGTTAGAGAAAATCTTGATCAGGTTAAACAGTTGGAATTAGAGTGGGAATTGATTTCTCGTTAAACTTGGATCCATTTGGAATGTAAAAAAGGATTGCTGAATAAGAACTTTTTAAAGCCATAGACATCAAGCAAAGTTGTAGAATAAAATGGCTTCTGAATGAGACGACAACACGGCTTTTTCACGGCATTATAAACAAGAGGAAGGTTAGTAATTTTATTCATGGCCTTTCGATTAATAATGTTTGGATTTCGAAGCCGAAGTTGGTCAAAAAGAGGTATTCGGGTATTTTAAAAAAGGTATTCTCGAAGATTTTGATACTCGTGCATTGTTCTCGCTTGTCCGAGACACATGCTAATTCTCTTATATCCCAGTTTATGGTTAAAGAGATTGGATTTAACATTAAATTCCTTAATCGTTTTTGGAATTTATTTGAACCAGATTTCAAGGATATTTTTCAAAGTTTATTCAAATCTAGAGTCATTAATAGGGGATGTTCTTCGGCGTTTATTGCCCTTATTCCTAGAAACCATAACCCGGTTGGTTTGAATGAAATATTCAAGGTTCTTGCCAACCGACTTAAGAAGGGTCTAGGGTCGATTATCTTAGAGAGTCAATCCGCCTTCTTAAATTGTAGGTACATCTTGGATTGGCCGATGATCGTGAATGAAATTATGGGGTGGATTAAGAAAAGTGGGAAGAATGCGTTTTTTCTAAAGATCGATTTCGAAAAAGTTTATGACAATGTTAGTTGGGATTTTATTATTTCGATGCTTTCTCAAATGGGATTCCCTCAACGATGATGTTTGTGGGTTAGGGGTATTCTCGCCTCGACGAGATCTTCTGTGTTAGTTAATACTTAAGATTTTGGTATATATTTTGGTCGGTTTGTTTTATCAATACGTTCGATTGTTGATGTCCTAAAGATAAATAAAAAAAGAAATAAAAGGAAAAAAATAAGCTGCAACATGTTGAGTGTTTATTAAAAGTATAAGTTATTATTAGGATTTGATTTGGGCATTTGACTGAACTTTCAAAGGCCCATATTACCAAAAAAAAGTAGGTAAAAAATATTATCAAACTTTTTTGTTACATTTGAGTTAAACTAGTATTAAGTCCCCGTGTTGCGGCAGGGGCGTAAAACCGTGACAAATAGCATTAATGCGACACCACCATCAGCGACCATCAACACTAAAGTTGCGGCGTGTTAATGCGGAGAAATTAAACCGAAACGCAAAATATAGAAAATAATAACTAAGTCGATTTAGGACCCGCACATTGCGACAACCTATCAAACAGGAAAAATAGACGATGTAAAAACGTTGAACCACACATGGACCGTTCCACCATGGTAACTCGCAAAATTTAGAGCGTAGTGTAATACAAAACGTAAAAGCGTTGAACCACACACGTACGTTGCGTCGTTTTAACTCGTAGAATTTAGAATGAAACGTAAAACGGAAGTTTTGAGAAGTATATAAAGTATAGGGGACCAAAGTTAAAAGTAACAAAGTTGTGAGGTTAAATTGAAAAAGATGAAAACTTTTCGTTGAAAGTAAAAAAAAATCAAAAAGTTATGGGTGAAAAATGTAATGTTAAAAAAAATTGAGAAGCCCCCAAATCATAACATGTTGCTAAATTATTATTATTATTAGTAAATTATAATATGTAAATATGTAAATAGTGAAATTAATAAAGAATAAACTTCATATAAATTATTTTTACACAACCATAAATGACGTGGCGGAATCCAAGTCAGAGAAACGGATTTTTAAGATTCTTAACCAACTAAGCTGTTGACATGGCATTTTAAACGTTACATGAAAATATAAAAAAATCAACAAACTTATTTGATCCTCAAATTTCCCTCCACACATTCAAATCTTACCTTATCTCTCACTTTGTCTGATCCTTCAATTCCTATATCAAAACAAGCACCTCAAAATGAATTTAGTTTGCAATTGTCACACTCAACTCCGCCACCATCACGGCCACCGGCGAAATGGCCTCGAAATTGTGTTTCGCCATAGCATCCTCTCGTTTCGTCACTGCTCCGGTTCGGAGACCCTCAACTGGTTTATCTTTATCAGGTTCGTATCGGTTGGCTGGGTCCAATGATCACTCGATCAAGATGATCGGAAGAGAGGTTGCGATTCGACGGAGATTGATTATTATTTCCCCAAAGGCCGCTAGTGATCAGCCAGGTTGGGTTTGATTTTATGTCTTGTTGCTTTTTTGAACTTATAACCATGTTTGACAATAGTAGAAATTTATAAAAGTGATAATTCTTGAGTGAAAATGATAAAAAAAAAAAAATTGGCAGCCATTGCCAATTATTTTTAAATCAAAGATATAGATAAAAGCGTAAATTGCGATAATTAGTGATTTATGCTTTTTACACTAAAAAGGGAATGATTTATAAATTGCTAAAATTGGGTCTGACAGATGGGACAAACCGCCTATGATGTTTGGTCGTTTGTGGCGTTTGCTACATGATCCGGCTTGTCGAGGTCTTACCATCTACTACTTAATGGCCTGTAACTCCACTTGTAGCCTAAGTTATTCTCTTTTTTTTGTTTGAGCCTTTTTGTACTATTTTTCTCTGTCTAGCTGGTCCAAGTAGGCGTCTGTTTACTTTTATTATTTCCAATATAAAATACATTGTTTTTGTTCATGAGTAAATCCCATATGAAAAAGATCCACTAACTTTTCCAAATTTTGAGCTTAAGCTATGTCAATGTGTGAGTGTGTCAGCAATGCAACACAAATTCATTGTTGTAGTGTTGTGTTTCTTTCAGGTAAAGTTGAAGAAGATGAATTTACTGGAGATTCTGTTGATAGCAACATAATGCCTTATTGCAGCTTAGAACAAAAGAAGAAAACAATAGGAGAAATGGAACAAGAATTTCTTCAAGCACTACAGGTACACTATCCCTTTTGTTTCATTGTTTTATCTCAATACAAAATCTGAAACTTTTCTTCTGTTTCTACCAAAGGCGTTCTATTTCGAAGGAAAAGCTATCATGTCGAACGAGGAGTTTGATAATCTCAAGGAGGAACTAATGTGGGAAGGAAGCAGTGTTGTAATGCTAAGTATGTATAGTTTGTCACCAAGTGAACACTTCAAATATTATGGTGTCTGTCAATTTATATGGTCTTTTGTTATATGTTTCGCAGGCTCTGATGAACAGAAGCTTCTAGAGGCTACGATGGCGTACATATCTGGTAACCCGATAATGAGTGATGTAGAGTTTGACAAACTGAAAAAGCAACTAAAGGTATGCAAATGATTGCTTTCATGTTCATGGTTACCGAAAATTATAAAAAAAATAACTAATAATACATTCTTTCAGAAAGATGGAAGTGATATAGTGGCTGAGGGTCCAAGATGCAGTCTTCGTAGTAGAAAGGTACGCGCCTTTGTATAAAAAAAATTTTAAAAATTGCAAGTTACGCCCGTTCAAAAGCATACGTGTTAAAATTATAAGGACGTATGACCGTAAGTTTGAGTATTACATCGAACTTTGTTGTTTACAGTTTCTAACTTGATGTTCTACTGATGAATATATTTTTTGTTGTAGGTTTATAGTGACCTGACTGTTGATTACCTCAAAATGTTCCTCATAAATGTCCCAGCTGCTGTTGTTGCAGTAGGATTGTAAGTGACACTTCAATTATTATACTACTTTTAGTTTTTTTAGTGTTCATGAATGGTGCATTTTGTTCTGTACACTATCATTTTATTGCTTGTTTTATTTGATTTTTTCAACAATCATGTCAACTTTCCATTTTAATTGTTTAATATATGTTTGTGAATTGTGTATGGTAGATTCTTCTTCCTGGATGACATTACTGGGTTTGAAATTACATACCTTTTGGAGGTAAATAATGTTTTATATCGGTTTTCTTGTAATTTCAAGTTATAATTTTTTAAGTGGTTTATAAAGTTGTAAATATTTTTATCAGCTTCCAGAGCCATTTAGTTTTATCTTCACTTGGTTCGCGGCTCTGCCATTCATATTATGGTTATCCTTTACGCTAACCAACGCCATTGTGAGGGATTTCTTGATATTGAAGGTAAGCATCTTCGTCATCAAGTTATCTATGTTTAGGCCTCACAAATTAACACTAATATTTGTGTTATGTTAACATCTAAATTTTACCTTTTCAGGGCCTTTGTCCAAACTGTGGGACAGAGAATACTTCATTCTTTGGAACCATATTGTCAATTTCCAGTGGGGGTTCTACCAACACTGTCAAATGCACAAAGTAAGTTCCAACAATTTAACAACTTAAATCATTTATTTAGAAAAAAAAAATTGAGTTATTGAATATAATAGTTTATGTAGTCAATTAGTCATATTGATCGGGAAAAAAAATGTCCGTGGATCTTTACCCACACGTTTTGACTCACCTTTAAACATGACCTGTTTTGACCCGTTACCCAACCTGCTGGATCCACTTGTTTTCCTACCTCTTGTATAAAGCAACTGAACCTTACACACTAATGCCTAATTTCTTGGAGCAATTTCCTTTTGCATGATCGTTAACATTATGTTTAAACCTCAATTTCAGCTGTCAAACCGTACTAGTGTTTGATCAAGAAGATCGGTTGATAACATTGCCAGAAGGAAGTGAAGCTTGAGTTCGGGTATAAAACATAAATTCAATTTCTAAAACATTTAATCTTTAGTTTAAAGTTTTCTCCCATAACTTTTAACGTCAAACTTTCTATTTATATCAATTACAACCCAACTGAAAACAAATGCAGGAGACCATGGATATGGACCATGAGTGGATTTATGTTTGAAGGAAGAAGCTACTGTAAATGTACCTAGGATTTTTCATGAATAGGGTTACACGTTTGTTTAGGTGGTACTGCATAAGCGTGCATTCGCGTTTTAATCATATCATAGTCCATGTATGTTCATGTGCATACTCTGTTTATACAAGGCAGCCTCTTTTAAATAATAACATCCCACACTATACAAATAATTTTGTTTTGAGATTCATGTTTGTAACATGGTCCTGGTTTATGATGTTATTGCAACTTGAACTATAAAGGTACATGTCACGGAAGTACGGAACCAGGATAACTGAATTAACAAGAGCATAACTATCGCTAAACTGAAATAAATCAAAACTAATATATTCTATATACTACCGACTACCATTAGGAGTTCTAACCAAGCTTCATTCGTTGTGATTAGCTCCTTTAGTTGGCTTAGATCAATCTAAACTGCCTAATAATTCGGTCTATGATTCTTTGGTTTACTTTAATAATATATATTTTAGCACTTAGTGATTCTAAAGTTATATAACTAATCTACCATTCAATGGACACAACTTACATTTGCTGGTAATTTGGTACAAATCACTTTATAATAAAAGTCAGCAAAGAATAACAAGGCGTGGTTCTTCATCAACATCACGCAATAATGATATTGTACTTTGATTAAAGCAGAATCCAAATTTAGGGTGGAGGGAGTGAGTGTCGCTCGCTCGTCCTGTCTTGAAGCTAGGAAATTGTGTTCCCTCTACTTCCGTCCCGCTTCTCCATCCCGTCTGGAGCATTTCTTCTTTGTGTCCACTCAAATTTGAGGGAGTACTCCCGCTGTTGCTTCCTTTCACCGTCACCGGACCACCTGGAATCCTGGATAACTAATCATATCATAGTTTTTGGTATACCTGTTATATATAAGCAACCAATCTTATAGGTTTAGTTGTCACATTTGAGCTCTTTTTAGTTTTATATCTTTTATCTCGTAATATAGTTTTTTTTTTAAGTCTAACTAATATAACACTATAATTATTCTCTACATTTATATTTTTATAATCCGAATTGTTGAATGTGGAATTGTTTTTAATAATCATTGCGTTTATAATCTGAATTGTTGAATGTGGATTTGTTTTTGCTAATACTGGTTTTTTGTTTGAGTTTATAATCCGAATTTTTGAATGTGGATCTGCACATTTGAATGTTAAATGTGGATTTACAAATTTGAAGAATGTTGAATATGGTTTGAATACGGAGGGAAGGAAAAAAAGACAAACCATAAGGACGCATATGGGCATATGGCAAAGACCATAAGGGCATTATGGTCTTTTCAATTTTTAATTAACAAAAACATTATACTTTTGTGTGATCACCTTTAACACTCAAATTGTTATACTTCTTTGGAATTTACAAATTAATTAATTAAAATGTTCAGTAAAAATTGCAATTCCCATGAGGCTCCCTATGAAAGTAACAAACTAGTCGGACAAATTCATGGTAACTTGTAAACTTAGAGCACCCATAATGTGGTGCTTTTTGGCTATTCGATCTAGCATGGCACATTGTGGACCGTGCCATGCATGTCCTTAGTCCCTACACATTGTGTCACTAGTCCGGTTTTTATCAAGTCCGCAAATACGGATCTCCCACGGACTTCTTGTGGGTCCCCCAGTCACACACACATATAAAATAATTTTTAATGGGGTTTGTGAGCAGGGGCGGACACACATAGAGTGGATCGGGGTCCACGGACCCCAATGTTTTAAAAAAAATAGTAGATTCGGTATATTAAATTATATAAGGAACTCATAAATATAATTTAGGTGGACACCATAGAAAAAAAGGAAACCTGATGTAGTGGTAAATCCCAGGTTCAATCCTTGTATAACTTGTTTTTCCTGTTTTTTGAACACCGAAAAAATTAGGACCTCTTTGAAAAAAAAAATTGGATCCGCCACTGTGAGTGAGGTTTGTAGATAAAACTGCTCATTGCTCATGAGATGGCATTTTGTTGATTTAAAAAAACAACAAATTAAGAAACAAGAAAAAAAAGTATATATAACTAGTTTACAATGGTAATTTGGTGATGAACAATAATATTACAACAAAGAATTTTTGGACACAAATTCCAGTACAAACAACTTAACTCACCGAGGATGATGATGAGGGTTGTTATTAACATTATGAGGTCGAATCACATGTCCAGCCATTGAAACTTGAAGTGCTTCCTCTTCATAAGCTCTTCTTTCCAACTCTTCTAATCTTGCTTTCTTCTTCACTTTCACAAACATTGCAACCAAAAGCAACCCCAAAAGAAAAGCCCCAATCGCCGCCCCAAACGCGCTTCCAAACGCCACCTTCCACCGCTTAATCTTCTTCCTCTCCGGCAACAATATTGGTGATTGCACCACCAACCCGAAATGCCCTTGGCTCGTGGTGGCGCAAATATTCGGTGCAACCTCTTTTTGTAGGGTCACATTACCATCATCACCAAATGTTGCACACATTTGTATCTTACCATGCAAAGTGTCATTCTTTTTTGTAGTGTGATTACTAAAATCTATCTTTATCCCATTTACATTAGGGGACAAAATTTTAACCTCGGATTCGATACTAAATCGCGAATCATCGCCAGCATTATACGCTAGTAACCCTAACACGGGTGACACGAGTTGATAACCTAGTAATTGGTTGTAATTATCATAGTAAATATTGGACCAATTGTGTCCTAAATTTTGTGTTACAACAAGGACTCTTTCTACATATGGATGAACATCCACACCAACTCCCAAGTTAAATTCTTGAATACTTGCACCATATCTTTTAAGGCTTCCACATCGATACTTCACGGTTGTAACGTTGATCCCTGCGAAATTCGATGGTAGATTGATGTTATACAACTTGCCTGTTTTGAAGTTGTGTGATTTGAAGGTGTAGTATCGTATGGCGAGGTCGAGGAGCCGTGTGGGCTTGATCCCATGAGCTTGGATGGCAAATTTTGTGGGCAATGCCAAGAAAACAAGAAGAACCCAAGTTAGAGAAAGATGGTGGGAGTCCATTGATTTGAGGACTTGAATGTGTTTGGTTGCAGATGTGCATATCTTGACAAGATCTTGCTTTCTGTTAAGGTGAAAAGAGAAAAGTAGGGTTTGTTTATGGAGGTTGTATAATGACAAGATGTAAAGAAAGTATGAAGATGATGATCGGAGTGTTGAGAGATAGGAGTGTTGTGGGGTTGTATTATTGAGTATTGGTTGTCAAAAAGCTTGTTGCTTTTGTAGGGTGGTGGTGGTGGGGGTGGAGTAGGGTGGTAAACCCTTCTTTTGCTTGGAGTGACAGTTGTATTGTTGTAAATGTGTGATAAATTATGGTAATAAAAAACTCAAGAAAATGTGATTGAAGATCTGAATCCCATATAGTTAATAATAATAATCATATTCATAATTTCATATTAATCTTACATCTTGATTTAATTGAAAAGCACCCCTTAATAATTTATCACTTGAGGTTGAAGAAATGATTTGTCATTATAACTTTGATTTCATTTCAAAATTCAAAATCTGAACTTTATCACTTCCAAATAATTTGTCACTTGAGGTTCAAATCGAATCATTTTTACCTACGAAAATTTTACTGATGGATGGTTGTGTCGGGGACCAATATGATGATCATCAAAATTTAAAAAGAAATAAAAAAACTAAAATATTAATAATCCGTCTATGATCTCCGATGAGTCACTGTAAAATTAATAAAGTTAATGATTCTTTAGCTAGGGAAATTATGCATCTTTATCAAACACTTAAACTAAGGGGTATGGTGAGGCCCATCCCCACGAGGATGGGCCGCCACGTAGGCGCCACGTAGGAGTGGCTCGGAGGGGATGGACCTAGGGGGTGGGGGATGAACCCCTTTATGTATATATATATGTATGTATGTATAGGTATATGTGAGAGAAGGGAGAGAGAAAGAGGGCCGGCGAGATCGGCTGGTGGGAGCCGGAGAGGATGGGAGGGGCGGTGTGGGGGACCGGCGCCGGGCCTCGCCGGGCCTAAGCCGGCCCCCATACCTTCTAGTCTTATAAAGTTAAGGATGCAAAATTCAATTTGTAGTTTTTTAATGGAAATCAATGATTATATTGAGGTTAACCGATAGTTCTGAAACTAAGACGAATTCACAACCTAAGTTGGAACTCCAGTTAAAAAAGAAGATATAATATATGACAAGTAGTTCAATTGAGAAGATTTTTTGTCAAGGACAAGGGCTTTGTCGTAGGGCAAGCGGTGCTCAAGGCAGAGGCGAGCAAAGTGGTAAAACATGAGAAAGTCTGCCTGGAGAATCAACATGTGTTTGTCCCGTTTGCGTTTGATACCTTTGGTGGTCTCGCTCCTGACGCCGTGCGACTTTTGAATCGGGTTCAAAAAGTCGTTAATAGTAATTCTTCGTCGCTAAAGGTTTCAAACTTTGTATTTAGTAGAATTGGTTTTTCTATTTAAAAGGGGGTGGCGGCGCAACTTGTTGCCCGACTACCTGCCATTGCTTTGTAATTGCCCTTTTTCGTGTGGAATGAACTATTAAATGAATATTTATATATAAATCATATTTATATTAAATAACTAGTTTTATATCAAATGAACTTTCCCCTACAGCCTATTTGTTATAGTTTTTAATGAACTCTTAATGGTTCAATAAATTTTTCACAAAGATTATTGCTAAAAGGAACTTGATAACAAAAGGAGCTAAATATAGAAAAACAAACCTCCTTTACAAAGAAACATATAAACACACAGAGTAGATCATAGATTATAGAGAAACTTTTCAAATAGTGAACTCATTGTCAATTTTTTTAACTTCCAACAAAGCACAGCCACTAGGGTATACCCATAGGCAAAATACCACTCACACCCACGATCGCAGACAGCACTGATGACCTAGCCCGTCACCAATTCCAGAGGAATCCTACCATCAGAAGGCCTACTGTGATAAAACCTTTGGTTCACGCTTGAGATTTTGTCACAAAAGAAACTCCAATCGACGACCTCATCTAGAGAAATTCATCTAGATACCGTTATAACACTGCCCCTTCAGTCCTTTGGTGAGCTGTAATCATGAGACACAAGTATTATATATATATATATATATGATTAGGTTTAAGAGTGAACACTAGTGTAGCTTGCGAACTGAGTGAACTAATCCTGACCATAAACGTGTGTAGATCAATGGCCAGGATTTAATGTTGAAATACACTAGTGTATTTTACGATTTGATGACGAGATCCTGGCTATACATGTGTGCAGATCAATGGCCAGTATTTGTTCACTCAGTTCACAAATACATTAGTGTTCACTCTAGAACCCCACCATATATATAGGATAAGGATCATTACAGAACACTAATTATTGCGAGAACAAAAAGAACAACTCTAAATCACAAAATTTTGCGATTTAAGGTTCATATTTCTTAAATTTTATGTTTCTTACATTCATATGTGTATTATATATATATAAAAAAAAACATATATTTTTCCCTACACTTAATCTACGTACATGTAGGTTATTTAAAAACTGAAGATTTTTCATATTTTGTTTTAAATTCTAGTATGAAAAACAATAAATCTTAGATTTATAACATTTCATTTACTTTTTAGGTTTTTAGGATTGAAAAAATGAGTGATTCATTTTGTTCTGCGTGTTCTCGCAATATTTAGTGTTCTGCATAGAACCTTCCCCTATATATATATATATATATATATATATATATATAGGTAGAGGATCCTGTACATTAATCTAGAAGTGTGAGAAGTGTATTATAACACTATATAACACCATATAAACACCGTATAACACTATGTAGCACCATATAACATCATATAACACTATGTAACACTATATAACAAATATAACACTATATTTTGTCTGATAGCATGTCTATGATAGATATATAGTGTTATATATTGTTATATAGTGTTACATTATATGGTGTTACATAGTGTTATATAGTGTTATAATACACTTCTCACACTTCTGAATTAATGTACACTATCCCTACCCTATATATATGTACACACTATTGTATAAGAAAAAGAAATAATTATAATAGGTTGATTAAAAAGAAATGATTTAGAATGAGTTGGTTAGAAAAAAATAATTATATATATGATGGGTTGATTGAGGGGAAAAAGTTAAATATCACCTATTGTTCATATATATATACCCTTAATTTTCTATTAGTCTATAATTTTATTAGCTTAATAATAAATTGTAAATATCAATACCCTCTTATTTATTTAGCAACTAATGAATTAGGTTTATCCAATAACATTAAGAGTATGAGACAAGCAAGTTTTCTAAAAACACCATTTTGATAAGCATTTCCAACAAAACAATTTTGATAGTTATTTCATGAACACTTTTTAGGGAAAAATCTCCAAATTAGTTCAATAGAAAAGTAGGATGCATAAAGTATAGAAAATGAACGAACATGCATGTAGGGTAACAAAAGTTATTCACATGACTAAACTTTTTTCTTAGATCAAATTTAAATGTTGACCAAAGAGATGAATTGACTATTGAGGTTGGAAGAATGATTTGTTTTAGGGTAGGTTGTGGGAGTCTAAATGATTATTACTTTTTTTTTTTGTCAAAAAAGGGGTGGCATAGCGTGCTTAAGGATTCGACTATGCCTCCCATATGCAATCATAGGGGTGTCAAATCGTGTATACCCGTACACGATAAGACACGACACGATAAGACACGATACACGATAAGCCATACACGAACACGACACGATAAGATTTCGTGTCCATTTTTTCAAACACGAACACGACACGAAAACACGAAAATTACCTGTTAGTACCTGTTAACGAACACTAGAATAATCATGTATTAACGGGCATCTAACAGGTAAACAGGTAATACATGTATTAACGGGTATCTAACTATCTAACAGGTATTAACATGTATTAACGGGTATCTAACAGGTATTAACATGTATTAACGGGTATCTTAACGGGTATCTAACATGTATTAACGGGTATCTAACAGGTAAACAGGTATCTTAACGGGTATTTAACAGGTAAACAGGTATCTTACCCACTCGATGTTAAGTGTTAACATATATTAACGCTATACACGAACAGACACGATAAGACACGAAAACACGAAACGCTATACACGAACACGACACGAAAATTAACAGGTTTTTTCGTGTCTACCTGTTTAGTACACGATACACGATAAGCCCATACACGATACCTGTTAAGGTCGTGTAGGTTCGTGTCGTGTATTCGTGTATCGTGTAAAAATTGCCAGCCCTATGCAATCATATGTAGCCTATGGTTTTAATTAATGTTTTTATGATTTATTTATAATTTATTTTTTTAGCGATAAACTACACAATCTTTTTAGGCTGGAGGATATGGTATAAAGCCCATAGGGGCTTTATCACACCACACCACGTTACGTCCACATCACACAGGAGGCTTTAAAGCTCTTTCCTTTAATTGTAGGGTGTGGTATAAAGTCCCCATCATCGTTATCTAATTATTTTTTATTTAAATTTAAACATTATTTAATTTTGATATATTAATCTATAACTCATAATTTAAATAATAAAAATAATATGCAATAATTTAAATAAAAAAATACAATGTCATAATTAAAATAAAAAAAATACAAAGTCACTCATTGTCTTCATTGTCTCCTCCTTGTTCACGATAAAACCATAGGTGCTCGGTCAAATCAGCTCGAAGATTATGGTGTGTGTTCCTGTCACTTATCTTCGATTGGATAACTTCTTTTTCAGCGTATGTTAGTAGTGGGTTCGTCGGTTGGTTACTTTAATCATAACTTTCTCCACAAAACGCTCTACCCGAGTCCTCCAATATCATGTTATGCAAAATGATGCACGTATACATGACGTTTCTCATTTTACTTTTTTCAAGTATCCTCGACGGTTGGTATAACAACCCTAAAGAAAACCGACACCCTTATAAATTTCCGACACCCTAAAAATATTTAAATACCCCTATATGTCTTAAAATACACCTCATACGTGAAAACGGGCCCCGAATACCTTTTATATATTTAAAATTAATTAAAAATGGAATTTTTGGGGTTCAGGCGGGCAGCGTAAGCCATCCCCGAACCCTTACGCGGGCCGCGACAACTTAAAGGTCCAGCAAACCCCGGTGTTGACACGTGTCACGCAACGTGTTGACCCTAGTCATAACCCGGATCAGCTACGCCTAGACCCCTAGGCCACGTGGGCCGCTAAGCCTTTGCTTACATTTACGCGGGCCGCGAGAAAGCGAGAATCAAGCACTATAAGTAGCAGACATCGGATCTTCAGTCTACCCGCTCATTTCTTTTCTTTCTAATTGAATTCTGAAGTAGTAGAAGCTATACTCGGGTATAATACCCCCCCTAAATAATGAAGTTCTGCTCCGTTGTAAGTATCATAACCCCTGGATACGTATTAGATACTCTGCCCGATTGATCTAGGGTTCCGTAACGGCTGTCGTGGTTCTGCCCGACGTAGTCGTTGGAATGCCGTCTCGGGGAGGGTATTACTAATGTTAAAATAAGTTATTATACTAACACGTGTGCATTTGTGTAAATTATAGATAATTCTCAGGGAACCCTTACTGAAAACCTAAGACAGCAATGTGAGTAATCTCCTTTTTGTAAACAGTTTTTACAAAACCTTAACTATTTTACAATGCAATTTAGCAGTGATTAAGTCTTTGTAATTCTACAATTACTGCCGGTATGTTGGGGTTTTGTATACAAAATGTGGAACATGTTGCCATTGGACAAAGAGTTAGCCAATGTGTAATATGACCCACCAATCAGGATTGACAGTACTGAATGAGTAATTGGGTAGATATAAACATTGTAATCGCTCTCAATACTGTAATTAAATTAATGTTTCTTGATTAAACTGGGATTCACTCACCAGTATTTTTCACTGACAAATGTTTTTAAAACGCGTTTCAGGTAACACAATGTGAAAGCCAATTAGAAGCCAGCTGGACAGCACTGAAGGCTTGGAAAAGTGGCTATAAAAGTTACATAAATAAAGAAGGCGTTTTATTTCAAATAAAAATGGGATTTATCCCTATAAATCAGTTTGTAATGAAAACTTGGGTTTTATCCCAATGTGTTTATTTCTATAAAATGTGGTGTTTTACTCTGATAAAATATTTCCTAACTACGATCCTGATGTAAATTCCGCTGCCAAATTAATAAACACCGATACCACCGACACTAAGTTCGCGGCCGCCCGTTCCCGGGACAGATAGGGGGCGGGGGCTACGGCAGAAGGTGGTATCAGAGCTAAGCCACTGATTCAGCCACAGAAGCGTTCTGGTGACATCAAAATTCAAATTGTTAGGAAATAAATTACGGAAATACGTGCATAATTGTATTTCTTGTTATGTGTTATTTGACTATTTGTTAGTTTACAGTATGAGCGACCAAGGACCATCTGACGCGTACCGTCAATTGTCTGGTTCGCCTAGAAGCGAAGGTGCCTCTTCTCAGCCTGCCCTCTCAGGGTACTCTGCTGATACGGAAGAAGGAATATTTGTGTTTAAAGCTCAGTCCGAGGAGCCATTCCCTCAGAAAAAGAGATGATGGTTCAGTCGAGGGGCACATGAGCGTAGGAAGCGTATGAAAAAGTTACAAGATCAGAGAGTACTAGCCGCAGCCAAAATAGAAACCGATGCCTATGCCCAGGAAATGATTAATAGGGGTATAGCCAATATCCACATCCTAGCAACCACTGCAACTGACCCTAACTTGGAACAAATGTTAGCACTCCAACCACAACCACCAATTCCTGACCAACCGATGGAGATAGAAAACCCTGAAAATCAAGTAGACATGCATGATTTTAATCCGGAGGAAATACCTAGGGTACCAGCACCAAATCCCTTAGACCCAAATTACGACCCCTGGTGGGATGACGTTAGGGACTATGTGCAACGCTACCCGATACACGAAGACATGCCCATGCCAAACTTAGGAGCCTACCCAGGTTTGGACCCTCTAGATCCTTATTACGATAATGATGTATTCATTAGGGAAATTCTAGAAAATCCTTACCCATACCAGGCCCCTATACTTCCGTACCAGGAACCCGCACCTCAGATTCCGAACCCAGTCCTAGAACCTGCACCCCCAATGAGTGCAGACAATGTACAAGAACTTAGGACATTTGGTGAGGAAATTTTAGAAAGTAGTGAAAGAATGAGACAGGTGGGAGAGCGACTCGTCTGGAAGTACGACGAGCGCAATATGGATTTCTGGATGAATCCATATCCATGAATGTGATGGTGGAAATGGTAGTAATATAATATTAATAATAAAATAATATAATATGTGTGTATGTGTATTAAAAAAAACTACGGATGCCTATTACTAGTAGTGTAACTTTAAATTTCAGTCGGTATTGTAATTTTAATTTCAGTACTGGTGTGTAATAGATGCATATTATATGAATAGAGTAAAGTCGCAATGATCGACGCTTTTGACCAAAGTGTGTGACATGTGATTGGCTATATTAAATATTATTTTGTGATATTAATATGTGGTAACTGTTTAAAATTCAGATGGCCGATGAAGGAAATCAAGAAAATCTGAATAACAATAACCAGAGTAACATTAACTTGATTAATGAGAATTCGAGCATCAATAACAATGGAAACCAAGTGGATAATAGTGCTATCCAACACATAGTGGCACAAGGAATCATAGATGCAATGCCATTTATTATCCAAACTGTTAAGGAAGCAAATAATAAAAGTAAACATAGCAGTAAGCGACCAACTGAACCTGAACACAGCATAAACAATGGACCCGTACTTCAATTGCCCATTCCCAAAAGAAGAAGAACCATGCCTTATGGTTGTTCTTACAAAGAATTCTGGTCCTGCAAACCAATAGTATTCCCTGGCAATGAAGAACCCATTGTAGCTCTACACTGGATAGAAAAGACTGAGGCTGTTTTAAAAATAAGCAAGTGTGCTGAAGTAGACAAAATAATGTTTGCTTCTAATTTGTTTAAGAACTCAGCCTTAGAATGGTGGAACACTATCCTCCAGTGAGGAGGAAGTGATATGGTATACATTATGGAATGGGAGGAATTTAAGAATATGGTAGAATGGAAATTCTGCCCTCCCAATGAAAAGTAACAGATAGCGAATAAGTTTCTGAACCTCAGAATGATCGGGGTAGATAGTAAGGGTTATACTACCACATTCTTTGAATATGCCAGAATAGTACCAACCCTTACATCACCTGAACCGGTATTAATCTCCCGTTACATCTGGGGATTAATTGGGGAGATTAGACATGTAGTCAAGGCAGCTAGACCTCAAACTATAGAAGAAGCTGTAGAATTAGCAAACACCTTGACATATGAATTAATCCGTACTAGAGAAGAAGATCAGAGAAGAAATCTAGCTCAAAGACTTACCCAGGAATTCCGATCTGGAAATTCCAACCATGGGAAAAATGTAAGTTCCATATCTGCACCTTATTGTAAGTATTGCAAAAGGAAGCATTCTGGAAGATGCTCCATATATTGCAATTTCTGCAAAATATCAGGACACAAGGAAGAAGACTGCAGGAGGAAAGCCAACAACAGGATATGCTACAACTGTGGGGAACAAGGTCATATCAAGCCAAATTATTCGAAATTGGCCCCAGCTGCAAACAACAGGAACACTAAAAATGCTAGAGCATTTGTTTTCACTGCAGATGAAGCCAAAATGATTCCGGACGTCATAGCCGGTACGTTTTTAGTTAATGATGTTTTTGCTAAAGTATTATTTGACTCTGGTGCAAACCAAAGTTTTATTAATACTTCATTTTGCAAACTTATAAATCAGTCATTAACTAAACTTCCACAAGAATGTCTAGTAGATACAGCAAATGGAGAAACGATTAGGATTTCTGAAATCTTGCATGGAGCAAGAATAGAGTTTTTAAATCAAAAGTTTATTGCAAACCTTTACCCAATGAATCTGGTAGGATTTGATGTCGTTTCAGGAATGGATTAGTTAATAGCCAATAAAGCCAGTATTTTATGTGATCAAAAGTCAATCCAAGTAAATTCACCAAAAGGTGAAAATATCACAATTAAAGGTGATAAACCCTCTAGATCCACGAAATTCATCTCTGTGATGAAAACTGCAAGCTATATAAGAAAAGGGTCTATAGTGTATTTGATTTCTATAATCACTAACACTAAAGGAAAAGAATTAAAGGACATCCCAGTAGTGTTTCAGTTTTCAGATGTATTCCCAGAAGAATTACCAGGACTACCGCCGGACAGAGAAGTTGAATTCAGAATCCATCTACTGCCAGGAACAGCACCAATTGCCAAAGCACCTTATCGTTTGGCACCCGCAGAAATGCAGGAATTAAAGAAATAATTAGACGAATTGTTGGAGAAAGGATTCATACAGCCAAGTTCGTCGCCGTGGGGAGCACCAATTTTATTCGTTAAAAAGAAGGGCGGATCAATGCGTATGTGCATTGACTACCGTGAACTGAACAAAGTCACAATTAAGAATCGGTACCCATTACCAAGAATCGATGATCTGTTCGATCAATTGCAAGGACCTCGATTTTTCTCTAAAATCGATTTAAAGTCAGGATATCATCAATTAAAGGTACAGGAAGAGGACATTCCTAAAACCGCATTTAGAACAAGGTATAGTCATTATGAATTTACTGTCATGCCATTTGGTTTAACCAATGCCCAGCCGCATTTATGGACATGATGAACCGAATATTTAAGCCATATTTGGATAAATTCATAATTGTTTTTATTGATGATATTCTCATCTATTCTAAAAGTAAGGAAGATCATGCAAAGCATTTGCACGCACTTTTAAGTCTACTAAGAAAGGAAAAACTTTATGCTAAGTTTTCAAAGTGCGAATTTTGGTTAGAGCAGGTACAGTTTCTTGGACATTTAGTCAATCATGAAGGAATTCATGTGGATCCCACAAAAATTGAGGCGATTACCAAATGGAAAACCCCTGAATCACCAACCGAGGTTAGAAGTTTCTTAGGATTGGCCGGTTATTATAGAAGATTTATTCGAGATTTTTCTAGAATAACCATTCCTTTAACTAAGTTAACCTGTAAATCCATTAAGTTTGAATGGGGACCAAAACAAGAAGAAGCATTTAGAATCCTTAAGCAAAGACTAACCCATACACCCATACTAGCATTACCAGAAGGAACTGAAGACTTTGTAGTCTATTGTGACGCTTCTAAATTAGGTTATGGATGTGTGTTGATGCAACGCCAAAAGGTTATAGCTTATGCATCTAGACAACTTAAGAATCATGAAGAGAATTATTCAACCCATGATCTAGAGTTAGGAGCTATAATTTTTGCCCTTAAAATTTGGAGACATTACCTTTATGGTAGTAAGTTTACCATATTCACTGATCATAAAAGTTTAAGGTATGTTTTCGGGCAAAAGGAGTTTAATATGAGACAAAGACGCTGGATGGAGATGCTTAGTGATTATGATTGTGATATCCAGTATCATGCAGGAAAAGCAAATGTAGTGGCAGATGCTTTAAGTCGAAAATATCATGAAAAGCCAAAAAGGGTACGTTCTCTTAAATTAAATCTACAAGTGGATTTAAATGAACAAATTAGAAAAGCACAAGAATCAGTAATCCAGGATAATACTGAAAAATTAAAAGGAATGATTAAGGAATTAGAACAAGGAACAGATGGAATTTGGAGATTTCATAAAAAGAGAATGTGGGTACCTAAATTAGGAAACCTACGTTATCGTATATTAGAAGAAGCCCATAAGTCCAAATATATGATGCATCCTGGAAATGATAAAATGTATCAGGATTTAAGAAGGAATTTTTGGTGGATAGGAATGAAAAAAGATATAGCAGCCTATGTTTCTAAATGTTTAACCTGTTCACAAGTTAAAGCTGAACACCAGAAACCCTCAGGATTGCTGCAACCGTTAGAAATGCCAGTGTGGAAATGGGAATTGATAACAATGGATTTTGTTACCAAATTACCCAAAACAAGAAAAGGTAATGATACAATCTGGGTGATTGTAGATAGGCTAACCAAGTCAGCTCATTTCCTACCAATAAAGGAAACTTTCAGTATGGAACAGCTAGCTAAATTATATGTAAATGAAATTGTTTCTTTACATGGAATTCCTTTAACAATTGTTTCTGATAGGGATAGCCGTTTTACCTCTCATTTTTGGAAAAGTTTCCAAAAAGCCATGGGAACCAAGTTAAATCTAAGCACAGCTTATCATCCTCAAACGGACGGACAAAGCGAAAGAACAATTCAGACAATGGAAGACATGCTGAGAGCTTGTGTAATTGATTTCGGAGGTAATTGGGACGATCATTTACCTTTAATAGAATTTTCTTATAATAATAGTTATCACACAAGTATCAATGCTGCACCATTCGAAGCACTTTATGGACGAAAGTGCCGAACCCCAGTCTGTTGGGCAGAAATTGGGGAGAAGCAACTATCTGGATGCAAGAAACAACTGACAAGATTATTTAAGTCAAGGAACGACTGAAAGCAGCACGTGATCGACAAAAGAGCAATGCTGATAACAGGCGAAAACCATTGGAATTTCCAGTAGGGGACCAAGTATTGTTAAAAGTCTCTCTTTGGAAAGGAGTAGTAAGATTCATCAAACGGGGAAAGCTAAGTCCCAGGTATGTTGGACCTTTTGAAATTATTAGAATAATAGGACCTGTAGCCTATCAGCTACAACTGCCAGAGGAAATGGCAGGAATACATGATGTATTTCATGTATCAAATCTCAAGAAATTCTTAGCCGATTAATCACTTGTAGTACCTCTAAAGGATATAGAGGTAAATGAACAACTCAAGTTTGTAGAAAGGCCTCTACAGATTGAAGACAGGAAAGTCAAAAACCTTAAGTATAAGAGATTAGTTCTGGTCAAAGTGAAGTGGGACTCCAAAAGAGGACCTGAGTACACATGGGAGCTTGAATCAGAAATGCAAAGGAAATATCCGCACTTATTCCAGTAGATCTCGAGGACGAGCTCTAAAACAAGGTGGGGAGGATATAACAACCCTAAAGAAAACCGACACCCTTATAAATTTCCGACACCCTAAAAATATTTAAATACCCCTATATGTCTTAAAATACACCCAATACATGAAAACGGGCCCCGAATACCTTTTATATATTTAAAATTAATTAAAAATGGAATTTTTGAGGTTCAGGCGGCCCGCGTAAGCCATCCCCGAACCCTTACACAGGCCGCGACAACTTAAAGGTCCAGCAAACCCCGGTGTTGACACGTATCACGCAACGTGTTGACCCTAGTCATGACCCGGATCAGCTACGCCTAGACCCCTAGGCCACGCGGGCCGCGTAAGCCTTTGCTTACATTTACGCGGGCCGCGAGAAAGCGAGAATCAAGCACTATAAGTAGCAGACATCGGATCTTCAGTCTACTCGATCATTTCTTTTCTTTCTAATCGAATTCTGAAGTAGTAGGAGCTATACTCGGGTATAATACCCCCTAAATAACGAAGTTCTGCTTCATTGTAAGTATCACAACCCCTGGATACGTATTAGATACTCTGCCCAATTGATCTAGGGTTCTGTAACGGCTGTCGTGGTTCTACCCGACGTAGTCATTGGAATGCCGTCTCGGGGAGGGTATTACTAATGTTAAAATGGGTTATTATACTAACACGTGTGCATCTGTGTAAATTATAGATAATTCTCTGGGAACCCTTACTGAAAACCTAAGACAGCAATGTGAGTAATCTCCTTTTTGTAAACAGTTTTTACAAAACCTTAACTATTTTACAATTCAATTTAGCAGTGATTGAGTCTTTGTAATTCTACAATTACTGCCGGTATGTTGGGGTTTTGTATACAAAATGTGGAACATGTTGCCATTGGAGAAAGAGTTAGCCAATGTGTAATATGACCCACCAGTCAGGATTGACAGTACTGAATGAGTAATTTGGTAGATATAAACATTGTAATCGCTCTCAATACTGTTTAAATTAAATTAATGTTTCTTGATTAAACTGGGATTCAGTCACCAGTATTTCCCACTGACAAATGTTTTTAAAACGCGTTTCAGGTAACACAATGTGAAAGCCAATTAGAAGCCAGCTGGACAGCACTGAAGGCTTGGAAAAGTGGCTATAAAAGTTACCTAAATAAAGAAGGCATTTTATTTCAAATAAAAATGGGATTTATCCCTATAAATCAGTTTGTAATGAAAACTTGGGTTTTATCCCAATGTGTTTATTTCTATAAAATGTGGTGTTTTACTCTGATAAAATATTTCCTAACTACGATCCTGATGTAAATTCCGCTGCCAAATTAATAAACACCGATACCACCGACACTAAGTTCGCGGCCGCCTGTTCCCAGGACAGATAAGGGGCGGGGGCTACGACAGTTGGGCGGATGATAGACCATCTCTTTTTAACACACCGAAAGCCCGCTCGATATCTTTTCTTGCTGACTCTTGTTTCTTCTTGAAATACATTCTTTTTTCGTCATCTGGACACGAAAGAGTTCACCAACGTCGCCCACTCCGGATAAATACCGTCTGTGAGACAGTACCCATACTTATACTCCACGTCGTTTGCATAGAATGAAGTATTTGGTGCAACACCATCTATGACATCGTCGAAAAGATTCGAAGATTGTAAAACTGCGATGTCATTATTTGCACCGGCAATACCAAAGTACGCATGCCAAATACATAAATCTTAAGACGCGACCGCTTGTAATATTAAGGTAGGACCATCGTGGTCACCACGATGGTGTTGCCCTTTCCAAGCGGTTGGACATGTCGCCCAATCCCAGTGTGTGCAATCAAAACTACCCAACATCCCAGGAAACCCGTGTATCCACTGAGGGGCCTCGTATAAAAATGGAACGTCGGCAGCGGTTGGCATCCTCAAATGTCGCAACCCCCGATCCCTGATCCCCGGGAACGGGCGGACGCGAGCTCAGAGTTTGGTGGTATCAGGTTTATTTAATCTCGCAGCGGAATTTACATCAGGACCGTAGTTAGGAAATGTTTATCAGAGTAAAACCACCTCATTTAGTATTAATAAACACATGGGTAAAACCCAAGTTTCTTATTACAATACATTTATAGGGAATGAACCCTATTTTATTTAAATTTAAAACACCGTTTATTTGGTAACTTTTATAGCCACATTATCCCCAAGCCTTCAGTGCTCTCCAGCTGGCTTTTTATTAATTGGCTGTCACATTGGGTTACCTGAAACGCGTTTTAAAAACATTTGTCAGTCGGAAATACTGGTGAGTGAATCCCAGTTTAATCAAGAAAACATTTTATTAATTAAAACAGTATCGAGGACGATTACAATGTTTATGTCTACACAATTACTCCATTTGGTACTATCAATCCACTGACTTGTGGGTCATATTACACATTGGCTAACTCATTGTCCAATGGTAACGTACTGTCATACTCGACTTACTACTCGCAGGTAGTACAAATTTTGTATACAAAACCCCAACATACCGGCAGTAATTGAAGACTACAAAGACTCAATCACTGCTTAATTACATTGTAAAACATTTAAGGTTTTGTAAAAACTGTTAATAAAAAGGAGATTACTCACATTGCTATCTTAGGCTTTTTGTAAGGGTTTCCTGAATATAATCTATAATTTATACAAATGTACATTGGTTAGTATCATAACCCTTTGAAAATATTAATAATACCCTCCCCGAGACGGCATTCCAACAACTACGTCGGGCAGAACCACGACAGTTGTTACGGAACCCTAAATCAATCGGGCAGCGTAACTATTACGAAACTGGGGTTATAATACTTACAACGGAGCAGAACCTCGCTAATTAGGGGTATAATACCCGTGTATTATAACTTCTCTACAGAATTTAGATTGAGAATTGAGATTGTGAGCGACGAAAAACGTAGACTGATGGCCTTCTTATATAGTTGCTGATATTGACTCTCAGGCGGCCCGCGTAAGGTAAGGCTAAGCCTTACGTGGCCCACGTCAACACGCGGTCAACATATAGCTTAGCTGATTTGATACGTAGGTCTGCCACGATGATGACACGTGTCATCACCTGATGTCTCCGCGTTTCATGATCTGTCGCGGCCCGCGTCAACTTAGACGAGGTCTTACGCGGCCCGCTTGAACTACAGAAGTCAGCGGAGTCAAAGTCTGGTCTTGATACGGCCAGCGTGAGCTTGAGGTGGGATCTTACGCGGCCCGCCTCAGCTTACTATTTCTTGTTTTTGATTTATTTTATAAACTATAACATAATTTGGGCTCGGTTTTCACATACGGGGTGTAATATAAGACATATTGGGACATTTTAAGATATAATAGGGTATTGGAAATATACTGAAGGTGTCAGTTTTACCGAGGGTTGTTACATTCTCCCCACCTTACTTTAGAGCTCGTCCTCGAGATCTACTGAAACAAATGCGGATATTTCTTTTGCATTTCTGACTCTAGTTCCCATGTATACTCAGGTCCTCTTTTGGAGTCCCACTTCACTTTGACTAGAACTAGCCTCTTATGCTTGAGATTCTTGACTTTCCTGTCTTCAATCTGTAGAGGTCTTTCTACCAACTTGAGTTGTTCATTTACCTCTATATCCTTAAGAGGTACTATCAATGATTCATCAGCTAAACACTTTTTAAGATTAGATATATGAAACACATTATGTATTCCTGCCATTTCCTCTGGCAGTTGTAGCTGATAGGCTACAGGTCCTATTCTTCTAATAATTTTAAAAGGTCCAACATACCTGGGACTTATCTTTCCCCGTTTGATGAATCTTACCACTCCTTTCCAAGGAGAGACTTTTAACAACACTTTATCTCCTACCTGAAATTCCAATGGCTTGCGTCGGTTATTAGCATAACTCTTTTGTCGATCACGTGCTGTTTTTAGTCGTTCCTTGACTTGAATAATTTTGTCAGTTGTTTCTTGCACTATTTCAGGTCCAGACAGTTGCTTTTCCCCAATTTCTGCCCAACAGACTGGGGTTCGGCACTTTCGTCCATAAAGTGCTTCGAATGGTGCAGCATTGATACTTGTGTGATAACTATTATTATAAGAAAATTCTATTAAAGGTAAGTGATCATCCCAATTACCTCCAAAATCGATTACACAAGCTCTAAGCATGTCTTCCATTGTCTGAATTGTTCTTTCGCTTTGTCCATCTGTTTGTGGATGATAAGCCGTACTTAGCTTTAACTTGGTTCCCATTGCCTTTTGGAAACTTGACCAAAAATGAGAGGTAAATCGACTATCTCTATCGGAAACAATTGATAAAGGAATGCCATGTAAAGAAACAATTTCATTTACATACAACTTAGCTAATTGTTCCATACTAATTGTTTCTTTCATTGGTAGAAAATGAGCTGACTTGGTTAGTCTGTCTACAATCACTCAGATTGTATCATTTCCTTTCTTAGTTTTGGGTAATTTAGTAACAAAATCCATTGTTATTAATTCCCATTTCCATACTGGCATTTCTAATTGCTGTAACAAACCTGAGGGTTTCTGATGTTCAGCTTTAACTTGTGAACAAGTTAAACATTTAGAAACATATGCTGCTATGTCCTTCTTCATTCCTATCCACCAGAAATTTTTCCTTAAATCCTGGTACATTTTATCACTTCCTGGGTGCATCGTGTATTTAGACTTATGGGCTTCTTCTAGTATACGATTACGCAGGTTTCCTAATTTAGGTATCCACATTCTCTTTTCATGGAATCTCCATATCCCATCTGTTCCTTGTTTTAATTCTTTTAGCATACCTTTTAATTTTTCAGAATCATCCTTGATTACTGATTCTTGTGCTTCTCTTATTTGATCATTTAAATTTACTTGCAGATTTAATTTAAGAGAACGTACCCTTTTTGGCTTTTCATAATATTTTCGACTTAAAGCATCTGCCACTATATTTGCTTTTCCTTCATGATACTGGATATTACAATCATAATCATTAAGAAATTCCATCCAACGTCTTTGCCTCATATTCAACTCTTTTTGCTTGAAGATATACCTTAAACTCTTATGATCAGTGAATATGGTAAACTTACTACCATAAAGGTAATGTCTCCAAATCTTAAGAGCAAAAATTATAGCTCCTAACTCTAAATCATGGGTTGAATAATTCTCTTCATGATTCTTAAGTTGTCTAGATGCGTAAGCTATAACCTTTTGTCTTTGCATCAATACACATCCATAACCTAATTTAGAAGCATCACAGTAGACTATAAAGTCTTCAGTTCCTTCTGGTAATGCTAGGATAGGTGTATGGGTCAATCTTTGCTTAAGAATTCTAAAGGCTTCTTCTTGTTTTACTCCCCATTCAAACTTAACAGATTTACAGGTTAACTTAGTTAAAGGAATGGCTATTCTAGAAAAATCTTGAATAAATCTTCTATAATAACCAGCCAATCCTAAGAAACTTCTAACCTCAGTTGGTGATTCAGGGGTTTTCCATTTCGTAATTGCCTCAATCTTGGTTGGATCTACATGAATTCCTTCATGATTAACTAGGTGTCCAAGGAATTGTACCTGTTTTAACCAGAATTCGCACTTAGAAAACTTAGCATAAAGTTTTTCCTTTCTTAACAGACTTAAAAGTGCGTGCAAATGTTTTGCATGATCCTCTTTACTCTTGGAGTAAATTAGAATATCATCTATGAAAACAATTATGAATTTATCCAAATATGGCTTACATATTCGGTTCATCATGTCCATAAATGCAGCTGGGGCATTGGTTAAACCAAATGGCATGACAGTAAATTCATAATGAGCATACCTCGTTCTGAATGCGGTTTTAGGAATGTCCTCTTCCTGTACCTTTAATTGATGATATCCAGACCTTAAATCGATCTTAGAGAAAAATCGAGCTCCTTGCAGTTGATCAAACAGATCATCGATTCTTGGTAATGGGTACCGATTCTTAATCGTGACCTTGTTTAATTCACGGTAATCAATGCACATACGTATTGATCCGTCCTTCTTTTTAACAAACAGTATCGGTGCTCCCCATGGCGACGAACTTGGCTGTATAAATCCTTTTTCTAACAATTCGTCCAATTGTTTCTTTAATTCTTGCATTTCAGCGGGTGCCAACCGATAAGGTGCTTTGGCAATCGGTGATGTTCCTGGTAGTAGGTGAATTCTGAATTCAACTTCTCTGTCTGGAGGTTGCCCTGGTAATTCTTCTGGAAAGACATCTGAAAACTGAGATACTACTGGAATGTCTTTTAGTTCTTTTCCTTTAGTGTTAGTGACTATAGAAATCAAATACACTATAGAACCTTTTCTTATACAACTTGCAGTTTTCATCACAGATATGAAATTTGTGGATCTAGAGGGCTTATCTCCTTTAATTGTGATCGTTTTACCTTTTGGTGAATTTACTTGAATTGACTTTTGATTACATAAAATATTGGCTTTATTGGCTATTAACCAATCCATTCCTAAAACAACATCGAATCCTGCTAAATTCATGGGATAAAGATTTGCTATAAATTTCTGATTCAAAATTTCTACACTTGCTCCCTGCAAGATTTCAGAAATCCTAACGGTTTCTCCATTAGCTGTCTCTACTACGCATTCTTGTGGTAGTTTAGTTAATGACTGATTTAGAAATTTGCAAAATGACGTATTAATAAAACTTTGGTTTGCACCAGAGTCAAATAATACTTTAGCAAAAACATCATTAACTAAAAACGTACCAGCAATGACATCTGGAATCATTTTGGCTTCATCTGCAGTCAGAACAAATGCTCTAGCATTTTTAGTATTCTTGTTGTTTGCAGCTGGGGTCAATTTCGGACAGTTTGGCCTGATATGACCTTTTTCTCCACAGTTGTAGCAATATCCATTACTGGATTTATTCTTGCAGTTTTCTTCCTTGTGTCCTGGCATTTTGCAATAATTGCAGAGAGTGGAGCATTTTCCCGAATGCTTTTTCTTACAGACCTTGCAGTATGGTGCAGAGGTAGAACCTGTATTCCTACGATTGTAATTCCCCGAACGGAATTCTTGAGTAAGTCTTTGGGTTAGGTTCCTTCTCTGGTCTTCTTCTCTAGTACGGACTAATTCATCAGTCAAGGTATTTGTTAATTCTACCGCTTCTTCTATGGTTTGTGGTCTAGCTTCCTTGACTATGTGTCTAATCTCTCCAATTAATCCCCAAATATAACGAGAAATTAACACTGGTTCTGGTGAAGCAAGAGTTGGTACTATTCTAGCATATTCAAAGAATATCTTAGTATACCCCTTACTATCTACACCAGTCATCCTAAGATTTAGGAATTTGTTTGCTATCTGTTCCTTCTCATTGGGTGGGCAGAATTTCCTTTCTACCTTATTCTTAAATTCTTCCCATTCCATATTATAGATTTGATCACTTCCTCTTGTCTGGAGGATAGTGTTCCACCATTCTAGTGCTGCATTCTTAAACAGATTATAAGCAAACCGTATCTTATCTTCTTCAGCACACTTGCTTATCCTTAAGACTGCCTCAGTCTTTTCTATCCAGCGTAAGGTTGCAATGGCCCCTTCGTTGCCCGAGAATTCCATTGGTTTACAAGACCAGAATTCTTTATAAGAACAACCATAAGGCATGGTTCTTCTTCTTTTGGGAATAGGCATTTGAAGTACAGGTCCATTGTTCACGCTGTTTTCTGGTTCAATGGGTCGCTTACTGCTATGCTTACTTTTATTATCAGCATCTTTAACAGTTTGAAGTATAAATGGCATTGCATCTATAATTCCCTGTGCTACTATATGTTGGATAGCACTATTGTCCATTTGATTTCCATTATTATTGATACTTGGATTCTCATTAACCACGTTAATGTTACTCTGGTTATCGTTATTCAGATTTCCTGGATTTCCTTCGTTGGCCATCTGAATTTTAAACATTTATCCCATATTAATATCACAAGATAATAAGTAATATTGCAATTTACATGGCACGCAATCTAGCCAAAAACGTAGATCATTGCTACTTGTACTCTTTTTCATATACTATGCGTCTATTACACACTAGTACAGAATTAAAGATTACAATACCAACAGAAATAAAATAGTAATATGCATCCGTACACACATATTTTATTTTATTTTATTATATTATTATTACTACTGCTTTCTCCATTCTAACATTCACGGATATGGATTTATCCAAAAATCTATATTGCGCTCATCGTATTTCCATACGAGACGCTCTCCCACCTGACACATCCTCTCACTGCTTTCTAAAATTTCCTCCCCGAAAGTCCTAAGTTCTTGGACGTTTTCTGCACTCATTGGGGGTGCAGGTTCTAGGACTGGGTTTGGAATCTGGAGTGCAGGTTCCTGATATGGGGGTGACGGTTCCTGAAATCGGTAAGGATCCTCTAAAATTTCCCTAATATATTCATCTTGGTAATAGGGATCTAAAGGGTCCATACCTGGGTAGGCTTCTATGTTCTGTATGGGTGGATAATCATGGATAGGGTAACGTTGCACAAAATCCCTATTATCGTCCCACCAGGGGTCGTAATTTGGATCTAGAGGGTTTGGCGCAGGTACCCTAGGGATTTCTTCTGGGTTAAAGTCATGCATCTCCACTTGGTTTTCCTGGTTTTCTATCTCCGTGGGTTGTTCTGGGTTTTGTGGTTGTAGGGCTACTAGTTGTTCCAGACTTGGGTCAGCAGCAGTTGTAGCTAAGATATGGAAATTAGCTAGGCTTCTATTAAGCATATCTTGAGTATGGGCATCTGTCTCTCGCTTAATAGCTGCTAAAGCCCTTTGCTGTTGCAATTTTCGCGTTCTCTTCCTACGAGAAAAAGCTTCTTTACTGAACCATCCTCGTTTCTTATTAGAAAATGGTTCTTCAGATTTAGCTCTAAAGGCAAATATCTCGTCTTCCTGATCAGCAGTATACCCAGAAAGGGCAGGCTGTGATGATGTACCTTCACTCCTAGGTGAATCAGATAATTGACGATTCACATCAGATGGTCCTTGATCACTCATACTGAAAACTAACAGATAGTCAAATAACACATAACACATAATTACAGTTATGCACGTATTTCCGTAATTATTTCCTAACACAAATTTTAGAATTTAAGTGTCAGCAGAACACTTCTTTGGCTCAGACCAGTGGCTAGGCTCTGATACCACCTTCTGTCGCAACCCCTGATCCCTGATCCCCGGGAACGGGCGGACGCGAGCTCAGAGTTTGGTGGTATCAGGTTTATTTAATCTCGCAGCGGAATTTACATCAGGACCGTAGTTAGGAAATGTTTATCAGAGTAAAACCACCTCATTTAGTATTAATAAACACATGGGTAAAACCCAAGTTTCTTATTACAATACATTTATAGGGAATGAACCCTATTTTATTTAAATTTAAAACACCGTTTATTTGGTAACTTTTATAGCCACATTATCCTCAAGCCTTCAGTGCTCTCCAGCTGGTTTTTTATTAATTGGCTGTCACATTGGGTTACCTGAAACGCGTTTTAAAAACATTTGTCAGTCGAAAATACTGGTGAGTGAATCCCAGTTTAATCAAGAAAACATTTTATTAATTAAAACAGTATCGAGGACGATTACAATGTTTATGTCTACACAATTACTCCATTTGGTACTATCAATCCACTGACTTGTGGGTCATATTACACATTGGCTAACTCATTGTCCAATGGTAACGTACTGTCATACTCGACTTACTACTCGCAGGTAGTACAAATTTTGTATACAAAACCCCAACATACCGGCAGTAATTGAAGACTACAAAGACTCAATCACTGCTTAATTACATTGTAAAACATTTAAGGTTTTGTAAAAACTGTTAATAAAAAGGAGATTACTCACATTGCTATCTTAGGCTTTTTGTAAGGGTTTCCTGAATATAATCTATAATTTATACAAATGTACATTGGTTAGTATCATAACCCTTTGAAAATATTAATAATACCCTCCCCGAGACGGCATTCCAACAACTACGTCGGGCAAAACCACGACAGTTGTTACGGAACCCTAAATCAATCGGGCAGCGTAACTATTACGAAACTGGGGTTATAATACTTACAACGGAGCAGAACCTCGCTAATTAGGGGTATAATACCCGTGTATTATAACTTCTCTACAAAATTTAGATTGAGAATTGAGATTGTGAGCGACGAAAAACGTAGACTGATGGCCTTCTTATTTAGTTGCTGATATTGACTCTCAGGCGGCCCGCGTAAGGTAAGGCTAAGCCTTACGCGGCCCGCGTCAACACGCGGTCAACATATAGCTTAGCTGATTCGATACGTAGGTCCGCCACGATGATGACACGTGTCATCACCTGATGTCTCCGTGTTTCATGATCTGTCGCGGCCCGCGTCAACTTAGACGAGGTCTTACGCGGCCCGCTTGAACTACAGAAGTCAGCGGAGTCAAAGTCTGGTCTTGATACGGCCCGCGTGAGCTTGAGGTGGGATCTTACGCGGCCCGCCTCAGCTTACTATTTCTTGTTTTTGATTTATTTTATAAACTATAACATAATTTGGGCCCGGTTTTCACATACGGGGTGTAATATAAGACATATTGGGACATTTTAAGATATAATAGGGTATTGGAAATATACTGAAGGTGTCGGTTTTACCGAGGGTTGTTACATCAAATATCGCCTCCCATACAGAAACATAACACCCAATAAAATAGTGTTAATAAAAAATAATAACAATAAAAATAATAAACTGTAAATTTAAAAAATAATAACACTAAGAATAAAAATAATAATCTGTAAATTAAAAAAAAAATAATAACAATAAATAAAAATTACCTCACATAAATTTTCAAGATAATCACAACACATTCTTGATGACATCCTTAAATATTCATCCCACACATCACTCGTTTTGTCGTACGATAGTTGCCTAATTGCTGCAGTACACTTTTGTATCCCACAGAAACCAACTTTGCGACTAGCACTTTCTCTTTGTGTGAAAAAAGGGAATTCGCCCGCAAGATCATTAGAAATTTTTAGGAAAAGACGACAGCTCATACGAAACCTACGCCTAAACTAGACATCATCGTACAACGGATTTTCACAAAAATAATCTTGCATTAAACGTTCATGAGCACCTAACCAATCTCGTTCAAGAGCCGGTTGTCTGGTACGCAATGTAGAGGATTGGGCTTCTTCTCGCAAATAAGTAATCGTCTCCTGCGTAATTACGATAATCATATCGTCAAGAACACCGTCGGATGAAGAGCTCAACGAATCGGATGACATTCTTAAAAATGATTGGGTAGAATTTATGTGTTTTTTTTTGTGATTGGTGTGTGTTTTAATTTGTGATTGGTGTGTGTTTTAGTCCGGGATAGGTTTGTATATATATTTGAATTAAAAAAAACTTTTTTTTAATCCGAACGTTGGCCAACGGTCAATTTTGACCAACTACCCTCGATCAAATCAACAAGCAATCGTTAACGTGCTGGCGAGACCTTCAGGGTGCCCCCTTTAATTTGTGCGGTATGGCTGGTGGCGCCCCGGGGGCGCTATCGATGCTGAAGTGGCGGGGTGGCACCATGCCATACCCACCGGCCTTAGACCATGGGGTATGGTGGGGCTTGGGATGGGCTTGGGTTGTGGCATGAGTTGACACCTGGAATTGGAGCCCCCGACCGCCTAGTGACGTGTCCGTGGGGTATGGCGGGGCGTGGGTTGGTTGCACCGCGTGGCAGATTATTAAAAAAAATTACAAAAAAATTATAAAATTCACACAACATTTATAAAAAAACCTACAATTTCATTAAAATTTTAAAAATTACATAATCCTAAAAATTACATAATTCCTAAAAATTACAAAATAAAAAACCTAGAGCGTTAGGTAAATTTCAAAAAGGGCGATCTTGTCGAACGCCTTTCGCTCCTTGCCTCGAAACTCTATGTTCGCCACCGCCACCCGGTCCTCGTGGCTTAACTCGCCACTCGGAACGGGTTCGTAGTAAGCCTTGAAACGATCGAGCTTGGGCCGTAGCTCGCGCCATTTGTGTTGGCACGCGTTGAGGTTGTGGCGGTCGTTACCGACGTTATGTCGGTAGGTTGCGAATGTTGCCGGCCAATATTTTGTTTGGCCCGGTTGCCGCCCCTTCATAGCATCAACGACGTTTGTGACGAGGGCCAATTCTTCCTCGTGGGTCCAGGATGCCATGTTCTTCGGGTTGGGGTAGCGGGTTCGTGGGATGAAATGGGTAGCCGGTGGGGTTGGGGGTTACATTTATAGGGGATGTTGGGGTTGGGGTGACCGCTTGGCCAAGCCCAAACGGTTTGAATTTAAAATTCAAACTTTCAAAAGGGCCCGCTATAACATGGCTGGGTCAGCGAATAGGAGGCCGCCAGCTAGGATGTCAAGACCGCCCCACGCCCGGGCTTGAAACCCAAGCTCCAAGGGCCACGCCCCAACCCAAGCCCACCCAGGGTGGTGGCTTGGGCGTTTTCCCCTCAACCCTCGCCCCAACCCAAGCCCCATACCCCATAGTCTTAAGAGTAAATTTCAAAGTTCGTCGTTTATGTATGTCTAATATATCAAAGTATGTCCTTTGTCTTTAATAACCTCAGAAAACATCCTTAATGTTTGAAAAACCAATCAAGTTATGTCCTTTACCCTAAACCTTGTTTGTTTTCCCAGTTAAGTCAGGTCACATGTGAAGCACATGAGGGCATTAATGTCATTCTACCTACCATCCTGTTATAAAAACCCTAAAACCTCTCTCCCCTCTTAATTCTCTCTCTCTCTCTCTCAACACTTTGCTCTCTAAAAACATGATCTCACCATCACCACCAAGAATATTAAACAGATGGTAAAACTAATTATGCTCCAGATGTGGCATCTAAAAATCACCATGACAACAGAGCCCTAGACCACTTTTACTACCAACAACTTTAATTTCTAACACCACACAAGCAGCATCTGGAGTAAACATATCTTCTCACCCTTTTCTCAATCTATTCTCTGCAACCACCACCTGACCACCATCACCACCACTCGACCACAGTCACCATCAACACCATGGCCACCAGCACCTCCACCCACCACTACCACCCACCTGCCGCCGCCGCCACCTACCCCACGACGATGACGGTCAGAAACCCTAGCCATGGCCTCGAGCGATGATTGCTACCAACAGCGAGATCCAAAGGTCAGAAATCATAGCCATCGCCGGAGACATCAGATAAATAAACCGCGCTCTAATTTTTGGCAACCATTTCAACATCAATCAATAATCAGAAACTGAAAGTTTATAAATGGTACGGCTGCCAGAGGAAGAAAAGGTGTCTAGGAAAGAAAGAAGCGGGCCTTCGCCGGAGGCAGATCTGGAGCACCGATCTACCTTGTTGCTGTTCTCAATTACCTTGTTGCTGAGGTACTGTTTGAATGTGATTTGATTCAATTTCGTTTTTGCTTTCAGATCTTGTGGAATTTGAGAATTGATTTTGCTGTTATTTCGATTTTAGGTTTCAAAATTGGTAGAGAACAGATAGATAGAGAAAGGGGTGAGAAAAGGGAGGGTGGTTTATGGTGGTGGTGGTGGTGCTATGCGGCGGTTGGAGGGTGGTTTATGGCGGTGGGTACTGGATTTTAGAGAGAGAGGGAGAGAGAGTTGAGGGAGAGAAAGAGAGCTGTGATAAAGGGGATTCTTGATATATATTTTTATTTTTTTGTTTTAAGAGTAAATGACCAATATACCCTCATGTGCTTCACATGTGACCTGACTTAACTGGGAAAACAAACAAGGTTTAGGGTAAAGGACATAACTTGATTGGTTTTTCAAACATTAAGGATGTTTTCTGAGGTTATTAAAGACAAAGGACATACTTTGATATATTAGACATACATAAAGGACGAACTTTGAAATTTACTCTAGTCTTAATAACAAACCACACTACTAAAATGTATACCATTTATCTCCAATGAAATAGAAACCTCGTCATTTTAAAAAAAAGGAACACCAATGTAGCACCTTGACAACGGTAGGCTTAATTTTAATTAGTTGATTTCAAAAACTTTTGTAAAACTGAAACTAATTACAAAAACGGATTGTAACAGGTTGTTAGATATGTATTTAGATATTTTTATATTTAATTTCCAAACGAATCAAATGAATAGGCATGGAACTTTCAATTTTCACTCGTGACATATTTTGAATAACAACTTACTCTCGAGTGGTGAGTGTAGTGCACACCCCAACCGATGGCGGAATCATCGGCGCGTGGCACTGAGAGAAACAGATTGTCCAGAAGTTTCCATAACAACTATAATTACCAATAATTTAAAGCAACATGTCCCATAGCATGTCATAAAAGATATCATAATTATTACAGACAAGATCTAGTTAAATTGTTCTGTTCCGACAACTCAGATTTTTAACTACAGACAATTTATTATTGATCTAAGTCTTTCCTAGCCTAGATTTCACAGCAAGCAAAGCATCTAAACACCTTAAGCACCTATCACATACGTTAAAGTAAAAGTCAATACACATAGTGTAAAGGTGAGCATACAAGTTTAATAGATATAATAGAGTTCGAAATCGTTTACGCATAACCAGCACGTACACAGTGTAAAATGAGGCATGTTAGTTATCGACATGAACCTATCGATACCAATGACTGCGGGTTGACTGCCCAAGGCAGTTCGCGATACACACTCACCACTGTGAGCCATGTAACTAATTGTCCTTAACAACCCCTGAGTGAACAGGTGCTAAGTCCAAACTAATAGTACTACCATTGCTAAGGCAGGTAGACAGCGTTCCATGTGTAAACATAACAAACAAGCATTCATTAAGTCACGTATAACATGCAGTAACGGTTAGCGTTAAAGTATTGCGTAGTGTGTTCGAGGTGATTTAGCATAAGTAACGTATGTAACACCCAAAAGTGCGTAAAGCAAAAAGGGTTCGAGTATACTCACAGCGATTGATGGATTAAAGGGAGCGCTTAGAGCGGAAATTAGCCTGATCAGAACGATAGCATAACGATAAGTGGCGCGTAAAACGTAACAAAGTGTCAGTGGGTCGAACAGCAATCTGATCGGATGGCAATCCGATCGGGTAGCCGGTCGATCGGGTGACAATCCGCTCGGATGGTCATCCGATCGGGTAACCCTTCGAGTTGATTGTTACTTCGCTTGGGAAAGATGTGTTTGTGTATGATGGCATGTCTTTTGAAGTTTTCGTTGTAGCATTTTGAAAATAGAGAAGTATCTCTACCTTTCAGGTCGGTCGATCGAACGACCGTTCGATCGGACGACAAACCGATTGGTTGGACACTTTTAGTAAGAACAAGTTCACAGCAGTTTGTCACTCGATCGGATGGTAGTCCGATCGGGTGGCAACCCTTGTGCATTGAACATGTTGAAAATTGTTGAAGTGTTGAAGTCAGAACATCTCATGGTCGAGTGTTAATCCGATCGAGTGGTAATCCGATCGGACAGCATTTCGTTCAATGTTCGACCTCAAAAGTTTGAAAATAAAAGTTGAGTGTGGGGCCAAGGTGTAAGCCGATCGGGTGGCAACCCGATCGGGTGACAATCCGATCATACAGCAGTCCGATCGGGCAGCACTCCGTCCTGGTCGGCCTGATCGTCTTACACTCGGTTGTTTTTTATGGGTTTTAGTTCTATCGAGACGGTGTGACAACGTGCTAATCAACAGAACCTCATCTTGACACAAGTGACCCGATCGAACAGGAATCACCCAAATTCAACCAGTTAACCGGTTCAAGACGGTTGTTCTTGCTTAACCCGAAATCGGTTGTCTCATTGGTAGAACTGAGATCTTGAACCAACACATCACCAAGAAGGAGTAGAAGGTTAGAACAAGGTCTGATTCTATCGGTTTGAGTGCATTGAGTGTAAAAGAGTTGAAAGAAAGTTAGAAACCATCTTTCAATCCTTTTTCACCATGAATATGTTTAGATCTATGCAAGATCTTTGTTTATTTGTGTGGAAATCGTTCAGATCTAAGTTGTTCTTGGCGGATTTAAAGTCAAAACATGAAGTTCATAAGAACACCATGATGACATCATCCTAGAACACCTCAAATCTAGTGATTTCATGGTTAAAAATTAAGATTCAAAAGATAGAAAGGTGTAGGAGTGCGTGTAGATCAAGAAAGCACAAGATTTAGATGGAAAACTTACAAAAATCGCGAGAAATCTGAAGAAAAGTGGGCAAGAAGCGCTGGTCGGACGAGAGGTGAAGAAAAGGTAAGTTTGTGATGTTGACAGGGGTATTTATAAGCTTCCCATAAAAGGAAAGGGGGAGGAGAGGGCTGGTCGATCGGGTGGCAGCCCGATCGAGTGGCACCTCGATCGAATGGCAGCCCAATCGGGTGGCACCTCGATCGGCTGGCCACTTGATTGGAGGGCACGGAGCGATGAGTTTTGCTGTTTCGATTGCGATTGCGAGCGTTGCGATGCGATAGAGTTTCCTAGTCAAATTACTTTTAATCCCAACTACTATATCAACATACAATCATCCTTATTTCACATTCGTTTTGCGTTTGCGATTCGATCGCGATTGAGTTTTGATTGCGTTTCGATTAATCACACAACATAAACATAAATAAACATGCACAAGTAACATATAAGGTACACACACACATATAACAACATTCAGAACGCGTAATTCGAGTTGCGAGTGCGATTGCGGTAAGCGATAAAGCGATCATACATGCGATAATCATCGAATAAACCTCGATTATTAATAAGTACTCCACATAATACAACTAACGTAAAGCATAAAATAGACTATCTACAAGTCAAAGAAGTCAAAACAGTAATTGAGCAAGGAGTGACAGATCTCAATCAGCGATCTTGTCTACCTTTGACTTCAATCTTGACTTTGACTTCGAGACACGGGGTGTTACAGCCTCCCCTAGTTGAGGGAATTTCGTCCCGAAATTAGGCCGAAGCCGTAACAAACAACTGCGGGTACTTCGCCTTCATGTCGTTTTCGAGCTCCCAAGTGAACTCTGCGCCTCGTTTGCCTTCCCATCGGACTTTCCCAATGGGAATGCGCGAGCGTCTGAGCTGCTTGGTTTGGCGATCCATGATTTCGACAGGCTTCTCCACGAAGTGTAGTGTTTCGTTTATTTGGAGGTCTTCTAGTGGTACAATTAAATAATGCTCAGCCAGGCACTTTCGGAGGTTCGACACATGGAAAGTCGGGTGGACATTACTAAGTTCCTCCGGTAGTTCGCGTCTGTAGGCGACTTTTCCGATCCTTTCCAGAATCTTAAAAGGTCCAACATATCGAGGCGCTAGTTTCCCTTTCTTTCCGAATCTGACCACACCCTTCCAAGGTGATACATTTAGGAGTACGTAGTCGCCAACGTCAAATTCAAGGGGCTTGCGTCGTTTATCGGCGTAACTTTTCTGACGACTCCGAGCTTTCAGCAGATTGTCTCGAATTTGGAGGAATTTGTCAGTCGTTTCTTGCAGTAGCTCAGGACCGGTTAATTGCGAGTGCCCGATCTCGTGCCATACAATAGGCGATCGACATTTTTTTCCGTATAAAGTCTCAAACGGTGCCATTTAAATGTTGGAATGATAACTGTTATTATACGAGAATTCGACTAACGGCAGGTAAGCGTCCCAATTACCACCGAAATCTATGACACACGAATGAAGCATGTCTTTAAGGGTACGAATCGTTCTCTCAGTCTGACCGTCGGTTTGAGAGTGGAATGCGGTACTTAGATTAAGCGTAGTACCGAGAGCCGCTTGAAATGTTTTTCCACAGGCGCGAGGTAAACCGAGCATCACGGTCAGAGATGATGTCGCGAGGCGTCCCATATCGATAAATGATCTCATCGGTGTAGATTCGGGCTAATCTTTCTACCTTGTAGTCTTCCCGTATTGGCAAAAAGTGAGCAGATTTGGTCAAACGGTCAGCAACAACCCAGATGCTGTCGTGACTTAATGGCGTGCACGGAAGTTTCGTTATGAAGTCCATAGCTATACTCTCCCACTTCCACATAGGGATCGGGGGTTGTTCGAGTAAGCCAGAGGGCCTTTGGTGTTCAGCCTTGACTTTTGAGCAAGTCAGGCACTTCCCAACATAGAGAGCGATATCGCTCTTCATGCCCGGCCACCAGTACTTGTAGCGAAGGTCCTGGTACATTTTGTCAGCACCGAGATGAATAGAGTACCGAGATTTGTGGGCTTCGTCCATTAAAATCTGTCGCAAGTTAGTCCGCTTAGGGATCCAAATTCGGTCCAGGAAGTGGAATATCCCATTCGACTTATTCACAAGCTGGGCTCCATCATGGTAGATTCTTTCCTTCTTCAGAGTGCGTTCATTAAAACAGGCATGTTGAGCTTCGCGGATGAGGGTTTCGAGATCATATTGGGATTGGGTATTACGAATGCTGAGCAAAAGAGCGTCGGCAACGACATTTGCTTTGACAGGATGATAACGAATCTCACAGTCATAATCATTGAGAAGTTCCACCCAGCGGCGTTGACGCATATTAAGTTCCTTCTGGTCAAAGATATGTTGTAGGCTCCTATGATCGGTGAAGATCGTACACTTGGTACCATAAAGGTAGTGTCGCCAAATCTTTAACGCAAAAACAACTGCGCCTAGCTTGAGATCATGGGTTATATAGTTCTTCTCGTGGATTTTGAACTGACGAGATGCGTAAGCAATGACCTTGTCTTGTTGCATGAGGACACAACCAAAACCAAGGTTCGAGGCATCACAATAGAAAATGAAGTCGTCGTTTTCATCGGGTAATGCGAGGATGGGAGCATTGCAAAGCATGTGCTTGAGTGTTTGGAAAGCAGACTCTTGTTCAGTTCCCCAAACAAAAGGCTTGTCTTTATGCGTGAGAGCGGTAAGCGGCACAGCAATTTTTTGAGAATCCTTCGATAAGTCATCGATAATAGCCCACTAATCCGAGGAAAGAACGGACTTCAGAAGGGTTCTTGGATGTAATCCAACTCTTAACTGCTTCAATCTTCGCGGGATCGACGTGAATACCTTGACTATCGACAATGTGACCAAGAAATTGAACCTCCTCCAGCCAGAATTCACACTTGGAGAACTTGGCATAGAGTCGATTCCCCTGGAGTAGCTCGAGAACCAAACGTAGATGTTGCGCGTGTTCGGCTTTCGACTTGGAATAGATCAAGACATCATCGATGAACACGATGACGAAGCGGTCGAGATAAGGTTTACACACGCGATTCATCAGATCCATGAACACCGCGGGTGCGTTGGTTATACCAAAAGGCATAACAACGAACTCATAGTGATCGTATCGAGTGCGAAAAGCGGTTTTGGGAATATCCTCTTCTTGAATGCGTAGCTGGTGATATCCTGAGCGTAGATCGATCTTCGAGAATCATGAAGCACCTTGTAGCTGGTCAAACAAATCATCGATGCGAGGCAGGGGATAGCGATTCTTGATTGTCAACTTATTCAATTCCCGATAGTCGATGCACATCCGAAACGACCCATCCTTCTTTTTAACGAAAAGGACTGGTGCGCCCCATGGAGAGGTGCTCGGGCGAATGAATCCTTTATCAAGTAATCCTGAAGCTGACTCGAGAGTTCGCGCATTTCGGACGGAGCGAGTCGATAAGGAGCTCTAGCAATGGGGTTTGCTCCAGGAATGAGGTCGATACGAAAGTCGATATCATGATTTGGCGGAAGTCCGGGAAGATCCTCAGGAAAAACGTTAGGAAATTCTCGAACCACAGGAACGTCGTTTACTCCCGGTCTACCTTTCTTTTCCTTCTCCGCTACTACAATATTAGCCAAGAAAGCTCTGTATTCCTTGCGGAGATACTTGCTAGCTTGGGTACATGACATGAGCTTGAGACCTTTCGAAGCAGTTTCACCGTAAACAAATAATACATCGCCATTAGCGAGCGCGAATCGAATCATCTTATCAAAGCACACAACTTCAGCATGGTTTTCACGAAGAAAGTCCATGCCTACTATGACGTCAAAACTTCCAAGTTGCATTGGGATAAGGTCGATTGGGAAGATGTGACTGTTGAGCTCAAGAGTACAATCACGAAGAACAGAATTTACAACGACGGTTCTTCCAGTGGCGACTTCGACATCGAACGTCGAGGGGAGATGAGAGCGCTTACGACTAAGGAGCTTCTCGAATTCGAACGACACAAAACAGTTATCGGCTCCAGTATCAAACAAACACGAAGCATAAATACCATTCACAAGGAACGTACCATTGACCACGTTGTTGTCAGCATGGGCTTGGCGCACATTGATGTTGAAAGTTCTGGCGTGGGCGACTTGTTGGTGTTGCTGCTGTTGCTGCTGAGGCTCTTGTTTCACAACCCTGTTCGGGCACATGTTAGCGTAGTGGTTGGGATCACCACACGCGAAGCAGACTCTGGCGTTGACCGCGGGTGCCTGAGCCGCTTGTTGGCCTTGAGGAGCTGGAAGTAGAGCTTGATGAGCAGTGGCTTGGGCTGGTGCTTGTCGGGGACCAGTACGACAATTAGCAGTGAAGTGGCCGTACATGTTGCACTGCACACAAAATCTGCAGGCGATACCCACCGGGTGATGATAAGTACATGTCGGGAAAGCAGGGTGGGGACCAGTGTATGCACGCTTTGCAGGTGGTGCATAGATAACTGGTGCTGAGATTGCTGCTGAGTCGGTACGGCTTGAAGCGGGGCAGCAGTGGTAGTGGCAGCACCGTTCTTGTTGCTGGAGCTACTGTTGTTCTTCTTCTTCTTGCGGCGTGAGGACTTTGATGATTGTGCGGTGGCGGTTTCGGTAGCTGGTGTGGCGGTAGTAGCTTGGTGCAGACTCTTCGAATCTTTATCCCAAAAACCTGCTTCTAGTCGCTTGTCGTTGATTTCAGCAGCAAGCAAGTAGGTTTCTTCGATTGTTGCTAGCTTTGTGGCATGCACAAAATCTGCAACACAGTCTGGCAGAGCTCGAATGTACTTTTTGATTGTCATGTCAGTGGTCTTTACTTGGTCAGGACAGATGATACTGAGCTGCTTAAAGCGAGCAGTCAGAGCTGCGTTCTCTCCATCTTTCTGCTTGATATGCCAGAATTCGTCCTCCAGCTTCTGGCATTCATGGGGAGGGCAGAATTCATCCATCATAATGGCCTTCAGCTCTTCCCACGGCAGCTCATAGGCTGCGTCATTTCCACGTTTGTTCCTCTCGTCTGTCCACCAGTCTAGTGCGCAGGACTGGAAGACGCCGGTAGCGTTTAGAGTACGGAGATTTTCAGGACATCCACTCTGGCACAAAGTGACTTCGATGGAATCAAACCATTGAAACATAGCCGTTGGGCCATCTTCGCCAGTAAATTCCTTTGGACCATAAGCTTTGAACTGCTTGAAATTAAAGGCGGTTTTGGGAGTAGCTTTAGGAGCTTCGGTTCTGGACTCTTCAGACGATTTACTCACATTCTCGTATATTTCACTCACGATCTGAGGGATGACCTTTGCTACTTTCTTCGCAACGATAGCAGCTAGGCGTTTGTCTATCTGTTCTTGACGAGTAATTCGTGGGTGACGGGGTCCAGATGCAGGTCCAGATGACGACATTGTCTGCAACAAACATCGTCATAGGGCTCAAACTCAATAAAATCGAATCTCACCTCACACGCCTAATACACTAAAGCTCAAGAACACATATAATCATGTAACCACATAGTCACATAGTCACAGATTCACATAAGCACAGAAGCACATAAGCACATAAGGCACAGAATCACAGAAGCACATAAGCATGTAATCACAAGATGCAGTCAGAATACAGAAACCTATCATTCAATGTTCGCGAGCATTCGAAAATAGCGATCACGAATATCATAGCGATTAGTATAGCGTAAGCGAATAGTATAGCAAGCAACAGCGCGCAAAGTCGTTCCTCATGTAGTAGCGATTTGTCAGCTTATTGAGATAGAAGTGCAGTGCGAGTTGTGCGTGTCGATCGAAAGGCGAATATCGAAAATCGAATAAGTCACCAAAATCAAAACATATAAACAGGTAAATACACACATAAACACATAAAATCGACGAATATCAGAGTCGGCAGTAGCGAGCTCAGAATCGAATCACATAAAAATCGAGAAATAGGTTGTCTCAGGCTCGATATACATTGACTACCCAAAGTGATTCGACTATTCACAAGGACTTTTGTACACACTTTGACCTTCAGGACGGAGCTCTCGCCTCGAATCGGGGCGATCGGCACGCATCCTTCCAGTCATATCGTGACTTCGAGTCGTTGGAGTTCGTCGAGACTTTGGTGGGAATTTTGTAAAACCAAGTAAAGGTCGGAACAAGTCGTCAAGGTTCGGGTTTCACCCCTGACTTAGCAACTTTGTTCCCGTTTTGATAAAATAAAGGAGAATTATGCGTCAAAGTATGGATTTCACTCCTGATTCAACGCAAATTCTCGTGTTTATAGATAAAATGCGGGTCGAACAAGCAATTTAGTCTAGAGTTTGCGGTTTTCACACCTAATCTCGACCTAATCGCTCGTTCATTTTTGAAAAATTTAAAGTGCAGTAATAGTGTAGCGTGGGCGAGAATAGCGAGAAATAGCAGGTAAGCTCGTACATAATCCCTGCAGTATATGCACAAGTCAATCCGTTGGTTCCTAACTATAGACTAGGTCGTTTCTAAGACATCGACCCGGACTAGGTCGAGTCTTGCCTAATTCCCTATAGTTATGGCTCTGATACCAATCTGTCACACCCCAACCGATGGCGGAATCATCGGGGCGTGGAACTGAGCGAAACAGATTGTCCAGAAGTTTCCATAACAACTATAATTACCAATTATTTAAAGCAACATGTCCCATACCATGTCATAAAAGATATCATAATTATTACAGACAAGATCTAGTCAAATTGTTCTGTTCCGACAACTCAGATTTTTAAGTACAGACAATTTATTATTGTTCCAGGTCTTTCCTAGCCTCGATTTCACAGCAAGCAAAGCATCTAAACACCTTAAGCACCTATCACATACGTTAAAGTAAAAGTCAATACACATAGTGTAAAGGTGAGCATACAAGTTTAATAGATATAATAGAGTTCAAAATCGTTTACGCATAACCAGCACGTACACAGTGTAAAATGAGGCATGTTAGTTATCGACATGAACCTATCGATACCAATGACTGCGGGTTTACTGCCCAAGGCAGTTCGTGATACACACTCACCACTGTGAGCCATGTAACTAATTGTCCTTAACAACCCCTGAGTGAACAGGTGCTGAGTCCAAACTAATAGTACTACCCTTGCTAAGGCAGGTAGACAACATTCCATGTGTAAACATAACAAACAAGCATTCATTAAGTCACGTATAACGTGCAGTAACGGTTAGCATTAAAGTATTACGTAGTGTGTTCGAGGTGATTTAGCATAAGTAACGTATGTAACACCCTAAAGTGCGTAAAGCAAAAAGGGTTCGAGTATACTCACAGCGATTGATGGATTGAAGGGAGCGCTTAGAGCGGAAATTAGCCTGATCAGAACGATAGCATAACGATATGTGGCGCATAAAACGCAACAAAGTTTCAGTGGTCAAACAGCAATCCGATCGGATGGTAATCCTATCGGGTAGCCGGTCGATCAGGTGACAATCCGCCCGGATGGTCATCCGATCGGGTGACCCTTCGAGTGGATTGTTACTTCGCTTGGGAAAGATGTGTTTGTGTATGATGGCTTGTCTTTTGAAGTTTTCGTTGTAGCATTTTGAAAATAGAGAAGTATCTCTACCTTTCAGGTCGGTCGATCGAACGACCGTTCGATCGGACGACAAACCGATTGGTTGGACACTTTTAGTAAGAACAAATTCACAGCAGTTTGTCACTCGATTGGATGGTAGTCCGATCGAGGGGCAACCCTTGTGCATTGAACATGTTGAAAATTGTTTAAGTGTTGAAGTCAGAACATCTCATGGTCGAGTATTAATCCGATCGAGTGGTAATCCGATCGGACAACATTCCGTTCAATGTTCGACCTCAAAAGTTTGAAAATAAAGTTGAGTGTGGGGCCAAGGTGTAAGCCGATCGGATGGAAACCCGATCGGGTGACAATCCGATCGGACAACAGTCCGATCGGGCGGCAGTCTGTCCTCGTCGGCCTGATCGTCTTACACTCGGTTGTTTTCGATGGGTTTTAGTTCTATCGAGACGGTATGACAACGTGCTAATCAACAGAACCTCATCTTGACACAAGTGACCCGATCGAACAGGAATCACCCAAGTCAACTAGTTAACCGGTTCAAGATGGTTGTTCTTGCTTAACCCGAAATCGGTTGTCTCATTGGTAGAACTCAGATCTTGAACAAACACATCACCAAGAAGGAGTAGAAGGTTAGAACAAGGTCTGATTCTATCGGTTTGAGTGCATTGAGTGTAAAAGAGTTGAAAGAAAGTTAGAAACCATATTTCAATCCTTTTTCACCATGAATATGTTTAGATCTATGCAAGATCTTTGTTTATTTGTGTGGAAATCGTTCAGATCTAAGTTGTTCTTGGCGGATTTAAAGTCAAAACATGATGTTCATAAGAACACCATGATGACATCATCCTAGAACACCTCAAATCTAGTGATTTCACGGTTAAAAGTTAAGATTCAAAAGATAGAAAGGTGTAGGAGTGCGTGTAGATCAAGAAAGTACAAGATTTAGATGGAAAACTTACAAGAATCGCGAGAAATCTAAAGAAAAGTAGGCAAGAAGCGCTCGTCAGACGAGAGGTGCAGAAAAGGTAAGTTTGTGATGTTGACAGGGGTATTTATAAGCTTTCCATAAAAGGAAAGGGGGAGGAGAGGGCTGGTTGATCGGGTGGTAACCCGATCGGGTGCCAGCCCAATCGAGTGGCACCTCGATCGGATGGCAGCCCGATCGGGGGGCAGCTCGATCGGCTGGCCACTCGATTGGAGGGCACGGCGCGATTGCGAGCGTTGCGATGCGATAGAGTTTCCTAGTCAAATTACTTTTAATCCCAACTACTATATCAACATACAATCATCATTATTTCACATTCGTTTAGCGTTTGCGATTCGATCACGATTGAGTTTCGATTGCGTTTCGATTAATCACACAACATAAACATAAATAAACATGCACAAGTAACACATAAGGTACACACACACATATAACAATATTCAGAACGCGTAATTCGGGTTGCGAGTACGATTGCGGTAAGCGATAAAGCGATCATACATGCGATAATCATTGAATAAACCTCGATTATTAATAAGTACTCCACATAATACAGCTTGATCGGCTGGCCACTCGATTTGCTATTTCGATTGCGATGCGATAGAGTTTCCTAGTCAAATTACTTTTAATCCCAACTACTATATCAACATACAATCATCCTTATTTCACATTCGTTTAGCGTTTGCGATTCGATCACGATTGAGTTTCGATTGCGTTTCGATTAATCACACAACATAAACATAAATAAACATGCACAAGTAACACATAAGGTACACACACACATATAACAATATTCAGAACGCGTAATTCGAGTTGCGAGTACGATTGCGGTAAGCGATAAAGCGATCATACATGCGATAATCATTTAATAAACCTCGATTATTAATAAGTACTCCACATAATACAACTAACGTAAAGCATAAAATAGACTATCTACAAGTCAAAGAAGTCAAAACAGTAATTGAGCAAGGAGTGACAGATCGCAATCAGCGATCTTGTCTACCTTTGACTTCAATCTTGACTTTGACTTTGACTTCGAGACACGGGGTGTTACATGTAGGGTAGAAATAGATGGAATAAGCTCAGGCAAGTTAAAGCTTAGTGTTTTTCTTTTCTTTGCAGGGTTTAGCTCATTACGATTCTTGCCATAACTATTAACCGATATAAACTATCGAGGTGTAGATCTTCACCCGACTTTGTTAACTCGGTCGTGATGGTGTCATAGATACAAGGACACCATGCTGTTCAAATACTCGATTGCCAAGCTCTACGGCTCAAGATGATAAACGATGAAGGATAATGATGTTTGTAATTTTGAATTTCTAAGTTATTTGTCTTCTCGTAAATTTATGTTCTCTTCTAGTTCTTTTTTAGGTAATCCATCTTAGGGACCACATGGACAAAGAACACAGGGTCATGGTGATGAGGAGTTGATCCAAGAACTGCTAGATTCTAATATGAACCAACTAAATAAGGGAAAACAAGGAAGAAATGACCCAAACTTTAAATAGTCATAGCCTGGGCTACGGTTAGAGTTATGGGGTCCACAAGCAGGTGACAAAAAGGTCTCAACGAGGCGGATCAAATGACAAATGCCTCAGGCTGTTTGGCACTTTGACCACCTGTCATACCTAAATTTCTTGATCTAATACCTCGACTTCGTCAATCAAGATTTCCTCCAAATTCTGCAATCTTTTGTACTTCCCTTTTTTAGCTTATAACACATAAATCTTTGATTAGCATAATTTACGCTTTTATATTTTGTATTAAATTGAATACTTCATTGAATTTGTAATCTCGAACATTTGGCAATCTTGCTAAATTTAGAAGCTCTCTGTAAAGGGCACATATTGTAGACTATTGGTTTAAGTATTCAAAACTTATTCATTTTCCTTTGAGAATTGTTTTCCCTGATTATTTTTATTTGCTTCCGCTCTGTGTCACATGATTTGCTCTCTATATATTCGTTTAAATTATCTTGCATGTGATGTGGCCGCAGTGGCGGAACTAGCCCATTAAATTAGGGGTATCCCAAAAAATTTTTTTACCGTGCAATCATACAATATTAGAAAAACAACAATAAATAAATAAAGTAAAGCAAATACCAAATAGATTTGTGCCCTTCTTTTTTCATAGCTTGAAACTGCTCCATCACATCGTCGTCTTTTACCTTATGAAAAAAATCATTTTCAATCGCATAAACCATGGCATTGTTCAAATGGATTATTTTATTATTTGGGCTTTATTAGTTATTACAATTTGGGCTTAATTATCATAAAACTAATTATTTGGGCTTAGTCACTTAAGGTTTTGGACTTAATGAATAATATCAAGTTTCATAATCTTCTCTTAGGGGTATCCTCGTATATGTTTAGGGGTATCTTATGTATAAAACCGAGAAAAATTACACTGCGAATGCTAATACGGGGTAGAGCCGTAGCCCGTGCTATGGCTAAGGGTACATTGGTTCCGCCCCTGATGTGGCCAGTCTAATCTTATGGACATTTAAATTTTTAAACCTTCGGAATCATCAGATTGATAATAGAGATACAAGGAGCCTCTTTAGAATGGCACGATTGGATCATCGAGCCATGTATAGCTTGTGGATCTCACATGTACTCATTGTTTCCTCTTCTTGCTTCTCACTCCAAGGAATGATGTTATTTAAGAGAGACACGCCCCGCTTGCAGTATGCGTATATAATGTATATATGTGTGGACCATCAGGGGGCAAAAGTGAAAGTGCACTAATTTTAATGTTATTTTACTAATTTCGTGAAAATAACGTTAAAAGCCGAGGATGGTTAATCATGCATCATGTGGTGGTGTTGATAGCTGAAAGACAAAAGGTACATGCACTAATCGGTCTTTGTCCCGATTGCTGAGTGTTATGTGTGACAACTCAAGTTTTCACATGTCTTTCCCCGACACGTTACTTGTTTACAATCTTGTTTTTGTAATTTGTTTGTGTTACAACATGTGAATGATTGCTGCATGAGTTAAGTAGTGGTATGTGTGGTTGTTATTAAAACTTAGGATTAGTTATATTGCATGTTCTTTGCCAACCTCACTTCGACGAAACCTTACTCGACGAAACATTAGAGTTTCATCACCTTTGTTCGACGAAACATCAGAGTTTCGTCATCACCCTTGCACGACGAGAAATACTTTTTCGTCAATTGAACTGTTCTCCGTTTGGGCTATCGGCCCAAGTAAAGCCCAAATATGACTCAGTTATATGTTGCTTGTATCTCATATGTGTGCATCAGTTATCAATCAACAAAACCCTAATCTCTTTATCACCTATCCTCCCCTCCTTCAAGTGCAACGGCAGTTCCCTAGTTCGAAGCCTCCATCGTGAAGTCTCATCCAACTCATTCAAATCGATGTCGAAATCTCCTTCAATCGGTATGTTTCTCCATAACGTGATTCACCCTACTTGTTAACTGTGATTTTGTGTTAGCAATTATGATTGAACATGGTCGAACTGAAGTCTTATGATTTTGTGGATGGTTGTTGATTATTGAAATTAAGACATGAATTAGGGTATTGAACAAGTTATGTGAAATCAGATCGATGTTGTTATGCTTGTATATTTGTGTGATAGTATAATGGCAAGATGTGAAAGATTCATTACAATACTCGGATTGCTAGGTCTAAGTGTGTGGTTATTTATAATGGATCATAATGCTAGTAGACTAGAATTGCATGGTGGCGAGTGTTTATGTTATCTGGGTTGGATAGGAATGTTGAGGATGAAACTGTTAGCAAATAATTAGGGTTTGCAGGTGCACAACTACCTGATGTTACTTCCGACGAAACTTGGTATTTCGTCACACTCCTCAAACTGATGAAACAGAGTGTTCCGTCACACACCTTAAATCCGACGAAACATAGTGTTTCGCCATCACCTCTTTCGCCATGGCAAAGTCTTTCGTCGAAGGATCTTTCGCCGTAGAAGCAAACATGGGTCTTTCGCCGTAAAGGCAGATAGCCTGAGTAGTGAAACACTTAGGTGGTTAATGTTATTGTTATTGTACACTAGTGTTTGTGAAACTCCGTTTGTAGAATGATGGCAATGTTAACCGGAAATGAGTGTCTTGACTTGACTGTTGTGAGAAGCCAAATTATCTGTAAAGCATTGTTATATGTCGTGCACCTAGGATGTGGTCTTGTTTGTGATTTAATACTTATCATGTGACATACTGTGATCTTGCATGCAGATGCAATCTGTGATAATGCGTATTTTAACAATTATGAAACTGATGCTATTGGTAACTACTATTGAGAACGAGAACTTGTGTTATGTACGCGCATGAAATCTAAACGCTTGCTATGTGTTATGTGACGGTGGTATTACATGTGATTTGTTGATCTTGTTATTCGGATATGTGTCTGTGAAACTGATTGTTTTTGGTAACCACGGTAGGGTTTGGTTGACCAATTTGGAACGGGTAATGTAACTAATCATACCGAGAAAACCAAGGTGAGTTCACTGCTCTTTTTCCAAGCATGCGTCCCGGGGAGGGACATCTGGTAAACATTCCGGGGAGGAATGTCGGGTAATGGGTTTGACTAGAATGTTAAACCTGGGTTGTTGGTTAATACACGTCTATATCTATCACTCAAGTCCCTCCTACAGATTGTTGCTTGTAGGGCAACGGGGTATTAGTTAGTAGCGCTACTTAGGTTTGGCACCCTCACACCGCACCGAGGAGGTCGGGAGTGAACTAATGACACCCATCTTGACCATTGCTTTGATAGAGGCATTGGGGTTTAGGGCAAATAATCTGGAGCCATCGGCGGTAAGCGTGTGATTAACAACATCGAATCTGTGAAACGTTTTAATCTGGTAACTGGTATCTAAACACGTTAACAAAACTTTGAACTCACCAGCGTCGTCTGACATACTTGTCTGCATGCTTGCAGGTCTATAGGTTTATATCATTAGGACTTGCTTTCTGGGATGCTGGAGTGGTCATGGGTCAAGATACATGGAATCGCAACACAAGCCTAATGGTTATGTACACATGGTTTATGAAACACTTAAAAAATGAGTTATGCTTCCGCTGTATAAAATGAATTATATGTAACGTTTGTAACACATTATGTTAATGAATGAAAGTTTTATTTAAATATAATTATGAGTTCAATGTGATTGGTGGCTAGATCCTGGTACGTCACATTCCCTGCGGTGTTTTCGCAGGTGGTATTTTGGGGGTGTGATAGTTTGGTATCAGAGCCACTAGTTATAGTGAACTTGGTTTTAAAACGTTTTTATAAAACTAGACTATAACCAAACAGTTCTGAAAACAAGAATACGACCATGACACTCAGCTCCAGATTGCAAGGTTCGTGTCTCGTTTACTCATTGTACTGCATGACTAGTGAACACTTACATATGATATTGCATGTGATTGCACGTTTAGCACAACAGTATGGATTCATGTGTTACTTTCATGTGTTAAGTGGTTGATAGTGTGGTGTTACCCTAGACATTCGTGACTCATGTTTTGAGATGTTCTTCCTTTGATATTTGAGTCTGAGGAACCATTTGAAATGAGTTAGGATGAACTGAGATGAGCATGCAAATCGCAATATTATTGTGGGTGCGCACATAATAATAATGTGGGGTGCATGCGAGTCCCAGTGAGGCTTAACAAGTGAAAAAGGGGTTCCGTTCGGTTGTTTGATCAATGTGAAACGTAACAAGTCTATAGGAGTCATAGAAGTGAAAGTATCCTACTCGAATGTGACCTTTTCACCTCTCTCTGAATCCTTACGAATGTCGATGCTATCGAGTATCACTTGAGCACCCATCTGAACGCCTAGCGAACTGTGAAGAATGTTAGGTGCTTGTATGAACGTCCCTGAGTTGGATGTTGCAACATCAATGATTGGTCTATACCTCTCACACTCATCCTTGTTTGCTGGAACTCAATGTACTGACGCCTTAGATCCCGAAATGCGATCACTTCTGCAACACTCTAGCAGCATACCATGTATTACTCAATCGACATGCAAGATCGAAGGACAAGAAGATGAGCGTAGTACCTTGCCGACCTCAGTGTTAGGACGACCCTGGTTACCGGCAACGAACACCAACAAAGTGACTGCAATCGAATCTCTAACCCTAGTCAGCGACTGATGGGAGTCAACCTTTACAAACCAATCGGGACATAAGCGATGACAATTGACTATAGAATGGAATGTGAAACTTCCCGCACAGTGAGTAGTGCCTTAGCACGTACCATGGAATCTGAAAAGATGGACCCTGTCGGTGAAAGATCGTAGAGCTCCATTTCAAACAGCAGCATTAGAGGCGACAGTCACGACAACATCAAGGTACTTGTAAGGGTAACCAACAGTATGGAAGTGAAGGTGCCTACGACATGGAGTGACCGTTGTTAAATCAAAACGACAACAACCAAGGGAATGACGGCAGTACTGTAAATTCTCGTAACGAAAACAACACTGGAAATGAAGCTCATGAAAGGACATTTGGTATTGGCATAGGCTATGCCATGCATAATAGCAACACGATAGCTTGGATGGGTAGCTATTCGCTTCGTCTCTGATCTGTTTCCCCTGATGCTTCTTGAAACCGAACCTGATGTGGAATCGGCTGATGGCAAGTCAAATGAAATCTCATATGTTAGTTGGGATGCAAACTCGACCTTGTGGGACAAGAGTTCGACATCGATCTTCCTTCTACTACCTTTGATGGTTATAATACAGTAGTTAGTATGGATTGGTTACCCAGAGATCGTGCAGATATACCAGTGAGGAGAGAATTTTGCGTGGAGAATCATTATTTGTTCTAAAGCGTCAGAGTGGTGCAAAGGTTAGCGCCATTTCAGCTATGAAGGCCAGAAGCGTCTACGGAGGGATTGCTCCGCTATATTAACAACCATTACTGATGTTAGGGCTAAGGAAACAGAGGATTGAGGATCCACCAATCGTTCGTGATTCCTTCAGTGTGCTACTCAAGGAACTTTCAGGTTTACTTCCACAACTGTTAGGCAAAAACTCAGTCTGATCTCACGCCAGAGGCAACCCTGATTACTCGCACTCTTACCGTCTTGCACCAGGAGGGTTGCAAGAAATGTCTAATCAACTACAGGAACTGTCGAACAAGAGTTTTGTCGGACCTAGCTTTTCGCTTTGGGGAGCTCCAGTTATATCCATGAAGATAAGTCTTTTCGTATGTGTACTGATCATCGAGAACTCAGAAAGGTGACGGTCAAGAACCGTTCACTTCGACCATGTAGTAACACCCTGTTGACCAATTGCGAGGGACAAGCTTCCATTCGAGGATTGATTAACGAAATGAGCTATTATCAGATGGAAGTCCAAGGGAGGATGTTCCTGGAATGGCATATCGAACGCAATGCGGCCAGTGCGACTTGGAGTTAATCAACACACCAACAACTTTATGGACCACATGAATCGATCGTGTTTATTGATGACGTTTTGAATCATTACCAGGAGAAAGGAACAACATGGGCAGCATTTGTATCTTATTTTAGAGCTCCTGAGGGAGGAGCCACTTCGCGCGAAGTCTTGATTAAATGTAATCTCTGGATTCGAGAGGTACCTTTTGGTCATATAACCAACGAAGTGGGAATACACGTGGATCTCGCTAAGATCCATTTTGTTAGAAACTGATCGACACCAAAGATTCCTTCGGGGATACAGCAATTTCTTGGTTTCGCTTGATATTATCACAGATTCATCGAGGAACATTCGAAAATTGAGCCGCTGTAACCTCTTTAGCACAGCAGGGTGCTGTGTTCGTGGAAGACAAAACAGGAGGACGTCTTTTCAGCTTTCGAACCCCAACTCTGCAATGCTCTGAGCATCGTCTTTACCTGAGGGTACGGGTGATCTAGTGGTATACCATGATGGTCGGAATCAGAGTCCCAGTTACACACCGATGCAACACGAGAAGGTGATGGTTTACGTTGTGGCATAACCAGAAGAATTGCACGACTCACAACCTGCAGTAGAAGTCATGGTCTTTGGATTTAAGTTGGAGGCATTACTTGGACGGTACCAGATGCACTGCTTAGACCGATCACAAGGGCCTCCCGTGTACTTTTGTTTCGGAAAAGCTAAATCAGTTAATGGCATCGCCGGATGGAATTTTGGACGGTTATAACTGTGAAACTTGAATGTACACGAGCTTTGCAGCTCACTATCGACTCTAACCTACCTGATCAGACTTACTCTGTCCAAACTAGAGAACTGAAGAGAGAGAATTTCCAAGTTGAACCCATGCGGGGCATGGGGAAGCAACCATGACAGGTCGAACGATATTCGCTACCTCATGGAACGAATGTGGATCTCAATATACAGTAACTGTAAGGAATTTGTGTTGAGCAAAGCACACCGGCCTTGATATTCTAGTCGTTTGGGTTTTGATGAGAGACATTAGGATTTATGAACCTTGTTCTGGTGATTGGCCATGAAGGCCCACCTAGCTAGGTATGTGAATGATGTTTTACTTATGTGGGAAAGTCAAGGTGATGTATCAGCAACCAGAAACACTCATATGGAAATGAGAACAGACTGCCATGGATTTTGTCACTGGGCTACCTAGGACTCGAAACGGATACAATATCACCTGGGTAATCGTTGATCGTCTCACGTAACCAGCACAGTCTCTTGCAATCAAGGGAACTGTCGAGCCTACACAAGTTGTGAATATTTTTCTGATAGAGGCGGCTTTTTAGGCACGAGGTGCCAACTCCTGTTACCTCTGATTTTGATCTATACCTGATTTATGACAGGCATTACACAACCCTCTTGGCTCACGTATAGACAGGAGCACTACTCATCATCATAGGACAAACGGTTAGAGTAAACGAACCATCCTGACATTTGAAGACATGTTGCGGGCATGTGTGTGATTGACTTAGTAACATTGGAAGGATACCTACCTCTAGTTGAATTTACTGCAACAACTACCATTCTAGTATTCAGACGGCTCTGTTTGAGACATTGCATGGACAGTAACGCTAATCTCCTTGTTGGGTTAAGGTGGGTGACAACTTAATCACAGATCCAGGATTTGTACTCGAATCACTTGGGAAGATTGTTTAGATTGGAAGTCGTTTGGCGGCAGCACGTGACCATCAGGAAAACGGATAAGCTTAGGAAACACTGGGAGTCCGCTGCAGGCGAACGCGTCATGATCGAAGGTCTCACCCTGGGAGGGTGCGGGACACTATGGAAAACGTGGCAAGTTTAGTTTACGATGCGTTGGGGCATTTGGATTTCTGGATCGAATCGGTGACATGGCTCATAAACCTGAGTTACCCGATGGATTGGGAGTGGCATATGTCGCCCAGGGTAAGAACTCGGCAAGGGGAATTCACCGCGGAGCTAGCTTGGTCGGGTAGCAGCTCCCGGAGTGGGATCACTCCGGCGGTTGGGAGGACCGTGCACTATCCCCCCCTCCTTGCACTATCCCCCCCTGAGTTACCCGACGGATTGGGTAACGTTCACGGTGTCATTATGTCTCAAATCTATAGAAGCGTTTGTCCGAGGAAACATTTGTGATACCTTTTCATTAGACAAGTTGCAGTTGTCAAGGGGTCTATCGAAAACGTGGACGAGGGAGTCCAGGTTCGTTAACACAGTCGAATTTCGTTGGAAACTCAAGACGTGGACCGGAGTTCACGTGGGAATGCAAAGATCAGACAAAGCTCTAGTATCCTTGATTGCTCAAATGGTTGAAGCAACTCCTGATATCACTAGCGAATTTCGGGACAAAATTCCCTTTCAAGTTGGGGATGATGTGGTACCCGAGGAAAAATCCACAGTCATCCTGATCTAACACCTTACTGTTTTGGGTTACTTATCAAATTTCGGGATGAAATTTCTTTCAAGTTGGGGATGATGTGACAACTCGAGTTTTCACAGGTCTTTCCCCGACACGTTACTTGTTTACAATCTTGTTTTCATAATTTGTTTGTGTTACAACATGTGAATGATTGCTGCATGAGTTAAGTAGTGGTATGTGTGGTTGTTATTAAAACTTAGGATTAGTTATATTGCATGTTCTTTGCCAACCTCACTTCGATGAAACCTTACTCGATGAAACATTAGAGTTTTGTCACCTTTGTTCGACGAAACATCGGAGTTTCGTCATCACCCTTGCACGACGAGAAATACTTTTTCCTCAATTGAACTGTTCGCCGTTTTGGCTATCGGCCCAAGTAAAGCCCAAATATGACTCAGTTATATGTTGCTTGTGTCTCATATGTGTGCGTCAGTTATCAATCAACAAAACCCTAATCTCGTTATCACCTCTCCTCCCCTCCTTCAAGTGCGACAGCAGTTCCCTAGTTTGAAGCCTCCATCGTGAAGTCTCATCCAACTCATTCAAATCGATGTCGAAATCTCCTTCAATCGGTATGTTTCTCCATAACGTGATTCACCCTACTTGTTAACTGTGATTTTGTGTTAGCAATTATGATTGAACATGGTCGAACTGAAGTCTTATGATTTTGTAGATGGTTGTTGATTATTGAAATTAAGACATGAATTAGGGTGTTGAACAAGTTATGTGAAATCAGACCTGATGTTACTTCCGATGAAACTTGGTATTTCGTCACACTCCTCAAACCGACGAAATAGAGTGTTTCGTCACACACCTTAAATCCGACGAAACATAGTGTTTCGCCATCACCTATTTCGCCATGGCAAAGTCTTTCGTCGAAGGATCTTTCGCCTTAGAAGCAAACATGGGTCTTTCGCCGTAAAGGCAGATAGCCTGAGTAGTGAAACACTTAGGTGGTTTATGTTATTGTTATTGTACACTAGTGTTTGTGAAACTCCGTTTGTAGAATGATGGCAATGTTAACCGGAAATGAGTGTCTTGACTTGACTGTTGTGAGAAGCCAAATTATCTGTAAAGCATTGTTATATGTCATGCACCTAGGATGTGGTCTTGTTTGTGATTTAATACTTATCATGTGACATACTGTGATCTTGCATGCAGATGCAATATGTGATAATGCGTATTTTAACAATTATGAAACCGATGCTATTGGTAACTACTATTGAGAACGAGAACTTGTGTTATGTACGCGCATGAAATCTAAAAGTTTGCTATGTGTTATGTGACGGTGGTATTACATGTGATTTGTTGATCTTGTTATTCGGATATATGTCTGTGAAACTGATTGTTTTTGGTAACCACGGTAGGGTTTGGTTGACCAATTTGGAACGGGTAATGTAACTATTCATACCGAGCAAACCAAGGTGAGTTCACTGCTCTTTTTCCAAGCATGCATCCCGGGGAGGGACATCTAGTAAACATTCCAGGGAGGAATGTCGGGTAATGGGTTTGACTGGAATGTTAAACCTGGGTTGTTGGTTAATACACGTCTATATCTATCACTCAAGTCCCTCATACCGATTGTTGCTTGTAGGGCAACGGGGTATTAGTTAGTAGTGCTACTTAGGTTTGGCACCCTCACACCGCACCGAGGAGGTCGGGAGTGAAATAATGACCCCCATCTTGACCATTGCTTTAATAGAGGCATTGGGGTTTAGGGCAAATAATCTGGAGCCATCGGCGATAAGCGTGTGATTAACAACATCGAATCTGTGAAACGTTTTAATCTGGTAACTGGTATCTAAACACGTTAACAAAACTTTGAACTCACCAGCGTCGTCTGACACACTTGTCTGCATGCTTGAAGGTCTATAGGTTTATATCATTGGGACTTGCTTTCTGGGATGCTGGAGTGGTCATGGGTCGAGATACATGGAATCGCAACACAAGCCTAATGGTTATGTACACATGGTTTATGAAACACTTAACAAATGAGTTATGCTTCCGCTGTATACAATGAATTATATGTAACGTTTATAACACTTTATGTTAATGAATGAAAGTTTTATTTAAATATAATTATGAGTTCAATGTGATTGGTGGCTAGATCCTGGTACGTCACATGCCCCGCGGTGTTTCCGCAGGTCGTATTTTGGGGGTGTGACATTATGTGTCTTATGTCCAAGGCTTAATGCAAAAGCACTATCGAGCCGGGGGTCTCACTGGAAGCATCATCTCTATTCCTACGGGGTAGAGGTAAGACTGTCTACATCTTACCTTCCTCAGACCCTACCTTTGCTTTGCTATTGGTGGGATTTAGAAGTATGATGATGATGTTATTTTAGAGAGACATCACTATTGTTAGGATGTTAATTAATGAATTGTCTTTTATCACATTTATTTATATACTCTTAAAACACAATGTCGGTGCACCACGGAAATTACTCTTTTGCCCTTCGTATAAATTTCAAAGAAGAAAGCATGTGGTACAATCACTCACTGACACGAATATTCATTCATTCATCATATGTAATTTAATTCCATCCAACGACTCATATTCGCTCACATTCTCCAACAAAAAGCACCTTCCATCTTCCCCATCCATCATAATATCTACCAACCTAACGTTTCAAATACTTGCTCCTTTATTTCTACCATGCCCAGATTCGATTTCCAGTTGTAGTAGAATGTATCATCAATGTACTCCCACAATGTCGGTGCACCACGGAAATTACTCTTTTGCCCTTCGTATAAATTTCAAAGAAGAAAGCATGTGGTACAATCACTCAATGACACGAATGTTCATTCATGGGCTGATCGGTGGTTTTTCAGTCCATCTACGGTGGTGACAATTGAGGTTGACAAGTCGGGCGATGTGACAACTCGTAGTTTAGAACCCGTCATTGCATCTTGATGTAACATACTTAAACGCTATGTGACTAATTGACTTGTTGGTTTGATGAATGATATAAGCGAAATTATGTGATTATGTGTTGTGCTTGTATGTATACGTGTATTATATGACCCGAGGCACAAGGACCCGACTCGAGACCATGCGGTCTCGAGTGAACAGGAAACAGTTGGGCCGGTTGGGCCGTGCACCTCATTTAATCCATCCGAAACCCATTAGGGTGCATCAACTTGAAGCTAGTATATAACCTTGTTGTTAGCCAACATTACCATCTTTGGGCAACTTACACACACTCTCCTACACACACACTCCTACCTTCTTTCTCTCTAAAACCCTAAAGATCAAACATCACCTCTCCTCTCCTTCCCTCTCGGACCAAACCGGTGACAACAAGGGTTCTCGGATTAGCTTGTGCACACCAAGTGAAGCTTCCTCCTTCACTAATACTTCTCGAACCGGTTAGTGATTCATGATTTGGTGTTTTGTCAAATGATGTTTTGATTTATATGATTTATACATGGATTAGTAAACAATACATGATGAGTTAGTGTTCAAGTAATCGATTCATAAGTGTTTCATATTGTGTGTTTATATTTCGGTTGAGGATGATGTATGATGAAGATTATTTGATAATATGTTGCTTGTTGAGCTTTATGCATGATAAATACATCATTCTTGAATGAACGGTATTAAGATTGTTGGTAGATGATGATAAAATGCCGGCTTGGTATAGATAAAATGCGATTGATCATGAGTATGAGTAATCGGCTCTATATGGGTTAAATCCGAGTAGCTTGGTTATGTTTAAGAGGTTTATTGCTTATGAAGTAGGATTTGCATATGTGTATTAGATGATGTGCATGGTTAGAACATATGATAGGATAAGATGGTTTGATTTATCATATTTCAAAATATGGAAAACCCTAACATGATGAACAAGTTTGAAGGTTATTATGAATTTTTGAATATGATATGAACATGCTATGAACATTTGAAAAAAAAATACTTGTTTGATCCATTTTAGTAAATTGTTAGACAAGAAAACATGTTTATATGGATAGTACATAAGGTTGCATGAAATGGAAATTCTATTGGTTAGTATACTTTGTAGAGTAAGCAGGTGCTGGGAGTCGAGACCTCTGGTTTCAACTCGAGACCATCTAGAAGCCAGCTCGAGATCAGCGGTTGCGAGTCGAGAACCTCTAGTCTCGACTCGAGACCACAGCTCCCTCACACAAAACAGCATGATTCGAGACCATGGTTGCGAGTCTTGTTGTGACTCGAGACATGGCCCGAGACCTCCTTGTTGCGACTCGAGAGCTCCAGGACTTCAACCCGAGACCACGCCATCTCGACTCGAGATCCTTAGTCTCGACTCGAGACCGCATAAACGCACCTTCTGGTTGGACTTGCATACCGTTACAGGCTAAGTTATTGGGCCGGGCTTTTGGGTTTTTTTTTATTTGCATGCATGATACTGTTTAACTCGTATGTATTGTTGAAAACCGCCATGCCATGAATAATACCTGCATGCAACTTGCTAGTATACGTGTAGAAAATGTATGTGCATCACTTGGTTGTATCTGACTTGCGTGGTAACCATACTAGGAAGTGGTTGACCACAACTAGCTTGATTGACTTTTCTGTGTATCTGCCGAGCAAATCAAGGTGAGTTCACACCCTCTACAAAGCATGGGATTCCCAGGGGTTTGGGAATGGGGTTAAGGAACATGGATTCCTCGTCCTTTCTTGGGTAGGACAGTATTGGTTCAGGAATATAATTCCTCGTTCTCATGGACAGATAACTCGTACTAGACCAAAACTCTATCACGAAGTCCCTCCTTTTTATATCGACATAATCGCCGGGCCAATGGCGAGCGGGTCATTAGTTAGATAGCGCTATTTAGGTCTGACAAACCTCACACCGTGCCGCAGAGGACGGGCGTGAACTAATGGATCTGGGCACGTCAATGATGATAGACATTGACAGTTCAGGGCACATAAACATGACTACAGTCAGCAGTCGATATGGTAACGAGTCTAGTGTATACATGGGGTAGCCCCCACGGCCGAAATGCCAGATAACTAACACGGGGTAGCCCCCATGGCTGTATCGCCAGAGTAAATGGGTAAACAAATCACGTTTTCAACTATGGGGTAACCCCCACGGCAGGACGCCAGTTAAAGGAAACTGTTTTTGGAACAACTTAAAATGAACACCCAACCGTGAACTCACTCAACTTGTTGTTGACTCGTTACTACATGCTTTGCAGGTCTTTAGGTACTTAGCTGGAGCTTGCATGGAGGAGGGTCGTTGTGGGACATGGACAGCCGTGTGCCATGTCAAACTTTGAAACAATTAAACTTATGTTTTGATTTTAAACGTTATGCTTCCGCTTGCAACTTAAACTATGTTTTGTTTAGACACTAATTGTATTGGTGGGATTTTATATATTACTTACATGCTTGTTCAATATGATTGGTGGCTGGATCCTGGTCAGTCACGCCTCTAAGCGGTAGTGTTCCGCAGGTGGATTTTGGGGGTGTGACAGATTGGTATCAGAGCCATTGGTTATAGTGAACTTGGTTTTAATAAAGAGGAAAACGTTTTTGTTAAAACCAGACTATAACCTGTACAGTGCTCAACGGTCCACAACGACGCTTCACTCCACATGCAAGGCTCAACGTCCTAGGTGATGTGATCTATGTATATATATATTGCCTACTTGTTAGTTACGTAGTACATTGCTCATGGTATGCTCGGTTAGTATAACTACTGTTGCTTGAACACGTGTGTGCTTACCCCCTTTTTGCCATCGCACTTTCGCGAACCTCTCTCACTCATGTTTCCCTCTTATATGAAGATCATGAGTGGACGCGTTAACATGACTCAAGCCCAGTTGACGGCTCTAATTAACGAACGAGTTGCTGCGGCACTTGCAGCTGCACACGCAGGAGGTATATCCTGCAGTCCGAACTCATTCTAGGATCCTTAGATCCTACTCTCGTGAACCAACATTTGTGTTAAACTCTGTCTTTTCTTTCACCCACAATAGGTCAACATGCTCAGCCACCTGTGTGCACTTTTAAAACTTTTATGGACTGCCGACCCACTACTTTTAGCGGCACTGAAGGAGCTGTAGGCCTCCTCCACTGGTTTGAGAAGCTCGAGTCAGTCTTCGAAATGTGTGAATGCCCTGAGGTGCGCAGGGTGAAGTATGCTACCGGTACTCTCGAGGGTTTAGCCCTCACCTGGTGGAACGCTCAGGTTCAAATGCTGGGGTTGGTTGCGGCCAACGCCACCCCATGGGAAACTTTTAAGGAGATGATCAAGGAGGAGTACTGCAGTCGTGATGACATTCATAAGCTGGAAGTCGAGTTCTACAGCCTCAAGATGACGGGGTCAGAAATTGAGGCGTACACTAAGAGATCGAATGAGCTTGCCTTACTGTGTCCTACTATGGTGGACCCTCCAATTAAGCGAATTGAACTCTTTCTCAAGGGCTTGGTGCCAGAGATCCAAAGTCATGTGACTTCAGCAAACCTTGCCACTATTCAGCAGGTGGTTCAGTTGGCTCATCGTCTTACTGATCAGGCGGTGGAGCAGAACAGGTTACCCAAGCGTATAAGCGCTACAGCTACTTCGGATGCTCCTAGTGACAACAAGAGGAAATGGGATGGAGCTTCAAGCAAGGGTTCAACTTCTATTCAGTCTCAGTCTCAGCAGAGAAAGACTGATGACTACAAGAGCCCCAGTCAGCAATCATTTGGTGGTCAAAGTCATGGAGGGTACAAGGGGAATCACCCAAAATGCAATCGCTGCAACCTGCACCACAGCGGGCCGTGCACCAGGGGAAACTGTCATCGGTGCAACAAGCCAGGTCACACCGCCAAAGATTGCAGAAGCTTGTACCCCGCAAACCAGAATCGTCAACAACAGGCCCCACAGAACCAGCAGCAGCAGCAGTAGGGTAACAACAAAGGGTGCTTTCAGTGTGGAGCTGAAGGCCACTTCAAGAAAGATTGTCCCCAATTGAACAGGAACCAGAACAACAACAACAACAACAACAATAATCAGGGGAATGGTAACAATGGGAACAACAACAATGGAGCCAGGGGGCGGGCGTTCGTGATTGGCCAAGGCGAAGCAAGGAACGACCCCAATGTTGTGGCGGGTAAGTTCCTTCTCGACAACTTTTATGTTACAGTTTTATTCGATTCAGGTGCCGATACTAGTTACGTGTCACTAGAACTTAGTCAAATGCTTAAGCGTATTCCAACATCTTTGAACAACAAGCACACTGTAGAGCTAGCAAACGGTAAGAGTTTAGAAGCCACACACGTAGTCAAGGGTTGTAAACTTGTTCTTGCTAACCAGACCTTCTCTATCGACCTCATTCCTATCGTCTTGGGTAGTTTCGACATTGTCATTGGAATGGATTGGTTGTCCCAACACCGAGCAGAGATTCTTTGCAACGAGAAGATTGTTCGTATTCCTGGTTCCAGTGGTGAACGTCTCATGATTCGTGGCGACAGGAAGGGCGCTGTTGAGAACGTCATCTCTTTTCTTAAGGCCCAGAAGTGCTTGCGAAAGGGCCACACTGCCATTTTGGCTCTCGTTACTGACACCTCGGAGAAAGAGAAGAAGATAGAAGATTTTCCAGTTGTACGCGACTATCCGGAGGTATTTCCTGAGGAATTACCTGGCCTTCCGCCTCATCGCCAAGTCGAATTTCAGATTGAACTAGCTCCTGGAGCTGCGCCTATAGCTCGTGCACCTTATCGTTTAGCTCCATCAGAGTTGGAAGAACTCTCTACGCAACTACAAGAGCTCTTGGGTAAAGGTTTCATTCGTCCCAGCTCATCGCCCTGGGGAGCTCCAGTACTATTTGTGAAGAAGAAGGACGGTACCTTCAGAATGTGCATCGACTACCGGGCACTCAACAAGGTGACGGTGAAGAATCGTTATCCTCTACCACGTATCGACGACTTGTTTGACCAACTGCAAGGGTCAAGCTACTATTCAAATATTGATCTGAGATCGGGATATCACCAGCTGAGAGTCCGAGAAGAGGACGTCTCCAAAACAGCTTTTAGAACGCGTTACGGACACTATGAGTTTTTGGTCATGCCTTTTGGGCTGACAAACGCACCTGCGGTTTTCATGGACTTGATGAATCGAGTGTGCAAGCCTTACCTGGACAAGTTCGTTATAGTCTTCATCGACGACATCCTGATCTATTCTAAGAGTCAGGAGGGACACGAGCAGCATCTACGACTTATTTTGGAACTCCTTCGAACAGAACAGCTTTACGCGAAGTTCTCGAAATGCGACTTCTGGCTTCGTGAGGTCCATTTCTTAGGCCATGTGGTAAACATGGATGGGATTCACGTTGATCCATCCAAGGTGGACTCGATTAAGAACTGGCCTGCACCTCGTACACCAAAGGAAATTCGCCAATTCTTGGGGCTGGCAGGTTACTACAGGAGATTCATAAAGGATTTTTGTAAGATTGCACAGCCTCTCACCTCACTAACGCAGAAGGGCGTTGTTTATCGCTGGGGAAATACACAGGAATCGGCATTTCAGCATTTAAAGGATAGACTTTGCAGCGCACCTATCCTCTCATTGCCAGAGGGCACAGACGACTTTGTGGTTTACTGTGATGCATCAATTCAGGGCCTTGGTTGTGTGTTGATGCAACGAGATAAAGTTATAGCCTACGCCTCACGCCAACTCAAAATTCATGAAAGAAACTACACTACGCACGACTTAGAGCTGGGAGCGGTTGTTTTCGCACTTAAGTTATGGCGACATTACCTGTACGGTACCAAGTGCACCATCTACACCGACCACAGGAGCCTCGAGCATATCTTCAAGCAGAAGGAACTGAATATGCGACAACGACGATGGGTCGAGCTACTGAATGACTACGAGTGCTCAATCAGGTATCACCCGGGCAAGGCCAATGTTGTGGCTGACGCCCTCAGTCGAAAGGACACCGCGCCTAAGCGCGTGCGAGCATTGCAACTCACCATACATTCTAGTCTTCCTTCCCAAATACGAGCTGCTCAGGTAGAAGCGTTGAAACCGGAGAACGTCAGAGCTGAAGCCCTACGCGGCTCAAGGCAACGCTTAGAACAGAAGGAAGACGGTGCTTACTACGTAACGGGATGCATTTGGATCCCACTCTATGGCAACCTATGAGAGCTTGTGATGGATGAAGCGCACAAGTCTCGCTACTCGTTACACCCTAGTTCGGATAAAATGTACCACGATATCAAAACTACGTATTGGTGGCCTAGCATAAAGGCCCACATAGCAACTTACGTCAGCAAGTGTTTGACTTGTGCAAGGGTCAAGACTGAATACCAGAAACCCTCAGGCCTACTCCAGCAACCAGAGATACCACAATGGAAATGGGAGCAAATTTCCATGGATTTCGTTACTGGCCTGCCTAGATCTCAGCGCGGAAACGATACTATTTGGGTGATCGTGGATCGACTCACAAAGTCCGCACATTTCTTGGCGATCAAGGAGACGGATAAGTTCTCCACTCTAGCAAAAGTATATCTCAAGGAAGTTGTCTCGAGGCACGGGGTACCCATCTCTATCATCTCGGATCGAGATGCGCGTTTTACTTCAGAGCTGTGGCAGGCGATGCACAAATCCTTTGGCTCACGATTGGACATGAGCACAACGTATCACCCTCAGACGGACGGACAGTCCGAGCGCACTATTCAAACCTTAGAAGACATGCTTCGTGCATGTGTAATCGACTTTGGCAGCAGCTGGGAAAAGCATCTACCACTTGTGGAATTCTCGTACAATAACAGCTACCACACCAGCATTAAAGCTGCTCCGTTTGAGGCATTGTACGGATGTAAATGTCGGTCACCTCTTTGTTGGGCAGAGGTGGGAGATAGTCAGATCACTGGTCCAGAACACGTGGTAGACACAACTGAACAAATTGCTCAAATACGAAGAAGCATGGCGGCAGCTCGTGACCGTCAGAAAGTCTACGCCGATAAGGGCAGGAAACCACTAGAGCTCCAGGTTGGGGAGGGAGTATTACTCAAAGTTTCACCCTGGAAGGGTGTGGTTCGTTTTGGTAAAACTTAACCCACGATACGTCGGACCTTTCGAAATCATCGAGAAAATAGGCAGGGTGGCCTACAGACTGAACTTACCAGCAGAACTCAGTGCAGTTCACAACGTTTTCCATGTGTCGAATCTGAAGAAGTGTCTGTCAGATGAGACCCACATAGTTCCTCTGAAGGAACTCACTATCGACGAGCAGTTACGATTCGTTGAGGAACCAGTTGAAATCACGGACCGGGATGTTAAGGTCCTCAAGAGCACTAGGATACCTCTCGTTCGAGTCCGTTGGAACTCACGTCGCGGCCCAGAGTTCACCTGGGAACGCGAAGATCGGATGAAACAAAAGTATCCCCAACTGTTCGCAAACGGTACAACCACTACTGAGGCCGAAGCTATGGAATTTCGGGACGAAATTCCAGAACAACGGGGGGAGGATGTGACACCCCAGGAAAACCAGTAAAAACCATACAACATAACTAGCTTCCTCAGTGAGTGCTTACCAAATTTCGGGACGAATTTTCTTTCAACTTGGGGATAATGTGACAACTCGTAGTTTAGAACCCGTCATTGCATCTTGATGTAACATACTTAAACGCTATGTGACTAATTGACTTGTTGGTTTGATGAATGATATAAGCGAAATTATGTGATTATGTGTTGTGCTCGTATGTATGCGTGTATTATATGACCCGAGGCACAAGGACCTGACTCGAGACCATGCGGTCTCGAGTGAACAGGAAACAGTTGGGCCGGTTGGGCCGTGCACCTCATTTAATCCATCCGAAACCCATTAGGGTGCATCAACTTGAAGCTAGTATATAACCTTGTTGTTAGCCAACATTACCATCTTTGGGCAACTTACACACACTCTCCTACACACACACTCCTACCTTCTTTCTCTCTAAAACCCTAAAGATCAAACATCACCTCTCCTCTCCTTCCCTCTCGGACCAAACCGGTGACAACAAGGGTTCTCGGATTAGCTTGTGCACACCAAGTGAAGCTTCCTCCTTCACTAATACTTCTCGAACCGGTTAGTGATTCATGATTTGGTGTTTTGTCAAATGATGTTTTGATTTATATGATTTATACATGGATTAGTAAACAATACATGATGAGTTAGTGTTCAAGTAATCGATTCATAAGTGTTTCATATTGTGTGTTTATATTTCGGTTGAGGATGATGTATGCTGAAGATTATTTGATAATATGTTGCTTGTTAAGCTTTATGCATGATAAATACATCATTCTTGAATGAACGGTATTAAGATTGTTGGTAGATGATGATATAATGCCGGCTTGGTATAGATAAAATGTGATTGATCATGAGTATGAGTAATCGGCTCTATATGGGTTAAATCCGAGTAGCTTGGTTATGTTTAAGAGGTTTATTGCTTATGAAGTAGGATTTGCATATGTGTATTAGATGATGTGCATGGTTAGAACATATGATAGGATAAGATGGTTTGATTTTTCATATTTCAAAATATGGAAAACCCTAACATGATGAACAAGTTTGAAGGTTATTATGAATTTTTGAATATGATATGAACATGCTATGAACATTTGAAAAAAAATACTTGTTTGATCCATTTTAGTAAATTGTTAGACAAGAAAACATGTTTATATGGATAGTACATAAGGTTGCATGAAATGGAAATTCTATTGGTTAGTACAGTTTGTAGAGTCAGCAGGTGCTGGGAGTCGAGACCTCTGGTTTCAACTCGAGACCATCTAGAAGCCAGCTCGAGATCAGCGGTTGCGAGTCGAGAACCTCTAGTCTCGACTCGAGACCACAGCTCCCTCACACAAAACAGCATGACTCGAGACCATGGTTGCGAGTCTTGTTGCGACTCGAGACATGGCCCGAGACCTCCTTGTTGCGACTCGAGAGCTCCAGGACTTCAACCCGAGACCACGCCATCTCGACTCGAGATCCTTAGTCTCGACTCGAGACCGCATAAACGCACCTTCTGGTTGGACTTGCATACCGTTACAGGCCAAGTTATTGGGCCGGGCTTTTGGGTTTTGTTTATTTGCATGCATGATACTGTTTAACTCGTATGTATTGTTGAAAACCGCCATGCCATGAATAATACCTGCATGCAACTTGCTAGTATACGTGTAGAAAATGTATGTGCATCACTTGGTTGTATCTGACTTGCGTGGTAACCATACTAGGAAGTGGTTGACCACAACTAGCTTGATTGACTTTTCTGTGTATCTGCCGAGCAAATCAAGGTGAGTTCACACCCTCTACAAAGCATGGGATTCCAAGGGGTTTGGGAATGGGGTTAAGGAACATGGATTCCTCGTCCTTTCTTAGGTAGGACAGTATTGGTTCAGGAATATAATTCCTCGTCCTCATGGACAGATAACTCGTACTAGACCAAAACTCTATCACGAAGTCCCTCCTTTTTATATCGACATAATCGCCGGGCCAATGGCGAGCGGGTCATTAGTTAGATAGCGTTATTTAGGTCTGACAAACCTCACACCGTGCCGCAGAGGACGGGCGTGAACTAATGGATATGGGCACGTCAATGATGATAGACATTGACAGTTCAGGGCACATAAACATGACTACAGTCAGCAGTCGATATGGTAACGAGTCTAGTGTATACATGGGGTAGCCCCCACGGCCGAAATGCCAGATAACTAACACGGGGTAGCCCCCACGGCTGTATCGCCAGAGTAAATGGGTAAACAAATCACGTTTTCAACTATGGGGTAACCCCCACGGCAGGACGCCAGTTAAAGGAAACTGTTTTTGGAACAACTTAAAATGAACACCCAACTGTGAACTCACTCAACTTGTTGTTGACTCGTTACTACATGCTTTGCAGGTCTTTAGGTACTTAGCTGGAGCTTGCATGGGGGAGGGTCGTTGTGGGACATGGACAGCCGTGTGCCATGTCAAACTTTGAAACAATTAAACTTATGTTTTGATTTTAAACGTTATGCTTCCGCTTGCAACTTAAACTATGTTTTGTTTGGACACCAATTGTATTGGTGGGATTTTATATATTACTTACATGCTTGTTCAATATGATTGGTGGCTGGATCCTGGTCAGTCACGCCTCCAAGCGGTAGTGTTCCGCAGGTGGATTTTGGGGGTGTGACAGGCGACAGGTCAAAAGAGGTGATCTAGGACTTTTACCATCTGCGACAAAAAACATTCTGACCAAGGGCCGGAGAGAGAGAGAGAGTGCAAAGGTGACAGGGGTGGGAAGAAGCCGGAGGGCTGACCGACAACAATGGAGAGCGAGGGAGAGGCCTTGGTGGTTGGGTTGTGGTGGAAATGGCATTGGCGGTAGAAGGATGCAAGGGTCTTACCGGAGAAACAGATACCGGCTACATGGATCTTGCCGGAGAAACCCCCTCTCTCACTTTCTTTCTCCAAGTTGAAAATCACTTCCGTGTAAACTGGGGCTCAAGAAGATTTTTATTTGTTTAAATAATTAGGGTTTTCATTCATAAGTAGCTGTACTCAAGTTATAGGCAGCCACATATAGAGCCAGCTCACAGGTGGTTGATATTAATTTGAATGAAACTATGGGCTATCATATTAGTTGTGTAAAGATTAGCATATAATAGATTAAATGATGTTGATATTATTACTTTATATGTCTTAAAATGCATGGTTGGTGAATTTTTACTATGCCTTTTCACATGATTTTTGAATTAGTTTTATACTTTAAGATGGTTAACTACAACATTTGGCAAATAACAATTGGTATCAATCACTAATGTTCATGTTTCTTTATAGTTATTAACTTCCCACTACGAAATAGGTTTGCTAAAATATTCTACGTTTTCATTCGATGACGATGTGATTTTTTTAAGTAAAGAGTAAGGTCAAACATACAATATAAATACGAGTGACTTTAAGTTTCGACGCCGCCGCAACGCGCGGCGAGTCAAAATCCTAGTTTATATGATGATCAAACGTGATCACTTTGATTAAAGGTAGCATTTGTATTAGACAAAAAAAATTTACAATCCTGAAATTACACTTACAATAGTAGTAACTTTACCTTGCTATAACATCCATATTCTTGAAAAATAATGATTAATTTAGACATGATATATGTACATTTAGAACAAGTTAGAACTGGTGTGTGTTTCATAAAATTATCACTTTTACTCAATTTACAGTAAGAAATCATTATCTTTGCTAGACATGACACATATCTGTACATTTGGTACTCATGAGTCATGTGTGTGCTTCATATAAGTATCATTTTTACTAAATTTACAGTAAGAAATCATTATATTTGCTAGACATGACACATATTTCTTCATCATTTTTGCTAGACATGACACATATCAACGAGAATAATCACATTGTAATAATTGATATGCATTGTTTCAGAGCATCGGAGCTTCAAGTAAGGTGTACCGGCAAATACAATGTGGGTTTTTTTAAGACCGGCATAAGTGTAAGTCTGCGATTTTGTGTGAAATTGAGTTGGCAGGACAACCTTAGCTCTTCCAATACTTTTGCAAAGAGGTTGGTGGTCTAACCGTTTATCAACAACCTAAGGCCACTAGGGGTGGCAACAAGTTCAACGCGTGATAGCCTTTTTAACGCGTGATAGACTTATCATTCCCACCGCCACCAAAACTTCAACGAGTGATACGACCATTTCCGTGATAATTTCAACGCGTTATGGGGTTAGCGTGATAAATGGATGTGAGGGGGTGTGGGGATTTATTGTTGGGTGTTGTGAGTGATGACCATTGCTACCAAAAAAGGTTGTGAGTGATGGAAAAATCGTTGATGACATGGCGGAACTTGATTAGGTGCTTGTGAGTGATGGAATTCTATCACTAGTGACCACCCCCACCCCCCTAAGATGAACGTAATAAACAATTAAGGGATGTTGACTCGCATATGGCCCGATACCCATTTTGACAATCATGTCGTGTTTAAATTCCATACTGGTTTAATGTTATGTTAGAATTAAGCACGTTCACTCCTTTTGTTTAGCAACATTTTTTTTACATCTAATATCAACTAACATTGTATTTGTAAGGATTTAAACGCACAATATTTTTGTAGAGGACAAACACTATACCACTAAAACGCTACATTATGACTCATGAGTAAACACTTCTAGTCCTAATCACTTAATATTCTCCATTCCTCAAACCAAGCCCATACCTATAAACCCTTGGGTAGAGATGAACAAAACAATTTTTGTCCTGATCCCAAACCCGTTTTGATTTTGACCGGTTCCAAGTCAAACCAGTTTCCGTTTGAAACCGGTGCAGTTTTGCCCTGGTCTGGTCGGTTTCAAACACCGGTTTCATTTTGTAAACCGGTTCTTGCGCGCACTTTTTTTAATTGTTTTGGCGACAAAAAAAGTTTTTAAGAAAACATAAATTACAAAAAAAAAAAAAAAAAGAATTATAATTTTTGAACTATTTTATGATTAAAAAAATAACCCGGTTTTTATAACAATTTTTTAACAAGTTCAATAAAATAACATTAATAAATGGACTATTTTTTCTTACCAGTTTGGACCTGGTTTTTATAAAATCGTACGGAATCGGTTCCAATCCGGTTTCGGTTTTTGTCGGTTTTGCCAAACCGGTTTCTTTTATATACTTATGAATTATTTCTTAATCTTCATTCATTAATAAATTTATAGATTGTCACTAGCGTATTTTTTCTGTGAACTTAGTGATATTTGAAAGTTGTTTTAAGTCACGACTAACGCATTTGTTAGCTGAAGCTTCAGCCTCGAATGAAAGAGCTTGACAAAGGAAATTGCTCTTTTCACTCACACAACATTGCTGGATGGGACTTTCACTTCTTTAACGCAAACATAAATCATGCCACGTATATTTTGGGGCTGGGCGGTGTAACACTGCATACATGGTGCTGTTTGTTTAGGGAAATTTGTGTATTAGCTCATTAAGAAGTCAATTGTACGACGTATAACAACGTATGTTTAATTGTAATTCAATCTGCCGATACATCTATTGTTGGGAATTCCTAGTCTAATATGTGGCTTACATGCTTGAAGGATGGCTAGGAGGATTGCTTGGAGTGCAAGACAAGTAATAAACAATATTAATTAATTAGTGAATATTATCTAAGGTTCCTATACATGATAGGTTAGGAGTGTGTTTAGATAATTATTGTGTAATTAATTAATAGGTTTCCTAGTTATAGTCTAACGTGTTTAGGTTAGCTATATATACCAATCAAATTGGTAGGGAAAATTGTAATTTGGAGTTTTTGAGTTAGATTTCTCCATAATAAATTTGTGGGTGTTTAACCGTGAAGAATCGTCATTCTATACCAATTCCCTTTAATTGGTATCAGAGCGGAACGAATTCAGGCACCTGTGATTAAAACCTAGAGGGAACTGCGTTTGTGGTTACCTGCGAAGGAGATACTGTGTAAATCAACTAACCTGTGAGCAAGAGGAAGTTGATATTGGAGATCAAAATTGGGACCTGTATTCAATCAACCTGCGAACAAGTGGTTGATTGGTACTTGTGAACCGAGGTAATTACCTGTGATTAGAGGCGATTACCGGTGAGCGACATAAAGAATCCGTGACCTGCGATCAACATACCGGCGAACACAAAAACCTGCGTGCAAAAGGGTTACGGTCACCGGCGATTGGAACAGGTAGTGGTCCTCGGAATTGTAACCTGGTGTTTTGCGGTGAACGTGAAAAAAAAAGGTGAGTTGCACGTGAATTAGAAACAATTAATTGTGGTTTTTCTTCCAAGCTGGTGAATTAATTGAAGAAATTAATTGTTTTTTATCTTGGTGCAACGTGGATTAAAAAGGAAGCAAAACCATTAAATAATTTCTTGTGCTTCTTGAGGAAGTAATGAATTAGTAGCCGAACAGTGAATTGGTCAGCGAAGTGATCAACATATTAGATTAATTTGTTTGTTTAACGCGTTCGTTTAATTGGATCGTTACGAACAAATCGACCGGATTCGGAAAAATAAACGAGATAATACAACCGTGTTAAAGGGTTGTATTCAAGAAAATTGATTCCCCAGAGACTACCAAAACCTATAGCCGACGAAAGAAATGAACAATGGTTGTGGGTGAAGGTTCGAATGCTCCGGTAAAGGAAACGAATCCAGTTTCGTTTCAGTGTCCGATGTTAACTTCAACGAATTACACGATCTGGAGCATGCGTATGGAGGTTATTTTTGGAATTTATGGAGTTTGGGATGTGATTGATCCGGGTTCCAATGATGCGAAGAAAAATAACATGGCGAAGGCACTTCTGTTTCAGTCGATACCGGAGGAACAGATTTTACAGATCGGTAATTTGAAGCTAGCAAAGGAGATGTGGGAAGCTATTCAGTCAATAAATCTTGGTGCGGAACGTGTGAAAGAAGCAAGACTTCAAACCTTAATAACCGAATTCGATGGTTTGAAGATGAGGGGTACCGGAACGATTGATGAGTACGCCTCAAAGTTGTCGACTTGTCGTCTATTGCTTCTAAGGCGGCCACACTAGGAGAAAAGATTGAAGAACGAAAAATGGTCAAGAAATTATTCACTAGTTTGCCAAGGTGGTTTATACATATTGTGGCCTCGCTTGAACAAGTTTTAGACTTGAAGACAGTCGGGTATGAAGATGTGGTTGGTAGACTAAAAGCTTATGAAGAGAGGATTAAAGAAGAAGATAACTACGACAATTCGGGTAAGTTAATGTTTTCTAAATCTGAATCTTCTTCTAGTTGTGGACGTGATTCTGGTAGAGGTCGAGGTCGAGGATCTCACTCGTCGCGAGGGCGTGATCGTGGTCAGGATAACACCCAAAACCGTGGTCCACAAGAAGATATTAAAATTCGAGACAACAGAAAGAAAAAGGATAAAAAGCGTGATTTATCGGGAATAAAGTGTTACCGGTGTGACAAATATGGACACTTTGTTTCAAGATGTCCGGATCGATTAAAAAATAATGAGGCTAACATGGCACAAGCTGAGGAACAAGATAATGAGGTTGATGGAACATTTTTTATGATGAAGACCGATCAAGAAACTATCTTTTTAAACGAAGAAAAGGTTTTGCCAAAGAAATTTGAAGCCGATTCTAGCGAAAAAGATGTTTGGTACCTTGATAACGGAGCCAGCAACCACATGACGGGTAACCGAAGTTATTTTGCAGAGCTAAATGAGCGAATAACTGGAAGCGTGAAGTTTGGTGACGGATCGTGTGTGACGATTAAAGGAAAAGGGTCGATTTTATTTGAAAGTAAAACCGGTGAACAAAAGCTTTTAACCGATATTTATTATATCCCAGATTTGCAGAGTAACGTGATGAGTTTGGGTCAAGCAACCGAATTTGGATGTGAAATTCGAATGAAATATAATTTTCTAACGATGTTTGATAGTGGTGGAAAATTATTGATGCGAGTGGCTCGTTCGAAAAATCATTTGTACAAGGTGAAATTGAAAGTGGGCACTCCTGTTTGTCTTATGGCGAAAATCAGTGAAGATTCGTCGTTATGGCATGAGAGACTCGGGCATGCTAGTTTCAAGACCTTGGAGAAAATGAATGGGATGATTTTAGGAGTTCCAAAGATTCGTCACGAGAATAAGGTGTGCGAAGCGTGCATGGTTGGAACACAAATGCAAAAATCGTTGACAAAGAAGGCACCGACGAAAATCAAGTTCAAGGAGATGCGGGATCTACTTGGCGTTGAAGATCTCCCGTATACGACTCAGAAATTCAGGGGGTGAATGTTGGGAATTCCTAGTCTAATCTGTGGCTTACATGCGTGAAGGATGGCTAGGAGGATTGCTTGGAGTGCAAGACAAGTAATAAACAATATTAATTAATTAGTGAATATTATCTAAGGTTCCTATACATGATAGGTTAGGAGTGTGTTTAGATAATTATTGTGTAATTAATTAATAGGTTTTCTAGTTATAGTCTAACCTGTTTAGGTTAGCTATATATACTAATCAAATTGGTAGGGAAAATTGTAATTTGGAGTTTTTGAGTTAGATTTCTCCATAATAAATTTGTGGGTGTTTAACCGTGAAGAATCGTCATTTTGTACCAATTAATCCCTTTATCTATAAATACATATCTTTGTGAATATCACGGAGGACCAGTATGAACCTTTAACATGTATGATTGAAATTATGAAGCATAAAGAACGTTAATTTGCATACATGTTTTGTCATGAAGCATGGATTTATGTATTTGTATTCATGTTCTAAGCCTCTCATACTAGTATGAATGATGAATCTTATTGCTTGTTTATTATATCACACTTGTGATATTTACAATGCTAACATATATGCTTTGTCAATTGTCTTGAAGCATGGATTTATACATTTGTATTCATATATATTTTAAATTGGGTCTCTCAGTTTTTTAAAAAAGCTTATTGCTTGGTAATGGTTGGCTTCTGGACTGTTGCTAGTTTTATTGGTTCTGCTTCTGGGCTTTTTGTCATTTTCGTTGGGTTTGTTGGGCTCCAAGTTGGAGCATAAACTTAAAATCCATCTTCCGGCATAAAGCGGTGAAACCGACTTTAGTTTGATTCTTTTTGGATTCTTCATTCAACCTTTTCTTTTTCTTTCTCTTGACTAAACGACAATAATAATAATAATAATAATAATAATAATAATAATAATAATAATAATAATAATAATAATAATAATAATAATAATGTAGCATCAAACTGCACATCACTTAATCCAAGTAATAATAAAACTAATGCCGACAGTACTTAGTGATACAAGGCGTTTAACTCAACAAATTGATGGGGTTTAAGCCGTACAAAGTGAACAGTATAGATGGATTTTAAGAGTAGGTTTTAAAGAGGGCGTGTTTGTCATTCAAAATTGATATCTAACAAAGCTAATAATATGTTAGTTTTCATATTGCGTTAAACTAGCGGGATTCCCAGACATTCTTTTCTTATCGGTTTGGCTCGTTATAATACCATTACATCAACATGTTTTTTACATTAATTGAAAAAAAACTTTTACATTAATTGAAAAAAAACAAATATTGGTACTAGTTTTGATAATACCTGATACCAGTACGGACGTCGGTATAGTCGTGCACCTAGGGGTGTTCTTCGGGTTTTTTAATCAGGTTTCGGGGTTTTCGGGTCGGGTATTCAAAGCTAAATATTTAACCCGATAACCGAACCATTCTAGGTTCGGGTTAAATGGTTTGTGTTTAGAACGAGTCGGGTTAGATCGGGTTTCGGGTTATAAAATAAACTAGTTTAACAGAAAAGTACAACCTTTTAAATTTGTGGTGGTGGTGGTGGTGGGGTTGGGTAAAATTATATCAAGTTATTGTATTCCAAATCAAAACAAGTTGTTTCGTCAAAAAACAATTTTCAAAAACTAAGGTCATTAATTAAGAACAAATGGGTGTCGAAGACAAAGTGATCTCAAAGATTTTCATGATCAGCATTTCGCAGCAACGCGTAGGTGCCGTTAACTCGTTTTCTATAAAATCAACACATGTCAAGTAATAAGTTACATTTTTAAACGACATTTTGTTACTTCTAAATACCAGCTAATCAATTTGCATTTTAAAAAGTTGAACTCACGTCATATTTATACGTAGATGTCACTAAACCCAACTCTATCAATAGTTGTTTTCAGATAACCCAAGCTATAATTTAATGTGGACGAGAATCATTTTTAACTTGGTTTGATTTTGGTTTACACAAATTAACAACCATCACTAATAGTTTGGCTTACAATATAACCAAAAAATCATCAAAACGAAACCCTTTTTTTATTTTCCAAGTTTTTACAACGCGTAAATTTAAATATGTTATTATTATTATTATCATTTACATAATACAAATTTGCAACATGTTTATGTATAGAGAGGTTGTACCCAAGGCTTAGGGGAGTTTTCAAAAAAAAATTGATATTACACTTTTAATCCAAAACTTTTTGGTTTTTTACTTTTAGTCATAAAGTTTTCATCTTTTACAATTTAACTTCACAATTTTTTACTTTCAACTTTGTTCTCCTACTTTTTATATTTAGCAAATTTTTCATTTTACGTCGCTCTAAATTTTGCGAGTTAACACGGTGCAACGTGCATATTATGTCAAACGTTTTTACGTTTCGTTTTACGTTTTGTTCTAAATTTTGCGGTTTAACATGACGCAGTGTGCGACTGTGCGTATGTGGTTCAACATTTTTACGTCATCTATTTTTTTTCTATTTGACAGGTTCGTCACAATGCGCGGATCCTAAATCGACTTAGTTATTATTTTCTATATTTTATGTTTAGGTCTAATTTTTCGCATTAACACGCCACAACTTCATTGTTGGGGTCGTTGTCGGTAGTGTGACATTAATGCTATTTGACACGGTTTTACGCCCCTACTGCAACGCGAAGGGCTTAATCCTAGTTATTATTATTTTTTTAATTAATCTAAATATTAATAAAACTCCAATTAATATCACATGACAATCTCTCCTTCAACCTCACTATTTTGCTTTTAATTTATTTAAAAATAATTTTGTTATCACTATCCTTATTATTATTATTATTATTATTCACTATAATTTATCTCAATTTTAATTTTTATGATATCTCCGTCTAGTTTTATCTAATATTATATATTAAAACATCTTCCTAATATTTTAAAATTATATTAGGAAATTATGGGTTATTTAACCTTGAATCCCTCGCACAATACGGTAGAAATTCAGCTTCGATCGGTATCAGTTTGATTCGTTACGATACCGTCATTCGGTATAGCAACCTAAATAAAAAACAAATGAAATAAAATCCTTAAATATTAGTATAAAAATATTGTGGTAACTTAAAAAAATAAATTATACTATTCTTTGCACAATAAACAAAACATGATATCAAAGTGAAACTTATTAATGAAATATGTGAATGAGCTAATATTAAGTTCTTTGCACAAAAAACAAAACATGATATCAAAGTGAAACTTATTAATGAAATATGTGCTGGAGCTAATATTAAGATTTAGGTGTACTAGCAAATTTATCATGTGCAGCTTTTCATTTCAAATTATTCATAATTCAAGTTGTCTAACTTGTAAGTTTAAACTTATGTATATATTGACAAAAAAACAATAATTATATGTGATATATTAGCATCCTAAATTATGTTAATTTATTTTCATTTTTCAAATTTCAAAGAAACTAGTGTTTTTCAATAACGCGCGTTGCGCGAAAGGCATTGGTGTTTTCGACCGACATCATCCTGCAACTCTTTTTTTAATTGTTTCACTTCTTGCAAAGACTGAACGTAGACCCTAACTCTTGTTTCACCACTTAATCACTGTAAAAATTACAGGATTCATGTTTGGGGCATGGGTTGACACGTGGACTTCGAGCCTCCCCGCTAGTGAGTGACGTGTTGGGTCGGTTAAGAAAAAAAAGCCTAAAGCGTTAGGTAGATTTCGAACAGGCGAGCTTGTCAAACGGCTTCCGCTCCTTGCCCCTGAACTCGATGTTGGCCACCGCCACCCGGTTTTCGTGACTTATATCACCACCCGGGACGCTATCGTAGTAGGCTTTAAAACGGTCGAGCTTCGGTCGTAGCTCGCGCCACTTGTGTTGGCACGCGTTTAAATTGTGCCGGTCGTACCCCACGTTGTGCCGATAGCTAGCGAAAGCTTCTGGCCAGTAACGGGTCTCACCGGGTTGGCGGCCCTTCATCGCGTTGTGCCGGTATCAAGTGTGGGTAGCGGGTTCGGGTAGGTGGAGTGAAGGGTTGGGGTAGCGATGTGGACATGCGGTGGGGTTGGGGGGTTTTATAGTGACTTGGGTGAACCGTTTGGCTTGGCCAAACTGTTATTTTTTAAAATTTAAACCTAGCCGCTATGGCCTAGCCAACCAAGCCAATGAGAGCCGGCCACGGAGGACCTAGCGCCAGACGGTTATTTTTTAAAATTTAAACCTAGCCGCGATGGCCTAGCCAACCCAGCCAATGAGAGCCGGCCACGGAGGACCGCTAGGCATGCCCAACGCCTGGGCTGAAACTCCCGCCCAAGGGGTCACGCCGAAACCCAAACCCACCCGGGGTGGTGACTTGGGCATTTGTACCCAAACCACGGCCTAACCCTCATCACATAATAAATAAAGAATTAAAAAATGACTGAATGATACTGTTCATTAAGCCAAACGGTTATTTTTTAAAATTTAAACATAGCCGCTATGGCCTAGCCAACCAAGCCAATGAGAGCCGGCCACGGAGGACCTAGCGCCAAACGGTTATTTTTTAAAATTTAAACCTAGCAGCTATGGCCTAGCCAACCCAGCCAATGAGAGCCGGCCACGGAGGACCGCTAGGCATGCCCAACGTTCGGGTTGAAACTCCCGCCTAAGGGGCCACGCCGAAACACAAACCCATCCGGGGTGGTGACTTAGGCATGTGTACCCAAACCACAGCGCAACCCTCATCACATAATAAATAAAGAATGATACTGTTCATTCTCTTTTGATTTTATCATATATAACGATACTATTCATTCTCTTTTGATTTTATCATATATGAATTGTCTTAAGCAATTTTTTATGGTATTTATCATCTTTATTTACGTCAGATATTCTTTTTATTCAATCCGTGTAACACACGAGATCCACAACCTAGTCTATCTACTATAATAAAAGAAACTACTTTAGGGACTCTTGTCATTATATTAGGCCATATCTTATAGATAATTATTATTTTAGGTTAATCTCTTCAAATTAATTATAGATAACACTCCTACTAAATATTATTAGTTTAATATCTTATGGATAATTATTATTTAGTTTAATATCCTTCTCATTTATAACATTTTATATTTGAACGTTTTGTTTAGTTTGGTATCAAATATATTTTACGAAACTTAAAATAAAATTAACTAATATTATTTATCATTTATACATTTACAGAGTTTTAAATAAAAATGTTAAATTTATTGAGACTCCGTTAACAAATTTTGCAACAACAGAATAATCTAATTTTATCACGAAAATCAAACTTTGTATTAATATATTAAATATTTTTATTTTTCACTATACAAAATTACATTTACTCGACCCATGTAATTCATGAGGTTTTTGATATATAACTTTTTTATTATTTAGTACAGAAAACTACATTTATTCGAACCGTGCAATGCGCAAATTTTTAAAGATGTAATTTTTTATTATTTGGTATATAAAATTACATTTATTCAACCCGTGTAATAAATAAGGTTTTTTAAAGATGTATTATCTTATTATTTGGTAAACAATATTACATTTATTCAACCCGTGTAATACACGTGGTTTTAAAGATATAATTTTTTTTATTTGGTATATAAAATTACATTTATTCAACCCGTACAATATGGTTCATATAGATATAATTTTTTATTATTTAATATATAAAATTTTCTTTATTCAAACCGTACAATAAAAGAGGTTTTTAAAAATATATTGTTTTATTATTTAGTATTAAAAATTTATTTATTTAACCCCGTGTAATACACGGGGTTATAACCTAGTTATTAATAAAATAGAATTGAAGTTAACCCGTGTATACTAAATGATTAAACCTCACATCCAAACTCAAATTCAAATCAATATAGTTTTAGGAAAACAATATTCATACAAATTTTATAAAACCGACATAATTTATCTCCAAACAAAATCCCTCATAGTTTTAGGAAATCAATATTCAAACAATTTTTATAAAACCGACATAATTTATCTCCAAACAAAATCCCTCAAATTCTCACATTAGGAAACTTCTTCAATATAAAACCCAAAAAGAGAAAAAAAATCCAATAAAAATATTAATTTCCGCGGCAAATCCCCATCTGTTACTCTTAACTCCCGGGTAAATAAACCACCACCAACCCCCATTCACCCAAATCATCCATCATCCACCACCACCATGAACCCCAATGCCAGTCAATCATCTTCTCCACCCTCTCAATCCACCCCCAAATCACCACCCCACCCCACCACCCCATCCCCATCACCATACTACCACCCCTCCCCTTCTCGCCCCATCTACAGCGACCGCTTCATCCCCTGCCGATCCTCCTCCAATTTCGCCCTCTTCGACATCTCCCCTCCCCCACCGCCTCCGCCGCCCTCCGACGCCGCCCGCGCCGACGACACTTCCTCCTCCTCCGCTGCCTACACTGCGCTTTTGAGAACCGCATTGTTCGGGTCGGATCTAGGGTTTTCTGGTGGTCCATCTACGCCTGATAAGAAGGGTTTTGTTTCGGTTAATAGTCCGGTTAACCGGAATATTTTTCGGTTTAAGAGTGAGACTCGACAGTCGTTGCATTCGTTGTCGCCGTTAGGGTTTGATGATCATTCCGTTAATGTTAGTCATAGCCCCGTTAAAGCTCCCAGAAAAGTTCCTAGATCTCCCTATAAGGTTGTTATTTTCGATAAATTTGTCGATTTTTGGCTATTCGGTTACTAATTTACTGATTATTGGTTAATGGTTAATGGTTAATTCTTATGCTTTATTTGATAAATTTGCCAATTTTCGGTTAATGGGAGGTTTTGTGTTTTATTTGATAAATTTGTCAATTTTCGGTTTTTCGGTGACCTGTTACTAATTTACTGATTAATGGTTAATGGTTAATTTTTATGTTTTATATATTGTGATAGGTTTTGGATGCACCTGCATTGCAAGATGATTTTTATTTGAATCTTGTTGACTGGTCTTCGCATAATGTGTTGGCTGTGGGATTGGGGAATTGTGTTTATTTGTGGAATGCTTGTAGTAGTAAGGTGAGTTTTCAATATATATAAGGTTGATGTTGATTAAATTGGTCTTGTTGGTGATTAAAGTTTGATGGAAGTGCAGGTGACTAAGTTGTGTGATTTGGGGGCTGATGATAGCGTTTGTTCGGTCGGGTGGGCGCAACGCGGGACTAATCTTGCCGTTGGGACCAGCAATGGAAAAGTTCAGGTATTTTTCTTTATAGACTTAAACTTGGTGGTGAATCTTTGTAGAATGTATGTTATTCGCGTGGAGAATAGTAGTTTTGTTTTATAAGGTGGTGCCTGTGTCTATTAATCATAGTTTGGTTGGTACGAAAACATACAAGAATGTGATGGTTTTATCATGTGAAGCATGGGTTCTAGGTTGTATAGGTATATATGTTTAAGACCAGAACATAGTGTAAGCCTGAATGGACCATCTTTATTCACATTGAGGATATGATTCATTGTTTGACTTCTGCTAGTGTAACCAAGGACCACCAAAGAGAAAAAGAAAAGAAATTTGTAGCATGCTAGATCGACATGAGTAAATGGGTCATGAATTTTTATGAAATTATAATAATTATATATCCATTATGAATGATATAGCCTAGTTTAAAGTGGGTTTGTAAAGTTCTAGATATATCTGCTTAAGCTTAGGAAACCAAATAAATATAAATACATGTCTTTATATAAGTTTTGGTGACGTAACAGTTGTTTTTTAAAGTATCATTTTTTACAAAGCAGATGTCAAAGAATAGAAACATACTTTGCTTGGTGGTCCATTATAATAGTGTTACCCTTGTATTTACAGTATATGCAAATTGGGCTAATTGGGTAATTATTTCAATTCCACTGGTTAACTTGTTAAAATTGCTAATACCATTTTTTTTAATTTAATCAATCATTGGTGCTGGTTTGGCATTTTATAGGCAATTGTATGCTTATGTTTAAATTTTATTCAATTATTGTATTATTAGTATTATAATAATGACATTATTTTTGTTATGAAGTCATGAGAAACCCATGATTCCGTTCACTCTCTTTTGCACCTGTCACCCTATCCTATGACCTGCACTGATTCACACACATTAACACGCAAAATCCTGTTTAAACTGATTCACAAATACACACATGTAGTCTTGTACAATCAGTTCTAACATATGAACACGCAATTATGAATCCTTGTAAGTCAATTCACGCACACACAAACATAACCTTGTATTAATTCACAAACACAAATACACACACTCTGAAAGCTTAACTAAAAGAATTCTATTGTCAGTAATCAACTTTAACCAATGCTATTGTTTTTAATTTCAAATCAGATTTGGGATGCCTCACGCTGTAAGAGAGTAAGAACGATGGAAGGGCATAGGTTACGTGTCGGAGCACTAGCTTGGAATTCATCAATGCTATCTTCAGGAAGTCGAGATAAAAGCATTCTTCAAAGAGATCCTCGTGCACAAGAAGATTTTGTTAGTAAGCTAAGTGGTCATAAATCAGAGGTAACCTTTTCCAAACTCCAATTTATCATAGTTATTATTAGTTAACATAAATCAGTTTATATACTCCATCCATGATTTCTTTCTTACTTTTACTTGTTAATTGTAGGTCTGTGGACTCAAGTGGTCTTATGATAATCGTGAGTTAGCGTCAGGTGGAAACGATAACAGGGTAAGTGATTAAGCGACTTATATTGTTGATCTCTTCAGGATATTAGTTTAACCTCTTATTTTTTGACCTTTTTTTTTGTTTTTACACAGCTTTTTGTTTGGAACCAACATTCGACACAACCTGTCTTGAAATACTGTGAACATACGGCTGCTGTGAAAGCAATTGCGTGGTCCCCGCATATTTATGGACTTCTGGCCTCTGGTGGAGGTACTGCTGATCGTTGTATTCGGTTTTGGAACACAACTACCAATTCTCACCTGAGCTGCATGGATACTGGTAGCCAGGTAATCTTTCTCAATTATATATTTCGACTTCTTTAAAGTTTTTAAGCGAAAGTTATCATTATGGCCCTCGTGACTAAAAGGATTGTCTAAGTAATGTAATTCTTCTCATAAATATTTATAGAGTAAAATGCCATTTTCGTCCCTGATGTTTGGCCAGTTTTGCGACTTTTGTCCAAAGGTTTGTTTTTCCACATCTGGATCCAAAAGGTTTGAAATCTTGCCATGGATCCAAAAGGTTAGAAATCTTGCCATTTTCATCCGGCTTGTTAACTCCATCCATTTTTCTCTGTTAAGTCGGGGGTGTTTTTGTCTTTTTTGTTAACTTAAAGGACAATTTGTTTTTTTCAGGGGTGTTAGGTCTTTTTACATAAAGTGAAAAGGACCGAGTTGCCCTTTAATTAGCAAAAAAGACGGAAATACCTCTGACTTAACGGAGAAAAATGGATGGAGTTAACGAGCCGGATGAAAATTGCAAGATTTCAAACCTTTTGGATTCAGATGCGGAAAAACAAACCTTTGGACGAACGACACAAAACTGGCCAAAGCCCATGGACGAAATTGGCAGTTTACTCATTTATATAGTACCTTCTAACTTGCCCGCTCGGAAAAAAAACTTAGTAGTGTAACTTTTCTCATAACATGAGCTTGGCTCACAAGATCCTCCTTTTCTGTGATTTTAAAGGGTAGTTTCGACATTTGGCAAATAAACTCCTAACTTCTCATGCTGTTACAATGGCAGGTATGCAATCTTGTGTGGTCAAAGAATGTCAATGAACTCGTGAGCACCCACGGATACTCTCAAAACCAGATTATTGTTTGGAGATACCCTACTATGTCAAAGGTAATAGTTCGTAGAGCGAGTTGGTAACCGAAAGGAAAAAAACATATGATTTAGAGGTGGTGGTAACTGGTCTAAATGGATAAAATTCTGTGCACCTTAACAATTTATGACAAGTTTTTTAACACCCGTTTGTTATCTGCGATGCAGCTCGCGACACTTACGGGGCACACGTATAGAGTTCTCTACCTTGCAATTTCACCAGATGGACAGGTAGATTTTTAAGTTACTTTATAATTTTAAGTTTAGAGACAAGTAATCATAAGTTTAATACTGAAAAATGAGTTTTGCAGACGATTGTGACTGGAGCTGGAGACGAAACACTTAGATTCTGGAACGTGTTTCCATCACCCAAATCTCAGGTAAGTAAAAGGGTTCATAAGTGACCTTTAAATAATATTGTTTGTTATCTTTTAGCTAAAAAGTAACTAAAACATATGTATGATCCATGTTAGCAGAATACAGAGAGTGAAATTGGTGCATCATCTTTTGGCAGAACGCACATTCGTTAAAACCCCATTTCACATTTGGGATTTTCGGGTCACCACTGAAGTCACAAAGTTCAAGAAGAACGATTATAACTTAGGGTTAAGGAGTTTACCATGTTGATCAGCTTGATCATGCCATTGCAGATGCTACAGAGCTCAGAGTTTAAATTATTTCCTTCTGTTTTTTCATGTAAATTTGTGAATATAAGTTAAAAGTTAACAATGCTGTTACCAACTCCGAAATTAGACCAAGTTAAACCTTGACTAGTTTTGTTCCCTTTGGTTCATCGTCAAGTGTCGAACAAGGCAAACAATACTGATTTGCTGTAAAAGATCGCGTCCAGATAGTTGTTTTTCCGTGAGAAGTCTGAAGTGGTAATGATTTTACTACACCCTTTAAAAATTACGGAAAATATTATAGAATTTCAGGTAAAGAACTATTAAAACTGTGTAAACACTTGTGTCTATTTCTTTAACTGAGATAGATAAAGGATTAAACTAGGAATATAAGCATTACATAATTATGTCAATAGCAAGAAAGAGAAGTGATTATGTAAAGATACTATGAGAGAAAAAGAGAGGTGATTATATAGTTACCGCTTTATATGTCATAGTTAAAACATAATGTATAAGATTACCCGTTGTGGTTTAGATGAGCACCCGGATTCATCCTGTAATATTGCTTCACCTGGCGCTGACTAGACGCCTACTCGTCACCTTGCCCATTCGCGCCTCCCCTCACTTGAGCCTGTTGTGGTAACCTCTGCTCGCCTAGGCTACCACACCCCCAAAACACCCACTCGTCCAATCTACCAAGCTCACCTGGCCCCTCGCACGCCACCGCTAGCGGCACCACGTTGTGGTGTTCATGAGCCACCTGGACGTCGACGTGGCTAGCGCCATCGCAAACGGGAACCATAACGTGCAGTCTAAGGGTGTATACAAATCTTAGTTGAGGAGCATATAGTGTTTCAAAATGAGAACACCCAAACCAAATGACTATTTTGTAACATAGGGAACACATTTTTTCTCTCATGGAAAGGCATGAAAATTCATTTTTTTTCTTATAAATCTAACAGTTAAATTGTCAAAAGAAATTACAACCGAAGATTTAAAGGCTTAACTTTTGTTCTTATGAGAAATTTTTTATTATCATATAATGAGTTGTACAATTTTCAGTTAAATAATAAAAGATAGGAGGCCTTAACTTAGGAATCTTCTACGGATCATGGAGTTGTTAATGTACTAATTTTATATTTATTTCGTTATGTCATCTTGGCACCCTCACTTTCATGTTTGGATTCAGAATTTTATTTAATTGTATTTTTATTATTATCTGAGCATAAATAAAAATAAAATAGTCAAGTTTCTTTAAAAAATAACAAAATAAAAATGAAATGCAATGATATTATTAAATTGATAATTGTTGATGAAGAAATTTTGTAAATTAAAGGAAGGTGCGGATTTTCATTTTCAATCTTAGTGCACAAGTTACACAAAACAACTACGATCTTTATTTCTCAATTCGCAAGTAACAAGGCAATGCATTTTTGTACCAAACAGTCAAACCGCCCTTATTCTAGACTTCTAGTTATAGATTTTACAATTTTAGAACGAAGTTTATTGTGAATCAATATAAGCAGAAAAAATTAAAACCAAAACAACATAGTCCCATTTTATACTAGTACCGTACCTATACCGTACTATATAGATGTTCGGGATGAAAATTTGCATCAAATACCGATACCATAGCAATATCGTACTATATACACAGTAAGAAATTATGTTTTGAATTCAACTCAATTTCAGTATCAATGCTATGTGGTATTGTATTGGATCAACATTTTCAATAGTATTGTACCATACTAGTACCTACCAAATATAAGTTATACAGTATTCAGTTTTGATTTTAGCTAAGTTTTGTTATCGGTACCATATAGTACGATACCAAGTCAATCTGATACCAGTAGCGATCTAATCCCTAGATGTTAGTATCCAGTCAGCAAATACTAACGAGTTAACTTTTAGTTAGCGTATGATCACTGATGAAAAATAGATTAAAAGTTGAGACAACCACAAAACATTTTCTTAGCTGGGTTGTTACCAACCAACAGTAGCGGAGCTTGACCAAAAGTTTCGCAGGGGCAGAAAGTCATAAGACCCAAAAAAATTTCTATCGCTGTGTTTCAGGTTAAATGTTCGGGTCAACTATTCGATTTGGGTCGGGTCAAACAATAATAACTCCCAATAAAACTAAATAATGTTCATTCATTTAAAGGACTCTTCTTACACATAAAAAAACTAAAATTGACTCAAGTTTCATTTATATAAAAACTGGTTTTAAACTTTATTTAAACTCACTCAAGTTTAAAAATAATTATAAAAAATTACGAATAGCCCCATTATTCACGTTTTTTAACTCAATACAACGTGTATAAATATTTTTGGAAAATAAACTTGGTAGGGGAAAAAAAATTAGGCAAAATAATTGGTGGGGCAGGCCTATATAATTTTAAAAATTTCAGATGAAAAATTGAAAAAATTACACTACTAACCGAGACACTGGCAGGACCGGTGCACCCCTCACCCCTTAACGCTCCGCTCCTACCAACCAATATGTTAAAGTTGGGATTATTAGAACGAATTTTTCGATTCAAAATAACAAAACCAAAGGCGAAAAATATCAAACTTCCAAACTAGAGGGTTATATCTATCACCAATAGATATAGAAAAATATACATTCTAGATTTTCTCCCTCCCTCCGTCCGTCATATAAAATCCGATCGTCCGATCACCAGATTCTCTCTCTGGCATCCTCTTCTCCACCAATCCGCTCTCTTTGACCTTCCAAAACACACACAAACACACACCTATACATACAACACGCTGTCTCCACTTCTCCCAAAGCGTCGCTAAAACTATCAATCACAAATGGCTTCGTTGTCGGAACAACAGCAGACGAATCGTGAAGATTTACCGACGGTTAAAGAACTGATGCATAAAACGAAAATAATTCAGTTTTTTGGAAGAGATACTCCGATTATACTGCAGAATGATAATGGACCTTGTCCTCTACTCGCTATATGTAATGTTTTACAACTCGTTTTACTGTTTTCTAGGGTTTCTGATTTTGATGAAATTGGTTGTGTAGATAAGTTGTTTGTTTGTTTTGATTAGAACATGATCCAATTAGTTAGTGTATGGTTTAAGTATTAGGAGAAGTGATTTTGAGTTTTGAATTAATTTTAGTTAGTAATTACCTAATTGTGTAGTATTTAGGTTAAGAAAAGGGGGAGGAGTGATTATTGATTTAATCATAATTTTAAGTTCATACATTTTTTAGATAATTTGGGGATGATTGTTAATTTGCTATTCTTCATCTAGATTGTGATGTATTATGCAATTATTTGGGTGTAGTATGGTAATTAACTTGCTTGCATTGTGGTTAAAAGATCACATGATTTGTATACTCTAGTTTGCAAGTGTGACGTAGCCGGTAGCTCAGAATTAGGGATGTATTTGAGACACTCCCCAAACAGGGAATTGATCTATGGTGATTTCATAAGAATTTATAGCTATGCCTCGTGAAATAAAGACTTTTAATTTTGTAGAATTTATAGCTATACCTCGTAAAATATAGACTTTTCTTATGTTCAAGCAAGCAAATAGAAAAGATGCCATGTTTACAAGAGTCTATCTATCACATATAGACTTTAACTCTTTAAGGGCATCGTGGCCTAACGTTGAGGTGAAGTTGGGACCTAAAAGATCGAATCGAACCGTACTTGAGAGTTTCCTATCTCTTATGGCTTGCTAGTCGACTCTATTTGTATCCCATATGAATATACCATACTAACTCAATAAGATTTCTCGTAGATCTATCCCATTTTTTGGGTAAACGAAAAAAATGAGTCTCAAACTAAAATCTTAAGTTTGATTAAAAATCCGGTTTATTTTAGTATTATCATTTGTTCTTTACTCTCACCATTGCTATGAACTGAAGGGATGGAGTCAGAAGCCATTTATATGCTAATGATGTTGTGATTTTGTTAACCTGGTGGAATGTAGAGACAGAATTGCATTTTGAATTTTGATGATTGAATTTTGCGTATGTCAGGCAACGTTCTGCTGTTGAGAAACAATTTGAGTCTGAGCTCAGATGTGGCCGAAGTATCTCAGGAGAAATTGCTTTCACTTGTGGCAGAGCGTTTAATTGATTCAAACAGTAATGTTGATGTAATTACACTTCTAATATTTGCTATAGATATGTTATATGCTCCATCTAAGTACAAGTTAAGTTCTTTTCATCCTTAGTTTAATTGGCTCTGGTCCTTGTTGCAGAACAAAGATGCAGGTTATGTTGAAAATCAACAACAGAATATAGCTGATGCAATTGATTTACTTCCTCGTCTTGCAACTGGCATCGATGTGAACATTAAGTTCACTAGGTATGGTTTTTGTTTCTAGTGTGTCTCTATATGCAAACGCTTACACCTCTGCATGATTGTGGTAATTTACATTCCAATAATTGAGCTATTGCAGAATTGATGATTTTGAGTTCACAAGGGAGTGTGCAATATTTGATTTATTAGATATTCCACTTTATCACGGTTGGATTGTTGATCCACAGGTGTGTTATTTTAGCCAACCCTGTACATGCAAATATGCAATAAGTTTATGTTTAACATGAATTAAAATACATTTGTCTGTGCGTTGGTGTCAGGATTCTGATACTTCGAGTGCCATTGGCTCAGAGTCGTACAATACACTGATGGGAGAACTTGTTGCTCTTGAAACTCAAAATATGGAAAGTGTTCACAAGAAGATTCCAGAAGAAGATCATGTTGAACATTTAGAAAAAGGAGACCTTGAAGAGGCAAATCAGCATTTGATAATACCAGCAGAAACTGTCAACCCAAATTCGGCAAATGATAAAATTGTTAATGGTACTATTGAGGAAAAGTTGACTACAAAATCAAACGTTGATAATGGCAGTACAATGAAAAATTGCAATGATGATTTGATAACGTTTGAATCTGACAATGAAAGCCATGATGGGCAAACAAATGCTAGTGAATCCGAGAAACATGAAAGTAAAGATGTAATTGAGAAAACGGGTGTCGAAATATTGGAAAAAACAGAAAAGAGTTTGCCTGGATCAGAGTCTTCATCTCCTGTTGACCAGTCAACTTTGAACGGTGATGTAAATGAAGTAGAAAAAATCAATATAGTTGAAACGAAGTCAAATGAATCATGCTCATCTGCAGCTAATGTGGTCCTAGAATCATCCAAAGATACAACACAAACAATTGTCGAATCCAACTCTTTAGTTTCAACTGCTAATGTGATTGAAGGTGAGGTTGCCACATCAGCACAAATGGACAACAATGTTATTAGTGTTGATGATACAAGTCCCGTGAATGGACCCACTGCAAGACAAGGTATGAGTGTATTAAAATATTTAGAATTAACATGTTCAGTTATTTTTAAACTTTTACTCAATGCAATTGCTTAAGTGGTTGATATTTTCAATTAGGTGAACTGATAATAAATTTTTTGAAGAACAGTGCCAGTCAGCTGACTGTATATGGGTACGTTTTGCTTTATTTAATGTGTTATTTATATATGTTTAATTTAAAACAAGATTATGGTTTCTGTTGCTTACTAGGAGGCCTTCTTTTCTTTCACTGTTGCAATTCTTGCAGCTTATTTTGCCTGCAAGAAGGTCTCAAAGAACGTGAACTTTGTGTGTTTTTCCGAAACAATCACTTCAATACGATGTTCAAGGTTGGTTCTTGTGCAATAAAATTTTCAAAATCTCGCTGTATATATGTAATCTAACCTCAAGTTATATACAGTTTGAAGGTGAACTATACATTCTAGCTACGGATCAAGGTTACTTAAATCAACCTGATTTGGTATGGGAAAAGCTAAATGAGGTATTAAGGTTCCCCGTTCCTTTCTGAGAAATTAAACACGATGTCATTTAGTCTTTCCATGCATTTTAATGTTCATCTTTAAATGTATATATGTAATATGTAATATATATATAATATCAGGTGAATGGTGATACAGTGTTTATGAACAGTAACTTCAAGAAATTCAAGGCAGAAAATCATGACACACGCTCGTGGGATGAGCAGAATGCTAGGGCTACTACTGCTGGATGTTTTTTTAGTAAATTAATCAGTGTATACGTGATTTTTTTATTCATTGGTTCATATGTATTTTACTTGCTGTTTTTTTAGGATTATCTTGCGAGAATTGACAATGCAGCACAAGGGAACACAAGTTTCAGGTATGTATCTGTCTTTGTTCTGTGATGTCCATTTTAACTACAAAGCCATATAGATGAAGAAACACATGTCAATGTGTTATTTTCGGCTGTGCATTTATTCTTCTATATGTTTTATAATAGTGCATGTAAGGAGATTAATTTTTTGTCGTTGCATGACAGTTCTGATATGCAATTGGCTATAGCTCTTCAACAACAAGAATTTGAGCAACAACAACAACCACGTGTTTTGCCACAGTCACCTACCACTTCACGTTCAGGACTTGTTGTGGGTCCCCAGGTAGGCTATATCTACTTTCGAGTTTGTTTTTATATTTCATAATTGGCGTTTTAGCATATGTATCTTGGGGTTGTAACATCGGTTTAGTTAAAATTAATTTTAGAAATAAAAATAATGATTTGATTGGCATTGTTACAGCATGTGCATCCGTCAAGACCCAAGCATGCATCTACATCATCTAGGCAGGAACCGAAACAATCGAAGGATAAGTGCACGATAATGTGAAATGCCTGTTTGGATTATTTATGTTTGCACTCTATTTTGAACCAACAAATCCCATTTGGGCATACATGTGATTTTGGATTCAACTTCCTTTTTCTGTAAATAATGTAGGTAAGGTACTATTTGGTTGATAAAAATGAACGTTTTGTAGAAGACATTTGCAGTTTAGAGAAATTACTGATTGTGTACATGTTACTATTCAAAGTTTTGCATGATTCATAATTTTAGAGGATGTATATGATTCATAATTTTAGGGGATGCATGTGTATTTTTATGCAAGAATTGTTAAATTGTGTGAGGTTGAGGTACACAAGAAACTATACATCCAAATCTGAATAGATCATTAAACTAGCAACTCTGTCGGTTCCACTAGTCAGACCAATATTAAAAACATGATGATTATGTCATAATAAGTTTAATAATAGAAAACAAAAAATACTATAATTTAATTAGATAACAGATGAAACAAAATCAAAACTATGAGAAGACTATGCGTGCTTTTGCCATCTTAAGTACGCAAAAAAGCACCATGGGTCATCTCATATATATTATCAAGGTCGTAAAATACAAAACTAATTCTAAGTATGAAACTACAAAAATTATATAAACACTTTTACTTTAATATGTAATTCTCTTTCTTTCTACATACAAGTGCATCATACAAATCCCAAAAGTTTCCTACTAAAAAGGCAAAACCGAGAGAGGACACTACCAGTGGCGAAGCTTGAGATTTTTGACCGGGGGTCGAAAACGTATATACCAAAAAATTTCTATACGAAAACAACACACTCTCCACTACTGAGGGAAAAGTTCGGAGGGTCGCCCCCCCCCCCCCCCCTCCCCCTACTTAACCTGCGCCCCTGGACACTACGACATGGCATGTGTACCGTAAGTCCATAAGGGTGTGGTAAATGCTTCCAATAAAGAATCTAGTAGCGAAAAATTAGTTATCATTGTTTAATCTAAACATACTATGTTAGGCCATAATATCTGATAACATAGCTACATCTTTTATAATATCATTCAAATATTTGTTATTTATGGGTTGGTTTTTCTTTAAATTGGATGTAAGACCATTGTTTTGTACATTACTCTTGGTAGTACCTCCACAAATTTTGTACTCATGAAAAACTACTTAATTTAATATTTTCCATCATTGTTGTTTCAGAAAGACAAGACATTATATTCAATTACCTTGTAATCATAGTTATTTTTTATTAATCATTGTTCAAATGAACAAATTGTTTATTAGTCTTTGATTTTTCATATTTTAACACAAAAGCATTTCAAATATTCACCATCATTTATCAAAATCTTTTATTGAAGTAGAATATTCATTTTATTTCTTTTTGACCAAAAAGCATTTCAAATCCTTATTCATTATCAAAATCTTCTATTGAAGTAGAATCTTGAAAAAATTGGCATAAATATTATCCTTACTATCATGTTAGAGATTGAACTGCCAGCTAATGACTTTGGGTGCTACTAAGGCTTCTTAATTCTTATACAAATGATGACAGCTATTGGTTGTGTTTAATATATTTCATCCTCCAATGTCATTAGTGGTCTTCATTTCTAGTTGCTTTAAATAATTAATAATTCTTAGAAAATTATATATATATATTATATATTATATATATATCTATTGAAAGGTAAGTGAGTTTATCACATTATTCATTGTATTTAATCATAGGCAACACATGACAACCTCTTTTTTTTATAAGTTTTTATATTTTTGTTATCATACATAGTCCCTCAACTTTAAGCCTTTTCGTATACAGGTTTATTAGTTAACCTTGTTTATATACAAGTTTGGTCCCTCTACTTTAACTTTTGTAATATACACGTTTAGTCTCTCTACTTTTATTCATCTTGGTTTTTCAGCTTTTAGTGTTTTTTCTAACGTGAGGAATCAAACCAACTCACGCCGCAACGCACGGGGTAAAATTACTAGTTAATTATAACTAGTATTTTGGTCCCGCACTTTGCCGTGGGACCGTTAAACCCAACAAAAAGTAGACGTACCAATACTAAACCATGCACGTGTATTTCGGCGTGTTAACTTGCAAAAAATTAGATCAAAACGTAAAATATAGAAAAAAATAACTTAGTCGACTTAGAACCCGCGCGTTGTGACCGAACTTTTAAACCGCAAAAATAATAGACGTGAAAACGTTGAGCCACACAAAGTTAAAAGATCAAGATGTGTAATAAATGAAAGTTGAAGGAGTCATCTTGTAATTTTTTTTAAAGTATGATGTGTAAAGAAACAAAAGTTAAGGTCAAACTTTTTACAAAAAAAAATTACTAAAAAAACTATTACACACCTTTTTTTATAATTAATATAGGGGGTTAATAACTAACAGTTTACCAGGAATAAAATAATCTTTTTGTGTAGGGCATACTGCCAGAATCATAGTCAGCTGAAAAATATATATACATATAACACATTGTTCATAAAAACCACAGATTACACAAAACCATTTCTCTCCCAATATCACAGACAAGAAATCTCCATGGCAGTTAGATCAGGAAAAGATATATCAAATACATACACAGAAACTATACAAGAAATCATGAAAACATACAAATCACTTCCACCAAGACCCACAATAGAAGAGGTTGAAGCAGCCATATCTGTGATCAAAACAGTCAACATGGAAGAAAAACAGAAACTTGATGAAATCTCCACCCAAATCTGCCCAGAAGATACCCCACCAGAGCTTTTTTCTATCCTTAAAAAGGTCAGGCAAACCATGGTCTTGTTTCAGAGCCAAGAACAGAAGAAAGAAGCTATGCATGTTGTGGAGTTTGACAAGATTTATCAGACCTTTGATGATTTGATACAGAGAGCTTCTAAGTGTGTTTCTGGAGATACCCAGTTGGATAAAGAAGATGATTTGAAATACCTAGGTGGTAATCAGTTGGATAAAGATGATGATTTGAAATACCCAGTTGGTAATCTTGAAAAAGTTGTGATTAGTGATGAAAGTTTGTTGAATTCAAGGAAGATTAGTAAAGTTGAAAGCTTTAAGGGTTTAATCAAGAGTTCTTCCATAAAAGCCACCATTTTCCCTACAGGTTAGCTCAATTATGCTCTTTTATGCATGGTCGTAAAGATCCTGATTAGCATCCGATTAGTCGCTAGTCAGAGGTCCATCAAGTAATTTTTATCTAATGGGCCAATTAACGAGTAGGCGGTCAACAATAGTCAAATACAATCCTAATTGGCCAAAAATCGGTGGCAGTCTAACGATTCTGGCCAGATACTTGACCAAAACTTGTAAATTCCGGCAATTAATCCTATCTACTTAAAAATATGGGTTGAATAAGGTGTTAAAACATGTCTACTAAAAATACATATAAAACTGTGTATATACATATAAAAATGAAAAATACATGTAAAATCTCTATCCGATAATCCCTATTAATGTCGATTAATCGCCTGTCGGTACCCTACCAGCCGATTAGCGTCTACCGATTCATACAACACTGCTTTTATTGTATCTTACCTTTTGGGATTTGACCATTTTTTTTCTTAGAATATGAGAGAACAACAAATTGATTTTGAAGTCGTTAAGTTTTAAAAGTCAAAACCAAAATCTTTTTTTGTTTGTTGTTTGCTCTTTGGTCAAATTCCAAATTAGCTTTATGTAAACTAAAGAATACATGATCTTAACAGTAATATCATTTCATAAAATAAGTTGTCATATCTGCATAAAAGTTTTTGCTGGTGTGATTTGATTTCCTTGAATCTTACTCTCGGGGCCGGTCCTGAGAATACAGGTGCCTGTCCGAGCCCGAAAAAACGTGCCAGACCTTAACGAAATAGATAATGTAAACTATTTTTTTAAACAACGATTAAAATGAAATAGATAATGTAAACTATTCATTTAAACAACGATTAAAGTTATAGTTTATGTTATATTGGGCTAGTGCCTAATGGGCTTAAGGTATAAATTTTAAGATTGATAGTTTTAAATGGGCCTTAGATATAAGTTTATGTTTTATAAGTTTTTTTTTTAAATCCAGTTTTGATTTGTAGGTGTAGAAGAGCCTGAGAAATTGAGTATGATGAAAGTAGCAGCCTTGATCGAAACCGTAGCGAAACAAGGGGGGAAAATTCTTGATCTTCAATCAAAACTAATGGAAAACATAGAATGGCTTCCAGTAACAATTGGAAAACTATCAAACATCACTGAACTTAATCTATCAGATAACAAACTCACGGCTCTACCATCGTCGATCACCAATCTTACCGCTCTAACGAAGCTTGATGTCCACTCAAACCAGTTAACCAACCTACCCGACTCGTTTGGTCAACTGGACAACCTACTCGACGTTGATCTCCACGCAAACCGGTTAAAATCTCTCCCAGACTCATTCGGGAATCTTTCAAACTTGGTTAACCTTGATTTAAGCTCGAACTACTTCACTCATTTGCCAGACTTCATAGGAAACTTAACCTCTATGCAAATCTTGATCATCGAAACAAATGATCTTGAAGAACTTCCTTACACAATCGGATTGTGTGCTTCACTTGTGGCTCTTAAACTAGACTTTAACCAACTAAAAGCGCTCCCCGAAGCAATTGGAAAGCTCACGTGCTTGGAGATTCTTACTTTACACTACAATCGCGTACGAAAACTGCCTACAACAATGGCAAATCTCACTAAGTTAAAGGAGCTTGATGTTAGTTTCAATGAACTAGAAGCGATACCCGAAAGCCTTTGCTTTGCAACCAACTTGGAAACACTCAACATCGGTAAGAACTTCGCTGACATGACAGCTTTACCGCGATCAATTGGTAATCTTGAAAACCTGCAAGTGCTTGATATAAGTGGTGATCAGATAAGATCTTTACCTGAATCTTTCGGGTTGTTGTCAAAGTTGAAAATATTCCGAGCCGAAGAGACCCCACTCGAGGTTCCTCCAAAGGAAATCACCAAGCTAGGTGCTCAGGTAAGATGTTACGTTATGTTATGTTACGTTATGTTTTATTTTTCTTGCGCATTTTAACGAACGGTTGGTTGGCATTTTTTTTTTAATTTTCAGGCTGTTGTGGAATACATGGCTGATTTGGTTGTCAGGATGAATGCTAAACCTCAAGAAATGAATAGAAAGCGCAAAGGATTTTGGTCATGGATTTGCAGGATCTTTTCATGCTGAAAGGGTTTGATTATAATTATTATTTGTGGAGATAATCTTTATTTCATACTTTGTAAAAATGTAAACTTCTTGTCTAAATATCTAGTGTCACATATCCCCACATACAATAGATTAAGAAGTTGACAAAGTGTTCATGAATGAATGAACATAAGCCAAGTCTGTATAAAAAAAATAAACTTGAATTTTCCTTCTACTTTTTTGTGTAAAAAATATTTATTCCTGAACAATCCCAATAGTGGTGTCTTTTTTTGTATTTATGTATAAAAGTTATATGATTGAGTTATTGTTTAATTTTTTGTATAAATATTTCATAGTTTGAACATTAAATTGGTGGTTAGCCCATCATAACGTTACATCTTTGTCGATGCTATAACACGCAACTCATGTAATTTAAATGAAAAAAGGCGCACTTCTTTCTGTTTGATTAGAAATTGAACAACGATACTTACCTGAATATCATGAGCCAAAAGTGCGTTAGACGATATACAACTCCGTCAACTCGTGTTTCTTGAAATCATATTTGTAACATGTTGAGTTTCTAGTCAAGCATAGAGATATTTACATTAATAATTATACAGATGGTTTATTTGATATACCTTCATGATGTATTACAGGTTTTATCTCTAAGTATAAGAAATTACAACTTTGGTTCTCATTTTTCAGTGACAGGGTAACACATGGTTCCTTAAATTTGAAGAACATTAAAAAATCTTTTGAACTATTAAAAATGACTATTATACACCCAAGAAAAAAAACACCTTAACCTAGCCTCCCACACCCCCTTCCGTCCCCCAAACCGCACACCTCGTCCTTCCACCCACTTCGCTGATCACAAGCAAAAGACGAAAAATATTGATGGGTCAAACGATGACCAGATAGATCGAGAGGCGCGTATAGCGGCGATTGTGGTTGTCGAACACGAGGAATCCGTCTTTGGTGGCTGTGCTAACCAGGAAATGGTTTGGTTTCGGTAACCAAGCGTAAAGAATATATATAAATTACATTATACGCTAAACATTTGTGTTAGATATTAAACATAAAAAATGTTGTATACAAAATATCCAGATTCGTATAGGTGTTGTCTTAATAAAAGAAAATGATTGAAAATGAAAGTTATCAAAAGCCCAAAGCGTGACACTTGTAAAATTAAAGGCTTCGACCACCAAAATTCTTTTAAAAAAAACTAGGTTATAACCCCGTGTATTACACGGGTTGAGTAAATAAATCTATATACTAAATACTAAAACATTATATCTTTAAAAACTTCCTTTATTGCACGAGTTGAATAAATATAATTTTATATATTAAATAATAAAAAATTATATATATATAAGAACCATATTGTACAAGTTGAATTAACGTAATTTTATATAACAAATAAAAAAAATTATATCTTTAAAACCACATGTATTACACGAGTTGAATAAATGTAATATTGTTTAACAAATAATAAAACAATACATCTTTAAAAAACCTCATTTATTACATGAGTCAAATAAATATAATTTTATATACCAAATAATAAACAAAGTTACTAAATGTAATTTTGTATAGTGAAAATAAAAATATTTAATATATTAATACAAAGTTTGGTTTTCGTGATAAATAATTTGTTTTATTTAAAATGTTTTAAGTTAACAATTTACAATTTCGAATAATATTTTATTAGAAAAAATAGAAGAACGGTATTAGAAATTTAAAGTAGGATAAAATTTAATATTAGCTCATTATTCATTTATTTATTTACTTAATATAAGATACGTTTGGAAGTAAGGCGAAAAAATCATAAAATCAATACCTACAATGAACGACATGTGTCACACATTAATGTTTTATTATATAGTATAATATGGATAAAAATTTAGATTGATATAAATAGATTATTTTGTTTTAGCAAAATTTGTTAACGAAGTCTCAATAAATTTAACTCATTATTTAAAACTCCGTAAATGTATAATGATACATAATATTAGTTAGAGTAAATTACGATTTTGGCCCCCGTGGTTATATCACTTTTACCTTTTTAGCCCAAAAAAGAATTTTTTAACATCTGAACCCCCAACGGTTTTTTTTCTAACCCTTTTGCCCCCTAACACTAACCTCATCCATTAAATGTTAGGGGCCAAAAATGTTAGAAAAAAGACGTTAGGGGCCAAAAAGATTAGAAAAAAAGGTTGGGGGTTCAGATGTTAAAAATTCTTTTGGGGCTAAAAAAGTAAAAGTAATATAAACACAGGGGCCAAAACCGTAATTTTCTCTATTAGTTAAATAAATAATATTATAAATGAGGAGGAGATTAAACTAAATAAGAATTATCCATAAGAAATTAAACTAAATAATATTTAGTATGTAACACCCTCAACACGTTTTAACCAAAATCGTCGCAGCGAAAATATGAGTCATAAAATTTCTTTTCTTGACAATCATACAACTTATTAATAAACCATTCGAATCGTCTTGATTTAAATCTTTTACATTATTCATACCTAAGCAAGAAAATTACATTACAAATGGTTTCCAACATGTGATCACATCCCCGTACAATCCTTGATCTTAACTCGACCCTCGATCACTAGTCCGTCATGAATATCCGACTAACCTGCGGTCACCCGACACGTTAATAATTGGTGACATCATATTCATTAGTATGAAGACATTAAAATATACATAACCACTTAGCAATCTATCATTTTATACAACTCCGATATAATATTCTTTTGAGTTCATTCTTTACACCGAGCATCCAATCTTTGTAAGCCCAATACTTACGTATCTGCATTCTTGTTCCATTCTCAAGGCACACCATTAGTAACGTGACTATTCAAACATGTTAGAGTCATATATAAGCATATATACAAGATCCTTTCTTTCATGCACAACAAATCCTACTTCATGGATAAGTACCTACACACGTATGTTCATACATATTTCATACCTACATACATACTTACGTTACATACACCCGAAAACATACATGCAAACATAAAAACGTCTATACGTACATGCTTACATACTTACATATAGTTATACAATGCATATAACGTAGTTAGATAGCCTTCACACAAGTTTGGAGTTGAAGAATGTGAAAAATATGAAAGAACCGGCGATTGGCGCAAGAAGAAACCCATCTGGCGCAACCTTGTGCCAGTTCTGGTGCAAGACAGAAGACATCAGTCAGGGGCGCAACCTTGTGCCAGGGGGCGCAACCTTGCGCCTGGTTCAGACCTGCAACTTTCAGCTTAACGAATTTTTACAATTTTGGTCATAACTTTCTCATTTCTTGTCCGTTTAACCTCCCGTTTCTTCCCACATGGCCGTAAATTGGTCCTCTATTATAAGAACTCAAAATCTAACATCCGGATTAAGGAATTTTCTTAACCTATAAACTTTCGGCTAAATATTCAATTACGAATTATTCGACCCGTTCATGTTTTTAATAAGCAACTCCTATGTTTATGCCCAAAACTCACATGAACGTTATACCTATAAAACTTTTACATTATCCAGAGTGCCGTACATGGGGTTTATGAACCCAATTCCCGGTATACGTTAAACCTATTCGTTTCAATCAATTTTACGTAATTGAACTTTATTAGCACAATTTCCTTACACGAAATTGTTCCCTTTAGTCATAACTCAAAACCGAGTCTTTTGACTATTTATTGTAACAACTCTCACCAAAACTATTATTATTTATTATTATATTTGGTTCAATAGGAAACCCTAATTGAGAACCCCAAATGATCCTGCATAAACCCTAAAATTTTCAGAACAATTGGAATCAGGATCAGGGCCCCTAAAACTCAGGGGGGGTAAACCCTAGTTGATAATATCAGCACAGTTTTACGTGTAATTCAAATTTGCACGAACGACCAACTCAGCAAGCCTACTGGGACACGGGGCTACCCTATGGTAGGGTGGCACCCCTCGCGCCACGCGAGGGGGCTGTTTTCCAGGTATAAATAGGGGGGTTGGAAATTGAATTCTGGCACTTGTTCGACGTAAAAATTCAATTCATGCACTGAGATATCGTCCAAATACTACAGAAACACACACAAATCACGAATTGCTGCCGCAAAACAGGGTAATAACTGGATGCTACTACGATTCAATGTTCGATCGATTGAAACTATCCAATGGATGTTTAAGTGCTGCCCACATTGGGTTTATGCTTTGTCATTCGTCGAGAATTCGATGGATGTTTAAGTATCGCACTTTGTCATTCGTTGTGAGGGTTTTAATCTCGTGAGTTATCGTAAATGCTGTATTAGTTACTAACCTAGTTCGTGTGCATTGTTATTTAAATTAGGTTACAAGGCTAATCAGTAGGCTAAACTCTGCCCATATTAAATTTGCAATGTGAGTCATTCTCTTTTATTAAAAGTATTTTACAATACTCCATTTATTTCCAAAAAGGTTATAATTACAGGGATTAAGTCATGGTTATCTTAAATCACTGGCAAGTGGGGTATTGTGCACATTACTAATTTCTTACTGGTTAGGCTAATAAATCCTAACAGTGATAAACGTCACTACTTGGGGAAAGACCCAATAGTGGTATGACCATCGTCACCAGGTGACACGGCGCCAGATAAAGATAAGATAGAAGCCATTGTAATCGCTCTTATGCTGCCATTAATAACTAATGTGTCGTTTTGTATAACTTGAATGACTCGCCAACATTTCCCCGCTGATAAAATATTTTTAAAACATGTTTCAGGCGACCTGCTGTAAATCAAGGAAAACGTGCTACGGAGCACAAAGCAGCTTGAAGAGGTGGCCCAGTTAAAATAAATAAACATGTTTTATAAATCAAGGAATTTACTTGTGAAATTCCTCTATTGTAAATTACGGGGTTTATCCCGCATTATGAAATAATATAATCGGGCATTTCAAGTTTTTAAAAGATCCTGTTAAAAATCTTCCGCTGTCGCATCATAGATACCACGGGTTCCTGCCCCGCGGCTCCTGACCGGGTAAAACCGGGGCTGAGGCCGTGACAGGAAAATGTGGTATCAGAGCTACTGATTGAGCCATTGATTTAAGCCTATTAAGTATTTAAAATACTTATTTTTCCTGATTATCATTTTGTGATTAAATGTTTAATAACTAACTATTTGTTAGTTACAGTATGGGTAACCAAAGAATCTCGGATATCTGTCTTAAATTAGATAGTTCACCAAAAGTTAAGGGAACTTCATCCCAATCAAATTCCTCAAGATACTCAGCAGATACTGAGGAGGGAATATTTATTCGTAAGGCACAATATGAAAAACCACTTTTCCCTAATAAAAGAAGTTTGATTATTAGGAAAAGTCAAGAGAAAATGAAGAAGTCACAACCAAAAGGAGTAGGTATCAACCCACCATGGGAAGATGAGTTAGATGAGAAATGGTCAAACCTCTACACATTAGCTACTACAGCAGTAAATGCTAACTTATAATTAAATCACCAAACCAGTATCATCACCCATATTACCTACAAGCCAGAAACTTTACCCAGTAAATAAATAAGTTTACAATAAACCCTAGTATATTTAATTGTCAGTTGTCCTTTGTATTAAATTAGTCACACGGTATGCAATAATACTTGAAGGTTATCTGTGAAATTTTGTTATAAAATTTTAACTTAGTATTTTTGCATATATGCTAAACAACATGAATGAATTATCTGAAGCCCTTCAGAATCTCAATCTTTATCCTGTGAAAATAGAAGTTTCCAGAGACTTTACTGGTTACATAGCCGATGTTGAGGAACCTATGGAATTCCAAGCTCCACCTCCGGAGAAACAAAAGCCTAAGAAAAGGAGAAGATTTGTGGGATGGAGGCGTGTGCGCAGAAGGAAACCAGCAACTAGTAGAATTCCCAAGATAGAAAATCCTATGAATAAAGGAAAAGGGATCGAGATTGGGGAAAGTTCTAAGCAAGCAGAAATGGAGATTGGAGAAAGCTCCAAGCAAGCTGAGGAAATGACATTGCAAGAAGAGCTAGATTTCATACTGGCAAGCTGTGATACCATTAAGCCTGTCAATGAAAATATTTTTACCTATCTTGTTGAAACCCAACTTCCAATAAACTTAGAACCAGCAATTCCAGAACCTTTGATCCACACTCAACCTCTAGGAATGGACGAATGGTGGACCAACGACTGGCAGTTTCAGAACCTCCTAAATAACCCTTATACCTTTTTCCCTCAGTTCGACCCAGAACCTATACCAAACCCACCAATGAGCAATGAGAATTTAGCGGAACTCCGTCACTTTGGCGAGGAGCTGGTGGATGCCGGGAATAGAATCCGGGAGGTAGGAGAACAAATCTCCTGGAAATACGATGAGAGGGAGATTCATTTCTAAAAACGCTAACTGATGGGAGAATGTGGAATAGTGGAAGCATATGTATAATAATAATATAATAATCAAAATAAAACATGTAAAATAAACTATAAAACTTTGTAAGATAACCAGTTTGTACGAATGCCTAATATAATATATAAAAGATCAAAAGTCGAAAGATCGACGATTTTGACTATATTTGTTTACATAATTATGTGCAATTATTTGTTATGTTTGATTATTAAATTAATACTAATCATTTATATAAAATTTATTACCAGATGGCAAACGCTGGTAATGAACAAGTTAACGAGGGTAATCAATCTGAGCACAACAATGAGGATCAATTTCTCAATAGGCAAGATATTGAAAATATCGCTGCTCAGGGAATAGCCAATGCTATTCCAGCAATCCTTGCTGCTGCTCGAAATCCAATCGAACCTCAACAGATTATTCCTAGTAAACGTACTCAGGAGGACAACTTCAGTAATAGTGTAACTGGATGCGGCAACCATATTAATAACAACAACGATGGGATGCAAGCTCCGCTCCTTAAGAAAATGAAAGCTGCAACGCCTGGTTGCACTTACAAAGAATTCCTTGCTTGTAAACCAGCTGAATTTGCAGGCAATGAAGGGGCAACTGCAGCACTGTGTTGGTTGGAGAAGACCGAAGCAGTAATTATGATAAGTAAATGTGCTGAAGAAGACAAGGTTATGTATGCGTCACATCTTTTTAAAGAAGGGGCGCTAGAATGGTGGAATACAGTACTTCAAGCCAAATGAAGAAATGTGGCCTATGCCATGAATTGGGAAGAATTTAAAAGTCTAATGGAAAGAAAATTCTGTCCCGAATATGAGAAAGAACAAATGGCGAATAAATTCCTAAACCACCGGATGATGGATGTAGACTGTCGAGGGTATACTTCGACATTCTTCGAGTATGCGAGAGTAGTGCCTACTCTGGCTTCACCAGAGCCGGTGCTTATTTCCCGTTATATTTGGGGATTAATTGGCGAAATCCGTGACAATGTCAAAGCTGCGAGACCACGCACTATTGATGATGTTATGGAATTAGCTAACACCCTAACCGACGGACTGGTACGTACACGAGAAGAAACTAGGAAAACGGAAGTAGCCCAAAAGATTACCCAGGGTTTCCGTATGGGTAATCATAGTAATTTCAAGAGAAAGGGAACTGGGCAATCTTCCAATATGTCATTTTGCAATGCTTGTAAAAGGAAGCATTTTGGAAGATGCAAAGGGTATTGCAATTTCTGCAAAATCCCGGGGCACCAAGAAGAAGACTGCAGGAAGAAGAAAGCAACAGTCTGCTACAACTGTGGAGAAGCTGGACATTTCAGGCCAGACTGTCCAAAATTGGTCAAACCAGCTGATAACAAAACTAAAGCTGCAGAAGGAACTACCAAGAAGAACGTAAGAGCATTCCAGTTGACTACTCAGGAAGCAGAACTAATTCCTGACGTGATCGCTGGTACGTTCCTAGTTCACAACGTTTATGCAAAAGTATTATTTGACTCTGGTGCAAACCAAAGTTTTATAAATACTTCATTTTTCCAAGCTCTTAACCTACCATTAACCAATCTTAGGCAGATTTTTACAGTCGAAACGGCAGATGGGAATTCTGTTAAAATAAATAAGGTTGTGCGAGAAGGAAAGATAGAACTCTTAGGTCATAAATTTCATGCAAACCTATTACCAATGAATTTAGCTGGGTTCGATGTTGTGTTAGGAATGGATTGGTTAGTAGCCAACCATGCTTGAATACTTGGTGATAAGAACTCTATAGAAATTTGTGCACCCAACGGAGAAGTAATTATGGTTACAGGAGATAAGCCGCGTAAACCCATGAAGTTCATTTCAGTAATGAAAATTGCTAGTTATGAACGAAAGCAAGGAGTTATGTATATGATTTCGGTAATCATTAGCACTAAGGGTAAGGAACTTAAGGAAATTCCGGTAGTATCAGAATACTCGGATGTATTCCCAGAAGAACTACCAGGATTACCACCAGATCGGGAGGTAGAATTTAAAATTCATTTAATTCCTGGAACTACACCGATAGCCAAGGCACCTTATCGATTAGCACCCACGGCATTGATAGAATTGAAAAAGCAATTAGATGAATTACTGAGCAAAGGATTTATACAACCTAGTTCATCTCCATGGGGAGCGCCAGTATTGTTTGTAAAGAAGAAAGATGGTTCGATGCGAATGTGTATCGATTATAGGGGATTGAATAAGGTTACAATTAAGAATCGATACCCATTACCTAGGATTGATGATCTATTCGATCAACTTCAAGGGGCTAGATATTTTTCTAAGATAGATTTACGCTCCGGATATCATCAATTTAAAGTACAAGAAGAAGACATACGTAAAACTGCTTTTAGAACTAGGTATGGTCATTACGAGTTTACAGTCATGCCCTTTGGGTTAACAAATGCTCCGGCAGCATTTATGAACATGATGAATAGGATCTGTAAACCGTATTTGGATAAATTTGTAATTGTCTTTATTGACGATATACTTATTTATTCCAAAAGCCAGGAGGAGCATTGTGAGCACCTACATGCACTCTTAACTTTGTTAAGAAAGGAACAACTTTATGCCAAATTCTCGAAGTGTGAATTTTGGTAACAAGAAGTGCAATTCTTAGGTCACATGGTGAATCACGAAGGTATTCACGTAGATCCTGCTAAGATATAAGCAATCACTAAATGGAAAGTCCCGCAATCAGCTATGGAAATTAGAAGTTTTCTAGGATTAGCTGGTTACTAAAGACGATTCATTAAGGATTTTTCCAAGATAGCTGTACCATTAACTAAGTTAACATGTAAAGCAGCTAAGTTTGAATGGGGACCTAGGCAAGACGAGGCCTTTAGAATTTTAAAGCAGAAACTAACAAACACCCCAATTCTAGCATTGCCAGAAGGAACAGAAGATTTTGAAGTATATTGTGATGCTTCAAAGCTAGGATTAAGATGTGTGCTAATGCAACGCAAGAAGGTAATTGCGTATGCCTCAAGGCAATTGAAAAAGCATGAGGAAAACTATACGACTCATGACTTAGAATTAGGAGCCATAATTTTTGCCCTTAAAATTTGGAGACACTATCTGTATGGGAGTAAGTTTACTGTCTATACAGATCATAAAAGCTTAAGATACATATTTGGGCAAAAAGAATTGAACATGAGGCAAAGGAGATGGATGGAAATCCTAAGTGATTACGACTGTGATATTCAATATCACGAAGGAAAGGCAAATGTAGTTGCAGATGCCTTAAGTCGTAAATACCACGAAAAGCAAAAGCGAGTTCGTGCTCTTAGATTAAATCTACAATTAGATTTAATGGAACAACTGAAGAATATTCATGAAACAGCTATCAAGGATGATGCTGAAGGAATAAAAGGAAGAATAAAAGAATTAGAACAGGGAAGTGATGGAATTTGGAGATTCCATAAGAAACGAATTTAGGTACCTAAATAAGGAGAATTAAGAAATAAGATTTTGGAGGAAGCCCATAAATCTAGGTATACCATGCATCCTGGTAACAACAAAATGTACCAAGATTTAAGAAATAATTTCTGGTGGATAGGAATGAAAAAGGATATAGCTAGATATGTATCTAAATGTCTTACCTGTTCACAAGTTAAAGTAGAACACCAGAAACCTTCAGGTCTACTACAACAATTAGAAATGCCTGTATGGAAATGGGAACTCATAACAATGGACATTGTTACTAAGTTACCCAAAACCAGAAAAGGTAATGATGCGATTTGGGTAATTGTGGATCGATTAACCAAATCAGCTCATTTCCTACCTATGAAGGAAACCTTTAGTATGGAAAGGTTAGCCAAATTGTATGTACATGAAGTAGTATCCTTACATGGAGTCCCACTCTCCAATGTATCAGATAGGGATAGTCGTTTCACTTCCCATTTCTGGACAAGTTTCCAGGAAGCAATGGGAACCCGACTAAATCTAAGTACTGCTTATCATCCTCAGACAGATGGATAAAGTGAAAGGACGATCCAAACCCTGGAAGACATGCTTAGGGCATGTGTGATAGATTTTGGTGGAAACTGGGATGACCATCTACCTTTAATTGAATTCTCCTATAACAATAGTTATCATTCAAGTATCGAAGTTGCCCCATTCGAAGCACTCTATGGACGTAAGTGTAGAACTCCAGTTTGTTGGGCAGAAATAGGAGAAAGCCAATTACCAGGTCCTGAGATTGTGCAAGAAACTACCGATAAGATCACTCAAATCAAGGAAAGATTAAAGACGGCTCGAGATCGCCAGAAAAGTTATGCAGATAATCGACGTAAGCCGTTAGAGTTCCAAGTTGGAGACAAGGTACTCTTAAAAGTTTCTCCTTGGAAAGGAGTAGTACGATTTGGTAAGAAAGGAAAATTGAGTCTAAGATACGTAGGACCATTTTCAGTAATCCAACGTATAGAACCAGTTGCCTATCGCTTACAACTACCAGAAGAACTAGCTGGAGTACATGACGTATTTCATGCATCCAACCTCAAGAAGTGTTTATCTGACGAATCACTAGTAGTACCCCTTCAAGATGTAGAGGTAAATGAAAAGTTAAAATTTGTTGAGAAGCCACTGCAGATAGAAGCCACAACTCTCACCAAAACTATTATTTATTATTATATTTGGTTCAATAGGAAACCCTAATTGAGAACCCCAAATGATCCTGCATAAACCCTAAAATTTTCAGAACAATTGGAATCAGGATCAAGGCCCCTAAAACTCAGGGGGGGGGGGGGTAAACCCTAGTTGATAATATCAAGACAGTTTTACGTGTAATTCAAATTTGCACGAACGACCAACTCAGCAAGCCTACTGGGACACGGGGCTACCCTATGGTAGGGTGGCACCCCTCGCGCCACGCGACAGCCCCACGCGCCACGCGAGGGGGCTGTTTTCCAGGTATAAATAGGGGGGTTGGCAATTGATTTCTGGCACTTGTTCGACGTAAAAATTCAATTCATGCACTGAGATATCGTCCAAATACTACAGAAACACACACAAATCACGAATCGCTGCCGCAAAACAGGGTAATAACTCGATCGCTACTACGATTCAATGTTCGATCGATTGAAACTATCCAATGGATGTTTAAGTGCTGCCCACATTGGGTTTATGCTTTGTCATTCGTCGTGAATTTGATGGATGTTTAAGTATCGCACTTTGTCATTCATTGTGAGGGTTTTAATCTCGTGAGTTATCGTAAATGCTGTATTAGTTACTAACCTAGTTCGTGTGCATTGTTATTTAAATTAGGTTACAAGGCTAATCAGTAGGCTAAACTCTGCCCATATTAAATTTGCAATGTTAGTCATTCTCTTTTATTAAAAGTATTTTACAATACTCCATTTATTTCCAAAAAGGTTATAATTACAGGGATTAAGTCGTGGTTATCTAAAATCACTGGCAAGTGAGGTATTGTGCACATTACTAATTTCTCACTGGTTAGGCTAATAAATCCTAACAGTGATAAACGTCACTACTTGGGGAGAGACCCAATAGTGGTATGACCATCGTCACCAGGTGACACGGCGCCAGATAAAAATAAGATAGAAGCCATTGTAATCGCTCTTATGCTGTAATTAATAACTAATGTGTCGTTTTGTATAACTTGAATGACTCGCCAGCATTTCCCCGCTGATAAAATATTTTTAAAACATGTTTCAGGCGACCTGCTGTAAATCAAGGAAAACGTGCTACGGAGCACTAAGCAGCTTGAAGAGGTGGCTCAGTTAAAATAAATAAACATGTTTTATAAATCAGGGAATTTACTTGTGAATTTCCTCTATTGTAAATTACGGGGTTTATCCCACATTATGAAATAATATAATTGGGCATTTCAAGTTTTTAAAAGATCCTGTTAAAATTCATTGTCGCATCATAGATACCACGGGTTCCTGCCCCGCGGCTCCTGACCGGGTAAAACCGGGGCTGGGGCCGTGACATTTATCCATGTCTCCGTTTCCCGATTAGCGTACTTATGTGCAATTCTACCCATTACCCGGTTATAATACCGTAGCCATTTCTTACACTTTATTCCGTTATAACAACAAGACTTCATCTTGACCCGTTATATCTACTTAGCGAAAATCATCGATTTCATACAACCAAATCCATATTTGACTTCAAACATCATGCTTAATTAACTAAAATGCTACCTTACTTAAACAAACTAGGAAGTGATTCCGGAAATCACTTACCTTATGCGTCCGTATTCGCATTCGCTTCCTTGTCTCCTTTTGACCCGTTGCCTTCCTTGCTTGAGTCCATCTCAACATGATCCCTATGCTTTCATGTCATCACAATCACATTCTCGTTAGCATACATGATTGTACATATTAACGGTCACATCATTTGCATAACTCACATATGGCTCTTTCTTAGTCACTTATAACAAGCATAAGGCATATACCCAAAATCACATCTTTTCAATTTCATATAATTCATCATGTCATCGTATTAGGCTATCACAATGACATTATATACACTTCATACTCATGATGTAATATGCTTACAACCACATGATCAATCAATTACATACTAATGCTTTCATGATCCCATAATAGACGACCGTATTTAGAGTAAATAATCAACATGACTCTACCATCCTTACTTGCTATATATCAACACCAATTTCATTTCATAATCCCAACTAAACCATCCACTAAGCACATAATGTGTACCATACAATGCAAGTGAACAATGCAAGACACTAGTGCACATCTCTACCCAAACGAGAAATCAACAAAAACTCCACTTGGATTCAATCTTACACATGTTCCTTGTGTAAGTTTATTAACAATTTAATCATTTACACATTATATGCATATTCATCCACTACTTGCATACATTTTCACATAATATTGTCATTTAGTCATTTCATCAAACGCTTGGCGTGCGTACTACTATCTAAGCATAATGTACAAGTAGTCCATGCCTAATCTTCCTAATTCATACACAATTAATCAAATCTTCTTGCTAATCAACAAGTATCATTAACACATAAAGATCAACACATTAACACCACATTTCTTTCAATTCATCTCACAAGAATTCATCATATCCATCATAATATATCAACAATCAATAAGAATTGAATATGGATGATCATTCAAGTCATCATCCTTATCAAAACAAATGGGTTTCACCTCTAAACATCAAATTAACCCAAACCATGCATAATCTATGTTCTATATGATGATTCTAACCCATAATCATGCTCAATTTCATACAAATCCACGGATTAAAACATAACCCACTTCATAAAAGATCACCAATCTTAGTTTTAAAACATACCTTATGATCCCCTTACTATGGTGATCATTAATTCATGTTTGGTTGTGAATTTGAGCTTCGATTCACCCTTCAATTTGAAGCTTCTTGAAGAACTAGGGTTTGAACCCATTGTTCTTCTCCAGAACACTCCACGCACACACACACACATGATGTGTGTGTTGTGTGTTTAATTTTTGTTTTATAAAACATTAGTTTTCCCATGTTTCAATTTAGCCACTCGTGTTCACCACTTAAATATAATTGGCACAAACTTTCGTCATTTAATAGTTTTGACTACCCATTTAACTAGGTTAAATAGCCTAGTTATTTATTTCATGATATGTCCTATAGGAACATACGACAAATATAAACATTCAGGTTTCGGGGTGTTACAAGTCTACCCCCCTTAAGTGAGGTTTCGTCCCCGAAACCTTTCTTATTTCCATTAAACACTAGTTATCCTTTTCCCTTGCCTCATCAACACGACCACTAGCCCATCTCAGTGACAATCTTCTATTTTCAAGAACCCGTCCCGGAGTTCTTATTAGTGTCGCTTTCACTAATAGTGCTAGCTTCTAACACACTTCATAGCTAATGGTTCATTCATCATTCTAATAATCGTACATCATGTGCAATATACCATTTTGTTTAGTTGAAACAATTCCAACATCCTATTAATATCGTTCCTTTTTGTTTATTTCAACATTCATATTATCTTCGTCGACTATACGATCTCAGTTCGTAATCTATACATACACATCTATGTTTAACTTTGATAGGTACATCATATTACTAAGTAACTATCCATTCTCGATTCATAAACTATTCATATAATTGACTTCTTTCTAACAAGTCCATACTTTTCATACTTTACTTTTACATAACATTCTCATCTCCTCGACCCGTTTGTAACAGATCAATATTCATATTTATTCAAATTTGTAATAATACTTACATTCATATGATCCGTTTATAATGGATCTAATACCTTCATCTCATCTCTTAAAATTACATTCTATACATATATCATATAACATTTAGTTCTTGTCTTGTTATCACAACAAAACTACTATTTCATAGTCACATACACATGCTTAACTTCAAAGTTAATATCATTATACTTTTCTATGGTTACTTGTACCAGGCATACCCTCACGTTACCTTCAAATCATCTCAGTCATTTTACATTACCATTACTCTCATTTCATGCATTGCTTGATCTTCATAAGTAAGTGTGTCAAGCACATTCATCATACAGGAGTTTAAATAAATACCTAGAATTTTTCACTCAAAACTTTTGAGATTTACTTTTTTTTTAATGACATAATTTTCTTCTTATGTTGCCTGTTAACAGTCAAGCATCACATACCATACCATACCTATCATATCATTCACTTCATATGTCGTTTTCAATCTACTAAATCATATTTGTCCGACATGAGTTAAACATTTTACTAACCTCTATTTTACATCGTAAACCAGTGATCCGTATACCAGATCGATCGGCCCCTTCACGGGTAATGACCGTACCAGGCCAGATTTCATACATCTATGTATTGAGCTTCCACTCATGCACATTCTTTCACCAATTCAATTAGCTTCATCACATTAAGAGTTCTACCCTTATCATCTACAAAATCGGCGGTTAGGACATTTCATTCAAACATTCATTGCATCATTTTAGTATTCTTGCCAAAACTTACCCTTCTCAATCATACTTAAATTATTGTCCGAGTCGTAACCCGTCATTCATTATGACTCCTAAGAGTCGATTTCTAAAACATCTGACACCTAACATGTTCAAAACTTCTTTCTTTCGTCCAAAATTTAGGGTTGCGTGCCAAACATTATACTCACCTATAAGTATAAAACTTAACAAATCAAAACATTAAATATATCGGTCTTAAAAGGAGATTACCATTTGACCCGCATGACTCATTCGTCTCTTTAACCATTCTTACATACAAACATATATATATATATATATGTACATTTATTCACACATATATATATAAGTTTAAGACATAACTTGGATAATATTCGCCTTTTAAAGAATATTTACTTGCTTAGTCTGTAATTACTTACACATTCGAATCTTTTCATTCTTATCATTCTTTATGTTTCGAACCCGTCGCGCGGTTTCTAACATATCATTCATACTTTTATTCCTTCTTGGTTTTGAATCCGTCTCGCGGATTCTAACATATCATTCATGCTTTCATTCTTTTCATGCTTCGAATCCGTCTCGCAGATTCTAACATATCATTCATGCTTTCATTCCTTTCATGTTTCGAATCCGTCTCGTGGATTCTAACATATCATTCATGCTTTCATTTCTTTCATGCTTCGAATCCGTCTCGCGGATTCTAACATATCATTCATACTTTCATTCATTCCTGAAAGTCTTACATTTCTCTTCACCCTCACGTCCACCTACTACCTGATTCTAACGGACATACCTGTAACAATTATCACGGTCTCACGAACGTCATATGTTTCTCGTGTACTGGCCAGGTACACAGTCCACATACTAGTTTCGTGTCTTCGTCTAATCGCCACCTTATGTCCGAAGAATTAAGTTTCGGCACGTGTAAAATTTTCAAAACTTCATTACCATTCCATTATTATATTTCATTTAAAATTTTTCTTTCACTTGCTGGATTATACTATTACATCCACCCACATGTTAAATTTACGTACCTGGGGTCAATTTGTCTTATCACATGCCTTGATGCCGGTCCTAGACCGCATTCATGAATCATCCTTTCCCAACAATTATGCTTACCTTACACAAACATACTGTTAGTTTTCTTCAAATACATACTTAAGCACATACTTACCTTTACTTCCTCCCTTAGATCTTGATCGAGTCTCGGATTGTACGATTTCCTTATCACATGAGCACACAGGTTTGAGTTCAAGTATTTATCTTCTCGTACTTGATTCACTCAAACTATGGCTCTGATACCAACTTGTAACGCCCTCAACACGTTTTAACCAAAATCGTCGCAGCGGAAATATGAGTCATAAAATTTATTTTCTTGACAATCATACAACTTATTAATAAACCATTCGAATCGACTTGATTTAAATATTTTACATTATTCATACCTAATCAAGAAAATTACATTACAAATGGTTTCTAACATGTGATCACATCTCCGTACAATCCTTGATCTTAACTCGACCCTCGATCACTAGTCCATCATGAATATCCGACTAACCTGCGGTCACCCGACACGTTAATAATTGGTGACATCATATTCATTAGTATGAAGACATAAAAATATACATAACCACTTAGCAATCTATCATTTTATACAACTCCGATATAATATTCTTTTGAGTTCATTCTTTACACCGAGCATCCAATCTTTGTAAGCCCAATACTTACGTATCTGCATTCTTGTTCCATTCTCAAGGCACACCATTAGTAACGTGACTATTCAAACATGTTAGAGTCATATATAAGCATATATACAAGATCCTTTCTTTCATGCACAACAAATCCTACTTCATGGATAAGTACCTACACACGTATGTTCATACACATTTCATACCTACATACATACATGCATACATACTTACGTATATACATACATACTTTATTCGTTTGAGTACATTCAATCACATCTAATACATACGTACATACTTTCATATATGTATACTCATACATCTATTTACATACACCCGAAAACATACATGCAAACATAAACACGTCCATGCGTACATGCTTACATACTTACATATAGTTATACAATGCATATAACGTAGTTAGATATCCTTCACACAAGTTTGGAGTTAAAGAATGTGAAAAATATGAAAGAACCAGCGATTGGCGCAAGAAGAAACCCATCTGGCGCAACCTTGTGCCAGTTCTGGCGTAATACAGAAGACATTAGTCAGGGGCGCAACCTTGTGCCAGGGGGCGCAACCTTGCGCCTGGTTCAGACCTGCAACTTTCAGCTTAACGAATTTTTACAATTTTGGTCATAACTTTCTCATTTCTTGTCCGTTTAACCTCCCGTTTCTTCCCACATGGCCGTAAATTGGTCCTCTATCATAAGAACTCAAAATCTAACATCTGGATTAAGGAAATTTCTTAACCTATAAGCTTTCGGCTAAATATTCAATTACAAATTATTCGACCCGTTCATGTTTTTAATAAGCAACTCCTATGTTTATGCCCAAAACTCACATGAACGTTATAACTATAAAAATTTTATATTATCCGGAGTGCCGTACATGGGGTTTATGAACCCGATTCCCGGTATACGTTAAACTTATCCGTTTCAATCAATTTTACGTAATTGAACTTTATTAGCACAATTTCCTTACACGAAATTGTTCCCTTTAGTCATAACTCAAAACCGAGTCTTTTGACTATTTATCCACGTCCCCGTTTCCCGATTAGCGTACTTATGTGCAATTCTACCCATTACCCGGTTATAATACCGTAGCCATTTCTTACACTTTATTCCGTTATAACAACAAGACCTCATCTTGACCCGTTATATCTACTTAGCGAAAATCATCGATTTCATACAACCAAATCCATTTTTGACTTCAAACATCATGCTTAATTAACTAAAATGCTACCTTACTTAAACAAACTAGGAAGTGATTGCGGAAATCACTTACCTTATGCGTCTGTATTCGCATTCGCTTCCTTGTCTCCTTTTTACCCGTTGCCTTCCTTTCTTGAGTCCATCTCAACATGATCCCTATGCTTTCATGTCATCACAATCACATTCTCGTTAGCATACATGATTGTACATATTAACGGTCACATCATTTGCATAACTCACATATGGCTCTTTCTTAGTCACTTATAACAAGTATAAGGCATATACCCAAAATCACATCTTTTCAATTTCATATAATTCATCATGTCATCATATTAGGCTATCACAATGACATTATATACACTTCATACTCATGATGTAATATGCTTACAACCACATGATCAATTAATTACATACTAATGCTTTCATGATCCCATAATAGACGACCGTATTTAGAGTAAATAATCAACATGACTCTACCATCCTTACTTGCTATATATCAACACCAATTTCATTTCATAATCCCAACTAAACCATCCACTAAGCACATAATGTGTACCATACAATGCAAGACACTAGTGCACATCTCTACCTAAACGAGAAATCAACAAAAGCTCCACATGGATTCAATCTTACACATGTTCCTTGTGTAAGTTTATTAAAAAATTAATCATTTACACATTATATGCATATTCATCCACTACTTGCATACATTTTCACATAATATTGTCATTTAGTCATTTCATCAAACGCTTGGCGTGCGTACTACTATCTAAGCATAATGTACAAGTAGTCCATGCCTAATCTTCCTAATTCATACACAATTAATCAAATCTTCTTGCTAATCAACAAGTATCATTAACACATAAAGATCAACATATTATCACCACATTTCTTTCAATTCATCTCACTAGAATTCATCATATCCATCATAATACATCAACAATCAATAAGAATTGAATATGGATGATCATTCAAGTCATCATCCTTACCAAAACAAATGGGTTTCACCTCTAAATATCAAATTAACCCAAACCATGCATAATCTATGTTCTATATGACGATTCTAACCCATAATCATGCTCAATTTCATACAAATCCACGGATTAAAACATAACCCACTTCATAAAAGATCACCAATCTTAGTTTTAAAACATACCTTATGATCCCCTTGCTAAGGTGATCATTAATTCATGTTTGGTTGTGAATTTGATCTTCGATTCACCCTTCAATTTGAACCTTCTTGAAGAACTAGGGTTTGAACCCATTGTTCTTCTCCAGAACACTCCACGCACACACACACATGATGTGTGTGTTGTGTGTTTAATTCTTGTTTTATAAAACATTAGTTTTCCCATGTTTCAATTTAGCCCCTCGTGTTCACCACTTAAATATAATTGGCACAAACTTTCGTCATTTAATAGTTTTGACTACCCATTTAACTAGGTTAAATAACATAGTTATTTATTTCATGATATGTCCTATAGGAACATACGACAAACATAAACATTCGGGTTTCGGGGTGTTACATAGTAGGATGATTATCTATAATTAATTAGAAAAGATTAAACTAAAATAATACTTATCTATAAAACATGGCCTCATATGATGATAAGTGTCTCAAATATGGTTTCTTTTATTATATAGTATAGATACCATAAAAAAAGGTGGAAGCGATCCAACCAGATGCACTTGATTTTTTTTTATCTGTAAGCCTACCATAAAATATTTTAAATGCATTAGTCGAAATTTTATTGGTTAAAGTTACTTTTTATCATGTGTATTTTATCTGCACTATATAATAAAATAAATAATTTTAGTACACTTGTCATCATATTAAGTCATATCTTATGGATAATTATTATTTTAATTTAATTTCTTGTAATTAATTATAGATAACCCTCATACTAAATATTATTTAGTTTAATTATTACTTTTATATTTATCTATTTACTTCAAATTCAAACTTAGTTATCTAATTTGATATTAGAGTAAATTATGATTTGGCCCCTGTGGTTATATCACTTTTACCCTTTTAGAAGAATTTTTTTACATCTGAGCCCTTAACGTCTTTTTTTTCTAACCTTTTTGGACCCAACATGTTTTTTTCTAACCCTTTTGGCCCCTAAAAGTAAATGAATGGGGTTAGTGTTAGGGGCCAAAATGGTTAAAAACAAGACGGGGGGGGGGGGGGTTAGATGTTAAAAGATTCATTTTTAGACTAAAAGGGTAAAAGTGATTGTTAGTGCAGTATGTCTATCGCCTCCGTCATCTCAAGATCCTAGCTGAAACTGATCAAGTCTAGCTTTATATTGTAATATTAGATAAAAAAGGCAAGGTGGCATTATGGTAAATAAGGGGAACTCTCCTTATAAGCCTTGGCCTATAAATAGAACCATTAGGGTTCTCTTTTAGAACTTTTGACACTTTTGCTAGTTTGGAGCTTATTTGGTGATCTTAGAGTTTGAAGTCTAGAGAGAGAAACTAGTGAGAGAAAGGTGATTCAAGGTTCTTGTACGTTATCAAATCAATCAAAGAATCACAGATTATATTACTTTCGTGTGTTTCGGTCTTGCTCGTGCACGGATTCCGCACGTCGTACGAGTCGGTTCGCAATCATTCGGATTCAAACCGGTCCTAACAAGTGGTATCAGAGCAGGAGATCGATTGCTCATATCATTCACACGATTTCGCACAGGATTTCATCGTTTTCAGATCTCAATTCGCATCAGAATTGAGCAATTTCTTCATCTTTCATCTCTGTCACGTTTTAAACAGAAAAACGCAAAATTAACCAGGATTTTACGGTTAAAAATTGATAATTTTCGGATATGTTGTGCGAATATACATGATCTAATAGCCTATAAATTTTCAAATCATAACTCTAAGTCATTTGTGAGAAAATTAGATTTTTGTGGTTCGAAAATGTTAAAAGTTGCTGCTGTTGTTCTTGATGTTCATCCGCACGCATGACTTCTCTGTGCGGATAACATATTCGTTTTGACCCTGTTGTTGACCTATCCATGCGGATAAGTCGCACGCACGGATAAACTATCCGCTTTGACTATTCGTTGACCTATCCGCATGGACACTTGTACGCACGGTTAAGTAATCCGCATCAAAGCTATACGTGTCAAAATACCACACGGATCAACAAGTCGCTTAGTCAACATTTCAGGTCACGTGATCTCTTTCACTCTTGCAGTTCATTAAATTCATTGACTTTCTTACATCATAATCCCATGTGATATTGTCAGTTCATAAGAATTGCATGTGATAGTGATAATGTTTGTCGGATATTGATTGATTATCAGCAAATCACGTGATCATTCTGAATTCAGTGAACATGTGATCAGTCTGCATTCGGCCATTGTTAAATTCATGTGATTGTTTCAGAGCTTGAAAGTCAAGAGCATGTGATATTGTTTGTTGGTCGAATAGGAGTTGCATCACCCGTACGTATAAGTCATACACACGGATAAGCCATACGCACGGATAAGCCATACGCACGTATAAGTCATACGCACGGATAAGCCATACGCACGGACAACTTTCCCGTGCGGATAACATCATCCGGATCCCCACGCGTACGCATCACCTTTGTCACCCGGATCCCCACCCGTACGCATCACCTTAGTCACCCGGATCCTCATCCGCACGGATCTCCATACGGATAGCAATTCGTGTCATAACAATCCGCGTCATTGCAATTCGTGTCAAAGCACATCACTTGTTCATACAACTTAGTCAACATATTCAGCTTGTCAGTCAACATATTCGGTGAGCATGTGAAACATTAAATTCAATCGGTGCATTTAATTTCACGAGAATCTGCAACCCATGTGCTAGTGCAAGTGAAATCTGTTTTATCAGTCCACCTTATATCATCGGTTCAATGAGAATTTAGATAATATCAAGTTTGTCGGATAGCTTTAAATTGTTTGATTGCATGTGAACTGACATTATACATATTGAAATTTGTGAAGATTTAATATTGTCGATCACTTTACTTGATTAAAATCAGATTCTCACGTGAAAGGTATTGTCTTGTTGCAAGTGAGCTTGTTGATTCATTCATTGAGGTCAAAGAAGTCAACTTCATCCGCACGGATCCCCACTCGTACGGATCACCATCCAGACGAATCACCATCCGGATCCTCATCCGTTCGAGGACATCCATCTGATTGACTATTGATCCATCCGACCGGATACAATCTCACCCGAACGAACAACGTTATCACGAGATTTTCTTCACTGTTGACGTGATAATTTTTAGAACTAATCATTGTCGTTTGTGTGATTCAGGTAATTCAGGTGATCAAAGTGATTCAAGGTGATTAAAGATTTACAAGGGGCGAATATCAAGAAGAAGATTTAAAATGTCAGGAGAAACTGATTCTGATAGATGGTGGAAAGCAGATTATGCAAGATGGGAAATCGGAAAATTAAACGAACCATTCAAAGAAGCCCAGAGAGCAAAAAGATGGAATGATGAGTTGGAATGTTACATGGATCCACGGGGTAATCCAGTTGCTGACCCATCAAAAGTGGTTTTCAAAGCTATAACAAATTTGCTTCCAAGACAGGCTACTTTCAATACACGAAGGTTATCTGATAAAGCATATCTGCCTGATTTGGAGAAGAAGATAAGAGAGGTTTGTGAAGCAAGTCTACCGAAGGTGGTAGAAATGAAGAAGAGAAAAGAAGAAGAATTGAAGAAGATGATTGAAGAAGTAAAGAATGTTGTGAAGATTGTTGCTGAAGAAGATCAGAAAGCTGAAGAAGAACAGAAGATAAAAGAAGCACAGAAAGAAGAAAAAGAGGAGAACAAAGAACAAGATCAGAAAGCTGAGACAGAAGAACCGGTGCTGAAAGAGACTGAGGTAATAAAATCTTCTGACTTGTCGAATGTTGAATTGGTTGTTGAAAAAGAAAACAAGTGCAGGAATTGCATAGAAATGTGTAAAGCCTGTACTGAAAAAGATGACATCATAAAAACAAAAGATAATGATATGGTTAAACTAGAAAATGTTTTCACAACAAAATATAAAGAAATGATTGAAAAAGAAGAAATTTTGAAATTAAAAGTCGAAAAGCTAACACAGAAATGTCATGGTCTTGAAGAAGAAAATAAGATTTTGAAAGAAAAGTGTACTGCTAAATGTGTTGATTGTGTTGAAAAAGAATCGAAATTTCAAGATTTACAAAAACAGTATGATTCTTTAAAATGGTCGAATCAGAGAGTACAAGAAGCTTATGATACTTTGAAGAGCCAAGTCAAAAGTTTTGATCAAAGATTGTCAGAAACTTTAGTCACTAAAGAAATGTATGAAAGAAAGTTTAAAGAAAAGCAAATTGAATTAAACAAACGTGTTGATGAAATTGCTAATCTTAAACAAGTCTTGGCTGAAAAAGAAAAGGTTGTTACAAAACTTCAAAGTTATCATAACTCTTCGTACATTCTCGAACGCATTTTCAACATCACACCAGATAACAAAGATACTGACAATTGCAAAAAGGGTATTGGTTCAGAGTTTCATTAGGTACCATCACCATTGAGAAACAATTATACTTTTTATGATGAGGAAAAGGTGGCAAAGGGTTTGAACATAGCTGACCAGTTACCTGAAAGTATCGATGTGACTTACTCCAAATCTGATGATGCTAATGATTCAGAGGTGGTAAGTAAGGTTGTTGAAAGCGTTTTGAAAGATGAGTCTACAAAAGGTAAGTCTGAATTACAGGATGAAGATGAAGGAAATTTTCATGATGGTTATCTGAAAAACACAAAATCCGAGAAAAATTTGGATGATGATTCAAAGGGATTGGTCTATACCATGATTGGATCGGACAAACTATTCTTAGATGTTGTATTCCCGATTCAGAATGTGATTTCAGAGAAGGTCGATAAAGTTTTCAAAATGGTTGAGATTGAGAAGTCGGAAATTTCAAAGTTTGCTGGTAAAGGTCATAAATCTTTTTACAACAAACCTGGTTTTAAGAAGAAAAACATGAAGGCTGGTTTGGGTTATAAAAAGAAACAGAATCGAAAAAGAAATGAAATGCCAAATTTTCAGGCAAAAATGAGTTTTGTTCAAGGGAAAAGTTTGAAAGAAGAGGAAAAACTCAAATTTGGACAACAGTCTAATGAGGAGTTTGATGCTAATAAAAAGAAACAGCAACAGGCCAAGGATGTTTCAAAGAAAGTGTGTTTTAAATGTGATCAAATTGGACATGTATCACGAAAGTGTCCAAATCCAAAGCCTGTTGATGTTGAAAAACAGAAGTTTGAGGGTGTGAAACCAAGGCCAACCAGATTTGATTCAAAACAAACTTGGAGGTATAACACAAACAAGTTTGCTTCGAATCAAACTTGGAAACCAAAACAGACTAGGTCTGATTTAAGACAAACACAGATTTCTCACACACCCAGAGTCAGAACAACTCAAAGTTGGAAAACAACTGTTGATATGGCAAAACCATAAGAGTTTTGGAAACCAAAAGTTGTTATTCAAAAACAAAATGTTCAAAAAGAATCACATTTTTACAAAAGAGGTACTCCGAAAGGTCAAATGTGGAGTGCTAAGAAACAAGTGACGTCGGAAAAAGATGAGAAAGTTGAAGTCAACGCTGAAAAAGTTTTAAATGACAAAGAGTTTCCAAAATTAAATGAACATTATTGTGTTGAAATGCCTAAGGTCCAACAGACCTGGGCTAAATTGTTCAAATGATTGATAAAGTTTGAATATGCAGGTGCTCAACGAAGCTGAAGATTGTTAGAATGGTAGTTGGAGCAGCCTGGCACAGGAAGAGGCTGCTGAACCCTGGTTTGGTATAACAGGGAGTTTATCGTTTTCTGTACATAAATAAACAATATTTTCAATAACCCTAAAAATTGAAAAATTAAAAACCAAAAATATGTTTTAGTTTGTTAAAAACTTAAAAACCAAAAATATGTTGATTGAATACGCCGAAACCCTCACGGCTGAACAAACATGATTACTTTCACAAGATTGAAAAACGGTTTTCAAACTGTCGAAAATCAATGGGGTTCTAAATCATGGGGGTACGTTATATTTTCTGCAAATCAGTGCATGAAAAGCAGAAAATGGATGGCGAGACAAAGCTATCAGTATTGGTTGTCAAATTTTCTTTAAATGGTTTTGCATTTTAGGGGGAGTAATATTGTCAGAAAATCCAAAAACATTAGAAAATTTGAAAAATCCAAAAACATGATAAAATTCAAAATTGAGTTTTGTGTAGAAAGAGGAAATGATAGTACATCAGTAGACAGTTACAGTATGCTAAAGAAATGTAATGATTAAATAGCGTTAGACAGTCTCACTGATGATATGCCGATAGGTTTTTATACACTTAGTAAATTTTTTCGGGATATAAACCTAAATTCAAACACTTGCTTATTTCGTGGGGAACACTACTTGGATATATAGGTAACCCCTGAAATCTTGTTTGAAAGGTCCCTCTTTCTGAGATACTAGGTCTTTATGCTTAGTGATATCTGGGGTATTATCCCGGGACTTCTGATTTTGCGGAAGCAATGGCCTAGTCCCCGGAGAATACTTTCCTCAATTGCTTGAAATATAGCACAACCCTCAGCTAAAAATGATGAAACATTGAAAAATGCTATTCATGGCTGTTGTAACAAAAAGATCCTCTAAAGGGGACACACCAAAAGTCGAGCCGTCATCTCTCTGCTGAACGGAAGTTCTGACCTGAGCTCTCACGGTTTCGTACTATAATTTATTCCCCTTACAGATATCATCTAGGTATACTCACCTGTAAGACTGAATATTGGGATCTGGATACGGGAGTATATTCAAGAGGTGGGACACATGAATAAGTTTTAAGTTCTTAAAACATCTAATTCGTATCCTGAATCAGTTGAACTTTGTATGAAAATTTAAGTGGATCAGTATATCGACAATCTAAGTGAATTGTTTAATTCTTAATGTGTAACTAAGCTCAACGGTACTTGTGACTTGTCAAAAACTGATATGATCCTCTAACGTGAACTCAAACAAAAATATTGTCTGTAAATATGTTTGTACATATTTCTTTACTGCTTTATATTTTCAGAAAAATACAAAAAGATTTTGATTTCTGCTTTATTTTCGACAACCGATGTCTGGGAAGATGAGTTTCAAAATCTAAGTATGCTGATTGTGTTTCTGAAAATAAAACAAGTTCATTAATTTGAAACTTGAAGTTTTTAAAATCAAAAATCAAAAACAGTTTGTGATATCTCCAAGGTCATTAATTTGGACTTGGATGATTAACTGTGAGGGATTTGGATGCTTATACTGTTAAAATCTGTAAAAGAGCCAGTTTCCGATCCGGTTTGCTGAAACTGCCAAATATTTGAAGATTGTTGATAGGGGGAGAGATTCAAGTAATCCTAGATATATTTCATATTATTATATCTTAGTTCCAGGATCTTGATTTAGAAAGTTTAATAGAGCCAGGTTACGATACCTGGACAATCGAAAATGCTTTCATTGTAAAATATTTTAGCAAAAGTTGAAAGAGCCAGGTTTTCAATCCTGGAAGTTCAAAACATTGTTACTTATAAAGGTTTGAGATTTGCAGATGTTGTACCAGACTACGATCCCGACAGCAGTGTCTAAGGGGGAGTCTGAAGACGAGCTCAACGCAAGGGGAAGCGTGCATAGGAGCCAGGATCCTTTCCCAAAAGAGCTTATAACCGGAAAGCCAGGTGTCGATCCCAAAGCACTGAAGCTTGACGAAAGGGGGAGCCTGAAGAGTCTACCTAAAGGGGGAGCTGAAGCTGAAGACAGATCCACGGGGATTCTGTTCGAGCAAGAGGGAGTCTTCGTTGCTGAAAATGTGTTAAAGCTTCAATAAGACTCAGTGAGAGAGAGAAAGACCAGAAGCTACGAGCCTGACTAAATGTTTGAGATTGACTGCGGCAATATCCAAGGCGGAGTCTGTTAGTGCAGTATGTCTATCGCCTCCGTCATCTCAAGATCGTAGCTGAAACTGATCAAGTCTAGCTTTATATTGTAATATTAGATAGAAAAGGCAAGGTGGCATTATTGTAAATAAGGGGAACTCTCCTTATAAGCCTTGTCCTATAAATAGAACCATTAGGGTTCTCTTTTAGAACTTTTGACACTTTTGCTAGTTTGGAGCTTATTTGGTGATCTTAGAGTTTGAAGTCTAGAGAGAGAAACTAGTGAGAGAAAGGTGATTCACGGTTCTTGTACGTTATCAAATCAATCAAAGAATCACAGATTATATTACTTTCGTGTGTTTCGGTCTTGCTCGTGCACGGATTCCGCACGTCGTACGAGTCGGTTCGCAATCATTCGGATTCAAACCGGTCCTAACAGTGATGTAAACACAGGGGCCAAAATCGTAATTTAGTCTTGATATTAACTATATATTTGAACGTTTTGTTTAGTTTGGTATCAAATAGATTTTACGAAACTTAAAATAAAATTAACTAATATTATTTATCATTTCTACATTACAAGTTTTAAATAAAGGGTTAAATTTATTGAGACTTCGTTACATTTACAAGTTTCAAATAAAGGGTTAAATTTATTGAGACTTCGTTAACAAATTTTACTACAATAGAATAGTTTATTTATATCAATCTAAATATATATCTATACTATACTATATAATAAAATATTAATGTGTGACACCTATCATTCATTGTAAGCATTTATTTTATGATTTTCTCGCCTTACTTCAAAACTTATCTTATATTAATTAAATAAATAAATGAATAATTAGCTAATATTAAATTTCATCCTACTTTAAATTTCGAATACAATTCTTCTATTTTTCTAATAAAATATTATCCTAAAATTTAAATTGTTAATTTAAGATATTTTTAAATAAAACAAATTATTTATCACGAAAACCAAACTTTGTATTAATATATGAAATATTTTTATTTTCATTACTAAAAAAATATTATATCAATTTTATTACATAATTTATAAATCAATTTGTCGGAATTGGTACCAACATTTTGTCACTCAAATAGATGCTAATTTGCATCTTGAATAATATATCTTCTTTTCAAGAACTATTTCACAATCACAATATCCATCGTGTATCGAATATTATCCATTAGTATATTGAAAGATATGACTTTTTTATTATTTGTATATAAAATTAGATTTATTAAACTGGTGTTATACACGTTGTTTTTTTAAAAGATATACCTTTTTATTATTTACTATACAAAATTACATTTATTCGACCCGTGTAATACATAAGGTTTTTTAAGATATACTTTTTTTTATTATTTGATATATATAATTAGATTTATACAATTCGTACAATACACGGGGTTTTTTAAGGATATATATTTTTTTATTATTTAGTATATAAAATTACATTTATTCAACCCGTTATTTTTAAAGATGTAACTTTTTTTATTATTTGGTATATGAAATTACATTTATTCAACCCGTGTAATAAATGAGGTTCTTTAAAGATGTATTATTTTATTATTTGGTAAACAATATTAGATTTATTCAACACGTGTAATACATGTTGTCACACCCCCAAAATACCACATGCGGAAACACCGCGGGACGTGTGACGTACCAGGATCCAAGCCACCAATCACATTGAACTATAACAAATATTTAAGCAAAACATTCCATTCATTTCATAATATAATTCCAAGTCATATGTTAAAGCCAAAGTAAACGTTCAGCGGAAGCATAATGTAAATTGTTAATCAATTGTTTCAAAACAAGTGTTCAAAACCAACGAAACAAGTATCCAAGAGTCTCGACCCATGACCACTCCAGCACTCCCAGATAGCAAGTTCCAACCATGAATCTAACGACCTGCAAGCATGTAGACAAGTGTGTCAGACGACGCTGGTGAGTTCAAAGTTTGTTACACGTTTTAGTTACCAGATATGAGTATAAAACATTTCAGAGATTAGATGTTGTTATTAACTCGATTACCGTAGATGGCTCCAGGTTATTTGCCCAAACCCCAATGCTCTATCATACATTGGTCAAGTGGTTAAGGTAATTAGTTCACGACCGTCCTCCCGGGTACGGTGTGAGGGTGCCAAACCTAATAGCGCTATCAACTAATAACCCCGTTGCCTCACCGGCAACCAATCGGTATATGATGGGACTTAATGATAGAAATGAGTGTAATAACCAACATCCCAGGTTTAACATTCCAGTCAAACCCATAACCCGACATTCCTCCCCGGAACGTTACCCGATATCCCTCCCCGGGATGCATGCTTGAAAAAGAGTAGTGAACTCACCCTGGTTTGCTCGGTTTGTTAAGTTACCCGTATCCGAGTTAATCAACCAACCCTACCGTGGTTACCAATGAATATCAGTTTCACAATTAAACAAGTCATTATTTTCACACAGAGTGCATCTATCACAAGATCACAATATATCAGGTAGCCAACACACCTTTCTAATGCAAGTTCACATCTCATGTGATTGTCACAAATAACACATAACATAACATGTGGGTTTGTTATACCAACTAATCGAACCAAGTTTCTTATCATCATTGACATGCAATAAGGATTGTATACACACACACACTTATCTGTCATCATCAACATCATAGATACTCACTGTTCAACTCATAAACGTACACGATGAAATAACCCTGTGATGAAAGATCATCTTTCGTCGGGATGCTTGTCAACGAAGGACCCCATGTTTCATCGGAATGTTTGTCGACGAACAACCCATGTTTCGTCGAGGTGCTTGTCGACGAACAACCCATGTTTCGTCGACCTATGTTTCGTCGACTACCCTTGAGAGTTTCATCATTTTCCTAAACCCTAATGTTCACAGTTACCCTATCGCCAATCACAACCCAATCGGTTTCTAGATTCATCATGCAAACACCACCATTGTTAATATCACAGTTTACCAAGCTTTCATACAATCCACATAACCCTAACTTAACATATCATAACATAATTGTAATTGATGATCACATAGATCTATTGGTTTATTACCATGGTTGTAGAAATCGGCCTAGGCGGCCGATTAATCGGCGCCTAGGCGCTAGGCGGTCATCTACTGCCTAATTTTGAGCTAGGCGGTTAATTAATCGGTCATGGTCAAAAATAGGTCAAAATCGGTCCTAGGCGGTCAAAAATCGGATTAATCGGACAATATTAGTCGGTCAAAATCGATCAAAATCGGTCCTTGGCGGTTCTAGGCGGTCATAGGCGGTCCTAGGCGGTCAAAATCGAACCATACTATCTGAAACTTGAAGTATTAATGTGAATTTTGAAGTATTATTTTCATATTATTGGGTATATATATATAATTTTGAAAAAATACATATAAAAATCCCATTCCGATTAATCCCGATTAATCCCTAGGCTGTACCTCACCGCCCGACTAGCGCCTAGTGCCTTCTACAACATTGTTTATTACTATCAAGAATCATCATATAACTATGATCTAAACATTCAGGTCAGATCCTATGAAAGCATCTGTTTATCATGAATAACCGATAGCAATATAAAGTTTATGAAACATTCGAAACCCTAATCAACACAATATGTCAGTCCGGTTTCTAACAAGATCCTATATTCACAAAAGCACCACAACAATCATCAAACAATCTGTTAAGTGTTGACAGAATGCTAACCGAATGGGGAGATGTTTCCAACAGTGCAAAAGAATTCGAGCAAGATGAAGAGTGTTGCCGACGGTTTGTTGAGAGAACGTGCTAGGGTTTTAAAATCATTATCATTGGTACATACACATATATCCGAGTCCCAGCTTCACTTGGGCCGAAAGCCTATACGGCAGCCCATCCCCTTGACGAAATTCCATTCTTCGTCGGGCAAGGGAGTGACGAAATACATCTTTTGTCGAGCAGGCCAATGATGAAATATATATTTTTTGGTCAAACAGTGTTGTGACTAAAGGGTTTTTGTCGTAAAAGGTTTTTATTAACTGTTCGATCATTAAACTACCAAACTTATACTAACATCATTCCACATTAATACACATGATCTAATGTACAACAATGTATAAAACATGAATGTGAAATAGATAGCGCTTAAAGGAAAGGTCTTGAAATCTCGAGTTGTCACATCATCCCCAACTTGAAAGAAATTTTGTCCCGAAATTTGATAAGCAATCCAAAACCGCAAGGTGTTAGATCAGGATGACTGCAGATTTTCCACGGGTGCCACATCATCCCCAACTTGAATGGGAATTTCGTCTCGAAATTCACTAGTTGCATCGGATTTAGATTTGTCAGCTAGTAATAAGTGAGGGTACTTGAGCTTCATCTGATCCTCGCGCTCCCATGTGAACTCCGGTCCACGTCTTGAGTTTCAACGAACCCTCACGATCGGAATTCGACTATGCTTATGGACCTTGACCTCCCGGTCCATAATTTCTATTGGTTCTTCGACAAACTGCAACTTGTCATCGATTTTCAGCTCTTGAAATGGTACCACGAGTGTCTCATCGGACAAACACTTCTTTAACTGGGAGACATGGAAGACATCATGGACGTTACCTAACTCAGGAGGTAACTCCAACTTGTAGGCCACTTTACCAATTCGCTCCAGAATTTTAAATGACCCAACATAACGAGGGTTTAGCTTGCCGCGTTTTCCAAAACGCACCACACCCTTCCAGGGTGAGACCTTCAACATAACACGATCACCAACGGCGAACTCCAAAGGCTTCCTACGCTTGTCAGCGTAGCTTTTCTGACGGTCGCGTGCTGCTGCCATACGGTTCCTGATCTGAACAATCTTTTCTTAAGTTTCAAATACAAGCTCCGGACCTATGATCTGGCTGTCACCCACCTCAGCCCAACAAAGAGGTGAACGACATTTTCGTCCGTACAATGCTTCGAATGGAGCTGCCTGGATACTGGTATGGTAGCTATTGTTATAAGAAAACTCAATCAAAGGTAAGTGTTTCTCCCAACCCTTGCCAAAATCAATCACGCACGCTCTCAGCATGTCTTCAAGTGTCTGGATGGTTCGCTCACTTTGACCATCCGTCTTTGGGTGATAAGCAGTGCTCATGTCGAGATGCGAGCCGAACGATTTGTGCATCGACTGCCACAAATCCGAAATGAAACGCGGGTCACGATCAGAGATAATAGAGGTCGGCACCCCGTGCCTAGAAACCACCCTTTTAAGATAAACAGCGACAAGTTGTGAGAACTTATCCTTTTCCTTGATTGCTAGAAAATGTGCTGACTTCATGAGATGATCAACGATCACCCAGATGGTATCATTTTCGTTTTGAGTTCTCGGAAAGCCTGTGACGAAATCCATTGTGATTTGCTCCCATTTACACATGGGTATTTCTGGTTGTTGAAGTAGACCCGAGGGTTTCTGATATTCCACCTTAACTTTAGCACAAGTCAGACACTTACTCATGTAAGTCGCGATGTGAGCTTTCATCTTCGGCCACCAGTACAAAAGCTTGAGATCCTGATACATTTTATCCGAACCCGGATGAACAGAGTATCGAGACTTGTGCGCTTCATCCATCACAAGTTCTATAAGATTTCCAAACAAAGGGATCCATATTCGTTCCATGCAACAGAGAATACCATCAGACCTCTCCACCAGCCGCTTTTCCATGCCCCTTAAGTACTCTGCTTCAATGTTTTCCTCTTTCAATGCTTCGGTTTGTGCAGAACGGATCTGGTCAGGCAAATTAGAATGGATGGTGAGCTGCAAAGCGCGAACATGTTTGGGTTTCAATTCCTTTCGACTGAGGGCATCAGCTACAACGTTAGCCTTACCCGGATGATACTTGATTGCGCAATCGTAGTCATTTAAGAGTTCCACCCAGCGACGCTGTCGCATATTCAATTCCTTCTGGTCAAAGATATGCTGAAGGCTCCTGTGGTCGGTATAAATAGTGCATTTAGTATCGTACAGGTAATCCCTCCAGATTTTAAGCACAAACACCATGGCTCCCAACTCTAAGTCGTGCGTCGTATAATTCCTCTCGTGAACCTTTAACTGTAGAGAGGCGTAAGCTATCACCTTCTCGCGTTGCATCAACACGCAACCGAGACCCTGAATAGAAGCATCACAATATACCACGAAATCTTCTGTGCCTTCAGGTAAAGATAAGATCGGTGCGCTGCAGAGCTTTTGTTTCAGCAACTGGAAAGCATCTTCTTGTTTCGTTCCCCACGATTATACAACACCTTTCTATGTTAGCGAGGTAAGAGGTTGCGCGATCTTCGAAAAGTCTTTAATAAATCTGCGATAGTATCCAGCGAGACCAAGAAATTGTCGCACCTCCGATGGAGTCTTCGATGCCGCCCAATTTCTAATGGCGTCAATCTTTGCAGGATCCACGTGTATTCCCCCGATTCATTCACAATGTGGCCAAGGAAGTGCACCTCTCGAATCCAGAAGTCACACTTAGAGAATTTCGCGTAGAGCTGCTCCTTCCTCAAAAGCTCCAAAATAAGACGCAGGTGTCGCTCGTGATCTTCCTTGCTCTTTGAATAGATCAAAATGTCGTCAATAAACATGATAACGAAGTCGTCGAGATACGGTTTGTATACATGGTTCATGAGATCCATGAAGACCGCTGGTGCGTTCGTCAACCCAAACGACATAACCAGAAACTCATAATGACCATACCGTGTTCGAAAAGCCGTCTTAGGGACATCCTCCTCTCGGACCCTCATCTGATGATAACCCGATCTTAAATCGATCTTCGACTAAAAGCTTGACCCCTGCAACTGATCAAACAAGTCGTCGATGCGCGGCAGAGGATAACGGTTCTTGACAGTCACCTTGTTGAGTTCCCGATAATCAATACACATAAGAAAGGACCCGTCTTTCTTCTTTACAAACAAAACTGGGGCTCCCCAAGGTGAAGAACTGGGTTGAATAAATCCCCTGTCCAATAATTCTTGCAGTTGATTAGACAGCTCCTGTAACTCTACAGGTGCTAAACGATAAGGAGCACGAGCAATTGGAGCCACTCTTGGTGCAAGATCGATCTGAAATTCCACTTGACGGCGAGGAGGTAAACCAGGTAGTTCCTCAGGAAATACATCAGTAAATTCACGAACAACTGGTAGGTCTTCGATCTTTCTTTCTTCAGACGGAATATCAGTAACGAGCGCTAGAATAGCAGGATACCCCTTTCGTAGACACTTCTGCGCTTGCATAGCTAAGATTATACCAACCATCGCACCACTGCGATGGCCTTGAACCGATAAAGATTCTCCACTGGGGAGAGAAATACGGACGATCTTCTCTTTACAGAGAATTTCAGCTTGATGCTTAGACAGCCAATCCATACCAACCACTACATCAAAACTACCGAGGGTAACATGAAGGAGGTCAATATCAAACACTTGACCACAAGATCTAATTTACATCCCATAAGAACGTGTGAGGCTTCAATTATTTTACCATCGGCTAATTCTACTACATGCTTAGCTTCTAGAGGTGTTGGAGCTAACCCTAATCACTGACTGAACTCTAGGGACACATAACTCCAATCGGCACCGAAATCAAATAATACAGAAGCAAAGAGGTTGTTCACACAAAACGTACCAGTCACGACATTGCCGTCGTTCCTAGCATCACCAGGACCAATTGTAAATACCCTTCCACGCGCACCATTGCCCCCATTGTTGCCGTTATTGTTTTTCCCAGCATTGTTGTTGTTATTCTGACGGTTTTTGTTATCATTGGCGTTCTGATTCAGCTGAGGGCAATCCCGTTTAATGTGACCCTCATCCCCACACTGGAAACACCCCTTCCTTAAAGCCCTGGTTCTGTTGGGGGTTATGCCTTTGTTGTTGCTGATTCTGCTGCTGCTGCTGCTGCTTCGGGTATGGAGCTCTAAAGTCTTTTGCCTCATGGCCCACCTTTTCGCACCTATGGCAAGCCCGGACACACAGTCCATGATGATGATAACCACACTTGTTGCATTTTGGCTTCTTACCAACGTAGGTGCCTTGACTCTGATTGCTGCCCTGGCCTCGGTTAACTGAGGACGACTGACTGAAACTATGATTATTGTTGTTATCAGGCCTTTTCTGCGATTGACTTACACTGGTTGCTTTGTCAGCTTCGTTCCATTTACACTTGTTATCACTAGCAGGCGTGGTAGCTGTAGCAGCAGGGGTAGTAGCAGAAACACGTGGCGGTAGAGAACCACGCTTGACCTCTTAGTCGGTAATCTTATGTGCTAACCGGATGATCTGGGGCAGGTTGTTGAGATTTGCAACAGTAACCAAACTCTTTACCGATGGTGCCAAGCCCTTGATGTACAGCTCAATTCTTCGAGGTGGGGGTCGAGACAAGTTACGGCACATGTTTGCTAACTCATGTGACCTCTTTATGAACGCTTCAATTTCAGACCCCTCCATCTTCAGATTGTAATACTCGTTCTCAAGTTTCTGAATCTCATCACGAGGACAATACTCCTTCCGCATTAACTCCTTGAAATCATCCCAAGTAGTGGCGTTGGCCATCTCGATGCCCAACATTTGCACCTGGGCATTCCACCAAGTTAAGGCACCATCCTCCAAAGTGCCTGTAGCATACTTCATACGGCCCCCCTCGGGACAATTACACATAGTGAACACTGACTCAGCCTTCTCAAACCAACGTAGTAACCTCACAGCCCCTTCAGTCCCACTGAATGTCTGTGGCTTACAATCCATAAACGTGTTGAAAGTGCAAGCAGGCGGATGGTTTTGATTCTGATTCTCTTGCTGACCTAATGGACGAAAGAAAATTCAACACAAGGGTAAGAGTTGTGTACGCGACACAAGAGTAAAGAGTATTTGGCACATATCGTGCCAGCTTGGTAGGCTGCCAAAGCCTCAGCTACACGGGTGTTAATCAAATTTGTCAACTCAGCATGTGTCATCGCAATGTGACCACGCCCATGGCCTCGTCCGCTCATGATTCTATATAAGAGAAGGGAAAAGGTTAAGGATCGAGATAAGGTAGGAGTCAAACCTCACAACAAGTTCTACAAATAACTATGCTTACATCAAACAACAGAACGGAACCCCTTTCACACTTGTTAAGCCTTGCTGGGACTCACACACACCCCACATTATTATTATGTGTGCACCCATAATAATAAAGCAATTTGCATGTGTATCTCAGCTCCTCCCAACTCGTGCTACAAGGTTCCTCAAATTCGAGTAGCAAATCAGAAGGCACCACAGAACATAAATCATGAAAGTCTAACGGAATATCACATGGTGACTCTATCAATCACATATCCTAGGCAATTACACATAAATTCAGTCGGTAGTGTTAAGTGTGCATTCACATGCAACATCATACAATAGTGTACTCTAGATATGCTATGCAATAAGTAAACGAGATACGAACCTTGCGATCTGGAGCTGAGTGTCATGGTCGATTTCGAAGTTGTTCGGTTATAGTATGGTTTTATAAAAACTCTTTAAAACCTAGTTCACTATAACCAGTGGCTCTGATACCAAATTGTCACACCCCCAAAATACCACATGCGGAAACACCGCGGGACGTGTGACGTACCAGGATCCAAGCCACCAATCACATTGAACTATAACAAATATTTAAGCAAAACATTCCATTCATTTCATAATATAATTCCAAGTCATAAGTTAAAGCCAAAGTAAACGTTCAGCGGAAGCATAATGTAAATTGTTAATCAATTGTTTCAAAACAAGTGTTCAAAACCAACGAAACAAGTATACAAAAGTCACGACCCATGACCACTCCAGCACTCCCAGATAGCAAGTTCCAACCATGAATCTAACGACCTGCAAGCATGCAGACAAGTGTGTCAGACGACGCTGGTGAGTTCAAAGTTTGTTACACGTTTTAGTTACCAGATATGAGTATAAAACATTTCAGAGATTAGATGTTGTTATTAACTCGATTACCGCAGATGGCTCCAGATTATTTGCCCAAATCCCAATGCTCTATCATACATTGGTCAAGTGGTTAAGGTAATTAGTTCACGACCGTCCTCCCTGGTACGGTGTGAGGGTGCCAAACCTAATAGCGCTATCAACTAATAACCCCATTGCCTCCCCGGCAACCAATCGGTATATGATGGGATTTAATGATAGAAATGAGTGTAATAACCAACATCCCAGGTTTAACATTCCAGTCAAACCCATAACCCGACATTCCTCCCCGGAACGTTACCCGATATCCCTCCCCGGGATGCATGCTTGAAAAAGAGCAGTGAACTCACCTTGTGTAACACACTGTGTTTTGAAAGTCAAAGTTAAGGTTGAAGCCAAAGGGAGACAAGAATGCTAATTCCGATCTGTCACTCCTTGCTCAATTCCTCTTTTGACTTCTTTGACTTGTAAATAGTTTATTTTGATTATCGCTTTAGTTGTATTATGTGGAGAATCTATTAATAATCGCATAGTAATCGTTATTTATCGCATGTTTTATCGCTTTATCACAATCGCACTCGCAACCCGAATTACGCGTTCTGGTTACTGTTTTTATGTGTGTGTGTGCCTTATATGTTACCTATGCATGTTTATTTATGTTACGTTGTGGTGATTAATCAAAACGCAATCGCAATCGAATCGCAAACGTTAAACGAATGTTAAGTAAGGATGCTTGTATGTTGACATAGTAGTTGGGATTAAAAGTAATTTGATAAGTAAATCTATCGCATCGCTCGCTTGAACCGCATCGCAACGCTCAACACGCGAATCGGAATCGCAAAACTCATCGCGCCGCGCCCTCCAATCAAGTGGCCAGCCGATCGAGCTGCCACCCGATCGGGCTGCCATCCGATCGAGGAGCCACTCGATTGGGCTGCCACCTGACCAGGGAAGCTACTCGATCGACCAGCCCTCTATTCCCCATTCCATTTATGGAAACCCTATAAATACCCCCTTGTCAACATCATAACTTACCATTTCTGCACCTCTCGTCCGACCAGCTCTTCTTGCCCACTTTGATTCAGACTTCTCGCAATTCTTGTAAGTTTTCCATCTAAATCGTGTACTTTCTTGATCTACACACACTCCTACACCTTTCTATCTTTTAAATCTTAACTTTTAACCGTGAAATCACTAGATTTGAGGTGTTCTAGGATGATGTCATCATGGTGTTCTTATGAACTCCATGTTTTGGCTTCAACCCACCAAGAACAACTTAGATCTGAACGATTTCCACACAAATAAACAAAGATCTTTCATAAGATCTAAAGATATCCATGGTGAAAAAGGATTGAAAGATGGTTTCTAACTACCTTTCAACTCTTTTACACTCAATGCACTCAAAACCGATAGGATCAGACCTTGTTCTAACCTTCTACACCTTCTTGGTAGGGTGTTAGTTCAAGATCTGAGTTCTACCAATGAGACAACCGATTTAGGGTTAATCAAGAACCACCGTCTTGAACCGGTTAACTGGTTGAACTTGGGCGATTCCTGCTCAATCAGATCACTTGTGTCAAGATGGGGATCTGTTGATTAGCACGTTGTCACACCGTCTCGATAAAACTACAAATCATCGAAAACAACCAAGTGTGAGACGATCAGGCCGACCATGACGGAGTGCTGCCCGATTGGACTGCTGTTCGATCGGATTGTCACCTGATCGGGTTGCCACCCGATCGGCTTACATCTTGGCCCCACACTTAACTTTTATTTCAAACAATTGAAGTTGTGGACGTTGAACGAACTACTGTCCGATCGGATTACCGTCCGAACGGATTGTCACTCGGCCATGTAATGTTCTGACTTCAGCACTTAAACAATTTTCAACATGTTCGATGCAAACGGATTGCCACCCGATCGGACAACCATCCGATCGAGTGACAAACTGCTGTGAACTTGTTATTGCTAAAGTGTCCAACCAATCGGATTGTCGTCCAATCGAACAGTCGTTCGATCGACCGACCAGAAAGGTAGAGATACTTCTATGTTTTCAAAATGCTACAACAAAAACTTCAAAAGGCAAGCCATCATACACAAACACATCCATCCCAAACGAGGTAACAGTCCACTCGAACGGTCACCCGATCGGATGACCGTCCGAACGGATTGTCACCCGAACGACCGACCATCCGATCGGATTACCATCAGACCGGATTGCTGTTCGACCCACTGACACTTTACACTATTTTACGCGCCAACTTCACTTATGTTATCAATAAATGTTCAGGCTATTATCCGCTCTAAGCGCTCCCTTCAATCCATTAATTAAATCGCTGTGAGTATACTCGAACCCTTTTTGCTTTACGCACTTTTGGTTGTTACATACGTTACTTATTCAAAATCACATCGAACACACTACGCTATACTTTAATGCTAACCGTTACCGCATGTTATACGTGACTTAATGAATGCTTGTTTATTATGTTTACACATGGAATGCTGTCTACCTGCCTTAGCAACGATAATACTATAGTTTGGACTCAGCACCTGTTCACTCAGGGGTTGTTAAGGACAATTATTTACATGGCTCACAGTGGTGAGTGTGTATTACGAACTGCCTTGGGCAGTCAACCCGCAGTCATTGGTATCGATAGGTTTATGTCGATAACTTACATGGTTCATTTCACACTATGTGCGTGGTGGTTTTGCGTAATGATTTCGAACTCTGTATGCTATTATCAAACTTGTATGCTCACCTTTACACTATGTGTATTGACTGTTATTTTAACGTATGTGGCAGGTGCTTAAGATGTTAATTTGCTTGGAATGCAGTGAAATCGAGGCTAGGAAAGAGTCTAGAAACAAATAAACAATTGTCTATATTTGAAATCTGAGTGGTCAGAACAGAACAATTTGACTAGATTTTGTATGTAATAATTATGTTATCTTTTATGACATGGTATGGGACATGTTGCTTTAATTAATTGGTAATTATAGTTGTTATGGAAACTTCTGGACAATCTGTTTCGCTCAGTGCCACGCCACGATGTTTCCACCATCGGTTGGGGTGTGATAGATTGGTATCAGAGCCATAACTATAGGGAATTAGGCAAGACTCGACCTAGTCCGGGTCGATATCTTAGAAACGACCTAGTCTATAGTTAGGAACCAACAGACCGACTTGTGCATATCCGGTAGGGATTATGTACGAGCTTACCTGCTATTTCTCGCTATTCTCGCCTACGCTACACTATCACTGCACTCTAGTTTTCGAAAATGAACAACCAATTGGGTCGAGACTAGGTGTGAAAACCGCAAACTCTCGACTAAATTGCTTGTTCGACCCGCATTTTTATCTACAAATAGGAGAATTTACGTTGAATTAGGAGTGAAATCCATACTTTGACGTATAATTCTTCCTTTATTTTATCAAAAATAGGGACGAAGTCGTTAAGTCAGGGGTGAAACCCAAACCTCGAAGACTTGTTCCGATCTCTAATTTTTTTACGAAATTCTCACCAAAGTCTCGACGGACTCCAACGACTAGAAGACACGCCGAAACTGGAAGGATGCATACCATTCGTCCAGATTCAAGGCGAGAGCACAGTCCCGAAGGCCAAGGTGTGTACCAAGAGTCTTTGTGAGTAGTCGAATCACTTTGGTTAGTCAATGTCTAAACAGCCGCATACAATCTCTCCTCGATTTTTATGTGTTTCAATTCTGAGCCCGCAACTGCTGACTCTGATACTCGTCGATTTTATGTGTTTATGTGTGTATTTACCTATTTATATGTTTTAATTTTTGGTGATTTATTCGATTTTCGACATTCGCCTTCGATCGACACACACGACTCGCACTGCACTTCTATCTCAAAACGCTGACAAATCGCTACTACCATGAGGAAATCACCGTACGCTAGGTTGCTCGCTATGTTATACGCTTATGCTATACTACTCGCTATGCTGTTCGCAATCGCTATTCTCGTACGCGGACTTTGAATGATAGGTTTCTGTATTCTGACTGGCTCTTCTGTGATTATGTGCTTCTGTGCTTTTGTGATTCCGTGCCTTACGTGCTTATGTGCTTCTGTGCTTATGTGAATCCGTGGCTATGTGCATACGTGTTACATGATCGTGTTCCTGAGCTTTAGTAGTAGTAAGACGAGTGTGGTGAGTTTCGAATATGTTGTGACTAAGCCCCACACGATGTCTGTTGCAGACAATGTCATCACCTGGACCCTCATTTGGACCCCGTCACCCATGAATCACTCGCCAAGAACAGAGAGACAAACGCCTAGCTGCTCTCGTCGCGAAGCAAGTAACAAAGGTCGTCCCTCAGATCGTGAGTGAAATATACGAAAATGTGAGCAAATCGTCTGAAGAGTCCAGAACCGAAGCTCCTAAAGCTGCTCCCAAATCTGCTTTCAGCTTCAAGCAGTTCAAAGCTTATGGTCCAAAGGAATTTACTAGCGAAGATGGCCCAACGGCTATGTTTCAATGGTTTGATTCCGTCGAAGTCACTCTGCGCCAGAGTGGATGTCCTGAAAATCTCCGTACTCTAAACGCTACCGGCGTCTTCCAGTCCCGCGCACTAGACTGGTGGATGGCCAAGAGAAACAAACGCGGAAATGACGCAGCCTATGAGCTGACATGGGAAGAGTTGAAGGCCATTATGATGGATGAATTCTGCCCTCCCCATGAACACCAAAAGCTGGAGGACGAATTCTGGCATATCAACCAGAAGGATGGAAATAACGCAGCTCTGACTACTCGCTTTAAGCAGCTCAGTATCATCTGTCCCGATCAAGTGAAGACGCCCGACATGACAATCAAGAAGTACATCCGATCTCTGCCAGACTTTGTTGCAGACTTTGTGCATGTTGCAAAACCAGCAACAATCGAAGAGACTTACCTACTTGCCGTTGAAATCAACGACAAACGAGTAAAAGCTGGATTCTGGGATAAAACTTCCAAGAAGTTGCACCAAGCTATCACCGCACCAGCTGCCGAAACTGCCACCACTCAGTCATCAAAAGCCTCTCGCCGCAAGAAGAAGAACAACAATAGCAGCTCCAGCAACAAGACCTGTGCTGTCACTACCACTGCTGCTCTGCTCCAAGCCGTATCGGCTTAGCAGCAGCCTCAGCACCGATCTGCTCCAGCTATCTATGCACCACCTGCAAAGCGTGCATACACTGGTCCCCACCCTGCTTGCCCGACATGTACTTATCACCATCCGGTGGGTATTGCCTGCAGATTTTGCGTGCACTGCAACATGTACGACCATTTCACTGCCAACTGCCGTACTGGTCCCCGACAAGCACCAACCCAAGCCACTGCTCATCAAGGTCTGCTTCCAGCTCCTCAAGGCCAACAAGCGGCTCAGGCACCCGCGATTAACGCCAGAGTCTGCTTCGCGTGTGGTGATCCCAACCATTTCACGAACATGTGCCCGAACAGGGTTGTGAAACAAGAGCCTCAGCAGTAGCAACAGCCTCAACAGCAACAGCAACAGCAACAAGCCGCCCGCGCCAGAACTTTCAACATCAATATGCGCCAAGCCCAGGCTGACAACAACGTGGTCAATGGTACGTTCCTTGTGAATGGTATTTATGCTTCGTGTTTGTTTGATACTGGAGTCAATAACTGTTTTGTGTCGTTCGAATTCGAGAAGCCCCTTAGTCGTAAACGCTCCCAACTCCCCTTGACGCTCGATGTCGAAGTCGCCACTGGAAGAACCGTCGCCGTCAATTATGTTCTCCGTGATTGTACTCTTGAGCTCAACAATCACATATTCCCAATCGATCTTATTCCGATGCAACTCGGAAGTTTTGACATCATAGTAGGCATGGACTTTCTTCGCGAAAACCATGCTGAAGTTGTGTGCTACGATAAGATGATTCGATTCTCGCTCGCTAACGGTGATGTGTTATGTGTTTATGGCGAAACTGCTTCGAAAGGCCTCAAGCTCATGTCATAACTTACCATTTTTGCACCTCTCGTCCAACCAGCTCTTCTTGCCCACTTTTCTTCAGACTTCTCGCGATTCGTGTAAGTTTTCCATCTAAATCGTGTACTTTCTTGATCTACACGCACTCCTACACCTTTCTATCTTTTAAATCTTAACTTTTAACCGTGAAATCACTAGATTTGAGGTGTCCTAGGATGATGTCATCATGGTGTTCTTATGAACTCCATGTTTTGGCTTCAACCCACCAAGAACAACTTAGATCTGAACGATTTCCACACAAATAAACAAAGATTTTTCGTAAGATCTAAACATATCCATGGTGAAAAAGGATTAAATGATGGTTTCTAACTTTCTTTCAACTCTTTTACACTCAATGCACTCAAAACCGATAGGATCGGACCATGTTCTAACCTTCTACACCTTCTTGGTAGGGTGTTAGTTCAAGAGCTGAGTTCTACCAACGAGACAACCGATTTCGGGTTAATCAAGAACCATCGTCTTGAACCGGTTAACTGGTTGAACTTGGGTGATTCCTGCTCAATCGGGTCACTTGTGTCAAGATAGGGATCTGTTGATTAGCACGTTGTCACACCGTCTCGTGAAAACTACAAATCATCGAAAAATAACCAAGTGTGAGATGATCAGGCCGACCAGGACGGAGTGCCGCCCGATCGGACTGCTGTTCGATCGTATTGTCACCCGATCGAGTTGCCACTCGATCAGCTTACACCTTGGCCCCACACTTAACTTTTATTTCAAACAATTGAAGTTGTGGACGTTGAACGAACTACTGTACGATCGGATTACCGTCCGAACGGATTGTCACTCGGCCATGTAATGTTCTGACTTCAGCACTTAAACAATTTTCAACATGTTCGATGCAAACGGATTGCCACCTGATCGGACAACCATCCGATCGAGTGACAAACTGTTGTGAACTTGTTATTGCTAAAGTGTCCAACCAATCGGATTGTCGTCCGATCGAACAGTCGTTCGATCGACCGGCCAAAAAGGTAGAGATACTTCTATGTTTTCAAAATGCTACAACGAAAACTTCAAAAGGCAAGCCATCATACACAAACACATCCATCCCAAACGAGGTAACAGTCCACTCGAACGGTCACCCGATCGGATGACCGTCCGAACGGATTGTCACCCGAATGACCGGCCATCCGATCGGATTACCATCCGACCGGATTGCTGTTCGACCCACTGACACTTTACACTATTTTATGCGCCAACTTCACTTATGTTATCAATAACTGTTCTGGCTATTATCCGCTCTAAGCGCTCCCTTCAATCCATTAATTCAATCGCTGTGAGTATACTCGACCCCTTTTTGCTTTACGCACTTTTGGGTGTTACATACGTTACTTATTCAAAATCACATCGAACACACTACGCTATACTTTAACGCTAATCGTTACCGCATGTTATACGTGACTTAATGAATGCTTGTTTGTTATGTTTACACATGGAATGATGTCTACCTGCCTTAGCAACGATAGTACTATAGTTTGGACTCAGCACCTGTTCACTCAGGGGTTGTTAAGGACAATTAATTACATGGCTCACAGTGGTGAGTGTGTATTACGAACTGCCTTAGGCAGTCAACCCGCAGTCATTGGTATTGATAGGTTCATGTTGATAACTTACATGCTTCATTTCACACTGTGTACGTGCTGGTTATGCGTAATGATTTCGAACTCTATATGCTATAATCAAACTTGTATGCTCACCTTTACACTATGTGTATTGACTGTTATTTTAACGTATGTGGCAGGTGCTTAAGATGTTAATTTTCTTGGAATGCTGTGAAATCGAGGCTAGGAAAGAGTCTAGAAACAAATAAACAATTGTCTGTATTTGAAATCTGAGTGGTCGGAACAAAACAATTTGACTAGATTTTGTCTGTAATAATTATGTTATCTTTTATGACATGGTATGGGACATGTTGCTTTAATTAATTGGTAATTATAGTTGTTATGGAAACTTCTGGACAATCTGTTTCGCTCAGTGCCACGCCCCGATGTTTCCGCCATCGGTTGGGGTGTGACACCTTGGTTTGCTTGGTTTGTTAAGTTACCCGTTTCCAAGTTAATCAACCAACCCTACCGTGGTTACCAACGAATATCAGTTTCACAATTAAACAAGTCATTATTTTCACACAGAGTGCATCTCTCACAAGATCACAGTATATCAGGTAGCCAACACACCTTTCTAATGCAAGTTCACATCTCATGTGATTGTCACAAATAACGCATAACATACCAGGTGGGTTTGTTATACCAACTAATCGAACCAAGTTTCTTATCATCATTGACATGCAACAAGGATCGTATACACACACAATTATCTGTCATCATCAACATCATAGACACTCACTGTTCAACTCATAAACGTACACGACGAAATAACCCTGTGACGAAAGATCATCTTTCGTCGGGATGCTTGTCGACGAAGGACCCCATGTTTCGTCGGAATGTTTGTCGACGAACAACCCATGTTTCGTCGAGGTGCTTGTCGACGAACAACCTATGTTTCGTCGACTACCCTTGACAGTTTCATCATTTTCCTAATGTTCACAGTTACCCTATCGCCAATCACAACCCAATCGGTTTCTAGATTCTTCATGCAAACACCACCATTGTTAATATCACAGTTTACCAAGCTTTCATACAATCCACATAACCCTAACTTAACATATCATAACATAATTGTAATTGATGATCACATAGATCTATTGGTTTATTACTATCAAGAATCATCATATAACTATGATCTAAACATTCAGGTCAGATCCTATGAAAGCATCCGTTAATCATGAACAACCGATAGCAATATAAAGTTTATGAAACATTCGAAACCCTAATCAACACAATATGTCAGTCCGGTTTCTAACAAGATCCTATATTCACAAAAGCACCACAACAATCATCAAACAATCTATTAAGTGTTGACAGAATGCTAATCGAATAGGGAGATGTTTCCAACAGTGCAAAAGAATTTGAGCAAGATGAAGAGTGATGCCGACGGTTTGTTGAAAGAACGTGCTAGGGTTTTAAAATCATTATCATTTGTACATATACGCATATATCCGAATCCCAGCTTCACTTGGGCCGAAAGCCCATACGATAGCCCATCCCCTTGACGAAATACCATTCTTCGTCGGGCAAGGGAGTGACGAAATACATATTTCGTCGAGTAGGCCAATAGCGAAATATATATTTTTCGTCAAGCAGTGTTGTGACTAAAGGGTTTTTGTCGTAAAAGGTTTTTATTAACTGTTCGATCATTAAAATACCAAACTTATACTAACATCATTCCACATTAATACACATGATCTAATGTACAACAAGTGTAAGGACGTTCAAAAATGTCCCAAATTGACCCGTAAGTACGAACCCGGACCCCTGAAACCCTAATCCATATAAAAAAATCAAGAAATCAAGATTTTTTTTTTCTTCAGACGGGCCGTGTAAAGGTAAGCTTAACCTTATGCGGGCCGCATCAACTCTAAGTTTGACCGGATAAGCGTCCAGATCCACGTGTTGCACGCGTGGCAAGTCTACTGATGACACCGTAGCCCTAGTCTACGTCTAGCTGGCCCTCGCGGGCCGCGTAAGGGTCAAGCCAAGGTTCACGCGGGCCGCGTGAACCCCAAATTTCACCTATAAATAGAACGGGTCATGAGCAGTTCACTGATGTCGAAAACATTTCTCAAAAACGAAAGCATACTGCTTAAATTCGAAATTTACTTTTACAATAGCGAGGCGCTGCTACGATTCAATGTCCGATCGATTGAAAACTAGCCGATGGATGTTTAAGTGCTGCCCACATTAAGGCCATACTTTGTCATTAGTCGTGAATTTGACGGATGTTTAAGTATAGCACTTTGTCATTCGTTGTGAGGGTTTTAATCTCGTGAGTTATCATAAATGTTGTATTAGTTACTAACCTAGTTCGTGTGCATTGTTATTTAAATTAGGTTACAAGGCTAATCAGTAGGCTAAATTCTGCCCGTATAAATCTGCAATGTAAGTCATTCTCTTTTATCAAAAATATTTTTTACAATACTCCATTTTATTTTCAAAGGTTATAATTACAGGGATTAAGTCATGGTTATCTTAATCACTGGCTAGTGGGGTATTGTGCACATTACTAAATTTCTCACAGTTGGGCTAATAAATCCTAACAGCGATAATCATCACTACTTGGGGAAATACCCAATAGTGGTATGACCATCGTCACCAGGTGACACGGTGTCACGGCCCCCGACCCGGTTTGCCCCATTTCAGGAGCCGCGGACAGAAATCCCGTGGTATTTAATTAACAGCGGAAGTTTCTTCAAGATCTTATTAAAACTGAAATATTTCCCGATTATTTTATTTCACAATTCGGGATAAAACCCGATAATTTACAATCTTAAGATTTCACAAAGAAATCTTTTATTTTACAAAACATGTTTCTTTATTTTATACTGAGCCACTTCCTTAAGCTGATAGTGCTTCACGGCACTTTTCCTGGATCACAACAGATCACCTGAAACATGTTTGAAAAAGGTTTTGTCAGCGGGAAATACTGAGTGAATCATTCTAATTTCTAAAAAGACTCGTTTGTTATAATTTACAGTATTAAGAGCGATTACAATGTTTCTGATAACAAACCAACTACCCACGGTATTTGTCACTCGACCGGATCTGTGACTATGGTCATATCCCCCATTGGCTGCCCCAATGGTGACGATTATCAAGTAATGTATACAAAACCCCACATACCGGCTGTAACTTGGTGATTACAAAGACTTAATCCCCGTAATTATAACTTTGAAATAAACACGCTTTTATAAATAGATTTGATAAAAAGAGAATGACTCACATTGCAGATTTAACAGAGCTTATCATACTGATTAGCCTTGATAACCTAGTTTAAATAATCAGGCACACAAACTAGGTTAGTAACTTAATACAGCATTTACGATAACTCACGAGATTACAACCTTCACAACGAATGACAAAGTGCGATACTTAAACATCCATCGATTTAACGACGAATGACAAAGCATAAACCCTAATGTGGGCAGCACTTAAACATCCATTGGATAGTTTAATCGATCGGACATTGAATCGTAGCAGCGATCGAGTTATTACCCTGAATTGTGGCAGCACTTCGTGATCAGTGTGTGTTTTTGTAGTAAATAGTGTCTAACTTTGTGTACGTAAGGAATTTTAACGCCGAACTGAAGACAGAATTCAAGTCCCAAGCCCCTGTATTTATACATGAAATTGACATCTCCCGCGTGTCGCGGAAGATGTCCTGGATTCTGTCGCGACTCACCTGGGGTACCAACCTACCCTCGCCTGGAATAAGTGAGGATACTTTCGCTTCATTTCTGATTCCAGCTCCCAAGTGTATTCAGCTCCTCTCTTTGAATCCCATCTGACTTTGACTAAAACTAGTCGTTTGTGTTTGAGAAACTTGATCTTTCGATCCTCAATTTGAAGAGGTTTCTCAACAAATTTCAACTTTTCGTTTACCTTTATATCTCGAAGAGGTACTACCAGTGATTCATCTGATAAGCATTTCTTGAGATTGGATACATGAAATACATCATGTACTCCTGCTAATTCTTCTGGTAGTTGTAAACGATAAGCAACTGATCCTATACATTGGATCACTGAAAATGGTCCTACGTACCTTGGACTTCGCTTTCCTTTCTTTCCGTATCTAACTAGTCCTTTCCAAGGAGAAACTTTCAATAGTACTTTGTCTCCAACTTGGAATTCTAACGGCTTGCATCTATTGTCTGCATAACTCTTTTGACGATCACGAGCCATCTTCAGTCTTTCCTTGATTGGAGTAATCTTATCAGTCGTCTCTTGCACTATTTCAGGACCTGATAATTGACTTTCTCCTATTTCTGCCCAACAGACTGGAGTTCTGCACTTTCTTCCATACAATGCTTCAAATGGGGCGGTTTCAATACTTGAATGATAACTATTGTTATAGGAGAATTCAATTAATGGTAAATGATCATCCCAATTTCCACCAAAATCTATTACACATGCTCGAAGCATGTATTCTAGAGTTTGGATTGTTCTTTCACTTTGTCCGTCTGTTTGGGGATGATATGCAGTGCTCAGATTTAATCGAGTTCCCATAGCTTGCTGGAAACTTTTCCAGAAATGAGAAGTAAAACGACTATCCCTATCCGAAACAATGGAGAGTGGAACTCCATGTAAGGATACAACTTCATCTACATACAATTTTGCCAACCTTTCCATACTAAAGGTTTCTTTCATTGGTAAAAAGTGAGCTGATTTGGTTAATCGATCCACAATTACCTAAATCGCATCATTACCTTTTCTGGTTTTGGGTAACTTAGTAACAAAATCCATTGTTATAAGTTCCCATTTCCATACAGGCATTTCTAATTGTTGTAGTAGACCTGAGGGTTTCTGATGTTCTGCCTTAACTTGTGAACAAGTGAGACATTTAGAAATATATCGTGCTATATCCTTTTTCATTCCTATCCACCAAAAGTTCTTTCTTAAATCTTGGTACATCTTATTGTTTCCTGGGTGCATAGTATACCTAGATTTATGGACTTCTTCTAAAATCTTAGGTCTTAAGTCTCCCTGCTTAGGTACCCAAATTCTACTTTTGTGGAATCTCCAAATTCCATCTGCTCCTTGTTCTAATTCCTTTATTCTTCCTTTCATTCCTTCATCATCATCCTTGATTGCTGTAGTTTGAACCTTCTTCAATTGTTCCATTAAATCTAATTGTAGATTTAATCTGAGAGCACGAACCCGTCGTTGTTTCCCATAATACTTACGACTTAAGGCATCTGCAACTACATTTGCCTTTCCTTCATGATACTGAATATCACATTCGTAGTCACTTAGGATTTCCATCCATCTCCTTTGCCTCATGTTTAACTCTTTTTGCCCAAATATATATCTTAAACTTTTGTGGTCTGTGTAGACAGTAAATTTACTTCCGTAAAGATAATGTCTCCAAATCTTAAGGGAAAAAATTACGGCTCCTAATTCTAAATCATGAGTCGTATAGTTTTCTTCGTGCTTTTTCAATTGCCTTGAAGCATATGCAATCACCTTTTTGCGTTGCATAAGCACACATCCATATCCTAGTTTTGAAGCATCACAATATACCTCAAAATCTTCAGTTCCTTCTGGTAAGGCTAAGATTGGTGCATTTGTTAATTTCTGCTTTAATATTCTAAAGGCTTCTTCTTGCTTTGGTCCCCATTCAAACTTAACCGCTTTACAGGTTAGCTTAGTTAATGGTACGGCTATTTTGGAAAAATCCTTAATAAACCGTCTATAATACCCAGCTAAACCTATAAAACTTCTAATTTCCATTGCTGTTTGTGGAACCTTCCAATTGGTAATTGCTTCTATCTTAGCAGGATCTACGTGAATACCTTCGTGATTCACCATGTGTCCTAAGAATTGCACTTCTTGTAACCAAAATTCACACTTCGAGAATTTGGCATAAAGCTTTTCTTTTCTTAACAAAGTTAAGAGTGCATGAAGGTGTTCACAATGCTCTATCTGACTTTTGGAATAAATAAGTATATCGTCTATGAAGACAATTACAAATTTATCCAAATATGGTTTACAGATCCTATTCATCATGTCCATGAATGCAGCAGGTGCATTTGTTAACCCAAAAGGCATGACTGTAAACTCATAATGACCATACCTAGTTCTGAAAGAAGTTTTAGGTATGTCTTCTTCTTGTACCTTCAATTGATGATATCCGGAGCGTAAATCTATCTTAGAAAAATATCTAGCCCCCTGAAGTTGATCAAACAGATCATCAATCCTAGGTAATGGGTATCGATTCTTAATTGTAACCTTATTCAGTTCTCTATAATCGATACACATTCTCATTGAACCATCCTTTTTCTTAACAAATAGCACTGGTGCTCCCCATGGGGATGAACAATGTTGTATGAATCCTTTACTTAGTAATTCATCTAATTGCGTTTTTAGTTCTAACATTTATGTGGGTGCTAACCGATAAGGTGCCTTGGCTATCGGTGTAGTTCCTGGAATTAGATGAATCCTAAACTCTACTTCCCTATTTGGTGGTAACCCTGGTAATTCTTCTGGAAATATATCTGGGTATTCTGAGACTACTGGTATTTCCTTAAGATCTTTTCCCTTAGTACTAATGATTACCGAAATCATATACACTATTCCTTGTTTTCGTTCATAATTAGCAACTTTCATTACTGATATGAACTTCATGGGTTTACGTGGTTTATCTCCTGTAATCCTAATCACTTCTCCGGTGGGTGATTGAATTTCTATGGAATTCTGATCACAAAGGATTCTAGCATGGTTGGCTACTAACCAATCCATTCCTAATACAACCTCAAATTCAGCTAAATTCATCGGCAACAGTTTTGCAGAGAATTTATGTCCTAAAAGTTCTATGTTTTCTTCTTGCAAAACTTTATCTATTTTAACTGAATTTCCGTCTGCCGTTTCAACTGTAAAAATCTGCCTAATATTGGTTAAAGGTAAATTAAGAGCTTGGCAGAATGAAGTATTTATAAAACTTTGGTTCGCACCAGAGTCAAATAATACTTTGGCGTAAATGTTGTGAACTAAGAACGTACCCGCTATCACATCTGGGATGAGTTCTGCTTCTTGAGTGGTTAGCTGAAATGCCCTAGCATTCTTCTTAATAGTTCCGTCGGTCACCTTAGTTTTGTTGTCTGCTGGTTTGATTAATTTAGGACATTCTGTTTTATAATGTCCATTTTCTCCACAGTTATAGCAAACTATTGTTTTCTTTCTGCAGTTTTCTTCACGATGTCCTACCACTTTACAAAAATTGCAGGTTATATCGCATTTTCCATAATGTTTCTTCTTGCATTTTCGGCAGAATGACGGAGTTGAGAAATGCCCAGTTCCTCTTTTCTTGAAATTACTACTGTTACCCACACGAAATCCTTGGGTAATTTTCTGAGCCAATTCTTTCTTCTTGTTTTCATCTTGTGTACGTACCAGTTCGTCAGTTAGGGTATTAGCTAATTCCACAACATCGTCAATAGTGCGAGGTCTCGCAGCTTTAACAATGTTGCGGATTTCACTAATCAGTCCCCAAATGTAGCGAGAAATGAGTACCGGTTCTGGCGAAGCCAGTGTTGGTACCACTCTAGCATATTCAAAGAATGTCGAAGTATAACCGCGATAATCTACACCCATCATCCGATGATTTAGAAACTTATTTGTCATCTGTTCCTTTTCATACTCGGGACAAAATTTTCTTTCTACAAAACCCTTAAATTCTTCCCAAGTCATGGCATAAGCTATTATTCTTCCTTTTGATTGTAACACAGTGTTCCACCATTCGAGTGCTCCTTCCTTGAAGAGATTTGATGCGTACATGACCTGATCATCTTTAGCACATTTACTTATTGCAATGACTGCTTCGGTTTTCTCTAACCAACGCAGTGATGCAGTTGCTCCTTCATTGCCTGCAAATTCAGTGGGTTTACAAGCAAGGAATTCTTTGAAAGTGCAACCAGGCGTTGCAGTTTTCATTTTCTTAGGTAATGGAGCTTGATGTGGCTCCCCATTATGGTTAACATGATCATTGCCCCCGTTTACACTATTGCTAAAGTTATCTTCAGAAATACGTTTACTAGGAACGATTTGTTGCGGTTTGATTGGATTCTTTACAGCAGCAACGATGGCTGGAATAGCATTGGCTATCCCTTGAGCAACAATATTTTCGATATCTTGCCTAGTCATATATTGATCTCCTGGATGTTGCTCAGACTAATTAACCTCATTTACTGGTTCATTACCAATGTTTGCCATCTGATAATTAATTTTATATAAATAATTAGTATAATTATAAATATAATAAAACAGTTTGCACATAATCACATTAACATGTATAACCAAAAATTATCGATTTCACAGGTTTCATTTCTATATATTATATTATGCCTCATACACACAATTATCATACAACGTTTTATTGTTAAGTTATTACACATACTGGTTATTATGATTATTTATTAACACATATTCCTGCAAACTCCCATTATTTGGTCAGCTAATTTCTTAAAAACGACGCTCCCTTTAATCATACTTCCAAGTAACGCTTTCTCCAATATCCCTAATCCTATTTCCTGCATCAATTAACTATTCGCCCCAAAGACGAAGTTCAGTCAGATTCTCCGGGCTCATAGTTGGATATAGTGGAGGTTCTGGGTCAACTTGTGGGAAAAATGTATCAGGGTTGTTTAAAAGATTTTGGTATTGCCAATCAGTTGTCCACCATTCATCTAATTCTACTGGTAGTGGTTGAGATTGGACAATAGGATCTGGAATAGCAGGTTCCAGATTGATTGGGATTGGAACTTCTAGTGGGTAGCTGAAAAGATCTTCTTCAGTAAATATAAGGTTTGGATTAGCTGGTTCAAGGTTTCCATCGGCAGGTCCGATGAGGTCACTCATTACTAGTTTATGATCTAAAACTTCCCAGGGAGTCATTTTCTGTTTCTGTCTAGAACTTTCTCCGACTTCTCTTTCTGTTTTCTTAAAACTCTTCTCAGCTTCTATCTCTACTTGATTAACATTTTCCTCAATTTCTACCCCTTTCCCTTTGTCTTTTGGATCTTCGGTTTTGGTAACCTTTCTTGTTGCTGGCTTTTTCCTTCGTACACGCCTCCAGCCCACAAATCTGCTTCTTTTCTTGGGTTTAGGTTTTACCAGTGGTTTGGATTGAAATTCCATGAGTTCTTCTTTATCAGCGAAGTAACCGGTGAATTCCTTGGAAACTTCTATCTTAACGGGATAGAGGTTAAGATTTTCTAAACCTTCTGATATCTCATTCATGTTGTTTAGCATATATGCAAAATACATACCAAATGTTAAAATAACAAAATTTTACTGATAACCCATAAATATTGTTGCATACATAAAACAACTGACAAGTAAATTATACTACGATTTACTGTAACTTATTTATTTACTAAATAAGGTTTCTGGAAAATAAAAGTGCTAAAACTTTTGAGTATTTAAAGATTTGCATTTTCTGCTACTGTGGCTAGCATATAAAGATTTGCCCATTTCTCATCTAATTTGTCCTCCCAAGGTGATTTATTGATTAAGTCCTGGGTTTCTTGTTTAACTTTCTTCTCTCGGTTTTTCCTTTTTTCCTCCTGACTTTTCCTAATAATCAAACTTCTTTTATTCGGAGAAAGTGGTTCCTCGTAATGTGCCTTACGGACAAATATTCCTTCTTCAGGAATTACATAAGGTTTTGTTTGGGATGAACTTCCCTTCTCGTTGGATGACCTATCTAGTTTAAGATAGATACTTGACAGCTTTTGTTTACCCATACTGTAATTAACAAATAATCAGTTAATAAAACACACAATCACATAATTGGCAATCAGTAAAAAAATTAAGTATTTCTAAATACTTAATAGGCTTAAATCAGTGGCTCTGATACCACCTTATTTCTGTCACGGCCCCCGACCCGGTTTGCCCCGTTTCAGGAGCCGCGGGACAGAAATCCCGTGGTATTTAATTAACAGCGGAAGTTTCTTCAAGATCTTTTTAAAACTGAAATATTTCCCAATTATTTTATTTCACAATTCGGGATAAAACCCGATAATTTACAATATTAAGATTTCACAAAGAAATCTTTTATTTTACAAAACATGTTTCTTTATTTTATACTGAGCCACTTCCTTAAGCTGATAGTGCTTCACGGCACTTTTCCTGGATCACAACAGATCACCTGAAACATGTTTGAAAAAGGTTTTGTCATCGGGAAATACTGAGTGAATCATTCTAATTTCTAAAAAGACTCGTTTATTATAATTTACAGTATTAAGAGCGATTACAATGTTTCTGATATCAAACCAACTACCCACGGTATTTGTCACTCGACCGGATCTGTGACTATGGTCATATCCCCCATTGGCTGCCCCAATGGTGACGATTATCAAGTAATGTATACAAAACCCCACATACCGGCTGTAACTTGGTGATTACAAAGACTTAATCCCCGTAATTATAACTTTGAAATAAGCACGCTTTTATAAATAGATTTGATAAAAAGAGAATGACTCACATTGCAGATTTAACAGAGCTTATCCTACTGATTAGCCTTGATAACCTAGTTTAAATAATCAGGCACACAAACTAGGTTAGTAACTTAATACAGCATTTACGATAACTCACGAGATTACAACCTTCACAACGAATGACAAAGTGCGATACTTAAACATCCATCGATTTAACGACGAATGACAAAGCATAAACCCTAATGTGGGCAGCACTTAAACATCCATTGGATAGTTTAATCGATCGGACATTGAATCGTAGCAGCGATCGAGTTATTACCCTGAATTGTGGCAGCACTTCGTGATCAGTGTGTGTTTTTGTAGTAAATAGTGTCTAACTTTGTGTACGTAAGGAATTTTAACGTCGAACTGAAGCCAGAATTCAAGTCCCAAGCCCCTGTATTTATACATGAAATTGACATCTCCCGCGTGTCGCGGAAGATGTCCTGGATTCTGTCGCGACTCGCCTGGGGTACCAACCTACCCTAGGGTAGCCTTGTCACTAGTATAGGCCTGCTGAATCGCTATTTTGAGAATTTTCAGTTTAGACAACGCATTTTAGAGATAATCGTCAATTAGGGTTTACCCCCCTTGATTTTTAGGGGCCCTGATTCTAATTCCAAATGTTCTGAAAATTTTAGGGATTATACAGAATCACTTGGGTTTCTCAATTAGGGTTTCCTATTGGACAATTTGATTAAATAAATATAACTTTTGATGAGAGTTGTTACACACGGCGCCATATAAAAATAAGATAGAAGCCATTGTAATCGCTCTTATGCTGTAATTTACAACTATGTGTCATTTTATCAAATTGAGTGACTCGCCAGTATTTCCCCGCTGATAAAATATTTTTAAACATGTTTCAGGCGACCTGCTATAAATCAAGGAAAACGTGCTACGGAGCACTAACAAGCTTGAAGAGGTGGCTCAGTTAAAATAAATAAACATGTTTTATAAATCAGTGAATTTCCTAGTAAAATTCTTCTATTGTAAATTACGGGGTTTTATCCCGAATTATGAAATAAAATAATCGGGCATTTTCAAGTTTTAAAAGATCCTGTTAAATCTTCCGCTGTCGCATCATTTAATAAATACGACGGGTTCCTGTTTCGCGGCTCCTGACCGGGTCAAACCGGGGCTGGGGCCGTGACAACAAGGTATAAAACATGAATGTGAAATAGGTAGCGCTTAAAGGAAAGGTCTTGAAATCTCGAGTTGTCACACACGTGGTTTTAAAGATATAACTTTTTTTATTTGGTATATAAAATTATATTTATTCAACCCGTACAATATGGTTCTTATAGATATAATTTTTTTATTATTTAATATATAAAATTATATTTATTCCATCCGTGCAATAAAGGAGGTTTTTAAAGATATATTGTTTTATTATTTAGTATATAAAATTCATTTATTCGACCCGTGTAATACACGGGGTTATAACCTAGTTATATGTATATATTATTACTAGGTTTGAACCCCGTGTAATAGACGTGTTGAATAAATGCAATTTTATATACTAAACAATAAAAAAATATATCTTTAACAACCTCGTTTATTATACGGGTTTAATAAATGTAATTTTATATACCAAATAATAAAACAATATATCCTTAAAAATTTCGTTTATTACATGGGTTGAATAAATGTAATTTTATATATTAAATAATAAAAAAATTATATATTTAAGAATCCCGTGTATTGTATGGGTTAAGTAAATTTAATTTTATATATTAAATAATGAAAAAAGTTACATTTTTAAGAAACTCATATATTTTATTGTATGGGTTGAACACATGTAATATTATATACCAATCAATAAAAGGTTATATCTTGTTATATCTTTATAAACCCTGTGTATTATAAAACATTTGAACTAAACTGACAAAATGCCCCAAATTACCACAGTGACTAAAATGACATTTAATTCTTTCAACCCTTTGTATTATAAACCCTTTATATTTAGTGTACGTCTTTTGTTAATTTCAAGATAAATAATTTTGAAATCTAACAAATATTTTAAAGGAGTATATTATCTCATATAAGAATTGTTTAAATTTATATTAATTATTAATATACTATAAATTAGTAACTTTTGTATGCATAGAGTGTTGTACTATATGTTTTGGGTGTTTTTCAAAAAAAGAAAAAAACTTTTAACCCAAAATATTTGAATTTCTTGCAATTTAACTTCAAAAAAATGAATATTTTTACTTTAAAGCCAAAATTTTTCTTCTTTTACAATTTAACCTCAACTTTTTTTTATAGTTTTATATGCATAGAGTGTTATACTATACGTTTTGGATGTATTTCAAAAAAAATTGAAATTTTACTTTTAACCCAAATATTTGAATTTCTTGCAATTTTAACTTCATAAAATTGATTTTTTTTTTTTACTTTAAAGCCAAAACTTTTCCTCTTTTACAATTTAACCTCAACTTTTTTATATTTAACTTTGTTCCCCCATACTTTCATCTTTGGCATATTTTTTGTTTTACGTTTCGTACTAAATTTTGCGAGTTACCACAAAGCAATGTGTATGTGTAGTTCAACGTTTTTACGTTTTGTTCATAATTTTGCGAGGTAATACGGCGTAACGTCCATGTATAGTTCAAGATTTTACGTCTATCGTTTTTTATTTAATAGGTTCGTCGCAACGCGTTCAACGTTTTTAGGTTTTGTTCATAATTTTGCGAGTTAATACGGCGCAACGTCCATGTGTTTTTAAGTGTTTTTACGTCTATTTTTCTCATTTGACGCGTTCAACGTTTTTACGTTTTGTTCATAACTAGGTTTTGTTAGCCCGCGTTGCGGGGCATTAAGCCGAATATTTCTTTCTCGTAGCATGTACGTCTGTGTTTTAGTTACTTTACTACTCATAACACGATCTCAAAAAAAAATTACATTGGGTAAACAAAGTAAAACAAAATACTACCATACTTTTGCTAAAAAAAACTAAAACCATGTAAAAACTACCGCTTGGCATGACGAATAAAAATTAAATCGAGCCAACCAATTAAAACAAAACACTACCATAGTCTTCTAAAAAAATATTAAAACAAATTTTATATTGGGGGCAAAATCGTAAATAAACACAAAAAAATCATGTCGAAATGTAAATCAACTTAAGTTTATATCGACACGTAAATAAAAATAAAGACGTAAAACTCGATTAAAAAGTATTTAGAAAGTTAAGGGGTTGTAAGGGTCAATGCTGAAAATTAAAGGGTAAAAGTAAAAAAGAAAAAAACCAAAAAAAAAAAAGAAAGAAAAAAAAGAAAAAAAAGGAAAAAAATGACAACACCACTGTAGCAAAGTGGTATTGTATTTGCTAAAAAAACTAAAACGATGGAAAAACTACCGCTTGGCATGACAAATAAAAATTAAATCGAACCAACCAATTAAAACAAAACACTACCATAGTCTTCTAAAAAAATATTAAAACGAATTTTATACCGGGGGCAAAATCGTAAATAAACACAAAAAAATCATGTCGAAATGTAAATCAACTTAAGTTTATATCGACACGTAAATAAAAATAAAGACGTAAAACTTGATTAAAAAGTATTTAGAAAGATAAGGGGTTGTAAAAGTAAATGTTGAAAATTAAAGGGTAAAAGTAAAAAAGAAAAAAAAAACAAAAGAAAAGAAAAGAAAAGGAAAAAAAATGACAACACCACTGTAGCAAAGTGGTGTTGTCATTTGATATATATAATAATTTTGCGAGTTAATACGGCGCAACGTCCATGTGTTGTTCAGTGGTTTTACATCTATTTTTAAATGTTCTACATTTCAGTCTATTTTTTTGCATTAACACGCCACAACTTCAGCGTTGATAGTCGCTGACAGCTGTGTTGAATTGGTGCTATTTTACATGCTTTTACGTCTCCGCCACAATATGGGGTGCTTAATTGTAGTTAAAAAAGCAAACACTATTTATATTACTTGCTTGGTGAAACATCAAGACATTATATATATATATATATATATATATATTATAAACATAAGTGAATGAACAGTAGCTATATACATATTTTCAGTATCTACATTCTTAAGATGGCGGTAATAGTGTTGCCCATCTACTGGCTTCCATGGACGGCAAAGAGAATAGTAAAGATGGCGGTAATAGTGCTGGCCATCTACTGGCTCCCATGGGCTGCAAAGGGAATAGTGCCAGCCTAGCACTATTCTCTACTGGTCCAACAAATTCACGATTTTATCCCGCTTTAAAATTATAATTTTGCCATCACTTCAAAATTATTTTTTTACCCCCACTTAAAAAAAATAATTTTTTTACCCCACTTAAAAATAAATTAATGTTTTTGCTCCCAGCTAGAAATTTCAATTTTTCCTTCGGTTCAAAATTATGATTTTGTCCCGTTTAAATTTACAGTTTTGCCATTAGTTTTTTTTTCTCCAAGCCAAGTTACGATTTTGCACTCAACCTAAATTTACATTTTCTCCATCGTTTTTGTTTGTTTTCCTGGTTAAATTACAGTTTTTCCCCCAGTGATTATAGTCATATCATTGTTTTAGTTTTTTTTAAGTTGTGGTAGTGTTTTGTTTTGATTGGTTGACTCGATTTAATTTTTATTCGTGTCAGGTGGCTGCCTGACACATGCTCATTTGTTCTGAAAAAATATAATTTTTCCTCCGGTTTAAAATTATAGTTTTTCCATCTTTTTTTAGCAAAAATATTATAATGGTTGACTCAATGTAATTTTTTGAGATCGTGTTATGAGTAATATGTACAGGTAACCGAAACACAAGTGTACATGTTACGAGAGATAAATTTTCGACTTAGTGCCCCGCAACGTGAGCGGGGCAAAATCTAGTTATTAATTTATTTTGCATGAACCAAATGGGCTGCCATAAGCCGACTACATGTATGATATGCAATAAGCCACAATAAAATACGAAAAGCTTTATAAATAATCGAAACTTGTTAAATTTTATTTTAATTATCTTTTAATTAATATTAATTATAATTAAGTAGGACATATGTAAGAAAACTAAAAAATAGATGACTCTAATTAATGACATGTGTCCCTCTATTGGTTTCTTTTATTAGACCGTCTGTAGTGGATGGTATCTCCCCCCAAACACGCCCATAAACGCCACCACAACCACCGTGTTTGGGCGTTTTCTTTCACAAAATCTCCGGTAGCATGTTTTTAATCACGCTGAAATGGCATGAAGGTTTGATATTTTGACCAATGAGTGTGATCTTGTTCTTTGTTTGGCCAATAACAAATTTTAATGGTTTTTTTATTTAAATTCTATTTTACACCCCTTTTAACATAATGACCACATCCTCACTACACTCATTTTAGAAAACGCCCCATAATGTTCCATTGCTGATTGAGCTGCCACATGACACAAAACGCCCAAAGATAGGGTGTTAACCACTATACATGTTCTTATTTAGATTACAGGTCAACTGAGTAATATAAATGATTATTTTCGATTCAATAACAAATTAATGGTTGAATTTGTCAACATTTAGGATAAGTGTTGGATTGATACATGATGGTGACTAGATAATTTGTTGACCTTTACAATTTATGATTGATAAACATTTCCACGGGTTCGTTTTCTATATTTCTTTTCAATTTGTCTCTACATAACAATGGGCGTTTATCATCCTTTATATCGTAAAAAATCATAATCTAAACCGTTGTTAGTAATTAATGATATTTTAACATTATTTGTCAAATCAAACTATTGAAAATTAAATTAAACCAAACAGAACTCTTACTAACGGTTTGATTTTACAAATATGCTTATTGGGCTTTTATAACAAAAACATATAAAATAGAGTAAATTACGATTCTGGCCCCTATGGTTATATCACTTTTACCTTTTTAGCCTAATTTTTTTTTAACATCTGAGCCACCAACGTCTTTTTTCTAACCTTTTTGGCCCACAACGTTTTTTTTTCTAACCCTTTTGGCCCCTAAAAGTAAATGGATGGGGTTAGTGTTAGGGGCCAAAAGGGTTAGAAAAAAAGACGTTGGGGGCTCAGATGTTAAAATATTTCTTTTTGGACTAAAAGGATAAAAGTGATATAACTACAGAGGCCAAAATCGTAATTTACTCTATAAAATACAATTAAATTAAATAAGTTGTACAACAAAAGGATTAGATAGAATGTTGTATTTCTTACCAGATGTTATGGGTGACTTGACCTCGTTATCGTTAACACGTCATATCTTATTCAAGACGATATGCATACAAATGTTGTTCAATTGGTTTCTATTGGGCTTGGTACGATAGTGGCTGAATATCCGTTATCAAAAAAATATCGTAATACTGAAATAAAATAAACATAAAATGCAAGTGAACCGAAAAGATATCAATTGAACAACATATATAGGTACCATATCAATATGTGTTTTTTTTTTTCGATCGATGTAGTGTTTTCTCTTTCAATTACTATATCGAGTGCAGGTACTGTAACGAACCAAATTGATACCGACTTAATCCCCGAAGCGCGAGGAATATCACTAGTTTATATAACGGATATTCAGCCACTATCGTACCAAGCCCACTATCGTACTAATATTTTATATATATATATATTTTTTGCTTTCAATAAACTGATAATGCATCACTACCATATTGTACCGAACGTCATCGGTACTGTTATACATTCCGTTTTATTGTTTCCTGTTTGATAATGGGTACTTTGATCGTATCTTCAAAGTTATATGAAAGAACAAAATATACTTAAATCAATTAAAGTAATAAACCAATAAAATAATAAAACCTTAGAAAAAACAATATTGAAAAAAATAAAAAAAAATTGTTCCCCTCTTTTTATTTCAACATTACGATGTATATTTTTTAAACGGATATTGTGTCACTATCATATCAAATTCAATCAAAACCGATTGAATAACATCTGTATCCGTATCAATATTTATTTTTAGTATTTTTTGCCTTTGATGAACTAATATCGTATCGCTACCATACCGTACTGAACAACATCAGTACCAATATACATTCATTTTTATGATTTCTTATTTGATAACTGGTACTTTGATCGTATCTTAAAAGTTATATAAAAATACATGTTTAAATCCATTAAACTAATAAAACAATATAATAATAAAACCTAGAAAAAAACAATATTAAAAAAAAACTGTTCATGAACTCTTTCTATTAATATGTATAATAATAAGTAAATGTTATTTTGGATTAGTTCACAATGAAAAAGGTTTGTTAAAGGCCACAAGGGTAATTTACTAATTTACTTCTAAAACCTAATATGGAAAGAAGCAAGGGCATCCGTCATCCCCATTCTATTCATTTTTGCTAGAGTTTTAGAGGGATAGAGATTGGGAGCTAGAACTCCACGCATAGATATGGTTTTGCAAGGGGAAAACACCGAGGAGGGTTGCTTGTCCCTTGATCACATCGTTTTCAAGTTGAAAAGAAGGTTGTAGAAGTTGTTCGAGCTCTGTTTTGGTTCAAAGTTGATAAAGATCTTGTCGCGAGGGTTTATGCATAGGGACCTAGTGTACCTTGGTTTTAAAGTGTTTGGATGCATAAAGTGATAATCTTGGTGTGTTTTCAATCCACAACGTGACAGGCGCCATTGTAGCATTGATATTATAAGGTTCCAACAAAGAAGATAATAAGTATTCGCAACCTATATTTTTGTAAAAAAAGTTATAGCATTACATAACTATAGGTATAGTATTCGTAATGATATAGCATTGTTATAATTAATATGGTATTTGCATAGATAGTATTACTTATAGATTAGGTTAGTATTTGCATGAATAGTTTTCGTGAACTTATTAGTTTTCACAGGAAAATAGTCTTTGGGAATGGTGTTGCGAACATTCTTTGGAATGGTAAAGCATACACATGCGTACTTTCCATATACGAAAAGTTGACCATTTCACTTGTGAACCTTTGCTTGGATTTGACTTAATTGATCGGACATCCGAAAGGGTCAATACATCAAGTTCATAATATACATAGCTATTTGCACAGATGAGTATCCACACTCCTCTTTGCAATATTGTTTTGGGACACTACATGTTGGATCTGAGTTTGGTTTTGATTGTATTTTCTGTTTGAATTAAAGTGGAAATGGATGAGTTGTGCAGCGGAATTAATATGGTAACAAACTTTGCATACAATCAAACGAGAGTATTGCTTTGATCAAGACATTTTCAACAAGGAACCGAATGATTGAATTTAATTTCAACAACGATTACAAGATAATGCTTGAATACAAACTCCCCCTCAGCCAGAGCTCAGCGTTTGTTCGTGCAGGAAAACAAGTTTGCAAAGAGCTAATAGAACAGTACAGAGCACTGTTCTATTTATAGGCACTAGCAAACCACTGAGCATCTTAGTTGACGTCACCATGAAAGTGACATCTAACCTCCTAACAAACTCTAACATCTGATCTATACAAACACTGCTATACTAACTACTGCTATTACATTTTATTACATAAAAGACACTTAAACAGCCGTTGCATCCTTCCACTGCTGTGAACCCAGCAGTGCTTGTCCGGATCAGCAGTACTTGACTCAAGACAGTAGATTGAGCAGCAGAGCTTTAGTCTTCTATCAGTCTTTACAAGAGCAGCAGATTTGACGGTCAGTGGCTTGTACGATCAGTAGATAGGAGGTCGGCAGATGTTGAAACCACTTTCAAGGGGAGAGACTTGTATGTAACATCTGCTTATTCTGGATCCACTGCTCTGACCCAGTTTTGACTTTAATTATATGTTCCTCTGGTAGGGTTCAATCCCAACAATCTCCCCCTGGAACAGATAATGCCAAAACTCTTCATTATTGTGGAATTCTTTATTGCCTCATCAGCAGTTCCCTTATCTGACCTTTAAACTGCAGTTCAAAGTCTAGGGCATATGTATCATCATCATCCCTGCTAAGTGGAAGATCAAGGAGATCCTGCAAATCTTCAAGACTCAGGCCAAGAGCTTGTTCCCTTGATATTTTCTTCACTTCTCCACCAGACCTGAGCAAAGTCAATACGCAGGTCTGTTTGTCAGTTTCCCACTTTAGTATTTTTTAGTCTGGTGGGTTTCTTGGGAGATGTTTATTTGCAGAGGTATTTGGTGAGGCTGGCCTATTTATGACTGGCTGAGCAGCACTTGCAGATTGTTCCAATTCAAGATCTTCTTTTATCATTAATTTCATGCCTGCTTTTACAATAGCATCTCCAGCTTTTAGATCTTGAATTGTTTCAGTACTCGACTGGTTTTGGCTCCTTCTTTTGTAGATGGCAGCACCAGCTGGAGCAGTGGTTCTTTTAGCTTGCAGCTTTGGTGGTCTTTTTGAAACCTCTGCTTTAGAATAGTCAGGCTTTTGTGGAACTTTTGGATCTTTCTTTCTAAGTTCCTCTAACTTTTTGTAGGTAGCCCTGACCCTTTCTTCTCCCCACTTTGACACAGAATTCTTTGACCCATAATCAGCTGCTATCAGCTCCTCTTTCATTCTCTTCAACCTTAATGCCTTCTCAGCTTCAAATTGTTTGAATTTTTCAGGGGGAGTCTGCTTGACCTTATTTTTTTATCATTTCTTGAATCATGGCTGCCTCTTTTTCAAGCTCAGGAATGGTCCAGTTTTTGTACATGTATTTCTCCCCCTTGTATTTCTTGTAGGTCATGATATTCTCAATGTAGTCTTTTCTCAAGGACTCATCTGCCCTTTCAGAGATTTGCTGACATACATTTTTGGCAAATTGCTCCATTGCTCTGACCTGTGTGAGTAGAAATTGATAGTTTTGTTGAAATTCTCTATCAGATTTCCCTTGTTTATTTTTTATAGCAATATCCTCTGCTTGCTTGGCCTTGAGTTTCAAGTATTCTTCAATATTGTGAGGCCTGGGATATCCTTCAACTGATGGCAAACTCCTTTTAGCTGGGTCATCCTCATAATAAAAGGATTTGATTTCTTCCCTAACTGCAATGAGTTCTAGAGGAAATGAGACACCAGCAGGATGTAGTGGTTTTAGAATTTGAGCTGAAGAGAGAGGTATGGGTTTTGGAATAGTGACAAGTGACAGGGATTTTGAAGATGTTGGGGGTGGTGAAGGTGAATCATCATCTGATATGTAAATCCTTCTCCTTTTTGTTTTAGAAGAGGCAGATGATGTTTTGGATGGATCAGTGGTGGTAGATTGTGTGGCAGTGGTTTGTGTTTGACTAACAGTTGTTGAAACAACTGATGTCTCAACCACTGTTGTCTTTACAATAGATGTTATAACACCTTTTGTCTTCTGCTTTTTGTCAGCAGGTGAAAGTGGTGGTGAGATTGTTTTTGGTGGTAAAGTAGTAGTTGTGGTGTGTGTTGGAGTGGTGTGTGTTGAAGTGAGAACAGATGTTGAAACAACTGAGGTATTAGCAGTAGTTGATACAACAGGAGTTACAACAGCTGTTTGGGTGGAGGTTTGATGCTGATGGCTTTTGGATGGTGGTTTTGGAGGCTTTGGAAATCTGGATGGGATGGACTTAGGTTTCCTTTTTGTCTTAGGATTTTTAGTATCCTTTGATCCAGAACAACCTTGTTCATACAGTTCCATGAAAGCTCTTTTCTCCTCATTCCATCTTGAGATATCCTTTGCCATTCTATCTCTTTTAACACTTGCTCATATAGAACAACCTTTTTACTACTATCTGACAATGGAATTTTTCTGGTCATAGCATCCTTCTCAGGATCAATGTACAGACCATCATCTATTCCTTTCTTCTTCCACTCCTGAACTTTCTCCCCCTTTTTGGCATTATCTTCTGGGAGTTGATCAATGAAAAGTACTGTCGGAACAGCAGTGCCAGTGGTTTCCAATAAATGGGCCTTGATTGACTTAATATCTGCTTGAGTGTTCTTGTACCTAGACTCCATAATGTTTCTCAGCTTTTGGACATGAAGTTCATGTTGCTGATCAGCCATTTCTTTTTGTTGTTGGAGAAAAGGTTGGAAAAGGTTCCAGAGCTCATTTGTAGCAAAAGCTTGAGGTGGAGCAGGTGCTTGAGATGGAACAACAGTGGATTGCATCTTTTGTGTTTTCAACACCTGCTGTAGCATATTTTTAAGATCTGCAACAGATGTATCCAACCTTTTAATTCGTTTCGTCAAATCCTGATATTTTAAATCATCACCCAATTTAATGGGATCATCTGATTTCCCACTATCAGTGGTTTTATCAGTGGTTGAGGTAGGGAGTGTACTCCAAACACTAACCACTGATGCCCCTTTTTCTTAGTACTGGGGTCTTCTTCCTTCAACACTTGACAACCTTTTGATGATGCTAGTAGGATAAATAAATCCACTGGTGGTTGGCAGAGGTGCTATGTAAGGAATTGCCTCCAAGGAAGTCTTATTAATGTAACCACTGTCCAACTGTAAACCAGTGGGTTCAACAGTTGTAGTGGCTGCTTCACTTGGACTACCACCAAGAGTTACATGGAACTCAAGGGGTGTAACCTCCTCAGGTTGTGTTGGTGGGTTAGCAAAAATTGATACATCAGACCCAGTCATTTGTTGAGGTATGTTCTCATTGATAGGTGATTGAGAAGGACTGGTTAGTGCCTGGTTCAAATCAATTGCATCCAACAGCAGTTTAGTTGGTGTGGGAATTGTGGATGTGATGTTTGGTGAAGAAAGAGGATTTGCTCCGGGAATTGAGCTGTGGATGATGGAACGAGTGTTTCCAGAGCATCATGATGTGGTGTCCCAATGTGTACAACCTGATCTTTTTGTGAAGAAGCAGGAGGGGTTTCGGCTATGGGTTGAGTTATTTGTACCAACTGCTGTGAGGAAGTAGCAGCAGTGGTTTCTTGTGACTTTTGTGCAGTCACAGGCAGTAGCTCTGGTATCTCATCCTCCAGAGTTGCCTTTTTGATGGGTTTGGGGGGTTTTTGTGTTTTTCTTTTTGTTGGCTTTTTGGTGATTTTAGGTGTGGGTTTCAAAACAGTTGTTCTGCTGCTTTGATCACCTTGAGCAGTGGGCTCAGCAGCAGATACCTGAGGAGCAGTTGTAACTGCTAAAATCTGCTCAGGCATCTCTGCTTGTGTTTTGCAAGGTGTTGACATCCTTGTAAAAGTTTCAGCAGTTAAGCAATTTATTTCAATGGAGTCACCTTGGTTTATTGTAGAAAGATCATCTTTACTGAATTTCTTTTCAAAGTAGTAACTTAAAAACCTTGGAAACAGTAGGAATGATGTTGTTTCAACATTATTAACCAAATCATTAAAGATTTCCCGAGAATAATTAAAATTTTCTTCTTGAAGAATAGCATATCCCAGATTTTGAATCTTTAATGGTATTTCATTAAAAGAAGTGGTTTTATTTGAAACACACATTAGGAGGGTATGGAATAAAAATCTTGTTGCAGAAGGAAAGAAACCTTTTTGTAAGGTAGCTTTCTTCATCATTTTGTACCCTCTCTCAATGAAGTCAATTTTCAACTCATTTTTAGGGAAAGAAATTTTACCTTGCTGATCCTCAAGTTGAAAGACCTCTGAAATTGACTGTGGTGTGATTTGGACATTTTTACCCTTTAGAGAAGAGTTGATGGCAGTTACAGTTTCTCCTTGTGTTTCAAGGGTTGCATTTTTCCAAAACTCTCTTTGGGTTGCCAAATAAATTGGTGCATTGGCTGTTAGCAAAGTTTTGTACTTTGATTTAGCCATTGTGTTGATGATGGAGTCGAAAGCCTCTGAGGTGCTGGGTTTTGTGAGAAGACCCAGAAGATTGTGAGATGGTTTGTGTGGGATTTCAATGGTAGTGGCCTTTTGAGAGACCGCTTTCGACGAAGATTTTGAAGTTGGTTTTGTGGATGGCTTCGATTTTGTCATTTTGAAGATGATGATCGAAGAAATTTGTGGAAAAATGAGATGAAAAACTGCTTTGAGAAGAGAATTTTTGAGAATTCAATTCGACAGTAAAACCCTGTTTTTGGTATGAAGTGGGGGTTTTATAGAGGAAAAAGTGAAGGCTGACGTGGCAGCGGTTACAAAAGTACTGACCACTATGTACTGCCCACATGCCAAACTCTGAAGAAATGAAGGACAGTACTTCTATGAAAGTTACTGATGAAGGCAATGGTTTAAACGGTAAAATGGAAGCAGTGGATGTTTTTTCACTATCAGTGGATAGCATATCAGTGGATAAGACTCTGCTTTTGAACAACAGAGGTTATTAAGGAAATGAGAGAGCAGAGGATGGCTTTCAGCAGTGGACAGACTTTGAAGTAGAGCAGACGTTTGAACAAACAGTGGTTATGGCAGACTTTTAAGGATTTTAATGAAAACTTCATTTTTAGCTATTTTTAAGGATGAATTTTTGTTTTTCTGAAAACATTTTAATGCTTTTATTCATAGAAAAACAAGATTTTGCTTGTTATTCCATGTTTAGCATCCCAATCCTAGAGACCAAGCTTTCAAAAGTGGCTGTATCAAGTGCTTTTGTGAGCACATCTGCCAGCTGGTCTTTAGTTAGGACATGATGCAGAGAAATCAAACCTTTTTCATAGCAATCCCTCACAAAGTGATGTCTGATATCGATGTGTTTGGTGGTTGAATGGGAAACTGGATTTTTGATGATATTTTCTGCTGCCTGGCTATCCAACATGAGTGGAGTCTTTAAGGCAGTGATACCAAAATCCAGCAACTGATTTTGAAGCCACATGAGTTAGGCTGTACAACTTGCAGCAGCAATGTATTCAGCTTCAGCAGTGGATGTTGAAACAGCTGCTTGCTTTTTGCTTTGTGTCACACCCCGACTTTCCACGTGTCACCGGTGGGCCCGGTGGGGAGTATCGTGACGTGGTTGGCAACATAATAGTCAAACAACACAATTATATAAATGCACAGCGGAAGCAATTTAAAAGATATAATACAACCGAATTTATTATTGTAATATAAATGTCACAATATTCGGAAGTTTATCCACAGACGGATCGAAAATAAAATAGAAACAATAGTTCAACAGACTTTGACATCTAGAGCTTGTGAGACTTGAGTAACGATGCCTGGAGTAGCAAGCCTATTTCGTCTAGCAGCTGCACTTAACCTTTTTGGAAAATACGTCAGTTTACACTGGTAAATACAACTCAACTGACTCGTTTTGAAAAGAGTTTGTAAATTGATTTGAATGCACTTTGCACAAAAATATCTTTATAACTTGGGACAATTATTTGTATATAATCTTGTATACAGTTTTACTCATTTGCCGTCCATTAGCACCGGTTAGAAGAGTCGGTTTAAGTTAACTGACACGCCACAGGTATAGTGCCCACAAGGTTGATTCCTTTAGTGGATTACCAGTTTTTACATAATGCATCTGTCAGGTGTACGCCTACACCCCGTGCTTAGGTCGTGGCCATTTCGTAAAATGATGCCAAGGATATCCGGGACATGGTCATTTAACCCCCAAGGGCCATACATCAAATAATACAGAATAAAGCGGGTTATGTAAATACATTAATCACAATTCGATTTAAATGACTACATACCCGACCAAGCGGTACTTTTATAGTACCGTACCCCAAGCCCGTATAGGGAAAATAAGTTAAGAGTATTTACCTGAGCAAAGTATCAATCAAATACAGCAAAATGCAAGTACTTTTACTGGGCTCCTAATCTGGAACGAAGGTTTATAATAACCTATTAGATTTCTAACGGGTCCTTAATTTAGCCTTAACTTAGACCGGTTAGTTTCAATGATACGGTTCGTACGCACTATTAAGCGAAGACCGGATAGAATGTGATTTAGACCCAACAAGTTTGGAGACTTGTTTAATATGGGTATTTCATACACACTCTGGATTTTGAGATAAAACCGATAAGGTTTGGTCCGTTTAGGCTAGTTTATGTAAACTAGTTACATAAACCGAACCGAACGCGTAATAAGCGTAACGGGTATTCATATGAGCCATTTACAGGGTTTCTAAGTTAATATGCTTCATATATGTTGTGACATCAGTAAGTTGTCTTTCATTATGCCCGTAACGAGTTTAAACACAAACTATGCCCCTTAGGGGTAGTTTGGTCATTTCACATAAGCCGAAAAGCTCAAAACTGAAGTCTGAGTTTCACAACCTTTGCTTACTGTTAAAATATTATAATTTTCCTCAAATATCAGTAGGTATCACCCTTGGTATGTTTAAAATAGTTTTAGTACATACTATGCGTTAAAAACGCTTAAAAAGGCGATTAGAAGCCGTTTCCGGGTTCGATACTTAAATATGATATTTTTATATCTCCAGAAGGCTTAAAATAATTTATTTATTATATGTGATCAGTAGCAAAAGGTTTGGAGTCGTTTAGATATGTAAAACTCATTTTATAGCCCGTAAGGGCAAAACCGACAATTACCGGATTAAGCCTACGACTATAAGTTATGCTCATCCTAAAATTTATTAAAAATCTTTAAAAATCCCAAAATAATATATTACATCAGTGGGTAAAATATTTGATATCAAAAAGTAGGCTTAACTAGGCTATACGCTAATTACGCCGTTTTATTAACATAAGGCTTTAATTTTACGCTAACGAGCATAACTCTTATTCTACACCTCAAACTGATGTCAAACTTTGCATACAAGTCTATATATCAATGATTAAGGTTTCTATTCTTTTACATTTTCAAAAATCACGTTTTAAGGTGAAAAGGGCAAAATGGTCAACATATGAGCAATTAACGGAATCATGCGTATTAATCGGTTAACTATTGAACCATAATGTATAATCACAGAGGGTTATACTAGCATGTAACCTGGTCCAAATAAGGCTCTTAGGTATTTCTAAATCATACCAAAACGGGTCAGAACTGAAAGTCAAAGTATAAGTCAAACTATGCGACTTTCGGTTCCGAACCGGGTCTAAACAGGAAATTGTCGGGTTGAACATGTTTGGACATGTTCTTTCACTTATTACCAAGTTATAACAATGATCAAACAGGTTGTATATGATCTACATTGCTAATTATGCATAAATTGTAATTTAAGTATCCTGTTGACTTTTTCTTAGCAAGTTTGACCCGACTTTTGACCTGGTTAGAGTGGTAATCAGGGGGAACCCTTTTGAGGGTTTATTACCCACATAATTACCAACTTATAACTAATTTTAATTCGAGATATGACTAAGCCATTGTTGACTAATCTCGAAGTCAAACCGTAATTACGATGGTTTGACTTTTAGCTAAATAACTAAGCTAAACATTATTAAAGAAGGTTAAGCAAACTTACAAAGGTCCTAAGCTTGATTAGTGATCACTTGAGAGCAGGCTTGAGCTCCAGGAATGATCAGAAAACTTGAAGGAAGGTGTGAAGAATGAGTTGCAAGTTCATGGCCTTTTATAGTGTTTAATCCACCATAAGAAGTTGACACTTGGGTCTACAACTCTCCACAACTCATCAACACATGTTCCTAGTGCTTAGGGGGTGTCTAGGGGTCAAGAGAAATGTGGAAAATCAGATGAGATCGATCAGATTGCACTCAGCAGGCTAAAAACTCAAAGAAATCGAAGCTGGGCACCCCTAGCGTGACGCTAGGCCCCCCTCGCGTCGCGCTAGGCCCCTTCTGCACCAAATCCATATTTTAGATTTTTGCGATTTGATCCTTGGCTCTTCAAAACTCGATTAGGCACTTGTTTATTGCATTATGAACCCTCATAATTGATCTATAAGGGCTTTAAAAAATATACCCACTTTGTTAAGTCCCCGGTTAACTTTATTGTTAACCGAAAAGTCCTAACTTTCAACGTTTACGCTTTAACCCCTCGTACACGAATTTGATCATAACTTTCTCATACGATAACGAAACTTTATGAATTTTAATCGTGCATTCTAGTGAGCATAATTAACCGTTACAAAGCTTCGGGTTTGTCAAAAGGTCACTCAGAGGTATAACTTAAACATATTGACACATTTAACCCCTGTAGTTTGTAATCTCTCACTTTTAGCTTCTCATGATCCATGATTTATTCGTTTGACGTTATAAACATCATGTAGGGTTAATGTACAATATATTTATTCACTTTTGACATTTAGAATACGTATATTCACATACTTTCCATGTTTGTCACTTTAGTCCTTCTATAATATTTCTTTCACACGTTTAAACATTTGACACGTGTCTACACATTATAGGACGTGAATTTTCGAGGTGTTACATCCTCACCCCTTAAAATAAATCTCGACCCGAGATTTACTGAAATAAATAAGGGTACTTTTCCTTCATCGTGGATTCAACCTCCCACGTGTATTCGGGACCTCTGCGGGCATCCAATTTGACCTTTACAATAGGTACATGCTTCCTTCGAAGCTTTTTTACCTGTCGATCTTCAATCGACAAAGGTTTTTCCACAAACTTTAAGCTCTCATCTATATGCACATCTGTATGCGGTATAACCAGTGATTCATCAGCGAAGCACTTCTCCAGATTGCAGATGTGGAACACATTGTGATTTCCACTGAGCTCTTCTGGTAAGTTTAACTTATAGGCAACTGACCCGACACGTTCGATAACCTCGAAAGGTCCTATGTATCTCGGGCTTAGCTTGCCTTTCTTACCAAATCGCATCACTCCCTTCCAGGGTGATACTTTAAGTAACACTTTATCACCTACTTCGAAGTGAAAAGCTTTACGCTTTGGATCTGCGTAACTCTTCTGCCTATCACGGGCAGCTTTGAGACGGTCACGAATCTGGACAATCTTGTCCGTCGTTTCAAAGACTATCTCTGGTCCTGATAATTGGACATCTCCAACTTCCGCCCAACAAATAGGCGATCTACACTTTCTACCGTATAATGCCTCAAAAGGCGCAGCCTTAATGCTGGTATGGTAGCTATTGTTGTAGGAGAATTCGACTAATGGTAGATGCTTATCCCAACTACCACCCAAATCGATCGCACATGCACGTAGCATGTCTTCCAACGTTTGAATAGTACGCTTACTCTGACCGTCAGTCTGAGGATGATAAGCCGTACTAAAATTCAAGCGTGTGCCCAAAGATTGTTGGAAACTCTTCCAAAAATGCGACGTGTACCTAGTATCTCTATCAGAGATAATAGCCACAGGTATGCCATGTAAGGCTACAATCTTATCAACGTATAACTGGGCTAACATGTCGGAGCTATAAGTCTCCTTGATGGGTAGGAAATGTGCTGACTTAGTCAGTCTGTCAACTATAACCCATATCGTATCATTTCCTTTCCTGGTCTTAGGTAACTTGGTAATAAAATCCATAGTTACCATTTCCCACTTCCACGTAGGAAGTTCAGGCTGTTGTAGCAAACCTGACGGTTTTTGATGCTCGGCTTTGACTTGCGCACATGTCAAGCATTTAGCTACATGGGCGGCTACAGACTTTTTCAAGCTTATCCACCAATAATTTGCCTTTAGATCCTGGTACATCTTATCAGCTCCAGGATGAACGGAGTAATTGGAACTATGGGCTTCCTGGAGGATGACATCTCGAAGACCTCCAAAAATTGGAACCCATATTCGTCCATTTAATCTTAGAATTCCGTCCTTGCTAAGAGTTAACTGCTCCTCAGTTACTCCTAGCTTTTCCTTAGGATAGTTAGCTTCCAACACAGCTTCCTTCTGTGCAGCTAACAACCTTTCAATCAAATTATTCTTTATTTCCATGCGCTTGGCATTGATTCGGATGGGTTTAACCCTTTCCTTTCTGCTCAAGGCGTCAGAGACTACATTCGCTTTGCCGGGATGATACTTGATTTCACAATCATAATCATTCAAGGTCTCCATCCAATGGCGTTGCCTCATGTTTAATTCTTACTGATTAAACAGATGCTGGAGGCTCTTGTGATCAGAATAGATCACACACTTGACACCATAAAGATAGTGCCTCCAAAGGTTCAGTGCAAATACAACGGCACCCAGTTCCAAATCATGGGTGGTGTAATTCTTTTCATGTACTTTCAATTATCGTGAAGCGTAGGCAATAACCTTGCCTTTCTGCATAAGCACACACCCCATGCCAGTGTGCGAAGCATCACAATAAACCACAAATTCTTCTATTCCATCTGGCAATGTCAGTACTGGGGCGTTGCTCAACTTTTGCTTCAGGATATCAAAGGATTCTTGCTGTTTAGGGCCCCAAACATACTTAACCTTCTTCTTAGTTAAGGAGGTTAGGGGTGCAGCCATCCTTGAAAAATTTTCGATGAAACGCCTGTAATATCCTGCCAATCCCAGGAAGCTACGAATCTCTGTAGGCGTCTTTGGTTCTTGCCAGTTCATAACTGCTTCAACCTTAGCGGGATCCACTTGGATACCACGCTCACTAACTACGTGTCCAAGGAATTGGACTTCTCGTAGCCAAAATTCACACTTAGAAAATTTGGCGTAGAGCTTCTCCTGCTGCAGGAGTTTGAGAATACATCGAAGGTGTTTCTCATGGTCAGCTTGATTCTTCGAATAGATAAGGATGTCGTCAATGAAAACGATGACGAATTTATCTAAGTACGGCTTGCAAACACGATTCATGAGATCCATGAACGCGGAAGGTGCATTTGTGAGCCCAAAAGGCATCACTAGGAACTCGTAATGACCATAACGAGTCCTAAATGTTGTTTTATGCACGTCTTCATCTCTAACCTTCAGTTGATGGTAGCCTAACCTCAAGTCAATCTTTGAGAAATAACTTGCTCCTTGCAATTGATCGAACAAATCATCGATCCTAGGTAAAGGATACCTATTCTTGATCGTGACCTTATTAAGTTCACGATAATCGATGCACAGCCGCATCGATCCATCCTTCTTCTTGACAAACAAGACTGGCGCTCCCCATGGAGACGAACTAGGTTTAATGAAACCTTTAGCTAGCAGTTCATCTAGCTGTGTCCTCAATTCTTTCATCTCCGTGGGTGCCAACCTATAGGGTGCTCTAGCAACTGGTGCTGCTCCGGGGATGATATCAATCCTGAATTCCACTTGCCTATCTGGTGGTAAACCAGGTAGTTCTTCAGGAAAAACTTCTGGGTATTCAGAAATGGTAGGGATGTCTTCTATCTTCGGTTTAGACTCGTCAATAATCACTTGTGCCATGTAGATGACACAACCCTTCTTTAAACACTTTGAAGCCTTGAGCATAGTCACTTGCTCAGGCAATCCATACTGGGTATCTCCCCGAATGGTAAGTGGTTCACCAGACGGAGTCTTTATCACCACTTGCTTTCTGTTGCAGACGATTTGGGCCTGGTTATGAGATAACCAGTCCATACCGAATACTATGTCAAAACCGGCCAATTTAAAAGGAAGTAGAGATAGAGGAAAAGAGTGGTTCTTAATGGATATAACACATCCATCTAACACAGTGGAGACGGTTTCTATGGTGCCATCTGCTAGCTCCACCTCATAATCCACACTTAAGGTTTTGACAGGTAAATTCAGCAATTCACAAAACTTATTATCTACGAACGACTTATCAGCGCCTGAATCAAAAAGTACTCTTGCAAAGACATCGTTTACAAGGAAAGTACCTGTAATAACGTTGTCGTCTAGGACCGCTTCTTTGGCATCCAATCGAAAGACTCTAGCATTAGTCTTCTTAGCCTCTTCAGGCGTCTTGGCATACTTAGGGCAGTTGGTCTTTATGTGCCCCTTCTCATTGCAGTTGTAGCATGTGGCATCTTTTATCTTCTTGCACTCTATCGTCTTGTGCTCTTTAGATTTGCATATCCCACATGCAGGTGCTCCTGACTTAGAATCAGACTCAAGTCTGCACTTTCTAAAGTGGCGTTTCTGGCAATTCGTGCACTTTGGCTTTTCCTCTGTCCGCTGACTATTCCTTCCAGACCCAGACTTCTTAGAGTCGGTGTTTCCCTTGTGCTTCTTCTCTGACCCTTGTGAGTTATCATCCTCACGCTTCCTCTTACTTTCTTCAGATTTCTTTAGCGATCTCAACCTGACCGCATCTAGAGTAAGGGATAAAGAGAGATCAGCTGCCGACCTAAACGTAGCAGGTCTTGAAGCCTTAACACTGGCCTTGATTTCTGGGGCTAAACCCCCAATGAAGCGAGCAATTCGCTTGGGCTCTGGTGTTACAAGGTAAGGAACCAGTCTGGACAGGGTATTGAAACTGGTGAGGTAAGCTTGACAGTCTAAGTTGGTCATCACCAATGATAAGAAATCAGATTCAATTCCTTCGACCTCATGTTGAGGGCAATAGTTTTCCATAATGAGGGTAACAAACTGCTCCCATGACATGTTGTAGAGCGGGATCTTCCCAGCAGCTTGAATGAGAGACCTCCACCAAGCTAGTGCCTCTCCTTTGAATGATTGGGATACATACTTTACTACATCCCTTTTAGCACAACCGCTGATGTCCACCACCGTGTCCATTTCATCCAACCAGATCATACAATCTACTGCTCCTTTCTCCCCAGTGAAATCTCGGGGTTTACAGGAAACAAAGTACTTATAGGTACAAGACTTGGTACATGGTTCATTATCGAACGCTATCTTCTTGGATGGAACACTGTGTTCATTTGATGAATGTCGATCATCATACTTCTTTGGCCCTTCATTCTTAGAGGGCGGCTTGTTATGAGGCTCTGAATGAGTTTTAGGGACAGACTTAGAGTGGGGTATGGATGAGGCTCGACTATGCGTCCCACTATACTCCTTAAATTGTTCTTCTACAGCTTTAGATACAGCTGTGTCAATTAGTGAACGAAGCTCTCCTTTGGTTATATTAATCCGATCATTATCATCGCGGTTTTCCAAAGGATGACTGTTTATCTCGTCAGAGTCAGCCATGTAGTCTTAGTTGCTACAAAAAGAAGATAAGGGCAAGGTTTATTTAGAAGCCCTTACAGTACTATCGTTCTTAAACGATTTATTAACCATGCTTTTAATACACATTTTAGTTAATTTGTTAAATATAAAAATTGTTCAGGATCTTTATCATAATCCTAAATTATAAGTTAATAATAGCACCAAAGGCCTAGTCACGTAGACAAGTTTAATTTATAAGCCATGATTTCAGAGAATCAAGGCATTAAGGTTTGAATCAAAGTTCATTACCTTTTCTTGACAGGGAGTTGTGGGCTACCACTGTCTTTAGTCTCAGAGGACGTTAATCATAGCCCGTGGGCACTTCATCCATAAGGGATGATTATATAAATAAGGGGATTTAGAATAACCCAATTAAAAATGACTTATGTGATTTTCATCGTATCACACTTTGTTGATCATGTTAATATGCTTTCAGATGTTTAACAAAAGTTTGAATCTCTTAAATAGGTTCTACCATCTTGTCCATGTCTATAATGACATTTAGGCTAGGTTTTACTCTTTAGATTCTTTTTAATAATTAACGCAGAACAGTCCTTAATTGGAATGTTGGCGAGGATCTGAATCTAATTGTGGAACTCCCATCTTGGCCCTGCCTTAAAATGACACATGAGCTAGGTCTTGTCCTTATCAGATTTTGCCATTTTATTATAATGGTAGATCTTATAATATAGGAATGATGTTTTAAACATAATCGTTCCTTTAAAATTTAAACAAGTATATGGTTGCCCTAAACGGGACTTCTAATAAAATAAAAAAAATGACTTGCCCATGCAAAGGCTAATCATAAAGATAATCAAGGGAGTAATTAAAAGACAATGAAACAAATTGGAATTTGTCCTATGTTCTTGTCTAGACTCAAGAATGTGCAACTGTGTAGCTGAGATTAAACGCAAAAGGCTAGCGTTTAATTCACTCAGTGTTGGCTCTGATACCAACCTGTCACACCCCGACTTTCCACGTGTCACCGGTGGGGAGTATCGTGACGTGGTTGGCAACATAATAGTCAAACAACACAATTATATAAATGCATAGCGGAAGCAATTTAAAAGATATAATACAACCGAATTTATTATTGTAATCTAAATGTCACAATATTCGGAAGTTTATCCATAGACGGATCGAAAATAAAATAGAAACAATAGTTCAACAGACTTTGACATCTAGAGCTTGCGAGACTTGAGTAATGATGCCTGGAGTAGCCAGCCTATTTCGTCTAGCACCTGCACTTAACCTTTTTGGAAAATACGTCAGTTTACACTGGTAAATACAACTCAACTGACTCGTTTTGAAAAGAGTTTGTAAATTGATTTGAATGCACTTCGGCACAAAAATATCTTTATAACTTGGGACAATTATTTGTATATAATCTTGTATACAGTTTTACTCATTTTCCGTCCATTAGCACCGGTTAGAAGAGCCGGTTTAAGTTAACTGACACGCCACAGGTATAGTGCCCACAAGGTTGATTCCTTTAGTGGATTACCAGTTTTTACATAATGCATCTGTCAGGTGTACGCCTACACCCCGTGCTTAGGTCGTGGTCATTTCGTAAAATGATGCCAAGGATATCCGGGACATGGTCATTTAACCCCCAAGGGCCATACATCAAATAATACAGAATAAAGCGGGTTATGTAAATACATTAATCACAATTCGATTTAAATGACTACATACCCGACCAAGCGGTACTTTTATAGTACCGTACCCCAAGCCCGTATAGGGAAAATAAGTTAAGAGTATTTACCTGAGAAAAGTATCAATCAAATACAGCAAAATGCAAGTACTTTTACTGGGCTCCTAATCTGGAACGAAGGTTTATAATAACCTATTAGATTTCTAACGGGTCCTTAATTTAGCCTTAGCTTAGACCGGTTAGTTTCAATGATACGGTTCGTACGCACTATTAAGCGAAGACCGGATAGAATGTGATTTAGACCCAACAAGTTTGGAGACTTGTTTAATATGGGTATTTCATACACACTCTGGATTTTGAGATAAAACCGATAAGGTTTGGTCCGTTTAGGCTAGTTTATGTAAACTAGTTACATAAACCGAACCGAACGCGTAATAAGCGTAACGGGTATTCATATGAGCCATTTACAGGGTTTCTAAGTTAATATGCTTCATATATGTTGTGACATCAGTAAGTTGTCTTTCATTATGCCCGTAACGAGTTTAAACACAAACTATGCCCCTTAGGGGTAGTTTGGTCATTTCACATAAGCCGAAAAGCTCAAAACTGAAGTCTGAGTTTCACAACCTTTGCTTACTGTTAAAATATTATAATTTGCCTCAAATATCAGTAGGTATCACCCTTGGTATGTTTAAAATAGTTTTAGTACATACTATGCGTTAAAAACGCTTAAAAAGGCGATTAGAAGCCGTTTCCGGGTTCGATACTTAAATCTGATATTTTTATATCTCCAGAAGGCTTAAAATAATTTATTTATCATATGTGATCAGTAGCAAAAGGTTTGGAGTCGTTTAGATATGTAAAACTCATTTTATAGCTCGTTAGGGCAAAACCGACAATTACCGGATTAAGCCTACGACTATAAGTTATGCTCATCCTAAAATTTATTAAAAATCTTTAAAAATCCCAAAATAATATATTACATCAGTGGGTAAAAGATTTGATATCAAAAAGTAGGCTTAACTAGGCTATACGCTAATTACGCCGTTTTATTAACAGAAGGCTTTAATTTTACGCTAACGAGCATAACTCTTATTCTACACCTCAAACTGATGTCAAACTTTGCATACAAGTCTATATATCAGTGATTAAGGTTTCTATTCTTTTACATTTTCAAAAATCACGTTTTAAGGTGAAAAGGGCAAAATGGTCAACATATGAGCAATTAACGGAATCATGCGTATTAATCGGTTAACTAATGAACCATAATGTATAATCACAGAGGGTTATACTAGCATGTAACCTGGTCCAAATAAGTCTCTTAGGTATTTCTAAATCATACCAAAACGGGTCAGAACTGAAAGTCAAAGTATAAGTCAAACTATGCGACTTTCGGTTCCGAACCGGGTCTAAACAGGAAATTGTCGGGTTGAACATGTTTGGACATGTTCTTTCACTTATTACCAAGTTATAATAATGATCAAACAGGTTGTATATGATCTACATTGCTAATTATGCATAAATTGTAATTTAAGTATCCTGTTGACTTTTTCTTTGCAAGTTTGACCCGACTTTTGACCTGGTTAGAGTGGTAATCAGGGGGAACCCTTTTGAGGGTTTATTACCCACATAATTACCAACTTATAACTACTTTTAATTGGAGATATGACTAAGCCATTTTTGACTAATCTCGAAGTCAAACCGTAATTACGATGGTTTGACTTTTAGCTAAATAACTAAGCTAAACATTATTAAAGAAGGTTAAGCAAACTTACAAAGGTCCTAAGCTTGATTAGTGATCACTTGAGAGCAGGCTTGAGCTCCAGGAATGATCAGGAAACTTGAAGGAAGGTGTGAAGAATGAGTTGCAAGTTCATGGCCTTTTATAGTGTTTAATCCACCATAAGAAGTTGACACTTGGGTCTACAACTCTCCACAACTCATCAACACATGTTGCTAGTGCTTAGGGGGTGTCTAGGGGTCAAGAGAAATGTGGAAAATCGGATGAGATCGATCAGATTGCACTCAGCAGGCCAAAAACTCAAAGAAATCGAAGCTGGGCACCCCTAGCGTGACGCTAGGCCCCCCTCGCGTCGCGCTAGGCCCCTTCTGCACCAAATCCATATTTTAGATTTTTGCGATTTGATCCTTGGCTCTTCAAAACTCGATTAGGCACTTGTTTATTGCATTATGAACCCTCACAATTGATCTATAAGGGCTTTAAAACATATACCCACTTTGTTAAGTCCCCGGTTAACTTTATTGTTACCCGAAAAGTCCTAACTTTCAACGTTTACGCTTTAACCCCTCGTACATGAATTTGATCATAACTTTCTCATACGATAACGAAACTTTATGAAATTTTAATCGTGCATTCTAGTGAGCATAATTAACCGTTACAAAGCTTCGGGTTTGTCAAAAGGTCACTCAGAGGTATAACTTAAACATGTTGACACATTTAACCCCTGTAGTTTGTAATCTCTCACTTTTAGCTTCACATGATCCACGATTTATTCGTTTGACATTATAAACATCATGTAGGGTTAATGTACAATATATTTATTCACTTTTGACATTTAGAATACATATATTCACATACTTTCCATGTTTGTCACTTTAGTCCTTCTATAATATTTCTTTCACACGTTTAAACATTTGACACGTATCTACACATTATAGGACGTGAATTTTCGAGGTGTTACACTTTGCCATGAAACTAAGAAATCACCTAGAAACTGGCACTATCCTGATGTCCTTGTAGTGTTACATCCAGCAAAGTCACTGTCTGAAAAGCCTGAAAGCTTGATATTCCCATTAGCTGGATACCAGATACCAAGTGTGGGAGCACCTTTTATGTATCTGAATATCCTTTTTACAGCAATGAGATTTGATTTTCTGGGAGCTGATTGACTTCTTGCACAGACACATGTTGCAAACATGATGTCTGGTCTAGATGCAGTTAGGTACAATAAAGACCTAATCATGCTTCTATATAAAGTTTGGTCTATCAGCTCATCCTTTTCATCAGACATGACAAGCTTATTTGTTGCCATGGGTGTGCTGCATGGTTTACAATCATTCATATCAAATTTTGTCAAAAGTTCTTTAGCATATTTGCTTTGATGAATGAAAGTTCCATTTTGCATTTGCTGAACTTGGAGACCAAGAAAGCATTGCAGCTCACCCATTGCACTCATTTCAAACTCAGCTGTCATGAGTTCTCTAAACTCTTCACACATTGTGTTACATGTGCTTCCAAAAATAATGTCATCCACATAAATCTGGACAATCATTAAATCCTTCCCTCTCCATTTTAGAAACAGTGTTTTATCAATGGTACCTCTTTTGAAACCATTTGAGAGTAGGAAGTTGGAAAGAGTTTCATACCAGGCCCTTGGTGCTTGTTTCAGGCCATACAAGGCTTTGTTTAGCCTGTAGACATGATCTGGATAAAATGGATCCTCAAAACCTGGAGGTTGACAAACATACACCTCTTCTTGAATTGCACCATAGAGGAAAGCACTTTTGATATCCATTTGAAATACCTTCATGTTGTGGTTGACAGCAAAGGCCAGGAACAGTCTAATGGCTTCCAATCTTGCAACAGGGGCGAATGTTTCATCATAATCAATCCCCTCTTCCTGTCTGTAACCTTGAACCACAAGCCTGGCTTTATTCTTGACAACAATGCCCCTTTCATCAGTTTTGTTCTTGAAGACCCACTTTGTGCCAATGGGACTAACCTCTTCTGGTAGTGGTACAAGCTCCCATACTTGTTGTCTTTTGAACTGTTGGAGCTCCTCTTGCATGGCTTCTACCCAGTTGTTGTCTTTCAGTGCCTCTTGGTACTTGACTGACTGATGAAGTGATAGAAAACCAGCAAAAAGACAAATGTTTTGGGTTTGGTTTCTTGTGAGCACCCCTTCATTGATGTTGCCAATGATTTGATCAGGTGGATGAGATCTCAAGTAGATTAAATCTCCTTGGTATGGGATGATGGCATTTGTTGGTGAAGGCTGCAAATGTGTATCATCTGAGCTAACCACTGCTGGGGACTTTGATGATCCAGCAGTGGCTTCAAAAGGTGGTGGAATAGGAGGTTATGAAGTGGGCACATGCTGACTTTTATCCACTGTTTGGGGATTTTTGTCAGCAGTGTTTGAGGATGTGGAAGCAGTGGTTGATGGGCTACTTTGGTCAACAACTGTTGAGGTAGCAGTGGTTGAGCTTTGACAGCTGTTTTGAACATCAGATGCTCTTCCTATTTTAGCAGACCTTTGAGGGATGATGATTTCATACCCATAGTCTGGTGGTGAATCCACTGATGGACCTGCACTGTTAGTCTTGACAGCAGTATTTTCAAAAGTGAATTTATCAAGATCAAACAGATCTGCAGGATTTGCTAGAATTTTCATTGATGAAAGTTCATTGAACTTTACATTCAAAGTCTCCTCCACTACCTTGGTCCGTGTATTAAACACTTTGTAGGCCTTGGCAGTGGTTGAGTATCCCAGATGATAACCACAATCAATTTTGGCTGCAAATTTTGAAATGGAATCTTTTAAGTTCAAAATAAAGCATGGGCAGCCAAAAACCTTGAAATATGAGATCAGTGGTTTGATTTTATACAGAATTTCATAAGCAGTCTTTTTGTGCCTGGGGTTTATTAAAACTCTGTTCTAGACATAGCAAGCAGTGTTTACTGCCTCTGCCAAGAAAGTTAATGGCAAACCTGAATCAGCAAGCATGGTTCTGGCAGCCTCAATCAAAGTTCTGTTCTTCCTTTCCACTACCCCATTCTGCTCTGGTGTTCTAGGGATACTGTACTGCCTTACAATCCCTTTCTTCACACAGAAGGCATCCAACTCCTTATTTTTGAATTCTGTGCCATTGTCACTCCTGAAGACTTTTACTGGAAGGTCAAATTGCTTTTCAACCTGTATCACAAAGTCTTGCAAGATGCCTGCAGTCTCATCTTTTGAGTGTAAAAAGAAAGTCCATGTAAACCTAGAAAAGTCATCAACAATAACCAAACAAAATCTTTTCTTCTTAAGGCTCATGACTTGAACTGGGCCAAACAAATCCATGTGTAGCATTTGCAAACACTGGGTTGTTTTGGACTCTTCAATGGACTTATGTGAACTTTTATGCTGTTTTCCTTTTAAACAGGAAATGCAATGTTCAGAACATGAAAACAATTTTTGTGGTAGGCCTCTCACCAAACCATTTTTTGAAATTTCAGTGATTGTCTTAAGATTTGTGTGCCCCAGCCTTCTGTGCCAAAGTTCTGTCTCTTTGTTAGAGGCAGCTGAGAACAGACAGGCATCAGCTCTGGGACACTCTTTTGACATATCAACAACATAAACATTGCCACTTCTTTGAGCAACAAGTTTAGTTTGACCAGTTTTGATTATTGCTTCAATCTTCCTGACCATTTCTGGTCCAACAATCCTACAACAATCTTTTGTGAAGAATGACCCAAACCCTTTGTCACTCATTTGGGACACACTCAGAAGGTTGAATTTTAGATTGTCTATCAGATTGATATTTTCAAATTTTACATTACCAGACTACACTGTACCAGACCCCAGAACTTTCCCTTTACTATTATTCCCAAAGGATATATCACCCCCTCCATGGATTTTAAAGTCTTTGAGGAGGGCTTTACATCCTGTCATGTGCCTGGAGCCTCCACTATCTACATACCAAAGACTATCAAAGCATGCAGAAGCTCCCTTGGCAGCAGCCATCATTGCACAATCACATTGATGATTTTCTTCATCATCAGCTCTTTCTTCTTTCTCACCTGCTTTCTCAATTTTCTCTTCTTCTTTGTCCTCTTTGGACCATGGGTCTGTCAGTGGTTCAATCAGGGTTTCTGAATTTTCTCCCAGCAACAATTCACCAGCAACTGCATTAACAACTGCTTCAGTCACTTCATCCACTGTTTCATCACTTAGTTGTTCACCTTCAGTTTCAATCCCCTCTAGTATTGACTCTAATGCCATCAAACAAAATTCATCATTAGAAGGTTCATTAGAAGCATAGAGTGCAAAATTTTCATCACTAAGCTCATCAGGCATGCTGCTCCAGTCAACAAAGCCTTGAGTGAAAAAACTTTGCTGATCTGGTTGTACCACTGCTGGAGCAGCAGTTTGAGGTGCAACAGTTTGCACCTGTGCCTGGGGGACAGGGGTTTGCACGTACTGAATTTGGGGAACAGTAGTTTGGACATAGTGCACTGGCACAGGGGCAGCAGCATAATGTGCAGCATTAACATGAGCTGCAGGGGTATATTGGGCATAGTGCACAGTGCCTTGATTTTGAGGTCTAGGATTTGAGCTAGGATGAGTGATTATAGGACCAGTAGATTGACTCCTACATTCCCTAGCAAAATGTCCCAACCTATTACACTTGTAACACTTGATTTTCGATTTATCCAACCCAACCCTTAGATTCCCATGTAAACCTGGGAATTTCCGCCCTGTTCTTTTGTAGAATTTGCTAGTTCTAACACTGAGCAAAGCCAATTGGTGCAGGATGTCCATTTCCTCTAAGTCAGTGGGATCAAAATGTTGTAAATCATTGAGTTCAAAGCACAGATTATCTGACATCTGGTTTTCAGTGTTTGCAGTGAAAGCATAATTTGCAGAGTGAGAATCAGGGTTGGTAAAGTTACCACCAGCTGTTATATCAATGAAATGATCAAAACCCTGTTCCTTACTGCTGCCACCAGATTCTTCCTGACCCAGAAGAGCTGTGCTACCGAATGAGTAATCATCAGTGGCTTTTCCAGACTCTTGCAACTTCTTTTTCTGGTTCAACTCCCTTTCATAAGTCAGGAGTCTACCATGAAGTTGGGTCAGGGTCAGATCTTTGAACTCAACAGAGTTTCTAGTCACAAATGCAATTGTGTCCCATTTATCAGGTAGCGACCTAAGAAACCTGCTATTTTGGGTTGATTTTGGAAATTCAACCTTAACAAGCCTTAGCTCACTGATGAGACAACTGAACCGTTCAAATTGTTGGGTCAATGATTCACCCTTAATGTGACAAAAGGTTTCATACTGCTGATTCAGAATTTCCCTATTGTTTTCAATAACTTCTTCGGTACCCCCAAACTGTTCCTTCAAAGCCTCCCATAGCTCTTTGGCGCTGTTACAATGTAACAGTCCAGCATAGATCTCATTTGGTAATGCAGATGCTTTGATGCTAAATGCTTTGGCATCCAGTTCGAATTTTTGAAAATCAGTTTCAGTATAGTTTTCATAAGGTTTTGGTACGAACTTCTTTGGATCCTCGGCACTTGGCACTGTAGGAACATGGGGACCAAAAACAACAGACCTCCAACATCCAGTGTTCTGTTGAGCAAGGATGTGACCCATCCTTCGCTCCCAGATGTTGTATTCATTTCTTTTAAGCATGGGTGGTTTAAAAAGCGAGCCAATGTTATTCTTATCATCTTGAGATTGTGACGTCATCCTGGTTGTTTTACAGACACTGATTTAATGGTGATTAAACCTTGCTCTGTTTTTCAACACAAACGAACAAACTATCGATATCAACGATTTTGAGCTGAACTATTTATGTCAAAATGATTGTTAAATCAAATTTGACTGTCCAGGCTCTGATACCAATTGTTGGATCTGAGTTTAGTTTTGATTGTATTTTCTGTTTGAATTAAAGTGGAAATGGATGAGTTGTGCAGCGGAATTAATATGGTAACAAACTTTGCATACAATCAAACGAGAGTATTGCTTTGATCAAGACATTTTCAACAAGGAACCGAATGATTGAATTTAATTTCAACAACGATTACAAGATAATGCTTGAATACAAACTCCCCCTCAGCCAGAGCTCAGCGTTTGTTCGTGCAGGAAAACAAGTTTGCGAATAGCTAATAGAACAGTACAGAGCACTGTTCTATTTATAGGCACTAGCAAACCACTGAGCATCTTAGCTGACGTCACCATGAAAGTGACATCTAACCTCCTAACAAAATCTAACCTCTGATCTATACAAACACTGCTATACTAACTACTGCTATTACATTTTATTACATAAAAGACACTTAAACAGTTGCTGCATCCTTCCACTCCTGTGAACCCAGCAATGCTTGTCCGGATCAGCAGTACTTGACTCAAGACAGTAGATTGAGCAGCAGAGTTTTAGTCTTCTATAAGTCTTTACAAGAGCAGCAGATTTGACGGTCAGTGGCTTGTACGATCAGTAGATAGGAGGTCAGCAGATGTTGAAACCACTTTCAAGGGGAGAGACTTGTATGTAACATCTGCTTATTCTGGATCCACTGCTCTGACCCAGTTTTGGCTTTAATTATCTGTTCCTCTGGTAGGGTTCAATCCCAACACTACACATACTTGATAAAGTGTTTTTAAGTAAAGAATATTTTGATAAAAAAAAAGTAATAATACTGCTTCTAGCCTCATACGTGTCCGGAATGTGATGAAGAAACATGTGTAAAGTTAACATTCTTTGACTTACAAACCTGATATGCATAAAGTTTTCTTAAGTTAAAGTTAACTGATGAAATAATAAAGCATAAAGTGTCTAAATTATGCATATAGCATTGTTAAAGGCTAAACGACACTGATCGCATCTAAAGCTAACACCAGTGTTTAAAGTTAACACAAAGTCTCACAACAGAGTCTAAAGTTAACGTTGTAGTCATAAAAGCGTCTAAATTGACATCATGCCCAAGGATAAAGGGTCGGTGCCTTTGTGGCTTGTCAGTGGTTGTACAACTACATATAGTATAGTTATGTTACAGTTTATAGTAAAGTGTCATATTATGTAATGTTATGTGATGTGATAATGTGCCTCATGTGTATGTTGTGATTGTTATTTGATATAGTTGCCTCGTTAGACTAGACCTCACACTCATCGTAGCTGAGTTTAGTATGCACATCAAGTTAAACTATAGGCCAGCTTGGGAGCTTGTGGATGTCTGGGCATTGTTTGAAGGCTTATTTTCCCCCATCCTAGACTTGCATCCTAGTTATGTTTTGTTTGTTTCAAACAATTATGTTTTTTTTAACTTTTGGGCATGTAATTTTCATTGTTGATACTGGTTGTACGAATGTTGTTTTCCACTGCTTATGGTTGAAATGATGGTTAAAAATACTAATTTCTAATGAGCAATTCCAACAAATGAGACCCCTGAGTTTAGGGAGTTTCAATTTTATGGTGAGTAGTTAAACTTCAAGATAAACAAAATCCCATAAGATCATTGATCATACTTTTAATACTATTCTAGTATTCACATACGAGATACATATAGCACATTCATCCAATGTATGTGTTGTATGTGCTTAAGATCAATGGTTCAGTGAAGATGGGAACAAAGTTGAAAATTGAAAACCAAACTGATGAAACACATGTTAACACCAGGGTTAATCTGTGGGGTTATTTCTTCTGTGGGTTCAACCTCTTTTCCTACTCCTGAAACGGCCTGGTTCCTTCAAAACAGCAACACCGTTAGTCTCGTTAAGAGGGGAATATGGGGGTTTCCCTCTTAACCAGGCTCCGGCGTGAGAATAAGTACTGTTCTTAGGGGGAGTAAACAGTGTGTGTTAAGTGTGAGAGTATAGAGGGCAAGATGAGCAACCTGGATGGTGAAGGGTCCTATTTATAGCCGGAGGGTGAAGAAGGGAGGGAGCAGCGGTGCCAGCTGTAGACGCGCGCCAGCTCTGAATGTGCTGCTCGTTTTGGAGCAGGTGCAGAAGATTTTTTGCAGAAGATTTTTGGAGCTTTTTTGCAAAAGATTTTTGAAGCTTCTGGTATTCGTTTTATCTTCTTCTAACTTGTCTTACATTTTTTGCTTGTTTGTCCTCCTTTGCTCTGAATGTGCTGCTCGTTTTGGAGCAGGTGCCAAAACAGCCAAGAGTGGACACAAGATTGACATTTCCAAGATTACTCCTCCAGAATCTCCGCCGTCGAGGACATTTGGGTTGTCTCCCCCTCATGATACTCCTGTCGGGAAGAAAAAAGATGTGAATGCTGAGCAGGTTGGAGAAGGTGGTGGTAATACGGGTGGTGATGCGGGCGGTGTTGCTGGTGATGACCGTGGTAAGAATGTTGAAGTTGAAGTGGAGGTAAGTGAGACTACTCCTCATCAAACGGTGTATACAAAACGCCCACCGGGTGATGGTGGTGGTGCAACCTCAGGTGCTGTCCGCAGCCCCCAGTTTGAAAAAGTGCATGCTGGTTCTTTTGATACGACGAATCCTGCTTGTGATGATCTTCCGCATGCCCCTCGTTGGCACTTAACTCAGGGCTCCCGGATGAACGACCTTGACAATTGCCATGTGTTTTTCTCTCTGTCCCTCCCCCTAGCTGAAAGGTTATTTCAGAAGAGGCGCCGTCGGTTAGAACTCTTAGATGATCATGTTCAAGCCGGAGTTAACTTCTGGTCCACTTCACAGGAAATTGTCCGTGAGTGGAAGCTGATGGGGGAAGACACTCTCGAATTTGAAAATGAGAAGAAACTATTTGCGGAAGAGAGAGAAATTCAACTCTGAGAAGAAGGGGTTGGTATGGAGATTAGCTGATGCGGAGGAGAAACTAGCCCAAGAGAAGCAAATCAACGCCGATAAGCAGAAGAACTGGGAAGCTGCGTGCGAGCGTACCAATGCAGAGCTGAAAAGTCAACGTGACACGGTTGTTCGTTTGTCTGGTGAAAAGACGGAGCTTGCTGAGGAAGCTCAAAGGGCGCGTGTTGCGTTTGAAGAGAAGGAAAAAGAGTATATTGCGCGTATTGCTAAACTGGAGGACCTTGCTAGGCAGTATGAGACTGCTGATCGTCTTCTTCAAGAGAAGACTGTTGAATGCAAGGCCTCTGAACTCCTTGCTGAGGAAGCGTCCGCTGATTGCAAGTGGTTGCTTTCGCGCGCGGTGCCTCTGGTAACTTCTTTTTCTTTACTTTGTGACTTTCGTGAACTGTTTCTCTTACTTGTGTGTTTCTCGTAGATTGCTGATCGCATCGTGAACTCCCATGAGCTTGCCAATTATAAGTTTGAGTTGGGGCAAGCTGGTTACAATAGCGGGCGTAAGGATGGTTATATCGAGGGCAGAGTTGCGGTTGTTAATAAGGAGAAGGAGCATCGCTTTGAGTTATGAAAGGAAGATTGTAGCGCTGCCTATGCCGCGAAAAGACAAGAGTTTTCGTCTTTGGAGTTTGCTGTGGCTAAAGCTGCGAAAAAGTTGGCTCGAAGATCCGATGGTGTCGTGTTGCTAAAAAAGCGCTTGGCGACGAAGGTGGTGCAGCTGGAGGTGCTGGGCCCAGTCATCCCGAATGAGGGATTCCGGCCTACGCGCCGCGTATGACCTTGGTTGGTCTTGTACTTGACAATTGGATGAACAATTTTAACTTTTTTGTTATGCTTGTGGATATTTGGCTATGCTTTGACATTTGTTATGTTGATAGTTGTTTGTTTTTATGCGAATTTTGTTATCGTCATGATATGTGCATGTATAATTACTTTGATTCAGGTATCACGAATGAATGATGGCGCTGACAGGTTGTGTTGTGTTTATGACAACGTTTTATTCTGTCGTTTTCGTGCGCAGGTTGGATCGTGGGTACGAAGTGATCGAGTTACAGGTTATTGTGTAGACCCAGCTGTTTTCAGCCTTGGGGGTGCTTACAATGTTTGTTTGTCCTGTGTTCGATGCTTTCGTGTTTATGTGGGCATGAAGTATTTGTTTGGCGTTTGTTAGGCTTTAGTTGTGTATCTGACCCGGCTGTGCACTTGTTTGTGACAGGCCTTGGAGGTTTACAACATTTCCTAATGGTCGAGCCATTGATGTTTTCGTGTATGCCCAAAGTAATATATGCAGTTGTGACAGGAAATTTGCATGATAGGAAAAAATAGCCAAACACTTCTTGTATTACTATAAATGTGTTGGCGATTCAGCCGTTGTAGTTACATAAGCTTTCTACAGGTAACACTTTCTCAGCTGTTGAGCGTTCCAAGTTCGTGGGACCTCTTTGTTGTCGATGGTGCGTAGCTTGTAGGCTCCCTTTCCGAGTACTGTGTCGATAACGTACGGGCCTTCCCACTTGGGAGCCAAGTACTGTGCAGACTCAGACTTTAGAGTTGTAATATTTTTCCAGCTTCGCTTTGTACTTGGCTTCATTGATTGCCGCCATTTCTCTCCTTTCTTCTAGGAGGTCAAGGTCGATCCTCCTCTCTTCTTCATTGTTGATCATGTTCATTGAGAGCATTCGAGGTGACGGCAGTCCTATCTCTGCTGGTATTACTGCCTCTGACCCATAAACCAAGCTAAACGGTGTTTCTCCGTTGCTTGTTTTGGGCATCGTCATGTGTGCCCACAAGATGCTGGGCAGTTCGTCCACCCAACCTCTTCTTTTCTCTCCTAACCTTGCCTTGATTCCATCGACGATACTCTTGTTGACGGCTTCAACTTGACCATTCCCCTGCGGGTGCGCGACCGAGGAGAAGGTATGCTCGATGTGTAGTTCTTTAAACCACTGTTGAAGATTGTCTTCGGCAAAGTTGGTTCCGTTGTCAGTGATGATCTTGAGGGGTAATCCAAAGCGACATATGATTTGTTCCCAAATGAATTTTTTGACAACGGTGGCTGTGGTTGATGCGAGGGCCTTTGCCTCTACCCATTTGGTGAAATAGTCGACTGCGACTATTTGAATTTGACAGCTCCTGGGGCTTCGGGAAAAGGTCCGACCATGTCTATTCCCCATTGTTGAAAGGGTCACGCTGTGGTAACTGGTACCAACTCATTCTTGGGGCGCATTGTTTTGGGGGCATGTCTTTGACATCCACTGCATTTCCTCAATTCTTTGACCGCATCCAAATGCATTCCGGGCCAGTAATATCCCGCATTCATGACCTTTGCTACCACCATTATTGGTCCGGCATGTATACCACAGATTCCCTCGTGCACTTCTCTGATCAAATAGCTTGCGTCGTCGGGATCAACACATCTTAACAAAGGCCCGAGTTATGATTTTCTATACAAAATCCCATCAGCCATCTGATAATGTTCGGATTTGTACTGGATTTTCCTCGCTTCTGCCTTGTTCTCCGGGAGTATTCCAGATTGGAGGTACGCGATTATCGGAGTCATCCAAGACGTTGTCCCTAGTTGAACGACGCTTACTTCTCGCAGTGGCACTGACGGGTTGCTTAAAACCTCTATGCGTACATCCTTTGCTAGGTGTTGGAAGCTTGTAGAGGCGAGTTTACTCAGCGCGTCTGCTGGTTTATTCTCGCTTCTATTAATGTGGTGCATTTTGTAGGAATAGAAGGTTTGTAGCAGCGTCTTTGCTTGACTCAGGTAAAGTGCCATTGTATCTCCCTTGGCTTCATATTGCCTGTTTATTTGTCCGGCCACTAACATGGAATCCACATGCGCTTCGATGTGTCGCACTCCCATTTTGATTGCCAACCTTAAACCAGCGAGGAAATCTTCGTATTCAGCTTCGTTGTTTGTACTTTTAAAATCCAGGCGTATGGCATAGGTGAATTCATGTTTGTCAGGGCTCACCAGCCGGAGCCCAGCACCTGCGCCATCTTCATTAGACGCGCCGTCTGTGTATAACAGCCATGTTCTTCTACTTGTTGCCTTTCGGCTTTTTCCATCGCCTTACATTCTCGATCTTTGTCATCTGGTACCTCTGTCATGAAGTCTGCAAGTACTTGACCTTTGATCGCCGGTCTTGGCCTGAACACGACATTATGACCCCCGAGCTCTATCGCCCATTTTGCTAGTCTCCCTGAAATCTCTGGCCTTGTGAGTATGTTACCAATATTGTAGTTTGTTAGCACGTGAATGACGTGGTTGGCAAAGTACCTGCGCAGCCGTCTTGATGCATGGATCAGTGCGAGTACTAATTTTTCCATGATTGCGTACCGGGTTTCTGGGTCAGTCAGAGTTTGTGACACATAATAGACTGGCGTTTGGACACCCTGTCGATCAACAAGTAACACTGCTCCTACTGCTCTGTCGGAGGCTGATAAGTGTAGCACCAGAGGCTCGCCCATGACTGGTGCAGTTAATGTTGGCAGCTTGATGAGGCAGTCTTTCATTTCACGGAATGCGCTACCGGCTTCCGGAGTCCACTGAAATTGGCTCTTCTTCATGCAGTTTCGGAGAGTCTTTATGAACAGAAAAGATTTGGCTGCGTGATTGGCCAGGAAACGGTTAAGTGCTGCCAACCGTCCTGCCAATTTTTGCATTTCCTTGATCATCGAGGGTGACGGCATGCGTTCAATTGCTTGTATCTTATCAGGGTTCACCTTGAAGCCATCCTTCGTGACAATGAAACCCAGGAATGTCCCCTCTTCCATGCCGAAAGAGCATTTCGCTGGGTTTAACTTGATACTGACTCCGCGCAAGGTGTAGAACGTCTTTTGGATGTTCAGCAACATTGTACTCTCCTCTTTGCTCATAATCACTAGATCGTCCATATATACCTCGATGTATTTGCCGATGGCATCGTGGAAAGTTTCATTCATGAGCCTCTGATAAGTCGCGCCCGCATTCTTTAAACCGAAAGGCATTTTGGTGTAGCAGTATAGCCCTGTCGGTGTGCGGAACGCGGTCTTGTCTTCATCCTGCACAGCCATCTGTACCTGGTGGTACCCCTTGTAGCAATCGAGGAAACATTTCCAACGGAATGTGGCAAGTGAATCGATCTTTTCATCAATGTCTGGTAAGGCGTAACAGTCGCGTGGACATGCCTTATTCAGATCCTTGTAGTCTACGCACATTCTCCAGCTACCGTTGTTCTTTTGGACCATCACTGGGCTTGCTACCCACGTTTGATACCTGACCTCCCTGATGATTCCAGCATTTAACAGCTCTATCACCTGTTCTTTCATGGCGTCGTGCTTTATGTCTCCCAAGTGGCGCTTGGCGTGCACTACCGGCTTTGCGTCCTCCAAGACGTTTAATCGATGTTCGGCTATGTGCCGTGGAACACCCACCATGTCTGCCGGTGTCCAAGCGAACACATCCATGTTTTGGAACAACAGTTTCTTTAGCGCAGCGCACGTTAGGTCGGACATTGCGGGCCCTAGGGTAACTGTTTGTTCTGGGTATGCGGTGTTCAATACCCATTTCTCTGCCTCTTGACGTGGTTCTGGTTTTCTTGTCTTTGAAGGTCTTAGTTCATCTGTTGCTAATACTTCTTTGCTTGCATATATGATGGCCACTCCTGTTTCTGTTGGGAATCCCACAGCTGAGTGTGGGCCAGAGCAGATCATGCTGAAGTCACCTTGGGATTCTCTTCCCAGCAGAATATCGTGTCTTGAATGTGCTGGCAGCACCATGAATGTGACTTCTTCTGTTCTTGAGTTTCTTCCGTCTGAGAGCAACACTGGGAATGATATTTGTCCTAGAGGAAAAACGGCTTCGTTGCAGAAACCCGTGAGCGGGTAATCAACTGGTTCTAAGTGCGCCTTATCCTCTTGATCAAATTGATTAAAACACTGTTCATAGATTATATCCGCAGTGCTCCCTGGATCGATGAAAATGTAATCTGTTTGGTAATGCCCTATCACGCCCGAGATGACTATGGGTCGTCTTTCTCGCGGGCCTCCTCTTACAACCGGGAAAACGACTTGTTTCTCACGCCATGAATCGTCCTGCGCGCGCTTGTTGTAGTTTTTCCTTGTCCTTCGTGGACCCCCTTGAACCATGTGGGTTTCTAACTTCCGGAGTTTCTTGTTATCTGGTCCTTCGTCTCTTCTTTGTATTTGACGGTAATCTCGCTTTCCGCCCTTTATCAAATGGGTGAGTTTTCCGTCTCTTAAGGACCTTTCAATTTCTTGCTTTAAACTGAAACAATCGTCGGTCAAATGCCCCGTGTCTTTGTGAAACTCGCAGAAAAGATTCGGGTCTTGGCCCCTTTTGTTGCGCATTTGTAACGGTGGTTTGAACTGGTGGTTCTCGGTTGCCAAAACTTCTGAAGGAGTTTTCGTGAGGGGTGTCCACTGTTTCTCCCTGTTTTCTCGTTTCACTTCTTTCCGGTGAGCTATCTGGTTGATCGTGTGGCGCGCATCCTCTCTTACTGGGCTTCTTTCTCTGTGACCGGATGCCTTCCATGGTTGGCTTCTACCTTTCTTGCTATGCCGGTCGTTATGGCTGTAGCTGCGCTGACGGTGATCATCGCCGGTCAACTGTCTGTCGGACTGGGCGATAGTTTTGGCTGCCTCAATGAAGGTTTCCCAATCTTTGGGTCCTCCGTCTCTGCCTTTTAAACGCTTGATTAAATCATCACACTTGACTGCCCGCATGAAATGTGCGCACATCATATTCTCGCCCACATCACGGATCTCCAAACATTCTTTGTTATATCTTGTAATGAAATCTTCCACGCTCTCGTGGTCTCTGCGCCATATGTTTAAACAATCGGCAGGGTCTCTGGTGTGTCGTCGTTGCTGAGAGAAGTGTGCAAGGAACTTCTCTCGGAGATCGACCCATGACTTGATTTTTCCTGCTGGCAAACTATCAAACCAGACGCGCGCTGCGCCGACGAAGGTTTGAGCGAAGAGATGGCACCAAGTCGGTAAGTTCCATCCGCCTGTTGCTCCAGCACCGTTAAAAACTTGAAGGTGATCGTCTGGGTCTGTCAACCCGTTGTATTTGCCCACGTTGTGTGGCAATTTCGTTTTGTCAATGGCAGCCGTGGCGATTTTTCGAATGAATTTTGAATTCTCAGCCATGTCGTCTGGACGATAGCTCAAAGTGTAATCATGCTCTGCTTTTGGGTCATAACCTGCGCGCTTGCGAGGCTTGTATGCTTCATGCTCTGGTGGCAGCCTGCTGAACACTGTGTTCGTCTCGTCGTCATCTTCAAATTCGTCGTTTATGTTGCGCGGGCCTAAACGACTTTGTATTGGCTTCTTTGGCTGGTGAGAATACTGCACATAATTGCTTTATGTCTCGCCGTACGTATCGCGCATGTCATGCGCGCTTGGCCTTCTGACATGTGGTGGAGGTACTGATTCAGGGCGTAAGTTAAATGCATTGGTCTGTTGAGGCATGGGCGCGCTCAAAGGCCTTTGCGGTGGAGTGACAAATGCTGACTGGTGAGCTTGTGCCTGAAGCAGAGCTTGCTGCGCACTGAATTGTGTGTAAACATGGTTTATAGACGCCACTTGTTCGGCATACCAGGAAGTCAGAGTTTTTCCTTCGGGTAGCCCTAGTAGTGCAGAGAAGTTCAGTTGTGCTTGGTCCGATGGAGCTGAGGGACCAGCTCCATGGCTCTGTGTTTGCACTGGTGGAGGTGTTTGTTGGACTACCTCCGACGGAGGCTGGAAAGTAGCTCCGTTTGTGGTCTGGGTGATGATTCTAGGTGGAGTTTGGAAAGTAGCACCAGTTGTGTTTTGAGTAACAACCCTAGATGTGCTTCCAAAGATATTAGGAAACTCGTTGTTCATCGGCCTTTCTTGGATAATTTCGTTCCTTTGATCTCTTTGGACGTGTACGTTGTCCGAAATGAGTTCAAAAGAAGAAACGTCTCCATCTGCCGGGTGGTTTTGTTCAGCCATTTTGACGAGTGTTTTTTTAAAAGAAAAAGAGATGAGAGTGGTTTTTGCTAGAAGCGGATGGCGCCAATGATGAAACACAGGTTAACACCAGGGTTAATCTGTGGGGTTATTTCTTCTGTGGGTTCAACCTCTTTTCCTACTCGTGAAACGACCTGGTTCCTGCAAAACAGCAACACCGTTAGTCTCGTTAAGAGGGGAATATGGGGGTTTCCCTCTTAACCAGGCTCCGGCGTGAGAATAAGTACTGTTCTGAGGGAGAGTAAACAGTGTGTGTTAAGTGTGAGAGTATAGAGGGCAAGATGAGCAACCTGGATGGTGAATGGTCCTATTTATAGCCGGAGGGTGAAGAAGGGAGGGAGCAGCGGTGCCAGCTGTAGACGCGCGCCAGCTGTCCGACCAAGGGGAATATCCTCTTGGTCTCCTCTGTTGTGGTCAGTGTAGTGGTACACGTGGCGCGCCTGCATTTGCTTATCTTGGAAACGTCGTACTGGCGTTGTCGGACTGCTCCTGGATTCGTTGCAGGCTTACCTGGCGCTCGATGACTGGTGACACGTGTTGTCCTTTATGTCGGATGGAGCATCTTTGGTGTTGCCTTCATATTTTCCAAAAGCTTCTGGAAGCTTCTGGATGGTATCGTTGATGTCAGCGCCACGTAAGATGGAAAAAGTGGTATGGTCCTTGCCATGTGGGCAAGGAATTGGGACCATACCTCTTCACAAACACAACCACAATGGCAAACCCTTTTCATTAGAAGAAGAAAGACACATATATAATATATTCAAAAATCAATCAGGCGCGATTCGTCTCCTTCAATTCTTTGTATTGACTAAATCAACCCATACATTCAACTATGGGCTAGGATGGGTATTATTTTTGTAGTAGATGAGTTAAATTGGGTTAACAAGAATTGTTAAAAGGGTCAAGATGGGTAACTTTAAAAAAAATAACAAAATAACATGTGAGTCAGGATGTGTTTTCTGGGTAAACTAAACCCTAAAAGTCTAAAACTGCGCATTCTTCTTTTTCTCATCTCTCAAGCCCAAATCACCACCATCCTACAACCTCCATTCCACCGCTTCTGCTCTGACCATCGCCGCCAGCCATGAAAAATGAATATTATGTAAGGTTGTGTGTTTATTTTCATTGGCTGGATGTGTGTATGGAAACTGAGGATTTCTAATTGCTCACCGAATTTGTTTTTGGAAAGGAAAATACAAATTCTCATCATTATTTGAGATAGGAATACTGTAAATTAATAATCGTAGTATGGCTAAGACATTGGTCATACTCATGTCGTATTCACACTTTTTTGCTATGTTGCCGTTTTGTCGATGTTTAGTTCAATTATCGTCCACGAATTTCATATGGCATATCGGTGGTACAATGACGGATTAAAATGAGATTATCAGATATTTATAGACTATTAGAAGAATTAGAAAAGTTAGAAAAAAAACTGATGCAGCGATGTTTCCGGTACGGTTTGGTACCGGTTCGATTCGGTACCGGCTGATTTGATGGTACCGGTTCGGTACTGGTACCCAGTACCAAATCAAGTTCATCGTGACGTACAATTCTCAAAAAGCACTGAACCTTTTTTTTATTTTTTAATTCTTTTTGATTTTTTGATTTTTTTGTTTTTTTTTTTATTTTTTAAAATATTTTTTTATTTTTTATTTATTTATATTTTTAGCTTATCATGCCCAAATCCATATTAACAAAAACCCATCTTGACCTAAATTCATCCTAACTCATTTTTTAATAAACTCATTCTAACTCAAACTCATCCTAACCATACCCATCTTAAACATTACCCATAAAAATTTCTCGGGTTCAAGACAAGCATGAAATTAGCTTATACTCAAGCCCATAGCGAAAGCACACATATGATAGGCCGATAGGGTGGGCATATGCCACCGTCCATCTAGCCCAAGTGACTACATATAATTATATTTTTTGTTTGAATGGCCCAACTTCACAAGTGCCAAATGCAAAAAAGAATTATTATTGGATATCCCAGACATTATACCTAGATTACCTTCCATTTTTATGACATTTGTCATCTTTTTTATCTATCAACATTCAACCCTACCTTTGACTTCATTCAATTCTTTTTATTTTATTTTAAAAAAATACTGATAAATAGTTATTAATTTTTTATAAATAAACAAGGGTCGTAATCACCCGCGTGTTACGTCGTTATGTGATCAGAACTCGTTACATGTCGCACACCATAACAACCGATGAATAAATTTCTAAATTTAAACAAAATGATATTTAAATGTGTTAATTTTACTTGTGTTGTAGCTCGGCTCTGAAAATCTAAATTATAAGAAAAGATAAAACAATAAGGTAAATAACAAAGGTAAAGCAAAAGTAAACGTTAAAGAAAAACACAGGAATTCGGTTGGTTTTCATGCACTCGTTATAACAAACGAAAACAAGAAGTTAAAAAATATGTCCAAAAGGATTCTACACGTGTTCAGTTCGTTGCAAAAATTTCAAAGGTTAACAGCGGTTTTTCCATAGCGTTATTGGGTTTTTTTTGGTTAAAAAACTAAACTCAAAATAGCAAAAAAAAAAAAAAAAATAGGTGTAAATTAGCAAAACATTAAACTCAAAAAAAGAAAAAAAAAGCTCAAGTTTATATCAACACTATTCCAATCTTTTAAGGGATGAAATGAGAATCTTTTTAATCGTCACAGACTCAGATATTAGTGTTAAACACGAAATGCATGTTGTGCGTAAGAAGTGGAGGCTGCTGGTGGTGTTGGTAGGGAGGTACGGCGGCAAGTGGTGGTTGTGCCTATTCCGGTGGCGGAGGGGTGGGTGGTAGAGGGGTGGTGGTGCGGAGGTTGGATGGACAGGATTTGGTGTTTTTTTTTTTTTTTTTTTTTTTTAAATTAGGGTTATATGAGACTAATTTATTTGGACTAAAATGTACTTCCTTATGATTTTTATTATTTGTAACATATCTTTCTATTATTGCTTCTTACTTTTTCTACCCAAAACAAATTTCCTATTTCATCTTTTTTCCTAGATAACAAATAACTAACATTTGATAAATTTAGGTTAAATGCAATTAGTGTCGTTCATTGTGCTTATAAATTGAGTATTAAAATTTGAAATCATTGAGATGGCACAGTTCTTTTCTGAACGAGAATTTAATATTCATGATCACAATTATTATTTTCCTGAGGGGCAAATTATTTTTGAACGTGACTCGTTCTTCCCCTTTAGTGTTTTTTATTATCATCCAAATTAAAGAGAAATAAGGCATGGTATTGGCGTTGATTTCTTGAATGCATGCATAATTTTTGTTGTAGAAGTAAATGAACTACTCAATGTTACTAATGAAGATGTAATTGAGCGTTACCAGAAGATGAAAATATGTAATCGAGGTAATTTTATATCAAGGGTTTTTTTTTACATATTTCTCCTTAAGGCTTATTACATATTTACCCAATTATTAAAATCAATTACACATATTTCCTCTTCCTAAACTGTATATATTATATATTCTTTCTTTTATTAAAATTTCTCTTATTGAATTAATATTTTACCCTTAATGAACTTATTAAATGACTATTTACATATTTCCACATTTTAATATGTAATATGTAGACATGTTTTAAAAGCATCTTGAAAGTTCTTAATTTCAAATAATAACGCTATATGTGTCTTCAACAAGGCCCTGCACTTTTTGCGCAAGTTTTTCACACTTAAGAATACACCAATATTCAAGAATACATGAAATTCAAACTGATAATCAACATTCTTTCAACTGTATTAGACATGGGGATATCCTATCTCTAGTATACTCATGACCTATACATGAAATTCAAACTGATAATCAACATTCTTTCAACTGTATTAGACATGGGGATATCCTATCTCTAGTATACTCATGACCTATGACAAGGCGTTCTTACGTTTTTTGAGACCCTAAGCAAACACGAAATGAAGGTCTTTTGTAAAATTATTCCTTCGACATATTTAGTAACAAAACTATACTCCTTTACCTGGAGTTGGGACCAACAATTATATAATACGATCTATGAACTATCAGATGGTAGGATAAGTATGGTATAGAATGGAATATTTGACTTTTTCTGGTCAACATAAGAAGAAATTTCATCTTAAAATTTTTCCATTAGGACCTTAAGTGAAAGTTTTGGAGTATTAGCTGAATACTCGTATGATGAAACTTTTGCAACATATTTACCTAAATAATATAAGTAGTGCATGAAGAGAGAACAAATAATAAAGCGGCATGAATGAAGTGATTTGAGGTTTAATCGGAAGGCGTGCACGACAAAAGTAACGGTAGCAAACATGGAATGATACTCAATACTCAAGTTAAGTAAGAATATGTGAGTATGAATTAGTAGTCTCGTTGCGACAGCGATAGCGATACTGTAACTTAATATTTATGATAAAGAAATGACCATATTCTAATTTTTGTATGATTATGAAAGTAATTAGAAGACATGTTAAGGATAACATATCAAGAATGATTTATGAGTAAAAGTAAGAGTGATCGGTCTATCATGATTAATAAATGTATGAAAGCATTTTACTTAATACAAGAGATAGAAACAAAGATATGATTACGTTGGTTCATAAATAAAGCTCATTCGAATAAGACACGAGTGAATTCGTGCCATAGTATGCATAGTGGATGAAATGAAGGAATGAGCATTCGATAAGTAAAGGGAGTAAGGGGTAGACTTGTAACGCCCCAAAAACCGGAATTGAAATTAATAAAATGTTTTCTTACTTTGCGTTACGAGATAAAATAACTAAGTTACGTAACTTAGTTATTAACATAAAGGTTGGATGGTTGGAAATGAGAGTATTGGGTTCAAATAACCAAAAGCCTAGTTAGAGGGACTAAAAGTGGCATTTGGGACAAACTTTATAAAAAATCAGGTTTTTAATGTGGGGAATATGTATATGTCGACATATACATATACACAGAAAGAAGAAAAAAAATTTCTCCCCACAACCCTCTAAATCAAGGCAACTGGAGAAGGATTTGAAGCTAAAATCAATGCATGAATTAAGATCCTTCACCATCTAACTTTGATAGACATGTGGTAAGTTGTAGAATTCAATTTGGTGGTTTTTCATGAAGTGGGTTATGATCAATCCATGAATTTGTATGAAATTAAGCATGAATATATGTTAGAATGACCATATAGGACATGAATTATGCAAGACTTTAAGTAATTTGATGTTTTGTTATAAAACCCACTTGTAGTGGTAAGGATGGTGATATGAATGAATTATCTATGTTCAATTCTTGTGTAATTTTGATGTATAATGTGGTATATGATGAATTCTTGTTAGATAAATTGAACATGATATGAGTTTACTTGATGTTTAGTGGTGTTGATAAATGAAATCATGAAGTAGGAAGTGAAGCATGATAGACTTGTACATTATGCTTGAATAGTGGTATGCACACCAAGTGTTCGATGAAATATCTAGGTGAAATTGCTAGAAGAGATCGTATGCAAGTAAAGGATGAAAATGTATAACATGAGAATGTCATGTATTTAGTGGTAATGGAACATGGGAAATGTATTTTAGATGGAATACATGTATGATTTTGGGTTGATTATATGATTTGGTAAAAAGTGTGCATTAGAAGGTTATACTCTATGTTGGAGTGGTATAATGTTCACCATATGTCTGACTAATTTCTTAATTGAAATTATGGATTAAATGTACACTAAAAGTGAAGCATATGAGATTCGTAGAAAGGAGCAATATTGGAATGATATTGGTTTTGTTAATATGTGTTATAGTGTTAGTTGTCGAGACATGAAAATGCTAGTATGAATGAGATGTATTACGTATATTTGTGCATGTAAGAAATTATATGTCCGTATATATGTCCTAGAACATGAGTATGAAATGCATGTAGTGTTATTAGTATGGTTAACTTTATCAACGTAAATGTATGGTTATAAGGATGAAAACTTGTATGTTTGATAGTTGACTTTCTGGAAAGTCAACGAAGGTGAGAATAGTATGGTAGGCTTCCCAACATAAATGTAATACTTGAGAACTCATACGGTACATGTTATATCATTATGTGTTGTGTATGATGACATGTAGAATTATACGAGCTTGAAAAAATGTGATTGTTGATCTATACCTTATGTTGTTAAAAATGATTAATGAAAGTCTAATGTAAAGTATGAATTGGAGATGATTGACAATAAGTATAGGTTTGCATGCTAATGAAGAATATGGATGTGGTGAATTGAAAGGATAGGAACCACATTGGCACTGACTCAAGCATGTAAGGCTAACGAGTCAAAATGAGGCGAGGAAGCAAGCACAAACAAGGATGCTTGAGGTAAGTGATTCCCGAACTTAATTTCTTATTATGTAACGAAGTCTTGAAAGTAAGGAGAATGGGAATCATAAAAATGGTGGTAAGTAATGGTAGGATCAAGGTAAGTGAGGTCGTATTGGACCATATGTAGTTTAGTCATGATTGAAAAGCAAAGTTCACTAGTTTAGTAAAGTGTGCACTAGTTCAGTAAAGTGCACACTTCAGTAAAGTGTGCACTGGTTCTGTAAAGTGCATTAGTTCAGTAAATTGTGCACTGGTTCTTCTATAAAGTGCACTAGTTCAGTAAAGTGTGCACTTCTTCAGTAAAGTGCACTAGTTCAGTAAAGTATGCACTACTTCAATAAAGTGTGCACTATTTCAGTAAAGTGTGCACTATTTCAGTAAAATGTGCACCATTTCAGTAATGTGCACTAGTTCAGTAAAGCATGCACTATTTCAATAAAGTGTGCACTATTTTAGTAAAGTGTGCACTATTTCAGTAAAATATGCACAACTTCTGTAAAGTGTGCACTAGTACAATAAAGTGCACTAGTTTAGTAAAGTGTGCACTATTTCAGTAAAATATGCACTATTTTAGTAAAGTGCACTTGTTCGGTAAAGTGTGCACTGCTTCAGTATAGTGTGCACCACTTCAGTAAAGTGTGCACTACTTCATTAATGTGTGCACTAGTTTAGTAAAGCGCACGCTTCGGTATAATGCACGTATTAGTGAGGTGTACATTTCAGTAACGTGTACTCTTTGGTAAAGTGTTGGTATGTCGCAACCCCCGTCCCCTATCAGTCCCGGAAACGGCCGGCCGCGAGACCAGTTTTGGTGGTATCGATGTTTATTATTTTGGCAGCGGAAATTTCATCAGGACCGTAGTTAGGAAATATTTATCAGACTAAATACCACGCTTTGATAATATTAAACATATTGGGATAAAACCCAAGTTTTCATTACAAACATTTTCATAGGGAAAATCCCTATTTTATTGAATAAAACATCTTCTTTTATTTAGGTAACTTTTCTAGCCACGTTTTCCAAGCCTCCAGTGCTGTCCAGTTGGCTTTCACATTTTGTTACCTGAAACGCGTTTAAAAACATTTTGTCAGTGGGAAATACTGGTGAGTGAATCCCAGTTTAATCAAGAAGAGTTTTATCCTTTAACTGTATTGAGAGCTATTACAATGTTTATGTCTACACAATTACTCATTCAGTACTGTCAATCCTGACTGGTGGGTCATATTACACATTGGCTAACTCTTTGTCCAATGGTAACGTGTTCCACATTTTGTATACAAAACCCCAACATACCGGCATTAATTGAAGAACTACAAAGACTCAATCACTGATTAATCGCATTGTAAAACATTTAAGGTTTTGTAAAAACAATTTACAAAAAGGAGATTACTCACATTGCTGTCTTAGACTTCTTTTAAGGGTTTCCTGGTATTTATCTATTAATTACACAAATGTACATATGTTAGTATAATAACCCAATATTTACTTTAGCAATACCCTCCCCGAGACGACATTCCAACGACTACGTCGGGCAGAACCTCGACAGTCATTACGGAACCCTGGATCAATCGGGCAACGTATCTAATACGTAACCGGGGTTATAATACTTACAACAGGGCAGAGCTTCATTAATTAGGGGGGTATTATACCCGAGAATTATGCTTACTATGTGAAATTTCGAGAGAAAGAAAAGATTGTGTGCGAATTCGACTGAAGGCCCGAGCTCCAAATTTATAGGAGCTGATTTTAGTTTTGTCGCGCCCCGCGTAAGATGTAGCTAGGGGCTACGCGGCCCGCGAGGGCAGCTAGGGTAGGCCCTAGCTTGTCCGACTCAGCCCTAGCTTCGACACGCTGCATGACACGTGGCAGCACCGGGTGTCGCCCCGACTTGGAGCTGTCGCGGCCAACGTTGGTCAAGGGGGTGGCTTACGCGCCCCGCGAGAGACCATAAAAATTTGTCTTTATTTTATTTTTAATGATATATCGTATAGTGGGCTCGGTTTTCACATACGGGGTATATTTTAGGACATATAGGGATATTTTAAAATATATTAGGGTGTCAAAAAATATTTTGGAGGGTTCCCCACCTTGTTTTAGAGCTCGTCCTCGAGATCTACTGGAACAGGTGCAGATATTTCCTTTGCATTTCTGATTCAAGTTCCCATGTGTATTCTGGTCCTCTTTTGGAGTCCCATTTTACTTTGACCAGAACTAATCTCTTATGCTTGAGGTTCTTGATTTTTCTGTCTTCAATCTGTAGAGGTTTCTCTACGAACTTTAACTGTTCATTTACCTCTATATCCTTAAGAGGCACTACGAGTGACTCATCAGTTAAGCATTTCTTGAGATTAGATATATGAAATACATCATGTATTCCTGCCATTTCCTCTGGCAGTTTTAGCTGATAGGCTACAGGTCCTATTCTTCTAATAATTTCAAAAGGTCCAATATACCTGGGGCTTAGCTTTCCCCTTTTGATGAATCTTACCACTCCTTTCCAAGGAGAGACTTTTAATAACACTTTATCTCTTACCTGAAATTCCAATGGCTTTCGCATGTTATTAGCATAACTCTTTTGTCGATCACGTGCTGCTTTCAGTCGTTCCTTGACTTGAATGATCTTGTCTGTTGTTTCTTGTACTATCTCAGGTCCAGATAGTTGCTTTTCTCCAATTTCTGCCCAACATACTGGCGTTCGGCACTTTCGTCCATAAAGTGCTTCAAAAGGTGCAGCATTGATACTTGTGTGATAACTGTTATTATAAGAAAATTCTATCAATGGTAAGTGATCGTCCCAATTACCTCCAAAATCAATTACACAAGTTCTAAGCATGTCCTCCAGTGTCTGAATTGTCCTTTCGCTTTGTCCGTCCGTTTGAGGATGATACGCGGTGCTTAGATTTAACTTGGTTCCCATTGCTTTTTGGAAACTTGTCAAAAAATGTGAGGTAAAACGACTATCTCTGTCAGAAACAATTGATAGAGGAATTCCATGTAATGAAACTATTTCATTTACATATAATTTAGCTAATTGTTCCATATTGAAAGTTTCCTTCATTGGTAGGAAATGAGGTGACTTAGTTAGCCTGTCTACAATTACCCAGATTGTATCATTACCTTTTCTTGTTTTGGGTAATTTAGTAACAAAATCCATTGTTATCAATTCCCATTTCCATACAGGCATTTCTAATTGTTGCAACAAACCTGAGGGTTTCTGATGTTCAGCTTTAACTTGTGAACAGGTTAAACATTTTGCAACATATGCTGCTATATCCTTTTTCATTCCTATCCACCAAAAATTCTTCCTTAAGTCCTGATACATCTTATCACTTCCAGGATGCATCGTATACTTAGACTTATGGGCTTCTTCTAATATACGGTGGCGTAGGTTTCCTAATTTAGGTATCCACATTCTTTTCTTATGGAATCTCCAAATTCCATATGTTCCTTGTTCTAATTCCTTAATCATTCCTTTTAACTTTTCAGTATCATCCTTGATTACTGATTCTTGTGCTTTTTTAATCTGTTCATTTAAATCTATTTGCAGATTTAGTTTAAGTGAACGTACTCTTTTTGGCTTTTCATGATACTTTCGACTTAAAGCATCAGCTACTACATTTGCCTTTCCTGCATGGTACTGGATATTACAATCATAATCACTAAGTATCTCCATCCAGCGTCTTTGTCTCATATTCAATTTCTTTTGCCCAAAAACATATCTTAAACTCTTATGGTCGGTGAAAATGGTAAACTTACTACCGTAAAGGTAATGTCTCCAAATTTTAAGGGCAAAAATTATAGCTCCTAATTCTAGATCATGGGTTGAATAATTCTCTTCATGATTCTTAAGTTGTCTAGAGGCGTAAGCTATAACCTTTTGACGTTGCATTAACACACATCCATAACCTAACTTAGAAGCGTCACAATAGACTACAAAGTCTTCAGTTCCTTCTGGTAATGCTAGTATGGGTGCATTGGTTAGTCTTTGCTTAAGAATTCTAAAGGGTTCTTCTTGTTTTGGTCCCCATTCAAACTTAATGGATTTACAAGTTAACTTAGTCAAGGGAATGGTTATTCTATAAAAATCCCGAATAAATCTTCTATAATAACCGGCAAATCCTAAGAAACTTCTAACCTCGGTTGGTGACTCAAGGGTTTTCCATTTGGTAATTGCCTCGATCTTGGTGGGATCTACATGAATTCCTTCATGATTGACTAGATGTCCGAGAAACTGTACCTGTTCTAACCAAAACTCACACTTCGAAAACTTAGCATAAAGCTTTTCTTTTCTCAATAATCTTAGAAGTGCGTGCAGATGAGCTGCATGTTCCTCTTTTCTTTTAGAATAAATAAGAATATCATCTATAAATACAATTATGAATTTATCCAAATATGGCTTACATATTCGGTTTATCATGTCCATAAATGCAGCTGGGGCATTGGTTAAACCAAATGGCATGACAGTAAATTCATAATAGCCATACCTTGTTCTGAAAGCGGTCTTAGGAATGTCCTCTTCCTGTACCTTTAATTGATGATATCCTGACCTTAAATCGATTTTAGAGAAAAATCGTGCTCCTTGCAACTGATCGAACATATCATCGATTCTTGGTAATGGATACCAAGTCTTAATCGTGACTTTTTTCAATTCACAGTAGTCAATGCACATACGCATTGATCCGTCCTTCTTTTTAACGAATAAAATCGGTGCTCCCCATGGCGATGAGCTTGGCTGTATGAATCCCTTTTCCAATAATTCATCTAATTGTTTCTTCAGTTCCTGCATTTCGGCGGGTGCCAACGGTAAGGTGCTTTGGTAATTGGTGTAGTTCCTGGTATCAAATGGATTCTGAATTCAACTTCTCTATCTGGAGGTTGCCATGGTAATTCTTCTGGAAATACATCTGAAAACTGGGATACTACTGGAATATTCTTTAATTATTTTCCTTTAGTGTTAGTGATTATGGAAATCAAATACACTAATGATCCTTTTCTTATATAACTTGCTGTTTTCACACAGAGATGAATTTTGTGGATCTAGAGGTTTTATTTCCTTTAATTGTGATCTTTTCACCCCTTGGTGAATTTACTTGGATTGACTTTTGATCACATAAAATACTGGCTTTATTGGCTATTAACCAATCCATTCCTAACACAACATCAAATACTGCCAGATTCATTGGATAAAGGTTTGCAATAAATTTCTGATTTAGAATTTCTATTCTTGCTCCCTGCAAGATTTCAGAAATCTTAATGGTTTCCCCATTTGCTGTCTCTACTAGACATTCTTGTGGGAGTTTAGTTAATGATTGATTGAGAAGTTTTCAAAATGAAGTATTAATAAAACTTTGGTTCGCACCAGAGTCAAATAATATAGGATCTGTTTGATTCCGTAACGATTGAGAACCGACTCGTGTAACGTGCGGAATCGGTACACGAACGTGACCGAACACACAAGACGTAATATAATCGGTGATTCTATTGATAATCTGAAAACGTATAAAGCACCACGAATCACCTTGAGCACTTTCTCTCTCTACTTTCTCTCTCTAGCTCCTAGCTCTCCAACCAGCAAATGTGCAAAAGTTCTTAAGTCTAACCCTAAGACTTCTATTTATAGGCCAAGGGGCTTAATGAGATATCTCATTAATTACAGAAATGCCACATTGCCTTTCTACTAAATATAACACTATAAGCTCAAGTATTCTTCTATTTCAGCTACGAATCGTATTGACGGAGGCGATAGACATAAATGCACCAACAGACTCCCCCTTGGATATTGCCGCAGTCAATCTCGTAGCGTCTTATCTTTCTCTCTCTCTGAGTCTTCTTGAAGGTTTGATATCATCAGCAACATAGACTCCCTCTTTCTTGAACAGAATCCCCGTGGATCTGTCTTCAGCTCCCCCTTTCGTCAAGCTTCCGTGCTTTTGGGATCGACACCTGACTTTCCGTATACAAGCTCCTCCAGGATAGTTACCTGGCTCCTTGAATGCACGCTCCCCCTTGCGTTGAGCTCGTCTTCAGACTCCCCCTTAGACTCGGCTATCGGGATCGTAATCTGGTACAACATCTGCAAATCTCAAATACTTGTAAGTAAAAACATTTTGATCAACCAAGATTGAAAACCTGGCTCTCTTAGCATAATATTTTAACAGTGAAAGCATTTTCGGTTGTCCAGGAATCGTGACCTGGCTCTTACAAACTTTTAATCAAGATCCTGGCTCTAAAATATAATAATATGAATATATCCAGGATTAACTTGATTCTCTCCCCCTATCAACAAACTTCAAAGATTTGGCAGTTTCAGTGACCAGGATAGAAACTAGCTCTATTCAACAGATTTTAACAATATAAGCATCCAAATCCCTTACAATTAATCATCCAAGTCCAAATTAATGACCTTGGAGATATCACAAACTGTTTTTGATTTTTGATTTTAAAATTTTAAGTTTCAAATTAATGAACTTGTTTTATTTTTAGAAACACGATCAGCATACTCAGATTTTGAAACTCAGCATTCAGACATCGGTTGTCGAAAATAAAATGAAATCAAAATCTTTATGTATTTTTCTAAAACATAAAGCAGTAAAGAAATATTTACAGACAATATTTTTGTTTGAGTTCGCGTCAGAGGATCATATCAGTTTTTGACAAATCACTAGCACCATTGAGCTTTAAACACTTTAAGTTCTAAACGATTCACTTAGATTGTCAGTATACTGATCCACTTAAATTTTCACACAAAGTTCAATCGATTCGAGATACGAGATTAGTGTTTTAAGGACTTAACTTATACGCGTGTCCTACCTCAGAATATACTCCCGTATCAAAATTCCCTAGATTCAGTCTTACAGGTGAGTATACCAATCTGATATATGTATCTGGGTTAGTGCGAGACCTTGAGAGCTCAGGTATGAACTTCCGTTCAGTCAAAGAGATGAAGGCTCGACTTTAGGTGTGTTCCCTTTAGGGAATCTTTTCTTCAACTGCAATTGATTCATATCTTTCGATATTTTTCAATTTTTATGCAGAGGGTAAGCTTTAAAAGCGCGTAAAGTATTATACGATAGGCCATTGCTTCCGCAATATCAGAAGACCAGGTGTAATACCCCAGATATCAAACAGTATAAAGACCTAGTATCTCAGAATCAGGCAATCTCTCAAACAAGATTTCGGGGGTTACCCATATATCCGAGAGATGTTCCCCACGAGATAAGTAAGTATTTGATATTTAGGTTTATATCTCGAAAACAATCTATTAAGCGTGTAAAAACCTACTGGCATATCATCAGTGAGACCGTTTATCACATTTTAACTTTCTATTTCTTTAGCGTACTGTGATTGTCTACTGATGTACTATCATTTCCTCTTTTTACACAAAAACTCTTTTTTTTTAATTTTATCATGTTTTTGGCTTTTTCAAATTATCTAATGTTTTTGTATTTTCTGAAATTTTCTTACTCCCCCTAAAATTCAAAACATTTTAAAGAAAATTTGACAACCCGATGTTGGTAGCTTTGTTTCGCCATCCATTTTCTGCTTTACATGCTCTGTTTTGCAGAAAATATACCCCCATGATTTACAACACTTTGATATTTTATAGTTTGAAAACTGTTTTTCAATCTTGTGAAATTAATCATGTTTGTTCCGCCGTGAGGGTTTCAGCATATTCAAGCAACATATTTTTGAATTTTTAAATTTTTGACAAAATTAAAAAACAAACATATTTTTGATTTTTCAAATTTTTGACAAAATAAAAACATATTTTTGGTTTTTAAAATTTTCAGTTTTTAGTGTTTTTAAAATATGGTTTATTTATGTACAGAAATCAAACTCCCTGTTTCTTAGTTGCAGGGATCAGCAGCCTTCTCCTCTCCTTGTGCCAGGCTGCTCCGATTTCCATTCTTACAGTCTTCAATTTTCTTGAGCACCTGCACATTCAACTATTGAATTATTTGAACAATTTAGCCCAGGTCTGTTTGACCATAGGCATTTCAACACAAAATGCATCATTTAACTTCGGAAAATCTTGTTAGTTCATACGTCTGTAGCTTCCGTCAGCATGTAGTCATATTTTGTATGTTTGTGTCATTTGTGAACAATTATGTAATGTATGTATGTTAGATAGGACGACAACCCAGGATACGGGACTGACTTGTAAAGTGTTGACTTTTGTTGACCATGTGTCAACCGATCGGATGGGAAATCCGAACGAACAGCATTGTCAACCATTCGGTCAGCAGTCATGCCATCCGATCGAACAACTCTCATTCGTTCGGACAGCTGTGTCATCCGTACGGTCAGCACTAACCATGTTCCTGAGTTGGCTATAAATACCCGGTCAGGGTATGTCATTTAGAACTTTTGACTCTAGGGAGAACTCTGTCAAGTCTGACTTCTACAGGCATTTTTGTACTTTCATAACAGTTGAATAGAAAGATCAGACAGTGTTTAATCGTTGAATACTTTGTCGTACATCTGTGATTTGATCAAATGGATTCCGCACATTAGTCAAAGTCGATTCATCTAAGTTCCTGACGAACAGATTCTTTACGAGGGACCAACAAGTGGTATCAGAGCTTTCAGGGAGCTGAATCGAGATCTACGACAGTGAATTCACCGGAATCCGAGCTATTCTTGCCGATTAGAGTCAAATTTCACCGGAAATTTGACGAATTCTCTCACTTTCTACTCATTTCTTACATTGTTCTTCACTTTTATACCATAAAATCAGAAAAACATAAAATTGGACGTGAATTTACGGTTAAAATTTGATAAAACTGATATCAATCGATTCGCAATCTATCAAAGCATAATCTTTCAAGATTTCATAACAAAATTCCTTAAAAAACAAGATCAAAATCATCAAAAACTATGAAGAACTGTTCTTGCATGTTGATGTCACCTATCCGTTCGGACAGCTGTACAGACGACTTAGCTTAGCTGTTCTTAGATTTGCTGACAACATCAACTCGTTCGAGCAGCTGTATGAACGACTTGAATTAGATTGATTTGTAAAACCGTGTTGCTGACATAATCAGTGCTACCCGATCGAACAACAGGTCAATCGGACAACATTGTTGCTATTATCTTTGTTGCTTACGTCATCCTACCACTCGATCGGACAGTTATCCGATCGGTGAAGGATTAAAGATTTTCTGCCACTCGTTCGAACAAGCACTCGTTCGGACAAGCACTCGTTCGGACAACCATTTGTTCGATTTACATATACCACTTGATACCTATTTGTGTCACTCGTTCGGACAGCCATCCGATTCAAGTGCACAGGTGTGAAAACTTTTGAAAATCTCAAAAATTTGTCTAAGTGTTTGTAAATTGTTTCAGGTACTCTAAAATGGGGGACGATTTTCTCAATCCTTTCAGTGACATCTTTGCTTACACCAGCAACACAGGAGACACTACATCAAGCAGCACAAACACCACTGCTCCAAACCCGAACCCAAAGAAAGCCATTGCCGACTCATTAAGCGTGGATAACGCGTATGGCACATACACCAAACTGCCCAAGCTAATGGCCATCGAGGAATACAGTAGGTGGGGTTAGGTTTGAAGACTGGTTGAAGGCTTTCGCCTATCAGAGTTGGAAATGCTTGAAGAGCGGGTTTAACATTGGAAGAAGTGACTATGAGAACTTAATTGAAAATGAACAAGAAAGTTTTATTGTTGAGCAAAAATATATCACATTGCTACATCAATCGGTGAGGGATGATATCATATCTCTAATCGATTACAAAAGCTCCAAAGATTTATGGGCAAAATTAGAGAAAAAGTGCGTGGGAGGCGAAGAAATTGTTAGAAACAAGAAAAAAATGTTGAAAAAGGAATTCGATCTGTTTGGATGTATGAAACATGAATCGGTTTCAAAGATGATAGAAAGGTTTTGTCATTTGAAGATCGAGCTGACTAGACATGGGTTTACGTTTAAAGAGGAAGAATTGATTGACAAGGTGATGGATTCACTACCTGATGAAAACGATTGGATGTATTTTGCTCTATTGTTGAAAAACACTGTGGAGAAGAAGAATCTGACAGTTGACTTTCTGATAGAAAGCCTTGAAAGCCATGAGCTGGAGATCAGGAAAACAAATAAAGTAAACAGTACTCAGTATCAGCAGAACGTTGATTTGTATTATCGAGGAAGTATGATTCCAAAAACGGTATCACCAAAGACTGCGTTCTCAGCAGAAAATCCAAGTGTGCCAAATCAAGAGAATCAAAACAGCAGTCCTGCTCCAAGCAGCGGATATCATGGGGGATCCTCTTCATCGACTCCAAGTTAACAGCAACAGCAATCTGTTCCGAAAAACATTTTCCAATGCAACATTGCTGTAAATCTCAACAACGCACAAAATTTCAGCGAAGAAGCAGCCAAACAGCAGATGGTATTTCTAGCATCCATCTTAGAGTCTTATGAAAGTCTCGTAGACGGAAAAATAGGAAACACTAACCTCACCAAGGAAGACTATGATCAAATTGACCCCGAAGAAATGGAGTTGATTGACATTAGATGGTGTATGGCGAGTGCGGTTAGAAGAGCTCAGAGGTTCATGGAGATAACAGGCAGACACTCCATTGGTAGACCTTCAACTAAATTAGGGTTTGACAAATCAAAGGTTACATGTTTTAAGTGCAAGCAAAAGGGGCACTTTAAACGAGAATGTCGAAATGCAGCTGCTGATGAAACGGCCAATCCATTCCATGAGGACTATTATAAAAGGGCTATCTATCATCAAAACAAAGCAGAATCTCCCAGAATGAAGCAGCTAGAAGATGCTCCCAAAGAAAAGTCGAGAGCATTAGCCGTTATGCATGATGATGAGGGCTATGACTGGAGTGATGTGCTACCAGAAGAAGATGCTGTGGGTTTTGCATTCATGGCAAAGATTGTGCCATTCAAAGACACCCGTACTGAAGAAGAGAAATACTGTTCTAGGAAAATGTTAGCCCAAAACAAGAAAGATAAAATTTATCGAACATGGAAAGAAGCAAAGAGTGCAAAAAGATGGGATGCTACTCGGGATTGCTATTTGGATCCTAAAGGGAACATAGTTGTTGAACTATCATCAATCAGCGTTGAAACCCTCATAGAACAAATAGCAGAAGAAGAAGAAGAAGAAGAAGAAGAGGAAAGGCATAGAATGTGGGCAAGAGAAGCTGAAGAAAAAGAGAAAGAAAAGGAGCTACAGTCGAAGAAGGTCGATGATGGGATAATCGACAAGACCAAAGAGTTCACTGCAGAGAACCTAATGAAAATGGCAGATAAAGTGTTCGCAGCGAAGGAATTAGAGGTAGATTCTAACTCTGGAACTGAGTCAAAGAGCAAGGTCAGTTCTAATGATTCAACAAATGGGTCAGGTAAGACTGATAAAGCCAAGATTGACAGTGACTGCAAAAATTGCATGAAAGACTGCAAAATTTGTAGTACACATGCATATCTCAGTATCAAAAGGACTGAAGAACTGACTGAAAGAGTTAGAGAAGTTGAAAACCAAATCTTAATTCGTGATAAATTGATGAAAGCTTCAAATGATCAAATTAAGGAATTAATTGAGAAAATGGAAAAAGATAAAATTGAAGTAGACCGTATAAGAAAAGAAAAGAAAATGAAAAGTTAATTCATGAAAATCGATAACTTTCTGAAAATCATGAAAAGCTAAAAAGAACGATAAAAGATTCTGATGAGAGAAACAATAAAACAAGTTAAGAAATTTTTCAATTGTTAGGAGTCCTTCAGTCGAAAGAAAAGCAAATCAACCAACAGTTGGATGAGATTGCTAATCTAAAGCTTCAGTTTCAGGAAGCTAAGATTGAAAATGAACGCATCAATCTGAAACTTAACAGTTACAACTCCGCAAGTTTTTTTCTTCAACACATAGTTCCCAAACCCATTGGGAAGAACAAAGCTGGCGAAGATGTATATGCTGATGGAACACGGGTTGGGTATAATCAAGTTCCACCGCCTATGCTGAATAATTTTTCAAAGAAAAAGTCTGGGTTGGTTAACAATGATGAAACAAATGAAATTAAACTTCCAGAAACAATTGACATCACATTCACTTCATCATCTGATGAAGACAGTGTTCAAGCCGAAGTTGTTAAAAATGTGGTTGAAAATGTTTTAAAATCTGACAGTGACTCAACTGAGGACGAAGAGTGCTTTTTGGACAAATACATTCCGAAATCAAAATGCAAAAACAACTTAAGTGAAAAACCTACTCTTGTGATGTACAAGATGTCGGGTTCGGATAAGTTGTATTCGGATCTTGAGTTCCCATTAGAGAATGTAAATGTCGACAAATTGAAAAATGTTTTCAAACTGGTTGAAATTGATGTTTGTGAAATCGAAGGTTTGAAACGTTCTGAAAGACAATTGAACTTTGAAAAGGATAAATCTTACTACAAAAAACCTGTTGTACCGCCACATTTTTCTAACAACAACCAAAACAGATGGTCGGGTGGTTATCAGGGTGGTAAGAACAATCAAAGAAGGAACTTTCAAAACAAGAAGTTTGTTGAGAAAAAGGTGTTTGTGAAAAGCTCGAGTTCACACTCCGAGCAAGAATCTGAGATTTTTTTGAAAACCAATGAAGAATTCTTTGAGAAGAAAGCCTCGCAGCCTCAGACCGAAGGCACAAGTTGGGTAGTTGACACCCGAACATGCTTCAAATGCAATCAAGTTGGACACATTGCACGAAAGTGCACCAACTCGAAGCCTAAGTCTGTGGTTGTCGAGAATCCGAAAAGAAAAGATGATGTAAAGGGAAAAGCTCCAATGTTTGTTGAGAAAAAAGTTTTTAAAGAAGGAAAATACCAAAGTTAAAACTGAATCTGCAAAAGAGTCAGTTAAGAAAACCGAACCCGTAAAGAAGTTGGTAACTAAAAATGACAAATTTTACAAGCGGGTTGCGTCATCTCAACAAGCATGGAAGCCAAAATCTGTTGAAAAGAAAGAAAGTTCTCCAAAACCAAAGGTTTCAGAGTCTGCAAAACAATCATCTTCTACCACACCGGTAAAGATGAATATTCCTTTGGATTACTATGAGAAACTTGAGAAACAAACTTCTACCCCACCAGGAAAGAAGTATGTTCCGAAGAAAGACCGACCATCTGGTCAACCTCAAAAAGACGAATCTTTCTTATACAAAGAGGTTGAGGTTGGGACTGAAGAAAGTTTAAAGATGAATGACAAAAATTTCCCGCCATTGTACACCAAAACCACAATTCTAAACGTCAAGCTACCTGAGTCGAAAGAGGCTTGGGTTGCTTCAAAATCTCACTAAATGTTTTTGAAATGTGCAAGAGCTTCCGAGATCCATCTCACGTTGGATAATGGATAGTGGAGCTTCTCGGCACATGACAGGGAATAAAACCCTACTATATGATGTTCGAGGGTTTAATGGAGGATATGTGGGATTTGCAGGCAATCAAGGTGGTCGTATAGTTGGTGAGGGAACTTTATCAAATGGAATTGTCACGTTTGAAAGAGTGAATTATATCGCCGAGCTGGAAAACAATCTTCTGAGCATCTCTCAGATTTGTGATCGTATGTATTCGACGCACTTCACAGACAAAGAATGTTTGATATTGAAGCCAGGGTTTGTTGTTCCCAAAGAGTGGGTCATCATGAGATCACCAAGAGTCGATGATCTGTACGTGTTGGACATGAGTGTAGCGACTACTACCACGGGTCAGGCTCACTGCTTCATGTCAAGAGCCACGAAAAAGGAGTCACAATTATGGCATCGAAAAATGGGGCACATTCATCCGTGAAAAATGAACTACCTAGTACACAACGACTTAGTAAATGGAGTTCATCTGAAAGGGTTTCATCTTGAAGGGGAGTACATTAGTTGTATCAAAGGTAAACAGCGAAAGAAATCTCACCCTGGAAAGAAGATGAATTCAGTCTCGAGGCCGTTAGAGAGACTTCACATGGATCTCTTTGGTCCAGTGAATGTTAAAAGCATAACTGGTGATCTCTACTGTTTAGTTGTTGTCACACCCCCAAAATCCACAAGCGGAGTATCACCGCAGGAGGCGTGACTGACTAGGATCTAGCCACCAATCACATTGAACTCATAGTTATAATTGAATAAAGCTTTCATTTATTAACATTAAGCGTTACAACGTTAGAAATAATTCACAGTATACAACGGAAGCATAATTCATTCGTTAAGTGTTTATAAACCACATGTAAAAGCCATTAGCCTTGTGTTGTGTTTCCATGTATCTCGACCCATGACCACTCCAGCTTCCCAGACAGCAAGTTCCAACAATATACACCTAAAGGCCTGCAAGGCATGTAACAACGAATCAACAACAAAGTTGAGCGAGTTCACAGTTGTTTGTTCGTTTTAAAGTTGTTTCAAAATTCATAAGTTCATTCGAAAACCAGTAGTTAATCAGTTCCTTGTTTCCCAAACCATAACCAGTGGGGGCTTCCCCATGTAAACCACTAGACCCGTTACCATATCGACCACTGACTGAAGTAAGTTGGTGCCCTAGCGTCAATGTCTATCATCATTGACGTGCCCAGATCCATTAGTTCACGCCCGTCCTCTGCGGCACGGTGTGAGGCTTGTCAAACCTAAATAGAGCTATCTAACTAATGACCCGCTCGCCATTGGCCCGGCGATTAAGTCGATATAAAAGTGAGGGACTTCATGATAGAGTTTTTGGTCTAGTATCAGCGTTGTCACCCTTCAATAAAGAGGATGTGGTACGTGTCCCCAAACCAGGAGATCACGCAGGTTCCGTGTTGTCACCCTTCAATAAAGAGGATGTAGTACGTGTTCCAAACCAGGAGATCACACGGTTTCCGATTTAATCCATTACCCATTCCCAACCACCGGGAATCCCATGCCTTGTAGAAAGTGTGAACTCACCTTGGTTTGCTCGGTAAGACTAGATACATTACCTGTTCCCAGTTGGTCTACCAAACCCTATCGTGGTTACCAAGAGTAATCAGTTTCATGCATTCACAATTCTCGTATCTATTCACACGTATCGCTCAAGCAATAAACAACCAAACATCTAATCATCACATATGTCATAACAAGCATAATTTGTACTATCACACAAGTTGTAGCAAATATCCATAACGACACCTATTCACATTTCAAGTTAGGGCCGTACACACATGTTTCATTTCATCACTTGTATCTAGTTTGCCAATCATAAAAGAATGGAACCCAATCAATTATCATGTAACTCAAGTGTCACTCACCCATCCTACCCGGCCCAACATGTCCAACCCAAATCCCTTCCGCAATATATACACAACCGTGGCCTGCCATCTATTGTGCGGCCCATTTAACATCGGCCCAAACAGATATCATAAGGAGGTGTGCGGTCCACTTGGTTCCGGCCTAACCAAACCACCCATTGAAACCCAGGTTTCATCCCGTGCAAAGCCCAGCTAAGGCACGTGAAGATAATATGACATCGGCCCAATCAATGTTTTATGTGATCAGATCCATTTAAATTTGCATGTGATTTGAAATTGGTTCATATTAGTTGGCCACTTTTTCATTAATTTGTCAGAATTGCATGCGCATTTGTTCCTAAAACTCTATATTGCATTTAAAATTCATTCGGCCACAATTAATCATCACAGTCAGCAATATGGTTTTATTATCATGCATCTCAATCAATAAAAGAGAAACCCTAAATTGTCTGTTCATCAACACCTATCATCAAGTATAATCATCATCATTACAGTTTACACATATAAAGACTAGCATCCTACAAGAAGCCAACATCATATAATCATATGTAACGACGTAGCATAATCATGATCGACTAGACTTGAAATCTCATAAACAAAAAGGTTGAAAACAAAGATAAACGTACTAACCGAATACCAGATGTTGCTAGACACGAGACCAGTTTCAAGGAAAATATAACTTCGAAAAGATGAGGGCTGCCGTCGACTTCAATGCACGCAGGCTGGTGGTTAGGGTTTGTGATGATTGTGAAGGTTAATTTATGAGGACCACATACAATTACTTTTGTGTGTGCGTGTTTATATCATCTCACAATGGCCGACCCAATTCCATGTTTCTATTTGGGCTTTGGTTAACCATGTATACTTAACATAAAAATAAGAAGTGTGGGTGTGTGTGTTCTAGTTTGGTTTCGGGTATACTAGAAATATTACAACAACTCAATTATAAACCCAAACATAACAAATATTTCAATCATTCACATAACGCACTCATGTTATGACATAAAGCGGATCGTGACAGCGAGTTGTACATAGAAAAGGACCTTGAGATTCCGGGTTGTCACATCATCCCCAACTTGAAAGAAATTTCATCCCGAAATTTAGCACATAGTAACTGAGGAAGCTAGTTAGGTTGCGTGGTTTCCTGGTTTTTCCCGGGGTGTCACATCATCCCCCCGTTGGTTTGGAATTTCGTCCTGAAATTCCGCAGTAGCTTCAGCCTCAGTAGTGGTTTCATTGTTCTCGAACTACTGGGGATATTTGTGTTTCTTTTGGTCTTCTCATTCCCAGGTAAACCCTGGGCCACGACGGGAGTTCCAACGGACTCGATCAATAGGTATCTTGGTTCGTTTGAGAATCTTGACCTCCCGGTCCAAGATTTCCACTGGTTCTTCGACAAGTCGCATCTGGTCGTCGATGGTGAGCTCCTTGAAAGGGACTATGAAGGTTTCATCTGACAGACACTTCTTCAGATTCGACACATGGAATACGTTATGAACTCCAATGAGTTCTTTGGGTAGATTCAATCTGTAGGCCCCCTTGCCAATTCTCTCCGTGATTTCGAAAGGTCCAACATACCGCGGGTTGAATTTGTCTCGATTACCAAAACGAACTACACCTTCCCAAGGTGAGACTTTAAGTAGTACCCGATCCCCAACCTGGAACTCGAGTGGTTTCCTGCGCTTATCATCGTAGATTTTCTGACGGTCACAAGCTGCCGCCACTCATTGTCGTATCTGATCAATCTTCTCTGTTGTGTCTACAACGAGTTCTGGTCCAGTGATTTGGCTGTTTCCAACTTCTACCCAACAAAGAGGTGACCGGCACTTCCGTCCGTACAATGCCCCGAACGGAGCAGTCTGGATGCTGGTGTGGTAACTGTTGTTATACGAAAACTCCACTAAAGGTAGATGCCACTCCCAGCCGTTACCAAAGTCGATTACCCATGCTCGAAGCATGTCTTCACGAGTTTGGATGGTGCGTTCAGACTGCCCATCCGTCTGTGGATGATATGTCGTGCTCATGTCTAGATGTGAGCCAAAGGATTTGTGCATCGCTTGCCACAAATCAGATGCAAATCGTGGGTCGCGATCAGAGATAATGGAGGTTGGCACCCCTTTCCTAGCAACCACTTCTTTCAGGTAGATGACTGCAAGAGTAGAAAAACTTATCCGTTTCCTTGATGGCTAGAAAGTTTGCTGGTTACGTGAGACAATAAACGATCATCCAGGTGATATTGTTTCCGTTTCGAGTTGTAAGTAGACTAGCGACCAATTCCATGGCAGTCTATTTTCGCGTTCCATATAGGTGTTTCTGGTTGCTAACACTTCACCTTGACTTTCCCACAAGTCAAACATCATTCCCATACCTAGCTAGGTGGGCCGTCATGCCCGATCGCCAGTACAAGGTTTATAAATCCTAATGTCTCTCATCAAAACCCAGACAACTAGAATGTCGAAGCCGGTGTGCTTTGCTCAACACGAGTTCCCTACAGTTGCTGTATAATGAGACCCACATTCATTCCATGAGGTAGCGAATATCGTCTGACCTGCCAAGGCTGATTCTCCATACCCCGCATGAGTTCAACTTGAAAATCCCCTTCCTTCAGTTCTCCAGTTTGAACAGAGCGAATCGGATCAGGTAAGTTAGAGTCGATAGGGAGCTGCAAAGCTCGTGCACACTCAAGTTTCCTAGTTGTAATCATCCTAAAATTCCCTCCAGCGATGCATTAACTGATTTAGCTATGTCGAAGCCAAGGTACACGGGAGGCCCTTGTGATCGATCTAAATAACTCATCTGGAACCGTCCAAGTAATGCCTCCATCTAAAATCCCAAGGCCACATTTTCACCGCCAGTTGTGTGTCGTGCAGTTCCTCTTTGTAACCCCATCACGTAAGTCATCACTCTCTCGAGTTGCGTTGGTGTGTAATTGGGACTTTGATTCAAAGCATCGTGGTATCCCACTAGATCACCCGTACCCTTAGGTAAGGATGATGCGCAGAGCGTTGCAGAGTTGGGATTCGAAATCTGAAAAGGCGTCCTCTCATTTTGCCTTTCCCGAACGCAGCACCCTACTGTGCTAGAGAGATTTAAGCTGCGCAATCTTCGAAAATCCTGCGATTTATCTGCGATAGTATCAAGCGAGACCAAGAAATTGCTGTATCCTCGAAGGACTCTTTGGTGTCGATCAGTTTCCAACCAAGACGGATCTTAGCGAGATCCACGCGCATTCCCACTTCGCTGATTATATGCCCAAAAGGTACCTCTCGAACCCAGAAATTTCATTTAATAAGACTTTGCGCGGAGTGGCTCCTCCCTCAGAAGCGCTGAGATAGGATACATATGCCACCCATGGTGTTCCTTTCTCCTGGTCATGATTCAAAACGTTGTCAACAATTACGGTCGATTCATGTGGTCCCTGAAGCTGCTGGTGTGTTGATGAATTCAATGATCATGGTGTACAAAGTTGAAATGGTTGCATTACGTTCGACGTTCTGTTCTAAGAGCATTCTCCTCTCGGACTTCCATATGATGATGGTTCGTTCGCTAGCCAATCCCCGAATGGAAGCTTGCTCCTTGCAACTGGTCGACAGGTGGCCAATACATGGTTGAGACAAGCGGTTCCTAACTGTCGCCTTGTTACGTTCTCGATAATCGATACACATATGAAAAGGGCTTATCTTTACTAGTATAATTGGGGCTCCCCAAGGCGAAAAACTAGATCCGATAAAACTCATGTCCAATAGTTCCTGAAGTTGATTAGGCAGTTCCTGTAACCTTCCTGGTGCAAGACAATAAGGAATACTAGTAACAAGGGCTGCTTCTGACATGATACCGATCTGATATTCCATCTGACGATGTGAAGGTAAACCTGATAGTTCTTCTGGTAGCACTTCGTGACTCTCGAGTTTCTCAATCAGCAAATCTAATGTCAACTTTTCTGGTTCTTTGATAGTATTCTTCAGCATCAACGCATAATATCTCCAATCCATTTCATCAGGTAACGAATCGAACAATTTGTCGATAAGATCTTCTTCAGGAATTTTGATATCATGTCTTACTAATTCCATCTTCAGATGACCAAACCTTTCTATCATTTTACAAACTGACTCGTTCTTTAAACATCCAAACAGATCAAACTCTTTTCTAAGAAGTTTCTTTTTGTTTTTCACGATTTCAGTACTACCTAAACATTTCTTTTCTAACTTTTCCCAAAGATCTTTTGCATTTGAATAATCGATCAATGAGATTATGTCTTCCCGGACGGACTGAAATAACAATGCCACACACTTTTGTTCAGCTACAAACGAATCAATCTCCTCAGCTACTCTTAAAGTTTCACCATATTTGTTTCCATGTTCATAACCGTTTTTCATACTCTTCCAGCTGGGAAATACGAATGCCATCAACCAGTCCTCAAACTTTCTTAACCACCGACTGTATTCCTCAATAGCCATTAGCTTTGGAGGTTTATTAAATGTTCCAAAGGCACTTTCCGATTCCCAAGCTTCCTTTTTCTTCTCTTTTGGCGGGTTATCATTCACATTGCTTGACGAAGTATCATTATTTTCGGAATCTCCAGCAAACGCGTACATGTCGCTAAACGGGTTCATGAAAATATCATCCATCGTGAATGTTCCTGCAAAATCAGCAAACACTTAGAAAATTTTTAGGTTTTGAAAAATCAGCAAGTTCAAGCAAAATTCCTTGAAGTGAAATCACTTCAAGCGAATCAACACTTAAACTGTTCAAGCGAAATCACAAAATTACACTTCAAGCGAAATCTGATCCAAACTGTTTCAAGCGAAATCCAGCAATTTAATTTCGCTTGAACTTTCCAAGTGAAATCTAAGACCAGTTCTGATTCAAGCGAAATCAACAGTCAATCAATTTCGCTTGAACTATTTCAAGCGAAATCCTCTAATACAATTCCAATGATTCAAGCGAAATCTAACAACTCAATTTCGCTTGAACTGTTCAAGCGAAATCTTCTGATTTTCAAGCGAAATCGACCTTTAACTTCGAACACTTTCAAGCGAAATCCTATTTTAGTACATTTTTCACAAGTTTTAATCTGAATTTTAGTCCGAATCTTTGTAGGCTTTGTTAAAACTATGTTTTACACAATATACTCGAAAATCAGACCATTTCGACCGTTGGAACTCGTTCAGATCAGAAAAGTATAAAAGAAATGAGTAGAAAGAAAAGAATCCGGTAATATCAAGCTGCTATGGTATGAACTCCTCGTCCTGAGCTCTGATACCACTTGTTGGACCGTTCTACGACCTTGAAATGTCAGTTAAGGCAGTTCATCTTTGAGTACGAAGGCGGAATCAACGTAAACAAAGTCATAACAGCTAGTTTCCTTTTAATCTTTCTTTTCTGATTGATTTTCGTGCTTGTACAATATAATCTGATACAAAACCGGCAGCACTTCGTCTCACATACAATGACCAAGTCTTACCAAATGAACAACACACTAACCTATTTATAGTCATGTTGATTTCGCTTGAACCATTTCAAGCTAAATCTGATTTCGCTTGAACCATTTCAAGCTAAATCTCCTGTTGTTGATTTAGCTTGAAACACACATAAACCCTTTCAAGCGAAATCTACAAGTTAAACAAGTAAAACCCTAATTTAACCCCTATTGTGTGTTCATTCAACCTATCTAGACACAAGACTTGATTAAGATGTAATCAACAGACATTCAATGCACCAACAGACTCCCCCTTGGATGTTGATGAAGTCTTTGGCTTCAAGTCTTTGTCTTTATCATTCTTCAAACATTGTAAAAACTCTCTTCAATCTTTATCTTCAAACTTTAAACTTTAAACTTCAATCTTCCCTTTGACTGTTGATCCAGACTCCCCCTCTCACTATGCTAGAATCTGAGATATCTGGTTCAAGCTTTGACAATTAGCTTCCGTTGGGAATAATGAAGTCCAATCCTGTTACTCAACCAACAAATATTACAATCTATCTTTTCAACATTAAATCACAAACTCAATCAGTTATAGAAATCCACTCAAGTATTCAGGTCCAAGTTAATGACCCTGATCACTTGATTAATCTACCAAGTCCAAATTAATGACCTTGGTTAATCTTTTGACGAATCAATACTGATTTTAAAAACATTTTTCAAACAATTTACACATTTCTGAAAATAACAAGTATCAAATTAATGAACTTGTATTTGACTTTTCAAACAATTCAAACTTCATCAAAGTAAGCTCTCCTCATTCTTCAGTCCAGAATCTCCTGTATCTGCTTCAATCATCTGAGAATCCAACAATCAACTCTCCACTTTGGTTTGTCAAAAAATAAAGCAGAAATAAAATCTTTTTGGATTTTATCAAAGTGTTCTAAACTAAGAAATGAAATACAGAAAACTTAAATTGCAGAAAGTAAACAAAGTAAACTATTTACAAACAAAATTTTGGCGAGCGTGTTAGGGAATCATATCAGCTTTTCAGACAAATTACAAGTACCGTTAAGCTTCATTTCATACTCAGACTTAAACAATTCACCTCGATTGTCGATATACTGATCCATCTTAAATTCTCACACAAATTTCAATTTACTCAGGATACGATTTAGATGAATTATGAACTTAGCTCATTCATGTGTCCCACCTCTTGAATATACTCCCGTATCCAGAATCCCAATAATCAATCTTACAGGTGAGTATACTACAATGATATCTGTAAATAAATTAGGTATGCGAGGGCCGAGGGATCTCAGGTCGATACTTCCGTATACGCAGAGAGATATCAGCTTCGACTTTACGGTATGTCCCCTTTAGAGGATCTTTTTGCTTACAACAGCAGCGACTATCAATTTTATTGTTTCATCGGCATGCTGAGGGTTTAATGCTATGTTTCAAGCATTGCAGAAAGTATTAGCCAAGGACTAGGTCAGAACTACCGTTCAGCAGAAGTCCCGGAATAATACCCCAGACATCATTGAGTATAAAGACCTAGTATATCAGATTATGAGACCTTTCAAACGAGATTTCAGGGGTTACCTATATATCCAAGTAGTGTTCCCCACGAATTTCACAAGTTTGAAATTTTAGGTTTATATCCCGAATAAATCTACTAAATGTGCGAAAACCTATCGACACATCATCAGTGAGACTGTTTAACTCATTTAAACTATACAAATCTTTAGCATACTGTAATTGTCTAGCCGATGTACTATCATTTTCCCTATATACACAAGCTCTTTTTTAGATTTTATCATGTTTTTGTATTTTTGCATTTTTTACTGTTTTTGTATTTTCTGAAAATATAAACTATATACAAATATCTACTCCCCCTAAATACCAAAACAAGTAAAAATTCGACAAACCATTGCAGATTGTTTCTCGTCTTCATCCGCAACAGTACTTTCATCAACGCCCACAATTCCATCCGACACCGAAAGAAGTTTCATACCGTTCAGTTTTAACAAATATTTAAACCGATTTTTATCAAAAGCTTTGGTATGTAAATCAGCTTTCTGTTCGTCAGTGTGGATTTTCTCAATTCGTATCAACTTTTTCTCAAAACAATCACGAATAAAGTGATGACGAATTTCTATGTGTTTAGTTTTAGCGTGATGTATTGGATTCTTTGTTATATTTATAGCGGCCTCATTATCAACAAAAAGAGGTGTGTTAAGAAACTGCAAACTGTAGTCGCGCATCTGTTGCTGTATCCACAAGATCTGAGAGCAGCAACTGCTAGCAGAAACATACTCCGCTTCACATGTAGATAACGCCACAGACGTTTGTTTCTTACACTGCCAGGTGACCAATCTAGAACCAAAGAACTGGCATCCTGCAGTTGTTGATTTTGAATTGACTTTGCAACATCCGAAATCCGAATCGGAATACCCTTCGAGCGTAAAATCACCTTTCCTAGGATACCACAACCCCAATGAAGGAGTTCCTTTCAGGTAGCGCAATATCCTCTTCACAATGATCATATGCGATGCTCTCGGGTTAGACTGAAATCTTGCTGCGAGGCACGTTGGGTACATGATATCAGAACGTGAAGCATTTAAGTACATCAAAGAACCTATCATGGATCGGTAAAACGTTTCATCAGCCCTGTCTCCGGTGAGATCTGGGTGAATCCCATGATTTGTTGCAAGTGGGGTAGCAGCTGGAGTAGAACTTGACATCCCAAATTTCTCTAGAATATCATGAACGTACTTCGTCTGGTGAATAAAAATTCCCTCAGGAAGTTGTTCAACTTGTAAACCCAGAAAGAATTTCATCTCCCCCATTGATGACATTTCAAACTTTTGCTTCATCACTGATTCAAAATCTTTGCATAGATGTTCATTTGTTGACCCAAAGATTATATCGTCCACATAAATCTGAACTATCAGAAGATGACCATCGACTTCTTTAGTGAAGAGAGTGGCATCCACTTTTCCACGAATAAACTTATTGGCTAGTAGGTGTTGAGACAAAGTCTCGTACCAAGCTCTCGGGGCTTAGTGTAAACCATACAGCGCTTTGTCCAATAAGTAGACCTTGTTTTTGTGGAATGGATCGGTGAAGCCCGGCGGCTGACCGACATAAACCTCCTCTTTAACCTTCCCATAAAGAAACGCCGATTTAACATCCAACTGATAAACTTTAAAGTTCTTCCAAGATGCAAATGCTAGGAAAATTCTGATTGCCTCTAGTCGTGCTACAGGAGCATAGACTTCGCTAAAATCAATTCCCTCCTGTTGACTAAATCCCTGAACAACGAGTCGAGCTTTATTCCTTACAACAACTCCTCTATCGTCCCTCTTGCACTTGAACACCCACTTGGTGTTAATCTTTCTCTGACCATCCGGCAAATCAACTAACTTCCACACTTCCAATTTCTCGAATTGACTAAGTTCCTCCTGCATTGCATTGATCCAAGAGTCTTCAGTAAGCGCCTCTTTGTAAGTTCTTGGCTCAACCTGCGAGATAAAACAACTCAATGAGAATTCAGTTTGCAAAGGAGCAACTTTTGTATAAAAACATGTAAGCCCTTTATCAATCTGATTTCGGGTGCGAACGCCTGTCTGCAATTCTCCTATAATCAACTCCTCTGGATGATATGAAAAAGTTCGCGGCATCACTTCACTTGGAACATCTACATTTCCCTCCAGATTAGTAACATTCTGTTCTGCATCTTGTTCACCAACTTGGTTTGTTTGACTTGAAATCTGAATTTGCTCCCCCTCAGAATCTGAATCACCATGATCAAATACTGGCATGTTTTCAGCTTCTAGATTATCATTCTGAACCGACTGATTATCCTGAGCAACTTCATTCTGTTGGACATCATCATGTTCACCAGCATTACTCGGACCTGCTTCATCGTCATTTGAAGTTTCCCGTGGTCTCCTTGAATACTCAGCTGGGAACCTTAGCTGCGACTCATATTCACGCAAAATATCCAACTCATCAAAGAAATCTTCATCATCCTCTGATTCTTCTCTCATATCAAACGAATCCCACATTTTGTCATAATGATAACGCCATGAATCACCTGGATTCTGCGGCGGCATAGTATAACCTTGACATTCCACATTTGCAGCTTCAATAATCCGCTTCTCAGTTGGAACGAAGACACGTCACATTGGATTTGCATAACCAACAAAAATTCCCTCAATGCTCTTCGGACCAAACTTTCCATGAGGCTCTATAACCGTACAGGGTGACCCGAACGGTTCTAGATACTTCAAATTCGGTTTGCGGTTATTGATTAGCTCAAAGCATGTTTTGTTGAACTTCTTAACAGTGAGAACCCTGTTGAGCGTATAGCATGCGGCGGAAACAGCTTCAGCCCAAAAATTAATCGGTAACTTTGAATCTGCGAGCATAGTTCTAGCCGTCTCGATTAGTGTCCGTTTTTTGCGTTCTGCGACTCCATTCTGCTGCGGAGTGTACGGAGCACTAAACTCATGCAATATACCTCTTTCATCACTAAATTCTTCCATCTTGCTGTTCTTGAATTCAGTACCATTATCACTACAAATTCTCTTGATATGCCTTTGGTACAGATTCTCAATCTTCCTGAACAACCCCATCAAACTGTCAAATGTTTCATCTTTCGTCTTCAAGAAAGAAACCCACGAAAATCTGGAATAATCATCAGTAACGACCAAACAATAGTAATCTCCTGTAATACTTTTGACATTCACTGGACCAAACAAATCCATGTGAAGTCTTTCCAGAGGTCTCGAAACTGAATTGACTTGCTTTGTAGGGTGTGACTTTTTCTTCTGCTTACCTTTGATGCAGCTAATGCACTCCCCTTCCAGATGAAAACCTTTGATATTAACACCCAAAACCAAATCATTGTGCACCAAATGATTCATTTTTCTAAGATGTATATGCCCCATCTTTCGGTGCCACAATTTCGATTCTTTCTCAGTTGCTCTAGACACAAAACAATGTGCTTGACCAGTTGTTGTAGTCGCTACACTCATGTCTAACACATATAAATCATTCACTCTAGGTGCCCGCATGATAATCCATTCTTCAGGAACAACAAATCCAGGTTTCAATATCAAACATTCTTTATCAGTGAAGTGAGTAGTATACATATTGTCACAAATCTGTGAGATACTAAGTAGATTATTCTCCAGTTCAGTGATGTAGTTAACTCTCTCAAACGTCACAATCCCATTGGATAACGTTCCTTCACCAACAATTCGACCACCTTCATGACCTGCAAATCCCACAAAACCACCATTGATATTCTTCACATCATACAGCAATGCAGTCTTCCCTGTCATATGTCGAGATGCTCCACTATCCATGATCCATCTGGATACAAGTTGTGGAAGATCCTGCACAAAAACAAACTTTGACTTAACCACCTACAATAAAGATGCCGATTCATGCTTCGCGATCAAGGAAGCTCTGGCAATTCAAACTACTTATTCGAACATGGTGTCCACCCAGGCCTCATCAGCCTTAGGTGTAACCTTGACTCTCGCAATTTGAATTTTGAAATTTTCAGCCTTCAAAGGTGGAAAATTTGCATCATAATCAACCGAAATTGATTCTTCAGCCTTTTTCACTTCAGAAGTTGAAATTTTCATTTCAGTTTTTGGTTTCCAAACTTGTTGAGATAATGCAACCTGTTTATAAAACTTGTCGTTTTTAGTTACCACTTTCTTTACAGGTTCATTTTTTACTTTGATGTTGTTATTTTTCACACTCTTTTTCTCAACAACGATTGGTGCTTTACCCTTCACGTCAACTTTCTTCTGTTGGATCTTCACATTTTCAGTCTTAGGCTTCACATTGGTACACTTTCGTGCAATGTGACCAACTTGATTACATCTGAAACATGTTCGAGTATCAACAATTCGACTTGCGCCTTCAGACTGATAATGTGAAGCTCTTTTCTCAAAGAACTCTTTATTTGATTTTGAAAAAAATTCATTTTCCTCATCAGAGAGTGAACTTGAACTGTTCACAAACACCTTCTTTACAGCAAACCTTTTGTTTTGAAAACTCTTTTTCTGATAACTCTTACCATCCCTATAACCACCCGACCAATTGTTTCGATTGTTATTATAAAAACGTGGTGGCACAACAGGATTTTTGTAGTAAGCTTTATCTTTCTCAAAATTCATTTGCCTTTTTGTTTGACTCAAACTGTTCACTTCTGACAACTCAACTTCAATCAATTTGAACACATTTGTCAACTTTTTCACATTAACATTCTCAATTGGAAACTCAGAATCCGAATACAACTTATCAGATCCAGCCATCTTGTACATCACAAGACCCGGTTCATCACTTAAGTTGTTTTTGGACTTTGGTTTCTGAATGTATTTGTCCAAGAAACACCCATCATCTTCAGTTGAATCAGACATTAAAACACTTTCAGCTGTGCTCTTAACAATCTCTGTCTGAACACTATCATCAGATGATGTAAAAGTAACATCAATGTTTTCCGGAAGTTTAACTTCTTTTTCTTCCTCAATTTCAACGAACCCAGACTGCTTTTTGGTGTAATTATCAAGAACAGGTGGTGGAACTTGATGAAACCCCACCCCAGTTCCATCACAATACACATCTTCGCCCGCTTTGTCTTTTCCAATAGGTTTGGGAATAATGTGTTGCAAAACAAAGCTTGCGGAGCTGTAACTGTTAAGCTTTAACTGGATTCGTTCATTTTCAATTTCAGCCTCTTGAAATTTAAGTTTCAGTTTAGCGATTTCATCCAGTTGTTGGTTGATTGATTCTTCTTTGACTCTAAGCACTGCTTTTAGATGTTCATTTTCTTTAAAAGTTTTACCATTTCGATCATCACAATCTTTCATTGTGCTTTTGAGTTTTTCAAACTTTTCAGAAATCTGACGGTTTTCAAGAATCAACTTTTCATTTTCTTGTTTAACTTTATCATGATCAATTTTATCTTTTTCAATTTGACTAGTTAATTCTCTTATCCGTTCAGTTGAAGCTTTAACCATTTTGTCACGATCAAGAATCTGATTCTCAACACTTCTGACCTTTGCTGTCAGATCATCAACTTTCTTTCCGTTGAGATACGTGACAGTGCTACAAAATTTGCACTCTTTGTTGCAATTTTTGCAATTAGCATTACCATCAATTTTCTTACCTGACACATTTGTTGACACTTTTGAACTGACCTGGCTTTTTGACTCAGACACGGAGTTAGAGTCTACCTCAAGTGCCTTAGCAGCCAACACTTTATCAGCCATTTTTCCAAAGTTCTCAGCATTCAACTCCTGAGTTGTGTCAATAATTCCAGTATCAATCTTCTTTGATTTCTCGATCTCTTCTTTCTCTTTTCTCTCTTTCTCTTCTTCTTTCATTTTCTCGGTTGGAGTTCCCCACCATTTGTGTTGCCAATACTCATCATCATCTTTGTACTGCTGGATTATGGCTTCGATATCAAGTGTACTATCATCGATCGCAATATTTCCATATTCATCAAGATAACACTCTCTGTCTGGATCCCATCTATTGGCTCTCCTTGCTTCCAGAAAGATACGAGATATTCTAATGATTTTGTTTTCAGCTATCATTTTTCTGTATCTATACTTCTGCTCTTCAGTTCTATCAACTTTCCACGGAATAGGTTCATCATTTTTCTCCATGAATGCGTAACCAACCGCATCTTCTTCCGGTAGAACCTCTTGACTCCAATCATAACCCTCATCATCGTAAATCACTGCAAGAGCTCTAGATTTCTCTCTGTTGTCTTCAACCTGCTTCAATCTAGGCGGCTCTGATTTATTCTGATGATAAATTGCCTTCTTGTAGTAATCATCTCTGAAAGGATTCTCCGACTCATCAGCATAAGCGTTTCGGCATTCTCCTTTGAAGTGACCTTTCTGCTTACACTTGAAGCATGTCACCTTGGACTTATTAAACCCCAGCTTGGTAGATGCACCACCAATTGTTTTCCTTCCGGTAATTTCCATGAAACGCTGTGCTCGACGAACAGCACTTGCCATAGCCCAACGAATATCGATCAGTTCCATTTCTTCCGGATCAATCTGATCATAATCTTCTTTTGTCAGATTGGTGTTGCCTATCTTCCCAGCTACTAGCCCTTCATATGATTCCAACACCGATGCTAGGAAGATCATCTGCTGTTTAGCCGACTCCTCATCAAAATTCTGAGCATTCTTCAAGTCTATTGTGATGTTGCATTGAAAACGATTCTTTGTATCAGAATGACTTCCAAAAGATGAAGATCCACTGTGATAACCACTGTGACTTCCACTGCTTTGACTGCTTTGACTTTCTTTGCCAGCTGTCGACACATTTTCAGCAGAAAACGCAGTTTTTGGAGAAGTTGCTTTTGGCATCATGCTTTTTGGATAATACAAATCCAAATTCTGCTGGTAAGATGAGTGATTGACTTTGTATGTCTTCTTCAACTCCAACTCGTGACTCTCGAGTTTCTCAATCAGCAAATCTAATGTCAACTTTTCTGGTTCTTTGATAGTATTCTTCAGCATCAACGCATAATATCTCCAATCCATTTCATCAGGTAACGAATCGAACAATTTGTCGATAAGATCTTCTTCAGGAATTTTGATATCATGTCTTACTAATTCCATCTTCAGATGACCAAACCTTTCTATCATTTTACAAACTGACTCGTTCTTTAAACATCCAAACAGATCAAACTCTTTTCTAAGAAGTTTCTTTTTGTTTTTCACGATTTCAGTACTACCTAAACATTTCTTTTCTAACTTTTCCCAAAGATCTTTTGCATTTGAATAATCGATCAATGAGATTATGTCTTCCCGGACGGACTGAAATAACAATGCCACACACTTTTGTTCAGCTACAAACGAATCAATCTCCTCAGCTACTCTTAAAGTTTCACCATATTTGTTTCCATGTTCATAACCGTTTTTCATACTCTTCCAGCTGGGAAATACGAATGCCATCAACCAGTCCTCAAACTTTCTTAACCACCGACTGTATTCCTCAATAGCCATTAGCTTTGGAGGTTTATTAAATGTTCCAAAGGCACTTTCCGATTCCCAAGCTTCCTTTTTCTTCTCTTTTGGCGGGTTATCATTCACATTGCTTGACGAAGTATCATTATTTTCGGAATCTCCAGCAAACGCGTACATGTCGCTAAACGGGTTCATGAAAATATCATCCATCGTGAATGTTCCTGCAAAATCAGCAAACACTTAGAAAATTTTTAGGTTTTGAAAAATCAGCAAGTTCAAGCAAAATTCCTTGAAGTGAAATCACTTCAAGCGAAATCAACACTTAAACTGTTCAAGCGAAATCACAAAATTACACTTCAAGCGAAATCTGATCCAAACTGTTTCAAGCGAAATCCAGCAATTTAATTTCGCTTGAACTTTCCAAGTGAAATCTAAGACCAGTTCTGATTCAAGCGAAATCAACAGTCAATCAATTTCGCTTGAACTATTTCAAGCGAAATCCTCTAATACAATTCCAATGATTCAAGCGAAATCTAACAACTCAATTTCGCTTGAACTGTTCAAGCGAAATCTTCTGATTTTCAAGCGAAATCGACCTTTAACTTCGAACACTTTCAAGCGAAATCCTATTTTAGTACATTTTTCACAAGTTTTAATCTGAATTTTAGTCCGAATCTTTGTAGGCTTTGTTAAAACTATGTTTTACACAATATACTCGAAAATCAGACCATTTCGACCGTTGGAACTCGTTCAGATCAGAAAAGTATAAAAGAAATGAGTAGAAAGAAAAGAATCCGGTAATATCAAGCTGCTATGGTATGAACTCCTCGTCCTGAGCTCTGATACCACTTGTTGGACCGTTCTACGACCTTGAAATGTCAGTTAAGGCAGTTCATCTTTGAGTACGAAGGCGGAATCAACGTAAACAAAGTCATAACAGCTAGTTTCCTTTTAATCTTTCTTTTCTGATTGATTTTCGTGCTTGTACAATATAATCTGATACAAAACCGGCAGCACTTCGTCTCACATACAATGACCAAGTCTTACCAAATGAACAACACACTAACCTATTTATAGTCATGTTGATTTCGCTTGAACCATTTCAAGCTAAATCTGATTTCGCTTGAATCCATTTCAAGCTAAATCTGATTTCACTTGAACCATTTCAAGCTAAATCTCCTGTTGTTGATTTAGCTTGAAACACACATAAACCCTTTCAAGCGAAATCTACAAGTTAAACAAGTAAAACCCTAATTTAACCCCTATTATGTGTTCATTCAACCTATCTAGACACAAGACTTGATTAAGATGTAATCAACAGACATTCAATGCACCAACAGACCAATCATTTGACGCATAGACATCCATCTCAGCAACGCTCGTACAAGCACCTAACATTCTACACAGTTCGCTAGGCGTTCAGATGGGTGTTCAAGTAATACTCGATAGCATCGAGATTCGAAAGGATCCAGAGATGAATGAAAAGTTCATGTTCGAGTAGGGGACAATCACTGCTATGACCCCTATAGGTTTGTTATGTTTCACATCGATCAAATACGGAACGGAACCCTTTTTCCACTTGTTAAGGCTCACTGGGACTCGCTTGCACCCCGCATTTATTATTATGTGTGCACCCACAATAATATTATGATTTGCATGCTCATCTCAGCTCCTCTTAACTCATGTCAAATGGAGGTCGTCAAAGTAATAAGATCACAAAAATCCAAGGACTATGGCATACTATCAACGCATCGTAGGGTAGGTAAGCAATCCATGCCATCATGCTATAGTGACAAGTGTGTGTTCGTATGTTTCGTCATAAACAAATGTGTACTAGTCACGTAATGTATGCAACAAGTAAGAAAGACGAACCTTGCAATCTGGAGCTGAGTGTCATGGTCGTATTCACGTTTTCAGAACTGTTCGGTTATAGTCTGGTTTTACAAAAATGTTTTCCCCTTTTTAAAACCAAGTTCACTATAACCAATGGCTCTGATACCAATCTGTCACACCCCCAAAATCCACAAGCGGAGTATCACCGCAGGAGGCGTGACTGACCAGGATCTAGCCACCAATCATATTGAACTCATAGTTATAATTGAATAAAGCTTTCATTTATTAACATTAAGCGTTACAACGTTACAAATAATTCACAGTACACATCGGAAGCATAATTCATTCGTTAAGTGTTTATAAACCACATGTAAAAGCCATTAGTCTTGTGTTGTGTTTCCACGTATCTCGAACCATGACCACTCCAGCTTCCCAGACAGCAAGTTCCAACAATATACACCTAAAGGCCTGCAAGGCATGTAACAACGAATCAACAACAGAGTTGAGCGAGTTCACAGTTGGTTGTCCGTTTTAAAGTTGTTTCAAAATTCATAAGTTCATTCGAAAACCAGTAGTTAATCAGTTTCTTATTTCCCAAACCATAACCAGTGGGGGCTTCCCCATGTAAACCACTAGACCCGTTACCATATCGACCACTGACTGAAGTAAGTTGGTGCCCTAGCGTCAATGTCTATCATCATTGACGTGCCCAGATCCATTAGTTCACGCCCGTCCTCTGCGGCACGGTGTGAGGCTTGTCAAACCTAAATAGCGCTATCTAACTAATGACCCGCTCGCCATTGGCCTGGCGATTAAGTCGATATAAAAGTGAGGGACTTCATGATAGAGTTTTTGGTCTAGTATCAGCGTTGTCACCCTTCAATAAAGAGGATGTAGTACGTGTCCCCAAACCAGGAGATCACGCAGGTTCCGTGTTGTCACCCTTCAATAAAGAGGATGTAATACGTGTTCCAAACCAGGAGATCACACAGTTTCTGATTTAATCTATTACCCATTCCCAACCACCGGGAATCCCATGCCTTGTAGAAAGTGTGAACTCACCTTGGTTTGCTCGGTAAGACTAGACACATTACCCATTCCCAGTTGGTCTACCAAACCCTATCGTGGTTACCAAGAGTAATCGGTTTCATGCATTCACAATTCTCGTATCTATTCACACGTATCGCTCAAGCAATAAACAACCAAATATCTAATCATCACATATGTCATAAAAAGCATAATTTGTACTATCACACAAGTAGTAGCAAATATCCATACCGACACCTATTCACATTTCAAGTTAGGGCCGTACACGCATGTTTCGTTTCATCACTTGTATCTAGTTTGCCAATCACAAAAGAATGGAACCCAATCAATTATCATGTAACTCAAGTGTCACTCACCCATCCTACCCGACCCAACATGTCCAACCCAAATCCCTTCCGCAATATATACACAACCGTGGCCCACCATCTATTGCGCGACCCATTTAAATTCGGCCCAAACAGATATCATAAGGAGGTGTGCGGTCCACTTGGTTCCGGCCAAACCAAACCACCCGTTGAAACCCAGGTTTCATCCCGTACAAAGCCCTGCTAAGGCACCTAGACCCGTCCCGGCCCACTACACAAACATGTATACTCCCTCACTGTTAATTAGTCCCATATAAATTAAGACTTAGGCCCACTAATCAACACCCCTAATTCACATGCAAACAATAATGACTTCTCATGCAAATCTCACAATTCTAATTCGACCCAGTGTTTTTGAACTGACAATATGTTTCATGTGAACTGATATGTATGACTTTTATGATGTCACTTGAATGGGATGAATACAAAATATAATGATATAATTGGGCCACTAACTGATATTCACGTGAAGATAATATGACATTGGCCCAATCAGTGTTTTATGTGATCAGATCCATTTAAATTTGCATGTGATTTGAAATTGGTTCATATTAGTTGGGCACTTTTTCATTAATTTGTCAGAATTGGATGCGCATTTGTTCCTAAAACTCTATATTGCATTTAAAATTCATTCGGCCACAATTAATCATCACAGTCAGCAATATGGTTTTATTATCATGCATCTCAATCAATAAAAGAGAAACCCTAAATTGTCTGTTCATCAACACCTATCATCAAGTATAATCATCATCATTACAGTTTACACATATAAAACACTAGCATCATACAAGAAGCCAACATCATATAATCATATGTAACGACGCAGCATAATCATGATCGACTGGACTTGAAATCTCATAAACAACAAAGGTTGAAAACAAAGATAAACGTACTAACCGAATACCAGATGTTGCTAGACACGAGACCAGTTTCAAGGAAAATATAACTTCGAAAAGATGAGGGCTGCCGTCGACTTCAATGCACGCAGGCTGGTGGTTAGGGTTTGTGATGATTGTGAAGGTTAATTTATGAGGACCACATACAATTACTTATGTGTGTGTGTGTGTGTTTATATCATCTCACAATGGCCGGCCCAATTCCATGTTTCTATTTGGGCTTTGGTTAACCATGTATACTTAACATAAAAATAAGAAGTGTGGGTATGTGTGTTCTGGTTTGGTTTCGACTATACTAGACATTACAATAACTCAATTATAAACCCAAACATAACAAATATTTCAATCATTCACATAACTCACTCATGTTATGACATAAAGCAGATCGTGACAGCGAGTTGTACATAGACGACTATTCGGGTTGTCACAGTTGTCACAGACGACTATTCGAGATTTTCGTGGGTAACATTTCTGAAAACAAAAGATGAAACATTTGGGAGTTTGATAATAATGTTCAGAAAGCTTAAAAACTTGTACCAAACTCGTATTAGAAGGATAAGAAGTGACAACGGTATAGAGTTTAAGACCAACAAAATGGAAGTTTATTGTAATGAAAGAGGTATACTACATGAATTCGGCGCGCCATACACTCCGCAGCAAAATGGAGTAGCAGAAAAAAAGAATAGGACGCTGATTGAAATGGCTAGGACAATGCTTGCTGATTCAAAACTACCTGTAAATTTCTGGGCAGAAGCAGTGTCAGCCGCTTGTTATACGCTCAACCGGGTTCTTACAGTGAAGAAGTTCAACAAGACATGTTTCGAGCTCATTAATCTCCGCAAACCTAACCTAAAGTATTTGGAACCGTTCGGGTCTCCCTGCACAGTTCTAGAACCTTTTGGTAAATTTGGTCCAAAGTGCATTGAAGGTATATTTGTGGGATATGCAAGCCCATTGAAAAGAGTCTTTGTTCCAAGTTTGAAGCGGATCATCGAAGCACAAAATGTTGAGTGTCAAGGTTACACTATGCCACCTTAGAATCCCGGCGACTCATGGCGTTTCAATTACGATACTCTGTGGGATTCATTCGACATAGAAGAAGAACCAGATTTCTTTGACGAGTTGGATATTCTGAGAGAATATGAAGCATCACAAGAAAGATTCCCAGCAGAACCTTATAATCGTCAACGAAAAGCTTCGAACGATGATGAAGCAGGTCCAAGCAATGCTGGAGAGAATGATGATGTTATTCAAACTCCGACATCTTCAGAAAGTGAACAAGCTCCTATCAATCAGACGGGAATCAATGATAATTCAGATTCAGATGAAAGGCCAACATTCGATCGTGGTGATTCAGAGTCTGAGGGGGAGCAAATCCAGTCTCAAGATCAAACGTCTCCAGTCAGTGAACAAGTCGCAAACCAGAACATTACGAATTTGGAAAGTGAGGTAGATGTTCCAGGCGAGGTGATGCCAAGAACTCTTTTATACCATCCAGAAGAGTTAATCATTGGAGAGTTGCAATCAGGCATCCACACTAGATGACAAATTGACCAAGGCCTTACTTGTTTTTATTCTACAGTTGCTCCTTTACAAACTGAGTTTTTACTTAGTTGTTTCATTTCGCAGATTGAGCCGTGAACGTACAAGGAAGCACTAACTGAAGATTCCTGGGTTAATGCTATACAGGAGGAGCTAAGTCAGTTTGAGAAGTTAGGTGTCTGGAAACTGGTGGATTTACCTGATGGTCATAGGAAGATAAACACCAAGTGGGTGTTCAAGTGTAAGAGGGATGATCGAGGGGTTATTATTGGCAACAAAGCTCGTCTCGTTGTCCTGGGATTCAGTCAGCAGGAGGGTATAGATTTCACTGAAGTGTATACTCCAGTTGCTAGACTTGAAGCAATCAGAATCTTCCTAGCATTTTCATCTTGGAAAGGATTTAAAGTATTTCAGCTAGATGTGAAGTCAGCATTTCTCTATGGCAAGGTGAAAGAGGAAGTTTATGTCGGACAGCCACCGGGCTTCACCGACCCAATCCACAAAGATAAAGTTTATCTCTTGGATAAGGCATTATACGGCTTACATTAGGCCTCGAGAGCCTGGTACGAGACCCTGTCTCAACATCTGTTAGCCAACAACTTCATCCGAGGAAAGGTAGACGCCACTCTGTTCACAAAAGAAGTCGACGGCCATCTTCTGATAGTTCAAATTTATGTGGATGACATAATTTTAGGGTCAACAAATGGTGATTGGTACGATAACAGAGTGTGTTACCAATGCAGTTATCAAGGACACATTGCTGTTAATTGCCAGAGTTGGAGTTATGAGACGAGGAGATGCTATAACTGCCAAATCAAAGGTCACATTGCCAGAGATTGCCCAATGAGATCAAATGAAAGATCGAGGATTAAATCTCAGAAAATGGCAAAGAAACCAGTCAATGTTAAGCCCAAAGAACAGAAAGTTCAAGAAAAGAAAGTTAAGCTTTCTCAAGGGCAGAAAGACAGACTGAGGAAAAAGAGGAAGAAAGCTAGAGAATATCTCGAATGGATTTTGTCCTCGTATACAACTGGTAAAACAGATAAAAGTTCTGATAAATCGTCTTGCTCACCAAAGAACAACAATTCAAGCAAAACGCATTCATCAGATACAAATCTGAGGACGAAAGAGGAAAAGAAGAAGAAGAAAGGTGGTGATGAATTTGTTTCTTTGGAAACAAAGGAGCCACGTGTTGGCAATGAATTTGACTCATTAAAGTCAGACAAGCCAAGTTCAGGCAATGAATCTGGTGTGGTAAAGCCAGAAGAGCCGTGTGTTGAGGTAAAAGTTGAGAATTCTGGTCTAACAATGGATGATGCAAATTTTCCACCATTGTTGAACAAGAATTCAAAAACACCCAAGGACAGTCAGGCTTGGGTGAAATTGTTTAAATGAAAAACCTGACTTGCCGGAGCTCCCAGGTTGGTAATAGTGGAGCAGGAATCGGCACATTTCTTGAGAAATTCACGAAAGTGATTTCGTCTTACATGTGGTAAATCAGGGACATTAAGTTGTACTTGATTTTCTACACATGGTTGTGTTGTTAAAATCGGAAAATGATAAATCTACATGTGGTTAAAAAGCAAGGTGATGTGATAACCCCGATCCTACGAGTAGTTGGTAAACAAACTAATTTTTTCGGAAAAACCATTTTGATTAAAACAAACTTAAGTGTTTTGAAATCATAATGGGAAAATAGTTTGTTGTGAGGGGGAGTTCTGATTGTTTATGCCAAGTGAATTGTCACACCCCCAAAATCCACATGCGGAGTACCACCGCTTGGAGGCGTGACTGACCAGGATCCAGCCACCAATTATACCGAGCATTAATTAAAAGTAAAAATGTTCACTAACTACAATAGCTAGTAAGCACCATAGTTTGAAGTTTTAAAAGTTTAAGTTCAAATAACAGTTTAAGTAAACAGCGGAAACATAAACCCAATAGTTTCAAAACAAAGTTCATAGTTCAAGATTATTTAGAACCCAACACATGGGCTAGACGACCACTACACATTCCCAAGCTGCAAGCTCCTGAGTCACTGGGCACCTGCAAAGCATGCAGTAGGGTATCAACAAAAATGTTGGCGGGTCCACGAGTTGTCCAGTTTTAATTTCCAAAAACTTGTTTCACCAGTTAATTTATCCGTTTATACATGCGATGGGGAGCTACCCCATAGGTAAGCGACTAAACTGTTTTTCCAATACCTAATACTTACTTAACTGTACGTTTGCGTAGTGCCCCGTTTGTCAATGTTCTATCAGCATTGACGGTTTTCCAGAGTTCATTAGGGCCCAATAATGAAAACTAACAGCCTAGTCGAGACCAGGTGGTCTCGAGTCGCAACCAGGAGGTCTCGAGTCACAGACTTCCGGTCTCGAGTCGTGCTGGTATGAGTCGCAACCTCAGGGATCTCGAGTCCAGTCTCGAGTCGCAATCAGAAGATCTCGAGTCGAGACCTTGATGGTTTCAAGTCCCCAAGTCTGTTTTGAGTTGCTTGATCATGGTCTCGAGTCGTAACCACTACAGTCTCGAGTTGTCACGTGTTGGTCTCGAGTCGCAACCGGGGGTCTCCGCTCGCAACCCCGGATACGTGCACATGAAGTTCTTCTAGAACCTCGGATGTACTAACCAATAAAATTGCAATTTCATGTATTTGTGTACTATCCAATCAAATTATGCAAACATGTTTTCTTGTTTAATTACTAATCAAAATAGATCAAACAACCAGATTTCAAATATTCATAACAACATTCATATCATATTCATGTTGTTCATCATATGTCCATATCACATTTAACACATATTCATGGTCTTCTTCATGAGCTCATTCAAGCATGAAATATTGTGATCAAAGATCAAGTAAATCTTGCCAAACACACATTTGTCCTAAAATATCTAACATGAATCGGATAACAAAAATCATCCTAAGCTATTAATCATTTACTCTTCAACACACCTTAGCAAGACATTATCATACCATGGCTCACACACATTATTCATTTCAAGGTTTATAAGAGGCACTTTGTTTCACACAAGTTATTTCAACATTGATAACAAATCTAATATCTAATAAGTAGCATACTCATTCAAGCATTCAACTATCAAAACAATTGTTATGCATTCATAAATCATCATTTTTTATCAAACAACTACAAGGAACTAACCGGCTAGATGAAAGGGTATGAAGGATTGATGAACTAAGTTCCGTGTGATGATCTCGAGCTAATCCGAGAGCCCTTTGGTTGTCGCCGGTTTGATCCGAGAGAGAAGGAGAGGAGAGGTTGTGTTGTTAGGGTTTTAGTGAGAGAGGATGTAGTAGAGTGTGTATGTAGGAGAGTGTGAAGGGATGGTGATTGAAAAGTGGCAAGGTTGGCCATCAACATAGTATATATACCCGATCCATGTAGGTGCACCCTAATGGGTTCGAGTGGGCTTTTGAGGTGCACGGCCCAACCGGCCCAGTCGTTCACTCGAGACCTCGAGTCGGGTTCATGGTCTCGGTTCACTTATATATATTACATACACATAGTTCAATACAAGCATCACATAATACTTCAAGATAATTCGCAAATCCTCATTTAATAATATATGTACACATAAGGCTAAACCAAAATGGTTACTCGGGAAAACCCAAAGTGTCACATTATCCCCAAGTTTTAAGAACTTTCATCCCGAAAGTTAAGGCAGTCACTGTCAAGCTAGTGTAAGTGAGAACGTTTCAACGGGGTGTCACATCATCCCCCCGTTAGTTTGGAATTTCGTCCCGAAATTCGGTTGTAGCTTCAGTGCTGGGAGTTTCATTTGGGAACAACTGGGGATACCTGCGCTTCATCTGGTCTTCCCGCTCACAGGTAAACTCTGGGCCACGGCGTGAGTTCCAACGAACTCGCACGAGAGGTATCTGGCTATGTTTGAGGGTTTTGATCTCACGATCCGTGATCTCAATTGGTTCCTCAGTAAAGTGTAGCTGTTCGTCAATAGTGAGTTCCTTGAAAGGAATGATGAGTGTTTCATCTGACAGACACTTCTTCAGATTTGACACGTGAAAGACGTTGTGCACAGCACTCAGTTCTTCAGGCAGATTCAATCTGTAAGCGACCTTACCGATCTTTTCGGTAATTTCAAAGGGTCCGACATATCTCAGATTTAGCTTGCCCCGTTTTCCAAAACGAACCACACCCTTCTAGGGTGAGACTTTAAGTAGAGCCCGGTCACCAACCTGGAACTCTAGCGGTTTCCTATCCTTATCAGTGTAGCTCTTCTAACGGTCACGAGCCACCGCCATGCGTTGCCTAATCTGGGCAATCTTTTCTGTAGTGTCCACTACATGTTCCGGGCCTGTGATCTGGCTGTCACCAACCTCCGCCCAGCAGAGAGGCGATCGGCATTTACGACCGTACAATGCCTCAAAGGGTGCTGCCTGAATGCTGGTGTGGTAGCTGTTGTTGTAGGAGAATTCCACTAATGGCAGGTGCTTTTCCCAATTCTTGCCAAAATCGATCACACATGCCCTAAGCATGTCTTCGAGGGTTTGGATGGTGCGTTCAGATTGCCCATCCGTTTGCGGATGATAAGCGGTGCTCATGTCTAAACGTGAGCCAAAAGATTTGTGCATAGCTTGCCACAACTCAGAAGTAAAACGCGCGTCTCGATCGGAAATAATAGAGGTTGGCACCCCGTGCTTCGAAACCACTTCCTTTAAGTATACCTCTGCTAAGGTAGAGAACTTGTCTGTTTCTTTAATAGCCAAAAGTGTGCAGACTTAGTTAATCGGTCCACTATTACCCAAATGGTGTCATTTCCGCGTTGAGACCTAGGCAGGCTAGTGACAAAATCCATGGAAATTTGCTCCCATTTCCATTGCGGGATTTCTGGTTGTTGGAGTAGGCCTGATGGTTTCTGATACTCAGCCTTGACTCTTGCACAAGTCAAACATTTTCTGACATAGGTTGCTATGTGGGCTTTCATGCCAGGCCACCAATATGTAGTCTTTAAGTCGTGGTACATCTTATCCGAACCAGGATGTACTGAGTAACGGGACTTATGGGCTTCATCCATTACAAGCTCGCGCAAATCCCCATAAAGTGGGACCCATATAGGCCCGTTTACGTAGTAAGCACCATCTTCTTTTTGTGCTAGACGTTTCCTTGATCCTCGCAGGGACTCAGCCCTGACGTTCTCGGTTTTCAATGCTTCGGCCTGAGCGTTACGGATTTGCTTAGGGAGGTTCGAGTGGATGGTGAGCTGTAAGGCACGAACACGCTTAGGCTTGGTCTCCTTCCTGCTGAGGGCATCAGCTACCACATTAGCCTTGCCCGGATGGTACTTAATTGCGCACTCGTAGTCGTTTAGAAGCTCGACCCATCGGCGTTGCCGCATATTCAACTCCTTTTGTTCCATTATGTGTTGGAGACTCTTGTGATCAGTGTAAATCGTGCACTTGGTACCGTATAAATAATGTCTCCAAATCTTGAGCGCAAAAACCACAGCTCCAAATTCTAAGTCGTGTGTCGTGTAGTTCCTTTCGTGGATCTTGAGTTGTCGCGAAGCGTAAGCAATAAACTTCTCGCGTTGCATCAACACACAACCAAGTCCTTGAATAGAAGCGTCGCAGTAAACAACAAAGTCGTCGGTACCTTCAGGTAAGGAAAGAATAGGAGCACTACAAAGGTTCTTCTTTAGTTCCTGGAAGGCAGATTCCTGGGCATCACTCCATTTGTAAGCAACACCCTTCTGAGTGAGGGTCGTAAGTGGTTGAGCGATCTTAGAAAATCCCTTGATAAATCTTCGATAGTATCCTGCCAATCCCAAGAATTGGCGAACTTCGGTCGGAGTCTTAGGTACAGGCCAATTCTTAATGGATTCGACCTTAGCAGGGTCAACGTGAATCCCATCCTGATTGACTATGTGCCCAAGGAAATGGACTTCTCTAAGCCAGAAATCACACTTTGAGAATTTGGCATACAGTTGCTCATTACGAAGGAGTTCGAGAATAAGACGCAAGTGTTGTTCATGCTCCTCTTGACTCTTCGAGTAGATTAAGATGTCGTCAATGAACACAATTACGAACTTGTCGAGGTAGGGTTTGCACACTCGGTTCATGAGATCCATGAAGATCGCAGGTGCGTTGGTCATTCCGAAAGGCATAAGAAGGAATTCGTAATGACCATAGCGGGTTCTGAAAGCAGTCTTAGAGATGTCCTCGCCGCGGACTCTCAGTTGGTGATAACCTGATCGCAGATCGATTTTGGAATAATAGCTCGACCCTTGCAGCTGGTCGAACAGGTCGTCGATACGGGGAAGTGGATAACGATTCTTGATGGTAACCTTGTTCAGTTCACGGTAGTCAATGCACATTCGGAATGTGTCATCCTTCTTTTTGACAAAGAGTACTGGGGCTCCCCAGGGTGATGAGCTAGGACGGATAAAACCTTTGTCCAAAAGTTCTTGTAGCTGAGTAGAAAGTTCCTTGAGTTCTGCGGGAGCTAGACGATAAGGTGCACGAGCTATAGGCGCTGCTCCGGGAGATAGCTCGATTTGAAATTCGACCTGACGGTGTGGAGGAAGTCCAGGTAGTTCTTCAGGAAATACCTCAGGATAGTCGCGTACAACCGGAAAATCTTCAATCCTGTTTTCCTTCTTCTGCGCATTGACAACAAGTGCTAAGATAGCGGTGTGCCCCTTTCGTAAACACTTCTGGGCTTTTAAGAATGAAATAATGCCTGTGACTTCTCTGCTTTTGTCGTATTGCACGATAAGGGGTTTGCCAGGAGGACGGGGAATACGAATAGCTTTCTCTTGGCAGAGGATTTCGGCTCGATGCTTGGATAACCAATCCATACCAATGACGATGTCGAAGCTTCCGAGAACGATGGAGAAAAGATCGATGCGGAAGGTCTGACCAGACAATTCTAATTTGCAGTTATGTATTACGTGTGAGGCCTCGAGGTTTCTACCATTAGCTATTTCAACGATGTGCTTAGAGCTTAACGGCGTAGGAGTGGACTTAAGCTTCTTACTAATACGTAGGGATACATAACTAGCATCTGCTCCAGAATCAAATAATACGGAAACATAGCGATCATTAAGTAGGAACTTACCTGCCACCACGTTGGGGTCGTTCCTTGCTTCAGCAACCCCAATCACGAATGCCCTTGCATTGTTTCCAGCTCCCTGGTTGTTGTTGTTGTTGTTGTTCCCAGCACCTTGATTATTGTTGTTGCGATTCTGGTTCAGCTGAGGGCAATCCTTTCGCATGTGCCCTATTGCCCCACATTTGTAGCATTCACGGTTGTTTCCTTGCTGCTGTTGCTGCTGTGGTTGATGCTGATTCTGCCTAGCTGGGAACTGGCTCCTGCAGTCTTTGGCTTCATGCCCCATATTATTGCATCGCTGACACTGACCTTTGCCATATGGCCCACTGTGGAGACGATTACATTTGTTACACTTGGGGTGGTTTCCTTGATAGCCACCCTGTTGCTGAGGGCCTTTGTTGTTCTCAGTCTTCCTTTGTTGAACTGGGGCCTGAGTGGGGTTAGCATCATTTCCCTGACTTCTATCCCACTTTCGTTTGTTATCGCTAGAAGTTCCAGCAGTAGCACTGATCCTCTTGGGCAACTTGCCCTCCTCCACAGCCTGATTGGTGAGTTTGTGAGCAAGACGGACCACGGGCTGTATGGTATTGAGGTTGGCTGAGGTTACATGGCTCCGGATTTCTGGAACCAAACCTTTGATGTACAATTCGATCCTTCGATACATAGGTCGGGACATGTTTGGGCAAAGTGCAGCATAGTCGTTGGACTGCTTGGTGTAGGTCTCAATCTCTGACCCAACCATCTTGAGCTCATAGTACTCGTTCTCGAGTTTGTGGATGTCATCCCTGTGACAGTACTCCTCTTTGATCATGTCCTTGAAATCTTCCCACGCAGTAGCATTAGCAGTTTCCAGACCAAGCATCTGAATCTGTGCTTTCCACCATGAAAGCGCGTTTCCTTCAAGCGTACCAGTCGCGACCTTAACCCAGTTAGCAGGGGGACACTCGCAGACAGCAAAGACAGCTTCGACCTTTTCAATCCAGTGCAGAAGGCCTATGGCACCCTCAGTGCCGTTGAAAGGGAGAGGCTTGCCATCCATGAAGGTTTTAAAAGTACAAACACGTGGCTGCGCAGGCGCTTGCTGACCTCCAGGGTGAGCTGCGAAAGCTGCAGCCACCGTGTTGAGCAAGTTGGTGAACTGAGCCGGAGTCATGTTGACGTTTCCTCTTCCGTGTCCACTCATTGTCTTCATAACCAGAAAACACAGTATGAGTGCGATGTCGTAACGTAGTGAGAATGAGATAGAAGAGGGATGTGTATCTATCTAATTAGGCACACTAGTATGTATAGTAGAGCAATCAGCGTAAAATAAACAAGCAAGTAAACACAAGTCCGAGCTATGCGGTCTAATAAGCTGAGTCTTGCCCTTGGAGTGTAGTGTCGTCATGAGTCACAGGTTATAGTCTGGTTTTTCTCAAAAAGGCTTTCTTTTTAAAACCAAGTTCACTATAACCAATGGCTCTGATACCAATCTGTCACACCCCAAAAATCCACATGCGGAGTACCACCGCTTGGAGGCGTGACTGACCAGGATCCAGCCACCAATTATACCGAGCATTAATTAAAAGTAAAAATGTCCACTAACTACAATAGCTAGTAAGCACCATAGTTCGAAGTTTTAAAAGTTTAAGTTCAAATAACAGTTTAAGTAAACAGCGGAAGCATAAACCCAACAGTTTCAAAACAAAGTTCATAGTTCAAGATTATTTAGAACCCAACACATGGGCTAGACGACCACTACACATTCCCAAGCTGCAAGCTCCTGAGTCACTGGGCACCTGCAAAGCATGCAGTAGGGTATCAACAAAAATGTTGGCGAGTCCACGAGTTGTCCAGTTTTAATTTCCAAAAACTTGTTTCACCAGTTAATTTATTCGTTTATACATGCGATGGGGAGCTACCCCATAGGTAAGCGACTAAACTGTTTTTCCAATACCGAATACTTACTTAACCGTATGTTTCCGTAGTGCCCCGTTTGTCAATGTTCTATCAGCATTGACGGTTTGCCAGAGTTCATTAGTTCATTCCCGTTCCCAGTAACAAGGGTCGGTGTGAGGCTGGTTACACCTAAATAGCGCTATTAACTAATAACCCGTTCGCCAGGCCCCGGCGACTAATCGGTATTAAATGGTAGGGACTTAAGTGATAGAGTTTCGTTTAGTGTTGCTTATTGCATTCCGTATAAACAATAATTAGCCAAGAGTTCCCAGTAACAAGGGAGGTAAGTAAGTTTGTTCCTAGTAACAAGGGAAGAAAAGTAAGTTTGTATCCCTTACGCGGGGATAGCGTTGATTAAGTTTCCGTTTCCCAAAACCACCGGGAACGCATGCTTTAATAGTTGTGAACTCACCTTGGGTTGCTCGGCAGTTTAGTTTACTTGGTCAAGCGCGTTGGTCAACACGTCCTAGCATGGTTACCAGTATAGGTCAGGTTTGGGTACAAAGAAGTCACGTATATTCCACGCGCATCTAACACATAGCATGCACAACATATAATTTTCCAATAAGTCATTGGGCCCGTCTAAATTCCTTGATCAGCAACAGTTAATAGTTAACACGTAGCCCACTAAACAGTAACAAGCATGTGCAGATAATACACTTGAGCCCAATAATGAAAACTAACAGCCTAGTCGAGACCAGGTGGTCTCGACTCGAGAACAGGTGGTCTCGAGTCGCAACCAGGAGGTCTCGAGTCACAGAATTCCGGTCTCGAGTCGTGCTGGTATGAGTCGCAACCTCAGGGATCTCAAGTCCAGTCTCGAGTCGCAATCAGAAGACCTCGAGTCGAGACCTTGATGGTTTCGAGTCCCCAAGTCTGTTTTGAGTTGCTTGATCATGGTCTCAAGTCGTAACCACTACAGTCTCGAGTTGTCACGTGTTGGTCTCGAGTCGCAACCGGGGGTCTCCGCTCGCAACCCCGGATACGTGCACATGAAGTTCTTCTAGAACCTCGGATGTACTAACCAATAAAATTGCAATTTCATGTATTTGTGTACTATCCAATCAAATTATGCAAACATGTTTTCTTGTCTAATTACTAATCAAAATAGATCAAACAACCAGATTTCAAATATTCATAACAACATTCATATCATATTCATGTTGTTCATCATATGTCCATATCACATTTAACACATATTCATGGTGTTCTTCATGAGCTCATTCAAGCATGAAATATTGTGATCAAAGATCAAGTAAATCTTGCCAAACACACATTTGTCCTAAAATATCTAACATGAATCGGATAACAAAAATCATCCTAAGCTATTAATCATTTACTCTTCAACACACCTTAGCAAGACATTATCATACCATGGCTCACACACATTATTCATTTCAAGGTTTATAAGAGGCACTTTGTTTCACACAAGTTATTTCAACATTGATAACAAATCTAATATCTAATAAGTAGCATACTCATTCAAGCATTCAACTATCAAAACAATTGTTATGCATTCATAAATCATCATTTTTTATCAAACAACTACAAGGAACTAACCGGCTAGATGAAAGGGTATGAAGGATTGATGAACTAAGTTCCGTGTGATGATCTCGAGCTAATCCGAGAGCCCTTTGGTTGTCGCCGGTTTGATCCGAGAGAGAAGGAGAGGAGAGGTTGTGTTGTTAGGCTTTTAGTGTGAGAGGATGTAGTAGAGTGTGTGTGTAGGAGAGTGTGAAGGGATGGTGATTGAAAAGTGGCAAGGTTGGCCATCAATATAGTATATATACCCGATCCATGTAGGTGCACCCTAATGGGTTCGAGTGGGCTTTTGAGGTGCACGGCCCAACCGGCCCAGTCGTTCACTCGAGACCTCGAGTCGGGTTCATGGTCTCGGTTCACTTATATATATTACATACACATAGTTCAATACAAGCATCACATAATACTTCAAGATAATTCGCAAATCCTCATTTAATAATATATGTACACATAAGGCTAAACCAAAATGGTTACTCGGGAAAACCCAGAGTGTCACATGAATAGAGAATTGAAGTGATTCGATATCATGTTGTCAAGTTTGTACAGTTTTTTTTTTTTCAAATTTTCCCAGAAAATAAAAAATGAGATATATTTTGATTTTAGGGGGTGTAAAATTTTTTTTAAAAATATTAGAAAATTTGAAAATTCCAAAAACATTGAAAAATGAAAAAAATGAGTTTTGTTGTGAAAAAGAGGAAATGATAGTACATCAGTGGACGATCACGACATGCTAAAGAAATGGAATGATAAAATGTGATAAACGATCTTACTAAAGATATGACGGTAGGCTCAGCTAGACTAGTAGATTTGCGATAACGATACAAACTTAAATGAAAAAGCCTAGTTCTAGTGGGAAACATGGTTGAAAGCATAGTACTTAGTTTTGTCCTTCTTGATTGTGTGCCTACTCAGTAATCGCTGATTGTCGAAAGACATAAAACTAGTTAAGTTTGTGAACTTTCACAACTTTGCTGAAAAGTCGCTGTGATTGTGCATTTTATTTTGCAAAGACTTAAACTTGTTTTATGTTTTTTTTGTTTAAGCATTGGAAATCCTCTGCGTATACGTGAGTATCGAACTGGATGTTATTGCCTAAACGTTCTGCTTTATTTTCTTTGGTGTTTCGTTTAAGCTTTGGATCACCTCTGCGTATACGGAAGTATCGACCTGGTGGTTAAAGCCTAAACAATTTCAACTTGTTTTATTTTTCTTATTTTGTTTAAACATTGGACTTTCTCTGCGTATACGGAAGTATCGACCTGATTGTTAATGTTTAAACATTCTGCGTTGTTTTTGCACAAATCACAGTTGATAAAAGTTTAAAGGCATTACTTGAGTTAGTGTATTGCATGATGAGGGGATATGCTGAGATCGTGGGGTCCATAAGAATTTAGTGCAAAATTAATATACCTTAATGTATCGGTAAGCATTTCGAAAGTTTTTAGATTGAGTTTAAATGGACAACAATATCGTCAATCAACGTAAATCGTTTAGAACTGAAAATGTTTAAAGCTTAACGGTGTTGGTGATTTGTCTCATAAACTGATATGATCCTCTTACACAAACTCACAAAAATATTGTTTGTAAATATTTCTTTATTTGCATTTCTGTTATACTCAAAATCCAAAAAGATTTTAGTGTGTTTTAGCATAAAATTTTGAAAAATACAAAAAGATCTTTGACAACTAATGTTGGAGAGCTGATTTTCAAAATTCCAAGTGCTAAACTTAATGAACTGGTTTGGGAATGTGTGTGCTGAATTGAAAATTTTGATTTTAAAATAGTTGAGATTAGTTTATCAGGGTCATTAATTTGAACTTGATGTAACTATTTCTAGTAAGTTTTTCTTATTGATTTAAGTAAAAACTTATGTTTTGGTTGAGAAGTGTGTAGGTGATGAGCTTAAACAGAGTTAAAGCCAGGATTGAATTTCAAAGGCGATAGCTAATTCCAGACTGAAAATCCCAGCTTGCTGAAAGGGGGAGTCTGACGAGGTTAGAGCTAGAGAAAAGATCCGGTTACATGATTCCGGGAGAAAATCCTGAAGAAGACCGATCAAGATTGAAGAGTCGTCATGTTGAAGACTCTCACTGAAGATTCCGTCAACATTCAAGGGGGAGTCTGTTGGTGCAGTTGTCTGTCGACTTCATCTTCGTTCGAGTCTTAGATTAGAACTGATAAATCAAGGCTTGTAGTATGAAAAACTTAGGGTTTTGATTATTGTTTTAAGCTGATTTCGCTTGAAACATGTTATTTCGCTTGAAAGTAAAAAATACCATTTCAAGCGAAATCAACATAAGTGATTTCTATGTTGATTTCGCTTGAACTGACATTTGTCACTTTCAACAGAAATCCCAGCCCTATAAATAGTCTTGAAGCGATATCAGTAGTAATAGTTCTTGTTTCCGACGCCGAGGTGCTATCGAGGTGTCTCCAGCTTTGTAACCGTGTTTTGAGCAATATAAAAGACAGTTAATAGTAATTCTAGTGTTATACAAGCTAAACAAGGACAGAATCAATGAATTCCGCCTCTGATTCTGTCTGAGCACTCTTCTGATCGACTCGTTAGGTCGTTTCACGATCCTACAGATTGTGTGGATCTAATGATTAGAACTTGTCGGCTGTCGGCGCATTAAATGTGAAATTAGTCTCTGTATAGGCCTAGTTAGAACACATTGAACATAGGGTTTTGATCGCGATGAGATTCTCTACATAGATCTATGATCAATTTGATGTTTTGACTATGAAAATTTTTCATGATCATGTTTGTTCTTCATTGTTCTTTGAACGAGGTGCTGACCGATCGGACAGCAGTCCGATCGGACGACCATCAGTTCCAAACACAAGATTCATGTTAATATTTTCTAAGTGTTTTTGCCTAGGAATATGTGCATTATCTATTACATTATTTGTTGCCTTGAAATCTGTGTCTTCATACAAGTGTTTTGTCAAATGGCAATCCGATCGAACAACATTTGCTAACCGATCGGACAACCATTATGTTCCACATCTTGTACTATTATTGCCTTGTTTTATGTGCCATCACAAGAAGTGGAAACCCAATCGGACAACATTCCGATCGGGAAACTGTTCGTTTCAAAACACTTTGTCACTGTTCATCACATCTCATGCGAAGTGGCAATCTGATCGGACAACATTTGTAATCCAATCAGACAGCCATTCTATTCACATCTCTATCTTGAATATTGTGCTCTTATACAAAGTGGCAATCCGATCGGACAGCATTTGCCATCCGATCGAACAACCACTGTAAGACAAAACATTTCAAATCATGACAAGTGTCAATCCTATCGGGCAACTGTTCGTTTCAAAACACTTTGTCACTGTTCATCACATCTCATGCGAAGTGCCAATCTGATCGGACAACATTTGTAATCCGATCGGACAGCCATTATATTCACATCTCTATCTTGAATATTGTGCTCTTATACGAAGTGGCAATCCGATCGGACAGCATTTGCCATCCGATCGAACAGCCACTATAAGACAAAACATTTCAAATCATGACAAGTGTCAATCAGATCGGAGAGCATTTGCAATCCGATCGAACAACCTTCAATCAACAAGATATTTCAAGAGGCAATTCGATCGGACAGTACTCCGATCGAGTGGACATTCGATTCAAAACCAGTTGTCTATATTGACCTCTTCATTGCACAAGATAGGCTATCCGATCGGACAGCAATGTCATCCGATCGGACAGCCATCTGATCTATCAGTACTGTCACATAGAGAGTTCAAGTGTTAGAAAAAAAATTTTCATCTCTCTTTTTGTTCCGAACCTTGTGCATAATGATTTAAAATGAATATTTTTGTAGGGAAAAGGAAAATATTGGGATAAGGGTCATAATGTATATTGTTTGCTCGATGCAACAAACACAGAGAATACTGTGGTTGAAGAGATAGCTAAATTTCTAAGAGAGAGCAGGATTGGGAAAGCGTTAACTGATAAAACTGTTGTGTATGAATCTCATGTGAGAACTTTCTGGAACGCTGCTAGATACAAAGAATCTGATAAGAAAATTTATTCTGTTGTAAGAAAGAAGGATGAGAACGGAAAGGATGTGGATCTGGAGATGAAGTTTGATGTTGGAGATCTGAGTAGAGTCCTAGACTTAGGTGACAGTGATAATGAACCAACCATCATTCCTGAATGTTTAGCTAAAGGTTTATTGTGCAGAATGGGATTCACAAGGAATGTCAATGGAAAGATGGTTAAAACCATGTTCTCTAGTGCTTATAGGTTCATGATACATTGTGTGATACATGCTCTATCTCACAGGAAAGGAGCATAGAACACAATTGCATGTCTGGTACTGAATAGACCTTACAACGTTTCACAAGTAATTTTTGAATACATGAAAGAAAATATCAAAGCTGGAGATGAAAGATATATCATGTATCCACGTTTCATCATGATGATGATCAATGATCAGTTCAAGGATATTCCAAACAATAATAGTGATATTTTGGATTTGAGAAACATGAAACCTGATACCATCACTAGACTGACTAAAGGAGCTGATGTAAGAGTTAAGGGAATGATATGTAAAATCAGCAGGCCAGCATATGTTGCTCCAGAGGATGATAAATGGAGACATGAAAAGAGTGATTCTGACAACGAGGATGAGAAAATTAGTCTGTTAGTTGAAAAGAAAACCAGATGGTGGTTTGCAAGAGATGGAAAGAGAAAGAGAACGCCGAAGACATCCCCTGCAGTTTCTATTCCGAAGATTGTAGTAAAGGGTATAGTGAAAGGGGGAGTCATAAGGCAGTTAGAATTTTAAAATTGTCAAAAGTTTTTCTAATGATGTTGTTAATGTTTGTTTTTGCAGGGACTTCAAAAGAACCTCAACTGAGATTAGTGGACGAACAAGTGATTGATCCATCAAGTATTCCGCAAGAGGCAATTGACCTGACAAAGGTTACATTAGAACAATTCATTCAGCTCAATGAAGCTGCAGGTGTTGCTCAGAAAGATCAAAGTTCTAGTGTTCAAGCTGAAGGTATCAAAGTTACAGAGCCTGAGGGTGTTGCACAAGATGATTCAAGTGAAGATGATTCTGAGGCTACTGAGTCAGAGTCAGAGCTAGACCCAACAACACTTGGTAGAGGTAAAGCTCAGCTAAAGAAAAAGCCTACCAAGAAGCAAAAAGCATCGGATGAAGAAGACTCTACCTATATACCTGATGAGCCAAAGAAACAAAGAGGGAAGCGTAAAGCTGTTCAAGCCGGAGTAATTCCGAGGAGAGTGCGGGCAAAGAAATCTGGTGCTGAATTACCGAAAGACAAAGATGGAAAGAAAGTAAAGCATGTTGAAATGTCAAAGGTTCAAGAAACAAAGAAAGCTCAGAGTGTTGAGACTCCAAAAGCTCCAGAGGTTTAAGCACAAAGTGTGGATGATGTTGAAGTTCAAAAGAAAGCTGATCACTACAATGATGTTATTGTTGATGATGCTTCAGACTCTTCCGATGAAGAAACTGATTTTCACTATTCTGGAGTTGATGAGACATTTCCTTCTTTTGCGGAAATGTTCAAAGATCGTAATGAAGATGAAATCAGGAGAAAGATTGTGGAAAAAGTTTCAAGTGAAGGTGTTCCAGAAACCATCCCAAGAGAGAGATTAGCTGAAGAAAGGAAAAAGTGGTTCAAAGTAATGCCGAAAGAGAGAAAGACTCTTAGGGCACTTCAGTACTTCACTCACAACAAAGACATCTCATGGGGTGACATTCTATCGTGGGGATATCTGGAAGATCAGCAGGTCTACGCCATTAGACGGGAACATGGTGTGCAATACTTTAAATTTTTGTCAGATATCAAAACCTTTCCGTGGTGGGATGTAGACGAGTTGGTAAAGACAAAGAACATTAAGCAGTTCTATTATGGACCGGAGGTGAAACAACATGATCAACATTTGAGGGATTACATAAAGCAGCTGGCTAAGGTTGGATATCCTGACTGGGAGCCTCAAAGACCAAAGCAAATTGTCACAATGTTGGAGAACGGAGAGAAAGACATAACGTTGGATATCAAGCCTCCTAGATGTTTGAAGAATATGCCTCTCAGAGCTATTGAGCAAGATTTTCATGATCTATTCGAAGGGTGGTTGTACAATGAAACGACGACTGAGGCAGTAATCTCTCTGTACGACAAGTCCACTGGAAAGTCTCGAAGAATCAGTATTCTGGATCCAATGTGGCTTGTTAACTATTCGAAAAAAGGATATCGACTGCTTGTTCTACAACAAGATTGTATATGAGAAGAGAGACAAAGAACAAGCATTGCAATATCAAACGATCGTGGATGTGTGTTTTGCCCAAGACATCAACTCAGGAAGATATTGGAAGACAAAATGGAGAAATCTTGAGATTGATGAATTCTTGAAAAGATACAAGCGAGAACAAAGGTTTAAAGCAATTGCTGATAAAGCAGCTGAGCTGGGCAAGCGCAAGTTGGGAAAATCGATACCAACGGATCAAACGCCAATTAAGAAAGAGGAGAACAAGATTCCCAAATGGGATCAGAAGCGTGATGGTGATTTGGTTTACAGAAAATGGTGGATCGATGAAGGAAGGCATATAAGGAAAAGAATGTTAGAAGAAAAGGCTGAATTGAGAAGACAGAGAGCGTGAGAACGAAGGCGCAACAGGAAGAATTGAAGACTATGCTGGAAGGAACTACAACTACATCCGAGGGGGAGTCTGTTAGTTCATACATCTGTAGCTTCCGTCAGCATGTAGTCATATTTTGTATGTTTGTGTCATTTGTGAACAATTATGTAATGTATGTATGTTAGATAGGACGACAACTCGGGATACGAGACTGACTTGTAAAGTGTTGACTTTTGTTGACCATGTGTCAACCGATCGGATGGGAAATCCGAACGAACAACATTGTCAACCATTCGGTCAGCAGTCATGCCATCCGATCGGACAGCTCTCATCCGTTCGGACAGCTGTGTCATCCGTACGGTCAGCACTAACCATGTTCCTGAGTTGCCTATAAATACCCGGTCAGGGTATGTCATTTAGAACTTTTGACTCTTGGGAGAACTCTGTCAAGTCTGACTTCTACAGGTGCTTTTGTACTTTCATAACAGTTGAATAGAAAGATCAGACAGTGTTTAATCGTTGAATACTTTGTCGTACATCTGTGATTTGATCAAATGGATTCCGCACATTAGTCAAAGTCGATTCATCTAAGTTCCTGGCGAACAGATCCTTTACGAGGGACCAACAAATCTTTGTCATTTTGTACAAAGACTTTGTCAATTTTGACTTCAACTTTTTCATCATTTACCGAAGCAATTTGTTTCTTAACAGACCATGTTTGACCTTTTGGAGTACCTCTTTTGTAAAAATGTGAATCTTTTTGAACATTTTGAATTTGAACAATAGTTGGTTTCCAAATGAAGGATCGTTTTCAAACCCAAACGAGTCGATCAGAAGAGTTTTACTCAGAATGAAAGGCGGAAACAGACATTCTGAGGTCAATTCAACTAGAATATCACTTTAAACTGTCGTTATATTGATTAGATTGCAAAATACAGCGAGACGACACTTCGGCAGCACTTCGTTGCTCTGACCGGAATTCTTTTAAATGAACACGACACAAAGGTATATATAGGGTCCTGACTTCGCTCCAAACAGCCTCAAGCGAAATCATGTTTCAAGTGATATCACTTCAAGCGAAATAAGATCATGTGATTTCGCTTGAAATGATCATGACACTTTCAAGCGAAATCACCTATCTAGTTTCGCTTGAACATGCCACTCACCCTATATTTGATATATTCCTCGTAAAACGTGCCCTGATCTGTCTAAATACAAACAAGACTCGATACAAGACGAAGTCGACAGACGCATGCACCAATAGACTCCCCCTCGAATGTTGAAGAGTCTTCAGTGTCGAATCTTCGCATCTTCAGTCTTTATCAGTCCTCTCGAACTCTTTGAAGTATCTAACGCTGTAAGCATCCTCAAATCTTTCTCTTCTCTTTTCACCTTCTTTCAGAATCGCAATCTGGCTCTATCTTCTCTTGATCAGATCTCTTGATTCTTTAAGTTTATCAGCATCAGCAATCTTCTTCCTTTAAGTGTCTTCAGACTACCCCTTTCGATATGCTGGGATCGCAGCCTGGCTTGTTAAAATCACAGAGTCCTCAGGTATCGAAACCTGGCTCTCTATCAACTATCCAAGATCACCTAGCTCTTATCCTGCACATTTTCTACCCAAAAATAAATTTTCTGATGACAACTTGTAAAAAAAAAAAACAATCTCACCATCTAATGAACCACTTGCAGGATTTATACAATCAAATAATGATTTTTCAACGTTAATCTTTGATAAACCACTTGAAGAAATATCTTTTTTCTTATAAAAAATAACACATTCACCCAAACCATCTGTTCATCATGTCTAGCACTTGGAATTTTGAAAATTAGCTTTCCAATATCAGTTGTCGAAAATCTTTTTGAATTTTTCAAAATTTATGCTAAAACACACTAATTTTTTTTTTAAACATAGAATGAAATGCAGTAGAGAAATATTTACAAACAATATTTTTGTGAGTTTGTGTAAGAGGATCATATCAGTTTATAAGACAAATCACCAACACCATTAAGCTTAAAACATTTTAAGTTCTAAATGATTCACTTAGATTGTCAGTTTACTGATCCATTTAAATTTTCACACAAATTTCAACTGTTTCGAGATATGAGATTAATGTATTAAGCACTTAAACTTAATCGCGTGTCTCACCTCAGAATATACTCCCGTATCCAGATCCCAATATTCGGTCTTACAGGTGAGTATACCACATATGATATCTGTAAGGGGTTAATTGCGAAACCGTGAGACCTCAGGTCAGAACTTCCGTTCAGCAGAGAGATGACGGCTCGACTTTTGGTGTTTCCCCTTTAGAGGATCTTTTGTTTCAACAGCATGATTAGCATTTTGCAATGTTTCATCATTTTTGCTGAGGGCGGCGCTAAATTTCAAGCAAGCAATAAAGTATTCTCCGGGGACTAGGCCATTGCTTCCGCATTATCAGAAGTCCCGGGATAATACCCCAGATATCACTGAGCATATAGACCTAGTATCTCAGAAAGAGGGACCTTTCAAACAAGATTTCGGGGGTTACCCATATATCCGAGAGATGTTTCCCCACGATATAAGCAAGTTTGAAATTTAGGTTTATATCTCGTCACAATCTACTAAATGTGCAAAAACCTACTAGCATATCATCAGTGAGACCATTTATCACATTTTAACTTTCCATTTTTTAGCATATTGTGATCATCCACTCATGTACTATCATTTCCTGTTCTTTGACACAAAAACTCATTTTTGATTTTATCATTTTTCAAATTTTCAAATGTTTTTGGATTTTCTTAAAAATCTTACTCCCCCTAAAATGCAAACACATTTAAAGAAATTTGAAAACAAACTGTACAAATAAAATGGCAACCAATATCGAATCGCTTCAATTCGCCATCCACTTGACATAAACAATCAGAACTCCCCCTCACAACAAACAATTTTCCCATTGATTTCAAAACACTCAAGTTTGTTTTAATCAAATGGTTTTTCCGGAAAATACATTTTGTTGATTTTATAAACCTCTTGTAGGTTAGGAGATTCATCACATTGTTTTTCAACCAAATACCCTTTGTAGGAAAATGCAAGTACAACTTAATGTCCTTGATTTTCCACTTGTAAAATCTCAACCTCTTTTTCAACTACATGACTTACCAACCAATACCTCATGTAGATTGAATTCTCAAGATGCCGATTCCTACTCCTCACTTACCAACCTGGGAGTTTCGGCAAGTCATACTAGTGACCAATTTTCAATTTTTCAAACACATAAGAAAAATGCCGATTCCTGCTCCACGATTACCAACTTGGAAGCTCCGGCAAGTCCAGAATTTTACTGTTCGTAATATGTACCATCCCAGTCACAAACGAGGGATGATACTTAACCTTGCTTCTTTGTTTTCTTCTCGTAAAACTCCTTGACTCCCTTGACCTTCCTGTCAACCATTTTTCCAAAAATATGATGAACTTTGGAATTAAAATCCTTTTCAATATCAAATTCTTTCTTTTCAGAGAAGAATTGATTTGAAATCTCAACTTTACCAATTTTCTTCTTAAAATTTTCAGCCCGAAGTGGTGGAAAATTCACATCATCCACAGTCGGCACTGACTTTTCATTTTTAATCTCAATCTGTGGCTCCTCTGACTTTGTGGAATTAGATTCATCGCCAGAAGATAGCTCCTCTGATTTTGACGAATCAGAATCACTGCTAGAACTATTCTCTGATTTCTTAACAACCCATTTCTGGTTGTCAAGGTTTGCTCTTTTCTTATAAAACCTGTTTGAACATTCACCAATCTCAAAAATTGAATTTTTAAAAAGTTTAGTTCTCTCAATTGGTGGTTCAAACACAACCTCTTTATCTTTCAGTTTACGAGAAACTCCCTATTTTGATTTTATTGCCTTGGAACAATTTTTGGCAATATGACCAGCAGTGTTGCATTGGAAACAGGTTCTCGTTTCTTTCATTTGATCAGCAAACTTCATCTCTTCTTGCTTCTTTGCAAGGAACTCTTTATTAGATTGCTTCCAGAATGGACTCTTTTGTTCTTCCTCAGCACTACCTCCTGAAACAAATATCATTTTTTATTTAAAATTTCGAACATATTTTTCATTTTTATAATTTTCTGGTGGAATAAATCCAAGACCTTTCTTTTTGAAATTACCGTTATGGTTTGGTTTCTTGTGAAAACCAGAACCAGAACTGTAACCCTTTTTCTTGTTTTCTCTTTGTTGAACTCTTGAGATGTACTTTTTAGGTTTATCATTAAGATTTACATCTTTTATTTCAGAAATATTAATTTCTGTTAGTTTGAAAACATTTTTAATCATATTAGGTTTGACACCTTTTATTGGAAATTCCTCATCAAAATATAATTTGTCAGAATCATTCAAAGTATATGCAATTTTAAACATTTCGTCATTCAAATTAGATTTTGATAACAAGAATTCTTTATTATAAACCCTTTTGCCCTGTTTGTCGGTTTGACTCGGAGTGCTGGACTCGGACTTTGACTCTGACATAGACTCCGACTTTGACTCCTCGGATTCATCTTTATCCAACACCTGATCAACCACTTTCTTTATTAACTCGGACTCATGATCAGTGTCAGATGATGTAAACGTCACATCAATATTTTCTGGCAAGTTAATTGAAGACTCCGACTCCCACTTTAAATTTGTTGCTTTTTCGACTCTTTCTGAATTTGGATTTCTTGGAGAATATCCATTTTCAAGCGGGGGTGGACACTTGTTATAACTGGCAGTTTGTTTCTTACCAGATGTCTTCACTTTAGTATCCTTCTTCTTTTCTTTCTTCTTGTTAGAAGTCTTTTCTTCAGATACCTTTTGATCATCAGTTACTTCATCATCCTCAAATGCTTTCATGCCCTCAACAGTTGGATAAATCCTGTTAATGACATAAGAAGTACATGAGTAATTTTTCAACAAACGATTAACTCTTTCAGTCTCAATTCTTTGTGTTTCAAGTTTTTGTTCAAGCACAGCATACTTCTCAATGTAGTTGTTCACAACTTTCTGCTTTATCATGAAAGCCCCATGAAGTGTCTTCATTGTTGTTGCTTGTTCTTCACTTGACTGATTATACTGATTCATGGCTTTATTCAGAACATCATAAGACTCTTTCAGCCTATTCATGTTGTTAATCAATGTGTTGTTCTGCTTCTTTATAGCTTCACAATTTTCACAAATCACCGGACTCTTCTTTGCATCAACTTCTTCATCAACTTTGAACTTCTGAACTTCCTTTACCTTTTTCTTGATAACTGGAACAACTTCATCATCACTGCTGATCGGTGTTTTAATCTTTTTCTTTTTCTTTTTAACTTTTTCATCTTCACTATCACTTTCTGCCATCATTTTAAAATGAGCTGCCAAACTTCTTGCATGATACTCTCTATCATCATCACTATCTTCTTCAACTCGAGCAACAAATGCTTTTTGATGAAAATTTTTTGTTTGGATCATAATCATCCCAACTGAAACCTTCCTAGTTAAACCCTTTTGGTAATTTTTCATCATCTTGGTTTATCAGACATGCTTTGTTATCAGCTGAAATATATTTATCCCAGCTGAAATCTTTTATTGGCTCTTTGTCATCCTGATTCACCATACAAGCTCTCTTTGAAGATTCTTCAATCACTTTTCTTCCATATGCCACTTGTGGTTCTTGTTGTTGTTGTGCAACTTGATGATAGATAGCTTTCCGGTAGTAATCATTGTTGTTGTTGAACGGATTTTGAGCTCCACTTGCTTCGCGGTTTTTGCACTCCCTCTTGAAGTGTCCTTTTTCCCTGCGACGAAAACAAGTAACTTTAGATTTATCAAAACCCAAAGTAGAAACATTAGCTTCACGTAAATCATCTCTTCCTGTGATCTGCTTAAATTTATCAGCTCTTCTCAATACACTTACCAAACACCATTTTATGTCCATCAATTCCATCTCTTTAGCATCAATCTGATCGTAATCCTCTTTTGTCAACATTGGATTCCCGATCCGACCTGCTACAAAACTACCATATGATTCCAACACAGTTCCCAACAAAGACATGTGACTTTTGGCAATTTCTGCTGAATAATCCTCATCATTCTCCAGATTCAGTACAATATTGCATTGTAACTTCTTGCCATTCTTTGTTGTTGAAATGTTTGGATCAAATGACTGATATAATGAAAAACTTGTGTTACTGTTTGACCCTTTATAAGAATCTTCTGATGAATTTTTAGCATTAAAAGTTGTTTGAACTTTTGGTGACATGTTGGTGGTTTTATCACTGACCCCACCTTTGTAATAAAGTCCGATGTCTTGTTCACCGTTAAAATCTTTCATTCTTAAATCTTTCTCTGTTCCATCTCCTGAGCCTCAATCTTTTCGATGAATTCGCTTATTGTCAGATTGCTAAAACCTTTCTTGTTCCTCAACATCATGAGATACGTGCCCCAAGTCTCATATGGCAACGCATCAGAGAGTTTTTCAATCAACTCTTCATTATTTTTCTCGATGCTCAAACTCTTCATGTTGGCTAACAAATTGCAGTAACGTTCAATGAGTTGCTTTGTACTTTCACTCTTCAATCCACGAAACAAATCAAACTCTTTCTTTAGAAGAGACTTTTTGTTTTTAACCATTTCTTCGCTTCCATGAAATTTCGATCTTAATGCTTTCCAAATTGAATAAGAAGTTCCATTGTGTTGCAATAGAACCAATATGTCTTCTTTCACAGCTTGTTGTAATAGACTCAACATCATTTTTTCATCTTTGTATTTCTTTTTATCTACAGCACTCAGATCTTTAATAGCAATCTTTTCCTCATCATCATTCATTGGTCGAACATATTTAGTCTCAACACATTCCCAAGCATCTAAGTAGTTTGCTTGTACCCAATTCTCAAAACGTCATTCCCAACCCTTATACTCCTCGATATTCAAGAGTTTAGGCGGTTTTTGCATAGTCCCCGTTTCATTTTCCAACATCGTGTTCTGTGCAAGAGTAATCGGGGTAACCGGTGTAGCGAATGCGTTGTAGAATTCCTCGTCCATGTTTCGGTTTTTCAAAGTTTACAAAAAGTGACTGTTCAAGCGAAATCACTAGTACTGTTCAAGCGAAATCACTAGTTAAGCAAAATTACCCTGTTGAAGCGAAATCACTGGTTTCAAGTGAGATAACTCAAGCGGAATAACAACTTTGAAGCGGAATAGCAAATTTCAAATGGAATCAACACTATTTTTCAAGCGGAAACAACCAGGATTTTCAAGCGAAATCAGACACAAATTGTGATTTCAAGCGAAATCAACAAGTCAATTCAAGCGGAACACTGCTGATGTCATCATCTTGCACTGGTTTTTCAAGCGGAATTAAAGATTTTCTCAGTTTTAGATCGAATTTAATTCTGAAACTTTCCAGGTTTTGTTAAAACACTAATGCGCACATTCTATGAAAATTTTAGCCAATTTTAACCGTGAAAATTTTGAATTTTGAAAAAGAAGGTGTAGAAATTAGAATTTGCAGCTGAATTGGTAAGAACTCTTCTTCCTGTGCTCTGATACCACTTGAAGGATCGTTTTTAGACCCAAACGAGTCGTTCAGAAGAGTTTTACTCAGAATGAAAGGCGGAAACAGACATTCTGAGATCAATTCAGCTGGATATACACTTTAAACTGTCGTTATATTGATTAGATTGCAAAATACAGGGAGACGACACTTCGGCAGCACTTCGTTGCTCTGACCGGAATTCTTTTAAATGAACACGACACAAAGGTATATATAGGGTCCTGATTTCGCTCCAAACAGCCTCAAGCGAAATCATGTTTCAAGTGATAGCACTTCAAGCGAAATAAGAGCATGTGATTTCGCTTGAAATGATCATGACACTTTCAAGCGAAATCACCTATCTAGTTTCGCTTGAACATGCCACTCACCCTATATTTGATATATTCCTCGTAAAACGTGCCCTGATCTGTCTAAATACAAACAAGACTTGATACAAGACGAAGTCGACAGACGCATGCACCAACACCAAAACTGTTGTGGTTTTGTTGCATCGACCTTTGTTCTCCAACTTTGTGTTTTTCTAAATCTGGGTGTGTGAGAATTCCAGGTCTATTTAGAATCGAACCTATTCGGGTTAGATTTCCAAGTTTGATTCGAAGCAACCTTGTTTATGTTGTATCTCCAAGTTTGTTTTGAATCAAATCTGGTCGACCTTCGTTTCACATCTTCAGATTTCTGTTTCTCAATATCATCAGACTTCGTTTTCGTTTCAACACCAACAGGTTTCAGATTTGGACACTTGCGAGCAAGATGTCCTGTTTGATCACATTTGAAACATGTTCTCTTTGTGATGTGTTAAAAATGCAACATATAAATTTCATCAAATGAGGCATAAAACTAACCCTTTTTTAGTACTAATGTTGGAAAAAGTGTGCTTTTGTCTTCCTTTTGTATTTTCAGGATTAAATGAGCTCAAAGTAACAAAAGAAGCAAAACGACATCAAAATCTAACATAAATACAAGAAAAGGAACAAGACGTGACATGCCCAACCCCACGACAGCATCTTCCCAAGCAAAACAAGAGATCAGAAGCCTGAACACGCCCCGTGCTCAGCCAGCACGGGGGCGTGCCCAAGTGTCAGCAGAAAAGACAAAGTGGTAGAAGCTTCTATTGCCCACCACGGGGCCGTGCTCAGCGGACACGGGGCCGTGGTCAACTATAAGATTCGCACAATCTAGCAAATCTGCATAGTACAAAGATTCTTCTGCACCACGGGGTCGTGCTCAGCGGACACGGGGGCGTGGTCAACTAAAAAGACAAAACTGCATTAAATGAAGAAAGAGAAGGATGTGGACACGGGGCCATGCCCACTGGACACGGGGCCGTGCCTGAGCTTCTGTTCAGCCTATAAATAGAAGTGCTTGGCTCAAGCTCAAACCATCCCTTGGCACACCACCTCTCTCACACTTCACCCACCACCCACCACCACCACCATAACACCATCATCCACCACTATCATCCATTGTCCATCGTAGAGTGTGTGAGTCGTCTCGGGATCCAAGATTGATCGTAAGAGTTCTTGACAATCAAGGCCATGTTTGCCTAAGTCTCTTACATCACTTGGTGAAGACAAAGTGTCTAGTTTAATATTTTTTATTTCTAATCTTTTTCACTTTTTATTTGGTTTTGTATTAATGACTTTAATAACTAGTTGCTTATGTTGAAGGTGATCTTTCCTTATCGTTTGTCCGTGGTGTCTTGGCATTATTTTACTGTCTATATAAAATAAAAGATTTTCACCATTCATATCTCCACGGTCTATATGGAGGTATGTTGGCTACCTGGTCAGGGGTTAAGGGAACGGTTTGGTAAAGGTCTTGCCATTGTTCAGCGTTTAGTGGTCCTGCAATGGACCTGGGTCAAATTTAGTAGGACCTCCTTCAATACTTAACGGTATTGGATGGCGGGGGTCCAAACTCTTTGATCCCCTCATAAGTTAACTACTATTAATACTATAACCCGGCTATTTAGGACTGTATCCCTGCTGACTCAGACTACTTAGTCGAGGGTAACGTCACCTCCAAAAGAGGGGCCTACCATAATTTGCATTAATAACTTAATTAATTATCTTCCAATAATCCACCCTTTTAGGATTGTATCCTTGCTGACTCAAACTACTGGGGTGAGGGTAACGTCACCTTCAAAAGAGGGGCCTACTACAATAACTAAGATAATCTCTTAAAATAGTGCAAAAGTGCGGAAATAATCAAAGGTTACACTAGATACGAGTCGGGACCAAGTGATTCACCTTGTCTATCTGTTTTTCTTTTTATTTTATTTTTTCAGCATTTTTAGTTAGTTTTTATTTTTCTTAGTTTAAAACATTTTTCTAAACTTTTTATTTTGATTAGACGTTGAGGATAAACCGGTACTAAAAGCTCTTGTGTCCTTGGACGACCTCGGTATCTTACCAACACTATACTACGCTCACGATGGGTACACTTGCCCATATGTGTGTTTAGTGTTAGTGAAATATCGTGTTTTATAAATTTAAAACATGGCTAAAAATAAGTGTTAAAGGGGTTTAAAATATACACCTAATATATATAACACTTCACACGCATCACTTTGAAACATCTTTCACCTGTTGTTGTTGTTTTTTCTGAGCATAGAACTCTTCATTAGACTGTCGTCTAAATTTGAGTTCTTTCTCTTCTTCGGAACTTATTCCGTGAACAAAATTCATTTTTGTTTGATAATTTGGCGTTTCATTTCTTTTCCAACTTTGCTTCTTCTTATAACCCAACCCAGCCTTCATGTTTTTCTTCTTGAAACCAGGTTTGTTATAAAAAGTTTTGTGACTTTTTCCAGCAAACTTTGGAATTTCAGACTTTTCAATTTCAATCATTTTGAAAACTTTGTCAATCTTTTCTGAAATCACATTCTGAATCGGGAATACAATATCTAAGAATAATTTGTCCTATCCAATCATGGTATAAACCAATCCTTTTGAATCATCATTCAAATGTTTCTCAGATTTTGAGTTTTTCAGATATTCTTCATGAAAACTACCTTCATTTTCAACCTGTGATTCAGATTGACCTGTTTCAACCGACTCTTCTTTCAACACACTTTCAACGACCTTACCTACCACCTCTGAATCACTTGAATCATCAGATTTGGAATAGGTTACGTCAATGTTATCTGGCAATTGATCGACCATGTTGAAAGCTTTTTCAACTTTCTCATCATCATAAAATGCAAACTTTTCCGGTGGAGGGACTTGATGATACTCTGAGCCAATACCTTTTTTGTTTTTCTCAGAATCATCATCACCCGGTTTTATGTTGAAAATTCTTTAAAGCACATATGATGATGCATGATAACTACGTAATTTGTTATTATCCTGTTCTAAATCAGCAATTTGATGCTTTAGCTTACCAACATCCTCAATGTAAGAATTGACAACTTGTTGCTTTATTGAATACTGTCGCTTAAGCGTATCAGTTGTTTTAGAACAGTATCTCAATCTAGATTGAACAAGTTCCATTTGAATTTTCATCATTTTCTAACATTTCTTTGCATTTATTTTTGAAAACTTCTTCGATTTTATTAAATTCTAGATTTCTTGTTCTGAACTTTTCATCTTTTTCAGTACAAGCACTGCACATTTCCATGCATTTCTTGCACTATTCAATTGTTTCATTTAAGCTTTCAGAATCAGATTTTACCTCAATGATTGGCACTTCGGATTTTTCTGTTGTCTCTTTCTGATCAGCTTCATTCTTTTTCTCATCACCAGCATCAACATCATCATCAACTTCAAACGAACTTTCCATCTTCACTTCTTCTACCTCTTCCTTCTTCATTTCTTCTTCACTCACCTGCTGTTCTTTAGTAACAGGTTCTTTTTCAACAACTTCATCTTTTCTATTCTCTTCCACTTTTATCTTCACTTCTTCCTCTTTAATAGCTTTAACTTTGACTTCCTCAGCAACCTTCTTCAAATCATCAACCAAATTCTCAACTTTTTTCTTCATTCTTTCTTCATCCCTCTTTTTCAAACTCGTGGTCATCACATCACGAATTATCTTGTCCAGCCTTTTCAGATAAGTTTTATCTTTCACAACATTTGAATAGTATTTGCCGGACAGAGGAATTACTGCAAGAACATCAGTGAAAACCACATCTTTTCTGTGAACGACAGGATCACCATTTTTGTTGATATAGCAATCTCTTTTCTTGTCGTATCTCCTACAGTATTGTGCATCTTCATATTCTTCGTGCATTTTCTCAATACTGCACCCTGCAAAGAATCTTTCTCTTTCGGTTTTCTCTTTTAGAATTTCTTCTCGAGATTTCTCCTTGATTTCAACAACAAAAGCACGATGTTTGCTCTTTGATACAGTTCTGCCATGAGCTGTGAGACGATCATCAACAATATCATCTTCTGGAAGGAATTCGCTCCAGTCAAATCCTTCGTCATCATGGATTACTGCACAAGCTCTTGACTTCTCTTTGGGATTATTTTCAATCAATTTCGGCTCTTCTTTGCTACGGTGGTAAATCGCCTTTCGATAATAATCATCATTGAAAGGTTTCTCAGTTTCATCAACTTCAGAATTTTTGCATTCTCTTTTGAAATGACCTTTTTGCTTACATTTGAAGCATGTCACTTTGGATTTATCGAATTCCAGCTTTGTTGACGGACCACCTATTGACTGCTTCTCAGTAATCTCCATATACCTCTAAGCTCTTCGAATGCAACTTGCTAAACACCAGCGTATGTCAATGAGTTCCATTTCTGCTGGGTCGATCTGGTCGTAGTCTTCCTTTGTCAGCTCTAAGTTTCCAATTTTTCCAGATACTAGACCTTCATATGACTCTAACACAGATGCCGGAAAACTCATTTGTTGTTTTGCTGCATTGATGCTCATAGCCAGAGAATTCTTCAGTTTCAAAGCAATGTTGCAGAGAATTTCTTCAGATTCTTCAGGGTTTGCTTTTGAAGAAGATGAATGATATCCTGGATTGTAGCTTGATGAGCTTTTCTGTGGTTCTATTGATTTTTCAACACTTAATGTTGTCTTTGGTGATTCACCAACATTCACCGAAGGTGTGCTACCTTTGTAATAAAGACCAACATTCTGTTGATGTGAAGAACTGCTCATCTTGCTCTTTTCAATCAATACATCGAGAGTGATTGTATCATATAACACATCGTTTTTCAAAATAAAAACAAACGTTTGCCACTGATCAACTCGTGGTAACGCTTCAATTATTTTGTCAATCACTTCTTCTCTCGTTTTCACAATCCAAAATCTATCTAACTCAATTTTTAAATGGAAAAAACGTTCAATCATTTGCCTCACAGTCTCTCCCTTTAAACTATCAAACAAATCAAACTCCTTTTTTAGTAAAACAATTTTATTCTTTTAATTTGTTTGCCACCTTCATCTTTAACCCTTAACGCTTCCCAAACCGATTTTGATGACCCATCATGATTTAACAATGAAAATATATCATCTCGAATGGATTGTTGAATCAAAGCTATCATCTTTTGCTCATATGAGAATTTCCGTTTTTCTTCATCGGAAAGATCATTTAGATGTATCTCTTCATTCTTGTCATTGATTGGTCGACTGTATCCAAACTCTAAGCAGAACCAGCTCTCGTGAGCATATGCCTTTGTCCAGTTCAGAAATCTCTCTTTCCACCATGTATAATCTTCTATATTCTCAAGTTTAGGTGGTTTTGAATAGGTTCCATAGAAATTATCATGTTTAATTTTATCATTGATTGTTTTTGTTATTGATTTCGGTGTGACGGTTGATGTTTCAGAAGATTCTGATGTAAAGGCTTTGTAGAACGTGTTGTAGAACTCTTCTGCCATGACGTTTCTTGTTTATCACTTCGAATCACCTTGAAACAAACAAACGAACAAACACGATCCGTTTAACAAATTATCAAACACCTAGATCAGACGAGTATCCGATCGAGTAAGTCAACAAAAGTCAACAATAACACTGAACGGGTGACAGCGGATCGGGTGGTGATCCAATCGAGTGACAAGTTGTCCGATCGGGTGGGAAGTTGTCCGATCGGATGGGATAGTGCTTTGGATCAGGTGGCTATCCGATCGGGTGGTTGTCTGATCGTGTGACAATGTTGCCTTAGATCGGGTGGCTGTCCGATCGGGTGGTTGTCCGATCGGGTGACAATGCTGCATTGGATCAGGTGGCTGTCCGATCGGGTGGTTGTCCGATCGGGTGACAATGCTGCCTTGGATCGGGTGGCAACTCGATCGGGTGGGTATCCGATCCTTTAACAATAACCTGAATCACAAACAAACAAGAAGATTAGGATCGGGTGGCAACTCGTTCGGATTGCCACTCGATTCTTTGTACTTTAAACTTTCAAACAAGCAAAGTCCCTTGAATCGGATTGTGACCCGATCGGGTGGGTCAACAACGGTCAAACTTTTAATGGAATGAAATGGATCGAGTGGTGACTTGGATCGGATGGTCACCCGATCGGGTGGCCATCCGATCGGTGAACACCTTCTAGAACATCAATAGTAACAGTTAACATTTTGAACGTTTTTCGAACACAAAAATTTAGATTTCTCTCAAACCGCTTAGAATTAAGTTCTGAAATTTTGTAGGCTTTTAGATCAACAGATTTCGCACAACATATCAAAAAATCAACAATTTTTAACCGTAAAAACTCGTTTAATTTGGCGATTTTCAGTTAGAAACGTGAAAGAGATGAAAAATGAAGAAATTTTGACAAATCTGGATGAATTTGGATCTGAATCTGATGAAATCCTGTATGAATTTGTGTGATTGATCTGAGGAATCGAGCTCCTGCTCTGATACCACTTGTAGGATCGGTTTGACTCCATAACGATTGCGAACCGACTCATGTAACGTGCGAAATCCGTACACGAACGTGACCGAACACACAAGACGTAATATAATCGGTGATTCTATTGATAACATGAAAACGTATAAAGCACCACGAATCACCTTGAGCACTTTCTCTCTCTAGCTCCTAGCTCTCCAACTAGCAAATGTGCAAAAGTTCTTAAGTCTAACCCTAAGACTTGTATTTATAGGCCAAGGGGCTTAATGAGATATCTCATTAATTACAGAAATGCCACCTTGCCTTTCTACTAAATATAACACTATAAGCTCAAGTATTCTTCTATTTCAGCTACGAATCGTATTGACGGAGGCGATAGACATAAATGCACCAACAAATAATACTTTAGCAAAAATATCATTAACTAAAAACGTACCGGTGATCACATCTGGGATCATCTTTGCTTCTTCTTCAGTCAGAACAAATGCTCTAGCATTTTTAGTATTCTTGGTGTTTGTGGCTGGAGCTAGTTTTGGACAGTTAGGCTTGATATGACCTTGTTCTCCACAGTTGTAGCATATCATGTTGTTAATCTTTTTCCTGCAGTCTTCCTCCTTGTGCCCAGATATTTTGCAGAAGTTACAGTATATGGAGCATCTTCCAGAATGCTTCCTTTTGCAATACTTGCAGTAGGGTGCAGAAGTAGAACCTACATTTTTTCCACGGTTAGAATTTCCAGAACGAAATTCTTGAGTAAGCTTCTGGGTTAGGTTCCTCCTTTGATCCTCTTCTCGTGTAAGTACTAATTCATATGTCAAGGTATTTGCTAGTTCTACAGTTTCTTCTATAGTTTGAGGTCTAGCTGCCTTGACTACATGTCTTATTTCGCTGATTAATCCCCAAATGTAACGGGAGATTAATACTGGTTCAGGTGATGCAAGGGTTGGTACTATTCGAGCATATTCAAAGAATAATGTAGTATAACCCTTACTATCTACCCCAATCATCCTAAGGTTTAGGAATTTATTTGCTATCTGTTCTTTTTCATTGGGAGGTCAGAATTTTCTTTCTACCATGTTTTTAAATCCCTCCCACTCCATATTATAAACCCTATCACTTCCTTTAGACTGAAGGATACTGTTCCACCATTCTAGTGCTGAGTTCTTAAACAGATTTGAAGCAAACATTATCATATCCTCTTCCTCACATTTGCTTATTCTTAAGACTGCCTCAGTCTTTTCTATCCAGCGTAGAGATGCAACGACCCCTTCATTGCCCGAGAATTCCATTGGTTTACAAGACCAGAATTCTTTATAAGAACAACCATAAGACACGGTTCTTCTTCTTTTGGGAATGGGCATTTGAAGTACGGGTCCATTGTTCACGCTGTGTTCAGGTTCAGAGGGTCGTTTACTATCATGTATACTTTTATTTTCTGCTTCCTTAACCGTTTTGATAATATATGGCATCGCATCTATTATCCCTTGTGCCACTATGTGTTGCATGGCACTGTTATCCACTTGGTTTCCATTATTGTTGTTCGGGTTATTGTTACTCTGGTTATCATTATTCTGGTTTTCCTGGTTCACTTCGTTGTCCATCTGAATTTTAAACATTTACCAATTATTAATATCACGAAATAATTAATAATTTAGGAAACAATCACACAACACACATATTGGTCAAAAGCGTCGAGCATTCCGACTTACTCTTTCTTATATAGTATGCGTCTAATACACACTGATACTGGAATTTAAAATTACAATACTACTACGCATTGCTAACCACGAAGTTGTCTATACTACAACATATATTATTATTATTATTATTACACATATATATTATTTTTTTATATTATATATATGTATTATTATATTATTATTACTATCTCCTCCATCACCTTCACTGATATGGGTTCATCCAGAACTCCATATTACGCTCGTCGTACTTCCAGACGAGTCGTTCTCCAACCTGTCTCATCCTCTCGCTATTTTCTAAAATCTCTTCTCCGAAAGTTCGGAGCTCTTACACATTTTCTGCACTCATTGGGGGTGCAGGTGCTGGTACTGGGTACTGGGGCATGGGTTCCTCCCGAGGGTACGGATTCTCTAAGATCTCCCTAATGTGTTCATCATTATCGTAGTAGGGATCTAGAGGGTCCAGACCTGGATAGGCTGCTAAGTTCGGCATGGGTTCATCGGTTAGGTGGTAGGTTGCACATAATCCCTGTGATCATCAAACCATGGATCGTAGTCTGGGTCTAAGGGATTAGGGGCTGGTATCCTAGGTATCTCCTCAGGGTTGAAATCATGCATTTGGACTTGGTTTTCTGGGTTGTTTTCTATCTCCATAGGCTGCATGGGAAACAAAGGTAAGGGTTGTGGGGCTATGTGTTGCTCCAGGTTTGGGTCGGCAGCTGTGGTTGCTAGGATATGAAAATTGGCTAAGCTCCTATTAAGCATATCCTGTGTATGGGCATCTGTCTATCGCTTAGCTGCTGCTAGGACTCTCTGTTGTTGCAACTTTTTCATTCTTTTCCTACGCTCGTGTGCTCCCTTACTGAACCATCCTCTCTTTTTCTGAGTGAATGGCTCTTCAGACTAAACCTTAAACACAAACATCCCTTCTTCATTATCAGCTGCATACCCAGAGTAGGCAAGCTGTGAAGAGGTACCTTCACTCCTAGGTGAATCGGACAGCTGACGATAAGCATCTGAGGGTCCTTGATCACTCATACTGTAAACTAACAAATAGTCAAATAACACACAACAATAAAATACGGATATGCACGTATTTTCATAATTAATTTCCTAACAATTTGATTAATATCTTGGTGTCAGCAGAACACTTCTATGGCTGAATCAATGGCTTAGCTCTGATACCACCTTCTGTCGCAACCCCCGTCCCCTATCTGTCCCTGGAACGGGCGGCCGCGAGACCAGTTTTGGTGGTATCGATGTTTATTATTTTGGCAGTGAAAATTTCATCAGGACCGTAGTTAGGAAATATTTATCAGAGTAAATACCACGCTTTGATAATATTAAATATATTGGGATAAAACCCAAGTTTTCATTACAAACATTTTCATAGGGAAAATCCCTATTTTATTGAATAAAACATCTTCTTTTATTTAGGTAACTTTTATAGCCACTTTTTCCAAGCCTTCAGTGCTGTCCAGCTAGCTTCTATTTGGCTTTCACATTTTGTTACCTGAAACACGTTTAAAAATATTTTGTCAATGGGAAATACTGGTGAGTGAATCCCAGTTTAATCAAGAAGAGTTTTATCCTTTAACAGTATTGAGAGCTATTACAATGTTTATGTCTACACAATTACTCATTCAGTACTGTCAATCCTGACTGGTGGGTCATATTAAACATTGGCTAACTCGTTGTCCAATGGTAACGTGTTCCACATTTTGTATACAAACCCCAACATACATGCAGTAACTGAAGAACTACAAAGACTCAATCACTGCTTAATCGCATTGTAAAACATTTAAGGTTTTGTAAAAACAATTTATAAAAAGGAGATTACTCACATTGTTGTCTTAGACTTCTTTTAAGGGTTTCCTGGTAGTTATCTATTAATTACACAATTGTACATATGTTAGTATAATAACACAATATTTACATTAGCAATACCCTCCCGAGACGGTATTCCAACGACTACGTCGGGTAAAGTACCGTAAGTAGTAAAGAGTGAACCTATAAACAAAATGACTAGGAACAAATTAGTCTAGTGGTGTCATGTACATAAGTAACAAGATTGTGAGTTTTAGTCCCTTATATAATTAAAACGAAACTTGAGGGACCAAAACCGTTATGATGGAAACATGAGTTTTATTAAAGAAAGTTTAACACACACAAACACACATTTTCGTGTGTTCTAGAAACGAGCAGAGCTCCATGGGAGCCAAAACCCTAATCATGGAAAATCATCAAATTGAAAGGCCAGATGAAGCTTAAATTCATAACTGAGCATGGATTAATGATCACCTTCACAAAGGGATCATAAGGTATGTCTTAAAATCTAGATTGGTGATTATGCATGAAGTGGGTTATGTTGGAAATCGCGAAATTGTATGAAATTGAGTATGAGTATGTGTTAAAAACACCATATAGGTCTTGGATTATGAACGATTTGGAGTAATTTGATATTTGGAGGTGAAACCCACTTCTACTGGTGAAGATGGCGACATGGGTGTGTCACCCATGTCCAATCCTTGTTCAAATCTTGTTGTGCTATGTTGCATGTAATGCGTTCTTGTTAGGTAGATTGAATGTGATATAAATTTATTGATGTTTTTGTGTTAATTGATGAATGAAAGCATGAAGTAAGAAATAAAGCATGAAACACTTGTACATTATGCATAAATTGTGGTATGCACACCAAGTGTTTGATGAAATGCCTAGGTGAGATTAATAGATGAAATGGTATGCAAGTAATGGATGAAATCATATAATATAGGGATATGATGTATTTGATGATAAATAAACATGATAAATCTATTTTTTAGATGGAATTCATGTAGGATTTGGTTGGCCATGTTATTTGGTAAAAGTATGCATTAGAATATTGTACTCTATGTTGGAGTGGTATGATGTTTACTACATGTTTGAATAATTGCTTAATCAAAATTGATAAGTAAAAATACTCTAAATGTGAAGCATATGAGATCATTAGAACAGGATGAAGTTATAATGATGTTGGGTTGTTAAGCATAGGTCATGGTGTTAGTTGTGGAATTACATTACTGGAATGAACGTAATTGAATATGTTTGGTGTGTGCATATAATTAGATGATCATGTGGTTGTATGCTTATTGCATCGTGAGTATGAAATGAATATAGTGCCATTAGTATAGTCTACTATAATGACATGGACGTATCAGGTTAAGTCGAAAGTTCATATGATAAATCGTTGACTTTCTGAAAGTTAACTGTGCATAAGTAGCTTATAGAAAGTCATATGATGCGTGTTATATCCATATGTGTTATATGTGATGACGTGATGAATTATATGAGTTTGAAAAGATTGACTTGTGGAAATATGCCTTATGCTTGTTAGAATTGACTAATGATAGTCAAATTTGAAACATGAATTTGATATGATCGTTAATATGTACAATCATGTATGCTAACAAGAATGTGAATGCGATTACATGAAAGTATAGAGATCATGTCAAGATGGATGGAAGCATGGAAGGCTAACAGGTCAAAAGGAGGCGAGGAAACGGATGCGAATACGGACACTTAAGGTAAGTGATTTCCGAAATCACTTCTTATTTATAAATGAAGTTTGGTATATTGTATATAGGGAACCATGTAAGAATTTACGGATAAGGGTAACTACCAAGGTAAGTTCATATGAACTTCGTCTATCCTTAATGTAAATTAAGATCATAGTCTCATCGTGTTAATGGAATGTTCATTATGTTCCTGAATGTTCATCGTGTTAATGGAATGTTCATTATGTTGCTGAATGTCCATCGTGTTAATGGAATGTTCATTATGTTGCTGAATGTTCATCGTGTTAATAGAATGTTCATTATGTTGTTGAATGTTCATCGTGTTAATGGAATGTTCATTATGTTGCTGAATGTTCATCGTGTTAATGGAATGTTCATTATGTTGCTGAATGTTCATCGTGTTAATAAAATGTTCATTATGTTGCTGAATGTTCATTGTGTTAATGGAATGTTCATTATGTTGTTGAATGTTCATCATGTTAATAGAATGTTCATTATGTTGCTGAATGTTCATCGTGTTAATGGAATGTTCATTATATTGCTGAATGTTCATCGTGTTAATAGAATGTTCATTATGTTGCTGAATGTTCATTGTGTTAATGGAATGTTCATTATGTTGCTGAATGTTAATCGTGTTAATAGAATGTTCATTATGTTGCTGAATGTTCATCGTGTTAATGGAATGTTCATTATGTTGCTGAATGTTGCTGAATGTTCATTGTGTTAATGGAATGTTTATTATGTTGCTGAATGTTCATCGGGTTAATAGAATGTTCATTATGTTGCTGAATGTTCATCGTGTTAGTAGAATGTTTATTATGTTGCTGAATGTTCATTATGTTGCTGAATGTTCATCGTGTTAATGGAATGTTCATTATGTTGCTGAATGTTCATCGTGTTAATAGAATATTCATTATCTTGCTGAATGTTCATTATGTTAATGGAATGTTCATTATGTTGCTTAATGTTCATCATGTTAATGGAATGTTCATCATGTTAATGGAATATTCATCATGTTTGTTGGAAGTTAGTCGGTTATGTTTGTTTGTAATTGCATTGATTTGTGTTGATATGATTGTAGATAAGACTCAACTTACAAATAAGTGAATGTTTTGTATGTATGTATGTAGATATGGAACTGTAGCGTGTGTAAGTAGTGTGAACTTGTATGTACGTACATATGAATGGGATACGTATGAATATACTTAGATATATGAAAGTGTATACACGTGTTGTAATGTAATGATTGTAGATCACTGGTATACGTATATGTGAAAATGTGGGTTTTCAATATGTTTGAGATTGTGTACTCCTAACCATGTTACTATTGAGAATGAATTAAGTGGAGTGCAGGTATGGGAATGCCGGACTCTCGAGGAATTGATGTCGGACTTGAGTAAATAAAATTGAGAGGATGTTTCAAATGGAATACCTTACGTAGTTAGAATGTGATATAGCCTTTTAAGTATATGTGTTAAATTATATATGATGTTACCATGTACTAACGTGTTGGTTATATATGGTGACCGCAGGTTAGTCAGATATTCATGATGGACAAGTGAACAAGGTTCGAGTTGAAGATGATGGATTGTACGGGAAAGTGATCACGTTGTTTGTAATTATTTGTTAACATAGTTACATTAAATAAATGATGAATGATGTATTTATATTAAAAGGGTTGACCTAAACGGTATTCAAGTATGATAGAGTAGTTAAAAGAAAGAAATTTTACGGTTCATTTTCCGCTGCGTCGTTTTGGGTCAAATCAGGATTAGGGTCTTACATGTTGGTATCAGAGCCATGGTTTGAGGGAAATCAAGTATGAGGAGGTAAATACTTGAACTCAAACCTGTGTGCTCTTGTGACAAGGAACCCGTACAATTCGAGACTCGATCAAGATCTAAGGGTAGAAGCAAAGGTAAGTATGTGCTTAAGTATGTATTTGAAGAAAACTAACAGTATGTTATGTGTAAGGTAAGCATAATTGCTTGGAGAAGATGATCCGTGAATGCGGTCTAGGACCGGCACCAAGGCATGTAATATGACGAATTGACCCCAGGTACGTAAAGTTAACATGTGGGTGCATGTAATGGTAAAATCTATCAAGTGAAGGAAATTTTTAAATGAAATATAATAATAGGATGGTAATGAAGTTTTGAAAATGTTACACGTGCCGAAACCTAATTCTTCGGATATAAGGTGACGATTACACGAAGACACGAAACTAGTATGTGGATTGTGTACCTGGCCAGTACACAAGAAACATATGACGTTCGTGAGACCGTGATAATTGTTACAGGTATGTCCGTTAGAATTAGGTAGTAGGTGGACGTGAGGGTGAAGGGAAATGTAAGACTTTCAGGGATTTGAAAGTACCAAATACACATGAGAAGTATGAATGAAAGATATGAATGATATGTTAGAATCCGAGAGACGGATTCGAAACATGAAAGGAATGAAAGATATAAATGATATGCTAGAATCCGCGAGACGAATTCGAAACATAGAAGGGGATGAATGATAGAATGAAAAGTTTGAAATTCGTAAATATGTACGAATCAAATAAGTAAGAATGAATGACAAGAATGAAAGGTTCAAAATTGCAAGTAATTACAGATCAAACGAGTAAATATTCTTTAAAAGCGGATATTTTCCAAGTTATATTTTGAATACATATATATGAATATAATTATGCTCGTGAATTGTATGCAAGAATGGTTGAAAGAATAAATGGGTCATATGGTGATCGCCATTTGGACTCGGTATCTAATGTTTTGATCTGTTAAGTTTCATACGCATAGGTGAGCTTGATGAATGGGCACGCAATGTCACTAATTGGAAAGAGAGGACCGTCGTAAGGTATGAATAACAAATCAATGAATTTCGCTTACATTAGGTATGTAAAAATAGGGTTATACTTTTAATAGGAGTTTATCACTCGACTAGTGGTGGATGTGTCAGAATGGGATAACTGATACGCATATGTAAGAATGAATTTACAAATTAGACTTCCGAAAGTCAAATGAAATAAAATGATAAGTAATAAAACAAGTAATAAAAGAATGGATAGAGCACTCTGGTCCATTAAGTAAGTAAGTATAAAACATTGAAAACGGTTTATGTGGCAAGAAGCTTTAGTTGTAAGAAATAAACCTTAGACAAATTACAAGCATGAAATATGTTAATACTCGACTCTAGAGAGTCAAAATGAATGACGGGCTACGACCCGAACCATAACTTAAGTATGGATGGGAAGGGTAAGTTTTGCAAGAAACACTGAAAGGATGTATTAAAGTCCTTGTATGTAAGTGTAAATGGAAAGAAGTACAATCATGTACTTCAATACATCTACGATAAGTAAGAAATGTTAGTTTGACCTCGAAGAGTCAAACTGCAAAGGTTGACGAAATAAGTAACCAGAATAAAAAGAATTGCATGTAAGGGATGAAATGTGGGATGTGTTATAGCATGTATGTAGGAAGATGTAAAAGGATTATAGGTGAGTAATCACCTAGTATAATGAATGTTTGAATCAAAGGCGCTAACCGCCGATTTTGTAGATGTTAATGGTAGAATTCTTAATGTGATGAAACCAATCGAATTGGTGAAAGAATGTGCACGAGTGGAAGCCCATTACAAGGATGAATGAAAGCTGGCCTGGTACGGTTAGTACTCGTGAAGGAACGGATCGATCTGGTTTACAGATCACTAAAGTATGAAATGAAATCGAGGTAAGTAAAATGTTTTAACTCATGCCGGATATATATGAATTAGTAAATTGAAAATGACCTACGAGATGAATGATGGAATAGGTATGGTATGGAATGTTTGACTTTTAATAGTTGACGTAAGAAGAAAACTAGGTCATTAAGAACTAAATCTTAAAAGTTTTGAGTGAAAATTTCGGGTATTGGTTAAACTCTCGTCTAATGAACTTGCATGACACGCTTGCTTATGCAAATTAAGTAATGCATGAAATGAGAGGAATAGTAATGTAGAATGAATGAGGTGAGTTGAAGGTAACGTAAGGGTATGTATGGTACAAATAACTATAGGAAATGTAGAATGATGTTAACTTTGGTGTTAAGCATGTATGCGTGACTTTGAAATAGTAACTTCGTTGAGATAACAAAACAATAATTAAATGTTATGTAATAAATGTAAAGAATGTAATCTTAAAGGATGAGATGAAGGTAATAGATCTGTTATAAACGGATCATATGAATATAAGTATTATTACAAGTTTGAATAAGTATGTATATTGACCTGTTACTAACGGGTCAAGGAAATGAGAATGTTATGTGGAAGCATGGTATAGACAGTATAGACTTGTTAGAGAGAAGTCAATTGTATGAATAATATATGAATTGAGATCGGATGGTTACTTATAATTATGATGCAACAGATAAATTTAAACATAGAGGGGTATGTATAAATTACGAAGGAAAGATAATTAGTGTCAAATGGAAATGAGAAAGGTTTCGGGGACGAAACCGCGTTTAAAGGGGGTAGACTTGTAACACCCCAAAAACGGGTTTGGTAAATTAGAACCCGGTTAATATAAAGGAATGGGTAAAGTACCGTTAGTAGTAAAAAGTGAACCTATAACCAAAATGACTAGGAACAAATTAGCCTAGTGGTGTCATGTACATAAGTAACAAGATTGTGAGTTTTACTCCCTTATATAATTAAAACGAAACTTGAGGGACCAAAACCGTTATGATGGAAACATGAGTTTTATTAATGAAAGTTTAACACACACAAACACACATTTTCATGTGTTCTAGAAACGAGCAGAGCTCCATGGGAGCCAAAACCCTAATCATGGAAAATCATTAAATTGAAAGGCTAGATGAAGCTTCAATTCATAACCGAGCATGGATTAATGATCACCTTCACAAAGGGATCATAAGGTATGTCTTAAAATCTAGATTGGTGATTATGCACGAAGTGGGTTATGTTGGAAATCACGAAATTGTATGAAATTGAGTATGAGTATGTGTTAAAAACACCATATAGGTCTTGGATTATGAACGATTTGGAGTAATTTGATGTTTGGAGGTGAAACCCACTTCTAGTGGTGAAGATGGCGACATGGGTGTGTCACCCATGTCCAATCCTTGTTCAAATCTTGTTGTGCTATGTTGCATGTAATGCGTTCTTGTTAGGTAGATTAAATGTGATATAAATTTGTTGATGTTTTTGTGTTAATTGATGAATGAAAGCATGAAGTAAGAAATAAAGCATGAAACACTTGTACATTATGCATAAATTGTGGTATGCACACCAAGTGTTTGATGAAATGCCTAGGCGAGATTAATAGATGAAATGATATGCAAGTAATGGATGAAATCATATAATATAGGGATATGATGTATTTGATGATAAATAAACATGAGAAATCTATTTTTAGATGGAATTCATGTAGGATTTGGTTGGCCATGTTATTTGGTAAAAGTATGCATTAGAATATTGTACTCTATGTTGGAGTGGTATGATGTTTACTACATGTTTGAATAATTGCTTAATCAAAATTGATAAGTAAAAATACTCTAAATGTGAAGCATATGAGATCATTAGAACAGGATGAAGTTAGAATGATGTTGGGTTGTTAAGCATAGGTCATGGTGTTAGTTGTAGAATTATGTTACTAGAATGAACGGAATTGAATATATTTGGTGTGTGCATATAATTAGATGATCATGTGGTTGTATGCTTATTGCATCGTGAGTATGAAATGAATATAGTGTCATTAGTATAGTCTACTATAATGACACGGACGTATGAGGTTAAGTCGAAAGTTCATATGATAAATCGTTGACTTTCTGAAAGTCAACTGTGCATAAGTAGCAATGTTAGACTTATGTCACAACTGTAATGTTATAGAAAGTCATATGATGCGTGTTATATCCATATGTGTTATATGTGATGACGTGATAAATTATATGAGTTTGAAAAGATTGACTTGTGGAAATATGCCTTATGCTTGTTAGAATTTACTAATGATAGTCAAATATGAAACATGAATTTGATATGATCGTTAATATGTACAATCATGTATCCTAACAAGAATGTGAATGCAATTACATGAAAGTATAGGGATCATGTCAAGATGGATGGAAGCATGGAAGGCTTACGGGTCAAAAGAAGGCGAGGAAACGGATGCGAATACGGACACTTAAGGTAAGTGATTTCCGGAATCACTTCTTATTTATAAATGAAGTTTGGTATGTTGTATATAGGGAACCATGTAAGAATTTACGGGTAAGGGTAAGCACCAAGGTAAGTTCATATGAACTTCGTCTATCCTTAATGTAAATTAAGATGATAGTCTCATCGTGTTAATGGAATTTTCATTATGTTCCTGAATGTTCATCGTGTTAACGGAACGTTCATTATGTTGCTGAATGTTCATCGTGTTAATTGAATGTTCATTATGTTGCTGAATGTTCATCGTGTTAATAGAATGTTAATTATGTTGCTGAATGTTCATCGTGTTAATGGAATGTTCATTATGTTGCTGAATGTTCATCGTGTTAATGGAATGTTCATTATGTTGCTGAATGTTCATCGTGTTAATGGAATGTTCATTATGTTGCTGAATGTTCATCGTGTTAATAGAATGTTCATTTTGTTGCTGAATGTTCATCGTGTTAATGGAATGTTCATTATGTTGCTGAATGTTCATCGTGTTAATAGAATGTTCATTATGTTGCTGAATGTTCATTATGTTGCTTAATTTTCATCGTGTTAATGGAATGTTCATTATGTTGCTGAATGTTCATCGTGTTAATGGAATGTTCATCATGTTAATGGAATGTTCATCATGTTTGTTGGAAGTTAGTCGGTTATGTTTGTTTGTAATTGCATTGATTTGTGTTGATATGATTGTAGATAAGACTCAACTTACAAATAATTGAATGTGACTTGTATGTATGTAGATATGGAACTGTAGCGTGTGTAAGTAGTGTGAACTTGTATGTACGTACATATGAATGGGATACATATGAATATACTTAGATATATGAAAGTGTATACATGTGTTGTAATGTAATGATTGTAGATCATTGGTATACGTATATGTGAAAATGTGGGTTTTCAATATGTTTGAGATTATGTACTCCTAACCATGTTACTATTGAGAATGAAATAAGTGGAGTGCAGGTATGGGAATGCCGGACTCTCGAGGAATTGATGTCGGACTCGAGTAAATAAAATTAAGAGGATGTTTCAATGGAATACCTTACGTAGTTAGAATGTGATATAGCCTTTTAAGTATATGTATTAAATTATATATAATGTTACCATGTACTAACGTGTTGGTTATATATGGTGACCGCAGGTTAGTCAGATATTCATGATGGACAAGGGAACAAGGTTCGAGTTGAAGATCATCGATTGTACGGGAAAGTGGTCACGTTGTTTGTAATTATTTGTTAACATAGTTACGTTAAATAAATGATGAATGATATATTTATTTTAAAAGAGTTGACCTAAACAGTATTCAAGTATGATAGAGTAGTTAAAAGAAAGAAATTTTACGGTTCATTTTCCGCTGCGTCGTTTTGGGTCAAATCATGATTAGGGGGTCACACCCCGACCGCGTAAAACAATGAAACCGCGGCGGAAACGTCGGGGAGTGCTGTGGCAGAATTATTGTTTCAAAACACATGATAATTAAAGTTAAGTTTTACAAGCTTAAATTATTACATAGTCTTAATTCGAACAAAGCACATAACATAAAAGACGATAATTTTCTTGATTTTAGATTGCTAAGGCCCAAGTCGCCCTAATTGAAGCATGCTCACATCAAACAATTGCTCCTGAAACATATGTAAAAGTAAATACGTCAGCATAAAAATGTCTGTGAGTAACATAGGTTTAGTGTTGAAGATTCATGACTTTGAATTGTTAAAAGAAATGTTTAACAAAAAGTAGTCATGAACCTTATAAGATATTTTCTTTTATAAAATCATATGAGAAATCAAATGATATAAAATAATGATGTATGGTTAAGTAAATAACCAAATGAAAAATAATATATATAAAATATGTCAATGTCTTGTTTAACCAATGTCAATTGTCAAATGTCCAGTGTAAACCATGTCTTATGTAATCAAATGTAATGTACAAAACAAAGTCTTTGAATAAACCAAAGTTTAAAACAAAAATTATGTGTTGAAAACCATTGCTTTTATTGATATAAACATTTATATGGTTTGTCTATTGTATACACTCAAGCCTTGAGACTGTCGGATAAACCCTTATCAGGATCAGGAATTTATCAAAAATGTATTCGGATTCTGTCATTCCCCTAACGAAATACCTAGAAAGCGGGAACGGGATTTGTCAAGTCCTATAGCGCTATTACATACTACCGAGCGGCGTGATCAATGTTAATGAATGTACTACTTCGTCATACCAAATGTCTTTTTCAATGGAAGCATGTCATGAAAATGTCTTTGTAAAACCATGTAATAGGCATACTAAGTCAATATGCAAGGTAAAATGTCTTTGAAACCAAATGTTAGGTATACTAAGTCAATATACCATAAAAATGTCTTTGAAATAATGTATTATATGTAACAAAAATGTATAATGTCATGAAAACGGAAAGTAAAGTTATGCACATATGCTTCACCCCAAAACATTTGGAAAACGTAAAATATGGGAACTATGTACTCACCTTTGGGTGCGTTTTTATATGTTAACACAATCCCTCAAATTGTTTATTCGTCCTAAATTAAATAAGAACGATTTAATAATCAAAAACCCACAAAAATACCTAAATTCTCCGATACTTAGAATTTTCACATAACTTTGAGATCTTCTCAAAAAGTTATTATTTTTGATTATTTTGGTGTAATTATATATATATATATATATATGAGTTCATATATATTTTAAAAACTTTGCGACTTGAATGATTTTATTGGTGACCCTTATCATGATATAAGCAATACATCTACGATTTGCGCGTCGTAATATATATACTCAAATGTAACATACAAATAATAGCATAATACACATAATCTTGTCAAGTATTAACATGTCATCATACACATATTATAAAACACATAACACATTGTAACAAATAAAATTAACCCAAGAACAACCCATTCTAGTGTATGTCGAAAAACACTTATTTTAGCGATTCGGTAACATTTTTGGGCGTCGGAAGTCACGTATGACCAACCAAACACCAAGTAAACTTAATATAAGTTAAAATACTTATTTTTATATCAAAAATATCAGTTTACTTACTGATCTAAAACAGTTTTATAAAAATCCTCTGAAAAGCCGATTTTTAACCGTTTTACCTCATAGTTTTGCATCAAACGTTACCTGAACCATCCCAAATCGAAACGACTTGATATTTTAACATAACCCATGTTATTTACTGAATAAAATAGTGGTTATACTCAGGATAGTGCAGGTCTCAAATAAAGCACATAAATCATGCAAATTTCACATATTTTACCACTTTTTAAGCTATATGTACAACATGCAAAGCTATCAAACATATGTCGAAGTTTCATGCCATCATAATATACCAACTAATGTTATTTTTAGTGTTTATAATCTGATCTAAAACATTTTTGTCATACAATCACTTTTTATCATTTCTTGAGCTTTGAATCAACATGTATCCTCATGTACAAATGTCTAAAGCATACTATCATATCATCAACATTTCATATGAGTTTAGATGCATCAAATATGCAATTTGTTCATGTTTATTTGCTGAAGTATTTGAACATTTATCATATCATGCATAGATCATTAAACACTTGCATTTTAACTATCATTCAAGAACAAGCAACAACTTAAACAAGTACTTATCAAGAAATCAAACTCAAAGCTCATACACATAAATATATGTATACGGTTATACACACACATAAACATCACCATTTTTTTATTTGTATCAAGACCTATTTCTTTTTAGATTTCAAGTTTGTGAAAATTCCAAGATTCAAGAGAAACTTCAAATCATCAAGAACAACCAAGAATCAAGAGTATGATTTAAACATAAATGTTATACCTTCAAGATTCAAGTAAGTTGTTGGATGAGGTTTTGAGAAATCACTTGAAAGCACCTTGGAAGCTCCTTTGGATCTTCACACCAACTTGAATTTAACTTGAAATGGGGTTGGATTATGAAGAACAAGATTGAAGAAATGAAAATGGTGATGGAGATGGAGATGGGGTGGATGGTTGGGAGGAGAGAGGAGAGAAGGAGAGATTGAGTGTTGTGTGAAGTATGAAGATCTTGGTAGATTGTAGAAGATATATGGAAGATTTAGAAGGAGATGTGGAAGATCTAAGGTAAAGCATGCACCAACACTTGGCAAGGTAAGGTGAGAAGTGGGCATGTGTCTACTTACATACACACATACATGAAATACATATATATATATGCACAAAATACACATAAATGATATATGTAGGTTAAAACGGGTGTTTAACTAGATACCGGGTATTTTATGTAGCGTTTAAATCCCGGTTTATGGCGTTCTAAATTATTTTTGTTATTCTATAAAAATAAACTCGCCAAAATATTACTGAAATAAATTTCAGTTGTCGAGACTGGCTGCGTTGTCTGCGTTTTGCAGTATAAGCACTGTGTTGCGCAGAAACACGCGGTACGCGTTTAAACTTGAAAAATAACGTTTTTAAGCGTTTTAATTTATTTTTCAACACGAACCTGATTAAAAATAAAATTTTAATCGTAACAGAATATTTTTGGGATTTAAATATTATCCGGGCGGTCACCAACGTTCGTTTCGTAGTTTTATCGTAATTAGTTCTTTAGTTCAAATAAACATGTTTTTGCCATACCGAATCCTTCGAAACTTATTTCTAAGTTATGTAAAGGGTATTCAGGGTATGTTTGGCTTATGTCATAGTTCCGGAGTGTACGTCGCGTTAAACTGATTATGTTTACGTAACGGTTTATGATTTCACTTCCAGAACAGGTTTAAGAGTTCGGAATTGAACAATGATTAAAAACGTACTAATGTCACAAATAATTAAACAAATATTGAAATTAAAACACCATATTTATTAAATACAAAGTTGTTCAGAACAGTACAAGAATTAAAATACACAGATGTCACAGTCTCCCCTACTTTTGGAAATTTCGTCCCGAAAGTTAATTAGAGGAAACTTGTGGGAAAAGGTGTGGATATTTCGCCTTCATTTGATCCTCTCGTTCCCAAGTAAACTCTGGGCCATGTTTGGATTCCCAGCGAACTTTGACTATCCGTATGCGCTTACGCTTGAGTTTCTTGACGTGATGGTCCATGATTTCCACATGTTTCACGACGAAGTGCATCCTGTTATCGACACGAATCTCATCAAGGGGGATGTGGAGGTTTTTGTCAGCCAAACACTTTCCCAGATTGGACACGTGGAAAGTTGGATGAACATTTCCAAGTTCAGGAGGCAGCTCAAGTCTGTAGGCTACTTTTCCGATTCTTTCAACGATCTTGAATGGTCCAACATATCGTGGTGCAAGTTTTCCTTTCTTCCCAAATCTGATTACACCTTTCCAAGGAGATTCCTTGAGTAGGACGAGATCACCAACTTGGAATTCCAAAGGCTTGCGTCGTCTATCCGCGTAATTCTTTTGACGGTTTCTAGCTGTAAAGAGGTTGTCGTGAATTTTTTTGACTTTGTCTGTAGTCTCCAGAATGAGTTCAGGTCCAGTGAGCTGAGCTTCACCAATCTCATTCCAGCAGACCGGCGAACGACATTTTCGACCGTATAAAGCTTCGAAAGGAGCCATGTTGATGCTGGAGTGATAACTATTATTGTAGGAGAATTCGATCAATGGAAGATGCGAATCCCAACTACCACCAAAATCGATCACACAAGCTCTAAGCATATCCTCCAATGTTTGGATTGTTCTTTCAGATTGTCCATCCATTTGAGGATGATAAGATGTGCTCAAATTGAGTTGGGTTCCCATAGCGGATTGCATGGTTCTCCAAAAGTGAGATGAGAATCGAGCATCTCGGTCTGATATGATGTTCAAAGGAACACCATGTCGGGATACAATTTCATCTACATAGATCTTGGCAAGCTTGTCAGCAGATAAATCCTCACAGATTGGCAGAAAGTGCTCTGATTTTGTCAAACGGTCAACTACTACCCAAATGGCATCATGACCTTTCTTAGTGCGCGGAAGTTTGGTAATAAGCTCCATGGCAATGTTTTCCCATTTCCAGACTGGTATCTCTGGTTGTTCCAATAATCCAAAGGGATGTTGATGTTCTGCCTTAACCTTCAGACAAGTAAGGCATTTGGATACGTATAAGGCAATGTCTTTCTTCATTCCCGGCCACCAATACTGGGTTCGAAGATCCTTATACATTTTGTCTGCACCAGGGTGAATAGAATAACGAGACTTATGAGCTTCATCCATAAGCAAGGTGCGAAGATTGTCTATACTTGGGACCCACAAACGGCCCATGAAATAAAATATCCCAAAGTCTCTCAATTCAAGTTCAGGTTTAATGTGACATGGTAATTCTTTACCCATCAAGCCTTGTCTAACACAAGTATGTTGAGCTTGAAAGATGCGGGTTTGAATATCTGTTCAGACTCAAACACAATGAAGTTTGACTCGTTCCTTTTGACTTAGCGCATTGGCTACGACATTCGCCTTACCAGGATGGTAGCGAATCTCGCAGTCGTAGTCGTTTAGAAGTTCTACCCAACGTCGTTGCCTCATGTTTAGTTCTTTCTGGTTGAAGATGTGTTGGAGACTTTTGTGGTCTGTGAAAACCACACATTTTGTTCCGTAAAGGTAGTGTCTCCATATCTTGAGCGCAAAAACCACAGTGCCTAACTCAAGATCATGATTTGTGTAGTTTTTCTCATGGATTTTCAATTGTCTTGATGCATAGGCTATGACTTTGTTCCTTTGCATGAGAACGCAACCAAGGCCTAGATTCGATGCGTCACAATATACGACAAAGTCGTCGTTTCCCTTAGGTAAAGACAACACAGGAGCATCGCAGAGTTTTTGTTTCAAGGTCTGAAAAGCTTCTTCTTGTTTGGGTCCCCGCTCAAAAGGTTTATTCTTTTGAGTTAAGGCTGTGAGAGGAACCGCAATCTTGGAGAAGTTTGCAATGAAACGGCGGTAATAACCCGCGAGACCCAGAAATGAACGAACCTCGGTAGGAGTAGTTGGTGTATTCCAATCCTTAATTACACTGATTTTGGCGGGATCTACATGTATACCTTGTTCGTTAACAATATGTCCCAAAAATTGAACTTCCCTAAGCCAAAATTCACACTTGGAGAATTTAGCGAAAAGTTGTTCTTTCTTTAGGAGTTCCATTGTTATACGGAGATGTTGTTCGTGGTCAGATCGTGTCTTGGAATAAATCAAGATGTCATCAATGAAGACGATGATGAACTTATCTAAATAAGGCTTACAAACCCTATTCATTAAATCCATGAAGACGGCAGGAGCATTCGTTAAACCGAAAGGCATAACAGTAAACTCATAGTGGTCGTATCGTGTGTGGAAAGCAGTCTTGGGAATATCTTCTTCGGATACGCGAAGCTGATGATACCCAGAACATAGATCAATCTTTGAAAAGTAGGTAGCACCCTGAAGCTGATAAAAGAGATCATCAATGCGAGGTAGGGGATATCGATTTTTGATGGTGAGTTTGTTAAGCTCACGGTAATCGATACACATTCGGAATGATCCATCCTTCTTCTTTACAAATAGGATAGGCGCGCCCCAAGGGGAAAAGCTTGGACGAATAAATCCTTTATCTGATAACTCCTTCAACTGCTTCGATAGCTCTTGCATCTTAGACGGTGCAAGACGGTATGGAGATTTGGCAATCGGGTTGGCACCAGGGACAAGGTCAATACGAAACTCAATTTGACGTGCTGGGGGTAAACCAGGTAACTCTTCAGGAAACACCTCAGGATAATCCCAAACAACAGGGATGTCTTAAACAGTCTTACCCTTGTCTTTCTCTTCTACGACATGTGCCAAGTGTAACACCTCGAAAATTTACGTCCAATAATGTCTTGACACGTGTCATAACCTTTGAACGTGTGAAAGAATGTTCTTGAAGGACTAAAGTTGACAAACAATGAAACTGTGTAAATATAAGGGTTCAAAGTGGCAACAATGAATAATTATACTTTACAATCACCCTACATAATGTTTATAACCTTAAACGAATGGATCATGGATCATACGAAGCGATGTGTGAAAGAAAGTGAGAAATTACAAACTACAGGGGTTAAATGTGTCAACATGTTAAAGATATACCTCTGAGTGACCTTTTAGCAAACCTGAAGTCTTGTAACGATTAATTATGCTCACTAGAATGTACCATAAAAATTTCACCAAGTTTCGTTACCGTATGAGAAAGTTGTGATAAAATTCGTGTGTGAGGGTTAGAATCGTTAACATTGAAATTTAGGGCTTTTCGGGTGATCACAAAGTTACTCGAGGACTTAACAAAGATGGTATAAGCCCTAAAGCCCCCATATGTCAATATTGAAGCCTCATAATGCAAGAATTGTAGTGAAAATGACCTTTCGGGGGACCAAGGACCAAAGTGCAATACAAGAAAACATGTTTAACCTGATCAGAAGGGCCATGCGGCCCGCCTACGATATAACAAAGTCTCAAGCGGGCCGTCTGAGACTGTCAGATGCAGAAAAAACTCACAGGTGGCTGTTCCAGCCTTCTAACCGACTTAAACCTCAGGATTTCGTTTCTATGGGCTGCCTAAAGTGGTTTATAGCCTATAGAAGACACATGTTCACATCTTGGATCATCCTAGACTTGCTTGGCAACAATCTAAGGTGATTACAAACACTAGATAAGGCCTCATTTTGTCAACTTTGTGTTCATCCATTCCCATTCATCATCTGAACGTTTCTGGAGCATAAGGACCATTCTCAAGCATCCTAAATCGATCATTAGACTTGTGTAAGTATGCTTAATCTTCTCTATTTCAGTTATGCTTAGTTTATAGCCTAGAAATCAAACCGTCGTAACTACGGTTTGACTTGGCGATAAAACACAAACGGTCCAGGGTTTTGTCGAATCGAAAGTTGTTATAAGTTGGTAATCATATGGGCTTTAAACCCTTAAAAGGGCACCCACTGATTCCAATCCTAACTAGGTCGATTGTCGAGTCAATGGTAACTAGAAAAAGTCAACAAAATTGTTATTTTCGATTTAACGCATGATTAACGATGTAAAAGGCGTATCACCTATTTTATCATTCTTATAACCTGATAATAAGTATAAAAACTTGTCTACGCTTGTTTGATTCGAAAACTTTCTGTTTTGAACCGATTCGGAACCGAAAGACGCAAAAGTTTGACTTTTGCTTTGACCTCAGTTCTGACCCGGTTTAGATAAGTTTAGACATGCCTTAAAGTTCCATTAGAACCTAGTTACATGTGTGTATAACCCTCTGCGTTTATACCACATAAATCCTTAATTGTCCGACGTTTCCGTTAATCGCCTAAATATTGACCGTAATGCCCTTATGACCATAAAACAAGAATTTTTGAAATATGAAAGTAAAATAATCTTAGTTACTGATTATTAAACATGTCTGTAAATTTTTACATCAGTTGGACATATAGATTAGGAGTTATGCTCAATGACGTAATTAGAACGATCCTTAGTGATTAAATGGCGTCATTAGCATAAAGCCTATCTAAACCCAATTTTTGACACCAAACCTCTTACCCAATGATGTAATATAATATTTTGGGATTTTTGAAGATTTTTAATTATTTTTAAACTGATCCTAAGCTAGGATTAGTGCCTTGATTCAGTAAATACCGAATATACCCTTTTCGGCCATAAAATGAGTTTTACAAATCCTTTTGATGCCAATCCAATTGCTACTGATTTTAAATATTAAATGGAGTGTTTTGAACCTGTTTAACTGATCAGGAAACTCAGAATCCTATTTTAACCCGTACGTCGCTTAAAACGGCTTTATACGCGTATTATACGTATAGTTAGAGTTTAAAACTATTTTGGCATATAAGACTTATAACTAAATGTTATAACCTGTTAAAATAAACCATTTTACTGATTTAATCAGACCCAGATCACAGAAGTTAAATTAATTCCTTTTATAATCTTTAAAATGACCAAAATACCCCTACGGGGCTTAATATGAGATTAAACTCGTTTTGGGAATAACGGAAGGTATCCTACTGATATCACAACATATTTAAGGCATGTTAACTTAGGAAACCTATTTAGGACTCTTATGGTAAACCGTTACGCTTCATACGCGTTCGGTTCGGTTTATGTAACTAGTTTACATAAATTAGCCGAAACGGGTCAAACCTTATCGGTTTTATCTCAAAATCCAGAATGTGTATAATATACCCATATTAAGCAAGTCTTCAAACTTGTCGGGTCTAAATCACATTCTATCCGGTCTTCGCTTAATCGTGCGTACGAACCGTATCTTTAAAACTAACCGGTCTAAGCTTAAGCTTAACTAAAGACCCGTTAGGATCCTAATAGGTTATTATAAACCTTCGTTCCAGATTAGGAGAACCAGTAAAAGATACTTGCACTTGCTGATTTTGATCTATACTTGCTCAGGTAAATACTTTTAACTTATTTCCCTACATGGGCTTGGGGTACGGTATATAAAATACCGCTTGGTCGGACATTGAATCTTTAATTGTATGATGGTTAAAGTGTTGAGATGTTTCGTTTAAATTGTTTTGTTGCTTAAAGCCTTTGGGAGGTTAATGACCACGTCCCGGATATCCCTGGCATCATTTTACGAAATGGCCACGACCTTAGCACTCAGGTGTAGGCGTACACCTGACAGTGTCTCATTTAAATAAAGTGGTGTGTCTATTGATCTTTAACCCGGCTCGATCTGGGCTACTGAACGCATAAGGAAGATGTAAATCCTTTACAAGTTTATATAATTAAATAAGTAACCCAAGTTATGAAATATTATTTGTGCCTTGTGCCTTAAATGCATTTTCTTAAACTCTTTTCAAAATGAGTCAGTTGATTGTATTTACCAGTGTAAACTGGCGTATTTTTCTTAAAAAGGTTAAGTGCAGGTACTACGCGTAATAGGCTGGCTTGTCTCCTAGCATCCCCAATAAGTCTCGCAAGCTTGGATGTCATAGATTGTTGAACACTGTTTCCTTTTATTTTGTTCTACCTGTGGAATTATATTCAACTACTTGTAATACTTAATATTACAATATCGTTTGGTTGGAATGAATCTATACTTTGCTTCCGCTGTGCTTTTAAATATTGTGTTGTTTGACTATTGAGTTGCCAACCACGTCACGATACTCCCCTACCGGGCCCACCGGTGACATGTGGAAATTCGGGGTGTGACAGGTTGGTATCAGAGCCAACACTGAGTGAATTAAACACTAGCCTTTTATGTTTAATCTCAGTTACACAATTGCACATTTCTAAATCTTCGAGTCTAGACAAAGAACTTAGGAATAATCCAAAAGATTTTATTTTACTTTTAACTTTGTCCTTTATTTTTCCTTGTTGTTACCTTTGTTTATATGGACAGGTTTAACAATGCTGCCAAGATTCAGGCGAGGAAGTCGAGGAAAAGAGCCAATGAGCGCTCCTAACGACCACGAGGCCGGGCCTTCGGGCCGGCGAACTCCTTCTGCTACAAGGAGTATAGATCCGCGAGAACCTTGGAGGATCTATGAGGAGCCTGCCAGACAATCCACGTCACATAGCTCCACGCCTCCATATTATCACTCTTTTGGGCCTCAGTCCGAAAATGAGCCCAACAACCCACAACCTTCATACATACCGTTACAGCGATCCGCATCGCAAGATTCCTTCCGTGACCTTACTCCTGTCTTTCAGGGCCAGTTTAACCCAGCAGAGTATCTACCAGAACAAGTGGGCTTTAACCCACTAGGACCGGAGGATCACTTTTCTGGTGATCAAGATATGGACGAGGACACAGATCCCGTCGAGGCTTCAACCGGATCCATGAACCATCCTTTTGTGATCTCAGACGGTTCGTCTTTTCACGGAACACCATACCAAGGTCCGGATAGTCACATGGCACGGTTCGAACGGTGTGAGTGGTACTATACACCATCTGAACACTCATCGCCTCACCATCAGCCGCAACAGCAGCAGCAAGATCCCTCTGGGGATCCACGTTTTGAGCAGCAAGATCCCTCTGGGGATCCACCTTTCGTGGCAGTCACGCCACCGCCACCGCCACCACCGCCGCCAGTTCATCTAGAACCTCCAGAACCACCAAGACGTAGGAGGACTGGCGCACGGATGTCAACACGAGAAAGGGATTTTCATTTCAGCACCCCTCAACACTCTAGTGGCAGCCACTACCCGCCACTATATGAAGATCCACAGATGGATGGACCTTCAGTTCCAGTTTCAGAGGTGAATTCGGCACCTATTGCACTGCCATCACCGGGTTTTGGTAACCCTATCCCTGCATATACTGCTCCGGCAGCTTACAACCCATACGTACCGCCAGCATACCATAACTATAACTATGCCGAGGCTGACCCATACTTAGTGGCAGCAAACTACCTTGCCCAAAATCCTGAAGGACCATATGGAACCCCTTGGGGAATGGGACATCTAGCTCGAGGGTATCAAGTACCTGCTCAGCCGCCGCCACAGTACCAGCCACCACGGTTTTCTACACCAGAGCAGGTGGATCTCCGTCAAAGACTGGACAGGGTTGAGAGAGACCTCCAGAGAGAGCGTAAGAAGAATGAGGGATTCATGAGTGGTTTGGCAAATTTGCTGAAAGGAAAGAAGAAACGGGATCGTTAAATCCCAATATGTATTATTGTATTTCCTTGTTTAAATCAAGTCCCTACGTGGACATTTATTTATGTGTGTATGTAGTCCCTGCGTGGACATCTACCTTTGTACTTAGTCCCTACGTGGACTTGTCTCTATTAGTCCCTGCGTGGACATTTACTTTTGTAAACCGTCCCTGTGAGGACATGTATTATCTGTATAGCTCCTGCGTGGGCATGTGTTTATGTGAAAAGTCCCGTTTAGGGCAAAGTGTACTACTTTTAAATTTTAATGGAATGTAAGTTTATAAATTTCATCTTTGCTAAGTTAGGCATAATTGAATTATATATGAAATAAATAAATCAGAAACATTCCTTTTAAAATCTATCTGCCTATGTTATTTTAATTAAGGATCTTAAAGGTATAACCTAGCCTGAATGTCACTTTAAGACCTGGCCCAGATGGTAAAACTCGTTAAAAAGATTCAAATCCCTGTTAACATCTGAAAACATGTTAACACTCCTGGCATACATGATTCGATAAAAACACACGTGTTATTATTATATAAGGATCTTTTCAAAGATTCCAAACCCAACTTAATGATCTCTGAATCATGGGTTAAATCATTAATATATATGATCAGTTCTTTTTACCATCCATGGGTAATAGAATGCCTACGGGCCCTTCTCATTTTCATATGAGACAAAAGACAGTAATAGCCTGTGACCCTGTCTGATAAAGGTAATGAACTTTGTTCAAACCTTCATGCTTTGATTCTCTGAAATCATAGCTTATGATCTAAATTGTCCCTGTGACTAGGCCTTATGTGCTAATAAAACTGTTATTGTTTTAATAATTAGGATAAATTATATTAGAAATCCTAAATAAATGTGAGTAATAAATTAACCATGTATGGTCTATGTTTACCACGGTTAATAAATTGCCATAAAAGACAATTCTATAATAAACTCACCAATAAATTATTGTTAATATGTAACAGTTCAAGCTACATGGCAGACTCAAATGAAGTCAACAGTCACCCAGGGAGAGAGCATGATAATGCCCGGGTAAATGTAGCGGGTGCAGAATTACAGGCAATGATAGATAATGCCGTAAATCGAGCTATGGATAGACAGCTCCATGAATCCAGTGGTACCCGTGCAAGGACCCAATCTGCACCACACTCTAGAACACCCTCCAGGACTCACACTGCCCACAACAGTAATTCTCACCACTCATCAAACCAGAGGAGTGCTCCATCCCAAAGAGTCATACGGAATCAAGAACCCCATAATAAGGGTTGCTCCTATAAGTACTTCGTTTCGTGCAAACCCAGGGATTTCAATGGGGAAAAAGGAGCGGTAGATTGCATGACTTGGATGGACGAAATGGATACGGTTGTGGATATTAGTGGTTGTGATAATAGGGACATTGTGAAATTCGTGTCTCAGTCTTTTAAGGGGGAAGCATTAGCTTGGTGGAGATCTTTGATCCAAGCTATGGGGAAAGTCCCGTTGTACAATATGACCTGGGAACAGTTCATGGCACTAATCAAGGAAAATTTCTGCCCTCAACATGAGGTTGAGAAAATTGAATCTGACTTCTTGTCGCTGGTCATGAGAAACCTAGACTGTCAGGCCTACCTTACCAGTTTCAACACCTTGTCAAGGTTGGTTCCATATTTGGTAACTCCGGAGCCTAAACGTATAGCTCGATTCATTGGGGGTTTGGCCCCGGAGATCAAAGCAAGTGTGAAGGCCTCCAGACCAACTACTTTTCGGTCTGTAGCGGACATATCGTTGTCCCTTACCTTGGATGCGGTCAGGCTAAAATCGCAGAGGAACACCGATACCGAAAAGAGGAAGCGTGAGGATGATAACTCACGACGTTCAGACAAGAAGCAGAAGGGAAACAATGACCACCGGAAGGGGTCAGGATTTAGGAAGGATGGTCAGCAGTCAGGTGAAAAACCCAAATGCAAAATCTGCAAGAGACAGCACTTCGGAAAGTGCAGGTATGAATCAAACTCGAATTCACAATCGAAGTCTTTTGCATGTGGGTTGTGCAAGTCCAAGGAACACAAAACCTTGGATTGCAAAAAGATGAAGGATGCGACCTGCTACGGTTGCAATGAAAAGGGGCACATCAAGACCAATTGCCCAAAATACGCCAAGAAGGCCGAAAAGACTAAGAAGACCAATGCTAGGGTCTTCATGATGGATGCTAAGGAAGCCGTCAAGGACGACAATGTGATAACAGGTACCTTTCTCGTAAATGATGTTTATGCGAGAGTGTTATTTGATTCAGGCGCTGATAAGTCGTTCGTAGACAATAAGTTTTGTGAATTGTTGAAATTACCTGTTAAGACTTTAAGTGTGAAGTATGAGGTGGAACTAGCAGATGGCACTTTAGAAACCGCTTCAACCTTATTAGATGGATGTTTCATATCCATTAAGAACCACTCTTTTCCTTTGTCCCTATTTCCTTTAAAACTAGCCGGTTTTGACATAGTTTTGGGTATGGACTGGTTATCTCATAACCAGGCCCAGATTATTTGCAATAAGAAGCAAGTGATGATCAAGACTCCGTCTGGTGAATCACTTACTATCCAGGGAGATACCCAGTATGGGCTGCCCGAGAAAATGTCTATACTCAAAGACTCTAAGTGTTTGAAGAAGGGTTGTGTCATCTACATGGCACAAGTGATTATTGATGAGCCAAAGCCCAAGATGGGGGATATCCCCGTCGTTTCTGAATACCCTGGTGTTTTTCCTGAAGAACTTCCTGGTTTGCCACCAGATAGACAAGTAGAATTCAGAATTGACATTATTCCTGGATCAGCACCGGTAGCAAGGGCGCCTTGAAGATTGGCACCAACAGAGATGAAGGAATTGAGAACGCAGCTAGATGATTTACTAGCCAAAGGTTTCATCAAACTTAGTTCGTCTCCTTGGGGAGCACCAGTTTTATTTGTCAAGAAGAAGGATGGATCGATGCGTCTGTGCATCGACTACCGCGAGCTTAATAAGGTCACTATCAAGAATAGGTATCCTTTGCCCAGAATCGACGATCTGTTCGATCAACTACAAGGGGCAAGGTTCTTCTCGAAGATTGACTTGAGGTCAGGCTACCATCAATTGAAGGTTAGAGATGAAGACGTGCACAAAACAGCATTTAGGACTCGTTATGGTCATTACGAGTTCCTAGTGATGCCTTTTGGGCTCACTAATGCACCGGCCGCGTTCATGGATCTCATGAATCGCGTTTGCAAGCCGCACTTAGATAAATTCGTCATCGTCTTCATCGACGACATTCTCATATACTCAAAGAACCAAGCTGACCATGAGAAGCATCTTCACTGCATTCTGGAACTACTTCATAAAGAAAAGCTCTATGCCAAGTTCTCGAAGTGTGAATTCTGGCTTCGGGAAGTCCAATTTCTTGGACATGTTGTTAGTAAGCATGGTATCCAAGTAGATCCTGCTAAAGTTGAAGCTGTCATGAATTGGCATGAGCCAAAGACGCCTACAGAAATTCGTAGCTTCCTAGGTTTGGCAGGATACTATAGGCGATTCGTTGAAAACTTCTCAAGGATTGCTGCACCCCGGACTCGCTGACACGTAAGAAGATTAAGTTTGACTGGGGTCCTAAGCAGCAGGAATCCTTTGATATTTTGAAACAAAAGTTGAGCAATGCTCCAGTACTGACATTGCCTGATGGAATAGAGGAGTTTGTAGTTTATTGTGATGCATCACACACCGGGATGGGTTGTGTGCTTATGCAGAAAGGCAAAGTCATTGCGTATGCTTCACGCCAGTTAAAGGTGCACGAAAAGAATTACACCACCCATGACTTGGAATTGGGTGTCGTTGTATTCGCACTAAAACTGTGGAGGCACTACTTATATGGAATCAAATGTGTGATCTATTCTGATCACAAGAGCCTTCAACATCTGTTCAATCAGAAGGACTTGAAAATGAGGCAACGCCGTTGGATGGAAACTCTGAATGATTACGATTGTGAAATAAGATACCATCCCGGCAAGGCGAATGTAGTCGCCGATGCCTTGAGTCGGAAGGAGAAGGTGAAACCCATCCGAATCAATGCCAAGCGCATGGAAATAAAGAACAATTTGATAGAAAGGTTGTTAGCTGCACAGAAGGAAGCTGTGTTGGAAGCTAACTATCCTAACGAAAAGCTAGGAGTAACTGAGGAGCAGTTATCTCTTAGTAAGGATGGAATTCTTAGATTGAATGGACGGATATGGGTTCCAATTTATGGAGGACTACGAGATGTTATCCTCCAGGAAGCCCATAGCTCTAAATACTCCGTTCATCCTAGAGCTGATAAAATGTACCAGGATCTAAGGGCAAACTATTGGTGGATAGGCTTGAAGAAGTCTGTAGCTACCTATGTAGCTAAATGCTTGACGTGTGCGCAAGTCAAGGCAGAACATCAAAAACCGTCAGGTTTGCTACAACAACCTGAACTTCCTACTTGGAAGTGGGAAATGGTAACTATGGATTTTATCACCAAATTACCCAAGACAAGGAAAGGAAATGACACCATCTGGGTGATTGTTGACCGACTGACTAAGTCAGAACATTTCCTACCCATTAAGGAGACCTACAGCTCCGATATGTTAGCCCAACTGTACGTGGATAAGATTGTAGCTTTACATGGCATACCTATGTCTATTATCTCTGACCGAGATACTAGATACACGTCACATTTTTGGAAAAGCTTCCAACAATCTTTGGGCACACGTTTGAACTTTAGTACGGCTTACCATCCTCAGACAGACGGTCAGAGTGAGCGTACTATTCAAACGTTGGAAGGCATGCTTCACGCATGTGCAATTGACTTGGGTGGTAGCTGGGATAAGCACCTACCATTAATCGAATTCTCCTACAACAATAGCTACCATACCAGCATTAAGGTTGCGCCTTTTGAGGCATTATACGGTGGAAAGTGTAGATCGCCTATTTGCTGGGCGGAAGTTGGAGATGTCTAGTTATCAGGACCAGAGATCGTGTTCAAAATGACGGACAAGATTGTCCAGATTCGTGACCGTCTCAAAGCTGCCCGGGATAGGCAGAAGAGTTACGCTGATCCTAAGCGTAAGGATTTTCACTTCGAAGTAGGTGACAAAGTCCTACTTAAAGTATCACCCTGGAAAGGAGTGGTGCGATTTGGTAAGAAAGGCAAGCTAAGCCCGAGATACATAGGACCTTTCGAGGTTATCGAACGTGTTGGTTCAGTTGCCTATAAGTTAAACTTACTTGAAGAGCTCAGTAGTATACACAATGTGTTCCACATCTGCAATCTGAAGAAGTGTTTCGCTGACGAATCACTGGTCATACCCCATACGGATGTGCATATAGATGAGAGCTTGAAATTTGTGGAAAAACCATTGTCGATCGAGGATCGACAGGTTAAGAAGCTTCGAAGGAAGCATGTACCGATTGTAAAGGTCAAATGGGATGCCCGTAGAGGTCCCGAGTATACGTGGGAGGTTGAGTCCACGATGAAAGAAAAGTACCCTTATCTGTTTCAGTAAATCTCGAGGTCGAGATTTCTTTTAAGGGGGTGAGGATGTAACACCTCGAAAATTTGCGTCCAATAATGTCTTGACACGTGTCATAACCTTTGAACGTGTGAAAGAATGTTCTTGAAGGACTAAAGTTGACAAACAATGAAACTGTGTATATATAAGGGTTCAAAGTGGCAACAATGAATAATTATACTTTACAATCACCCTACATAATGTTTATAACCTTAAACGAATGGATCATGGATCATACGAAGCGATGTGTGAAAGAAAGTGAGAAATTACAAACTACAGGGGTTAAATGTGTCAACATGTTAAAGATATACCTCTGAGTGACCTTTTAGCAAACCCGAAGCCTTGTAATGATTAACTATGCTCACTAGAATGTACCATAAAAATTTCACCAAGTTTCGTTACCGTATGAGAAAGTTGTGATAAAATTCGTGTATGAGGGTTAGAATCGTTAACATTGAAATTTAGGGCTTTTCGGGTGATCACAAAGTTACCCGAGGACTTAACAAAGATGGTATAAGCCCTAAAGCCCCCATATACCAATATTGAAGCCTCATAATGCAAGAATTGTAGTGAAAACGACCTTTCGGGGGACCAAGGACCAAAGTGCAATACAAGAAAACATGTTTAACCTGATCAGAAGGGCCATGCGGCCCGCCTACGATATAACAAAGTCTCAAGCGGGCCGTCTGAGACTGTCAGATGCAGAAAAAACTCACAGGTGGCTGTTCCAGCCTTCTAACCGACTTAAACCTCAGGATTTCGATTCTATGGGCTGCCTAAAGTGGTTTATAGCCTATAGAAGACACATGTTCACATCTTGGATCATCCTAGACTTGCTTGGCAACAATCTAAGGTGATTACAAACACTAGATAAGGCCTCATTTTGTCAACATTGTGTTCATCCATTCCCATTCATCATCTGAACGTTTCTGGAGCATAAGGACCATTCTCAAGCATCCTAAATCGATCATTAGACTTGTGTAAGTATGCTTAATCTTCTCTATTTCAGTTATGCTTAGTTTATAGCCTAGAAATCAAACCGTCGTAACTACGGTTTGACTTGGCCATAAAACACAAACGGTCCAGGGTTTTGTCGAATCGAAAGTTGTTATAAGTTGGTAATCATGTGGGCTTTAAACCCTTAAAAGGGCACCCACTGATTCCAATCCTAACTAGGTCGATTGTCGAGTCAATGGTAACTAGAAAAAGTCAACAGAATTGTTATTTTCGATTTAACGCATGATTAACGATGTAAAAGGCGTATCACCTATTTATCATTCTTATAACCTGATAATAAGTATAAAAACTTGTCTACGTTTGTTTGATTCGACAACTTTCTGTTTTGAACCGATTCGGAACCGAAAGACGCAAAAGTTTGACTTTTGCTTTGACCTCAGTTCTGACCCGGTTTAGATAAGTTTAGACATGCCTTAAAGTTCCATTAGAACCTAGTTACATGTGTGTATAACCCTCTGCGTTTATACCACATAAATCCTTAATTGTCCGACGTTTCCGTTAATCGCCTAAATATTGACCGTAATGCCCTTATGACCATAAAACAAGAATTTTGGAAATATGAAAGTAAAATAATCTTAGTTACTGATTATTAAACATGTCTGTAAATTTTTACATCAGTTGGACATATAGATTAGGAGTTATGCTCAATGACGTAATTAGAACGATCCTTAGTGATTAAATGGCGTCATTAGCATAAAGCCTATCTAAACCCAATTTTTGACACCAAACCTCTTACCCAATGATGTAATATAATATTTTGGGATTTTTGAAGATTTTTAATTATTTTTAAACTGATCCTAAGCTAGGATTAGTGCATTGATTCAGTAAATACCGAATATACCCTTTTCGGCCATAAAATGAGTTTTACAAATCCTTTTGATGCCAATCCAATTGCTACTGATTTTAAATATTAAATGGAGTGTTTTGAACCTGTTTAACTGATCAGGAAACTCAGAATCCTATTTTAACCCGTACGTCGCTTAAAACGGCTTTATACGCGTATTATACGTATAGTTAGAGTTTAAAACTATTTTGGCATATAAGACTTATAACCAAATGTTATAACTTGTTAAAATAAACCATTTTACTGATTTAATCAGACCCAGATCACAGAAGTTAAATTAATTCCTTTTATAATCTTTAAAATGACCAAAATACCCCTACGGGGCTTAATATGAGATTAAACTCGTTTTGGGCATAACGGAAGGTATCCTACTGATATCACAACATATTTAAGGCATGTTAACTTAGGAAACCTGTTTAGGACTCTTATGGTTAACCGTTACGCTTCATACGCGTTCGGTTCGGTTTATGAAACTAGTTTACATAAATTAGCCGAAACGGGTCAAACCTTATCGGTTTTATCTCAAAATACAGAATGTGTATAATATACCCATATTAAGCAAGTCTTCAAACTTGTCGGGTCTAAATCACATTCTATCCGGTCTTCGCTTAATCGTGCGTACGAACCGTATCTTTAAAACTAACCGGTCTAAGCTTAAGCTTAACTAAAGACCCGTTAGGATCCTAATAGGTTATTATAAACCTTCGTTCCAGATTAGGAGAACCAGTAAAAGATACTTGCACTTGCTGATTTTGATCTATACTTGCTCAGGTAAATACTTTTAACTTATTTCCCTATACGGGCTTGGGGTACGGTATATAAAATACCGCTTGGTCGGACATTGAATCTTTAATTGTATGATGGTTAAAGTATTGAGATGTTTCGTTTAAATTGTTTTGTTGCTTAAAGCCTTTGGGAGTTAAATGACCATGTCCCGGATATCCCTGGCATCATTTTACGAAATGGCCACGACCTTAGCACTCAGGTGTAGGCGTACACCTGACAGTGTCTCATTTAAATAAAGTGGTGTGTCTATTGATCTTTAACCCGACTCGATCCGGGCTACTGAACGCATAAGGAACATGTAAATCCTTTACTAGTTTATATAATTAAATAAGTAACCCAAGTGATAAAATATTATTTGTGCCTTGTGCCTTAAATGCATTTTCTTAAACTCTTTTCAAAATGAGTCGGTTGATTGTATTTACCAGTGTAAACTGACGTATTTTTCTTAAAAAGGTTAAGTGCAGGTACTACGCGTAATAGGCTGGCTTGTCTCCTAGCATCCACAATAAGTCTCGCAAGCTTGGATGTCATAGACTGTTGAACACTGTTTCCTTTTATTTTGTTCTACCTGTGGAATTATATTCAACTACTTGTAATACTTAATATTACAATATCGTTTGGTTGGAATGAATCTATACTTTGCTTCCGTTGTGCGTTTAAATATTATGTTGTTTGACTATTGAGTTGCCAACCACATCACGATACTCCCCTACCGGGCCCACCGGTGACACGTGGAAATTCGGGGTGTGACACCAAGAAAGCCACGTAATTCTTTCGTAGATATCTATGAGCTTGGGTGCTTGTCATCAGTTTAAGGCTACTAGCGGGTTTCTCTCCACGAACCTCTAAGACTTCTCCAGATGAAAGAGGTACACGGACAATCTTGTCAAAACAAACCAATTCTGCACAGTATTTGGTCAACCAATCCATCCCTACTATAACGTCGAAACTCCCAAGTTGCATTGGCGTGAGGTCAATGGGAAAAAGATGACCGTTGAGGTTCAACTGGCAATTTCGAATGACGGAATCAAGTACAAGGGATTCACCACTGGCTAACGCTAATGTCAAGGGTTTTCCTAGTTTTGTTCTAGGCTTTGCAAGTAATGGTTCAAAAGCTAGGGATACAAAACTCTTGTCGGCACCCGAATCAAAAAGAATAGAAGCAAGTTCGTTGTTAACATAGAACATACCGTTCACCACCTCATTGTCGGCACGCGCTTCATTGGCATTGATGTTGTAGACTCGTCCACGAGCTGGGTTTGCATTAGCCAACTTCGGGCACTTGTTCCTGTAGTGAGTCATATCTCCATAATTGTAGCAAGACCCAGGCTGAAAAGGAGGTCGTGCAGGATTTGCTGGCTGTTTGGCAGGGTTTTGTGCCGCTTGATTCGGAGCAGGAGGAGAGCGACATGTGTTAGCCAAATGACCATATTTTCCACAGTTGTTGCAAAGATGACAGTGAATATGTGGTTGATGATGACAATTACACTTGTTACAAAGAGGTGCAGTACCAACATACGGTTTCTTGGCAGGTGGTTGTGCTGGCTGGTTCTTAGTGTTCTGGTTGGGTTGTGTAGTAACCGCAAAGTTTTGGGAAGCCTTACGCTTCTTAGATTTCTTCGAGGTTTCAGCTTTCTTTCCCTTCTTCTTCTCTGTCTTGTCAGATGGTTTCTTGTCACCCTTGCGGTGGAGTTTACCCTTCTTGACTTGAGACTCAGTCAAAGTTGCAGCTAGCTCAATAGCTTGTCTAACCGTGGTAGGGTTGCTGCCGGTGACAATATCCTAAACAGGATCAGGAAGACCATCTATGTACTTCTCAATCGCCTTGTCCAAAGGCGTGACCATGGTGGGACACAGCAAGCTCAGTTCTTCGTATCGGTCTGTGTAGGCACCGTGCTCTCCACTATCTTGTTTGAGATTGTGGAATTCGTTTTCCAGTGCCCTCTGTTCATGACGAGGACAAAACTCCCTCATCATAAGTGCGCGAAGCTCTTCCCATGTTTGAGCCAATGCTACGTCAGCACCCCTGTCTCTCATCACACCATTCCACCAAGTAAGCGCCCTTTTCTGAAACACACTTGACGCGAACTCAACCTTTCGCTCATTCGGGCATTGAACGTGACGAAATGTACTCTCGAGACTCTCGAACCACTGTAGAAGCCCAGATGCTCCTTCTGACCCAGAAAACTGAAGCGGTTTAGCCGAATTGAATGTCTTAAAGATGCACAGAACAGGTGCGTTGTTGTTGTTGTTCGCTTGGTTTAACTGAGTCACTAGGTTCGGGAGTACAGCAGTGATTTGCTGAGCGATCAAGGCTGCCATAGCGGCGTCTTGAGTTTGATCACATCGAGGAGGCATCAAAAAGAAAAGGAACACAGGGAAATGTGTGAGATTGACATAAGACAATCAAAACGAGTATTGAAAAACATCGACAACACAAGGGAAGGTGGTCATTTGTTCATTACTTAAAATAAACAAACAACACAGTGACTAATCAAAGTAAACAGGTCTACATAATGCATAATGAAGACATGCTTTAGCCTATAAGTGGACACTCACCCCAAGAGTTCCCAGGTAAGAGTGACTGGCCCGATTATGTGGATTTGTACGAACACTCTAGCCTTAGACAGAAAACTCAGGGTACAGGCACCCACCCTTCCAGATTGCACGTGTTCACATTATTAAGACCCAAACTTTGACGAGACTTGAAAACTTTAAAGGCATGAAGCCTAAAAATAAATCATCTAAGGATAGATGATTGATTTTCAAATGAAATTGAGATTTGTGTACTTGTTTTGGTAATCACCTAAGGATAGGTGATACTATTATTTTAAGATCTAAACACAAGGTAACTTGTGTTAGGGTCCTAGGAAGGTTATAGTCTAGGTCAAAATTTTACTAATAACCTAATTCCCTATAACCATGAGCTCTGATACCAACTCTTCGGTCACACCCCGACCGCGTAAAACAATGAAACCGCGGCGGAAACGTCGGGGAGTGCTGTGGCAGAATTATTGTTTCAAAACACATGATAATTAAAGTTAAGTTTTACAAGCTTAAATTATTACATAGTCTTAGTTGGAACAAAGCACATAACATAAAAGACGATAACTTTCTTGATTTTAGATTGCTAAGGCCCAAGTCGCCCTAAGTGAAGCTTGCTCACATCAAACAATTGCTCCTGAAACATATGTGAAAGTAAATACGTCAGCATAAAAATGCATGTGAGTAACATAGGTTTAGTGTTGAAGATTCATGACTTTGAATTGTTAAAAGAAATGTTTAATGAAAAGTAGTCATGAACCTTATAAGATATTTTCTTTTATAAAATCATATGAGAAATCAAATGATATAAAAGAATGATGTATGGTTAAGTAAATAACCAAATGAAAAATAATATATATAAAATATGTCAATGTCTTGTTTAACCAATGTCAATTGTTAAATGTCCAGTGTAAACCATGTCTTATGTAATCAAATGTCATGTACAAAACAAAGTCTTTGAATAAACCAAAGTTTAAAACAAAAATTATGTTTTGAAAACCATTGCTTTTATTGATATAAACATTTATATGGTTTGTCTATCGTATACACTCAAGCCTTGAGACTGTCGGATAAACACTTATCAAGATCAGGAATTTATCAAAAATGTATTCGGATTCTGTCATTCCCCTAACGAAATACCTAGAAAGCGGGAACGGGATTTGTCAAGTCCTATAGCGCTATTACATACTACCAAGCGGCGTGATCAATGTTAACGAATGTACTACTTCGTCATACCAAATGTCTTTTTCAATGGAAGCATGTCATGAAAATGTCTTTGTAAAACCATGTAATAGGCATATTAAGTCAATATGCCAGGTAAAATGTCTTTGAAACCAAATGTTAGGTATACTAAGTCAATATACCATAAAAATGTCTTTGAAATAATGTATTATATGTAATATGTAACAAAAATGTATAATGTCATGAAAACGGAAAGTAAAGTTATGCACATATGCTTCACCCCAAAACAACTGGAAAACGTAAAATAGGGGAACTATGTACTCACCTTTGGGTGCGTTTTTATATGTTAACACAATCCCTCAAATTGTTTATTCGTCCTAAATTAAAGAAAAACGATTTAATAATCAAAAACCCACAAAAATACCTAAATTCTCCGATACTTATAATTTTCACATAACTTTGAGATCTTCTCAAAAAGTTATCATTTTTGATTATTTTGGTGTAATTATATATATATATGAGTTCATATATATTTTGAAAACTTTGCGACTTGAACGATTTTATTGATGACCCTTAACATGATATAAGCAATATATCTACGATTTGCGCGTCGTAATATATATACTCAAATGTAACATACAAATAATAGTGTAATACACATAATCTTGTCAAGTATTAACATGTCATCATACACATATTATAAAACACATAACACATTGTAACAAATAAAATTAACCCAAGAACAACCCATTCTAGTGTATGTCGAAAAACACTTATTTTAGCGATTCGGTAACATTTTTGGGCGTCGGAAGTCACGTATGACCAACCAAACACCAAGTAAACTTAATATAAGTTAAAATACTTATTTTTATATCAAAAATATCAGTTTACTTACTGATCTATAATAGTTTTATAAAAATCCTCTGAAAAGCCGATTTTTACCCGTTTTATCGCATAGTTTTGCATCAAACGTTACCCGAACCATCCCAAATCGAAACGACTTGATATTTTAACATAACCCATGTTATTTACTGAATAAAATAGTGGTTATACTCATGATAGTGCAGGTTGTTAGGATCGGAGGCTCTTATGATTGTGTTAGTTTGTATGATTTGAACACTAAATGAATATGAAACAATGTAAAGTGCAGCGGAAATGAATAACAACTTTGTACACACAATCAAAGGAGAAAATAGTTTTGAAAAAGCATATGCAATTCATCTAGTCAAAAGATTTACAATACAAATCAAATGATTACAAACATGCTTACAAGCTAAACTCCCCCTAAGTCTGATGCCCCAAGGTTGGATTGCACAAGATGAAAGGATTGAATTGAGATGAAGAACTCTCTCAAAACGAAACGAATCAAATGTAACAGTACAGAGTACTACTCCATTTATAGACAAACCAAACCACTGAGGCATCTCAGCTGACGTCACCATGAAAGTGACATCTAACAAACTAACAAACTCTATCTACTTTTCTACAACTATTGACCATACAGACATTGATTACATTCTAAACACTGATATATAAACACCGAATCTTCATTCCACTGACGTAATCAACCACTGTTGTATGAGCAACAGTGCTTTTTTCAAAGGGTGATCAGGCCTTGAATGGGCAGTGCTTTAATTCTTCAGCAGTACTTGGATTCCAGCAGTAGATTGAGCTTCAGCCTTTAAACTTCATCAGTGCTTTGGTTTCACAGTGGTTCATAGGATCAGCAGTTGTTGATAAGGGCAGTACTTGGAGCATGTCAGATGTTTGATTCACTATCAAGGGGAAAACTTAATGTAAACAGCTTATTATTGTGAATCCACAGTTGTGACCTGGTTTTGGCTTTCATTATCTGTTCCTCTGGTAGGGTTCAATCCTAACAATCTCCCCCTGGAACAGATAATGCCAAAACCATTCATTTTTCTGGATCTTTATTCCTCATCAGTAGTTCCCTTGCAAGTTTTTTAAATTCTTCTTCAAATTCTTTGGAACTGGTGTCATCCTCATCCCTGCACAGTGAAAGTTCAAGGAGATCCTACAAATCTTCAACACTAAGGCCTATTGCTTCTTTCCTTGATATGTACTTCACTTCGCCATTGGATCTGACCAGGGTCAATACGTGGGTCTTTTGATCAGACATCCACTTTAGTACTTTCGAACCCAATGGGTTTCTTGGGAGAGATTTATTTGATGATGAGTTGGGAGATGTTGGCCTTGTGAAAACTTGCAGACTTTCAGACATTCTTTTGAAGGCCATTTCAATAACATTGTTTGCTGCAGCTATGTCTTCTGCAGTTTCTTTTTCTATCTGCTCCTGTCTCTTTTGTTGATCTGGCTCAATGTCTGAAACTTCTGAAGTAGATGGTGATGCAGGTTTAGTTAACACCTTCTTAAAAAGGTTTCGAAGTTTTTCTGAGTTCTCTTCTTTTAGACCCATTTTCATGATGGTTTCTGTGAAGTACTCAACTTCCTTTTCCTTTACCTCTTCACTGGTCAGCTGTTCTCCTTCTTCTTGGTTTGTCACAAGAGTAGAATTTTTAGTTGACCGGAACAGTGTTTTGAGGTTTTCTATCTGCTGAAACAGTTATCTTCCTTTTCTTCAGCCTTTCATAGGCTTCATCAGTTTGCTGCTTTGACCATTTTGATATGGCATTTGCAGCGTCCACTTTTGCATCCACCAACTCCTGTTTCTTTCTTTTATACTCAACTGTTAGGTCAGAGATGAGCTTTTTGTATTTACTCCAATTTGGAGCATTTTTCTTCTTTCTAGGATCATTCTTGATTCTATCAATCCTATCAGCTTCATGCTTTAAAGCCACTATTGGCCATTCTTCAAATTGGTTTTCTTCAGCAGGATAAAATTTTTCTTGCATTATGTATGCAAGAAGTTTTCCTCTCATCTCTTTTCGTTGTTCTGCCTTTTCTTTGCTCAGCTCTTGTGCAAAATCTTTTATTTGTTTGACTTTTGTGAGCAGAAAATCCAATCTTTCAGCAATGGCTTCATCACCTTGACCTTTACATTCAACCTTGGCTCTTATCTTAGCATGTCTTACTTTGAGCTCAAGATATTCATCCATGTCTTCTGGAACCATGAAGCCAACGAGTGAAGAAAATCTTATGTTTGAAGGATCATCATCAGTGTAGAATTGCCTCATCTCATTTTTTATAGCTTCCAGTTCTAACGGATATCTTGCAGCAGTGGGATCATATTGGTCCTCATCTGGCTGAGTAAGTTTTCTTTTTCTGGTGTAAAGTTTTGCTGGTTGAGATGTGAGACTGGTGGAAACAGTGGAAGATGACTGACTAACAGTTATTGAAACAACTGGTGTCTCAACATCTGTTGTCATTACAACTACTGATGTGTCAGTAGATGTCTTCTGCTTTTGAGCAGGGGTTGAAGTGATTTTTGATGGTGGTGATGGTGGTGGTGACTCATCATCAGGAATGAAAACCCTTCTCCTTTTTATTGTAGGAGAGGCTGATGATGTCGTTGGTGGATCAGTGGTTTGACTGGTGGAAAGTGTCTGACCAACAGTCGTTGAAACAACTGGTGTCTCAACCACTGTTGTCATTACAGCAGATGTTGTAACATCTGCTGTCTTCTGCTTTATGGCAGGAGGAAGTGGTGGTGATATGATTGTAGATGATGATGGTGGTAGAACAGTGGTTGTGATGGTGTGTGTTGAAGTTGTGTGTGTTGATGAAATGGCAGCTGTTTGGCTACTGACAGCAGTTTTTGTAACTACTGATGTATCAGCTGTTTGAATGGAAGTTTTAGATTTTGTGGTTTGATCTGGTTTAGATGTCTGTTTTACTTGATCTGGTTCAATATACAGACCATCTTCTTTTCCTTTCTTCTTCAACTTGATTTTCTCCCCCTTTTTGGCATTATCTGGAAGGGGGTTATCCATGAAGAGGATGGTTGAAGGAACTTTTTCACCATGGGCAGTCTTTTGTATGTTGGCCTTTATAGCCTTGATATCTGCTTGGGTATCCTTGAATCTTGATTCCACCATGTTTGTCAGCATTTGTACATGTATAGCATGTTGCTGATCAACCATTTGTTTCTGTTTTTCTAGCATGGGTTGAAAGATATTCCAGAGCTCATTTGCAGCAATTGCTTGTGGTGGAGCAGATGCTTGAGTTGGAACAGATGCTTGTGGTGGGGCAGCAGTGGATTGTGCTTTTTGAGCTTTTAAAATCTCTTGCACCATCTCCTTTATTTCAGCAACTGAGGTTTCCAGTTTTTCAACTCTTCCCGTCAATTCCTGGTATTTTGAATCATCACCCACTTTAATGGGATCATCTGAATCCCTACCTGTAGTGGTTATATCAACGTTTGACTTAGGAACTGAGTCCCAAAAATCACCCATTGATGCCCCTTGTTCTTGGTACTGGGGACTTCTTTCTTCAGCACTTGATAAACCTTTGATGGTACCAGTGGTTAGAACTAACTCACTGGTGGTTACCGATGGTGCTATGGAAGAAATTGCCTTCAAGGGAGTCTTACTTATGAAACAACTGTCCGACTGAAGATCTGTTGATCCATCAGTTGTAGTTGCTGCTCCACTTCAACTACCACCGAGAGTTACTTGTAACTCAGGGGGTGTAACCTCCTCAGTTGTTGCTGGGATAGCAGAGGTATAAGCATCGGACCCAGTCACTTGTGGGAGTATACTCTCAGTGACAGGTGATAGAGAGGAACTGGTTTGTGTCTGAGCTATAACAACTGCATGCAACAAAGGTAGCATGGATTGTGGTAATATTATTGGTGAGGGTGTGGGAGTTGAAAGAGACATGTCCTTGGGATCAGGACTGAGGAAGATGGATCCGATTGAATCCAGAGCTTCATATTGTGGGGTCCATGTGCTTACAACCTGATCCTTTTGTGAGGATGCAGGAGGAGTTTTAGGCAAAGGTGGAGATCTTTCTACCAACTGTTGTGAGGAAGTAGCAGCAGTGGTTTGTGGTGACATTTGTGTTGTCACAGGCAGTTGCTCTGGGATCTCATCTTCCAGGGTTGCCTTTTTCTTGGGTTTGGTGGGCTTTTTGTATGATTTTCTTTTGGTCTTTTTGGTAATGTCAGGTGTGGGTTTCAAAGCAGTGGTAGTGCTGCTATGATCACCTGGAGCAGTGGGCTCAACAGCAGATGTCTGAGGGGTTGTGGTAACTGCTGAAGTCTGCTCAGACACCTCTGCTTTTGTTTTTATTGGTGCCATCATTCTGGAAAATGTTTCTTTTGTTAAGCCTTTTATTTGAAAATAGGCACCTTGTTTAAGCAAATTTTCATTTTCTTTTTCAAATTTTTGTTTGAAATAATAGCTCAGAAATCTTGGAAAAAGTAAAAATGATTTGCTATCAACGTTTTTTACCAAGTCGTTGAAGATCTCCTGGGAGTAGTTGTAATCTTTATTGTTTAAAATAGCATAGCCCAGGCATTGAATCTTCAATGGTATTTCATTAAACACTTTTGTGTTATTTGAAACACAACTTAAAAGTGTGTGAAATAAAAATCTGGGTGCAGATGGGAAATAACCTTTTTGTAAGGTATCTACCTTTGATTGTTCTGCATATCCCCTTTTCAGAAAATCAGCTTTTAACTCGTTTTTTTCAAAGGAAGTTTTACCATTCTGATCATCGAGTTTGAAGACTTCTGAGATTGTTTGCTGAGTGATTTGAATCACTTTACCCTGTATCGAGGAGTTAATGGCTATGACTTTATCGTCTTGTTTTTCAAGCGTCGCCTTTTTCCAGAACTCTCTCTGGGTTTGCAAATAAATGGGAGCATCTGCTGTCAACAAAGTTTTGTACTTTGATGCAGATAATGTATCAATGATGGAGTCGAAGGTGTGGTTATCGGTAGGTTTTGTGAGCAAACCCAGATAATTATGAGGAGATTTGTATGGTATCTCGATGGATTCTTCGGCCGTTTGAGCGACCTCTTTTGAAGATGATGGTGATTTTGGTTTAGATTTTGATTTTGATTTTGACTTCGTCATTTTTATGAAGAAGAATCGGAGAGTGATTTGGGAAGAAAAGTTGGAAACTGCTTTGAGAAGAGAACTTTGGAATTCAATTCGACAGTGTAAAAACCCTGTTTGGGGGTTTAGGGCAGGGTTTTATTTAGGAAAAAAAAATTATCGCTGATGTGGCAGCGGTTATTATGATCTGAGGGCTAAAAACTGACCACGCGTCAAACTATGATGAAATGGATGAATAGCAGAGAACAATTGTTTTGAAAACCACTGATGAAGCAGACACAAGTGGTTACAACGGTAATAATGTGACATCAGTGGATGATTTTTACTATCAGTAGATAGTACATCAGTGGATAAGACACTGATTTTGAGCATCAGTGCTTGCCAGGAGAAATGATGGATCAGTGGATGACTTTCAGTAGTGGACAGTATTTAGTAAAAGATGTTGAACAAGACAGTGGTTAAAGGTAATATAATGGTAATGATTTTAAAGATCAGTACATCAGCAACAGTTTTGAAAAATTTCATTCAGAGTTTTGCCACATGTCAATTACACATTTTGAAGCCTTTACAACTCCTTGACAGTGGTTTAGTACCCCAGATAATGTGAACTTTTTACCAAAGTTACTCATCTTTGTAATAATATTTGATTTAAACCATGAGTACCCAAGTATTTTAAGATCTGTTGACAATCAATCCTTTTCAAGGATTAAGAACAAACTTGAGTTTGACATGACCATGACAAATATACCATTTCCTTTTGATCTGTATGAGGATAAATTAACCAACAAAAATAAAGGTTATTTATCCTGACAGGAGATTGAAACTTTTACTATCAAACTAGTAAAAGTTCAAAATATACCAAAAAATAGTATATCCTGCTTTATTCGAGAAAATCCTTCTTAAAAAATAAAGGATTTTCTAAAAACAGCACCAAAGGAACCTAGTAAAACAGTAATAAAGCACATAATCATCTCATGCTCAAGTTTATGAAAATGGTCAGTGGTTGAAAACAACCACTGTTTTGAAGACAGTGGTATGAATTTTAACTGCATTTTGTCCACTGTTTGGTACCATTTACTTGTTTGATGATTAACAACAGAATTGAGGACACACGTTCACATGAGTTTTTGACAACTCGGTTGTAGACTTCGTTACCATGTGAAGATTCTGAAAATTTGTCTAGTCCTCTTTTAAGTACATTTACTGGGAATACGATTGTTCTCTGAATTTTCTTAAATAAAAAATTTCACATAGTTGCTTAATGACCATAATTACCCCAACCTTTGACTCTAAAGTGTTTTATGTTTATACTCTTCCTTTTGACTTCAAAAGATTTGAGATAAACACACTTCTGAGCTTTTGTTAATTTTCTTCTTCCCATTTCACCCTTCTCATTTATAAGTAATTAATTACTTACTGGGAGATCTTTGAGAAAAACCTTAATCCAGTATCATTTTGTCGTAATGTTTTGAGAGAATTGGTCATGTTTGCACGAGTTTTTCAACCAATCTCACACTACATATGATATGGACTATGTTGATCCCTGATTTTCTGAATGTATTTTAACAAAGTTGATTTTGTCCATTTGAGGATCCTCAACCTGTTTTTTTCAACAGACCAGATCTTATGACTAAAGTTTTATATTCCCTCTTTCGTGTTTACCAAAACACTAATGTTTTAAGAACATAGGTTTTGTTCATCTGAGGTTCATACTTTAAACATGATGAAACAGCACAAAATTCACAACAATAGTTGAAATCAATTTTGAAAATAAGAGATAATCCCATAGTTTTAACAGATATGTTTTCAGATCTATAAACCACGAGTGTCTTGTGCATGAAATCACTTGTTGTGTGAGATTTGTGTGTCATATGACATCTTGGTTGATCTACAGAGTTTTTGAATAACCACTTTGAACATGGTTTACTCGGTACTCTGTTTTTCAACTAAATGCACCCAACCTTAGTATCAATGAATTATGAGCCGAACTGTTATGTCAAATTGATTGTTAGATCGCATTTGACTGTCCAGGCTCTGATACCAATTGTTAGGATCGGAGGCTCTTATGATTGTGTTAGTTTGTATGATTTGAACACTGAATGAATATGAAACAATGTAAAGTGCAGAGGAAATGAATAACAACTTTGTACACACAATCAAAGGAGAAAATAGTTTTGAAAAAGCATATGCAATTCATTTAGTCAAAAGATTTACAATACAAATCAAATGATTACAAACATGCTTACAAGCTAAACTCCCCCTCAGCCTGATGCCCCAAGGTTGGATTGCACAAGATGAAAGGATTGAATTGAGAAGAAGAACTCTCTCAAAACGAATCAAATGTAACAGTACAGAGTACTTCTCCATTTATAGACAAACCAAACCACTGAGGCATCTCAGCTGACGTCACCATGAAAGTGACATCTAACAAACTAACAAACTCTATCTATTGTTCTACAACTACTGACCATACAGACATTGATTACATTCTAAACAGTGATATATAAACACTGACTCTTCATTCCACTGACGTAATCAACCACTGTTGTATGAGCAACAGTGCTTTCTTCAAAGGGTGATCAGGCCTTGAATGGGCAGTGCTTTAATTCTTCAGCAGTACTTGGATTCCAGCAGTAGATTGAGCTTCAGCCTTTAAACTTCATCAGTGCTTTAGTTTCACAATGGTTCATAGGATCAGCAGTTATTGATAAGGGCAGTACTTGGAGCATGTCAGATGTTTGATTCACTGTCAAGGGGAAAACTTAATGTAAACAGCTGATTATTGTGAATCCACTGTTATGACCTGGTTTTGGCTTTCATTATTTGTTCCTCTAGTAGGGTTCAATCCTAACACAGGTCTCACATAAAGCACATAAATCATGCAAATTTTACATATTTTACCACTTTTTAAGCTATATGTACAACATGCAAAGCTATCAACCTATGTCGAAGTTCATGCCATCATAATATACCAACTAATGTTATTTTTAGTGTTTATAATCTGATCTAAAACATTTTTTTCTTACAATCACTTTTTATCATTTCTTGAGCTTTAAATCAACATGTATCCTCATGTACAAGTGTCTAAAGCATACTATCATATCATCAACATTTCATATGAGTTTAGATGCATAAAATATGCAATTTGTTCATGTTTATTTGCTGAAGTATTTGAACATTTATCATATCATGCATAGATCATTAAACACTTGCATTTTAACTATCATTCAAGAACAAGCAACAACTTAAACAAGTACTTATCAAGAAATCAAACTCAAAGCTCATACACATAAATATATATATATGTATACGGTTATACACACACATAAACATCACCATTTTTTTATTTGTATCAAGACCCATTTCTTTTTAGATTTCAAGTTTGTGAAAATTCCAAGATTCAAGAGAAACTTCAAATCATCAAGAACAACCAAGAATCAAGAGTATGATTTAAACATAAATGTTATACCTTCAAGATTCAAGTAAGTTGTTGGATGAGGTTTTGATGATATGGAGCTTGAAATCACTTGAAAGCACCTTGGAAGCTCCTTTGGATCTTCACACCAACTTGAATTTAACTTGAAATGGGGTTGGATTATGAAGAACAAGATTGAAGAAATGAAAATAGTGATGGATATGGGGTGGACGGTTGGGAGGAGAGAGGAGAGAAGGAGATATTGAGTGTTGTGTGAAGTATGAAGATCTTGGTAGATTATAGAAGATATATGGAAGATTTAGAAGGAGATATGGAAGATCTAAGGTAAAGCATGCACCAACACTTGGAAAGGTAAGGTGAGAAGTGGGCATGTGTCTACTTACATACACACATACACGAAATACATATATATATATATGCACAAAATACACATAAATGATATATGTAGGTTAAAACGGGTGTTTAACTGGATACCGGGTATTTTATGTAGCGTTTAAATCCCGGTTTATGGCGTTCTAAATTATTTTTATTATTCTATAAAAATAAACTCGCCAAAATATTACTGAAATAAATTTCAGTTGCCGAGACTGGCTGCGTTGTCTGCGTTTTGCAGTATAAGCACTGTGTTGCGCAGAAACACGCGGTACGCGTTTAAACTTGAAAAATAACGTTTTTAAGCGTTTTAATTTAGTTTTCAACACGAACCTGATTAAAAATAAAATTTTAATCATAACATAATATTTTTAGGATTTAAATATTATCCGGGCGGTCACCAACATTCGTTTCGCAGTTTTATCGTAATTAGTTCTTTAGTTCAAATAAACATGTTTTTGCCATACCGAATCCTTCGAAACTTATTTCTAAGTTATGTAAAGGGTATTCAGGGTATGTTTGGCTTATGTCACAGTTCCGGAGTGTACGTCGCGTTAAACTGATTATGTTTACGTAACGGTTTATGATTTCACTTCCAGAACAGGTTTAAGAGTTCGGAATTGAACAATGATTGAAAACGTACTAATGTCACAAATAATTAAACAAATATTGAAATTAAAACACCATATTTATTAAATACAAAGTTGTTCGGAATAGTACAAGAATTAAAATACACAGATGTCACATAGGGTCTTTGTTGGTGCACTACATCTGTTGATTACCTCTAGGTGTCTAGAATCAGGTCTTATGTCGTATTGTTTAGCATAGGGCACGTTATACGAGAAAACAGGAGTCTGTATAGGTTTTATAGGTCTGGTCCGCTTATACGGACAGGTCTGGTCCGCTTATACGGACATATTCTGGATCGCTTATACGGACATAGTCTGGTCCGCTTATATGGTCATGTCCGTATATCCGAACCAGCCTGCCTATAAATACCGTATAAGAGGACCTCATTTGTAACTTTCAGAATTCCATACCGAAGCTCTGCCGGTGTGAAGAACGAGCTGTAAATCGTCTCAAATCAATAAAACAATAGATTAAAGTGAAGAACAAGCTATTTCTACCTACGTTTCTTGTTATTCCGCACCTGAAACATAGGAGAACGCCTCTGAACGACTCGTCTAGGTCAGATTACGATCCTACAAGTGGTATCAGAGCTTGGGAGGAGGTATTCTACAGAAAATAGCTGGAATTTGATCATTAATTCTCACTTCTACATCTTCTTTTTCATCAGAACGAGATTTCACGGTCGGAATTTACTCAGATTTTCACAGATTGTGCGTATTAGTATAGAGATAAATCCTGGAAAGTTTGAAGCCAAAATTCGAAGTTTTTACATGTCAAAACATGTTCGCTATGTGGATCGCTCGTAGTGACGTCATCCTGGATCGCTCTTAGATCGTTTCTGGTCCGCTCCAAAGTACACTTTTTAATTTCTGGTTCGCTCATTCATACAAGATTTGGATCTGGTTCGCTCCAAAACAATATCTGGTTCGCTCGAAAGGAAATTATTGCTGAACCGCTCCAAATTAGTATTTCTGGTTCGCTCAATATACACACTTTCTGGTTCGCTCCAAAGTCATCTCTCTGGATCGCTCTTGTGAACAATTCTGGTTCGCTTTTTATACAACTTCTGGTTCGCTCGAATAAACAACTTCTAGTTCGCTCATACGAATTGTTTCTGGTTCGCTCCAAAGGAAAATTCTAGTTCGCTCGAGTGTACATTGTTGCTTCTGGTTCGCTCCAATATCAAGACAGATCCATTTATCTGTCAACATTGGTTCGCTCAAAGAAATTCTTTAGGGTTCGCTTCAAAGTACATTGTTGATTCGCGTTTTGTTACCAAGTTAGATTCGCTTCAAAGATAATTTGTGTTTCGCTCGAAAAGTTGATTTGCCTTTCAGTACGTGTTAAGTAAATATGGATTCCGGGTTTTACAATGCATTTGCAACACCGTCATCACCAGCTGCGATTGCTCAAGCCATGAATCTTGAAAACGAGACAGGAACCACTCAGAAACCCCTGAAACTGATGAGTATTGAAGAATACTATGGGTGGAAAGATCGGTTTGAAAACTGGGTTCAGGCAAATCATCTCAGATCATGGGAGTGCATATTGAAAAAGTACACGTTGCCTGAAACTGAATTACATGTTAAAAAGGAGATATCTGAGTTTACAGATCAAGAACGAGCAATGTATAGAGCCGAGAAAATGATGATTAGTTTGTTGCAGCAAGCAATAAAGGAAGATATATTCATCCTGTTACAGCACGACAAAACTGCTAAGTCAATTTGGGATGCGCTAAAGGTCAAGTTCGAGGGAAGCGAAAACATGATCAAAAGCAAGAAAGCGTTACTAAAGAAAGAATTTGATTTGTTTAGTAGTTTGCCGGGAGAGGATACTAAAAAGCTAATCGAAAGATACTGTCATTTGGTGCGATCTTTATCTATGTTGGGTGTTGAAAAAGGTCGTGAAGAGTGGGTGGATAAATTGGCGGACGCGTTACCTCAAAAGGAGTGGGGAACGTATTTGATGATTTTGAAGAATACTGGTGTGTATGATGGATTGACAATCTCACAGTTTATAGAGAAAATTGAGAGTCCGGATCTTGAACAACAGAAGATTGCTAGGATGAATAGTCCGAGTGGTCAACAGGATATTAAGATGTACTACAAAGGTAGTATTCCGGTTCCAGAATCTGAGAGAAGTCCGAAAATTCAAACTGCGTTTAGTGCTGGTGATTCAACAGAAAAAGTTGATCAGAGTTCAACCAAAAGCAGCAGCGGATTCTCATCATTTCCGAGTGTTAATCCTAAAGAATCAAATTCAAGTTTTCAGTCACAAAGCACAAAAACAGGAAATGGCTACGTAATTCAATGTAACATCGCTCTAAATCTTCCAGAAGGTCAAAGCTTCTCAGAAGACACTGCTAAAGATCACATGGCTTTACTTGGTTCTGTGTTGTTATCATATGAAGGTCTAGTGGCTGGTCGGATCGGAAATCCCATGCTCACCAAAGAGGATTACGATCAAATAGACGCAGAAGAGATGGAACTGATGGATATCAAATGGTGTCTTGCAAGTGTTCTTAGACGTGCTGAAAAGTTCAAAACGATTACCGGGAGAAATGACTTTCTTGATGCTCATGTATCTACTTTAGGTTTTGATAAATCTAAAGTTACTTGTTTTCGTTGCAGGGAGAAAGGCCATTTCAAGCGGGAGTGCAAGAACAGGGAAGCTAGTGGAGCTCAGAATCCGTTCGGAAAAGACGATTACTACCGGAAAGCCATTTATCAGCAAGTTGGTCAGTCACAAGACTCACAAACGGCTCATGGTAGAAAGATTGAGGATTCCAAGAGAGGATGTTTGGTAGATTTTAACTGGAACAATTATATCTCTCCTGATAACAAAGCATGCATAGTCGATCAAGATGATGAAAGACTACCAGAAGGCTTCAGCTGGGATATGTTTGTTGATGAAAAGGGTGATTTCAAAGCTTTCATTGCAAAGATTGTTAGAGAACCAGACATGTTTGCTACATGGATGAAGTCTATTGGAGTGACTGTAAAGAGTGTAGATGAAGAGTCTGTTGTTTCTGATGAAAGTTCAGAAAGTGCTTATGAAAGTTCACAGAGTGCAGATGAGAGTGTACAGAAGGATGTTACTTCAGAAAAGGAAGTTGTATTTGATCAAACACCGTCAGATTCTGGTTTATCAGATGTTGATTCTGAAAAATCTGTACAGTTTGATAAATCACCAGTTGATAGCAGCAGCAGTGATGATGATGAGGAAAAATATGTTAATGTTGCAAAATCTCATCTTTCTCCTGAAAGTTTTCATTTCTATTTTGCAGATCGAGTAGAGAAACTAAAGGAGAAAAGAGTTGCTAAAGAACAACAAACTGAATCTGATGGTGATGTTCAGAATGTTGAAAGTGTTGTTGAGAAGATTACCGAGGTTGAAAAAGAAGAAGAAAAGGTGATTGAAGTAGAAAAAGTGATTGAGGTTGTTAAAACAATCGAAGTTGAGAAGATTGTTGAAGTCGTCAAGCCTTGTGAGAAGTGTTTAGAAGTATGCAAGGAATGTGTTGCGAAAGACGACATTATTGCTGAGTATGAGAAGAAGAAGGAGCAGTTACTGTTCAATCTTAACTATGTGAAAGAATCTTATGATGTCTTGAACAAAACAGTAACTGGTCTCCAAAAGACAAATTCAGAAAGAGAACAAGCACTTACGATGATGAATGCTGTAATGATGACAAAGCAAAAAGCTATAAACTTTTACATCGAAGAGAGTGCTAAATGGAAGCAAGAGTTGGAAACAGAGAAGATTGAAAATGAGAGAATTAGACGTTTATTACAAAGTTATTCTAGTTCTGATTATCTCATTGATCGTATTTATCCAACTGTTGCAGGTATGGAAGCTTTTCAAGATGAGAAGCCGAAGGAAAAGAAAGATTGTGGTAAGAAACCGACTGTTAGATATAACAAGTGTCCGCCTCCAATTTGGGAAGGGTATTCTCCTAGAAAACCAAACGAGGAGCAACTTGAAAAAGCAGTCAATATAAAGCTAAAAACCGACACAACTGATGTTTTACCAGATAACATTGACGTCACATTTACCTCATCAGATACTGATCATGAGTCTGAGTTAATAAAAAAGGTGGTCGATCAGGTGTTGGATACTGAGGAGGAGTCTGAGTCAAAGTCTGAGTCTGGAGGGTCAAATTCGTCTGTCAACAGTCCAAAGTCGTCGGTCAAAAAGGCTTACAGTAAAGAGTTTTTGTTATCAAAAGCAAATTTGGATGATGAAACATTTGAAGTTGCATACACTTTAAATGATTCGGACAAATTATACTCTGACAAAGAGTTTCCAATAAGAAGTGTTCGTTTTGATATGATCAAAAAGGTTTTCAAAATGACAGAAATTAATATTTCTGAAATAAAAGATTTAAATCTTACTGAAAAACCTAAAAAGTACACTTCAAGAGTTCAACAACGTCTAAATAAGAAAAAGGGTTACAATTCTGGTTCTGGTTTTCAAAAGAAACAAAACCAAAATCGTAGCTACAAAAAGAAAGGTCTTGGATTTATTCCACCAGAAAATCATAAAAATTTGAAAAATTCTAAAACAAAAACAGAATTTGTGTCAGGTGGAAGTGCAGAAGAGGAACAGAAGAAACCATTCTGGAGACAGTCAAATCAAGAGTTTCTTGCTGAAAAGAAGAAGAATGGATCTGAATTGTTTTATCAAAGAGAGACTCGTACCTGTTACAAGTGCAATGAAACTGGTCATATTGCATGGAATTGTCAGAAAAATGCCAAGACAAAACAGGGAGTTTCTAACAAGTTGAAAGAAAAAGTTGTTGATATTGAACCACCAACCGAAAAATTTAAATTTTTTGAAAATTCAACTTATGAGATTGGTGAGTGTTCTAAAAAGAATTTTTATAAAAAGAAAGAAAATGACAACCAAGTGTGGGTTGTTAAGAAAGTTGATGTGAATGTCGGCGATGAATCTGGTTCCACAAAGCCAGAAGAGCCACAGATTGAGAAGAAGATTTCAGTGAATGATGAGGAGTTTCCATCATTGAAGTTTGAGGAAGTGAAGAAGAAAGTGGGAAAAACTGAGATTTCGAATCAGTTTTATAAAGAAAAGGATGATTTTGATGTAGAGAAAACATTCAACAGGAATGTTAAAAAGATTTTTGGGAAAATGTTGAGTGGGAGAGCTAAGGGAGTAAAAGATTTTTATGCCACAAAAAAGGCAACATACAATCCTACTGCTCAAGAGTTGAAAGCCATCAAGTCTGAAAAGACTTGGATGGAAGTTTGTTTCCCATGATAGTCTCAGGACTATGCCGGAGATCCCAAGTTTGTAATCGAGGATCAGGAATCGGCATCTTTCTAATGTTTGAAGATTTTGGTTGAAAGATTTTGATAGTGTTTGAATGTTTACAGGTTGAAGGACTACGCCGGAGCTTCCAGGTTGGTAAGTGCGAAGCAGGAATCGGCATCCTGATTGGTAAAATGACACATGTAGACATGACATTCCTACAGTTGGTATAGATTTATACTTACAAGTGGTATTGTTTGTGATTCTACAAGTGGTAAAATCAAGGACATTAAGTTGTACTTGCATTTTCCTACAAGTGGTTGTCGACAAAATGATGAACCATACCCCTAACTTTACAAATGGTTAAAAATCAACAAATTCATTTTCCGGAGAAATCATTTTGATTAAAACAAACTTAAGTGTTTTGAAATCTAAATGAGAAAATGGTTTGTGATAGGGGGAGTTCTGATTGTTTATGCCAAGTGAATGGCGAATTGAGGTGATTCGATATTAGTTGTCACGTTATTGTACAGTTTGTTTTCATATTTCCTAAAATGTTTTTGCATTTTAGGGGGAGTAAGAATTTTTAGAAAATCCAAAAACATTTGAAAATTTGAAAAAGCCAAAAACATGATAAAATTCAAAATGAGTTTTTGTTGCATAAAAGAGGAAATGATAGTACATCAGTGGACGATCACAACATGCTAAAGATTTGGTAAGATAAAAAGTGATAAACGGTCTCACTGATGATGTATCAGTAGGTTTTTACACATTTAGTAGATTGTGACGAGATATAAACATAAATTTCAAACTTGCTTGTTCTGTGGGTTAACACAAACTTGGATATATAGGTAACCCCTGAAATCTTGTTTGAAAGGTCCCTTATTCTGAGATACTAGGTCTTTATGCTCAGTGATATCTGGGGTATTATCCCGGGACTTCTGCTGAAAGAAATTTCTGACCTAGTCCCCGGATAATGCTTTCTGCAAATGCTTGAAATATAGCGCAGCCCTCAGCTAAAAAATGATGAAACATTGAAAAATGCTAGTCATGGCTGTTGTAATCAAAAGATCCTCTAAAGGGGACGCACCTAAAGTCGAAGCCGTCATCTCTCTGCGTATCGAAAGATCGACCTGAGCTCTCACGGCCCTCGCACTATAATTTATTCCCTTACAGATATCATCTGTGGTATACTCACCTGTAAGACTGAATATTGGGATCTGGATACGGGAGTATATTCAAGTAGTGGGACACACGGATAAGTTCAAGTGCTTAAAACATTAATATCGTATCTCGGATCAGTTGAACTTTGTGTGAAAATTTAAGTGGACAAGTATACTGACAATCTAAGTGAATTGTTTAGAACTTAAAATGAAATGAAGCTTAACGGTGTTGGTGATTTGTCTCAGAAACTGATATGATCCTCTTGCACAAACTCACAAAAATATGTTTGTACATATTTCATTTCTGCATTTAAATTCCTGTTATTGCGTTTGTGTTTCATCATTTTGAAAAGTCCAAAAAGATTTTCGACAACTGATGTTGGAAAACTGATTTTCAAAATTCCGAGTGCTAAACATGATGAGCAGCATTTGAGGGGGGTGTTTGTGTAAATCTAACTGTTTTCGTTAAATCTAACCTTATTCAAGTGGTTCATCATAGACAGTTGAGAGAAAGTATGTGTTGGTGCACAAATATTTGATATATGATAAAATTGGAAAATTTATGTCTGGGTTAAGATTGTGCAGGTAGCCAGGTTTCGATATTCTGAAAATCTCTGTTGAAAGAGAGCCAAGTTTCGATCCTGGAAATCAATTCTGAAAGCCTGTGTAGATCAGACAACGATCCTGAAGATGTTACTGAAGAACAAAAGAATGCCAGTATATTGAGAAGGGGAGTCTGAAGATTGAAAGAAGAGAAAGCCCAGAGACTGATCTAGATTGAAGATGTGAAGACACAGTTTTGAAGTCAGAGTGTATAGACGACTCCATCAACATCTGAGGGGGAGTCTGTTGGTGCACTACATCTGTTGATTACGTCTAGGTGTCTAGAATCAGGTCTTATGTCGTATTGTTTAGCATAGGGCACGTTATACGAGAAAACAGGAGTCTGTATAGGTTTTATAGGTCTGGTCCGCTTATACGGACAGGTCTGGTCCGCTTATACGGACATATTCTGGATCGCTTATACGGACATAGTCTGGTCCGCTTATATGGTCATGTCCGTATATCCGAACCAGCCTGCCTATAAATACCGTATAAGAGGACCTCATTTGTAACTTTCAGAATTCCATACTGAAGCTCTGCCGGTGTGAAGAACGAGCTGTAAATCGTCTCAAATCAATAAAACAATAGATTAAAGTGAAGAACAAGCTATTTCTACCTACGTTTCTTGTTATTCCGCACCTGAAACATAGGAGAACGCCTCTGAACGACTCGTCTAGGTCAGATTACGATCCTACAGTCTTACATCTGGCTAGGAATTGTATCTTGAATGTGTTAGATTGTAAGATGTGGGTAAAAGTTGGATAGAACACTATGTACGCACATATTGGAATTTAGTATATATGAATGAACGGGACTTGTAAATATGTGTACGTGGCTTATAATACATATGAGTATTAACGGTACTAATCATGTTACTTTGAGAATATAATGAAGGTGTAGGGAAGTTATTGTTGGCCTTTGAAGGTTCGTTATCATGGTGCAAGGATTGAATTCAGAAGGATAATTGAATGGATTATCACACGTTGGAAGAATGCGTCATGTCCTTTAAATTATATATGTTTTAGATTATGTACATTGTCACCTATTACTAATGATGTGGATGTGTAAGGTGACTGTAGGTTACATGGATCATCATCATCATGAGGTGTAAGTAGTTGAAGATCGAGCCCAAACGTGGATTGTACGAGAGTATGGTCGCTTAGTTGAAAATGTATGTAACACTTTGTGTATTTAATAAGAAGTAAGGATGTAATGCATGTAAAATAGTCATATTAAATGGTTTTCAAACATATTAGAATGTATATAAAGAAAGAAATTTTATGGTTCATATTTCCTCTGCATCTTTTCAATTAAAACGTGTTAGGGTCTTACAATACATTTCCATCGTATTAAATTATTACGTATAGTATCACTTAAACTTTACTTTGTAGTGGACATGTAATAGAAATGGAGTTGTATGACATAAAAAAAATATGACTACGTATCTACTCGCTTGAATATTGAAAAGAAGCCACTTATATATGCGACGCATGGAAAGTTGGTTAATTGGAATTCAAGTAAGTTGTTGTTAGCATACTGGTTTACATAAATTATCCATTGCTTTGTTAACAATTATACCTTGTATCTTACACAATTAAACTTTTATGTTATATAGAAAACATTTTAATGTCAACAGATTTGACTAGCTATGTAAAATTCTCAGAAACTGTAACACCTCGTAAAATCACATCCAATGATATGTTGACACGTGTACTAAACCCTAACAAGGCCAAACGTTGACTATGAGGGACTAATTTTGCGAAAAGTTAAAAACTTTGAATATAGAAGGACTGGAAATGTTAACACGCTTAATATACGCCTCTGAATGACGTTACATGGTGTTCCTATTCACATATGAGCCACTTGTTGGCCGAGAGTAGCCGTTTGCGTAATTAATTGAAAGTTTGCACGACGAGGGGTTAAAAGCGCCAACATGTTAATTCTTACCTCTGAGTGACCTTTTAACAAACCGGGAGCTTCATGATGTTTGAATATACTCTCGGGAATGCCAAATATTGGCCGTCTAAGGCTTTTATGCCTATAAGTGACGTTACGTGCAACTTTGCAAGTTAGGGGGACTAAAAGCGTCAATATGTTTAATTATACCTCTGAATGACCTTTTTACGAACCCAAAGCATTGTGATGTGTAATAATACTCTCAAGAGTGCCTAATATGGATTAGATAAGGCTCCGATGCTATTAAACGATGAGATGCGTAAGTTTACGCATTAGAGGGACCGAAAGCGTCAACTTTTGAATCTACGCCTTTTATTGACCATTTGAGAAAACGGGAGCGTAGTAACACTTAAATACATGCTTGGGAACACCCATTATGGGCCGCGGAAGGCTTGGATATCATTAAACGACCTTTCGCGCTACTTTGTGCGATTAAGGGACTAAAAGCGACAACTTGTGAAACTACGCCTTGGAGAGGCCTTTTGATTAAACCGAAGACTTCTCTATGCTCGGTCGAACTCCCGGATGCCTAAGAATGATTCTAGAGGTCTTGGTACTTTGTATTATCACGACATAATGAATTAGAAAATATTGTGGCGTTTATGTAAAGTTTGAAAGTTATATAACAAATGAAAGTATGAGGGATTGTTCTTGTTAAACCTTCAAAGGTTGCTTATGGAACTTAAATACACCTAAAATAGAAGTTATAGGGACTAGATATGTTGTTTTTACAAGTTAGATACGTGTTTGGATGAAGACAGGGACTGTTTCTACAATTCTGTCAAAGATCCGAGACTGGGCCAGTCGCTGGCGGGCCGCGTAAGATGATAGGCCGGCTTACACAGGTCGCGACCCATCATCAGCTGCAGATTGTTTTGTTTTGTTTCTAGTTGTCGTCAATTCTGGTTTCCCATACACACATATCTCAATCTAGGTATAACAACCCTCCTGAATTTTTTCTGACACCTTAATATATTTTAAAATACCCCTATATGTCTTAAAATACACCCCGTGTGTGAAAACCGAGCCCAAAATATAAAATATCGTTTGAAATAAATAAAAAACAAGAAAATTGGGTTTTAGGCGGGCCGCGTAAACCTTCCTTTAACCCTTATGCGGGCCGCGAGAAGGTGATGGCTGGCACGACCCCAGGCCGCCACGTGGCCCAACACCCGGCAACCCTATACAATGACCCAGACAACCTAAACCCTACCCGGGCTACTACGTGGGCCGTGTAGCCCGTGGTCTATGTTTACGTGGGCCGCGTAAAAGTCGAAATGAGGCCCTATAAGTAGCAGGCCTTGGATCTTCAGTCTACTCGCTCTTTTCTTTTCTTTCTAATCGAATTCTGAAGTAGTAGACATAACATACGGGTATTATATCCCCCTAATTAGCGAGGTTCTGCTCCGTTGTAAGTATTATAACCCCGGTTTCGTATTAGATACGCTGCCCGATTGATCCAGGGTTCCGTAACAACTGTCGTTGTTCTGCCCGACGTAGTTGTTGGAATACCGTCTCAGGGAGGGTGTCGTTAATATAATTAAAGGGTTATTATACTAACATATGTACATTTTTGTAAATTATAGATTAATACCAGGAAACCCTAGAAGAAGTCTAAAACAGCAATGTTAGTTTATCCGCTTTTTATTAACCTTTTTGTGAACTGTTTTACAAAACCTTAAATGTTTTATAATATGATTAAGCAGTGATTGAGTCTTTGTAGTTCTTCAATTGCTGCCGGTATGTTGGGGTTTTGTATACAAAATGTGGAACAAGTTACCATTGGACGACGAGTTAGCCAATGTGTAATATGACCCACCAGTCAGGATTGACAGTACTGAATGAGTAATTGTGTAGAAATAAACAATGTGATCGCTCTCAATACTGTGTTAATTGATAAAATGTTTCTTGATTAAACTGGGTTTCACTCACCAGTATTTCCCACTGATAAATGTTTTTAAATCGCGTTTCAGGTAACACAATATGACAGCCAATTAGTAAAAAGCCAGCTGGAAAGCACTGACGGCTTGGAAAATGTGGCTATAAAAGTTACCAAAAAAGACGATGTTTTAAATTCAATAAAATAGGGTTTATCCCTATAAACATGTTGTAATAAAGAAACTTGGGTTTACCCATGTGATTATAAATATAAAATATGGTGGTTTTACTCTGATAAACATTTCCTAACTACGGTCCTGATGTAATTTTTGCTGCCAAATTAATAATTAACAAACTGATACCACCACAAACGAATGTTCGCGGACGCCCGTTCCCGGGACAGATAAGGGGGCGGGGGTTGCGACAGAAGATGGTATTAGAGCCTAGCCACTGATTCAGCCACAGAAGTGTTCTGCTAACATCAATATATTATTTAAATTGATAGGAAATAAATTTTGAAAATACGTGAATATCTGTATTTTATTGTTATGTGTTATTTGACTATTTGTTAGTTTACAGTATGAGTGATCAAGGACCCTCAGACCTGTATCGTCAATTGTCTGATTCACCTAGGAGTGAAGGAACTTCTTCCCAGCCTACCCTCTCTGGGTATTCTGCTGATCAGGAAGAAGGGACATTTGCCTTTAAAGCTCAGTCGGAAGAGCCATTCCCTCAGAAAAAGAGAGGATGGTTCAGTAAGGGAGCCTTTGAGCGTAGAAAAAGAATGCGAAAGTTGCAACAGCAAAGAGTCCTAGCAGCCGCAAAGCGAGAGTCAGATGCTCATACACAGGATATGCTTAATAGAAGCCTAGCCAATTTCTATATCCTAGCAACAACTGCTGCCAACCCAAGTCTGGAACAACTAGTAGCCCCACAACCTTTACCTTTAATTCCCACTCAGCCAATGGAGGTAGAAATGCATGATTTCAACCCTGAGGAAATACCTAGGATACCAGCCCCTAATCCCTTAGACCCAAATTATGATCCATGGTTTGATGATCTTAGGGATTATGTGCCACGCTACCATCTAAATGATGAAACCTTCCCGAACATAGCAGCGTATCCAGGTCTGGACCCTCTAAATCCCTATTATGACAACGATGAATACATTAGGGAAATTTTAGAGAATCCATACCCTCAGGAGAATCCCAGGCCACAGTATCCAGATCCAGTACCAGCACCTGCACCCCCAATGAGTGTAGAGAACTTGCAAGAACTCCGTATTTTCGGAGAAGAAAACTTAGAAAGTAGTGAGAGGATGAGGTATGTAGGAGAACAACTCGTCTGGAAATACGATGAGCGTCAGATGGATTTCGGGGGGAATCCATATCCATGAAGATAATAAGTGGAGTTGGTAATAATAATAATATAATAATATATAATATGTTTGTATGAAAAAAATATATCTATATATAATAATAATAATGTATTGTAGTATAGACGACTTTGTGGTTAATAATGCATAATAGTGTTGTAATTTTTCCTGTTTTAGTGTGTATTTGACGCATATTATATAAAAAGAGTAAAGTCGCAATGCTCGACGTTTTTGATCAATATGTGTATTATGTGGATTGTTACTTAAACTATCAATTATTCTGTGATATTAATAATTGGCAAATGTTTAAATTCAGATGGCCGACGAAGTAAATCAGGGAAATCTGAATAATGATAATCAGAGTAACAATAACTCGGGTAACGAAAATCCAAACAACAACAATAGAAACCAAGTGGATAACAGTGCCATCCAACACATAGTAGCACAAGGAATAATAGATGCGATGCCATATATTATTCAAACGGTTAGGGAAGCAGAAAATAAAAGTAAACATGATAGCAAGCGACCTTCCGAACCTGAAAACAGTGTAAACAATGGACCTGTACTTCAAATGCCCATTCCCAAAAGAAGAAGAATCGTGTCTTACGGTTGTTCTTACAAAGAATTCTGGTCTTGTAAACAAATGGAATTCTCGGGCAACGAAGGGGCCATTGCAACCCTACGCTGGATAAAAAAGACTGAGGCAGTCTTAAGAATAAGCAAATGCGCAGAAGAAGATAAGATAATGTTTGCTTCCAATTTTTTTAAGAATTCAGCACTAGAATGGTGGAATACTATTCTCCAGACTAAAGGAAGTAATAGAACTTACAATATGGAATGGGAGGAGATTAAAAATATAGTAGAAAGGAAATTTTGCCCTCCTAATGAAAAAGAACAAATAGCAAACAAGTTCTTAAACCTTAGAATGACTGGTGTAGATAGTAAGGGGTACACTAAGTTATTCTTTGAATATGCTAGAATAGTGCCAACTCTTGCTTCACCCGAACCAGTGTTAATCTCCCGTTATATCTGGGGATTAATCGGGGAGATAAGACATGTAGTCAAGGCAACTAGACCTCAAACCATAGAAGAAACTGTAGAACTAGCCAATACCTTGACAGATGAATTAATTCGTACACGAGAAGAGGATCAAAGGAGGAACCTAACCCATAAGCTCACACAAGAATTTCATTCTGGAAATTCTAACCGTGGGAAAAATATAGGTTCTACCTCTGCACCTTACTGTAAGAATTTCAAAAGAAAGCATTCAGGAAGATGCTCCATATACTGTAACTTTTGCAAAATATCGGCACACAAGGAAGAAGACTGCAGGAAGAAAGCTAATAATCGGATATGTTACAACTGTGGAGAACAAGGTCATATCAAGCCTAACTGTCCAAAATTAGCTCCGGCTACGAACAACAAGAATACCAAAAATGCTAGAGCATTTGTTCTGACTGCAGAAGAAGCAAAGATGATCCCGGATGTGATCACTGGTACGTTTTTAGTTAATGACATTTTTGCTAAAGTATTATTTGACTCTGGTGCAAACCAAAGCTTTATTAATACTTCATTTTGAAAACTTCTCAACCAATCATTAACTAAACTTCCACATGAATGTTTAGTAGAAACAGCAAATGGTGAAACCATTAGAATTCCTGAAATCTTGCAGGGAGTAAGAATAGAAATTCTAAATCAGAAATTTACTGCAAACCTTTACCCCACGAATCTGGCAGGATTTGATGTAATATTAGGAATGGATTGGTTAATAGCCAATAAAACCAGTATTTTGTGTGATCAAAAGTCGATACAAGTAAATTCACCAAAGGGTGAAAAGATCACAATTAAAGGATATAAAACTTCTAAATCCACTAAATTCATCTCTGTGATGAAAACAGCAAGTTACATAAGAAAAGGATCATTAGTGTATTTGATTTCTATAATCACTAACACTAAAGGAAAAGAATTAAGGGATATTCCAGTAGTATCTCAGTTTTCAGATGTATTTCTAGAAGAATTACCAGGGCAACCTCCAGATCAAGAAGTTGAATTCAGAATCCATTTAATACCAGGGACAGCACCAATTGCCAAAGCACCTTACCGTTTGGCACCTGCAGAAATGCAAGAACTAAAGAAGTAATTAGACGAATTGCTAGAGAAAGGATTCATACAACCCAGTTCATCACCCTGGGGAGCGCCGATTTTATTCGTTAAAAAGAAGGACGGATCAATGCGTATGTGCATTGACTACCGTGAATTGAATAAAGTCACAATTAAGAATCGGTATCCATTACCAAGAATTGATGATCTGTTTGATCAGTTACAAGGAGCCCGATTTTTCTCAAAAATCGATTTAAGGTCGGGATATCATCAATTAAAGGTACAGTAAGAGGACATTCCTAAAACTGCTTTCAGAACAAGGTATGGTCATTATGAATTTACTATCATGCCATTTGGTCTAACCAATGCCCCATCTGCATTCATGGAAATGATGAACCGAATATGTAAGCCATATTTGGATAAATTCATAATTGTCTTTATAGATGATATTCTCATTTACTCTAAGAGTAAAGAGGAACATGCAAAGCATTTGCACGCACTTTTAAGTTTACTAAGAAAAGAAAAGCTTTATGCTAAATTTTCAAAGTGCGAATTTTGGTTAGAATAGGTACAATTTCTCGAACATCTAGGTAATCATGAAGGAATTCATGTGGATCCCACAAAAATTGAGGCAATTACCAAATGAAAAACCCCTGAGTCACCAACCGAGGTTAGAAGTTTCTTAGGATTAGCCGGTTATTATAGAAGATTTATTCAAGATTTTTTTAGAATAGCCATTCCCTTAACTAAGCTAACTTGTAAATCTGTTAAGTTTAAATGGGAACCAAAACAAGAAGAAGCCTTTAGAATCCTTAAGCAAAGATTAACCCATGCACCCATACTAGCGTTACCAGAAGGAACTGAAGACTTTGTAATCTATTGTGACGCTTCTAAATTAGGTGATGGATGTGTGTTAATGCAACGTCAAAAGGTTATAGCCTATGCATCCAGACAACTTAAGAATCATGAAGAAAATTATTCCACTCGTGATTTAGAATTTGGAGCTATAATTTTTGCCCTTAAGATTTGGAGACATTACCTGTACGGTAGTAAGTTTACTGTTTTCACTTATCATAAAAGTTTAAGGTATGTCTTAGGGCAAAAGGAATTGAATATGAGACAAAGATGTTGGATGGAAATGCTTAGTGATTATGATTGTGATATTCAGTATCATGCAGGAAAAGCAAATATAGTTGATGATGCTTTAAGTCGAAAATATCACGAACAACCAAAAAGGGTACGTTCTCTTAAACTAAATCTACAAGTAGATTTAAATGAGCAGATTAGAAAAGCACAAGAATCAGTAATCAAGGATGATACTGAAAAACTAAAAGGAATGATTAAGGAATTAGAACAAGGAACAGATGGAATTTGGAGATTCCATAAGAAAAGAATATGGGTACCTAAATTAGGAAACCTACGTCATCGCATATTAGAAGAAGCCCATAAATCTAAGTATACGATGCACCCAGGAAGCGATGAAATGTACCAGGATTTAAGAAAGAATTTATGGTGGATAGGAATGAAAAAGGACATCGCAGCCTATATTTCTAAGTGTTTAACCTGTTCACAAGTCAAAGCTGAACATCAGAAACCTTCAGGTTTATTGCAACAGTTAGAAATGCCTGTTTGGAAATGGGAATTGATAACAATGGATTTTGTTACTAAATTACCCAAAACAAAGAAAGGTAATGATACAATCTGGGTGATTGTAGACAGACTAACCAAGTCAGCTCATTTCCTATCAATGAAAGAAACTTTTAGTATGGAACAATTAGCTAAATTGTATGTAAATGAAATAGTTTCTTTACATGGAATTCCTCTATCAATTGTTTCTGACAAAGATAGTCGTTTTACCTCTCATTTTTGGACAAGTCTCCAAAAAGCAATGGGAACGAAGTTGAATCTAAGCACAACTTATCATCCCCAAACGGATTGACAAAGCGAAAGGACGATTCAGACAATGGAGGACATGCTTAGAGCTTGTGTAATTGATTTTGGAGGTAATTGGGACGATCACTTACCATTGATAGAATTTTCTTATAATAATAGTTATCACACAAGTATAAATGCTGCACCATTCGAAGCACTTTATGGACGAAAGTGCCGAACCCCAGTCTGTTGGGCAGAAACTGGGGAAAAGCAACTCTCTAGACCTGAGATAGTACAAGAAACAACAGACAAAATCATTCAAGTCAAAGAACGACTGAAAGCAGCAAGTGATCGACAGAAAAGCTATGCTGACAACCGACGAAAACCATTGGAATTTCAACTAGGAGATAAAGTGTTATTAAAAGTCTCTCCTTGGAAAGGAGTGGTAAGATTCATAAAGAGGGGAAAACTAAGTCCCAAGTATGTTGGACCTTTCAAGATTATTAAAAGAATAGGACCTGTAGCCTATCAGCTGCAATTGCCAGAGGAAATGACATGAATACATGATGTATTTCATGTATCTAATCTCAAGAAATGCTTAGCTGATGAGTCACTAATAGTATATCTTAAGGATATAGAGGTAAATGCGCAGTTAAAATTTGTGGAAAAGCCTCTACAGATTGAAAATAGGAAATTTAAGAATCTCAAGCATAAAAGATTAGTTCTAGTCAAATGAAATGCGACTCCAAAAGAGGACCAGAATACACATGGGAGCTTAAATCAGAAATGCAAAGGAAATACCCACACCTGTTCCAGTAGAACTCGAGGACGAGCTCTAAAACAAGGTGGGGAGGATATAACAACCCTCCTGAAATTTTTCTGACACCCTAATATATTTTAAAATACCCCTATATGTCTTAAAATACACCCCGTATGTGAAAACCGAGCCCAAAATATAAAATATCATTTAAAATAAATAAAAAACAAGAAAATTGGGTTTTAGGCAGGCCGCGTAAACCTTCCTTTAACCCTTACGCAGGCCGTGAGAAGGTGATGGCTGGCACGACCCCAGGCCACCACGTGGCCCAACACCCGGCAACCCTATACAATGACCCGGACAACCTAAACCCTACCCGGGCCGCGTAGCCCGTGGTCTATGTTTACGCGGGCCGCGTAAAAGTCGAATTGAGGCCCTATAAGTAGCAGGCCTTGGATCTTCAGTCTACTCGCTCATTTCTTTTCTTTCTAATCGAATTCTGAAGTAGTAGACATAATATACGGGTATTATATCCCCCTAATTAGCGACGTTCTGCTCCGTTGTAAGTATTATAACCCCATTTTCGTATTAGATACGCTGCCCGATTGATCCAGGGTTCCGTAACAACTGTCGTGGTTCTGCCCGACATAGTTGTTGGAATATCGTCTCAGGGAGGGTATCGTTAATATAATTAAAGGGTTATTATACTAACATATGGACATTTGTGTAAATTATAGATTAATACCAGGAAACCCTAGACGAAGTCAAAAACAGCAATGTGAGTTTATCCGCTTTTTGTTAACCTTTTTGGGAACTGTTTTACAAAACCTTGAATGTTTTATAATATGATTAAGCAGTGATTGAGTCTTTGTAGTTCTTCAATTACTGCCGGTATGTTGGGGTTTTGTATACAAAATGTGGAACACGTTACCATTGGACGACGAGTTAGCCAATGTGTAATATGACCCACCAGTCAGGATTGACAGTACTGAATGAGTAATTGTGTAGAAATAAACAATGTGATCGCTCTCAATATTGTGTTAATTGATAAAATGTTTCTTGATTAAACTGGGATTCACTCACCAGCATTTCCCACTGAAAAATGTTTTTAAAAAGCATTTCAGGTAACACAATGTGACAGCCAATTAGTAAAAAGCCAGCTGGAAAGCAATGACGGCTTGGAAAATGTGGCAATAAAAGTTACCAAAAAAGACGATGTTTTAAATTCAATAAAATAGGGTTTATCCCTATAAACATGTTGTAATAAAGAAACTTGGGTTTACCCATGTGATTATAAATATAAAATATGGTGGTTTTACTCTGATAAACATTTCCTAACTACGGTCCTGATGTAATTTCCGCTGCCAAATTAATAATTAACAAACTGATACCACCACAAACGAATGTTCGTGGATGCCCGTTCCCGGGACAGATAAGGGGGCGGGGGTTGCGACACTAGGGGCTTGCTAGCTGATTTATAAAACCAGATTACACTTGTTATAATCTTGTTATCCTTTCCAACACTTAGCATTCATCCGTGGCTTCCCGAAAACTATAAATAGAGGTGGATTTCATTTGTTCAAATCACACCATCTTTTTAAACCTGCTCTATCACTCAACTCTAAGAGGATCCTGATCAACTTGGGAACCTCCTTCAGTCCTAGGACCACTTGTAAGTGTTCCTTTCGTGCTTAGTTAAGTTGTTTGGCTCTTAAAGCCGAAAAGTCAAGCGTTCGCGATAAACGCTTTGACTTTTAAACGGTTGAGCCATTGTTCACAACGAACATGGTTACGTGATCGTAATTAGGTAGGCATTAAACCCTCAAAAGGGCACCTCCTAATTACCACGTTTGCTTAGTTAATTGCTGGGTCAAAGTAATTAAAATAAAAGTCAAACGAGTCGGTTTTTAAATAAAATACATAACTAATGATGTAGAAGCAATCAAATCAGTTTTGTCACTTTAATAACTTGGTAAATATTAATTGAACATGTCTAGGCATGTTCAACCCGACAATTCTAAGTTTAGGCTCGGTTCGCAACCGAAAGTGGCAAAAGTTCACTTTTACTTTGACTTTCAATTCTGACCCGATTTAGCTTAGTTTAGATATGCCTTAGGGTTCCTTTAGGACCATTGTTGGATCGCTGTACGACCTAACTGAGTCGATCAAAAGAGTCTTTTATCCGAATCAGAGGCGGAATCAATGAAACGGACACTCGATGTAATTATAATGTCTCTTATATTGATATGATACTGATTTACAACCTGGAGACGATTCGGCAGAGTTTCGCTACTCAGATCCGAAAGTTTCTGAAAGTTACAAATGATTTAGCTTGAATGCTATTTATAGTGATGTTGATTTAGCTTGAAATGACACATGCCACTTTCAAGGGAAATCAACATGTTGATTTAGCTTGAAACTGTCATGTGACACTTTCAAGGTAAATCACCACTTTCAAGCTAAATTACCTTAAACAAACTCTAAAACCTCTTATACTCTCGTATAACAAGATCTAATCTAACAATTCAAATCCTAGACTCGATACAAGACGAAGTCAATAGACGTAATGCACTAACAGACTCCCCCTCGGATATTGACGAAGTCTTCAGTGACTATTCTCTGTTATGACACCTTCTTCAGTCTTGATCATTCTGCATCCTCACTCAGATTAAAACATTGTAAGCATCCATCACTTCTCTTTATCAGCTTCACACTTTTACTCTTACACCAGAATCTCATCACTGGTTCAATCATCAACAATTTTATCATCAGCAGGCTCCCCCTTTCGTCAAGCTTCCGTACTTTTAGGGATCGACACCTAGCTTTCCAGCTACAAGCTCCTAAGTTTCAGCTTGTCTTCAGACTCCCCCTTAGACTCAGCTTCCGGGATCGTAGTCTGGAATCTCATCTGCAATCACTCAAACATTTATAAGTAACAGCATTTCAAATTTCAGCTATCCAGGAATTGTATCCTGGCTCACTCAAACATTCTAAACAAACAATTTTCATGAATTTGGCAGTTTCATCGAATCGAATCAGAAACTAGCTCTTTAACAGTATAAGCATCCAAATCCCCCACAGTTAATCATCCAAGTCCAAACTAATGACCTTGGAGATATCACAAACTGTTTTTTATTTTAGAAATTTCAAGTTTCAAATGAATGAACTTGATTTATTTTCAGAAACACGATCAGCTTACTTAGATTTTGAAACTCAGCACTCAGACATCAGTTGTCGAAAATAAAGCAGAAATCAAAATCTTTTTGTATTTTCTGAAAACATAAAGCAATAAAGAAATATGTACAAACATATTTACAGACAATATTTTTGTTTGAGTATGCGTCAGAGGATCATATCAGTTTATGACAAGTTACAAGTACCATTGAGCTTAGTTACACGGTAAGAATTAAACAATTCACTTAGATTGTCGATATACTTGTCCACTTAAATTTTCACACAAAGTTCAACTGATTCAGGATACGCATTAGGTGTATTAAGAACTTAAACCTATTCATGTGTCCCACCTCTTGAATATACTCCCGTATCCAGATCCCAATATTCAGTCTTACAGGTAATTATAACACAAATGATATCTGTAAGGGGTTAATAAATTATGAAAAATCATGAGAGCTCAGGTCAGAACTACCGTTCAGCGGAGAGATCATGACTCAACTTGTAGGTGTGTCCCCTTTAGAGGATCTTTTTTACAACAGCATTGCTAAGCAATTTTATTGTCTTATCATATATGCTGAGGGTGATGCTGTGTTTCAAGCATTTGCAAAAAAGTATTATTCGAGGACTAGGTCAGAACTACCGTTCAGCAGAAGTCCCGGAATAATACCCCAGATATCACTGAGTATAAAAACCTAGTATATCAGAATACAAGACCTTTCAAACGAGATTTCAGGGGTTACCTATATATCCAAGTAGTGTTCCCCACGAAATAAGTAAGTAAAGATTTAGATTTATATCCCGAACAAACCTACTAAATGTGCAAAAACCTACCGACACATCCACGATGAGATTGTTTAACACATTTAAACTTTCCAATTCTTTAGTATACTGTAACTGTCTACTGATGTACTATCATTTCCTCTTTTTACGCAAAAACTCAAATTTTCAAATTTTATCATGTTTATGTCATTTTCAAATTTTCAAATGTTTTTGTATTTTCTAACAATATTACTCCCCCTAAAATGCAAAATCATATAAAGAAAATTTGACAACCAACACTGATAGCTTTGCCTCGCCATCCATTTTCTGCTTCTCATGCACTGATCTGCAGAAAATATAACATACCCCCATGATTTACAACCCATTGATCTTAACAGTTTGAAAACCGTTTTTCAATCTGATGAAAGTAATCATGTTTGTTCAGCCGTGAGGGTTTCGGCGTATTCAATCAAAACTTCCCCTTACAACAAACTATTTTCCCATAATGATTTCAAAACACTTAAGTTTGTTTTAATCAGAATGGTTTTTCCGGAAAAATTAGTTTGTTTACCCATCACTTGTGAGTTCGGGGTCATCACATCACCTTGTTCTCTTTTAACCATTTCATAAAAAAAATTTAACAATATGAGAACAAATACCACTATCTCTTGTAGAAAATCAAGTACAATTTAATGTCCTTGATTAACCACTTGTAACACGAAATATCACAGTTACCATCCTGTGAATTTCTCAAGAATGATGCCGATACCTGCTTCACACTTACCAACCTGGAAGCTCCGGCAAGTCAGAAATTTAACCAACAGATTTATGTACCCAAGCCTGACCAGTCTTGGGTGTATTTTGAACATTTCTCTTTTCTACATAAAATTCTTTTGCCCCTTTTACCTTTCCATCAGCCATCTTGCTAAAAATATGTTTAACATTGCTGTTAAACATTTTTCCAGCATCAACACCTTTTGATTTTAGGTTTGCAGCTCGTAATGGTGGAAAGTTCTCATCATTCATTAAAAGAACTTTTATTCAATCTGTCCGGTGAACCCGAAGACAAAATTTTCTCTAGATATTCTCTTGCCTTCTTCCTCTTCTTCCTCAGTCTGTCTTTCTGCCCCTGAGAAAGCTTCACTTTCTTTTCTTGAACTTTAGGTTCTTGAACCTTCTGTTCTTTGGGCTTGACGTTGACTGGTTTCTTTGTCATTCTTTGAGATTCAACCCTCGATCTACCCATTGATCTCCTTGGGCAATCTCTGGCAATATGTCCTCTGATATGACAATTATAGCATCTTCTTGTTTCATAATTCCAATTCTGGCAGTTAACAGCAATGTGTCCTCTCACATCACAGGTGTAGCACACTCTGTTATCGTACCATCCACTTCTATCAGTCCAAACCTTCAGATTATAACATTGTTTGGCTTGGTTATAGTCATTTCTCCTCCTCAATGCTGGATTTGACTTTTGAGCACTGTGGTCAAACCTGCACCACTTATTACCTACTTTTTGTGAGTTTTCATTTTTAAATTTTTGTGATTTTTCATAATGATTGGATGATTTATCTGATGAGCTTTTATTTTCAATTTTAGAATTTTTCAAATTTTTAACTTTTTGTTTCTGTTCTACACTCTTCTTAACAGGTTTTTGTTTAGAACATTCACCTGTTTCAGTAGATTGCAAAACAATATTTTTAAATTTTTCTTGTAAATCTAAAAATATTTTTCTTTTCTTTTCCTTTTCATCATCAGATATTTCATCACAATCTTCAATTTTGACTTTTTCAAAATTTGTGACATTGTCACTTATTGGAACAGCATTGATTGGTTTTGGACACACATATGGTGCAAAAGTCACAAAACCTTTCAATTTATTCTCAAGCTCGGTAATTTTATTTCGAGCAATTTCAGCTTCATTTTCAAGCCGAATGATTTTCTGAAGATGAAAATTTATTTCAATCTGTTTTTCAAGATTATTTTTAAAAATAACAGATTTTTCATCTTCTAAAACCTTCATTTGACTTTGAAAATCTTTTTCCAATTTTTTAAAATTTTTGTTTTCTAATGACAAACTCTCAATATTCTTCAAAAATTTGTCATTTTTATATTTTAGTTTTTCGCAGTTCAAGCGCAACTCCAAAATCTGTTTATCATCAGCTTTCTTTTCAGCTTTCAAAGTTTGAATATCTTCAGCCTGTTTCTTCTCCTTCTGAACAATCTCAAAGACTAGTGTGTCTTCTGCAATCTCTTTCTTAATCACTGGTTCAGGTTTCACAGATACAGGCTTTACAGATTCTTCTTTCTTTGAAATTACTTCTTCAAAAACCTGCTGTTTTTCAGTAACAGTTTCTTTCTCTTTCTCAGTTTTTACTGCTTCCACTTTGACTTCCTCTAAAACTTTCTTCTTCAAATCTTCAACCATCTTTTTCAATTCTTCTTCTTTTCGCTTCTTCATTTCTACCACCTTCGGTAGACTTGTTTCACAAACCTCTCTTATCTTTTTCTCCAAATCAGGCAAATATGCTTTATCAGATAACCTTCGTGTGTTGAAAGTAGCCTGCCTTGGAAACAAATTTGTTACAGCTTCGAAATCCACTTTTGATGGGTCAATAACTGGATTACCCCGTGGATCCATGTAACATTCCAACTCATCATTCCAACTTTTCGCTCTCTGGGCTTCTTTGAATGGTTCATTTAATTTTCCGATTTTCCATCTTGCATAATCTGCTTTCCAATATCTATCAGGATCAACATTCGTCATGACTTGAAATTCTTGAATTACCTAAGAACAATCAAACAAACTCAATCAGTTTAAACTATATCCAATAATCTGAAATATACTAACACTCGATTGTCGTGAAATGATCTTGACACGAAAAATCCTCTTTCAAGTGAAATATGAATCTCAAGCGAAAATCAGAAATTTGAAGCTAAATCACTATGTGAAGTTCAAGCGAAATCAGACTTTTAGACAAACATCCACTTTCAAGCGAAATCAAGACTATGCTGTTTCAAGCGAAATCAAGACTATGCTGTTTCAAGCGAAATCAATACTCAACAGCTTTCAAGCGAAATTCCAAGTTGACCAGTTTGAAGGGAAATCAAATCTAAAAGAGTTGGTTCAAGCGAAATCCAAGAACCCTATTTCGCTTAAACTTGTCAAGCGAAATCTTCTTAATACAAGTCCAACGATTCAAGCGAAATCCAACAAATCTATTTCGCTTGAACTTTTTCAAGCGAAATCCTTTGTTTTTCAAGCGAAATTGCACTGTTCGTTCAAGCGAAACCTTGTTTTTGATCCATTTCGGTCATTTTTAATGCGAATTTCGGTCTCAAACTTTCAAGGCTTTGTTAAACTACTGTTTTGCATGTTCAGTGAAAAGTTCAATCCATTTTGACCATGGAATCTTGTTCAGCTTAAAAAAGAAGGTGTAGAAGTCAGAATCTAATTGCAATCGAGCTAAACTCTTCCTCCTGTGCTCAGATACCACTTGTTGGATCGCTGTACGACCTAACTGAGTCGATCAGAAGAGTCTTTTATCCGAATTAGAGGCGGAATCAATGAAACGGACACTCGATGTAATTATAACGTCTCTTATATTGATATGATACTGATTTACAACCTGGAGACGATTCGGCAGAGTTTCGCTACTCAGATCCGAAAGTTTCTGAAAGTTACAAATGATTTAGCTTGAATGCTATTTATAGTGATGTTGATTTAGCTTCAAAATGAACCTCTGAGGTTATACAACTTGGTTCCATAGAAATCCTAGATCATTGCATGTTTCCGTTAAATGCTTAAAAGTTGACCATTATGCCCTTTTGATATTAAAACAAGATTTTTGAAAATGTGAGAGGACAAAAACCTTTATTACTGATTTATAAGCATGTCCTAAAAATTTGACATCAGTTCGTGGTCTAAAATAGAAGTTATGCGCGATATCGTAAAAAATGAAAGTTTTTTATTAATTAAATGGCATTTTTGACATAAATCCTATTTGAACCCATTTTTTGGCACCAAACTTTCTACCCACTATTATAATATAATATTTTGGGATTTTTAGAAATTTTTGTTAAATTTTAAACTGTTCATAACATAGAGTTCTTGCATAAACCCGGTAGTTGACGATAATGCCCTTTTCGTTAATAAAATGAGTTTTACACATCCTTTACATGTCAAACCTTTTTCAACTGATTTTATACATTAAATAAATTATTTTAAACAGTAGAGGCTGATCAAAATTGCAGATTTCCTTAAACAACCCGAATATCATCAAATACCGAGTTTTACGCGATTTAGGCGCATAGTGTGGTTTAAAAACCATATTTAACACTTAAGACTTATTACCTACTGATATTTTAAGTAAATTTTTATACTTTAACAGTAAGTAAAAGTTTTGAACTCAGATTCCCAAATTTGACCCTTAAAGCATACGTGAAATGACGAAAATGCCCCTTCGGTGCATAGTTTGGTCATAAAAGATAAATTTCACATATGTGTGGTATCTTACTGATATAACCCATTAAAATAAGTATTTTTACTAATTATTTTAGACCATAAACTCATATTACTATTTAACCTCTTTTATAAACTTTAAAATGACCAAAATACCCTTACGGGGCTTAATTTGATTTTAAATTCGTTTTGGGCATAATGGAAGGTATCCTAATGATATCATAACACATTTTAAGCATATTAACTTAGAGAACCTGTTCATGACTCATTTGGTTACCCGTTATGCATTTTTCGCGTTCGGTACGGTTTATGTAACTAGTTTGCATAAATTAACCGAAACGGGTCAAACCTTATCATTTTTACTTCAAAATCCCGAATGTGATTAGTTTACCCGTATTATACAAGTCTTCATACTTGTCGGGTCTAAATCACATCCTAATCCGATCTTCGCTTAATCTTGCGTTTTGAACCGTATACCTTTCTTTAAAACTAACTGGTCTAAGTTATAACTTAAATAAGACCCGTTAGGAATCTAATAGGTTATTAAAAACCTTCATTCTAGATTAGGAGCCCAGTAAAAGCTACTTGTACTTGCTTTTTGAAATACGACTGAGATTAAAGATATTTTAGCTCAGGTAAATACTTTTAATTTATTTTCCCTTATACGGGCTTGGGGTACGGTATTTAATAATACTGTTTGGTCGGGTATTGAATCTTTAATCGAATAATGGTTAAATCATTGAGATAACCCGTTTAATCTGTTTTGTTTGTTTTAAGCCTTTGGGGGGATTAATGACCATGTCCTGGATATCCTCGGCTCATTCAATGAAATGGCCACGACTTAAGCACGGGGTGTAGGCATACACCTGCAGGTGCGTATGTAAAAAGATAAACCCGCTTATTGAGAATAACTCGCCGTGGGTATATTATGTGGTGTGTCTATTAATCTTTTAACCCGGTACTTCTAACCCGGGCTACTGAATGTATGACAAATATATAATTCTTTTACAATATTATTTTTAAATAATTATCCCAAGTTATAAAAGAAGATTTTATGCCTTGTGCATCCAAACCAATTTTATAAACACTTTTCAAAAAGAGTCAGTTAATTGTATTTACTAGTGTAAACTGACGTATTTTCCAAAAAGGTTAAGTGCAGGTACTAAGCGAAATGGGCTGGTTACTCCTAGTATCAAATAAAGGGTCTTGCAAGCTTTTGATGCTTAAATCTGATGAACAATATTTCTTTTATTTTAGATCCGACTGTGGATCCTTTGACAATCCGTTGTGTAATACTTTGTGTTACTTTCGAATCGGTTTGTAATATTATTACTTTTAGACTTCCGCTGTGCATTGAACTGTGATAAATTGACTATGTTGATATCAACTACGTCACGATACTCCTCACCGGGCCCACCGGTAATACGTGGAAATATCGGGGTGTGACAGGTTGGTATCAGAGCCAACATTGAGTGAATTAAACACTAGCCTTTTGTGTTTAATCTCAATGACACAGTAGCACATTCTTTAACTTCCGAGTCTAGACATGAAACTAGGAATGATCTCATCCCTGTTATATGTATACATTGTTTTCGATATTTATGCATCTCAGGATCGTGTCGCCAAGCAAAGCTTCCATTGGTGGAAACTCTCCAAACCTGAAGTCTAAGAATGCTAAGCTTCGTACTACAGCTCGAATAAGCGTACGACCAGTATGGAGAAAAGACCTTTTTGAACCCATTCCCAAAAAAAATCAAACCAGTTGAAACCACTAGCCATATTTTAGATTCTGTACCTAAGACTTTTGAAACTTCAAATGGGAAGTCAACATCGGAGGAGTCCATACCAGTCGTCCCTAAAACTCCCATTGCAAGGATAATACCTAAGGACCCAAAGGACCCACATTTCTTACTTCTAAGTCTTGGAATCCCAAACTTGGATTATACCTGTTCTGACCTTATTTGTGATTCATATTATTCATTAACCATAAAATCCTTGGATTCCACTTTTGCGAAAATTCCTAAAATAAAAGATTTCGACTGCATACCAAAACCTTCAGTATTCATACCGCACACAGAGAATCAAGGAGAAAACTTTCAGAAATAAAATGAAGAAGAAACTTCCTTTGTTATATTGAATTTCTATAGTAGTCCCTATAAGGACATATATATATATATATATATATATATATATATATATATATATATATATCTTTTAAGTCCTTGCGTGGGCGAATTTCTTGGTTTAAGACCCGTTTAGGGCAATTATAGTAACTCTTTAGGACTTTCTTTAAAAAGTTTCCTTTTTGAAATTTACTTTGGTATTAAGCATATACATATGTATTATGTACTAAATCAGAACGTCATTTCAATTTATGATTGCTCTGCCATTATATCTCAAAGAAAAATCTTAAAGGTATAACCTAGCCTATATGTCATTTTTGACATAGCTAAAATGGTAAAGCCTTTTTAAGATAATAGATCCTTGTTAACACCTAAGAACGTGTTAGCACTCTTGACAAATGTGGTTCGAGAATATCACAATAGTCATCCTTATATTGGATTCTTCCAATTTCTAATCTAGCCTAGTGATTTAGAAATCATGGCTTAAATCATCAAACAAAATGATCATATCATAAACATCCATTAGTGATGAAGTGCCTACGGGCTATATCTATTGTCCTCAAAAGACAAAAGACGGTTGTAGTATTTGACTCTCTGTCAAGAAAGGGAATGAACTATGTTCAAACCTTAATGCCTTGATCCTATAAGATAATGGCTTATAAATTCAAATTGTCCTCGTGACAAGGCCTTTTGTGCCATTTCAATATCCATAATAGTTTATTACTGGATAATTATAATGAAAAGTTTAAAATAAATCTGATTATCAAATTAACCAAATATGGTCTATTTATACCATGGTTAATGAATCATCAAAAATGATGATTCCAGAATAGACTTCTAAATAAAGTTATTAACGATTGTTTTATAGAAGACAAGCTTCAGCACGCCTGAATCAGAGGAGGTTAACAGTCATTCCATTATGAGGAATGACAATACAAGGATGAATGTAACGGTTGCAGATTTACAGACAATGATAGATAATGCTGTCACTCGAGCCATTGACAGACAATTTAAAGAATCAAGCGGTACTCGCACCAGGACTCAATTTGCACCTCATACGGAGCCACCTTCTAAGACACATACATCTCCTAAGGATGATTCTCATCATTCGTCGAATCAGAGGAGTGTCCCATCCAAACAAATTGTGCTCAATCAGGAGCCACGTGTTAAGACCTGCTCTTATAAATACTTTGTCTCTTGCGAACCAAGGGACTTCACATGAGAAAAAGGAGCCATCGATTGTATGACGTGGCTGGATGAGATGGACACAATAGTAGACATTAGTGGTTGTGCAGAGTAGGATATTGTGAAGTTTATTTCGCAATCGTTCAAAGGAGAAGCTTTGGCTTGGTGGAGGTCTCTAATCCAAGCCACTGGGAAGACCCCATTGTATAACTTGTCTTGGGATCAATTTGTTACACTGATCAAGGAAAACTTATGTCCTTAGCATGAGGTAGAAAGGATAGAAACAGACTTCTTGACTCTGGTCATGACGAATTTAGATTGTCAGGCATATGTGACAAGTTTCAACAATCTGTCCCGCCTAGTTCCCTATTTAGTCACCCCTGAACCTAAACCCATAGTGCGTTTTATTGGAGGCCTAGCACCAGAAATTAAGGGAAATGTAAATCATCTAAGCCTTCCACATATAGGTCCGTGGTGGACCTATCCTTATCTCTCACTTTAGATGCAATCGGGAATAAGTCTCTTAAGACTTCTGACGAGGGAAAAAGGAAAAGAGAAGAGGAGAACTTTCATCGATCTGACAAGAAGAAAAAGGGAAGTTCTGAGCACAGGAAGGATTCCGAGTTTAGGAAAAACTCGAGTCAGTCTAATAACAGACCCCAAATGCAGTAACTGTAAAAAGCGACATTCAGGAAAATGTATGATCAACCCACGTGCTAAACTGTGTGGAATTTGCAAGACCAAGGGTCACAAGACTTTAGATTGCAATGAATTGAAGAATGCGACTTATTACAACTGTAACGAGGAAGGACACATCAAAACCAACTGCCCAAAACTTATAAAGAAGCCTGAAGAGGCCAAGAAAATAAACGCGTGAATCTTCCAAATGAACGCCCAGGAGGCAGTACGGAATGATGACGTCATAACAGAATTCTAGGCATAAAACATGTGGTAGAATTGGCCGATGATACCTTAGAGACTGGTTCAACAATTTTAGTTGGATGCTTTATATCCATTAGGAATCACACTTTTCCGATGTCCTCGTGGCAAGCTTTCAAGATATCCAAAATCATCAATATGATAAAGAAAAATGTGACATTTTGATCCCCTGTCAGAAAAATGATGGACTAGGTCCAAACCTTAAATGCCATTGATGGTCCTTTTGTGACCTAGGCTAAATATAAATGATATGCATCTAAATAACATTCATTAGGAATGTTCATACCATATTAGCCTGTATGGTTTAATGATACCATGGTTAGTATATGTTAGGTCATCAGGATGATGAATAGCTGTTGTAGTGCAACCAAGTAATTGTTTCATTTGGTGTTAGGGACCAAGTCTCGAGTATGACGAACTCGGATAAGACAACCGTCAATCGCGCCATTGATGATGCGACACATGCTAATGATGCTACAATTGTGAACCTCAGAATTAACAAAGATGTTCTCCAAGCTATGATTGACGCAGCTGTTGGAAAAGCTGTGAGAAAGGTCATGAAAAAGTTCAAAGAGCCCAATGCTACTTGCTCCAAATCCCATTTAAAACCACATTTCCTTACTCACGAGAAGGATCTTGTTCATACCTCGAATGCAAAGAATGAACCAAAAAGGAAAAGGGAGGAAGATAACTCCCATATTTCAAAGAAAATGAGCTCAGTAAGAACCAACAAAAGTCCAATAAGAAACCTGTTTGCAAGACCTGCTGTAAAAGACACTGGGGGCAGTGTCAAACGGATCGAAAGCCAAGACCATGTGGCATCTGTAAAAGAACTGGTCATAAAACCCATGAATGTAAGGACATAAAGGATGCAGTCTGCTTCGGCTGTAACGAGAAAGGCCACGTCAAGACTACATGCCCTAAATCTGTCAAGGGAGGTGCGGCTAAGGATAGAAAGCCTAAGATTGAAAGCGCTTAAACTCTCCTAATGGATGCCAGAGGTAGTTCATATCAATAATGACGTCGGGTATTTTCCTTATCATTTATCAGTAGAATAAAGGCTAAGAGTTCTGTTTTGAATCGGATACCAATAATACCTTCATAAATTGTAAGCATAGCAAACTTTCCAAATCTTCCATAAGAACCACAGATATTAAGAATAAGGTAAAATTTACATACGAAAATCATAGGAACCATTTCGTCTGTTCCTGTCAGAAATCTTCATTCATAAAATTCTAGAGTACTCTCTCTCCAGATGGGGTACGTCAGTATATGTTAGTTTATTATCTCATTGGTTTCTATCAACTGCGAATACCAGACTGTATGATAAAAGCGCCATATGAGGATTGGTGTATCTTAATATGTTCCATAGATTACTTCCATGCCTGATCAGTATGGAGGTTTAATGCATGGAACCACTGAGATATTTCAATGGTCATATTGTACTAAAGTCAGCTAATGGTATTCAAAGAAGATATCCAGAAGGGAAATGTCCAAATAAGTGTCTCTGATTAAGGAATCCATGGACTTGTAAAGTAAATGTGTCCTTTATCTGACACAGGCAATGATGGATGAACGAAATCTTGAGATTTAGAATTTCTCTGTAGTCTCCTTGTGTCTTGATTATCTTCCCCAAAGACTACCATGTTTATCTCCTGATAAGCTAGTAATGTTAAGATTTACATCCCGCATAGGGCCGCATTATTGTGAAATCTCCATGACGATTAGTACCATCATTATTAGAAGAATCGAAACCCTAATTAAATGAACTTTCAGATAAATGTTCTTAAAGCCTAATTCAAATTCTGAGAGTTTTGGTATTATAAAATAAGGAAGACGGTTCATTATGCTTATGCATTGATTACCGCAACTCTATTTAGGCAACAATTAAAAACCGCCATCAGCTGCCCAGGATCGTCGATTTGTTCGACTAACTGTGAGGATTAGCTATTCCTTAAGTTTGGTTAAATATGATTTTGGAATAACCATCTCACCTTAAATGAGCTTTTCTATAACTAATAGTTGTTATATAAGTATCAAGGCTGCTCCTTTTGAGACCTTGTATAGATGGAATGTCAAAGGTCCGTTTGATGGACAGAATTTTGGTAAGTCCAATTATCAGGATCTAAAAGATTACCCTGGAAACGACGGATAAGATCATATAAATTTATGATCGTCTGGAAACTGCCAGCAATCGGCGGAAAATCAATAAATGATGAAAGTCGCAAACCTCTTAAGTTCTTGTTAAGGAATAAGATTCAACAGAAAGTATCACTCTTGAAGGGTGTGCTGGAATTTTAATACAACGGGCTAGTTAGGCTCTGATATATATAGAATCATTCGAGGAAATCGAATATATCAAGATTGGTAACCTATAAGCTAAAACTTACCTGAGGAGCTTGATGGAAATCAATGTGTCCCACACTAGTGATTTAAGGATATGTTTCGTCGATAAGACGAGAGCTTTGTCACATAATGAAATGCAGATTTATGGTTTGATGAGAAACCCGTATCGACTAAGGATCAACAGGTTAAGAAGCTCCGAAAGAAAGTATGTACCTATTGTATAGGTCAACTGAGATGCTCTTAGAGGCCCAAATATGCTATGGAGGTTAAGTCCATTATACGACAAAAAGTACTTCCATTATTTTAACAAATCACGAGGTCGAGATTTCTTTTAAGGGGGTGAGGATGTAACACCTCGTAAAATCACGTCCAATGATATGTTGACACGTGTACTAAACCCTAACAAGGTCAAACGTTGATTATGAGGGACTCATTTTTGCGAAAAGTTAAAAACTTTGAATATAGAAGGAATGGAAATGTTAAAATGCTTAATATACGCCTCTGAATGACGTTACACGGTGTTCCTATTCACATATGAGCCACTTTTTGGTCGAGAGTAACCGTTTGCGTAATTAATTGAAAGTTTGCGCGACGAGGGGTTAAAAGCGTCAACATGTTAATTCTTACCTCTGAGTGACCTTTTAACAAACTGGGAGCTTCATGATGTTTGATTATACTCTCGGGAATGCCAAATATTGGCCGTCTAAGGCTTTTATGCCTATAAGTGACGTACACGCAACTTTGCAAGTTAGAGGGACTAAAAGCGTCAATATGTTTAATTATACCTCTGAATGACCTTTTTACGAACCCGAAGCATTGTGATGTGTACTAATACTCTCAAGAGTGCCTAATATGGATTAGATAAGGCTTCGATGCTATTAAACGATGAGATGCGCAAGTTTGCGCATTAGAGGGACCGAAAGCGTCAACTTTTGAATCTACGCCTTTTAGTGACCATTTGAGCAAACGGGAGAGTAGTAATACTTAAATACATGCTTGGGAACACCCATTATGGGCCGCGGAAGGCTTGGATATCATTAAACGACCTTTCGCGCTACTTTGTGCGATTAAGGGACTAAAAGCGACAACTTGCGAAACTACGCCTTTGAGGGGCCTTTTGATTAAACCGAAGACTTCTCTATGCTCAGTCGAACTCCCGGATGCCTAAGAATGATTCTAGAGGTCTTGGTACCTTGTATTATCATAACATAATGAATTAGAAAATATTGTGTCGTTTATGTAAAGTTTGAAAGTTATATAACAAATGAAAGTATGAGGGACTGTTCTTGTCAAACCTTCAAAGGTTGCTTATGGAACTTAAATACGCCTAGAATAGAAGTTATAGGGACCATATGTGCTGTTTTTACAAGTTAGATACGTGTTTGGATGAAGACAGGGACTGTTTCTGCAATTCTGTCAAAGATCCGAGACTGGGCCAGTCGTTGGCGGGCCGCGTAAGATGATGGGCAGGCATAGGCAGGCCACGACCCATCATCAGCTGCAGATTGTTTTGTTTTGTTGTTGGTTTTCGTCAATTCTGGTTTCCCATACACATATATAACAAATGAAACCAGACTACACTTGTTATAATCTAGGGGCTTGCTAGCTGATTTATAAAACCAGATTACACTTGTTATAATCTTGTTATCCTTTCCAACACTTGGCATTCATCCGTGTCTTCCCGAAAACTATAAATAGAGGTGGATTTCATTTGTTCAAATCACACCATCTTTTCAAAACTGCTCTATCACTCAACTCTAAGAGGATCCTGATCAACTTGGGAACTTCCTTCAGTCCTAGGACCACTTGTAAGTGTTCCTTTCGTGCTTATTTAAGTTGTTTGGCTCTTAAAGCCGAAAAGTCAAGCGTTCGCGATAAACGCTTTGACTTTTAAACGGTCAAGCCATTGTTCACAACGAACATAGCTACGTGATCGTAATTAGGTAGGTATTAAACCCTCAAAAGGGCACCTCCTAATTACCATGTTTGCTTAGTTAATTGCCGGGTCAAAGTAATTAAAATAAAAGTTAAAGGAGTCGGTTTTTAAATAAAATTCATAACTAATGATGTAGAAGCAATAAAATCAGTTTTGTCACTTTAATAACTTGGTAAATATTAATTGAACATGTCTAGGCATGTTCAACCAGATAATTCTAAGTTTAGGCTCGATTCGCAACCGAAAGTCGCAAAAGTTGACTTTTGATTTGACTTTCAATTCTGACCTGATTTAGCTTAGTTTAGATATGCCTTAGGGTTCCTTTAGGACCATATTATAGGTTAGTATAAACCTCTGAGGTTATACAACTTGGTTCCATAGAAATCCTAGATCATTGCATGTTTCCGTTAAATGCTTAAAAGTTGACCATTATGCCCTTTTGATATTAAAACGAGATTTTTTAAAATGTGAGAGGACAAAAACCTTTATTACTAATTCATAAGCATGTCCTAAAAATTTGACATCAGTTCGTGGTCTAAAATAGAAGTTATGCGCGATATCGGAAAAAATGAAAGCTTTTTATTAATTAAATGGCATTTTTTACATAAATCCTATTTGAACCCAATTTTTGGCACCAAAATTTCTACCCACTATTATAATATAATATTTTTGGATTTTTATAAATTTTTGTTAAATTTTAAACTGTTCATAACATAGAGTTCTTGCATAAACCCGGTAGTTGACGATAATGCCCTTTTCGTTAATAAAATGAGTTTTACACATCCTTTACATGTCAAACCTTTTTCTACTGATTTTATACATTAAATAAATTATTTTAAATAGTAGAGGCTGATCAAAATCTCAGATTTCCTTAAACAACCCGAATATCGTCAAATACCGACTTTTACGCGATTTAGGCGCATAGTGTGGTTTAAAAACCATATTTAACACTTAAGACTTATTACCTACAGACATTTTAAGTAAATTTTTATACTTTAACAGTAAGTAAAAGTTTTGAACTCAGATTCCCAAATTTGACCCTTAAAGCATACGTGAAATAACCAAAATGCCCCTTCGGTGCATAGTTTGGTCATAAAATATAAATTTCACATATGTGTGGTATCTTACTGATATAACCCATTAAAATCAATATTTTTACTGATTATTTTAGACCATAAACTCAGATTACTATTTAACCTCTTTTATAAACTTTAAAATAACCAAAATACCCTTACGGGGCTTAATTTGATTTTAAATTCGTTTTGGGCATAATGGAAGGTATCCTACTGATATCATAACATATTTTAAGCATATTAACTTAGGGAACCTGTTCATGACTCATTTGGTTACCCGTTATGCATTTTTCGCGTTTGGTACGGTTTATGTAACTAGTTTGCATAAATTAACCGAAACGGGTCAAACCTTATCATATTTACTTCAAAATCCAGAATGTGATTAGTTAAACCATATTATACAAGTCTTCATACTTGTCGGGTCTAAATCACATCCTAATCCGATCTTCGCTTAATCTTGCGTTTTGAACCGTATACCTTTCTTTAAAACTAACCGGTCTAAGTTATAGCTTAAATAAGACCCGTTAGGAATCTAATTGGTTATTAAAAACCTTCGTTCCAGATTAGGAGCCCAGTAAAAGCTACTTGTACTTGCTGTTTGAAATACGACTGAGATTAAAGATATTTTAGCTCAGGTAAATACTTTTAACTTATTTTCCCTTATACGGGCTTGGGGTACGGTATTTAATTATACCGCTTGGTCGGGTATTGAATCTTTAATCGAATAGTGGTTAAATCATTGAGATAGCCCGTTTAATCTGTTTTGTTTGTTTTACGCCTTTGGGGGGATTAATGACCATGTCCTGGATATCCTCGGCTCATTCATTGAAATGGCCACGACTTAAGCACGGGGTGTAGGCATACACCTACCGGTGCGTATGTAAAAAGATAAACCCGCTTGTTGAGAATAACTCATCGTGGGTATATTATGTGGTGTGTCTATTAATCTTTTAACCCGGTACTTCTAACCCGGACTACTGAATGTATGACAAACATATAATTCTTTTACAAGATTATTTTTAAATAATTATCCCAAGTTATAAAAGAATATTTTATGCATCCAAACCAATTTTATAAACACTTTTCAAAAAGAGTCAGTTAATTGTATTTACCAGTGTAAACTGACGTATTTTCCCAAAAGGTTAAGTGCAGATACTAAGCGAAATGGGCTGGTTACTCCTAGTATCAAATAAAGAGTCTTGCAAGCTTTTGATGCTTAAATCTGTTGAACAATATTTCTTTTATTTTAGATCCGCCTGTGGATCCTTTTACAATCTGTTGTGTAATACTTTATGTTACTTTCGAATCGGTTTGTAATATTATTACTTTTAGACTTCCGCTGTGCATTGAACTGTGATAAATTGACTATGATGATATCAACTACGTCACGATACTCCCCACCGGGCCCACCGGTAATACGTGGAAATATCGGGGTGTGACAGAAACACACATTATTGCTTTTAAAATTCTATCATGCATTCCATGCCATTGTATTCTAAGATGATTATCAAATTCTTCTTCCTTTATTAATTGAATTTTTTAATTAAACGTTATCTTCAATCAATATTCACTATACGTTTACGTAAACTTTTTTAAATATTTTAAAATTCTAATAATCATAAATTTCAAAATGATATATGCAATTGTTTTGATATATATCTTGCCATAACCAACTCTAAAAAAATTATTTAAATAATAAAGCAATAATCACATTTCAAAAATAAATATAATTTGAAAGATACAGTAATTTTCGACAATTTGAATTTCAAATCATTAACTTGAAATGAAATTATTTAAAATTCATAATCAAGGCAACCATTTAAGTTTTTTGTTTATGTTTTTTTGACATAATTTTTTGAATTTTATCGTCTTTAGTATCCATTAATAACTTTGTTTTAATAATACAATTTGTTTGTTTATATAACATGTTCTTTAAGTACTCTTTTCAGGGGCCGTTTTCTATGTCACTAATTATTGTATAGTACATATGTTTTTCACGAATTTTTTAACACATTTTAATGAAATATTAAATGATAAATTATTGTATAAATGATTCCATAGATCTAATCTCATAAGTAATTAAATAAATTTTAAAAAATAAGTATGCAAACATTAATAAAGATTTATATCATACCAAATTACCAAATTTAAAAAAAATAAGTGTGGCAAGTACTTTGTTTCGCATGTGGCTGGAGTAATTTTGTGTATGAACTTAAGTTGGCCTTTGTTGATACTCTCTGTTTCCAAATGCATAATAAGACATTGTTTAAAACTAAAACTTTTAATAAAGATAATTGTGAAATATTATTGAGGAACCCAACCTCGGATGCCACCGATATTGAAGATACCTATGCAGATACAACTTCATTGAGCTTCCTAATGGTTCAAAGTATCATGTTTTTGAAAGTTGTATAGTCGATACATTGGTAAATGACTCTCGCATTAATATTTATTATATTTTTTATTAATTTTTTAACAATTTACATTCTAATATTACTAACAATTTGTTCTTATTTTGTAGTGGCTGCCTGAATACATCGGAATTTTCGTTGGTTTACACAATAATTCCAAAATGATTATAAAGATGATTGGTGGATCTGAATAGGAATTGAAAATATCTACAGAATAAGGGCTTTTCGAAACTACAAGGTTTATAATTTATTTTTAATATACTACAGTTTGTAATCTATTTATAATATACCACATTTGTTTTTTTTATTTTCATATCTACACTTATTAATTATTTTTTGTTACAGGTATAGTGTTGTCGGTTGGAATAATTTGACAAAATATGGGGTAGTTCCATGGGGCAAGATGGTATCTTCAAATGGTTAACGAGCCAAGAAAAACATTTGCTTGCAATAGATCAGGACCTGTAATATTTCATAAAATCGTGTTATCAAAATCATCTTCCCATAACATTGGTTTTTTTTATATTCAGTCTTGGTTGAGATATTTGAACATTATTATTTGTTTTTTTATCAAAAGTCTTTAGTACGATTTTAACATTATGCTACATGTTCAAAAACTCATGTTTAATTATGCCAAAACTTTAAAATTCGTTTACAGATAACTTATTGTATTATTTTAGATACGATGTTACTCATAAAATTAGAATGTAAAAAAACTTTCTCGAGCTCGGAAAGCAGTCCCAGGTGATAACCTAATACAATGTATAAAACTTACTAAATATTTAGAGGCCCTTAATTTTAGTAACCCTAGGCCCGTGCCTAGATCGGAAAGCCTAACGGGCCAACCCTGAGCTATGAAAAGCTATTTGAAGATAGTAGTGTTATGCTATAGTAAAAAAAAATAGGTAAAAATGCGGTAGAAACTACAAAGTCACTGTATATTCACCTATATTTTTATTTTAACTAGTTGATTTTCCGCCCGCGCGTTGCGGCGGGGATCTAATGTCTGCAAAACACGTGTCGGAAACGGCAAGCAGATACCGAATATCAAAACATAAATAAAAATGACGTGGTAACGATAGTCACTTCGTCCTAAAAAAACGATTTTAAATAATCTAATATATAATAATAGGACCCACACGTCCTACACGTTGGAAATTCGGTTGTTTTCAGTATAGTTATTACGGTGCTAACACATTAAAATATGAATGAGCTCGAACTGGTAACGGCACCGAAAGTACCGATCCGAAAATCATCGAAATTAGGTACCGGCACCGAAAATGCTCGGTACCATACGGTATGGTATTTGAAGGTAAAAATCAGTAAATACAGGTATGGTGCTAGACCGGTGTCGAACCGTAACTCGTAAGTAACGATTCTGAAAACGCCAAAAGGTGGGTACCAAATTGATACCGAAAATGATTGGTGTAGTAAATTTGGTACCGATACGATACCGGTTTGATTACAGGATTTGATATGATTTGCTTATCAATTATCTAAATATCTAAGTTAATTTTACATGCTACAATTCATTCATTATAGAAAAAGACAAAAAAAAAACAAAATAAGTTGTTGTGTATATAAAACCTCATTCAAACGAAATACAGTTACTCAGTGTGTATGAAAAGTAATCTAAACGGTGCAATTACTTGGGTTGCTACCTTGCTACAGGATTTGATGAACTCGGTACCAACCGGTACCGAAAATACTGTTACTGAAAATACCGTTACCGGAAATCCCCAAAAGCGGGTACCGGTACCGAATACACCTGGTACGGTACCGGTCGGTACTGGTATTTGCGGGTAAAAACTGGTGAATACCGGTACCGAACCGATACCGAAAATGTTAAAAGTTGGTACCGATTTGGTACCGAAAATATACCCGGTTTAGTAAATTTGATACCGATACCGGTACCCGATACCATATACTCATCCCCTTATGATGTTATCCCCTTATGATGTTACTGTTCATTCTGTTAAATTTTTAATATATAGGTAATTTTAATTATTATCAAATATACTTGTTTTTTATCTTCTTTATATAAACCAGAAATTATTGAACTTCTCCTTGTAATCTTTGTAATAATATTTTCTTGATCTACGGTCACTCCCGTTGGTAACGATACCTGGTTCATTGGTATTTGTACAACAAAGAGGGTGATCTTTAAATCTACACTTTACAAATTATTAGATTAACTTCATAAGAAAGAGGATCAAATAGAAAGTTTATTTTGGTTAGAAAGGATAGGAAGCAACAAGATTTTGACATGTGCCAAAATTTAAAATAAAGAAGAAGGTATTTTAGTCAATTTTATCCAATCTTCTCCCTTCTTCTCTCTGTAACTTCAAAACCTACTATCTTCAACTTTTTCTTCACTTTCTATCTCAATAATCACTACATTGTAGTGCTATTCCGTCACCAATCAATGATTCAAACACCCAATCAACGTGTTCTTCAACTTTTTTGAAGAAACTCGGTTTAATTTCATACAATATATCTTTTTTTCCTGTGATTTTGAAGCGAATCACTCGATTCGATCGCTGATAAGTGTTTCTAACATTCAAATTTCGTCAATCATTTGAAGAAATCAGCTTCGATCTATGTAAGAAATTTTTGAATTGCATTTTTACGATCTGGGTTTTTGAATTGAGTCATTGCGTTCTACGAGGGTTCCTTGGCGAGGGTCCTGGGGCAGCACCCCTGGGAGCAGGGTCCAAGGGGCAGAGCCCCTGTCTGGGGTCAAAAATTTAATTTTCTAGAAATTGCCTCATTTCGAAATATTAAGACAATGGCAGTTTTATTTGGTAGTTTTGTCTTAAAAAACTGAGATAACTGCCATTAGGCAGTTACATCCCCAAAAAACAAAAATTCATAGACAATTTTTGATCTCCTGCTTCCTGGTTCAGACAATTCACAGACAAAACATACCTGGTTCAATGCGATTTAGAAAAACGCATTTTGAAGTGTTTTTAGCCCATTGTGTTTTAGGTAAAATACATTTTTATGTGTTTTTAGTTCATTTCGTTTTAGAAAAAAAAAACACTTTCTTTTGTGTTTTTAGGCCATTGCGTTTTAGAAAAAAAAAACACATTTTGAAGTGTTTTTAGTCCATTGCGTTCTAGGTAAAACACATTTTTTATGTCTTTTCAGTCCATTGCGTTTTAGAAATAACACTTTCTTTTAGGTTTTTAGGCTATTGCGTTTTAGGAAAAAAAAAAAACATTTTTATGAGTTTTTTTTTGTTCATTGCGTTTTAGAAAAACACATATTGAAGTATTTTTAGTCCATTGCGTTTAAAACACATTTTTATGTGTTTTTAGTCCATTGCATTTTAGAAATAACACTTTCTTTTGTGTTTTTAAGCCATTGCGTTTTAGAAATAAGACATTTCTTTGTGTTTACTGCCCATTGCGTTTTAGAAGTAAAACATTTCTTTGTGTTTTTAGTCCATTGCGTTTTAGAAAAAATCATTTTTAACCTTTTTTGTCCATTGCGTTTTACGCAACTAGGTTTTCGAAAAAAAATCGAAAATATAGCAATAATATACTCGTTTCAAAGTTAAAAAAACACTCGTTTTTGGTGCAATTTTTATAAAAAAATTATGTCGTATGAAAGATTTATTAACGTTTAAAAAATTGAGAGGGGGGGGATTGGAGGGGAGAGAAACTATTGCACTGGATTAACTAGAATGCCCCTACACAATCCCACGCGCCTTCTTTTTTTCCATTGATTAAATCAATTGATGGTCAAGATTACTTTCTAGCCAAAAAAACTTTCTATTATATCCTAACCCTAACTCCATATATCATGAGTGACTAATTATTGTACATTTTGTTAATTAGATTAACTCTCTTTATAAAACAAATGATCTCTCTTTAAAATAAGTATCCAGCAAGTTATCGAAACAACCCGGTCAACTTGGTCTAACGTTGTCATAGAAACGAATACCATAAAGAAAAAAGAACTACCTATTCTGTTTGAATCTGCCTAAAGAAATATATAGAGTAGTTTCATTGTTTAGGGTTGAGTTATAATGCAAAGGATTTAAAAATGGGATTTTCAAATGGCACACCCCCTGTCTATCTACACACTTTTTCAATTCAATACGCATCGTATAGGCCTATACGATGCGTATTGAATTAAAGTAAAAAACATGGCAGACTGACAGGTGCAGGTTATGTCTTCCGAAGGGCCAGATACGCATCGTATAGGCCTATACGATGCGTATCAGGCCACTGTTTTTTTTTTTAATTTATTTTTTGTTGTGTTGTGTCGAATACGAACCCGAGAGACGAAAGGGATTTTCGAGCAATTGGTCGATGATATGATTGATAAAGATCTTGACACGATTATTTCCATTTTCAAGTATTATTAAAACCATTCAAGCCAACCAGTCTATAATGTCGTTCCCAATTTTTGGAACATAATCCCAGATTGTCTAAAGAAGCGCTTTTATCATGTGTCATATTAGATGTGTTATGGTGAGATTTTTCAAGTTTGTATAGTGGGAGAAAAGACCAGCACCTATGTCAGTATTGTCCTTTAAATTCGCAAAAACATATATTCGTTTCATAACCTCCTCCTATAAATCAACCACAACTCACCCGATACGTCTTCTCTGGATCACACATGATAAAAGCGCTTCTTTAGACAATCTGGGATTATGTTCCGTTTCTTCAAGATTTACGTCTGATGTCCAAGTTTGATCACATTTTGTAACAACTCTCATTAAAATTACCATTTCTTATCTTATTTTACCCAATAGGAAACCCTAATTGAGACCCCCAAGTGATACTGCATGACCCCTAAAATTTTCAGAACAATCGGAATCAGGATCAGGGCCCCTAAAACTCAGGGGGGGGGGGTATTTTCTAGTCAGTATTATCTAGACAGTTTTTTATAGAAATTGAATTTTTACGAACCGTCGACTAGGGATGAGCAAAATGGACCCGGTACCGGTACCGAACCGGTATCGGTACCAAATTTACCAAACCGGGTACCTTTTCGGTACCGATTCGGTACCGACTTTTGACATTTTCAGTACCGGTCTGGTTCGGTACCGGTATTTACCGGTTTTTACCCTCAAATATCGGTACCGAACCGTACCGTACCGGGTATATTTGGTACCGGTACCCACTTTTGATGATTTTCGGTACCGGTACTTTCGGTTCCGGTACCGGTTCGGTACCGGTCAGTACCGAGCTCATCCCTACCGTCGACTCACCCAAGCTAGTAACAGACGTGGCTACCCTATGCTAAAAGTGACCTCTCGCGCCACGCGAGAGCCTCTCGTGCCACACGGGCGCGCCGTTTTTCCAGTATATATAGAGGGGTGTGGCACTTGCATTTCAGCGTTGGTTCGACCTAAAAATTCATTTCGTACGCTGAGATATCGTCTAAACAGTTCAAAACACACACACAACACGAAATTCTGCCGCGATAACAGGGTAATAACTCGATCACTACTACGATTTAATGTCCGATCGATAGAAACCAATCCAATGGATGTTTAGCTGCTCAAACTTGGGTTATACTTTGTCATTCGTCGTGAATTCGATGGATGTTTAAGTATCGCACTTTGTCATTCGTTGTGAAGGTTTTGATCTCGTGAGTTGTCGTAAAAGTTGGATTAAAGTTACTAACCTAGTTTTCGTGTAAATTGTTATTTGAATTGGGTTACAAGGCTAATCAGTAGGCTAGACTCTGCCCGTTTAAATCTGCAAGGTGAGTCATTCTCTTTTATCAAAAGTGTTTTACAATACTCCAATTATTTTCAAACGTTATAATTACAGGGATTAAGTCGTGGTTATCTTGAATCACTGGCTAGTGGGGTATTGTGCACATTACTAATTTCTCACGGTTAGGTTCATCAACCTAACAGTTATAATCATCACTACTTGGGTGAAAGGACCGAATAGTGGTATGACCATCGTCACAAGGCTGTGACACGGCGCCAGATAAAAATAAGATAGTAGCCATTGTAATCGCTCTTATGCTGTAATTTATAACTATGTGTCATTTTTATTAAACTTGAGTGACTCGCCAGTATTTCTCCGCTGATAAAATATTTTTAAAACATGTTTCAGTCTACCTGCTGTGAATCAAGGAAAATGTGCTACGGAGCACTAACAAGCTTGATATGGTGGCTCAGTTAAATAAATAAACATGTTTTGTAAACCAGGGAATTTCGTCGCGAAATTCCTCGATTGTAAATTACAGGGTTTCTCCCAAATTATGGAAATAAAATAATCGGGCATTTTCAAGTTTAAAAGATCCTGTGAATCTTCCGTTGTACACTCAATTAATCAATACCACGGGATTTCTGTCCCGCGGCTCCTGAACCGGGTCAAACCGGGCCGGGGGCCTTGACAGAAAAAGGTGGTATCAGAGCCACTGATTTAAGCCAATTAAGTATTTAGAAATACATAATTTTTTTCTGATTGCCATTCTGTGATTATGTGTTTTTGTGTTATTTGACTATTTGTTAACCTACAGCATGGGTAAGCAAAGAATTTCGGACATCTATCGTCAATTAGATAACTCACCAAAAGATAAGGGAACCTCATTTCAACCAAATTCCTCATGATACTCAGCAGATACTGAGGAAGGAATATTTATTCGTAAGGCACAGTTTGAGAAACCACTTACCCCTAAGAAAAGAAGTTGGATTATTAGAAAAAGTCAAGAGAAAATAAAGAAGTCACAACAAAAAGGAGTGAAAATTAATAAGGAAACTCAGGAAATAGGCACTAACCCACCATGGGAAGATGAATTAGATGAATAATGGGCAAATCTCTATATGTTAGCCACTACAGCAGTAAATGTTAACTTTTAATTCAGTTAAACTGCCAAACCCGGACCAAGCAACGAAAAAAAAATAAAAAATAAAACTTCTGTAAGATAACCAGTGTGTACGGACGCATACTAATATATATATATATATATATATATATATATATATATAAAATATCAACGTCGCAAGGTCGACAATTTTGGTTAAATGTGTTAATGTGATTATGTTCAATTGTTTTATTATGCTTGGTTGTTATTTATTTGGTGCTAATAAGTTATATATATTAATTACCAGATGGAAAACGCTGGTAATGAACCAGTTAACGAGGTTAACCAATCCGAGCAAAACAATGAGGACCATTTTCTGAATAGACAAGATATAGAGAATATCGCTGCTCAGGGAATAGCCAATGGTATTCCAGCAATCCTTGCTGCTGCCCGAAATCCAGTTGAACCTCAACCAATTATTCCCAGCAAACGCACTCACGGCGATAATTTCAGTAATAGTATAAATGGAGGCGGCAACATTAATAATAATGATAATGATGTAATGCAGGCCCCAATTCTTAAGAGAATGAAAGCTGCAACGCCTGGTTGCACTTACAAGGAATTTCTTGCCTATAAACCTGTTGAATTTGCAGGCAATGAAGGGGCGACTGCTGCACTGCGTTGGTTGAAGAAAACCGAGCCAGTAATTAAAATAAGTAAATGTGCTGAGGAAGACAAGGTCATGTATGCGTCGCATCTTTTTAAAGAATGGGCGCTAGAATGGTGGAATACGGTACTACAAGCCAAAGGAAGCGATGTGGCCTATGCCATGAGTTGGGGAGAATTTAAGTACCTGGTGGAAAGGAAATTTTGCCCCGAATATGAAAAGGAACAAATGGCGAACAAATTCTTGAGCCACCGAATGGTGGATGTTGATTGTCGAGGGTATACTTCGACATTCTTCGAATATGCTAGAGTTGTACCAACCCTGGCTTCGCCAGAACCAGTACTTATTTCTCGCTATATTTGGGGTTTGATTGGCGAAATCCGTGATATCGTTAAAGCTGCGAGACCTCGAACAATTGACGATGCAGTGGAATTAGCCAACACTTTAACTGACGGGCTGGTACGCACAAGAGAAGAAAACCGGAAGAAGGAAGTAGCCCAAAAGATTACCCAAGGATTTCGTGTGGGTAATAATAGTAATTTCAAGAAAAAGGGCACCGGGCAATCTTCCATTGTTCCATTTTGCAGTACCTGTAAAAGAAAGCATTTTGGAAGATGCAAATGGTATTGCAATTTCTGCAAAAAATTCCAGGGCATCAAGAAGAAGACCGCAGAAGAAAGAAATCCACAATCTGCTTCAATTGTGGAGAAGCTGGACATTTTAGACCAGACTGCCCTAAATTGGTCAAACCAGCTGACAACAAAGCCAAACCTGCAAAAGGAACTACAAAAAAGAACGCAAGAGCCTTCCAGCTGACTACCCAGGAAGCAGAGCTAATCCCAGATGTGATAGCTGGTACGTTCCTAGTGCATGACGTCTATGAAAAAGTATTATTTGACTCTGGTGCAAACCAAATTTTTATAAATACTTCATTCTGCCAAGCTCTTAACCTACCCTTAACCAACCTTAGACAAATTTTTATAGTAGAAACGGCAGATGGGAATTTTGTTAACATAGATAAGGTTTTGCAAAAAGGAAAGATAGAACTATTAGGCCATAAATTTTCTGCAAACCTGTTGCCTATGAATTTAGCTGGATTCGATGTCGTGTTAGGAATGGATTGGTTAGTAGCCAACCATGCCCGAATCCTTTGTGATAAGAACTCCATAGAAATTCGTGCACCCATGGGAGAAGTAATTATGATTACAGGGGATAAGCCGCGTAAACCAATGAAGTACATTTCGGTAATGAAAGTTGCTAGTTATGAACGAAAGTAAGGAATAGTGTATATGATTTCAGTAATCATTAGCACTAAGGGTAAGGAACTTAAGGAAATTCCAGTAGTATCAGAATACTCGGATGTATTCCCAGAAGAATTACCATGATTACCACCAGATAGGGAGGTAGAATTTAGGATTCATTTGATTCCTGGAACTACACCCGTAGCAAAGGCACTCTACCGATTAGCACCCACTGAAATGTTATAACTGAAAAAGCAATTAGATGAATTGCTCAGTAAAGGATTCATACAACCTAGTTCATCCCCTTAGGGAGCACCAGTGTTGTTCGTGAAAAAGAAAGATGGGTTAATGAGAATGTGTATCGATTATAGGGAATTGAATAAGGTTACAATTAAGAATCGATACCCATTACCTAGGATTGATGATCTTTTCGATCAACTACAAGGAGCTAGATATTTTTCTAAGATAGATTTACGCTCCGGATATCATCAATTAAAGGTACAAGAAGAAGACATACCTAAAACCGCTTTCAGAACTAGGTATGGTCACTATGAGTTTACAGTCATGCCCTTTGGATTAACAAATGCTCCGGCAGCATTCATGGACATGATGAATAGAATCTGTAAACCGTATTTGGATAAATTCGTAATTGTCTTCATTGACGATATACTTATTTATTCCAAAAGTCAAGATGAGCATTGTGAGCACCTGCATGCACTCTTAACTTTGTTAAGAAAGGAGAAGCTTTACGCCAAATTCTCGAAGTGTGAATTTGGGCTACAAGAGGTGCAATTTTTAGGACACATGGTGAATCATGAAGGTATTCACGTAGATCCTGCTAAGATAGAAGCGATCACCAAATGGAAGGTCCCGCAATCAGCCACAGAAGTTAGAAGTTTTCTAGGCTTAGCTGGATACTATAGGCGTTTTATTAAGGAATTCTCTAAGATAGATGTGCCATTAACTAAGCTAACCTGTAAAACAGTTAAGTTTGAATGGGGACCTAAGCAAGAAGAGGCTTTTAGGATTTTGAAACAAAGATTAACCAACACCCCAATTCTTGCCTTACCAGATGGAACAGAAGATTTTGAGGTTTACTGTGATGCTTCTAAGCTAGGATTAGGATGTGTGTTGATGCAATGCAAGAAAGTAATTGCGTATGCCTCAAAGCAATTGAAAAAGCACGAGGAAAACTATACGACGCATGACTTAGAATTAGGGTCGATAATTTTTGCCCTTAAGATTTGGAGACATTATCTGTATGGAAGTAAGTTTACTATCTATACAGATCATAAAAGCTTAAAGTACATATTTGGGCAAAAAGAATTGAACATGAGGCAAAGAAGATGGATGAAAATTCTAAGTGACTATGACTGTGATATTCAATATCACGAAGGAAAAGCAAATGTAGTTGCAGATGCCTTAAGTCGTAAGTATCATGAAAAGCAAAAGCGAGTTCGTGCTCTTAGATTAAGTTTACAATTAGACTTAATGGAACAATTAAAGAATATTCAGGAAACAGCAATCAAGGATGATGCTGAAGGAATGAAAGGAAGAATAAAGGATTAGAGCAAGGAGCTGATGGAATTTGGAGATTCCACAAAAGAAGAATTTGGGTACCTAAACAAGGCAACTTAAGAAATAAGATCTTAGAGGAAGCCCATAAATCTAGGTATACCATGCACCCGGGAAATAATAAGATGTACCAAGATTTAAGGAATAATTTCTGGTGGATAGGAATGAAAAAGGATATAGCTAGATATGTTTCTAAGTGTCTTACTTGTTCACAAGTTAAGGCAGAACACCAGAAACCTTCAGGGCTACTTCAACAATTAGAAATGCCTGTATGGAAATGGGAGCTCATAACAATGGATTTTGTTACTAAGTTGCCCAAAACCAGAAAAGGTAATGATGTGATTTGGGTAATTGTGGATCGATTAACCAAATCAGCTCACTTTCTACCCATGAAGGAAACCTTTAGCATGGAAAGGTTGGCAAAATTGTATGTAGACGAAGTAGTATCCTTACATGGGGTCCCGCTCTCCATTATATTGGACAGGGACAATCGTTTCACTTTGCATTTCTGGACAAGTTTCCAAGAAGCCATGGGGACGCGATTAAATTTAAGTACAGCTTACCATCCTCAAACAGACGGACAAAGTGAAAGGACGATCCAAACCTTAGAAGACATGCTCAGGGCATGTGTGATAGATTTTGGTGGAAACTGGGATGACCATATACCCTTAATTGAATTCTCCTATAATAATAGCTATCATTCAAGCATTGAAGCTGCCCTGTTCGAAGCACTATATGGACGTAAGTGTAGAACTTCAGTTTGCTGGGCAGAAATAGGAGAAAGTCAATTATCAGGTCCTGAAATCATACAAGAAACTATCGACAAGATCACTCAAATCAAGGAAAGACTGAAAACGGCTCGAGATCGCCAGAAGAGTTATGCAGACAATCGACGCAAGCCACTAGAGTTTCAAGTTGGAGACAAGGTACTCTTGAAAGTTTCTCCTTGGAAAGGAGTAGTTCGGTTCGGTAAGAAAGGAAAGATGAGTCCAAGATACGTAGGACCATTCCTAGTAATCCAACGTATAGGACCAGTTGCTTATCGTTTACAACTACCAGAGGAATTAGCTGGGGTGCATGACGTGTTTCATGTATCCAACCTCAAGAAATGTTTATGTGATGAATCCCTGGTAGTACCTCTTCAAGATGTAGAGGTAAATGAAAAGTTAAAATTTGTTGAGAAGCCACTACAGATAGAAGACAGAAAGGTCAAGTTTCTCAAACACAAAAGACTCGTACTGGTCAAAGTCAAGTGGGATTCGAAGAGAGGACCTGAGTACACTTGGGAGCTGGAACCAGAGATGAAGCGGAAATATCCCTACTTGTTCCAGTAAATCTCGAGGACGAGATTTTTATTAAGGTGGGGAGGATGTAACAACTCTCATTAAAATTGCCATTTCTTATCTTATTTTACCCAATAGGAAACCCTAATTGAGACCCCCAAGTGATACTGCATGACCCCTAAAATTTTTAGAACAATCGGAATCAGGATCAGGGCCCCTAAAACTCAGGGGGGGTATTTTCTAGTCAGTATTATCTAGACAATTTTTGATAGAAATTGAATTTTTACAAACCGTCGACTCACCCAAGCTAGTAACAGACGTGGCTACCCTATGCTAAAAGTGACCTCTCGCGCCACGCGAGAGCCTCTCGTGACACGCGGGCGCGCCGTTTTTCCAGTATATATAGAGGGGTGTGGCACTTGCATTTCAGCGTTGGTTCGACGTAAAAATTCATTTCGTACGCTGAGATATCATCTAAACAGTTCAAAACCCACGCACAACACGAAATTATGCCGTGATAACAGGGTAATAACTCGATCACTGCTACGATTTAATGTCCGATCGATAGAAACCAATCCAATGGATGTTTAAGTGCTGCTTAAACTTGGGTTATACTTTGTCATTCGTCGTGAATTCGATGGATGTTTAAGTATCGCACTTTGTCATTCGTTGTGAAGGTTTTGATCTCGTGAGTTGTCGTAAAAGTTGGATTAAAGTTACTAACCTAGTTTTCGTGTGCATTGTTATTTGAATTAGGTTACAAGACTAATCAGTAGGCTAGACTCTGCCCGTTTAAATCTGCAAGGAGAGCATTCTCTTTTATCAAAAGTGTTTTACAATACTCCAATTATTTTCAAACGTTATAATTACAGAGATTAAGTCGTGGTTATCTTGAATCACTGGCTAGTGGGGTATTGTGCACATTACTAATTTCTCACGGTTAGGTTCATCAACCTAACAGTGATAATCATCACTACTTGGGTGAAAGGACCCAATAGTGGTATGACCATCGTCACAAGGCTGTGACACGGCACCAGATAAAAATAAGATAGTAGCCATTGTAATCACTCTTATGCTGTAATTTATAACTATGTGTCATTTTTATTAAACTTGAGTGACTGGCCAGTATTTCCCCGCTGATAAAATATTTTTAAAACATGTTTCAGGCTACCTGCTGTGAATTAAGGAAACGTGCTACGGAGCACTAACAAGCTTGAGGTGGTGGCTCAGTTAAATAAATAAACATGTTTTGTAAACCAGGGAATTTCGTCGCGAAATTCCACGATTGTAAATTACGGGGTTTGTCCCAAATTATGGAAATAAAATAATCGGGCATTTTCAAGTTTAAAAGATCCTGTGAATCTTCCGTTGTACACTCAATTAATCAATACCACGGGATTTCTGTCCCGCGGCTCCTGGACCGGGTCAAACCGGGTCGGGGGCCGTGACACATTTGATTTCATCGGCGGCAGTCCAATGACTTTCTTGAGTCACATATCCGAAAATAGGGCCCATGGATCTTATGCCCACCCGGGACCGACCTCTGGATCACACATGATAAAAGCGCTTCTTTAGACAATCTGGGATTATGTTCAGTTTCTTCAAGATTTACGTCTGATGTCCAAGTTTGATCAAATTTGACTTCATCTGCGGCAGTCCAATGACTTTGTTGAGTCACATATCCGACAACAGGTCCCACGGATCTTATGCCCACCCGCAATAAGTATTCTCTGGATCATACATGATAAAAGCGCTTCTTTAGACAATCTGGGATTATGTTCCGTTTCTTCAAGATTTACGTCTGATGTCCAAGTTTGATCACATTTGACTACATCTGCGGCAGTCCAATGACTTTCTTGAGTCACATATCCGAAAATCGGGCCCACGGATCTTATGCCCACCCGGGACCGACCTCTGGATCACACATGATAAAAGCGCTTCTTTAGACAATCTGGGATTGTGTTCCGTTTGAAGCAATGAAGATTGAATGTGGAAAACCGCAACCATTTTTACTACGGAAACGGTGGCTATGGGAAATACAAACCTAACACGAACCACAATGGACTCAGACTCATACTACCCTTGTCGTTCCGTATTTTCTCCTTTTCTAATTCTCGAAGAATCTCGTAACTACCGATATCTCATCCTTCTGTTGTTCAGTACTTCCGAGATGATTCAAGTGAGTCCTATGAAGCAAGTGTCTGTCTATTCAATTGAGAGGAATCATTGCATTACATCCCCGTTAAAAACAAATTGTGTCTGTCTGAACCAACCGAAATCCACAAATTTCCAACAATTAACAGGACATTCTTAAAAGGGGAAATCTAATCGAACACCTGATTGAGAGAAACTTCTTCGAGCTAACTGCCGATATCTCATCCTTCTGGTGTTCAGTACTTCCGAGACGATTCAAGTGAGTCCTATGAAGCAAGTGTCTGTCTGCAAATTCCAACAAATTGTGGGTTAATAGATTCCGAAGGTGTTATTTCAGTTATTTCTGTTGATTCAGTACTTCAAGGCATGCCTGTTTGATTCAGTATTTTAGTTATTTCTGTTGATTCAGTACTTCAAGTGAGACATTTCATAGAGAACAAGTTCACAGCAGAATGAAATTTTATTGAAAACTTCTAAAAATGTTAAGTGTTTGAGGCATGCCTGTTTGATTCAAGTAAGTCCTATGAAGCAAGTGTCTGTCTATTCAATTGAGAGGAATCATTGCATTACATCCCCGTTGAAAACAAATTGTGTCTGTCTGAACCATCCAAAATCCACAAATTTCCAACAATTAACAGGACATTGTTAAAAGGGAAAATCTAATGGAACACCTGATTGAGAGAAACTTCTTCGAGCTAACTGCTGATATCTCATCCTTCTTTGAGAGGAAAGATGACCGAATAGAGATCTGAACAAACCAAAATCCACAAATTCCAACAAATTGTGTCTAACGCAAGGATCTTCGAATTAGTTGCTTCTCTTGTTAAGTTTCTGAACCAAACACTTTTTTAGTTGCTTCTCTTGTTAAGTTTTTGAACCAACCGAAATCCACAAATTCAAGTGAGTCTTATGAAGCAAGTGTCTGTCTATTCAATTTAGAGGAATCATTGCATTACATCCCTGTTGAAAACCAGTGGTTGTAATGATGGAACCCTTGATTTGAAAAAACATTTTTGAGAAATTTATAGTTCAATACGCATCGTATAGGCCTATACGATGTGTATTAATCGATGATTTTACTGAAATACCCCTGGTTTTTTGATAAATTCAAGGGTATTTTTGAGAAAATTCAAAGTTTAATACTAATCGTATAGGCCTATACGATTCGTATTAAGCTGATATATGATACAACCTAGGCCTATACGATCGTATATGGCATTATTTCAAATTTAGTGTTATCGTGTTTCCCTCGGTTCGACGCGTATACGTCTCGTTTTTTGCCGAACTTTCGCATATTTTATCATTTTATTACGTATACCTTCAACATAAGTCATTTTGGTGCCGTTCGGTTGCGTGTGAATATCGTATTCTATGCTTACCTACAGTTTTGTTTGAAATCCACTTGTACTCCATAGTGTCGTATTATATGTATACATGCGTTGAAATATAGTTAGTCGCGTACTTTGATGTATTTTTTCGTATTTTGACACATTCTAACATATTGTTGCGTATTTAATAGTATTTTTGACGTATTTGAGCGTACTCTAACGTATTTTAGCTTATTTTAACCTATTTTAGGGTATTTTTACGTATTTTAGCGTATTTTAACGTATTGTAACGTAAGTTAGTTTATTTTAACGTAAGTTAGCTTATTTTAGCGTATTTTAACGTATTTTTAGCGTACCTTGCACGTATTTTAACGTATTTTAGTTGGTTTCGAATATACCCAACGTTTTTTAGTTGGTTTCGAATATACCCAAAGTTGTCAAATTCGTTGCGTGCATTCATATTTGAGAAACATTTATTCAGTTATTTCTGTTGATCCACAAATTCCAACAAAGTTAATATTCACTGTGGTGGATGCAAGCATAAAGTTAGAAACCGGTGGTATTGAACCAACATTTCCTTCAAACATTCTAAACCCTACAAGGATGCTAGGAATTAAATGCATGTACGTGACAAAACAAGGATCGTTCTAATAGATTAAAGAGAATAAACCAACGTATTTTAGTTGGTTTCGAATATACCCAAAGTTGTCAAATTCATTGCGTGCATTCAGATTTGAGAAACATTTATTCAGTTATTTCTGTTGATCCACAAATTCCAACAAAGTTAATATTCAATGTGGTGGATGCAAGCATAAAGTTAGAAACCGGTGGTATTGAACCAACATTTCCTTCAAACATTCTAAACCCTACAAGGATCGTTCTAATAGATTAAAGAGAATAAATCAAGTACAAAATCATCTGCTTTCTGAATCTGAATGTTAACTTTGACTCATAAACCCTTGAATCCCAACGCTTCTACGATGATATCAGCGTTGTTTATCACCCTGTGTGAGCATTGGACTCTTGATTTCAACAATGGACTCAGACTCATTGTTGCGAATTTGGTTTCTTCGGGACCCTTGATTTCAACGCTTCACCTTACAACTCTCATCAAATGCCTCACCGGCTTATGTTGATGGATAACGCAAACAAGTTCTCCACAGTTTGTTAATAAGTTGTCATAGTTGTCAAATTCGATTTCAACAAATCTTTTCCTTTTCCTTCAATTTCTAGAACATTCTCCGTAACATGAAGACGTGCCGGGTTCATCTACTAGTGGTATTTTAATGAAGTATTGAAGATTGAATGTGCAAACCGCAACCATTTTTTACTACGGAAACGGTGGCTATGCGAAATACAAACCGCAATCGTTTGTGACGATGGGAAACACAAGTTTTCTTTTTGAACTTGATGGATGTCCGTTATCTCAGTTGAGGCGTGCATTGTTTAAATCTGAATATAACTAGATGTTACGTGTAACTTCATTAAACCAAGAACAAAGCCTATTTCAAAACACATGTGTTCGTATCAGCGTTGTTTATCACCCCGTGTGAGCATTGGAAACCCGACAAACAGTCTTTGACAACTGTGACAGCTTATCTATCTGTGTGTGTCACATCCATCCTGTTATAGTAATCGATATGATTAATTTTACAGATTTTTTTTCTAATTAGCGTTGTTAACTACCAAAAGAATGCATACACAAATAGTTCTAGTGGACGAAGCAAAGAGACCGTTGTGTATCTAAATCAGGTTCTCAAACAAACCGTGAAATCGAACAGTTTCTTCGTAGATTCTGTCCAGTTTCAAAGCCGGTTGAGGATTACGAGTGTTCTAGACTCTTTCAAGGCATGCTTGTTTCAAAGCCGGTCCGGTTTCTCCGAAGCTGTTATTTCTCAGTTTGACTTCAAAGCGTTGTTAACTACCAAAAGAATGCATACACAAATAGTTCTAGTGGACGAAGCAAAGAGACCGTTGTGTATCTGAATCAGGTTCTCAAACAAAGCGTGAAATCGAACAGTTTCTTCGTAGATTCCTTCCGGTTTCAAAGCCGGTTGAGGATTACGAGTGTTCTAGACTCGTTCAAGGCATGCTTGTTTCAAAGCCGGTCCGGTTTCTCCGAAGCTGTTATTTCTCAGTTTGACTTCAAAGCGTTGTTAACTACCAAAAGAATGCATACACAAATAGTTCTAGTGGACGAAGCAAAGAGACCGTTGTGTATCTTAATCAGGTTCTCAAACAAACCATGAAATAGAACAGTTTCTTCGTAGATTCCGTCCGGTTTCAAAGCCGGTTGAGGATTACGAGTGTTCTAGACTCGTTTAAGGCATGCTTGTTTCAAAGCCGGTCCGGTTTCTCCGAAGTTGTTATTTCTGTTGTTCAGTACTTCCGAGACGATTCAAGTGAGTCTTATTTCTATTGAAAAACGTAACTGAATTTTTGAAGTACACGTTCTCCGATACCTGATCGTGTTTGGTTTTGTTTGCGATTGAATCATCGATGTCCTTTATGTCGATTTCAACTTCCATTGATCAAATAATAAAAACCCTAAGAATGCATACACATATAGTTCTAGTGGACGAAGCAAAGAGACCGCCTTGTTAATTTTAATGAAGCAATGAAGATTGAATCTGCAAACCGCAACCTTTTTTGACTACCGAAACGGTGGCTATGCGAAATACAAACCGCAATCGTTTGTGACTATGGGAAACACAAGTTTTCTTTTTAAGCTTGATGGATGTCCGTTATCTCAACGCTTCTCCTTACATTATTGGTCTGGAATTGGAGAACCGTTGTTAACAAGAGTATGTTGTTCCAAGATTAATTCCAAGATTATTGATGGTAACAAGAGTATGTTGTTCCAAGATCAATTCCAATTGCAGTTGATGAAACAAGTGTCGGTCTATTCATTCGACAACTTCGATAAATTCAGGGGTATTCTCAAATAATGTTTCCTAGATGTTTGAAGACCAACAAATGTCCAAAGTGTTGTTTCTTCGTTCGCGTGACGGAAAGCTACCGCGTGACAGGAAGCTACCTTGCAAAAAAAAATTTAAATCGACACCCTCAATACGCATCGTATAGGCCGATACGATGCGTATTACTTTTTGGTAGGGGAAAATGGCAGCCTTTTGCAGGCATAGTAATTTGAACCCACCACAATACGCATCGTATAGGCCTATACGATGCGTATTGGGGGTAAGAAGCCACCAGAGAGTGACAAGTGTCCTATGAGGAATTAAATGGAAAGGGTAATTTTGTCTACAAGAGGAAAGAGAATATGCACATGCAAGTCACATGCTATTCCCCCCCTAATTTTAAAACGTCCGTAACTTTTTTATGCATCATTTTTTTAAAATTATACCATAAAATCGAGCGTTTTTTATCTTTAATATGAGTACCATATTGTTATATTTTCCAAAAAAAATCAAAAACCCAGTTACATATTACACAATGGACATGATGTAAAACACAATGTAAAGTAGATCAAAACACAATCAATGACAACAGATAAAGACACAATGGACAACATACTAAAACACAATGACCATAATGTATAACACAATGGCGATAGCATATAACACAATAAATATCAGACTAAATAAAAACACAATTGATGACAACAGATAAAAGACACAATTAATGACAGCAGATAAAAGACACAATGGAGAGCAGTGAAAACACAATAGAAAACAAACTAAAAACACAGTACACAACAAACTAAAACACAACGAACAAGATAATAAAAAAAATTGAACAAATTATTAAAACACAATGGAATACAACACAATGACCATAACGTATAACACAATGGCGTTAACATATAACACAATAAATATCAGACTAAATAAAAACACAATTGATGACAATAGATAAAAGACACAATTAATGACAGCAGATAAAAGACACAATGGAGAGCAGTGAAAACACAACAGAAAACAAACTAAAAACACGATACACAACAAACTAAAACACAATGAATAAGATAATAAAAAAAATTGAACAAATTATTAAAACACAATGGAAAACATATTAAACACAATGACCTGAACTAATAACACAATTTATAGAAAACCCAGATATAACACAATCTTCATTGTGTCATATATTGTGTTATAGGTTCTTATAAAAATGCAATGGATAGAACCCAAATTAACATTGTGTTATAGGTTTTGATAATAACACAATGTATAGAAACTCTACTAAAACGTAATGACCAAAACCCAGTTAAAAGACACAATGAACTGAACCTTTAACACAATGCGAAAAAACCTAGTAAAAATGAAATTTTTTATTTTATTTTTATATGATAATATAGTACTCATATTAAAGATAAAAAAAACGCTCGTTATTATGGTGAATTTTTTTTTAAATGTCGTATGAAAAAGTTATGAACGTTTTAAATCGATGGTGGAATTGGCATGTGCCTTGCATGTGGAGAGAGAAAATCCATATATATAGGATTCTCTTTATGCCCTTCTATTATCTTCTTTTCCCTACAACTAATCTCAACCCTCCAAATCTAAGATCAATGGACTAGAAACCTTCTTACTCTTCTTATTTATTTTATCCTTTGTATTTGATCCTAATCCTCATTGTTTAATATCATAGGTCCTATAAATAACATGTTACGAGTTCTATAAAGAATGACCTCAATTTTGAATTAACTAAGACCGGTTCTGATTTTTAAACTATACTGATAAGATAGTTTTAACTTGTTAATCGAATTCATTAGCCCAAATTTTATTCCAGGGCTTTTGGTAAGACAAGAAGTAACGATGCACTTCATTAAATCAATTTAATCTGAATATAATCCCCCATTTTTTATTATCATGTGTTAAGGTTACTGAATGTAAAAGTGATATCACATAGGTGCTACGTAGGCATGATCAGTTTTCAATAGGGTATGGTTTGGATAGTCCCCAAAGGAACCACCCGCCACGTAGGCGCCACCTCACTAAGGGTGGAGGACCATCCAAAGGGGACTACCCAAGGGTGTGGGGGACTATGATGTGTGCAAAATGCAACATATAAATTACATCAAATAAGGCATAAAACTAACCCTTTTTTAGTAGTAATGTTGGAAAAAGTGTGTTTTTGTCTTCCTTTTGTATTTTCAGGATTAAATGAGCTCAAATTAACAAAAGAAGCAAAAAGGCAGCTAAATCTAACAAAAATACAAGAAAAGGGATAAACGTGGCATGCCCGACCCCTCGACAGCATCTTCCCAAGCAAAAACAAGAGAACAGAAGGCTGAACACGCCCCGTGCTCAGTGAGCACGGGGGCGTGCCCAAGTGTCTGCAGAAAAGACAAAGCTGTAGAAGCTTCTATCACCCACCATGGGGGCGTGCCCAGTGGACACAGGGTCGTGGTCAACTCTAAGATTCGCAGAATCTGAGGAAATCTTGATAGTACAGATACGCTTCTGCACACGGGCCGTGCCCAGCGGACACGGGGGCGTGGTCAACTAATGCAGACAAACTGCAATTAATGAAGAAAGAGAAGATGGGTGGACACGGGGCCGTGCCCAATGGACACGGGGCCGTGTCCGAGCTTCTGTGCAGGCTATAAATAGGGGTGCTTGGCTCATTTGCAAGCCATCCCTTGGCAAACCACCTCTCTCACACTACACCCACCCTCCACCACCATCACAACACCATCATCCACCACCATCATCCATCATCCATCATAGAAAGTGTGTAGTAGTCTCGGGATCCAAGATTGATCGTAAGAGTTCTTGACAATCAAAGGCCATGTTTGCCTAAGTCTCTTACATCACTTGGTGAAGACAAGTGTCTAGTGTAATACTTTTTATTTTTAATCTTTTCGCACTTTTTATTTGGTTATGTATTAATGACTTTAATAACTAGTTTCTTATATTGAAGGTGAGTCTTCCTTATCGTTTTTCCGTGGTGTCTTGGCATTATTTTACTGTCTATATAAAATAAAAGAGTCTTGCCTTGTTTAGTGTATAGATCCTGCAAGGACCTGAGTCAACTTTAGTAGGATCTCCTTCAATACCCACTGGTATTGGATGGCGGGGTCCAAACTCCTTGATCCCCTCATATGTAAACTACTATTAATACTTTAACCCGGCTATTTAGGACTGTATCGTTGCTGACTCAAACTACATAGCCGAGGGTAACGTCACCTCCAGAAGAGGGGCCTACCATAATATGCGTTAATAACTTAATTAATTATCTTTCAATGATCCAACCCTTTAGGATTGTATCCTTGCTGACTCAAACTACTGGGTTGAGGGTAACGTCACCTTCAGAAGAGGGGCCTACTACAATAACTAATATAATCTCTTAAAAAGTGCAAAAGTGCGGAAATAATCAAAGGTTAAACTAAACATGAGTCGGATCCAAGTGATTCATCTTTTCTATCTGTTTTTATTTTTATTTTATTTTTCAGCATTTTAGTTAGTTTTATTTTTCTAGTTAAAAAACCTTTTGCTAAACTTTTGATTTGATTAGACGTTGAGGAATAACCGGTATTAAAAGCTCTTGTGTCCTTGGACGACCTCGGTATCTTACCAATGCTATACTACGCTCACAATGGGTGCACTTACCCATATGTGTGTTTAGTGTTAGTAAATATCGTGTTTTATAAATTTAAAACTTGGCTAAAAAGTGTAAAAGGGCTTAAAATATACATTAAAAACTTATCACACTTAACGCACATCAAGTTTTTGGCGCCGCTACCGGGGACACAAGGATTTTAAGAAAGTTAAGAATCAGCGGCCTAATCATTTTTCTTTTATTTTTCTATTTTTTTAGGATTTTTTTAGATTTTCATCTTCTGCAGAACTCAGCACGGGGCGTGCCCGCTGAACACGCCCCCGTGCCCAATCTTTGGTACTGGCAATCCTGTTTTAAGTCAGACAGTAAGCTGAACATGGGGCCATGCCCACTCAACACGCCCCGTGCCCAAGTTTCTGTTACTGAAAACAGAACCGTAAGATCCCGACGGTTGGTAATTTCTGATACAAACATGAGTGATACTGATATTTTTTACTTTCGGCACTCTTATGGTACGTGGTGTCAAATATGTGATGGCCCTCATAAAGATTTAGAATGTTATTTTCTAAATTATAAGCCCCATTATATAGACTCATTGTTTTCCTGTAGCCTTAAGAGGGGTGAAAGTAAAAATAATCTCTATCTCTCCCTCGAATGCTCTCAATCAACTCTTCTAGGAGAAATGCTTCTCGATGAACTATTTCAATTGGAAGATCTAATTCTTAATTGGGTAAAAGAACTTGAGATGGATAGAACTAATTCACCTCAAGACGAAGCCCAAGAAGAATTATTGAGATCACATTCGAATAAAAACAACTTCGTTGTTCCCGAAATAACCTCTAACTCCAGCGAGGACTTGAGCGATAGTCGTCCCTGTGTCGATTGTGTCGTGAAGGACTCCCCATCGACTTCGTTCGGTGCATACATAGACCTGAGCGATTCGGCATACACCTTCTTTAACGAGAGCCCGGGAAAGGGTTGGACTTGTCCACCTACATTTAGTATAGGAATCACCCTCACCGACAACCTCTTGCGTTCTCGTCTTAGTCTAGAGCAATTAAGGTATCTCAGGCACTTTGGGGTTGTTCCATCCAGTAAGGAACCACCCGATCTGGATGAATTCCTTAAAAATAGAAGAAACTTCATAAACAGCCTCTAGACACGGGGCCGTGTCCAGGTCAGCACGCCCCCGTGTTCACCCAAAGATTCCCGTTTGATTTCGTGTCAGAATACGGACAAAATGTGTCAGGATCTTGCCTGCACATGGGGCCGTGTCCAGCCGACACGGGGCCGTGTGCAGCGTGCTTTTATTTTCTATAAATGCAGCAAGATTCCTGCACATATGGACCACTCCAAAGACAAAGATCTGGTGGATCTTCACACATACCATCCTAGTTATATTCTAAAGAAGGTTCCTAACAACCATCTTGTCTTTTCCACTTTTATCCATTACCTTCTTCTTCAATTTTTCCTTAACACCTCCATTAGAGCTTGAAATCTCCATAATTCCAAGCCTTGTTGAGATGTTTGTTAGATTTTTATTCAAGAAATCTTGCTAAGAATAAGTTTTACAACAATGTTTTAAGTTGTTTCTGCTTAAAAACGTTTTAAAATCACGAAAACAAATTAAAACTCCAAGATTCCTTGTTCCAAAAATCTACAGACATCTAAACACGGGGCCGTGCTCATTGAACACGGGGTCGTGTTCGGGGTGCTATTTCCATAAAATTGAACTCTTTACGGTATGTTTTCTCATAATGGCGAGCAGAAATAGCGGAACATCTTCATCGCACTCCAGAAACAACTGACAAGGAAGAAGGTCATCAACAGTTGAAGATTCTCTTGTAAACTACGTTTACGCCTTAAGAGAAACTATTGATGAAATGACAGGAGTGGAAGAAGCATTGGTCGACCGTATCAATCATTTGACGGTAGGACTAGAGGGATGTCTTCGAGAGGTCAACCTTTTGCACCAAAGGTTGAACAATCTCGCTTCTCCTCCTTTGGTGCCAATTATCACCCAAAGGGCATGGAATGTGGTACTGGAAGTCATCATACCGGCCGAATGGTACACCATACACCCGGAGCCCCCTCGAGACATACTACAAGGGGTTCCGGTTGGTGTCACTCCCCCCTGCGCAAGATGTTGAGGAAAACGAGCCCGGCTTCTTCCTCCCAAGAGAAATAGAAGAATGGCTTTAATCACATCTAGGGAATACCCCTCGGTCTAAAAGTTCTACGAGGTTTTTAAATACCGAAAAGTTATTTCCAAAATTTTGATTCTTATTAAAGTAGAACTCCTTAGAATGATTTTATGTACCATTTGACCCATCTATCTTAGGACTCTCAGTTTTATTTTTATGCTTTGTCTTTAAATTCTCCAGGACCTTATGTAATGCGTTAGTTTTAATGAATGATGGTTTTAATTAATTTGGTGTTTGGATGATGATGTAATGGATAAAACACACTCGGGATGGGGAAGGATACCAAAGGAAACTTGCACCAGTACCCCATGCACGAAAACAGAGCCTCTTGCAGATTTTTCTTCATTACAGCAAGTGCAGCACAGGGCCGTGCTCACCCAACACGCCCCGTGCTCAACCAACTGCAGAAAATTGCCCAGTTCAGGTACATGGACACGGGGCGTGCTCACTGAACATGCCCCCGTGTCCAGCCTTCTGTTACTTTACTTCATTTTCTGTTACTGGCGATCTGAACACGGAGCCGTGCCCGGACACCACGTAAAATTTTGCCTTTTCACATATTTTTACACATTCAATCAACCTAAAAACTTATTTTTGGGACACATTGAGGACAATTTGTAATTTAAGTGTGGGGGGGGAGGATGCTAAAACCTTGAATTTTGCAAGTCCTAATTACAAGCCTTACACAAAACTCTATTGGAACCGCTAAACACCCCATTTTTTTTCAAAAATCTTTCATTTTTCTTACTTTTCTAGGTTTAATTTGGGAATTTCAAGTTCTAAAAAGGTGCTATTTTTACAAATTTACAACCGATAGCGTCGTGATAAAAAGAACCAACATAAGAAAATTACGAAACGGCATGACAAACTAGTTAAAATTTGATTATATATATACTTGATCACATAAAAACCCATTCCCACAAAAAGTGAGTTTTGAGCCTTTATTGAGCATACAAATACACATCTTTAAACTAAATGCTCATTTTTCGTTTCTTGTGTGAATAGCCGTTTGGTTCTTACGACTCTAGAATTTGCCACGACGATACATTCCCGGTCCTTACCAACTTAAACCCGAGTAAGTAAATGATGGAGGCATTAGGACTAACCCCTTTTTATTTCAACACCATTATTTTTTTTTTTTTACCACCTACCCAAAAATCTCCCTAGTTAACCCCTTTGAGCCTAAACATTTTCATTTCTTAACCCAAAACAAACACCCTTTTACCCACCAAAACCCTTTTTCATTTTAAACCCTTTATTTTAGTAACAAAGCTCGGTTTTTGTGTGACTTCCTTATGTTGAAAAAAAAACGTTGATAAAGAAGAAAAGAAAAATGAAGTTAGCAATAAACAAACAAAGCTCATCAAAAGAAGGCTTGTTTGAAGAATGCTTCATTGGAATAAAAAGTCACAAAAACAATATGTTTTGCGAAAACCGACGCTTTTTACGCATTTCGCCCTTTTCTACTAACCACTAACCCAACCACCTACCTTTAACCCAAGCCTAACCCTTCATCCCAAAAGTCCTCTTGATATTTACAAAGGTATATAGTTAAAAAGGAGGAGGATTGATTGCTTGGCAAGCTTATGGTAGAAGTAAGTTCCATTCCGCTCTCGAGTGTTTCACAAAAATACACCTTCGTCCGAGTGTTGAGTGATCCCCCCGTGAGGTATGTGAACCTATATATAAATGGAATTTTAAAAAGGCATGTTATGCCCTAATAAGTAATTTATCTTATGTAATGTTTTAAATAAATCATGACGAATAGGATTGTAAATAAATAAAAATAAAACTTAATAAAGAATCTTGGAAATCCCGACACTCTATGACAAGCCCAAAACCTTCTCTTCTACCCATTCTATTTGGGAGTGTAAAGCCACATTATAAAGAGTTTTGCTTGAGGACAAACAAAGATTCAAGTGTGGGGGTATTTGATGTGTGCAAAATGCAACATATAAATTACATCAAATGAGGCATCAAATGTTGGAAAAAGTGTGTTTTTGTCTTTCTTTTGTATTTTCAGGATTAAATGAGCTCAAATTAACAAAAGAAGCAAAAAGGCAGCTAAATCTAACAAAAATACAAGAAAAGAGATAAACGTGGCATGCCCGACCACTCAACAGCATCTTCCCAAGCAAAAACAAGATAACAGAAGGCTGAACACGCCCCGTGCTCAGTGAGCACGGGGGCGTGCCCAAGTGTCTGCAGAAAAGACAAAGCTGTAGAAGCTTCTATCACCCACCACGGGGGCGTGCCCAGCGGACACGGGGCCGTGGTCAACTCTAAGATTCGTAGAATCTGAGGAAATCTTGATAGTACAGATACGCTTCTGCGCACGGGGTCGTGCCCAGCGGACACGGGGGCGTGATCAACTAATGCAGACAAACTGCAATTAATGAAGAAAGAGAAGTTGGGTGGACACGGGGCTGTGTCCGAGCTTCTGTGCAGGCTATAAATAGGGGTGTTTGGTTCATTTGCAAACCATCCCTTGGCAAACCACCTCTCTCACACTACACCCACCCTCCACCACCATCACAACACCATCATCCACCACCATCATCCATCATAGAGTGTATGTAGTAGTCTCGGGATCCAAGATTGATCGTAAGAGTTCTTGACAATCAAATGCCATGTTTGCCTAAGTCTCTTACATCACTTGGTGAAGACAAGTGTCTAGTGTAATACTTTTTATTTTTAATCTTTTCGCACTTTTTATTTGGTTATGTATTAATGACTTTAATAACTAGTTTCTTATGTTGAATGTGAGTCTTCCTTATCGTTTGTCCGTGGTGTCTTGGCATTATTTTACTGTCTATATAAAATAAAAGATTTTCACCATTCATATCTCCACGGTCTATATGGAGGTATGTTGGCTACCTGGTCGGGGGTTAAGGGAACGGTTTGGTAAGAGTCTTGCCTTGTTCAGTGTATAGATGGGTCAACTTTAGTAGGATCTGGGTCAACTTTAGTAGGATCTCCTTCAATACCCACTGGTATTGGATGGCGGGGTCCGAACTCCTTGATCCCCTCATATGTAAACTACTATTAATACTTTAACCCGGCTATTTAGGACTGTATCCTTGCTGACTCAAACTACTTAGCCGAGGGTAACGTCACCTCCAGAAGAGGGGCCTACCATAATATGCATTAATAACTTAATTAATTATCTTTCAATAATCCAACCCTTTAGGATTGTATCCTTGCTGACTCAAACTACTGGGTTGAATGTAACGTCACCTTCAGAAGAGGGGCCTACTACAATAACTAAGATAATCTCTTAAAAAGTGTAAAAGTGCGAAAATAATCAAAGGTTACACTAAACACGAGTCGGATCCAAGTGATTCATCTTGTCTAACTGTTTTTATTTTTATTTTATTTTTCAGCATTTTAGTTAGTTTTATTTTTCTAGTTAAAAAACATTTTTCTAAACTTTTGATTTGATTAGACGTTGAGGAATAACCGGTATTAAAAGCTCTTGTTTCCTTGGACGACCTCGGTATCTTACCAACGCTATACTACGCTCACGATGGGTGCACTTGCCCATATGTGTGTTTAGTGTTAGTAAATATCGTGTTTTATAAATTTAAAACTTGGCTAAAAAGTGTAAAAGTGCTTAAAATATACATTAAAAATTTATCACATTTAACGTACATCAGACTACCCAATAATAAAAAACTAATATATAAATAAAGGAGAGAGAGGGAGAGAGAAGAACTAAAGGGGGGCCACCATCAGCCAATCGCCCAATCAATGGGCTCGTCTCCAACGTCCTGGAGAAGACGCCAAGGACGCGATGCCATGCAAGAGGGCGATGTGGGACGCCTGCGACGAGCCGGGACGGGAGGGGGGGGATCCGGCCCCCATACCGCATGGCCTTAATGGGTGTTATTGTTAGTGAAAAGTGAGGTGTATGATGTGATTTCATTGGCCAAGTAGTGTGATTCATTTACTAATTATACATTCACGCCCGTGGTTCCAACCACATTTCCCCTTTAACGCTCACATCACATAGGAGGGGTGTTATGATTTCTAGGTGGTACCTCCTCTTTTTACGACCATGAACAACACAGTTCCGCCAGTATATAAAAATATGATGATTAAATTTTTTCATAGTTGAATACTTAGAGATTTTATTTTTTAAGTTGTAGCTATTTATACTATTTCATGTTATTTACTTATTACCCCTGTATTAATTTGGTATTATCTTTTAAGCTCTATGTACTACTATCAAATACATAGCCTTTGTCTACCTCATCACCCAATATGTTGACCTACCCACTCGACTGAGTACCTCTAGTATTTTTTTCTTATGAATCCCACATATTTCATACCACAAGAACTTTGTCCAATTCTTCTTTTTCTCTAATTTAAGCGTCTATTGCCATCAATTTTTTACAATCATTTTATTATATTACTTTCTTATGTATAATATAATATAATAAACTTTTAAAATATCGTATAAATTGTTGAATTTGAGTGTCATAAATAAAAAAAGTGGATATTATCTTATTATATAGGTCCATGTGATTTACCTAAAGTACTTATATGATTACAGGCTATTATTTTACTTTCTTATGTAAAATATAGTATACACAATGATAAACTTCTAAAATGTTGTCTAAGACCATGTGTAGTGGTAAATTGTTATAATGCCCCCACCATGGGGCATTATTCGACACGTGTCATCCCAGTCAGCATGGGACATTATAGCATAAAGTGGTGTAGTTGGGCATTATTCCAATAACGCCCATGCAATCATTTCCCAATTATTATTTTTTTAAACTTTAAATACTTCATTAAATTTAAAAAAAATACAATACTAGAAATAAAAAAATTAAAATCCAATTAAATTAAAAAAAACACTAGTTTTCGTTTTTTCTAATTTCATTTCACGTAATTTCTTAAAAAAGAATTCAAAAGTTATCTCCATCTTTAAAACCATATCTAAACTACAGGGACCAAAGTTGTCAAAACCAAACCTTTTAAACCCCATCTTCTTCTTCGTTTATAATCAAACGGCTACAGGGACCAAAGTTGCAGGTTTTCCGGCAACATTTTCCGGCTAACCACACAGTCATTTCCGGCACAATCGTCTCCTTCCGGCACAATTTTCAGGTGTCTCCATCTGATTGGATGGTGAAATGGGTGCACAGCGTTTTAAATAAAACGCCAAACTCATTTTTTTTTTTCAAAAAAAACGCCCCAGTACTAGTTTTATATAAAAACGCCCCAGCGTTTTAATTTCATGTGGTTTAGCTAAATTATGTATATGATTACGGGTCAGCTGCAATGCGCGGGTCTCAGTACTAGTTTTATATAAATTAACAAAGTTTCGAGTACATTACTTAAGCAAGTAACTCTCTTGTCCTTCAGAAAACTTTTGTTCCCCTGTATCAAAATAAAAATAAAATTAATTAATTTTAAAAAGTGTGCAATCTAAAAAAACAAAATGTCTTCATCAAATATTAATTTGATAAACATGAACTAAAGAAGTAAAGGGACTTGCACACCATCAATAATTCACGAAAATACAAAATCACAAGGGACCCAAATAGAAAAAGAAAGAGAATTTGAAACAATAGTGACAAAGTTTAATTTATTTTTTTCATATTTAAAAATCGGCTAGTATGCCAAATATATAATGACTTGATGAGCCCATTACATTCATTAGATCTTTCGTATCTTTGTTGTATATAAAATATAAATTATTGATACTAAATTATTGTATCTTTGTTGTATATAAAATATAATCATTGATACTAAATTATTTTTCTAAACTTAACGTACTTTATGCTTATAGGATGACGTGGAGTGCATGTGGAACAGCGGATCAGTGGCGGATCTAGGATTCACACTAAGCCGTAACGTTTTATAAATAAGTCGTAACGAAATCGAAAAAACATCAAATTTTTCCAAAATTTACACTAAAAACGTCAAATTTTTCCGAGTCAAGGCGTAGCGGATGTTACCCCCAGGTTAAGGCTAGGTCCGCCCCCGCAGCGGATATAACCATTCTTTTTTATTTGTCTTTGCACCTTTAATACGCTTTTTTTAAATCTTCAAATTCTCTATCTTCTCAGTGTTCTTGATCCTCAAATCCAAACATAGACAAATACAAACTCGTTTCTCCCAAAAAAAAAAAACCCAAACTCGAATCAAAACTCATTTACAAACTTCAGGTATATCTGTTAGATATTTTAGTGTAAGGGGTTGTTTGTTTACCTCTTAATGAAGCTCTTAATGGTTCAGACCTCTTACTGATTCAGCACTTAATAGTTCAAACTGTTTGTTTCACGAGCAGATGTCTGAATGGTTCAGACATTTGCTCTGAATGGTTAAGATTTATACAGAGTCTGAATGGTTAAGACATCTAATCTGAATTGATCAGATATTTGCCTCTGAATGGTTAAGCATTATACAGGCTCTTAATGGTTCACACCTCTTACTAGTTCAGCACTTAATGGTTCAGACCTCTTACTGGTTCAGAACTTAGGGGCTGTTTGGCAACATCTGAATGGTTAAGTGCTGAACCAGTAAGAGTTCTGAACCATTAAGTGCTGAACCAGTAAGATGTCTGAACCATTAAGAGCCTGTATAATGCTTAACCGTTCAGAGGCAAGTGTCTGACCAATTCATATTAGAGGTCTTAACCATTCAGACTTTGTATAAATCTTAACCATTCAGAGGCAAATGTCTGAACTATTCAGACATCTGCTCATGAAACAAACAGTCTGAACCATTAAGTGCTGAACCAGTAAGAGGTCTGAACCATTAAGTGCTGAACCAGTAAGAGGTCTGAACCATTAAGAGCTTCATTAAGAGGTAAACAAACAGCCCCTTAAACTAAAATATATATGTGTGTGTGTGTTAATTGTAGGAATTAGGTTCACCTTTTGTAAAATATAATTACAAAATATATAATAACGAGACTCTCGTTATTCGTAGGAAATATCATAGTACAATACCGGTTGCAATAACTTAACAAAAAGAATATAAATATAATTATATATACCAATCTTGATTCAAGCCGCATCTCTGGTGGGTCCTTCACGCGCACTTGATAGCATCCTAGACTCGAGTATTCATCATCTTGAGTCTTGAAAAATACTTCTTGACTGCAACAAAGAGCACACTAAAACGTTGACGATTTTGGTTGAGGCACGTGTTCAACAGTCAACACGCTTCCCTTAAAACAGATTCCGCACCTCTACTAAAGACAACGCGTCTGTCTCCCAGGGTACAACAGCCGAAGCAGTCTGTACTGCCGGAGATGGCTCACGGGCCCAAAGTTACATCCGATGATTGTAGTGTTTGAACTCATGTGGTGGAAAACAAGTAGAGAGTACTCATCTCTCTAGTTGGTCTTCAAGTGTTCATCCTCCTAGTATTCTTCGTGTATCAAGCAATACCATATTCTTGTTGTAACAAAAGAAGCACATAGCCTACTATTTGTACAAGACTAAAGGATTAGTGAAAGGTTTCACTTAATTAGTCACTTAATTAGAGACTTAAAAAATCTAATAAAACTAATTAAATGTCATTAAGAACCTCTAATTAAGAGTTTCTCTTTTATTTGCCACGTGAAGATTCTAATTAATATTTATAATTTCATTAAATTATAAATATATTAAATATCCATTCACCAAATTTCCAACAATCCTCCACATGAATGGAGATCGTTCAAAACACTTAAAATTTCCAATGTAACCTCGACAGTTGAGTTTTGCATACGATAGGTAGGTGTTACCCTTTGAACCTTCGCTCATGAAATACACTTAGCCCACTAGCTCTGAGTAGATCTCGATGTCTTTGAACTCGTCTGCCGTTTGTGTAGACAACAATACACTTCACACAAGACTCTCCCTAGCCGGGTCATCTCCTCATAGTCGTGCCCAATAATGGTCATGGAACACTTTCCTGGTTCTGCGAGAGCTCTAGGAATTGTGCCCCCAATTCCATTCGAAGCGACCCCGCTTCTCTCTAACATAGGTGATTCTCCTTATATCATTAAAAGCATTGTGGTTATCGTGATTTATCCAAATCATTTACCACATATTATGCTTAGACTCACTCTTTGTCACTGAATATCATAGTAATAGACTGGGACGCATTTAAACACCCTTTTATACTTTGGGGGTATGTATAACCATATATACTAGCTTATGCATATCATTTATGCCCCTACAGTGACCACCTTTAGGCATATGAGTTAGTTATCCTATTGAACTTAGATCTTGGGATCTCCAGTCAACTAAGTTACGTGTCCTTCACATACCCTTTTCCATGGGCTTCAGTCTCATTCCACAACTTGATCTCTAATAAACCCTCAGGTTGTTGGATCCATAACACTAACAAATAACTTTACGTATTTGAGATCAATTGTCATGATGTGTTCTTAACTCGTAAGTTAATTTTGCCTATTGTCAACTTCTAAGACTATAACCTTAGTGGCCATCTGAATCTGGTTATAATATATGTCTTTGTAAGATATGCTTGTCATTTAAGGCAAACACATCTCCATTATGCACTGCGACCTTTGTGTCCTCTACATAGTCGTCTGTTTGCAATGTTAGATTGGATTACAATATCCTTATTGCCAAACTTTTATGATACAAATGCAAGACACCCCCACATTTAAGTGTTATATGGTATAATCCAGATGGGGTAATGAAAACCATTTCTACATACCCTTATAGGGTTGTTTCTAAATGGATTCTCCCCCGCATTTCTTGCCATTTGATCAACATTTCCGTAACTTCACTTATGATGACATTTATACACATATGATTGAACAAGATCAACCTCATTGTGTGAATTCAACTCATATTGCATTCCGAGTTGACCAAAGTAACACATGCCATTGTCATAAGTTTGTTTCCAATTTACAATAATTCTAATTTAACATCTAGAATAAGCTTAGACAATGAGTTCTCCTCATTAGCTTTTCAAACAAACTCTTAAAAAGTTACATGTCTTTTCCTTTTAATGAATGAAAATTTTCCCTCAACTTTGTCTATACACAAATCCTTTTTGTGTTCATACACATTTGAATGTTTAGAGTTAATTAGTCTCCGTCAAGACCCATAATTAACCAAGTACTAGTCTAGCATGCTTTAGACTACAATACTTTAGCATGTGAACAAAACATGCATCATTCTGATTCTTCACAGCCCTAAGGATATCATAATATCACTTTGCAACATTCATCCCTTGTTAAGACAAAATAATGAGAGTTATTCATAATCCTAAAACATCAATATTTAGGAAGGTCTCACAAATTATTGTATATAGCACATAGCTAAATCTCATCATTCATTTAAGGAACATAACTTGATTACCTTTTATCTCCAACAATCTACCATTGACTCATAAGTACTTAAACATAAGTCTTAATCCAAGTCACTTGGTGAACACATTCATCACCAACAAGATGAATGTTTCTTGTCTACAATCACTATTATGTGTGAGATAGAGTCAACTAGATCGACACTCAACAACATGGCATTCATAATTTTGCCATAAGTGATTTGATCACATCTATTGTTATTCATTAGGAGATATGTATATTTAGGATGCTCTCCCAAATGAAGGTAAAATCTCCATATAGATCTAACAATAATCAAGTGGTAGACGCATCTACTTATAGATCTCGCAAGATTTATTAAAGGTATACACTAACATATAGTACTTTTACTTTCATATGTTAGAATTCACACTTGTGAATTTTTCAAAGACTTCTAATGAAGTATGCGACATGAATGTCGTTAGTGTATTTCATCTCAATACATTCACTACGTTCTTTCATTACTCATTCATGATGTGGTTATACATTTGATATTTCGTCTTTGACTTTTAGTCAATGTAACAACTCTCAAGTTGTTTATGTCCAAGTATTTTCATGTACTATCCGTTTAAAACCATATTCTTTTAAACAATGTATAACCGACGTTATAATTATTTTCCACAAAAATAATTTATACGTCACAACCATTAGTGATTTATTTCTTTGTAAAAAATTGCATGTGTTATCCGAAGATATTGAACACAAAACAATAAAATACATTGGAAACTAAATCATAAGTGCCAATCACTTTTGAAATTTAAACGGAAGCATAGACAATATGTAAACATCAAATAGCAAAGTGCTTTTATCTTCAACACTTTATAATGTAACCGAAATCTTCTCAACAATATCGTCCCATGGCATGTCTTGAGGTACTCCCTCAATAAGACTCAATGCACAAGTTTCCCATTTCATCTTGAAACTTTAAACTTGGACAATTATGCTCAAAACAACACCAAGTTGTTACAAATACTACATTTAAGTAGTAAACTTGAACAATTAAATTTGTTTACAACAACACCAAGTTGTTTTTCACCTAATAACATCCACCAGACTGTTACTATGTTCACCATATGCTACTTCTAGTAAGAGTAGCGAACCATTTGAATTATCAATTTTATGCAAAACTTTGTTTTAAAAATAATTCAAAACAGTTTCTTAGTTTTGCAATATACAATATTAATAATATCAATTAGGGTTATGAAAACATAGATCAAACCCAAAATATCAAATGGTTTTATATTGTTTAGTCTTACTACACATGTACTAAACATTTTCTAACACGCATGTTAGAAAAAAAAATGTTATAGCAAGCACATTATAGAATCGAACGTTTACGTAAAACGTTTTCCAAAGATATAGTTTATAAAATAAACCATTTCTCATCATTTTTAATGCACTTATATGCAATTACATGTTTACATAAAACATTTCTGTTCATTTTGAGCAATCTCTAACCACGTATTCGTTATACACATTTTCTAACACACGTGTCAGCAAATTTAAGTCATTTTATATAAAACATGACAAATCACAAATTAAAGTTGGTGATAAAATCACACACAACCACACCATCACTTTATGGTGATTTAATTATTGTATTCTTACTCTTGTATTTTTTTTTCAATCTCATCAAGTTAGGCACCTAGCCTACTTTTAATACAAGAGACATAGGGTGGAGATAAGTCTCACTTAATTAAATATTTTATTAGAGACATAAACTCTGATAAAAACTAATAAATTGTAACATCCCGAAAATATGAAACTTTATATTAGGATTATAAAGTATAAATAAACAAGAATTTACTAACTAGGAATTTTAACCTAGTTAGCTAATAGTCTAGAAATAACTTATAATAGGGTTAAAAATAGCCAAACTATATGTTAAACAAAAGTGGAGGGGCCAATGAAGATAAAAGTGAAACTTATGTTACAACTTTTAATAAAAAACAAAAAAACCAAACACCCCATTTGGGGGTCTGGTCGATCAAGAACAAGCAGGGGGCGACACCCCCACTCTCAAACTCTAACATCCACAAAATCAATCAATTGAAGTCTAAATTCTATCCCAAATCAAAATCCAAACATAGATTACTAATCCTCATCACAAGGGGATTACAAGGTATGTAAAATTTTGAGAAATCTCTCAACTTGAAATTCTCATGAATTTGGAGAATCTGAAATTAGATGTTGCATGTGTGTTATTTGGATTGAATAGGAATGATGTAGTATCTAGGAGAAAAACCTAGACAAAAACATGTGAAAATATGCCTAAATTCTGGAAATTTCATGAATACATTGAAGGTCATTCATGGGTTTTGTGTGAAGTTGATGAACACTAGGGTTTTGAGCAATTTCCTAGGGTAATGTGGTCCTTAGGAAAAGATTTCTGAAATCTGAATGTTAAACCTTATAAATGAAAGCTTGATTGATAAAATTTGGGCTAAATGATAAGTTAGGGATTGGTTATGTAATCATGTAAAATCTGCCCTTGAAATGTTTGTTGAAATGCCTCAAAGAAGGCTTGAAACTGAAATGTTTAAGTTAAAAACGCATAATTATGATGTATGGCAAAATGTGCGTTATATATGTGAATCAAAGAGTTCTAAACATGAAGTGATTGAACTCTATAGGAAAGGAAGCCGGGGCATCAAGCGGGCAGACCGGTGTGGACGCACGTTTGAAGGGCTTGCTTTAAAGGTATGTAACTTGACCCGTTACATTCGATGAATTGTTGTTAAACTATGCGTTGTTGATAAGAAAATTGTGTTTGTTGTAGCGATCATGTACATTACTTAAAATTCGTAGGTTAAGAATTGGTTTGTAGTCGTTTGGTAGTCATCAAAATGGAGGATTTTCCGTAGATGGACCAAACGGGTTGAATAATGATACTTTGTAGTATTAATATTGTAAGTAGAAATAGGTGGCGGAAATGGTCACAAGAGCACAAAGCCATAGGTTTGGTAATGAAGTGCCAGTGATAATAAGCCCCGGAAGTTGGGTAATAAGCGCCTTAGGTTTACTAGTTAAATGGTAGTAAAATGGCTAAGTTAGAATGGGTCGAATAATTGCATTTGGACATATAGTCTTTCGGTCCGTAAACAAATTTTTCGGTATGAAATTGTAATAGGCATGTCGGTAATGAATTTACAGACGCATAGGAAAAAGAATCACCTAAAACGGACTTACGAGTCAAAAGTTATGGTCGTTTTAAGTTGGAACTTGATTAAACTTTGAGCTGGGAATCTGCAGCATCAAACAAATAAACAATCTGTGAAAAACAGGGCCTGGCGTGACGCAAGGGGCCTTGGCGTCACGCGGCGCCCCCTTGATCCGAGAAAATTTTATTTCTTGATTGTTTGACTCTTGGAACTTGTTTGTATCCATTTTAATCTTATCAAAACTAACTTTTGATGTGGTTTTGATCTTAGGTGATGTTGGAAACTAACCGGAAGATGATCGAGCAAGTTTTTGAAGAACCGAACACTATTTACAAGCTTCCGCAATGTTTTAATCTTCAATAGACTTTGTTTATGGGTTGTAAACAATTTGTTAAAAACTTTTGAATGTTCCAACTTAATCGTTAGTTGACTAAGGTTTATGCTACTTATGAACTTGACTTATGAAACTTATGTTAATTTGGTATCTTTTGTATAAAAATGGCAAAAATTATTATTAAATTCAAGTAAAATTAGACGGGTGTTACAAGTTGGTAATCAGAGCTTAAGGTTGTCAACGAAGTGTTCGGTTCAAGCTTGATCGATCGTCCGGTAAGAATTAACTTGTTATGTTAATAAATTATGTCTTATGTAAGAATGAGAAAGGAATTGATGTGCATGGGAAGAGCGTGTTAACACACTCAAACCCGGAAAATGCATTAAATATGAACGGTTAAAGCAAGTTAAGAACTTGGCTAAACCGAAACAAATGAAGCAATGTTATGAATGAAATGTTTAACGTTTAAATGTAAACATTTCAGTTTCAAGATGTCTGATGGAAATGATGATAATCCGGTGCAAACAAGTACCGAACAAATGAAAGAGATAATTGCCGAAGAAGTAGGGAAGGCAATTGAAGGTAGTCTATCCGGGTTCATAGACAAGATTCAAAGTACGGTGTTGTCGCTTGTAGAAGAGCGAGTCAAAAGGTTGGAAGATAATGTCAACCTTATAAAAGAAAAGTCGGGAGAACGCAAGGGGTGTTCGTACAAGGAATTCATGGCATGTAAACCGCCAATCTATAACGGGGAGGTTGACCCGATAATTTGCCAAAGATGGATAAGTGATGTCGAAGGAGTGTTTGAACGAACTCACTGTAACGTAGGTGGCTTTGTTGCTTACGGAACAGGTCAATTGAGAAACCAAGCCAAGGATTGGTAGGACAATAAAAAGAAGGAAATGGGAGCCGAAGCGGCGAGGGTTATGACTTGGGACGAGTTTAAGGTACCATTCCTTAAACACCATAGTCCCAAAGCGGTTATTAACATGATTAAGGAAGAATTCATCCAGCTAAGACAAAAGGGTGAAACAATTGATAAGATCACGGGCATCTTCATGGATAAGCTGAGATTTTGTGACGAGTTAGTCACCACTGAAGAACAGAAGATATACTACTATTACAACATGCTGAGTGCTGAATACCGGGAGTTTATGACTCCCTCAAAATATGAAACTCTCACAGAAATCATCAACACCACCCGGGAGCGGGAAATTGAGTTAAAGAAACAAGTTAAAAGGGGCGAGCGGAGGGCACAAGATGTGAATCCAAGCCCTACAAAGAAAGCTAGAACTGCTGAATCGGGAAAGAAAGTGGAGGCTAAAGGCGGGTCGCCGAGTTGCAAGGTATGTGGAAAGGGGCACAAAGGTGAGTGCCGCTTCAAAGACAAGTCGTGTCCGGTATGTGGGAAGACGGGGCACACTGCATCGCTATGTCCCGGAAAAGTTTCTGTTTGTTACAAATGCTACCAACCCGGTCACAAAAAGTCTGAATGCCCCAAGTTGGTTGGAAAGAGAGACACAAAAGAGTCTCCAGCAGAAGCCCCAAAAGCGAAGGCTAGGTCCTTCCAACTTACTGCGGCTGAAGCAAAAACAGAACCCGATGTGGTCTCAGGTATATTCACAATTAACTCAATTCCAGCACGTGTATTGTTTGATACGGGTGCGAATAAATCCTTCATTTCGCATGGATTTATTCGACATCCTTCATTTGTATTGACGAAATTATCTGTGCCCTTAGAAGTTGAAATAGGGGACAACAAAAGTTTTATAGCTTGCGATGTTTGTCGAGGCTGCAAATTAAGCATCGACGATGAGGAATACTTGATAGACCTAATCCCAATGTCAATGGGGGAATTTCAAGTAGTCGTTAGGATGGATTGGCTATCTCAGCAACGTGCAAAGGTCGTGTGTTTTCGTAAAGAGATAAAACTAACATCTCCGAGCGGAAGCACGTCACTATCTATGGCGAAAAAGGAGGTAACCCCATAGTATGCTCAATGTTGAAAGCCCACAAGCTTATGAAGCGAGGATGCAAGGTGTAACACCTCGAAAATTCACGTCCTATAATGTGTAGACACGTGTCAAATGTTTAAACGTGTGAAAGAAATATTATAGAAGGACTAAAGTTGACAATCATGGAAAGTATGTGGATATACGTATTCTAAATGTCAACAGTGAATAAATATAATATACATTAACCCTACTTGGTGCTCACACCTTCAAACGAATAAATCATGGATCATACGAAGCTAAAAGTGAGAGATTACAAACTACAGGGGCTAAATGTGTCAACATGTATAAGTTATACCTCTGAGTGACCTTTTGACAAACCCGAAGCTTTATAACGGTTAATTATGCTCACTAGAATGCACGATTAAAATTTCATAAAGTTTCGTTATCGTATGAGAAAGTTATGATCAAATTTGTGTACGAGGGGTTAAAGCGTAAACGTTGAATGTTAGGACTTTTCGGGTGACAACGAAGTTAACCGGGGACCTAACAAAGTGGGTATATGTTTTAAAGCCCTTATGGATCAACATTGAGGGTTTAAAATGCAAGAATCAAGTGTCTAACCGGACTTTGAAGGGCCAAGGATCAAATAGCAAAATCAAAAAAAATAAAGATTCTGCTGCAGAGGCCTCGCGCCACGCGAGGGGGCCCTCGCGCCACGCGAGGGTCCCCCAGCTACGAATTTTTTTTGTTGTTGCCTGCCCTTGCTCTTAGACGCGACTTTAACCGATTTTCCTCATTCTTCTTGGCCCCTAGGCACCCCCTAAACACTTAGGGACATGTGTTGAAGTATTGTGGGCACTAGTAGACACAAGTGTCAAGGATTTGTGGTAGATTAAACACTATATAAAGGCATGTTATGCAACCATTGTTCTTCACACCTTCAAGTGCATAACTGATCAATTCTGGAGCTCCCAAGCAGGTCCAACTGATCATAAGTCGTGCATAGGACTCTTGTAAGTCTACTAGTCCTTCTTTATTAGAGTTTAGCTTGTTTAATTAGCTAAAAGTCAAACCGTCGTAATTACGGTTTGACTTCGAGATTAGTCAGTAATGGCTCAGTCATATCTCGAATTAAAAGTAGTTATGAGTTGGTATTTATGTGGGTAATAAAACCTCAAAAGGGTTTCCCCTGATCACCACTCTAACCAGGTCAAAAGTCGGGTCAAACTTTTAATTAAAAAGTCAACAGGATGCTTAAAATGTCATTTATGCATAATTAGCTATCTAGAACATATACAACCTGTTTGATCATTTTTATAACTTAGTAATTAGTGTAAGAACATGTCTAAACATGTTCAACCCGACTATTTCCTATTTAGACCCGTTTCGGAACCGAAAGTCACATAGTTTGACTTTCACTTTAACTTTCAGTTCTGACCCGTTTAGGCATGTTTTAGAAATGCCTCAGAGCTTAAATTGGATTAGGTTACATGTTAGAACAACCCTCTGTGATTATACACCTTGGTTCATTAGTTATCCAATTAATATGCACGTTTCCGTTAATTGCTCATATGTTGACCATTATGCCTTTATTACCTTAAAACGCGATTTATGAAAATGTAAAAGTGTAGAAACCTTAGTTACTAATATATAAACTTGTATGCAAAGTTTGACATCAGTTTGACTTATAGATTAAGAGTTATGCTCAATATCGCAAAATTAAAGCTTTATGTTAATAAAACGGCGTAATTAGCGTATAGCCTAGTTAAGCCTACTTTTTGGTATCAAACTTAATACCCACTGATATAATATATTATTTTGGGATTTTTAAAGATTTTTAATTAATTTTAGGCTAAGCATAACTAGTAGTCGTAGGCTTAATCCGGTAATTGTCGGTTTTGCCCTTACGGGCCATAAAATGAGTTCTAGTTATCTAAACGACTCCAAACCTTTTGCTACTGATCACATATGATAAATAAATTATTTTAAGCCTTCTGGAAATATAAAAATATCAGATTTAAGTATCAAACCCGGAAATGGCCTTTAATCGCCTTATTTAGCGTTTTTAACGCATTATATGTTTTAAAATCATATTGAACATACCCGGGTTGACACCTACTGATACATGAGGCAAATTATGATATTTTAACAGTAAGCAAAGGTTGATAAACTCAGACCTCAGTTTTGAGCTTTTCGGCTTATGTGAAAATACCAAAATGCCCCTTCGGTGCATAGTGTGGTTATAAATGATATATTTCACATATATACTTTACCCTACTGTTATAACTCATCAAATTGAGTATGTTTTCTGTTTACATCAGACCTGTAACTCAGTTAAACATTTAAACTCTTTTACAACCTTTAAAATGACCAAACTACCCCTACGGGGCATAGTTTGTGTTTAAATTAGTTCGGGGCATAATGAAAGACATCCTACTGATGTCACAACATATTTGAAGCATATTAACTTAGGAAACCTGTATATGGATCTTTCAGAAACCCGTTACGCTTATTACGCGTTCGGTTCGGTTTATGTAGCAAGTTTACATAAAATAGCCGAAACGGGTCAAACCTTATTGGTTTTATCTCAAAATCCAGAATGTGCATGAAGGGCCCATATTAAACAAGTCTCTGAACTTGTCGGGTCTAAATCACATTCTATCCGGTCCTCGCTTAATCGTGCGTACGAACCGTATCTTTGAAACTAGCCGGTCTAAGCTTAAGCTTAATTAAAGACCCGTTAGGATTCTAATAGGTTATTAAAAACCTTCGTTCCAGATTAGGAGCCCAGTAAAAGCTATCTGTACTTGCTGATTTGATATACGGCTGGGATTGAATTTATATTTAGCTCAGGTAAATACTTTTAACTTATTTTCCCTATACGGGCTTGGGTTACGGTATATAGCATACCGCTTGATCGAGCATCAAATCTCCACGCTTAGTGGGTAGTTGAATAATTTGATCGGCTCGTTTAAACAGTCTTGTTTACTTTACAGCCTTTGGGGGGTTAATGACCATGTCCCGGATATCCTTGGCATCATCTTACGAGATTGGCGACGACCTGAGCACGGGGTGTAGGCGTACATCTGTCGTGTATAACTCAATTATGTGGTGTGTCTATTGATCTTTAACCCGGACTAGATCCGGGCTACTGAACGCATAAGTAACGTGTAATTCGTTCACAAGATTATAATATTAAATAATTCTCCCAAGTTAAAAAGATTAATTTTGCCTCTGTGCATTTTAATCAAATTATAAAAGATATTTTGTGCCACGTGCATCCAAATCAATTTTCTTAAAACCATTTTCAAAATGAGTTAGTTGAATGTATTTACCAGTGTAAACTGACGTATTTTCCAAAAAGGCTAAATGCAGGTACTATACGAAATTGGCTGGATATTTCTCCTTAGCATCAGGAGAAGTCTCGCAAGCTTAAGATGCCTAAAAGTCTGTTGAACTATTGTTTCCATTTTATGTTCGATCCTTCTGTGGATAAACTCCCGAATATTGTGACAGTTGATATTACAATAATAAATTTGGTTGTATTATATTTTCAATTGCTTCCGCTGTGCTTAATAATATTGTGTTGTTTGACCATTATGTTGCCAACCATGACGTCACGACACTCCCCACCGGGCCCACCGGTGACACGTGGAAATCGGGGTGTGACAGGTTGGTATCAGAGCCAACACTGAGTGAATTAAACACTAGCCTTTTGTGTTTAATCTCAGTTACATAATTGCACAATCTAAACTTCTGAGTCTAGACTTAACATAGGAATAATCTTAATCCTAATATATGAAAATTTTTGCTTCCAATTTTTATTATTATTGGATACGTCGCCAAGCGAGGAAGCTGAACTAGGAATTCTCCACACCCGGAGCCTTGAAATGCTGAGCTTCGTACAGCGACCAAGATGAAACGAGCACCCAAGGAGAAAGCATTCAGAGATAGAATGAAGAAGAAACTCCTTTTGTTGAAGATCGTTTCCTTAATAGTCCTTATAAGGACATAATTATCTTTCAGTCCCTCCGAGGACACATTATTCCTTTTAAGTCCCGCTAAGGGCAACTTTATACTTTTATTTTTTATATAGTGGAATGATTAAGTTTAAACTTTCATTCTAAACAAGAATTTTTAAATAAATGTAAAATAACATTACTTTTATAAGATCTACCATTATAATAAAATGGCAAAGTCTAAAAAGGACGAGACCTAGCCACGTGTCATTTTAAGACTGGGCCAAGATGGTAGTTCCATAATTAGATTTAGATCCATATGAACACCTCAATTTAAAATTGTTCTGCGTTAATTATAAATTAAGAATCTTAAGTGTGAAACCTAGCCTTCGGGTCAATTATAAGACCGGGCCAAGATGGTAAGACCTGTTTAAAAGATTCAAATCCCTGTTAACATCTTAAAACATGTTAACACTCCTGGAAGATGTGATTCATTAAAATCCCACACTTCATGTTATAAGGGATTCTTCAAAAGATTCCAAAACCCAGTTTAATGATCTCTGAATCCTGGGTTTACATCATTAATTAAGATGATCAAATTTTAACCATACGTGGTAACATAATGCCTACGGGCCCTGCTCATTTCCATATGAGCCAAAAGGCAGTGGTAGCAATGACTCCCTGTCAGATAAAGGTAATGAACTAGGTTCAAACCTCAAATGCTTTGATTCTCTGAAATCCTAGCATATAATTTATAATTGTCCTTGTGACTAGGCCTATTGTGCCAATATACTTTCATGCTTTGATTCTCTGAAATCATAGCTCAAAAAAAATTATAATTGTCCTTGTGACTAGGCCTATTGTGCCAATATACTTTCATGCTTTGATTCTCTGAAATCATAGCTTAAAATTTATAAATGTCCATGTGACCAGGCCATTGGGTGCCACCAATAAAACTATTAATGTTTTATAATTAGGATAAATTATAATAGAAATCCTAAATAAATATATGATTAATAAATTAACCAAATATGGTCTCTGTTTACCATGGTTAATGAATTTCCCTAAGGGGAAATTCAGTAATAAACTTCCCTTATAAGGGAAGTGCCTACGGGCTATAATTAATGTCCTCTGAGACTGAAGACAGTGGCAGCCTACAGCTCCCTGTCAGGAAAAGGTAATGAACTTTGATTCAAACCTTAATGCCACGATTCTCTGAAATCATGGCTTATAAATTCAACTTGTCTACACGACTAGGCCATTTGTGCTATTATTATTAACTTATGAATTAGGATTTATGATAAAAATCCTGAATAAAATAAATTTCCTTCCTTCCCTGTCAGTATGCATTTTAAAAGGGAATCTTAAAGTTGAAACCTAGCCTACGCGGCCAAGATGGTGAAACCTACTCAAGGGATTCAGATCCTTGTCAACACCTAAGAACGTGTTAGTACCCTTGACAAATGTGATTCGAGAAAATCACAACAGTCATCCTTATATTGGATTCTTCCAATTCCCTCATCTAGTCTGGTAATTTAGGAATCATGGCTTGTATCACCCTATAAGATGATCATATTACAAACATCCGTAAGTGATGAAGTACCTACGGGCTAAGCTTGTTGTCCGATAAGACAACGACAGTGATGGTCTTTTGACCTCCTATCTAAAAATGTTGGACTATGTCCAAACATAATAGTCTATATGATCAATGCGATCATGACTAATATCATCTAATACGATGATAATATTATTTTAACATCCTTTAGTGATGTTTTGCCTACGGGCTATAATATATTGTCCATTTGAGACATTGACATTGTTATCTTTATGATTCCTTGTCTGCGGTGGTGAGCTATGCTCAAGCCAAATAGTCAATATGATTAATACAATCATGACTTATATCATCTAATAGGATGAGCCTATTATAAACATCCATTAGTGATGTTTCGCCTATGGGCCATATTATATTGCCCATGTATGACAAAGACATTGTGATCTTTACGATTCCCTGTCCCAGGTAGTGAGCTATGCTCAAGCCTAATAGTCTATATGATCAATGCAATCATGACAAAGATCGTCAATATGACGATTAAAGATTTTAACACCCTTAATGATGTTTTGCCTAAGGGCTATATTATCTTGTCCAATTGAGACAGGGCAATTGTAATCTTTTGTGATTCTTTGCCCAAGGGGGTGAGCTATACTCCAATCCCATAGTCTATACTATCATGGCGATCTTGACTGGTATCATCAGTATGATGATCATAATAATTGCATCCCCCGTGATAAAATGCCTACGGGATATACCTTATTCTACTGTCGGTAAGACAAAGATAGTAGTGATCTTTATGATCCCCTGTTTAGAATGGTGTGATTATACCCAAACCAAATAGTCAATATGATCAATGTGATCATGACTAATATCATTAGATACGATGGTTATGTATAAACATCCATTAGTGATGTTGATTGGCTTCTTTCTGCCAAATAAATCGTTTCCTAAGACGATGACGGTTGTGGTCTATGACTCCCTGTCTGAAAGTGAAGAACCACGTTCAAACCTGGAAGCCCTAATCTAATAAGATTACGGCTAATAAATTAAGGTCCTTGAAAATAGACCATCGAGTTATGTTTTAAAGTCATTCCTGACAAGCCTATGTGTTATACTTGGTCATTCGTGACAAGCTAACATATTAAATGTTAACATTCCTGGTGACATGCCTTTGTACCAGATTTGAAGAATGTCCTTATAACAAGGCCGTTTGTGCCATATCTAAATGTCCTTTGTGACAAGGCCTTCGTGCCGTATAATCATTTATGTCCTTCATGACTGGGCTTTATGCCATATCTTTCTACGTCCATCGAGACAGGCTTCTATGCCATATGTGTATACATCTAATAAAGGTCTTGTAAGGCAAGCCTTTTGAGCTATTTATAATCGTCCTTGTGACAAAGACAGTTGTGACATTATGGTCCCCTGTCAAGCAGGTATTGGACTCGCTCCAAACCTTAAATTCCACTGTTAGTCCTTTTGTGACCTAAGCTAAATGTAATAGATAGACATTCAAAAAGCATTCATTAAGAATGTTCCGAATAGAATAGCCCATACGGTTTATGAATGTCGTGGCTAATCTAAGTCAGGTCATCAGGATGATGACTAATAATTGTCAATCTTGGTGATTAGTACCAAGTTTCGAGTATGGAAAACTCGGAGGAGGTAGACGACAGTCGCAATACTATTAATGCGACAAAAGTTAATAAAACTACAAACGTAAACCTCAATAATAGTGGAGTTAATCTCCAGACTGTGGTTGAGGCAACAGTTGAAAAGGTCATGAGGCCATACAAAGAGCTGAATACTTCTCGCTCTAAATCTCATTCAAAAACCATGATTAAATTGCTCATGAGGAGAGCTATGTTCACACTTCAAAATATGAAGGATGGACCAAAGAATGAGGATAACTCCCAGAAATCTGAGAAAGAGAGTGAGTACAGGCTTAATAAAAAGCAACGAAAGTTCAGTAAAAAGCCTGTATACCTCTGAGACTGCTTCAGCATTATTAGATGGATGTTTTATATCCATTAGGAATCATTTTTCCGATGTCCTAGTTCCGTTATATATAAGGACTCAATAAAGTGATAAAAATCGATTGGTTGCCTTAAAAATCAAGCCCATATTATGGGTGATAAGGAGCAATTAATTATCAAGACTCCTTATGAGACAACCCTCGTAATTACACATATCCGTACGATTAATAAATATTAAACAAAAAAAATGGTGGAATTGGCCGTCCCCGGAATCGAACCTGGGTCTAGGCCGCACCCTTTCGCGCGCCTAGCCAACTGAGCTAGGTGCCTAGTTTGTGAAACTTCCATTATTGATTAAATATAAGCACTTGTACAATAAACTTCCTTATCATTTATCAATAATAATTTCTGCTAAGTGTCCTGTTCTTAATACAGGCAATAATAAATCTTCATGAACCATAAACTTAGCAAATTTTTATTATCATCCACAAGGTATAAATACCAAGGAAACCATAGTAACCGATTCTTCTAGATCGGCAAGAAATCCTTCCGAAAATCAAAGTATTTTTCTTTGCATAGAGTACGACAACATATGTTATTTTAATTATTTCTCTCATTGTTTTTCTATCGCCTGCGAATGCCAAACTATGTTTGAAAAAAAAAGTGCCATATGAGGATTGGCGTATCCTAGTGTGTCCCATAGATTATTTCCATGTCTGATCAGCATGGAGGTTTAATACATGGAACCCCTAAGATATCCCAATGATCATATTGTACTAAAGTCGACTAGTAGTATTCAAAGAAGATAACCAAAATGGAATTTTTCCAAGTAAATGTTCCCGAATAAGGAATTCGTGGACTTATAACATAAAGGTGTCACTTATTTGACACAAGCAATGATGGATGAACTGGAGCCTGAGATATGGAAAATCTCTGTAGCCTCCTTGTATCTTAATTATCTTCTCAAAAGTTTTCCCTGCTTACCTCCTGGAAGACAGGTAGAACTAAGATTAACATCCCGCTGTGGGCTGGAGTATTGTGAAAACTCCATATTGGTTACGGAAAAATCGAAACCTTGACCTAGTAGGTTTTAAAACATAGGCACATAAAGCCTGACTCAATCTTCTGAGGGTTTGATATTTTTAAATAAGAAAGACGGTTCATATTGCTTACGTATTAAATGCCGCAACCCTAATTAGGCAACGATTTAGAATTTGCCATCAGCTACCCAGGATCTAAGGGCAAATTATTGGTGGATAGGCTTGAACAAGTCTGTAGCCCCCCATGTAGCTAAATGCTTGACATGTGCGCAAGTCAAAGCCGAGCATCAAAAGCTGTCTGGCTTGCTACAACAGCCTGAGCTTCCTACGTGGAAGTGTGAAATGGTAACCATGGATTTTATCACCAAGTTACCTAAGACGAGGAAAGGCAATGATACAATATGGGTTATAGTTGACAGACTAACTAAGTTAGCTCATTTCTTACCCATCAAGGAGACTTATAGCTCCGACATGTTAGCCCAGTTATACGTGAATAAGATTGTAGCCCTACATGGCATACCTGTAGCTATTATCTCTGATAGAGATACTAGGTACACGTCACATTTTGGAAGAGTTTCCAACAATCTTTGGACACACGTTTGAACTTTAGTACGGCTTATCATCCTCAGACTGACGGTCAGAGTGAGCGTACTATTCAAACGTTGGAAGACATGCTGCGTGCATGTGCAATCAATTTGGGTGGTAGTTGGGATAAGAACCTACCATTAATCAAATTCTCCTACAACAATAGCTACCACACCAGCATCAAGGCTGCGCCTTTTGAGGCATTATACGGTAGAAAGTGTAGATCGCCTATTTGTTGGGCGGAAGTTGGAGATGTCCAGTTATCAGGACCAGAGATCGTGTTCGAAACGACGGACAAGATTGTCCAGATTCGTGACCGTCTCAAAGCTGCCCAGGATAGGCAGAAGAGTTACGCTGATCCTAAGCGTAAGGATTTTCACTTCGAAGTAGGTGACAAAGTCCTACTTAAAGTGTCACCCTGGAAAGGAGTGATGCGGTTTGGTAAGAAAGGCAAGCTAAGCCCGAGATACATAGGACCTTTCAAGGTTATCGAACGTGTCGGGTCAGTTGCCTATAAGTTAAACTTACCAGAAGAGCTCAGTGGAATTCACAATGTGTTCCACATCTGCAATCTGAAGAAGTGCTTCGCTGATGAATCACTGGTTATACCGCATACAGATGTGCATATAGATGAGAGCTTAAAATTTGTGAAAAAATCTTTGTCGATTGAAGATCGACAGGTAAAGAAGCTTCGAAGGGAGCATGTACCTATTGTAAAGGTCAAATGGGATGCCCGAAGAGGTCCCGAATACACGTGGGAAGTTGAATCCACGATGAAAGAAAAGTACCCTTACTTATTTCAGTAAATCTCGGGTCGAGATTTATTTTAAGGGGGTGAGGATGTAACACCTCGAAAATTCATGTCCTATAATGTGTAGACACGTGTCAAATGTTTAAACGTGTGAAAGAAATATTATAGAAGGACTAAAGTTGACAATCATGGAAAGTATGTGGATATACGTATTCTAAATGTCAACAGTGAATAAATATAATATACATTAACCCTACTTGGTGCTCACACCTTCAAACGAATAAATCATGGATCATACGAAGCTAAAAGTGAGAGATTACAAACTACAGGGGCTAAATGTGTCAACATGTTTAAGTTATACCTCTGAGTGACCTTTTGACAAACCCGAAGCTTTATAACGGTTAATTATGCTCACTAGAATGCACGATTAAAATTTCATAAAGTTTCGTTATCGTATGAGAAAGTTATGATCAAATTTGTGTACGAGGGGTAAAAGCGTAAACGTTGAATGTTAGGACTTTTCGGGTGACAACGAAGTTAACCGGGGACCTAACAAAGTGGGTATATGTTTTAAAGCCCTTATGGATCAACATTGAGGGTTTAAAATGCAAGAATCAAGTGTCTAACCGGAGTTTGAAGGGTCAAGGATCAAATAGCAAAATAAAAAAAAATAAAGATTCTGCTGCAGAGGCCTCGCGCCACGCGAGGGGGCCCTCGCGCCACGCGAGGGTCTCCCAGCTACGAATTTTTTTGTTGTTGCCTGCCCTTGCTCTTAGACGCGACTTTAACCGATTTTCCTCATTCTTCTTGGCCCCTAGGCACCCCCTAAACACTTAGGGACATGTGTTGAAGTATTGTGGGCACTAGTAGACACAAGTGTCAAGGATTTATGGTAGATTAAACACTATATAAAGGCATGTTATGCAACCATTGTTCTTCACACCTTCAAGTGCATAACTGATCAATTCTGGAGCTCCCAAGCAGGTCCAACTGATCATAAGTCGTGCATAGGACTCTTGTAAGTCTACTAGTCCTTCTTTATTAGAGTTTAGCTTGTTTAATTAGCTAAAAGTCAAACCGTCGTAATTACGGTTTGACTTCGAGATTAGTCAGTAATGGCTCCGTCATATCTCGAATTAAAAGTTGTTATGAGTTGGTATTTATGTGGGTAATAAAACCTCAAAAGGGTTTCCCCTGATCACCACTCTAACCAGGTCAAAAGTCGGGTCAAACTTTTAATTAAAAAGTCAACAGGATGCTTAAAATGTCATTTATGCATAATTAGCTATCTAGAACATATACAACCTGTTTGATCATTTTTATAACTTAGTAATTAGTGTAAGAACATGTCTAAACATGTTCAACCCGACTATTTCCTATTTAGACCCGTTTCGGAACCGAAAGTCACATAGTTTGACTTTCACTTTGACTTTCAGTTCTGACCCGTTTAGGCATGTTTTAGAAATGCCTCAGAGCTTAAATTGGATTAGGTTACATTTTAGAACAACCCTCTGTGATTATATACCTTGGTTCATTAGTTATCCAATTAATATGCACGTTTCCGTTAATTGCTCATATGTTGACCATTATGCCTTTATTACCTTAAAACGTGATTTATGAAAATGTAAAAGTGTAGAAACCTTAGTTACTGATATATAAACTTGTATGCAAAGTTCGACATCAGTTTGACTTATAGATTAAGAGTTATGCTCAATATCGCAAAATTAAAGCTTTATGTTAATAAAACGGCGTAATTAGCGTATAGCCTAGTTAAGCCTACTTTTTGGTATCAAACTTAATACCCACTGATATAATATATTATTTTGGGATTTTTAAAGATTTTTAATTAATTTTAGCCTGAGCATAACTAGTAGTCGTAGGCTTAATCCGGTAATTGTCGGTTTTGCCCTTACGGGCCATAAAATGAGTTCTACTTATCTAAACGACTCCAAACCTTTTGCTACTGATCACATATAATAAATAAATTATTTTAAGCCTTCTGGAAATATAAAAATATCAGATTTAAGTATCAAACCCGGAAATGGCCTTTAATCGCCTTATTTAGCGTTTTTAACGCATAGTATGTTTTAAAATCATATTGAACATACCCGGGTTGACACCTACTGATACATGAGGAAAATTATGATATTTTAACAGTAAGCAAAGGTTGATAAACTCAGACCTCAGTTTTGAGCTTTTCGGCTTATGTGAAAATACCAAAATGCCCCTTCGGTGCATAGTGTGGTTATAAATGATATATTTCACATATATAATTTACCCTACTGTTATAACTCATCAAATTGAGTATGTTTGCTGTTTACATCAGACCTGTAACTCAGTTAAACATTTAAACTCTTTTACAACCTTTAAAATGACCAAACTACCCCTACGGGGCATAGTTTGTGTTTAAACTAGTTCGAGGCATAATGAAAGACATCCTACTGATGTCACAACATATTTGAAGCATATTAACTTAGGAAACCTGTATATGGCTCTTTCAGATACCCGTTACGCTTATTACGTGTTCGGTTCGGTTTATGTAGCAAGTTTACATAAAATAGCCGAAACGGGTCAAACCTTATTGGTTTTATCTCAAAATCCAGAATGTGCATGAGGGACCCATACTAAACAAGTCTCTGAACTTGTCGGGTCTAAATCACATTCTATCCGGTCCTCGCTTAATCGTGCGTACGAACCGTATCTTTGAAACTAGCCGGTCTAAGCTTAAGCTTAATTAAAGACCCGTTAGGATTCTAATAGGTTATTAAAAACCTTCGTTCCAGATTAGGAGCCCAGTAAAAGCTATCTGTACTTGCTGATTTGATATACGGCTGGGATTGAATTTATATTTAGCTCAGGTAAATACTTTTAACTTATTTTCCCTATACGGGCTTGGGTTACGGTATATAGCATACCGCTTGATCGAGCATCAAATCTCCACGCTTAGTGGGTAGTTGAATAATTTGATCGGCTCGTTTAAACAGTCTTGTTTACTTTACAGCCTTTGGGGGGTTAATGACCATGTCCCGGATATCCTTGGCATCATCTTACGAGATTGGCCACGACCTAAGCACGGGGTGTAGGCGTACATCTGTCGTGTATAACTCAATTATGTGGTGTGTCTATTGATCTTTAACCCGGACTAGATCCGGGCTACTGAACGCATAAGTAACGTGTAATTCATTCACAAGATTATAATATTAAATAATTCTCCCAAGTTAAAAAGATTAATTTTGCCTCTGTGCATTTTAATCAAATTATAAAAGATATTTTGTGCCACGTGCATCCAAATCAATTTTCTTAAAACCATTTTCAAAATGAGTCAGTTGAATGTATTTACCAGTGTAAACTGACGTATTTTCCAAAAAGGCTAAATGCAGGTACTATACGAAATTGGCTGGATATTTCTCCTTAGCATCAGGAGAAGTCTCGCAAGCGTAAGATGCCTAAAAGTCTGTTGAACTATTGTTTCCATTTTATGTTCGATCCTTCTGTGGATAAACTCCCGAATATTGTGACAGTTGATATTACAATAATAAATTCGGTTGTATTATATTTTAATTGCTTCCGCTGTGCTTAATAATATTGTGTTGTTTGACCATTATGTTGCCAACCATGACGTCACGACACTCCCCACCGGGCCCACCGGTGACACGTGGAAATCGGGGTGTGACACAAGGCATTCATGATATACGCAAATGAGCCCGAGAAAGAATCACGGAAGATTGAAGATGTACCGGTAGTACGAGACTATGAAGATGTGTTTCCGGAGGATTTACCGGGTATACCGCCTGAACGAGAAGTAGAGTTCGGGATCGAATTGATTCCGGGCGCAAAACCCGTAGCTAAAGCACCGTACCGACTCGCGCCATCGGAATTACAAGAGTTGATGTCCCAAATTCAAGACCTGCTTGACAAGGGATTTATAAGGCCGAGCGTGTCTCCTTGGGGCGCACCGGTACTGTTCGTGAAAAAGAAAGACGGAAGCATGCGGATGTGTATAGATTACCGGGAGTTAAACAAACTCACGGTAAAGAACCGATACCCGCTTCCGAGGATAGATGATTTATTCGACCAATTACAAGGTGGAAACTGATTTTCAAAAATTGACCTTAGATCGGGGTATCACCAATTAAAGGTCAAGGAGGAAGATGTGCCGAAGACGGCTTTCCGTATGCGATATGGACATTACGAATTCCTCGTGATGTCATTTGGGCTAACAAATGCACCCGCGGCTTTCATGGACCTCGTGAATCGGGTTTGCAAGCCAATGCTGGATAAGTCGGTCATCATGTTTATCGATGATATTTTGGTGTATTCGAAAAGCGAAGCTGAACACGCATACCACTTACAAGAAGTGTTAGAGACACTTAGACGAGAAAGGCTGTATGCGAAATTCTCTAAGTGTGCCTTTTGGTTACGAGAGGTACAATTTCTTGGCCACATCATAAGTGCCGACGGAGTATTGGTGGATCCGTCAAAGATCGAGGCCATGTCAAAATGGCATCCCCCGAAGAACCCTTCGAAAATTAGAAGCTTTTTGGGGCTTGCGGGATACTATAGGAGATTCATTCAAGATTTCTCCAAGATTGCGTCACCGCTAACAAAACTAACCCGGAAGAAAGAAAAGTTTATTTGGGGTGTAGAACAAGAAAGAGCGTTTCAAACGCTAAAAGAGAAGTTAACTCAAGCTCCGGTACTGACATTGCCGGACGGAGTCGAAGACATGGTGGTTTATTCGGATGCTTCACTATCGGGGCTCGGATGCGTTTTGATGCAACGGGGCAAAGTTATAGCTTATGCCTCGAGACAATTGAAGATACATGAGAAGAAATATCCCACGCACGATCTTGAGTTGGCTGTGGTGGTATTTGCCTTAAAAATATGGAGGCACTACTTATATGGGGTAAAGTGCACCATATTCACCGATCACAAGAGCTTGAAATACTTCTTCGATCAGAAGGAGTTAAATATGCGACAAAGGCAATGGCTAGAAACGGTGAAAGATTTCGACTATGAAATACACTATCACCCCGAAAGGGCAAACGTGGTGGCGGAAGCCCTAAGCAGAAAGACAGATTATGTTCCGATACGAGTACGATCATTGCAACTCATTGTGACCTCGGGGTTACTTGAACGAATCCGAGAGGCACAAGATGAAGCAGTAAAGACGGAAAACTGGAGAAAGGAAAGGATTGTTGGCCAAGTTAAAGATCTCAAAGTAGGAAACCACGGTTTGAAAACGCGTTTCAATAGAATTTGGGTTCCTAACACATGTGGAGTTAAAAAGCTTCTACTTGATGAAGCTCATAAGTCCCGTTATTCCATCCATCCGGGAGCAACCAAAATGTATAATGACTTGAAGCAAAACTATTGGTGGCCCAGAATGAAAAGAGATGTGGTGAAGTACGTGGAAAAATGCTTGACATGTTTACAAGTCAAGGCGGAACACCAAAAACCATACGGTAAACTTCAACCGTTGGAAATTCCGGTTTGGAAATGGGAACATATTACAATAGACCTATTAACCAAACTACCAAAGACAAACCGCGGTTTCGATGCCATATGGGTAGTGGTGGATAGATTGACGAAAAGTGCTCACTTCATTCCGATTCGTGAGACTTATACGTCAGAAAAGATGTCGGAAGTTTATACTAATGAGATAATAGCACGTCATGAAGTACCGGTATCCATCGTGTCTGATAGGGATACCCGGTTCACTTCAAATTTCTGGCGAGATTTCCAAGAGCAAATGGGAACCAAATTGTTCATTAGCACTGCGTACCATCCTCAAACAGATGGACAGAGTGAAAGAACAATACAAACATTGGAGGACATGCTACGGGCGTGTATAATCGACTTTGGAGGAAGTTGGGATGTTTACCTACCGTTAATCGAGTTTTCGTATAATAACAGCTACCATGCTAGTATTAAGATGGCACCGTACTAAATGATCTATGGTAGGAAGTGCCGAACCCCGGTATGTTGGGGTGAAGTGGGTCCACGTGAACTTGCCCACCAAGATATAGTACGAGCCACTAATGAAAAGATTGATGTGGTACGGGCACACTTGAAAGCGGCTCAAGATAGACAAAAGGCGTATGCTGACAAAAGGAACAGGCTAATCGAATTCCAGGTTGGTGACAAAGTCATGCTCAAAGTATCTCCATGGAAGGGGGTTATCAGGTTTAGAAAAAAAGGGAAAATTAAGCCCAAGGTTTATCGGGCCGTTTGTGATTGTTGAACGAGTAGGAAAGGTAGCTTACCATCTTGGACTACCCGAGGAGTTGAGTGGGATTCATAGCACCTTCCACGTGTCACATCTCCGAAAATGTTTAGCAGATGAAACTGCTCGTGTCCACTATGATGATATCGAAGTGGATAATAACCTGAATTATGTGGTGAGACCGGTGGAGATTTTAGATCGAAAGGTCAAGCACTTACGAAATAAACAAATTGACCAAGTGAAGATCAAGTGGGAGCATAGAAAGGGCTCGGACACTAAATGGGAGTCCGAGGAGGAGATGCTACGCCTCTACCCTACTTTATTTGGTACGTAATTCGGTTTCGGGAAAGAAACCCTTTTAAGGGGGGTGGACTTGTAACATCCCGAAAATATGAAACTTTATATTAGGATTATAAAGTATAAATAAACAAGAATTTACTAACTAGGAATTTTAACCTAGTTAGCTAATAGTCTAGAAATAACTTATAATAGGGTTAAAAATAGCCAAACTATATGTTAAACAAAAATGGAGGGGCCAATGATGATAAAAGTGAAACTTATGTTACAACTTTTAATAAAAAACAAAAAAAAAACAAACACCCCATTTGGGGGTCTGGTCGATCAAGAACAAGCAGGGGGCGACACCCCCACTCTCAAACTCTAACATCCACAAAATCAATCAATTGAAGGCTAAATTCTGTCCCAAATCAAAATCCAAACATAGATTACTGATCCTCATCACAAGGGGATTACAAGGTATGTAAAATTTTGAGAAATCTCTCAACTTGAAATTCTCATGAATTTGGAGAATCTGAAATTAGATGTTGCATGTGTGTTATTTGGATTGAATAGGAATGATGTAGTGTCTAGGAGAAAAACCTAGACAAAAACATGTGAAAATATGGCTAAATTCTGGAAATTTCATGAATACATTGAAGGTCATTCATGGGTTTTGTGTGAAGTTGATGAACACTAGGGGTTTGAGCAATTTCCTAGGGTAATGTGGTCCTTAGGAAAAGATTTCTGAAATCTGAATGTTAAACCTTATAAATGAAAGCTTGATTGATAAAATTTGGGCTAAATGATAAGTTAGGGATTGGTTATGTAATCATGTAAAATCTGCCCTTGAAATGTTTGTTGAAATGCCTCAAAGAAGGCTTGAAACTGAAATGTTTAAGTTAAAAACGCATAATTATGATGTATGGCAAAATGTGCGTTGTATATGTGAAACAATGAGTTCTAAACATAAAGTGATTGAACTCTATAGGAAAGGAAGCCGGGGCATCAAGCGGGCAGACCGGTGTGGACGCACGTTTGAAGGGCTTGCTTTAAAGGTATGTAACTTGACCCGTTACATTCGATGAATTGTTGTTAAACTATGCGTTGTTGATAAGAAAATTTTGTTTGTTGTAGCGATCATGTACGTTACTTAAAATTCGTACGTTAAGAATTGGTTTGTAGTCGTTTGGTAGTCATCAAAATGGAGGATTTTCCGTAGATGGACCAAACGGGTCGAATAATGATACTTTGTAGTATTAATATTGTAAGTAGAAAGAGGTGGTGGAAATGGTCACAAGAGCACGAAGCCATAGGTTTGGTAATGAAGTGCCAATGATAATAAGCCTCGGAAGTTGGGTAATAAGCGCCTTAGGTTTACTAGTTAAATGGTAGTAAAATGGCTAAGTTAGAATGGGTCGAATAATTTCATATGGACATATAGTATTTCGGTCCGTAAACAAATTTTTCGGTATGAAATTGTAATAGGCATGTCGGTAATGAATTTACAGACGCATAGGAAAAAGAATCACCTAAAACGGACTTACGAGTCAAAAGTTATGGCCATTTGAAGTTGGAACTTGATTAAACTTTGAGCTGGGAATCTGCAGCATCAAACAAATAAACAATCTGTGAAAAACAGGGCCTGGCGTGACGCGAGGGGCCTTGGCGTCACGCGGCGCCCCCTTGATCCGAGAAAATTTTATTTCTTGATTGTTTGTGTAACGCCCCAAAATCCAAATGTTATATATTTGATATATGTCCTTAGGCGTTATATTATGAAATAAATAACTAGAATGTTTAACTGAGTTAAAACTATCAAAAGAGGAAAGTAGTGCCAAATATGTGTTAGAAGTAAACTCGAGGGGTAAAAGTGGATAAGATGAAAGTTGATTTACTAATAAAAGAAATCAACACACTCATAAACACACACATCGTGTGTGTTCGAGAAGGAGCCAGGAGCTCCATGAGAGCTCCACAAACCCTAATCATGAAGATCATCGAATCGAAAGGCAAGATGAAGCTTAAATCCATCACCGAGCATGGATTAATGATCACCAACATGAGGGGATCATAAGGTATGTCTTAAATCTAAGATTGGTGATCATGGGTGAAGTGGGTTATGTTCAAATCCGTGAGTTAATATGAAATTAATCATGTACAAGGGTTAGAATCATCGTATAGAACACGGGGTATGTATGGTTTGTGTTAATTTGATGATTAGAGGTGAAACCCGTTAGTTAGGGTAAAGATAATGACTAGAATCACCACCTATGTCAAAGTTTTGTTTAAAGATTGATGTATTATGTGGGTATGATGAATTCTTGTTAGATGAATTAGGGGAAATATGATGATGATATGTTCGATGTTTAATTGTGAATGATACATGATGATTAAGAGTAGGTTTTGATGGGTTATGTATGAATTTAGAAGATGTATGTATGAATTAGTTGTACGTTATGCTTAAAAGGTGGTACGCACATCAAGTGTGTGATAAAATGTATTTAGTGTCGTCCGTATAGTCGATTATGATGTTACTAGTATATGATGATAAATGGATAGTTAAATATGGTTAATAGTTGACTTTCAAAAGTCAACTAAGTATAATAAACATGATTTGACTCGTTGTCGTAAAGGTAGGATTATAGGATGTCGTATGATACATGTTATAGCAATCCGCGTTAAATGTAATGACATGATGAGTTACATGAAGTTAAACGTATATGGATATGATTATATGAGTTATGTTTGTTAGAAATGACTAATGAAAGTTAAGTGTGAAATATGCGGTTGATATGATTGTTAACATGACAAATGATTGTGCTAATAAGAGCGTGATTTCGATGAAATGAAAGTATAGGAATCATGTCGAGACAGGCTCAAGCATGAGGTGTTAACGGGTCAAGAAGACGAGAGGGATCGGATACGAGCACGGACGCATAAGGTAAGTGATTTCCGTAATCACATCTTAGTTCGATTAAGTAGTATGGTATTTTTAATTAATGAAACTTGATGTTGAAAGTTAAATATGTGTTGAAGTCCTTCGTCGTAAATGATGGGATTAAAGTTGACTAAAACGCCCTTGGTTGGTATATTGGGCGAACGATCTTAAAAGTAGTTAGGAAACAAGTTATTCGATTAGTGTAATGTTTTAGACAAGTATGGAAGTGGGAAGTATGGTCTTTGTAAGTCATAGACCTTAAAATGCGTAAATACCCTTAACGGGTCAAAATAAGCATATGAACGATAATGGATTAAGAGGATGCAAGACATCCAAGAATTTAGCCTTTTATGATAGACGTACCTAATATTATTAGGTTCATAAGAAGTTATGGTCAAACAAACAAGTTATGTTGATAAATGCATGAACGGGTCGAAATTTGGAAAGAGGGTAATAAACCGAAGGGTTAAAAGTCTGAAATTTTATTATGTCGGATGTTGGATTTTAACTCCACTAGATGGAGAATTAAATTACGGACGTGTAGGAAAAAGAATCGGGTAAAACGGATAAAAACAAGGGAGTTATGCTCGTTTCCGTAAAATCCGAACGTGCTGGGAATATGCAGCAACCAGCTGCAAACTTTCTGCTCAAACAGGGGCGTCGCGCCACGCGACGGGGGGTCGCGCCACGAGACGGGTTGTTTGTCACCGAAAGTTGTTTTCGTGTCTCGTTTTGTCCCGGGAACTCGTTTAAATGCATTTTAAGTTGCGTACGACTAATTAAATTTACGTTTTTATGAATTGGAGGGTATGCACATGTGTAGATAGGTATGTAGGTATGTTTATAAGTTTGTGAACAAGTGCGTGGATATATATGATGGTATGTATGAGAGTAGGCATGTATGGGTTTAGTATGGTGCAAGTAGGGATGTATGTATGTATATGTGTATAATGTCTTGAGCATACGTAATGGTGTTGGTATGAGTATATGTAGATACGTATATAATGATGTAGATGTATTTAAATGTAGGTATGCATGTAGGTTGGCAAGTATGTGCGTGAGTATGTATGCAAATAGGTACGTGTGCATGTGTGTACATATGTATGTATGGAGATAATATGTATGAAGTTTAGGTATATTTGTAAGTCATTCAGTATGATTAAGTTTGTACGTTGTTAATTGTGTACCTGGAGTTTTAGGGGTAATGCAGGTACAGCATCGAAGACTCATAAGAGGCGAGGTACTCAGAAAGAACGTTTAATGTAAAGGAATAATGGAACGGAAATACTCCAAGGCTAAGTATTGTTTATATTGATAACATATTAATGTCTTGTATGTATTTGGTGAGTGCAGGTGGTTCGAGTCAGATTATCATATTGAAGAGGAGCGATCAAAGATCGAGTCATAGGATAAATTGTACGGGAGTGTTGAGTACGTAACTGAGTGAAGCTAGGTTAAGTTTCTTATTGTAAATGAGTATAATAAACGTATTTATTGTAAAAGAATTAACCTTAGAAATGATTTTAAGTGCGTCAAAGTGTTTGTAACGAAAGAAATTTTTATGGTACGATTTTCCGCTGCGATTTTAGTCAAATACGAATTAGGACCTTACAAGTTGGTATCAGAGCCCTGGTTTGAGAGATTCAAGTACGAGAAAGTAAGTACTTAAACTCAAACTTGTGTGCTCTTGAGATAAGAAACCCCGTACAATCTAAGACTCGATCAAGATCCAAAGGTAAAAGTTAATGTAAGTATGTACTTATGTATACGTATAAAGAAACTGATGGTTTTGTATGTGCAAGGTAAGCATAAGTGTTGGAAGAGGATGATATGTGAATGCAGTCTAGGATAAGTACTAAGGCAGGCAAAGAGGTAATAAGACAAATTTGAATCCAGGTACGTAAATTCGATATTGGGTATATGTAATAGTAAAACTCCTTAAGGGAAGGAAAATTCTAAATGAAGGATGATGATAGTATAGTAATGAAGTACTGAAAGTGATACACGCGTCGAAACCTAAGTCTACGGACATAAGGCGACAATTGCATGAAGGCACCAAGTTGTTTTTCACCAAATAACATCCACCAGACTGTTACTATGTTCACCATATGCTACTTCTAGTAAGAGTAGCGAACCATTTGAATTATCAATTTTATGCAAAACTTTGTTTTAAAAATAATTCAAAACAGTTTCTTAGTTTTGCAATATACAATATTAATAATATCAATTAGGGTTATGAAAACATAGATCAAACCCAAAATATCAAATGGTTTTATATTGTTTAGTCTTACTACACATGTACTAAACATTCTAACACGCATGTTAGAAAAAAAAATGTTATAGCAAGCACATTATAGAATCAAACGTTTACGTAAAACGTTTTCCAAAGATATAGTTTATAAAATAAACCATTTCTCATCATTTTTAATGCACTTATAGGCAATTACATATTTACATAAAACATTTCTGTTCATTCTGAGCAATCTCTAACCATGTATTCGTGATACACATTTTCTAACACACGTGTCAGCAAATTTAAGTCATTTTATATAAAACATGACAAATCACAAATTAAAGTTGGTGATAAAATCACACACAACCACACCATCACTTTATGGTGATTTAATTATTGTATTCTTACTCTTGTATTTTTTTTTCAATCTCATCAAGTTAGGCACCTAGTCTACTTTTAATACAAGAGACATAGGGTGGAGATAAGTCTCACTTAATTAAAGATTTTATTAAAGACATAAACTCTGATAAAAACTAATAAATTGTAACATCCCGAAAATATGAAACTTTATATTAGGATTATAAAGTATAAATAAACAAGAATTTACTAACTAGGAATTTTAACCTAGTTAGCTAATAGTCTAGAAATAACTTATAATAGGGTTAAAAATAGCCAAACTATATGTTAAACAAAAGTGGAGGGGCCAATGATGATAAAAGTGAAACTTATGTTACAACTTTTAATAAAAAAACAAAAAAACCAAACACCCCATTTGGGGGTCTGGTCGATCAAGAACAAGCAGGGGGCGACACCCCCACTCTCAAACTCTAACATCCACAAAATCAATCAATTGAAGGCTAAATTCTGTCCCAAATCAAAATCCAAACATAGATTACTGATCCTCATCACAAGGGGATTACAAAGTATGTAAAATTTTGAGAAATCTCTCAACTTGAAATTCTCATGAATTTGGAGAATCTGAAATTAGATGTTGCATGTGTGTTATTTGGATTGAATAGGAATGATGTAGTCTCTAGGAGAAAAACCTAGACAAAAACATGTGAAAAAATGCCTAAATTCTGGAAATTTCATGAATACATTGAAGGTCATTCATGGGTTTTGTGTGAAGTTGATGAACACTAGGGTTTTGAGCAATTTCCTAGGGTATGTGGTCCTTAGGAAAAGATTTCTGAAATCTGAATGTTAAACCTTATAAATGAAAGCTTGATTGATAAAATTTGGGCTAAATGATAAGTTAGGGATTGGTTATGTAATCATGTAAAATCTGCCCTTGAAATGTTTGTTGAAATGCCTCAAAGAAGGCTTGAAACTGAAATGTTTAAGTTAAAAACGCATAATTATGATGTATGGCAAAATGTGCGTTATATATGTGAAACAAAGAGTTCTAAACATAAAGTGATTGAACTCTATAGGAAAGGAAGCCGGGGCATCAAGTGGGCAGACCGGTGTGGACGCACGTTTGAAGAGCTTGCTTTAAAGGTATGTAACTTGACCCGTTACATTCGATGAATTGTTGTTAAACTATGCGTTGTTGATAAGAAAATTGTGTTTGTTGTAGCGATCATGTACGTTACTTAAAATTCGTAGGTTAAGAATTGGTTTGTAGTCGTTTGGTAGTCATCAAAATGGAGGATTTTCCGTAGATGGACCAAACGGGTCGAATAATGATACTTTGTAGTATTAATATTGTAAGTAGAAAGAGGTGGCGGAAATGGTCACAAGAGCACGAAGCCATAGGTTTGGTAATGAAGTGCCAGTGATAATAAGCCCCGGAAGTTGGGTAATAAGCGCCTTAGGTTTACTAGTTAAATGGTAGTAAAATGGCTAAGTTAGAATGGGTCGAATAATTGCATATGGACATATAGTCTTTCGGTTCGTAAACATATTTTTCGGTATGAAATTGTAATAGGCATGTCGGTAATGAATTTACAGACGCATAGGAAAAAGAATCACCTAAAACGGACTTACGAGTCAAAAGTTATGGTCATTTTAAGTTGGAACTTGATTAAACTTTGAGCTGGGAATCTGCAGCATCAAACAAATAAACAATTTGTGAAAAACAGGGCCTGGCGTGACGCGAGGGGCCTTGGCGTCACGCGGCGCCCCCTTGATCCGAGAAAATTTTATTTCTTGATTGTTTGACTCTTGGAACTTGTTTGTATCCATTTTAATCTTATCAAAACTAACTTTTGTTGTGGTTTTGATCTTAGGTGATGTTGGAAACTAACCGGAAGATGATCGAGCAAGTTTTTGAAGAACCGAACACTATTTACAAGCTTCCGCAATGTTTTAATCTTAAATAGACTTTGTTTATGGGTTGTAAACAATTTGTTAAAAACTTTTGAATGTTCCAACTTAATCGTTAGTTGACTAAGGTTTATGCTACTTATGAACTTGACTTATGAAACTTATGTTAATTTGGTATCTTTTGTATAAAAATGGCAAAAATTATTATTAAATTCAAGTAAAATTAGACGGGTGTTACATAAATTGACATGAAACTCTCCTTAAGAGTTTGTCTTCCATATGAAGAGTCTAGTAAATGATTTTAATTTCATTAAATTCATATAAATACCACACCATCACTTTATGGTGATTTAATTCCTTGAAGCCAATCAAACATCAACTTCAATGTATGACATTTTATTTCTAAATCATACAAAGCATTAAAAACAATGCTACAACAAATTGCTTATATAAAATGTCTACATAAAACATTTCAAAGCATTTGTATCTTAACCATTTTTAACAATCATGTTAAAATGAAATAAATTCTAACGCACACGTTAGAAATATTAACATTTCCACAAAATGTTAATTCGACTTGCTAAAAACACATATATGGTTCACATAAATAAGTCATTTCTAATACACACGTTAGAAACTAAACAATTAAAAAATTGCTTCCAAACAAACGCTTTTCATGAACGTTTCTAACACACATGTTAGAAGACAAATGATTACAAAAATCAATATAAGACTTAGTTGTTCATATCAATCCATGGGTGGATGAAGAGTCTACTTTAAATAGAGACTTAATTAGAGACATAAAACTCTAATAAAGTAACGTAAAACTCTTATTTAAAGACATAAAAAACTCTACTTAAGAGAATTTAATGTTTACAAAAAACGTATGGTTTACACCAATAATTCCGGTCTAACACACATGTTAGAGAATTTAACATTTACAAAAAAAACGTATGGTTTACACTAATAAACCCGATCTAACACAAAAGTTAGAATAATTAACGATTCCCAAAATCGTTTCAAAACCAAACGTTGGAACCAAAACTATTTGTTTTGTACCACGGTATAGGATTTAAGATTGTATCTCAATCTCAAAAAATCCAAACACAACAAGTTGTACTAAATACATATTTCCCAAAATAAATATTTATAAGATCATAACCTCTAAAAATATTTTTTTTATTCTATTATAAATCCTTTCGTAAACCCAAAATCCTTATAAATAAGGTTTTTAAGATTGTACCAACAATCTCATGAAATCTGTTTTAAGTTTGTAGGAATTAGGTTCACCTTTTGTAAAATATAATTACAAAATATATAATAACGAGACTCTCGTTATTCGTAGGAAATATCATAGTACAATACCGGTTGCAATAACTAAACAAAAAGAATATAAAATATAATTATATATACCAATCTTGATTCAAGCCGCATCTTTGGTGGGTCCTTCACGCGCACTTGATTGCATCCTAGACTCGAGTATTCATCATCTTGAGTCTTGAAAAATACTTCTTGACTGCAACAAAGAGCACACTAAAACGTTGACGATTTTGGTTGAGGCACGTGTTCAACAGTTAACACGCTTCCCTTAAAACAGATTTCGCGCCTCTACTAAAGACAACGCGTCTGTCTCCCAGGGTACAACAGCCGAAGCAGTCTGTACTGCCGGAGATGGCTCACGGGCCCAAGGTTACATCCGGTGATTGTAGTGTTTGAACTCATGTGGTGGAAAACAAGTAGAGAGTACTCATCTCTCTAGTTGGTCTTTAAGTGTTCATCCTCCTAGTATTCTTCATGTATCAAGCAATACCATATTTTTGTTGTAACAAAAGAAGCACATAGCCTACTATTTGTACAAGACTAAAGGATTAGTGAAAGGTTTCACTTAATTAGAGACTTAAAAACTCTAATAAAACTAATTAAATGTCATTAAGAACCTCTAATCAAGAGTTTCTCTTTTATTTGCCACGTGAAGATTCTAATTAATATTTATAATTTCATTAAATTATAAATAGAGTAAATTACAAGTTTTGTCCTTTATGTTTGCATCAAATTTCAGGCGCTGTCCTTTACCTTTAAAATTGTCAGGCGGTGTCCTTTATGTTTCAAAATCTTGCAGGTTATGTCCTTTAAGGCAAACCCAGTTAATTTTTTCAGTTAAATGAAGGCATGTGCACTGCACATGAGGGTAGAACGGTCATTTCACCTCTCCACTTATGTTTCCCCCTTTTAATACCCTTTAATACTCTGATAACACCCAATAGTTAGGGCTAAACATCACCCACCAAAAATCTGATCTCTCTCACCCCCAAAACAACAGTCCACCACCGCATTCCCCTGCAACAACCGTCAACCACCGCATCCCCCTGCAACAACCGTCCACCACCGCATCCCCCTGCAACAATCGTCAACCACCGCATCCCCTACACGTACTCAGAAGGAGAGGCTCGGAAAAGACTCGATGGTGATGATGGTGATGTTGCCGATCTGAACAGAGGTGTTTCTCTATTCGCCGATCCGAACAGGGGTGTTGATGATGGTGATGTCGCCGATCTGAGCAGGGGTGTTGATGATGGTGATGTCGCCGATCTGAACAGGGGTGTTTCTCTATTCGCCGATCTGAACAGGGCTGTCGATGATGGTGAAACTAAGAAATTAGAGCACAGGTGCTTGAAAATCTGTATACTTATGTCTTATTAGTTACTTTCTACAGTATGGGAATGATCTAGATGCAAGCAGCAGGGGATGTATAGCTGCAAAATCTAAGGAAGAAACTAAGAAATTAGAGCATTTTCTTGAAGAAACATTCCAATTACAGAGGTACATAGTTGCAACAGGGAAGAAATTGATGGAGATACAATCCAAGATTGCTTCTGGTTTTTTTGGTGTTGAAGATGATGCCAGTTTTGACATGAAGAAATTTGTTGGACCTGGATCTATAAATTAGGGTATTAAAAGGGGAAAGACAAGTGGGTTGGTGAAATGACCGTTCTACCCTCATGTGCAGTGCACATGCCTTCATTTAACTGAAAAAATTAACTGGGTTTGCCTTAAAAGACATAACGTGCAAGATTTTGAAACATAATGAACACCGCCTGACAATTTTAAAGGTAAAGGACAGCGCCTGAAATTTGATGCAAACATAAAGGACAAAACTTGTAATTTACTCTTATAAATATATTAAATATCCATTCACCAAATTTCCAATATTAATTTTATTACTTATATTGTCATCCATTTTTTAAAACCGATACGGTTCGACAAATGTACCGGTAGGCCAACCAGTCTAATTATGAAAATAGTGAGTACAAGAGAGTCGTTTGAAACAACCTTAGAGGCAACAACCTTGACCAATATTCAAATACTGTGTTAAATGTCACTGAAATGTACTAGAGATAACATTATCATGTCATTTTATTGATGTGAAATGGTGGTGATCTACCTATGTCCTCCCAAATGAAGAAGGCTTGGGTCACATGGTGTTTGGCCCCCAAGATTGAATGTATATTGTTTTAACATGGTTACCTTCAATATCTATGGCCTACATGTTGTTATCTAATTACCTTCGTCTAATCTAAAAAAAGTAGTAATTTACTAATTTGTTTTATTGTTATTACAGTTTGGTATAGTGAGTGCCCCAAGAGTGCTCGAGATTGATTCTGTTGGCCGTTCAAAAAAATAATAATAATTAACTTTGTAAATTGTCTTTGTCTTCTTTTATAGGAGATGCATTCCTTTGGCTTTTGTCTTCCAATCAATGAGACAAAAAAAATGAAGGATGTAAAGGTTAAGCTGATTTTCATCTGTGCGCCCCCTATAACCTACAATGAATCAATTTACTAGCTTTATACAATTGTTTTTGAAATATAAAATTAAACCAACTTTCATCACCTTCTATACTTATAAAAAACATAATTCGAGCTTGTTTAGAAATCGAGCCGAGTTGAGCCGGCTCATTTATAATTGAGTCAATTTCGAGCTGAGGTTTTTTCGAAAAAAAAAAAAGAAATAGTGTTTATCTGCATATTGAGATAACTAATCAATAAAATGTATAAATTGTAAGAGTCAACAGTGGCGTAGTTATGAGGGGGGGGGGACCCCCGAACTTCTCGCTCAGTAGTGTTATGTATGTACGTTTTGTATAGAATTTTTTAGGTATATACGTTTTTGACCTCCCGGTTTTATAAAAAAAATAATTTTTTTAGGTATATATTTTTAGGTCCGGTGACTTCTGACCATTCGGTATAAATTTTCAAGCTTCGCTACTGAGAGTCAAGATGACCTAACTATATTAAAACTCAAATGAATTCTATTGATTTTTTCAGTTAATTCACCGAATCAACTTTTAATAGAGTTGGAACTTGGAACACGAGTTTAAGATGTCTATCCTAAAGTGTAAGGACCAATGTACAATTTTTATAATTCGAAAGGGTTTTTGTGCAAAGTTCAACTGCGTAATTACGTGGAAAAATATTAGCCGGTCAAGGTGCATGAGAATGAGAAGGAACATGTGGCTCACAAGTATGTTGTCAAAGTATTCCGATTACTATATATAAAAAAAAATCTGTTATTTTGTAAAGAATACGATATACACTAAGACCATTGGGTGTGGTTCGGATAGTCTATTTATATATTATCCGTCACGTATGCGTCACATCACACTGGTGGAGGATCATCCATTTTAAGACTATCCAAAGGTGTGGAGGACTACCCAATTTAATAAAAAAAGTCAATATATAATTGAAGGAGAGAGAGAAACCTGAAGGAGAGAGAGAGACAGGCCCGTCACTTCCGTCTTCCAGGCAACGCCGGTGACGTGATGAGGGGTGGGGGCGGTGGGACGAGGGGGTCGAGCCGGAGACGTTATTGTATATGATAGACACTAAATATTTCAATATATTATGACTTTAAATTATATATACTAGTGAAATGTATATTGGCGTATTCATAATAGGTTACTATTCACAATATCAAATCAAATCTTAGGTGTTTCAAGTATCATTGTATAAGTAATATAAGCATTGTTTATTATTAAGTATTATTGTATAAGCAATATAAGCATTTGCTTATTAAATTTGGGTCCTAATATTAACACATGGGAAAACTTATTTACACATGGTGTATACGGGCCGTATACTGTTATACGGCCCGTATACACCATGTGTAAATAAGTTTGCCTGGTCGTATACAATGTATACGAACGTGTATACGGGCCGTATAACAGTATACGGCCCGTATGGAACGAAATTTTGATTTTTAAAATATTTTAGAGTGGTGAGGTGCTCAAAATAAAACATCAACAAGTAATAAAGATTGAAGAACAAGAAAACGTGTCGTATGACTGTAATAAAACGGAAGCTATCAACGCGGGATTACGGGCATGGTGTTATTCTTTATTTAATATTTATAGAATAAAAGGAAGGGTGGGGCATTTGATGAGAGTTGTAAGGAGTCTGAATAAAACGGAAGCTATCAACGCGGGATTACGGACATGCGTTTAATTCCCAACATATTTGTTTTGTCACGTACATTTCGTAAGAAACTTTTCGTGCACTGAACCTTCACCTCCAATCATTTCCTGGTCAAATCACACACTATAAAGTTTAAACTTATCGTGTGTTGTAGTTTGGAAAGATGACCGAATAGAGATCTGAATAACAAACTGTGGAGAACTTGTTTGCGTTATCCACCAACAATCCGTTCATTATCTGTTGTTATTTAAAACAATAGCAATTAACGTTCAGTTGAGATAACGGACATCCAACTTTCAAAATTCAAATCAAACTAACACGAAGTATCTCGAAGGTATCATATTCTTGGTTCAATACCATGTGAAAAAAGATTCTTGTCAGCAGACTTTTGTTGGTTTGTTTCCAGGTAGGGTTTAGAATGTTTGAAGGAATGTCGGTTTTTCAGTATTCGGATTTTGTTGGTTCAATACCAACTGCTCGAAATCCCTTTCGTTTCATGGATTTCCCTTTGGTTGAAACTTTTCATCACCGGTTTCTACAGCACAAACACATACACAGGGGAGAATATTCTCGAAATTGAAGGAAAAGAAAAAATGGTTGTTGATGTTTTTTCTCTATCAGGATTTTGTTGAGTCGTCGGGAAAACTTTTCCTCAGGGGAGGGCGAGTAGTATGAGTCTGAGTCCATTGTGGTTCGTGAATGTTGGAAGAACCCGACACGTCTTCTGCTGCCTCTTCGGTTGGTAAAAGACATAGGATGGCTTTTAATACAGGCTCTTTGTCGGTTGTGGTTGATTTATAGGAGGAGGTTATGAAACGAATATATGTTTATGCGAACATCCTTATTTTGTCACGTACATGCGTTTAATTCCCAACATCCTTATTGTATCAGACTCTCTCCCCTCCTGATGCAATTTTCACAGTGGTACCAATGTCCTGCTACTACAATCCTTCCAACGATCCTTATCTTGAAAGACAAGAATAGAACGTTCATGTATCACAAGGAATGACCGATCTAAGGCAGAGAACCTGATTTAGATACACAAATTCATGGTTTCTCGACGCAATGAAGTATTAAAAGATGTTAGTTTCTTGACAGTATGGTTTCTCGACAAATGAAGTATTATCTGTCCTTGCTGCCTCTTCGGTTGATAAAAGACATAGGATGATTTCTCTATTACAGCACTCTTCTGAAAGACAAGAATACAACGTTCATGTATCACAAGGAATGACCGAGTTTGGAAAACGGACGGAATCCACGAAGAAACTGTTGGAATTTGTGGATTTCGGTTGGTTCAGAAACTTAACAAGAGAAGCAACTAAAAAAAGGAAAGAAAGACCTTATTTTACCATTTTTACCATATGTATACGGGCCGTATACCGTTTATACGGCCGTATACGCTCGGTAAAAAACAAATTTACCGATCGTATACAATGTATACGATGGTTGTATACGGGCCGTATATTCTGATACGGCTCGTATACTATGGTAAAAAATGGTAAAAAAATGGTGTATTCTCTTTAATCTCTTAGAACGATCCTTGTATTGAGAACCTGATTCTGGTTTAAACAATGGAATTTGTGATTCAACAGAAATAACTGAAAAATAACTCGCCATTCTCTTTAATCTCTTAGAACGATCCTTGTATACGTTGCAAGGTATAGAATGTTTGTAGTATTCTTGGTTCAATACAAACTCTTCTGAAAGACAAGATAATGGTTTCTCAACAAATGAAGATGAAGATGAAGAAACGAGAGTTTGTTTTGAGAAATTTACAAGGTAAACCTGAATTTTTAGACACTTACTTGAACATGAGTCTGAGTCCATCGTGGTTCGTGAATGCTTCGATTTCAACAAATCTTTCAAGGTCTTAAGTGATGGACAACTGGTTAAAAGATGTAGAAGAGTTTGTTTAGAGATCTTTAAGGTGAGATTCTTCAAGTTTGCACATTTTGAGAAAATACCAATGTTGTCAAGTTGTCAAGACTGTTTGTCGGGTTTCCAATGCTCACACAGGGTGATAAACAACGCTGATACACGTAACATCTAGTTATATTCAGATTTAAACAATGTCCGCCTCAATCTTCAATACTTCAGTAAAATACCACTAGTAGAAGAACCTGACACGTCTTCATGTAACAGAGAATGTTTTAGAAATTGAAGGAAAATGAAAAGATTTGTTGAAATCGAATTTGACAACTATGACAGCTTATTAAAAGTATCGTGTGTTGTAGTTTGGAAAGATGACCGAACAGAGATCTGAATAACAAACTGTGGAGAACTTGTTTGTGGCAGGTTCTTCTACTAGTTACTCGGAATCGATAAATAACCAACACGAAGATCTCTGCGATCGCTAAGGTTTTCATCAACGGACTGATCGGTAACGTTACTCTACCTGTGCTCCGATTTAAGCGGCATGTTCCGATCAACGTTTATCGACATTGTTAAAGGTGATGAAGAGTTTTAGAAACCCTAGAATGATTGTGTTTTTACGGGAATAAAACGTGATACTTGAAAAAAGCCAATATATACGGCCCGTATATAGTTATACGGCCCGTATACATGTCCTAACATCAAAAACCCATAAAAATAAATCAATTGAGCCGTATACGTTTTACAAATCGTATACACATGTATACGACTCGTATAACTGTATACGGGCCGTATATAATAAAACAAAAAAAAACATTCTCTGCGCATTTTCCTATTCAAAAACATTCTATACGAGCCGTATAATTGTATACGGCCCGTATACAATAGGGGATGTGAAAATAAGATATAGGGTATGTGGGAATAAGGCACCCCTTAAATTTTTAATTGGCGTATTCAAAGTTACTATACGGTCATCAAATTTAACTACACTTACATTTTAATGCCTATATTTTTTCATTTGTTTTTTTCGTAATTTTTAATCAACCATGTTATGTAGCTCACTTAAAGCTCGCTTTTTTATAGCTTTTAAACTGTGATGTTTTATAAAATTTTTAATGTACCGTTTCAACATGCAATTTTTTTCAGAATGTCTGGATGTGAATTTTAATTTGAAACTGAATCGAGCACGGTAATGCACAAATTATCGAAAGCACAAGCGTATAAATTGTCAAAACTCAAAACTGCTTAAAGGTTTCTTTTTGTTAAGGTTTTTGAATATTTTCCTCTTACAACATTTAAAAATTATGTTTTATAACATTTCAATTTCATCGTTACAGACGTTACGGCGTACGTATATTTAATAATGTTTTGAAATTATTTCTTTTCCACGGAATAAACACTAATATACAAGTCACCAAAATTGAGAATTCTTGCGACTCAGAAAAATGAAGGTGATTCGTTACATTTTAGTATTTTTTTTCGACTCGGAAAAATGAAGGTGATTCGTTACTTTTAAGTATATTTTTGTAATTTTGGTAATTAAAAAACTTGTCTAAAATAAGTACCAATGTATAAATATATACTCAATACATTAACATATTTATGATTTCTTATAAAATGAGTACCAATGTATAAATAAATACTCAATACATTAATAATATTAAAATTTTTGATTTCTTATATTTATCTTGAGTAAATTACACAGATTGTCCTTTAATTACACCCTAAATTGCAGTCCCTGCCTTTTCCCTTTAATTTGTGCATTCCATGTCCTTTAAATAACAAATTTGCATACTCCTTGTCCTTTTCTCCAAACCCCATCCAACAACCCAGTTAAATGCACCCATGTGCCTCTCACATGATGGGTAAAATTGTAAATAACCTTCCACCTACCCTTAAAAACCCCAGGAGTCTTCTTCCTCCCCACATAAAGTAGGGTTTCGATTTCTTCATCAGACTATAAACACTTCCTCACATAAATTCAGTTTCCTCATCAAACTATAAACACGAAATCATGGTATATTGCAGATGTGGAACAGCAGCGACTCTTAAGACATCTTGTACTTCAAAGAACCCAGGGAGAAGGTTTTATGGATGCCCTAGAACATGTACATGTAGGAAATGGGAGATCACAGGGATGCCGTGCAAACATGTTGTGCCACACTTCAAACAGTTCTTCATGGTTCTCTTCTTTGTCAGTCTTCCATCTTTTGTTGACTCCTCCAACTCCAGGGCTGACCTTTTTCTTGCCTTGTTTGGCCTACCAATAGGCTTGTGATGGTTTGGTGGTGTTAAAGTGGTAGGGACATTAGACTTAGGCCACAAAGTCCTCCCATTGATTGGATACACCTTATACTTGTATACCTGTTTCCACTTATCCATTGTGTACACTGGATGGACAAATGTCTCAGGTAGTTCTGTTCCTTTCCCACCATACATATTCTTGTTCCATATTGAAGCCACAACATGTTTGCACGGCATCCCTGTGATCTCCCATTTCCTACATGTACATGTTCTAGGGCATCCATAAAACCTTCTCCCTGGGTTCTTTGAAGTACAAGATGTCTTAAGAGTCGCTGTTGTTCCACATCTACAATATACCATGATTTCGTGTTTATAGTTTGATGAGGAAACTGAATTTATATGAGGAAGTGTTTATAGTCTGATGAAGAAATCGAAACCCTAATTTATGTGGGGAGGAAGAAGACTCCTGGGGTTTTTAAGGGTAGGTGGAAGGTTATTTACAATTTTACCCATCATGTGAGAGACACATGGGTGCATTTAACTGGGTTGTTGGATGGGGTTTGGAGAAAATGACAAGGAGTGTGCAAATTTGTTATTTAAAGGACATGGAATGCACAAATTAAAGGGAAAGGGCAGGGACTGCAATTTAGAGTGTAATTAAAGGACAATCTGTGTAATTTACTCATCTATCTTGTAATTAAAATATTTATGATTTCTTATATTTATCATGTAAAATATGCGTCCAAAAATAACACATGGAAAGTGTTAGATCACAGGTTCGTGAAGTGATGCTTACATTCACGTGGTTAAACATATATGATCATGCATGTAGATCGATAATATGGTTTAGGATCTTGGTAGGCAGTTTCTTATGAGTTACTAAAGCGACTCACAAGTAGAATAGCACATTTAGTTAGCTCTGGATTTGATCAATAGGTTAGTACTTAGGTAGTGTTTGGTATGCAGGAATGAGAGGCGGAATGGAATGAATTATTAGGAGGGAATGAAGAAAGGGGTGTTTGGTTGGTCAATGGAATAAATCACTCATTCCATAAGACATTCCATTCCCTCAAAATCATTCAATCAACTCCCCATGTCTTTTTTCATTCCATCCCATCTAGCACCATCACCATCACCAACACCACAACCTACCACCTTCGCCACCACTCACCACCACCACCGACGCCATCGTCGCTTCCACCCGCAACCCGTCAACGCCTACACCGCCACCCCGATAGCCGCCGCCGCCACCCACCACCACCATCGACGCCACCACCACCGCCTCAACCAACCACCGCCGCCTCCGCCACCCACCGCTACCTCTGCCTCCACGCATCCCCCGGTCACCACCACCCGCCATCGCCGCCTCCACCACCACTTGCTGCCGCCGCCACCTACAATCACTTCCATCGACCACCACCACTCACCACTGATTTTATTCCTTTGTTTTTCTTGCCTAACAAACAATGCACAATAATTATTCATTCTATTCCCATATGGTAACCAAACAAGACATGGAGCGGTAATAATCCATTACATTACCTTGTCTATTCCATTCACTCGTTCATTCCGTTACCCTCCAGTAAACAGACCCTTTTAGTAGTTAAGGTGACGTCACAATTATTTCTGAGTAGCTATATAATAATTTATATGATTTCAAAAATTGGATTTTGGTTTCTCTATTAAACTTAAGCGTTTGTACATAGTTAATTGATAAATAGTAGGGTTATGCATTAAACTTAAAGCAAAGCAAAACAAAATTTAGAGATGTGTTATATGGTTCTTACAGTTTTCAACATGTTATTAGTTTTGAAATGAACGTTTTTCTATACACAAACACACACGTATACCTAATAAATAAGTAACTCGTTGGCTGGTCATGCCAAAAAAAATCAATGACCCCAAGAGTTTTTTTTTCCGCTTATCTTATTTCACTATTTTGTATTCTATTTCTTGATTTAAAAATTATTTAAAAAAACAATAGTAATACAAAAATATATTTAATTATATCATATCTCAAAATTTCATTTTGTAATTCCTAAATCTTTACTACCAACTGTTTAATATTTCTTTCATTAATTAATCTCTTATATATAAATACTAGGTTAGAACCCCGTGTATTACACGGGCTGAATAAGTATAATTTTATATACTAAGTAATAAAAAAGTTACATCTTTAAAAACTCGTTATATTGCAAGATTGAATAAACACGTGTATTACATGGATTAAATACAAATAATGTAATCAACTAACACACACAATTACCAATATATGTTTTTGGAAAAAAAAATCAACTTTGATGTAACATTTTACTTTGTTTTTTTTATTTATTATTAAGTTAGATGCTTGTGTATTACATAAATTATAACATTTTACTTTATTTATTTATTTATTTATTAATAGGTTATAAACTTGTGTGTTATATATGGTTGAATCAATTTAATATTAAATAGTTATTAATAAGCAGAAAAATAAAAGAAAGAATTAAGAAAAGATATATTAAATATATAAGAGATAAGAAAAAAAGAAATAAAATAACTATATAGCAATAATCATTGAAATTATTATTAATAAATAACCCATTATATTAATCAATATATTGATTGACAAAACGATCTATTTGTATTAATTATATGGATAAATTATTCAGATGTTTCTTAGCAAAAAGAACACAAAAAAATATGTTGGAATAATATATGTCATGTAAATAAGTGAGGATGAGAGGAATTAAAAAAAGTCGTTTGGAGAATAATGAAAATCGAATGTATTAATATTTTATTTATATAGTTTAAATATAATTTTATGTGAAGTGAATAGATTATTTTTATATATCTTTGAATTTTAGTCTTATCATTTATTAATATCTATATATAATGAATATATTTAATTATAAAAAATAAGTATTTATAATTAAGTATGAGATAATTAAGGGGGAGGGATAATGAATATCTTTAATTATATAAAAATATGTATTTATAATTAAGTAGGAGATAATTAAGGAGGAGAAAGAGGCGGGAAAACAACAAAATAGATAGCTCCAATGAATGACACGTGTCCCTCATTGGTTTACTTTATTATATGTACTAGGTTATAACCCCGTGTATTACACGGGTTGAATAAATAAATTTTATATACTAAATAATAAAACAATATATCTTTAAAAACCTTCTTTATTGCACGAGTTGAATAAATATAATTTTATATATTAAATAAGATTGAGGTTCCTGTAAAAAAGACCAAAAGTGTGAGAAGTGTGAGAAGGGTAAGAAAGAATCTACACCATTAAATCTTTGATCTAATGGTTGAGATTAATAGGGACCAAATTGTAAAATTTGTTTTATTTTTTTGGACTGAATTGAAAATTGTAGGAGTAATAAAGTCTTTATATCCATTCAAAATAGGAAACTGTAAATCAAAATCCCTACAATTTCGATCTCTCTCTCTACATCGCACGACCAGATGATCTCTCTCTCTCTACATCGCAGTGGAGCGACGGTTCCAGCAGCACCAGTTCATCATCTCCGGCGGTGCAGCGGTTAGCGGCGGAGCGTCAGCGGCGGCGGTTAGCGGCGGTGCAGCGGTTAACGTTAACGTTAACGGTAGCGGTAGTGCCGGCCACCTATACACGACAGCGGCGGCGGAGCGATAGTGGTGGTGCCGGCAGCGGAGAAGATGATACAGAGATGTAAGGATTATTGAATGGTGTTATATATGTGCTGAATGGTGTTATATTTGTGCTGAATGATGTTATATACTTTATTGTATGGTGTTATATACTTTATTGAATGGTGTTATATATGTGCTGAATGGTGTTATATACTTGCTGAATGGTGTTATATACTTTATTGAATGGTGTTATATACTTACTGTATGGTGTTATATACTTACTGAATAATGTTATATACTTTACTGTATGGTGTTATATATGTGCTGAATGGTGTTTATAGAGATCTTTTAAAAAAATTCAGTTCCTATAATTAAGGTGGCGGTTATAGGAAGTTTTTAATTAATTGAATTAATGATAAAATTACTTGTTTACCCTTTTGAATTAATTTAGATTTAGCACACGTGTCATCTCCACAATTTTTCTCACGTTTCTCACACTTTTAACATTTTTTACAATAACCTTACCCTATTAAACAAAAAAAAGTTATATCTATAAATAATACATCTTTAAAAAACCTTATTTATTACACGGGTTGAATAAATGTAATTTTATATATACTAAATAATAAAAAATTACATCTTTAAAAATATGTGTATTACACGGTTTGAATAAATGTAATTTTCTGTACTAAATAATAAAAAAAATATATATCCTTAAAAAACTCGTGTATTGTACGAATTGAATAAATCTTAACTCTTTTAGCCCCTAACATTTAATGGATGAGGTTAGTGTTAGGGGCCAAAAGGGTTAGAAAAGAAGACGTTGGGGGCTCAGATGTTAAAAACTTATTTTTTGGGCTAAAAAGGTAAAAGTGATATAACCACAGGGGCCAAAATCGTATTTTTCTCTAAATAATACTATAATTGAGAAGAAGATTAAACTAAATAATAATTATCCATAAGATATTAAACTAAATAATATTTAATAGGAGAGTTATCTATAATTAATTAGAAAAAATTAAATTAAAATAATAATTATCCATAAGAGATGCCCTAATATGATGACAAGTGTCCCCAAAGTGGTTTCTTTTATTATATAGTATAGATAGATTGAACGATAGCTCAATATTTGACGTGAATTTAAAGAACTTGTCTTCCCTTTTCAATTTTTCAATCTTAAAAATTAAATAAAAATGGTACGAGATAATAATAAATGATTGTTCGCTCCAACTAATTATCTATTGCCTCTCTTTTCTTCTTCGATCTCTACCATCTATTATGTCATCTTCAATAAGATTTTTTACACATTTACATATATGGAATTGATACATAGAGTTTTTATGTACCTACACGCATGTAGGTTTATTGTTTAACAATGTTTTTTACGTCTATACAAATAGATGGTTACTCACGCAAAAGTCATAAAAAATATATGTTTATACATATATAAAACAAAAAATGTAAGAAATTTGCATTAGTTCAAAGAGATACCTTAAACACGTATGCATAGGGGCGCACTTACCATATAGTGAGGGGGTAGCACACGCTACCACTCAACTTTGTTGGCAAAGTGTAAATTTTTTGTTTTATTCTACGTTTTATGTATTACGCTACCCCCCAGAGTCTATTTTTTTAATGCTAATCCAGAAGTCTTTTCTAAATCCGCCACTGTATATGGATATGCAACAAAAAAAAGAAATAAATGTTTGAGCAGTCTAAATGTTTACACATCTAATGTTCAAACTAGTTACAATTTAACTGATTTTTTTTCAAGTTACACGTATGCATTTTCTCGCCTCTTTCTTTTCGGTTACTATTCACATTATCCGAAACAACTTCCAACGGCCTCGATGCACAACCAAACCATTATTTTTTATTAATAATACTATGATGTAAACAAGTTATTCATTTATAGAAGAGTTAATTGCCAAAATCGTCCCCGAGGTTTGGGCATATTTGTCATTTTCGTCCAAAATGACACTTTTGTACCAGATTGCCCCCAACGTTTGTAACTTTTTGCCATTTTCATCCAAACCACTAACTTAGTTTATTTTTCCTGTTAAGCTGATGATATTTGGATGAAACTGACAAATATAAAACCACAGGGACGATTTTGGCAATTTACTCAAACCCTTTTTAATTTCTTTTATTTAATTATTTTTGTTACATATATAATAAAAAAGAATATACATGGAGTTTTTAGGAAAAAAAATAATTTTGTCACATAATTTTTATAAATTTTCATCCAAATCACTACCTTAGTTTATTTTTTCTGTTAAGGTGAATGATGTTTTAAATTTTATAAATTAAGACAGAAATTAATTTACAGCTTCTTTATATAAATCAGTTTTATAAAGAGAAAACGTCATTGGTGTGCAACACATAACAATCGATTACAACTTTTAGTATTTGTCGGTTGCAGGGATAGAAAAAAATTGTAAAATGTTACATATTTTTTGAATGTGTTGAGCACCTAGTAAATATGTTGGTAGAAATAAAATATTTATTTAATTAAGTTTATGATGGTAACCAACTAATACTTATTCTGAGTGGGTTGAGTAAAGAAACTTTTGGTTCATAGCATTATAATTACAATTTGGTGGGTAATTTTAAGGTTTGGTAACGATAAGTTGTTTGATAGGGGAGGGGGCACTAGCTTCTGTTTTTCCTTAGGAGCGAATTTAAAAGAGTAGAATATGAATTACAAACTTGGTACATATGATGAGATTTTTTTTATTTGACATTTTTCAATAAGGTCACCAGCATTTTAGTTTTATAAAATTTAGAGGTTTAAGTAGATTTTATTTTATAAAACTGATCTATATAAAAAATTAGTAATTAATTTCTGTCTTAGTTTATAAACATCATTCGCCTTAATAGAAAAATTAACTTAGTTAGTGGTTGGATGAAAATTTATAAAAATTATGTGACAAAACTATTATTTTTTTTTTCATATAAAAATTGCAAGTATATTCTTTTTTTATTATATATGTAACAAAATTAATTAAATAAAAGAAATTTAAAAGAATTTGAGTAAATTGCCAAAATCGTCCCTGTGGTTTTATATTTGCCAGTTTCATCCAAATATACTCAACTTAACAGAAAAAATAAACTAAGTTAGTGGTTTGGATGAAAATGACAAAAATTTACAAACGTTGGGGCAATTTGGTACAAAAGTGTCATTTTAGACGAAAATGACAAACATGCCCAAACCTCAGAGACGATTTTGGCAATTAACTCTTTATAGAAATTATATGAAATTCATAAACGTGGAAGAGCCAAGTTGGTGATGCCCCCTCTTTATTAGCCCCAAATTTGATCCAACTCAACATCCTTCCCTGTCTGTCTCTCTCATCTGCAACACTAGCAAAGGTATATGCTTGCCCCACTCCAAAAATAATTGAACTCACACTTCATAAAATAAGCTTACAGAATGTGTCTTCCAACCATTTAATCTGTTCCACTTTTGTCTCAAATCTTCATGTGGGTGTTTCAAATTTCACCACTTTATGCCTTTCTAAACTTTGTTTCTGTTTCTTAATTTTGTTTATGCACAGGTAAAAGATGGGGGTAGAAGGGAAAAGGTTGCACTCCATGCTCCAAAAGTAGTCATTTTTGACTTTTGAAAGCTTAAATCCAGAACTGAAAGAAAAAATAGTTTGACTTTTGTTGACTATATTTACAATGCCAGTTCCTCTAGCTCCATATCCAACTCCTCCAGTACCATTTACACCCCCTGCAACTGGTATTTTAGCCTTGTTTTAATCTTTATTTCTTAATTTTTTTATATTTTTTTTTCTGATTTAAGAAGAATGTAAGTTCAATTTTATTGTATTTGGATAGATAGAAAAACTAATAGTCAAACTTACTACTTTTTAAATGCTGAATTTGTATTGATATATTTTCTTTTATAGCTCATAAAGATTAACCCATGAAAGCTTTTTTATAGCACATATATCTATGGATTCTTTTTCTGTAATCTGATATAAATCTTGCAGATAATTGAAAACTAATCAAGAATCAAGTTGACTTTTGAAAAAGTCAGTGGTAGTAAACAGAGTACTCTGTTTTTTTTTTTTTTCCTTGAACAGGTTCAGAAAGCCAATTAGTATGTTCAGGATGTCGAAATCTTCTTCTTTATCCGGTAGGAGCCACCTCGGTTTGCTGTGCGGTTTGTAGTTCGGTCACGGCTGTTCCTCCTCCTGGTAAGTGCAAGATCTTTGAATTTCCCATGTTTTCTGATTAACGAATTTTTGTATTTCTACAACAGAATTATGTTGTCTACACTTAACAAAAAGTATGACATATCTACGATCTAACCGATATGGACCAGGTGGCGGATCCAGTAATTTATTAGTGGTGTCACTTTTTTAAAGATGTTATGTAGATATCTGACACTTAAGTGTCAGATACCTATATAACACATACAAAAGTAGCATAACACATAAAGGTGTCACATAACACCAACATGGATCCGCCACCATGTAACACGTAGTCTTTATGTTATTTAAACTAAGAAAACCATATATGTTCAATAGGTACCGAAATGGCACAATTGGTATGTGGAGGTTGTCACACTTTACTCATGTATATTCGAGGGGCGGCAAGCGTACAATGTTCATGTTGTCATACCATCAATTTGGCCTTAGAAGGTACCAATTCATATGTGAATCTCTATTCTCTACTATAAACTCTCATGATCATATATTAAATATGTTTAAGATGCCAAAATTGTTGCAGGAAATCAAGTAGCACATGTAAATTGTGGAAACTGTAGAATGCTATTGATGTACCCGTATGGTGCTCGGTCTGTGAAATGTGCGGTTTGCCAGTTCATTACCTCTATCGGGGTTAGTAAGAAACCTAAAGTTTTTTCTTTCTTAGTTACGTTTTTATTTAAGTTGGTCACTTTGATGGGTCGCATTGACGTTATTGTTATTGTTAATGTTATTGTTATTGCAAATCGTTCTTGGATGATCACAGGCTTCGACAAGCAATATAGAGCAGAAGCTCGTGACATGAAAGTTTGCAACGACGTCTCTCTTTGCCTACATCTATAGAGTTACAAGTTTTCTCTTGCGAGAGATTACTACTACTACTGTTATCATCTTTGATGCTCTGTAATAAATAAAATGTACGTTTTGTGTGTATATCTAATGTAATTTTACTAATAAGAGAATTGGAAAGAAAATTCAAATAATAATTAAAAAACTTGGTAAAAAAAAAACAGTGAAAGTCAATTTCCGGTTGGCATTCAAAATGGGAAATTACCAAATGTTGTTTGATCAACATGATTTACCAAAATGTCACTCTTATGCGTCCTTGGATTGGCGCCTCAAGCATGGGATGCGTCGATATGTCAGCTATTGCGTCCGTTAAGGTGGTGCTGACATGTGTCAAGAATCATGGATTGAGTCGACAGTTGACACATCAAAGGCAAAAAGGTGGCTGAGGCGTCGGGCTGACTCCTCTAAGTGGCTTGGCTGACTCCTCCTAGCGGCTGATGCGTCGGGCTGACTCCTCCTAGTGGCTTGGCTGACTACTCGCTGTGGCTCTGCTGACCCCTCTTTTTGGCTAGGCTGACTCTCGAAATTTCTTTTATTTTCCACATTTCTTTTTAATTTTATTTAATTTAGATATCTTATTATTTTGTCGAGCCTATAAATACGCAACCTTGTTGTTAGGGTATTTAAAAAAACGGTTTTCCATTGGAAAACCGTTTTTGAAAAGAGCCAAACAACAAGGTTGCGTATTTATAGGCTCGACAAAATAATAAGATATCTAAATTAAATAAAATTAAAAAGAAATGTGGAAAATAAAAGAAAATTCGAGGATCTAGCCTAGCAAAAAAGAGGGGTCAGCGGAGCCACAGCTCGTAGTCAGCCAAGCCACAACGAGGAGTCAGCCAAACCACTACGAGGAGTCAGCCAAGCCAAAACGAGGAGTCAGCCAAGCCACTAAGAGAAGTCGGCCAAGCCACTTGGAGCAGTCAGCCCGACGCATCACCCACCTTTTTGTCTTAGATAGGTCAGCCGTCGACTCAATTCATGATTCTTGACACGTGTCAGCACCACCTTAACGGACGCAATAGCTGACATATCGACGCATCCATGCTTGAGACGTCATTCCAAAAACACATAAGGGTGACATTTTAGTAAATCATGTTGGTCAAACAACATTTTAATAATTTCCCCTTTCAAAATTGGAACAACGAATTTTAAAGGGTTCATGTTGGAAATAAAGTAGAATCTCAAAAAGTAGAAAATGACACTAGTGAATCAAAACTGGATAAGCATCTAGAGAAAGTTGTATCAAAGAATAATTTGATCTTTCCATTTTTAGAATAAAGTTTAGGTTTTGCACTTATAAAGTACGAATATTTGCCCTACACTTGTTGTATATAAAAAGTTACTGTACGATTCAAGGAATATGTTCCCAACATGTTGCTCGTTGACTCGTCGAATTGGTTTACACAAATCTTGGAGGAAAAAAAAAAGAGTAAACTGCTACTTTGGTCCATGAGGTTTGGTATTTTTTGCCACTTTAGTACAAAACTCAAACCTTTTAAATCTGGGTCCATGTGGTTTCACTTTTATTGCCATTTTGGTCCAAAAATGAAATCAGTTTATATTTGGCTAAGAAAATCCTATTATTTTGTCTTTTCCCCAGGGACAAAATGATCAATATGATTTTATTATAAAACATTATTAATTAAATTAATGAAATCAGCTGATATTTGACCATTTTGCCCCTAAGGAAAATGACAAAATATCAAGATTTTATTAGCCAAATATCAGCTATTTCATTTTTGGACCAAAATGACAATAAAAGTGAAACCACAGGGACCCGGATTTAAAAGGTTTGAGTTTTGGACTAAAGTGGCAAAAGTGACCAAACCTCAGGGACCAAAATGACAGTTTACTCAAAAAAAAAAAAAAAATTAGATGGTTGTTTGACCCTTGAACTGAGTGGGTTTTATATCACTGCATTGTTGTGCTTTTGGGTGAGTGTTTACAGGCTTCGACCCTAGGTGAGGATTTTTCCCAGTTTGGAGGGGAGTGTATCCTGATGTGGTGAATTTCGACAGTAGCCCACCTAGAAGATTCGTTGACCGTTCAAAAAAAATAGTAATAATAGTAATAATAACAGTCTTAACAAGTTGGTCTTGTGGTTAGTCACTTGGTTTTTCTTATTGAGGCTCTACGTTCAACTCCCACTAGTATCACTTTGAAGGACATTGGTGGTGGCAATGAAGTTTAGAACTAAGCCTCTCTGGAGGTCGCCGATTCGAAACCGAGCCGAACCGGGTTTTACCGCAGTGGGCATTCGGGCGGCGGGTTTCCCCGAAACTGGTGGCTTGGGTATGTATCCAACTCTGACCGTTATGGAGGAGGGGATGCATTTGCTCGATTGAGGGCATCCCAGGATGCTTATCCGGTGATTTAGTTGGCCGTTTAAAAAAATAGTAATAATAACAATAAACTTTTGTAACGCTCTCCTTTAGGTTAAAATTTGTATAACTTAAATTTAATGACACAAATAACATAGTTAGGCTAAAGGTGTGAGGATCATGGTTGGAATATGATTCGTCACATAGGAACATGACTGGAAACCTACACCACCCTATTGCTTGATCCACCATAACAACCATTGTCCTCATTTTCATTTTTCAAGAAATCATTTCCTTTTCTTTAGACAAAGATAAATTAAAATAAATAAGGGGATAGTGGTTGGGTCATGACCACACCCTTAGGGTAGTGGTTTTAGATGGTGAATTAGAGGTGAGTGACATAACACTGACGTGGAGGGTCATGATGGTCATGACCACACCCTATAGCCTTACAGAAATTTCATTACCATGTTTATGGAAAACTCAGTTACTGTAACCTAAACTAGAGTTGATCCCCTGCATTGCATGGGCTGGTTTTTTAACGTGATTTAAACATGCATCCTAAATTAGAAACTGAAAGCGAAATACCGGTCATTACAAATGGTATGCCGAAACATATATAAAATAGAAATTTTCGAATGCATTAGCGTCCAATATCATATATGACTGATGTATTGCAAAATACATCCTTTATTGGTGTATAGTTTGTATAGTTTTGCGTTATATTTAGTTTAGTTTTCGTTAGAATTTGCATACTATTGATCAGATTGCGTTTTCTAGGTCTTGATGCTTAAAGTTGCTAAAAATTTAGTGAAAACGAGCCAAAATGCTGAAACACCAAGTCCCGAAGCAAGTTTTAAAGGAGTTAGAATTATCTTGGAGAATTTGGAGAGCTGAAGCTGGAGAAAAAACGAAGAAGTCTGCCCAATTTGAGCTGTGGCGCTACGCCATGAGAAAACCAAATCATGGTGGCGCTACGCCACCAATAAAATAACAATTTCTGGTTTATTGGTTCGTCGCGCTACGCCACGACATGAAGTGATACCCGTCGCACGACGCGACGGGGTGTTGGGTCGAGTTTTATCCGTTAATTGCTAGGGTTTGGTATAAATAGTCAAGAAACTTAACACAAAACCCTAATTACGAATTAGAGAGCATCTTGGGCGATCTTGGAGCATTCTTGAAGCTGATTTGAAGATTTCGAAGCATACGAATCAGCGGTACGAGTTCGGGACGAAGAATCGAAAACTTTCTCGGGTTTTCCAATCCCTTGTTTTGTCGATTTCTTTCTTGAAACTTGTTACAATGAATTCTCGTTTAGACATCTTTGATTTGTGTTCTTTATTTAATATGCTCGGCTAAACTTTTAAGCCACCTAGACTTTGATGAATGGATTAGTATAAAGTTTTTACCTTTTTCGTTGTTTGCATGAATATTATGGATTGATTGTGTTTAGTAAAAGGTTTGGTCTGTTGATTTGATGTACATGCGTGCTTTAATTTGGTTTATCATTTTCACTTGCTTCGTACGATTCTTGGTGACGGTCTATATCACAGAATAGAGTCGTGCTAGGGTTTAGGATTTTGGTGAGTGTCTATATCACGTAATAAATCTTAACTCTTTAGGGTGAAATTGCGCAAATAACCCTAGAAGTAATTGTTAGTGATTTACTAGGTTTTAGTGTTCTACTAGTCCCAATAGCTGGAAGGTGTGGGGCTATTGATAGGTCGTACCCGGCAAATTGCTTTAGACAGTCCTTGGAAAAGGTCATGCCTCAGTTGCCCTGTCGGTTTATTAGTCTATCAAGTCAAGTTAAGAAACCTAAACTACCCTAGATCTATAATTGGAAAAGAGTAGGTCAACATTATGGTACTTATACAATAATTAGACAACTGGAAAGATGTCTAATAACTGGTAGGATTAACGGCCTAGGTAGCGCCATAAGTTTCACCTCAAGAAGGGTTGAGGGGCTTGATGTCTGTCGTTATGGACATGCAAAAACCTAATTAACCTAGGTAGCTAGGGTAAGCAGGGTATCGAATCCAGAGGAGTATGTGGTTAATGCTAATTATTATTTGTTTGTAAATATTTGAATTACTTTGAGAACTTGCTAGCAAACTATAAACAATAACCTTGAGATTGTAAAAATAATGATAGAAAAAGACGTGGTCACTCCGGGATTTGTCTGTCACACAAATTATATAATCACGCAAATAGTCGACTGTCACCCGACTACAAATCCAAATCGCAATATAAAACAGAAACTAGAATTAAAAGTGTCTAACAAGAATCATTCACCCGAAGTGTCCACGAGAGATTTAGCCGCTCATGATACTTGTCCGATCAAAAGCTTGGTAGTAGGATGATCGCATGATCCAGTCGGTGTTACGGCCGATGTATCTCAATGGTGATGATGTTTTGATATCGATTTTTTAAAATAAACCCTCTGTCCTCGTGATAATGGCTGATAGATGTAATGATATCGACCCATGTTCCAATTACCCCCAAGGCGGCCCAATCAACAGTCCCTTTTCTCTTTTGCGTTTGTAATTAATCCATCCAATATGCGGCCCAATCCAAAGAAATCCACAAGTCCACTCCCTCTCCAGGAAGTCCACGCGTTCACAAGCCCACATGTGTGTATCCCCAGTTTCGTCCCACACTCTCTGTGCACACATGATGTTTCTCTTCTATTTCATATGGTGGCTACCCTTGGATCCTTGTTCACGTGACATAGGCTGCCAAAACAAATCATCCACCAAAAAGTCTTCTCCATTAAAGATGTGATGATGATGTTTTTTTTTTTATTAAAAATCGTTTGCTATTCACGTGTGTTTGATATGATTTTTCTGGAATCCCTCAACCAAAAGCTTTACATGTGCCTTCACCAGCCACGAGATGATGATTTGATGTGTTGTTGGCCTTGTGCACGTGAAGCCTTTGTTCCACAAAGGTTGATGCCTTGGTGTGCGTGCCCCCCTTCAACCGTCCAACATATATTTTCTATTAGGTCTTTTTTTTTTCTTTTAATTGCCCCACCATAGTTCATGCATGTTGTTCGATCCAAACGTAGCCTACGGTTAAAACCGTAGGTTACGTTATTTGTATTCTGTTTCTTTGATCTTTCCAAGCCGTAAGTTACGCATGTAGTACCGTAGGCTATGTTTGAATGTTGCTGTAACTCTTTTGGCTATATTCCAACTTTCCACAAATGACTAAACGGCCCCTAGACTTCGGTGTGTTACATTTCTTTCACATTCACTCTACCTTTTGACTCGTAACGGCTCACAAACAATGTAGTGTGTCTTGATATCCATCCATGCTTGTTCCGTTTCACCACTAAACACTCCAACTGTACCAGTTTAAGCCAATTAACCTGTAAAACCACACACTTGCGTAGTTATCACATTCGCAATATATAACCGCATAAAACGCACTACAAACGTAATATTTAAACACTTTAACACCCGGGTTTCACACTCTCCATCACATCCCCACACTTATCATTGATTGTCCTCAAGCAACCATTACAAACATTACTCACCTTATTAACAAATCACCATTAAATCCCTTACCGAATTAGCAATTTAAGGTCTCAAGTCATACCCGTCCCATAGACTGACACAATCGAGGTTGACAATCTGACAAATAAGTGATACGCATTTAAAACAATTTAAGACTTGCCTAACTAAAACTAACATGCTTATGATACTACACACATGCCATACGCCCCTCACAATAATCTCTCATCTCGGTTTTATCAAGACTAGCGTGTGATGTGCTAGTATATATTTCACTCAAAACCAAATATGCTACATTGCAATCATAAGCTTGTATAGAAATCACACCTCCACTGTATCAAATAACGTAACACATATCAAAAGGACTTTTGGTTTTGGGTTAAGGGTAAAGGTAGGGAAATATTTTTGGCTTTTTATGTTTAGATTGCGAACACAACTGAATATACCAAATCATGACAACTTATTCACAATAATACTAACACATGGGTGATTTCCAACCCATTTATTTAACACGAACATAACAATGATTTTGTTTTTTTTTTTTTTCATTCTTTTCTCTTTTTTTTTTTCTTTTCTTCTTTTTTTTCAATTTTTTTTCTCAACAAACACATACTTGTTATTCATGGTTGGTAGTCAAACAGGTCAAACAAGGTGTATCAAACGAAGGGTATAAGGCTCAACATGGTTAACTATGGTGGGTGGATAAACAATCAACAAATAACACAATGGAAGGGATCCTAATGCCTTTATCATTTATATGCATACGCTAAAGCACAGTCTCGGTACGTATCAAACCACACAAGTTCTAACACAAAGCAACACATGGCCTACACTCAACAATTGAACATTTATTGTAATTCAACTAACAACTAAGTAGGCTCAAATATCTCACCGAACAAAAGGAATAAGGGTTACCGACACGTAGCATGTGTAATTCCTAAAGCATGTTACCCCTAGTTAGGCATCTCTTCTCAACTATTTTCTAAAACTTGTCAGAAATACTCTCATGAAACTTAAAGGGACAACCATGACTAGGGATCTAAGTTAGTTTAATATCAGCAAGAACCCTTTAGCGATTGAAAATGTCGGTTTTCATGTAGTTCAAGCATACTTGAGACAAAAATTTTCAAAATTTTTCAATTTTCAACCAATTCAAGCATTTAAGATCAGCAACTTACCAACCCTCTCTCGAGTTACCGCATCCCCACACTTGGGATACAGTGTCCCCAATGTATGGTGCAATTTATACTCTAAACTCGAGAGAAACCACCCTACAAACCATGAGCGGCTAACACCTAGACAACTCGACACAAAGAAACCACTCCCAACACAAAAATTTCACACCACCAAGTACACGAAAACAAATAAAACACAGGATAGATAAACACATGCACCTGATCAGAACACAAGCGAGTGTTTGAAGTGGTGTAGCTGCTGTGATCTAACTGAAACATACGCCCCTCATAGATTCTTTGAGATCTCATCGGGGATGTTGCCAAACATCCCCACACTTGATTCATTGCATCCGTGAAGATGGAACGTAGAAACCTGTCAAAACACAAACACACCAAAACAAAACGAAACCAAACCAAAATACAATACTCTACATCCTCGGGCTGCCTCCCGAGAGCGCTAAGTTTAAAGGTCTTCAGCCAGACCGTACCTGATTAAGCTCATGGTGGTTCAAATGGCATCTCTCGTGAAAAGAACACTTGTGCTGGTGGATGGTTAGTATCCCACTGCCATCCATCACTCCATATGGCATCCAAATGATCCGGGTTATCGAAATCTATCGACTGTAAGAATTCGCCCTTAATTTTCCTTGTGGGCTTCTTCTTTTCCTTCAACTGTGAGAACTCACCCATATTCACCTCAAGTGGTCTCTTCTTGGATTCGGTTGCATCCTTTGGTGACTCCTTTTCTAACTTGACTGAACGCTTTTTGTTTCTCATCTTGAGCCACCACAGTGATTTGACCACTTTATCCTTCACAACCTTTTCATCTTTAGACCTATCAATCATAGCAACACTCTCTTTTGGAACATCCTCATTACTTGGAGGATGACACTTATTAGTAATATTAGAATAAGCACAAGTGTGAGACATAAAGTTTAAAGAAAACTTACGTGACCCGAAGACCATATTCACAGTATTAGCATTGCAATCAATGGTAGCCTTCGCGGTTTTCAAGAATGGTCGGCCTAAGATAACCGGCGGTTGTCCTTCAACATTGGACGGCGTGTGGTCCACAACTAGGAAATCTTCGGGGTAATAACAATCCCCTACTCTTACAGCAATTCCCCTCAGCATCCCCCTAGATGGTTTCCTTGACCCGTCTGCAAGCACAATCGTGGTGTCCACCTCTTCAAGCTCACCAAAATCGTATTCATCAAACACTCGACCCGCCAATATGCTTATGCTTGCCCCATGATCCACCAATGCCCTCTCAGTCTTGAACTCACCCAACTGGACTGGGATCATAGGCACATTCTCCTCTTCATCTTCAACACTTGCAACCAAACGGATTGCACTAATGGTCATATTTAAACGGACGGGTGAATCATTTTCATTAACTATTACCCGCACAGGAGTTGCTGCCTCTACATCTGGCTCTTCAATACAAACTTCATCTTGGGAATCCGCAATTGACTCAGATGTTTGAGATTGAGAGTCCACTTGATTGTTGCTTCCTAACCTCTCGGACTCTCTTTCAACCCGCTCATTGCATAGTGCATTTATAAATTCACCTAGCTTGACTACATCTTCATAAATCTGATATATATCAGGGATGTCTTTGGCGTGACTTGATGAGTCATATTCATTAAAATGACCATTGCCTCCATAACCAGAGTCCTCAAAATATTTCGATTTTCCATTACAACCCCAATCTGGCTTGTACCGGTGACCATCATCCATCTCATAACCACTGTACTCCCAATTTGGATCATGATGGTAATCCATATCATTGATCTTTTCTTGATATCTATCTTGATAAGAATAACCCTGGTAACCCGTATTTTCTTGTCTTTGCATGCGTTGGGACCATATCCACTCATCTAATTCAGCCTTACTCTCAAACATTGGGCATATGAGTGCCCAATGTCCTTGGTACCCACACCTTGTGCATGTAACATATTCTTTATATTGCGAGCTCATATTTCCTGCACAAGTAGCAAACGAAAAGCAGTACCGAACAAAAAGAAAACAAAGACAAAAGTGAAAAAAAAAAAAAAAAAAAAACTAACTAGAAAAGGAAAATACTTTTTTGGATTTTGGAGTTTTTATGTAAAACGAAAGCAAACAAACTAAACTAAACTAGCACTAAGCGCACGACTCCCCGGCAACGGCGCCATTTTGATGTCTGTCGTTATGGACATGCAAAAACCTAATTAACCTAGGTAGCTAGGGTAAGCAGGGTATCGAATCCAGAGGAGTATGTGGTTAATGCTAATTATTATTTGTTTGTAAATATTTGAATTACTTTGAGAACTTGCTAGCAAACTATAAACAATAACCTTGAGATTGTAAAAATAATGATAGAAAAAGACGTGGTCACTCCGGGATTTGTCTGTCACACAAATTATATAATCACGCAAATAGTCGACTGTCACCCGACTACAAATCCAAATCGCAATATAAAACAGAAACTAGAATTAAAAGTGTCTAACAAGAATCATTCACCCGAAGTGTCCACGAGAGATTTAGCCGCTCATGATACTTGTCCGATCAAAAGCTTGGTAGAAGGATGATCGCATGATCCAGTCGGTGTTACGGCCGATGTATCTCAATGGTGATGATGTTTTGATATCGATTTTTTAAAATAAACCCTCTGTCCTCGTGATAATGGCTGATAGATGTAATGATATCGACCCATGTTCCAATTACCCCCAAGGCGGCCCAATCAACAGTCCCCTTTCTCTTTTGCGTTTGTAATTAATCCATCCAATATGCGGCCCAATCCAAAGAAATCCACAAGTCCACTCCCTCTCCAGGAAGTCCACGCGTTCACAAGCCCACATGTGTGTATCCCCAGTTTCGTCCCACACTCTCTGTGCACACATGATGTTTCTCTTCTATTTCATATGGTGGCTACCCTTGGATCCTTGTTCACGTGACATAGGCTGCCAAAACAAATCATCCACCAAAAAGTCTTCTCCATTAAAGATGTGATGATGATGTTTTTTTTTTATTAAAAATCGTTTGCTATTCACGTGTGTTTGATATGATTTTTCTGGAATCCCTCCACCAAAAGCTTTACATGTGCCTTCACCAGCCACGAGATGATGATTTGATGTGTTGTTGGCCTTGTGCACGTGAAGCCTTTGTTCCACAAAGGTTGATGCCTTGGTGTGCGTGCCCCCCTTCAACCGTCCAACATATATTTTCTATTAGGTCTTTTTTTTTTCTTTTAATTGCCCCACCATAGTTCATGCATGTTGTTCGATCCAAACGTAGCCTACGGTTAAAACCGTAGGTTACGTTATTTGTATTTTGTTTCTTTGATCTTTCCAAGCCGTAAGTTACGCATGTAGTACCGTAGGCTATGTTTGAATGTTGCTGTAACTCTTTTGGCTATATTCCAATTTTCCACAAATGACTAAACGGCCCCTCGACTTCGGTGTGTTACATTTCTTTCACATTCACTCTACCTTTTGACTCGTAACGGCTCACAAACAATGTAGTGTGTCTTGATATCCATCCATGCTTGTTCCGTTTCACCACTAAACACTCCAACTGTACCAGTTTAAGCCAATTAACCTGTAAAACCACACACTTGCGTAGTTATCACATTCGCAATATATAACCGCATAAAACGCACTACAAACGTAATATTTAAACACTTTAACACCCGGGTTTCACACTCTCCATCAGGGCTTAGTTGGTGTTTTAATAGGTTTAGTACTATAAGATCCCGGTTCCATAAATCATGCACTTAACTTAATTGGTAATTCTTTAAAATCAATCCAGTATTCAAGTCTAGGTGGTCTCGTTCATTATATAAGAAAAGCCTTTGTCTTCTTTCGTGTTAGTCTAGTTTTAGTTTAAATAGATTTCCTTAGATTTTCCGTAACCCCCCCCCCCCCCCAAAAAAAAAACAATTAAACAAGTTTCAGTCGTGTCTGTCAGTGTCTGTTAGAGTCTAGTTAACGTGATAAATAGAGTCTTGTGGTTCGATATCCGGACTTCCTAGGGTTATACTACAGTGATCGGTACACTTGCCGATTGTGTAGTTTAGGTCGAGTCTAGAATTAAAGTTTTTTAGTGTCTAGCTTAGAGAGTCTAATTTAGTTTATTTTTATGGTTTGTTTAGCATACATCAAGTTTTTGGCGCCGTTTCCGGGGACTCTTGGCAATCGCGTTCATTAGCTTTGATAGACTTTATTGACATATACGTGCTACGTGTTTGTTTTGTTTTGTTTCGTGTCTTTTATTTCTATTTTTGAGTCTTAGTGACTAGTGTTTGCTTTTCTCATATCTAGGTTTTTGCTTGTAGTGGATGCCACATCTGCGCTCGCACGGACCGCCAAAGCCGCCAGTCACAGAGTCATCATCTCGATTGGGCTAAGGCCCACAGGTTAGTACTTCATCCTCTTCTCAATTTCCCAATTTTGATTCTACTCCGTTACCCACCCCACCTCGGACCCCACCACCTTCACCACCCCATTCACCCAAAACATCACCTAAGGTTTCCCCACCCGATAGTCCATCCTCTAGCGCACCAGAAAACCTAGAACAAATGGCCAACGCTAGACAAACCGTCCACCAACAAGCCACTCAAAATTTCACCGGTCTTGCTTCACCCATCACTGTCCCACCCATAGTTAGCGAGAACTCATGGCAGATTCCATCTTACGCCATGCAAGCCATTACCAATAGCATCCAGTTCCATGGCCGCGAGGATGAGGACGCCCCTGCCCACATAAACTGGTTCTCCCGTATCCTTGCTACTTTTAGCCTTCACGGAGCCCCAACCGATGCTACCTACCTACAACTTTTCCCATTTTCACTAGTCGGGCGTGCGGCTACTTGGTTGGACTCTCAACCAACCGGTACCTTTACCACTTGGGCGGGCCTTCGTCAAGCCTTTTTGAACAAGTATTTCCCGCCCGCTAAAGCCTCACGCCTTCGTGACCAAATTCACTATTTCCGAATGGAGCCCGACGAGCCCTATTACCTTGCTTGGGAGCGTTTCCAAAATCTTTGTGCTCGTTGCTCCCAGCACACGGTCTTTCCGATTGGGCCCTATGTGAGAAATTCTATAACGGTCTCACCCAAGAGACTCGTGATCAGTTTGATACTAATGCGGGGGGTCATATAATGGGTATTGATGTGTGTAAAATGCAACATATAAATTACATCAAATGAGGCATAAAACTAACCCTTTTTAAGTACTAATATTGGAAAAAGAGTGTTTTTGTCTTCCTTTTGTATTTTCAGGAATAAATGAGCTCAAAAACGCAAAAGAAGCAAAAAGACAGCTAAATCCAACATAAATACAAGGAAATGAACATTAGTGGACTGCCCGACCCCTCAACGGCACCTTCTAAAGCAAAAAAGAGAAGACAGAAGGCTGAACACGCCCCGTGCTCAGCCAGCACGGGGCCGTGCCCAAGAAGCAGCAGAAAAGACAAATCTATAGAAGCTTCTATTGCCCATCACGGGGCCGTGCTCAGCGGACACGGGGGCGTGTCGAAAGTACAGCAGGCGCATTTATTGTAATTGCGAATTACAATTAATGAGGAGAGAGATTGTCAGACGGACACGGGGCCGTGCCCAGCGGACACGGGGCCGTGTCCAGCACTCTGTTCAGCCTATAAATAGGAGTGCTTGGATTCATTTCATCTCATCCCTTGGCACACCACCTCTCTCACACTTCATCCACCACCCACCACCATCACAACACCATCATCCACCACCATCATCCATTGTCCATCGTAGAGTGTGTGAGTCGTCTCGGGATCCAAGATTGATCGTAAGAGTTCTTGACAATCAAGGCCATGTTTGCCTAAGTCTCTTACATCACTTGGTGAAGACAAAGTGTCTAGTATAATACTTTTTATTTCTAATCTTTTGCACTTTTTATTTGGTTTTGTATTAATGACTTTAATAACTAGTTACTTATGTTGAAGGTGATCTTTCCTTATCGTTTGTCCGTGGTGTCTTGGCATTATTTTACTGTCTATATAAAATAAAGGATTTTCACCATTCATATCTCCATGGTCTATATGGAGGTATGTTGGCTACCTGGTAGGGGGTTAAGGGAACGGTTTGGTAAAGGTCTTGCCATTGTTCAGCGTTTAGAGGTCCTGCAATGGACCTGGGTCAAATTTAGTAGGACCTCCTTCAATACTTCACGGTATTGGATGGCGGGGGTCCAAACTCTTTGATCCCCTCATAAGTTAACTACTATTAATACTATAACCCGGCTATTTAGGACTGTATCCCTGCTGACTCAGACTACTTAGCCGAGGGTAACGTCACCGCCAAAAGCGGGGCCTACCACAATACTGCATTAATAACTTAATTCATTATCTTCCAATAATCCACCCTTTTAGGATTGTATCCCTGCTGACTCAAACTACTGGGGTGAGGGTAACGTCACCTTCAAAAGAGGGGCCTACTACAATAACTAAGATAATCTCTTAATTGTGTGCAAAAGTGCGGAAATAATCAAAGGTTATACTAGATACGAGTCGGAACCAAGTGATTCATCTTGTCTATCTGTTTTTCTTTTATTTTTATTTTCAGCATTTTAGTTAATTTTTAGTTTTCTTAGTTTAAAACATTTTTCTAAACTTTTATTTTGGTTAGACGTTGAGGATAAACCGGTACTAAAAGCTCTTGTGTCCTTGGACGACCTCGGTATCTTACCAACACTATACTACACTCAACGATGGGTGCACTTGCCCATATGTGTGTTTAGTGTCAGTGAAATATCGTGTTTTATAAATTTAAAACTTGGCTAAAATAAGTGTTAAAAAGGGCTTAAAATATACACCTAAAATATACGACACTTACCGCACATCAAGTTTTTGGCGCCGCTGCCGGGGACACAAGGATTTTAAGAAAGTTAGGAATCAACGGCCTAATCATCTTTTATTTTTTCTTTTCATTTTTTTAGGATTTTCTTAGGTTTTCAGCTTCTGCAGAGCTCAGCACGGGCCGTACCCACTGAACACGCCCCCGTGCTCAATCATTGGAACTGGCAATCCTGTTTTACATCAGACAGTAAGCTGAACACGGGGCCGTGCCCACTCAACACGCCCCCGTGCCCAAGTTTCAGTTACTGAAAACAGAACCGTTAGATCCCGGCGGTTGGTAATTTCTGACATAAACATGAGTGATAGTAATTATTTTTACTTTCGGCACTCTTATGGTACGTGGTGTCCATTATGTGGTGGCGAACATGAAGAAGTAAAATGCTACTTCCTAAATTATAGGCCCCACTACATGGACCCACCAACTTCTCACAACCTTAAGAGGGGCGAAAGTAAAAATAAGCACTATTTCTCCCTCGAATGCGCCCAGCCAGATATTCTAGGGGAAATGCTCCTTGACGAGTTATTTCAACTAGAAGATCTAGTTCAGAACTGGTTAGAAGAGCTTAGGAAGGATTTTATTAATCCACCCCCAAGACGATAACCATGAAGAAAAGTTGGAACCGCATTCCGACAACCTCATTGCTCCCGAAAGTACCTTCGTACCTAGCAAAGACTTGGACGATAGTCGTCCCTGTGTCGATTGTGCCGTGAAGGACTCTCCATCGACTTCGTTCGGTGCATACATAGACCTGAGTGATTCGGCATACACCTTCTTTAACAAGAGCCCGGGAAAGGGTTGGACTTGTCCACCTAGAATAAAAATAGGAATTACCCTCACCGACAACCTCTTGCGTTCTCGCCTTAGTCTGGGGCAATTAAGGTATATTAGGCACTTTGGGGTTGTTCCAACCAGTCAGGAACCACCCGATACTAACAAGTGCCTTAAAAAACTAGACAACTTCATAAAACAGTCCCTAGACACGGGGCCGTGCCCAGCCAACACGCCCCCGTGTCCATCGAAAGATTCCATTCTGATCAGTACGTCAGAATACGGACAAACTGTGTCAGAACTCCACCTGCACACGGGGCCGTGTCCACTGAACACGGGGCCGTGTCCAGGATGCTGTCATTTTCTATAAATGCAGCCAAGAATTCTGCACATTTGGACCAACTTGGGACAGAGAATTGCAGGAATATTCTCTCAAACTATCCTAGGTAAGTCTAAAAGAAGGTTCCAACAACCCATCTTGTCCTTTCCTCTTTTAGCCATTTCCTTCTTCTCCATCTTTCTCCAAGAGCTACCATTGAAAGTTTGGAATTCCTCCAACTCTATGGTAGGGATGAATGAGTTTTGTTCAAGGAATCTTGGTAAAAACATGTTATGAAACATTGTTTTAAGTTATTAGTAGCTAAAAAGGCCCCACAAGTTCAGAAAATAACTTAAAAATCCAAGTTTCATTGTTCCAAAACTCTGCAGAAAGATGAACACGGGGCCGTGCTCAGTGAGCACGGGGCCGTGTCCGGTCACTGTTTCATTCAATAAACTATTTTTAGTTTATTTTTCGTAGGATGCCGAGTGAAAACAGCAATACATCTTCTGTGCATTCGTCAAACAGCCAAAGAGGAAGAAGACCCTCCATTGAAGCTACACTTGTGCACTATGTGATAGCATTAAGGGAGGCTCTCGATGAAATGACGTCAGTAGAGGAGGTCCTAATCGACCGTATCAACGATCTTACGATGGGACTTGAAAGCAGCTTCCAAGAAATTAACCTCTTGCACTAGAGGTTAAATATTCTTGTAGCACCTCCAATGGAACCAGTCCTTCCTCAACAAGATTGGAACCTGGCACTAGGAATCAACAACCCTACCGGGTGGGAAGACTTTCCAGCGGAACCTCCCGTGGAACACCAACAAGAGGTCCCGGTGGAAGTTGAAACTCCTCAAACTAATGCCAATGAGCCTTCTTTTCTCCTTCCAAGGGAGGTGGAAGAATGGCTCGCCGACATTTGAGGAGAACCGCACGCGGAAGAAGGAGTTCAATTAGGCCTTGTTTAACCAAGATTAATTACTTCTTGGAAATTTTGCTAATTAAAATAAAGGCTAGGACTCCATGGTTTGTTATTTCTTTGTTTTATCTAGTTTAATTTAGGATTGTGTAAGTTCTCTCTATGATGAAATGAAATGATGGTTTTAAGGTTTGGATGGTTTGTAATGAATAAAACACACTCATGGTGGTAAAGGATGAAAAGGGGAACGAGAAAAATGAACCCATGCACAAGAACAAGGCAACCCGACAATTTTCTCCATTTCAGAAGGTTCAACACGGGCCGTGCCCAACCAACACGGCCCCGTGCCGAACCACCTGCAGAAAAACGCCCAGTTCAGGTACCTGGACACGGGCCGTGTTCACCCAACACGCCCCCGTGTCCAGACTTCTGTTTCTCTTATTTTAATTTTGTTACTGGCACTTGAACACGGGGCCGTGCCCGGACAACACGGGGCCGTGTTCAGTGCCCAGTAACACAAATTTTTGCTTTTTAAACATTATTTTACACATCTAATCAACCTAAAAATTTATTTTTGGGACACATTGAGGACAATGTGTAATTTAAGTGTGGGGGGGGGGGGGGATGCTAAAACCTTGAATTTTGCAAGTCCTAAATACAAGCCTTACACAAAACTCTATTGGAACCGCTAATCACCCCAAATTTTTTTCAAAAATTTTAAATTTTTTTTTTACTTGTCTAGGTTTAACTCGGGAAATTCAAGTTCTAAAAAAGGTTATATTTTTTACAAATTTACAACCGATAGCGTAGTGATAAAAAGAACCAACATAAGAAAATTATGAAAAGGCATGACAAACTTATTTAAAATTTGATTATATATACTTGATTACATAAAAACCCATTCCCACAAAAGTGAGTTTTGAGCCTTTATTGAGCACACAATTACATATCTTCTGACTAAATGCTCATTTTTCGTTTCTTGTGTGAATAGCCGCTTGGTTCTTACGACTCTAGAACTTGCCATGACAATACATTCCCGGTCCTTATCAACTTAAACCCAAGTAAGTAAATGATGGAGGCATTAGGACTAACCCTTTTTATTTTCTACACCATTATTTTTCTTTTTCTTTTACCACCTACCCAAAAAATCCCCCTAGTTAGCCCCTTTGAGCCTAAACCTTTTCGTTTCATCACCCAAACAAAAACCCTTTTTACCCACCAAAACCTTTTTCATTTTTAACCCTTTATTTTAGTAACAAGTTCGGTTCTTCGTGAAAAAAAAAATTGTGATAATGATGAAGCAAAAAGAAAATAAACAAACAAGTTAATCAAAAATAACTTAGTTTGAATAAAAGCTTCATCACAATAAAAAGTTGCAAACATACGAAAACCGACACTTGTTACGCTTTTAGCCTTTTTTCTACTAACCACTAACCCAACAACCTACCTTTAACCCTAGCCTAACCCTTAACCCGCAAAGTCCTCTTGATATCTACAAAGGTATAAAAGTTAAAAAGGAGGAGGATTGATTTCTTGGCAAGCCTATGGTAGGAATAAGTTCCATGCCGCTCTCGAGTGATTCACTAAAAATACACCTTCGGCCGAGTGTGAGTGATTTCCCCGTGAGGTATGTGAACTTGTATATAAATAGAATTTTAAAAAGGCATGTTATGCCCAAATAAGTAATTTCTTTTATGAAAAGTTCTAAATAAATCATTACGAATAGGAGTGTAAATAAATAAAAATAAAACCCAAAAAGATCTTGGAAATCCCGACACTCTACGACAAGCCCAAAACCTTCTCTTCTACCTATTCCATTTGGGAGTGTAAGCCACATATTAAAGAGTTTTGCTTGAGGACAAGCAAAAGTTCAAGTGTGGGGGTATTTGATGTGTGTAAAATGCAACATATAAATTACATCAAATGAGGCATAAAACTAACCCTTTTTAAGTACTAATATTGGAAAAAGAGTGTTTTTGTCTTCCTTTTGTATTTTCAGGAATAAATGAGCTCAAAAACGCAAAAGAAGCAAAAAAGACAGCTAAATCCAACATAAATACAAGGAAAGGAACATTAGTGGACTGCCCGACCCCTCAACGGCACCTTCTAAAGCAAAAAAGAGAAGACAGAAGGCTGAACACGCCCCGTGCTCAGCCAGCACGGGGCCGTGCCCAAGAAGCAGCAGAAAAGACAAATCTATAGAAGCTTCTATTGCCCATCACGGGGCCGTGCTCAGCGGACACGGGGGCGTGTCGAAAGTACAGCAGGCGCATTTATTGTAATTGCGAATTACAATTAATGAGGAGAGAGATTGTCAGACGGACACGGGGCCGTGCCCAGCGGACACGGGGCCGTGTCCAGCACTCTGTTCAGCCTATAAATAGGAGTGCTTGGATTCATTTCATCTCATCCCTTGGCACACCACCTCTCTCACACTTCATCCACCACCCACCACCATCACAACACCATCATCCACCACCATTGTCCATCGTAGAGTGTGTGAGTCGTCTCGGGATCCAAGATTGATCGTAAGAGTTCTTGACAATCAAGGCCATGTTTGCCTAAGTCTCTTACATCACTTGGTGAAGACAAAGTGTCTAGTATAATACTTTTTATTTCTAATCTTTTGCACTTTTTATTTGGTTTTGTATTAATGACTTTAATAACTAGTTACTTATGTTGAAGGTGATCTTTCCTTATCGTTTGTCCGTGGTGTCTTGGCATTATTTTACTGTCTATATAAAATAAAGGATTTTCACCATTCATATCTCCACGGTCTATATGGAGGTATGTTGGCTACCTGGTAGGGGGTTAAGGGAACGGTTTGGTAAAGGTCTTGCCATTGTTCAGCGTTTAGAGGTCCTGCAATGGACCTGGGTCAAATTTAGTAGGACCTCCTTCAATACTTCACGGTATTGGATGGCGGGGGTCCAAACTCTTTGATCCCCTCATAAGTTAACTACTATTAATACTATAACCCGGCTATTTAGGACTGTATCCCTGCTGACTCAGACTACTTAGCCGAGGGTAACGTCACCGCCAAAAGCGGGGCCTACCACAATACTGCATTAATAACTTAATTCATTATCTTCCAATAATCCACCCTTTTAGGATTGTATCCCTGCTGACTCAAACTACTGGGGTGAGGGTAACGTCACCTTCAAAAGAGGGGCCTACTACAATAACTAAGATAATCTCTTAATTGTGTGCAAAAGTGCGGAAATAATCAAAGGTTATACTAGATACGAGTCGGAACCAAGTGATTCATCTTGTCTATCTGTTTTTCTTTTATTTTTATTTTCAGCATTTTAGTTAATTTTTAGTTTTCTTAGTTTAAAACATTTTTCTAAACTTTTATTTTGGTTAGACGTTGAGGATAAACCGGTACTAAAAGCTCTTGTGTCCTTGGACGACCTCGGTATCTTACCAACACTATACTACACTCAACGATGGGTGCACTTGCCCATATGTGTGTTTAGTGTCAGTGAAATATCGTGTTTTATAAATTTAAAACTTGGCTAAAATAAGTGTTAAAAAGGGCTTAAAATATACACCTAAAATATACGACACTTACCGCACATCAGTATCCTTCCTGTTGTTGAGTGTTTAGAGCGTTTCGAAGCATTTGCACAATCTCAATCTCAGTCGCGAGTTGATCAGCGGTACCAAAGTGGTAATTCAAATACCACTACTAGTGCACCCCCTCGTGGGTGAACCATGTCACCATGGACCCTAGTTTAGCCGCTGTGTTGGAAAACGTGACAAGGGAGCTTAAGGAGATTAAGGCTAAGGTAGACAAATGTGAGTTTTGCCGAGGGGGTCCCGATACGAGTGCGTGTCCTTTGTTAGTTGGTGAGGAGCAAGTTGATTTCGTAGGAGGAGGTCTAGGTAGAGGTCAACCTAGTGGGTTTGGTAATAATAACTTTGGTTCGGGTTGGAGAAATAATAATAATTTTAATAATAATAACAATTTTCGCTCAAATGGACCCCCTGGTTTTCAATTAGCTCAAAATCCAAATAGGGGTCAAGGTTCATTCTTTGGTGGGGGTTCAAATGGGCAGTTCAACAAGGGGTTCAATGGACAGGTCAAAGAGGGGGGTTCAAATAATCAGGTTCAATCAGGTCAGGGTTCAAGTTATAATCTAGGGGGTAGTTTAGAGAAAATGGAAGCTATGATGAGCCAGCTAATTTTTAGGGACCAAACCACCCAAAAGACACTTAACGACCATAACCTAATGCTTAAGAACCACCAAGCCTCTTTCCAAGTCCTTCAAAGGGTCGTTGGAGATATGTTTAGGAAACTAGAGGAGAGACTACCCGGTTAGTTTGCGGGTAACACCCTACCAAACCCTAATGCCCATGCCAAAGCCATTATCACTCGTAGTGGCAAAACCGTAGGGAACCTTAGAGTTGAGGAGAGAGTAGTTGATGAGGATGAGGAGATTGTCGATGAAGAAATTGAGATGGAAGCTCCCGGAAAAGTGCAACCGAGGCTAAGCCCAGCAAGTACCGCACAGCCCGGTGAGTCTCAAGTTGAGAAGAAAGTTGAGAAGCCTCCCGTAGACGTTAGACCTTCACCCCAAGTAGACCATTCAAGAGTCCCGTTTCCTTCACGTCTTAGGAACCAAAAGTACTCAAGGGAATACGGGCAATTTTTAGACATCTTCAAGCAATTGAAGATTAATCTTCCTTTTATCGAGGCACTTCAATCAATGCCTAAGTATGCGAAATTCTTGAAAGACCTTCTTAGGAACAAGGAGAAGTTAGGGGAGTTGTCTAATGTCCCGTTGAATGGAGGGTGTTCAGCCGTTGTTTTAAATAAGCTTCCCAAAAAGCTTACCGATCCCGGTATTTTTACTATTCCTTGTCTATTCGGTAGTAATACCAACACTAGAGTCTTAGCCGACTTAGGTGCTAGCATCATTTTGATGCCCTTTTCTCTTTATGAGAAGCTAGACCTAGGAGAGCTTTCACCTACCCGAATGACATTATTCTTAGCCGATCGGTCCGTTAAATACCCTAGGGTATAGTCGATAATTTGCTTGTCAAGGTCGACAAATTTGTGTTTCCCGCCGATTTCGTCAATCTCGATATGGAAGCGGATGAGAGAGTTCCCATTATACTTGGTCGTCCTTTCCTACGTACCGCTTGTAACGCCCGGCTCTTTTGTACTTTCCGTTTATAGAAAGATTCGTTCGTATTTCTATTTTTGGAAATCTTGTATTCTTGTAATCGACTTTTCGTAGTAATTGTTGTAAAATCTAATACTTGGATCATAAATAAAATTCGTATTTCTTTTCACATTCTACATATTCATACATCCTCATACGATCGAATTCATTGTACATCGAATCCTTATTCGTAATTCATACGCATACGGTACTTATTTGTGATACATGTCCATGCTTGTCCTTAAATTGTTGACACTTAAAAACCCCCCAATAATATGCGTATTTACACAACGATTAATCATCTAATATGTGACATATACTTGTCACTTACAAACATATTACATACTTATACATCACACTTTTTACCTAGTTAAATCATGTTTTATTTCATATTATACCTTGTTACAAGTTAGGGGAAACATTGTTGCATATAATTACATAACTTAATTAACAAAATTACTCATTATAATGTTTAAAAGAAAAAAAAAATAAAGAAATATGGCAGCCCAAATCAACAAAAATTCAGCCCCATATGATTGGGTTTTGTGGGCTTGTTTAATGGGTTAACCCCTTCTAAACACTTCCAAAGCCCAACCCATTGAAACCCTAATCATTCCCTATAAATACCAACTTATGTCCAGCCTCTCTACCATTTTTACAACCCTTAAACACTTCAAAAACATCCCAAAACCGTAGCTGAGTTTCCATGTTCGGCCAGATTCAGCAAGCTTCACGAAAATGGGCATAACTTCTTCATTTCTTATCCGTTTTGGTCCATTCTTTTTCCTATGTGCTTGGATTTTCCTTACCTTCGATTCCATGGGTTTTTCACAGTAAATAAGTCCCTGGAACTCCGAAAAAAGGCTCCAAAGTCCACTGATTTTTTGTGCTTTCCTGAAATCTTTGTTAAACTTAACCAAACTTGAGTTTTCTCATCTCATACCTATGTCCCAATGCTTACAACCTCTTCTATGGTTGGTTAGGCTTAAAAACAAGGTTGAGACACTTGAAACCAAAGGATTAAACCTCAAATACTTTCTGTTTTGTTAGGGTATTTAACCCACAAATCATGTCAAGCTTAGATCTTGATGAATGAGTGATTAAGGAACAACTTGGGTTGTCCTACATACAATCCTCACATGATTTGATGATTTCTCTATAGTTAGGTTGTTTATGTTATTGTGCTAATCCTAGTTCGTGACCCTCCTTGGTTGTTTTTACATCAAGTGAAGGGGTGAACATTCAAGGGGTTCCTAAATGGAAGCATGTTCTTCCTACCCCATACAAGACATCTATGATAACTCGAGGTGCCTAAATGAAGATCTTAATCTTCTACCTCCTACTTGAATTATTGGACTAAATAATATGTAATACTTAACCTAGATATATATATACACTCATTCGAACCTTTGATGTTGAACTTGTGTTTATATGTTAAAGTAGTAGAACATCATCTAAGACCTAAACCTTGTTGTGATTCTTATGGGTGTTCAACTCATGAAAACATTATCATAACCCTTGTGGTTACCAAGTGTCATACAAGTGTTAGGTGTTGAAGATGATTATTTTCACATGTTATTCTCATATCATATTTTATGTTGTTTTAAATACCGAACCTTGTCTCTACGCATACTTGAACTTTAACCCTTACACATTCAATCTTTTAACCTCATCAACTCGTCAATAATTGGATAATTGGAAAGCATATGCCAACTTTGTGAGTATACTCGTATTTCCCCCTTTTACTTTTACCACTTTTGGGGTGTAACATGTTTACTTATCAACAACTTACACATGAACATTTTGCTTAAACACATGAACATTCCTATAACATGCTTGTATACGTGATTGCTTGATACTTTAAACTTGGGTGAAACTTTATGTGTTGAACTTATCATTAACTTGTACGAGCCAAACCGTGACATATGTAGCGCTATAGGATTAACGACCCGCCGCCCCGTAACTTGTGGTTATGTCATGAGCATATTGCGTTTTCTTGGTTTGATATGTTAGACACATACCATGTTTTTATGTTTATCTTGAATCACATGCTTGCTATGAGGAATTGTTCAAAACTTATCTTTTGTTATATACGTACCAAACTTGTATACTCGCCATTGCTTTTGCATTGAATTGTATTTTTAAACATGTTACAGGTTGATGATGATGGTACTATGAAAAGAAGTAGCGTTGATGCCTAGATACACATATAGACGTTAGGTTTAATATGTTGTATCAATTTTGCTTATGTTGTTATGTACTTCTTTGACTTGTTGTATTTGAATTTCTTGTAATGTTGACAATCACTTTATGCAATGAAATCGGTTTATTAAATGTTGTCACAAATAGCGTTATGATGTCTCTAGCAATCTTCACACTTCGTCTCATCCCGATGTTTCCGCCATTGGTTGGGGTGTGACACCGCTAAAGCCCTCATAGATGTTCATGATGGTAAGATCACCCTTAGAGTCACTTTTGGGATAGATCGTTCCATGAACCACCCGAGTGGTTCGGATGACTATAGTGGTCCTTGCCATTCCGTCTACTTCTTGAATTCATTCATCTCATGTGTTGATCATTGTTTAGAGTATATTAGCGGTGCAGACTTAGTAGTAGGAGAGAGAGTAGAGGAGAAGTCGAATAGGGTAGATGAAGTTGAAGTTGAGGGAATTCCTTTAATTCCCGAAGTGTTAGCCGTTAGTGATGACACCACCCAACCCCCACCCTTAGAGCTTAAGGTACTTCCATCGCATTTAGAGTATGCTTTCTTAAGGGAGGGTTCCGAGTTACCCGTCATTATCTCGTTAAATTTGGAAGAAGGTGAGAAGTTGAGATTGTTGGAGGTGTTAAAGGCCTACAAAGAGGCCATTGCTTGGAGGTTGTCCGACATCAAGGGCATAATCCCTTCTTATTGCACCCACCGGATACTCATGGAGGATGATTATAAACCGGTGGTGCAACCTCAAAGGCGGCTCAACCCCAACATGCAAGATGTTGTGAAGTAGGAGGTTCTTAAACTCCTAGATGCCGGGATGATATATCCCATCTCTGATTCACCTTGGGTTAGTCCCACTCAGGTTGTCCCTAATAAGGGAGGGATGACCGTTGTCATGAACACAAAGAATGAGCTTATCCCTTCTCGTACAGTCACGCGGTGGGGCGTGTGCATCGACTACCGAAAGTTGAATGATGCCACCTGAAAAAACCACTTTCCATTGCCCTTCATTGAACAAATGTTGGAGCGTCTCGCGGGTCAACAATTTTATTGTTTTCGCGACGGTTTTTCCGGGTACTTCCAGATTCCCATAGCACCGGAGGACCAGGATAAAACCCCCTTCACATGCCCCTATGGCACCTATGCGTACCGACGCATGCCATTTGGGTTGTGCAACGCTCCAGCTACCTTTCAGCGATGCATGGTTGCCATATTTCAGGATATGATAGAGAGTTCCATGGAGGTGTTCATGGACGATTTTTCGGTGTATGGTAGCTCCTTTGATGAGTGTTTAAAGAACCTAGAGAAGATGTTGAAAAGATGTGTCGAGACCAAGCTCATGTTAAGTTGGGAGAAGTGTCACTTCATGGTGATGGAAGGTATTGTGTTAGGACACGAGATCTCTAGAAAGGGTATTGAGGTAGATCGCGCGAAAATAGATACCGTTGGTAGGTTACCTCCACCCACGAGTGTGAAGTCCATTCGGAGTTTTCTAGGGCATGCGGGCTTCTATAGTCTCTTCATTAGGGATTTTTCTAAAATCACCCGCCCCATGACCCGTTTGGTAGAGAAAGACGTTCCATTCGTCTTTGAAGAGGAATGTCTTAAGGCCTTCAACTTTTTAAAGGAACAGCTTGTGAGTGCACCTATTCTTATCTCGCCCGACTGGAGCTTACCGTTTGAGCTCATGTGCGATGCGAGTGACTATGCCGTTGGAGAGGTATTAGGACAAAGAAAGGATAAGCACTTCCACCCCATATATTACTTGAGTAAAACGCTAAATGATGCTCAAGAGAATTACACCACCACGGAGTAAGAACTCTTAGCCGTAGTATTTGCTTTCGACAAATTCCGCTCATACCTCGTTCTATCCAAGACCATAGTATTCATCGATCACTCCGCGTTGCGTTTTCTTTTTCAAAAGAAATACGCTAAACCCCGACTCATTCGTTGGATTCTATTGCTTAGTGAGTTTGATATTGAGATTAGAGACAAGAGAGGGGCTGAAAACATGGCGGCCGATCATCTATCACGTCTAGAGGACCCCAAGAGAGAAGAGATTCGTGAGGAGGAGATTGGAGACACATTCCCTCATGAGTCTATCAAGTTTGTTGAGGCCGAGAAGGAGGGATTGCCTTGGTTTTGTGACTTAGCGAATTATCTTTCTAGTGGCAATATTGTGAGAGGAATGACCACACAACAAAGGAGAAAGTTCATTAGTGAGTCTAGGAAGTATGTGTGGGATGATCCTTTTCTCTTTAGAATTGGAGGGGATAGGATACATAGACGTTGCGTATCAAGAGAAGAGGGTTGGAAAATCATTAAGCATGTGCATGAAGGCCTCATGGGAGGACATCATGGTGCATACGCCACCGCTCAAAAGGTGTTCGATTGCGGCTTTTATTGGCCTAGCGTACTTCGAGATGCCGTTGAGTTCGTAAAGACATGCGATGCTTGTCAACGAACCGACAATATTTCCGCCAAATATGAGATGCCTCAAACCCTATCCAAGTGTTGGAGGTTTTTGACGTTTGGGGCATCGATTTCATGGGACCCTTTCCAAACTCCAAAGGAAACCGTTACATACTTGTGGCGATTGACTACGTGTCTAAATGGGTTGAGGCTCAATCTCTTCCCACAAATGAAGCCCGAGTAGTGTTGAAATTCCTTAAGAAGCTCTTTTCCCGATTCGGTACACCGAAAGCCTTAATTAGTGACCGTGGTACTCACTTTTGTAATGCTTTGATGGAAAAATTGCTTGCACGCTACGGAGTCACTCATCGTTTGTCTACCGCATACCACCCACAAACGAGTGGTTAAGTGGAGAATGCGAATCGCGGTATCAAACGTATCTTAGAGAAGACCGTTGGTAAGAATAGGAAGGATTGGTCCGATAAGCTAGACGATGCATTGTGGGCGTTTAGAACCGCCTACAAGACGCCCTTAGGAACTACGCCATTTATGATCGTCTATGGAAAAGTTTATCACCTTCCCGTAGAGTTAGAGTATAGAGCGCTTTGGGCATTGAAAACCGTTAACCTTGACATGACCTAAGCCGCTAGGAAGCGCTTCTTTCAAATCCATGAGCTTGAGGAGCTTCGGGATGCGGCTTATGCTAGATCGTTGGGAATTAAGGAGAAGACGAAAACTTCACACGATAGGAAGTTGAGAAAGGTTAAAGATTTTAGCAAAGGTGATAAAGTGCTTCTTTACAATTCAAGGTTGAAGTTGTTTGTGGGTAAGTTGAAATCGAAGTGGTCGGGACCTTATATGGTTCACTATGTATTTTCGTATGGAGCGGTAGAGATTATGGATGAATCGGATGGCCGAAGTTGGAAGGTGAATGGCCACCGGTTGAAGCACTACATTGGAGGAGCGATAAACAAGAACGAGATGGAGGAAACTCCTCTCGAAATCCCATCCAAAGCCGCCAATTAGTGTTTTGGGATGAAATCCCAAGTGTAGAGTATGTACCGTTTGTAATTTAGTCAATTTTCGTAAGTTTTCGTTAGTTTTTTCGTGTCTTTGTTTTTTGTGTTGGAGAAATTTTGCAGGAATTATACCATCGAGGAGCTGAATTTGCGAAGAAAACGACATTCCAGGTAAGTCCCAACACTTAGAAAAATTTGGGATGGTTTTGGGAAGGATTGGTAAGAGTTGAAAATTTTTCTAAGGCATAAAACTCAAAAATTTACGCAACTTACTGCCAAAAACGCGCTGTCGCGTCACGCCATGGTGAAAAGGACTCCTGGTGGCGTGACGCGACCCCTAAGGTCAAATAAGCGTACTGAACCTGCCTGTGGCGCTACGCCACACCACTTTCATTATAAGGTCGCGTCACGCGACCCCTCTTTTGAACCCTAACTTTTGAACTACCCCGTGGCGCTACGCCACGGGTAACATGTTTTACTGTGGCAGCACGCGACGCTGTGCCAGGTTGGTTTAAATCCCTTTTTCTATCACTCTTCCCAAAGTTCAACCTAAACCTTTTTCCACCGCCCCCATCGACGAACAATCTTCCCACCACCATATATCCACCGAATATCCACCATTTTCCTCCATTTTTCTTCCCCCTTGCTCGGATTTTGACGGCGCACAACCCCCACCGGACGAAATCGTCATTTATCCGGCCGTTTTCTCTGAATCGAGACCCACCATTAACAAAAAGTTCAAGTTTTTATTGAAAATTTCAAGGATTCAGGTATGATTTCCCGCAATCTTCTCTTATTTAGTGTGTTTCGAGTTATGTTTGGGTTTGGTTTTAGTTAGTTGTTTAGGTTTCTTATCGGTTCAGTCGTAGGTTGTTGAGTCAGTCTGTGAGTCTTGTTGAGTCAGTGGTGTCATGTGCCCGGTCAGTTTATCGGCCCAGTGATGAGTCAAGTCCGGTCACGACAGCCATTAATATATGTAGGTTCATATTTTTTGTAGAAAGAGGTTGCGGCACGAGATTGGTTCGGGCATTTGAGTATTTAAGGGTGCGGGTGCTTGTTGGTTTGGGGTATTGAATATGATTTGATTGTGGATTGTTGGTATGGGATGTCGACACTTGAAGTTTCGAACCTTGTATTTAAAACAGAATTTTTGCAAACGGAAAACCCTCTTTTAACTAGGCGGACTTTTTCAAGCGCTAAAATTTTGATTTTAAAACTAAAAAGAAAATGAATTATATATTCTTATGTTCCCCTTAAAGTCAAAGGAAACAAAATGCAATCTCAGCCATTAGATGAAGATCAAATTAAATCCTGACCCTTATAATTCAGAAAAAGAAGGGGGGGTTTTTTTTGTTCACTTTGACTTTCTCATAAAACCCACGATCCACATAAAATAACTACCTAAACAAGTGGAAATTTAATTGGAAACATAAACCATATAATTACAAAAATCATTGTACAAACCCTTCCAACAATTCATGCATCACCCATTTTCCCGATTAATTGGAAATTTAATTGTCAACCCACTCCTATAATTAATCACAACCATTGGATGAGGCTGAGATTAAATCTCAGCCATTTAAAATAGAAGAAACCTTCTAGAAGCAGAGGTTATTTTACGGTTTCTCCTTCTTTCAACTGGTCATCGGCTCTGCAGTTTTTTTGATGGTTTTTCATTTTGAATCGGCAGTTCGCAACGCTCTCCAACCTTGGGCGCCTAAAACCATCCCTATAAATTCCAAATCAATTAATGCATCACCCATTTTCCCGATCCTTCCTCTCCCATACTCTGAACTCTCACCGTAACCGTAGAGATCGGTGCCGTTCTTCATTGGCTTTTGCTTCAAAGGGGATAATGACGACCGCCCATGGAGAGACTGTTGAACATCGGGAATGGCCATAGATCTTCCTCTCCGTTCAAAATCTCCGAAAGTATACCGAAAGAAGATAACAATCAGAAGAATTCTCTTATCACTTTCAAGATAACTTATGCTAATATTGATTTTGATGTAGGTGGTTGGTAGATGAAGTACGAGAAACTTAACCTAAAGGTTAGATTTTGATTTTCTTTTTGTTCTTCATTTTATTTTTCCCTAATTATTGAAGTACACACACAATACTTTCTATTTATGGTAGTCTCATTTTGAGATGATGAAATCAATTAAGTGCTTCCTTGCTGGTTTGATAATTAGATGTTGGAATATCAGGTTTGCACATCCATAATTTTTTATCTTGATAATTAGAAGCTTTAGTAAATACAATATTTTTTTTAATGAACATTGATTTGGGATATGGATATTATTAGGGGTTTTTTTGGTCCGAGTATTTTTCAGTTCTAACTTGCATAAGGCTTTAATGTAGGATGAAGCCATTGAATATTTGAACCAGCTCCAAATGTAAGTACAGGTACATGTTTCTTGATGCACATCATGTTATCTTTTCTAATATTGATTTTGATGTAGGTGGTTGGTAGATGAAGTACGAGAAACTTAACCTAAAGGTTAGATTTTGATTTTCTTTTTGTTCTTCATTTTATTTTTCCCTAATTATTGAAGTACACACACAATACTTTCTATTTATGGTAGTCTCATTTTGAGATGATGAAATCAATTAAGTGCTTCCTTGCTGGTTTGATAATTAGAAGTTGGAATATCAGGTTTGCACATCCATAATTTTTTATCTTGATAATTAGAAGCTTAAGTAAATACAATATTTTTTTTAATGAACATTGATTTGGGATATGGATATTATTAGGGATTTTTTTGGTCCGAGTATTTTTCAGTTCTAACTTGCATAAGGCTTTAATGTAGGATGAAGCCATTGAATATTTGAACCGGCTCCAAATGTAAGTACAGGTACATGTTTCTTGATGCACATCATGTTATCTTTTCATCACAGTGTGTTTAGTTTGATGAATTGGATCATTAGTATAACATATGATTGATTTTGTTTCAAAACTTAACTGATGATTCTTAATCATCATGTTTGCAGATGATGTTGCATTGCTGACACTTACCGTGAGAAACGGGTTCGGTTTGCCACCTGTTTATGCACAAGAACAAGGGATGCTAAGGGGAGTGGGAATAAGAACTGGTATATAATGAGGGAATGGGAATAGAATGCAAAAAGGGATACAAATTGCCAAAGATAAAGCGAAAGGTTCTCAATGTGAAGGGAATTTGGTATTATGCCCAACCACATTGGCATGATGTCATCAACCCGCATGATGAAAACATATCCCCGTTTTAGCTCCAGATTTGGCAAATGTGAAGTAGTATAAATATCCCAATCATTCGACATCAATGAAGGTAATTCTATTTGTTGTTGGATTTGATAATTTATGTCTAAATCTACGGAAAGTTCCAGCGTTATTTTTGGATTATTGGGCTCCTCTGAATACAGTTACCTTACATACTATATTAATCTGTATTACTTACTTTGGATTGACTTGATAGTCAGTCTTTTGTGAATCTATTTGAAGTCTTGACACATATGGTGTATCTTATAGGATATATTTTTATGCTATTAATTAAAACTTACAAGCAGTGGAATTTCTTTTACTTTTAACTTGAGCGTGAAACCTGGAATAAAGTTGAAACAATATGCTTGAGGTGAATTATTCTTAATTCTTGAAGCTAGCATTGGGATCTGCCTTCTTGAACTTTATGCCATATTAAATGTTGAAATTTACTCTGTAGTACATCTTTTTTTTTTGTTACACTTCAAATAATATTACAACTTTGGCTTTCAGGTTATGGATTTGTGGATGAGATGATGAGATTAATGCTTCAGCCACTTATCAATGGTGGGAGGGATCAATTTATAGTATTCTTGTGTTCCTTACTTGTCCTCTTGTATGGTCACACAAACAAGGAGGCGAAAGATGAATTTAAAAAGGAATACGGGAATTTGTTAGATCGTAGTATGATCATGCCTGCTTATGTTCTTGTCGTTAACGTACTCTATATGAAGCTCGTAAGGTTACTTCAGTTCTTTGTGGTTAGTTTTTTTATATCTGAAGTCCCACACATTTTGCTTGGTTGTAAACAAAAAATATTTTTATAATAATGTAAATAAAATATTTATTTTATTATACCCTAATAATTCCCGTCCACCGGACGAGTATAGAACTAGTTTAAGCAAGGTTGGACTTCAATGTCTCGGTTAGGCACTACGTTTTAATTGCGGACAATTAAAGTGCCGAGGGGGGTAGTGTACATTGAGTCTAAGTTAGGGTCGTTTTAGTAATTTTAGTCTAGTTGGAGTCGTAGTTAGTTGTTTTAGGGTTTACTTGCGCGTACAAGTGATTTAAGCTCGCCCGTACTCAATCTCTATTCGGGCGAGTTTAATTATCACTTAGCAATTGTAAAAGGTAACCAGGTCTTTATTTCAGCTTTATTTTTTCAGAATTAGCCGCGATTGAAATGCTATACGACTATTCTATCTTTTTCGAAAAATTTATAAAAATCCAAAAGAATATAAAAATTTCAAAAATTCAAAAAAATTTAAAAAATGAAAAATACCAAAAATAGTTTGTTATCAATGATTGTTTGCTTGTTTTGTCTTGTCAATATCTATTTTGCAGACTTGGCTAGTAGTTCGCGCAGAGGTAGGTCAAGAAAAACAGGTGCGGGTCAGTCAGCACCATAACAGGATCCACCCCAGCAAGACCCGGTTCCACAAGAGACCCCGATTATACAGATAGCTGCTGATGATCCGAAGTTGAGAAAAATCGAGTATCAAATGGCTTATAATTTTATTCCGGATAGGAAATGTAATAGAGCCGACCACCCGATACTGAAGTTCGAGCCGGGTACATCTGAGTGGGAGAAGTATGATAAGTTGAGAAAAACAGATTTGCTTCAGCTGTCACACCCCGATATTTCCACGTATTACCGGTGGGCCCGGTGGGGAGTATCGTGACGTAGTTGATATCATCATAGTCAAACAATCACAGTTCAATGCACAACAGAAGTCTAAAATTAATAATATTACAAACCGATTCGAAAGTAACATTAAATATTACAACGGGTTGTAAAAGGATCCACAGGCGGATCTAAAATAAAAGAAACATTGTTCAACAGATTTTTAAGCATCTAAAGCTTGCAAGACTCTTTATTCGATACTCGGAGTAGCCAACCCATTTCGCTTAGTACCTGTACTTAACCTTTTTGGAAAATACGTCAGTTTTCACTGGTAAATACAACTAACCGACTCATTTTAAAAATGTTTAAGAAAATTGATTTAAATGCACAAGGCACAAAATTCTTTTATAACTTGGGATAATTATTTAAAAATAATCTTGTAAAAGATTTATATGTTTGTCATGCGTTCAGTAGCCCGGATTAGAAGTATCGGATTAAAATATTAATAGACACACCACATAATATACCCACAGTGAGTTATTCTCAACGAGCGGGTTTATCTGTAACACCCCGTGTTTCGAAAGTCAAAGTCAAAGTCAAGATTAAAGTAAAAGGGAGACAAGATTGCTGATTGCGATCTGTCACTCCTTGCTCAATTCCTGTTTTCGACCGAGCTGCCACCCACCCAGGTGCCACCTGGTCGGATTGCCATTCGACCGATCTGCCACCCGGACGGGCTGCCACTCGACCGACCAGCCTCTTTTTCCCCTTTCCATTTATGGAAACTCTATAAATACCCCTTATGTCAACCTCGTTGATGTTGACAGCTCTCTCTCCCTCTCCACTCACTCCAGCCGCTATTTCTTCAGATTTCTCGCGATTCTTGTAAGTTTTTAACCTAAATCTTGCACTTTCTTAATCTACACGCACTCCTACACATTTCTATCTTTTGAATCTTCACTTTTAACCGTGAAAACACTAGATTTGAGGCGTTCAAGGATGATGTCATCATGGTGTTCATAAGAACTTCATGTTTTGGCTTCAATCCACCAAGAACAACTTAGATCTGAATGATTTCCACATGAATAAACGAAGATCTTTCATAGATCTAAACATATTCATGGTGAAAAGAATTGAAAGATGGTTTTCTAACTTTCTTTCAACTCTTTTACACTCAATGAACTCAAAGACCGATAGATTCGGACCTAGTTCTGATCTTCTACCCATTCTTGGTGTCGTAACGGTTCCAGATCTGAATTCTATCCAAGAGGTATTGATTTCAGGTTTGAATATGAACTACCGACTCGAACCGTGAACCGGTTGGACTAGGGTGATTCCTGTTCGGACGGGTCACTTGGGCCGGGTTATGGGTTCTGTTGTTCAAACATGTTATCAGAATATCTCGTTCAAGCACTTCAGACTTTCAAACAACCAAGGAAGAAGACGACCAGGTCGCCTGGGACGGATTTCCGTTCGATCGGATTGCCACCCGACCGGACAGCCACTCGGTCGGATTGCACCTTGGGTCCCACACTTAACTTTTATTTCAATATTTGAGGTTTTGAACATTGAACGGATTACCGTCCGATCGGATTACCATCCGATCGGATTGCCATTCGACCATGTGATGTTTGACTTCAACACTTAATCAATTCTGCAACATGTTCAATCCGAACGGATTGCCACCCGACCGGATAGCCATCCGATCGAGTGACTGTCCTGCTGTGAACTTGTTCTCAACCTGAGAAGCCTCGCCAATCGGATTGCTGTCCGATCGAACGGTCGTTCGATCGACCGACCCAAGAAGTAGAGATACTTCTCTGTTTTCAAATGCTACAATGAAAACTTCAAAAGGCAAACCATCATACACAAACACATCCATTCCAAACGAGGTGACAATCCAGTCGAGTGGCCACCCGATCGGGCGACCACCCGAACGGATTGTCATCCGGTCGACCGGTCACCCGATCGGATAGCCATCCGACCGGATTGCCATCCGACCCACTGTCACTTCGTTTCATTTTACGCGCCGCTTATCCTTATGCTATCGTTCTGCTCAGGCTAACTTTGCTCTCTAGTGCTCCCTTCAATCCATCAATCACAGTGAGTATACTCGAACCCTTTTTGCTTTACGCACTTTTGGGTGTTACATACGTTACTTATTCTAAATCACATCAAACACACTACGCAATACTTTAACGCTAACCGTTACCGCATGTTATACGTGACTTAATGAATGCTTGTTTGTTATGTTTATACATGGAATGCTGTCTACCTGCCTTAGCAACGATAGTACTATTTGTTTGGACTCAGCACCTATTCATTTAGGGGTTGTTAAGGACAATTTGTTATATGGCTCACAGTGGTGAGTGTGTATTACGAACTGCCTTGGGCAGTCAACCCGCAGTCATTGGTATCGATAGGTTCATGTCGATAACTAACGTGCTTCATTTCACACTGTGTACGTGCTGGTTATGCGTAATCAATTTGAAACTCTACTATATCTATTAAACTTGTATGCTCACCTTTACACTATGTGTATTGTCTTTTATTTTAACGTATGTGACAGGTGCTTAAGATGTTTAAATGCTTGTCTTGCTATGAAATCGAGGCTAGGAAAGGTCTAGAAACAAATAAATGAATTGTCTGTACTTGAAATCTGAGTTGTCGGAACAGAACAATTTGACTAGATCTTGTCTGTAATAATTATGTTACTTTTTATGTCATGGTATGGGACATGATGCTTTAAATAATTGGTAATTATAGTTGTTATGGAAACTTCTGGACAATCTGTTTCGCTCAGTGCCACGCCTCGAGGTTTCCGCCATCGGTTAGGGTGTGACAGATTGGTATCAGAGCCATAACTATAGGGAATTAGGCAAGACTTGACCTAGTCCGGGCCGATGTCTTAGAAACGACCTAGTCTATAGTTAGGAACCCACAGACTAACCTGTGCATATCCAGTAAGGATTATGTACGAGCTTACTTGCTATTTCTCGCTATTCTCGCCTACGCTACACTTTTACTGCACTTTAATTTTCGAAAATGAACGAGCGATTAGGTCAAGATTTGGTGTGAAAACCGCAAACTCTTGACTAAATTGCTTGTTCGACCCGCATTTTTATCTGAAAACAGGAGGAGTTGCGTCGAATCAGGAGTGAAATATATACTTTGACGCATAATTCTTCTTTATTTTATCAAAATAGGAACGAAGTTGTTAAGTCAGGGGTGAAACCCGAACCTTGACGACTTGTTCCGACCTCATTTTGGTTTTACAAAACTCTCACCAAAGTCTCGACGGACTCCAATGACTTGAGGTTGCGCTGAGACTAGAAGGATGCGTGCCATTCGCCCAGATTCGAGGCGAGAGCACAGTCCCGAAGGTCAAAGTGCGTAATGAAAGTTCTTGTGAATAGTTGAACCACTTTGGTTAGTCGATGTCTAATAGCCGCAGACAATCTATTTCTCAATTTTTATGTGTTTCGATTCTGAGCTCGCTACTGCCGACTCTGATATCTCGTCGCTTTTATATGGATTTTATGTGAGTTATCTGTTTATGTGTATGATTTTTTTGCTTATGTGCTTCTGTGATTTCGTGCCTTACGTGCTTATGTGCTTCTGTGCTTATGTGAATATTTGATTATGTGCCTATGTGGTTACGTGATTAAACGTGTTCCTAAGCTTTAGTAGTATTGGACGTGTCAGGTGAGATTCGACTATACTGTGTCTAAGTCCTATGGCGATGTCTGTTGCAGACAATGGCGTCATCTGGATCCCGTCACTCGCACGCTGCTCGCCAAAACCAGAAAGACAAACACCTTGCTGCTCTCATCGCTAAGAAAATGGCAAAGGCTGTTCCTCAGATCGTGGGTGAACTATACGAGAACATGAGCAAATCGTCTGAAGAATCCAGGACTGAAACCCCCAAAGCTGCTTTCAGCTTCAAACAGTTCAAGGCATGCGGACCGAAAGAGTTCACTGGCGAAGATGGCCCTATGGCCTTGTTTCAATGGTTCGACTCGATCGAGGTCACCCTGTGTCAGAGTGGATGTCCTGACAATCTCCGCACTCTGAATGCTACCGGCGTCTTCCAGTCCCACGCACTAGACTGGTGGACTGCCGAGAGGAACAAATGCGGAAATGATGCAGCCTATGGTCTGTCATGGGATGAGTTGAAGAACGTTATGCTTGAAGAGTTCTTCCCTCCCCATGAGCGCCAAAAGCTGGAGGATGAATTCTGGCACATCAAGTAGAAAGATGGTGACAACACTGCTTTGACTGCTCGCTTCAAGCAGCTCAGTATTATCTGCCCTGATCAAGTGAAGAGTGCTGACATGACGATCAAGAAGTACATTCGAGCTATGCCAGACTGTGTTACAGATTTTGTGCATGCCTCAAAGCCAGCAACAATCGAAGAAACTTACTTGCTTGCCGCTGAAATCAACGACAATCGAGTAAAAGCTGGTTTTTGGGATAAAACTTCGAAGAGCCTGCACCAAGCTACCACCGTCGCACCAACCGCTGATACCGCCGCCGCTTCTCAATCATCAAAGTCCTCTCGTCTCAAGAGGAAGAACAGCAACAATAGCTCCAGCAACAAGAACTGTGCTGTCACTGCTACTGCTGCTCCGCTTCAAGCCGTACCGACTCAACAGCAATCTTAGCACCGAGCAGGTCCAGCACCAGTTACCTATGCACCGCCTGCAAAGCGTGCATACACTGGTCCCCACCCTGCCTGCCCGACATGTACTTATCATCACCCGGTGGGTATCGCCAGTCGATTCTGCGTGCACTGCAACGTGTACGGCCACTTCACCGCCAATTTCCATACTGGTCCCCGACAAGCACCAGCTCAAGCTACTGCTCATCAAGCTCTACTTCCAGCTCCACAAGGCCAACAAGCAGCTCAGGCACCCACGATCAACGCCAGAGTCTGCTTCGCGTGTGGTGATCCCAACCACTTCGCGAACATGTGCCCAAATAGGGTTGTGAAACAAGAGCCCCAGCAGCAGCAACCTCAGCAACAGTAGCAACAACAGCCTCAACAGCAACAAGCCGCCCGCGCCAAAACCTTCAACATCAATGTTCGCCAAGCCCAGGCTGACAACAACGTGGTCAATGGTACGTTCCTTGTGAATGGTATTTATGCTTCGTGTTTGTTTGATACTGGAGCCGATAACTGTTTTGTGTCATTCGAATTTGAGAAGCTCCTTAATCGTAAGCGCTCCCATCTCCCCTCGACGTTCGATGTCGAAGTCGCCACCGGAAGAACCGTCGCCGTCAAATCTGTTCTTCGTGATTGTACTCTTGAACTCAACAATCACATCTTTTCGATTGATCTTATTCCGATGCAGCTCGGAAGTTTTGACATCATAGTAGGCATGGACTTTCTTCGTGAAAACCATGCCGAAGTTGTGTGCTTTGATAAGATGATTCGATTCTCGCTCGCGAATGGTGATTTATTGTGTGTTTATGGTGAAACTGCTTCAAAAGGTCTCAAACTCATGTCTTATGTCCAAGTTAGCAAGTATCTCCGCAAGGAATACATAGCTTTCTTGGCTAATATTGTAGTAGCGGAGAAGGAAACGAAAGGGAGGCCTGGAGTGAAAGATGTTCCTGTGGTTCGTGAATTTCCTAACGTTTTTTCTGAGGATCTTCTCGGACTACCGCCAAGTCGTGATATCGACTTTCGTATCGACCTCATTCCTGGAGCAAACCCTATCGCTAGAGCTCCTTATCGACTCGCTCCGTCCAAAATGCGATAACTCTCGAGTCAGCTTCAGGAATTGCTTGATAAAGGCTTCATTCGCCCGAGCACCTCTCCATGGGGCGCACCAGTCCTTTTCGTCAAAAAGAAGGATGGATCTTTCAGGATGTGCATCGACTATCGGGAATTGAATAAGTTGACAATCAAGAATCGCTATCCCCTGCCCCGCATCGATGATTTGTTTGACCAGCTACAAGGTGCTACGTGTTTCTCCAAGATCGATCTACGCTCAGGCTATCACCAACTACGCATCCAAGAGGAGGATATTCCCAAAACCGCTTTTCGCACTCGATACGGCCATTATGAGTTCGTTGTTATGCCTTTTGGTCTAAGTAACGCACCTGCGGTTTTCATGGATCTGATGAATCGGGTGTGTAAACCATTTCTTGACCGCTTCATCATCGTGTTCATCGATGATATCCTGATCTATTCAAAGTCGAAAGTCGAAAGCCGAACACTCGCAACATCTACGTTTGGTTCTCGAGCTACTCCAAGGGAATCGACTCTATGCCAAGTTCTCCAAGTGCGAATTTTGGCTGGAGGAGGTTCAATTCCTCGGTAACATTGTCAATAGTCAAGGTATTCACGTCGATCCCGTGAAGATTGAAGCAGTTAAGAGTTGGGTTACGTCAAAGAACCGTCTGAAGTCCGTTCTTTTCTTGGACTAGCGGGCTATTATCGTCGATTTAAATAAGGTTTCTCTAAAATCGCTGTGCCGCTTACCGCTCACACACATAAAGACAAGCCTTTTGTTTGGGGAACTGAACAGGAGTCTGCTTTCCAAACCCTCAAGCATGTGCTTTGCAATTCTCATGTCCTTACTTTACCTGACGGAAACAACGACTTTATAGTCTATTGCGATGCCTCAAACCTTGGTCTTGGTTGTGTTATCATGCAACGAGACAGGGTTATCGCTTAGGCATCTCGTCAGCTCAAGATCCATGAGAAGAACTATACAAACCATGACCTCGAGCTAGGCGCAGTTGTTTTGTGTTAAAGATTTGGCAACACTACCTGTATGGTACCAAGTGTACGATCTTCACCGATCATAGGAGCCTACAACATATCTTTAACCAGAAGAAACTTAATATGCGTCAACGCCGATGGGTGGAACTTTTCAACGATTACGACTGTGAGATCCGTTATCACCAAGGCAAAGCAAATGTCGTTGCCGACACCCTCAGCAGACGGAGCTACCTGCTCAGCATTCGTAATATCCAAGCCCAATACGATCTCGAAACCCTCATCCGTGAAGCCCAACATGCTTGTTTTAATGAGCGTACATTGAAGAAGGAAAGGATCTACCACGATGGAGCCCAGCTTGTGAATAAGTTGAATGGGATATTCCACTTTCTGGACCGAATTTGGATCCCTAAGCGGACCAATTTGTGACAGATTTTGATGGACGAAGCCCACAAATCTCGGTATTCTATTCACCCCGGTGCCGATAAAATGTACCAGGACAATCGCTACAAGTACTGGTGGCCGGGCATGAAAAGGGATATCAATCTCTACGTTGGAAAGTGCCTGACTTGCTCGAAGCTCAAGGCTGAACACCAAAGACCCTCTGGCTTACTCGAACAACCCCCGATCCCTATGTGGAAGTGGGAGAGTATAGCTATGGACTTCATAACGAAACTTCCGCGTACGTCATCAAGTCACGACAGTATCTGGGTTGTCGTTGACCGTTTGACTAAATCTGCTCATTTTCTGCCAATACGAGAAGACTACAAGGTAGAAAGATTAGCCCGAATCTACACCGACGAGATCATTTGTCGACATAGGATGCCTCATGACATCATCTCTGACTGTGACGCTCGGTTTACCTCGCGTCTATGGGAAACGTTTCAAACGGATCTCGGTACTACGCTTAATCTAAGTACCGCATTCCACCCGCAAACCAACGGTCAGACTGAGAGAACGATTCGTACCCTTGAAGACATGCTCCGTTCGTGTGTCATAGATTTCGGTGGTAATTGGGACGCTTACCTGCCATTAGTCGAATTCTCATATAATAACAGTTATCATTCCATCATTCAAATGGCACCGTTTGAGGCTTTATACGGAAGAAAATGTCGACCGCCTATTGTATGGCACGAGATCGGGCACTCGCAATTAACCGGTCCTGAGCTATTGCAAGAAACGACTGACCAAAATCCTTCAAATTCGAGACAACCTGCTAAAAGCTCGGAGTCGTCATAAAAGTTACGCCGATAGACGACGCAAGCCCCTTGACTTTGACGTTGGCAACTACGTACTCCTAAAAGTATCACCTTGGAAGGGTGTGGTCAGATTCGGCAAGAAAGGGAAACTAGCGCCTCGATATGTTAGACCTTTTAAGATCCTGGAAAGGATCGGAAAAGTCGCCTACAGACTCAAACTACCAGAGGAACTTAGCAACGTCCACCCGACTTTCCATGCATCGAACCTTAGGAAGTGCCTGGCGGAGCATGATTTAATTGTACCTCTAGAAGATCTTCAAGTAAACGAAACACTACACTTCGTGGAGAAGCCTGTCGAAATCATGGATCGCCAAACCAAGCAGCTCAGACGCTCACGCATTCCCATTGTGAAGGTTCGATGGGAAGGCAAACGAGGCACAGAGTTCACTTGGGAACTCGAAAGCGACATGAAGGCGAAGTACCCGCAATTGTTTGCTACGGCTTCGGCCTAATTTCAGGACAAAATTCCCTCAACTAGGGGAGGCTGTAACACCCCATGTTTCGAAAGTCAAAGTCAAAGTCAAGATTAAAGTCAAAGGGAGACAAGATTGCTGATTGCGATCTGTCACTCCTTGCTCAATTCCAGTTTTGACTTCTTTGACTTGTAATTAGTCTAATTTTGTTATCGCATTAGTTGTATTATGTGGAGTAATTACCACTAAACAAGATTTAATCGCTATTTATCGATATTAATCGCATGTTTAATCAACTTATCGCTTATCGCAATCGCAACTCGAATTATGCGTTCTGAATATTGTTTTACGTGTGTCTGCTCTTTATGTGTTACTTGGGCATGTTTATTTACGTTGTTATTGTGGTGATTAATCGAAACTCAATCGCAATCGAATCGCAAACGCTAAACGCAAATTAAATAGGATGCTTGTATGTTGATATAGTAGTTGGGATTAAAAGTAATTTGATAAGTAAATCTATAGCATCGCTCGCTCGAACCCCATCGCAACGCTCAACACCCGAATCGAAACTGCAAAACTCATCACGCCATGCACTCAAGCCGAGTGGCCAACCGACCGAACTGCCACCCGGTCGGACTGCCATCCGACCGAGGTGCCACTCGACCGAGCTGCCACCCACCCAGGTGCCACCTGGTCGGATTGCCATTCGACCGATCTGCCACCCGGACGGGCTGCCACTCGACCGACCAGCCTCTTTTTCCCCTTTCCATTTATGGAAACTCTATAAATACCCCTTATGTCAACCTCGTTGATGTTGACAGCTCTCTCTCCCTCTCCACTCACTCCAGCCGCTATTTCTTCAGATTTCTCACGATTCTTGTAAGTTTTCAACCTAAATCTTGTACTTTCTTAATCTACACGCACTCCTACACATTTCTATCTTTTGAATCTTCACTTTTAACCGTGAAAACACTAGATTTAAGGCGTTCAAGGATGATGTCATCATGGTGTTCATAAGAACTTCATGTTTTGGCTTCAATCCACCAAGAACAACTTAGATCTGAATGATTTCCACATGAATAAACGAAGATATTTCATAGATCTGAACATATTCATGGTGAAAAGAATTGAAAGATGGTTTTCTAACTTTCTTTCAACTCTTTTACACTCAATGCACTCAAAGACCGATAGATTCGGACCTAGTTCTGATCTTCTACCCATTCTTGGTGTTGTAACGGTTCCAGATCTGAATTCTATCCAAGAGGTATTGATTTCAGGTTTGAACATGAACTACCGACTCGAACCGTGAACCGGTCGGACTAGGGTGATTCCAGTTCGGACGGGCCACTTGGGCCGGGTTGTGGGTTCTGTTGTTCAAACATGTTATCAGAATATCTCGTTCAAGCACTTCAGACTTTCAAACAACCAAGGAAGAAGACGACCAGGTCGCCTGGGACGGATTTCCGTTCGATCGGATTGCCACCCGACCGGACAGCCACTCGGTCGGATTGCACCTTGGGTCCCACACTTAACTTTTATTTCAATATTTGAGGTTTTGAACATTGAACGGATTACCGTCCGATCGGATTACCATCCGATCGGATTGCCATTCAACCATGTGATGTTTGACTTCAACACTTAATCAATTCTGCAACATGTTCAATCCGAATGGATTGCCACCCGACCGGATAGCCATCCGATCGAGTGACTGTCCTGCTGTGAACTTGTTCTCAACCTGAGAAGCCTCGCCAATCGGATTGCTGTCCGATCGAACGTTCGATCGACTGACCCAAGAGGTAGATATACTTCTCTGTTTTCAAATGCTACAACGAAAAATTCAAAAGGCAAACCATCATACACAAACACATCCATTCTAAACGAGGTGACAATCCAGTCGAGTGGCCACCCGATCGGATGACCACCCGAACGGATTGTCATCCGGTCGACCGGTCACCCGATCGGATAGCCATCCGACCCACTGACACTTCGTTTCATTTTACGCGTCGCTTATCGTTATGCTATCGTTCTGCTCAGGCTAACTTTGCTCTCTAGCACTCCCTTCAATCCATCAATCACAGTGAGTATGCTCGAACCCTTTTTGCTTTACTCACTTTTGGGTGTTACATACGTTACTTATTCTAAATCACATCAAACACACTACGCAATACTTTAACGCTAACCGTTACCGCATGTTATACGTGACTTAATGATTGCTTGTTTGTTATGTTTACACATGGAATGTTGACTACCTGCCTTAGCAACGATAGTACTATTAGTTTGGACTCAGCACCTGTTCATTCAGGGGTTGTTAAGGACAATTTGTTACATGGCTCACAGTGGTGAGTGTGTATTACGAACTGCCTTGGGCAGTCAACCCGCAGTCATTGGTATCGATAGGTTCATGTCGATAACTAACGTGGTTCATTTCACACTGTGTACGTGATGGTTATGCGTAATCAATTTCGAACTCTACTATATCTATTAAACTTGTATGCTCACCTTTACACTATGTGTATTGACTTTTATTTTCACGTATGTGACAGGTGCTTAAGATGTTTAAATGCTTGGCTTGCTGTGAAATCGAGGCTAGGAAAGGTCTAGAAACAAATAAATGAATTGTCTGTACTTGAAATCTGAGTTGTCGGAACATAACAATTTGACTAGATCTTGTCTGTAATAATTATGTTACTTTTTATGTCATGGTATGGGACATGATGCTTTAAATAATTGGTAATTATAGTTGTTATGGAAACTTCTAGACAATCTGTTTCGTTCAGTGCCACGCCCCGAGGTTTCCGCCATCGGTTAAGGTGTGACATTATCTTTTTACATACGCACCGGCAGGTGTATGCCTACACCTCGTGCTTAAGTCGTGGCCATTACAATGAATGAGCCGAGGATATCCAGGACATGGTCATTAATCCCCCCAAAGGCTTAACACAACAAAACAGATTAAACGGGTTATCTCAATGTTTTAATCATTATTCGATTAAAGATTCAATACCCGACCAAGCGGTATTTTAGATACCGTACCCCAAGCTCGTATAAAGGAAAATAAGTTAAAAGTATTTACCTGAGCTAAAATATAAATTTTAATCCCAGCCGTATAACGAAGCAGCAAGTGCGGTAGCTTTTACTGGTCTCCTAAATCTGGAACGAAGGTTTTAATAACCTATTAGATTCCTAACGGGTCTTACTTAAGTTTAAACTTAGACCGGTTAGTTTTAAAGGAAGGTATACGGTTCAAAACGCAAGATTAAGCGAAGACCGGATTAGAATGTGATTTAGACCCGACAAGTATGAAGACTTGTTTAATATGGGTAAACCAAACACATTCTGGATTTTGAAGTGAAAATGATAAGGTTTGACCCGTTTCGGTTAATTTATGCAAACTAGTTACATAAACCGTACCGAAAGCGAAAAATGCATAACGGGTAACCAAATGAGTCATGAACCGGTTCCCTAAGTTAATATTCTTAAAATGTGTTATGATATCAGTAGGATACCTTTCATTATGCCCAAAACGAATTTAAAATCAATTTAAGCCCCGTAAGGGTATTTTGGTCATTTTAAGACTTATAAAAGAGGTTAAATAGTAGTCTGAGGTTCTGGTCTAAAATGATCAGTAAAAATATTTATTTTAGTGAGTTATATCAGTAGGATATTTCATATATGTGAAATTTATCATTTATGTCCAAACTATGCACCGTAGGGGCATTTTGGTCATTTCACATAAGCTTTAAGGGTCAAATTTGGAAATCTGAGTTCAAAACTTTTACTTACTGTTAAAGTATAAAATTTGATCCATAACATCAGTAGGTAACAAGCCTTAGGTGCCTAATATGGTTTTAAACCATACTATGCGCCTAGATCGCATAAAAGTCGGTATTTGACGATATCCGGGTTGATTAAAGAAATTTGAGATTTTGACCAGCCTTTGCAATTTAAAATAACTTATTTATTATATAAAATCAGTAATAAAGGTTTTTGTCCTCTCACATTTTCAAAAATCTCGTTTTAATATCAAAAGGGGCATAATTGTCAACTTTTAAGCAAATAACGGAAACATGCAAATGAATCGGATTACTAAGGAACCAAGTTGTATAACCTCATAGCGTTATACTAATCTACAATATGGTCCAAAAGGGACCCTAAGGCATATCTAAAACAAGCTAAATCGGGTCAGAACTGAAAGTCAAAGCAAAAGTCTACTTTTGCGACTTTCGGTTCCGAACCGAGCCTAAACTCAGAATTGTCGGGTTGAACATGTTTAGACATGTTCTTATATTACTTACCAAGTTATTTTAATGTTTAAACATGTTCCATAACTTCTACATTATCAGTTATGACTTTATTTGCAAAAATAGATTCCGTTGACTTTCTAATAACAAGTTTGACCCGACATTTGACCAAGTTAGAGTGGAAATCAGTATGTGCCCTTTTAAGGGTTTATTAACTACATAATTACCAACTCATAGCCACTTTCAATTCGAATAATGGCTGGACCATTAGTGATTAATCACTAAGTCAAAGCTTAATTACGATAGCTTTGACTTTTGGTCATTAAGATAATGAAAACTTAAGTAAAGAAGCTAAGAATACTTACAATAGTCCTTAGCACAAAGATTATCACTAAGAGAGCTTCCTCCAGAGAAGTGAGTTTGAGTGTGAAATTTAATTGAGCAAGTGAGGACTTCAACTAAAGCCACTATTTATAGTGCATTGGGGATTCTAGGATCAATGCAGGTGTCCCTCAGGTGAAATCTGATGCATACAGGTGTCTAGAGGTATTTCAAAACCGTTAACAAGCAGCTAGTTTCGAGAAAAGGGGTGTAGAAGGAGATAACCCACAGCTGTCCATTTTTACTGCCCAGATACAGTCTTTACAGACCGTAAGCCTAGCGGTTACGGTCCGTAAGGTGGTCTCTTTGCGGTCCGTAAGCGTCTGATCAGAAGACAAAACTTTGAGAACTTTTACATTTTACCATGCAACCTTTCATAACTTGAATCTATGGTCATTTTCAGCAGAAGGGGACCACATGATCAGGTCTGCATTGTTAAGAATGCATTGCCATGCATGAGTTACCTTGGAATCTTGTGAAAGAGGCTATGAAATGAAAATTGTCGTGTATAGTGACATGATCATTTTTTCTTGACATTTAAATTATTTCTCAAGAGACTTAACCGGATGTTTTTAAATGTCTTTGTCAGGTATTCATGAGACCCTATTAATGTTTTATCAAGAGTTGGAAACGTTAAAAGGCCACTCAGAGGTAATAATTAACATGTTGACACTTTTTATCTTACCATACATCTTTTAACATAATCCGGGTTTATAACACGTTTAAAATTCATGATACGTGTCTTTATTACATTGGTCGTGATTTTACGAAGTGTTACATCAGCATAGGGTGATAGACTGGACCTGGTTGGAGGAGATAGGTTCAAGGCAAGAAGTTGCGGACCTCTTGGGTCAAAAGTTGGCTGATGCTTTGGAGTGTACGCAAGCTCAGTATGAGGAGTTGGTGCTGGAGTGTACGCAAGCACATGGAGACACAAGGAGAGTAAGTTTGACCAGGATACAACGGTGTCTTTCAATCTGGGTAGGCAGGTTTTTTAAATGAATATGGCAGGGTTTGCCATTGTGTCGAGGATTTATACTGAGGAGGAAGTGAGACAACCGGGGTTTAGGACTAGTTTGCGGGGTGCTTATTCTACTGTTAGGGATTATAGTGTGGGTTCAACTGAGCTGCGGAATTTCTGGCAGACGATATCTGACCACCCGTTCACGATTACGAACCTTATCACTTCGGTTCGTAACCCGATCTATAGGTATGTGGTGAAGATCTTGTCTACTACGCTGGTGGGTCGGAAATCTGGGGAGAATAAGGAAAATTGGATAGAGTTATTTATTCTCATGTGCCGTGTGGAAAACCGTGAGATGAATTTGGCTACGGTGTTAGCAGACTCGTTTAGTAGAAGTCGTCGAGGTGGTCATCGGGCTGGGTTAGCTATGGGCCCCTATATTACTCACATTGCACAAAACTTGGGGGTGTTTGACAGGTATGTTCCCCAGTTTTTACATGAGGGGCCGAAGACGATGACGTTTGGGATGAAAGAGTTACAACAGGCAGGTATAGTTTCGTGCACTGAGCCCTACAGCTGGGAGCCGATTAGGCAGGGCCCGCAGGTGCAGCCGCCAAAGGGATATCCAGCTGAGGATGTGATGCTTCAGGTTGACCCTACACACCGACAGTGGCCACCACATCGACACGAGCGGCCACCACATCAGTATCAGAGGAGGCAGCCACCACCTGTAACACCTCATAAAATCACGTCCAATGGTGTATTGACACGTGTAATAAACCCTAATAAAGTAAAACGTTGAATTTGAGGGACTAATTTTGCGAAAAATCAAAAACTTTGATTTTAGAAGGACCGGAAATGTTAACATGCTTATTATAAGCCTCTGAATAACATTTCATGGTAATCATATTCACAAATGGGCCACTTGTCGAGCATGAGTAGCCGTTTGCGTAATTAATTGAAAGTTTGCGCAATGAAGGGTTAAAAGCGTCAACATGTTAATTCTTACCCTTGAGTGACCTTTTAACAAACCGAGAGCTTCATGATAATTGATTATACTCTCGGGAAAGCCTAATATTGTCCATTAAGGGCTTTTACGCCTATAAGTGAAGTTACGCGCAACTTTGCAAGTTAGAGGGGCTAAAAGTGTCAATATGTTTAATTATACCTCTGAATGACCTTTTTACGAACCCGAAGCACCGTGATGTTTAATAATACTCTCAAGAATTCCTAACCTGGATTAGATAAGGCTTCGATGCTATTAAACGATGATATGCGCAAGTTTGTGTATTAGAGGGACCAAAAGCGTCAACTTTTGAATCTACGCCTTTCGGTGACCATTTAAGTGAACGGGAGCATAGTATTAATTAAACACATGCTTGGGAATACCCATTATGGGTCATGGAAGGATTGGATATCATTAAATGACATTTCGCGCTACTTTGTGCGATTAAAGGACTAATTGCGTCAAACTACAAAAGTATACCGATTCGTATGGTATCGAACCTTCCGGAATATGATCATAAGTTAAAAATGCCCTAAATATCCTTTACATAGCTTAGAAATAGGCTTAGAGGTGTTTGGTGAGCAAAAATAAACTTATTTGATCAACAGGGACTAAAAGCGTCAAAAAGTGCATAAGTTTGCATTTTCGCGCATATCTTACGTTCTGAATATATCCGGACATCCAAAAATTTATTTAACCACTAAAATATTTTATTTTAGTGCCTGGCTTGATAAAATTCCATTCGTCGCGTAACTTGGATCGTTTTTCGCGTCCGTTCGTGTTTCGTCGTAATTAGTCGAACAATGTGACCGTACGACCAAACAAACCGACATATGACATATTTTTGAGCATGTTTTATGTTCCCTATGATTAGGCATCATTATAGAGCCTTGAAAATGGCTTAACGGGCCTTAAATGTGTCAGAAATGACATTTAACAAGTGCAAGGACTGATTCTGTAATTTATGAAAGTTGTTATGTGTGTTTGATCTGTGCAGGCCATAGCCTACGCCCCCTGCAGTGTAGCCTACACCCAGGTCTGGACAGGTTCGTTTTTTTTGCTTGTAAACCACTCCAAGCTATTCTAAACCACTAAAATCAATTCTAGGGGATTGCTACTTGATTTATAAAACCACATTACACTTGTTTTGATCTGGTTACACATTCCGACACTTGTCACGATCCTATGCGATTCCGAAAACTATATATAGAGGTGGGTTTTCACTTATTCATTCACCCATTTCTTGAATCTCTTGCTTTCTAACTCAAATCTGAGGATCCTAGTCATTGGGAACCTCCTTTTGAGTTCCTTTCAGTCCACTAGACCCTTTGTAAGTGCCCTTTCGTGACTAGTTAATATTGTTTGGCGATTAAAGCCGAAAAGTCAAGCGTTTGCGATAAACGCTTTGACTTTTAAGCGATCGGGCCATTGTTCGCAACGAACATGGCTACGTGATCGTAATTAGGTAGGTATTAAACCCTCAAAAGGGCACCTCCTAATTACCACGTTTGCTTAGTTAATTGCCAGGTCAAAGTAATTATAATAAAAGTCAAACGAGTCGTTTTTAAACAAAAATTCATAACTAATGTTATAAAGGCAATAAAATCAGTTTTGTCACTTTAATAACTTGGTAATTATTAGTTGAACATGTCAAAGCATGTTCAACCCGACAATTCTGAGTTTAGGCTCGGTTCGGAACCGAAAGTCGCAAAAGTAGACTCTTGCTTTGACTTTCAGTTCTGACCCGATTTAGTTTAGTTTAAATATACCTTAGGATTCCTTTAGGACCGAATTATAGGTTATTATAATCCTCTGAGGTTGTACAACTTGGTTTCATAAGAATCCTAGTTTATTGTATGTTTCCGTTAAATGGTTAAAAGTTGAGCATTATTCCCTTTTGATGTAAAAATGAGATTTTTGAAAATGTGAGAGGAAAAAAACCTTTATTACTGATTTATAAACATGTCCTTAAAATTTCACATCAGTTCATGGTCTAAAATGAGAGTTATGCTCAATATCGTAATTTGAAAGCTTTTTATTAATTAAACGTGAAATGGTACTAACTTTAACGTTATTTTACTACTTTCGTGAAAATAATGTTAAAAGCGGCGGATGGTTAATCATGCATCATGTGGTGACGTTGATAGCTAAAAGACACGGGGGTACATGCACCAATCAGTCTCTGTCCTGATTGTTTGAGTGTTATGTGTCTTAGGTCCAAGGCTTGATACAAAACTACAATCGAGCCGGGGGTCTCACCGGAAGCAGCCTCTCTATTCCTACGGGGTAGAGGTAAGGCTGTCTACATCTACCCTCCTCAGACCCCACCTTAGCTTTGCTATTGGTGGGATTTACTGAGTATGATGATGATGATTTATTAATTAAACGGCATATTTGGCATAAAGCCTATTTAAAACCCAATTATGACACCAAACCTTTTACCCACTGATGTAATATAATATTTTGGGATTTTTGAAGATTTTTATTAAATTTTAAACAGATCATAAGATAGGATTCTTGCATTGACTCGGTAATTGACGGTTATGCCTTTTTTGCTAATAAAATGAGTTTTACACATCCTTTACATACCGAACCTTTTTCTAATTATTTTATATATTAAATAAGTTATTTTAAACTATAAAGGCTGTTCAAAATCTCAGATTTCCATATTTAACCCGAATACCGTCAAATACCGACTTTTATGCGATTTAGGCGCATAGTATGGTTTAAAACCATATTCGGCATCTAAAGCCTGTTACCTACTGATGTTATGAATAAATTTTTATACTTTAACAGTAAGTAAAAGTTTTGAACTCATATTTCTAAATTTGACCCTTAAAGCCTATGTGAAATGACCAAAATGCCCCTTACGGTGCATAGTTGGTCATAAAAGATAAATTTCACATATATATGATATCTTACCAATATAACTTATTAAAATAAATATTTTTACTGATTATTTTAGACCAGAACCTCAGATTAATATTAAACCTCTTTTATATCCTTTAAAATGACCAAAATACCCCTACGGGGCATAAATTGGTTTTAAATTCGTTTTGGGCATAATGGAAGGTATCCTGCTTATATCACAACATATTTAAGGCATATTAACTTGTGGAACATGTTCATGGCTCATTTGGTTACCCTTTATGCATCTTTCGCGTTTGGTACGGTTTATGTAACTAGTTTGCATAAATTAACCGAAACGGGTCAAACCTTATCATTTTTACTTCAAAATCCAGAATGTGTTTAGTTTACCCATATTATACAAGTCTTCATACTTGTCGGGTCTAAATCACATTCTAATTCGGTCTTCGCTTAATCTTGCGTTTTGAACCGTGAACCTTTCCTTAAAAAAACTAACGGTCTAAGTTACAACTTAAATAAGACCCGTTAGGAATCTAATAGGTTAATAAAACCTTCATTCCAGATTGAGAGCCCCAGTAGAGGTACTTGTGCTCACTGATTGATATACGACTGAGGATAAAATTATATTTTGCTCAGGTAAATACTTTTAACTTATTTTCCCTATACGGGCTTGGGATACGGTATTATAATAATACCGCTTGGTCGGGTATTGAATGTTTAATCGGATTGTGATTAAATTATTGAGGTAACCCGTTTTAATCTATCTTGTTTGAAATAAAGCCTTTGGGGGTTAATGACCATGTCCCGGATATCCTTGGCATCATTATTAAGAAATGGCCACGTTTTAAGCACGGGGTGTAGGCATACACCTGACAGTTGCGTAACGGAAACGGTATCTCACTCTCTTGTGGGCCTATACTTGTGGTGTGTCTGTTAATCTTGACTCGGTTTCTAACATCGGACCCTGAATGTATAACGAACATATAAATCTGTATACAAGATTATTTTTAAAATAATTTTCCCAAGTTATAAAAGATATTTTGTGGCTTATGCATTCAAAACATTTTTTAAAATATTTTTAAAATGAGTTAGTTAATTGTATTTACCAGTGTAAACTGATGTATTTTCCAAAAATGTTAAGTGACAGGTACTGTACGTAATTGGCTGGGAGCTCAGGGCGTTAATAGGGAATCTTGCAAGTTCTAGACGTCTAAAGTCTGTTGAACAATGTTTATCTTTCTGTTTTAAGATCCGCCTGTGGATCCATCTTACAATCCGATTGTAATATTGATGTTACTTTTGAATCGGTTTGTAATATATTTGCTTTAGACTTCCACTGTGCATTGAACTGTGATTATTTGACTATGATGATATCAACTACGCCACGATACTCCCCACCGGGCCCACCGGTAATACGTGGAAATATCGGGGTGTGATAGGTTGGTATCAGAGCCAACATTGAGTGAATTAAATACTAGCCTTTTTGTGTTTAATCTCAATAACACAGTAGCACATTCCTTAGACCTTTTGAGTCTAGACTTAACACAGGAATACTCTCATCCCTATTCAGTAAAATATTGTTTTTCGATCTTATGTATTTTGATTATGGCGCCAAGCAAAGAAGCCATAATGGAAATTCTCCACATCTGAAGCCTAGAAATGCCGAGCTTTGTACCGCGGCTAGGATAAATGTGCAACCAAGGAGAAAACATTCAGAAATAAAATGAAGAAGAAGGAACTCCTTTTGCGGAATTTCGTTTCTTTAGTAGTCCTTATAAGGACATATTTATCTTTTAGTCCCTTCATGGACAATATTATTTCCTTCAAGTCCCGTTTAGGGCAATTATGTACTCCTTTAAATCTATTGGAGTGTTTTATTTAAATTTCATTTTTATCATTATATATGAATATAATATATGAAATAAATCAAATATCATTCCTTTTTGTAATTGATCTGCCAATATATATTAAAAAGAATCTTAAAAGGTATAACCTAGCTTACATGTCATTAAAGACCTAGCTATGAGGGTAAAACCTGTTTAAAAGAGATTCAGATCCTTGTTAACATCCGAAAACATGTTAACACTCCTGACAACAGTGATGCGATAAGATCACACTTGTCATCTTTATATTGGGAATTTCGAATCCCTCATTTAGCCTAATAATCTAGAATCATGGGTTCAAATCATCAATTAAGACAATCATATATTTAAACATCCATTTGTGATAAAGTGCCTACGGGCCATGTTTATTGTCCTCTGAGACAAGAAGACAGTAGTAGTCTACGACTCTCTATCAAGAGAAGGTAATGAACTATGTTCAAACCTTAAATGCCTTGATTCTCTGAAATCATGGCTTATGAATTAAAAATGTCCTTGTGACTAGGCCTTTTGTGCCACTGATAATACCCTTAATGTTTTATAATTAGGATAAATTATAATGAAAATCCTAAATAAATATGATTAACAAATTAACCAATATGGTTTGTATTACCATGGTTAATGAATCGTCAAAAATGATGATTCCATAATAACCTCTGAATAAATCATTGTCAATATTTATGTAGCATTCAAGCTACATGGCTGAATCAGAAGAAGTTAACGGTCACACCAGGGAGAGAAATGATACCACCAGAATAAACATAACTGGTGCAGATCTTCAGGCATTAATAGACAATGCCGTTACTCGAGCTCTGGACAGACGGGATAATGAATCAAGTGGTACCCGTAGCAGGACCCTGTCTGTACAACATGCAAAACCACCCTCCAAGACTCAAACAGCTCGCAAGAGCGAATCTCATCATTCTTCGAATCAGAGGAGTGTTCCGTCTAGGAAGGTTGTGCTCAATCAGGAGCCTCGGGTTAAAACCTGTTCGTATAAATATTTTGTCTCATGCAAACCCAGAGACTTCATAGGGGAGAAAGGAGCCATCGATTGCATGACTTGGCTCGATGAGATGGATGCAGTGGTTGATATTAGTCGTTGTGCAGAACAGGATATTGTGAAGTTTGTTTCACAATCTTTTAAAGGAGAAGCTCTAGCTTGGTGGAAGTCCCTAATCCAAGCTACAAGGAAGATCCCATTGTATAATCTGACGTGGGATCAGTTTGTTGCTCTCATCAAAGAAAATTACTGTCCTCAACATGAAGTTGAGAAAATTGAGACAGACTTCTTGACCTTGGTCATGAAGAACTTAGATTTTCATGCGTATCTTATAAGCTTCAACACTATGTCTCGTTTGGTTCCTTATCTGGTTACACCGGAACCAAAACGCATAGCTCGTTTTAGTGGAGGTTTAGCTCCGGAAATCAAAGCCAGTGTGAAGGCATCAAGACCTACCACCTTTAGGTCAGCGGCTGATCTGTCGTTATCTCTTACCCTTGATGCGGTTAGGCAGAGATCGCTCAAGAAAAACTTGAAGAAGGGAAAAGGAAACGTGAAGTTGAGAACTCACGCCGTGCTGATAAGAAACATAAAGGGAACTCTGAGGATAAGAAGAGTTCCAGGTTTACGAAGGACGACCAGCAGTCGGGTGAAAAGACCAGGTGCAAAACCTATAAGAAATACCATCTCGGGAAATGCAGATTTGAATCTCAACCTCTACCATGTGGAATCTGCAAGTCTAAGGAACATAAAACCTTGGATTGCAAGAAGTTGAAAGATGCAACCTGTTATGGTTGCAACGAGAAGGGGCATATCAAGACTAACTGCCCTAAGAATCAAAGGAAGCCTGAAGAGGCCAAGAAAACAAACGCGTGAGTCTTCCAGATAAACACTCTGGAAGCAGTGTAGAATGATAACATCGTAACAGGTACCCTTCCTTATCTACGATGTTTATACGGGAATTAGTTTGATTGTTGCGCAGAAAAGTCTATTGTGGATAATAAATGTTGTAAACGGTTGTATCCACCTGATTAGGACTCTAGACTTATAACGCGAGGTAGAATTGGCCGATGATACTTTAGAGACCGCTTCAACAACTTTAGATGAATGCTTTATATCCATTAGGAGTCGCTCTCCTCCAATATTCTTATGACAAGCTTTCAAGCTATCCAAAATCATCAATATGATCAAGACAGATGTGACATTTGATCCCCTGTCAAAAAGGCGATGGACTAGGTCCAAACCTTGAATTCCATTGATGGTCTTTTATGGCCTAGGCTAAGTATAATTGATATATATTTAAATAAATAACATTCATTAAGAATGTTCGTACTGTATTAGCCTGTATGGTTTAATGATACCATGGTTAGTATATGTTAGGTCATCAGGATGATGAATAGCGGTTGCTGGATTGCAACTAAGTAATTGTTTAATTGGTGTTAAGAACCAAGTCTCGAGTATGACAAACTCGGATAAGACAACCGTAAATCGCGCCATTGATGATGCGACACATGCTAATGATGCTACAATTGTGAACCTCAAAATTGACAAAGATGTTCTCCAAGCTATGATTGACGCAGCTGTTGGAAAGGCTGTGAGAAAGGTCATGAAAAATTTTAAGGAACCCAATGCTACTTGCTCCAAATCCCATTTAAAACCACACTTCCTTACACACGAGAGGGATCTTGCTCATTGTCACACCCCGATAATTCCACATAGTACCGGTGGGCCCGGCGGGGAGTATCGTGACGTAGTTGATATCATCATAGTCAATACACACAACGTAATAGCACAACGGAAAGCTTGGTGAATAAAATATTACAAAGCATAATGTCTGAGTGTTCGAGTGAAAGAATATACATACTGGAATGTAATAAGATCCACAGGCGGATCATAAAAATACAAAGAAATAAAATAACAGACTTCAGGCATCCTATGGATTTGCAAGATCCTTTTATGACACCTAATAGCTCCAGCCTATTACGAGAGGTACCTGTCAAATCAGTCTTTAAGAAAATACGTCAGTTTACACTGGTAAATACAATTAACTGACTCTTTTGAAAACATTTATGAAAATTGATTTAAGTGCACATGACACAAATCTTTTATAACTTGGGACAATTATTTAAATATAATCTTGTATACAGATTTACATGTTTGTCTTACAATTGGGGCCGGTTGGAAGTCGGTCGTGATTAACCGACTCACCACTTAAAGAACCCACAAAGGAGTTATCCCCAACATGTGGGTTTATATTTTAGCATTTGCATCTGTCAGGTGTATGCCTACACCCCGTGCATAGGTCATGGCCATTTTCAAATGAAATGAGCCGAGGATATCCAGGACACGGTCGTATTAACCCCCAATGCTTATGTTATCAAACAAGACAGATTAAAACGGGTTATGTAAATTTATTAATCACAATCCGATTAAATGATTTCATACCCGACCAAGTGGTATTATTATAATACCATATCCCAAGCTCGTATAAGGGAAAATAAGTTAAAAGTATTTACCTGATGCTAGCAGTAAAATCCTAAAGATTTTTGAAGGTACCTTCTACCGGAGGCTATTTAATCTGTATAGAAGGTTTATTAACCTATTAGGATGCTAACGGGTCTTTAATTTAGTCAAGGACTTTAACCTATTAGGATGCTAACGGGTTTTTGAAGGAAACCTTACGGTTCTAAACGGTAGATTAAGCGGAGACCAGAATAGAATGTGGTTTAGACCCGACAAGCTTGGATACTTGTATAATATGGGTAAACCAAACACATTCTGGAAATTAAGGATTTAATGATAAGGTTTGACCCGTTTCGGCTATTTTATGTGAACTAGTCACATAAGCCGATCCGAACGCGTAAACGCGTAACGGTAACATAATAATCTATATACAGGTCTTAATCATTATTATGCTCAAAATATGTTAATACATCAATGATATGTTAACACATATGCCCAAAAAGTAATTTAAACCAAAATAAGTCCCATAAGGGCATTTTGGTAATTTTAATGCCCATAAAAGAGTTTAAATATGAAACTAAGTTTCATGTCTGATTTAATTCGTAAAAATATGTATTTTGATGAGTTATATCAGTAGGGTATTTTATATATATGAAATTTATCTAATATAACCAAACTATGCACCGTATGGGCATTTTGGTAATTTCACATAGGCTTTAAAGGTTAAAATACACTTCTGAGTTTAAAAACTTTGGCTTAGTGTCTAGTTATATAAATAAACTTAAAACATCAGTGGGTAATAAGTTTTATATGCCAAAAATAGTTTTGACCCATACTAGGTGCTAAAAACACTTAAAAGTCGGTTTAAAGGGGCATTCGGGTCAAAATAGGAAATCTGAGTTTTTGATCAGTTAAAAAGGTTCAAAATATTTTTATTTATCATATAGAATCAGTAGCAAAAGGTTTGGCATTGAAAAGTTATGTAAAACTCATTTTATGCACAAAAAGGGCAAAACCGACAATTACCGAATTCAAGCTATAATCCTATGTTATGCTCAGCCTAAAAATAAATAAAAATCTTCAAAAATCCCAAAATATTATTTTACATCAGTAGGTAAAAAGTTTGATATCAAAAATCGGGTTTAGATAGGCTTTATGCTAATTACGCCGTTTAAATATTAAAAAGTTCCTTAATTACGCTATTGAGCATAACTCCTATTCTAGACCTCCAATGGATGTCAAATTTTCGGGACATGTCTAAATATCAGTAGCAAAGGGGTTAGTCCATTCATATTGCTAAAAATCTCAGTTGTATGTAAAAAGGGCGTTTATGGCATTATTAAGCATAATTACGATCAAGTGCATATAATCCAAACCACTAGGCACTATGCAATATAACTCCAAAGGGTTATACTACTAAGTAATGTGGTCCTAATGGAAGCTTAAAACATGGGAGAATTAAGCTTGAACGGCTCAGAACTGAAGGTCAAAGCAAAAGTCAAGCTTTTGCGACTTTCGGTTATAAACTGACCTTAGACTATTAATTGCCGGGTTAGGACTGATAAAACATGTTTTAATATTAATTACTAAGTCAGTAGAATGTTAAAATATAATTTAGAACCTTTGGTTTATTAATTTTAATCATTTTCAAACATTTTATCCAGTTTGACTTTTTGTCAAACTACTTTGACCCGACAATTGACCAGTCAAACGAGATAATTAGGAGGTGCCCTTTTAGGGTTTAGTCACCTACCTTAATATGGTCCCATAACCACTTTCAATTTGATCAGTGGCTGGTCCATATGTAATTAAAACGAAAGTCAAACTTAATTTACGATAAGTTTGACTTTAGAGTAATTAAGCTAATTAAAACGACTAAACAAGTAATTAGAGGCTTACTAAAGGTCCTAGCTGTCTTTTCTACCCTTCAAATTCTTCTCCTTGTCCTAAGCAAGCAACAGAAGTAGAAGAATGAAAGATGGTTGCAAATGTGCTTATGAACACAAGAATAAGCTCCTTTATATAGCAATGTCCATGAATCTAGATCATCTACACCTGTTATGGGGGCATCCTAGGATCACCCCAGGTGTCCTAGTTGATGAAATAACCGACTTATAGCTTCTAAAATCGATACAAACTAGAGTAAGACGGTGTAACAGCTTAAACCCGCACCTGGCATGATTTTTCTGATCTGGGCATGCTGAGGCGGGCCGCGTAAGCCATAGAGGGGGGCTTACGCGGGCAGCGTGGTCCGTCTGAACTGGTAAAACAAGTTTGTAACTTGGCAGCTTTAGTCCCTAATCGTTTTTACCCCTTTTTAACCTCATTGTTGGCATGTAGGGCCCTTGTAGTCAGTTTGTTGAGTCTCAAGGAGGGATAAACTAACTTCGTTAGGCTCCGGTTCGTTAAATATCACTATGGAAGTAAGTTTCGTCAAGTTAACACTTATGGCCCAAAGTTTTGAAAACACGCCTAACGATCTTGAAACCACGTGAAATTTATCCACTTATTCTTAAGAGTATATTTGGATGTTTCGAAGCCTCGGTTTTGTTAAAAGGTCACTTAGAGGTCAGAATCGACATGTTGACACGTTTAACCCTTATAATTTAATAATCTTCCGATTATTTTTTTAAACGGCTTCTTATATCAAATCAATCACTCGTTTAAGAATATATTCATCATGTATGGTCATTCAGAGGCACAAGTTTGGCATGTTGACACTTTTAGTCCCTGTGGTTTCATAGTTTCACTGTTTGACAACTTTGGTCCTTCAAACTAAATCTTTCACACCTTTAGAGTTTAGGACACGTGTCTTTACATTATTGGACACGTTTTTACGTGGTGTTACATCCTCACCCCCTTAAAAGAAATCTCGGCCCCGAGATTTTCTGGAATAAGTGAGGGTACTTTTGTCGCATAGTGGACTCAACTTCCCACGTATATTCGGGACCTCTGCGGGCGTCCCATTTGACCTTTACTATAGGTACATGCTTCCTTAGGAGCTTTTTAACCTGTCGATCCTCAATCGATATAGGTCTTTCAATGAATCTCAAGCTTTCATCAATCTGTACGTCTTTATGAGACATAGCTAGAGATTCATCGACTATGCATTTCTTGAGATTACAAATGTGGAACACATTATGAATTCCACTCAGCTCCTCAGGAAAGTTTAGCTTATAAGCTACACTGCCGACACATTCGATAATCTCGAATGGTCCAATGTATCTAGGGCTCAACTTGCCCTTTTACCAAAACGCATCACACCTTTCCAGGGTGATACTTTCAGTAAGACTTTATCGCCAACCTCAAACTTTAGAGGTTTTTGCCTCTTATCAGCATAACTTTTCTGCCTATCCCTGGCAGCTTTCAGGCGATCACGAATCTGGACAATCTTATCCGTCGTTTCAAGGACTATATCAGGTCCTGATAACTGAGCCTCTCCTACTTCCGCCCAACAAACAGGCGTTCTGCATTTCCTACCATATAATGCCTCAAAAGGCGCAGCCTGAATGCTCATATGGTAGCTATTATCATAAGAGAACTCGATTAAGGGCAGATGGTCATCCCAACTACCTCCTAAATCAATCACACATGCTCGAAGCATGTCTTCCAAAGTTTGAATTGTACGCTCACTCTGTCCATCAGTCTGAGGATGGTAAGCAGTACTAAAATTCAAACGCGTGCCCAAAGATTGTTGGAAACTTTTCAAAAAATGAGAGGTATATCTAGTATCTCTATCAGAGATAATAGACACCGGTACGCCATGAAGAGCTACAATCTTGTCTACGTATAACTCGGCTAACTTGTCGGAGCTATGGGTATCCTTGATGGGCAAGAAATGTGCTGACTTAGTCAGTCTATCAACAATAACCCATATGGTATCATTTCCATTCCTTGTTTTAGGTAACTTGGTTATGAAACCCATGGTTACCATCTCCCACTTCCATGTAGGGAGTTCTGGTTGTTGAAGTAGACCTGAAGGCTTTTGATGTTCAGCTTTAATCTGAGCACAATTCAAGCACTTAGCTACAGGTGTGGCAGTATATTTCTTCAAACCTATCCACCAAAAATTTGCCTTTAAATCATGATACATCTTGTCACCTCCAGGGTGAACTGAGTATTTGGAGTTGTGAGCTTCCTGGAGGATTACATCTCGAAGTACTCCATGATTAGGAACCCAAATTCTTCCATTCATTCTGAGGATTCCATCCTTCCCAGGCGCTAACTACTTAGCAGTTACACCCAACTTTTCATTTAGAAGATTAACTTCCAAAACAACATCTTTCTGTGCAGCTAATAGTCTTTCATTCAGACTATTTTTCAACTCAATGCTCTTGGCATTGATCCTGATTGGTTTAACTCTTTCCTTTCGGCTTAGAGCATCAGCGACTACGTTCGCTTTACCTGGATGGTAGCGTATCTCGCAATCATAGTCATTTAGGGTTTCCATCCAACGGCGTTGTCTCATATTGAGCTCTTTTTTATTGAACAAATGTTGGAGACTTTTGTGATCCGAGTAGATCACACATTTAGTTCCATATAAATAATGTCTCCATAATTTAAGTGCGAATACAACAGCACCCAATTCCAAATCATGGGTGGTGTAATTCTTTTCATGCACCTTCAGTTGTCTTGATGCATAGGCAATCACTTTGCCATGCTGCATAAGTACACACCCCATGCCGGTGTGTGAAGCATCACAATATACGACAAACTCTTCGATTCCATCAGGTAGTGTTAGCACTGGAGCATTGCTCAACTTTTGCTTAAGAATCTCAAAAGATTCTTGTTGCTTGGGACCCCCAATCAAATTTCACATTTTTGCGGGTTAGAGAGGTTAATGGTGCAGCTATCCTTGAGAAGTTCTCAATGAATCTTCTATAATATCCAGCTAAACCCAGAAAGTTGCGTATCTCTGTAGGTGTCTTGGGTTCTTCCCAATTCATAATGGCTTTTATTTTGGCGGGATCAACTTGGATACCTCGCTCACTAACAACATGTCCAAGAAATTGGACTTCGCGAAGCCAGAACTCGCATTTGGAGAATTTAGCATACAACTTTTCCTGTTGAAGCAATCCTAAGATACATCGAAGGTGCTTCTCATGGTCAACTTGGCTACGAGAGTAGATAAGTATGTCGTCTATAAAGACAATGACAAACTTATCTAAATATGGCTTGCAGACTCTATTCATGAGGTCCATGAATGCTGCTGGCGCATTAGTGAGCCCAAATGGCATCACTAAAAACTCGAAATGTCCATACCTCGTTCTGAATGCTGTTTTAGGCACATCTTCAGATCTTACTTTAAGTTGATGATACCCAGATCTCAAATCAATCTTTGAGAAATAGCTCGCCCCTTGGAGCTGATAAAATAAATCATTGATTCTGGGTAAAGGATAACAATTTTTGATCGTTACCTTATTTAATTCACGATAATCAATGCACCAGCGCATTGATCCGTCCTTCTTTTTCACAAACAGTATTGGAGCTCCCCAAGGCGAAGAGCTGGGTTGAATGAAACCTTTATCCAGTAAGTCGTCCAATTGAGTTCTGAGCTCTTTCATTTCTGTAGGTGCTAAACGATAAGGAGCTCGTGCAATAGGTGCAGCTCCTGGAAGAATGTCTATCCTGAACTCTACTTGCCTCTCAGGAGGTAATCCAGGTAACTCGTCAGGAAAGACATCAGGATACTCAGAGATGATTGGGATGTCTTCAATCTTAGGTTTCGGATCATTCACAGTCACTTGTGCCATGTAAATGACACATCCGCTCTTTAAACACTGTGATACCTTGAGAATAGACACATTGCTGGGTAACCCGTATTGTGTGTCCCCTTGAATAGTGACAGATTCACCAGAAGGGGTTTTGATAATAACTAGCTTTTTGTCGCAGGCAATTTGGGCTTGGTTATGCGACAACCAATCCATGCCTAAAAACTATATCAAACCCAGCCAGTTTCATTGGCAAGAGGGACAGCGGGATAGAATGATTCTTAATGGATATAGAGCATCCATCAAGAAGAGTTGAAGCTGTTTCTAAGGTACCATCGGCAAGTTCTACCTCATGTTTTATGTCTAGAGTCTTAATAGGCAGATTCAATAGCTTACATAACTTATGGTCTACAAAAGACTTATCAACACCGGAATCAAATAAGACTCTAGCATAATTATTATTAATGAGGAAGGTACCTGTTATGACGTTCTCATCGTTCACCGCTTCCCTAGCATTCATCTGGAAAACTCTCGCGTTGTTCTTCTTTGACTCCTCAGGCTTCTTTGTATTCTTGGGGCAATTGGTTTTAATGTGCCCCTTTTCATTGCAACCGTAACAGGTTGCATCCTTAATATTCCAGCACTCTACAGATCTGTTCCCCTTCTTTTTACAGATCCCACATAGTTTGGCCTGTGGGTCTTGGTTGCACTTTCCAAAGTGCCTCTTATTGCAGGTTTTGCATCTGGGCTTATCACTTGACTGCCCCATCTTGAAATTAAAGTTCCCTTTTCCTTTCTTGTTTGACTGAGGAGACTTATCTTCCTCTCTCTACCTCTTCCCATCATCAGTGGTTTTCTTTGCCCTACTCCTCACAACATAAAGAATGAGGGATAAAGATAGATCCACAACAGACCTATAAGTGGTTGGCTTAGAGGCCTTAACATTCCATTTTACTTAAGGAGCCAAACCACCGATGAAACGCGCAATGCGTTTGGGTTCAGGAGTGACTAAATATGGTACTATCCTTGACATTGAATTGAAACTAGTCACATAGGATCTACAATCCAGATCCTTCATCACTAAGGTGAGGAAATCAGTTTCTATCCGCTCGACTTCATGCTGAGGGCAATAGGTTTCCTTAACTAAATCAACAAACTTATTCCATGAAAGATTGTACAAAGGAATCTTTCCATTGGCTTGCACTAATGCCTTCCACCAAGTAAGGGCATCGCCCTTGAAAGATTGTGATACAAACTTTACTATATCCTCTTTAGCACATCCGATGATCTCTATCACAGTCTCCATCTCGTCCAACCATTTCATGCAATCGATTGCTCCCTTTACTCCTGTAAAATCCCTCGGTTTACAGGAGACAAAGTACTTATAGGTACAACCCTTGGTGTACCTGGGAGTCGGTTCAAGGACAATCTGCCTCTTGGGCTCACTGCCCTGATTAGATGAGTGTTGAGACTCACTTTTCTTATGAGTATGAGGTTGAGAATGGGATCAAGAATGAGTTTGAGACCGAACAATACTTAGCTCTTTAAATTTAGCATCTACAGCCTGAGAGACTGCAACGGTTATCATTGCTTGCAGTTCGGCACCAGTTATATTAATCCTGGTGTTGTTTCCTTCTGAGGGATGACTGTTTGCTTCATCCGAGCCAGCCATTTTTGAGTACTATATCAAACAATAATGATATTTAAATTATATAGTATTTCATCATATTGATGATCATATGGTCATGGTATTATTAAACCATTTAGACCATTTTAATAAATTAATCAAATCAATAGAATATAATATTCTCTTATATCTATTAGACTGGGGAAATTATAATTCACAACTGTCAATGTCTTAAAAGACATTTTATTTAACATTAGGCTCGTCTCGAAGGACATTTAGATGGCACAAGGCCTTGTCACAAGGACGATTATAATTATTGATCTCTTGGATCAATAATCTCTTTAAGGGTCGAACAAAGTTCATCGCCTTTTTGACAAGAAGTTTATAAAAATAAAATCTTCATTGTCTTTATTACACCTTTGCTTCTAAGCATACACCTCTAATGGATGTTCTGGTGTTTACATCATATTGATGTTTATTAGCCATGATTTACATTAATAAAAAAGGCTATATGTAAGTGACTTGGAAAAGTCCAAGTATATTAGGAAGATTGTGGGGTTTCTCGTACCGCACAATTCAGGATTGTTAACATGTTTTCAGATGTTAACAGAGAGTTATTATCTTAAAAAGGTGGTACCATCATAGCCATTTAGTACTTTGGCTAGGTTATACCTTTAAGAAATGTGTTGGCAGATCAATAAATTTGAAATGATGTAACATGATGTAATAAAATACATATTAAAAATCAGAAATAACTTCATTAAACCATGAAACGAGTACAACACTGCCCAAAAAGGGACTTGAGAAAAAACAACACAAACTGCCCACGTAGGGGCTACTGAAACAGAAAGTAAGTCCACGCAGGGACTTGGTACAAGAAAATAAAATAAACGTCCTCGCAGGGACTTATTGGAATGCAACATGAAACAACAGTTTCCTACTTCTTCTTGCCCTTAAGAATGTTCATAAGACCTTTGACAAAACCATTGTGTTTCTTCTTAGTTTCATGGGCTTCATGTTCAACCCGATCTAACCTCTCTAGAATTTCTTGAGTTTGCTACTGCTGAAAAGAAGGTGGTTGCTGGTATGGCGGGTATTGATAACCCTGCCCCGGGTATCTAGTTGGATAAACTGGAGGGTATGAAGAAGAAGGGTAAAGATGATGGTATTGTGCAGCTGTAAGGTACGGATCATGGGTTCCATAATCCGATGGATATCTCGATGGGTTATACCCGGATGAACCTGGGTATGTCGGGATCGGATTATCGAAACCCAACGGTGGCTGCAGTGGTGCGTGAGAAACTGGTGGAGGGTTGACTTTCGGCACCGTGTGTGAGGGTCCACCCAACTGTGGGTCCTCTGGAATAGGAGGGTATGAACTTGAGCCATGAGGTGATGCAAACCGTGGTCCCCCACGTACAGACATTCTAGCATTTCTCCTCCACCTTGGCGGTTCGGGAGGCTGTTGAAGTAGTTCCTCAGCTGGTAACGGTGGTGGGGTAACAGCTTGGAACTGGGGTTCATCCAAGGGAGGTTGGGCTGGAGAGTTATGGTATGAAGGGGTAAAGAACCAGTCATACTGAGCCATCCTCTCTTGAAATGAATCGGGCCCATGGTACGGTGATCCCTGAAATGGGGAACCGCTTGAGATGCTTATTGGGTGGCCTGGTGTTCCTGTTTGCAATTCTGGGTCCGGTTCATCGTCCATCTCCATTTCCTGAGAAAAGTGATCCTCAGGACCCAAAAGGGTTGTAGCCCAAAAAGTCGTTAACATAATCATTCGGATTAAATTGTGCAGGAGAGTAAGTAGAGTCTGAGTGATGAAAAGGATGAGATTGAAAGGAGTGGTGTGACTGGTTTGAGTGACGAGATTCCAGCGAATGATGGGAATGTTGGGGTTTGATAGGAACGGGCAACTCAAAGTAAGGAGGGTCAGACGGTGAGGATCCAAGCGAGACAGAATGTCTTGCTGGTTCAAGGCTATGGCTCCAATTACCCCTTGAGTCGGAGCCAGAAAGTTAATCGGATGGTGTACGTCTGTGGGAAGGTCCCGCGCTGCCAGACGGTCCTCCACGCATTGGTCCTTTGCCTCTTCCTCTAACTCTTGGTGGCATTTTTCCAAGGTAACCTGTCAAAACAAGTAAATATAATATAAACAATAAAAAGGAAAGTCAAGAGTAAAATCCTAGGTCATTAGCCTAGACTCGGAAGTCTAAGGATTGTGCTTATTGTGTCATTGAGGTTAAACACAAAAGGTTAGTGTTTAATTCACTCAATGTTGGCTCTGATACCAACCTGTCACACCCCGATAATTCCACATAATACCGGTGGGCCCGGCGGGGAGTATCGTGACGTAGTTGATATCATCATAGTCAATACACACAATGTAATAGCACAGCGGAAGGCTTGGTGAATAAACTATTACAAACCATAATGTCTGAGTGTTCGAGTGAAAGAATATACAGACTGGAATGTAATAAGATCCACAGGCGGATCATAAAAATACAAAGAAATAAAATAACAGACTTCAGGCATCCTATGGATTTGCAATATCCTTTTATGACCCCTAATAGCTCCAGCCTATTACGAGAGGTACCTGTCAAATCAGTCTGTAAGAAAATACGTCAGTTTACACCGGTAAATACAATTAACTGACTCTTCTGAAAATATTTATGAAAATTGATTTAAGTGCACATGGCACAAATCTTTTATAACCTGGGACAATTATTTAAATATAATCTTGTATACAGATTTACATGTTTGTCTTACAATTGGGGCCGGTTGGAAGTCGGTCGTGATTAACCGACTCACCACTTAAAGAATCCACAAAGGAGTTATCCCCAACACGTGGGTTTATATTTTAGCATTTGCATCTGTCTGGTGTATGCCTACACCCCATGCATAGGTCGTGGCCATTTTCAAATGAAATGAGCCGAGGATATCCAGGACACGGTCGTATTAACCCCCAATGCTTATGTTATCAAACAAGACAGATTAAAACGGGTTATGTAAATTTATTAATCACAATCCGATTAAATGATTTCATACCCGACCAAGTGGTATTATTATAATACCATATCCCAAGCTCGTATAAGGGAAAATAAGTTAAAAGTATTTACCTGATGCTAGCAGTAAAATCCTAAAGCTTTTTGAAGGCACCTTCTACCGGAAGCTATTTAATATGTATAGAAGGTTTATTAACCTATTAGGATGCTATCGGGTCTTTAAATTAGTCAAGGACTTAGACCGGCTAGCTAGAAGGAAACCTTACGGTTCTAAGCGCTAGATTAAGCGGAGACCGGAATAGAATGTGGTTTAGAACCGGCAAGCTTGGATACTTGTATAATATGGGTAAACCAAACACATTCTGGAAATTGAGGATTTAATGATAAGGTTTGACCCGTTTCGGCTATTTTATGTAAACTAGTCACATAAGCCGATCCGAACGCGTAAACGCGTAACGGTAACCAAATAAATTATATACATGTCTTAATCATTATTATGCTCAAAATATGTTAATACATCAGTGAGATGTTAACACATATGCCCAAAAAGTAATTTAAACCAAAATAAGTCCCATAAGGGCATTTTGGTAATTTTAATGCGCATAAAAGAGTTTAAATATGAAACTGAGTTTCAGTTCTGATTTAATTAGTAAAAATATGTATTTTTTATGAGTTATATCAGTAGGGTATTTTATATATATGAAATTTATCTTATATAACCAAACTATGCACCGTAGGGGCATTTTGGTAATTTCACATAGGCTTTAAAGGTTAAAATTGACTTCTGAGTTTAAAAACTTTGGCTTATTGTCTAGTTATATAAATAAACTTAAAACATCAGTGGGTAATAAGTTTTATATGCCAAAAATAGTTTTGACCCATACTAGGTGCTAAAAACACTTAAAAGTCGGTTTAAAGGGGCATTCGGGTCAAAATAGGAAATCTGAGTTTTTGATCAGTTAAAAAGGTTCAAAATATTTTTATTTATCATATAGAATCAGTAGCAAAAGGTTTGGCATTGAAAAGTTATGTAAAACTCGTTTTATGCACAAAAAGGGCAAAACCGACAATTACCGAATTCAAGCTATAATCCTATGTTATGCTCAGCCTAAAAATAAATAAAAATCTTAAAAAATCCCAAAATATTATTTTACATCAGTAGGTAAAAAGTTTGATATCAAAAATTGGGTTTAGATAGGCTTTATGCTAATTACGCCGTTTAAATATTAAAAAGTTCCTTAATTACGCTATTGAGCATAACTCCTATTCTAGACCTCCAATGGATGTTAAGTTTTCGGGACATGTCTAAATATCAGTAGCAAAGGGGTTAGTCCATTCATATTGCTAAAAATCTCAGTTGTATGTAAAAAGGGCGTTTATGGCATTATTAAGCATAATTACGATCAAGTGCATATAATCCAAACCACTAGGCACTATGCAATATAACTCCAAAGGGTTATACTACTAAGTAATTTGGTCCTAATGGAAGCTTAAAACATGGGAGAATTAAGCTTGAACGGGTCAGAACTGAAGGTCAAAGCAAAAGTCAAGCTTTTCGACTTTCGGTTATAAACTGACCTTAGACTATTAATTGCCGGGTTAGGACTGATAAAACATGTTTTAATATTAATTACTAAGTCAGTGGAATGTTAAAATATAATTTAGAACCTTTGTTTTATTAATTTTAATCATTTTCAAACATTTTGTCCAGTTTGACTTTTTGTCAAACTACTTTGACCCGACAATTGACCAGTCAAACGAGATAATTAGGAGGTGCCCTTTTAGGGTTTAGTCACCTACCTTAATATGGTCCCATAACCACTTTCAATTTGATCAGTGGCTGGTCCATATGTAATTAAAACGAAAGTCAAACTTAATTTACGATAAGTTTGACTTTAGAGTAATTAAGCTAATTAAAACGACTAAACAAGTAATTAGAGGCTTACTAAAGGTCCTAGCTGTCTTTTCTACCCTTCAAATTCTTCTCCTTGTCCTAAGCAAGCTCCAGAAGTAGAAGAATGAAAGATGGTTGCAAATGTGCTTATGAACACAAGAATAAGCTCCTTTATATAGCAATGTCCATGAATCTAGATCATCTACACCTGTTATGGGGGCATCCTAGGATCACCCCAGGTGTCCTAGTTGATGAAATAACCGACTTATAGCTTCCAAAATCGATACAAACTAGACTAAGGCGGTGTAACTGCTTAAACCCGCACCTGGCATGATTTTTATGATCTGGGCATGCTGAGGCAGGCCGCGTAAGCCATAGAAGGGGCTTTCGCGGGCCGCGTGGTCCGTCTGAACTGGTAAAACAAGTTTGTAACTTGGCAGCTTTAGTCCCTAATCGTTTTTACCCCTTTTTAACCTCATTGTTGGCATGTAGGGCCCTTGTAGTCAGTTTGTTGAGTCTCAAGGAGGGATAAACTAACTTCGTTAGGCTCCGGTTCGTTAAATATCACTATGGAAGTAAGTTTCGTCAAGTTGACACTTATGGCCCAAAGTTTTGAAAACATGCCTAACGCTCTTGAAACCACGTGAAATTTATACCACTTATTCTTAAGAGTATATTTGGATGTTTTGAAGCCTCGGTTTTGTTAAAAGGTCACTCAGAGGTCAGAATCGACATGTTGACACGTTTAACCCTTATAATTTAATAATCTTCTGATTATTTTTATAAACGGCTTCTTATATCAAATCAATCACTCGTTTAAGAATATATTCATCATGTATGGTCATTCAGAGGCACAAGTTTGGCATGTTGACACTTTTAGTCCATGTGGTTTCATAGTTTCACTGTTTGACAACTTTGGTCCTTCAAACTATATCTTTCACACCTTTAGAGTTTAGGACACGTGTCTTTACATTATTGGACACGTTTTTACGTGGTGTTACACTGATGCCTCGGATGCGAAGAATGAACTAAAAGAGGAAAAAGGAAAAAGGAGAAAGATAACTCCCATACTTCCAAGAAAAAGGGTAGGCTTGAGCTTTAGGAGAACAAACAAAAATCCAACAAGAAACCTGTATGCAAGACCTGTAAGAAGCGCCATCTTGGGAAGTGCAGGTACGAACCAAAATCCCAATCGCAGCCTAGGGCTTGCGGGATCTGCAAATCTAGGGAGCATAAAAAATTAGAATGCAAGAAGATAAGAGATGTGACTTGTTACAATTGTAACGATAAGGGGCATATCAAGTCAAATTGCCCAAAATATGCAAAGAAGCTTGCAGAAGTTAAGAAGACCAAAGCTAGGGTCTTTCAGATGGGTGCAAAAGAGGCCTTACAAGATGACAATGTTGTAAACGGTACGTCTCTTATCAATGATGTATATGCAAGGGTATTGTTTGATTCGGGTGCAGATAAGTCGTTCGTGTATAATAAGTTTTGTAAGTTATTAAATCTTCCTGTTAGAACCCTAAGCATAAAATATGAAGTAGAGTAAATGCTAAAGATTTCTATTTTGAATTGGATACCAATAAATCCTTCATGGATGGTAAGTATAACAAACTTTTAAAATCTTCCATAAGAACCTTGGATATTAAGCGTAAGGTAAAACTTACAGACGAAAATCATAGGAACCGGTTCTTCTGTTCCTGTCAGAAATCTTCAGTCGTAAAATTCTAGAGAACCCTCTCTCCAGATGGAGTACGTCAGTATATGTTAATTTGATATCTCCTTGATTTCTGTCAACTGCGAATACCAGATTGTATGATAAAAGCGACATATGAGGATTGGTGTATCCTAATATGTTCCATAGATTGCTTCCATGCCTGATCAGTATGGAGGTTTAATGCATGGAACCACTGCGATATTCCAATGGTCATATTGTACCAAAGTCAACTAATGGTATTTAAAGAAGATATCCATAAGGGAAATGTCCAAATAAGTGCCACTGAATAAGGTATCCTTGGAGTTGTAAAGCAAATGAGTCACTTATCTGACACAGGCGATAATAAATAAACCAGAGCCAGAGATTTAGAAAATCTCTGTAATATCCTTGTGTCTTGATTATCTTCTCCAAAGACTACCCTGTTTACCTCCTGAGACAAGTAAAGTTAAGATTAACATCCCGCTTAGGGCTGTAGTATTGTGAAATCTCCGTGACGATTAGTACCTCCAACTCGGGAATAATAGAAACCCTAGTTAGATGAATTTTAAGATAAAGGTTCTTAAAGCCAAATTCGTAATTCTAAGAGTTTCCATATTATTAGTTAGGAAAGACGGTTCTCTTGCTTATGCATTGGTTACCGCAACCCTATTTAGGTGACAATTAACAATCGCCATCAGCTGCCCAGGATCGTCGATTTGATTCGACTAACTGTAAGGATTAGCTATTCCTTAAGATTGGTTTTAAGCTGTAGTTGGAATAACCATCTCACCTAAAATAAGCTTTTCTATAATAGTTATTATATAAGTATCAAGGCTGCTCCCTTGGAGACCTTGTTTAGATGGAATGTCAAAAGTCCGTTTGATGGATAGAATTTTGGTAAGTCCAATTATCAGGATCTGAAAGACTACACTGGGAACGACGGATAAGATCACATGAATTTATGATCGTCTGGAAACTGCCAGTAATCGGCGGAAAATCAAGGATTAATGAAAGTAGCAGCCCTCTTAAGTCCTTAATAAGGAATAAGGCTCAATTGAAGGTATCACCCTAAGAAGGATGTGCTAGATTTTTAAATTTATCGGGTTAGTTAAGCCCTGATATATAGAATCATTCTAGGAAATCGAATATATCAAGATTGGTAAGCTATAAGCTAAAACTTACCTGAGGAGCTTGATGGAAATCAATATTCCACAGCTGTGATCTAAAGATATGTATAGACAATAAGTCAAGAAGCATTGTCACATAATGATATGCAAACTAATGAAAATTTATGGTTTGATGAGAAACCTATGTAGATTAAGAACCGACAGGTTAAGAAGCTCCGAAAGAGAGTACGTACCTATTGGATAGGTCAACTAAGATGCCCGTAGAGGTCCAAATATGCTATGGAGGATAAGTCCATGATATGTCGGAAAGTACTTCCACTACTTTAGCAAATCTCGAGGTCGAGATTTCTTTTAAGGGGGTGAAGATGTAACACCTCGTAAAATCACGTCCAATGGTGTATTGACACGTGTAATAAACCCTAATAAAGTAAAAGGTTGAATTTGAGGGACTAAATTTGCGAAAAATCAAAAACTTTGATTTTAGAAGGACCGGAAATGTTAACATGCTTATTATAATCCTCTGAATTACATTTCATGGTAATCATATTCACAAATGGGCCACTTGTCGATCATGAGTAGCCGTTTGCGTAATTAATGGAAAGCTTGCGCAATGAAGGGTTAAAAGCGTCAACATGTTAATTCTTACCTCCGAGTGAACTTTTAACAAACCGAGAGCTTCATGATAATTGATTATACTCTCGGGAATGCCTAATATTGTCCATTAAGGGCTTTTACGCCTATAAGAGAAGTTACGCGCAACTTTGCAAGTTAGAGGGGCTAAAAGTGTCAATATGTTTAATTATACCTCTGAATGACCATTTTACGAACCCAAAGCACCGTGATGTTTAATAATACTCTCAATAATGCCTAACTTGTATTAGATAAGGCTTCGATGCTATTAAACGATGATATGCGCAAGTTTGCGCATTAGAGGGACCAAAAGCGTCAACTTTTGAATCTACGCCTTTCGGTGACCATTTAAGCGAATGGGAGCATAGTAATAATTAAACACATGCTTGGGAATACCAATTATGGGTCATGGAAGGCTTGTATATCATTAAATGACATTTCGCGCCACTTTGTGCGATTAAAGGACTAATTGTGTCAAACTGCAAAAGTATACCGATTCGTATGGTATCGAACCTTCCGGAATATGATCATAAGTTAAAAATGCCCTAAATATCCTTTACATAGCTTAGAAATAGGCTTAGAGGTGTTTGGTGCGCAAAAATAAAGTTATTTGATCAACAGGGACTAAAAGCGTCAAAAAGTGAATAAGTTTGCATTTTCGCGCATATCTTACGTTCTGAATATATCCGGACATCCAAAAATTTATGTAACCACTTAAATATTTTATTTTAGTGCCTGGCTTGATAAAATTCCATTCGTCGCGTAATTTGGATCGTTTTTCGCGTTCGTTCGTGTTTCGTCGTAATTAGTCGAACAACGTGACCGTACGACCAAACGAACCGACATCCGACATATTTTTAGCATGTTTTTTGTTCCCTATGTTTAGGCATCATTATAGAGCCTTGAAAATGGCTTAACGGGCCTTAAATGTGTCAGAAATGGCATTTAACAAGTGCAGGGACTGATTCTGTAATTTATGAAAGTTGTTGTGTGTGTTTGATCTGTGCAGGCCGTAGCCTACGCCCCCTTCAGCGTAGCCTACGCCCAGGTCTGGGCAGGTTTTTTTTTGGCTTGTAAACCACTCCAAGCCATTCTAAACCACTAAAATCAATTCTAGGAGCTTGCTACCTGATTTATAAAACCACATTACACTTGTTTTGATCTGGTTACACCTTCCGACACTTGTCACGATCCTATGCAATTCCGAAAACTATATATAGAGGTGGGTTTTCACTTGTTCATTCACCCATTTCTTGAAGCTCTTGCCTTCTAACTCAAATCTGAGGATCCTAGTCATTGGGAACCTCCTTTTGAGTTCCTTTCAGTCCACTGGACCCTTTGTAAGTGCCCTTTCGTGACTAGTTAATATTGTTTGGCGATTAAAGCCGAAAAGTCAAGCGTTTGTGATAAACGCTTTGACTTTTAAGCGATCGGGCCATTGTTCGCAACGAACATGGCGATGTGATCGTAATCAGGTAGGTATTAAAACCTCAAAAGGGCACCTCCTAATTACCACGTTTGCTTAGTTAATTGTCAGGTCAAAGTAATTAAAATAAAAGTCAAACGAGTCGTTTTTAAACAACAATTCATAACTAATGTTGTAAAGGCAATAAAATCAGTTTTTTCACTTTAATAACTTGGTAATTATTAGTTGAACATGTCAAAGCCTGTTCAACCCGACAATTCTGAGTTTTGGCTCGGTTCGGAACCGAAAGTCGCAAAAGTAGACTCTTGCTTTGACTTTCAGTTCTGTCCCGATTTAGTTTAGTTTAAATATACCTTAGGATTCCTTTAGGACCGTATTATAGGTTAGTATAACCCTCTGAGGTTGTACAACTTGGTTCCATAAGAATCCCAGTTCATTGCATGTTTCTGTTAAATGCTTAAAAGTTGACCATTATGCCCTTTTGATGTAAAAATGAGATTTTTGAAATGTGATAAGACAAAAACCTTTATTACTGATTTATAAACATGTCCTTAAAATTTCACATCAGTTCGTGGTCTAAAATGAGAGTTATGCTCAATATCGTAATTTGAAAGCTTTTTATTAATTAAACGGCATATTTGGCATAAAGCCTATTTAAAACCGAATTATGCCACCAAACCTTTTACCCACTGATGTAATATAATGTTTTTGGAATTTTGAATATTTTTATTAAATTTTAAACTGATCATAACATATGGTTCTTGCATTGACTCGGTAATTGACGGTTATGCCATTTTTGCTAATAAAATGAGTTTTACACATCCTTTACATACCGAACCTTTTTCTACTGATTTTATATATTAAATAAGTCAATTTAAACTGTAAAGGTTGTTCAAAATCTCAGATTTCCATATTTAACCCGAATACCGTCAAATACCGACTTTTATGCGATTTAGGCGCATAGTATGGTTTAAAACCATATTCGGCATCTAAAGCTTGTTACCTACTGATGTTATGAATAAATTTTTATACTTTAACAGTAAGTAAAAGTTTTGAACTCATATTTCTAAATTTGACCCTTAAAGCCTATGTGAAATGACCAAAATGCCCCTACGGTACATAGTTGGTCATAAAAGATAAATTTCACATATATATGATATCTTACCAATATAACTTGTTAAAATAAATATTTTTACTGATTATTTAAGACCAGAACCTCAGATTAATATTAAACCTCTTTTATAACCTTTAAAATGACCAAAATACCCCTACGTGGCATAAATTGGTTTTAAATTCGTTTTGGGCATAATGGAAGGTATCCTGCTGATATCACAACATATTTAAGGCATATTAACTTGTGGAACATGTTCATGGCTCATTTGGTTACCCGTTATGCATCTTTTGCGTTCGGTACGGTTTATGTAACTAGTTTGCATAAATTAACCGAAACGGGTCAAACCTTATCATTTTTACTTCAAAATCCAGAATGTGTTTAGTTTACCCATATTATACAAGTCTTCATACTTGTCGGGTCTAAATCACATTCTAATTCGGTCTTCGCTTAATCTTGCGTTTTGAACCGTGAACCTTTCCTTAAAAAAAACTAACCGGTCTAAGTTACAACTTAAATAAGACCCGTTAGGAATCTAATAGGTTAATAAAACCTTCATTCCAGATTGAGAGCCCCATTAGAGGTACTTGTGCTTACTGATTGATATACGGCTGAGGATAAAATTATATTTTGCTCAGGTAAATACTTTTAACTTATTTTCCCTATACGGGCTTGGGATACGGTATTATAATAATACCGCTTGGTCGGGTATTGAATGTTTAATCAGATTGTGATTAAATTATTGAGGTAACCCGTTTTAATCTGTCTTGTTTGAAATAAAGCCTTTGGAGGTTAATGACCATGTCCTGGATATCCTTGGCATCATTATTAAGAAATGGCCACGTCTTAAGCATGGGGTGTAGGCATACACCTGACAGTTGCGTAAGGGAAACGGTATCTCACTCTCTTGTGGGCCTATACTTGTGGTGTGTCTGTTAATCTTGACTCGGTTTCTAACATCGGGCCCTGAATGTATAACGAACATATAAATCTGTATACAAGATTATTTTTAAAATAATTGTCCCAAGTTATAAACGATATTTTGTGCCTTGTGCATTCAAATCATTTTTTTAAAACATTTTTAAAATGAGGCAGTTAATTGTATTTACCAGTGTAAACTCACGTATTTTCCAAAAAGGTTAAGTGACAGGTATTGTACGTAATTGGCTGGGAGCTCAGGGCGTTAATAGGGAATCTTGCAAGTTCTAGACGTCCAAAGTCTGTTGAACAGTGTTTATCTTTCTATTTTAAGATCCGCCTGTGGGTCCATCTTACAATCCGATTGTAATATTGATGTTACTTTTGAATCGGTTTGTAATATATTTACTTTAGACTTCCGTTGTGCATTGAACTGTGATTATTTGACTATGATGATATCAACTACATCACGACACTCCCCACCGGGCCCACCAGTAATACGTGGAAATATCGGGGTGTGACACCACCTGAGCCTCTCACTTTGCGGTCACTCTCTGGCTATGTGGAGCAGTGATTTGACAGGTTGGAGCATATGATGGAGTTGATGTAGTTGGGTCAGGAGAGGTGGGATGATGCTCTCCGTTACATGATGAGCAGACACAGCATGGGAGTTCCAGACTTCTTCCAGCCGAGACAGCAGGGTAGCTCGGCTGGTGCTGGTGCGAGGTTTGATCTGACTCCCCCGTTCCGTGTATTTGGAGAGAGTAGCAGTGGTGCAGGTGCGCGACAGGAGGGCAGCGAGGAGTCTGCTAGCGAGTATGACGAAGACTAGTGTGGGGATGAGATGAGGATGCAGCAGCTGATTATATCTTTTGTTTGATTTTTCTTTTTTGCTGTTTTTTATCCTCATTTGTTGGTCTGTACTGATATTGATACATGTTAAACAGGTTAGTTGGGCAGGTTGGGTTGGTATGTGGTTGAAACTGATGATATTTTGATGATATATACTATTATGTTTTGGTAGTTTGCTTATGATTGATAGGTTGATGTTTATGCCGCTTTCGTTCGCGTGTCCGAGATTAGGAGTTGTTTGTTGAGCGCGTTTCGAATTGGAGGGCTTATGTGGAAACGACTGGCACTTTGACAGTTTCACATATACAGCTAAGTCGTTTCCCATGTATTTTTTTGTATTCGTTTATTTCTTTATTTATTTAGTTCGTTAGTAGTTTAGTGGTTATTTTTAGGTAGTTTTGAGTCGTATTTCCGTTCTTGCATTAGGGACAATGCAATCTCTAAGTGTGGGGATGGGATACATGTAAATAATCGAGTCTTAAATATGAAAAATACAAAAAAAAATTAAAAAAATTTGAAAAAATCCAAAAAAAATAGAAAAATTAGAAAATGTCTTTTGAAATAAGAAGTTTACAAAATAATACGGAAAATGATAGAAAAGATGAATTTTTGCTCGGGTTTGAATAATAATAATATGAGACTAAAATAAATCGAGCTTGTGTCTAGTTAGGGATGTGTGGATAGGCCCGGGTTTGGTTTTAGGTTCCTTTGAGTTAATATTACCTTAATTGTCGGTCTACTAGTGGGTTTTCATCTGGGAAATATGGGAAATTGAAACCGCCAATAAGAGTATAAGGAGCACCGTTATAAGTTAAAACCGTTAGAATTTTTTATCATGAAAAAAAATAGAAAAAAAAAGAGCTAGAAACTGAATGAAAGTAGCACAATTCTATGCAGTCTGGGTTGGGGATAGTGACTTTACAACCGGATTACCTCTAGAATGTGTGAAATCGACCTTGCAAAGAAAAGTAAAAAGTACCGAAGCCTAAGTAATCCGAGTTGGGGATAGCGACTCTACAGCCGAATTGCCTCTTGGTTAGGGAAAGCAACGTCTACACTCATTGAAAAAGAAAAAAAAAGGGAAAAAAAGAATGGAAAAAATTTTGATTGTAAATTCTCTTGGTTTTGATATAAGACGATTGGGAATTGATCCAGTGATCATTCCCTTAGTTCTATAAGCTTGAGGTGGGAGTAGGTGGACCGTAGATTTTAGCGTGAGGCCCTAGGTAGATTGACCGCACTTAAATTAAATTCACATGATAAGGGCTTAGAACCTGATTTGGGTTTAAGGGGACAAGTATATTCGCAATCGCGACTAACGCAAGTTTTGGTTTTAATAAAATATAAATATGTTTTTGTCCCGGGTGATTATTCATCTCTGATTCTGTTGCATAATTCTTTTTCGAGGACGAAAAAAGAGTAAGTGTGGGGATATTTGATGTATTCTAAAATACATCCTTTATTCGTGTATAGTTTGTATAGTTTTACGTTATATTTAGTTTAGTTTTCGTTAGAATTTGCATACTATTGATCAGATTGCGTTTTCCTGGTCTTGATGCTTAAAGTTGCTGAAAATTTATTGAAAACGAGCCAAAATGCTGAAACACCAAGTCCCGAAGCAAGTTTTAAAGGAGTTAGAATTATTTTGGAGAATTTGGAGAGCTGAAGCTGGAGAAAAAACGAAGAAGTCTGCCCAATTTGAGTTGTGGCGCTACGCCACGAGAAAACCAAATCATGGTGGCGCTACGCCATCAATAAAATAACAATTTCTGGTTTATTGGTTCGTCGCGCTACGCCACGACATGAAGTGATACCCGTCGCGTGACGCGACGGGATGTTGGGTTGAGTTTTATCCGTTAATTGCTAGGGTTTGGTATAAATAGTCAAGAAACTTAACACAAAACCCTAATTACGAATTAGAGAGCATCTTGGGCGATCTTGGAGCATTCTTGAAGCTGATTTGAAGATTTCGAAGCATACGAATCAGTGGTACGAGTTCGGGACGAAGAATCGAAGACTTTCTCGGGTTTTCCAATCCCTTGTTTTGTCGATTTCTTTCTTGAAACTTGTTACAATGAATTCTCGTTTAGACATCTTTGATTTGTGTTCTTTATTTAACATGCTCGGCTAAACTTTTAAGCCACCTAGACTTTGATGAATGGATTAGTATAAAGTTTTTACCTTTTTCTTTATTTGCATGAATATTATGGATTGATTGTGTTTAGTAAAAGGTTTGGTCTATTGATTTGATGCACATGCGTTCTTTAATTTGGTTTATCGTTTTCACTTGCTTCGTACGATTCTTGGTGACGGTCTATATCACATAATAGAGTCGTGCTAGGGTTTAGGATTTTGGTGTTTATTCTATATCACGTAATAAATCTTAACTCTTTAGGGTGAAATTGCGCAAATAACCCTAGAAGTAATTGTTAGTGATTTACTAGGTTTTAGTGTTCTACTAGTCCCAATAGCTGGAAGGTGCGGGGCTATAGATAGGTCGTACCCGGCAAATTGCTTTAGATCGTCCTTGGAAAAGGTCGTGCCTTAGTTGCCCTGTCGGTTTATTAGTCTATCAAGTCAAGTTAAGAAACCTAAACTACCCTAGATCTATAATTGGAAAATAGTAGGTCAACATTTGGGTACTTACACAATAATTTGACAACTGGAAAGACGTCTAATAACTGGTAGGATTAACGGCCTAGGTAGCGCCATAAGTTTCACCTCGAGAAGGGTTGAGGGGCTTAGTTGGTGTTTTAAAAGGTTTAGTACTATAAGATCCCGGTTCCATCAATCATGCACTTAACTTAATTGGTAATTCTTTAAAATCAATCCAGGATTATAGTCTAAGTGGTCTCGTTCATCATATAAGAAAAGCCTTTGTCGTCTTTCGTGTTAGTCTAGTTTTAGTTTAATAACTAGTTTAAATAGATTTCCTTAGATTTTCCGTAACCCCCCCCCCCCTCCAAACAATTAAACAAGTTCCAGTCGTGTCTGTTAGAGTCTAGTTAACGTGATAAATAGAGTCTCGTGGTTCGATATCCGGACTTCCTATGGTTATACTACAGTGATCGGTACACTTGCCGATTGTGTGGTTTAGATCGAGTCTAGAATTAAAGTTTTTTAGTGTCTAGCTTAGAGAGTCTAATTTAGTTGATTTTTATAGTTTGTTTAGCACACATCAATGACAATACCAAAAATATATTGACGTGAAAACATTTAAAGAATTGTTAAAAAAACACTTAGTTAAATAAAAAAGACCCTTTAATTAAGTATAATAATTACTACTCTGTATAACAATTCATGAAATTCTTATCAACAGTGATTTTTTGTTTTTTTTTTCTTTTTTAGTTTTTGTCTTCTTCTAACATATTCTTCTTATTATTTCCATCTATAGTTTACATTTACGGTCATTATATGTGTAATTTTTCTCCTACAAATTTTGCTTTTTTTGTCTTTAAAATAAAGATTTCTCGATATGAATTTGAGTTCTTTTATTTTTTACGTCAGGTCGCCGTATAGGTTTGCGTTTGTCTTTGTCTACATGTTACGTCACGTAACGGTATAAATTAATATTTTTATTTTACAATTTTTTTTTTGTTTCGATCGTCGTTTGCTTACTACTTAGCATGGTTATAAGCCCCACGCGCCGCAACGCATCGTTCGATGATCCATTGTTGGAATCGCAAGCTGGGTGCGTGATTGGAGAGAGATTGTCGTGGCAACGTGATGGTCATGAATAGGAAACACCGTTCGTATCTTTTTTTAAATAATAGAAGTATTTTAGATCTACCATATTGGTAGATATTTTTAAATGTGTCCATATAGGTACATTTATAATTTGTAGCTACACCCATTTGTGAAAAAAAAAACTCATATATTCTTTGCGGCAATCAATGGTTACAACAATCAAGGGTTATTACTCGTCATTAACGCTCGATAACTTCCTCGTCATTAGCTCTCGATAATTTCCTCATCATTAGCGCTTGATAACTTCCTCGTTGTTTGCTATACTCTCACTTTTTGTTTTTATTTTCGTATCAACTTACTGTTTTTTTTTATTGGACCTTAAGTATATAAATGCACATAAAAAAGATTGGTCAACGATACTACAACACTTATTTATTATCTTTTATATTAAACCCATTTATTCTTGAATACACTCAAACAATTTTTATAACACATGGCAAGACACTCAACATCATCGCATTCCTTGTCTGTTTTACAAGGTATCTTCTTATCACCATCATCATTCTTAGATTGAATTTGATCGGCCCCTAATGATTTTTCTGGAGCAAGCACATATGATATTTGTAAGCCTGCAACATACATTTCATAATCAATAAACCAGGAAACACGTAAATATAAAATGAATCAATAGATAGACGAAGTACCATAGACCGAGAACAATAATGCGACCAAGAATGCCATCTTCAATGAAGTTGGGGTCATGTTTGAATAGATTAAAATGCAGTAAGGTGAGAAATAAGCAATTAGTATCCATTCGAATGTAAACTTTGGGGTACTTGGTCCAGTGGCAAGGCAAAGACTTTTAAAACACTTAAGGGGCTGTTTGTTTAGCTCTTAATGAGACTCTCAATGATTCAGACCTTTTACTGGTTTAACACTTAATGGTTCAGACTGTTTGTTTTCGCGAGCAGATGTCTAAATGATTCGGACATTTACCTCTGAATGGTCAAGTATTATACTGAGTCTGGATGGTTAAGACCTCTTATCTGAAATCGTCGACATATGCCTCTGAACGGTTAAGCATTATACTGGCTCACCGTTCAAAAAATATCTATTTCAAATGTAAATAACTATCTATGCATGTACCAGTATATATAGTGCTTTAAAATAACAGTTCAACCAAAGAGGCTCTAAAATTATCTTAAAATCATTAATGCTCATATCTACTCATAAATTTCGTTGTGTTATTTTAAGTCATTTAATATGAAATAGCACCGTATGGTATTACATTTTATTACGACTTTGAAGTATATGTTCATATAATATTGTAATTTTTTGTATTGTATAATATTATGTTGTATATTGTATATTGTATTGTGTATTAGTTTACCTTATTGTATATTTGTATTAAAGACACTTTATTAAAACGTAATGTATTGTTATGTATTGCATTATATGGTTTTATGTTGTAGCATATCATATCATATCTTAATGTAATATTGTTTTATATATTAAAGCAAAACATTAGTTCTATAGTACTCCCATGTAACACCCCGTGTTTCGAAAGTCAAAGTCAAGATTGAAGTCAAAGGAAGAAAAGATTGCTAATTGCGATCTGTCACTCCTTGCTCAACTCCCGTTTTGACTTCTTTGAGTTGTAGATAATCTATTTATGTTATCGCGTTAGTTGTATTTTGTGGAGTACTTGTTAATAATCGAGGTTTAATCGCATGTTTAATCGATTTATCGCTTATCGCTATCGCATTTGCAACTCGAATTATGTGTTCTGGATATTGTTTTACGTGTGTGTGTGCTATTTATGTGTTACTTGTGCATGTTATGTTTATGTTGAGGTGTTAATCGAAATCGCAATCTATCGCATCGCAAATCGAACTGAAAACGCTAAACGCAAGTTATTTATAGTGATTGTATGTTAGATATAGTAGTTGGGATTAAAAGTAATTTGATGAGTAATACTATCGCATCGCTCTCACGAATCGCAACGCTCAACACTCGAATCGAAATGACAAAACTCATCACACTGGACAAGTGGATCGAGTGGCCATCCGATCGGATTGCCATCCGATCAGGTTGCCATCCGATCGAGTTGCCACCTGATCGGACTGCAACCCGATCGACCAGCCTCTTCCTCCACTTTCCTTTTATGGAAACCCTATAAATACCCTCATATGTCACATCACTTGATGTTGACAGCTCTCACTCGACCCAACTCGCTCCAGCCTTCATTTCTCGTGATTTCTTCTGATTCTTGTAAGTTTTCAACCTAAATCTTGTACTTTCTTGATCTACACGCACTCCTACACCTTTCTATCTTCTGAATCTTAACTTTTAACCATGAAATCACTAGATTTGAGGTGTTCTAGGATGATGTCATCATGGGGTTCTCATGAACTTCATGTTTTGGCTTCAATCCACTAAGAACAACTTAGATCTGAATGATTTCCACATGAATAAACATAGATCTTTCATAGATCTGAACATATTCATGGTGAAAAGAATTGAAAGATGGCTTTCTAACTTTCTTTCAACTCTTTTACACTCAATGCACTCAAAACCGATAGATTCAGATTCAGACCTTGCTCTGACCTCCTACTCATCCATAGTGGTGTGTTAGCTCCAGATCTGAATTCTATCCAAGAGATTACTGATTTCGGGTTACACATGAAACACCGTCTTGAACAGTTAACTGGTTGGACTAGGGTGGTTCCTATCCGATCGGGTCACTAAGTCTTGATGAGGTTTCTGATTTTTTGACACGTTATTGTACAGTCTCGAGAAAACGCAAACTAACGAAACAACCTAGTGTAAAGACAATCAGGTCAACTGGGACGGATTGTCGTCCGATCGTACAGCCATCCGATCGGACAGCCACCTGATCGGCTTACACCTGGGTCCCATACTTAAGTTATTAACCCACTTTTTCAAAGTTTGGAACGTCGAACGGATCGCCACCCGATCGGGTTACCACCCGATCGAACGACCATCCGAACATGTGATGTTTTAAACTTCAATACTTAACAATTTTCAACATGTTCAATACAAACGGATTGACACCCGATCGGATAGCCATCCGATCGAGTGACCGTCCTGCTGAGAACTTGTTCTCAACTGAGAAGACTCGCCAATCGGATTGCTGTCTGATCGAACGACCTAAAAGGTAGAGATACTTCTCTATTTTTAAAATGCTACAACGAAAACTTCAAAGTACAAACCATCATACACAAACACATCACTCAATCACAGAGGTGACAATCCAATCGAGTGGCCACCCAATCGACTGGCCATCCGATCGGATTGCCACCCGATCGGATTCCCATCCGATCCTTGGTTCACCTACACCATTTACGCGCCGACTTTCGCTTATTCTATCGTTAACCGTTTAGGCTAATTCCGCTCTAGCGCTCCCTTCAATCCATTAACTCTACCGTTGTGAGTACACTCGAACCCGTTTTGCTTTATGCACTTTTGGGTGTTACATACGTTACTTATTCTAAATCACAACGAACACACTACTCAATACTTTTAACGATAACCGCTACTGCATGTATACGTGACTCAATGATTGCTTGTTTGTTATGTTTACACATGGATTGCTGTCTACCTGCCTTAGCAACGATAGTACTATAGTTTGGACTCAGCACCTGTTCACTCACGGGTTGTTAAGGACAATTAATTACATGGCTCACAGTGGTGAGTGTGTATTACGAACTGCCTTGCGCAGTCAACCCGCAGTCATTGGTATTGATAGGATCATGTCGATAACTTACGTGCTTCATTTCACACTGTGTACTTGCTGGTTATGCGTAAACGATTTCGAACTCTATATGCTATTAGTAAACTTGTATGCTCACCTTTACACTATGTGTATTGACTTTTACTTTAACGTATGTGGCAGGTGCTTAAGATGTTAGAATGCTTGGCTTGCTGTGAAATCGAGGCTAGGAAAGAGTCTGGAAACAAAGTCAATTTATATTATTTGAAAATCTGAGTTTTCGGAACATGTTTTATTTGTTTGAAGAATATCTCTGTCTGTAATAACTAGATTATCTTATGGGTTATGGTATGGGACATAATATTTAAACTATTTGGTAATTTAGTCGTTATGGAATTTCTTTGAACAATCTGTTTCGCTCAGTGTAGCGCCCCGGTGATTCCGCCATCGGTTGGGGTGTGACATCCCATTATAATCACATTTTTACGCTCACTCAAAAAATGTAAAAAGGAGTAGACGGGGTTATAGAAATGAAACAATATCGAAACCGGAAATAAAAAAAATGAATATAAATACCAATACCCATATTCCATACAACCATAGCTGTCGAGAAGCGTATGCGATAACCTTGTCTCGTTGCCTGAGAACACAACCAAGACCAAGGTTTGAGGCATCGCAGTAAACTACGAAATTTTCGTTTCCGTCGGGTAGTGAAAGCACGGGAGCATTGCAAAGCATAGCTTTGAGAGTTTGAAAGGCTTCCTCTTGTTTAGTTCCCCAAACAAAAGGTTTGTCCTTATGCGTAAGAGAGGTAAGCGGCACAGCGATCTTAGAAAAACCTTCGATAAAACGGAGATAATAGCCTGCCAGTCCTAGAAAAGAGCGGACTTCAGACGGATTCTTGGGTGTAACCCAACTCTTAACAGCTTCGATCTTCGCAGGGTCAACGTGGATACCTTGACTGTTGACAATGTGACCCAAGAATTGGACCTCCTCCAGCCAAAATTCACACTTGGAGAATTTGGCGTAGAGACGGTTTCCTTGGAGCAACTCAAGAACCAAACGTAGATGCTGCGAGTGTTCAGCTTTTGACTTGGAATAGATCAGGATATCGTCGATGAATACGATTATGAAGCGATCAAAAAAGGGTTTGCATACTCGATTCATCAAATCCATGAAAACTGCAGGAGCGTTAGTCAAACCAAAAGGCATGACAACGAGCTCATAGTGACCATAGCGGATTCGAAATGCGGTTTTGGGTATATCCTCCTCTTGAATGCGTAATTGGTGATAGCCTGAGCGTAGATCGATCTTAGAAAAACACGTAGCACCTTGTAATTGATCAAACAAATCATCGATTCGAGGCAATGGATAACGATTCTTGATTGTCAGCTTATTCAACTCCCTATAGTCGATGCACATCTGGAACGAACCATCCTTCTTTTTGATGAAAAGGATAGGCGCGCCCCATGGAGAGGTGCTAGGGCGAATAAAGCCTTTATTAAGAAGTTCCTGGAGTTGACTAGAGAGTTCACGCATTTAGGAAGGAGCGAGATGATAAGGCGCTTTAGCAACAGGGTTTGCTCCAGGAATGAGGTCGATTCGGAAATCAATATCACGAGGGGGAGGTAGTCCCGGAAAATCGTCGGGAAAAATGTTTGGGAATTAACAAACAACTGGAACGTCTTTCACTTCTGGGTTTCCTTTCTTTTCCTTCTCCGCTACTACGATGTGCGCCAAGAAAGCTTGGTATTCGTTGCGGAGATACTTGCTAGCTTGGACGCACGACATGAGTTTAAGACCTTTCGAAGGAGTTTCTCCATACACACGAAGTTGATCACCATTAGTGAGCGAGAAACGAATCATCTTCTCGAAGCAAACAACTTCAGCATGGTTTTCACGAAGAAAGTCCATGCCTACTATGACGTCAAAACTACCAAGCTTCATCGGAATGAGATTGATAGGGAAGACGTGATTGTTGAGTTCAAGCGTACAATCACGTAGAACAGAATTGACGGCGATGGTTCTTCCCGTGGCAACTTCAACATCGAACGTCAAGGGGAGATGAGCACGCTTACGATTGAGGAGCTTTTCGAATTCAAACGATACAAAACAGTTATCGGCTCCAGTATCAAACAAACACGAAGCATATATACCATTCACAAGAAACGTACCATTCACCACGTTGTTATCAGCTTGAGCTTGGCGGACATTGATGTTGAAAGTGCGTCCAAGGGTGCTGGTCGTTGCTGTTGTTGCTGAGGCTGCTGCTGTTGTGGCTCTTGTTTGACCACTCGGTTCGGGCACATATTCGCGAAGTGATTGGGATCACCACATGTAAGGACCTGCCAAAAAGGTCCCAAAATGACCCCTAAGTAGTATCCCGGACCCCTAAAACCCTAATCCACATTAAAAATCAAGAAAATCAAATTTTATGGGTCGCTCGTGAGCCGCGTAAGACTTAAGGATAGTCTACGCGGGTCGCGACAGATAGGTGTTTCGACCGGATAAGCGTTCAGGCCACGTGTCAGACACATGGCGGACCTACGCGTGACACGCTAGCCCTAATCATAGAATAGGTGGCCCTCGCGGGCCGCGTAGGATCTTTCTTGCCGCGTATAACCCAAAATTCAGCTATAGATTGAACCGAGCATGGCCTTTTCACCTGTGTTCGTAAAACTTTCTAAAAGACGAAATATACTGCTCAAATTCATAGTTTTGCATAGGGAAACGCTGCTACGAATACAGGGTATTAACTCTATCACTGTTACGATACAATGTCCGATCGATTGAAACCGATCCGATAGATGTTTAAGTGCTGCCCAAATTCGGGCTATACTTTGTCATTCGTCGTGAGGGTTTTAATCTCATGAGTTATCGTAAATGTTGTATTAAGTTACTGACCTAGTTTCGTATGCATTGTTATTTAACTAGGTTACAAGGCTAAATCAGTAGGCAAGGTTTTGTCCAGTTAAACTTGCAATGTGAGTCATTCTCTTTTTATCAAAAGTGCTTTACAATACCTAAGTGTTTTCCAGTTATATGTTACAGGGATTAAGTCTTGGTTATCTTAAATTACTGGCAAGTGGGGTATTGTGTACATTACTATTGTTTCTCACTTTTAACAGTGATAATCATCACTATTGGGTAAAAGGACCCAATGGTGGTATGACCATCGTCACCAGGGTGTGACACGGGGCCAAATAATTATAAGATAGGGGCCATTGTAATCGCTCTTATGTTGTAATCTATAACTAATGTGTCATTTCATAACTTGAGTGACTCGCCAGTATTTCCCTGCTGATAAAATCTTTTTAAACATGTTTCAGGTGATTTACTGTGAACCAGGAAAGGTGTCTCGTAGCACACCAGCTTGAACAACGTGGCTCAGTAAATAAAATAAATAAATATGTTTTTGTATAAACAGGGAATTTCCCCCTGAAATTTCCTTTATTGTAAATTATGGGTTTTGTCCTAAATTGTGAAATAAAATAATTGGGCATTTTTAGTTTAAATGATCCTGTTAAAATTCCTGCTGTCAAAATAAAACAATACCACAGGTTTTCTGTCCCGCGGCTCCTGAAACGGGTAAAACCGGGCCGGGGGCCGTGCCAGAAAAAAGGTGGTATCAGAGCCACTGATTTAAGCCAATTAAGTATTTTGGAATACTAAATTTTTCTAATTGCCATTCTGTGATTCTGTGAAAATTTAATTTACAATAAATAACATTTTAACTTAAGTTTGTTTGTGTTTCTTCATGTGTGCTAACAACATGAATGAACTGTCGGAGGCACTCCAAAATTTTACTATCCATACCACCGATATGGATACCACAGGAAACCCATCTGGCTATCTGGCAGATACAGAGGAAACACTAACATTCCTGGCCCCGGCCCAAGAAAAACCAAAGCCGAAAAAGAGAAGGAGAATCTTGGACTGAAAACGTGGGCGTAGGAAGAAACCAGCTGCACAGAAGGTTAAAAAGACTGAGGATCCAAAGGATAAAGGGAAAGGAAAAGAGATCGGGAAAAGTTCCGGGCAAGCCCAGGAAATGCCACCATGGGAAGAGCTGGATCGCAAACTGACAAATTGTGACCTCATCGGACCTGCCGATGAAAACCTCTTCAATTACCCCGCTGAATCACAACTTCTAATTAATTTGGAACCAGCTATCCCAGATTCAATTGTCAACCCCCCGACTTCTACCCGGAGAGCTGGAAGAATGGTGTACAAATGACTGGCAGTTTCAGAATTTCATGAATAACCCCAACGTCTATTTTCCACAATTTGACCCTGAGCCTGCACCAAACCCACCTATGAGCACAGAAAACTTGGCTGAACTCCGTCATTATGGCGAGGAACTAGTGGAGGCAGGAAATAGAACTAGGGATGTGGGGGAGAAAAATCACATGGAAATACGACGAGAGGGAGCGTCGTTTCTGAAAGGCCGGTTAAACTGTGGTTGCATGTTTAATAATAATGATAATAATATAATAATAAATAATAAAAAAAATATACTCATGTAAAATATCTCAAAATAAAACTTTTGTAATATAACTGGTGTGTATCGATGCATACTAATATATATAAAATATGAAAGTCGCAAAGTCGACAATTTTGGCTATACGTGTTAACATGATTATGTGTGATTGCTTTATTATGTTTGGTTGTTATTTATGTTGTGCCAATAATTTATATTGTTAATTATCAGACGGAACCCGCTGTTAATGAGCCAGTTAATGAAGGTAACCAATCTGAGCAAAACCATGAGGATCACTTTCTTAATAGGCAAGATATAGAAAATATCGTTGCCCGGGGAATAGCCAATGCTATCCCGGCAATCGTCGCTGCTGTTAAAAGCCCTGTTGAGCCTTCACAAGCCAACCCCAGTAAACGCACGCGCGATGATAATTTCAGTAACAGTGTTAACGGAGGCGGCAATAATGACAATAACGTGATTCAAGCCCTAATACTTAAGAAAATGAAAGTTGCAACACCTGGTTTCACTTACAAGGAATGTCTTGCCTGCAAACCCGTTGAATTTTCAGGCAATGAAGGGGCGATTGCCGCACTGCGTTGGTTGGAAAAAACCGAGGCGGTAATTAAAATAAGTAAATGCGCCGAGGAAGATAAGGTCATGTATACTTCTCACCTTTTCAAAGAAGGGGCATTAGAATGGTGGAATACGGTATTGCAAGCCATGGGAAGTGACATGGCTTATGCCATGAATTGGGAATAATTTAAGCAATTGGTGGAAAGGAAATTTTGCCCCGAATATGAAAAGGAACAAATGGCAAATAAGTTCCTGAACCACCGAATGGTGGATGTTGATTGTCGAGGGTATACTTCGAAATTCTTCGAGTATGCTAGAATTGTACCAACTCTGGCTTCGCCAGAACCGATACTTATTTCTCGCTACATTTGGGGTTTAATTAGCGAGATTCGTGATATCGTTAAAGCTGCGAGACCCCGCATAATTGACGATGCGGTGGAATTAGCCAACACCCTGACCGACGGGCTGGTACGTACGTACGCGGGAAGAAAACAGGAAAAAGGAATTGGCTCAAAAGATTACCCAAGGATTTCGTGGGGGTAATACTAATAGCAACTTTAAGAAAAGAGGAACTAGGCAATCCTCCACTGCTCTATTTTGCAGTACCTGTAAAAGAAAGCAATTTGGAAAATGTAAGGGGTACTGTAATTTCTGCAAAATTCCGGGGCAACAAGAAGAAGAATGCAGAAGAAATAAATCAACAATTTGCTTCAAGTGTGGAGAAGCTGGACATTTTAGACCAGACTGCTCTAAACTGGTAAAACCAGCTGACAACCAGACCAAACCTGCTGAAGGAACTAATAAGAAGAACGCAAGAGCCTTTCAACTGACAACCCAGGAAGCAGATTTGATTCCGGACGTGATAGAGGGTACGTTCCTAGTTCACGACGTTTATGCGAAAGTATTATTTGACTCTGGTGTAAACCAAAGTTTTATAAATACTTTATTCTGCCAAGATCTTAAGCAACCTTTAACCAAACTTAGGCAGATTTATACGGTAGAAACAGTAGATGGAAATTTTGTTCATATAGATAAGATTTTGCAAAAAGGCAAGATAGAACTCTCAGGCCATAAATTTTTCGCCAATCTTTTACCTATGAATTTAGCTGGATTCGATGTCGTGTTAGGAATGGATTGGTTAATAGCCAACCATGCTCGAATCCTCTGTGATAAGAATTCCATAGAAATTCATACACCCGCATGAGAAGTAATTATGATTACAGGTGATGAGCCGCGTAAACCATTAAAGTTTATTTCGGTAATGAAAATTGCCAGTTATGAGCGAAAACAAGGAATAGTGTATATGATTTCGGTAATCATTAACACTAAAAGTAAGGAACTTAAGGAAATTCCTGTAGTATCAGAATATCCAAATGTATTTCCAGAAGAGTTACCAGGATTACCACCAGATAGGGAAGTAGAATTTAGAATTCATCTAATTCCTGGAACAACACCAATAGCCAAGGCACCATATCGTTTAGCACCCACTGAAATGTTAGAACTAAAGAAGCAATTAGATGAATTGCTCAGTAAAGGATTTATACAACCTAGTTCATCCCTTTGGGGAGCACCAGTGCTGTTTGTGAAAAAGAAAGATGGATCATTGAGAATGTGCATCGATTATAGGGAACCGAATAAGGTTACAATTAAGAATCGATACCCATTGCCTAGGATTGATGATCTTTTTTATCAATTTCAGGGAGCTAGATATTTTTCTAAGATAGATTTACACTCCGGATATCATCAGTTGAAGGTACAAGAAGAAGACATACCTAAAACTGCTTTCAGAACTAGGTATGGCCATTACGAGTTTACAGTTATGCCCTTTGGACTAACGAATTCTCCTGCAGCATTCATGGACGATATACTTATTTATTCTAAAAGTCAGGACGAGCATTGTGAGCATCTACAAGCACTCTTAACCCTGTTAAGAAAAGAGAAGCTTTACACCAAATTCTCGAAGTGTGAATTTTGGCTGCAGGAGGTGCAATTTTTAGGACACATGGTGAATCACGAAGGTATTCATGTAGATCCCTCCAAGATAGAAGCGATCACGAACTATAAAGTCCCGCAATCAGCTACGGAAGTTAGAAGTTTCCTAGGATTAGTTGGGTACTATATGCACTTCATTAAGGATTTTTCTAAGATAGTTGTGCCATTAACTAAGCTAACCTGTAAAACCGTTAAGTTTGAATGGGGACCCAAGCAAGAAGAGGCCTTCAGGATTTTAAGGCAAAGGTTAACAAACGCTCCAATTCTAGCCTTACCAGAAGGAACAGAAGATTTTGAAGTTTACTGTGACGCTTCTAAGCTAGGATTAGGATGTGTGTTGATGCGACGCAAAAAGGTAATTGCGTATGCCTCAAGACAATTGAAAAAGCATGAGGAAAATTATACGACTCATGACTTAGAGTTAGGAGCAATAATTTTTGCCCTCAAGATTTGGAGACACTATCTGTATGGAAGTAAGTTTACAGTCTATACAGATCATAAGAGTTTAAGGTACATATTTGGGCAAAAAGAATTAAATATGATGCAAAGAAGGTGGATGGAAATTCTAAGCGACTACGACTGTGATATTCAATATCATGAAGGAAAGGCAAATGTAGTAGCAGACGCCTTAAGTCGTAAGTATCATGAAAAACAAAGACGAGTTCGTGCTCTTAGATTAAATCTTCAAGTAGATTTAATGGAACAACTGAAGAAGGTTCAAGAAACAACAATCAAGGATGATGCTGAAGGAATGAAAGGAAGGATAAAAGAATTAGAGCAAGGGACTGATGGAATTTGGAGATTCCACCGGAAAAGAATTTGGGTACCTAAGTAAGAGAATTTAAGAGATAAGATTTTAGAGGAAGCCCATAAGTCTAGATATACCATACACCCTGGAAATAATAATATGTATCAAGATTTAAGAAATAACTTCTGGTGGATAGGGATGAAAAATGACATAGCTAGATATGTATCTAAGTGTCTGACCTGTTCACAAGTTAAGGCAAAACATCAGAAACCTTCAGGGTTACTCCAACAATTAGAAATGCATGTCTGGAAATGGGAACTAATAACAATGAATTTTGTTACTAAGTTACCCAAAACCAGAAAAAGTAACGACGCGATTTGGGTAATTGTGGATCGATTAACCAAATCAGCTCATTTTTGGCCCATGAAGGAAACTTTTAGCATGGAAAGATTAGCAAAGTTATACATAGACGAGGTAGTATCCTTACATGGGGTTCCACTCTACATTGTATCGGATAGGGATAGTCGTTTCACTTCACATTTTTGGACAAGTTTCCAAGGAGCAATGGGAACCCGACTGAATTTAAGTACTGCATACCATCCCCAAACAGATGGACAAAGTGAAAGGACGATCCAAACCCTGGAAGACATGCTCAGGGCATGTGTGATAGATTTTGGTGGAAATTGGGATGACCACCTACCCTTAATTGAATTCTCCTATAATAATAGTTACCATGCAAGCATTAAAGCTGCCCCATTCGAAGCACTGTATGGACGAAAGTGCAGAACTCCAGTTTGCTGGGCAGAAATAGGAGAAAGTCAATTATGAAGTCCTGAAATTGTACAGGAAACCACCGACAAAATAACTCAGATCAAGGAAAGACTGAAAACAGCTCAAGATCACCAAAAGAGTTATGCAGACAATCGACGCAAGCCGCTAGAATTTCAAGTGGTAGACAAGGTACTCTTAAAAGTTTCTCCTTGGAAAGGGGTAGTTCGGTTCGGTAAGAAAGGAAAGCTGGGTCCAAGGTACATAGGACCCTTCCCAGTAATCCAACGCATAGGGCCAGTCGCCTATCGCCTACAACTACCAGAAGAACTAGCTGGAGTACACAACGTATTTCATGTATCCAATCTCAAGAAATGTTTATCTGACGAGTCCCTGGTAGTACCTCTTCAAGATATACAGGTAAATGAAAAGCTAAAATTTGTGGAGAAACCACTTTAAATAGAAGACAGAAAGGTTAAGTTTCTCAAGCACAAAAGACTAGTTCTGGTCAAGGTCAAGTGGGATTCGAAAAGAGGACCTGAGTACACGTGGGAACTGGAATCGGAAATGAATCGAAAATATCCTTACCTATTTCAGTAAATCTCGAGGACGAGATTTTAAATAAGGAGGGGAGGATGTAAGGACCTGCCAAAAATGTCCCAAAACAACCCGTAAGTAGTATATCGGACCCCTAAAACCCTAATCCACATTAAAAATCAAGAAAATCAAATTTTACGGGTAGCTCGCGGGCCGCGTAAGACTTAAGGATAGTCTACGCGGGCCGCGACAGATATGTGTTTCGACCGGATAAGCGTTCAGGCCATGTGTCAGACACGTGGCGGACCTACGCGTGACACACTAGCCCTAATCGTAGAATATGTGGCCCTCGCGGGCCGTGTAGGATCTTTCTTGGGTTTACGCGGGCCGCGTAAAACCCAAAATTCAGCTATAAATTGAACAGAGCATGGCCTCTTCACCTGTGTTCGTAAAACTTTCTAAAAGACAAAATATACTACTCAAATTCATAGTTTTGCATAGGGAAACGCTGCTACGAATACAGGGTATTAACTCGATCACTGCTACGATACAATGTCCGATCGATTGAAACCAATCCGATGGATGTTTAAGTGCTGCCCGAATTCGGGCTATACTTTGTCATTCGTCGTGAGGGTTTTGATTTCGTGAGTTATCGTAAATGTTGTATTAAGTTACTGACCTACTTTCGTATGCATTGTTATTTAACTAGGTTACAAGGCTAAATCAGTAGGCAAGGTTCTGTCCAGTTAAACTTGCAATGTGAGTCATTCTCTTTTTATCAAAAGTGCTTTACAATACCTAAGTGTTTTCCAGTTATATGTTACAGGGATTAAGTCTTGGTTATCTTAAATTACTGGCAAGTGGGGTATTGTGCACATTACTATTGTTTCTCACTTTTAACAGTGATAATCATCACTATTGGGTAAAAGGACCCAATGGTGGTATGACCATCGTCACCAGGGTGTGACACTGGGCCAGATAATTATAAGATAGGGGCCATTGTAATCGCTCTTATGCTGTAATCTATAACTAATTTGTCATTTCATAACTTGAGTGACTCGCCAGTATTTCCCTGCTGATAAAATCTTTTTAAACATGTTTCAGGTGATTTACTGTGAACCAGGAAAGGTGTCTCGTAGCACACCAGCTTGAAGAACGTGGCTCAGAAAATAAAATAAATAAACATGTTTTTGTATAACACAGGGAATTTCCCCCTGAAATTTCCTTTATTGTAAATTATGGGTTTTGTCCCAAATTGTGAAATAAAATAATTGGGCATTTTCAGTTTAAACGATCCTGTTAAAATTTTCGCTGTCAAAATAAAACAATACCACGGGTTTTCTGTCCCGCGGCTCCTGAAACGGGTAAAACCGGGCCGAGGGCCGTGACACCACACGCGTAGCAAGCTCTAGCATTGACCGCGGGTGCCGGAGCCGCTTGATGGCCTTGGGGAGCAGTAAGTAGAGCTTGATGAGCAGGAGCTTAACCTTGTGTCGGAGCGGGGGTTTGACGTGGACCTGTACGGCAGTTGGCGGTGAAATGACCGTACATGTTGCAATGCACACAGTATCTGCAGGCGATTCCCACTGGGTGGTGATAGGTACAAGTAGGGCAAACTGGATGAGGACCAGTATACGCACGCTTTGCCGGCGGTGCGTTGGTAACCGGCACCGCTACTTGGTGGTGTTGAGGTTGCTGAGGAGCTAGAACTGATTGGAGCGGGGCTACATTGGTTACAGCGCAGTTCTTGATGCTGGAACTGCTGTTGTTCTTTCTCTTGCATCTCGAGAGCTTGGATGATTGAGGAGCGGTGGCAGTTTTAGCGGTTGCGGCAGTGGTAGCTTGATGCAGATTCTTGGGGGCTTTATCCCAGTAACCAGACCTGACTCGCTTGTCGTTGATCTCAACAGCGAGCAAGTAGGTTTCTTCAATCGTTGTCGTCTTTGCAGCTTGAACGTAATCAGCCACGCAATTCAGAAGAGCACGGATATACTTCTTGATGGTGAATTTGGGCGTCTTGACCTGGTCTGGACAGATTATACTCAACTTCTTGAAGCGAGCAGTCAAAGCAGCGTTGTCACCATCCTTTTACTTAATATGCCAGAATTCATGCTCCAACTTTTGGCGCTCATGGGGAGGGCAGAACTCTTGCATCATCACGTCCTTCAACTCATCCCATGTTAGCCCATAAGTTGCATCATTTCCGCGCTTGTTTCTCTCGGCCGTCCACCAACCAAGAGCTTGGGATTGGAAGATGCCAGTTGCGTTGAGAGTACGGAGATCATCAGGACAGCCACTCTGGCGCAGGGTGACTTCAATAGAATCAAACCATTGGAACATGGCCGTAGGCCCATCTTCACCAGCAAACTCTTTCGGGCCGCAAGCTTTGAACTGTTTGAAGCTAAAAGCAGCTTTTGGCGAATCAGTCCGAGACTCTTCAGAAGACTTGCTGGTATTCTCCTTTAGTTCACTCACGATCTGAGGAATGACTTTAGCGATTTGGCTTGCGACGAGAGAGGAAAGTCACTTGTCGGCGTGCTTACACCTAGCAGCTCGTGAGTGTAGGGATCCAGATGACGAAATTGTCTGCAACAGACAGCCCCATAGGATTCAAAACACTATTTGATTATTCCTAGTATAGTCTAGCGATTCACCATAAAGCTCAGGAACACATCCATTCATGTAAGCACATAAACACGTAACCACATAATCACGTAGGGCACAAAAACATGTAGGCACAGAAGCACATAAGGCAGTCAAAACACAGAAACCTTTCTATATGTTGCACGTATTCTCTATCCTTCACAGCACGTAAAGCGATTAAATATAGCGATTGCGAGTATCGAGCAGCGATTGCGAATAATGACCACCGATTTGTTTGCGTTTTGAGATAGATGTGCAGTGCAAGTGATGCGTGTTGATCGAAATGAACAGCGAAAGCGAATAAATCACCCAAATCAAAACACATAACCATATAAAACACATAAAATCCATATAAAATCGATAAATCACAGAGTTAGTTGCTGCGGATTCCAGAATCGAAGCACATAAAATCGAGGATAGATTGCCTTGGCTAGATAGATGTTGACTACCCAAAGTGATTCGACTGTTCACAAGGACTCGTAAGTGCACACCTTGGCCTTTGGGACTGTGCTCTCACTTCAATTCGAGCGATCGGCACACAACCTTCCAGTCTCAGTGTGACCTCTAGTCGTTGGAGTCCGTTGAGACTTTGGTGAGAGTTTTGTAAAACCACATTAGAGAGTAGAACGAGTCATCAAGGTTCGAGTTTCACCCCTAACTTAGCGACCGCATTCCTGTTTGTGTGATAAAATCACGAGATATGCGTCGAAGTATGGATTTCACTCCTATTTTGACACAATTTCTCTTGCTTATAATAAAACTAGCAATTCAAACGAGTAATCTGATGAGAGTTTGCGGTTTTCACACCTAATCTTAACCAGATTGCCCGTTTGTGTTGTGACATCAGCTGTAGGAAAAGTTGATCTTGCGCGAGACTGTAGTATGCGATGTTCGTGTAAGTGTGTTGTGTACAGTGAGTTCGAGCGAGAAATAGCGAGTAAGCTCGTACAAAACCCCTACTGGGCATGCACAAGTCGGTCTGTTGGTACTTAGACTATAGACTAGGTCGTTTCTTAAGACATCGACCCGGACTAGGTCGAGTCTTGCCTAATTCCCTGTAGTTATGGCTCTGATACCAATCTGTCACACCCCAACCGATGGCAGAAACATCGGGGCATGGCACTGAGCGAAACAGATTGTTCAAGAGAAATTCCATAACAACTACATTACCAGATAGTTAATATTATGTCCCATACCATAACCCATCAAGCAAATTAAGTTATTACAGACCAAGTATCGGATGTCAATCCGATCGGATGTCAATCCGTTTGGATGATCATCCGATCGGATGGCCATTCGATTAGATTGACACCTTGTTTGGTGAGGATGTGTTTGTGTATGATGGTTTGTCCTTTGAAGTTTTCATTGTAGCATTTTGAAAATAGAGAAGTATCTCTACCCTTCAGGCTGATCGATCGAGCGGTCGCTCGATCGGATAGCAATCCGATTAGTAGGACACTTAGTGTAAGGACCTGCAAAAATGTCCCAAAACGCTCCGTAAGTAGAAACCCGGACCCCTAAAACCCTAATCCTTGTGAAAAATCAAGAAATCCAATTTTATCCATCTCTCGCGGGCCGCGTAAGAGTTAACCAAAGCTTACACGGGGCGCGGCAGCTTGAAGATTTCCGGATAAGCTTGAGGGACACATGTCGTCCACGTGTCACGACCACGCCATGACTCAGCAACCTTCAGTCCGACCTAGACTCCCTCATGGGCCGCGAAGGAGAAGCCAATGGGCTTCACGGGCCGCGACGTGCCCCAATGTCAGCCTATATATTGAGGCTTTCAGTTTCATTTCAAATCGTTCAATTCTTTTCTTTCTCTTGTTTTCTTGTTCTGTCATTCTAATGTCAGAACTTCTAAATCCTGAAACTCTGCCCGTTATTAGGGTAATAACTCTAATCACTGACACGATATTGTATCCGATCGATTAAAACTGATTCAATGGATGTTTAAGGCTGCCAATATCTGGCTATACTTTGTCATTCGTTGTGAGGGTTTCGATCTCGTGATTATCGTTAAAGTTGAAATGAGTTAATACACTAATACGAGTTCCATTGTATCTAGAAATTTGAATTCGGAACTAGGGAGCTGTTAAACTAGAATACTTAGCGATTAAGTAAACATAGTAGTTAAAATAACTTAACAGTTAAATAAACTTAGTAGTTAAGAAACCTTAATGATTAAGAAAACTTAATGGCTAAGTAAACTTAGTAATTAAGTAAAATTAATAGTTAAGTAAACTTAATGGTTATGTAACACTTAGCAATTAAGAAAACTTAGCAATTAAGCAACTTAATAGCTAAGGAAACTTAACAGGAAAGGAAACTTAGCAGTTAAGCAAGCTAACTAAGTTAATTAATCAGCTAATCACGTTATTTAATTAATCGGCTAAGTAAATTACTTGATTTAAACCATTAAGGAAAATTAATCAGTTAAGTAAGATTAATTAATCAGTTAAGTATGATTAATTAAGTTAAGTAAGATTAATTAATCAGTTAAGTAAGATTAATTAAGTTAAGCAAGATTAATTAATCGGTTAAGTAAGATTAATTAAGCTAAGTAAGATTAGTTAATCAGCTAAGTAAGATTAATTAACTAAGTAAATTAAACACCCAAATAGATATATATGAGGAAGGTGCAAGAGGATATATATGTGGGTAGGAAGCTTCCTAGAAAATGTATAGGTAACTTCCTAGAAAAGCTATATGAAATTTCCTAGAAAATACAAAGGAAACTTCCTAGAAATTTCATATTTCCTACCTATAAACAGGAAGCTTAGGATTCATTTTTTTTTTTTTTTGCTCATTTCTTCTATTCTTCTCTCTATACGTTGGTGTTCTAACCAATAATCACCGACGACGGGGGTCGTGACAGAAGTGGTATCAGAGCCACTGGTTTAAGCAATTTGGTGTTGTAATAATACCTAAGCATAAACAATAGAGTTAGGAAATTGTTATTTTCTGGTAGCACCCAGGATAGTATTTAGACTTGAACCTAAGAAAAATGCCTTAGTATAAGCTTCAAGATAAGCTAATTACTTGCATGAATAAAGTGTGATGGATATTGGTATGCCGTGAGGACGATGACTAGAACGTTGCAAGTATGGTAAATAAGCGATAACACTTGGCCACTGTTATTTCTTATTTATTGCTACTACTTGGTTCTAGAATATGATCCATCATGTGAATACTAATTACCTTGTTCTTTGATAAAAGCCCTAATAAAAGATCCATTTTAAATCATGAATTAAGAAGATTCTATTTATGGGAAATACAAATTTCCTTTCCAGCGAGAACCGGGTAAGATGGGGTATATAATATGTCAAACAAGTGACATAATTCCCTAAATAGTATCATGACCTGATGTCTGACTTGTTTTTGGGAAATATGAATCTTTTAAATACATTGACCTTATGAATGGTATGTATATTACAGTATGTGAAATATATGATTGTATAGATATGTATATCTATAAGGAAATCCAAAAGCCATAAGAATTTGACAATTTAGGATGAATCACGAACATAGGTGTCAATGATAAATGTTAGATTTTCTTATCAAGAACTTTTCATAATCTATAATTCCGATATCAAAAACTATTTCAATTTATCCTCCGTCTTGTAACTCGTGCGACAAGATGAACGATGTGAACCCTTATGTTGGGATGCCATCGAAAGTATAAGAATTCCTTTGCGCTACCTTAAATTATTAACGCATTAGGAAACCTGTAGCCCAAGTGGTGCTAGGCACAAAACGTCTAAAAACTTACACCAACAAGAATAATTCTACTTTCTTTAAGAACTCTTGCAAAGATAAGAGTAACCACGACTAGGTGCACTTACAAAGACTCTCTTTGCCTATAATCCTAGTAAGATTTCCAGTAATAAAGAAGCTGTTACGAAATACATGGGCTGCAAAGGATTAAAGTTGTCCAAACCATTAGTATATGTGTTAAGGAGAATGAAGTAATGTATGCTTCAAAATTTAGACATTAAGATAGTGAGACCGATCTTCAAAAACACATGATCACGACGTATGCCATGATATGGAGAGAACTGACAGAAAGGAAATCATGTCTGCTTCATAAAAAGGAATAAAATGGCAGCAATGATTCCTGAGATGATTTTGGACTTAGGTTTAGATTTGCAAGCCAATCGGAGAAGTGACCACAAGGAGGCAAGACAGACCAACCGACAAAGTTCATCTCTGTGATTAAAGCTGCGATTTATGCACGGAATTAAGACATAGCGTATATGGTCTCGGGGTTCATTAACACTAGAGGCATGGAACTGAAAGAAATTCCGACCGACGTTTTCCCAGAGGATCTACTTGGACTCTCACCCGAACATAAGGAGGAACTCAGAATTTATCTTAGACTAGGAACAACACCAATTTTTATATCACAGAGTTAAGACTAATGTAGTAGTTGATACCTTAAGTCATAAGTTTCCTAAAAAGCCGAAATAAGTACGTGCTCTTAGATTAAATTGCAGATAGATAGGAATGAAGAAGGGTGTGGCAAGTTACAAGTATGTATTTTATTAGCAATTTAAAACTAAACATTTGAAATCCTTTAGGTTTACCTCAACGACATCAGTATGGAAATAAGATTGATAACAATGGATATTGTTACCAAATTACCCAAAACAAGGAACGACACAATCTGGGTGATTGTGGATCGACTAACCAAGTCTGCTCAATCCCTACCAATAAAGGAAACCCTTTAGTATAAGACACTTAGTTAAGTTATATGAAGACGAAATAGTCTCATTACATAGAATCCCGTCATCTATTGCATCAAATCAAGATAGTCACATTACTTCTCATTTCTGGGAAATTTTAACCCGACTTATTTTGAGCAGTATGAAGGAACACTGCAAACATAGAAAGACATGCTAATTGCATGTGCAATAAATAGGACTATCATTTATCACTCATCAGATTCTTCAATAATTGGTCTACATGTATTAGTGTTAACCGTTTAAAACACTTTATGGATGATAGTATCATCCAGTATGTTAGACATACATATGAGAAAAGCAACTATCAGGCCATGAGATCGGCAAACTATTAGTAAATCAAATCAGAGAAAGAATACTACTAAGAATCTCTCCGTGAAAAGGAGTAGTCAGGTTCAGTAAGAAAGAAAAGTTAAGCCCAAGATTTGTTGAGTCGTTTGAAATTATTAAAAGAATTGGACCAGTAGCTTATCAATTAAAATTTCCAAAAAGGAAATGGCAGGTATACATGATTTATTTCGTGTATAAAACTTAAGGAAATACTTAACTGATAAATCTTTAAGTTATACCTCTTCAGGATATAGAGGTAAATGAAAAGTCCATTGAAAGATCTTACAAGTCAAAGATAAGAATCTCAAAGCATGGAAAATGGTTCTGGTCAATGTGAAGTGGAATTCAAAGTAAGGACCAGAGTATACCTGGAAACTAGGATCACTGTCGAACTAAGAGTATTCCTCCAAATTTACGCAAATCTCGAGGAGGAGATTTAAATAAGGTGGGGAGGATGTAAGGACCTGCAAAAATGTCCCAAAACTCTCCGTAAGTAGAAACCCGTACCCCTAAAACCCTAATCCTTGTGAAAAATCAAGAAATCCAATTTTATCCATCTCTCGCGGGCCGCGTAAGAGTTAACCAAAGCTTACGCGGGGCGCGGCAGCTTGAAGATTTCCGGATAAGTTTGAGGGACACGTGTCGTCCACGTGTCACGACCACGCCATGGCTCAGCAACCTTCAGTCCGACCCAGACTCCCTCGCGGGCCGCGAAGGAGAAGCCAATGGGCTTCGCTGGTCGCGACGTGCCCCAATGTCAACCTATATATTGAGGCTTTCAGTTTCATTTCAAATCGTTCAATTCTTTTCTTTCTCTTGGTCTCTTGTTCTGTCATTCTAATGTCAGAACTTCTAAATCCTGAAACTCTGCCCGTTATTAGGGTAATAACTCTAATCACTGACACGATATTGTATCCGGTCGATTAAAACTGACCCAATGGATGTTTAAGGTTGCCATTATCTGGCTATACTTTGTCATTCGTTGTGAGGGTTTCGATCTCGTGATTATCGTTAAAGTTGAAATGAGTTAATACACTAATACGAGTTCCATTGTATCTAGAAATTTGAATTCGGAACTAGGGAGCTGTTAAACCACAATACTTAGCGATTAAGTAAACATAGTAGTTAAAATAACTTAACAGTTAAATAAACTTAGTAGTTAAGAAACCTTAATGATTAAGAAAACTTAATGGCTAAGTAAACTTAGTAATTAAGTAAACTTAATAGTTAAGTAAACTTAATGGTTATGTAACACTTAGCAATTAAGAAAACTTAGCAATTAAGCAACTTAATAGCTAAGGAAACTTAACAGGAAAGGAAACTTAGCAGTTAAGCAAGCTAAGTAAGTTAATTAATCAGCTAATCACGTTATTTAATTAATCGGCTAAGTAAATTACTTGATTTAAACCATTAAGGAAAATTAATCAGTTAAGTAAGATTAGTTAAAGTTAAGTAAGATTAACTAATCAGTTAAGTATGATTAATTAAGTTAAGTAAGATTAATTAATCAGTTAAGTAAGATTAATTAAGTTAAGCAAGATTAATTAATCAGTTAAGTAAGATTAATTAAGCTAAGTAAGATTAATTAATCAACTAAGTAAGATTAATTAACTAAGGAAATGAAACACCCAAATAGATATATATGAGGAAGGTGCAAGAGGATATAAATGTGGGTACGAAGCTTCCTAGAAAATGTATAGGTAACTTCCTAGAAAAGCTATATGAAATTTCCTAGAAAATACAAAGGAAACTTCCTAGAAATTTCATATTTCCTACCTATAAACATGAAGCTTATGATTCATTTTTCTTTGCTCATTTCTTCTATTCTTCTCTCTATGCGTTGGTGTTCTAACCAATAATCACCGATGCGATATTCTGTCCGATCGATTCGGGAACCAACTAACGAATGCCAAAGTGCTGTCTAAACAAGACTATACTTTGTGAATTTCGTTAAGGTTCTGAAACGAATGCCAAAGTGCTGTCTAAACAAGACTATACTTTGTGAATTTCGTTAAGGTTCTGATCTCGTGACCATCGTTAGGTTTGATTTGGTATAACACTAATACGTATTCCACTCTGTTAAACTAAATGTTTAACTACCCGAAACTCTGCACTATACACTTACAATCAAAATAGATGCTCAATCATTAGAAGATTCAGATCTATAAAGTAGATGCTTAGAATCAAGATGCTTGTTTAATCAAGACTATATGCTAACAAGGTGAGTCCATTCTCTTTTCTCACAGTTTGTGAGTCATTCTCTTTTTATCAAAAGTATTTTACAATACCTCGAATTATTTTCCAGTTATATTTTACAAGGGGTAAGTCTTTGTTATCTTAAATTACTGGAAGTAAGTGGGGTATTGTGCACATTACTATTATTCTCTCTCGTTTAGGTGGACGAACCTAAACAGAGATAATCATCATTATTGGGTGAAAGGACCCAATAGTGGTATGACCATCGGCACCCAAGGGGTGTCACTGGACCAGATTATTATAAGATAGTGGCAATTGTAATCTCTCTTAGTCCTGTAATTTATAACAATGTGTCGTTTTGTACAAAAATGAATGAACTCACAAGTATTTCCTGGTGACCAAACCTTTTTAAAACGCGTTTCAGGTAATGACAGTAGATTGGAATAAGAGTGATGATACGGCACCGAAAGGCTTAAAGAAGTGGCTTATTTTATCAATTGAATTAAATTAAGAAAACATGGTTTCATATATTTGGGTTTATCCCTTATTAAAGCTACCTTTGTAAAACATGAGTTTTATCCCATCTATTTAATAAATAAAATCCGGTGTTTTCTAAACTCTGATATTTTTCCTAACTCACGGTCCTGATGAAATTTCCGTTGCAATACTTTTCAAAATAACCACCGGTACCACTTGACGGCTTGCGGCTTCCATCCAGGGTGTGGACGGGGGTCGTGACACTTAGTGAAAACAAGTTCACAGCAGGACGGTCACTCGATCGGATGGCAATCCGATCGGGTGGCAATCCATTAGTTACTGATGATCTTTGAAAATTGATCCAATACCAAAGTCCCAAACGTCACTCGATCGGGTGGTCATTCGATCGGATGGCAATCCGATCAGACGGCAATCCGTTCGACGTCAGTCCTTTGAAACTTGAAAAAAGTTTAAGTGTGGAACCAAGTACAACCCGATCGGATGGCCGGTCGATCGGATGGCAATCCGATCGGATGGCAATCCAATCGGACGGCAACCCGTCCCGACGACCTGAAAGTCTTTGACACTTGATTGTCTTGAAGATTTGCAGTTCTGAACGAGACGTTAAGATAACTTGCTTAAACCACAGAAACCCCATCTCGACCCAAGTGATCCGATCGAATAGGAACCACCCTAGTCCGACCGGTTCACGGTTCGAGACGGTTGTTCATGTTCAAACCCGAAATCAGTTGTCTCTCGGATAGAATTCAGATCTTGAACTAACCCATCACTAAGAAAGAGTAGAAGATCAGAACGAGATCCGATTCCATCGGTTTTAAGTGCATTGAGTGTAAAAGAGTTGAAAGAAAGTTGGAAAACCTTCTTTCAATCCTTTTCACCATGAATATGTATAGATCAGTGCGAAAACTGTTGGTGCATACGTCTGTCGACTTCGTCTTCGTTCGAGTCTTAGATTAGTACTGAAAGATCAGAGCACGAAAAACGAGAAAAGTATGTGATAAGGTAATTTCGCACGAAATAGCATTGGGCTATTTCGTACGAAATTAACATGTGCTATATCGTACTAAATAGCATGTTGGCTATTTCGTGCGAAATTAAATGCCTATATATATGTGTCTGATCGTTTCATTTCGTACGAAATTTTATTCCGGAGCCGAAGTGCTTCCGAAGTGTCTCTGTGCTGTAAAACTTTTCAGATCAATAAACCAGACAATTAATAGTGAATATCAAGCTGAAATAAGACTGAATCAATGAATTCCGCCTCTGGTTCTGTCTGAGAACTTTTCTGAACGACTCGTTTGGTCGGTAAAACGATCCTACAAAAACATTGTTTAATCTAGTGGAAATCCTTCAGATCTAAGTTGTTCTTGGTGGAATGAGGCCAATCTTTGAAGTTCATAGAACTCCATGATGACATCATCCTAGAACACCTCAAATCCGGTGATTTCACGGTTAAAAGTTAAGATTCAAAGGTGAAGATGATGAAGAAGTGTGTGGAGATCATAAAAGTACAAGATTTAGGTTGAAGACTTACAAGAATCGAGAGAAATGAGTGCTTGAGTGTGGCTGGTCGAACAAGGAGCTGTCACATCACAAATGATGTGACAGGAGGGTATTTATAGGGTTTCCCAAAATGGAAAGGAGTGAAGGGTCGAGCAGGTCACCGATCGGATGGCAGTCCGATCGGGTGACAACTCGATCGGGTGACAATCCGATGGGATGGCAATCCGATCGGATGGCCACTCGATCCAGGTGTTCGGCGCGACGAGTTTTGTCGTTTCGATTCACGTGTTGAGCGTTGCGATGTGATTCGAGTGAGCGATGCGATAGAATTACCCAATAGTTACCCTAATAACATAACTACTATATCTAACATACAATCACTATAATTAACATGCGTTTAGCGTTTGCGATTAGGTTGCGATGCGATAGAATTGCGATTGACATTAACACCTCAACATAAACATAACATGCACAAGTAACACATAAGTAGCACACACACGTAAAACAATATCCAGAACACATAATTCGAGCTGCGAATGCGATTGCGATAACCGATAAGTCGATTAGCGATTAGTATGCGATTAAACCTCTATTATTAATAGATACTCCACATAATACAACTAAAGCACATAAATAATAGATTCAATTACAAGTCAAAGAAGCCAAAACAGTAATTGAGCAAGGAGTGACAGATCGCAATTAGCAATCTTTTCTTCTTTTGACTTCAATCTTGACTTTGACTTTGACTTGTACTTTGGCTTCCCAAAAGCGGGTTGTTACACCATATAGGTACATTTATAATTTGTAGCTACACCCATTTGTGAAAAAAAAACTCATATGTTCTTTGCGGCAATCAATGGTTACAGCAATCAAGGGTTATTACTCGTCATTAACGCTCGATAACTTCCTCGTCATTAGCGCTCGATAACTTCCTCATCATTAGCGCTTGATAACTTCCTCGTTGTTTGCTATACTCTCACTTTTTGTTTTTATTTTCGTATCAACTTACTGTTTTTTTATTGGACCTTAAGTATATAAATGCACATAAAAAGGATTGGTCAACGATACTACAACACTTATTTATTATCTTTTATATTAAGCCCATTTATTCTTGAATACACTCAAACAATTTTTATAACACATGGCAGGACACTCAACATCATCGCATTCCTTGTCTGTTTTACAAGGTATCTTCTTATCACCATCATCATTCTTAGATTGAATTTGATCGGCCATTAATGATTTTTCTTGAGCAAGCACATATGATATTTTAAGCCTGCAACATACATTCATAATCAATAAACCAGGAACACACGTAAATATAAAATGAATCAATAGATAGACGAAGTACCATAGACCGAGAACAATAGCGCGACCAAGAATGCCATCTTCAATGAAGTTGGGGTCATGTTTGAATAGATTAAAATGCAGTAAGGTGAGAAATAAGCAATTAGTATCCATTCGAATGTAAACTTTGGGGTACGTGGTCCAGTGGCAAGGCAAAGACTTTTAAAACACTTAAGGGGCTGTTTGTTTAGCTCTTAATGAGACTCTTAATGATTCAGACCTTTTACTGGTTTAACACTTAATGGTTCAGACTGTTTGCTTTTGCGAGCAGATGTCTAAATGATTCGGACATTTACCTCTGAATGGTCAAGTATTATACTGAGTCTGGATGGTTAAGATCTCTTATCTGAATTGGTCGACATATGCCTCTGAACGGTTAAGCATTATACTCGCTCTTAATGGTTTAGACCTCTTACTGGTTCAACACTTACCCATTCTGAAGTTGCCGAATAGCCCCTAAGTGTGAGGTCTTGAGTTCAAGTCTCACAAAAAAGAAACAAATTCACCGTTCAAAAAGTATTTATTTCAAATGTAAATAACTATCTATGCATGTACCACTATATAGTGCTTTAAAATAACAGTTCAACCAAAGAGGCTCTAAAATTATCTTAAAATCATTAATGCACATATCTACTCACAAATTTCGTTGTGTTATTTTATGTCATTTAATATGAAATAACACCGTATGGTATTACATTTTATTACGACTTTGAAGTATATGTTCATATAATATTGTAATTTTTTGTATTGTATAATATTATGTTGTATATTGTATTATGTATTAGTTTACCTTATTGTATTCATGGTTGCAAAAGTCGTTAGGCGCTCCCTAGTCGGTTGACCGGGGAGTTGAGAGTACTCGGCATAGGCGGTGAGTACTCGGACATGTTAAATTATTAAGAAATTAGTTTTCGGAAATTAAATATATGTCTAATAACATAAATTTACTAATATTTATAACAAAATACGTGAAAATGATATTCATTATTTAATATGATAGTCATATCAATTATGTTTTATTATTTTTTAAGTAAAATCTGGCCCGAATTGACATACTAGATCTGATTTTGGTCGAGTTTTACCGCGTTTGATCGCATCTGAGTAATTAGGCGGAGTTAGGTGTTGTTTGTTTTTTCTGCAAGAAAAGGTCTGCAGTCTGCGGACCACATCTGCAGGCATCTGCAGGAGAAGAGGTGGAACAAATGTCTGAAGTCTGGAAGAGGGTTTGTTTTTTTATATCTATAAAAACCTCTTCTCACACATAACACACACACACCTCTGACTCTCTCTCTCTCTGCCTTCCTCTACCACCACAACCAACAACCACCGTCCACCTGCCACCACCACAACCAACCAACCACCACCACCCACCCCGTCGCTACCACCACCACCCCGTCGCAACCACCATGACCACCTAACACTCACCACCACCATCTTCTCTCTACCTCCCCCACCCAAACCCTAATTTCACCATCTTCGATTTGGGGGTTTCTGAAGAGAGAGAGAGAGATCGAGGGAGTTTCTGAAGAGAGGGAGAGATATCGATTTGGGGGTTTCTCTGGCCGGTTCTTGTTTCTCAACCACCACCGCACATCTCTTGTTTCGATTTGATGCTTTGTGAAGATGGAGGTGGTGATTGTTGAAGGTGGAGGTGATGGGTGTCGGAGGTGTGGTGGTGGAGGTGGAGGTGGTGGCAGAGATGAAGGGGTGGAGGTAGTGGCGGAGATGTGGTGGAGGTGATGCAGAGATGTGGGGGTAGAGAGAAGAGTCTGAGAAGAGGTTTGCGGACATAAGAACATGTCTGTGTGGGGAAGAGATGAGGAAGACCTTTTTGGTGAGAAGTGCTTCCGGAAAATAAACAAGCTGCAGACTTGTAACGTCTGCGTGACGCAGACATAAGTGGCCAGAAGTGCTTCTGGCCAAAAAACAAACACCACCTTAGAGAAAGTCGCCTCGGCAGCCTACCTTGTAGCGACTACTCGAGGAGTACTCGGCCTTGGAAACCTTGTTTTACAACCATGATTGTATTAAAGACACTTTATTAAAACGTAATTTATTGTTATGTATTGCATTATATGGTTTTATGTTGTAGCATATCATATCATATCTTAATGTAATATTGTTTTATATATTAAAGCAAAACATTGGTTCTATAGTACTCCCATTATAATCACATTTTTACGCTCAATCCAAAAATGTAAAAAGGAGTAGACGGGGTTATAGAAATGAAACAATATCGAAACCGGAAATCAAAAAAATGAATATAGATACCAATACCCATATTCCATACAACCATAGCGATATTGTTTGTTTATTATAACCGAAACCATAAATATAAATATTGCCAATGTTGTTCAATTTAAAATTTTAATATAATAACACAAAAAATATCAAACCCGGAAACCATAAAAATGAATATAGGTACTGGTATCGATGTTGTTCAATTCATTTCGGAAATGATAGGATGTCAGATTATCTAAATTAAAAACCATAAAACTGAATATTAGTACCAATCCCAATGTTGTTTGGTTTAGAAAAATTAATATAATAGCATAAAAAATATCAAAAACGGAAACCATAAAAATAAATACATGTAGTGGTACCAAAGTTGTTGAATTCAATACAATACGATAATGATACGATGCCGGTCTATGAGAACTGAAAACCAAAAATGTTAATACCAATATCGATACCAATATGACTTGTCTTAGAAATTGTTATCTATATTAATTAAAACTCTAATAACATAAAAAAAATCTATTACTATTCATGAAGGGTTTTAATTAATATGGATAAATAAATAACATAAAAAATCTATCACTATTCATGAAGCGTTTTAATTAATATAGACTAGTGGAATTCTCCCTGGACGTCGCGCCGGGAATTCGACCGGTATCAGTTCAGTTCATTAGGATATCGGTACGTGATGAAATAGTGGTTAACCAAGGGAGGTTAATTCACTGGTCTCGTCAAGTAGGGTTAATCCCTTCTTTCCGAGGATCGGTGGCTGGATCGTCTGCTGGTTGATCTCCTGCACAATGAAAAACACACCGTGACTCGTAACAAGGAGGATGTGGTGGGGGTGCTCCTTGTTACCACTCTCCGGCGTGAGAATCAATAATTTGCTTGAGAAGCAAAGTGTGTGATAGTAGTAGTAGAGAGAGTTGAGAGAAGATACCTCAAACCTGGTTTGAGATGGGTATTTATAGCCGAGGAGTGAAGGAGGGTAGTTGAGTGGCTAGACTGACAGCGCACAGCCTCCTATAGGCGTGTCAGGCTTGTCGGTTACGGTGGTGATGCCACGTCCTACCGTGGTGTCAATCTGTTGCTTACATGTGGGCTGACAGGCGACTGTCCTCAGTGCCACTTGCACTGTGGTGTCAGTCCCACTTGTCTTGTGGGCAGGATGCGGTGCCGGGCCGCATCGCTGCTTGCGGTACCTGCTGTTGCCCGCATTCTTTTTCTGGCCAAGACATGTGCGGGATGCGGTGCCAGGCCGCATCTCCACTCGTAGTGACTGTTGCTGTTGTCCAGATCCCTTGTCGCAACGAAAATGTTCATAGGATGCGGTGCCAGGCCGCATCGCTATGCATAACATCCGTTTCCACACTTAAGGTAGGTCTTCTCATCCCTTGACCGATTGGATTCGACCGCTGTGTTCGCGCGTGCCCGCACGGACACAGATAAGTTCTTGCTGGTGGGGGTTTTTGATAAGGGTATTGGTCACTCGCGGCCATGTCGGTGCGAGATCTGGGACCATACCCCTTCAGTACACTACTGGCATTCGTTATAGCAACGGAAAGATAAAACCCAATTAGGTATTATATGCCCAAAAATATATCGACATGAGTTTTACATCAATGAAAAGCCATAAAAGTGATTATCTTGATCGGTTGGAATAGACGTGATACCGATATCGTTGGGACCGACACTTGCTATAGCTTACAATATAAAAAAATACTCTATATCGTTACGGAAGTTGTTTGCACGGTATTGGTTAGTCATGATAAAAAAAACAAAAAAAAAATGTCAATTATATTTGACGCTTTGATTTTAAGCAAAACTTTCAATGAAACATAGATAAAAATAAGTAAGACGTATTGGTATATTCAAATTTTATAAAAGTTTATAGAAAATCATAAATCGTAGTTTATTTAAAAGGCATTTATTGAATTAAATAAAAACTGAATAGTTTTAGTATTAAAATGTAATAAGAACATGGTTAGCAAGGGATTAGAAAGACTCAACATATATTTTATGTAAATCGCTATGTTGAACAAAGGAGAATACATATTTTAAGATCATGTGTAATGAGTATTATATGGGTGTAAAGGGGCTTGATAACGCTTACAACACCGTCCATCTGGACGTTATAGGGGCATGAAGAGGGAGTGAAGTTTCTAGTATATTCCCCAAAGGATGGAAAACGAAACGGAGAGTAATGATTAAAGGGGCACTAAGGGACGTTAACCATTATACATTTTAAAGGGATATTGTGATGCTTATGTGGCAAAAAAATGTCCCTTAAAAACATAAACCATTATGAGTGGTCTAATATATTTATATTTCATGTAAATCGTTGTGAATAAAGAAAGACAACACACTTTAATATATTTAAAATTAATGAGTTCATCATCAGTTGAAATTATCATTGTGAATAAAGAAAGACAACACACTTCAGGGGCGTAGGATTTAAGGGGCGGGAGGGGGCGCCCGACTCCCCGAACTTTTCGGCCAGTAGTGGTATATATGTACGTTTCGCATAGGATTTTGTAGGTATATACGTTTTCGACCCCCCGGCTTTATAAAAAAAGATTTAGGTATATAAGTTTTCGACCCCCCAGTTTTAAATTTTTTTATTTATATAGCCCAAATAAAATATTTAATTAGCCCAAATGATTATATTTGGTAGAATATATAACCCAAATCAAATCATTATATAGCCCAACTTAAAAGCCCACCCTATCAAAAAAAAAACTCAAATTCGTTTACTTTGGGACATTGACCAGATGAACAGAAGCCACAAGCCAGAACTGCAGAAGGGGGGAAAACGCAGGTTCGAGAACTGTTCGACTTCAGCTTCTTGTTCGAGAACAGAAGCCAAAACGCTGCTCGTTGTTGTGGTCTTGTACTCTTGTTCGACTTCTTCAATATTCATAAGGTTAAAGGTATATGTTTTTTATCTTTAGAATTAGTTTAGGGCTGCAAATTATGTGATTTAGGTTGAAATTAGGGGTGAAATTGGTCCGAATTTTTACCATAAACTTGTTGAATCTTTCTGTAACTATGTCTAATTTTATTTGTTTAATCTTATTGTGATTTGATTTAGATAGAAATTAGAGTTTGAAATTTAGGGTGATTTGTTAACTTCTTTTGTTATTAGATTATGCTATGGGGAAGACAGGCAGAACTATAATTCTCATCCAGGAGAACCGGGTGCTCACCTTCCTCTCTCCCCTTTTTAATGTTTTGGTGTCTTTGTCCGTTTGTTTGTTAAACAATGTTTACGTTTTAATGTTTGAGAACATTTTTTATTTGATATTAATGTTTGACCCGACCCGACCCGACCCGACCCAAATCGAATCACCGACGTCCCACCCGAACATACACCTCGAAACTACGCGATATAATTTTTTTTAGGTCTGTTACCTTCCGACCCCCCAAACATTTTTTTCAAGCTTTGCCACTGACACACTTTAATATATTTAAAATTAATGATAATGTTCATCATCAGTTGAAATTAATATGTATACTAGTGAGATTACCCGCGCTACGCTGCGGGTTTCGTTAAATTGGACACCGAGATGGGCTTATTTTAAATTAATTGTAAATGAAAAGTTAAACGTTATCTTAAATATAACTTCAGTAAAAAAAAGGAAAATAAAACTAAAATACTAAACATAAAGAAAAGTATAGAAATAGAAATAATAAAGTCTAGGATAAAATCAAGAAAGAAAAAAAAAAGTACATAAAAATAAGCATAGAAACGTGTTATATTTGACTTGACATATGAAGAAAAAAATTACATCTGGCAAAACGCAAAGTGAGTCGAATTTATACTGTCTAATGAAAGCGTATTATATTTTACTCTACTCGTTTCCTAACAAAATTTACGTCAAAACGTAGAGAAATTGAAAACGGAAATAAAATAAGCGCGAAAGTGTATTATATTCGACCCGACTCATTTTCCAAAAAAAATTACGTTAAAATATAGACTTCAAAACGTAGAGAAATTGAAAACGTAAATAAAATAAGCTCGAAAGTGTATTATATTCGACCCGACTCATTTTCCAAAAAAAAATACGTTAAAATATAGACTAACTGAAAACGTACATAATTATACGGATGAGAACATATTATACCTGACCCAACCCATTTCCGTGAAAAATTTACGTCTAAACGCAAAATGACGCAAATCAAATTTAATTTATATCAACACGTAAATAAAAATAAACACTTAAAACTTGATTACAAAGTTTTTATAAAGTTAAAGAGTTGTAAGTGTCAATTCTAAAATTCAAGAGGTAAAATAATACAAAACTATAAGTAAAAAGCAAAAGATAAAAGAAATCACAAAAGTATAAAAAAAAACTAAAAAAGATAAAAGGAAAGGCAAATAAAAAAAGTTGAAACATGAAAAAAAAAATTAAAAGCAACCTGACAACCATTAATAACTGATAATAGGTAAAGGGAATGAACAGGGAAAGCAACCACAGACCTGCATCACTACCCACGTGTCGTTGCCTCAGGATCTTTGATCCCACGTGTTCATTCCCTGTTAAAGAGTTATTAACAATAGAGAGAGATATTGAAGGGCTGGACCGGTGACCTCCTTGCGGACGCATTTGGAGTCGATTGACCGGTGTTTGGTGGTGACCGATCACGGCAGTAGTCACGACGAGTGATACGGTGACGGTTTAAGTGGGGAATCCGTCGGTGGTGGGTGCAAAGGCGTTCTTGGATCGAGTTGAACTTCCGGCGAATAAACCCAGGTTTCTGGCGAAGCTCCGTTGAACTGATCAAGACTTGCATGTTTCAGATCTATGTTGACCCGTGACTCTCAGGCAACCCTTGATAGGTTAGATTGTAGTTTTGTTGACGATTCGTATGCTCTTTGCTTTTCTAGGGTTCATAATTAGGTTTTTCCATATTGGTAGTCGAAAATGAGTTTTATGAGTTGTAAATTAGTTAAGTTTACATAATACACAAAACGAAAACCTAATCAGTCGCTCTCGAACCCTAAGTGGAGAGAAGAAGAACTGAACTCTTTTTGTTTGTTTGAAGATGGTATTAATGTTTGAATTGTGAACTAAGTGTTTGATTTGTTGTTTTTGTGGTAATTAGATTGTGCTGATTAGGGTTTGTTTGAACGGTTTAGGACAAAGTTGGTAAGAGTTGGTCAATACAGAAGTTATGAAGGAGTTCTTTGGTTGAAATCGTTCAGGTTGGAAAAGGGTGTATAGGGAAGTATAGAGAAGTGGGATCTGCGGGGTCGGATTCGAGATAATATCTCCTGTCCAGAAATGGCAACAAGATGAGAAGAAACCAGAGGTAACTTAACATGTTTTTAGCACACATAGTGTTTCAGTTTGGCTGTTTTAATTGTTATCAAACAAAAAAGGTCAATTATGTGATTTTCACGGATGGTTTGGTTCGGTTTCAGCCCCAATTGAACCGAAACTGACACCAATTTTTTTATTTATTGCTTGAACCATGAACTTGGGTACTTCATAGTTTGATTTGTTGAAATATGTTTTTGTTACAAACATACCCTAAACTGATGGTGGAAAGTTAGGAGTGGATTCTTTGGTTAACTTTATGTGGGTATAATCTTGATTGTGTTTTGCGTTTGACCTCTGCCAATGTATGATGGATTCCCCCAAAACAGGCAGCGCTTATCAATGAAGGAATTTAAGAAGGATGCAACAGCAGCAGTAGAGAAAGAAAGAGGTTGCTTTGATGGTTATGGCAGCGGTGTAGACATATAAATTTATAGGTTCTTTAGAAAAGTGGACAGCGGTTAGAAGGATGAGTACGAGGTTTCGAAAACAGGTATAATATAGATCAATTAAGATCATCCCAATCTTCTAAACTATCTATAGGAAGTTTTTTTTGTATTGAAAAGACTAAATGGTTGTCTGCATATATGCATGGTTCAAATTGTAGGCTTGGAAGCTTTTATACTATTGTCATTCTCCCTGTATGGGAGCACCTTGGCCTTTTTAAGCCAAGACCCCTATCATACCATAGCAAAAGATTTTTTGGTTGCGGTTCAATAACAGCATTCAACGAGGCACAAAAAAGTTTGTCCTCTACCAGGTTTCTGACCGACCCTCTCAAAAGCTCTTGATTTACCGAGTGAATGAGTATTTTTAAATTATTATAGAAAATTGTGTAGGGCCATTATTAATTTCAAAATCTTTTAAATAAGGATCCGTCATCAGCGTGCTATGTTAATTGTTAAGAAGTTGGGTTGATGAAGGACTTGATCATTTAAAAGCACTAAATAAAAAGCGAATGGTACTTGATAAATACACTCTGTTGATCAGCCAATATCATATGTTGCTATAAGAATACAACCAGATATGCAATATGTATTGTTTTTAGAAAATATGTCTATTTACATTTATAAAATAAAAAAGCATACAGAAAGCGTTAGATTTGATACAGTTTTATACAATATGATTCGACACACCAAGGCTTCGTCTCACCTGTAATTGTTTACGTAGTTGGACTACCCAGGCCCCTCAACCCGAGCATACTTATGGGGTCCCACGTCCCACAAGCACGCCATTATTTGCGGTTGTGTGTTCAAAACCAAACCGAATATTATCTTTGAGAGTTTATAGGGCTCTTTATATTATACGGGGGTTATTGGCGTGTGATAGAAATAATAATAATAATAATGTTCTTGGTTGGTTTAGTGTGAATAACCACACCCTATCACACACTTAACGCGTAAACCAGCTACATATGACCCATGGCCATTTTTATTTGTATGACAGCTCTAGGTACATTCGTAATCATTATTTCCGCTCATCGATTTGATACTATTGGTTTTACTTTAGCTAATCAGCTTGGAACCGTGATGCGCTATCATTGTTTATGACCTTCTATGAGGTTTTAAAATGTGAATCATGATCAAAAACTATTATTGGGTTTGGTTGGATGTGCATTTTGACAATGGTTATTAATGTGATATTAAATAATTATTATAATTTGATAAGTAACTTAAATTAAACAGTTTTGTAGTAATAAATGATTATTTGGCTTCAAATAACAGAAGAATAGTTTATACATTACTGATACTGGCTTGCAACTATTTTGTCATGTTGTTGGAATTTGGATGAATGCTTCTCAGTTGGGGATGCATATAGGAATGCTGGAATTAATGACCTAAGCAAGTAAAGAGGTTTCACATAACTGTATACCTTTACTCACCAGTGGACATGAGGTACACATCCTTTAAATTGTTACCTTTTGCATTTTTCCAACGTGATAAATCATACATTGTGTAAACTCTTGTAATTTTATTGTATTCCTTACTCTTTTTAGGATACAGATGAGTTATCAACTGCTTTCCCTCGACGCCTTTTAGTATCCTCTCCGCTACTCGGTGGTGAAAGACTCATACATTCTCTCTGTTATTCTGCATATATAAATAGATCCCGTATGTCTTTTATGCTTCAATAAATAAACAAGACAAGAGTGTTGTTCGAATGACAACTAGCCGCGTTGCTTCTAAAAGGGGTCTAGCTGAGATTGTATGGACATGTCCAAATTTACAAGTACTTGATATTTTTACAATACACATTTGTATATTTTTTATTAACACGTTGTTTGGTTGGACTTGGATTGATGATTTGGCCATGCTTGATCTAGGTTAAAATGGCAAGAGAGGAACATCCTTGCGATTTTGAATATTCTCAACTGAATTTATTTCCTTTTTATTCAGGTCCTACCAGTTTAGAAACGTTCAGACCTTCATCGGAGTTGCCTTAGCGCGCCGCAACGCGCGCAGGTATAAACCTAGTTAAAAATAAAAAGAAAAAGACAAAGAAAAAAAAGTCAAAAAGCAAAAAAAAACTATAAAAATAAAAAGAGTAAACTGCCATTTTGGACCCTGTGGTTTAGGCACTTTTGTCATTTTAGTCCAAATCTTAAACTTTGTAAATCTGGGTCTCTGTGGTTTCACTTTTATTGCCATTTTTGTCCAAAATTAAGAGTAAACTGCCATTTTGGTCCATGTAGTTTCACTTTTATTGCCATTTTAGTCCAAATCTCAAACTTTTTGGAACAGTCAAAAAAAGGGGGATTTTGAATTTTGGACTAAAATGGCAATAAAGATGAAACCACAGGGACCCAGATTTAAAAAGTTTGAGATTTGGACTAAAATGACAAAAATGCCCAAACCACAGGGACCAAAATGGCAGTTTACTCAAATAAAAAAAAGACAAAAAAATAATAGAAAAAATTACAAGTTTTGTCCTTTATGTATGTCCCAAATTTCAGGCGATGTCCTTTTTGCCAAAATCTTGCAGGCGGTGTCCTTTGTGTTTCCAAAATCTTGCAAATTATGTCCTTTAGGCCAAACTTAGTTAGATTTGTTAGTTAAATCTGGTATCAAGGGGCTATTTTGTAAAAAAAAATTATTCAGGGACTAAATTGTACAAAACTTTTATATATCTATAAAACCCTTATCCCTTCCCTCATTCTTGAAATGTGCAGACAATTAAATAGACACACAAACAAGTCCATCTTCTCCAATTAAATCAAATACCTGGGCACTATCTTCTCTAAACAAACTATACAACACAGACAACAATTGGGATCGAACTTCATCTTCATCACATGAAAAGAACCCACCCCTGCCCTCTTCTCCCTCTCGTTCTCTAACCAGCAGCCGGAGTAAATCCGACCGGTGCCGGCTGTGTTCCAGCTAACCACCACACACACCCACATCACTCCCTCGTTCCCTCTCCCACCTCATTTTCTCCGGCGACAAACTGACCACCACCACTTTCGGGTGGTGGCGCGAGGCGGCGACGAGCAGAAAGAGAGAGAGAGAGCTGAAGAGATGAGAGAGAGGGTGTTCAGGAGAGAGACTCGGGAAAGAGAGAGAGATGAGGCGGAGAAGGAGCGGCGCCGCCGCAGGCGGCGGCGGTAGCAGCAGGTTCAATTCGGATCAATTCAAGCTTGGCGAGGTCAGGTTCAGGTTCGAGTCTCGGTCAGAACTCGTCGGTGACACCATCAGTTCCAGGTTCAAGTTTCTTGTTTTGATTTTGTTTCCGATTGGTCAGTTTTCGTGGTGTGGGTTAGCTGGGTTCAAGACTAGGGACTCGGTTCAGTTTTGACTCGGTATACCCATCAGAATTTTTGATTCAGATGATAATTAAGGTGGGTTTGAATTTGGGGTTTTTTAATTTGTGGTGTTGGGGTTTCTTCTTCTTCAGATGATTATGATTGGTGATTGTGTTTTTTGTGATGATGGACAAGGCATTGTTGCAACCTGGGTTTCGGCTTCATCCCATAGATGAAGATTTGATTGGTTATTACCTTAGGCGAAAGGTTGAAGCGCTAATTGAACTTGAATTGATTTTTGTTATCAAATTGTACAAGTTAATTGATTTGTTTTAAAGGTCAAGTTTATGGAACTTTCATGCGAAGAATGGTGGCGGTGGTGGTGGTGGCGGCGGTGGAGGGTGGTGGTGATGGTGATGAAGGGTGGTGGTGATGGTGGTTAGTAATTTACTCAATAATAATAATAATAATAATAATAATAATAATAATAATAATAATAATAATAATAATAATAATATTAAGTTTTGTACAATTTAGTCCCTGAATAAATTTTTTTTACAAAATAGCCCCTTGATACCAGATTTAACTAACAAATCTAACTAAGTTTGGCCTAAAGGACAAAACGTGCAAGATTTTGAAAACACAAAGGACACCGCCTGTCAAGTTTTGGTTTAAAGGACAGCGCCTGAAATTTGGGACATACATAAAGGACAAAACTTGTAATTTTTTCAAAATAATAATAATAATAATTCACTGTTCATCCATATTGGTAAATGGTAAATGTTATAGTTATAATATAGGATAAATTACACTTTTCGTCCTTTATGTTTGTATCAGATTGCAACGGATGACCTTTAACTTCCATAATTACAGTCACAGTCCTTTATTTGCAAAACTCATTACATCTTACGTCCTTTGCTCTAACCAGGTTAATTTTTTCAGTTAAATCTAGTCATGTGCATTGCACATGGGGTAAATTTGTATTTTCACCATCTTGGGGACTATTTTTTTATGTCATGTCACCAATATCCTTTGCTTTTTCATGTCTTGATTATTCTTGAATGTTGTTTGATTCCAAAATCAAGAAAACAGAAAGTTTATTGTGATGATGAATAATTAAATACTTTTCTTGACACTCGATTTACTGCAAAACTTCAATTATATGGGCATGCTTGTTGTCGAGGGCACATACGATAAAATGGAAGCTCTTTTATGCCAAAATATTCACCCAGGTGACATTTTATTGATGATGGCCGCTCCGGAAGGCGATAAGCCCAAAATCGAGGAACTGTTGAAAGCAGGAGCCAATAACAACGTTAAATATTCAGATGGAAAAAAACGCACTTGATAGATGATGAATATTTTAAGTTATTCTGCTCAAAAAGCATGATTTTTTAATCTTGCAAACTCGAAATTTGTTGTATGTTATTTAGTTTTTAGTCAGATCTGAATCGAACCGTGACAAGCGCAGATCTGAATCGATGGTTAACAAGGCTTGCAAATTAAAAAAACTATGAGATAAGGGTCGATCTAAATCAAGGCTTAGGGGTAGATCTGAATCAAGGCTTAGGGGCGGTGGGTGTGACGTGGTGGTGGCCGACTTTGAACGGTGGCCGGAGTAGTGGTGGTAACGAGATTTGGTGGTGGCCGGCAGCTGAGTTGCAGATCTGTGAAGGATCCGACATAACAGCTGAGTTGCAGATTGTGACTTATTTTGTAAAGTGGTGGCGGGTGGTGGAGGCAAGATGTGGTGGTTAGGGTTTTAGGGTTAGGGAATTGGGGAAGATGATGTATATATGTAATTGTTTGGGTTTTATTTATTAAATATATAAATAAAAGTATGAACTGACCAGAATACCCTTAAGTGAATAAATTTAACTTAAAATTTTAATCTGGTTAGAGCCAAAGGACGTAGGGTGTAATGAATTTTGTAAATAAAGGACTGTGACTGTAATTATTGAAGTTAAAGGTCATCCGTTGCAATCCGATACAAACATAAATGAAGAAAAGTGTAATTTACCCTATAATATAATATAATTATATTATAATTATAATGTATAATAGATAATAGATAATATATATTACGAGAAATAACAACTCTTTTGTCTTTTTGTAGTTTTGCCTTTTTTACACAATAGATTTAAGAATTTTCATTTTTGTAAAACAAAAAGTTTTTGTAATTTATTCATAAAAATTAAAAGATATTAGTTTTAGTTTTACGTTTTCTTTTCTTAATTGGTTCGTCGTACGTTTATTACTTAGCACGTTGCTTGGTGGTCACTACTTAGCATGGTGTTTGGTGGTCACATTTGTCCCTTTAGATTTTGTTTACTCCCTCACCTTTTTAATACGTGATTGTATAAATTCGACTTCATCTATGTTTTACATTACGTGAGTCACTTAGTGATAGAAATTTATGTTTTTATTTTATTCTTTTTACTGGTTTGTCGTTGTTCGGTTGCTATTTTGCATGGTTTTACGCCCTTCCCCGCCGTAATGTTGGTGTCACGGTTTTATGCCCCCGCATCGCAACGCATGGGACTTCGACTTCATCTATGTTTTATGTCACGTTAGTCACATGATGTTAGAAATTTATGTATTTATTTTATTCTTTTTACCGGTTTGGTCATAATTTGGTTGCTACTTAGCATGGTTTTACGCCCTTACACGTCGTAACGTTGGTGTCACGGTTTTACACCCCTGCACCGCAGTGCGAGTGGCTTAAGATTAAGTATTAGTTCGGTTCATCACGTTAAAGAGCAAAAAGATCAACTATATTTGACTCGTTCCAATATAATTTTTATTGACGAAACCTGTCTTTATCGATCAATCAAAAGCACTCATCATTCACTAACCTCGTAAAATTTTATATATATATATATATATATATAAGATAATGCTAGGGAGAAAACCCTCCATTTTGAGAAAACCCTAGAAAACCCAACCTCCCGACTTTTTTTTTTTGAAAAAAATAACACATGTAATATACATGTTTTTAAGAGTTTTGAGCCAAAAAAATCAAAAAAGCGTCGAGTGGTTTTTTTTTTTTAAATAAACAAGTTTCAGCAACTTTTTCACTAACATGTGTTAGACAAAAAGTCGCTGAAACTTGTTTATTTATTTTTTTTAAATCACTCGGCGCTTTTTTTATTTTTTTGGCTCAAAACTCTTAAAACATGTATATTACATGTGTTATTTTTTTCAAAAAACAAAAAAGTCGGGAGGTTGGATTTTCTCAAATTTTTAGGGTTTTCTATCTAACCCTACCCTATATATATATAGGATAGGGTTCATGCGAGAATTAGCTTTAAGGAGAAAACTTGAAAGTCATTGTGAACACAAAAAAATAAACCCAAAACAAAAATAAATAAACACAAACAATGAACCCTCACCCCCACCACCCTAAATTAAAAGTTGTCATAAATATTGATTCACAATTTTTAAGTGTTTATTTAAAAAAAAAGTATTTATAACAATATATTAATAAAAGTTTTCATAAATATTGATTCACAATTTTAAAATTTATTTAATTTTTTTATTTATAATATATATATATATAGGGGGCCGCTAGAATGAGAACCACCACGAGTTATGAGAACCACGAGAACCGCGCCCCGCGGGTGGCCGTTGACCACGAAATTTTTTTTACACCTAGATCCGTATATTTTAAGACCGGGTGTAAATTTTGGGTTCAAACGGCGCGCCCGAGGGGGTAGTTTTTTACGCCCAAAGTTTGGGTTTTTTTAATTTTTTTAATTTTTCTTTCTTTTTAACCAAACTTTGGGCGTAAAAAACTACCCCCTCGGGCGCGCCGTTTGAACCCAAAATTTACACCCGGTCTTAAAATATACGGATCTAGGTGTAAAAAAATTTCGTGGTCAACGGCCACCCGCGGGGCGCGGTTCTCGTGGTTCTCATAACTCGTGGTGGTTCTCATTCTAGCGGCTCCCTATATATATATATATATATATTGTTATAAATTTTAAATAAATACTTAAAATTTTTTAATAAGTATTGATGACAACTTCTAATAAATATCACATATCACATATAAATTTACCATTAACTTTATACTTTTAATTTATCTTAATCAACTTATGATACCTAATAGAAATGTTTGGGACCTGAGAATTATTTGCTGGAGTGCAGATTAGACGTTTAACCATATTTTCAATGGATGCGGTCGAGTTTTTTGTCTAAAATATACACTAATTTTTTTTTCAAGGTGTGCGGCCACCCACCCACAACAATGGATAGGTCCACCCCTGCCTCTAGTGCTACAGCATGACCTTGTTCGGTTCTGTGTCACATATCTTCTTACATGAGCCGTATGTGATCGCCATGTTGCATATATGCCCTTAGCCTGCCATGATGGTGATGTGGAATAGTTTGATGTTAAAAAGGTAAAATTTACTATATCTACATATATGAGGGGCACACCTTTTCATTTGTCGATTTTTTCTTTATTTAACTTTCAAACCTGCATATTTGCTAATATACGTGTTTAGTCCGCTGTTTTCAAAAAATGTTTTCTTTTTATTATATTTAACTTTATAGTGTAAATGTTTAATCTCTCTACTTTTATTTCTTTAGTATTTCATATTTCAGTCTTTCTCCCTTTGCTGCCGTCAGTGGCGAAGCTTGAAAATTTTCACCGTGGGGTCGGAAGTCACCGAACCTAAAAATTATATATAAGTAATTTTTTTTATAAAACTGGGAGGTCGAAAACGTATATACCTAAAAAATTCTATACGAAACGTACGTACAGAACACTACTGAGCGAAAAGTTCGGGGGGTCGGGCGCCCCCTCCTGCCCCTTGAAAGATACGCCCCTGGCTGCCGTAATGAAGCAACCTAGCTATTGGTGGGCACCGCTACTATTTTTGGACTTTAATAAAGTTACTTTGTAATTCCTAAACTTTATTAAAACAAAAATATCAATGTAATTTTTATTAAAATAATGTTATAAGTAGTATGTATAAGTAACTTAAAACCCTAAAGTTAGATACTATCTTTGGAAAAGCTAAAACCCCAAAGTTTCCTTAGTATATTTTATTGTTATTATTATTTCATGGAGTATGATAAAACAAATATATATGCAAAAGGTGGCATTCATCTAAACGGCAGGTGTTTGCATGGAAGACACGTGGAAGCGACGTATCATCTTTCGGATAAACACTGCCACAAATCACCGTCATTCAAAACCCTTATTTCAAGCAGATTAGACCCAATAGCAATCAGAAACTAAAACACACAATGCATTCAGTGAAAGAGAAAGTAAGCAACGCAGCCAGTGCTGCAAAGGCCCATGTTGAGTCATACAAAGCCAATGTTGAAGAAAAGGTCTTTTATCATCTAATCTAATATGCATGCTTCATTTGTCGATTAATAATGATGATTTTAACAAACTTTGGTTACATGAATGCAGGCAGAGAAGGCAACTGCAAGAACACAGGAAGAAAGAGACATAGCACACCAACGGAGGAAAGCTAAAGAAGCTGAAGCCAAGATGAACTTGCACATGGAGAAAGCCGAACACGCGGCCGAGAAGTTGCATGGGAAGCACCATGTTCTTGGTCATGACCCTGTGACCGGAGTGTATGGTGGGCATCACCAGACACCTGTTGGGACCGTTGGTCAGACCACGGTCCCGGCCCACCAACAGACGTATGGAGCAGTGGACCCGGTTACTGGAACAACGGTCCCAACCTTTACTGGAACAACGGTCCCAACCTATCCTCCAGGACACCTTCATGGGCATAAACATCTCTAGTTTTTTTTTTTTTTTTTTAATTTGTTTTATGTTTTCTTTTTTGTGTGTTTTACGTTGGTGGTTTTGTAATGAGCTAATGATTTGTCAATATTATTTTTTTTTTTTAAATATTAATTTATAATTTCCATTAATATTTCGGATCATCAGGGCAAATTACATAAGGATAGCGGGTAGACGAGCAACAAACTGCGCCGCCATCCCTTCTTGAATAATCAAACAAGAATCAAGTGAAGTTGTGTTGGGCAATTCCTTGATTAATTAACTGAAAGTCTTACCTATTTTAAGATGATCAAATGTTCAAACAAAGTACAAATCAACAAAAGTAATCTATCCTAATCATGACCGACAAATCACAAAACCAGGAATTCCTGTGAATCAGCCATTTGGCGAGTCTAGTTCTAGTGGTCCTCTGCAACATCCTAATCATGGTCCAATGTTGTTGGCCCGAGCACAAGCACTAGTGTGGGTTTACGTCAAGACTCATCAATTAACACTTTTGGTCCAACTCACAACTCGCTTATTAGATACAAACCCATGTAAACAATTCATTCGAGTTTATATGAAGATTTTAACATGTTAGTAGGAGAGTTTATAGTCCAATTTGCTCGATTTTGACAATAATAATAGGGATTTTTACATATTTCCCCCTCCTAAGCTTACTTAGTTTAAATGAAAAGGGTAAAATAGTCATAAATAAGAGTCCTTTAAATGAAAAGGGGAAATATGTAATATATATGAGTTAGGGAGGGGAAATATGTAATTGATTTTTTGGTTTAGGAAATATGTACTAATTAGGAGGAGGGAATATGTAAAAATCCCATAATAATATATTGGATCGAATAGTTAACTATGTTTTTAGAAAACGACAAAACCATACCATATTGGATGTGAGTGTTGGAGTGTTGGACCGTTTAAACTATCTATTAAAAAAATATAAAATATAAACTGGTGAGTGATGTATTGTGTTATTATAGGGAGTTAATGTGGAATATGCACTATTGTACCCTAAATCTTAATCTAATCAAATACAATCACATTTTATAGTGTCAATTTGATGTTTATATCAGAATTTGTTTTTTTTTAACGGCTAACAGAATCAATCCTGAGCACTCTCGGGACACCCACTGTACCAAACGGAGTACTTCGAGAGTAACCCGAGTCCACCACCAATTCCGGGGAAAACACGGTAACCCACCCGTCCGTAGGCACGACGGTGAAATTATCGGTAAAACCCGCTTGGCTCAAGGATCGAACCCAGGTTTCCCTAGGTCTTCTATCATTGTCCACCAATGCCTCACTCTGCAACAAGTGGGAGTTGAACTTGCATCTCTCAAAAGAAATGTAAGCATTCCACCACTTGATCTAGAGATCATTGGCATCAGAATTTGATTTAAATCACTAATTTTAATTTCAGCATTAAGATCTGATTAACTAAAATCTTATAGAATATTAGTAAACTATAAAATATAACACTTTCTTACAAGTTTGTTAATAATGATAACATGCTAGTTTAACTTCAAAAACAAAGAAAAAAACATAACTTATACTGTAATACCATAGAATTGATTTAAAACAAAAGAAACATTTACAAATAAAAAAATTAGGATGGTGACGGTGGTGGTGGGAACCCGATATTTGGGGTTTAGTACCCCGAGGATTGAGTAGGGGAGCCGAGTCGTAGTACTCAGAAGTGGTGAAGGTGGAAGAGTTGTTTAACGGCTACATTTAAAAAAAATCCTATTTCTAAAACACTATATATCTCATAGTTTTAATCCCCTTTTTTTAAATCACTCTTCTCTACTCTACTCTCTCACTTCTATAATATTTTTAAATATATATACACACACAATGGATGTTCCATCCGATTCTAGTGGTCTTTGCCTTCGGGGTTACCTAATTCTGGTGATTTTTTTTAAACACGTCTGATTCTAGTAGTGGTATAGAGTTTTTGTCCAAAATGACTATCGCAACTAGCAGTTTCTAGATACAACAAAATTAAAGAAAAAATATTTGCTGAGTGATCATGAATTGTCTGATGAAGTTCTAATGAACAATTACTTCAATGTGAATACACGTAGAGCGAGATTATGCGTACCAAATGAATTATTTTTCTTTTTTATTTCTAGTTTTCTTTTTATTTTTTATACGTTATTTAGGGGTTTTTCTATTTTTATCAATTATATTTTTGTTTCTTCTAATTAATAAAAGTGTCTTTTTTATTAAATGTTTAATTTCTATAGTTTTTTTTTTAATTAGTAAGTAATTGAGGTATTTGAGTAACTCTCCTTTTAAAACTTATTAAGTACTTCAACTAGTTTGATATTGTATCCATTGTTACGTTAGTCTACAAGGAGTGGTGCTGCTCCATCCTTGAGGATGGAGTCTCACGTAGGTAGTCACGGCACTCAAGTTAGGGGATGAATCGGCGAGGATGGAGCGGGGGAATGGAGGATCAAGGGTCGACCCGTTAGTGTATCAAACCTAGGCTAGCGCTTTAGGCCTCCAAAATTTTAGAGCCTCTATTTGAAAAATATTATGTATAATAAGATGAAGTGTGATCAATTTGACGAATCTTACTCCTGTAGTGTAGTGGTTATCATTCCGTATTGGTAAAAGCCCGGTTCCCGGTTCGATTCCCTGCAACCAACGTTTAAATCTTATTTTTTTTCTTTTTAAATTGGAGAAGCAGAAGCCTCCGTAGGCCAGGTACAAAAAATCCAATATATAAAATCTAATGTTTAGCCTCTTTATTATTCTGCTTTGTATCCTGTAGTGTTTATTAATTAATATATTTCAATTCAATGGTTTAAGTTTATGTTGATGGAACTTCTGGGTTATTCTGTGAATATATATAATTTTTTTTGTTTCATCAGAGTTCATTTTCTAGAAAACAAAGATTATTTATAAGTATCGGAGTTCATATTGAGCAATGTTGGATTGTTTTGTTTTTATTTCATTCACTACAAGTCAATGAAATCATAGCGTTGGAGAACTCTATATCAGTGACTTAATCAGGTCTTTCTTGTTGTATGTTTTTATTTGATTTTATTTGTTAAGACTGTTGGGTTTTGTTAGCAAAATCATCAATTTAATAGTGGTGTTTGTCTTTTTGGTTTGAGTTAATAGCCAAAATGGTCCCCGAGGTTTGCTCACTTTTGCCACTTTAGTTCAAAATCCAAATTTTTTACATCTGGGTCCCTGAGGTTTGCATTTTGTTGCCATTTTGGTCCAAATCTCAAATCAGGTCAGATTTTCAAAAAAAAAACCCTGCTATTTTGTATTTATGCTCAGGGGGTATTTTAGTCATTTTACCTCTCTCTCTTGAATAAAAATCCTTCTTCTTCTTCTTTGCAACAAACCAACTGTTCAAGTCTCTCTCTCTCAGTTCTCTCTCTCTCTCTCACTAAAACACAGCCATCCCCACCACTCCATCATCCCCACCACCAACCCCACCGCCGCATCATCCCCACCACCACCATCCTACTGCCGCCAACACCACCATCCCACTGCCATCATCTCTCTCATCTTGTGACAACCCTCACTAAACCAGGTATCCGTACGACTTAATTAATATATAATTACTGCTTAATTACTGTGCTTACTTGAAATTGTGGATAAACTGCTACTTGAATACTGATACATGTACTTACTTGCATCATACCTTATTTGCTGTCACTCTACTATTTACATACAGAACTGTAGTGACAACCGTGATGCACAAAAGCACAGTAGCACAATAACGGATAACCTACTAAACGTGCTGTTATAGCCAGCACCAGGCAAGTACTGCCTCTAAGGCCTGTAAGAGCCTGAGATAGTTTGCTACACTAGTGGTGAGTGTAGGGATATAAGGGTTGTAGAACTGCGTCACTAGAAATGAGATTACAGTGACCGGATGTGTCTAAAACGTACTTTAAGTACAAAATTCAGCACTTTAATTAAAATTCAGCATCTAGCTAACTAATAAAGTGCCAAAACATGAGAAAAACATTACTAGACACTTTCCAAAGTGTCGGGAATAAGTTGTGTCACTAAAAATAATAATAACGACACTTTAAAGCTTTGTTAAGCACTTTAACGGATCACTATCCAACCGAACAACCGGACTTTACCCGGAACATAAAAATATTGCCATTAACACTGTTTTTCTTTTTCTGAGCCAGTTAGGGTCCCCGAATACCCTAACACCCGTCACAACTTACTACACGCTAGTAACCGGATTAATTTCCTAATCATCTAACTAAGTCCTAACTATATAGTTGAAATTGAACCAAGGACCCCCCCCCCCCCTAGCCGAACTCGTCCCCAAGGGGACACCTTTGTCCTTTATTTGATTTTAATAATCATGTTTGTCTAATATCAATTAGACATAAGAACCATTGGTTAATTATGAAAGGTTTTGTCTATAAGAGCAAGCATTAGCACACCATATCATTTCACCACTTAACCAACAACACACTTCTCTCTCCCTCTCCTTGGAGCCCTCGGCCGAACACACCCACAACCATCCATCCATTTTCGAGTCTTGATCAAGCTATTCCAAGTGCATACAAGTGTTAAGGATCTCATACAAAGGAGCTCGGTGCATTCGGAACGCGAAGGACCTCACCTCATTGCTTTTATCCACTCATTCTTCGACTAGATTCTTCCCTAGCCTCGAGCTAGTAGTAAGTTGCTTGAAACACACTCTCGATCTATTTTAAAGTGGTTAAAATAAGATATGACGGTTAAAACTCGTGAACTTGCAAGATGAAGTGTTAAAAGTCTACTAAAATGTTAAAAATGATGGTTAAAAGCTATGATGTTGTGTAAATCTAGCAAGACTTGTGTTGAGTAACTATTTAGTGCCGATCTATGATGTGGTAGCTCGGATCATCATCTAACCCGGATTGGTCGTGATCATGAATCATGGCATAGAGTTTGTTTAAGTGTACAAAGGGGTTAAATGATGAAACTCTACCACACACTAAACACGAACTTGTGTAAAATCGATTTTACTTATGAAATGGTGTTTTAAACTAGTAGATCTACGGATCTACAAACGGTATTTTCAAAGGACTAAGTGTCAAAGAAATCATATTTTCTAAAGCCGGATCTTACATGAACAAGATTGATTTTAGCAAACACACAAGTGTGTAAACACTTGTGTAACACAAAGTTTCGACAAAATAACTATTTTTGTAAAAGTTGACAAGAAGTTGTAAAGATGAAATTCCTTTAAAAACGAGACTTTCAAGAAATGAAGTTGATTCATATAAAGATCCACTAAAAGTAATAGGATTTACTACATAGTTTTTGGTAAACCACAAGTTCATGTAATTTTTGCGATTTATATATATTTTGACTAGTTGATGCTTTGGATATTGTTTTGGTTTAATGAGAAAATTGTTGATTTGAATCTTAAAAGAAAATGATACGCTTGAAAGCGTGGCCACCTCCAGTTACAGGGGAAACTCTGGCGAAATTTTTCTAAAAACCAAACACTTGGGAATATTCTCACTACAAGTGTTGTAAATCTATTTTTGACTTGTTTTCAAAATGTAAGTTTCGCCACGACTTTATTTACGAAACATCGGAGGTGGGGTTTTCACAAAATAAAAACGGGGTAAATATATATTTGATATATATATTTTTCATAAGCGTCACTTGTAAAATGTTTATGACTAGTTTGTGAAATATACGAATATTATTTTTAGGGTAAAAATAATATTACTGAATGATAATGATTCCAAAAATAATACATACGCTTTCATAATTAATAATAAGTTACAACGGTATAATTATTACCACCCGACCTTTATCCGTAACTTACGCAATTCAGAAAATACCAATGAACGCGTATTTGTCAAGAATATTATTTCGGAAAATTGTATGAAATAAAATATAATATTTTTTGGGGAAAATGATTATATTTTGGAGTAGAAATAAAATATATTTTTAAGTGAGACTTAATAATATATTTTGAAGGTATACGAACGCACATGTACTAAATCCCCCATCCTTGGGAAGGAAAATAATTACCAAGTATTTACAAAAATATAAACACGAAATAGTTGTCTAACTATTTCCCAAAAACTTAAACCTTAAGCTAAGGCACGGCCGTCCGTCTAATAGATTTAGTACGTGTAGGTCGTCGCACAGCTGCTTGATCAGGAGATATACTTGGTAGAGACGCACCACTGTGAGTTCATGTCACCCTTTTCTCTTAACTGTTTTCAGTTTTCTAAACTGCGGGGGTGAAATACATGTCACTTTGATTACAAATACTTTATACATGGTATGGTTAGCGTAAGGAGGTTTACTACTTAAGATCATGTGAGTGGGTAGGCGGAAACTTGAGGCCATTAATCCTCAGGGTAGGACCGAGGGACAGGAGCGGTAGATCTATCTGGGTGTAGCGAGCCCAGCCCCAGGCCCAAACAGAACGGACCTCGAGGTGACTTTGTGCCCGACGCATAAATCCGCTAGGTTTGAGTCTTCCTACTTGCACTTCACACATATCAATGGCCTTGCAAACCATTGGTGATCTCTTTTTCCTTATTTGCTACATACCAGGGTTTTTATACATACAAAGGTTTATTTACTCACTTACACATGAACTCGCTCAACATTATTGTTGATTTTTCAACTTACATGTATTTCAGGGAATTAAAGGATCTGGCGCGGTATGACACGTTTTCCCGCTGCATTAGTTTCGAGGTCATCCGAGTTTAAGGGATGTGACTTTTTCCTGGACGAGTCACAGTTCTTAAACTGTGTTTATTTCTTGTTGGTGTTGTGTCTTTTGAACACTGTTTATGTTTGTTAGGATGTGATATCCGTTAAGACAATGTTGTGGTTCTTTACTCTTCAAACTTATTTTAATGGATGATCTTGCATGGTTTTTATTTCATATAGCTTGTTATGGTTAAGCTATGGTATTAAGAAGTCACACCAAAATTAACCACGCTTCCGCAAAGCCAGGGTGTGACAGCTTGGTATCAGAGCTCTGATCATAGCGAACTAGGATTCCTTCTCGAGTCTAGACTATGATAACTAGGGCTCTCACGAAAATATTTTTACACTGCATACCATTTAAGTCCAGATCCAAAATGTTTTTACAAACAAATGTTGAGCACATTTTATTTGCTAGTTATAGGCTCAGTCTGGGAGGCTGAGGCTCGGTCTGGGAGGCTGAGGCTCGGTCTGGGAGGCTGAGGCTCGGTCTGGGAGGCTGAGGTAGTTGTCTAGTGGGCTAGGGAGTCAGTCTGGAAGGCTGGGAGGCTAGTGGGACTAGGAAGAGCAGTCTCGAAGGCTGGGAGGCTAGTGGGACTAGGAAGAGTAGTCTGGGAGGCTGGGAGGCTAGTGGGACTAGGAAGAGCAGTCTGAGAGGCTGGGAGAATTTGGCTAGTGGGACTAGGAAGAGCAGTCTGAGAGGCTGGGAGGCTAGTGGGACTAGGAGAATTATTTGATTGCTTACTTGGTGACTAATGTGCTTATCTGATTGTATGATTGATTATTTGTACATATTTGTGTTTGTGTTACAGACACCATGGACTCGTCCGGCACAGGTGATTCGGACACCACGGACCCTAGACCCATAGTATCAGACGACTTAGAGTCTTCAGAGCACGAGGTCCACACATCAGATGTTACCAGCATAGACGAGGATGACTTTCAGCCCTTTGCGCTACCCGACGCTGTCGATGAGCCCGCTGATGGCCCTTTTGCTGGGTACCTACCACTCGTAAAGATCCCTGCTCCCATACCATTGGCTGTTTATCCTGCTTACGATATGCTCCTCGACGCCGACGTTGACGACGACGTCGATCTGTTTGATGATGAGCCCCTGGAGGACGATGTTGAGGGCGAGGCCCTTCTAGCTGACGGTGGTCTTTTGTTACTCGCAGATGCTCCAGCTGAGGAGTCACCTGCACACTCACCCGCTCCAGACTCCTTCGAGTCTGTGGCCTCTGCACCGTCACATACTCGGAGCGCACAACACTATTCACACGGTTCAGATCCTGACAGGGCATCATCTGCTGTCTCTGCTCCTAGATTTGCTTTCGATCACGACCTCGATGAGGATTCAGACCCTGTTTTTCCCCCTGGATTTGACCCGGACCAGGAGATAGAGTTCATCCACTTGGATCAGCCTATGGTTGACCCAGTAGACCCAGTTGACCCTGCATTCGCTGATCATGCAGATTTTGATATGGAGTTCGTTGACCCCGAGCCTGCTATGGCCCTTGAGCCAGTAGCTGCTCCTGACCCAGTGTTTGAGCATGACCCTGTTCATGCTGGCATGCCCATTGATCCTGTGATTGCTGACCTACCCATTGATGATCACCCTGCTGATGCACCACTACTAGAGGGCGACCATGTTATTGCTGCTGATCATGTCGATCCCCCACTTATCGCTGATATACCTGCTGACCCTCTTGTTGCACCCCACCTTGGCCCTATGCCTGTACAGTTTGATCGAGCACTTTTTGAGGCACAGATTGACCCACGAGATGAGCACGCCCAGCACGGGTGGATTCCTGCGGATAATGAGCTTCCACATATTCCTCCTCATACCACCGATGCACGTCACGATGATTTCTCTTTTTCATTTGCACAGTACACACCTCCAGCTCGACCTGGAGAGGGTTCCTCGGCTCATCCTTTTGGACATGTGCCGACATCTATTCCAGTTATGCCACAGTCTTCATCTGCTATTCCCCCTGTACCACCATTCTTTGTGCCACCTTTTGATCCAGCCAGCGAGCCGTTTCTCTGGACGTCACCGCCTGTTATACCACCGACCGACCCCTACCATCTTTTCCATATGGGGTATTCTATTGAGGACGTTCTGATGTCGTTTATTGTCCAGCGGGAGGCACTCACACGGCGCATTCAGGAGCTTGAGAGAGCTCAGCCACCGCCGTGCCAGTGTCAGGGTCAGACCCATCCTGCTTCTTCGCAGCACCTTCGACCATTGTTACCTGACTATGCTGCACGCCTTTTGGCACTTGAGCAGCAGGTTGCTTCTTGGTTGCGTACCCAGAGAGCCATGGAGGAGGACTGGCTCCATTTGCGACGTTTGTTCTACACCCATTTTCCCCCTCCTCCACCACCATCAGTTTAGGGCATCTTTAGTACAGCACGGGTAGACGTTGGTGAGAAGACGGCGATTGCTCTGACCACACAGCATTTTTGGAGACTGCATTCTGATTCTGACTTTTGTTGATCATGTATATGGGATGTATTGACACTGATTTGATATTCTTTTGGACTGGGGTGATGTAGCCCTTAGTCGATGATGATGTATGACCCTATTATGTACTTGTACACTTTACCATGTGGTCCCGATTTTGGCAATGCAATCGCAGTATTCTCATCATATGTGATGTTTTGATTGATTATTTATGTTTTATAACATGGGATGTTGTGTGATTAATATGATTATAACATGAGATGTTATGTACTATTACTATCATTATATACGTACGCTTTATTATGGCCTGACCGACGTGAACCCATCTTTTAGAAGATGCCGCCGAGACGTCAAACGCCGATGCCTACCAATGAGGCAGAACTCCAACAAGTCATCGCTGCTGCCATCGCGCAATACGCCGCCTCGCAAGGAGGACCCAGCGGAAGCAGCTCAAACAAAAATGGCAACAACAATCCACCTCATGGTAATACTAAGTCATTAAGACATACCATGATCTAATTGGATATCTCTAGCAAGGATGCTAATGCCATTCATATGTTGTAACGTATGTGCAGGGTGCACCTACAAGCAGTTTCTAGACTGCAAGCCTGTCAACTTTGATGGCACCGGAGGTGCTGTCGCTTTTGTTCGTTGGGCCGAGAAGACTGAATCTGTTCTCCGCATGAGCAAATGTGCACCAGACCAGCAAGTCACCTACATTTCTGGGCTATTTTTGGATGGAGCCCTATCTTGGTGGAATTTGCAAGTGCAGACACTTGGTGAAGCTGCTGCCTACGCACTAACATGGACCGAACTGAAGGAACTAATGCGCAAAAAGTATTGTTCTCGCGCTGAAATCCAAAGATTGGAAACTGAGTTCTGGCATTTGAAGATGGAAGGTCCGAAGATCGCGGAATATGTTCAGAGGTTTCACGACCTGTCGCATGTGGTACCCTATATGGTCACTCAAGAATTCAAGCGGATTGAACGCTTCATTTGGGGATTAGCTCCCTCAAATCATAAGCATGGTGACCTCCTCCAAGCCTGCAACAATTACTGAGGCAATCGATTTGAGCGTGGCTCTCACTGAGGAGGCTATCCGCCTGAACAAGTTCGATGAGATCGAGACAAAGAAGAAAGAGACTCACGTCGAGTCATCCGGAGGTAACAAACGAAAGTTCTCGAACTTCAAACAAGGCACTAGTGGTGTTGTTAAGAAAGGGGAGCCAAACGCGCCAGCTCAGGTTACAGCTGGTAGTGGAAAGAAAGGAAAGGGATATATGGCCGCCCAGCCCAAGTGCAACACCTGCCAGCGTCACCATTCTGGCCGATGTGGTTTGAAGGTGTGTGAAGTGTGTGGGAAACCTGGCCACTTGAAGGATTCTTGTTGGGCCACTGTTGGCCAGGGAGGCCAAGGAGGATTTGGAAACAGAAACAACAACGGGGGTGGAAATGGAAATCGCCCACAAGGAAACAATGGAGGTAATGGGAATCGAGGCAACAATGTGAATCAAGCGGGCGCTGTGAATCATAACCAAAGGAATAACCAAGCCGGAAATGGAGGTGGAAACGGGCAAAGACCTGGATGCTTTAACTGTGGTGATATCGGGCACTTTAAGAGGAACTGCCCAGAGTTGAACCAAGTCCGTGGAAGAGTGTTCAATATCGAAGCGAGGGAAGCGCGCCAGGATCCCAATGTCGTTACTGGTACGTTCCCTGTAAACCAACGCTATGCATCCGTTTTATTTGATACTGGTGCCGACTATAGCTTCGTATCGTTAGAATTTAAGAATATGCTTGGTTTAGCCGCTAGTAAGTTAGATATTCCCTACTCAATCGAATTGGCTAATGGGAAGTTAGTAGAAGCCAATGAAGTGATCAGAGGTTGTGCAATCGAGTTGGGAGAACGTGAGTTTGCTTTGGATCTACTACCAGTCCAGCTGGGGAGCTTTGACGTGGTAGTAGGGATGGATTGGTTATCAAGCAACAAGGCAGAAATTGTTTGTCACGAAAAGGTCGTTCGTATCCCGACCGAAGATGGCAAAACAATTGTGGTACATGGCGAAAAGCGCGATACGCCGTTAAGAATTATCAGCTGCCTCAAAGCGCGAAAGTGTTTGCAAAAGGGGTGTGCTGCCTTCCTGGCACACATTGTAGACAAGAAAGCTGCAGAACCGAAGATCGAAGACATCCCTGTCGTGAGGGAGTATCCGGAAGTCTTCCCGGAGGACTTGCCTGGACTGCCACCTTAGAGGCAAGTGGAGTTTCACATCGATTTGGTCCCAGGCGTCGCGCCTGTGGCTAAGGCACCTTATAGACTTGCCCCGTCTGAGATGCAAGAATTGTCGACACAACTTCAAGAGTTGTTAGACAAGGGATTTATCCGACCAAGCTTCTCGCCTTGGGGAGCTCCGGTCCTGTTTGTCAAGAAGAAGGATGGTAGTTTTTGAATGTGCATCGACTACCGGGAGCTGAACAAGCTGACGATCAAGAATAGATATCCTCTGCCAAGAATTGATGATCTGTTTGACCAACTGCAAGGTTCAAGCTTTTACTCAAAGATCGATTTGCGATCTGGATACCATCAGTTAAGGATACAAGAGGAGAGTATCCCGAAGATAGCCTTCAGAACTCGTTATGGACACTACGATTTCCTTGTTATGCCGTTTGGGTTGACAAACGCACCGGCAGTCTTTATGGACTTGATGAATAGAGTTTGCAAGCCGTACTTGGACAAGTTCGTGATTGTGTTTATCGACGACATGTTGATTTATTCAAGGACAAAGGCTGAGCACGAACAGCATCTAAGAGCTATTTTGGAGCTGCTGAAGAAAGAACAGCTGTATGCCAAATTCTCTAAGTGCGAATTTTGGCTACGTGAAGTCCAATTTCTTGGACATGTGGTAAATGGAGATGGAATCCATGTGGATCCAACCAAGATCGAAGCGATCAAGAGTTGGGAAACGCCAAAGACGCCAACCGAGATTCGACAATTCTTGGGTTTGGCTGGCTACTATCGAAGGTTCATTGAGGACTTTTCGAAGATCGCTCAACCATTGACGCTCCTCACCCAGAAAGATAAGAAGTTTGATTCGGGAATCAAACAGGAGGAAGCGTTTCAGCTGTTGAAGGATATGCTCTGCAATGTGCCAATTCTAGCACTACCGGAAGGTACTGACGATTTCGTGGTATACTGTGACGCCTCGCGTCAAGGATTAGGTTGCGTTTTGATGCAACGCCAGAAGGTTATTGCTTACGCATCACGTCAGTTGAAGGTACATGAGAAGAACTATACCACGCACGATTTGGAGCTAGGCGCAGTGATATTTGCTTTAAAGATCTGGAGACACTACCTATATGGTACGAAACGTACAATTTTTACAGATCATAAGAGCCTACAACACATATTCAACCAGAAGGAGTTGAATATGAGACAAAGACGATGGGTTGAGTTGTTGAATGATTACGATTGCGAGATAAAGTATCATCCAGGGAAGGCGAATGTGGTTGCCGACGCCCTAAGTCGAAAAGAGAGGATCAAGCCCATAAGGGTTAGGGCTTTAGAAATGATTATCCAAACCGATCTTTCCTTGCGCATTCGTGCCATGCAGAAAGAAGCTCTTAAGGAAAGAAATCTTGAAGAAGAATATCTCCGTGGGATGGAGAAGCTATTGGTGCCAAACGAGGAAGGAACTTTATGTTTTGAGAAAAGGATTTGGGTTCCTCTGTTTGGTGGTTTAAGGAAAGTTGTTTTTTATGAAGCTCACAAATCGCGGTACTCTATCCATCCAGGAGCGGATAAGATGTACCAAGATCTCAAGGATTACTATTGGTGGCCTAGGATGAAGGGTGATGTTGCTGTTTATGTGAGCAAGTGTCTAACGTGTGCTAAGGTGAAAGCGGAATACCAGAAGCCTTCAGGACTTCTGCAACAACCTGAGATTCCCAAGTGGAAATGGGAACAAATCTCCATGGATTTTATTACAAAGTTGCCAAGAACGCCAAGAGGTCATGACACTATTTGGGTGATAGTTGACCGCCTAAAAAAGTCCGCACACTTTCTGCCAATCAAAGAGAAGGATAACACCAGCAAACTGGCAGAAATATACATGCGAGAGATCGTCGCACGTCATGGAGTGCCTCTCTCGATCATCTCTGATAGAGATGGACGTTTCATATCAAGGATTTGGCAATCCTTCCAAGAAGCTTTTGGCTCACAATTAAATCTGAGCACTGCATTTCACCCTCAAACCGACGGTCAAAGCGAGCGGACTATTCAGACCTTGGAAGATATGCTGAGAGCATGTGTTATGGATTTGGGCGGTAGCTGGGATAAGCATTTGCCACTGGTCGAATTTTTATACAACAACAGCTACCACACCAGTATTGGAGCCGCGCCATTTGAAGCTCTTTACGGACGCTGGTGTCGATCACCCCTATGCTGGGCTGACGCAGGTGATAGGCAGCTTGTTGGTCCCGAAATCGTCCAAGAGACGACAGACAAGATTGCGCAGATTCGAAAATGCATCGAAGCAGCTCGTGACAGACAGAAAGCCTATGCAGATCTAAACCGGAAACATTTGGAATTCCAAGTTGGAGATATGGTTTTATTGAAAGTTTCACCCTGGAAGGGTGTGGCACGCTTCGGAAAGCGTGGGAAGTTGAATCCGCGTTACATTGGCCCTTTCAGAATTTTGGAAAGAATAGGGCTAGTAGCATACAAGCTGGACTTACCTGCTGAACTGAATGGAGTTCACGATACATTTCATGTATCCAACCTGAAGAAAAGTCCAACTCAAGATACCGTTGTCATTCCCACCGACGAGATTCATGTTGACGACACGCTCCATTTCGTTGAAGAACCTGTTGAGGTTACGGATTGGAAAGTAAACAAGACCCGCCGGAGCAGTGTCAAGCTCGTCAAGGTTCGTTGGAATGCCAGACATGGACCTGAATACACCTGGGAGCGTGAGGACCGGATGAAAGAGAAATACCCCCACCTATTTCCTAAGAACCCTGCATCTGCAAGCAGAACATAAAATTTCGGGACGAAATTTTTCTAACGGGGGGAGAATGTGACAACCCTCACTAAACCAGGTATCCGTACGACTTAATTAATATATAATTACTGCTTAATTACTGTGCTTACTTGAAATTGTGGATAAACTGCTACTTGAATACTGATACATGTACTTACTTGCATCATACCTTATTTGCTGTCACTCTACTATTTACATACAGAACTGTAGTGACAACCGTGATGCACAAAAGCACAGTAGCACAATAACGGATAACCTACTAAACGTGCTGTTATAGCCAGCACCAGGCAAGTACTGCCTCTAAGGCCTGTAAGAGCCTGAGATAGTTTGCTACACTAGTGGTGAGTGTAGGGATATAAGGGTTGTAGAACTGCGTCACTAGAAATGAGATTACAGTGACCGGATGTGCCTAAAACGTACTTTAAGTACAAAATTCAGCACTTTAATTAAAATTCAGCATCTAGCTAACTAATAAAGTGCCAAAACATGAGAAAACATTACTAGACACTTTCCAAAGTGTCGGGAATAAGTTGTGTCACTAAAAATAATAATAACGACACTTTAAAGCTTTGTTAAGCACTTTAACGGATCACTATCCAACCGAACAACCGGACTTTACCCGGAACATAAAAATATTGCCATTAACATTGTTTTTCTTTTTCTGAGCCAGTTAGGGTCCCCGAATACCCTAACACCCGTCACAACTTACTACACGCTAGTAACCGGATTAATTTCCTAATCATCTAACTAAGTCCTAACTATATAGTTGAAATTGAACCAAGGACCCCCCCCCCCTAGCCGAACTCGTCCCCAAGGGGACACCTTTGTCCTTTATTTGATTTTAATAATCATGTTTGTCTAATATCAATTAGACATAAGAACCATTGGTTAATTATGAAAGGTTTTGTCTATAAGAGCAAGCATTAGCACACCATATCATTTCACCACTTAACCAACAACACACTTCTCTCTCCCTCTCCTTGGAGCTCTCGGCCGAACACACCCACAACCATCCATCCATTTTCGAGTCTTGATCAAGCTATTCCAAGTGCATACAAGTGTTAAGGATCTCATACAAAGGAGCTCGGTGCATTCGGAACGCGAAGGACCTCACCTCATTGCTTTTATCCACTCATTCTTCGACTAGATTCTTCCCTAGCCTCGAGCTAGTAGTAAGTTGCTTGAAACACACTCTCGATCTATTTTAAAGTGGTTAAAATAAGATATGACGGTTAAAACTCGTGAACTTGCAAGATGAAGTGTTAAAAGTCTACTAAAATGTTAAAAATGATGGTTAAAAGCTATGATGTTGTGTAAATCTAGCAAGACTTGTGTTGAGTAACTATTTAGTGCCGATCTATGATGTGGTAGCTCGGATCATCATCTAACCCGGATTGGTCGTGATCATGAATCATGGCATAGAGTTTGTTTAAGTGTACAAAGGGGTTAAATGATGAAACTCTACCACACACTAAACACGAACTTGTGTAAAATCGATTTTACTTATGAAATGGTGTTTTAAACTAGTAGATCTACGGATCTACAAACGGTATTTTCAAAGGACTAAGTGTCAAAGAAATCATATTTTCTAAAGCCGGATCTTACATGAACAAGAATGATTTTAGCAAACACACAAGTGTGTAAACACTTGTGTAACACAAAGTTTCGACAAAATAACTATTTTTGTAAAAGTTGACAAGAAGTTGTAAAGATGAAATTCCTTTAAAAACGAGACTTTCAAGAAATGAAGTTGATTCATATAAAGATCCACTAAAAGTAATAGGATTTACTACATATTTTTTGGTAAACCACAAGTTCATGTAATATTTGCGATTTATATATATTTTGACTAGTTGATGCTTTGGATATTGTTTTGGTTTAATGAGAAAATTGTTGATTTGAATCTTAAAAGAAAATGATACGCTTGAAAGCGTGGCCACCTCCAGTTACAGGGGAAACTCTTGCGAAATTTTTCTAAAAACCTAACACTTGGGAATATTCTCACTACAAGTGTTGTAAATCTATTTTTGACTTGTTTTCAAAATGTAAGTTTCGCCACGACTTTATTTACGAAACATCGGAGGTGGGGTTTTCACAAAATAAAAACGGGGTAAATATATATTTGATATATATATTTTTCATAAGCGTCACTTGTAAAATGTTTATGACTAGTTTGTGAAATATACGAATATTATTTTTAGGGTAAAAATAATATTACCGAATGATAATGATTCCAAAAATAATACATACGCTTTCATAATTAATAATAATTTACAACGATATAATTATTACCACCCGATCTTTATCCGTAACTTACGCAATTCAGAAAATACCAATGAACGCGTATTTGTCAAGAATATTATTTCGGAAAATTGTATGAAATAAAATATAATATTTTTGGGAAAAATGATTATATTTTGGAGTAGAAATAAAATATATTTTTAAGTGAGACTTAATAATATATTTTGAAGGTATACGAACACACATGTACTAAATCCCCCACCCTTGGGAAGGAAAATAATTACCAAGTATTTACAAAAATATAAACACGAAATAGTTGTCTAACTATTTCCCAAAAACTTAAACCTTAAGCTAAGGCATGGTCGTCCGTCTAATAGATTTAGTACGTGTAGGTCGTCGCACAGCTGCTTGATCAGGAGATATACTTGGTAGAGACGCACCACTGTGAGTTCATGTCCCCCTTTTCTCTTAACTGTTTTCAGTTTTCTAAACTGCGGGGGTGAAATACATGTCACTTTGATTACAAATACTTTATACATGGTATGGTTAGCGTAAGGAGGTTTACTACTTAAGATCATGTGAGTGGGTAGGCGGAAACTTGAGGCCATTAATCCTCAGGGTAGGACCGACGGACAGGAGCGGTAGATCTATTTGGGTGTAGCGAGCCCAGCCCTAGGCCCAAACAGAACGGACCTCGGGGTGACTTTGTGCCCGACGCATAAATCCGCTAGGTTTGAGTCTTCCTACTTGCACTTCACACATATCAATGGCCTTGCAAACCATTGGTGATCTCTTTTTCCTTATTTGCTACATACCAGGGTTTTTATACATACAAAGGTTTATTTACTCACTTACACATGAACTCGCTCAACATTATTGTTGATTTTTCAACTTACATGTATTTCAGGGAATTAAAGGATCTGGCGCGGTATGACACGTTTTCCCGCTGCATTAGTTTCGAGGTCATCCGAGTTTAAGGGATGTGACTTTTTCCTGGACGAGTCACAGTTCTTAAACTGTGTTTATTTCTTGTTGGTGTTGTGTCTTTTGAACACTGTTTATGTTTGTTAGGATGTGATATCCGTTAAGACAATGTTGTGGTTCTTTACTCTTCAAACTTATTTTAATGGATGATCTTGCATGGTTTTTATTTCATATAGCTTGTTATGGTTAAGCTATGGTATTAAGAAGTCACACCAAAATTAACCACGCTTCCGCAAAGCCATGGTGTGACACATCTCTCTCTCTCTTTAAACCCTAAATCGAAGTGTCAACCACATGTTCCACCACCCTTCACTAACCCACCAGACCCCTCTCTCTCTCTCTCAAGAACACCACACCAACCCGCCGACATCCCCCTCTCTCTCCTGTACAACACCACCAAGAGCCACCAAAATCGGAGGTTTCCACCTATCCAAAACCATCACAGACTCACAATCACCGGATGTTTCACCGCAAAGCTTCACTGAAGGGTTTTTCGATTTCGTTTTCCTCTCAAATGTTACCAAATCTGTGAAAATCGATGATGATTTTTGTGAATCGGATGTTGAATGAGTGACCGCAAGCTGCTCTATCTTTAGTCTGTGGTGATTGTGGTGGAGGAGGTGGTGTTGGTGAAATATGCAGAGATTGATGGGGGGTTTGTTGTTGAGTGAAGAATTGGGTTGATTATGGATATGTACAGCCAGATCAGAACCATTATGCAGAGATTGATGGGGGGTTTCTTTTGATTTGTGGTGGTTGCGGAAGAGAGAGAGAGGGGGAGAAGAGAGAGAGAGACGGAGATGGTTGCGGTGGTGGAGGTGCTGTGGCGATGGTGGTGGTGGCGGTGCGGTGGTGGTGGTGGTGTTCGACAGAGATGAGAGAGAGAGAGAAGAAAAAGAAGGGTGTTTGGAGAGAGTGTGTGTGTGTGTGCAGAGTGATTTTAGGGGTGTTTGGGTATATTAATACTTAAAATGACTAAAATACCCCTGAGGAAAAGGACAAAATAGCAGGGTTTTTTTGAAAATCTGACCTGATTTGAGATTTGGACCAAAATGGCAACAAAATGCTAACCTCAGGGACCCAGATGTAAAAAAATTGGATTTTGTACTAAAGTGGCAAAAGTGAGCAAACCTCAGGGACCATTTTGGCTATTAACTCTTTTGGTTTATTAAAGTTGATGAGTAAATTATATTATCCTAATTTGCTTTCAAACTATCGATGGCCACAACCAAGAATTCAAAATCGCAGTTGGTTCCCTTAGAAACAAGAATAAGTATATCATTGTTTGTGCGATTGGCATTTTAACTCTTAGACGGTCTCAACAAGTGTGCTATAACTGTTAATAATATTTTTTTGGAAACATTGCAATTAGTATCTTTTGAATTTCAGGAATCCTAATCGCTCCACGTCCTTTAACTTTATTTTAATAAATTTCATTTTTCCTCCATTAACAAAGAGTCATGGATCCATGTTCATTAACATGTTGTCGACACATTAAGCGCTTAATCTAGTAACTTAATATTGATAAGTTATCAATTATCATCAAGATGGTGAGTAAAATAATATTTATTCAAAAGGGCCCCAAATTTAATATTCGCTTTGGGTCTTCAAAAAGCTTGAACCGGCCCGAGGATGACCTGGTTGGAGAGAGGGGCTCCACCTTTGCTGCGTCATGAACGGCGAGAACATGCCTTCAGTGCCACACCGTGGGCCGTGGCCATGCCGGGCCACCCCGGAGTGGTGTTGCGGTCCCACTTGGAGCTCCAACTTTGATGCCGCCCATATACCGGGCACCACCCCTTATATCCTTTTGTCGCATATTTTGGAATCAAAATTCGAATTGATTTTTTAAAGTCATAAAGGGTAGATACAGTTGAAGAAGAAGAAGATTCAAAATTGGCGACGAAATGTGTAAGCAGATTTGACCATGGTCACTACACCAGGTGTCACCCCCTCTCTACACCACCTTCACCTTCCTACCTGTAATCTCTTCTTTAAAACCCTAATTCCCTTCACCCCTAAATCCCATTTTCAACTTCAACTACACCAAAACAATCCACCTACATTTCCAACACCAACAAAATGGACCCACGAGAATCATTACCACCACCATCGTCACTGCCACGTCATCAACCCCACCACCACCAGGTTCACCAACAGCAGCTGCCGCCGGGAATGATGATGCCACCGAACAGTTATTCCACCCACCACCAATACCATCACCACCAGATACCCAACAGTTCTACAGCTGCTCCGGCGAGCAATAACAGCATCGTAACCCACGAACGGTTCGGTCTTGACGGGCCGGGTCAGTACGGAGGCGGGTCGAATCCTCCCGGTGGGTTTAACATTGAGCCGGCGAGGAAGAAGAGAGGCCGGCCCAGGAAGTATTCGCCGGGTCCTGATGGTAACATTGCTCTTCGGTTAGCTCCGGCGCCGGTTACTGGTAGCGGCGGTGGTGGGCGTTTGGAGGATTCTAATGGTGGTGGTGGTGGCAACCCGAATGCGGATTCGGGTGCTAAGAAACAAAGAGGACGGCCACCGGGTTCGGGGAAGAAGCAGTTGGATGCTTTAGGTGAAAATTTGATGTTTTTTGGTTATGGGTTTTGTTTGGATTATGGTAGGATTTATGTGCAGATGTTAGTTATTGAATTAAGTAATTAATAATTAGGTGTGGTTGCATTTGAATGTCTGATTCAGTCTTAAGGAGTAATGATTTTTTTATTGAAAGTATTTTTTTATTATGGTATTAAATAGGGTAAGTAGTTTTACATTGAGTTTATAGTTGTAGTGATCTTTTTAACGGTTGTTGATTTTTGACAGGATCACCGGGTGTTGGTTTTACGCCTCATGTCATCACGGTTAAAGCAGGAGAGGTAGTGCTCTTAACTTTCACATATAATCTTGATATGCATTTGAATCTAATTTCTAATTAATTTCATCTAGAAAACTGGATTAGGGGTTATTTTTTAAACAAAAGTGTCTTTGTATCCTTGAATTATATTAGCTTTCCATGGTATGTAAGTTATATGAAATCTTAATATTGGTTACTATTTGGTGTTTGTAAATATGTATGTAACAACATGAAATAGTTTGACCAATATCTTTAGTTTCTGTACAAAATTTAAGTTTTAGCAATTGCTTGCATGCGATGCAAGATCTTTAGATCTTTTAGTTTCATTGACTTCAATTATAACAAGGACTTAAAAGGCTGGATAGCTGGAGGAGCATTGCCATAAGCATACAACCTTAAATAGTTTGACCCATATCTTTTGATTTCTGTACCGAATGCTAGATATTTGAATTTCATTGACTTAATTAGACAATGGTTTAAAAGCTGGAATAAGCATGGTAGTTGGAGGAGCTTTGCCATAAAAGCGTAAATTTGATTATTTGGTTTGTTACTTGTGCTTCAAGCTATCTGTAGCCTTTATTTCTTGAATTACAAAATAAAAAAAAAAGTATCATGTCCTTGTGGCTTGTGCAATGATAAACATGAACATATACTTAAATTGTTGTTTTGGGTGGATTCCAGGATATAACTTCGAAGATGACAGCATTCTCACAGCAAGGACCTAGGACCGTTTGTATATTATCAGCAAACGGTGCAATCAGCAATGTAACTCTTTGTCAGCCTGCTATGTCCAGGGGCACTGTAACATATGAGGTAAGGTTTAATGGTTTATATACACATATGCACACACATATATATACACATGTGTGTGTTGTTCTGAAGTAACAAACTGACCCATTTTATTGGACTGACTGATGATGATGTTTCTTTCAGGGGCGGTTTGAGATAATTTCTTTATCGGGTTCATTCATGTTGGCAGACAGTGATGGTAACCACAGCAGCAGGTCAAGTGGATTGAGTGTCTCCCTTGCAGGTTCAGATGGTCGGGTTTTGGGCGGTGGAGTTGTCGGGTCGTTAGTTGCAGCAACACCCATACAGGTCCCTCCCTCTCTATAACTAAATTTAGGCATCGAAAGCGGTCTTGGCCAAACTTAAGTAATCAAATATAATATAATTTCATCCCATTTGAGACAATTGTAATCTTCTTCTATCAGGTGGTTGTTGGTAGCTTCATTGCGGATGCCAAAAAGCCTAAATCGAGTAGCGGCCCAACAGCAACACCACCTGGAAACATGTTGAATTTTGGTAGTGGCGGGTCTGTGCCTGGTGCCAGTCCACCATCTAATGGGCCATCAAGCGAGTCATCCGAAGATAGAGGTAGCAGTACTCTTCTTCATCGGCAACCGACTTCCTACAACAATGCTAGCCAACAACCACAACAGATGATGCCTATGTATTCCAATATGGGCTGGCCCAACTCCACCATGAACATGCTCCGCAATTGAACATTGGCCCAGTAAAAAATGGAATTTGTTAGGTTGGTAAAGGATTAAGGATCTAAATCTCTGTATTTTGAATTGATTTGTAGAAGTTATAATCTAGGAAGGATGGTAAATTGGTAATCTATTTTAATTAATTTATATCTGAGTTATGCTTCATTGTTATGTCAGAACAATATTTTAAGATTGACCATTTTTACTTCACTTCAAATGCAACCTCTTTCTTGTACTCTAAATTAAAATATAAGCCTTTAGTTGAAGTTAAAGCAAAATAATAGATGATTATGTATGTAAAAAGTTAATAAGAAAAATAAAGTGTTTAAATGTAACTCTTTACTCTTATCCAAAAGAAATACTTCGGTAACAAGTCAAGTTACATACTTCTATTATATTGTTGTATCGATTATAAGTTCTCTTACCATTATTTTTTTATTTTTTGCGAACTCAACATTCATAGTCAGATAATTAAAATAATGCATTTATACACATTACGTACACACGAATCATCAACAACAATAGATTAATTAGACATGACAATCATCATCTCACCAAAAAAATATTCCAGATTTGATTCACTATTATGAAATTGATTACTATATAAAGGAATACAGCATGGCCGGCCCTGAAGGTGGGCGGGGAGGACCACCGGCCAGGGCCCGATATTTCGAAGGGCGCGTTATTTTTTTAAAAAAATTCCGATATGTATATGTAAAAATAAATAAATTAATAAGGTATACCCATACAAACACCATCATATGCCCACTTACAAAACTATTTTTATGGTTTAGATTAGTTATTAGCCCATTGACATTAGGTTTAGACCTTTAGTGAGCCCAATACCCAATTTCGTTAAGGCCTAAGGGCACGTTTTTTCAAGCTCGAACAACGTATATGAATTCTTAGGGCCGGCCCTGGAATACAGATATGAATATTGATAAAAAAAAAATTAATACCAATAAATCATCTCTTATCCTAGAGGAACATCCTTAGGACTACTATTTTTTCTTTAGATTAAATTTTACTATAATCCTTATTCATTATGCAATAGTAGGTTCTTTTCCTTACTAAAGCATATATAACTTTCAAACAACATTAGAAGTTAACATAGACATGTATGTTTAATTAAAACGTTTTCTTACTTTAAAATAGAAACTAGATTTATGCTCGTGTGCATTACGCTGCAAATATAATAAACGCAAAGCATTTATAACATAAATGTATTGTTAAGGGTTGTTACATATTGTCGCTTTCGAATACATAAGAGTTTCATACAAAATTCCAACGTAAAAGCAGAGCCTGTTACAACTATAAGGACAATACATTTACAAAAATAAACAACCCAACCGAATTTGTGTAATACAAAAATGCTAATCTTGAATACATAACACTTTGACAACCAGCTCTTAAACGTCTTTCTTCGACTTTCAGTTGAAGTTGGCAAATGGAATCTTGTGGTCGGTTAGTGATGCTACTGCGTTTTCACTTGACTCTGCATTGTGTCGGTAATGAAAAAAAAAATATTTAAAAATATTGAAACGGACTCGTATTGAAACCAAAAACTATAATAATGATAAAGTATTCATTTTTTCAATATATAAAAGTTCAAATATAAGAATGATATAAATGTAATTGTTTATAATTAATCTCTCCTAAAAATCAAAAGAAAATTATATAAACGAATTAGTTTAATCTAACTCGTAGAGTCGAGTGTGGGGAGTGTAAGATAAGGTAAACTACTGAAACCCCCGACTAGACAAACCTTTTTGTATTTACGGTGTAAGATACAAAAACATAAATGAGGACATGAAAACAGTCGTGGATCCAGAAATTTTTTTCAGTGGGTTCGTTTTGATATATTCTCACTATTTTTTCCCAAATCATACAAGGTTTTCAATAAATTTTTTTTCCATTTTTTCCAAACGAGTGAGTTCATATGAACCAACAAAATAGGGTTGGATTCGCCACTACATGAAAAAGGGTCTTATAAATAATTTAGCTTGATATTTAATGTTCATAACTTACTTGTGCATGTGTATGGAAGAGAAAAAATAAATAAAACATAATTGATAAAAAAAAAATGTGGATAATTTAGAATTGTTATTATTATGTTTTTTCTTGTGCGTGTATATTGAGAGAAAAAAGAAGCAACACGTGTGCTTAGGCTAGGTTATTGCAGGTGAACGAGCCATGACCATGGGTTCAACTTTACGGGTGTAGAGCTGTCCTTACCGGTTTCATTGCAGGTGCAAGAGTGACCCACACCCGGACCGCACAGCTGGAGACTGGAGAGATTCGGGCGGTCTGAACTCAATGTGTACGCGCTATCAAAGTACGATTGATTAGGACTCTTACGCTATTTGACAAATGGCTTCATCCAACACTAGTTTGGCCATCAATAATTTACAAGTTAACCTATTTTAATATATATTCAATACTATAGTATATTCGATATATATTTTAGCAGGTTAGAACCCGTGTATTACACGAGTAGAACAAATCACTAGTACAAAAGTGAGCATTAGACGCGGTTAAAATAGTTTTTAGTCGCGGTTTCAAACCCCGACTTAAAATGCCGTGGCTAAAAATGGGTTGTTTATAAGACGCGGTTTGCTGAACCCTGTCTTAAAATAAACCACCGCGACTAAAAAGATGTTCATACTTTTACAGAAATATTTTTAGTCAGCATTATGAACCGCGACTTAAAATCATTTTACAATTTTAGGAAAACTTTTTAGTCAGTGTTGGATGAACCGCGACTTAAGAAAGGGATACCTCTTGCCGGAAAATTTGCAGCAAAGTTATATAAAAAACATTCAAATCTCATATCAAAACATTCAAAAAAAATTTGCAGCAAAGTTATAATAATTTGAAGATTACGTAACTTTCATTCAAATCTCATATCAAAACATCACTACAAGTTGAATTCGCATGATATTTTGTTATTAACCAAGTTGAAGTCAATAATCCAACAAAACGTGAATAATTTTCATTAAAATCTGTTTACATGATTTCTACAAATTCAACAAAACACGATTAACTCGCCGGAGCTTGACGGTGGCGGTGGTGGTCCGGTGGAGCTTGACGGTGGCGGTGGTGGTACGGTGCAGTGTCGGAGGTCGATGGTGGCGGTTGGCGGCTGAAGCTTCAGCGATGATGACGGTGACGAAGATGGTCGCTGATGACGGTGACGAAGATGCCTCAAACCTTGGAGCACTGATAAACAAAGATCATAAACAAAGATTATACTCACTACAAGAAAAAAAAAAAAAACAGTTCTTTTATTTATGTAATTCAAGGGTTTTATTTTAAGTGGAAAAAAAAAACTACAAGAAACTACCGATCATACTCACACCTGTTGGAGTTTGATGAAGGAAGGTGAAGGTTGAAATGGGTTTGTGTTTTAGGAAGGAAAAGGTATAGGAAGGAAAAGGTATAAGGGGATGTGTGTTTGTTTGAGCTGGAGGTTGATGGTGGCCATTGGATCTATTTTTAATCAATGATCAGCAACAAATCTGGAAGAAGCACACGGATTGAGCCCTTTAGTTATATTTTAAGTCAGGGGTTTGTAAACACCGTCTAAAGCTATGTAAGCATATTTTAAGTCGGGGTTCATATCAAAATACGTGAATTTTATTAGTGTTAAATTATATTTTAAGTCAGGGTTTGTAAAACACCGTCTAAAGCTATGTAAGCATATTTTAAGTCAGGGTTCGTAAGGATATTTCGTTAAGATCCTGATGTCATGAGATTGTGTGTGTATATTTAGACGGGGTTATGTGCATTACCGCGTCTAAAAACAAAATTGAACCCCGTCTAATGGTTACTTGTGTACTAGTGAATGTAATTTTTATACTGAATAGTTAAACAACATATCTTTAAAAGCCCTATTTATTACTTGGGTTGAAAAAATACGCTCTGCTTGCGGTATGCGCATATAATGTACATTTGTGTGCGCGCTCGCGGCGGGGGGGGGGGGGGGGACTAATTTCGTGAAAATAATGTTAAAAGAGGGATGGTTAATCATGCATTATGTGGTGGCGTTGATAGCCGATAGACAAGGAAGTACATGCACTAAATGGTCTTTTTCTTAATTGCCGAGTGTTATGTGCCTTATGTCCAAGGCTTGATGCAAAACTACCATCGAGCCGGGGGTCTCACTGGAAGCAGCCTATTTGTTCCTACGGGGTAGAGCCGTAGAGGTAAGGTTGTCTACATCCAGTGGCGGAGCTTGACCAAAAGTTTCGAGGGGGCGTAAAGTGATGGGACCCAATTTTTTTTTTCCTATCGTTATGTTTCTGGTCGGGTCGGCTATCGATTCGGGTCAGGTCAAATAATAATAGTTCCAGATAAAACTAAAAAAAATATCATTTATTCAAAGAACACGTTCTTACACATAAAAACTTGCGATTAAGTTTATTGTGTGGCGGGTAATCTAGGGTTAAACAAATAAGAGTTAAAATATATTTAAAAAACTACCCATCACTTATATAAAAAGTGGTAACAAACTTTACTTTAATTTATATATTGTATAAATATTTAGGATATAAAAAGTGGTAACAAACTTTACTTTAATATATATATATATATATATTGTACAAATATTTAAGAAAAATAATTGGGGGCAGAAAATCCTATATAATTTTTAAAATTTCCGGACGAAAAATCGAGACCTATACACTTCTAACCGAAACATTGGGGTGGGCGGGTGCACCCCCGGGCACTAACTAACCTTCGCCCTTGTCTACATCTTACCCTCCTCAGACCATACATTAGCTTTGCAATTGGTGAGATTTACTGAGTATGATGATGATGACGATGATGAAATAATAAAAAAAAGTATATATTCAAGAACCCCGTGATTTATACGGATTGAGTAAATTAAATAATAAAAAAATTATATCTTAAAAAACCTTGTATATTGTACGAGTTGAATAAATGTAATTTTATATACCAAATAACAATAAAAATAAATCTTTTGAAACCTTCTGTATACATCCATATGGTACTAAAATGAATCTGAAACAATAACTCCTAGACTTTTTTTAGGTTATATACATCCATATCTAAATTATAGAGGATTTAAAGTTATAACCTTTTGGTTGTTAAACACACAACTTAACCATCAGAATGTCTTATTGAAGAATGTCTTAAACACACAATTTAATCTTTTGGTGGGATTTAATGAATAGGGTGATGAATGTTTTATTGAAGACATATAACCAGACTACAATTGGTTTCAATTCTAAATCGGGGCCGACCCGGAGAGGGGGGGGGGGGCTTTGGGCCCAAACCCAAGGGCCCCGAAAGTTTTTGTTTTTTAACATATATTTTACACTATAAAAGTTAGAATATATAATAACTGAATCGAAAGAACATAGTTAGGCATTTGGTTTGGTGGTTTATATGGCACTTTAATAACAAGAAGATACAGGTTCAAATCCCCAAAAACGCTAGTTCAGTTGAGCTTTTTTTTCTTCTTTTTGTTTATTACCTAATCATTAAATGCAAATGACATTAATTATTTGTATATTCACAAAACGGTTAAGAAGATGAAAATGGTAAATACATGCGTTTTCTAGATAACAAACAAAAATTTTAATTATTTGTCATATTTAGTTGTAAAATTATTTAACGACAATAACTGCAATCTTATAAAATGAGTTGTGAGTTGTGAAAAAATAAGTAAAGTTGAAACTTTCTAAGACGGCGAGTATTTCTTTTTTTTAAACAAAAGATCATGCCAAAATAAGACGAAGGAAGTAAAAGATAAATCTTATCGTTAAGATCGATGACAAAATATTCTAATAAAGCCCCACACGCTCCCGACGCTCTTTTCCATCGTCACAAATTAACAATCACGGAGCCTTTAGTTATTAACTATTTTGAAATAACTAATGTTAACTCTCTGCATTACGGTGGGGCTTAAAACCGTGTCAAGTAGCCCAAATGCCACACCATAGCCACCAACCACTGACACTGGAAAAACTCGTATAAAAAAAAAATGAATAACGAAAAAATAAAACCAAACGAAAAGAAAAATAGACGTAGAAACATTGAACCACACACGTGAAACATAAAACATAGAAAACAATAAGTCGATCTAAAACCCATGCGTTGCGATGGGCCATTAAACCGGAAAAAAATATTCGTAAAAACGTTGAACTAAACACGCACGTTGTAACTTGTTAACTTGAAAAGTTTAGATCAAAACGTAAAATAAAAAATTAGCAAAAGGTGAAAAGTATACGCACCAAAGTTTAAAGTGAAAAAGTGTTAAGGTTAAATTATTATAAATGTAAAAATATTAGAGTTAAAAGTAAAACAAAAAAATTAAAGAGAGAAAAAAAAAACAAAAAAGAAGTAAGTTACAACCATGTATGCCAAATTACAACAAATAATGCAGTATAAACTTGCAAATTAAAATATATATTTAATATTTAATTTATCTATGTTTTTTCACACATTTTATTATTATCGAGCGGTGTATGCTAGTGTGTTGCAGCAATTCGGTTTAAATAAAAATTATATTAAAACGTAGATAAACATAAGTGTATTACAACGGTTTACTTGGAAACCTATAAAACATTATTTTGAAAAGAAACAAAACATAACATTGTCCGAAAACCGTAAAAATGAATACCGACATAGGTTTTGATTATACTGATACTGGCACCGACATTGTTCAATCGGTATCGTTAGGTTCATTTCATTATCAGTATGTTACCGGCAATCAACATAGTTCATGACACAGTATACAACTTGGTTCGTTACAGTACTCCTACTCAGTATAGCCAACGATACAAAAAAATAGTTGGTTCACAATAGTTTCATCACGCCAAAGTTCTCTAATTAATGTAATCCAAAAAGAAAGTCATGTTTACATTAGTCAATAACCATACCAATACCGGTACCGAAAATACAAATACCGATACCGATCAAATTCGGTTGATATCAATTTGGTTCGTAATGATACTCGTACGACATGGTCAGTCATTATCAAGGGCGTAGCTTAAGCGGGGCCGGGAGGGGCGCCTGACCCCCCGAACTTTTCGTTCAGTAGTGTTATATATGTAGTTTTCGTATAGAATTTTTTGAGTATATACGTTTTCGACCCCCCGATTCTGTAGAAATTTTTGGGTATATACGTTTTCGACCCCCCGTTTTCATGGTCAAGCTTCGCCACTGGTCATTATAGCCTACAATAAAAAAGTTATACTCTTTTTCGAACACTACTCCATTTTCAAAAAAAAAAAATGCCTAACTATAAAGAAAAAAAATTAAACATAATTATGTATTCAGTTTCTTTTTTAAACTATGCAAATTATAAAATAAATATCTACTAAAATAATACTTAGCATATAGTTTACGTAGTATGATGTATTAAACGAGTTAAAACCTATGCATGGAGTTGTGTTTAATTGTTTTTTTCTTAACATTCTGATATAAATTATATTGAAAACGTAGTTATATTCAGAGTAAAGTAATTTATGTATCGTAAACTATATTGAGTACTGATAGTAAATTGATATCAACCAAACAATATCAGCACCGTTATCGGTTTTAGCGTAACCTGTATTTGTATCTTGTGTTTGGTAACATAAAAAAACTAAATACACAATTGTATTAAAATTTTTCTTCAACATTTCGAGATAAACTTCCTTGAAAACATAGTCTTATTCAAAATAAAGTATTTTTGTATTGTAAAGTATATTAGATACCGGTATCGTAACTAACAAAACTGATGTTGACTGAACAACATCATGATCGTTATTTTTTTCTATTAAACTCGTATCTATATTCGTTTTTATGATTTCGATCGATATAAAGTACGGTTTAGCATCCTTTAGAGTATATCACGAATTTATTTTTGGGTTACATTAGACATTTTTTATGTAATCAACCATTGTAAATAAACTTATACATATAAAATTTACCAAACTAGATCAACCAATATCGCCTAAACAATATTGATACTGATACCGACATTCTTTTATATGGATTTCGATTTCGATATTTTTCACGGCGAGTACCAAAGCAATACCGTACAACAATGTAACTTTGTAAGTCACAACTATTTGTTTGTAACTTTATTTGATTAGTTTTTTAAGCAATTCTTATGACTAATAATTTTTAGTACTTCATTTATCATTTAATTTGATTTTTCTCAAACAACTTGCATTTAAAAATATCAAAAATACACAATTGTATTTAGTTTTTTGTCAACATTATGATAATTTTTTTATTGAAAACGAGGTTTTATTCAAAAAGAAAAATTGGTATCATAACTTATATTGAGTACATGTATCGTACACATACCATACCTAATCAAACCGATATCGATCAACTACCGAACCGGTATTGTACCGCTATAACTGGTACAATCTTTGGTTTGTGTTTTAGTCCATATCGTTTTTGGTACAAGTACCAAATAATTTTTTAAATCAAAATAAAATTGTTCATTTCACATCGGTTCGGTTCGATAAATATTTATACATATTGTTTTAAGCATATAACTGTTAAAATTATTTAAACAATCATACATATTATTTTAACCGGGACAAATAAGATGATTATATATTTATTTGGGTTAAGTTATTTTAAAAAGACTTCTAAAAGTAAGAAATGTAAGAAAGACATTATAGAGTGACAAGTGTTCAATAACCTACAACCTAAACCCACTATATCACCTCACAAAACCTAAACACCCACCCCACCCCACCCCCACCACCAAAAAACCTAAACCCCCACCCCGGGCAAAAAAAAAAAAAAAAAAAACCTCAAAATTATATCCATGATTCTTTTTATAAAAAATAGTTCTATTTTTGTTATTTTTATAATGAGTATTAATCCCTTTATCGGCAAAACCCCAACGGCTACTTATGCTTTAATTACCAGGAAACCAACAATGACAGCTCCATGTTGTTAACATCTCCACGTCATTATTTAGCCGTTTGGTTGGCATGTTCATTGTTCAACTTCAACCACTACCATACAAACACCACTTTCACAACCTCATTTGTTATTATTATTATTATTATTATTATTATTATTATTATTCATATAATAAAAAAAAAACTTTGACTTCGTCCACCACAATAATAAACACAACTATATATACATGACACAATACATACCATTCATTTCATTCACAAACAAACACTTATTAGCCTTTCATCTCACACATAACTCACAAATGGATTGCTTGGTCCTACCCGTAACAATCTTTAGCCGCGGTTGTTCCGGTCATCGACTAAGTTATAAACGGCTAACCCACGACGACGACGACTTCTTTGTGGGTTCGGATCAAGATCTAATCACGGTGGTGGTGGGGAAGGAAAAGAAGAAGTTTTTGGTGGATCCATTTGTGTTAGATGAAAACCCGTTTAGGGTTTTGATTGATTTGGTGAATAACAAGAATAAACATTCATCATCATCATCAAGAAGGATGATGAATGATTTGCAAAAGAAGAGAGTGTTGTATGTAGATGTTGATGCCATATTGTTTGAGCACATGCTATGGTTGATGCATAATGATTCATCTTCTTTGTTCAACCTTAATCTCAAGGAGATTATTGATTTCTATGCTCAAGATTACTAGCAAGGCCTAATTAAATAATTAACTATTTAATTAATTAATTAATTATCTGATTGATTAATTTTCTTATAATATATAACATTAGTAGTTACTATACACACAAAGAAAAGATTTGTTTAGGTTATAATCTTTTTGTTGTCTTAGTATTTTTCTTGTATTTATCGTGGGTAAATAAATACTCTTGTAATTTTTATATAGCACAAATATTCATACTGTTTTTAATAAAAAAAAATGACCTTTATCTATAATGCCGACATGCCGTTGTCTCGTCTTGCTTTAAAACTTGGACACCGGGATGCATATGTCACGTGAAATATCTTTACTTTGTATGTTTGTTCAATATTAAGAAAATAATATACATGCATTTTTACATATTTCCCCATTTATTACATCATATTTCTCAATCTCTAAATTTTTATTACATAGTTCCCCAATCTCTAAATTTAATTACATATTTCACCTTCCTAAATCCCATATATTACACATTTATCTATTTCATTAAAAATACTCTTATAGAATTACTATTTTACCCCTAATGATTTTATTAAATAAATAACTACAATATATTTCATAGCTTCACCTTTGAACCCAGATATTTTCCATCAGCTCATATTAATAGTAACTATTTATTTATTTAACAGTAAAAAAGTTAGTTTTTTTCGTTTTATTTTATTTAATTGACGTGTTTATCCTTTTGTTATTTATTTTATCGGTTCATTACTTTTTAATAAGAGGTTGTTTTTCATTTGAATATTATCATTTTGTTATTTATTTTATCGGTTCATTATTTTTTTAATAAGAGGTTGATTTTCATTTGAATATTTTAATAACATTTTTATTGTATAGATTCTTTTCTAGTTTTTATAAACAAAATAAAGAAAAATTTTATCAAATTCATAAAGTATCAATAAAGCAATGTTAATCATTCATCTGTGTACATCGATTATTAGAGAAAAAATTGGCCCACATACGATTAGATTAAGAGTAAGGATGTATTTTTTTTAGAAATCTTAAATAAGAAACCTAAATATCATACAAAATAACAAAAATATTATTAAGATTGTTATAACAATAAGTAGTGATATTGTAGTTATTTATTTTATAAACTCATTAGGGGTAAAATAGTAATTCTATAAGAGTATTTTAATGAAATGGATAAATATGTAATATATGGGGTTTAGGAAGGGGAAATATGTAATTAAATTTAGAGTTTGGGGAAATATGTAATTAAATTTAGAGATTGGGGAAATATGTAATAAAGCTTCTTTAGGAGGGGGAAATATGTAATTAAATTTATGGGTTGAGAAAATATGTAAGGCCATGTGTAGTCATAACGCCCTTTTGGGGGCGTTATGCGACACGTGTCGTGCCACGTCAGCAAGGGGCTTTATGGGGCGTTATGCAATTTGAGGCCGTAGTCATAAAGCCCCTACCCATCATTACCTATTTAATAATTTTAAGTTTTATTAATTAATATAAAAAACTCTTCTATTTTTTGATTGGCCAAATGAATTAACCAAACAAAAATAACGCCGCGAAAAATCTGGCGCCCTCCCCCCATTTTTGAAACATAGCGCCCGGAGTTTTGGTGTGGCCGGCGTTTTGGCGGCGCTATGGGGGGTTATACCGCCCCACTACGTATGCTCTAATAAAGTTACTTAGGAGGGGGGAATATGTAAAAATCCCTAATATATATTTCTTTTTTTTAGAATTTTGTTTATCATATATACAGAATTATAAAAACTAGTAAGATATACCAAAGAGTTTGTAGCCTAGTGGTTAGCGGTTAGCGGTATCAACATATATAATAAAGATGTACTTTCCAGGTGGTTGAAGGTTGTAGTCCCGCGATAGTCGTGTTGGTGAAAGGGTGTGTGTAAGTTAGGCTGTTAGCTGTTCTTAAGAATGATGTTATCTATTATTAATTAATAACTAAACATAAAAAATACAATAAAGATAATGATAAAAAAATTTATTTAAATTATATCTTAACGTAAAATAAATTATATTAAACCTAAAGAAAATTGGTTTTTAATAAACCAACATTTGCCCCATTGGTAAATAATAATCCTACCTACGTAATTGGTATACAATAATCCTACCTATCAACATGTTGGTACTCAATGAACTTCTGTTAATTTTTTTAACTGAAGTTAGTTTTTAAGTTTTATTTATTACACAAACAGTCCCTGTAGTTATAATTTACTAGTTTTAACTATTTTGTAAAACAAAAAAACGTCAAGGGCCATGTAATTAAATTTTATAAAATAGTTAAAACTAGTAAATTATAACTACAGGGACTGTTTGTGTAATAAATAAAACTTAAAAACTAACTTCAGTTAAAAAAATTAAAGAAAGTTCATTGAGTACCAACATGTTGATAAGTATGATTGTTGTATACCAATTACATAGGTAGGATTATTATTTACCAATGGGGCAAAGATTGGTTTATTAAAAACCAATTTTCCTAAACCTAATTAATAGATATGTATTTTTTCCAACCTCAAAAGTTGATCTTTAAAATTTAAGACATGTCATTTTGATGATTTTTATTCTTTTTCATGTTTAATATATATTTCTATATTCGAAATAAAAATTCTGGCAGAATTAAAAGTTAAAAATCAATTGAAGTTGGCCATCAATATATATTTTTTTTTCATTCCAATAATTTGGGCAAATTACATAAGGATAGCAGGTAGACGAACATCAATTGAAAATAAATTCTGGCAGAATTAAAAGTTAAAAACTCAATATATCTTACGATTTATTATGAACAAAAATTATCCTATAAGAGGATAAAAGGTATGGCATATATCCACCATATTGTAGCCTATATAACTTAGGAAAATGTCATTCTCACGTTACATGAGAAGTCCACTATAATTGGATAGTGTTTAGGTGATCAAATGCTTTTCATTTGGACTTTACAATTTAATGATTATTATTATTTATTAATTTATTTAGGAAAAGTAAAATTATGTTATGTGCGTCTCAATTGGAGGTGATTAAATGAATGTTGTGTAATATAACGAGTTCAAAAGTGCCAAAGATGACCTGGTAAGTCATCTTATATTCTTATTTCATCATGATCAACTTTTCTGTTTTCTCCATTTATTTGGGTGTTGACAAATATTTGATACTAATGGATTCCTCACTTGATGCGGCGAAAATTCCATATATGTACAAAACATGAAACAATAGTATCGACATAATCAAATAAAGGTTACAAATATAAAGTCGTGAGTTATAAAGTTACGTTGCACTACGATACAACTTTGGTACGGGTATTGAAAAATACCAAAACCGAAAAACCGCAAAATGAATGCCAGTATCGATATCGATGTTTTTCGGGAATTATCGGTTTGGTAAAAAACTATGTGTTAGAAAATGAAAGAGTTTATTTACAATGGTTTAGTTACACAAACCTTGTCTCATTAACCCAAAAAGTAAATTCCTTATATGCCCAAAAAGATATCAACACGTGTCTTACATCGATCGAAAACCATAAATACAGGTAACGATGCACGGCCAATATTGGTTCGGTTCCTTACCGTACCGGTATTCTGAGTACTCGGTATAGTTTACGAAAAAAAAAATTGTTTACAATGGCGTGTAACCTAAAAAAAGGTTTCCTTATGTAACCTAAAAAACAAAAGTCGTGTAACTGAAAAAATAAAATCGTGTTTTACATCGATCGAAAACCATAAAAACGAATACTGATACCGGTTCCAATATTACATTGAAGGATCAATAAAAAAATGGCTCATATTCAAACTTAGAAATGTGAAGTCAGTAAAACAGTCTCTGTAATATTATTCATACTTCATAGTCATAACATTCCGTAGTTGTCTACTTGTACTATTTGTATATACAATCTTTCATCCCAAAAGGATATACCGATATATGCATCTAGATATGGGCTTAACCCTATATCCAGGTCCACAACTGAAAAACAGGCCCATAAGAGCCCAAAACTACTAATACCATAACTTTATGCCTATTATGATTATACATTTCTTGAGTTATTTTCTTCAAGATTAAGCTTCTGAATTCGCTGGCGTAGCCTTCTTCGATGATCATGAATCTTCCAAAGCCCATGCCCCAGAATCGTTGCAGAGTAAATCCCGTGTGTGATAATCGGCGCTAAAATGTTGTCCGTCTGCCAAAAGGACAAAATCGTCATTACAATAAACATAAACATTGTATATTTTTTGTATGTATAACAAATATGAGGAGTTCTAACACCTTTTATGATAACATGATAAACTTAAACGGGTCATGCGTAGTATACAGGATAACTATATAGTTTTATATGTTATTTAAAGTCGACGGAAATGGAGGACAAACTCGTAATTTTAGAACTTTGTGTTACCTGATTCCATTCAAATCCAAGGTAAAGAGCTAGAAGACCTTCAAGTAATGGAGAATATATCTTCTTCATTTGTCTCCTTTCATACCAGGCTGTAGAATGTGTAGATATACGAGTTAGGAGTATAACAACTAAGGGGTAGAATGGTAAAATGACAACTTTGCTGATCCAAGAGCTAGAAGACTTATACTTGGACCGGATAAAGAAATATAAACGGGCTAGAAAAAAGCCCAACTTAAATGGGCATAGCTTGGGCTACGTCAAGACGTCAAGTAATGGACCGAAACATATTAACGGGGAGGATAATGGCGAAAGGGGATACCTGCAAAAAGCTTCTTCATTTCTTGACGACCAGAACGTGAAGTCAAAACGGGTGCTACAACATAAGTAGGATCTGAAGCAAAAACGAGCAGCGCGTGTTAAGAAAACGAATAACTGAGAGCTGAAAAGACACCAAAAACTAACCTTTTGGAGATGCAGCCACGTAATAAAGCGATCCCGTAAGTGCAGCGGTGATAACAGCTGCAAACGCTTGAGCAAATGGCACGTATGGAGGCAGCACCCCGGTCTATAAATCAAAGAAAAACGGGTCAGATACTGCCATCAAGTTATTTATTTTGACTGTTACCCCACCAGCCCATTTTGTCAGCTGTAAAAAAACTTAACGGGAAGAGTTGGAGTCATCATACCAGTGCAGCCATTCCGGATGCATTCGTGACAAGATCATTCCACCTCAAAAACACCTCTGCTAATGCACCCTACATAGTTGCAAATGAAGGTCAAGAAATGGAAAAACAATTGTAAAGTTTTATATTATTCCGTGATTTGCTGAGTCAACTCACCTGAACAGCAGCGCGGTAAAATAGCTCCTCACCAACTGAGCTTGCTGCAACTATCATTATAAACTGCAACAAGTTTACAAAAACTATCATTATGATGAAATATTCAAAATCACATAACTTTTAAATCAACACCCAAACACACTATAACTAGCCTTAATTACCTGCCATGGAGACATTCCATAGAAAAAGCTTCGTAACTCCTCATCTTCTACATCCCGTATTGCACGAGCATGAGGGGACACTTTCACAACTTCATCCTGCACAACACCAACCACATATTGGTTTTCTAATCATCCATAACAAACATTAAAAAGCAACAAAAGCTAATAGATACTATTAACAAATTCACCGTACGTCTAGTATAAATAGAAGAGCCATTATTGGTGGAGCAGCATATCCGAGTCCTTGCACAATGGCATCTAAAGACAGCGAGTATCCTCCTGTACTATCGATTCCCGTTGTTGAGCATATAAAGTTCCCTACCAGACCCATTGCCCCATAGATTCCTGTTTTCACAGTGATAAAAAAAAACATTAAAAAGTTGATTAATAATATAATTTTTGAAATTAATCATCTTTAGGCAATAATCACTTTAAATTTGCAAGTCAAAGCTTGGCCAATTTTGGAAATTGATAATTGGTAGTTGATACCCACATATCTTTTTACCCTAAATGATGACAAATTCCAACCCCAAACTGTTTATCTCTCCCTAATCTACTATAGTCTTCAAATTACAAACAAAATTGGCGAATATTCCGTACACTCCAATTATTGATGTTCAAAAAAAGTTATTATCAACGTTACAATTACGAAACACCCCCCCCCCCCCCCCCCTGATGACATGTTAGTTTTACCCTTCCAGATGACACTGTCGCAATAGTATTTCAACCTAGCACTACGTTAATTCACACAACTGCTCATCGCACTTGGTTAAAAAGCCAGTGCCGCGAAGCTACCATGTGCTGGATTATGACTAAACACACGACCCTGGCTCCAAAGGCAAGTGTTGTAGGCTAAGCCACTGTGGCAAACGAGTTTTTACGCTACTGGATAACATTGTTGCAATAGTAATTCCACTAGTCCGATGACGCCTCGCGCTCGGTTGACAAGCCAGTGGCACGAAACGTGAGCTAGATTATAACTGAACGCCGCTAAGTTAGGATCCAGAGGTAAGGTTTTCCGACGTCTCACACTAGCAACTATTGGATATTTCTTAGCTAATAGTTATTATTTTACAACTAAATAAATACAAAACAAAACAGAATACTAACCAATTCCATAGCTGAGTCTAACAACCGCCCCAATCTTATCCCAAACCGGAAACTCCGCATCCGGAAAGCTCTGGTTAAATGTGGTAACCTCCATAGCAGAACCCGAAAACCCACTACCCGCACCCGCATTCTTCCTCTCTGTAGCATCAATCCCATCACCACCATTTCTCTCAACCCCAGCTCTCACTCTCATCCTTCTTCCTGTAGCATTTCTTCGTTTGTTATATATATCCGGTAACCCGACAACAAGTTTGTTACAACAATAAACAGAAGTTGTTGGGGTTGCGTTGGTGGTTGGAAGTCGAGAAAACATCGGAATCTCCATTGAACTGTCGCTAATTGGAACCAGTTCGAGCTGGAATGAGCATATAATAGTGTGATGACGATAGACAGTTGTTTTGTGGCTTTTTGTGATCGTGTGGAGGAAACAAGCTGTTGGTGTTTTGTAGCTGTGGGCGGAAGAGTTAAGGGAAGTGTGCGATCCACAGAATCTGACGATGATGGAGGTATGGAGGGTGGAGAATGGAGTTTGTGGGGCCCACGAGTTTAACTTCATATCGTGGAGAATCGAGATGACCAATGAGAATTTATATTTCAAGTTTGGAGATAATGCTGGTTTAATCTTTGTTTTGGTCTTAACATAATGTGATATTTTTGGTTAAGGGGTTGTTTGACAACTTCTGAATGATTAAGTGATGAACTACTAAGATGTTTGGTAAAGAGGTTGTTTGGCAACTTTTGAATGGTTAAGTGATGAACCAATAAGAGGTCTGAACCATTAAGTGTTGAACCAGTAAAAGGTCTGAACCATTAAAAGCCAGTATAATGTTTAACCGTTCAGAGGCAAATGTCTGACCAATTCAGATTAGAGGTCTTAACCATTCAGACTCAGTATAATGATTAACCATTCAGAGGCAAATGTCTGAACCATTCAGACATCTGCTCACGAAACAAACAGTCTGAACTATTAAGTGCTGAACCAGTAGGTCTAAACCATTAAAAGCCTCATTAAGAAATAAACAAACAGCACTCAAGTCTAAATCAGGAAAACATTCGATATGGACTTTTTTTAGTAGATAGGGGAATGTAGAAATTTTTTATGCCTTTTAGTAGGGGAACATATGTAGATTTTTTTGTCTTTTATTAAAATAGTGATTTGTGTCTTTTTTTAACTTTTACTCAACAGGGGTAAGCTTGGTATAATATATGTGGTTACTTGCCTTTATGACACACGGGTATAAGAAATCAAATTTGTATAAACTAATTGGGATCACATATTAATGTAAATAACATCTTTAATATTATGTATAAACTTGTAAATATTTCTTTGTATATAACGTTGGATGTTTTATTTGTAATTTTTCCATCACTGTTAAGATAAAAAGTGTTAACTCGTTCATGCTTTTAACTCTTGAAAGTGCTACATATAGTTACTCATGAGTGACAACCAGTTGCCTCAAAAACAATCCAACTCTTGATAATTGATTGACCGTTGCTCTTGTTGATTATCATTACGAAACAAACACAAAATGAAAACACGTTGAGATTACATATCAAGGTAAATAACGAAGAAATTAATTTTTTTTGAACGGCAAAGCTTGCTCCTAAACCATTCATTTAAATAATACATCTTGCCCAGATATGAACCTATGAACTAGAGACATGTGCCTCTATCAAGTGGGTTACCCCACATTGTCACATAACATTTAATAATGAGAAATGAAAGTTACGGTAATAATTCATAAATATAAAAAACAATGTTAAATGGAAAAATATACATGATTCATAAATGATAAATCTCTAAATTAGCCGCTTTACACCATTCATCTCCTGATTAAAAAAAACATTAAGTATACTTATGCAATTTATCTCCTATGCTTAAAATAATCAATCTCAACCACAACTCTCAGTCTTACATATGGCATGTAATAACTTTCACAAGTTTACAAGAAAACATCATTTTATTGAATATAGATATATACCAGTCATCTAGATTACATCATCAAAAAGAGTTACAAAAAATCAAACACACATGCAAGGCTATTTTGAGTCACTTTAGTGGTAATCTTAAGACATGTTCTTACGAGCTAAATATCCAGCAACCTTTGCCCAGATCAGAAACCGAAGAGCAACTGACCTGCAAGCATGTCGGTCCGAGCTCGGGCTTTTTGGTCGGTTATTCGGTCTTATTCAAGCAAAGCCGAGAACTTGAAACCAAAAAATAATATAATAATTACGCAACTAATACATATTTAACGTGTCTTGCGGTTTATGTGTTAATGAAGAAAGAAGGACGTTAGTTTTTGTTAGGCTTACCTCTACCCCGTAGGAATAGAAAGGCTGCTTCCAGTAGGAATAGAGATTATCGGATGATTCCGCTGATGGATATGATCGGACGGTTCCGCTCGTAGCACGATGATACTTCAGTTGTGATCCAAATTTGCCGTTCAAAAAAAGTACTATTAAATGCAAATGAATTGTTTGAATAAGAAATTATCATTAAAGTGGAGTAACTACAGGGTTAAAAGTGTTATTCAAAGAACTAGGTAGGTGTGGTGTACATTTGCTAGTTTTAAATGTTTTATCTTTTTTCATCTTCTATGCTTTCTTACCCCTTTAATTGTACTTTCTTAACATATATGATATAGGTTAATTTTTAATATTTTTTTTGAATGGATTTGGTTTTACTAGTTTTTAAGTAGGGACGTCAATCGAATCTGAATCTGAAAAACGAACTCAAAAGATGAAATCCAAAACATTCGGGGTAGGTAATTGGACGCATATGTATGTATGGGGTAAGGTTATTGTAAAAAAGGTTAAAAGTGTGAGAAAAGTGAGAAATATTGTGGAGATGACATGTGTCATAAATTTAAATTAATTCAAAAGGGTAAACAAGTAATTTTATCATTAATTCAATTAATTAAAAACTTCCCATAACTGTCACCTTAATTATAGGAATTAGATTTTTTTTAAAAGATCTCTATAAACATCATTCAGCAAGTATATAACAGCATTCAGCAAGTATATAACACCATTCAGCAAGTATATAATACCATTCAGTAAGTATATAACACCATTCAGTAAGTATATAACACTATTTAGTAACACCATTCAGCAAGTATATAACATCATTCAGCAAGTATATAACACCATTCAGCAAGTATATAACATCATTCAGTAAGTATATAACACCATTCGGTAAGTATATAACACCATTCATGGACTAAACATCTGATCGAAACATATTTTTTTCTCTATATAAGTATAGCAATATGGTACTCATTTTAAAGATAAAAAAACGCTCGTTATTATGGTGTAATTTTTTTTTTAAAGTTACGTATAAAAAGTTATTGACGTTTAAAAAAGACGGAGGGAAGTTACATGTGCATTAATGTTAGTTTCTTAATTTAAAAATGTTAAATTTACCTATATACCCTTAATCTAGAAAATTAATATGTTTAATAGTAACATTATTTGCAATTTTGCCATTATGATCTCAACCATTAGATCAACCATTAGATCAAAGATCTAATGGTGTAGATTCTTTCTTACCTTTCTCAAAAAAAAACTTTTTTTTTTTTTTTTACAGGAACCTCTACTGTATGTTATTAGTTCTATTTAATTAAATTTTAAAGGTACGAGACATGTACAATATAGGTGATACGTGACATAATTACCTGAAACTATGAAGTTACCTTAACCCTACTTGTAAACATTTTACTTTTGTCTTTATTTTCATTTATCCTCGGGTAATGTATATTTTTTACATTTTTGTTCTTTAGGTAATAAAATGTTAAACTTCTAAAACATTAAAAATTGTAAATTGAGAATCCAATGGATATTTTTTAAGAAGTTAAGTAAAGTATATACATTAACTGACAGGTAATAAGGTTGTGGGGTGTGGGGGCTTTGGTTTGAGGCATTAATTAACAAGTGGCAGCTGTGGGGTGCATAAGGTGTGGTGGCGTGGCGGGGGCTGCAGCTGGGTGTGGGTTGGCGTGGCTTCGGATGGCGTGGCCAGCCATGTGTAATTTGTTAGATTTTTTTTAAACTATTTAAAATTTCATTTAACTAAAATAGAATATTACATATAATTTTTTAAAAACTACAAATAAAATTAAGAAAAACTGCATAAAATAAAATAAAAAAGCTACATAAAATATAAAAAAGATTAAATACTTCAAGATTCGCACATATCACATTTATTCAAGATTTCTTGTTTCATTTTTTAACGTCAATTCCAATTCTGGGCGTCTAAGGTGATCGACGGGCATGGCGAGAAATATCATAACCTCGCGTTTTTCTTTTAGAGATGTTTTTTTATCGTACGCGGCTTGGATATTTTTCCTCATCTCGATCCTTTGTTGTCGGATGAAATTGAATGTGTCGATTTCGTCCCAATTTCTTCCAACTGGTCGGTGTACAATCCTTTACCCGAGGCCGAGTTAGGGGCCGAACCCGATCTCCCTCTTTGAACCCGCTTTTTTGACGTATCTCTACTGGTGGGCGAGGAGAATCATCAAAAAAACCAAATTTAGATCAAACTCTTGATTACGAAGCATCGGACTGAGCTTGGGACGAGGGTGTTCGTGCTCTTTTGGATGAAGTTGATTCGCTAGCAGTAGGAACTTTGGCCCATTTAGAAGCTTACCTATATACATCCCAACAATGCATGTACTTGAAGTCGTGCTTCTTGTTGTCTTTGTATGCTATAATGGCATTCTTGATAAAGTTCCCCTCCGTTTCACCGCTCCTTGGCGAGTTATTCGCCTTATGGAAAAAACTGTTGAACGCGGTGACTTACATATTTATGTCACCCCACTTGGACGAGAGGCTATCATTTTCACGATACACCTCCTCGCTTTTATGAAAGGATTTCTTAATGCAATCCTAAAAATCTTTGTGGTGTCGTAAATTCCCTATTCCAAAAAAAATTAGGCATTATAAAAAATTATATTAAAACTGAAAAAATAATATCGTTATATAAAAAATACCTTTAATCGGATCTTGCGATTCGTCGATATAACATTTTGCCAACGCGGTTTCTTCTTGAGGGTCCACTTTATTTGTGTTCATTGAGCGGCCGCTAGTGCTTTCTCTTCATCCGTTATTTTCTTGTGACTTCTTTTTTTTGGCCAGTTTGGATGACGAACCACCGACGTCTTGCGGTTGTGTTTCAGGTACGGAATTGGGTTGGAAAAGGTTAACGACGGGAATAGATGATTCGTCATATGGAAAGTTCGTGAACACACGGTTTCCTATATACGACGCGATTACTGCTAGTTCGGGACACGGTGAGTAGACTAAAGGGGTTGTTTGAGGATGGTCGCGGTTTGTTGGTTGACGGTTTTGTGGCGGGCTAGGGTTCGGATTTTCTTGGTATCCAAAGGGGTTGTTTGGGTCGTATCCACGGTTAAAATGATGCATTGTAGAGGTGTGGGTTAAATTTATAAAAATATAGAGATAGAAGTAGTAGAGATGTAGAGAAGTGGTAAACAAATTGTAAAAAAAAAGGTAGCATTTATAAGGTATTAAAAATATTTTTTTTAAATAAACTAGCCGTTGGCTAACGGCTACCCCCAACGGTCCAATTTCAACAACCAATCCTAGCTAGCCAGCTCCCCCCCCCCCCCCCCCCCGCCCCAATGACGGGCTTCAAAGCCACGCTAGTGGGGCAAGCCAACGCTGGCACGGTATGAGTTAGCCAGCGTTGCCTGACATCCCCGCCCCATAAACGCCCCCACTCCCCACAGCCTAAGTAATGGGATACCTGACGAGTATGAGACCGATATTAGGACACGGTTTTATTACCACATATTAAACTGGGATTACCAATACTAGTCCTCATTATCCCTATTTTTATGATGGTATAGTTAAACTTATTATCAATAGTTTTGAACTTATAAACTCTCTTTGTTTTTATTTATATTTGATAAAAAGCAGATTACTATTTATTAGAGAGAGAGAGAGACAAAAAATGATATAATCCGCAAAAGAAACGCCTGAAATACTATGGGTTGCAGCCTAGTGGTAAGAAGTAAAACCTCTTTAGTGAAAGACTCAGGTTTAAACTTTGGTAAGTGAGTTGGCCATTAAAAAAATGCAAACTTAATTCCACGTACCAAACACATAGTGAAGCTTTAACTTCTATGAAATATAAATTACTTGATGCAAATGTAATAAAATGATCAGTGAGAAATTTCAGAAAATCAGAAGTCATGCATCTTTCAAGTGGAAAAAAATATCAGATGAGAAGTGTTATTTAAGAAACAAAGGGGACGTATAGTAAAGATTCTGTTTCAAGAAAAACTCTGTTAACTTAAAACATATTAGCATGAAATGAGAACAGACTGCCAAATTACTTCCCTGTGTTTGTAAACGGAAATTGATCCTGAAGATCGATGATGTCAGCAAGAACACCAGCCGCTGTAGTATCATTGCCTGCTCCTGCACCTTGAATCACCAATGGGTTTGGGTGTTCATAACACCGACTGCATATCTCCACCTGCAGTTACATTTTCGTCGACTTATTGATACAGTCGCAATAAAAAAAGTTCATTGAAAGTTTTCACGGAGTTGTAACAATGTAAGAACTTAATTACCACATTGTCGCTTCCTTTCAACCTGCCCAAAGCTGAATCTTTTGGGACTTCATGAATTCCAATAACGCACCTATTACAAAATCCAAAAAGTAAAAATTATTCTCCAATTGATGATAAACCGAATATATGAATGGAAAGATACGAATTTGCCAATTTCAAGCCAGTTACTTTGAATAGGCTAGTTTTGGGTTACTTTGAATCTCAAACGGGTCAAATATAAAGCTTAAAATACAAAAGGCTCTTAACGTGCGACAATATGCGACCACCAATATAACGTGCGTAATTAGGGTTAACCCAACCCATGCATAATTATGCAAATAACGTGCATAATTAGGGTTTTACCCAACCCATGCGTAATTATGAAAATAACATGCGTAATTATGTATTATAACGTGCGTAATTATGCAAAGTTAATTACTATTGCGCCACCGCGTTCAATTGAAGACCTAGATTAGATCAGATGTGCGGTTGAGATGCTCGCGTACGCATCGCATGATAAGGTGGTCTTGTACATTAACCGGATATATACACACATATATAGTAAAGGGATGGGTCAAAAAAATAGGCTAAACGAAAGAACAAATCGAATGTCTACCGAAATGTATTTTTAACGCATACAAGCTCCAAGATCGCTTTACTGAAATATTCATATTATTATTGTAACAATATTGTTGTTGTAATTGATATTAAATGCATGAATAATCTATATAAAAACTAAAAAAAAGAAAGAAAAAATATTGCATTTTCAGGTAAACCCGGTCCGTTTGAACCCATACTAAAAAATGAACCTTACGTTGAGTTCTGTAGGATACAAACATAGCGCAAAACTTTCCCATCTGAAGAAGCTTTCTTGACTCTTTCTTTAATGTCATTATCCAGCAATGGCAGGCCATTTGCTAAAAAGTCTTCGAGGGTCATCGTGCCGGGCCCCAATTTATCAGGGTACAAGCTTTCAATCTTTGAAAAGATACAGACGTCATTAATGAAGACGGAAGAACTTTAATAATACATTCAAGCAAACATGAACATGATCACGCAAAAACCTACCTTTATCGTATTCATGTCAATACGTTGGCCGAGAAGTCGTGCAAGGATCAAACCCTGTTCAACATAAAACATAGAAATATAAAAGTATAAAACACATGGAATGATTATATTATCGTTACAATATCTCCCTTTGCAAAGTAAAAACAAATTGTTCGTTAATAGATTACAAAAATTTTAAATATTATGCAGAAGTAGGGATGAGATAAAGACCTTTCGTGCAACATCCATACCGCTGAGATCGTCACGCGGATCTGAACAACAGAAATTTAAAATAAATTAAATTTTACATGTCTAATAAATTTAATAGATCTAACTTTATAATAAATTTTGACCTGGTTCAGTAAAGCCGAGGTCTTTAGCAGCTTTAACAACTTCACTGAACGGTTTTCCATTTTCTACCTCGCTCATTACATAGCCCAACGTACCTATTTTTGGGTCCAAAAAGAGATGTTAAAATATTCACTAATGTTGTCGATAATCACAGTTAGAGCAATGCTAACAAATGTAAGTTATTAATTGTTCTAGTTTCATTACCACTCAAGCTGCCAACTATTGATGTCACTTCGTCTCCGGATGAAATAATACGGTTTAATGATGCTATAACGGGGAGGCCAGCACCAACCTAATTACCATATAAAAGAGAAAATGCAGGTAAAGGATAGGATATGTCTATCGACAGTCAGCCACATTAGGGGTACGCGTTGAAACGGGTCACATTTTAGTATGGTTGAAACCAGTGTTGCAGAAATCGGCCTAGGCGGCCGATTAATCAGCGCCTAGGCGCTAGGCGGCCACTTACTGCCTAATTTTGAGCTAGTCGGTCAATTAATCAACCATGGTCAAAGTCGGTCAAAGGCGGTACCTAGGCGGTCAAAAATCGGATTAATCGGACTATATTAATCGGTCAAAATCGGTCCTAGGCGGTCAAAATTGGTCAAAATCGAACCATACTATCTGAAACTTGAAGTATTTATGTGAATTTTGAAGTATTATTTTTATATTATTGGGTATATATATATAATTTTGAAAAAATACATATAAAAATCCTATTCCGATTAATCCCTAGGCGGTACCTCACCGCCCGACTAGCGCCTTCTACAACATTGGTTGAAACAGGCTAGGCTGGTTGACCCACAAACCTTTTTTAATCAATTTTTATATATTTTGAGTAAAATGCCATTTTCGTCCCTGAGGTTTGGCTAGTTTTACGACTTTCGCCCAAAGGTTTGTTTTTCGGTTTTTTCCGCATTTGGATCCAAAAGGTTTAAAATCTTGCCATTTTCATCCAAGCTCGTTAACTCCATCCATTTTTTTCTGTTAAGTCAGGGGTATTTTCGTTTTTTTTTTCTCTGTTGGGGTATTTTGAATACTTGTACATTATGCAAAATGCTTGTACATAAAGTGAAAAACACCGAATTACCCTTTAAGTTAACAAAAAAGATGGCAATACCCCTGAGTTAACGGAGAAAAATGGATGGAGTTAACGAGCCGGAAGAAAATGGCAAGATTTCAGACCTTTTGGATTCAGATGCGGAAAAACAAACATTTGGACGAAAGTCGCAAAACTGGCCAAACCTTAGGGATGAAAACGGCATTTTCTAGGTACATTTGTTTGTTTGTATGAATTAAAAATATACATTGGATGAAATTTCAACTTGTTTGATTCATTTGACCCCTTGTAACCAAAGAAGTTATTGACCCCTTTAAGGTAAAACACAACTTAAATAGATAAATTGATAAGTAAACGGGTCAACATTGCCAAGACTAGTTAATAAGAATAATCAGCCGGAGGACACATAATAGCACCGCTTACAGTTGATTCATGCCTAATGCGACGTGGATACAAGAACAACTGGTCAAATTCTTCCTGCAAAAGACAAAACTCAATAGTCAAATGGTTGCTTTGACCAGTTCTCATTTCATACTGGTTGGTCAAAGCCAAGGGTCAATTTATCATTGAACCCGTAAGAGCAAAATGTTAAGGGACAATTTACCATTGAACCTGTAAGTGGTTTCTTATTGGCAAGCACAGTGCAGCATCCTAATTTTACTGTTTGAGTAATAACCTCAACGGTCTCTGAACTTGCAGAGCAATCAACAAGTACAAAACCTGAATGACAATTTTGAATAGGTAACATAAATACTTACATAATATTAGAAATCAGATAACTCGATAAGCAACCAATTTACCTAGACGAGCGGCAATGTCGGTGAGCTTTCTCCTGAATTCAGAATATGGAGAAGTTTCACATTTACCTATAGAAGCAATTAAAAGAAGAAATATTTGGATCAAATGGAACAAACTGTATAATATAAAATGCACGCTAAAAGCAATGTTAAGCTTGGGTAGATACGGCTAAGAAATTATAATTGGAATTACCAGAGTCGAAACACTTTTCAAGAGACAATCTATCTGATTTGGTCTTGCAAATGTTAATCAAAAAGGCATCATCAAACTCTGTAGATAACATGTCTGGTGTAAATAGAAATGTTTTGCTGTCACACACACCCACAACTCTCAAGTGAATTCCCTGTCAAACATGTATGACTTAATTAGGCGTGTATGCGTATGAACTCATAATCAATGCCTTTTAATGCACTTGAAACTAAATACAAGAAATGTGTATCACAAACACTTGTACGACTGATTTTGCGTGGCTTGTAAATGAACTGAACGGACACAAACGGGGATTGTTCGTGTTTGTTCGTTTAACTTTAATCGAAGATATAAACGAACACGGACACTTGAACCAACAGATTTTCATGTTAATATTCTAAACGAATGGTTCATGAACATAAATGAACAAACTTAAACCAACATGGCAACACAAATTAAAAGTAAACACGAGTATCTAAATTAAAGTCTAAACTATCATCTTTACATCAAACATTACAAAATTAAACAAATATGAAATTCAACTTTTATTCAAATCAATACCAGTGAGTCATCATCATCATCATACTCAGTAAATCCCACCAATAGCAAAGCTAAGGTAGGGGCTGAGGAGGGTAAGATGTAGACAGCCTTACCTCTACCCCGAAGGAATAGAGAAGTTGCTTCCAGCGAGACCCCTGGCTCGATAGTAGTTTTGCATCAAGCCTTCCACATAAGGCACATAACACTCAACAAATAAATTTGATTGAATATCTAAATGAACCAATATAAATTAACGAACATAAACGAAAGTTCACAAACGTAATGAACAAACTAGACACTGGATCACGTTCGTTTGTTCAATTACATGAACAAAAAATTGTGTTCACGTCCGTTCGTTTATTAAATCAACGAACATAAACGAACTTCCCCCGAATGGTTCATGAAAGGGATAAACGAATATTGAGATTATAGGAACATCTACCACCGTCTATAACTATAAACAAATATTAATACCAATAATAACTAAACTTGATTGAATATTTAACCGAACAAATGAACGAAAGGGACGTTTGTTCATGTTGGTTTGTTTAATTATATGAAAAAAAAATTGTGTTCATGTTTGTTCATTTATTAAATTAAATGAAAGAACATAAACGAATTCCCACCAAATGGTTCACGAACTATTCACTAGACGTTCAGTTTATTAACACAGAAATGATAAGTTTGACCTCAAAAGTCAAAGTGCAAATGTCGTATTAAAATCCAGTAACTCAATCAAATAACACATAGGGTTCTAATTTATCAGCGTTTTCGAAACCTCAACATCAAATGAATCGGAATCAACTAACTTACTATCATAAAATTCACAATACATCTTGAAATATAATGCAGTTAATCGTAGAAAACATATGCTGAAAACATGATTGACGAAGGTGAAGTAGTAAAGATGAAATTAGGGGTGGTGTACCATGTTAGCGTGAAGGGTGCGACAATGGACTATGTGTTGGAGGAGTTGCCTCCCAACGCCTCCGCAGCCCATCAGAATGATCGGAATATTCTTCATTTCACGGTGCCGCTCCATCGGACTCTGCTTTGCGGCGTTATGAGACTCCGTCCCAGTGGTTTGTGTGAAACTTAACCATACTTTCACGTGTGGTTTTAACTACACCCCGGTAATTAACTACTCTCACAATATTGTTTAAACTAGTGTTTCAAGTGATGTAGGTTCAATTTCGATCATTGAGCTGAGCGGTGATGATAGAAGACTAGCTAAGTAGACGCGATAGCTAGTTCGATCCTTAAACTGAGCGGGTTTTACCTCACCGCACTATTGTGCCAAGGTGAGGGTTTACCTGGGTTCGGAGGCGAGTGTATCCCGATGTGGTGAATTTTTTCGGCAAGTCATTTGAAGGATTCGCTAGCCGTTAAAAAAATAAAATGATAATAAAAAAAATAAAATGTGTGATAAGTCGGAAAAAGATGTGTCCCACTCACCTCACTAGTCACTCTTGTTAGTGGGCTAGCCACCTTTAAATCAAGTATAATGATGTTTGGGGTGTGAAAGAGGTGATTTGGTATCTCTTCTTTAATGCCTCCGTACACATAGTCTTATTAGATTCGATGTTATATCCATATTTGCTATAACAATAGAAAAAATATATATAAAAAAGGAAACATTGAAGCAACTTAGATTATATGTATGTTTGTGCTTCGATTACTTGTACATTATCACGCAAACTCAGTTTCAAACGATATTTACATCGAAACGTAGATAAAAATAAACATGTTGCAATGATACATCTGAAGTTTTATAACACAATTGTGTTGTTTTAGCATGCTTTCAACTTAAACATGCACGATATCAAAACGACAATGAAATAAAGTATTTTAGTGATAACATAATTAAGATGTGATAAAAACATATATGAAATGCACCAACTCAGGATGATTGTGACACCTTAGACAAATCTTACGTCGATAATAGATATAAGAAATATTGATATAATACAAGGAAGTAATAAAAGCATTGCAAAATGTTACATTTGAACCTACATGCATAAACAAAATGCGATTGATATGGATGACCTCAATTTTTATGGCTCGAATGACGGAATTTGATCTAAAGATCCATGATCCCTTACCCACATGAGCCTCTCAACAAAGCCTCTATAAGGATCCTCCACTCGCTTATTTAGCAAATAAGCCATGTTGTTTTCAACATTGCATTTTATTTGCAAATATATCTCTTCCAAATAAGCTTTGTCATGTACCATATTTTCTTTTCCTTTGGTTCGTATGGGCTTCCCAAACATATAGTAGAGTCGACCCGGTAGCTTTGGTAAAAAGATAGGAAAATGAAGTTTTTGCTTAGAAATCTCTCCACCCATCTCCTTCCTATCATTGAAGAACATAACATACAACCGAGAGAGAAAAAAATGTCAATGGGCAATAATTTTACTAGAGGTAGAAATTTCGAGCTATTTACTTTTATGACAGACGAAATTTTGGTATCTGTTATCTTAGATGAGTTAAATCAAAATAGTTAGCTAGCTGAGAGGAAAATGGATCAAACAAGTTGAATATTTAAATGGTGAAAGTCATCTTGCATACAACCTAGGTTACTTAACACATAAGGAGATTAATGTCGTAATAATGTAGTGTTTTAATTAACACATTATACGATTTTGGAAATGTAAAGTGAATAAAAAGTTTTGTGAATCTAACATATAGTTGTAGACGTTGAAAATAGACGGGTCCACTAAGGTGGTAATATTTTTTCGTCAGTTTAACCACACTAGACAGCTTAAAAACTCGTTAAAATGATAAGGGTAAAATAATTACCTAACGTTTTTTCTCCCTTTATTTAGTTCATTGACCATCCGATTTAGGAGAGGGTTTATCTTCATTTCATCATAATCAATCATTAGCTGGCAACAAAGCAAAGAATGGAAGTATGAACTAGTGAAATAAGTTATAATATTGAAGATTAGGGATGAGATCGGTACGATACCGGTACCGATACCGTAAATACCGTTACTGAAATTGAGGAAATACCGTACCATATTTATAGATTCGTATTAACTAGTTTTTTGACTTCAATAATCAAGTAAATCTTTAAAGAGAGTGAGTGTGATAGTACTTCTGATATGTCATCTTCTCCAACAACTCCAAATGGTACAATGGTGGCACCAAACTTCACTGCCATTCTTACAAATTCTTGTTTATCAGGCCAAAACAACTTGCAAGCTTCTCCCTGTTAACCACAAATTAAAAAAAAAAGCTAATAAATTTTTTTAACAAAAGCATGTTTGTTTAAAAAAAAAGTTAGCTAGAAAACTTTAATAAAAGGGAAAAATCACCGTACTGGATTTGACCGTTACAAATGATTATAAAAAAGTACAAGCCCATTTTAATGATGTCACGTGTATTTTAAATATGGACATTTGCGCGGTTTAGGGGCTAATAAATAAAAATGGTGCGACGAAGCAACCAATCAGGTGATGACACGTCATCCCTAAATCAAAACTGACTCGGTTTTGGGCTAGAAAAAGCAAAAATGACAATGTATTTCATTGAACCAATGAGATTTTGACGCCTAACCTTACGATGGAAAGCTTCACGCGCACCACCGGGGTAAAGTAAAATGTAAGACTTTCTTGACAACAATCTAAAAAGATTTCTTGCAGAAACCGGAATCGCACCAAACAGCTTCAATATATCAGTATATGGAATCATAAGATATTCATCTTCAACATTATATGCAAAAGTTTCCGGGTGGGTTAAAGCATGAAGCACAACTTTTTTCTCTCTCAAAAACTGCAAGACAAAAGGGAAAGCTTCAAATCCCCATAGCATATGGTTACCAACTAGTAACACAGGCCCTTCATCCGGAATCCCTGCAAGACCTCTCACTATTTTCCCATCCTCCATCGTTGAAAACATTGCGGCGCCCATAGATAGCCAGTACCACCTGGATTAATGGCATCATATCTTAAATTTTATAGTGTTTGTTACTTGTTAGTGTAACAAAAGAATAAATTGCATGTATGTTACCAGTTATCCATTGGTGTGGTTTTAAAGTCTGTGATACTAGGAGGCAAAAAGTCATTAAGGATATCATGCTTAGAAGAACGTCGGTACATATGAGTGGTTTTGATAGCGGACAACACGTTAACACCAGTCTCCTACACCAACAAATTGGAATGATATGTTACTAGTTATTTTTTATTATAACTGTGAAAATCTATCACTGGAAAACTCACGGGTCCACCAATCGTAAACTGTTTAGCATTCGCTAAAACAAAAAAAATATATAATATAGAAAATGTTAACACCATTAGGATTGTGTGACCGTTTTCCTCATACACGCGCATTTGGCAGTGCTTTAGTACGCCTGAAAGCCTCTGGGCCTCATTTTTACTCGGTATGAGGTTATCCTTGCCACTAAAATACAAATATCCTTGAAATATTAGATTCCATAAAGATCATATGACTTTAACATACTTAAAATTTTCATCTAGTGATAATTAAGATATTAACACCTGGCAAGCACAAGTACTTGAGCTGTAACAGCGTGAAGTCGTGAATTAGCATACGCAGCCGTTGATTCAAGTAGATCGATTCTCCATTTAAGAGTATCCTTTGGTATTATTTTGGTCAGCGCCTATCAGGAAAGACATAAATAGAAAAAAAATAAAAAAAAAGGTATTAAAAATAAATAAATAGCTAAAGTTCTTGGGGAATGGTAAGAGTTGAAGGATGTTCTTACAGAATAGAGTGGTAGATGTCGAATTATACGGCGCATTAGTTGAACGAGGGGCGGAGACTGGTTTGTACCATCCATTTTATTATTAACCATTGCCATCTTTATAAAATCACCTGAAAACAAAAGAAATGTTGGAGTAAATGAAAGATCAGGAGTGTTTGGATACTTACTAATTATTCAAATAGTAACCTACCCAGAAGGAAGCTCGTGATATACGGAAATGTCCCATAAAATTGATCAGGAAGAGTCCTCATGAATGCTACTAAAGGGTGCAATGGTGACCTCTCATAGGACGTTGCTGAAATCCGTAGTTAAATCGAATACAAAAAACGCATACTAAATTTAAAAAAAAAAATCCTCAAATAGTCAAATACAAGAAGTTATCAAAGAGGGGACCTGGATTTGCTAGGATAAGTACTAAGTCAATTGTAGGATTACGAGCAGCGACTGCAAGCGCTAAGGCTCCTCCAAAAGACTCTCCGAGCATGTAAATTGGCTTATTTCCGGACAAAGCGTGCTCAATCATCACATTGTCTTCCACTATTTGAATCAAACCTTCATGCAAATTAGATCTTTAGGAAACTATAGTTTGTTAATGAGGCATATAAAAGATATAGCTTGTAATATGAGTGTATGAAATTAAATGAAGTACGAAAGTAAGCCTGGCAAAACTGATGGTTCGGATCGGGTGGTAGTAAACATAAAGGTTGTTTGATGCACAAAAAGGGATATGCAAGAGAAAATGATGATTACCTTCCAATGGTGTTCTATCCCAAGATGGGATATTCAAGCATTGAACATGAAAGACCCTGTCATTCAAGTTGATAAAACAATATCATTATAAATTTGTTTAATGTGGACAACAACTAATAATTAAATTTTAACCTCTTTATTCCACTCTCTTGAGAAAGTTTATCCTTATTTTTGAAATGTGGTTATTTTAACTTTAAATAATCAATAACAATACTTTAACTAAAAACAGTCAAAAGGCCTTTTGCGGTTTGAAAAAAAGGCCTTTGGCTTGACGACATTGGTGAATTTTTCTCTCAACCAAGTGGTGAAGGTTCAAACCCCATTGTGGGTATTTAGGTGGTGTAGAATTAGATAGTGTATGTGTTGTCGTTCTAAAAATACAGTCAAAACTGGATTAATGTGACAATGACGCATAATTTACATTGCGTTAGTTTTATAAACATGAAATGTCATTGAAGCATTACACGCGTCGAGCGCTATTCCTCCCTAACATCTTACAAGTTTCTTCACCTCAAAAGTTGTGTATCAATTCACTATTTACATCTTTAAACAAAGGGGTTGGCTAAATGTATCTCACTCTTTTGAAAACAATCAAGGGCTTATTTTGTCTTCTAGTGTGAAAACGGGAAATATTACCATTGTGATAAGTTGAGGGGGATGCAATAAGTATAAAGAGAGGGGGTGGGGTACGTTTAGCACAACCTTTAAAAAACATATTGACACATGTATATGTGTGTTTGTATATAGTCATAAAGTAGATGTAGATGAAGCGAAACTCACTTTCCGAGTGCTTTCTCATGTACAACAAGACCGGCTCCAGTTCCATCCATTCCTACACGAAAAAAAAAAACACATTGAATCATGATATTACAAAAGATTGTTCACTAACATTAAACAGATATGTTGCAACTTGCAACCGAACAACGGTTACCAGGTATATACAAAAGAACAGGAGAATCATTTAAAGGTTTGCCACACGCGACGGGACAAAACCACCTAGGTGGCCCTCCATCGCTTTTAAGCATACTCATGGCTATATCAATGTAATCCCCTAAGCTTTGAGTCCCATAGCCATCATCCCACAAAGGTTCCAACCCTGTAGGGCCATTTTGTCCTTTATCTTTTCCACCATCATCACAACAAGCTACACCAACATCCTTGTTAACAAAACAAACTTCATTGGTTCTAACCAATTCTGGAGGAGGTACTGTTACAGGATCCCCACCACTTAAACTCCTAACAAGCACACGCGAACGCAGCCTCAGGTTCTCGTTCACAGTCAAAAGTGGTGATGATGGAACACTTGAAATATTGCTCATAAATAAGACCATGACGATTCAGAGTTTAGGTGGCTTAGTTTGTTGTGATGCTAAGTGCAAAACTGGCTGTTGGAAACTCGCGAACAAGAACAGCAAAGAAATGGGTGCGAGTTGCGTATTCAAGTGAGGTTGGGAACATAAGGAAATGTGGTTTCCATGTATCATACAATATGAATGACAGAGGTATAAATCTCTTATTTAGGCGGGGGGAAAAGCAAAACAAAACTTAAAATGTATTCAGAATACTGATATAAAAATGAGGTTGCTGATATTTTTAGAAGTTTGGATAGAAACACAAAAATGAAAGAGTTCTAGTTAATTTAGATGGTTGCTAAATCCCACATCGGAGGTGTATATTAAAGGAGGAAGGGACTGTGGGGGATAAAAATAGGGGTTGGGGGTATGGAGAAGTATCTTTGCGCTTGGGGCAATGACGCAGCTAATGAGGTAATAACCGAGGCGCGTCAATTGCTGGTTGAAAACTATTTCCAAACCCCCTCCTTGGCTTTGGGTCTCCCTTAGCCATCGAGAATTTCTGGAAGGACTCCCTTTTTAGGGTAAAGTCCTACAATTTTAGTTCATAAAATCTTTTAAAATTTCTAACTTGCTCTTTTTATGATTTATAAAGTTTTTGGCTGTATAAGAAATAAATCGGCATAAATGCAAACAAAAAAAAGACCACTTTCCAATAGATCATAGATGGTGTTACTGTTACGATATCGTATGAACATTTAATCCTACCGCACAACAAAGTATATTCAAAAGATGTCATCCAATTGAGTGCGTAAGGTTACCAGATTTAAGCAAGATTTTTCTCTAAAGGTTCAACTATTTGCCAATTATCCCATAACATTATAGCTTAGAGCAGTGCCGAAGCTTGAGATTTCCGACCGGGGGTCGAAGACGTATATAACAAAAATTTCTATAAAACCGGGGAGTAAAAAACGTATATACGAAAAAATTTATATACGGAAACTACATACACTCCATTACTGAGTGAAAAGTTCGGGGGGTCGGCCACCCCCTCCCGCCCCACAAAGCTACGCCCTTCGCTTAAAGAGAGATAACCATGAGGATATCATGACCTTAGAAACATATGAAGAATATCAAAGTAGCGTTTATGTATGGTCCAAAGCATCTAAAAGCTATGCACTCTAAAAAGATCCACGAAAGTGTAAAATAAAAATTACATTGGAACGATTGTAAATCTCATTTTGATGTTTATTTTAATTGTATTCTTGTTTCGATTACCCAACGTGATTCTTATTTCTTGTCATGATTCTTATTTCTTATAATTGTAGCATGACATAACTAGCAGGTTGGGTTAATTACAGGTCAGCCCAACATTTAAGCCCAATGACATTTGTATCCAAGTGATGATGGTTCAAAACCTATTAGGTATCCTAATCTAGGTGAATTTTAGGTGATGTAGAATAAGGGAGTGTGTGTTACCGTTCTAAAAAAGCTTGACGAACCCACAAAACCCGACAACAAACTAAGACTAAAAAGTGAGTATTTATACTAGATCAACAAAGGATTTTGTGTAAGCAATTTGGTTTTAAAACTAGTTTGCATATAGTGAAGGGAAGTCAAAATTGGATCGACCCAAACCAGTCTTTATTAGAATAACATGATTCAGTTTGAACCGGTTCTAATCAGTTCGATTTGGTTTTAACCGGTTTAAAAGGATATATTCTCAAACCAATTTTAAATGAGTAAATTACAAAAATCGTTCTTTATGTTGACACTATATTGCAAAATGTGTCATTTGTCTTCAAAAAGTACAAAAACGTACTCAATGTTTGAATTTTTTTTGCATATTATGTCCTTTAGCCCTAACTTAGTTAGTTTTCATGGTTAAATTTGACCAAATAGACCCCATGCAAGGGTATTTTGGTCATTTTACCCATTTTAATAATTCTATTAATTAAAATAAACTGAATTATATATTATATAATATATTTAAATTGATGGATCGGACCAGATCGGTTTCCGTTCGACTTAGCCCAAATCCAATTCCGGATCCATTTCATATTGGTATGTAGGGGTGTTTATAGTTCAGTTTCAAACTGTGAAACCGTCCAAACATGTCATTAAGGGGGAGGGGGTGGTCACCAGTGATAGAATTCTATCACTTACAAGCACCAATCAAGTTCCGCCATGTCATCACTGTCACACCCCGATTTCCACGTGTCACCGGTGGGCCCGGTGGGGAGTATCGTGACGTGGTTGGCAACATAATAGTCAAACAACACAATATTTAATATGCACAGCGGAAGCAATTTAAAGATACATTTCAACCGAATAAAAATATTGTAATATCGTGTATCACAACAGTCGATTGTTTATCCACAGATGGATCGAAAATAAAATAGAAATGGTTCAACAGACTTTAACATCTAAAGCTTGCGAGACTTGATTATTGATGCCTGGAGTAGCCAGCCTATTACGTATAGTACCTGCATTTAGCCTTTTTGGAAAATACGTTAGTTTACACTGGTAAATACAATTAACTGACTCATTTTGAAAATGGTTTAAGAAAATTGATTTGGATGCACGTGGCACAAAATATCTTTTATAATTTGATTAAAATGCACAGAGGCAAAATTAATCTTTTATACTTGATTAAAATGCTCAGAGGCAAAATTAATCTTTTATAACTTGGGAGAATTATTTAAACATATAATCTTGTGAACGAATTACATGTTCCTTATGCGTTCAGTAGCCCGGATCGTGTCCGGGTTAAAGATCAATAGACACACCACATTATTCTTTTGTGCACTGACGGGTGTACGCCTACACCCCGCGCTTAAGTCGTGGCCATTTCGTAAAATGATGCCAAGGATATCCGGGACATGGTCATTAACCCCCCAAAGGCTTTAAGTAAACAAGACTGTTTAAACGAGCCGCTCAAATTATTCAATTAACCACCCAACGATGGAAGATTTGATGCCCGATCAAGCGGTATTCTATATACCGTAACCCAAGCCCGTATAGGGAAAATAAGTTAAAAGTATTTACCTGAGCTAAATATAAATTCAACCACAGCCGTATATCAAATCAGCAAGTACAGATAGATTTTACTGGGCTCCTAATCTGGAACGAAGGTTTTTAATAACCTATTAGATTCCTAACGGGTCTTTAATTAAGCTTAAGCTTAGACCGGTTCGTTTCAAAGATACGGTTCGTACGCACGATTAAACGAAGACCGGATAGAATGTGATTTAGACCCGACAAGTTCAGAGACTTGCTTAATATGGGTATTTCATACACATTCTGGATTTTGAGATAAAACCGATAAGGTTTGACCCGTTTCGGCTAATTTATGTAAACTAGTTACATAAACCGAACCGAACGCGTAATAAGCGTAACGGGTAATTATTAGAGCCATATACAGGTTTCCTAAGTTAATATGCTTCAAATATGTTGTGACATCAGTAAGATGTCTTTTATTATGCCCGAAACGTATTTAAACACAAACTATGCCTTGTAAGGGTAGTTTGGTCATTTACAATGTTATAAAAGAGTTTAAGTATTAACCTAAGTTACAGGTCTGATATAATCAGCAAAAATACTCATTTTACTAAGTTATAACAGTAGGGTAAAGTATATATGTGAAATTTATCAATTCTAACCAAACTATGCACCGTAGGGGTATTTTGGTAATTTCACATAAGCCGTTAAGCTCAAAACTGAAGTCTGAGTTAAAAAACTTTTGCTTACTGTTAAAATATTATAATTTGCCTCAAATATCAGTAGGTATCAACCCTTGTATGTTTAAAATAGTTTTAGTACATACTATGCGTTAAAAACGCTTAATAAGGCGATTAGAGGCCATTTCCGGGTTCGATACATAAAGCTGATATTTTTATTATTCCAGAAGGCTTAAAATAATTTATTTATCATTTAAGATCAGTATCAAAAGGTTTGGAGTCGATTAGATATGTAAAACTCATTTTATGGCCCGTAAGGGCAAAACCGACAATTACCGGATTAAGCCTACGACTATTAGTTATGCTCAGCCTAAAATTAATTAAAAATCTTCAAAAATCCCAAAATAATATATTACATCATTGGGTAATAAGTTTGATATCAAAAAGTAGGATTAACTAAGCTATACGCTAATTACGCCGTTTTATTAACATAAAGCTTCTTAATTACGCTAATGAGCATAACTCTCAATCTACACCTCAAACTGATGTCAAACTTTGCATACAAGTTTATATATCAGTAACTAAGGTTTCTACACTTTTACATTTTCACAAATCACGTTTTAAAGTGAAAAGGGCATAATGGTCAACATATGAGCAATTAACGGAATCATGCGTATTAATTGGTTAACTAATGAACCATGGTGTATAATCCCAGAGGGTTATACTAGCATGTAACCTGGTCCAAATGAAGCTCTAAGGTATTTCTAAAACATACCAAAACGGGTCAGAACTGAAGTCAAAGCAAAAGTCAAAGCTTTGCGACTTTCGGTTCCGAACCGGGTCTAAACAGTAAATTGTCGGGTTGAACATGTTTAGACATGTTCTTACACTAATTACCAAGTTATATAAATGATGAAACGGGTTGTATGTATTCTACATTGCTAATCATGCATAAACTATAAAATAAGCATCCTGTTGACTTTTTAATAATAAGTTTGACCCGACATTTGACCTAGTTAGAGTGGGAATCAAGGGGAACCCTTTTAAGGGTTTATTACCCATATAATTACCAACTTATAACTACTTTCAATTCGACTAATCACTGGACCATTAGTGATTAATCTTGAAGTCAACCGTTAATTACGACGGTTTGACTTTTAAGCTAAACTAAGCAAAAACTTAACTAAGAAAGGTTAAGCAAACTTACAAGTGTCCTATGAACGACCAGAGATCACTTGAGAGAAGTCTTGAGCTCCAGAAATGATCAGGAATGCAAGAATGAAGGTGTGAAGAATTGTTGCAACATCATGGCCTTATATAGTGATTTAAACACCATAGATTGTTGACATCTAAGTCTACATCTGACCACAATTCATCCACAAGTGTCCCTAGTGGTCTAGGGGTTGCTTAGGGGTCGCCCATGAAGTGAAACAAGTGATTAAAGTCGGTTTATGCGCGAAATTTGGCTGCTGTCAAACTTTTCTGTATCTGGGCGGTCCAGGCGGCCTGCGTAAAGGTGTTGATGGGCCTTACGCGGCCCGCTTGGGCTCTCTGATCAGACAAAAACGTTTTCAAGTTGTTGCATCTCGTCTCTTGGCCTTTCGAAAGGTCACTTAAGTTTATTTCTTGCAATTTGAACCCTCTAATTTGACATATAAGGGCTTCAAGATATTTACCCACTTTGTTAAGTCCTCGGTTAACTTTATTGTTACCCGAAAGGTCCTAACTTTCAACGTTGACGCTTTAACCCCTCGCATGCGAATTTGATCATAACTTTCTCATACGATAACGAAGCTTTATGAAATTTATATCGTGCATTCTAGTGAGCATACTTAACCGTTACAAAGCTTAAACATGTTGACACATTTAACCCCTGTAGTTTGTAATCTCTCACTTTTAGCCTCGTATGATCCATGATTTATTCGTCTGATGGTATCAACATCATGTAGGGTTATTGTAAAGTATATTTATTCACTGTTGACATTTTGAACTCGTATATTCACATACTTTCCATGTTTGTCAACTTTAGTCCCTCAAGAACAATCTTTCACACATTCAAGCTTATGACACGTGTCAATACATTATAGGACGTGAATTTTCGAGGTGTTACATCCTCACCCCCTTAAAAGAAATCTCGACCTCGAGATTTGTTAAAGTAAAGGAAGTAATTTCTGCCTTACATTGGGCTTAATCTTCCCCAGTACCTTTGAGCCTCTAAGGCATCCCAATTGACCTTTATGATAGGTACATGTATCCTTTGGAGCTTCTAATCATGTCGATCCTTAATCGATACAGGTTGCTCATCGTATCATAAATATGTATGTCATTATGTGATAGTGTTTCTTGGCTTATTGGCGAAACACGTCCTTAACTCATTAGGGTGGGGTGCATTGTGCGTTCCACCGAGCTCCTTAATTAGGTCTTAGCTCGTAAGCTATTTAATCTTGATACATTCTAATCCTTCGAATGGTTCTATATACTCAGAGCCTGACTAGCCTGATAATTTAACAAATTTGGCACACCCTTCCTGGGTGATATCTTTTGTTGAGCCTTATTTCTTAACAAGAATTTAGGAAGGTTACTATTTTCCATTAATCCTTGATTTTCTGCCGAATAATGGCAACTTATAGATAATTGGGGGTTTGTATGATCTTATTCGTTGTTTCTAATGCAACTTTCAGATCCTGATAAGTGGACTTACCAATCTATTGTCCTAACAATAGATGTTTAGCAATCCATCTTTACAAGGTCTCCAAGGGAGCAGCCTTGATGCTTACATATCAACTATTATATAAAAGCTTATCTTAAGGTGAGATGGTTGTTCCAACCACTACTTAACTAATTTTAAGGAATAGCAAATCCTTGTCGTTAGTCGAACAATTCGACGATCCTGGGTAACTGATGGCAATTCTTAATCGTTGCCTAATTAGGGTTGCGGTAATGTATGCATAAGCAAAATGAACCGTCTTTCTTACCCAACAATATCAAACTCTCAGAATCTCGAGTTAGGCTATATGAATCTCCTATCTTAAAATTTACTTAATCAGGTTTTCAGTTATTCCATAATCAGCATGGAGTTCTTACAACACTCTAACCCAAAGCGGGATGTTAATCTTAACTCTACTTTCCTCTCGGGAGGTAAACGGGGTAGTCTTAGGAGAAGATAATCAAGATACAAGGAGGTTACAGAGATTTTTCCAATCTCAGGCTCCAGTTCATCCATCCTTGCTCGTGCCAGATAAGTGACACATTTATGTCATAAGTCCTCGAATTCCTTAATCGGGAACATTTACTTGGACAATTCCATTCTGGATATCTTCTTTGAATACTACTAGTCGACTTTAGTACAATATGACCATTGGGATATCTCAGGGGTTCCATGTATTAAACCTCCATACTGATCAGGCATGGAAGTAATCTATGGGACACACTAGGATACGCCAATCCTCATATGGTACTTTTATCAAACATAGTTTGGCATTCGCAGGCGATAGAAAAACAATGAGAAAAATAATTAAAATAACATATGTTGTCGTACTCTATGCGAAGAAAGAGTACTTTTAGATTTTTCGGAAGGATTCCTTGCCGATACTAGAAGAATCGGTTACTATGGTTTCCTTGGTAAGTTATACCTTGTGGATAATATAAAAGTTTGCTAAGCTTATGGTTTATGAAGATTTATTATTGCCTGTATTAAATCAGGACACTTAGCAGAAATTATCATTGGTAAATGATAAGGGATGTACTTGATGACATCGTGAATTGCCTCTTGGCATTCATCAGGTGAGTTCATGCATTTCTTCCTTTAGCCTTTCCAGGCTTAGCTGCACCTTCCTTGGCAGCTTTATAGAATCTAGTTCTGATGCGGCCTTACTCACCATAGCCGTGTTAGACTGCATTCTTTATGTCCCTACATTCCTGGGAAATGATGACCTGTTCCTTAGCAGATGTCACACTGCTTTGGTCCTGGTTCTATTCGACACTGTCCCTAGTGTCTTTTATAGCAATTCTTACATACAGGCTTCTTACTGAACTTTCGTTGCTTTTTATTAAGCCTGTACTTGCCCTCTTTCTTAGATTTCTGGGAGTTATCCTCCTCCTTTGGTTCATCCTTCATATTCGAAGTGTGAACAAAGCTCTTCACATGAGCAATTGAACGTGGTTTTGAATGAAATTTAGAGCGAGAAGCATTCGGCTCTTTGGACTGTTTCATGACCTTTTTCCATGGCCTTTCAAACTGCTGCGTTAACCACTGCTTGGAGATTAACTCCATTAATATTGAGGTTTACGTTTGAGACATTATTTGCTTTTGTCGCATTAATAGCATCGCGACTATTGCTTATCTCATCCGAGTTTTCCATACTCAAAACTTGGTACTAATTACCAAATTAAACCATTATTAGTCATCATCCTGATGACCTGACATAGACTAGCCACGGCATCCACAACCGTATAGGCCATTATGTTCCAAACATTCTTAATGAATGCTATTTGAATGTTTACCTATTACATTTAGCTTAGGTCACACAAGGACTATCAATGGCATTCAAGGTTTGGAGCGAGTCCAATACCTGCTTGACAGGGGACCATAACGTCACAACTGTCTTTGTCATAGGGACGATTATAAATAGCTCAAAGGCTAGCCTTACATGACTTTGGTTATATATATATACATATATGGCATAGAAGCCTGTCGCGAGGGACGTAGAAAGATATGGCATAAAGCCTAGTCATGAAGGACATAAGTAATCATATGGCGCGAAGGCCTTGTCGTAATGACATTTAGATGTGGCACAAATGGCCTTGTCTCTAGGACGTTATAGGATATGGCACTAAGGCCTGTCACCCGGGATGTTAACATTTAGTATGTTAACTTGTCACGAACGACGAATTATAGCACGGAGGCTTGCTATGGGTGACTTGAATTATAACTTGTGGATTTGTCACAAGGACATCAATTCATAGGCTGCAATCTTAATAGATCAGGAGTTTTAAGGCTTGAACATAGTTCTTCACCTTTGGACAGGGAGTCATAGACTACAACTGTCATCGTCTTGAAAGGCGATTCTCTTGACAGAAAGTGTCACACCCCGATTTCCACGTGTCACTGGTGGGCCCGGTGGGGGAGTATCGTGACGTGGTTGGCAACATAATAGTCAAACAACACAATATTTAATATGCACAGCGGAAGCAAATTAAAGATATAATTCAACCGAATATAATATTGTAATATCAAATATCACAACTGTCGATTGTTTATCCACAGACGGATCCAAAATAAAATGGAAACAATAGTTCAACAGACTTTTAGGCATCTTAAGCTTGCGAGACTTCTTTTGATGCTAAGGAGAAATATCCAGCCAATTACGTATAGTACCTGCATTTAGCCTTTTTGGAAAAATACGTCAGTTTACACTGGTAAATACAATTAACTGACTCATTTTGAAAATGGTTTAAGAAAATTGATTTGGATGCACGTGGCACAAAATATCTTTATAATTTGATTAAAATGCACAGAGGCAAAATTAACCTTTTATAACTTGGGAGAATTATTTAAATATATAATCTTGTGAACGAATTACATGTTCCTTGTGCGTTCAGTAGCCCGGACGTACCGGGTTAAAGATCAATAGACACACCACAGGTATAATGCCCACAAGGTTGATTCCTTTAAGTGGGGTACCAGTTTTTACGTATGCAGCTGTCAGGTGTACGCCTACACCTCGTGCTTAGGTCGTGGCCATTTCATGAATGATGCCAAGGATATCTGGGACATGGTCATTAACCCCCCAAAGGCTTTAAGTAACAAGACTGTTTAAATGAGCCGATCAAATTATTCAATTAACCACCCAACGATGGAATATTTGATGCCCGATCAAGCGGTATTCTATATACCGTAACCCAAGCCCGTATAGGGAAAATAAGTTAAAAGTATTTACGTGAGCTAAATATAAATTCAATCCCAGCCGTATATCAATTCAGCAAGTACAGATAGCTTTTACTGGGCTCCTAATCTGGAACGAAGGTTTTTAATAACCTATTAGAATCCTAACGGGTCTTTAATTAAGCTAAAGCTTAGACCGGTTAGTTTCAAAGATACGGTTCGTACGCACGATTAAGCGATGACCGGATAGAATGTGTTTTAGACCCGACAAGTATGAAGACTTGTTTAATATGGGTATATTATACACATTCTGGATTTTGAGATAAAACCGATAAGGTTTGACCCGTTTCGGCTAATTTATGTAAACTCGTTACATAAACCGAACCGAACGCGTAATAAGCGTAACGGGTAGTAATGAGAGCCATTTACAGGTTTCCTAAGTTAATATGCTTCATATATGTTGTGACATCAGTAAGATGTCTTTTATTATGCCCGAAACGAATTTAAACACAAACTATGCCCCGTAGGGGTAGTTTGGTCATTTACAAGGTTATAAAAGAGTTTAAGTAATATCCTGAGTTACAGGTCTGATGTGATCAGCAAAAATACTTTTTTTTACCATGTTATAACAGTAGGGTAAAGTATATATGTGAAATTTATCAATTATAACCAAACTATGCCCCGTAGGGGTATTTTGGTAATTTCACGTAAGCCGTAAAGCTCAAAACTGAAGTCTGAGTTAAACAACTTTTGCTTACTGTTAAAATGTTATAATTTGCCTCAAATATCAGTAGGTATCACCCTTGGTATGTTTAAAATAGTTTTAGTACATACTATGCGTTAAAAACGCTTAATAAGGCGATTAGAAGCCATTTCCGGGTTCGATACATAAAGCTGATATTTTTATTATTCCAAAAGGTTTAAAATAATTTATTTATCATATGTGATCAGTAGCCAAAGGTTTGGAGTCATTTAGATGTGTAAAACTCATTTTATAGCCCGTAAGGGCAAAACCGACAATTACCGGGTTAAGCCTACGACCATGAGTTATGCTCCGCCTAAAATTAATTAAAAATCTTCAAAAATCCCAAAATAATATATTATATCAGTGGGTAGTAAATTTGATATCAAAAAGTAGGCTTAACTAGGCTATACGCTAATTACGCCGTTTAATTAACATAAGGCTTTCTTTTTGCGCTAACGAGCATAACTCTTAATCTACACCTCAAACTGATGTCAAACTTTGCATACAAGTTTATATATCAGTAATTAAAGTTTTTACTCTTTTACATTTCCAAAAATTACGTTTTAAGGTAATAAGGGCATAATGGTCCACATATGAGCAATTAACGGAATCATGCGTATTAATCGGTTAACTAATGAACCATGGTGTATAATCACAGAGGGTTATACTAGCTTGTAACCTGGTCCAAATGAAGCTCTTAGGTATTTCTAAAACATACCATAACGGGTCAGAACTGAAAGTCAAAGTATAAGTCAAACTATGCGACTTTTGGTTCCGAACCGGGTCTAAACAGGAAATTGTCGGGTTGAACATGTTTAGACATGTTCTTACACTAATTACCAAGTTATATTAATGATCAATCAGGTTGTATGTGTTCTACATTGCTAAGTATGCTTGCGGTGTCACACTGCTTTGGTCCTAGTTCTACATTCCTGGGAAAAGATGACCTGTTCCTTAGTAGATGTCACACTGCTTTGGTCCTAGTTCTATTCGACACTTTCCCAAGTGTCTTTTATAGCAATTCTTACATACAGGCTTCTTACTGAACTTTCGTTGCTTTTTATTAAGCCTGTACTTGCCCTCTTTCTTAGATTTCTGGGAGTTATCCTCCTCCTTTGGTTCATCCTTCATATTCGAAGTGTGAACAAAGCTCTTCTCATGAGCAATTGAACGTGGTTTTGGATGAAATTTAGTAAAAATACTCATTTTACTAAGTTATAACAGTAGGGTAAAGTATATATGTGAAATTTATCAATTCTAACCAAACTATGCACCGTAGGGGCATTTTGGTAATTTCACATAAGCCGTTAAGCTCAAAACTGAAGTCTGAGTTAAACAACTTTTGCTTACTGTTAAAATATTATAATTTGCCTCAAATATCAGTAGGTATCAACCCTTGTATGTTTAAAATAGTTTTAGTACATACTATGCGTTAAAAACGCTTAATAAGGCGATTAGAGGCCATTTCAGGGTTCGATACTTAAAGCTGATATTTTTATTATTCCAGAAGGCTTAAAATAATTTATTTATCATTTAAGATCAGTATCAAAAGGTTTGGAGTCGATTAGATATGTAAAACTCATTTTATGGCCCGTAAGGGCAAAACCGACAATTACCGGATTAAGCCTACGACTATTAGTTATGCTCAGCCTAAAATTAATTAAAAATCTTCAAAAATCCCAAAATAATATATTACATCAGTGGGTAATAAGTTTGATATCAAAAAGTAGGCTTAACTAGGCTATACGCTAATTACGCCGTTTTATTAACATAAAGCTTCTTAATTACGCTAATGAGCATAACTCTCAATCTACACCTCAAACTGATGTCAAACTTTGCATACAAGTTTATATATCAGTAACTAAGGTTTCTACACTTTTACATTTTCACAAATCACGTTTTAAAGTGAAAAGGGCATAATGGTCAACATATGAGCAATTAACGGAATCATGCGTATTAATTGGTTAACTAATGAACCATGGTGTATAATCACAGAGGGTTATACTAGCATGTAACCTGGTCCAAATGAAGCTCTAAGGTATTTCTAAAACATACCAAAACGGGTCAGAACTGAAGTCAAAGCAAAAGTCAAAGCTTTGCGACTTTCGGTTCCGAACCGGGTCTAAACAGTAAATTGTCGGGTTGAACATGTTTAGACATGTTCTTACACTAATTACCAAGTTATATAAATGATCAAACAGGTTGTATGTGTTCTACATTGCTAATCATGCATAAACTAGAAAATAAGCATCCTGTTGACTTTTTAATAATAAGTTTGACCCGACATTTGACCTAGTTAGAGTGGGAATCAGGGGGAACCCTTTTAAGGGTTTATTACCCATATAATTACCAACTTATAACTACTTTCAATTTGACTAATCACTGGACCATTAGTGATTAATCTTGAAGTCAACCGTTAATTACGACGGTTTGACTTTTAAGCTAAACTAAGCAAAAACTTAACTAAGAAAGGTTAAGCAAACTTACAAGTGTCCTATGAACGACCAGAGATCACTTGAGAGAAGTCTTGAGCTCCAGAAATGATCAGGAATGCAAGAATGAAGGTGTGAAGAATTGTTGCAACATCATGGCCTTATATAGTGATTTAAACACCATAGATTGTTGACATCTAAGTCTACATCTGACCACAATTCATCCACAAGTATCCCTAGTGGTTTAGGGGTTGCTTAGGGGTCGCCCATGAAGTGAAACAAGTGATTAAAGTCGGTTTATGCGCGAAATTTGGCTGCTGTCAAACTTTTCTGTATCTGGGCGGTCCAGGCGTCCCGCGTAAAGGTGTTGATGGGCCTTACGCGGCCCGCTTGGGCTCTCTGATCAGACAAAAACGTTTTCAAGTTGTTGCATCTCGTCTCTTGGCCTTTCGAAAGGTCACTTAAGTTTATTTCTTGCAATTTGAACCCTCTAATTTGACATATAAGGGATTCAAGATATTTACCCACTTTGTTAAGTCCTCGGTTAACTTTATTGTTACCCGAAAGGTCCTAACTTTCAACGTTGACGCTTTAACCCCTCGCATGCGAATTTGATCATAACTTTCTCATACGATAACGAAGCTTTATGAAATTTATATCGTGCATTCTAGTGAGCATACTTAACCGTTACAAAGCTTCGGGTTTGTCAAAAGGTCACTCAGAGGTATAACTTAAACATGTTGACACATTTAACCCCTGTAGTTTGTAATCTCTCACTTTTAGCCTCGTATGATCCATGATTTATTCGTCTGATGGTATCAACATCATGTAGGGTTATTGTAAAGTATATTTATTCACTGTTGACATTTTGAACTCGTATATTCACATACTTTCCATGTTTGTCAACTTTAGTCCCTCAAGAACAATCTTTCACACGTTCAAGCTTATGACACGTGTCAATACATTATAGGACGTGAATTTTTGAGGTGTTACAATCACCCAATATTCTATCACTAGTGATAGAAATGTAGTGGGGGTGGTCACTAGTGATACAATTCCATCACTCCCAAATTTTTTTAATTTTTATTTTAAAATTAGAAATTAAACACTAAATTATAAATTTCACTAATTTTTTATTTTAAATTAGAAATTAACAATAAAACACTAAAATTAAAAATTTCATTAAATTTAAAACATACTACTTCAATTTAACATACTAGAAATCATGAAACATACAATTTAAAAAAAAAACCTACTCCTCGTCCGAATCATGAAACTCCAAACCTAGAGAACCTACTAGTTCGATTAAATCGTATCTCAACCGAAAGTGAGTTTCTTCATTACGCAATTCTAGATGGATATTTTTTGGAACTTGAACTTGTGTAGGAGGATTCGGCACCCAATCCGGGGATATTGCACGTCCGTCTTCTTTGATCATCATATTGTGCAATATGATACATGCATACACTATGCTATGTATTGATTTCTTGTTCGTCGCACGAACCGGTCGGTGTAGTATACCCCATCTACCCTTTAAAACACCAAATGCCCTCTCAACATCTTTTCTTGCCGATTCTTGCAATTTTTTAAACACGATTTCTTTAGGCTCGACAGGAAATGAGGGAGCTTTCACAAAAACAGACCAAGACGGGTAGATACCATCCACAAGAAAAAAGCCTCGTCTGTAATGTCGACCATTAACATAGAAAGGAGAGGAAGGTGCGGTACCATCCGTTACGGTATCGCTATCGCTAGACATCGGAAACGTCGAATCCGTAGGGAATTCCATTTGAGAAAGATATAAAATTGTGTTAAATGGGTTTAAAATGGTTTAAAAGATGTAGATTGGTGTGTGTAAAATGGTTTAAAATGGAGATATAAATAGATAAATGGTTTAAAGGTTTTTTTATTGAATATTACCGTTTAAAATAACAGTAAAAAATCATCAACGGTCGCATTTTTCAAACATTTCAACGAGTGAAGGATTCAACGCGTTTAAAAAATCACGCGTGACCATAGTGGGGGCGGCGGTGTTCGTGGTGGTATCACGCGTTATGGGGAGTCCATAACGGACCACCCCGCCTGCTCTTAGTTTGACTTCATACTTTGTTTTTTACCTAACTTTCGGTCGGTCGGTTTTAATATTTTGAAACCGTAGAAAATGGTTTGGCTATGAAAAACCAACCGTATAAAACCGAAACGCACCATAAGAATAATATTATAAATTATAAATTAGTAACTGATGCGCGTGAAGTGTTATATATATTAGGTGTGTATTTTAAGCCCCTTTAACACTTATTTTAGCCAAGTTTTAAATTTATAAAACACGATATTTTACTAACACTAAACACACATATGGGCAAGTGCACCCATCGTGAACGTAGTATAGCGTTGGTAAGATACCGAGGTCGTCCAAGGACACAAGAGCTTTTAGTACCGGTTTATCCTCAACGTCTAATCAAAATAAAAAGTTTAGAAAAAGGTTTTTAAACTAAGAAAAATAAAAACTAACTAAAATGCTGAAAAGTAAAATAAAAAAAAACAGATAGACAAGATGAATCACTTGGTTCCGACTCGTATCTAGTAACCTTTGATTATTTCTGCACTTTTGCACATAATTAAGAGATTATCTTAGTTATTGTAGTAGGCCCCTCTTTTGAAGGTGACGTTACCCTCACCCCAGTAGTTTGAGTCAGCAGGGATACAATCCTAAAAGGGTGGATTATTGGAAGATAATGAATTAAGTTATTAATGCAATATTATGGTAGGCCCCGCTTTTGGCGGTGACGTTACCCTCGGCTAAGTAGTCTGAGTCAGCAGGGATACAGTCCTAAATAGCCGGGTTATAGTATTAATAGTAGTTAACTTATGAGGGGATCAAAGAGTTTGGACCCCCGCCATCCAATACCGTGAGGCATTGAAGGAGGTCCTACTAAATTTGACCCAGGTCCATTGCAGGACCTCTAAACGCTGAACAATGGCAAGACCTTTACCAAACCGTTCCCTTAACCCCCGACCAGGTAGCCAACATACCTCCATATAGACCGTGGAGATATGAATGGTGAAAATCCTTTATTTTATATAGACAGTAAAATAATGCCAAGACACCACGGACAAACGATAAGGAAAGATCACCTTCAACATAAGTAACTAGTTATTAAAGTCATTAATACAAAACCAAATAAAAAGTGCAAAAGATTAGAAATAAAAAGTATTATACTAGACACTTTGTCTTCACCAAGTGATGTAAGAGACTTAGGCAAACATGGCCTTGATTGTCAAGAACTCTTACGATCAATCTTGGATCCCGAGACGACTCACACACTCTACGATGGACAATGGATGATGGTGGTGGATGATGGTGTTGTGATGGTGGTGGGTGGTGGATGAAGTGTGAGAGAGGTGGTGTGCCAAGGGATGAGTTCAAATGAAACCAAGCACTCCTATTTATAGGCTGAACAGAAGGCTGGGCACGCCCCCGTGTCCGCTGGACACGGCCCCGTGCCTGTCTGACATTCTCTCTCTTCATTAATTGTAATTCGCAATTACAATTAATGCGCCTGCTGTACTTTCGCCACGCCCCCGTGTTCACTGGGCACGACCCCGTGGTGGGCAATAGAAGCTTCTATAGGTTTGTCTTTTCTGCTGCTTCTTGGGCACGGCCCCGTGCTGGCTGAGCACGGGGCGTGTTCAGTCTTCTGCCTTCTCTATTTTGCTTGGGAAGATGCCGTTGAGGGGTCGGGCAATCCACTTATGTTCCTTTTCTTGTATTTATGTTGGATTTAGCTGTCTTTTTGCTTCTTTTGTGAATTTGAGCTCATTTAATCCTGAAAATACAAAAGGAAGACAAAAACACTCTTTTTCCAATATTAGTACTTAAAAAGGGTTAGTTTTATGCCTCATTTGATGTAATTTATATGTTGCATTTTACACACATCAAATACCCCCACACTTGAACTTTTGCTTGTCCTCAAGCAAAACTCTTTAATATGTGGCTTACACTCCCAAATGGAATAGGTAGAAGAGAAGGTTTTGGGCTTGTCGTAGAGTGTCGGGATTTCCAAGATTCTTTATGTAGTTTTATTTTTAGTTATTTACAATCCTATTCGTCATGATTTATTTAAAACTTTTCATAAGAAAAATTACTTACTTGGGCATAACATGCCTTTTTAAAATTCCATTTATATACAAGTTCACATACCTCACGGGAGAAATCACTCACACTCGGCCGAATGTGTATTTTTAGTGAATCACTCGAGAGCGGCATGGAACTTATTCCTACAATAAGCTTGCCAAGCAATCAATCCACCTCCTTTTTAACTTTTATACCTTTGTAAATATCAAGAGGACTTTGTGGGTTAAGGGTTAGGCTTGGGTTAAAGGTAGGTGGTTGGGTTAGTGGTTAGTAGAAAAAGGGTGAAAAAGCGCAACAAGTGTCGGTTTTCGTAGGATTTTCTATTTTTTTAACTTTTTATTTTGATGAAGCTTTTATTCAAACAAAGTTTATTCTTGATGAACTTGTTTGTTTATTTTCTTTTGCTTCATCATCAACACATTTTTTTTTTGAATGATCATACGGAAAAACCGAACTTGTTACTAAAACAAAGGGTTAAAAATAAAAAAGGTTTTGGTGGGTAAAAGGGTTTTTGGTTTGGGTGATGAAATGAAAAGGTTTAGGCTCAAAGGGGCTAACTAGGGGGATTTTTGGGTAGGTGGTAAAAGAAAAGGAAAAAATAATGGTGTAGAAATAAAAAGGTTAGTCCTAATGCCTCTATCATTTACTTACTCGGGTTTAAGTTGATAAGGACCGGAATGTATCGTCATGGCAAGTTCAAGAGTCGTAAGAACCAAGCGGCTATTCACACAAGAAACGAAAAATGAGCATTTAGTTTAATGATATGTAATTGTATGCTCAATAAAGGCTCAAAACTCACTTTTGTGGGAATGAGTTTTTATGTGATCAAGTATATATAATCAAATTTTAACTAAGTTTGCCATGCCTTTTCATAATTTTCTTATGTTGGTTCTTTTTATCACGACGCTATCGGTTGTAAATTCGTAAAAATATAACCTTTTTGAGAACTTGAATTTCCCGAGTTAAACCTAGACAAGTAAAAAAAAATGAAATTTTTGAAAAAATTTTGGGGTGATTAGCGGTTCCAATAGAGTTTTGTGTAAGGATTGTATTTAGAACTTGCAAGATTCAAGGTTTTAGCATCCCCCCCCCCCCCCACTTAAATTACACATTGTCCTCAATGTGTCCTAAAAATAATTTTTTTAGGTTGATTAGATGTGTAAAATGGTGTTAAAAGCAAAGATTTATGTTACTGGTAGTCTGGACACGGCCCCGGGGGGACCGGACACGGCCCCGTGTTCAGGTGCCAGTAACAAAAATTAAAGAAAAGAAACAGAAGTCTGGACACGGGGGCGTGTCTGGTGAACACGGCCCGTGTCCAGTTACCTGAACCGGGCGTTTTTCTGCAGGGGGTTCAGCACGGGGCCGTGTTGGTTGGGCACGGCCCGTGTTGAACCTTCTGAAATGGAGATTGATGCCGGGTTGCCTTGTTCTTGTGTATGGGGTCATTTTTCTCGTTCCCCCTTTTCATCCCTTTCCACCATGAGTGTGTTTTATTTATTACGAACCATCCAAACTTTAAAAAACCATCATTTCATTGCAATCATAGAGAGACCTTACATAATCCTAAATTAAGATTAAACTAGATAAAACAAAGAAATATTAAACCATGGAGTTCTAGCCTCTATTTTATTTTAATTAGCAAAATTTCCAAGAAGCAACTAGTCTTGGTTAGACAAGGCCTTTTAGAACTCCTTCTTCCGGGTGCGGTTCTCCTCATATGTCGGCGAGCCACTCTTCCACCTCCCTTTGAAGGAGAAAAGAAGGCTCATTGGCATTAGTTTGAGGAGTTTCGATTTCCACCGGGATCTCTTGTTGGTGTTCCACGGGAGGTTCCGCCGGAAAGTCTTCCCACCTGGTAGGGTTGTTAATTCCGAGTGCTAGGTTCCAATCCTGTTGAGGGAGGACTGGTTCCATCGGGGGTGCTACAAGAATATTTAACCTCTGGTGCAAGAGGTTAATTTCTTGGAAGCTGCTTTCGAGTCCCATTGTAAGATCGTTGATACGGTCGATTAGGACCTCCTCTACTGATGTCATTTCGTCGAGAGCCTCCCTTAATGCTATCACATAGTGCACAAGTGTAGCTTCAATGGAGGGTCTCCTTCCTCTTCGGCTGTTTGACGAATGCACAGAAGATGTTTCGCTGTTTTCACTCGACATCCTACGAAAAATAAACTGAAAAATAGTTTATTTAATGAAACAGTGACCGGACACGGCCCCGTGCTCATTGAGCACGGCCCCGTGTTCATCTTTCTGCAGAATTTTGGAGCAAGGAAACTTGGAATTTTAAGTTATTTTCTGAACTTGTGGGGTCTTTTTAGCCATTAATAACTTAAAACAATGTTACATAACATATTTTTACCAAGATTTCTTGAACAAAACTCATTAATCCTTACCACAAAGTTGGAAGAATTCAAACTTTTAATGGTAGTTCTTGGAGAAAGATGGAGAAGAAGGAAATGGCTAAAAGAGGAAAGGACAAGATGGGTTGTTGGAACCTTCTTTTAAACTTACCTAGGATAGTTGAGAGAAGATTCCTTCAAATCCCTGTCCCAAGTTGGTCCAAATGTGCAGAATTCTTGGCTGCATTTATAGAAAACGACAGCATCCTGGACACGTCCCCGTGTCCAATGGACACGGCCCCGTGTGTAGGTGGAGTTCTGACACAGTTTGTCCGTACTGATCAGAAGGGAATCTTTTGGTGGACACGGGGGCGTGTTGGCTGGACACGGCCCCGTGTCGAGGGACTGTTTTATGAAGTTGTCTAGTTTTTCAAGGAACTCACTAGTATCGGGTGGCTCCTGATTGGTTGGAACAACCCCAAAGTGCCTAAAATACCTTAATTGTCCAAAACTAAGGCGAGAACGCAAGAGGTTGTCGGTGAGGGTAATTCCTATTTTCATTCTAGGTGGACAAGTCCAACCCTTTCCCGGGATCTCGTTAAAGAAGGTGTATGCCGAATCGCTCAGGTCTATGTATGCATCGAACGAAGTCGATGGAGAGTCCTTCACGGCACAATCGGCACAGGGACGACTATCGTCCAAGTCTTTGCTAGGTATGAAGGTATTTTCGGGAGCAACGAGGTTGTTGGAATGCGGTCCCAACAGTTCTTCATGGTCATCGTCTTGAGGCGGATCAGTAAAGTCCTTCCTAAGCTCTTTTAATCAATTCAGAATTAGCTCTTCTAGTTGAAATAACTCGTCAAGGAGCATTTCCCCTAGAATATCTGGTTGGGCGCATTCGAGGGAGAAATAGTGCTTATTTTTACTTTCGCCCCTCTTAAGGTTATAAGAAGTCGGTGGGTCCATGTAGTGGGGCCTATAATTTAGAAAGTAGCATTCTACTTCTTTATGTTCGCCACCACATAATTGACACCACGTACCATAAGAGTGCCGAAAGTAAAAATAATTACTATCACTCATGTTTATGTCAGAAATTACCAACCGCCGGGCTCTAACGGTTCTGTTTTCAGTAAGTGAATCTTGGGCACGGGGGCGTGTTGAGTGAGCACGGCCCCGTGTTCAGCTTACTGTCTGACGTAAAACAGGATTGCCAGTTCCAATGATTTAGCACGGGGGCGTGTTCAGTGGGCACGGCCCGTGCTGAGCTCTGCAGAAGCTGAAAAACTAAGAAAATCCTAAAAAATAAAAAAGAAAAATAAAAATAAGATTAGGCCGTTGATTCCTAACTTTCTTAAAATCCTTGTGTCCCCGGCAGCGGCGCCAAAAACTTGATGCGCGTGAAGTGTTATATATATTAGGTGTATATTTTAAGCCCCTTTAACACTTATTTTAGCCAAGTTTTAAATTTATAAAACACGATATTTTACTAACACTAAACACACATATGGGCAAGTGCACCCATCGTGAACGTAGTATAGCGTTGGTAAGATACCGAGGTCGTCCAAGGACACAAGAGCTTTTAGTACCGGTTTATCCTCAACGTCTAATCAAAATAAAAAGTTTAGAAAAAGGTTTTTAAACTAAGAAAAATAAAAACTAACTAAAATGCTGAAAAGTAAAATAAAAAAAACAGATAGACAAGATGAATCACTTGGTTCCGACTCGTATCTAGTATAACCTTTGATTATTTCCGCACTTTTGCACATAATTAAGAGATTATCTTAGTTATTGTAGTAGGCCCCTCTTTTGAAGGTGACGTTACCCTCACCCCAGTAGTTTGAGTCAGCAGGGATACAATCCTAAAAGGGTGGATTATTGGAAGATAATGAATTAAGTTATTAATGCAATATTATGGTAGGCCCCGCTTTTGGCGGTGACGTTACCCTCGGCTAAGTAGTCTGAGTCAGCAGGGATACAGTCCTAAATAGCCGGGTTATAGTATTAATAGTAGTTAACTTATGAGGGGATCAAAGAGTTTGGACCCTCGCCATCCAATACCGTGAGGCATTGAAGGAGGTCCTACTAAATTTGACCCAGGTCCATTGCAGGACCTCTAAACGCTGAACAATGGCAAGACCTTTACCAAACCGTTCCCTTAACCCCCGACCAGGTAGCCAACATACCTCCATATAGACCGTGGAGATATGAATGGTGAAAATCCTTTATTTTATATAGACAGTAAAATAATGCCAAGACACCACGGACAAACGATAAGGAAATATCACCTTCAACATAAGTAACTAGTTATTAAAGTCATTAATACAAAACCAAATAAAAAGTGCAAAAGATTAGAAATAAAAAGTATTATACTAGACACTTTGTCTTCACCAAGTGATGTAAGAGACTTAGGCAAACATGGCCTTGATTGTCAAGAACTCTTACGATCAATCTTGGATCCCGAGACGACTCACACACTCTACGATGGACAATGGATGATGGTGGTGGATGATGGTGTTGTGATGGTGGTGGGTGGTGGATGAAGTGTGAGAGAGGTGGTGTGCCAAGGGATGAGTTCAAATGAAACCAAGCACTCCTATTTATAGGCTGAACAGAAGGCTGGGCACGCCCCCGTGTCCACTGGACACGGCCCCGTGCCTGTCTGACATTCTCTCTCTTCATTAATTGTAATTCGCAATTACAATTAATGCGCCTGCTGTACTTTCGCCACGCCCCCGTGTTCACTGGGCACGGCCCCGTGGTGGGCAATAGAAGCTTCTATAGGTTTGTCTTTTCTGCTGCTTCTTGGGCACGGCCCCGTGCTGGCTGAGCACGGGGCGTGTTCAGTCTTCTGTCTTCTCTATTTTGCTTGGGAAGATGCCGTTGAGGGGTCGGGCAATCCACTTATGTTCCTTTTCTTGTATTTATGTTGGATTTAGCTGTCTTTTTGCTTCTTTTGTGAATTTGAGCTCATTTAATCCTGAAAATACAAAAGGAAGACAAAAACACTCTTTTTCCAATATTAGTACTTAAAAAGGGTTAGTTTTATGCCTCATTTGATGTAATTTATATGTTGCATTTTACACACATCAGTAACTTTTGTATGCATTGAATGTTGTACCATATGTTTTGGGTAGTTTTAAAAAAAAAAAAAAAAAAATTTACATTTAACCCAAATGTTTGAATTTCTTGCAATTTTAGCTTCATAAAATTGAAATTTGTATTTTAACGTCAAAAGTTTCTTCTTTTACAATTTAACCTCGCAACTTTTTTATATTCAACTTTGGTTCCTTATACTTTTCGTCTTTCCCAAATTTTTGTTTTACGTTTCGTACTAAATTTTGCGAGTTAACACGGAACAACGTGTATGTGTGATTCAACGTTTTTACGGTTCGTTCTTAATTTTGCGAGTTAACACAGAGCAACGTGTTTGTGTTGTTCAATGTTTTTACGTCTATTTTTTTCTCAATTGACAGGTTCGTCGCAACGCATGAATCCTAGATCGAATTAGTTATTTTTTTAAGTGTTCTACATTTCGGTATATTTCTTCGTTTTAACACGCCACAACTTCAGCATTGATGATCGTTGACGGTTATGTAGTATTGGTGCTAATTGACATGCTTTTACGCCCCCGCCGCAACGCGGGGTTCTTAATTCTAGTATCATATCTAATTTTTAAAAAATTTCATATTATAATATATTTGTAATTTGCTCAAACCTTCTAATAATATTACATTATGGGGCTGTTTGGCTAAGCTTATTTTAGTGACTTATTTACTTATTTACTTTTTGAAAAGTTAAAAGGTGTTTGGGTTAGCTTATTATGTGAGATGAATTTATTTACTTTTCAAATAAGCAAATAAGTCAAAAAAATAAGCTTAGCCAAACAGCCCCTATATTTTATTATAAAAAACGCTTAAAATGATTCCAAAGATCCCCATATGATGTTGACGTGATCATCACTAACCCAGTTCCAATATAGCATCGGGTGGTTGATAGTGTTACAGAATCTGGATTAATTCTCAGATACTCCCTATCATTTTCTCGCCTTCAAACCATTTGATTCAGTTCAACAACCCCCATATATGTTTCATTTATTATAAACCCTAATTTCTTCGTTATACCGCAGCTCAATCTTATTGATTTTGAGATACCTGCATTGAATGCTGACAACTCATAACCAATTAGGTAATATATTTTTTATTTTTCTGTGTATAATATCTTTTGATAGCATATATGAGCAGTGTTTGGTAATATTATTTAATAGCTGTGATGTTTTGACTCTGTTCTTGCCCATATCTTTGATGTTAGGTGGTTACAAGTATATTGTTTCCACTTGTGCTTGATTTTATATTTGTTTTATAACCCATCATTGCTGACTTGTTGTTTATACTTTATAGTTAAGAGTGGATTGTTGGTGGGTCAAAAATAAGTGATTAGTTGCTTCTTCTGTGTTGGATTGATCTGGTATTTTGCAAAGGTATGAATTCAATTGCTAAACTTTGGTTTGGTTACTTGATCTGTTTTGGATGAATTTGTGTGTTCGATTTGTATGCGAATGAAATGATGTGTTAATATGTGATTGTTGTTTGTGTTACCTCTGCCCCAATGAAGGCTACACTTTTGGTTTGTAGTGAGTCAACTTGTAACTTCAATATTTCAAGTTAATTCATACTTGTTTTGTTTAGATACTCCAAAATAACGGTTGTTGAACGAAGTTCTAATCTTTTTAAGTATCCATCATTTTTTTTTCTTGCGGAAGGCGGAACAGTATTTTATAAATCTTAGCATTTACAAGTGCATCGTTTGATAGTTGAAAGATGAATTTTTAAAATAATTATTGAGTTGTAAGATGTTTCTTATCATGTTTGAACATTTGAGCGGCCAATATTTCTTGTTTTAACCAACCAAAGAGTAACATCAAAAGTTTCTTTTAGTTATGAGAACACCGATACATAGAATTTACTGCAAGTACAAACAGCTTCAAGTAAGAACGTTTGGTGGTAATTATGTACTCCTATAGTCCTATTTTAAGAAAAAGATTCATATATTTTGTTTACTTGGAACTTGGAAGTTAATAATTTTTTTTCTGTATAGTTCTTACTTGATGCATTGCAAATTAGAAAATGACTCGCTATCCAATTTGTAATCAAGGGTAGTCAGGAAAATCATATATCTTTTAATGATGAATCAATACAACACACCTGATACCAATAGTCGTTACTGATCCTGCAATATTAAGTTATATATTCCTCCATGCTTATGAAACTCACACCGCTTTCTGTTTTTGGCTCTTACACGAAAAGTGCAATTTCTTTTTTTTGGAGATTTATTAGTCAAGACACCTTTTGTTTTTTATTTATGTTACCAATTAATGAAGCTAATGGCTTTGGCCCACAACAATCATTCATTCTGCCAGTGTTGGTTATTGAAAGGTATTTTAGACATATTATCAATAGTTAAATACCTAAATCACGTGTTCATGGTTGTATCATGTATGTATAAAGATCGATATTTTATATGAAATTAAATTCCGATAATAAGTATCATATCATGTTTTTCATTTTCTTTTTGTTCGTACGAACTTGCAGATGGCAGACGTAGCAAAGGACTTAACCGCCGGAACAATAGGAGGGGCAGCACAGTTGATAGTTGGACACCCTTTTGATACAATCAAGGTCAAACTTCAAAGTCAACCCGTCCCTCCACCGGGTCAGCTCCCTAGATATTCTGGTGCAATAGATGCCGTTAAACAAACAATAGCAGCAGAAGGTCCACGGGGTCTATACAAAGGCATGGGTGCCCCTCTTGCCACTGTGGCAGCCCTAAACGCTGTTCTGTTTACAGTTAGAGGGCAAATGGAAGCACTTTTGAGGTCTGAGCCCGGTGCACCCTTAACCGTGAACCAGCAGGTGGTTGCTGGAGCCGGTGCTGGAGTCGCTGTTGCCGTTTTGGCCACCCCAACTGAGTTAGTCAAGTGCAGGTCAGTCCATTTTTTTCGTAATTTGTTTCTTTTAAGTCAAATATTGACTCTTTCCTAAGTTGAACATACTAATTATCAGCTTCAGAGTTGATTTCAGTTGTCTTTATACGTTTTGGAAAGAGTGAAATTCCATTTTCGTCCGTGAGGTTTGGCCAGTTTTACGACTTTCATCCAAAGGTTTGTAGTTTTGCGACTTTCGTCCAAAGGTTTGTTTTTCCGCATATGGATCCAAAAGGTTTGAAATCTTGCCATTTTCATCCGACTTGTTAACTCCTCCATTTTTCTCCGTTAAGTCAGAGGTATTTTTAGACATTTTTTTTGTGAACAGAGGTGGGTCTTTTTTTACATTGTTTTTTATTTTAATAAAAAATTGTCTAAAAGAAAGATATGCCTCTCATTAAATGGAGAAAATGGATAGAGTTAACGAGTCGATTTCAAACCTTTTGGACCCAGATGCAAAAAAAAAAAAAAAAAAAAACCTTTGGACGGAAGTCGCAAAAGTGGTCAAACCTCAGGACGAAAGTGGCATTTTACTCTTTTGGAAATTAACTTATAAACTTAATAAAGGATGCTACCAATTGAAAGATGATTGGTGGTTAGCGCTGTTTAAATACGTATCAGTGTATCACTCACAAATTTGAAACATTTTAGTTTTATTAAAAATTGATTATTCAATTCTAATTATAATTAAAACACATAATCACTTTCAAAACGCAAATCCATACTTAGCCGTTCACTCGTTTGGACTTTGGAATGCAGATTACAGGCCCAAAGTGCACTAGCGGGTGCAGTAACCGGCGGTCCAGGGGCAACAATAACCGCTGCAGTGAAGTACGGTGGTCCGATGGATGTGGCTAAGCAAGTGTTGAGGTCAGAAGGCGGTGTTAGAGGCCTGTTCAAAGGACTAGTTCCCACAATGGCCCGTGAAGTTCCCGGGAATGCAGCCATGTTTGGTGTTTACGAGGCCATGAAGCAGTATTTTGCTGGTGGGACCGATACTTCTGGTCTAGACCGTGGTTCATTGATCATAGCCGGAGGTATAGCTGGAGGTGCATTCTGGGCTTCGGTTTACCCTACTGATGTCATCAAGAGCGCGATCCAGGTTGATGATTATAGGAACCCTAAGTATTCGGGTTCAATTGATGCTTTCAAAAAGATTCTCAAGATTGAGGGGGTGGGGGGATTATACAAAGGTTTCGGGCCCGCGATGGGACGAAGTGTCCCGGCTAATGCTGCATGCTTTTTAGCTTATGAAATCGTGAGGTCAAACTTGGGTTGATTTTTAAACATACACAATAGGGGGTGTTTGGTGTTGCGTTTTCAAAATAGATTTTGCGTTCGTTTTGAAAAAGCATGTATGTGCATGCTTCTCCAAAACTGCATTTTGGAGGCAGATAATCACTTTTTCATCCAACACTTTTTTAGATTATTTATGTTTTACAAATGCAATAATCAAATAATCATTTCAAAACGTAATGCCAAACACCCTCTAGGAATGACTTGATATTTTGAATTCATCGTTGCAAAAGAGTAGTTTCGTTTGTTGCTTTCGTCGCCCTTTTTTTAACAAGTAAAATCTTGAAATAATTTGTGATTCATGTTACCTTGATAATATTGGATTTAACTCATTTGGTTGAAGAGTGAAAACCAAAACAAATTCCTATATCATAAATTTTAATTCTTTATATAATTTTTAGGGATAAGATCATATATATACCCAACAAAACTTGAATAATATCATATTTACGCTTTAAAAATTATAGGTGACAATCATGACCCATTATTCAAATAATAAATCATTGATAGGGGAAGAAATAAATTGTATACGGATCTCTCATTAACAGGTCGATTTGGGTCTACTCAAATTAGTTAACTAGTCAAAATGGGCAACTAGTGTAAAACTTGTTAACTTGAAATATTGAAAATGGTCCAAATGGATTAGTCTCACCCATGACCATTGTTTCTCTCCACCAGACTTGTTGCCAGTGGCGGACCCAGAAAAAATTTTCATGGGGTGCGGATAAGGGGTTTAACCAAATTTTCAAGGGTTCAAGGGGTGCGGGGAAAATTTTACCTTATAAAATACACTAATTTTTTTTTTTCAGGGGGTGCGCCCGCCCACCCTGGCTTCTTACTAGGTCCGCCCTTGCTTGTTGCCAGCCATTGGCACCACCAACGCGCCTAGCGCTGCCACTACGCCATCGACGCCCATTAAGCCAAGAACTTGTATTGACCCTAATATGTTTTTACCCGTCACCCAAACCCGCATGACACGTCCAGTTTGCCATGCCCACTAAAAATCATAGATATCAAATATACAGTTTTTTTCACATATATGCCATATATACCTTTATGAACTTTGTGACTCATTTCCATTAAAATGAAAATAATGGTTACCGGTCGTGAGTTTGTCTTGATAGAAACTATAGTCCAAAACGCCCCCATTCACAAGTAAACTGATACGAACCCACCGTAAAGCGTCAACCCAATTGGTCAGCAGCCACAAGTACAACACCACGATTACTTTTCTGCATGAGACTTGGTCTCCAATTTTAGTAGTTGTGCTTTGGTAGCTGCATTATGTCCACGTTTGCATTTCTTGGTGCATGATCACTTGTACTTGGAGCTTGGTTTTAAAACCAAGAAGCGCACAAAAGCGACGAGGTCTAGAACCGAGGCGCAAAGCGCAAAATCGACGGGTTTTTCGTACCTAAGGGGCAAGATGATTAGATATTTTTTTATACATCCCATAAGTTTGTAGCATCCCTTATCCAGCTATAAATAAGGTTTATATATGATTTTATCTACATGTACAAGCCAAAAAACCTAATGTACAACAGTTTGGACAAAAATCGGATATATACGTGAGGCGCGCGCCTCAGAAGGGTTTTTTGCCAAAAATGTGTGCCTCAAGTGCTTTACTTTGTGCGCCTTGTGTAGCCTGAGGCCTGCGTCTCAGTGCACCTCGTGCCACTGGCATGCTTTTTAAAACCAAGACTAGGAGAAACCACCATTGTTTTACATGTTTAAGTTTGAAGCATGAATGAAAAGAGTAGCAGAAAATTGATCAAATATCTTGTTTTACCCGAACTAAATCGGGCCTCCAATATCTTTCGTGCAAAAAAGAAACAAAGATCATTTACTCAAGACTCAATAACACACTTGTAGAGTTAAATATGACCAAAAACATATCAATCATTAAACTTCACAGAAACAAAAAATTTCAATAACCATACATAAGCATGTCATGCAACACGTCTACAGACCGAAAATAAATAATATGAGCTACAAGTTGACTAATACAGAGACAAAAACTCCAACCAGACAACCTACATAACAAGTTCAATATCGATTCAGCCACATTTATTGGTGAACCACCTGATGCAAAACTTGTTCAAGAAATAAACAGATGATCACTATTACCAACTATATATCTAAACAAGCATTTCATAGTCTATAAACAGAATTAACATAAAAACAAAAACCCGAGAGACTATCGTACAGCCGAATTACCATGCTGCAAACATGAATTCATACAAAGTTAGCATCTTTCATTCTTTCTGCTGTTATCCATCTATTCCCTCCATCTTGGGCTTGGAATTGAGAAAAACCCTGGTGATGGAAAGCCCATACCAGGAGAAGGTGGAGGTTGAGGCCCAGGCCCAAACGCTCCCGGTTGAGTCATGGGTGAAAACGAAAAATTTGGTGTTAACGGTGGGGGGTGCTGATATCCAGGAGAAAGTAACGGGTATGGTGATAGAGGAGATAACAAGTTTAAGTAACCAGATGGCGATGGCAGAAGAAACTGAGATGTTGGTGATGGTAACGGTGGTGGTGGACCGTTCATTCGTGGTGATGGTAACGGTGGCGGCGGGCCGTTCATTCTTGGTGAGGGAAGTGGAGGCAGAGGTGGGCCACCGTACATCCGAGGTGATGGAAGTGGCGGCTGTAACGGGTATGGAAGCAATCCAGATGATTGCTGCTGTTGTTGACCTTGCATCTGAGTTTGACTTTGAGCTTGAGGATTTTGCTGATACTGCGGATGAGCTTGTTGGTTAGGTTGTGGAGGTCCTTGAGCTGGATCAATAATCGAATGTTGAAGGTATCGCATATACGCGGAGATTGGAGACTCCGCTGTGTTTGACCATCCTGTATGGTCACCAGATGGCGGCCGTTGTTGACCATGATGAGGCGGTCTAGCAAGATTACTACCATTGTACGCAACCGCACCAGAGGCTGGCCCGTTTAACGGGCGGTTAGGGGGGATATGTTGTTGAACCAGTGCATGGTGAACCGGCATCCGGGGTCGTGTAACATTCAACGGTGTTAACGATGACGGCCTACTTCGTTGCGGTCTATGCGCGATCTGGGGAGGTCTAGGAAGCGGTTCTTGCGAGTGCCTCGATGGCGAACCCGTAAGCTGTTGAACAATACTTTGAAAATCATTCTTATTAATATTATACACTTGGGGCTGAGGAGGCTGCCTAGCAGGATTGGTAAAATTAGGCTGATGTACAGGACTCTTTCTAATATTCTTCCCAATTTTGTTCACACCCAAGTAATCATTTCCCCTATTCCTTGAATAATCAGAATTATCCATTTTTGACCTAAAAATCCAATCTTTCCCCAAATCCCCAAATTCAAAACCCTAACCCTAACCCTAACAATCTCAATTCAATTCAATAATACAGAAACGAACAAAATCAAACCTTTAGAGCAATTAGCAAGCTAGAAGATGAACAAGACACCTGTAGATCAAATGGAAATTTTGATCTCTGAGAGGCAAGTTAGGGTTTTAGAAGCAGTTTTGGGGTAGTTGCAAAGGGAATTTAAGGATGAATGAGAGACTTGACTTGGAAAAATTGCGTAAGATTTGAAAGTTTCTTCTGTGAAAACAATCATGGGGTTGAAAAATTGGGAGTATAAAAGAATTTTTGGAGAGAGAAAAACCCTAATGCTGGTCAACGGAAGGATGAATTGGACAAAAAGATGTTTGAAAAATAATAAAGAGTTGGATTAGGTGGTTTTTTTGTATAGGGGCGATCGCCATTGGCCAAATTCTCTACGTATGTGACACCACATGTGATGTGATTCTTGCTATTTTTTTATTGCTCAACAAAATCACATGATAAGTCTGGAATGTTTTTAATCGAGCAAATTTATCTTTTTTCTCTATAACAGTCAGAGTTAGATGTATACCCGAGTTATCAAGCTACAGTTTCGGGGAAACCTCGTCGATTTGGCTCGGTTTCGAACTGACGACCTCTACAGAAGACTAATTCTAAACTTTATTGTCACCACAAATGTCCTTCAAAGTAATTCTAATAGGAGTTGAACTTAAGATCTCAAAAAGAGAAAACAAATGACTAATCACTAGACTAATTTGTGAGGACGATTTGTTTTTACCTTTTTACGATACAATATTTAACAATTATAACTTTAAGAATAACTTTTTCTTTATTTTAAACTGTTATATTACAAAGTATAAACCAAGGGAAGGGAAAAGACTAAAAGGAAGATGGACACCAATATAATAATATTTAACCGAATTGGGTTGAAGAACTTTTACGAGCAAAATAAGAATGGATATTCGTTTTTCTTGTTTACATTTTTATAATCATCACAAACTAGTTTTCTTTTGTATTGTGTCTAAAAAACGATTTTTTTTTTTTGGTGGGGGTGAGCAAAGAAATTCAACTAAATCTTGACTAATTTTAGTCTAAGAGAGCTCGAGCTTTATCTAGTTATGCAATTGTGCGCTAAATGATGGGTTTAAACCAATTATAATAGTACGCCTAACATTACAAAGGTAAAATTAAGTTGTCTAGATCTGACATTTGAAAAAATTGTGCGACTATAATGGTGAGTTCAAACCATTATAGTGATGCATATAAAAACACGTATAATTTGATAGAAACATATGCACCAGACATAGAATAATTATTTATTCTAGTGAAAAAAAACAATAATACAATTATTAATTAAGTATAAATCAAACAGGAACCTTTGACTCCTAATTCACCAAAATTTCAATCACCGAACTCCAAAGTATATATATCTAATCATAATACTCGGGATATAACTTTATGATTATATAAAAAACTAACGTTTATCCTTATCCAAATTTTTGTTTAAAATTATTTATAGAAAAACAAATATTTATTCTTATCTAATTTTGTTTAAAATTATTATTATTATTATTTAATATGAGAGAAAAATAGGAAAATAAGGTGAGGAAATACTAGAAAGTGACACGTATTCAAAAAATATTTTCATTTATTAGTATAGAAAGATTCTCCAATAACTGTTGTTTATAACTTTTTTATATAAAATCGAATACGCAACTGTGTTTTTTTTTTCACGCCAATCTTGGATAAACTTAGTTATAAAAAGGTTTTATTCAAAATAGTATTGTGACTAACTGAATCAATACCTACATTGGTACCACAATAGCTAATAATGGAACTGACACCGACATTTGTTTTGATGGTTTTCAATGAAATACACATTTCTTTAAAACTATCCATGACTTTAAACCAAATGCCAACCAATACCGACTGGATTCTCCAATGTAACCGAAACGATACAAGACTTACTTCTTGCGACATCACGCGGTCAAATCTTGTTACTATTTGGTGCGGTTCGGTTATTGCCTAAAACCGAAACCATAACCGCACACTTCGGTTATCAAAAGTCATAACCGTTCGGTTTCAGTCAATGCAGTTGCGGTTAGTTGGTTATTCGCATCAAAAGTCAGAACCGTTCGGTTTCGGTCATTGCGGTTGCGGTTAGTTGGTTATTCGCGGTTAATTCGGTCTCAGTTCGGTTAATCGAAACAAGTCAACATACAATTTACACATAATCAAACAAATCAACATACAATATTATTATAAAAAAAAGGTCAAATAAGTTAGTTTATACCCATTGTTACTAAGGGTGGAGATACTATAGGAAGTTTATTTGGCTAGGAAGGCTAGGAAGTGATCTTGACCATCCATTTAGTTAATCAATGGCTAGAATTAAATCAGGGAAATTGAAAGGAAGAAAAGATGCGTGTGAGTTTGTTTAGGGGCATTCTAGTCAATCCAGCCAATAGTTTCTCTCTCCTTCAATTCCCCCCCATTTTTTAAACGTTAATAACTATTTCATACGACATTATTTTTTATAAAAATTGCACAAAAAAAAACGAGTGTTTTTTTATTTTTAAAACGAGTATACTATTGCTATATTTTCAAAAAAAATTTAAAACCCAGTTGCGTAAAACGCAATAGAAAAACCCCCAGTTACGTAAAACGCAATGAAAAAAAAACCTAAAAAATGACATTTTTCTAAAACGCAATGCACCAAAAAACACAAAGAAATGACTTATTTGTAAAACGCAATGGCCATAAAACACAAATAAATGTCTTATTTCTAAAACGCAATAGCCTAAAAACTCAAAAGAAAATGTACTTTCTAAAATGCAATTGACTAAAAACACATAAAAAAGTGTTTTACCTAAAACGCAATGCACCCAAAATACTTAAAAATTTCTTATTTCTAAAATGCAATGGCCAGAAAACACTTAAAAATGTCTTATTTATAAAACGCAAAGCCTAGAAAACACATAAAAATGTCTTATTTCTAAAACGCAATAGCCTAAAAACACAAAAGAAACTGTTCTCTCTAAAACGCAATGAACTGAATACACATAAAAACGTGTTTACCTAAAACGCAATGAGTAAAAACACTTCAAAAATGTTTTATTTCTAAAATGCAATGACCAGAAACTGTTGTTCACAGAACCAGAAACTGTCTAAAACGCAATGACCATAAACTGTTGTTCACAGAACCAGAAACTGTTGTTCATAGAACCAGAATCTAACTAAAACGCAATGACCAGAACCTGTTGTTTACAGAACCAGAAACTCTGCCCCTTGGACCCCGCCAGGGGCTGCCGCCCCTAGGACCCCGCTACCAGGGGCGCTGCCCCCGGACCCCCGCCAAGATCGTAAAACGCAATGACTAAATCAAAAACCCATATCGTAAAAATGAAATTAAAGAATTTCTTACATTGATCGAAGTGATTTCTTCAACAATTGACGAAGTTTGAATGATATAAACACTTATCAGCACTCGAATCGAACGAATCGAGTGATTATTTCCAAAATCACCAAAAAAAAACAAGATTTTTTATGAAATTAAACTGGGTTTTCTTCAAAAAAGCTGAAGAACACGTTGATCGGGTGTTTTAATCATTGATTTGTGATGAAAATCGGACTATAATGTAGTGATTATTGAGATAGAAAGTGAAGAAATGGTTGAAGATGGTGGGTTTTGAAAATGATGGGTTTTGAAGGGTTTTGAAAAGGAAGAAGAAAGAGTTGGATTGACTAATAAGCATAACTGTGACACGTTCCGATATGAATTAAATTGTTGATTTCATACCTTGTTTTTAAATTTACAGGGAACTACTTATTTGATGTCCCGCATCATAGTAATTAGTAAATTTACAATGGGCCAATGTGTTTGGACCATGTCTAAAATACTTAAAACACTTTAGGATGAGTATTTGGTACCGGGTATCGGTTCGTATCGGTATTGAACCGTACCGTACCGGGTGTATTCGGTACCAGTACCTACTTTCTCCATTTTTTGGTACTGGTACGGTACTAGTATTTACAGGTAAAACATCGGCAAGTACCAGTACCGTACCGGTAACGGTACCGAACCAGTGTATTCGTTACCGGTACCAATTTTTTTCGTTTTTCGGTACCGAACAAGTACCGTACTCATCCCTAAAACACTTGACTTAAATATATATGAATTTGGTCGTCGTTAAACACTTAAAAACCTGTGAATTCCTCTGTTTAAAACATTTGGTTCGGTTCGGTTATTTGTGGTTATGAAAATAAAAATAACTATAACCGAACCATCTCATGGGTCGATTAATTCGGTTTTATACTCTAACCGATAATTGTAGAAACTGAAGGGGGGCTTGAAATCGCCGAACTAGCCGCAATGATGGCCAGCAGATCAGTAGGTAATTCATGGAAGCAATTATCTATCAACTTAATCAAACGAAGCTTTAGCACATCTTCAAACCCTAGCACAGCAGCAACAGTGTCGAAATGTAAGAGAAAGAAGAAGAAGAAGAACCTGTTCGAGGTGGCTGAGTTTCTTCCGAATTGGGGGATTGGTTATCAAATGGCTAAAACTCACTGGTCGGGTGTTGCTTATCAGATCACCAAGATTAATCTCTACAAGGTCTCTCTCTCTCTTCTTTCAAATCATCATCACCATCTTTTATTTATTTATTTATTTATTGTGTGTGTTTTTTTTGGTTTTAGGGTTTTATAGGGTTACCATGCTATTTTAATCCTGCAGAATTGACATTTCAAATCAGTCATTTATTATCTGTTTTTGCTTTACCTGATTCATTGATGTTGGTGATTGTTTTTACAGGATGGCAAGCATGGGAAGGCTTGGGGGATTGTTCACAAAGATGGTAAGTCGTCTGATTTCTCTTTATTTTAGTTTGCATTAGGGGTATGTTTGGGCATTGAGCTTTTAGGGGCTTCTAAGCTTTTAGCTTTTAAGAAAACGCTCATACTCAATAAAAAACCTTGTTTGGTTGAAGGAGCTTGAAGCTTTTAGGTTAGGAGCTTGAAGCTTTTGGTTGAACGCTCCTACTAGTAGCGTTTAGAAGGAGCTACAAGCTTTTAGGGGGAAAAATGACTATTTTAACCTCTAAAGATAATAAACGTTTTAATGCACAAGACTTTTTAAATTTTTAGTTATGTCCATTTTGGTCATTTTATACATTTTATTAAAAGCTCCAGTTACTCTGCCAAACACCAAATATATCTAAAAAGCTACCAGCTTCCAACCACTAGCTACCAGCCACCAGCTACTTTTTGCCAAACATACCCTAGGTAAAATTGAAATATGAGTGGACCAATAATTAAGGAAAAGGTAATATGCTTGGTTTTCAAATGGGCGCATCACATGATGTTGTATGATGCGGCACCTTATGCAATTCTATTTGAATAAATCTGACCATTGATTTAGCCATGAGTTCGAGTATTTGAACAAATTAGACTAATATGGTGAGAATATCTTATTTTTTAGTGCTCAAAAGTTAACAAGCTAAAATATCATCTATCAACAAACGAACGCCTAACACCACCCGCTTTATAAATCCACGGTAGTATGATCTTATTAGCAAATGAGGCTGGGGAATGTCTTTATTGATTTTATCATTACCTGTTTGGTAACAGAGATAGCACACAACTACTTTTGTTCATTGGATATTCAAAATCAATGGTTTCATGGGATGTTTGGACATTTGATTCTTGCCTTGTCATGGTTAATGCTTGCAGTTTTATCAACTTTAAGATTAGGTTAGAATTTGTAGACTATGCAAGTTTGTATGTGGTGAATTTGTTCTTTTTCAGGGCTTTTAAATTGCTGCTTAAGTCGATGAAAGAAATTATGTAAACGATTTATACATTAGATATGTACTGAAATAGATACTTAAGGTCAAGTTTTATTTTTTACTTACTTAAGATTGTTGGTATGAGTCTCATCCATCAAGATATGTTTGTCTCCCCTTCTTTCTACCTTTTTAGCATAATTATTTAGTTTAAAAGTAGATTCTAATGCAAAATAAATGTAACTGTTACTGACTTACTGTACTTTCACGTTATCTGACTCAAACAAAAGGGTTATCAGATGTTTAAACTCTCTTCATCATATCAATTAGATCAACTTTGTAGAATTCTAGTCAAGTAGTTTGGAGAAGAAAAAATTGACAGAAAAAATCTTAAAAACCTGAATTGTTGTTGGTGGGTTATGTTAAGTAATTCGTTTTAAAGTTGGTTAAAAGTAATTTATCTGATACGAGTATCAGAGTATGAGAGTATAGGAATGTGGTGCTAAAGCTTCTTGTCTGAGTTGTAATTGAAAATAAATGGTCAAAGAAAGCTAGGTGAGAAAGCATACTATAAAATTTATAAATTCTGACTTTTAGGTCAACCTAGATCTTTTTGTAATCAAAATGTTATGAATTTTGGGTTCATTTTCATTACACAAAAGCTTCCACTCAGTAAAATTTGTTACAAAGTACTTGCTACGTTTCTGTTATGTGAAATCGAACAACTTGTATCAAAATTGACACATAAGATTAGTTTGATTTTGACCTTACAAGTATTGTTGGGGAATACTCGTGTTAAGTGTCTAACCACTCTAATGTTTATGATGGTGTAGGTGTACCGGCTGCTGATGCTCCAAAGAAAATTAGTGGGGTTCACAAACGTTGTTGGAAGTACATTCCTAACTCAAACAAAACAGAACAAATAACATCTCCACCACAACCCGAACCAGAAGTTCAAGCCACATGAAAAATTACTCATATGGTTAGATGCGATTGAAAATTTTCATCTGTTGAAAATATGCCTTCACTTTTTAAAATTTTGCTAGTAATTTGATGTGATCTCACAAAGAGTCTGATGATAGGATGGCGAGGGACTGATGGTTGACTTTACTTGTATGTGCATTGATGGGAACGTGGAAACTGAGTGAAGAAACGATCTCTTAACCTGAAGCAAAATAAATCCTTTTTAATGATTTAGTTTTATCTTAGATTGCCCGTTATTTTGACCAAAATTTATAGCTTGGTTGGGATTTCTATTTCATTATATGCTGGCTGCTTTTGACTGACGCTTAGTAGAGTATTTCGTCCTACAATCAACTACTCCAGTAGTCCAGTTAACTCCATATGTTGTCAATACCTTGTATTATTGCTGGTATGATTACAACATTCATCACAACTTTTTTTTTAATTCAATAAATATTCATGTACTAACATTATTCAGTCGAAACCAATACACTTCTTTGAACCATCGATCAACATGTCTTTTCCTATACTCATAATTGGCTTGAGTCAACACCTACGCTAGTGACTCGAGACACCCCATTTCCATCGCTTTTACAACACGGTTGTACAAATTATAGCTGCACCTCCTTGTCAACTCCATGTGTAAGAGAATAGACTAAAAGAAGGGTTATCTTGTAGTAAACGAATCAACTATTAGTTAGTTTGTTAACTCGAGGGTAATGAGAAAGTGGAGTTTAGACTTCTTCTTCTGTATTGCTTCTTTTATTCTGTTCTTATCACAGAAGTCTCTTAAAGACTTCTAGAGGATATTGCAGTAAGGTCTTAGGTGTATTTTAGGGACGTAGGATTTTCTTATTCTGTAAGGGACTTTTTCGTTGATTGCCTTCTTGTGTTTATGCCCAAATGATGTTGTATGCTATTATACATGATTTCCATTATATTGTGTCACGCTGATCACTTTCTTGGTATGGATGACTTCTTATTTCTATATTCTTTGACTTGGTGTGTTGGTATGCTGTTTGTTTTCGAGCCGAGAGTCTCTTTGGAAGCAGCCTCTCTATCCCTATGGATAGAGGCAATCTCTGTCTACATCCCACCCTCTCCAGACCCTATAAGTAGCTTTGCTATTTGTGGGATTTACTGGGTATGGTTGTTGTTGTATTCTGTTCTTATCACAGGACAAGTTTGAAAACGAATCGAATTGAACCGGTGGTTTGTGAAACAGGACAAAATTGAACCAAACCGGATAGAACACAGTCTTTAAACTGAACTGATCCTTTCCCCCTTAAATCACCAGTTTCAAACCGAACCAGAAACGTCTTGAACTGGACAAGAAAATAAGTAGATTTGTGGTTGGTAACTTTGTTGACGTGTCTAGCCTGTTTAATAAACATGTCATGTTTAGGTCGGGATGTAACTTTGTTGACGTGTCTAGCCTGTTTAATAAACATGTCATGTTTAGGTCGGGATGTTAATATGTATAGTCGAGTTGAGCATTTAATTAACAAACAGGTCCACCTCTTAATTTTGTAAAGTGAGAACTTAAGATATTTACAGGCTTAACCTGTGAGTGAGGCTGTTTACGACTCACTTGACCCTTTTACAATCACTTTGATAGTTTTGGTCTTTCAAAAACAATATGAATCATTGTTTATCTACTTATTTATTTATTTCTAAATTTCTTTTGTCATAATAAGACGTGTATTTACCCATATAAAACGACTCGGTATATTTAATAAGCAATACAGACTCCAATGTTTCACAACACTTTAAAATTATTTTAGTTTTTTATAAGCAGAGCATCCGTCTTGGTAAACGGATCACCTACGGATGAATTTAAATTATCTCGGGGGTTACGCCAAGGGGATCCGCTATCAACTTTTCTTTTTATTTTGGCATTAGAAGCTTTGGATGTCATAATGAAAAGGGCTATAAAGATTGGGGTATTTTAGGGGTTTCGATAAAAAATGGGGGCCAATGATTTCACATCTTTGTTATGCGGATGATGCAATATTTCTAAGTGAATGGTCTGATAGGAATATTAAAAACTTAAACCGGATATTAAGATGTTTTTATTTATGTTCGGGGTTGAAGGTTAACTTAAGTAAATGTAATTTATTTGGGGTTGGTGTCCATGAGGAGAAAATTGAACAAATGGCGGGGTGATAAATTGTAAGGCTGAGAAACTACCTTTTGTTTTCTTGGGGATTCCGGCTGGGGCAAATATGAAAAGAATAAAATACTGGAAACCTATAATAGACAAATTTAATTCTAAGCTTTCATCCTGGAAGGCTATATGTTTATCAATGGCGGGCAGAATTGTATTAGTGAAAGCGGTTCTCGGGGCATTACCAAACTACTACTTATCTCTATTCCTAGCCCCCAAAAAAGTGATAAATGATCTTTAAGCAATTAGGAGGGACTTCGTTTAGGGTAAAAAGAACGGGAATTGCAAAATGAGATGAGTTGCATGGGGTAAAATGGTAAAAGCAAAAGGGTATAGGGGATTAGGGATAGGGAATATGAGGAGCGCAAACCTCGCTTTATTAGCGAAGTGGTGGTGGAAGTTTAAAGAAAACCTGGGAGCTCTCTGGGTTAAAGTGGTTTAAGCAATCCATTCGAAGAAAAGGTCAGTTATGTTTATTCCGTCAAAAATAAGTTATGTGGTACGTGGAAAGATATCATTGGGGTAGACAAGGAGTTCACGAAGTTGAATTTGTCGTTAAGTAAAAATCTGATTGTAAAGTTGGGCAATGGAAAAAAAACAAAATTCTGGGTTGACATATGGGCTGGGGAAACAAATCTAAGGGACAGGTTCCCTGTTGTTTTTGGTTTGGCAAAACATAAAAACATACAGGTCTATGAATGTGCTACAAAAATTGGAAAAAGGCATGGCTGGGCTTGGGAGTGGGTTCGTGGGCCAAAGAATGCTCAAGAATGGGCCCAATATCTGGAGCTCTTGGGAGTCCTAAACGATTACAATATAATTGAGAAGGAAGATTCATGGAGATGGAAACGGAAAGAAAACGAATTATTTTCAGTCTCGATTCTTAGGAGTGAAATACACAGAAGAGAAGCGATAGAAGGCAATGTGGAATGGACATTCTGAAATAAATGGGTGGCGCCAAAAGTCAATTCATTTGTTTGGAGAGCTGCAAAGAATCGTATCTCAGCTAAACTAGAGTTGTCTCGTAGAGGGATTGCTTTAGAGAACGGAATGTGTTCGAGGTGTGGTGTCGAGGAGGAATCGATAGAACAATTATTATTTAAATGTGTACTAGCTCGTGCAACATGGTGGAACATTATGGTATGGTTAAAACTAATGGATCAGCAAGAAATTAACAACCGTGAAGACGTTCTTCGGCAAGTGAAAGCATTCAAAGGATCGACAACGTGGAAGAATGTAATTAAGGCTATTATAATGACAACGATGTAGCAAATATGGAAATTGAGGAATTCGCTTGAATTTAATGATTCCAATCTATCTGTATGAAACACGGTGGAAGAAATAAAGAAGAATTCATTTCGGTGGATCAAGGAAAGATCAAAGATAGCAGGCCTCGTTTGGGAGAGATGGAAGAATTTTAATGTTAGAGATGTCATAATTTAATTGATTGTTTCGTTCTCGCTTTATTTTCTGTATTTGTACCTTGGGTTTTTTCAGCTCCGCTAGCCCTTTTTTTTATAATCATAGAATCTTTTACCGTTTAAAAAAATATAAAATTAACCTCTTTAACCTTTTCTACTGCTTCTAGTAAAATTTAATTTATTGGAACAACTGACTATAACTATCTTTTCAAGAATTTTACTTTAGCAAAATTTCTTTCCACAAAGTCTACGATTTATAATTGTAAGAGCATTAACATCCGACCCCTCAAATTATGTGAGGGGGTTTTTATTTTATGAAAATTGGTTGTAGGTGGTTGTGAGTAGAGGAGAGAGAAAATATTACTGTTCATCTCTAAATTTGAGGGAACACTGTTCACCCTTTATAATTTTTTAATATATTTTGAAAGTAGTTGTGAACAAAAGAAAGAGAAAACATAATGATAAAAATATTAAAAAAAATATTATTTAATTGAAAAAGAGGTAGAAAATATAGTGATTTTTAGTGTAATATAGGGTAAAAATGAGAGGTTGGATGTGAATGCTCTAATAATGAACAGTTATTATTTTCAATATGCATTTTTTAATGTTTTTTTTATCTTGCAATAACTCAGAAAATAAACAACAATCAATATTTAGTTGACCAAAAGTTTTTGAAAATAGACATTGAATTTTAGCCGTCCCCAAAAGCATGGGCTACACCAGCATTCAAAAGTGTATGCTAAATCCTAGTCATCTCAACGGACTTAGTTGATATAGTGACTTTCAATTGACAGCTAATGCTATTTTAATAATTTTTTCAAGTGCCTTTTAAATATCAATACAATTTTCTTTTATTCGTATTATCAATGATCAATTGACTTAAAAAATTTATAAGATTGAATGTAAAAGATAATCAGAGGTAAAATGGGGAATATTATTTAATTATAGCTATCTAGTTTTAAAAATAATCAATTAGTATAATACAAATTAAGTTCTAACATGCATATACATATTACCACCTAATTACCCTATTTCCTTTATGGAAATGGAAATATAAAAAATATTTGTTAAGAATACACAATCACCTTGGAACTTTGTTGTTTGTACTCTGACATTGTTTTTAGTTTTAGTCTTTATTTTGTTTTATTCGCCAAAAAAATATCAACCAAAAACACTTGTGTTGAATACTTGCTTAACTTTTATGTAGTCTACTCTTTTAAGTTCAAACAGAGAAATAATGGCTAAAATACTCGAGTCTGACGAGTGTATCTAAAACCTGAAACATCTAGGATGGGTATGCCTGATGCCTGACGGGTATGAGATTGGGTATAGGATTGGAAAAAAATATTTCACGTGTATCAAACGAGTATGAGATTAGGTGATACCCGATCCGATTAACTGAAACTATATACTCGTTTACCCGAAACATATTTCCACAAATTTTCGTTAAGCCCTTTTTAGGAATGCTTCATTATGATAGCTTCACTACTTAGTTTTCTTTTGAGATATATATTTTAATGATGTTATTTATATTTGTATGTTATGATACAGAATTATCAATTCAATGTATATTACCATGATAGTTCATTAGTTATGTATACTAGTTTTTCATATAGCGCGTTGTGGCGAAAACGAACAAATGATAATGTAAAACAAACGTGATTTGAAAATAAAGTATGTTGTTTAGAAAGTCAAACCATTAGAACAATTTAGTTTATCATCGTAACGTTTTATGATACCAAATAAATACTTTATTTTGAGTATAACATCGTTTTAACAAAACTTAGAGTAAATTACAAGTTTTGTCCTTTATGTTTGTATCAAATTGCAGGCGGTGTCCTTTGCCTTTAAATTTGACGAGTTTTGTCCTTAACGTTTCAAAATCCTGCACGTTATGTCCTTTGACCCTAACTCAGTTAGATTTTTTGGTTAAATCTGGTCATGTGCCTTGCACATGAGGGCATTCTTGTCATTTCACCTTCACAGATGTTATTTTGTAAAGAACTTTTATTAATATTAAGGGTCTAGGGTGGAGTTATTGTAAAAAAGACAAAAAGTGTGAGAAAGGTAAGAAAGAATCTCAACCATTAGATCTAAATTAATTGAAAATTGTAAGATTGTAAATGCATTAACAAATTCAAATATGGTAATCCTTGATTTAAGGATTTGGAGAGAGAAAATCCTTGATTTAAGGAATATAACCGTCCATAACATCATTCATTTTAATTTTTTTTGCATCATTCACAGAATCAGAGCCATGTTCATGACATGGTGTTTTAAAAAAAATTCATGGTTCAATTCATGGTGTTTTTACGAAAAAAATATAACACCATTCAGTAAACAAAAATATAACACCATTCAGTACACAAAATAAGATCATTCAGTACAAGATATAACACCATTCAGTAACCAAAAAAATAACACCATTCAGAAACAAAATAACACCATACAGAAACAAAATAACACCATTCAGAAACAAAAATAACACCATTCAGAAACAAAAAACAAAACATCCAGTAAACAAAAAATAACATCATTCAATAAACAATATAACACCATTCAGTCAATAATATAACACCATTCAGTAAAAGAATATAACACCATTCAGTAAATAAATATAACACCATTCAGAAACAAAATAACACCATTCAGAAAAGAAAATAACACCATTCAGAAAAGAAAATAAACACCATGAAAGAAATATAACACCTCTGTATCATCTTCTCCACTTCCGGCACCGTTCGATGTAGAGAGAGAGATCGCACGACCACCACCACTGCCATCCATCATCTCCGACATTCTCCGGCCGTCGTTCATCACATTCATCGTCAACCTCCATCTCCGGTTGTCGTCATAATCAACACCGGAGACAGACCAGACATACAAATATAACAGATAATCATCGCCGGACAGACCACCGCCGCTGCCGCTTGATTGACCGGATACAGACCACCGCCGCTGCCGCTTGATTGACCGGAGACAGACCACCGCCGCTGCCGCTTGATTGACCGGAGACAGACCACCGCCGCTGCCGCTTGATTGACCGGAGACAGACCAGACATACAAATAAAACATATAATCTTCCGATTGATTGAACATGGAAGAAGAAAAGAGAGAGAGAAATTGTGATCGTGTGTATGAGAGAGAGAACGAAATTGCAGGGATTTGATTTACAAATGAAGATAAAAAGACACAATTGCCCATATAAATTTCAATTCAGTCCAAATTAACAAAAATATTTGCAATTTGGTCCCTATTGATCTCAACCATTAGATCAAAAGATCTAATGGTTGAGATTCTTTCTTACCTTTCTCACTCTTTAGGCCTTTTTTACAGGATCCTAACTCTAAGGGTCTATTTATAAAAAACTGAAAAATAAAAAAACAATTATAATATCTCTCTCTTTGCGTGCTCTCTCTCTCTCTCTCTCTCTCTCTCTCAACAGAACTGAAAATAAACAACCTGATATGTCATGGGTTTCTTTGTAAATCTGAAAAATGGTAGTTTGACTAAAATCAATTTTGCAAATACAAATCCACCATCATCCCTCTCGGTTCCAACGAACTCTATGAAAAAAAATTATAAGTCAAAAGTTAAAAAGTAAATTCCAAAAACTTTAGACCCATTATCAATCCATGACCCAATTTATTAAAAACTTTGATTTTCTAAATTATCATAGTCAAAAGGTGTTGTCGGAAAAATCCAAATGTAGCCAGAAACATAATAGATCTGGCCAACCTATTTGGCTATTTTGCATCCCTTTCATGGTTGTATGTCCAGATCCATAAGAGATCTGGTTTTTGTTGAAGTACTGGTCATGTGCCTTGCTATTTTGTAAATCTGGTCGAATCTCTGAAGTTTGACACCCAAGCAAAACACTTAAAATAATCCGAAGACTCGTCCGGTACAGTTTCAGTTTGCCGGAATTCAAGACCTCGCCGGAGAACATCATACATCATCGATATAACGCGAAACGTAAGCTCTAATCTATGTCTTCCTGTTCGTCTTTCTCATAGAATCAAAACCCCTATCTTTATTTCTGTGAACGACCTTTATGAGGAATGAATTGGAAGGTTAAAAGGGGGTTAGGGTTCGTATTGTTTGAAGAAGAGGTATGAAAGTGTAGAAATTGAATCTTTTTCACTACCCAACTTTTAATTTGCTTGAAATTTCTAAAGAAAACAAAAAAGATTTGAACTTTATGCAAGAAATGACTGATCCGTGTAGTGGGGAGTTTGAAATCAGTTTATAAAAAGAGTTGTAGCGGCGCTGGGTGGTTGTGGAAGGTGGGTTAGGGGCGGCGATGGTTGAAGGGTGGTTGTGGGAGGTGGGTGGGTGACAAGTGGCTTCAGGTGATGAGGTGGTGGGTTAAGCCGATGGTGGTGGTGGGTTGTAGAGAGAGAGGGGTAGAGAGAGAAGTTTCAGTGAGATAAGAGAGTTTATATTATTCTTTTAAGTTTGTTACAAAATGGTCCTTGAATAAAATTCTTTTACAAAATATCCCTTGAAATATGAAATGACAAGAATGCCCTCATGTGCAAGGCACATGACCATACTTAACCAAAAAAATCTAACTGAGTTTGGTTTAAAGGACATAACGTGCATGATTTTGAAACGTTAAGGACAAAACTCGTCAAATTTAAAGGCAAAGGACACCGCCTGCAATTTGATAAAAACATAAAGGACAAAACTTGTAATTTACTCCAAAACTTATAACGGAATGTCAGTGAAAGAAATCAAGCACAACTACATACTTAAGTTTTTAGAATAAAGTTATAAACGTAACTTACTAAAGAAATATCAAATTAATCGATAAATTAATATATGTTAAAAAAGAAAAAAACAATTATTAAAAAAGATAAAAGAAATAGATGTTTAAAAAAAGAAAAACATGTTATTAAAAGTAAATAATATAATAAACTATTATAATATATTAAATAATAAAATAATAAAAAACTATATATTATTATAAAAATAAAGTTACTATTCGTCATCCCTTGAAATCAATATATGTATAATATATATATATATATATATATATATATATATAATTGGTTGTGTAAAATATTATATGGTATTAATTATATGTATGTAGTTTATTATATTTTTATTATTTTAGAGTTTAAAAACATACTAACATAGAATTATAAAAGAAAAAAAATCATATTCATATCTGTTAATAAAGGAATGGAATGGATAGTAAAAAACAGTTGTGTGTGTTACTGCTTTCCACGTGTTTTGTTTTATTATGACACTTCTCATCTTTCAACTGCCTTCCTAACAAAAGAGACTCAGGGATCTTTCAAATGCCTTCCTAACAAAAGAGACTCAGGGAGATTAGAGTGAAGTTGAAGAGAGATTGGGGAGAAGCTGAAGAAAGACATATGCAGAAGATACAAGAGAGATCCGGAGCCGCTGTGTCTCCCGTCACCGGGCACGTGCTCTCCTCCTACCAATCAAAGATGTAGAAACTGTCGATGGTGTCGGTTTAGTCTACTAAGTGCCTGAGTGAAGTGGTTCTTGGTTCCTGTGAAGAATCGAGGGTTCAGAGGTGGAGGTAGGGTTCCGCCATGAACGATGACGGCGTGGTGGCAGGAAGTCGAAATAGAGACGGCGGGTGGGTATCACAAGGATGCCGGCGCGATTCAGGTTGTCATATGGTTATTGTTGTTGGTTATCACTACGTTCTTCAATATCTAATTTTTAAGAAAGAAAACTGGTTTAGGGTTTAATGATCAATGTGCTTAATTGACAGATAAAAGATGCGATGATGAATCCGTAGAGGTCGATAATATAAGAAGGCCATCTGCAATCACTAATTCCCTTCTCGGCTTCTTATTTAGCCAGGTATATTGTTTGATGAATGTTGGATTTGTGTATACTACTGGTTTTGGGCATTTTCTGTGTGTTTGAACAACTCTTCAACATAGTCTATGTTTTCTAATTTTTGTATTTGATTTGATACCTTCTATGTGTTTGATGAAATGCAATATGTGTGTTTCTTCTCATTTGGAGTCCTGGATGTTACCTAAATATCCTTAAATTTGATATTTGTGGGATCTATGTTTTGGCCAAAAGAAGAAGTCTAGGAATAAATCGACAAGGAATTGATTATATTTAAGAATGTGTTGAATTAGATTCAATTAGTTACCTGAGCATTTTTTTAAGATTATTTTTCGCAAATCCATTAATATTTCACATAATGCTTTTATGTTAATTTATGCTCTCATTATTTTAATTGTAGGAGCACCCGTATTAATATATACCAAGATACACGTTACATCCGTGTGGAACAAGTGATTGGATGAAGCTACTTCTTGCTGGTAAGAGTTCAACTCAGAAATCATTGAACTATTTGTGTTGTTTACTCATACATTATAAGGTTATTAAAAATTGTTCTAATTTGTTTCTTAAAGAGACATGTCTGGGTTTACACACATGTAAGTAAAGTTTCATATGAACTAATATAAAATAAGAAATTAGATATTGAACTTTATATAAACTTGATGTCAATCAAAAGATGAAAACCATGACCTTTCGTTTATTTAAAAGGTTCACTGGTGTAACAACTCTCATAAAAAGTCATATTTATTATTTTAATTGACCAATAGGAAACCCTAATTGAGACACCCAAGTGATTCTGCGCAAACCCTAAAATTTTCAGAACAATCAGAATCAGGATCAGGGCCCCTAAAACTCAGGGGGGGGGGTATTTCCTAGTTATGATTATCCACATAAATAGCTGTCCAATTCGAATGTTAAGAAACTGTCGACTCAGCAGGCCTAGTCCCACACGTGGCTACACTATAACAACTTTTCGACCCTTACGGACCGTAAGGGTTGAGTCTTACGGTTCGTAAGCTAAGCCAAATTCGTGTATAAATAGTGGACATTGGGACTTGCATTCTGGAACTGAAACGACGAACAAATTTTGAATATACGCCGAGTTATAGTCTGTTTACCACAATTAACACACACGGATCACTAATCGACGCCACAATCAGGGTAATACCTCGATCGCTGATACGATTCAATGTCCGATTGATCAAAATATCCAATGGATGTTTAAGTGCTGCCCACATTAGGGTTTATGCTTTGTCATTCGTCGTTAATTCGATGGATGTTTAAGTATCGCACTTTGTCATTCGTTGTGAGGGTTTGATCTCGTGAGTTATCGTAAATGCTGTATTGATTACTAACCCAGAATTGTGTGCCTGTTATTAATTTAGGTTAAAAGGCTAATCAGTAGGCTATACTCTGCTCAAATTAAATCTGCAATGTGAGTCATTCTCTTTTGATCAACTATTTTACAATACCTCAAATTATTTTCAAAAGTTATAATTACAGGGACTAAGTCGTGGATATCTTGAGTCACTGGCTAGTGGGGTATTGTGCACATTACTAATTTTCTCCCAGTTAGGTTCATTGACCTACTAGGGATAATCATCACTATTTAGGTTCATTAACCTAATAGTGGTATGACCATCGTCACCATTGTGACACGGCGCCAGATAAAAATAAGATAAAAGCCATTGTAATCGCTCTTATGCTGTAATTAATAACTATGCATCATTTTATATAAATAGAATGATTCACTCAGTATTTCCCGCTGACAAAACCTTTTTCAAACATGTTTCAGGTAATCTGTTATGATCCAGGAAAAGTGCCGTGAAGCACTACAAGCTTGAGAAAGTGGCTCAGGATAAAATAAAGAAACATGTTTTGTAAAATAAAAGATTTCTTCGTGAAATCAAATGATTGTAAATTACCGGGGTTTTATCCCGTGTTGTGAAATAAAATAATCGGGAAATATTTCAGTTTTAAAAAGATCCTGATAATAAACTTCCGCTGTTAAACTCAATTAATTAAATACCACGGGATTTCTGTCCCGCGGCTCCTGAAACGGGTCAAACCGGGTCGGGGGCCGTGACAACTGGTATGTAACAGGTTTTTGGAGAGGGAAGTGATCACTGTTCGGTTTTGGGTTTGTACTTGTTGGGGTCGTGTGTTGTCTGGTTGGGACCAGTTTCAAAGCATAGGGTTACAACCTGGTTTACACTCAGCGGCTCACGGCTTCATCATTTGCTCCATGTTCAAGTTGCTTATTTAAACCCTAGCACCTCCCATTTATGCACTTTCTCACGGCTCACGGCTGCCCAATGTTTCCGGTTGGATTTCAGATATGTTTTTGTGTTTATAATAATCAGTTTCACTTTATGCACTCTCTCACGGCTCACGGCTGTCAAAAGCAGCATCACCAGCATCTCTATTATGCATAGTTTAATGTATTTTAGGTTCTTTCAAGAATATGAAGTTATTTTTCAGTTGGTTTAATTAGAGGTGGCGAGATGGCAACTTAGGTAGTGGGTTAAAGCAGGTTGGATGCATCTATGTGCTAATTGAAAACTACCAGGATTGTGAACTGCTATAATATTGAAATGGGTCATGTGTTTAAGCAGCACAACCTTTTCATGTAGTGTTGGACTTAGGAGTAGCATAGGCTGTAGGCTGAACATGATGATTTTAGAGACAGAGAGACTGTTTGAGATGTAAGAAGAGTAACTGAAAATTGCAATTGTTTTGATTTTTTTGTATGGTATGCAAGTCTTTGAGATCGTAAAACTCCAGTTGTTTAAGTTCTTTCACTCACTCAGTTTCTCATTCTATCAGATTTCATTTATCTAGACTGCATTTTACTGATCTTTGCACTTAGGTGATAATAAAAGTCCCATTCAAAGAACACTTGTTAATAAGGTAATATTATACGAAACTCATAACTACCTCGGGCTGTTAGTTTCACCTAACATTAAATCTTTTATAAACATAATGTGAAATTTTTGCTGAAGGTGTCATTTGACATTAAGCTTCATAAATATCTGAATAGTTACAGTTTTTTTTATCCTACTTCAAAGTATGTTTGTTAATTTATTCTGGTCATTTTTATAATCTTTTTTTGTGGCTATTCTACTGTGTATTTATAAACTTTAAAAAGTTTATATACGTTTTACAACACATAAAATCAGGCCCCACCCGGTAAAAATAATATGTTGATAAGTGACCCTTTTGAAATATGTTGCAGAGTGACCGTATGAGTAACCGTGGGTCAAACATTGAGCCCGAAGACAAGATCTGGAATGGGAGAACTGGCTATCCTTCAACATTCCAGTTAGTTAGTGGTATGACCTTTTAGGTGATGTTACTTTTGGGAGTATTGTTTTTTTTCTGCTTTGGAGTTCTGTACTAGCAGCTTGCTAGCTAGAACCAGTGGTATAAATATTTTGGGAGTTGAACGAGAATTTTGTTGCTTAAAAAGAAAAACTTAAGGAGCCAATTCTCCTAGGAAAAAATTGTCATTCAATGTTGATGTAAGCTTATATGAAGCTGTTAATGTATAATTTAAGGCCATGTGTAGTGGTAGAGCCTCATAGTGGGGGGTTATGTGACAAGTGGTAATTGTGTAAAAAAGGGGGGTTATGGGGCTTTATATATATGTGTGTCAGTGGGGAAGGAATGTTAACGCCGTGATATACATAGCGGGGATGCAAAAAACTTACCTCATAGCACCGGCCGTAACTGTGTAGCCGGGGGCGCCATAGATGGCACCGACGTGATATGCAGCCCCACTACAGAGGGCCTAATAACCGTTGGTATATATTAGAGCTTCTGTCATTAAATAACTATTGGTATATATTAGAGCTACTATCATTAAGTTTGTCTAAACGTATTTCTAAGCTGTTCTGGTGGTTGAAATTGAGGACAACAAGGAAGCAACACCTTTTGAAAAGCGTATAGTAGTGCATGTGAACTCCACACTTTTGACACTAAAACCATGTAATCTGGCCACTTTATAGGCACATTTTGAATGTTACAAACAAACTTTTAACGTAGAAGGGTACTAATGCAAATATCATTAGTAATTCAAGTATTCGTTAGTATTTAACAGCGAATTCACTCGCGCAACGCGCGACGATGAAATTCACTAGTTTACTTGAAAATCAAAACACGTATGTTTTAAAACACTAATGGGTACACCTGATACCCGATAGGTAATTGTCCGATGAATACTAGACGCGTTTTGAACCGGGTATGAAACATGATTTTACAAACAAGTATGGGTATAAGATTAGTGATATCTGTGTTGATCAGTTCTGTTTAAACATAATGGAAAACATGAATAACATACGTGTTATAGCAGACAGGCCAGCAGAGAATCCAGTCAGAGATGCAGCCATTGAGTTTGACATACTTGTTAGGATGATCCGCTTCCTCCTTAGGGTGTAAGATTATGATGGTGATGAAATCAAAACAAGGGAAGGATTCGGTTGGGAGAGAGAGCCGATTATTGATGTTATTAGGATTGTGTAAATTGTGTAACCCTTAAACTCTCTAATAATCTCCTTATATATACACCCAAGAGGAAACCTAATTAGTTAATAAGGGTAATATGGTCCATCAACAATTACCAACTAATTATTAATAGGTTATTAATATATTTTTGATCTATATAATATAAATGATTATAATGGCTACAAGATTAAATATTATAACAATTATATATTTAATCTCACATTCTCCCACTTAGCCGAGTAATCATTTATCATGAGTATTAGATGAGCCTGGCCAGGAGTTAACACTCATTTTAGCCTTAAACCAAGAACTATAGCAGAGAAATACAACCGTTGAATCATCATTCGACTCAGGACCCCTATTAGTCATACTATAGCCTCAATCTAAAACCTAACAGTCATGATCAAAATACGCATAAGCCCTTTAGCGTCTGATTTGTATTTATATTTGTCTATTTGTCCTTACACCGGCAGAACATATGTTAGAGACATACAAAATCAAACTGAGGAAACTTTATTAATTAAAACATAAGCTAGTACAATATGCCATTAAATAAGGTCTTTAGTAAGTCCCATATTCGATACATGTTCTTCGAAAACTTTATGTGGGAGACCTTCATTCATCGGATCCGCAAGCATATCTTTAGTACTAATATACTCAATACAAAGATTATTTTCCTCAACTCGTTCACGTACGAACAAATATTTTGTATCGAGATATAAACCAGCTCTAGTCGAACTATTACTGTTTGAGAAACTAATGGCAGCTGAGTTATCACAGTAAAGCTTCAATGGTCTAGAAATGGAATTAACGATTTTGAGTCCAGTGATCAGATTTCTAAGCAACATTCCATGACAGGTTGCGTTGTAAACAACAATGTATTCTGCCATCAGTGTAGAAGTCGTGGTTAATTGTTGTTTATGACTCTTCCATGAGATAGGTCCGCCTGCTAACATAAAGATGTAGCCCGAAGTGGATTTCTTGTCATCTTTGCATCAAAGTCAGAATCAGAATAACCTACCACTTCTAAGTGATCACTTCTTCTATAAGTCAGTTTATAGTCTTTCGTCCCTTGCAGATATCTACGGACCTTCTTAGCTGCTTTCCAGTGATCTAGGCCAGGATTAGTCTGATCACGGCCTAACATTCCAGCATTATAAGTGATATCTGGGCTAGTACAGACTTGAGCATACATTAGGCTCCCGACTACTGACGCGTAAGGTATCTGGCTCATTTGCTCCTTTTCAACCTCTGTTGTCGGACACTGGAATGAACCGAAAACATCTCCCTTAACTACTGGAGCTACTGAGGGTTTGCACTGTTGCATGTTGTAACGTGTAAGGACACAATCTATGTAAGTCTTCTGAGACAATCCTAAGATCCCTTTATGTCTATCTCGCTAAATTTCGATGCCAATGACGTAAGAAGCATCTCCGAGATCCTTCATGTCGAAGTTATGCGAGAGTAACCGCTTCGAATCATGCAACATGTCTAAACTATTACTTGCCAATAGAATATCATCTACGTAAAGGAAAAGTATAGTAAAGTTACTCCCACTCATCTTGAGGTAGGTGCATTGATCCACTTGATTCTTCATAAAACCTTGTCTCTTCATGACTTCATCAAACTTGAGGTACCATTGACGTGATGCTTGTTTTAACTCGTAAATGGATTTCTTCAATTTACAGACTAGATGCTCCTGAACTTCAGGTTTAAAGCCTTCAGGTTATTTCATGTAAACATCTTCATCTAAGTCTCCGTTAAGGAAAGCAATTTTGACATCCATCTGATGCAGCTCTAAATCAAAATGAGCTACTAGGGCCATAATGATCCTTAATGAATCTTTACGAGAGACAGGTGAAAACGTCTCTTGATAATCAATTCCCTCTTTCTGAGTGTAGCCCTTTGCAACCAATCTCGCTTTATAGCGTTCAACGTTCCCATTCGGATCCAGTTTTTTTTGAACACCCATTTACATCCTACAGGTTTAATACCGTTGGGTAATTCTACCAAATCCTAAACGTCATTTTTCTTCATGGATTCAAGCTCATCAATCATTGCTTTGTTCCATTCAGAAGACTGATCACTGCTAATGGCTTCATTATAAGAGGTAGGATCATTGAGTTTTCCAGCATCCATTTCAATCAGGTAGGTAACATAATCATTCCAAGTAGTAGGCCGTCATTGCCTAGATGACCTCTTGAGTTGATTATCGGGTTCAGCGTTGTCTTGGTTCTGAGCGTTTGATGTGCCTTCGTTATGAGGTATAATGGGTTCTAATTGTGGAGATGGAATTTGTGCAGTAGCTTCAGGTGCAGTTGTTGCATTGGGTACGAGAGGAGTAAACGGAGTAATAGTAAGCGACGAGTCTCTCCCCCCGCGTCTTGTACTTCTTGCAATTCTTCGTAAGGGTTGGTACTGCTCCCACTGACCTTGAAATCCTCCAGGAACGCAGCACGCTTGGTTTCAACAATACGGGTGACATGGGAAGGACAATAGAAACGATAACCCTTCGAATGATCAGGATACCCGATAAAGAAACAGGTAACTGTTTTAGGGTCAAGTTTCCTTAGGAAAGGATTATAGAGTTTTGCTTCAGTAATGCAACCCCATACTTTCATATATTTAAGACTCGGTTTCCTTCCTGTCCAAAGTTCATAAGGAGTTTTAGGGACAGACTTAGAAGGAACTCTATTTAGTATATGAACAGCTGCTTTTAACGCTTCAGTCCAGAGGAATAATGGTAAATTAGTGTTGGCTAACATACTGCGCACCATGTTCATAAGGGTACGATTTCTTCGTTCAGCGACACCGTTTTGCTGAGGTGTACCAGGCATGGTGTATTGGTTCACAATCCCCTGGCCTTTACAAAACTCATAAAATGGACCAGGAGCTTGACCCACATCAGTATGTCTTCCATAATATTCACCGCCTCTATCTGATCTCACAACTTTAATCTGATGATCTAATTGCTTTTCAACTTCAGCTTTATAATCTTTAAAAGTTGTAAGAGACTCAGATTTTTCCTTAATAAGATACAAGTACATGTAACGAGAATAATCATCAATGAAAGTGATAAATGAAGTATGTCCTGTTATGCCAGCGATTTGGTAGGGACCACTAATGTCAGTGTGAATGAGTTCTAATAAATTAGAGCTCCTAGTGGCACCTTTCTTATTCGCTAATGTCATTTTTCCTTTAAGACATTTGACACATGTTCCAAAATCAGTGAAATCGAGAGGAGGTAAGACTTCATCCTTTACGAGACGATTTAATCGTTCTCTTGAGATGTGGCCTAAACGTTGATGCCACAACATAGATGAAGTCTCTAAGTCTCGATTCTGTTTCATCTTTGTGAGTGATACATTAATATTATATAACAACAAAGATTTGGAAAAATTATCATCTGGTTCTAATCTATAAAGACCACCATCCAGAATGCCAGTACCATAACCAACGAAATCATAGAGAATAGAGAGTTTGCGATGACCATGGGAAACGACAAAACCGTCCATGTCTAACTTTGGTCCTGATACAAGGTTCCGAGTTACCTCAGGAACATATAAGGTATCATAAAGTTTAATATATAAACCAGTTTTAAAAAATAATTGTAATGTTCCTATGGCCTTCACTTCTAATTCCCGATCATCCCCAACATTAAGTGTTCTTTGGTTTCTTCCCAGCTTCCGGATTGAAAGGAATCCCTGAGTAGAGTTGGTTACATGAACCATGGAACCAAAATCAAACCACCAAGCATTAGCAGGAACATTTAAATTAAAGGACTCAAGTATCATGAAAAAATCGTTACCTTTCTTAGCCAGCCACCCCTTGAAGTCAGGGCATTCCTTTTGCTTATGTCCTGTTTTCTTACAGAACTTGCAATAAGGTTTGCCTAATGTCACGGCCCCTGTCCCGGTGTGACCCGGTCTAGGAGCCGCGGGACAGAAACCCGTGGTATTTATTATTTGAGTTTACAGTGGAAGTTTAACAGGATCTTTTAAAAACTTGAAAATGCCCAATTATTCTATTTTATAATTTGGGATAAACCCCGTAATTTACAATAGAGGAATTTTACTAGGAAATTCCCTGGTTTACAAAACATGTTTATTTATTTATCTGAGCCACTACTTCAAGCTTGTTAGTGCTCCGTAGCACTTTTCCTTGATTCACAGTAGGTCACCTGAAACATGTTTTAAAAAAATATTTTATCAGCGGGGAAATACTGGCGAGTCATTCAGGTTAAATAAAACGACACATTAGTTATAATTTCAGCATAAGAGCGATTACAATGGATACTATCTTATTTTCATCTGGCGCCGTGTCACCTCCTGGTGACGATGGTCATACCACTATTGGGTCCTTTCACCTAAGTAGTGATGATTATCACTGTTAGGTTAATGAACCTAACCGTGAGAAATTAGTAATGTGCACAATACCCCACTAGCCAGTGATTCAAGATAACCACGACTTAATCCCTGTAATTATAACTTTTGAAAATAGTTGGAGTATTGTAAAATATTATTGATAAAAGAGAATGACTCACATTGCAAGTTTAAACGGGCAGAGTTTAGCCTACTGATAAGCCTTGTAACCTAAATTAAAACAACAATGCATACGAAACTAGGTCAGTAACTTAAAACAACATTTACGATAACTCACGAGATCAAAATCCTCACGACGAATGACAAAGGCATAGTCCAATTATGGGCAGCACTTAAACATCCATCAGATAGTTTCAATCGATCGGACATTATATCGTAGCAGTGATCGAGTTATTACCCTTGATAGTAGCAGTGTTTTGCTATTTGGAAATTATGATTTGGAGCAGTAAACTTCGTTTTTTGATCCAAATTTTCGACACAGATGAACTGCTCAGGCCCTAGCAATTTATAACAACTTTTTGGGTTTTACGCGACACGCGTAAACCCATTCAAGTCCCTTACGCGGCCTGCGAGGGACTTCTAGTCTACGACTAGGGCTACGGTGTCACAGGTAGGTACGCCACGTGTACGACACATGGCTCGGAACACTTATCGGTCAACTTAAGGTTGACGCGGCCCGCGTGACGTCTAGCCTATCCTTTACGCGGCCCGCCTAAGACTTAAAATCTTATTTTCTTGGTTTTTCATGTACATTAGGGTTTCAGGGGTCCGGGTTTTCACTTACGGGTCGTTTTGGGACATTTTTGCAGTTCCTGACACCCTCCCCACCTTATTTAAAATCTCGTCCTCGAGATTTACTGAAATAAGTGAGGATACTTTCGCTTCATCTCTGATTCCAGTTCCCAGGTGTATTCGGGTCCTTTCCTCGAATCCCACTTGACTTTAACAAGTACCAATCTTTTGTGTTTGAGAAACTTGACCTTTCTATTTTCTATTTGGAGTGGTTTTTCTACGAACTTTAATTTTTCATTTACCTGTATGTCTTGAAGAGGGATAACTAGCGATTCATCCGATAGACATTTCTTGAGGTTAGATACATGAAAGACATCATGTACTCCTGCTAGCTCTTCTGGTAGTTGCAAGCGATAAGCTACTGGTCCTATACGTTGGACTACTGGGAATGGTCCTACGTATCTTGGGCTTAGTTTTCCTTTCTTACCGAACTACTCCTTTCCAAGGAGAAACTTTTAATAGTACTTTGTCTCCAACTTGAAATTCTAGTGGCTTGCGTCGATTGTCTGAATAACTCTTCTGACGGTCTCGAGCCGTTTTCAGTCTTTCCTTGATTTGAGTAATCTTGTCGGTAGTTTCTTGCACGATTTTAGGACCTGATAATTGACTTTCTCCTATTTCTGCCCAGCAAACTGGAGTTCTACACTTTCGTCCATACAGTGCTTCGAACGGGGCAGCTTCAATGCTTGAATGATAACTATTGTTGTAGGAGAATTCAATTAAGGGTAGGTGGTCATCCCAGTTTCCACCAAAATCTATTACACATGCTCTGAGCATGTCTTCCAGGGTTTGGATCGTCCTTTCACTTTGTCCGTCTGTTTGGGGATGGTAGGCTGTACTTAAGTTTAATCGGGTCCCCATTGCTTCCTGGAAACTGGTCTAGAAATGGGAAGTGAAACGACTATCCCTATCTGATACAATAGAGAGTGGGACTCCTTGTAGGGATACTACCTCGTCTACATATAATTTGGCTAATCTTTCCATGCTAAAGGTTTCCTTCATGGGTAGAAAATGAGCTGACTTGGTTAATCGATCAACAATTACCCAAATCGCGTCATTACCTTTTCTGGTTTTGGGCAACTTATTTACAAAATCCATGGTTATGAGTTCCCATTTCCATATAGGCATTTCTAATTGTTGGAGTAACCCTGAAGGTTTCTGGTGTTCCGCCTTAACTTGCGAACAAGTAAGACACTTAGAAACATATCTAGCTATGTCCTTTTTCATTCCTATCCACCAGAAGTTATTCCTTAAATCTTGGTACATTTTATTGTTACCAGGATGCATGGTATACCTAGATTTATGGGCTTCCTCTAAGATCTTATTTCTTAACTCTCCCTGCTTAGGTACCCAAATTCTTTTCTTATGGAATCTCCAAATTCCATCACTTCCTTGCTCTAATTCTTTTATTCGCCTTTTCATTCCTTCAGCATCATCCTTGATTGTTGTTTCCTGAATATTCTTCAGTTGCTCCATTAAGTCTAATTGTAAACTTAATCTAAGAGCACGAATTCGCTTTTTCTTTTCATGATACTTACGACTTAAGGCATCTGCAACTACGTTTGCTTTTCCTTCGTGATATTGAATATCATAGTCGTAGTCACTTAGAATTTCCATCCATCTTCTTTGCCTCATGTTTAATTATTTTTGCCCAATATGTATCTTAAACTCTTATGATCTGTATATATTGTAAACTTACTGCCATACAGATAGTGTCTCCAAATCTTAAGGGCAAAAATTATTGCTCCTAACTCTAAGTCGTGTGTCGTATAATTTTCTTCATGCTTCTTCAATTGCCTTGAGGCGTACGTAATTACCTTTTTGCGTTGCATTAGCACACATCCTAATCCTAGCTTAGAAGCATCGCAATAAACTTCAAAGTCTTCTGTTCCTTCTGGTAAGGCAAGAATTGGGGCGTTTGTTAACCTTTGCTTTAAAATCTTAAAAGCCTCTTCTTGTTTAGATCCCCATTCAAACTTCACTGCCTTACAGGTTAGCTTAGTTAATGGTACAACTATTTTAGAAAAATCCTTAATAAACCGTCTATAGTATCCGGCTAATCCCAGAAAACTTCTAACTTCCATAGCTGATTGCGGGATCTTCCATTTGGTGACCGCTTCTATTTTGGAGGGATCTACGTGAATACCTTCGTGATTCACCATGTGTCCTAAAAATTGCACCTCTTGTAGCCAAAATTCACACTTCGAGAATTTGGTGTAAAGCTTCTCTTTTCTTAACAAAGTTAAGAGTACATCTAGGTGCTCACAATGCTCGTCCTGATTTTTGGAATAAATGAGTATATCGTCGATAAAGACAATTACAAATTTATCCTAGTACGGTTTACATATCCTATTCATCATGTCCATAAATGCTGCAGGAGCATTTGTTAGTCCAAAGGGCATGACTGTAAACTCGTAATGACCATACCTAGTTCTGAAGGCAGTTTTAGGTATGTCTTCTTCTTGTACTTTCAACTGATGGTATCCGGAGCGTAAGTCTATCTTAGAAAAATATCTAGCTCCCTGAAGTTGATCGAAAAGGTCATCAATCCTAGGTAATGGGTATCGATTCTTAATTGTAACCTTATTCAATTCCCTATAATCGATACACATTCGCATCGACCCATCTTTCTTTTTCACAAACAACACGGGCGCTCCCCACGGGGATGAACTGGGTTGCATAAATCCTTTGCTTAATAATTCATCTAACTGCTTTTTCAGTTCCAACATCTCGGTGGGTGCCAACCGATAAGGGGCCTTAGCTATCGGTGTAGTTCCAGGAATTAGATGAATTCTAAATTCTACTTCCCTATCGGGTGGTAATCCAGGTAGTTCTTCGGGAAATACATCCAAGTATTCTGATACTACCGGAATTTCTTTAAGTTCCTTATCCTTAGTGTTAATGATTACTGAAATCATATACACCATTCCTTGTTTTCGTTCATAACTAGCAACTTTCATTACAGAAATGAATTTCATTGGCTTACGTGGCTTATCTCCCGTAACCATGATTATTTCTCCTGATGGTGCATGAATTTCTATGGAATTCTTATCACAGAGAATTCGAGCATGGTTGGCTACTAACCAATCCATTCCTAACACAACATCGAATCCGGCTAAATTCATGGGTAACAGGTTTGCAGAAAATTTATGGCCTAAGAGTTCTATCTTTCCTTTTTGCAAAACTTTATCTATGTGAACAGAGTTACCATCTGCGGTTTCTACCGTAAAAATTTGTCTAAGGTTGGTTAAGGGTAGGTTAAGAGCTTGGCAGAATGAAGTATTTATAAAACTTTGGTTTGCACCAGAGTCAAATAATACTTTTGCATAAATGTCATGAACTAGGAACGTACCGGCTATCACATCTGGGATGAGTTCTGCTTCTTGGGTAGTCAACTGGAATGCTCTTGCATTCTTCTTGGTAGTTCCTTATGCAGCTTTAGCTTTGTTGTCAGCTGGTTTGACCAGTTTAGGGTAGTCTGGTCTAAAATGTCCAGCTTCTCCACAGTTGTAACAGATTGTTGACTTCTTCCTTCGGCAATCTTCTTCTTGATGCCCTGGAATTTTGCAGAAATTGCAATACCCTTTGCATCTTCCAAAATGCTTTCTTTTACAGGTACTGCAAAATGGAGCAGTGGAAGATTTTTCGGTTCCCTTTTTCTTGAAATTACTACTATTACCCACACGGAATCCTTGGGTAATCTTTTCGGCCACTTCATTCTTCCGGTTTTCTTCTCTTGTACGTACCAGCCCGTCCGTTAAGGTGTTGGCTAATTCCACCGCATCGTCAATAGTGCGGGGTCTCGCAGCTTTAACGATATCACGGATTTCGCCAATCAAACCCCAAATATAGCGGGAAATAAGTATCGGTTCTGGCGAAACCAGGCTTGGTACAACTCTAGCGTACTCGAAGAATGTCGAAGTATACCCTCGACAGTCTACATCCACCATCCGATGGTTCAGGAACTTATTCGCCATTTGTTCCTTTTCATATTCGGGACAAAATTTCATTTCCACCAAATGCTTAAACTCTTCCCAATTCATGGAATATGCCACATCACTTCCCTTGGCTTGTAGTACCGTATTCCACCATTCTGGCGCCCCTTCTTTAAAAAGATGCGACGCGTACATGACTTTATCTTCCTCGGCACATTTACTTATTTTATTACTGCTTCGGTTTTTTCTAACCAACGCAGTGCAGCAGTCGCCCCTTCATTGCCTGCAAATTCAGCCGGTTTACAGGCAAAAAATTCCTTGTAAGTGCAACCAGGCCTTGCAGTTTTCATTCTTTTAAGAAATGGGGCTTGCACCACATCATCATTATTATTAATGTTATCGCCTCCATTTACACTATTACTGAAATTGTCGCCGTGAGTACGTTTGCTGGGAATAATTGGTTGAGGTTCAACTGGATTTCGGGCAGCAGCAAGGATTGCTGGAATAGCATTTGCTATTCCCTGGGCAACGATGTTTTCTATATCCTGCCTATTAAGAAATTGGTCTCCATTGTTTTGCTTAGATTGGTTACCCTCATTAACTGGTTCATTTCATCTGGTAATTAATATATATAAGTTATTAGCACAAAATAAATAACAACCAAACATAGTAAAATAATCGCACATAATCACGACAACACACATAGCCAAAATTGTCGATTTTGCGACTTCCACATTTTTATATAATTTAGTATGCATCCTTACACACCCGTTATATTACACAAAGTTTTGTTTTACACGATTATATTTTTGTTAATATTTATTATTATATTATTATTAAACACACATCCGCACAACCACATACGATCCTGTTAGCTGGCACTTCAGAAACGACGTTCCCTCTCGTCGTATTTCCAGGATATCCTCTCCCCTACTTCCCGGATTCTATTTCCTGCGTCCACTAACTCCTCGCCATAGTGGCGGAGTTCAGCCAGGTTTTCTGTACTCATAGGTGGGTGTAGTGGAGGCTCAGGATCAAATTGGGGGAAAAAGGTATTAGGGTTATTCAAAAGATTCTGAAATTGCCAGTCAGTTGTCCACCATTCTTCTAGCTCTCCTGGTAGAGGTCGGGGGTGGATAATAGGATCTGGGATAGCAAGTTCCAGATTAACTGGAAGTTGTGCTTCCGCTGGGTAATTGAAAAGTTTTTCATCGGCAGGTCCGATGAGGTCACTAAGTGCCAGTTTACGGTCCAGCTCCTCCCATGATGGCATTTCCTGGGCTTGCCTGGAACTTTCTCCGATTTCTTTTCCTTTTCCTTTATCCTTCGGATCCTCAGTCTTTATAACTTTCTGGGTTGCTGGTTTCTTCCTACGCACAAACCTCCATCCTACAAGTCTTTTTCTCTTTTTCGGTTTTGGTTTCTCCTGAGGTTGGGCTTGAAATACCATTGGCTCTTCAATATCAGCCTGGTAGCCAGTGAAGGTATCCGTGGTATCCATATATGTGGTATGGATAGTAAAGTTTTGAAGTGCTTCTGATAGTTCATTCATGTTGTTAGCATACATGAGGAAACACACAAAATTCTAAGTTAAAATTTTGTAAATTAAATTTTAATAGAATCACAGAATGGCAATCAGAAATTAAGTATTTATAAATACTTAATTGGCTTAAATCAGTGGCTCTGATACCACATTTTTCTGTCACGGCCCCCGTCCCGGTGTGACCCGGTCTAGGAGCCGCGGGACAGAAACCCGTGGTATTTATTATTTGAGTTGACAGCGGAAGTTTAACAGGATCTTTTAAAAACTTGAAAATGCCCAATTATTCTATTTTATAATTTGGGATAAACCCCGTAATTTACAATAGAGGAATTTTACTAGGAAATTCCCTGGTTTACAAAACATGTTTATTTATTTATCTGAGCCACTACTTCAAGCTTGTTAGTGCTCCGTAGCACTTTTCCTTGATTCACAGTAGGTCACCTGAAACATGTTTTAAAACACATTTTATCAGCGGGGAAATACTGGCGAGTTATTCAGGTTAAATAAAACGACACATTAGTTATAATTTACAGCATAAGAGCGATTACAATGGCTACTATCTTATTTTTATCTGGCGCTGTGTCACCTCCTGGTGACGATGGTCATACCACTATTGGGTCCTTTCACCCAAGTAGTGATGATTATCACTGTTAGGTTGATGAACCTAACTGTGAGAAATTAGTAATGTGCACAATACCCCACTAGCCAGTGATTCAAGATAACCACGACTTTATCCCTGTAATTATAACTTTTGAAAATAGTTGGAGTATTGTAAAATATTATTGATAAAAGAGAATGACTCACATTGCAAGTTTAAACGGGCAGAGTTTAGCCTACTGATAAGCCTTGTAACCTAAATTAAAACAGCAATGCATACGAAACTAGGTCAGTAACTTAATACAACATTTACGATAACTCACGAGATCAAAATCCTCACGACGAATGACAAAGGCATAGCCCAATTATGGGCAGCACTTAAACATCCATCGGATAGTTTCAATCGATCGGACATTATATCGTAGCAGTGATCGAGTTATTACCCTTGATCGTAGCAGCGTTTTGCTATGTGGAAATTATGATTTGGAGCAGTAAACTTCGTTTTTTGATCAAAATTTTTGACACAGATGAACTGCTCAGGCCCTAGCAATTTATAGAAACTTTTTGGGTTTTACGCGGCCCGCGTAAACCCATTCAAGTCCTTTACGCGGCCCGCGAGGGACACCTAGTCTACGACTAGGGCTACGGTGTCACAGGTAGGTCCGCCACGTGTACGACACGTGGCCCGGAACACTTATCCGGTCAACTTAAGGTTGACGCGGCCCGCGTGACGTCTAGCCTATCCTTTACGCGGCCCGCCTAAGACTTAAAATCTTATTTTCTTGGTTTTTCATGTACATTAGGGTTTCAGGGGTCCCGGTTTTCACTTACGGGTCGTTTTGGGACATTTTTGCAGTTCCTGACACCTAAGGAGCTCTTAGAGCTGGAAGGTGCACTTGTATTAGGATTTGGCTTTTGGACTTTGGAAGCATCCTTTCTTTGATAATTGTTCTTCCTCTTCTTAGAGTTGGAGGTGGTGAAGTTAGCAACATCAGTAGTGCGATCCATCTTCATACGCTCTTCCTCCTGTACGCACATAGCGACCAGCTTACTCATCATCCATTTGTCCTTCTGAGTGTTGTAATTGATCTTGAATGCTTCATAGGATGAAGGAAGCAAAGTGATGATGAAGTGAACAAGAAAACCATCATTGATTTCCATCTCTAGCCCCTTCAACTTATTTGCCATGTCATGCATTATCATGATGTGTTCGCGAATGCCGCTCCTCCCATCATACTTAGTCGTCACAGGCTTGAGGATAAGAGTGCTAGCGTGTGCTTTTGATGTCCCATTGAATTGTGCCTCCACAGAAGGCAGGTAGGTTTTAGCGTCCTCAGAATCAGGAATAGCTTCTCTAATTGCATTGTGTATGGACTGCTTCATGAACATGAGAGACATGCGGTTACACCTAGTCCATTTTTCATGAATTATCTGCTCAGCAGCAATACTTTGCGGAGTAAGGTCCGCTGGCTTATTATCTCTTAGAGCATAATCGAAGTTTAGCAAACCAAGTGTAAGCATGAGGGCATCCTTTCTTTCAGCAAAGTTATCACCAGTCAAAGGTGGAATCCCGCAATTTGGTGCTGATAGTGGAAATAAGATGAGCAAATTATGATACTAATCAAGAAGTCCTAATGTGATCTAAGGGCATGTTATACTAAGGCAGGCATAAATAATGACCATTTTAGTTATGGAGTTGTGATATTGGCTATTACTAACATCAAAATAATAGACTTAGTTAAAATTCTACTTAAACGAAGACAAATCAGCTTTGGCCAGAAGTGTAATCGTTTAAGTATGTGTGCAAAGTAATCGTGACAAATCAGCTTTGGCCAGAAAGGAGACAATCACTTTAGTTATGCACTTGTTAAGTATGCTAGACATAAATGAATTAAATCAGCTTTGGCCAGAAATTAAGACATTTCACGTTTGTAATGCATACTCAACATAGCTTTTATAACACTTGAACAATAAATAGATGTATTAAATCAGCTTTGGCCAGAAATGATACATCAGAAGCTCATTCAAGTTAAGCTATTTTTGTTTTGTAAAAAGGTATCTGATTCTGATTAGGTAATTAAGTGTTTTCAAAACCAAGTATTTAATAGCAAACCACCTGTTAGCGCGGATCGAATTCCAGTTAAGCTATTTTGGTTTTGTCAAGTATGCTAAATTTTAGTTCACATTAAACAACCTAAAATAATGAGGTTTCGAGTGAGATCTCGACTCAGTTATGAGGTCTCGAGTGAGATCTCGAGTCAAGTCTCGACTCATCTTGTAACATTATGAGGTCTCGACTCATTAAGGTCTCGAGTCGTAACCTCAGTGTCTCGAGTCGTAATCATGGTCTTGACTACTGTGTTTTATGAGATCTCGACTCCATAATGAGGTCTCGAGTCGCAGCCACGGTCTCGAGTTGTGAAGATTGAAGCCCTTAGAAGAAACCTCAGTGGTCTCGAGTCGAAACCTTATGGTCTCGAGTCGAAACCGTTGTCTCGAGTTGTAAAGATTTGAGAACCCTTATGATTTCGAGTCGAGACCTTGTGGTCTCGAGTCGAGATCTTGGTCTCGAGTCGTTAAAAAAATGATCTCGAAACTCCTGTTAACAGCTGTTGTTGTGAAAATATCCGAAAGCTCGAAATTTTAGGGATTGTGGGATAATGTTTCCTGTTTTATTGTTGATCTAAACTTATCAAAGATTTCGAAATTATAATCTGATCATCTTTTTAACAGTTTTTGAAAATTTTAATAGATAAAATTCAGATAAAAAACAGTAAAAACACCTACTAATCCAAATTATATTCTAAAACTTAAGGAATTTTCGAGTTTTCCTTAGAACAAATGATGAACCCTAGAAAATTAAGACATCATTTTGGGATCCGAAACCTTAATTTTAAGACTTCTATTAACAGATTTCAGACATTAATTTACCCATATTGGTTTCGGGTGACATGATTAAACACTCTTTTCTTAAAACACTTATTTCGGCACATTGAAACCCGAAAACAACCGTGATTTTTATAAACTTTAAAAAATTCTGTTTTTCAGATTTTAATCCCAGAATAATGGATACGAAAACAAAACTGATTTATAAACATATGCTCTGATACCACATGTTGATCAGTTCTGTTTAAACATAATGGAAAACATGAATAACATACCTGTTACAGCAGACAGACCAGCAGAGAATCCAGTCAGAGATACAGCGATTGAGTTTGACATACTTGTTAGGATGATCTGGTTCCTCCTTAGGGTGTAAGATTATGATGGTGATGAAACCGAAACAAAGGAAGGATTCGGTTGGGAGAGAGAGCCGATTATTGATGTTATTAGGATTGTGTAAATTGTGTAACCCTTAAACTCACTAATAATCTCCTTATATATACACCCAAGAGGAAACCTAATTAGTTAATAAGGGTAATATGGTCCATCAACAATTACCAACTAATTATTAAAAGGTTATTAATATATTTTTGATCTATATAATATAAATGATTATAATGGCTACAAGATTAAATATTATAACAATTATATATTTAATTGTTATACAGGGACGATGCCGGCCAAAGAAATTTTATTCGAGTGATATATGTGAAATCTACTTGTTGACACATGTATAACAAGAACATTGTTTAAATCTATAATTCCTCCAACTAATATTTATATTCTTATATCATATTCGTTAAGAAATGTGGTCGAAAACATAAACACCCATTCAACAAAATCACCTAGAAACATACGTTTATTTGAAAACTGTTTCATAAAAATACAAAAATGCTATCAGAATCATTTACTAGATCATATCATATTTCTAATTTCTAATAAACAAAATAACAGATCCATTTGTATCAAACCGGACCAATTGATTATGAAAATCTTAAAGTCAGATCAGTCAAACCTATCAAATACTTTATAATCGTAAGAAAAAAAATCATTTACATGTAACAAAGCAAACATGGGATACTAATCAATGCACACACTATTAAATACTTTATAATTGTAAGAAATGATATAAAAAAATACATGCATTTACATGTAACAAAACAAACATGGAATACAAATCAAAGCACATTGATTTCTTTTCTTTGACCGCAAAATTATGTCAAGAAAGCTAAATTGTCCTTTTATTTTTTTGCTGTATATATATAGCCATCCACACATCAACTCCTTCAAACATACACCTATCTAGCTACTATTTTGTTAGAAGGGAAAAACAAGAAAACAAATGGCATTATTCATTCTCTTCCTTTTATTTTCATTCCTTCTCCATGGAGCTCAAGCTGAGATCATTTGCGAGAATTTGCCGATTGGCTTGTGCTCTTTCTCGATCGCGTCTTCAGGAAAACGATGTGTCCTAGAGAACAATGTACAAGACAACGGGAACATGGAATACCAGTGCAATTCCTCAGAGATTTTTGTTAAAGACATGAACGAATGGATCGAGAATGATGAGTGCTTGAACGCGTGCGGGGTTCACAGGAAGACGGTTGGAATCTCTTCTGACTCCCTCCTCGAGCCATATTTCCTTGCCAGACTTTGCTCCGATTTGTGCTACAAGAACTGCCCCAACATTGTGGATCTCTATCACAACCTAGCTATAGGAGAAGGTAATATGATGATATGACATGTTACATGCTCACAAATTGAGTTTATATATGCATGGTATTGAGTGAGAATTAATTAGCCAAAAATGAATGATATAGGTGAAGTAAAACAAAAGAAAGATTGGATAAAATTTGTTACATTTTTATACAATTTACTACTCAAGGCAAAATTATGAATGATTTTCTGTCTGTAACCAATCTTTGTAGGTGTATTTCTTGCAAACCTATGTGAAGTGAATAGCAAGATGCCACGCCGTATGATGACTAGTTCTGGAGCAGCCCCAGGTCCCGTTTCTGCTGCTGCAGATGGTCCGATTTCTATGGCAGAAGCTCCTACTTCCATCTGAATGTGTTGTTGATTCATATTATGAATATTAATTATCTTTGGTTGGGTTATGAGAAATATTGTATTATGCACATATACTAACTTTTATACTAAAAGATTATAGGATATATGCTTTTCATTATACTTGTGAAATCTTGCGACATGTTATTTATGTTTGTTTCATTTATGTATTAACTTCTTGTTTATTGTTTTTCTATGATATTGATTGTGTTGTGTTTTTATCTCAAACGAGCTATATGGATCTTAATATTATAAAAAAAGTAGTTAAAAAAAAAAAAAAAATACCATCGTAGCAATACTACATGGGTAGAACATGTTGGAATAGTATTATAAGGTTACCAGAAAAAAAAAGAATTACCACCCCGCCAAAAACGCCATGAGGCAGTGGCGGATTCAAATTTTTTGTTCAGTGGGTTCGTTTTGATATATTCTTACTATTTTTTTTCCAAATCATTCAAGGTTTTCAATAATTTTTTCCATTTTTTTTCCAAAGCAAATGGGTTCATATGAACCCACAAAATAGGGCTGGATCCGCCACCGCCACGAGGGTGTTGCCCCTTCCCCATGGAGATCGTCAAGCGTGTTTGGGCCTTTGACTTCTCTCCCATCTATGACTTTTAGCCCCTTGCCTCTCACTCTTTTTTTTTTTTTTTTTTGGGAACAGTGAATTTCATTATCCAAAAAACGACTAGCAAGAAGCTAGCACGACAACAAAGACAAACTACAATACAAAATTACACCAGCTTTTCTAAGACACATTATTCAAAGGGAACCTATTCTTTGATCCATAGATAACATAAGGATTTAATCTCTTCCAAAGTCTAGTCGCTTCCGCTGATTTACCGTGAAGAGATTTGCCCTATTGCCTTTACCCAGCACGCCATCTAGACTAACAAAAATGGGTAGAATATCCCCATGTGAGAAATTCCTAGCTACAACCTCTTATAAAAAATGTCAATGCATTACCTTTTTTAATGGTCAACAAATCAATTCCGGGAACTCTTGGGGCACTCACTGGACAAACGTAGTACTTCGAAAGTAACCCGAGTCGCCCACCACCAATTCCGGTGAAAAACCAGTAACCCACCCGCCCGTAGGCACGACGGTAAATTACCAGTAAAACATGTTTGACTCAAGGATCGAACCCAGATTTCCCTGGGTCTCCTATCACTGCCCACCAATGCCTCACTCTTTTTTGCACCAAATGGGAATTGAACCTGGTTCTTCAAAGAAGAACTCAAGTCCTCCTACCACTTGAGCTAGAGGTCATTGGCCATGTCAACGCATTACTAATTACTAATACTCTTAAGGGATTTTTACATATTTCCCCCTCCTAAGCCCCCTTATTACGTATTTCCCCAAACCATAAAATCAATTACATATTCCCCCTCCCTAACTCATATATATTACATATTTCCCTTTTAGGCCTGTTTTTAATCCGTAAGAAAGCTTCCTGGATCGAACCAGTCTAATGAACCAGTGTTGTAAACAGGGATAATCGATGAAGAAGAGGTTTCGAAAAAAAAAACAGATGAATAATGTAGCAAGTTAACGTCGTCTGATGAAATTACGAACGAACTAGATGAACAAGATTCGAGTTTTTGAACAAACCTGATGACGAAGATGAACGTCGTCTTTGGTGGGGGAGAAGAAATGTCGTTCTGTGTAGGGTTTGGATGAGTTGATTATACGAATGGGGATATACACGCAAGAGTTATTTGAGGGTAATTGGGTAATTTCTCCAAAAAAGGGAAATATGTAATTGAATTTATGGTTTGGGGAAATACGTGTAAGACCCTAATTCGTACATGACAAAAGTCGCAGCGGAAAACACGAACCATAAAATTTCTTTCTTTACCAACGTTTTGACTTACTTGAAAGTTCGTTTTGATATATATCATCTACAAAAATAAAGCATAAGTCTTGTTTCCTAATAGTACATACTCAGTTATTCCCGTACAATCTATCTTGTGACTCGATCTTTGATCTCTAATCCTTGTTATAATCGCCCGTTATCCATACAACCTGCACTCACCACATACATTCATAAACATTAGCACACATTATATAAACAAGATACATTCACGTACACTTTACATTTCGTCATCTTTCAAACTTTAAGCATTTCATCTGCGTATACATTTCCTGGTGAGGCTTCAGTAATGTACCTGCATCACTTTTTCATTCTCAAGGTACACCATCAATAACGTTAACACTCAACATATCTAAGTCATACATACATACGTACTTGCATACCTACTTACATACACATCTACATACGTACATACCCTTCCTACAGCATTTCATACATGCATACACTCATACATGTCTTTATACATACACACATACACAACTACCTACGTACATACCTTTTACTACATCTTTACATACATGCCTACACTCATACATATCTTTATACATACATACATACACATCTGCATACGTACATACCCTTTCTACAGCATTTCATACATGCATACACTCATACCTATCTCTATACTTACATACATACTCATCTGCATACGTACATACCTTTCTTAATGTATTACATATATACATAATTACGCATCTACATACGTGTACAACACCTTGCATACCTCTTACATACTTATACGTTATTTACATGAGACTTAAACTTTGATTTATAGCCCATAAACATCTAAGGGTCGATCAAAATCATGTTTAGAAAGTCCGCCGTAGTCCACGGATAACAAACCGAAGCCTACGATACATAAATCGACTTAAATAACAATTTTTAGACTTTTGGACTTAGGGAGGTCGTCGGCGACGGCCCTAGGGCCCGTCGGCGACGGCCCGTAGTTTTTCCCGTAGCCAAAACCCCGTAGACAGGAAGATAACCCGTCGGAGAAAAACTGATTTTCCCTAACCCGTCGGCGACGGCCTCCTTGCCCGTCGGCGACGGCCTCTCTAAAGTGCATTTTTTCTGCAGTTTCGTTTCATCGTCCGAACGCACTAAAACGCGCATAACTTTCGAACCGTTTACCCGTTTAACCTCCCGTTTCTTCCTACATGCTTGTAAATTCACATTCTATCATATAAACTTAAAATCCCACATCCGGATTACGGAAATTCTTAACTTACACGCTATCGTCTTATTATTCGTTTATGATTTATTCGACCCGTTCATGCATTCATCAACATAACTTGGTCATTTTACCATAACCTCTTATAAATCTAACAATATCAGTGACGTCTATCATAAATTACTAAATTCTTGGATGTCTTGCATCCTCTTAACACATTATCGTTCATATGCTTATTTTGACCCGTTAAGGGTATTCGCGCATTAATTGGTCTATGACTAACCAAACCATTATCCCCACTTCCATACTTGTCCAAAACATTACTCTAATCGAATAACTTGTTTCTAAACTACTTTTAAGATCGTTTACCCCAAAATACCCATCAAGGGCATTTTGGTCAACCTTAAACCCATCATTTACGGCGAAAGACTTTAACACATATTTGACCTCAAACATCATGTTTAATTCATTACAACACTGTATTACTTACTTGTACTAAGAAGTGATTACGAAAATCACTTACCTTATGCGTCCGTGCTCGTATCCGATTCCTCGCCTTTTCTTGACCCGCTATCCTTTCATGTTTGCGTCCGTCTTGACATGATTCCTATACTCTCTTTTCATCAAGATCACGCTCCTATTAGCATATGTATTCGTACATGTTAACATCATATCAATCGCATATTTCACCCTTAACTTTCATTATTCATTTCTAACATACATAACTCATATGATTATATTCATATCCGTTTAAACTCATGTAATTCATCATATAATCACAAACAACGCATATTGACATAACATGTACCATACGAATTCCTATAATCCTGCCTTTACGACCACGTGTCAATTCATGTTTTTTATGCTTAGTTGAGTTTTGAAAGTCAACTATATACCATATTTAACCATCGACTTATCATCATATACTCGTAACATCATATTCGATTATACGGATGACACTATATACATTTCATCATACACTTGATGCGAGTACTACCTTTTAAGCATAACGTGCAACTAATTCATGCATGAATCTTCTAAACTCATACATAACTCGTCGAATCCTTCTACTAATCATCATATATCATTCCAAATGAACATTAAGCATAACATCATCATATTCCTATACTTTCATCTAACAATAATTCATCATACCCACATAATACACCAATCATTCAACAAGCCTTAAACATAGGAGGTGATTCTAGTCCTCATCTTCACCCTAACTAACGGGTTTCACCTCTAATCATCAAATTAACGCAAATCATACATAACCCATGTTCTATACGAGGATTCTAACCCTTGTACATGATCAATTTCATATTAACTCACGGATTAGAACATAACCCACTTCACCCATGATCACCAATCTTAGATTTAAAACATACCTTATGATCCTCTCGTGTTGGTGATCATTAATCCATGCTCGGTTATGGATTTGGGCCTTGATTCATTCTTCAAATTGAAGCTTTTGAAGAACTAGGGTTTTGGGGCTCTTGAGAGCCCCTGCTCGATCTTTCCAGAACACACACGTATGTGTGTGTTTGTGTGTGTCAAGTTATTTTATAACTTACTTTCATTTGTTCCACTTTAGCCCCTCGGGTTTACCTTTAAAACATAACTGACACTACCTTCATCATTTAATACTTTTGACCATACCCTTAACTAGGTTAAATAGCCTAGTTATTTATTTCATGACGTGTCACATAAGAACATACGACAATTATTAACATTCAGATTTTGGGGCGTTACAAGTCTACCACCCTTAAACAAGGTTTCGTCCCCGAATCCTTTCTCACTTTCATCGAACACACATCATCTTTTCTTCTAGTCCATCCATACGACCACTAGCCCATACTTTCCTGATCATTCTTTCCTATATCATTTTCATTTTCATTTACTTGACCTGTCAATAACTGGTCAATACACATACTCTTCCGTCCTTTAATATGATCCCTTCTTAATGGATCTAATATCTCCATCTCACCTCTAAAAATTTACATTCTCTACATACTCTGTATAACATTTAACTTTTGTTTTGTTATCACAACAAAACTATTATTACATAATCACGCCTACGTGCTTAATTCTAACGTTAACCTCATTCTACATTTTCTACAGTTACTTGTATCCTGCATACCTTTACATTTCCCTTAAATCATTTCGTTCATTTCACATTACTATTACTTTTACTTCATGCATTACTTAATTTACACATATACAGGTGTCATACTAGTTCATATCTATCCAATCATGAGTTAAATTTTTTTACTAACCTCTTTTCATTTCGCAAACCAACGATCCGTAACCCAGATCGATCATCTTCTCCTCGAGTACTAGCCATAATAGGCCAGATTTCATTCATCCGTGTAATGAGTTTCCGCTCGTGCACATCCTTTCACCAATACGATTGGTTTCATCACATCAATAATTTTAACATTATCATCAACAACTTCAGCGGTTAGCATATGTCATTCAATCATTCATTACACTAGGTGATTACCCACCTATACTCTTCTACAATTTCCTACGTACCTACTATAACGTACCACACATTCTATTTCTTACATGCAATCCTTTCATTCTATTAATCAATTCGCCAACTGAAGTACACGCTTGTACTTCATTCTATTCATGCTTACTTGCAAGGACCTTATTACATTGTCTCAATATTTCTTACCAAACTTACCATTCCCGCCCCTACTTAAATTATTGTTCGGGTCACAGCCCGTCATCATTCCGACTTCTAAGAGTCAATTACTCACATATCTTACACGTAACTTATACAAAACTTCGTCTATTATACTATCACTTTTTACTTTATACTTACTTCTATGACCCGTTCGACTCAATCATGGTCAAACTGTCGACATCTTCTTGAGCGGATTAATTTCATCTTTTTATATTTTTGAATCCGTCTCACGGATCCAGATGCATCATTCATACTTTTTCATTCATCGAATCCGCCTTACGGATTCAAACATTACATTCATGCCTTTCATCCTTGAATCCGTCTCACGGATTCAAACATATCATTCATGCCTTTCATCCTTGAATCCGTCTCACGGATTCAAACATTGCATTCATACCTTTCATCCTTGAATCCGTCTCACGGATTCAAACATATCATTCATATCTTATTGATCCGTACTTAATTACGGATTCCACATTCTTCATTCTTATCAGGCATGTTTTTCGTACTTTCATAGTACTCTCAATTTCCCGAGAGTCTTACTTCCCATTTCACCCACACGCCCGCCTGCTACCTAACTCTACCGGACATACCTGTAACCATTATCATGCTCTCACGAACGTCCTACGTTTCTCGTGTACTGGCCAGGTACACAATCCACATAGTAGTTTCGTGCCTTTATGTAATTGTCACCTTATGTCCGTAGACTTAGGTTTCGGCGCGTGTATTACTTCCAGTACTTCATTACTATACGATCATTGTCTTTCATTTTAAAATTTTTCCTTCCCTTAATTAATTTTACCATTACTTACACCCACATATTACATTTACGTACCTGGGCTCATTTGCCTATTTATCTTATTACCTCTTTGCCTGCCTTAGTATTCATCCTAGACTGCATTCACGGATCATCCTCTTCCAACACTTATGCTTACCTTGCACATACAAAACCGTCAGTTTCTTTATACGTATACATAAGTACATACTTTCATTAGCCTTTACCTTTGGATCTTGATCGAGTCTTAGATTGTACAGACTTCTTATCTCAAGAGCACACAAGTTTGAGTTCAAGTACTTACCTTCTCGTATTTGATTCCCTCAAACCAGGGCTCTGATACCAACTTGTAAGACCCTAATTCGTACATGACAAAAGTCACAGCGGAAAACACGAACCATAAAATTTCTTTCTTTACCAACGTTTTGACTTACTTGAAAGTTCGTTTTGATATATATCATCTACAAAAATAAAGCATAAGTCTTGTTTCCTAATAGTACATACTAATTTATTCCCGTACAATCTATCTTGTGACTCGATCTTCGATCTCTAATCCTTGTTATAATCGCCCATTATCCATACAACCTGCACTCACCACATACATTCATAAACATTAGCACACATTATATAAACAAGATACATTCACGTACACTTCACATTTCGTCATCTTTCAAACTTTAAGCATTTCATCTGCGTATACATTTCCTGGTGAGGCTTCAGTAATGTACCTGCATCACTTTTTCATTCTCAAGGTACACCATCAATAACGTTAACACTCAACATATCTAAGTCATACATACATACGTACTTGCATACCTACTTACATACACATCTACATACGTACATACCCTTCCTACAACATTTCATACATGCATACACTCATACATGTCTTTATACATACACACATACACAACTACCTACGTACATACCTTTTACTACATCTTTACATACATGCCTACACTCATACATATCTTTATACATACATACATACACATCTGCATACGTACATACCCTTTCTACAACATTTCATACATGCATACACTCATACCTATCTTTATACTTACATACATACTCATCTGCATACGTACATACCTTTCTTAATGTATTACATATATACATAATTACGCATCTACATACGTGTACAACACCTTGCATACATCTTACATACTTATATGTTATTTACATGAGACTTAAACTTTGATTTATAGCCCATAAACATCTAAGGGTCGATCAAAATCATGTTTAGAAAGTCTGCCGTAGTCCACGGATAACAAACCGAAGCCTACGATACATAAATCGACTTAAATAACAATTTTCAGACTTTTGGACTTAGGGAGGTCGTCGGCGACGGCCCTAGGGCCCGTCGGCGACGGCACGTAGTTTTTCCCGTAGCCAAAACCCCGTAGACAGGAAGATAACCCGTCGGAGAAAAACTGATTTTCCCTAACCCGTCGGCGACGGCCTCTCTAAAGTGCATTTTTTCTGCAGTTTCGTTTCATCGTCCGAACGCACTAAAACGCGCATAACTTTCGAACCGTTTACCCGTTTAACCTCCCGTTTCTTCCTACATGCTTGTAAATTCACATTCTATCATATAAACTTAAAATCCCACATCCGGATTACGGAAATTCTTAACTTACACGCTATCGTCTTATTATTCGTTTATGATTTATTCGACCCGTTCATGCATTCATCAACATAACTTGGTCATTTTACCATAACCTCTTATAAATCTAACAATATCAGTGACGTCTATCATAAATTACTAAATTCTTGGATGTCTTGCATCCTCTTAACACATTATCGTTCATATGCTTATTTTGACCCGTTAAGGGTATTCGCGCATTAATTGGTCTATGACTAACCAAACCATTATCCCCACTTCCATACTTGTCCAAAACATTACTCTAATCGAATAACTTGTTTCTAAACTACTTTTAAGATCGTTTACCCCAAAATACCCATCAAGGGCATTTTGGTCAACCTTAAACCCATCATTTACGACGAAAGACTTTAACACATATTTGACCTCAAACATCATGTTTAATTCATTACAACACTGTATTACTTACTTGTACTAAGAAGTGATTACGGAAATCACTTACCTTATGCGTCCGTGCTCGTATCCGATTCCTCGCCTTTTCTTGACCCGCTATCCTTTCATGTTTGCGTCCGTCTTGACATGATTCCTATACTCTCTTTTCATCAAGATCACGCTCCTATTAGCATATGTATTCGTACATGTTAACATCATATCAATCGCATATTTCACCCTTAACTTTCATTATTCATTTCTAACATACATAACTCATATGATTATATTCATATCCGTTTAAACTCATGTAATTCATCATATAATCACAAACAACGCATATTGACATAACATGTACCATACGAATTCCTATAATCCTGCCTTTACGACCACGTGTCAATTCATGTTTCTTATGCTTAGTTGAGTTTTGAAAGTCAACTATATACCATATTTAACCATCGACTTATCATCATATACTCGTAACATCATATTCGATTATACGGATGACACTATATACATTTCATCATACACTTGATGCGAGTACTACCTTTTAAGCATAACGTACAACTAATTCATGCATGAATCTTCTAAACTCATACATAACTCGTCGAATCCTTCTACTAATCATCATATATCATTCCAAATGAACATTAAGCATAACATCATCATATTCCTATACTTTCATCTAACAATAATTCATCATACCCACATAATACATCAATCATTCAACAAGACTTAAACTTAGGAGGTGATTCTAGTCCTCATCTTCACCCTAACTAACGGGTTTCACCTCTAATCATCAAATTAACGCAAATCATACATAACCCATGTTCTATACGAGGATTCTAACCCTTGTACATGATCAATTTCATATTAACTCACGGATTAGAAAATAACCCACTTCACCCATGATCACCAATCTTAGATTTAAAACATACCTTATGATCCTCTCGTGTTGGTGATCATTAATCCATGCTCGGTTATGGATTTGGGCCTTGATTCATTCTTCAAATTGAAGCTTTTGAAGAACTAGGGTTTTGGGGCTCTTGAGAGCCCCTGCTCGATCTTTCCAGAACACACACGTATGTGTGTGTTTGTGTGTGTCAAGTTATTTTATAACTTACTTTCATTTGTTCCACTTTAGCCCCTCGGGTTTACCTTTAAAACATAACTGACACTACCTTCATCATTTAATACTTTTGACCATACCCTTAACTAGGTTAAATAGCCTAGTTATTTATTTCATGACGTGTCACATAAGAACATACGGCAATTATTAACATTCAGATTTTGGGGCGTTACAATACGTAATAAGGAGGCTTAGGATGAGGAAATATGTAAAAATCCATAATATTTAACCGGACTGGGTTGAAGAACTTTTAAGTGCAAAATAAGAATGGATATTCGTTTTTCTTGTTTCCATTTTTATAATCATCACAAACTAGTTTTTTTTTTGTGTTGTGTCTAAAAAATGGTTTTTTTTTTTGGGGTGGGGGCAAAGAAATTCAACTAAATCTTGACTCATTTTAATCTAAGAGAGCTCGAGCTTTATCTAGTTATGCTCAAATACGACATAAACTATTCTTGACTTGACTGAAGTTGATCTTTGATATGTTAAGTTTGGGTAGCTTAACTCATGCGCACCCTTATGTAATATTAGCTACTTTGGATATGTAAGTTGAGCTATTGTAATAGTTATATGTGTGACAAAATAATATAAGGGACAAATATAAATACATACGGATTAGGATCAATTACAAGGGCTCGTAATTATAAGAAGGGTACAAAGGCTCTTAAAAAAAACCCACTACAAAAAAAAAAACCTAAACACCCACCACTACCCAAGATTTAAATTTTGACATAATTTTTTTTGAACGGCAAATTTGGATCACCGATGGACCATTGAAGTATCATCGTGTCACCTGCGAAACCACTTGATCATATCTACCTCCACTAGACATAATAAAATATACCGATGTATTTAAAGAGCAAGAGTAGAATATCATAAGCTTTTAAAAATTGTGTGCCAAACTCCCAAACTTTAATTGGTTCTGAATGAAAAAAAGTTTATGGGTAAATAAATATCAACTTATAAACATATTCCAACGAACAGTCGCCGGTGGCTCGACGATGAGAAGAAGTTTTGATTTAGCGTGCGAGGGTGTTGATCTGATCTCTGATTGATTTCTGGTCCTTCCTTTCATTCTAAACTGATCCTTTGAATCATCCATTCGCCACACGAGACTAGTTCTTCTGTCGCTATTTTTAGCTTTTAGCCGGTTCTGTGGCTCTCAGTGTCCCCTCTCTCCGGTGCGCCGCCCTTGACTGCTTAACGGGTCTGTCACTGATCGCGTCTATCGTGCATAGATTAGCTAGATCGGTACGAATCCCATTAACCTTTTAAAGCTCGGTGTCGTCGGTGAAGGTAATGGGGTACGCTGACCACCATGTGATTACGTTTTTTGTGTCAAACCTGCCGGGGAGTGTATCGAAGTCATTATTATGGAAGGCTTTTCAGCCGTATGGGATCGTAAAGGACGCGTACGTGGCGAAGAAGAAGGATGTGAGGGGAAATTATTTTGGTTTCGTGAGATATGCTGGGGTAAGAGACGTGGAGGAGGTATTGAAAGGAATGAATACGGTGAGGATATATGAGGCTAAGCTAACTGTTTCAGTTGCAAAGTTTGACAAGGGCCATAAGCGATTTAATCAAAATGTCGAGCGACTTGGACGACAACAGATGCCTCCAAAGAGTACTCCGGCTCCGACAAAGAGATGGCAACCAGCGAACGTCGTCCAAGGGACGTTGTACTCTGATGTGGTTTCGGGTAACGGACGCCGGAAACAAGTCTCCGTGGTTGATGAAGTCGGTCTGTATCCCAAGCATTGCATGGGTAGGGCTGTTATCGGCGAAGCTTTGGATCCGAAAGCAATGTGTTACACCAAAGCTATGCTGAATAGGGGGGGTCACCTGAATGTTGCAATCAGTTACATCGGGGGACTCCAACTCATGTTGGTGTTTAAGGAAAGTGGAGAGGCAAAGAGGTTCATGGCTAACACGGAACTGTGGCGTGAATTCTTCTCGTCACTAGCATTATGGGAAGGCCAGGAAGTTCGAGACCAACGAGTGGCATGTTTAAAAATCGAAGGGGTGCCGCTGAAGTTACGAGACAGCGACGTTTTTGATAGAGTGGGGGAAAGCTTTGGGAGAATTGTGAAGAACTCGGACTTTTCGTGGACCAATACAGACGTCTCGCATGGCCGGTGTTTTGTGCTCACAGATCAAATACAACGTATTCAGGAGGTTATTGATTTGTTATGGAAGGGCAACCGGTACCAGGTAGGGGTAACGGAAGTGGATGATGACGGGTTCAGTTCTTTAATATCTTCCCTATTTACTCCGGTGACCGTTAGTCCGGCGACCTCAGTAGAGTCCGTAATCAGGGAAGAGGAGAAATTGGAGGAAGGGGCTAATTGGGAAAATGAGGTTGAAGACGGCGAGTTTAGGCCGAATTCCGGCAACAATCACAGCGGCGATGAAAGCGGAGGAAATGAGCAGTCGTTCATGGCAGCGGTAACCGAAAAGGTGACTGATAAGTCCGATGTGCATGGGGGAAATCAACGGTTGCATGGGGAAGGGACTACAGATGGAAAGGCAGCACAAAACCCTAGGGAGGTAGATCATGCGCAAGGATCTGATAATAATTGGGTGGGACCAGACCATGTGGGACAAGGTTTCAATGTTGGTAGCTCTGGTGTATTGAGCTCGGGCCCACCTCAAAAGTCTAGGAAAAGGCCCAGGTATTCAAGCCCACCAAAGGACAATTCTGAACCACAAGGTGTGGATTTATCCAAAACAGGCCCAATTTCTTTTGGTAATAATGATAGGAGCGACAGGTCTTTTGACCTAAATACACCTGCTAAGGAGAAGAGCATGTTTACAGCAGAAAGGGAACACCGCGATGCAAATGGTGGAGCTCAGGTCACCGTGGACGCTACTCCGGCGGATGTGGGGATGGAGCCGACGACAGATCCGTTGGATGAAGCGGGTGTGAACACCGCGGCTGGGCAGACAGTGGGGGATGTTGGCGAGGAAAGGCCAGGAATAGAAATTGAAATTGAATCTGCTGCAACCATCGAGGTTGGATCAAGCCTCGGGTTCCGGTTAGAAGGATGCGAAAATCAGGTCAGTGCTTTAATTTCGGGTGAGGGCGGTGTAGATGTTCCCCAATGAATTTTTTAACAGTGAATCTCCGGGGAGTCAGAGACTCAAAAAAAGTAGAATGGGTAAGGGGGTTAAAAACGTCACACGGGGTTCATTTTCTGGCAGTACAGGAGACAAAATTGGGGGAAAACAACAGGTTTGTGGTCAGTGGTTTTTGGGGTCGTACCAGGTATGAGTATGATACGGTCTGCGCTGTGGGGAGATCGGGGGGGTTGTTATCCATGTGGAATCCAGCAGTTTTCAGTAGGACGGGGGTGATAAAACAGAGAAATTTTCTCGTTACTTCTGGATATCTAGTAGCTACAGGGGTCGCGGTGAACATCGTCAACGTGTACGCCCAGAATGACTCTATAGAAAGAAGGGGTCTTTGGGCAAAATTGGTAGAGGTTAGGAATTCGATGCCAGGCCTTTGGGTTCTACTTGGAGACTTCAACGACGTGAGAGAACCTAGCGAAAGAGTTAACTCAGAGTTTGTGGGACTTAACGCTTTTTTCTTTAATAACTTTATTGAAGTTGCTGGTCTCGTGGAATACCAGATGGGTGGGCGCAAGTTTACCTATCATTCTGACCATGGGATGAAAAAAAGCAAGTTGGACAGGTTTCTCGTGTGCAGGGATTTCATGAATATGTGGCCGGCAGCGTCCTTACTTGCGCTGTCAAACGTGGTTTCGGATCACTGCCCAGTTCTCCTGTCCGTTGTTCAAGTCGACTTCGGGCCGACTCCATCTAGGATTTTTAACTCCTGGATGGAGATTCCAGGCTTTATGGATCAGGTGGAGGCATTTTGTAACACGTTTAGATTTGTGGGGCCGGCTGATTTGAGGTTAGCAAGTAAGCTCAGATGGCTGCGAAAAAAGCTAAAAAGTTGGGTGCTGGAAGTGAAAGCTGATAAGGATGGGGTTTACAATGAGAAGCTGAAGCGTCTGGAGGAATTAGAAATCACTGCTGAGTCCAGAAATTTGACCTCTAGTGAGTTACAGGAACGAACTTTGTGCAAAGAAGGGATAGTGGAGGCGGATAGGCTGAGGATCATGGACTTGAAACAAAAGTCCAGGGTCCGGTGGGCAGTGGAAGGGGATGAAAATTCGGCGTACTTTCATGGAGTGATAAATGCAAACCTAACGAACAATCGGATTAACGGGCTTTGGATTGACGGAACATGGGAGACTACTCCCACCCTAATAAAAGATGAAATCTGTGCCTTTTTTGCAGGTAAATTTCATGAACCAGTGAGCATAAGGCCGACTTTAAGCTGCCCAAATCTTAACACCATTAGCGAGGAGGAAGCAAATACACTTGTTAGGCCGTTTACCGATTCTGAAATAAAAGAGGCGGTATGGGAGTGTGAAGGAGATAAAGCACCGGGGCCGGATGGCATCAACTTCCGATTCATTAAAAAGTGTTGGGGGTTGCTACACTCGGATTTTTGGAATTTATTTGACGAGTTCTTCCAGAACGGTACTATGAGCACGGGGTGTACATCGTCCTTCATCGCGTTAATCCCCAAGTGTGGGGATCCGGGGGGGTTGTCGGATTATCGACCCATAAGCTTGATTGGTTGCATCAACAAGGTCATATCGAAAGTATTGGTAAACCGGTTGAAGGTGGTTATCCACAAGCTAATTTCCGAGGAACAAACGGCGTTCCTAACCAATAGGAGCATATTGGATGGTCCACTAATTCTTAACGAAATTATACCATGGCTGAAACGGAGGAAAAAGAGCGGCTTGATCTACAAGGTGGACATAGAGAAGGCCTACGATACGTTGAATTGGGAGTTTTTGGACTCGATTATGATACAAATGAATTTCCCAAGTACGTGGAGGAAGTGGGTAATGGCGACGGTAACCACCGCAAGGGCTTCGGTTTTGGTGAACGGATCTCCGACCCAAGAGTTCTCATGTCATCGAGGTCTGAGGCAAGGAGATCCGTTGTCACCATTCTTGTTTATCATAGCAATGGAGGCACTCTCAGGAGTGGTTAAGCGGGCTTGTTCGATGGGGATTTTTGAAGGAATTCCATATACGTCTCAAGGCTCGGTTTTATCACATTTTTTCTATGCCGACGACGCAATTTTTATTGGCAAATGGTCTAAACGGAACGCCCTTAACCTAAATAGATTGCTTCGGTGTTTCTACTTGGTTTCGGGTCTTCGGGTGAATGCATCAAAAAGTTGGCTTTTTGGGGTTGGGATTACCGAAGGAGACGTTCAAGGGTTGGCGAGGGTGCTTAAATGTAGGGTCGGTGAGTTTCCGTTTAAACACTTAGGTCTGCTTGTTGGGGCGAATATGAATCTTGTCAAAAATTGGAAACCGGTGTTGGACACGTTTAAGCAACGTTTGTCGATTTGGAAGGCCAATACCATTTCCTTTGGGGGTCGAATCACCCTGATAAAATCTGTTTTAAGCTCCCTTCCCACATATTTTTTCTCTTTGTTTAAAGCCCCGGTCCAGGTTCTTAAGCAATTAGAGAGGATTAGAAGGGATTTTTTATGGGGAGGTGGCTGTGACGTACAGAAGATAAAGTTGGTAGCTTGGGACGACGTGTTAGCACCAAAGGAGGTTGGGGGGCTGGGTATAATTCCGCTAAAAGATGCTAACCTAGCGCTTTTGGCAAAGTGGTGGTGGAGGTTCAAGGTGGATGTTAATGGATTGTGGAGAAAGGTAATCTGGAGCGTACATGGCGGGTCAAGGAACTGGAACTATATACCTACTTTGTTATCCCTACCGAGTCCGTGGAAGCAAATTGGGGAAATGTCAAAAGATTTCCAGGCAATGGGCGTTTGTTTGGAGTCTTTGATTCGGGGTGTATATGGTAACGGCAAGCTAATTCGTTTCTGGATTGACTGCTGGGTCGGGGACTTACCACTCAGATTCCGTTTCCCGAGTTTGTTTGCGATCGAAAGCTCAAAGCTTGTGTTGGTCAAGGAGCGTGTCGGGTTGCTCGGGGATGCACCGTTGCTCCGTTTTCACTGGTGCAGAAGACCTCAAACACCGGCTGAACTGTTGGAAATAAACGGTCTGTACGAGCTACTGCGTTCGGTGAAGGCATGTGGCCCGGAAGACGGGTGGAGGTGGCAGCTTGATACGGGAGGGGAATTCACGGTGAGAAGCATTCGTACGAAGCTGAGGAGTTTAAATGTGGTGGATAGCGGCTTCAGGTTTGAATGGAACGGATGGTCACCAATTAAAGTTAATTTTCTAGCATGGCGCGTGGCTAGAAACCGGCTCCCAACAAAAATGGAACTGGCGAAACGTAATGTACAACTCATTTCGACCCGCTGCAGTTTCTGTGGGGAAGAGGATGAAACCGTCGATCACCTTTTCGTTTCATGTGGGCTGGCTCAAAAAATCCTGGACGCCGTAATATCATGGTGTAAAGGCACATCCTTGTTCGCTTTTTCTGCAAGGGACCTGGTACAAAGTCACCGGTACATCAGCGGGTCACGGTTGTGGAAAAAAGCCGTGTACACGGTGGTGCAGGCAATGTTGTGGTGTATTTGGAGGAGCCGTAACAACCTTATCTTCAGGCACGAGACAACAGCTTTTGGTAGAATCATGGACGACATAAAGGCGCTCGGGTTCTTGTGGATAAAAAACCGGGCCAAAGCCAGAGGATTGACGTGGGAGAGGTAGCTTGGGTTCGATCTTGTAGGTCTGGGCATATAGTTTTGGATGTTATGGTGCTTGTCCTTTGCACTTTCTGTTTGTATGAAGCTCTGCACTTTCTGTTTGTATGATGATGTAATTTTGGCTGGGCTAATATTTTGGTTAGTTCAGCTTTTTTAATATAATTTGCTTTGTGGGCCGTTCAAAAAAAAAAATAAATATCAACTTGAGGGTGTGTTTTCCCATAGAAACTTATTTGAAAACTCAAGATTAAAAGTTGTGTGTCACCCGATTAGCTGATGATGGAGTAATAAGAGAGAGATCTAGTGTTTTAAATGAATCAAGTTCGATTTCTGCCCTTCTTATTAGTTTCTGCGGCACCTGGTGATGATAGGAGACTCGGCCGAGATCGCTAGTTCGATCCTTGAATTGAGCGGGTTTTACCTCACCACACTGTCGTGCCTTCAGGCGAGTGTTCACGGGCTTCGGCCCTAGGTGAGGGTTTTTTCTGTTCAGAGACGAGTGTATCCCGATATAGTGAATTTCGCCAATAACCCATTTAGAGGATTCATTAGTGGTTTAAAAAAAAAAGTTGTGTGCCAAACATGCATTGTTGGTATTGAAAGAAAAAGTTAATGGGTAAATAAAAACCTGAAAAAAACTTGAGGGTGTATTCTGAAACATAATCCCATCATCAACCTCTCAAAAACATTCACTAACGCAGCCGCCACCCGTCCTTCAATATCCACAGGTAATTTCCCCAATTTTATTCTTCGATATTATTCACACGGGTTATACCTCTAAATTCCATGTCTTCCTACTAATTTGAAACCCTTTAGCGTCAAAGAGAAATAGTTTTTGAATCATAGAAGATGGTGAGACCGTATGCAGTTAAGGGGCGAAAGAGGAAGAAGAACAGACCAGAAAGATACGATAAAGAAGAAGAGGAAGAAGAAAACGCAGGGTTTGTTGAAGAAGAAGGGGAAAAAGAAGGTACCCAGAAGAAATTGAAGACAGAATCAGATGAAGAGAAAGCAGAAGCAGCTGCAGAAGAATTGGCGGGAATTCCAGTGAATTTGAGTGAGCAGCAGGGTAATGATAAGAACAGTCCAGGTGTTATTTTTGTTCTTGAGAAAGCTTCTTTGGAGGTTGCAAAAGTTGGAAAGGTCAGTTTTTTTTCATGTTTCTTGAAGTTTTTAGTGCGTAATGATGATGTGCTTGTTAGTACACTTGATAGTATAGATTTTGGTAGGTTAAATCTCTTTATTTGCTCTTTGGGTGAGGGCATTGAGGACATTTATCTAAAATCATATGTTATGGTAAGTGATGGTGATAGTGAAAGGTACGCCAAGCAGGTGGAGGGGTTTCACACTCACTATCACTTAATATGTGTTAGACTAATGGGTATGGGGGCCGGCTGAGGCCCGGCTAGGACCGGCGCCGGTCCCCCACACCACCCCCCTCATGTCCGGCCCGGCTCAAGCGGCTCCCCACAGCCGGGTTAGCCGTGCCTCTCTCCTCTCTCCTAACACACATACATCTATACATACATACATATATATATATATAAAGCCTTTATAATAAAGGGGTTCATCCCCCACCCCCCTAGGTTCATCCCCTTCAAGCCGAGCCTACGTGGCGGCTCATCCCCTCCAAGCCCATCCTCTCCATACCCTTTAGTCTTATAGACTTATGGTTAGTGAAAGGTGAGTGCAAGGATTTCTTTGGCTCACTGTTTAAATGGGTTGAAAGAATGTGCCTCACAGGCATGAGAATGGTCACGGTGGGCCCTCTTACCGACACTCACTTATGTGCGGCACAGTGTTTGTGTGGTAGTGAGTCCAACGTGTACTTCCAGTGTTTGTGTGACAGTGAGTCCAACGTGGCAATGCTCCCTCTTAGACCACCTGTAGTGGTGTATATTTCGGGCGTTTTTTGCCCAACAACGCCGGAGCACACCACCCCTCCGCCCCTGTGGGCGTTTTTTTGGTCCAAATCAGTTGAGGCGTGCTATTTTCCATGCCCTTGCCCCCATTTGTTTGTCCAATCACCCTTCATCTTCCTATTCTTAGTCCAATCAATTTTTTTCATGTTTTATTTATTTATTTAATTCTTTACACCCCTATTAACATAATACCCACATCCCCACTACACCCATTTTAGAAAAACGCCCCTTTGCTGACTAGGACGACACGTGGCGGACAACGCCCAAGGGTGGGACATTATTCACCCCAACCACTACGCATGGTCTTATGACCATGGTACATAACTCATGGTCTAATAGTTCAAACCATAGTAGTTAAAGTATCACATAAGACACAAGTGCACACATGAGAAAAGTTTTTGGAAAAATATTAAGAAAGCAAAACATATGTTATAGGCATATATTTTTAATAATATATTACTATTTTACAGATATAATAAAAGATGAATATAGTTTAATTTAATCAAGTCAAGAGAAGGTGCCATAAGGCTGGTTCATTCCCTCTCTGGCTGGTGCAGGCCTGTTTTAGTTCGGTCCAGGCAGTTTTGGTCAGTTTTAAGGCGTTTTGATGCATCTGAGTGTATTTAAGGCGCCTAAGCTGCGCCTTGCCTCGCCTTAGCACCTAGTACGCTTTTGACTAGTATGGTCCAAACAGTGTAACAGTATAAATTATGCAATTTTCATGGGACAGGACATTTTTTTTGTCAATTTTTTTTTGTATATGCCATATGGTTTTGTTTTCTAATTATGAATTGATGTATTTTATCTGTATATGTGTTGTTCAGAGCTATCAATTGTTAAATTCAGAGGATCATGCCAATTTTTTGAGGAAAAATAACCGAAACCCTGCTGAGTACAGGCCTGACATTTCTCATCAGGTTAGTGATTGAAACTTTAGTATTTTATCGCTGTTTAAAAACATATTGTAAAGATTTTAGTATGGTTGGGAACCTTAAATATTCTTTTGTGGTTTGTCCTACATATCATGCAGAGTTTAGTACTAGAAAATTAGTTTTGTTAAGTAGAATTCTGTAGTATATGTTTGTTTTTGCTTTGATTATGGGCGTGCAATTTGGTTGGTGCAGGCAATATTAAATATCTTAGATAGCCCGCTGAATAAAGCTGGCAAACTAAGAGCTTTGTATGTGAGAACCGAGAAAGGGGTACTTATTGAAATCAAGCCTCACGTTCGTATTCCAAGGACATTTAAGCGTTTCGCTGGAATCATGTGTAAGTTTAATTGAATGAAACCTAATCAATTTTTTTATGATATAATTTACTTTCTTAGATTTGACCCCATTTGACTGTCTTGATCCTTTCAGTGCAATTACTTCAAAAACTAAGTATTTCTGCTGTTGGAAAACGCGAAAAGCTTTTGCGTGTGATAAAGAATCCTGTAACACAGTATCTCCCAGTCAATTCTCGCAAGATAGGTTTGTAATTATTTTTTAATTTTGTCATATAATTGATTATTGATCTTACATGAACCTTGTTGTCATATAATTAATTTTCTTTTTACTGTTTAACGAGGAAAAACTTACACTGTGTACTTCCTTTACCTGTGTTCTGTATATATTGTCTTTCTTCTCCGAACATGCATTATGAAATCAGTATATCTATGTAGGAAAAATGGTAAATTGATAAGTATAAACTGTAATCTTAGTTAAATATAAAAATTATAGTTTTTATGATAATTTTCTAAATCCCAAAGGGGAAAAGTTTTCCAATTTTTATGTGATGACAGGCTTAAGACTTACAAATCTATTATTGTTTTATGGACCAGGGTTTTCACATAGTTCAGAAAAGTTGGTTGATATGCATGACTATGTGGCTACATTGGACAAAGATGCAACTCTTGTTTTTGTGGTATGTAAAAACATAAATAATATTAGTTTTATTTTTTTTGAAATTGAGTAATTGACTTTTGAACCACTGTATCTAGCTTTCAGTTTCAGACTTTAAGATAAATCATCGTTAAAATGCCACGAACACGTTTTTTTAGTAATAATAACCGATTTTGGTCAACTTGTAAAATTGTAACAAAAGGCTACTTGGCATTCTTTTTTGTCTAAACTTACTCATTTTTGCCAAATGTGGTGTTCTTTTGGCATATTTGCAAGAATGATGTTATACTTGCTACAAAAAGCTGAATTTGATCATTGATGGTCAACAGCTCAAAAAGTCAACTGCTAGTCAGAAAACATTAACTCATTTATGGCTCAGGTTGGTGCAATGGCCCATGGGAAAATCGAATGCGACTACATAGAGGATTTTATTTCAAGTAAGTTCATTATATACGCTTTGTGTACATATTTACATAATATGCATAGTGTTTGTATCTTTAATTCTTTGATGCCTGAATTATTATAGTAGTTGTAATCTTATTACAAACCCTGTACCTTTTTTGCAGTTTCTGGGTATCCGTTGAGTGCAGCATACTGCATTACTAGGATCACTAATGCGTTGGAGCGCAAACACAAGATTCTATGAACATGTTTCTACGTTTACTTGTAATGGTAATATTAGAATTGTAGTTGACATTTCATGATTATATCACCCTTTATTTTGTCCTTTTTTTTTTTTTTTTCTCATTTCTATTATGTGGTTATTGCGAGCTTTGTTAGGCTATTTTCCATTTGGAAAGCTACAACTATTTTAGGTTCTTTTTTATTTGTAGATTACGAAAGATGCTGGTTTTGTTCATGTTTTTGAATGAATTATGTCCTAATTTTTTAGAATTTATAATCATTAGAAATATCAATATCTTGAATGAATCTACTACCCATTCGTAAGTAACAGTTCTTTGGGTACTTGGAGTAAGAACTAAACTGAGACCTGGATATGCACTAAACTTTGAACTTTGACCAAACTGTTTGACTTTGACTCCCAAAACAACTCTATCCTAACTAAGTTCATTGAAACTCATTTGAAGTTTATCAAATGCATTTCGACTATCCAAAAAAAGAGTTTTTAGTTGAAGCCTGAAAAATTAACAGCAACTGCATACAATGTTTTTATTTGAATAAAGACAAATGGGATAGAAAGACTAGGCGTTGTCAAAAGTCTGCAAAATTGTAACGCCTCATAAGATTTGCATTACTTACCAGTTCATGTGAAACACATGTAGACAACTGCTTGCCAACACTTACTTCGTTTCAGCTTTTGTAAGGTTAGTGGCGTTTATTGTATTTGTTTGTTAGCTTTTGATATAAATTATGATGTTAGAAGTACAAGTTGATCATGCGGCTAAGAATTACAGAAGTTTTATAGCTCGTGAATTTATAGATTGCGATATACACCTACGCCGATAGGTTCACTGGACGTTTCTGTAATCTAGATACACATAAAATCATTCGTTTCAGTTGCAAATCATGCTACAAAACCTTAATTATACAAAATAGTGTATATCAATGATTGGGTTTGTTGACTTTGTATTTGTTGGAGGATATCGTCTTTATCTCGTCATTCTTAAAAATATATATGATACCACCTTGAGAACAATGTCGATCAATGATTATTACGTCGACTCATGTCACTCTACAATCTAGATTACGTAAAGATAGTTTAAAGAAACGATTAGTATATGGAATGTGATCGAATTGGCATCATAAACATACGATAGAAAGGAAGAACTTTAGAACAAGACTGGGATTAATCACCTTACTACCTTTTTTAGACAAAAATAGACTACAACCAAGCCATGTGTGTTGAGATGTATCATATGTTAAGATCAGTTGTTGTATCATAAATTTAGATCAAACATACCATCAGTTAAGATCAGTTATTGTATCATAAATTTAGGTCAAGCATACCATCAAAAATATCATGCATCTAGTAATATTTCTTTTGGTTATTAGTCGTTAATATATAAATATAAAATGTTATGAATTTATATCAAGATAGATGGTAAACAGACAACAAGCTGCGCCGCTACCCCTTTTTAAATAATAAAACTATTAAAAGTCATTAACAAGAGTAGGATGATGCAACCTTTTCCAATCGCATGATTTTGAGAACTACACTCATTTTGTGTAATGAGAAGTGTGCATTAGAAATATGCAAGTTATCAATCTTCAACCAATATGCTAATATATATTTTGAAGGGCTCGAATATGAGCATAACATCAAAGTTGTACTTCCACATTAAACACCTCTAACGCTAACCGTTTACTAGTACAAGCGGTCAACTAGTGAGATGATAATTTGTAAAATCTTACCTGTCACCACTTACATGAGTAGTTGATCAAGCATCATAAATCAATCGTGAGTAGTGATTGATATTGTGATATAAATGACCTTTGATATTACTTTAATGACTTTTGTGTCTGATATTGATTTAGTGGGCTCTCTAACAAATCTCTTAAACGTCACCACGATATCTCTCTATGCTTTTATTATAATTTGTACGAGCCTTAAATGGTGTGATTGTCTAACCAATACATGCCATTATATAGCAAACGAAGATTTATATAATTACTAATTCTGAAACATAATCAGAATAAGATGACGTGTGAGTCACGGTCACATAAATAATGAATATTTGCATGTTTACTTCTAAATAGATGGTTTATGATTCTTTTGAACGACAAATTTTGATCACTGACGGACCACTAGAGTGTCACCGTACCACCAGCGAAACCACCCGATCATATCCATCTCCAGTAGGCAATAATGTCTATACTCCAATTCAGGAGGAAACCAAATAAATCTGGAAAAAACTCCCCTTATGGGGAATCGAACCCAAGACCTAATGGTCACTAAGCATTATCCCACCTCCAAAATGTCACTAGGCTATAATGCCATGAGAAAATATACGGTTTATGATACCACACGAGTGAAAAGGGCATACATGATTTCTATCGGGATAAGACACTTACATAAAAAGTTTAACACCCAAGCAAAAATAAGTACACACATTTGGTTTCACGTATGTCATACACATACATCTTTTTCTAACATAACTATAAATGTATAATTCTTCCCGTATTTTCATTGTTTTTTAAATATGATTTTAGTCCGTTTAAACATTCTCTTAGATTTTTAAAACGTTTTGAACACATCCAAATATTATCCATTTTGTTACTTTGAATATGAAATTAATGAATCTTGATCTAATATCATAACAAATATATCTCTGCACGTGTAGCCTAGTGGTAGGAGACTTGGGTTTTTCAATGTAGACTCAAGTTCAATTCTTACTTGTGTCATATTAGGGTGGATATTGGTCAATGATGGTGACAAACCCACCGATGGGGGTTCGATCCTGAGCCGCACCCCGGTTTTCGTAAGGCTGTTACTTCAGCGGGGCATCTCGTGTGGAGGCAGTAAGGTTTCCGGGGGAACGCCGTAACCAAGTCTGACAAACCCAACACAGGCCCGATTAAGACAATGTAGTTTGGACAGATCTTGACTAGGGCCGCCGTTTAGGTGGTATGACATTGGGTCATTAAATATCATAACGAACGACCAAATAAGCATGTTTTTATGTTGTTAATTTTGTAATGGGACTTTTCAAATATGGATATAGAAATTACATTCACTTCTATCCATTTTAAGACGGTAAAAATTACATAACTAGACACTGAAACCCACCGAACAAGACAACAACACAAACACCAATCCCAAGGGCATTCCAGTAATCTCACTACAATATCCACGTGTCACCTTACAAACGTAAAAATCCCTCAAACAACAACCCGTTACACCTATTTATTTACACAACAATTTCAACATCTCTCTTGTTCACAATTTCATCTTCCATTTTCATCTTCTTCTTCATCAGTTATCATTGTTCCCGAGGAGTTTCTAAATCTCAGATTCAGTTATCTCCTCCAGGGAACCGTTAGGTTATTATTTTTCTCGCTTTCAGCTTCTTCTTCAATGGCGACCGAACCTTTCACCGACAAAACCGCCGTTTTCAGGAAGCTGAAAGCCAAATCGGAGAATAAGGTGATGTGATTTTGCATGTGTTTGTTCGATTTCGTCAGATCTGTGATTACTTTATGTGAATTTGCATCTGAATTGATCTGATTTGTGTTTGTTGTGATGTGTTGTGTGTCAGATGTGTTTTGATTGTAACGCGAAGAATCCTACTTGGGCGTCGGTGACCTACGGGATATTTCTCTGTATTGATTGCTCTGCTACGCATCGTAGCCTCGGTGTTCATATTAGCTTCGTTAGGTATTTGTTTTTTTTGTTCCTGTTGGTGTTTTTAGGGCACGGTTGTGTGATCGGTTGACGATTAGGTTTTAGGATGAATTGAAGCTGACATAACTTTGATTTCACTTAAAAGTGCTTAGTATTTGTTGAAATTGGATTGGACTTTACTGTACTTGTAAGTTATGATTGTGAGGATTGATAGGTGTTGTGAATTTGAAACTGAAATTAGGTAAAAATGCTAATGAACACATTATAAATGTTTTGACATTTAACAGCTTTAGGCTGTTAGGAATTTGTGTATTCGTATTAGGCTATTAGCTTCGTTAGGTGATTTTGTTATCGGTGTTGATGTTTTTGGGGTCCGGTTGTGTGATCGGTTGATGACTAGGTTTTAGGATGTATTAAGGCTGAAGTACCTTTGATTTCACTTAAAGAGTTCTGAATTTTTGTTGAATTTGGATTGAACTTTACTGTACTTGTAAGTTATGATTGTGAGGATTTATAGGTCTTGTGAATTTGAACTTGCTTTGTTTTGAAATTAGGTTTAAATGCTATTGAACATATTTTAAATGTTTTGACATTCAACAGTTGTAGGTTGCTATGTTGTCAAAAGCGAGCTAGGCACGCGCCTAGGCGCTCAGGCGCAGCGAGGCGCAGCTAAACCGCCTGGTGGAGAGCTAGGCGCAAATCTGCGTCTTTTTTTCAAAAAACGCACGCGCTTGCCTAGAGCTGGGCGCAGGTGCAGAAAGCGACCATAAACCGAAAAAAACAGCCTAAAACAAGAAGAAACAGCTTGAAACGTTAAGTTAGAGCGGGTAGATAGTTAGGAATCTGGTTTAGCAATTCAACAGAGGGAGGAGAAAACATGGTTACACTCTAGAGCATTGTGGTCGGCACCAGCAATGTGATGGACTGGTGTCGGCTGCTCTTTTTTGATAAAATCACTATTAATAAAGAATAGATGGATGGCCCAACTAAAGATCTTTAAATTGTTTTTCACTTTATTGTTTTAGTTTGTTACGAATACCCAAATATTTTTATAAACATTAATTATTGTTGCACATATTATAAAAAGATATCATAATTTTTTACATTATATTTGTATATTAGTGTAAAACTATTAATTTTATGACCATTATATATAATTTCTTTTATTTTTCTTACTATGGCGCCTTACCTAAAAAGCCCTCACTTTTTTTGCGCCTTGCGCCTAGGCTCCAGGCGAGGCCTTTGCGCCTTAAGTGCGCCTAACGCTTTTGACAACATAGGTAGGTTGTTAGGAATTTGTGTTTTCGTATTAGCAACGTTAGGTGATTTTTCTCATCGGTGTTGATGTTTTTTTGGGTAAGGTGTGATTGGTTGATGTTTAGGTTTTAGGATGAATTAAGGCTGACATACCTTAGAATTAACTTAAAGAGTACTGAATTTTGTTGAATTTGGATGGAACTTTACTGTACATGTAAGTTATCATTGTGAGGATCGCTAGGTCTTGTGAATTTGAAACTTAGTTTACTATAAAATAACTAGGTTCAAATGCTAATGAACACCTTTTAAATGTTTTGACATTCATTCAACAGTTGTAGTTTGTGATGACTTAGGAATTTGTCTATTCGTTTATGTAGCAATATCAGCATGCGATGCATTAGTTTTGAATATTCAGTTATGGTGAAATGATGAATTGCCCTAGGATCTTACATATTCGTGTAATGCGATATGACCTGTTTCAATAGCAGAAGGCTTCCATAGTAAAAACAATTTACGGGGTCATAAATAACAGTAAAGTTTGTAAGGTTGCTGTCAATAATGAGTTATATGTAACATTGTAAGTTGTTAGTTTAACGGCAAATCCATAAGAGAACATGGCACTGAGGAGATGGCATATGAGATAGCTGAAAAGCATTTCGTTAATTTCAGAAGTTTATACTATATACCTCTGTTTAAATACATAGTTGCAACACAATAACCAATCGCAATAGAAGTATTTAAAAATCTTCTTAATTGATTAAGACGGTTAAAAATAGGTTCATATTTTAGACTGATAAATTGAAAACACCAATACCCAAAAATACAGTTGCCCTTTCTATCTAAGTTGTTTTTTCTTGTTGACCCATAAAGCTGCTAACTTTTTCAGGTCAACCAATTTAGATTCATGGACACCAGATCAGTTAAAGATGATGAGCTTTGGTGGCAATAATCGTGCCCAAGTTTTCTTTAAGCAGCACGGGTGGACAGATGGAGGGAAAATCGAGGCCAAATACACCTCTAGAGCTGCTGAGTTGTATAAACAATTACTTTCAAAAGAAGTTGCTAAAAGCTCTGCAGAAGAGGCTGTCTTGCCATCATCCCCTGTTTCTAACAAAACACTTGAACCTTTTGACGGACCTTCTGATGGACCTTCTGATTTTAAGGTCACTGAACCCCCAAAAGAGACCTCTTCAGCAAAACCTGAATCCAACATATCCAATGGCTCTGCTCCAGTTAAAACCTCTTCATCAATTCGTACAACTACTGTCAAGAAGCCTATTGGTGGTGCAAAAAAGACCGGAAAACCTAGTGGGCTTGGTGCAAGAAAACTTAGCACCAAGGTAAAGACCATATTCAACTACGTTACTAATTTTACTATGAGTAAAATGCCGTTTTCATCCCTGAGGTTTGGCCAGTTTTGCTACTTTCGTCTAAAGGTTTGTTTTTCCGCATATGTATCCAAAAGGTTTGAATCTTGCCATTTTTTATTTGGCTAGCTAACTCCATCCATTTTTCTTTGTTAAGTCAGGGGTATTTTCGTCTTTTTTGTTAACTTAAATGGCAACCCGGTCTAACGGCTTCGGTCAGGGGTACTTAAATGCTTGTACATAAAGTGAAAAACACCGAATTGCCCTTTAAGTTAACAAAAAAGACAAAAATACCCCTGACTTAATGGAGAAAATGGATGGAGTTAACAAGCTGAATGAGAATGGCAAGATTTCAAACCTTTTGGATCCAGATGCGGAAAAACAAACATTTGGACGAAAGTCGCAAAACTGGCCAAACCTCAGGGACGAAAATGGCATCTTACTCGTTTACTGTTTATATGATTTGGATTTTACTGATTTTATGCAGACAAGTGAAAGTCTGTATGATCAGAAGCCTGAAGAACCGGTTGTACAAGTGTCCACATCAGCAAGTGGCATATCCACATCTGCTACAACACCTCACACCTCACGCTTCGAGTATGTTGATAGTTCTCAAACTGTGGAGACAGGTCCAGGTGGCGTGAACACACTTAGTCATGTTGCGCCACCTAAGTCATCCAGTTTCTTTGCTGAATATGGGATGGATAGTGGTTTCTCCAAAAAAAGTACCGCGTCAAAGGTTCAGGTCAGAAGTATTTTATTTTATTATTTTAATTTTTGCATCAAATAATTGTAAAATGATATTGTTATTCAGATCCAGGAAACGGATGAAGCAAGGAAGAAATTTTCTAATGCTAAATCTATTTCGTCAGCACAATTTTTTGGAGACCAGGAGAAAGCTGATCTTGATGGTCAAGCAAGACTTGATAAGTTTAAGGTATGTATCCTTCTTAAACTCATCAAACCTTCAATACATACTTTTATAGCACGGTTTTGAAACATCTCCGAAATATTGTTTCTTTATGTCGGTTGCTAGGGGTCGGCAGCCATCTCAAGTGCTGATCTATTTGGTCGTGATGAGGATAATTCTAACCTCGATCTTAGTGCTAGTGACTTAATCAACCGAATCTCGTTCCAGGTATTGATATCGTCGACTGTTAAAAATGAGTCTCATCTCTTCCCGAATCTACTTTAATACTAAAGATATTTTTCTCTTTTTTTCTTTTAATTTAATGCTAAGATATTTTCTCTCTTTTTTAAAAAAAAAATAAATGTAATTTCAGGCGCAACAGGATATGTCATCCCTGAAGAACATAGCAGGAGAAACAGGAAAGAAGCTGAGCTCCATAGCGTCCACCTTAATGAATGATTTCCAAGATAGAATCCTTTGAAAGGTGTGTTAAAAATGATGTTATGTGTAAAGGGTTCCAGAATTTGTTTTAATATTGTGATGTGTGGCTATCATCGTTTTCTTGGTTTTTTAAGATGTAGAGAGAGCGCGAGCTACCAGTGTCATCGGATTCAGTCAGGACATATGTATAAGACGGTTAAAACTTAAACAAACAGGCTATGTATTACATTTTAAAGACCATTTTCATATTCTCAATGCCTTTTTCATATGTTGAAAATTGAAATGGATTTTTTGGTTTAAAAAATAAAGATAACAAAAACCGTATATTTCAATCTTCAATAGCAAAACATAAGCTCTGTTGGAAGGATACACAGCAAAACCAATGTAGTGACTTAATCAACCCATCCCTATGGTGTATCCAGGCCCGTTGCCATCACCTTCGGGGAGATGAGATGACTCGACGGTACATGCCCACTTAAGTCCTGATACAGTTTTAAGTTTACACTTCAGATTACGGGGTATGACGCCAACAGTAGGAAAGTATGATGGTACCAAAGAAGCAAAGACCATTTGTACACCTTCAGCAATGCTGTAAAGATGGAAACGTTGTCCATACTAGTCTAGTGTCATATGTTCGCACAAACACTCACCGGGTGTGCCAAATTAACCTACCCTTTAACATCCTTGGACGGTTTTGAACAACTAAAGTTACATTCTTGCATTCCCTCAACCAACAAAGGAAATCCACTAAAAACCCAATCGAATTGTTGAACATCAGAAGAAGTGGGGATGAAAGAGTAGAAGACTACTCAGACCATGGTTGTAAAACAAGGTCTCCAAGGCCGAGTACGCCCCGAGTAAGCGCTACAAGTTAGCCTACTGAGACGACTTTCTTCAACTCCGCCTAATTACTCGGAACAAGATACAACAACCTAGATTTGAACATGTACCCGGCTCTTTTTCGACTTGAGAAAAATAAATGGTGTACAATTGATGAGAGAATCGTTTTTGAAGATAATCGTTGGGCGGTTAGCTGGGAGTGGAAGTCGTATCCAGTTTCGGCTATTGAGGTTCAAAATGTTTGTGGATTGTTATAGGTTGATAAAGGATGTGCGATTGGTTGACAAGAAAGACGAATGGGTTTGGAATAATGGGTCGAATGTTGCATACCCGGTTAAGGAGACGAGGATGTGGTTAACAAGCGATGCCTTGGTTAATGGTACTTGTGATTTTAATTGGTGTAAATGGACCCCGAATAAATACAATATGTTTATGTGGAGGGCTAGTATGGATAGGATTCCGACAAAAAGTGCTCTTAGAAGGAGGAACATAGTTCATGGGGATAGTATGTGCGTTTTTGGTGGTGAGACCGAAGAGACTACGGATCACATTTTTACGGCGTGTCGATTGGCGGATGGAGTGGAATCTCTACATGGTGCAATTTACCTCGTATTTTTGCCTTCTCTACTTCGGATTTGCTTCACAGTATTAGCTATATGGGGTCTCGACGAAGAAGAAGGCGATTCTTTATGGTATCTTTGTGTTGACATGTTGGAGAATTTGGAAAGCTAGGAACGACAAGGTTTTCTCTAGTGTTGATACTCGTGCTATTCAGATTGTCACGGATGTTAAATCATTGGGGTACCTTTTGTTTAGGAGTAGACATAGGGAAGGTATGATAGAATGGAAGGATTGGTGTAATTTTTCTTTTCATTTCTTGTTGTGACGGTTTATCTCTAGCTTGGAGATGCCGTCTTGTTTTTGTGGTTAATGAAGTTTGCATTTCAAAAAAAAAAAAAAAAAAAAAAAAAAGATTTCAAAAACATTTGAGAAATGGATATTTTCAAATGATTATGGTTTTTAAAATCAAATGCATAAAGAAATTCCAAAATGAGTATAGTTGGAATGTTTAGTGCTAACCCCCCCGGACCCATGAAATATTAGGTACCAAACATATGAGCATCAATCCTTGATTTGAAAATGATTATTACTAACACTATCAACCAAGATACAACTATCCTCAATAATCAAGATTTCAAAAACGTTCGAGAAATGGATATTTTCAAATGATTATGGTTTTCAAAATCAAGACATAATGAAATTTCAAAATCAAACTCATGAAATATTAGGTACCAAACATACGAGTCTTAGTGTCTCACTACTCATATAGCCTAGGTTTGCCTGAATGGATAACAGATAGTGGTTGTGACATTTGGTGGAAACACCAAAGGAAAGGTCATCAAAAAAGGTAACATTTCCTTTGATAACTATGTTGAGCATGTTGATATCTTTAATTTAACTTGGTAAGTGTTGGTCAATTATGTGATAATAATTATAATGTGACATTTAATAAAAGAAATTGCATGATATGGAAACATGATAGGATATTAGTTAATTGCTATATAAGAAATTGATTATACACTTGTGTGCAAGGTGATAATAACATGAAAATATGTCTTGCATCCTTACCTAATATTTGACAATCATTTTTGTGATACATGTAAAATAGGATTTATTTGGTCCTTTGCATATTCAAAGTTGTTTCGTAATTTGAAAATGTGTTTCCTTAGAGAGGACAAACATATGCAACGTCATCAACACCTAATTTTGAAGTAGGTGAAAGCTCATCTACACCAGTTGATGAGGTAATTCATGATAAGACACATGAACGACCTGAGGTCGACGAAGGCGATCATAGGCGAAACAAAAGGCCAAGGGTTGAAAAATCCTTCGGTCCAGACTTCGTCAGCTATATGGTTGAGGGCGAGCCCAATACATATCACGAAGCGGTTTCCTCTTCGGAAGGACCTCAATGGAAAGAAGCAATAGAGAACGAAATTGATTCTATATTGCAAAATCATACTTCGGAGTTAGTAGATCTTCCACTTGGTTGCAAACTACTTGGATATCGTTGGATATTCAAAAGGAAGATGAAAACTGATGGAAGTATTGATAAATACAAGGTTAGGTTGGTGATTAAAGGATTTAGACAAAAAGAAGGTCTAGATTACTTTGATACCTACTCGCCTGTGACACGCATAACCTCCTTAAGATTGGTTATTGCTATAGCGGCTTTAAGAAATTTGGAAGTTCACCAAATGGATGTTAAAACCATATTTCTAAATGACGATTTAGAAGAAGAGATTTACATGGAGCAACTGAAGGTTTCTCCGCCCCAGGTCAAGAGGGTAAAGTATGTAAACTCGTCAAGTCTTTGTATGGCTTGAAACAAGCTCCAAAACAGTGATTATGACATGATTGACAATGGTTTCAAAATAAATGAGCTCGATAAATGTGTTTATTTCAAAGACACAAATGAAGGTTATGTGATCTTATGCCTTTATGTAGACGATATGCTTATCATTGGGAGTAATGATAAAATGATCAAAGCTACTAAAAACATGTTGAAAGCGAGATTTGACATGACATGGGTTTAGCGGATGTGATTCTTGGAGTAAAAATCAGAAGAACCCAAGATGGTCTTGTGTTAAGTCAATCTCATTATGTGGATAAGATTCTTGAAAAATTCAATTCGGGAGATACGAGTGTGGCTCGAACTCCAGTTGATACCTCCGAACATCTAATGAAAAATAGAGGAGAGGGAGTTGCTCAGTTAGAGTACTCAAGAGTTATTGTCAGTCTGATACACCTAATGACATACTACAAAAAAAAGAGTATTAAAAACAGTCTCTGACGCAACTAAATCAGTCTCTACTAGTTATCGGGGACTGATTTGCCAGGCCCCAGCCAGTCCTGGATACCTAGTCCTAGATAGTGGTTTTAGTAACTAAAAATCAGTCTCCATTGTATGACACCAGTAGGGACCAACGATCACTCTTCGATATATAAAAATTCAGTCGTTGATTTGTACCCTGGTACCACGACATTTCAGTCCTCAATACTTTTCTCAGTGACTGCAAATTAGTCTTGTATAGTATGATATTTCAGTCCCCAATGTTTAACTTTAGTGACTGGAAGTCTGTTCTCTAAACATGTCGATATGGTCCTTAATACGTTTCGTTAGGTTCGTGATTCCATATTAATTCAGTCCCTGTGTTATTTCAGTTCATAATATATTTATTTTAGAGACTGAAAAATCAATCTCTAATAGAGAATCTTCTAGTCTCTATTATACTTATTACAAGTATAAAAACTAATTTCCAATAATACGTCTCAAACCAAATCTAAGCAAATGATACCAAAAAAATTTAAAAATTTCTCTGAATTTACAATTTATGTAGGAAATGTGCTTAGATAGAATAATACATGTGAACAAAAAAAAAAATGTAAAGATCTATAACTTGTGAGTTCTAGAACACAAATAAAAATAAAAAAAACAACCAAGATAACATAATACTTATAAGTCATTCTCTTCATGGGTTTGCTGCGGGTATCATGAGTTCTTCCCATTTTCCGTCTTCCTCGGTTTTGTCATTGGCTTGTTTCGATTCATTAGTGCTCCAAGTTAGATTCACTAGTGCTCCAAGTTACCTGATTACCTAATGCATTATAGTCATTGGTAAATGTTGTTACAAATTACAAAAAAAAAAAAAAAAAAAAAAAAAAAAAAACACACACACACACACAAAGTCTTATGTAGAACTAAATTTACTTGTATTGATAACAAAATATATTCAAACTAAATGATATAAAAAGAGATTAAATATTAACCTTAAAAAGCGTTGAACAAGCACCAAAATCCCAAACTTTGAAATTTTTATAGGCAAGAATCTGTTAATAACTTCCTAATACAAAACAAAACAAGTGACCGGGTTAAATAATCTACATATGACTGAATTATAGTAAACAAACTACAAATGAGTAGGATGGGAACCCTGGAAACATCTAGACATATGCATCAATTATGGATATTTCATGTGAGTTTGTTTAATTAATTAGGCAAAAACATATGAGTTTCTCTGATGTAACAAGCCATAAATAATGCAATAAACCAAAGAAATTATATTGTATTGTATGTGCAATTGTATGAAATTTCATGAAGACATTTAGTCAAATATATGGCCATGAAATGCATGATGAATCAAGAACAAAGGTTGACTAATGATGGAGAAAGTTGGAACCAAATAACTAAAATTTTGTAAAAGCATGTTATGTTTCTTTTGTCTAAATGATAGTGAAAATTAAGTGAATGAAATACAAAACTTGGTACTACCTTTGTTGAGGGCTTCATTGCTTCTGTGTCAACTTGCCACTGCAAACACGTGCTGGAATCAAATCAAAGTTCATGGTGAATAACTGAATTCAGCCTCAAAGCAGACAAATGGATTTTTTTTTTAAAACGTTAGTCTTGGTGCTATATATATGTGTGTATATGCACATAGTTCAGCTAGTTTCCCATTTTATAATGATTGAAAACATCCCATAATGTGCGTTTCAACAAGAGTACCATGTCATTTTAGACCCCTTCCTGCAGCCTAACGTCTAACTTTTTGTATAAAATTATTTACAAGGTTTTACATTATGCATATAATAAATTGTGAAAGAATTTTTAACAGACTCTTCTTTAACTAGCCTTTTTTTACCCATTAAAGATAAAAATAGTAGCACACCCAAATAAGGCCATTCAAAAGTAACAGGGTCAAATATGCCACCTCTATTCAAGGCTATAAGTTAAGGCAGAATTAGGCTCGAGCTTGAACTCGTTTAACATATAAGAACTCGAGTTTGATCTCTGCTCGTGAGTGGTTTTTCAAGCACAAGCTCGACTCATATATATAATTTATTGATTATTTTATCTACATTTGTACTTAATGTTGATAAAATTTTATATAACATATAGTAGAAATCACTTAGTTATTTGTATTGTATTTTTATATATAATATAATTATATTTAATATATATTAAATAAAAACGATATAAATAAAAAGCTCGTTTAGACTTACGAGCCAACTCGAGCTCGATAAGTAAAGCTCAAGCACGGGCTCTTGCTCGGGCTCAAGCTCAAGCTCAAGCTCGTTTTTTTATACAAGTTTTTTTTAGTCTCGGGCTAGAGCTCGTTTAAGCTCAACTCAATTCGAGTTTTTAGCGAGCCGAGTACCAAGTAGTTCACAAGCGGCTTGGCTCATTTACACCCTCATGCTTAATGTATCTTAATGAAATAAAAGTAAAGCATCTCTTCAATAGCAAATATAAGAAGTTTTACCTAGGAGCAAGCTTCTCTACTTTTGTCTAAAAGCAATAGGTTTGTTCATGTTGATTCTGTTTCAAATGCATATGAGGATCAATTCCTCATGTAGTATCACAAGCCTTTATGAGTGTTGTCATGATCTTATTATCCAATAAGCAAATTCCAACTATAGAATAAGATAATCACCCAACAATAAGCTACAATGAAAATATTAATGTGAATGATTATTGAAAAACAAACTTTAGCTTGGCATAACAAACACTACTACAAAAATAGGCATTTGCTACGGTCGAATCCGTAGCAAACACATATTTTGCTACGGATTTGCTACGAATTCGGTCTGTAGCTACAAGTCTCGTCGCTAATTTATTTGCTACGAATTTTAGCTACGGAATTATATTCTGCTACGATTTTAGCTACAAAAAGGGACGTCGCTATTTCAGCTATAAATTTTGCTATGAAAATGTTTTCTATAGAATTTGCTATAGACTTTTAGCTAAGGATTTTTTAGCTACGATTTTTGCTAGAGTTTTTGCTTTGAAATCTTAGCTACAGATTTTTTAGCTACGATTTCTGCTAGAGTTTTTGCTACAAAATTTTAGCTATGGTTTTGCCACAGACCTTTAGCTATGGTTTTTGCTACAAATTTGCTATGAATTATGCTAGGAAATTTAGTTACAGAAACAACTATAGAACATTGCTACTATTATTATTAGATTTTTTATATTCTCCATACTTACAATTCAATTTAAAAATCTGTTTATATATATCCAAAATCAGATAACTATTTACAATTAAAAATAAAACCGAAGTATCCACAAATTGATTAAGAATATAAAATATAATGCAATACTAAAATATTATAAAGATGTGTAAATTATCCAAATACATATGGCTATGGTTTCCTAACGTTCTATATCCCAAATGAAGAAAACAACTCCAACCCATCAAGAACACGGCTACATATGGATGCATCACAAAATGGATAGCATATGAACAGCACCATCTCTTCTTGATCTTCATCACTACTAGAACCTATTAGATCCACCTCGGTCAAAACCGAATTTCCTACCAAAGAAAATTGAATCTCCAAATTAATTTCTTGATTGTAACTTACTATGTAATTATCTCCTGTAGCTATATTAGTGCCTAGACTTTAGCTTCCTTTCTGTATAAATGTAATCCTTGAATCAATGAGTAAATCATCAGTTTTGATACTTTTATATGGTATCAGCCAGGTTTTGCTAAACCTACACACAACTACCCTCTCCTCCATGGCTGACAACATCGTCACCACCACCACCTTGATCACCGGCTCACCCACCACCCAATCGGTCACCATGGTTAATTTTCCTTCCTCTCTAAAACTTACTGCTACAAATTACCTTAGTTGGAAAACCCAACTAGAAGCCATCCTCCAAGGTTTGGACCTATACAAATTCGTAGATGGCTCTCACCTTGCTCCTTCTCCAACCAAAAACACCGACGGCTCCACTAATCCACATGCCGATTACCCCGCCTGGTACCGCCAAGATCGACTCCTATTCGGTGCAATCGTCGGCAGCCTCTCTGCCGAGATTGTTCCCCTCATCACCAATGCGAAAACCTCTCTTGATGCCTGTAAGATTTTGGCATCCACCTATGCCTCTCCTTCTCGTGGACACATCAAACAAATTCAGCATCGTCTAAAAAATCTCCTGACCAATCTATCACCAACTTTATGCAATCCATAAAAATTCTAGTTGATGAATTAGCCATTCTTGGCAAACCCATGGATCCTGAGGATGTCACTGACATTATCCTTCAAGGATTAGATCCCAAAACCTATAAACATGTGATTGAATCTGTTCATGCTCGTGACAATCCAATCTCCTTCCATGAACTTCACGAAAAACTCATCAATCATGAGCTTTCTATCTCACAAAACCCACCCGATTCCGCCTCCATTCACCAGCCAGCCACTGCCTTTGCCGCCCACAGCCGTCAGTCCCCCAAACCATGGTCCTCACGACCACCCAACAACAACCCCGGCCTGCTTCCCACTCCCACCTCCGCCCCAAATCAGCGTCCCTTTCTCGGCAAATGTCAATGATGTTTTACTAAAGGCCACTCCTTAACCTCCTGCCCACTTTTTAAGAAAACCCACCCCTCAATCACACCTCCTACCTACAACCGAATCAATACCCAACCAAAACCGCAAGCACACATGATGGCAACCCACCCTACTATGGACTCCGATCTATCATGGCTAAAGGATAGTGGTGCTTCTCATCACATTACAAATGATCTTAGTGCACTCTCTATGCATAGCCCATATGATGGTACCGAGGATCTTATCATCGGTGATGGTTCGTCTCTTAAAATTACTCACGTTGGCACTATAACTCTCTATTTTTCTAATGTTCCTATCATTCTAAAAAATGTTCTTTGCGTCCCTTCTATCTCTCGCAACATTATATCTATCTCTCGTTTATGTCTTGATAACAACATACTAATATTATTTTTCTCTTCTTATTTTGTCATTAAGGACTTTCACACTCGTCGAACCATTCTTCGGGGAATCACTAGTCATGGTCTTTATGAGCTATCCTCAACCAAATCCCCACAAGCGTTCCACTTGCAAACAAACAAAGCGTCTTCGTGGCATCACCGCCTAGGACATCCACATTTGCGCGTTTTACAACATCTAGCTTCTTTTGTTCCGTTTATTTCTAGCAAGCATGAATCTTGTAATTCTTGTTGCATTAATAAAAGTCATAAACTTCCTTTTCATTCATCTTCTATGCATTCTAACACACCTCTTGAATTACTATTTTCTGATGTTTGGTCATCACCAATCACATCCTTTGATGGTTACAAATATTACATAATTTTTGTAGATCATTTCACAAAATACATTTGGATTTACCCATTAAAATGACAATCGGATTCTCTTAATACATTCATTCGTTTTCAAAACCTCGTTGAGAATTTTTTCAAAACAAAAATTAAACAATTATTTTCGGACAATGGTGGAGAATATCTCAAACTATCCTCTCACCTACTTTCTTGTGGCATTTCTCATCTCACCTCTCCTCCTCACACACCCGAACATAATGGCTATGCTGAACGGCGTCATCGCCACATTGTCGAAACCGGTCTATCTCTACTTTCTCATGCCAAGATGCCCCTAAAAATTTGGCTATTTGCCTTCACTGCCGCTACTTATCTCATAAATAGACTACCTACCGCCACCCTAAACAATGATTCTCCTTACTTTCGTCTCTTTCGCATCCATCCAAACTATGAAAAACTTCATGGTTTTGGTTGTTTATCTTATCCTTGGTTACGCCCATACTCGAAACATAAACTCGAGTCTCGGTCAAAACAGTGTATCTTCATCGGCTACTCCTCTTCTCAAAGTGCTTTTCATCTTCTTGACCCTCTCACTAATCGAATCTACACATCTCAACATGTTCGTTTTCTTGATCACATTTTTCCTTATGAATCTCTCTCTCAAACCTCTACCCCCTCCACTCCCTCACCCGACACATGGTTACCTCTCACTACCCTATCCATTCCTCTTTTAACATCATCTTCCAATACTTCCCAATCGTCATTCCCTTCTGCCCCAACTAATGACATCACTACACCACCCACTTCCAACCCACCTATTATTACCTATCAACGATGTCCACCAACCATACAAACCCCTACTAACGACCCACCACTTCCATCCTCCAATACTGCCAATCCTACACCTTCATCGCCCTCCCCCACAAATATCTCATCCGACTCCTCTAACATTTCTTCTCCTCCCCAACAACCCGAACCCACTACTGCTACCTCCTATCAAACTCGACCTTCTCGTAAACCAAACCCAAAATATCACAACTCCGACTACGTCTTATATCATTCTACAACTCACTCTCTCCCCAAGCCCTTAAACAACCGTTATGGCGAGAGGCCATGCAATCCGAGTTTGACTCTCTCAAACGAAACCAAACTTGGACACTTGTTCCTCCCGATACCGCTCCTAACCTTGTTGGTTGTAAATGGGTCTACCGAACTAAATTCAAACCCGATGGCTCGGTTGACCGCCTTAAAGCGAGGCTTGTCGCTAAAGGTTTTCACCAACGTCCCGGCTTAGACTATGTTGAAACCTTTAGTCCCGTAGTCAAACCCGCTACATTACGCCTCATTCTTGCCATTGCCACTTCCCTCAATTGGCCTCTTCGCTAACTCGACATCAACAATGCCTTCCTACAAGGCACTTTAACCGAATCGGTTTACATGTCTCAACCACCCGGGTTTGTGGACCCTTCTTATCCTACCCACGTTTGCAAACTCAACAAGGCCATTTATGGTCTTCGTCAAGCCTCTCGTGCTTGGTATGATGAACTCAAACACTATCTCCTATCGGTTCATTTTAAACCCTCCATATCGGATCCTTCTCTGTTTATTAACAAAATCACCTCCTCCCCCATCTTCATCTTAGTCTACGTTGATGATATCATCATCACCGGTGCTAATTCATCTCTTATAAACTCATTCATCAAAACTCTTGCCACTCGATTCTCACTAAAAGATCTTGGTAATCTCTCCTACTTTCTTGGTATTGAGGTTATTCCTCATAACCATGGTCTATTCTTATCCCAATCTAAATATATTCTTAACATTCTCAAAAAAGCCAACATGAGTAATTGCAAGCCGTCACCCACACCGATGTCGAGTTCCTCTTCCATTACCGTATTGGATGGTGACCCTTTACCCTCACCAACCGAATACCGTGCATTTGTAGGTGCCTTACAATATTTATCACTAACACATCCAGACATTGCATTCACTGTCAACAAACTTTCACAGTTCATGCATAAACCATCTACTACACATTGGGAAGCCTTAAAGAGACTGTTCCGATACTTGCATGGCACTCTACATCATGGGATTTTTTTTAGGCGCAAATCACCTCTACAACTTCATGCCTTTACTGATGCGGATTGGGCCGGCGATCGCCCGTCTTATCGAAGCACGACAGGCTACATTGTTTACCTCGGTCAAAATCCGATCTCATGGAGCTCTAAACGACAACCAACACTGGCTCGATCATCCACCGAAGCTGAGTTTCGGGCTGTAGCTTCCACGACAACCGAAGTGCAATGGTTAATATCCTTACTAGTTGAACTTGGATACAAATCAACGGTCACCCCTACCATCTACTGTGACAATTTAAGTGCAACTCACTATTCAGCAAATCCGGTCTTTCACTCGCGTACGAAGCACCTTGCCTTAGACTTTCACTTCGTCCGTGAAAAGGTTCAAGACGGTACCATCCGCGTAACTCATATTTCAGAAGATGATCAACTTGCGGATGCTTTAACTAAGCCCTTACTACGACAACGGTTCCAACTTCTCACTACCAAGATTGGTCTCCTCTCACGATCGTCCATCTTGTGGGGGCATATTAGATCCACCTCGGTCAAAACCGAATTTCCTACCAAAGAAAATTGAATCTCCAAAGTAATTTCTTGATTGTAACTTACTATGTAATTATCTCCTGTAGCTATATTAGTGCCTAGACTTTAGCTTCCTTTCTGTATAAATGTAATCCTTGAATCAATGAGTAAATCATCAGTTTTGATACTTTTATAGAACTTTCATTGCCATCTTTTCTTTTTTGATAAAATGATTCAAGCCAAATTATATGTTCAAGGATATAGATGCTTTGCTCATAAGAACTAATTACTAAGAACATAAAGCAGAGAATGAGGAAATGTAAAAATATAGCCTATTTCCTTGAAAGATCTTTGAACGTTTTAGCAGCTGTTTCCTACCTACAATATTTTCATCAGAATGTTCAATGTGTGTGTTAGGGTATACGGTGTGGTAGGCGGCAAACGGGTTTGCCGATTGGCAAACACCGCCGCCGACCCAATGCCGACGCGGCAAAGCAAACGGATCGGGGACAGCTTGCCGATTCGGGGAAGAAGATGATTGAGAGAGGGAGGGTATTGTGGGTGGGGTCCATTTCTATCTCAACCAATCACACATTTTTCCTTTTTAAAAAAAAAAAAATAGTTTACCACTTCACCAAGTGTCTAAACCATTGCCAACACTTTTCACCAAAGTTTAAACACTTTTGATTGATTGACATGGCGCGCTCTGATTGGTCGGTTTTTTGGTTTGCCACTCCAAAGTGATTAACCACTCCTTACACCCTTATAAGCTTTGAGAATCCAATGATTTTTAACCACGCCTGATAAAGTTAGATCCCTGAACATATGAACTGATAGATGTAGATGCATCACAACATGAACCTGAAAAATAACATTAGATGTTTAATTATCGGTGAGAAAAAAATTGTTAAACTAATAGTCACGTCAAGCATCGAATTTTTTTTTTTTTTCAAAACTCGCGCTCATACTGACTTGTATATCACTTTTAGGCAAACTTTTAAAAAGGCTTTCACCATATGTGAAAGACTTCAAAACTATAAATCAAAAAATGTTATACAAGTTGGTAAGAACACTAGTTTTGAAAAAAAATGCGATTAACCCATCCAAAATCTCAAAAGAATTAAATAACCTAAGTCTGGATAGCATCTTGGACAAACTGTACCTGATTAACCGGGAGTCTATGAAGCATTCAGAACGATCAAAACCTCAAGGCCCTCTTGTACAAATAATTAAAGACAAAAACAAAAGAGAAAACATAAATTACATATTTAACTGAGATTTGCAAGTTGTAACTAACAAAGTCCATTTGGGATTCAAATAAATTAACACATACTACTGATGGTGACTATTAACCATGAACAGAGACTTAAAAGGTTGAAACGATCACATATTCACATACCGCGGCATGCCATCCAAGTAGCGGTACAATTTAAATGTAGAATCAGTTTTGGGAATGAATTTTTGAAATGGCTGTATATTGGAAGAAAGAAAGAAACTTGAAGGTCAGATAACCAAAACCCTTCTCTCTGGTCTTTTATCTTCTCTTCTCAATAGCGTCTCTTGAGTGCTCCATAAACAATCAATTCCAATATACATCATGAGGCATGTTATATTCATGTGCAATTACTTAACATATATAAAGAATTAGAAATACGTACATATGTAAACATAAAGATCATACAAAAGAAGCCAAGCAATCATCCATCCATGGTGATGCGTGGTTACTACATGCGTTATGGAAAGCATCTATTCACAGTGATCAAATAATTTATTGGTAAAGTGATGGAACAACCACAATGGCGAGATATGCGCTCGGAAGTTGGAAGGACAATTGGGTGGGAAGAGAGGGAGGGAGTGGGATTATGAGGCGGGAATTTTGATTTTTCACTTTTAATATGTAAATAAATTTTATAACAACTAGTTATTTTCCGCCCGCGCGTTGCGGCGGGACCCAATGACTACAAAAGACGTGTCAGCAACAGTAAACAGATACCGAATATCAAAACATAAATAAAATGACGTGGTAAGTAGAGTCACCCCGTCATAAAAAAAACGATTTTAAATAACCTAATATATAATAATAGGACCCACACGTCCTACATGTTGGAAATTCGGTTGTTTTCAGTTCAGTTATTACGGTACTAACACGTTAAAATATGGATGAGCTCGGGACCGGTAACGGCAGCGAAAGTACCGATCCGGAAAATCATCGAAATTAGGTACCGGCACCGAAAATGCTCGGTACAATACGGTATGGTATTTGAAGGTAAAAATCAATAAATACAGGCATGGTGCTAGACCGGTGTCGAACCGAAAGTAACGATTCTGAAAACGTCAAAAGGTGGGTACCAAATTGGTACCGAAAATGATTTGGTATAGTAAATTTGGTACCGATACAATACCGGTTCGTTTACAGGATTTGATACGATTTGCTCATCAATATTCTAAATATCCAAGTTAATTTTACATGCTACAATTCATTCATTACAGAAAAAGACAAAAAAGAAAGCAAAATAAGTTGTTGTGTATATAAAACTTCATTCAAACAAAATACAGTTACTTACTGTGTGTATGAAAAGTAATCTAAACGGTGCAATTACTTGCATTGCTGCGTTGCTACAGGATTTGATGAGCTCGGTACCAACCGGTACCGAAAATATCGTTACCGAAATCCCCAAAAGTGGGTACCGGTACCGAATATACCTAGTATGGTACGGTTCGGTACCGGTCGGTACTGGTACGGCACCGGTATTTGAAGGTAAAAACCGGTGAATACCTGTGCCGAACCGGTACCGAAAATACACCTGTTTGGTAAATTTGAGACCAGTACCTATACCCGATACCATTTGCTCATCTCTTAATGATGTTACTATTCATTCCATTCTAATTTTAAATAATAATAATAATAATTCTTATTCTAATTCTAATTTTAATTTAATAATAAATCACTGAATGTTCAATTTAATAATAAATCACTGAATGTTCTGATTCTAATTCTACTGTTCATTCAGTTTTCATCTTATTATATATAGATTGATAAATAACAAGAAGAATTAGTATAGAAAAAAAAAGTTCTTAGAAAGAATACATATTAGTTACGTTACGTATATAATAAATAGCTTAATAGATATACTTTATTTAGTTAGACTATGGGGTGTGGAGGGGTTTGGGTTGGGGACATTGCTTGACACGTGGTGAGGGTGAGATCTACAAGCTAATATTCAAAAACAAGGGGTGTGGTGGGGCGTCGCTTAGCTAGGTGTGGCCAGCTATGTGGAAATTTTTAAAAAACTACAAAGAAAATTAAAAAAAACCTACATTGAACCAGCCAACCAAAGCCAACCATGTCACTCATCCCCACTCTATGCTCAATCCCCACGCCAGGGCAACACCATGCCCAACACTAGCCCAGGGTGGAGCAGCTGGCGTTGAACTCAAATAGCCGCCCCAACCCACGCCCCACACCTCATAGTCTTATAGTAAAAGAGTTATATTTTATATATAACTAGTCATTAATAGGTTAGTTTGAGTTGTAGTGGCCATACATGTTTAATAATCTACTGGTGGGGTTTCTTCACGTGTTATGGCGGGAATTTGATAGTTATCGGTTTGGTTTGTTATGCCAGGGAATTTAATGGCATAATTTGTGGTACCGTACCGAGCCAAAACGAACAACGTATGTACTGGTACCGTATTCAGGCTCTTGCTTAAGAATACGCATTGTTCTTTCTAGAGAGAAAGGAAACAAGTGTGTGTTTAGAGTAAGAGAGTAGGAAATCGGATCACTTAAACCTTTGGTGGAGGTTGGTATTTATAGCCGAAGGCTTGGTGAAAGAGTGTGGTTGATTGAGTGAGACATCGCTGTCATTGAATATCCTTTTGGTTCCCTTTGTCGCGGTTGTTGATGTCCGCATAGGTGGGGTTATGATCGCGCACTACGATTCGCTACAAGTTGTTTTCAAGATGTACTTCTTGTCTCTTTTGTCATCAACCGTTAGTGGAGATCGAGGAGAGGTGAAATGGCGCATGCTGATTGGACACACATCGCTATTGTTTGTACTTCTTATCCTCTACACGATTGCACACTGTGGGGATCTTCAGGTACAACATAAACTCCCCTCAGCGTCATCTTAGCAAACGCCCACCAGTCTTTCAGTTTTTTTTCCTTTGAAGGATATGGTGTATAGTATACTTGTTGTGCTTGAACCAAACTCTCCCCAAAGATAGTGAATCTTGAACAACTATTCAGAACATCTGTTTAAAAGCATGGTTAACATCTGTTGAAGACTTGAAAGCGCTGTTCAAGAGTACAAGCATTTGTTGAAGACTAGCATTTGTTGAAGACTAAAGCCCGGATCAAGCCAAGGTCTATTGCATAAGACCAAACATCTGTTAGGCCAAACAGATGTTTGGACAATTGTAACAGTACTTATTTTGTCAGTTGTTTAGTATAGCATAGAACAGATGATAAGGTTGAGCAGATGTATGCAAACATCTGAGAATCTTTTCAATTAGGAATGTTAGATGTCACTATCAGGATGACGTCAGTTGATCTCATAACAGAGCTTTCGTACTGGTATAAATAGATCACACCTGTTAGTGATCTATTTATCACACACACTCACATTTTCTCTAATACGAACTGATTTTTTGTGTGATCAACTGAGGGGGAATTTGTAGAGTCAATGGTTTGTAAAACATGTGAATCTGTGATGATTAATAAAAAACAATCGTTGCCGATAACTCCCAGTTTGTGTTTGTGAATATTATTGTGATAATTAATACTTGTTTGCAAACAAAGAAACTCAGTTTCTAACTGTCACACCCCGATATTTCCACGTATTACCGGTGGGCCCGGTGGGGAGTATCGTGACGTAGTTGATATCATCATAGTCAAACAACACAATATTTAAATGCACAGCGGAAGCAAAAGATAGATTCATTTCAACTGAATAAATTGTAATATTAAGTATCACAAAATAGTTGAAACAGATCCACAGACGGATCAAAATAAAAAGGAAACATTGTTCAACAGTTTTATGACATCCAAGCTTGCGAGACCTATTGCAGATGCTAGGAGAAAGCCAGCCTATTTCGAGTAGGACCTGCACTTAACCTTTTGGGAAAATACGTCAGTTTACACTGTTAATACAATTAACTGACTCATTTTGAAAAGGTTTAATAAAATTGATTTGAATGCACGTGGCACAAAACTTTTATAACTTGGGATAATTATTTTTATATATATAATCTTGTAAAAGAATTACATGTTTCTTATACGTTCAGTAGCCCGGGTTGAATACCAGGTTAAAGATTAATTGACACACCACATGATATAGTCCCGCGGCGGGTTATTCCCGAAGCCGGCAGTTATACCTCATTATTTATAAATACACTAACGGGTGTACGCCTACACCCGTGTGCTAAGGTCGTGGCCATTTCTTTGAATGATGCCAAGGATATCTGGGACATGGTCATTAACCCCCCAAAGGCTTTAAGCAAACAAAACATTTTCAAACAGGACATTTCAATGATTTAACCTTCATATAATTAAAGATGCAATGTCCGACCAAGCGGTATTTTATATACCGTACCCCAAGCCCGTATAGGGAAAATAAGTTAAAAGTATTTACCTGAGCTAAATATAAATCCCAGCCGCATATCAAATCAGCAAGTACAGATAGCTTTTACTGGGCTCCTATATCTGGAACGAAGGTTTTTAATAACCTATTAGATTCCTAACGGGTCTTTAATTAAGCTTATGCTTAGACCGGTTAGTTTTAAAAGAAGGTTCGGTTCAAACGCATGATTAAGCGAAGACCGGAATAGAATGTGATTTAGACCCGACAAGTTTGAAGACTCGTATAATATGGGTAAACTAAACATATTCTGGATTTTGAGACAAAAATGATATGGTTTGACCCGTTTCGGCTAATATATGCAAAGTAGTTACATAAGCCGATCCGAACGCGAAAAGTGCGTAACGAGTAACCATATGAGTCATATACAGGTTTCCTAAGTTAATATGCCTTAAATATGTTGTGACATCAGTAAGATATCTTCTATTATGCCCAAAACGGATTTAAACTCAAATTACGCCCCGTAGGGGTATTTTGGTCATTTTAAAGGTTATAAAAGAGTTTAAATATAAATCTGAGTTTTGGGTCTGATGTAATCAGTAAAAATACTTAATTTAATGGGTTATAACAGTAGGTTATTATATATATGTGAAACTTATCATTTAAAACCAAACTATGCACCTTAGGGGCATTTTGGTAATTTCACTTAGGCTTAAAAGGTCAAAACTGGGAATTTGAGTTTAAAACTTTTGCTTACTGTTAATATATAAATATTTCCTGAAAATATCAATAGGTATCAAACCTTATATGTTAAAAATAATTTTAACTTATACTATGCGTTAAAAACGCGTAAAAAGGCGATTTTAAGCGATTCCCGGGTTTTGTAAGAAAAGCTGATATTTTTATCATTCTAGAAAGCTTAAAATGTTTTATTTATCATATAAAATCGGTAGCAAAAGGTTTGGGGTCAAAAGGATTTGTAAAACTCATTTTATAGCCCAAAATGGCAAAATCGGCAATTACCGAATCAAGCTTAGAACTCTATGTTATGCTCAGCCTAAAAATAAATAAAAATCTTTAAAAATCTCAAAATATTATTTTACATCAGTGGGTAAAAATTTTGATATTAAAAATTTGGTTTAGATAGGCTATATGCTAATTATGCCGTTTAACTAATAAAAGCTTTCTAATTACGCTATTGAGCATAACTCCTATTCTAGACCTCCAATTGATGTCAAATTTTAGGGACAAGTCTAATAATTAGTAACTAAGGTTTCTATTCTTTTACCTCTTCAAAAATCACGTTTTAAGGTTAAAAGGGCATATTAGTCAACCTTTAGGCATATAACGGAAACTTGCATATAAATTGGATAACTATGGAACCAAATTGTATAATCACAGAGGGTTATACTAATATGAAACCTGGTCCAAATAAGGCTCTAAGGCATTTCTAAAACATGCTATATTGGGTCAGAACTGAAAGTCAAAGCAAAAGTCAAATTATGCGACTTTCGGTTCCGAACCAAGCCTAAACTGAAAATTGTCGGGTTGAACATGTTTAGACATGTTCTTACATTAATTACCAAGTTATATTAATGATAAAAACAGGTTGCATAGCTTCTACATTGTTAATTATGTGTTAATTTGAAAACAAGCTTTCTGTTGACTTTTTAAGTTTAGGTTTGACCCGACATTTGACCTACTTAGAGTGGGAATCAGAGAGTACCCTTTTAAGGGTTTATTACCCACATAATTACCTACTTATAGGTACTTTTAATTTGAGATTTGACTGAACAAATTTTAATTAATCTCGAAGTCAAACCTTAATTATGACGGTTTGACTTTTAGCTAATTAACTAAGCTAAACTGAATTAACAAGGATTAAGGACACTTACAAAGGTCCTAAGTATGATTTGAAACTTAAGGGAAGTTGCTTATTGACCAGAGGAGCTCCAGTGACCAGCTTGAAGTGAGTTGCAAATGAAAGACCAAATGTTGTAACAAGAGGTTCTCTTATATAGCAACTTTGATGCATCAAGATCACTCCAAATCAGTCTACAATTGTTGTAAGACATTCCCAGGTGTCCCTATGATGCTAAAAACCAGTTATAGGGCCCCTGATTTTCGAATACCACTCTTATAAGGCGGTGTAACCTGCTGAACAGGCAGCTGTCCAATGTCTGCTGCCAGCGACTGGCTTACGGACCATAAGCAGAAGCCCTTGCGGTCCGTATGCTCCTCTTGCGGACCGTATGCTTAAACGGATGCGGTCCGTAACCAACCCTTGCTTAAATCGCCCAGTTGCAGGGCTTGCGGACCGTAAGCCTAAGGCCATACGGTCCGTATCCGATGACCAGAATCCAAAAATTTGTAAACTTCCAAGCTTTGATCATGCATTTCTTACAAGTCCGAATCTTATGCTTTCCTTTTCAGTAGAGGGACCAAGTGCTTAGTGATGCGTGTGAAGTGTTATATATATTAGGTGTTTTATTTTAAGCCCCTTTAACACTTATTTTTAGCCAAGTTTTAAATTTATAAAACACGATATTTTACTAACACTAAACACACATATGGGCAAGTGCACCCATCGTGAGCGTAGTATAGTGTTGGCAAGATACCGAGGTCGTCCAAGGACACAAGAGCTTTTAGTACCGGTTTATCCTCAACGTCTAATCAAATCAAAAGGTTTAGAAAAATGTTTTAAACTAAGAAAAATAAAAACTAACTAAAATGCTGAAAATAAAAAGAAAAAGAAAAAACAGATAGACAAGATGAATCACTTGGTTCCGACTCGTATCTATTGTAACCTTTTATTATTTTCGCACTTTTGCACTATTTTAAGAGATTATCTTAGTTATTGTAGTAGGCCCCTCTTTTGAAGGTGACGTTACCCTCACCCCAGTAGTTTGAGTCAGCAAGGATACAATCCTAAAAGGGTGGATTATTGGAAGATAATTAATTAAGTTATTAATGCAAATTATGGTAGGCCCCTCTTTTGGAGGTGACGTTACCCTCGACTAAGTAGTCTGAGTCAGTAGGGATACAGTCCTAAATAGCCGGGTTATAGTATTAATAGTAGTTAACTTATGAGGGGATCAAAGATTTTGGACCCCCGCCATCCAATACCATTAAGTATTGAAGGAGGTCCTACTAAATTTGACCCAGGTCCATTGCAGGATCTCTAAACGCTAAACAATGGCAAGACCTTTACCAAACCGTTCCCTTAACCCCCGACCAGGTAGCCAACATACCTCCATATAGACCGTGGAGATATGAATGGTGAAAATCTTTTATTTTATATAGACAGTAAAATAATGCCAAGACACCACGGACAAACGATAAGGAAAGATCACCTTCAACATAAGCAACTAGTTATTAAAGTCATTAATACAAAACCAAGTAAAAAGTGCGAAAAGATTAGAAATAAAAAGTATTACACTAGACACTTTGTCTTCACCAAGTGATGTAAGAGACTTAGGCAAACATGGCCTTGATTGTCAAGAACTCTTACGATCAATCTTGGATCCCGAGACGACTCACACACTCTATGATGGACAATGGATGATGGTGTTATGGTGGTGGTGGGTGGTGGGTGAAGTGTGAGAGAGGTGGTGTGCCAAGGGATGGTTTGAGCTTGAGCCAAGCACTCCTATTTGTAGGCTGAACAGAAGCTCGGGCACGGCCCCGTGTCCAGTGGGCACGGCCCCGTGTCCACATCATCTCTTTCTTCATTTAATGCAGCTTTGTCTTATTAGTTGACCACGCCCCCGTGTCCACTGAGCACGACCCCGTGTGCAGAAGAATCTTTGTACTATGAAGATTTGCCTGGATTGTGCGAATCTTATAGTTGCGCACGGCCCCGTGTCTGCTGAGCACGGCCCCGTGGTGGGCAATAGAAGCTTCTACCACTTTGTCTTTTCTGCTGACACTTGGGCACGCCCCCGTGCTGGCTGAGCACGGGGCGTGTTCAGTCTTCTGATGTCTTGTTTTGCTTGGGAAGATGCTGTCGTGGGGTCGGGCATGTCACGTCTTGTTCCTTTTCTTGTATTTATGTTAGATTTTGATGTCTTTTTGCTTCTTTTGTTAATTTGAGCTCATTTAATCCTGAAAATACAAAAGGAAAACAAAAGCACACTTTTTCCAACATTAGTACTAAAAAGGGTTAGTTTTATGCCACAATTGATGAAATTTATATGTTGCATTTTGAACACATCACTCAGACTTTGCATGCACTTACACATTTTGGATCTTGTGGGAGGTTTTAAAATGTCGAAAATACCGAGAATTCACATTGGATTCATGTTTTAGGTTATAATCAATTTATTATTTATGACAACCAGATTTATTTACATCATTTAGATGTTGATTAAGTATATCATGGTTAGAGATTTATTAATAGGTCATTCAGAGGTATAAATTAACATATCGACGCTTTTAAATCCTACCGTACATCTTTATCTGGATCCGTTTTTCATAACACGTTTGTATTACATGACACGTGTCCTTATTTTATTGGGTATGATTTTTACGAGGTGTTACATCCTCACCCCCTTAAAAGAAATCTCGACCTCGAGATTTACTGGAACAAATGAGGGTATTTTTCTTTCATGGTAGACTCTACCTCCCACGTGTACTCGGGACCTCTGCGGGCATCCCATTTGACCTTTACAATAGGTACATGCTTCCTTCGAAGCTTCTTTACCTGTCGATCCTCAATGGACAAAGGTTTTTCCACAAATTTCAAGCTCTCATCTATATGCACATCTGTGTGTGGTATAACTAGCGATTCATCGGCTAGACATTTCTTCAGATTGCAGACGTGGAATACATTGTGAATACCACTGAGCTCTTCAGGCAAGTTCAACTTGTAAGCCACTGATCCTACACATTCGATGATCTTGAATGGTCCTATGTACCTTGGGCTTAACTTACCTTTCTTACCAAATCGCATCACTCCCTTCCAGGGTGATACTTTAAGAAAAACTTTATCACCAACCTCAAACTTTAGAGGTTTTCGCCTTTTATTAGCATAACTTTTCTGCCTATCCCTGGCAGCTTTCAGGCGGTTGCGAATCTGGACAATCTTGTCCGTCGTTTCAAAGACTATGTCAGGTCCTGACAATTGAACTTCTCCTACTTCCGCCCAACAAATAGGCGTTCTGCATTTTCTGCCATATAATGCCTCAAAAGGCGCTGCCTGAATACTAGTATGGTAGCTATTGTTATAGGAGAACTCGATCCATGGCAGGTGGTTATCCCAACTACCACCTAAATCAATCACACATGCACGAAGCATGTCTTCCAAAGTTTGGATAGTATGCTCACTCTGCCCGTCCGTCTGAGGATGGTAAGCCGTACTGAAATTTAAGCGCGTGCCCAAAGATTGTTGGAAACTTTTCCAAAAATGTGATGTGTCTCTAGTATCTCTGTCAGAGATAATTGACACTGGTATGCCATGTAGAGATACAATCTTATCTACGTACAATTGGGCTAACATGTCGGAGCTATAAGTCTCCTTAATGGGTAGGAAATGTGCTGACTTAGTCAGTCTGTCTACTATCACCCATATAGTATCATTTCCTTTCTTTGTCTTTGGCAACTTGGTGATGAAATCCATTGTCACCATCTCCCACTTCCATGTGGGAAGTTCAGGCTGTTGTAGCAAACCTGACGGCTTCTGATGTTCAGCTTTAACTTGCGCACACGTCAAACATTTAGCTACATAGGCAGCTATAGACTTCTTCAAGCCTATCCACCAATAGTTTGCCTTCAGATCCTGGTACATTTTATCAGCTCCAGGATGAACGAAATATTTAGAGCTGTGGGCTTCCTGAAGAATAACATTTCATAGTCCTCCATAGACAGGAACCCATATTCGCCCATTTAATCTCAGGATTCCGTCTTTGTCATAGGATAACTGTTCTTCAGTTACTCCTAGTTTTTCATCAGGGTAGTTAGCTTCCATGACAGCTTCCTTCTGCGCAGCTAACAACCTTTCATTCAAACTATTCTTTATCTCGATGCTCTTGGCATTGATTCTAATAGGCTTCACTCGTTCCTTTCTACTTAAGGCATCAACAACTACATTTGCCTTGCCTGGATGGTATCTTATTTCACAGTCATAATCATTTAAAGTTTCCATCCAGCGTCGCTGCCTCATGTTCAAGTCCTTCTGATTAAACAAATGTTGAAGGCTCTTGTGATCTGAATAGATCACACACTTGGTTCCATACAAGTAGTGCCTCCAAACTTTTAGTGCAAATACAACGGCACCCAACTCTAAGTCATGGGTGGTGTAATTCTTCTCATGCACCTTTAACTGACGTGAAGCATAGGCAATAACTTTGCCTTTCTGCATAAGCACACATCCCATACCGGTGTGTGATGCATCACAATATACTACAAACTCATCAATTCCATCAGGCAACGTCAATACTGGAGCGTTGCTCAACTTTTGCTTCAGATATCAAAAGATTCTTGCTACTTAGGCCCCCAATCAAACTTGCTATTCTTGCGGGTGAGTAGAGTCAGGGGTGCTGCAATTCTTGAGAAGTTTTCAATAAATCGCCTATAGTATCCTGCCAGTCCTAAAAAGCTACGAATCTCTGTAGGCTTCTTCGGCTCTTTCCAGTTCATAATAGCTTCAATCTTAGCGGGATCCACTTAGATACCACGCTCACTAACAACATGTCCAAGGAATTGGACTTCACGAAGCCAAAATTCACACTTTGAAAATTTGTCATAGAGCTTTTCCTGTTGAAGTAGCTTAAGAATGCAACAGAGATGTTTCTCATGGTCAGCTTGGCTTTTCTAGTAGATGAGGATGTCGTCAATGAAAACGATGACAAATTTATCCAAGTAAGGCTTGCAGACACGATTCATGAGATCCATGAATGCGGCAGGTGCATTAGTGAGCCCAAAAGGCATCACTAGGAACTCATAATGACCATAACAAGTCCTAAATGCAGTCTTATGTACATCTTCATCTTTAACCTTCAATTGATGATAGCCTGAGCTTAAATCGATCTTGGAGAAGTAGCTTGCCCCTTGCAATTGATCGAACAGATTGTCGATCCTGGGCAAAGGATACCTATTCTTGATAGTGACCTTATTAAGCTCACGGTAGTCGATGCACAGATGCATCTATCCATCCTTCTTCTTGACAAATAGGATTGGCGCTCCCCAAGGAGACGAACTAGGTCTAATGAAACCTTTGGCTAGCAATTCATCTAGTTGTGTCCTCAATTCCTTCATCTCTGTTGGTGCCAACCTATAAGGCACTCTCGCGACAGGTTCTGCCCCATGGATGATGTCAATTCTGAATTCTACTTGTCTATCTGGTGGTAAACCGGGTAGTTCTTCAGGAAAAACTTCCGGGTAGGCTCATCAATAGTCACTTGTGCCATGTAAATGACACAACCTCTCTTCAAGCATCTAGATGCCTTGAGCATAGACGCTTGCTCCGGCAATCCATACTGGGTGTCTCCCTGAATGGTGAGTGGCTCACCAGATGGAGTCTTAATCACCACTTGCTTCTTGTTGCAAACGATCTGGGCCTGGTTATGAGATAACCAGTCCATGCCTAAAACGATGTCGAAACTGGCTAACTTCAAAGGAAGTAGGGACAATGGAAAAGAGTGGTTCCTAATGGATATGAAACATCCATATAACACGGTTGACGCGGTTTCTAAGGTACCATCAGCTAATTCCACCTCATATTTCACACTTAGGGTTTTAACAGGTAAATTCAGCAATTTGCAAAACTTAATATCTACAAATGACTTATCAGCTCCTGAATCAAATAGCACTCTCGCATAAACATCATTTATGAGGAAAGTACCTGTGATCACATTGTCGTCTTGAACAACTTCCTTTGCATCCATTCGGAAGACCCTTGCATTGGTCTTCTTCCCATCCTCAGTCTTCTTTGCAAGTTTTGGGTAGTTGGATCTGATATGCCCTTTTTCATTGCAGCTATAGCACGTAGTATCCTTGATTTTCTTACAGTCTAAGGTCTTGTGCTCAGAAGACTTGCAAATCCCACATGCCCTTGGCTGTGACTGGGATTTCGACTCATATTTGCACTTCCTGAAATGATGTTTCTTGCAGATTTTACATTTAGGCTTATCTCCCGATTGATGACCTTCTTTCTTGGATCCAGAACCTTTCTTGTGGTCATTGTTTCCCCTATGTCTCTCATCTGATCGCCGTGAGTTATCATCCTCATGCTTCCTTTTCTCAGCATCAGTGTTTCTTAGCGATCTTAGCCTGATCGCGTCTAAGGTAAGAGACAGAGATAGATCAGCTGCTGATCTAAAAGTAGCAGGTCTGGATACCTTAACACTGGCTTTGATTTCTGGGGCTAAACCCCCAACGAAGCGAGCAATCCTTTTGGGTTCCGGGGTTACGAGATACGGAACCAGCCTAGACAGGGTATTGAAACTGGTGAGGTAAGCTTGACAATCTAAATTCTTCATCACCAACAATAAGAAATCTGATTCAATTCTTTCAACCTCATGCTGCAGACAATAATTCTTCTTAATGAGAGCAACGAACTGATCCCATGACAAATTGTAGAGTGGGATCTTTCCAGCAGCTTTAATGAGAGACTTCCACCATGCTAGTGCCTCTCCCTTGAATGATTGGGATACATACTTCACTACATCCTTTCCAGCACAACCGCTGATATCGACAACTGTGTCCATTTCATCTAACCAGGTCATACAATCAATTGCCCCTTTTTCCCCAGTTAAATCCCGGGGTTTGCAGGAAACAAAGTACTTATAGGTACAGGACTTGGTACGTGGTTTGTCATCAAACACTATCTTATTAGATGGAACACTGTGTTGATTAGATGAATGTCGATCATCATCTTTCTTTAATTCATCTTTCTTAGAGGGCGGCTTGCTGTGAGCCTCTGAATGAATCTTAGGCTTGGAATGCGGTGCGGATAAGGTCCTACTTCGAGCCTCGCTAGATTCATTATACTGCCGCTCTATAGCTTTTGTAACAGCATTATCTATTAGTGCTTGCAGTTCCGCACCGGTCACATGTATCTTAGTATTTTCATGGTTTTCCAATGGATGACTGTTTACCTCTTCTGACCTAGCCATGTAGCTTTAATTGCTACATAAAAATCAAATAAGGGCAAAGTTTATATAGAAGCTTATACAGTTTTATTGTTTTTGACAAGTTATTAACCATGGTTTTTAATAGCCATTTTAGTTCATTTGTTAAGTATATAATTATTCAGGATTTTTATCATAATCCTAAATTATAAGTTAGTAATAGCACAAAAGGCCTAGTCACGTAGACAAGTTTAATTTATAAGCCCAGATTTTATGGAATCGAGGCATTAAGGTTTGAATCAAATTCCATAACCTTTTCTTGACAGGGAGTTGTAGGCTACTACTGTCTTTAGTCCTAGAGGACGTTAATTATAGCCCGTGGGCACTTTATCCTTAAGGGATGATTATATAAATAAGGGAATTTAGAATAACCCAATTTAAGAATGAGTTATGTGATTTTATTGTATCACATTTGTCAAGCATGTTAATATGCTTTCAGATGTTAACAAGGTCTTGAATCTTTTGAATAGGTTTTACCATCTTGGCCATGTCTGCAATGACATTTAGGCTAGGTTTTACCTTTAAGATTCTTTTTAATATTTAAACGCAGAACAATCCTAGTTTGAGATGTTATTATGGATCTGAATCTAATTGTGGAACTACCATCTTGGCCCTGTCTTAAGGTGACAAGTGGCTAGGTCTTGTCCTTTTTAGATTTTGCCATTTTAATATAATGGTAGATCCTTAAAAGGATTGTTATTTATTTTATATGTATATATATGCATACTATCAATCAAAATAAAAATTTTAAATCAAACCATGCTACCACCAAATGAAATAAGTACGAGTTTGCCCTAAACGGGACTTCTACTGTAACATCACGCCCACGCAGGGGCAAAACAAATAACATACCCACGCAGGGGTCAAACAGAAGAACATGCCCACGCAGGGGCAGAATACTAAAAGACATACCCTCGCAGGGGTTAAACAAAAAGGCATGCCCACGCAGGGGCTGGATTGAAAATAAGGAAATACAACCAACAATTTAAAGGATTCAATGGTCCTTCTTGCTCTTTCCTTTTATGAGACTCGCCAAACCCTTAAAGAAGCTTTGTCGTTCCCTGCGATCTCTGTGAACTTCCCGTTCAACCTGATCCAATCTTTGGAGAATTTCTTCCTGTTCTAGTGGGGAAAACCGTGGCAGCTGTGGCTGATGCTGTTGCAGAGGTCGAAGAGACGGCTGCTGTTGGTATCCATAAGCTGGGCATCCAACTCCCCAAGGGGTTCTGTAAGGCCCTTCGGGGTTAAGAGCATTGTAGTTCCACGCTGCCAGGTATGGGTCGATCTCAACATAATTGAAGCTGGTGTGAGCCAGCTGCTCAAAGGGGTTATACGCTGCTGAGCCAGCGTACGTGGGAATTGGGTTGTCAAAGCCCAACGTCGGTGGCATGACAAGTGCAGAGTTCACTTCCGGGTTGGGGTTTGGAGGTCCCCCCATGAGCTGATCTTCTTGGAGTGGCGGGTAGTGGCTGCCACTCGATGGTTAAGGGGTGCTGATATGCACTCCTCCTCGCACGGACATCATGCGTTCGTTCTCATTCGCCTCGGTGGCTCAGGAGGCTGCTGCTGAACTGGTGGTGGTGGTGGTGGCGGGGTAACTGCCACAAAGCGTGAATCCTCGGAAGGATCCTGTTGCTATTGCTACTGCTGCTGGTGGGGCGATGAATGGTAAGAGGGTGTAAAATACCACTCAAACTGGTTGAACATTGCTTGGTAACTGTCAGGACCACGGTAGGGTGATCCATGAAAGGATGACCCATCAGAAATTTCAATAGGATGTGTGGGGGTACCGGTCGGTGGTTCGGTAGGGTCAGTATCCTCATCCATATCCATGGCGTGATCTCCAGAAAAGTGATCTTCTGGTCCCAATGGGTTAACACCCACTGGTTCTTCGAGGTAGTTTGCCGGGTTGAACCGGCTTTGGAAGATATGTGACGGGTTATCAAAGGAGTGACGAGAGTTGGACCTCTGGAGAGGGATAAATGAAGGCTGTGGGTTTTCGGGCTCATTTTCTAAATGGGGTCCAAAAGAGTGAAGGTAAGACGGTGACGAGCTTAACGAAACTGACCGCCTCGCCGGCTGTAGATGTGCCCTCCAGTCCCCCTAGGGACTTGTACGCATGTTGACGGGTGAGGTTCGTCTTTGAGAAGGCCCGGCCTCATGGTCGTGGCCTGCTACTGGTCCCTTTCCTTTTCCCCTAAAGAATCTTGGTGGCATATTTAAACCTGTCAATCATAAACAAAGATAACAACAAGGAAAAATATATAAAAGACAAAAATAAAACAAAATCAGGATTTGTCCTATGTTCTTTGTCTAGACTTGAAAATTTGAGGAATGTGCAATTGTGTAACTGAGATTAAACACAAAAGGCTAGTGTTTAATTCACTCAGTGTTGGCTCTGATACCAACCTGTCACACCCCGATATTTCCACGTATTACCGGTGGGGAGTATCGTGACGTAGTTGATATCATTATAGTCAAACAACACAATATTTAAATGCACAGCGGAAGCAAAAGATAGATTCATTTCAACTGAATAAATTGTAATATTAAGTATCACAAAATAGTTGAAACAGATCCACAGGCGGATCAAAATAAAAAGGAAACATTGTTCAACAGTTTTATGACATCCAAGCTTGCGAGACCTATTGCGGATGCTAGGAGAAAGCCAGCCTATTTCGAGTAGCACCTGCACTTAACCTTTTGGGAAAATACGTCAGTTTACACTGGTAAATACAATTAACTGCCTCATTTTGAAAAGGTTTAATAAAATTGATTTGAATGCACATGGAATAAAACTTTTATAACTTGGGATAATTATTTATATATATATATAATCTTGTAAAAGAATTACATGTTTCTTATACGTTCAGTAGCCCGGGTTGAATACCGGGTTAAAGATTAATTGACACACCACATGATATAGTCCCGCGGCGGGTTATTCCCGAAGCCGACGGTTATACCTCATTATTTATAAATACACTAACGGGTGTACGCCTACACCCGTGTGCTAAGGTCGTGGCCATTTCTTTGAATGATGCCAAGGATATCCGGGACATGGTCATTAACCCCCCAAAGTCTTTAAGCAAACAAAACATTTTCAAACAGGACATTTCAATGATTTAACCTTCATATAATTAAAGATGCAATGTCCGACCAAGCGGTATTTTATATACCGTACCCCAAGCCCGTATAGGGAAAATAAGTTAAAAGTATTTACCTGAGCTAAATATAAATCCCAGCCGTATATCAAATCAGCAAGTACAGATAGCTTTTACTGGGCTTCTATATCTGGAACGAAGGTTTTTAATAACCTATTAGATTCCTAACGGGTCTTTAATTAAGCCTATGCTTAGACCGGTTAGTTTTAAAAGAAGGTTCGGTTCAAACGCATGAATAAGCGAAGACCGGAATAGAATGTGATTTAGACCCGACAAGTTTTAAGACTCATATAATATGGGTAAACTAAACATATTCTGGATTTTGAGACAAAAATGATATGGTTTGACCCGTTTCGGCTAATATATGCAAAGTAGTTACATAAGCCGATCCGAAAGCGAAAAGTGCGTAACGAGTAACCATATGAGTCATATACAGGTTTCCTAAGTTAATATGCCTTAAATATGTTGTGACATCAGTAAGATATCTTCTATTATGCCCAAAACGGATTTAAACTCAAATTACGTCCCGTAGGGGTATTTTGGTCATTTTAAAGGTTATAAAAGAGTTTAAATATAAATCTGAGTTTCGGGTCTGATGTAATCTGTAAAAATACTTAATTTAATGAGTTATAACAGTAGGTTATTACATATATGTGAAACTTATCATTTAAAACCAAACTATGCACCTTAGGGGCATTTTGGTAATTTCACTTAGGCTTAAAAGGTCAAAACTGGGAATCTGAGTTTAAAAATTTTGCTTACTGTTAATATATAAAGATTTACTGAAAATATCAATAGGTATCAAACCTTATATGTTAAAAATAGTTTTAACTTATACTATGCGTTAAAAACGCGTAAAAAGGCGATTTTAAGCGATTCCCGGGTTTTGTAAGAAAAACTGATATTTTTATCATTCCAGAAAGTTTAAAATGTTTTATTTATCATATAAAATCAATAGCAAAAGGTTTGGGGTCAAAAGGATTTGTAAAACTCATTTTATAGCCCAAAAGGGCAAAATCGGCAATTACCGAATCAAGCTTAGAACTCTATGTTATGCTCAGCCTAAAAATAAATAAAAATCTTTAAAAATCTCAAAATATTATTTTACATCAGTGGGTAAAAAGTTTGATATTAAAAATTTGGTTTAGATAGGCTATATGCTAATTATGCTGTTTAACTAATAAAAGCTTTCTAATTACGCTATTGAGCATAACTCCTATTCTAGACCTCCAATTGATGTCAAATTCTAGGGACAAGTCTAATAATCAGTAACTAAGGTTTCTATTCTTTTACCTCTTCAAAAATCACGTTTTTAGGTTAAAATGGCATATTAGTCAACATTTAGGCATATAACGGAAACTTGCATATAAATCGGATAACTATGGAACCAAGCCTAAACTGAAAATTGTCGGGTTGAACATGTTTAGACATGTTCTTACATTAATTACCAAGTTATATTAATGATAAAAACAGGTTGCATAGCTTCTACATTGTTAATTATGTGTTAATTTGAAAATAAGCTTTATGTTGACTTTTTAAGTTTAGGTTTGACCCGACATTTGACCTACTTAGAGTGGGAATCAGAGAGTACCCTTTTAAGGGTTTATTACCCACATAATTACCTACTTATAGGTACTTTTAATTCGAGATTTGACTGAACAAATTTTAATTAATCTCGAAGTCAAACCTTAATTACGACGGTTTGACTTTTAGCTAATTAACTAAGCTAAACTGAATTAAAAAGGATTAAGGACACTTACAAAGGTCCTAAGTATGATTTGAAACTTAAGGGAACGTGCTTGCTGACCAGAGGAGCTCCAGAGACCAGCTTGAAGTGAGTTGCAAATGAAAGACCAAATGTTGTAACAAGAGGTTCTCTTATATAGCAACTTTGATGCATCAAGATCACTCCAAATCAGTCTACAATTGTTGTAAAACGTTCCCAAGTGTCCCTATGATGCTAAAAACCAATTATAGGGCCCCTGATTTTCGAATACCACTCTTATAAGGCGGTGTAACCTGCTGAACAGGCAGCTGTCCAATTTCTGCTGCCAGAGACTGGCTTACGGACCGTAAGAAGAAGCCCTTGCGGTCCGTATGCTCCTCTTGCGGACCGTATGCTTAAACGAATGCGGTCCGTAACCGACCCTTGCTTAAATCGCCCAGTTGCAGGGCTTGCGGACCGTAAGCCTAAGGCCAAACGGTCCGTATCCGATGACCAGAATCCAAAAATTTGTAAACTTCCAAGCTTTGATCATGCACTTCTTACAAGTCCGAATCTTATGCTTTCCTTTTCAGTAGAGGGACCAAGTGCTCAGACTTTGCATGCACTTACACATTTTGGATCTTGTGGGAGGTTTTAAAATGTCGAAAATACCGAGAATTCACATTGGATTCATGTTTTAGGTTATAATCAATTTATTATTTAGGACAACCAGATTTATTTACATCATTTAGATGTTGATTAAGTATATCATGGTTAGGGATTTATTAATAGGTCGTTCAGAGGTATAAATTAACATATCGACGCTTTTAAATCCTATCGTACATCTTTATCTGGATCTGTTATTCATAACACGTTTGTATTACATGACACGTGTCCTTATTTTATTGGGTATGATTTTTACGAGGTGTTACACTAACAGGGAGGCACTTATCAAAGTATGTTAAAAGACATAGAAATGGGAGTGAGAAAGAGAATTAGGGAAGTGGTTGATGGTTTCTGAAGGCGATAGGATCTTCTTCCCAATCGATGGAAATTGGTGGATTTAGGTTTCTAGGGCTTTGAATGTTGCGAAATTGTGGCAAATAGGTTTCTAAGGTTTCGATTGTTGTGAAATTTGGGTATTTAGGTTTTCTAGGGTTTCGTATTGACTGTATTAACCGAAAGAGTGGATTGGATGGTTAGACGTGGCACATATGTATGATCATGTGATTGCTGCAACAAACTTTGCCAATATATGGTTTGTAAAGGAGCAATGCATGTGGAAAAGAATGGTACAAATCAAAATCCGTAGCAAAATTCGTAGAAAATTTGGTAAATAAATGGTGGTTAAACATGAATTAAATAAAAAATGTATAAAAAAATATAAATACCCCCTCGTTTAACGGTAAAAATTGGATTCGGTTAACGAAGTTGATGAAAATAATAAGTTTTTTAAACCACATAGACAACCGGGCAGAAAAAAGAAGATTTCAAATTAAAGTAGTGAATATGACCAAACCCTAAGGACAAAAATGGTAATGTACTCTACTTTTTTGTTAGTTTTGTGTACCAATATTATTAAAATATCTTTTAAATATTTGTTTTCTTTATTTTGCTACGGATCTTGCTATGTCTTTTACTAAGTTAATTTTGTTATTTTTAAATTACTTTAAGATTTTGCTACGGGTTTTGCTATGATTGTTGTTATTGAAATTTTTTATGTTAGATTTAAAAAAATTCTTGATTTTGTTATGAATTTTGTTTAATTATTTTTTGAATATTTTTTCTCTACTTTGCTATAGATTTTGCTACAAATTTTATTTACCTTTTTGTCAATTTTTTAATATTTATTTTATGACTTTGCTACGATTTTATTAAGTATTTTTCATTATATCTAATTTCTCAATTTTGCGACAGATATTGCTACAAGTTTGTAGAGGTTTTGTTTTAGATATTTTTTTTCAAGATTTTGCTACAAATTTTGCTAGGCATGTTATTTAATTATCTTTTAATTACTTATATTCTCAACTTTGCTACAAATTTTGCTATGGATTTTCTTAGAAATTTTTAGTTAATTTCTAAATATTTATTTTATGGGCTTTGCTATGAATTTTGCTACGATATTTTTTTTACATTTATTTCCTTGGTTTTGCTATGGATTTGCGACGAATTTTGCTACGGATTTCATTTGCGACGGAATAACCGTAGCAAAATTGTAGCAAAATTTGCCCGTAGCTATTCCGTAGCTAATTCATAGCAAAATTTGCGACCGTTTTTTGTCGTAGCAAAACTTCATAGCAAATGCCTCTTTTTCTAGTAGTGAAACTTACCTATAGCATCAACAACTCTAATCAGCGAGTTATTGATATAAAACTCATCTTTAAATACAAAAATCATAACCAACATGTTTAACCACAAGAGCATTCTTGAAATAGCATTAAAATTCATTTATTTAACAATTTAGTCTAGTGAAACAACTAACTTTACCTATAGTCCATCCGATAGTCATAATCTCAAACGACAATATATCAATTCCCAAACAGCAAACCAGCGATCCATATGAGACTTTACTCAAATACACGTATACAAGTTGTGATCTATGAGACTTTACAAATACAAGTATAAAAATTGTGATTTAAAACACTAAATATGTATATGGCTATGATTTCATATTTGATTAAGACTTGTTTAATTATTTAAAATGTATAAACAACATCATTTTTTAATGAGAGATAAATATGTCCACCTTAACCTAATGAAAACTGGATCATCTAGTTGAAATATTTTTTCTAGAACAGGTATCAATGAGGAATTCCTTCTGGGCCCTATACACAGTGTTGACACATAAAGTCGACCTGCAACTTCTACCTACATCTTAGATCACAAATCAGAAATCAGTTTCGAGTTTAGGACTTAGAATTACATACGAATGACTCTTTGATCAACCCTGATCACCGTTCACTGGTTGTTCGAGATTGCAGTCAGCGGGTAGTAAACCTCCATCTCCATCTCGTAGACGCTTCCACTTTTGGAAGCTTTCCGTGAGGGGGAAATGAGAAATAGTAATGAAAAACAAAGATTTTAGGGGGAAGACTGAATATTTGAGAGAAATGCGGGCATGCAACTATTTGGGAACTTTTGGAAGGATATTGAAATTTCTGCAGGCGGGATATGAAAACAAATACTGCTTACGTTTAATATTAAATTTTTTATCTTAAGAGTCTCAACTCTCATGTTAAAGAAGTATAATTTTATATTTAATTTGTAAAGTTGAGGTTGCTAGCAAACCAATTAACATTTTCAAAGTAGAAGTGTTATTTGTGTAGTAAAACTAAGTATGCAATAGTACTAAATTATCATATTCAACCAACGATTAGCCGCATTCCATTCCAATCGCCGACATTACTTATACTACGAATGTCGCTAATATTGAATTTAATCATGTGTTAATCATGATTAGAAATAACTAAAAAACTGAAAATAAAGAAGGAATACCTATATGTGCTTACTTATCTAGCAACAATATCAGAAGTTGCTTGCCCAACAACGTATTTTCTAGGTTCTGAATCAATACCTGTAAAGAAAATTGCTTTCTTATCAAGCTGTAAACAAAAAAAATAGTTACTGAATATGTTTCACAATATATATAGGCAGTATTTATTGAGATTAGAATTCAGATTAGGGTTTAAAGGACATAAGAGAATGATGATGTTCTTGTTATTCGAATTGGTGAATCATATTGTCAATACATACATATATACTTGACGGTTAGATTTGTAACCGCTACAACTTATAAAAATAATATAACTATACTTATGTAACATGATAAATACACTATACTAACTATCATATCTAGCTTATATTCCTTCTAATACCCTCCCGTAAGCTAGATAGCAGCAACATGTAAGAGTCCTTTGACATGGTTGAAGTCCTTTGGTTAGAATGTTTGCAGCTTGGTCTTTCGTTGTGTAAAACCTGACTTCAACTTCATCTTCCTTGACAAGATCTTGAATGAAGTAATACTTTACCCTAATATGTTTACTTTTTCCATGATAGACAGGATCTTTAGCTAGACAAATTGTGGATTTGTTATCACAGAAGATTACCGGTGGGCAATCCATATTCATTTGTAATTCATTGAGAATTCCCTTTATCCAGAGTGCTTGACATCCAGCCATTGATAGTGCTATGTATTCAGCTTCGGTTGAAGATAAGACAACAACCTTTTGTTTTTTAGATTGCCATGCAATTGCTCCTGATCCTAAATGGAAAACATATCCTGACGTACTCTTACTATCATCTATATTCCCAGCATAGTCACCGTCACTAAAACCGACCAATTTCCCTTTACTTCCCTTTGAGTAGATGATTCCATGGTTTATTGTCCCTTTTATGTACCTTAAAATTCTTTTCCTGGCTTCCCAGTGACTTTTCTTCGGTTTCTCCATAAATCGACTTATCTTACTAACAACAAACATTATGTCAGGCCGTGTATTCGTCAAGTATATAAGACATCCCACTAGGCTTCTATATAAATTCTGATCCACTTCGTCTTCAGGATCATCCTTGGATAATCGCTGACCATATTCCATAGGAGTGGAGATTGTATTACATCGTTCCATATTGAATTTTTTTAGTAAACCTTTTGCATACTTCTGCTGTGATAATGTAATATTTCCACCTACATACTTGACCTCCATGCCTAAGAAATAGTGCAGAATTCCCAGATCAGTCATCTCGAATTCTTTCTTCATTGAATCCTTGAGTTGGTTTATCATGTTTAGTGAATCACTAGCTATTATAAGGTCATCAACATACAGACAGATCATCATCCTTGATGTTTTTGTGTTCTTAATAAACAGTTTATGTTCATATATACATTTCTTGAACCTATTAGAGCCAAAAAATTTGTCTATCCTGCTGTACCATGCCCTTGGGGCTTGTTTTAACCCATATAGGGCTTTCTTGAGATGGCATACCTTTCGTTCTTCTCCCCTTTTAATATATCCCTCCGGTTGTTCGGTATATACCTGTTCACTTAGATTTCCGTTTAAGAACGCTGTTTTAACATCCATTTGATGTAGATGCCATCCACTCCATGCTGCTAAGGCCAATATTAGTCTGAGTGTATCAAATCGTATGACAGGTGCGAAGACATCTTGATAACCCACTCAATTCTTTTGATTATAACCCTTTGCCACTAATCTCGCTTTGTACTTACTTACATTTCCATGTTCATCATATTTTGTTTTATAAATCCATTTAACCCCAATGGGTCTTTGATCTTTTGGAGGATCAACCAATTCCCAGGTCTCATTTCTCTGTATTGAGTCCATTTCCTTGTCCATTGCTTCTCTCCATTTGTCATCTTTATGAGCTTCTCTATACGAAGTAGGGTCTGCATCAGCATACAACACGTAATTTGCTGCATCACCAGTTGAAAACTGATCATTATATAGATTATCAACTTGTTCCTGTGTAAGTGGTTCCAAGTCAGCATATACATCTGTGATACTTCGTGTTCTTAATTCATTATTTTCTGATGACGATAGTCTTCTTCTTCATGATTATTGTTCTGTCCTACTGTTTCTTCATCACTTGACAGGTGATCACCTTGATCATTATTTTGAGATGTAGAGTTATTAACTTGAGCAGTTGTTTCCTTCTCCTAACTTGCAATATTTGTATCTGGAAAATTTAATTGAATTCTTGTATCATTCTCAGGTCTTTCTATTCCTTCCCAGTCCTGTCCTTCATTGAAAATTACATCTCTACTGATAATGGTCTTGTTGGTTATAGGATTATATAGCTTATAAGCTTTGCTGTTTTCACTATAACCTATCAAGATTGCTTTCTCTGTTTTATCATCCAATTTTCCACGATGTTGCTTAGGAATATGAGAGTATGCCACACATCCAAAAATCCTTAAATGAGCAACATTTGGTTTTCTTCCACTCCATGCTTCTTAAGGAGTTATGTTCTGCACTCCTTTAGTAGTTGCTCAATTTAAGAGATAAGTTGCACATGATACAGCTTCTGCCCAGTAGGTATGTGATAGTCTTTTCATTTTCATCATGCTTCGGCTAAGTTCCATGAGAGTTCTATTTTTTCGTTCGGCTACTCCATTCTGTTGGGGTGTATAGCTCGTAGTAAGTTGATGATGAATTCCATTATCTTTAAGGAAGTTTTGAAACTCATGACTACAATATTCTCCTCCTCTATCCGTACGTATTGCCTTTATCTTGAAATCTGCTTGATTTTCTACTAACTTTTTGAAATTCTTAAATTGTGTTAATGCATCTGATTTCAATTTCAGATGATTTCCTCGAGAAATTATCTATGAAGGTGATATACATCCACCTATAGACATTGTTCTCATCGGCCCACATATATCGGAGTGTACCAGTTGCAGTGGCTTGATTGCATGCCATGTTGCTTGTTTAGGGAATGACTTTCGAGCATGTTTTCCAAACAGACACCCTTCACATACACTCTGTGATGATTTGGATGCAGTTTTTGGTAAACCTTTTACAACTCCTTTTTCTCCCATGTTGTGAAGGGTCTCGAAGTTTATGTGACCATATCGTCGATGCCATAATACTGAGATATCTTGAGTCATTACATTGCAAATGTGTGGAGTTACATCATAGTTTAGATTTAAAGGAAACATTTTGTTTCCGGTCATTCTAACTGTTCTCATGTGCTTTCCCGTTGGATCTTTGATGACACACTCCTGATTATAAAAGTTCACTTCATATCCTTTTTGCACAAGTTGTCCCACGCTTAATAAGTTATGTTTTAGGCCTTCGACATAGAAAACGTTCGGTACTCTTTTCTCTACTCCTCTCACTTTAATGGCTACATCACCACTTCCTAATACACTGAGTCTCTTGTTGTCTCTGGTTCTTACTTCCTTCTTTTCTGATTCATTTAGAGTGATAAACAGACTCTTGTTCCCGGTCATATGATTGCTACATCCACTATCTAAATACCAGCAATCCTCTTTCGTTATCTCTTCTACGTTAAAAATCATAAATAGGGTTTCATTGTTTCCCTCTTCCGTCTCATCTTCATGTAATAGAGCACTATTACTTTTATCACTCTCGTCTCCTTTTTGACAAAAACGTGCCGTATGCCCCAGTTTTTTACAATTATAACAACGGATTTGTCCGCTAAATCTTCCTCTTCATCTGCCTCTTCCTTTTCCATTGAAATCAGATCTAAAGAATCTTGATCGATTCTGGTTTTGGCTTTGTATTTGAAACGCTTGTTCCACGGGTACATCATCATACTGCTTCAACCTTAATTCATGAGACTATAAAATCCCAAGTAACTCTTCCGTGGACATGACTGTTATGTCCTTTGATTCTTCTATGGCTACTACAACCGACTCATATTTCCTTGTTAAACTACGAAGAATTTTTTCAACTATTCGTTGTTCTGTGATGTTTTCTTCATTTAATCGTAATTGATTCACTATAATTGTCGTTCTATTGATATATTCTTCTATAATTTCGTTGTCTTTCATTTCTAATGCATCAAACTCACATCTTAGGGTTTGTAGTTTTACCGTTTTGACTCTATGTTCCCCTCTGTATGCTTTGTGAAGAATGTCCCATGCTTCTTTGGACGTCTTGCTTGTTGCAACTCGTTCAAAAACAGTTTCATTGACTGCCTGAAATATTATATGAAGTGCCTTCTTATCCTTCTTCACTTTCTCCCTATGAGCGTTTTGATCATTTTCTGAAGCGCCGGCGGCAAGTTGATTGTATCCTTCTTCTACACTGGTCCACAGATCTTGTGATTCTAATAAAACCTTCATTTGTATGTGCCAATGATAGTAATTCTGTCCCAATAATTTTGGGATCTGGGTTTGAATTCCGCCGTTTGATGTTGCCATTCGGACGAACAGGAAAAATAATTTTTGAAGTGAATTGCAGTGATTGTAATGTTTGTAAATGCGGATCGTTGTGGCTCTGATACCACTTTATTGAGATTAGAATTCAAATTAGGGTTTAAAGGACATAAGAGAATGATGATGTTCTTGTTATTCGAATTGGTGAATCATATTGTCAATACATACATACATATATACTTGACGGTTAGATTTGTAACCACTACAACTTATAAAAATAATATAACTATACTTATGTAACATGATAAATACATTATACTAACTATCATATCTAGCTTATATTCCTTCTAATAGTATTTCGATGTGTTCTCCAACAATGATAATGTTTATTCATCAAAGAAATCATAGTGTTCTCCAACAATGATAATGTTTATTCTCAAAGAAATCATATGGTTTATTATGGTCATGCAAACATAATTTTCCTAATTAAGTTTCTGGTGGTTTCCATATGACTAGTTTGTAAATTTTGTTTTTCTACTTTTTTTTGTGTTATCAGTAGGGAGCATATATATGCTGAAAGTGTTAATGAATTCAAGCATGTGACGAGAACACTACACAACCATAATGTTAGCAAGTAAGATTTGCACTTTCAATATGTTAAAATCAACAGTTCCCTTCTAATATATAATATGTTAAAATCTAGCTAAGTAATTTTTTTTTACTGAAGTAGTGCTGATTTCAAAATTTTAATCAAAACTAGTGCTGGTTGCCAAAATATTTCACAATTGATGTCATTGCCATTCAAAATGCTGATTTTTTTCTAAGTTGTAGCTGTGCAGGGAACTTTTCAGGGCTGTGCAGAACTTTGCAGGGAATTGCAGGACGAATCATTGGCCCAGGAACTTATCAGCCATTCTTAATGGCGAATTTCCTGCACATATGCCATTAAAAATGGCGAAAAGTTAATATCTCTGCACACAAGCCATTAGAAATGGCGAATTTTATTCAATCCTGCAGAAAATGCCATTTCAAATGGCGAAAAGGTCTCAGTCTGCAGAAAATGCCATTTGAAATGGCGAAATATTTAAACAATTGGACAATTGCCATAATTATTTTTTTTTATCAATTTTGATTAACGAGTAGAATGGCTTAAGCTATAATTATTGTAGTCACTTTAGCATTATTTATATAACAAAACGTGCATAAAATTGTGTTTGTGGGTCGGCCCACCCCAACCTAACCTGCAGTTAAATATCACTTGTTTTGACCTAAAATCAATTTTACCCGTTGGTCAAAGAACTACTTTAACAGCATCCTAGAGTATAGATACATGTTTAAGATGAGCACACAAGATGTTGCAGGTTTGAACTGGAAGAAGTTAGATGAATGTGCCAAACCATCCAATTGATGACTTCTCTGAAAACCATCCAGTCATGGTACAATAGTCATACTTGTAAAAAGTTTTCGTTATAATAACCATCATGTACACAAAATCATAATAGAAAATCACTTATGTTTAAAAAGTCATATTGTAATAAAAAAATAATTATGGCAATTGTCCAATTGTCTAAATATTTCACCATTTCAAATGGTATTTTGTGCAGACTGAGACCTTTTCGCCATTTGAAATGGCATTTTCTACAGGATTGAATAAAATTCGCCATTTCTAATGGCTTTATGTGCAGAGATATTAACTTTTCGCCATTTTTAATGGCATATGTGTAGGAAATTCGCCATTAAGAATGGCTGATAAGTTCCAGGGCCAATGATTGGTGGCTGATAACTTCCTGGGCCAATGATTCGTCCTGCAATTCCCTGCAAAGTTCTGCACAGCCCTGAAAAGTTCCCTGCACAGCTACAACTTCGAAAAAAATCGCCATTTTGAATGCCAATGGCATCAATTGTGAAATATTTTGACAACCAACACTAGTTTGTTAGACAAATATTTATTAATTTTATAAGCTAGATATATTACTAGTTATTAGTATTAGTATTATTCTTATTATTATTATTTAACCCTAAGTTATGGCAGTTACTGCTGATTCAAGTATCTGTATATATACAATATGTATTTCATAATTTTCGATTATCAATTCATACATTTTACGAACAAAGGGAATTCTGTCAAAACCCTAATCAAATACAGCGGATATCCAACATAGTGGTATCAGAGCACAGCGTTCGGAAATCCCCATCAACAAAATCAACCGAATTTTACATTAGACGATATGAATCAAACACAGGGAATTCAAACTCAAATTCCAAAACTTACTGGACAGAATTATTATCACTGGCACATTCAGATGAAAGTGTTACTCGAATCACAAGAATTTTGGGGCATAGTCGAAGACGGTTATCAAGAATTGGCAACAAATCCCTCAGAGGAAGCCACCGCAGTCTATCGAGATTCCATCAAGAAAGATAAGCGAGCACTGCACATATTATTTCAGTCGGTCAATGAGATTGTGTTCGAAAGAATTGCCATGGCCAAATCGTCAAAGGAGGCCTGGAGTATTCTTGCACAAATCATACAGAGGAGAAAACCGGGTAAGAACCGTAAAACTTCAAACTTTTAGATGTGAATTCGATGCATTAAAAATGAGAGATGAGGAATCTGTTGAAGATTATTTCAATAGAATAACCCTAATAGTTAATCAATTAAGAATGAACGAAGAGAAGGTTAGTGAACAGAGAATTGTAGAGAAAATTCTACGTAGTATGACTCGAAATTTCGAGTCTGTAGTAATCGCTATCGAAGAAACAAAAAATTTAGAAGATGTAACCTCTGAAGAATTGATGGGAATACTACAATCCCATGAACTACAAATGAAACGGTATGAAGATACCCCAATCGAACATGTGTTTCAAATTCAAAGTGGTAGTCAAGACAGATTTCGACAGAGTCGAAATGATACAGGAGTAAGAGGACGTGACAGAAACAAAGGTCGATATCTGAGTTCTATTAGATGCTATAATTGTCAGAAACTGGGTCACAGAGACTGTAAGAAGAAGGAATAAAATGGGAATGGCGATAACATATTAATTCATCAAGAGAATGAACCAGAAGAAAAGGAAGATACCATGTTCATGATTTTTAACATGGAAGAAACTGTTAACAATGATTGTTGGTATTTAGATAGTGGCTGCAGTAATCATATGACGGGAAACAAAAACCTGTTCGTTAAAATGGACGAATCCTTAAAGAAGGAAATGAGAACGGGTGATGACAAAAGATTAGAGGTGTTAGGTAGCGGAGAAGTCATAATTAAAATACGGGACAAAGCAAAAGAATACCGAATGTGTTTTACGTTAAAGGTTTGAAACACAATCTTTTGAGTGTGGGGCAACTTGTACAAAAAGGTTATGCAGTCAAGTTCGAGAAGGAATATTGCACAATCAAAGACACTAAAAATGAAATCATGGGCACCATAAGAATGACTAATAACAAGATGTTTCCACTCAATCCTGAGAGTGATCTGACGTTGGCCTTGACCATGGCAACGAAAGAAGTTTCAACACTCTGGCATAAATGTTATGGACACGTGAATTTAGACACATTAGTAGAGATGGGAAATAAAGAATTAGTGCTTGGACTGCCGAAAATTTTAAGAGATAACAGTATATGTGAAGGTTGTGTGTCAGGTAAACAAGCAAGGAAAACTTTTCCGAATAAAACTAAGTGGCATGCAACTAAGCCACTGCAACTAATTCACTCGGATATATGTGGTCCAATGAGAACGGAATCCATTGGTGGGTGTAAATATTTCATTACCTTCATCGATGATTTTACAAGAAAAACCTGGGTTTATTTCCTAAAATTCAAGTCTGAGGCTTTGAATTATTTTAAGTTATTCAAAGCATTGACTGAAAAACAATCAGATCATGTGATAAAGACATTAAGGACAGATCGTGGAGGAGAATATTGTGGAAAATTATTTCAAGAATTCTTGAAAGTGAATGGGATACATCATCAACTCACTAACAGTTACTCACCCCAACAGAATGGAGTAGCAGAGCGCAAGAATAGATCGTTAATGGAGTTAAGTCGAAGCATGATGAACATAAAGAAATTGCCGAATAAGTACTGGGCTGAAGCTATAGCATGTGCTACATACATACTAAATCGAACAGTTACTAAGACTAGACCTAATATAACTCCTTTTGAGGCATGGAATGGACGAAAACCTAACGTAAAACATTTCAAGGTTTTCGGAAGTATAGCTTATGTTCATATACCCAAGCAACAATGGAACAAACTGAATGAAAAGATCGAAAAAATGATCTTTGTTGGATACAGTGAAAATAACAAAGGATATAAGCTGTATAATCCATTGAACAATAAGATTACAATAAGCCGAGATGTTACTTTTGACGAAAGTAAAAGATGGGTAATGAATTCGAAGCCATCGGATGCTCCATACATTATAATCGATGATAAAGATGAATTTACTGAACAAGATGACATAAATCCGACGACCTCAGACAATCACAACCTACCTGATTCTGCACCAGACCAAGATTTATCAGGATCTGCTGGTGAAACAGGTCCTGCAGACATGAATACAGAAGGTCTTTCTGGATCGGATAGTCCACAACAGCAGACTCAGCATCAGCATGATAACGAGGACTCATCAACTGATTCTGAAAATGAAGTGATTAAAACGAGAAGTGTTAATAATATTTATAGAGATACAAGGGCCCTAACTGATACCGAAGTACTGCAGAAATACAATGAAAACCAAGTGATTAACTTTGTTCTTTATGCTAATACCGATCCAACTACCTATGAGGAAGCTAGCAAGGATACAAAATGGATCGAAGCCATGAACAAGGAAATGGAATCTATTTATAAGAATCAAACCTGGGGATCTAGTGGATCCTCCAAGAAATCAAAAAACCAATAGGAGTTAAATGGATATATAAGACTAAGTATGATGAAAAGGGCAATATAGACAAATTTAAAGCAAGGTTGGTAGTAAAGGGGTACAAACAAAAGTTTGGGATAGATTATCAAGAGGTATTCGCTCCGGTAATCAGATTTGAGACGGTACGTTTAGTACTAGCACTAGCAGCTCAAAATGACTGGCATCTTCATCAAATGGATGTGAAAACTGCGTTTTTGAATGGAGAATTAAAGGAGCAGGTGTACATAGAACAACCACAAGGGTATGTTAAACTGGGAGAAGAATCAAAGGTATGTCATCTAAAGCGAGCATTGTACGGTTTAAAACAAGCACCAAGGGCATGGTATAGCCGGATTGACACGTATTTTATGCAACACAATTTCAAAAAATGCACATATGAACATACCTTATATACTAAGGATGTTAAGGAAGGAAAGTTAGTGATATGTCTATATGTAGATGATTTGATTATAGCCAGTAGTTCCATGAAACAAATTTCTGACTTTAAGGAAGAAATGAAAAGAGAATTCGAGATAACGGACATGGGTAAATTACATTATTTCCTCGGTATGGAAGTACTCTATGAGAATGGTAATATAATCTTATCCCAAAGGAAATACATGAGAAATCTACTTGAAAAATATAGAATGGCTCAATGCAATACTGTCTCAACTCCAATGGAATACGGTCTCAAATTATCTAAGGATGATCCAGAAGAGCCTGTAAACGAAAGTAAATATAGAAGTCTTGTAGGTAGCCTACTGTATTTAACAAACACAAGACCTGATATTATGTTTGCTGTGAGTAAAATAAGTAGATTCATGGAAAACCCAAAAAGAAGTCACTGGGAAGCTGCTAAACGTATTCTAAAATACGTTAAAGGAACCTTGGATCAAGGTATCACTTACTCTAAGGGAGGAAAACAGAAGTTAGTGGGCTTTAGTGACAACGATTATGCAGGAAATTTAGATGATAGTAAAAGCACATCCGGGTATATCTTTCATCTAGGTTCCGGACCCATATAATGGCAGTCAAAGAAACAAAAGGTTGTTGCTCTATCTTCTACGGAAGCCGAATACATGGCTCAAACCCTAGCAGGATGTCAAGCAATATGGCTGAAAGGGATTCTAGATGAACTGCAAGGAAATATCAAATATTCAATACCTATATATTGTGATAACAAGTCCACCATATGTTTGGCTAGAGATCCAGTATACCACGGCAAGAGCAAGCACATTCGAGTCAAATATCACTTCATCAGGGACTTAATAAAAAAGGATGATGTAACTGTAATGTTCTGTGCAACAAAGGACCAGTTGGCGGATATCATGACCAAAGCGTTGCAGCCGAAAGATTTTCTTCGTTTAAAGATTTTGCTGCATATGATGCTGCATTGATCTAGCTTACGGGAGGGTGTTAGACAAATATTTATTAATTTTATAAGCTAGATATATTACTAGTTATTAGTATTATTCTTATTATTATTTAACCCTAAGTTATGGCAGTTACTGCCGATTCAAGTATCTGTATATATACAATATGTATTGCATAATTTTCGATCATCAATTCATACATTTTATGAACAAAGGGAATTCTGTCAAAACCCTAATCAAATACAGCGGATATCCAACATAGTTTTGATTAAAATTTTGAAATTAGCACTACTTCAGTAAAAAACTCGTGAGTGTGTTCTCAAATGTCAAAAGTCTGTGTTGCCTTTTCTTTAGTGGACAACATATCCGTCTTTCTCTAATGCAGGGTATTCCTAATGGTTTTGTGAAGTTGAAACTTTGTCATATCTTTACTTATAAGTTGAAGAGTTCAATTATGTGATTTGTTACGATTGAACAACTCTGCGTCTGGTGATTCTTTTATATATCCGGTTCATTTGTTGAATTTGTATGCCCAGAGCAAAAACTTATTGCTAGCATTTTGGTTTCATGTCTATGAGCTTGGAGTTCATTATGGGACAAAGTTTGTGAAAGCAATGCTGAGTAATCCCAATTTATATGTGGATAAAAGTTATGTGTAGTAAAGGGTAACTCAAGGTCCAGTTACTACAAGGTAGGGGTAAGCAAACCTTAACCGTTAATTGAAATTAATTGATAAGCGATATTAACCGGCGGTTTTGGATAATATTTTTTGATTAACCGATAAGTCGGCTATGGAAAGGTGTATCATAACCGAACTGAAATGAATTAAGACATGCTTTTAAAATATGATGCTGGATCATGTAGAAGATAAAAGTTTCATACGAAGTCTACAAGACATTGTAGGGAGGACAAGTGGCATTGGCTTGGAGGGTAATTTAGTCCTTTCTCACTTACAATAACCCCCCTATTGATTTTCAAACGGCTATAACTTTTTCATACGATAATATTTTTTTTTGCGGAGATTCCTACTCGCTCGGTAAGCTTCACACAAGCATGTTTCCCCTTGCTCACCCGAACATGAGCACATCCGTTGGCTGAAGACTGGACCTCCCTTCAAGTGGGTCTATCAGAAGGTTCACAAGAGCCCCTTTTTTGCGGTGATTCGTGCTCGATTTAGCACATCGTTGAGGACATCCCTTACCAAATCGTGTCTGTATTTAAAACTCGACAGCTCCTTGCAATGAACGACATACTCCCTGTAATTATCCAGACAAACCTTACGATAGACTTGGCAAGGCTCATCAACAACAAATAAAGGGATCATTAAACGGTATTTAAGGATGGCTCGACACTCCATCATTGACATGTGTTAGCATGACCCTTAGTTGGGGATAATGGTTAGGATATCCTGAGCATGAGGTCCGAAGGCACTCTAACACCGCTTTCTATATAGGGGACATGTCAAAACATTTTGGGCGTTTTCTTCTGGGGGGGGGGGGTTCCTTAGTAGTTAACCTGCCCAAGATCAAGATTTGGAAGGGACCTGTGCAAGGTACCCAACGCACACTCATAATTGGAATCTAACTCATTAACACCACAACAACGTAAAATGTGGTCCTATAAACTCCAAGATTGTTCCCTTAAGGCCACAGAAGCGTATGCTGGTACCTCTTTAGCCGGATACAATCCTAAACCCCCAAAACAAATCAGCAAGGATGCCAGCCTCTATTGAAATCCCCAAAAAGGGCCCCCACAAACCACAATGTCCTCGATTGCATCCCTGGAGGCCTTTGTCAAAAACAGAAACATCTTCCTCAACAAATATAGGCTGACATGTTCGTAGGCCGAATACCAACTTGGCAACCCCCATACAAGAGCGAAGCAGAAGAAGCTTGCATTGGGAGTACCGTAAGCGAGAAAGGCACCTCATAAGGTCTACAACACATTATGCCCTCTTCACAGCCAAACTCTTGATATAGTCGGTGTCCCAACTAATGGTACCCCTAAGGAGTTTCACACCCAACTCCGGCTTCCCATTTCTACTGGGAACCAAACCTTCCTTCACCTTTACCCCATTGCACGATGGCTAAAACACTTCAGTTTTCTTATTGTTAAGATAGAGACCCAAACATGGCCCATCAATCCTAATTATATCTATAGCTTTAGCCACTTCAACGTCTATTATAATTATACCGTCTTCCAAGTACCATGCATGGAAAAGTAATTTGCACCTATCTCACACCCGATGAATAGGGGGGGGGGGTTTGCAAAACTAAGGCAAAAAGAAGGGGCCCCAAAGGTCTCCTTATTGAACCCCAGTCGTGGACCTGCCTGATACAATGATCTCCGACAAATAACCTGGCAGGTTGTCCATATAGAAAATTGGCGGGTTGATCCGTGAACATGACCCTTTAAGCACCGCTAGCTATACCCTATCTTCTCATAATGGGTTCGCGAGTTGACCCATTCATTTATTCTTTTTTCATGTTTATAATAATTAACTAATTAGGTACTTTTTATGCCAATATCTAAAAGCTACAAATAAATTTGGCATATTTTAAACATAAATGATTCAATAAAATAATATGTATATTTAGATGTTTAAAATGATAACATGAAAAAAATAACATTATTTGTGGGTCTAGCGGGTGAGGTTCATGTCAACCCGCGAATATACAGGCCGTGTTCGGGTTTACGTGTGTGATAAAAGTTGTGTATGAGTATCTTGAGTTAAAGGAAAAGAAGGCTCAGGCTATAACTTTGAGAATAGTAAAGGAAAAGATGGTAAAGAAGCTCAAAGTATCCTATTTTAAGAATTGCTAAAGGTCAAGAATATGGAAGATTTTGCATTTTAAAAGTGTCAAGAACTCTCTGATGCTCTAGTTACCGACCCAGAGCTAAGAAAAAAACCTTGAAATCTAATCATCTAGATTGGATCATGATGAATGCAAAGTATAGATGCAAAAGAATTCAATCTAGTAGTTAGACCCTAGAGGCACTAGAAGAAGAGATCAGGAGAATTACACAAATGAACAATGATACTTAAGTGGTGCCAACTCCACCAAAGTGGAATGAAGGAAAGCGAAAGCCAAGTGTCACCCAAGCAGTGGCGAAGCTTGAGATTTCCGACCGGTGGTGCGGAAGTCACCGGATCTAAAAATTTCTATAAAACCGGGGGGTTGAAAACGTATATACCCAAAAATTTCTATACGAAAACTACATACTCTTCACTACTAAGCGAAATGTTCGGGGGGTCGGCCACCCCCTCCCGCCCCTTAAAAGCTTCGCACATGCACCCAAGCAATTAGAATGAAATGAATGAAGGACGAAATGGCTGCTGCAAATATTGTTGAACCTAACACCATTATAAGATGGAAAACAAAGACCACTTTGGAAAATTACAAGGAGCTGAAGAACCTTAGGAAGAGAATTCCTATAAAGGTGCGACCCAAACCAGTTTATAATGACGAACTTCCTATTGAAGCATTACTCAATATTCAATCCTCAGACTTACCAACTGCCAAAAATATATCTTCTGTAGTAAAATCTTACATTGCAAGAACCAAAAGGCAAAATGATCTAACATAAGAGCAAGAAACTGAGGATCAGAAGTTTGTCAATAGGGATGCATTCACAAGTCTAGAAGTAGAGATAGCTAAAAATCCATCTGGACTAATGCTACCTATAAGAGCTTCATCACCAAATTTTTCTTCAATACCCTTAGCCACTGTTGATCCATTTAGATCAAGAATAACACAGTGGAGTAACAACAAAGCAACTCACTCCATTACCCTTGAAAGAGAAGATGGCAATTCAGAGATGATAACTTCAATGAACAATATGTTGGACTCTATATGCCCAAGACACATACTAAATTGTTGTGGCTAGTACATTATGATCCAAGTCGAGTCATACCCAATAACAAGCTAAACAAACACTTATAATATTTATTTATGATATGATCAAACAAATATATATTAACACTTATAATATTTAGAAATTGGTTTTCTAAATAATTGCACTTGACAAACTAATAAATTATATGGATAATTTATTTTGAGAAAATATTTTATTTTGTTATTTAATGGGTTAAATAACATTTTAAAAGCTAGTATAAGTCTTAATTTGTTTAAAAGAATTTTTTTTTTAAATAAAAGCCTTGCCCCCCCCCATATGTCTTCCCAAGACATATTTTGGTCCAATAAAATCACATGCATTTTGCATGGTTAGATGGCATTTGATTGGGCAAAGAGGGTGGCTACATCTCTCATTCTTTTAAGACAAAATTGTTGCAACATTTTAGAGATGATATGATTATTTTTCCAAGTAGAAGACTTGTAAAAAAAATGCTCTAAATTTTCGGCCAACATGAGGTTGTACATGAGGGTTTTTTCAAGTTTGATTTTCAAGTGAGTTACAAGTGTAAATCCTAGCTAAAATCAAAGTGTTTGTTGGAAAGATTGGGGTATACAAGCTTGAGGTATTCTACACTTGAAGACTACCATTCAAGAAGCATCATATTATTCATATCCTTTACTTTTTGGAAGGTAGTATTCTTGAAACACTCTATGGTTATGTTTTAATTTTGATAGCATGCATGTTCGTATATGGATCCGGGTATTGGGTTTTACATATAAAATGAGTTTTATATCAAAGAAAGTAACATGTTTTAAATAAATATTCCGCTGCGTTTTTATTTTATTAGGATAAAATAACTTTGATAAACATGTGAAAAACCCAACAATGGCATCTAGAGCTGCTTATATGAGTGCATGCTTCATAGGATATGAAATTTTCGGGTTTCGGGTTTGGTTAAACCCTATGGCCGAAAGTTTTGACCATGGTTTTCCTTTTATTTTTTCAAGATTATTTTCTTACATGCATAAAGGAATCTTGAAAAAATTATATCATATGGATGATTTGTTTGTTTGGACAAAAACCCACATTTTTCGGTATTTTCATTCTTGGCCGAAAATGTAGGTTGTAAAAGGAAACCATTTTTTGCTCATGAATTTTATATATATGTGGATATATATTTTGGTGTACATAACCTAGCCATAACCTTGTGTGAATATGTTGAATGTTTGTGTTTGTGATTTGTATTTAATTATTTCAATGGGTTGTGATAATTAATATCCTTGTTCTTCCATTTGAAAAATATGTAATTTATTTATTTTCATTTGGTATGTAAGTAAATAGATTAGGTGCATTTTATTTTTCTAGAAAAATGTATTAGGATACCTTTTGTAAAAGAAGATGCACACAAAATGCGGTTTTGGTTTTGGCCAATTTCGGGCCTAAAGGCCTTCATAGTTCTTAACGGGATTTTAGCCCAATAACCAAAAACACTTTTTGGAGCCCAAAGGAGTTTGAGCTGAATTTAAAGATCATTTGGAAGCCCAAAGAAAGTGGTAAAATCACAACACAAAAGGAAGACTTGAAGCATTTGGATGCGGGATCAAGTGGGAGTTCAACGACACATTATTTTTGTCAATATTCACCCTTTAGGAAGGACCTTTTGACACACTTATTTTGGCTAACAAGTGTGTTCAAAATAGTTGGCTATGGTTATGCACCTTTTGATATATGTGTTGTGCTTGTATGGTTGTTTTTTTATTTATGGTTGTTTGGATGATATTTGGATATGCATGCTTAACAACTAATAATCCATAACAAGCTCAAAATTGGTTCTTTAAAAATCATTAAAAAAGGTTAATAATAGGTTATTAAAGATTAATGATTTTATAATAAAATAGATTTTATTAAAAGAACCGTGAAAATTGGTTTTCACTAAAGTACCATTGATTTGAATGCATGCAAATATATGGTACATGAAATTTTTCTAAACTAGAATTTTGAAAAATAAAAACCCCTTTTATAAAACAAGTCAAACACCATCCTTTTATACAACACTCATCACTTAGGAACTCTCTTGTGGGATAAAGGTCACCTAATCACATTTGAGGGAACTTGTATGTTTGAGGTGGGGTTACCATGTTTGTGAGATAAAGGTCACCTAACCACTTATATGTGTAAAGTCACATGTGTGTGTAAGTTGGACGACTTGATTTGGAAACCATGAACTTAGGGTCACCGAAGCATGGCGAACAAAGGTGTTGATGGGATTAAACATGCCAACTAAACATAAAGATGTTTAACCAATCCCATATGGCTAGAAGTTGCAATCGTCAAACGTTGACTACCTTGTTAATTTAAATAATGGGATAAAGGTCACCTAACCAATATTTAAATGTAACGTTGGATTCTAGATTTTAATTATTAATTGTCTATGAGACATAAAAGGGTATTAATGATTAAAATATAATAATATCGAAAATACTAAAAATTGAACCTTGTTAAAATTTTGTAGATGGCCGCTAACAATATTACCCAAACCGTCCGTAACCTATCACTAAGAATAATCCTTGAAAAGGATCGTCTCAACCATAACAACTTCATGGATTGGTATCAAAACTTGAGAATCGTTCTCAAGCAGGAAAAGATATCATATGTGTTGGACGATCCTATTCCCGATGAACCTCACATGGATGATGAGGATGCCTATAACGATTGGGTTATGTATACCGAGGACTCCATGCAAGCCTCATGCCTCATGTTGGGAACTATGATTTTCGAAATTCAAAAGGATTTTGAACATCACGGGGCATACGGCATGATTACCCAACTGAAGGAAATGTTCCTACAACAAGCAAGGGTAGAACGCTTCGAAATGGTTCGAGCGCTTCATGCCTGTCGAATGGAGGAAACCCAATCGGTATCATCTTATGTCCTTAAGATGAAAAGCCACATTGATCGCCTCGAAAGGCTCAATTGTCCTGTCTCTAAAGAGTTGGCTACGGATTTGATCCTCAACTCTTTAACAAAGAAATCTGAGAGCTTTGTTATGAACTACAACATGAATGGATGGGACAAAAGCATTGGTGAACTTCATGCAATGCTCAAAACGGCCGAAGCGGGAATGGGTAAAAAGGCTTTACCCGTTCTAATGATCAATGAGGGAGGCAGCAAGAAAGGGCATCACCCCGATTCCAAGGCAAATGTTGCCAAAGGAAAGGGGCACTTCAAAAGGAAGGGAAAAAGAAAGGCTAAAGCATAACCACCGAAACCAAAAGAGAAGAAGGCAAAAGTTGCCACGAGCGATCCATGCTTTGAGTGTGGTGAGATAGGGCATTGAAAAAGGAATTGTCCAACCTATCTCAAGGAGTTGAAAAACAAGAGGGATGCGGGGCAAACCTCAGGTACAATCTTTATGATACATATTGATCTTAATGTTATTTCTTCAAACACATGGGTATTAGATACCGGATGTGGAACTCATATTTGCAATTCGTTGCAGGGGTTCAAAAGAAATAAGCATTACAAGAAGGGAGACACTAGTCTCTTCATGGGCAATGGAGCAAAAGTTCAATTTGAAGCCCAAGGAGACTATGTTTTAAAACTTCCAAGTGGTTTGAAAATTTGTTTAAAAAATGTTTTGTATGCTCCTAGTTTGACTATGAACATTATTTCAGTTTCCCTTTTAAGACAATATGGTTTTAATTTAAAGTTTGTAAATGATGACATTTATGTTTCGATGAGCGACATGTTTTACTTTAAAGCTATGCCTTCAAATGGTATTTATGAATTGGATCATGATGATACATCATTTGATAGTTCAATGTACCAAGCAAACACCAAGAAACTCAAAAATGTATTTGAGTGAGATCTATCTTTGGCATTGTCGTCTTGGTTATATAAACAGAAATCGCATGCAAACACTTCAAAAGAATGGTCTTTTGGAAACAAATGAAATTGGTTTATTTGATACATGCGAATCTTGTTTACAAGGTAAAATGACTAAGAAACCCTTTAGTGGCACCAACCAAAGGGCAAAAGATTTATTAGGTATCATACATTCGGATGTATGTGGTCCTTTTAAGCCAATGACTAGGAATGATGAAAGATACTTCATTACTTTTACCGACGACTACAGTCGTTATGGTTATGTGTACTTGCTAAGACACAAAGATGAAGTTTTTGAAACGTTCAAAATCTTCCAAAGTGAAGTAGAGAATCAACTCACCAAGACAATCAAAGTTCTTCTTTCCGATAGAGGAGGTGAATACCTTAGTGATGTTTTTCAAGATCATCTTAGGAGTTATGGGATCATCTCACAACTTACTCCACCTGGAACACCACAACATAATGGTGTATCTGAGAGGAGGAATCAAACTCTATTGGATATGGTTCGATCTATGATGGCTAGAAGCACATTACCTCTATCATTTTGGGGTTACGATTTGCTCTCTGCGGCTCGTATATTAAATATGGCCCCAACCAAGAAAGTAGATAAGAAACCTTTTGAAATATGGCATGGAAAGGCTCCATCATTATCATATTTGATGGTATGGGGTTGTGAAGCTTATTTGAAGCAATACACCCCAAACAAATTGGAAGTACGATCCACTAAGTGTATCTTTGTAGGATATCCTAAAGATGATATAGGATATTATTTCAACGATCCAACAGAGCAAAAGGTATTTGTTGCTCGAAAGGCTAAGTTCTTGGAAGATAAGTTCCTTATGGAAGGAACTAGTAGAACAGTGGAACTTGATGAGGATCAAGAACCACAAGCCGATACACGTTTGGTTGATACTAGCACTCAACAAGAGGTTGTTAAAGACGATCAAGTGGTTGATCAACATACACAAAATGTTCGCAGACCTGGTAGAATTAGTAATCCACCTGAAAGATATGGATTTTTCATGGATGGATGCTACGTGGTAGATTCAGATGAACCAACCACATACCATGATGCAATGTTAAAATCCGATTGCGACAAATGGCTTGAAGCCATGAATGTAGAGATGCAATCCATGTATGACAACCAAGTTTGGGAATTGGTTGCGCCACCTCTTAACTCCAAAGTAGTTGGAAGTAAGTGGGTTTTCAAGAAGAAAACGGATATGCATGGTAACTTGGATACTTATAAAGCGAGACTTGTAGCAAAAGGTTTCACTCAAACTCAAGGGGTTGATTATGATGAGACATTCTCGCCCGTGGCGATGCTAAAGTCGATTAGGATATTATTTGCCATAGCTGCATATTAGGACTATGAGATTTGGCAAATGGATGTCAAAATGGCTTTCCTCAATGGATATCTTGATGAAGATGTCTATATGGATCAGCCTGAAGGTTTTGTCGATCCAAATCATCCTAACAAAGTATGCAAGTTAAAGAAATCAATCTATGGATTGAAACAAGCATCGAGAAGTTGGAATCACCATTTTAATGAAGAACTTAGGAATTTTGGGTTCATCAAGAACGGCGATGAAGCTTGTGTGTATAAGAAAGCTAGTGGGAGCACCGTCAATTTCTTAGTATTGTATGTCGATGACATTCTACTATTTGGAAATGACATTCCAACCATGGAAGGTGTAAAAACCTGGCTTGGAAGTTGTTTTTCCATTAAAGATCTTGGAGAAGCCGCCTATATTTTGGGAATAAAGATCTATAGGGATAGATCAAGGCGCTCGATAGGTTTAAACCAAAGTGCATACATTGACAAAGTCTTGAAAAGGTTCAAGATGGAGAACTCTAAGAAAGGTTTGGTACCGATTCAAAAGGGGACACTATTGAATGTGTCTCAATGTCCAAGCTCAAAGGATGAGCAAGAAAGAATGAAAGGAATCCCATATGCGTTTGCTATAGGATCCATTATGTATGTAATGATATGCACTAGACCGGACATGTCATGCGCTTTAAGCATGACAATAAGATACCAACGAAATCCAAGTAACGGTCATTGGATGACTGTTAAAAGTATATTGAAATACCTTAGAAGGACTAAGGATATGTTTCTAATATATGGATCTGGTGAAGAAGAACCCGTTGTAAAGGGTTATAGGGATGCGAGTTTCGGAATTCGTTGTAAAGGGTTACATGGATACGAGTTTCCAAACTGATTGAGATGATTCTCGATCACAATCGGGGTAGCATTGTCCACTACAGAATCATAATACATCGCCGCTTCATTGATCGAGATGATTCATATGGATCTGCCACTTGAAGTATTGTCGATCTAGGGGGTAGTCCCTACCATTCAGGACCCCTAGAGATCTTTGTGATAACGATGGTGCGATTGCTCAAATCAAGGAACCTCATGCACATCAAAAGACTAGGCACATTGAGCGGAGTTTCAACTACATAAGGGATGAAGTTGAAAAGGGGAAAGATATGTATTCGCAAAGTTCACATTGATCAAAATATTGCGGATCCACTCACGAAGCTCCTTAAATAGGCAAAGCATAAAGGGTCATACTTGTGCCTTAGGACTTCGATATTCTAGTGATTAGATTTGATCTATTTTGTATTTGGATATTGGAACAATTTTTATTTTAACTCTTTTATGGTATTTTGAGTTATGTTCCATTTTAGCATGTTTAAATCCATGAATAAGTTACTTATTCTAAATGTCCGTAGTCGATCATACTTGTGGGAACACATATGAATGTAAGACTATTATGAACTTGGATTCGTAGATATTCATTAGGTATGAATATAGAGCAAAGTGTTGCTGCCAAAGTTCATAGATATTTGTGGGATACAAATATTGGACTGACCCGCTCTCAAATGTTACTGCATGGAATCATTTGTGATTGATCATAAGTAAATTTTAGTAAAGGCAAATATCATAGTATCCTCTGTCCCGAGGTACATATTGGGTCTTGATATTCACCAAATATTATACCTTGACTTAGTTCTTCGCGGTCTGTAATAAGACAGTACATAAGGCTAAGCTTAGGTGTGGTACAAGGTGATTGTGAGAGACGTGTGTAGTCAAGAAGGGATTTGTTCCTCATATTTGTTGAGAGTAAGATGTCTAAGGCCTGCTAAAGTTAAATCAACAGAGAATGATCACACTACGTCTCTGGATTTGACATGACATCTGTAACGAAAGGATAAATGACAGATTCACCTAAATATGTTCAAGTAAGGGACTTGAAGGGGATGATGTTATTGAATGGCAGTTCGTCATACGCATTAGGGGTAGTAAACCGTTGTTAGGCGTCATTTACTGCTTGCATAAATCTTCTATGTATCTTGTGCAAGTGGGAGATTGTTGGACTCTGTATGCCCAAGACACATACTAAATTGATGTGGCTAATATGTTATGATCCAAGTTGAGTCATACCCAATAACAAGCTAGACAAATACTTATAATATTTATTTATGATATGATCAAACAAATAAATATTAACACTTATAATATTTAGAAATCGGTTTTCTAAATAATTGCACTTGACAAACTAATAAATTATATTGATAATTTATTTTGAGAGAATATTTTATTTTGTTATTTAATGGGTTAAATAACATTTTAAAAAGTAGTATAAGTCTTATAACATATGATGTTATATTTTATAAAAGTCATAAAAATATACATAAGACTTAAATTGTTTAAAAGAAAATTTTGTTTTTTTAAATAAAAGCCTTGGCCGCCCCCCATATGTCTTCCCAAGACATATTTTGGTCCAATAAAATCACATGCATTTTGCATGGTTAGATGACATTTGATTGGGCTAATAGGGTGGCTACATCTCTCATTCTTTTAAGACAAAATTGTTGCAACATTTTAGAGATGATATGATCATTTTTCCAAGTAGAAGACTTGTAAAAAGATGCTCTAAAATTTCGGCCAACATGAGGTTGTACATGAGGGTTTTTTCAAGTTTGATTTTCAAGTGAGGTACAAGTGTAAATCCTAGCTAAAATCAAAGTGTTTGTTGAAAGGCTTGGGGTATGCAAGCTTGAGGTATTCTACACTTGAAGACTACCATTCAAGAAGCATCATATTCTTCATATCCTTTACTCCTTGGAAGGTAGTATTCTTGAAACACTCTATGGTTGTGTTTTAATTTTGATAGCATGCATGTTCGTATATGGATCCGGGTATTGGGTTTTACATATAAAATGGGTTTTATATCAAAGAAAGTAACATGTTTTAAATAAATATTCCGTTGCGTTTTTATTTTATTAGGATAAAATAACTTTGATAAACATGTGAAAAACCCAACACAATATGTTGGGGTTGAACATTAAAGAACTAAAGGATATGCTCATATTTTTATACTCCCAAGTCTCATGCCATTCGAATTTCTTGAGGCTACAATTATCTCCCATGCAATCCACTTTAGGTATATCACCATGCAATGCATTAGGCTTGAATGTTTGATTATGGGGAAATAATGAATTGCCCTAGGATCTTAAATAACTGTTGTAATGTGTTAAGCAGTGTTGTAGAAATTGAGACTAGTCGACGATTAATCGCTAGTTAGGCGGTCACCAAGTAATTTTTCGGTAGTCGGCCCTAGTTGGCCAGCCAAAGGAACTCCGATCAAAACCTGTAAATTTCGGCCACTTTCCAACCAAACCATTCCAACCAAACCATGTAGATTCCGACGATTAGTCCTGTATACTTAAACAATGGGTTAAGGAAGGGTTAAAACCTGCATGTGCAAAATATTTACGTATAAAAATGTGTGTGTGTATATATATAAAACTGAAAATTATATCTAAAAATCCTAATACAATTAATCCTAATTAATCCTCATTAGCGCCTAGTGATTTTTATAACCATGAGCACAAGGCTTCCATAGTAAAAAAGGATTTATGGAGCCACAACTAACAGTAAAGTTTGTAGGGCTGGCATCAAGAATTCATTATGTATAACTCGCTAGCTTAACGGCTAATCCGTTAGATAATGAGGCTCTAAACCTTTTTTTATCAGCGAATCAACCTCCTTAAGGGTATACTTTTTTTGACCGGCTAGCTAACACACCCTCTAAACCCTAATTTAGTAATTCTAAATCCATATCTTTGTCCACCATGTACTTGAAGACTTGGTACCATGAACCTATAATCACTTTACCAAAAATTGATCCAAAATTATGTCATTTTGATAACATTAAAATGTTCCATCTTTTGTAACACCCCAACCGAAGGCGGAAGCATCAGGGTATTACTTTGGTAGATAATTCAAAAGCACATGGAACTAAAGTTTAAATTTTAAATTATCCAATAAAAAAGAAATAGACAAATTGTTCACATAAAACCAAATTCAAATTTTAAACTAAAGTCAAACGGCATCCTATGTGATCAGGTATCTAGTAAGCATCTTCATGGATTATTTCCTGTAACATGTGTAAAATAAATGTCAACTAAAAAGCCGGTGAGCACATAAGATTAGTACGTATAATAGATATATAAAAGTTCACAATTTATGGTATAGCATGTATCAGATAGCAATTGCATAACTAGTTAAAACAATTAAGTGGTACATCCAAACCTTAGTTGACTGGTTATTAGTTTCGGTTTCTATCATTCCCAAAAGGTTCTCCCCCTAAAAAGGCTAAGGAGTGGGAATGGGTTGTCAGGCCAATAGATCTATCATGTACTACTGTTCTTAATGAATGTACACTGGTGTATGAAATATTTGTCAAACAAGTACAACAATAGCAAATAAGATAGCAAGTAACCATTGAATTGAATTGTGCAAGAAGTTGAATAAGATAGTGTATTTACTCACCTGGAAGCTAAGCAAAACGAAGATAAGAACTTGTTGTAGTGAAGATGTGGGCAAACCCAAAGAGTTATCCTATCGAAAATTATGGAATATTGTTTAATAAACGTACTTGTATGTTGTAGTGAAGATGTGGGCAAACCCAAAGAGTTATCCTATCGAAAATTATGGAATATTTTTTAATAAACGTACTTGACTAATTTAGGATTTCGAGGATTTTAGACTAATTTGTGATTTTGAGAATTTTAGAATAAGTTGAGGGATTTATAAACGATATGCTATTGGTCGCCCATATACCTGTCACAACCAAAAAAGGTGATTTTGATTTGATTCATAATGTACACAAATTGTTTGATTATTTGTTAAACATTCAAATTAAAACCCAAAACCACTAACTCGTTTTAACAATGATATATGAAGTGTTGCAGTTTGCTAGAACGTCCATATAAAGAAGTGACAACATTCAAGGTAAGGTATATGAAGTGTAATTTACTAATTTTCTTATTAGAAGTTTCAACACAAGTTAAATTTTAGAGTAAACTCCTATTTGAGTCCTTGTGGTTTGTGCAGTTTAACCATTTGAATCCAAAAACCAAAACTGTCTTGATTTGAGTCCTAGTGGTTTCTAATTTTAACCATTTGAATCCAAAAGTAAACAACATCCAAATCAGAAACATTTGGTTTTTGGATTCAAATGGTTAAAATTAGAGACTACAGGGACTCAAATGGTTAAAATTAGAGATCACATGGACTCAAATCAAGACAGTTTTGGTTTTTGGATTCAAATGGTTAAACTGCACAAACCACAGGGACTCAAATATGACTTTACTCTAAATTTTAGAAAGAGGGCGAAAGAAAACTTAACAAGAGCATATACATGATTATACATCAATATAAAGAAAACAAAATACATAGTTTTAATTCCCTAGATCCAATCAAATTGAACACGATCGATTTGCCCTCTGTTTGTTGAAGTTGACAAAGGGCTTTTGATAAAACAAACAAGCAACGAACAAAAAGCCTAAAAATACTTACCTAAAGGAGCTCGGTTTGGACGGAAAAAGATGAAGGTCACCGGAGTTTTAGATTCAGGCGAAATCATGGTGAAAGAAGCAGGGTAATTGAAGCTTGTTTTGTCACACCCCGAAATTATCAGAGCTGGTGTGACTGGACCGGTATCTTCATTGCACAGCGGAAGCAAATAAGCTAAGTCTTTTAGAAAATGAACGCCCACTAAGTACTCGACTCTTCATGGTTCTCCTATTCCAACCGTGCCTTGTCTTAGAAATGCAACCTGAGAAAGAAACATGCGAAAAAGTCAACATAACGTTGAGCGAGTTCATAGTTTGTTTGTAAAAGATTTGAAATAAATCTTTTTGTATAACCGGTTTTTGAAGTATTGTTGAGAAAACGAATTTAAAATCATTTTCTCGTCATGTTATACAGAAACTTTGTATGAAAACATGGTATGTATCTTGTATAATTCAAGTATTTCTGTATGTATCTTGTTTAAATCAAGTCTTTCTGTATGTATCTTGTATAAATCAAGTATTTCTGTATGTGTCTTGTTTAAATCAAGTCTTTCTGTATGTATCTTGTATAAATCAAGTATTTCTGTATGTATCTTGTTGTTAATGGGTTGCAAGGCCATTAACATGTGACACGACATAGGAAGCAACCAAACCTTAGGCATTTTCTAGTTGGCATATTCTGAGACACAAAAGCACTTCTTGGTACTCGTTCTCACCAAGAGTGAGGCTGCCCGACACCCGTTAGATCTAACCTTTTGTTCTGCGGTCTAGGTATATTGTTGATTAATGGTGCTTATGGTACCCTATTCGTGACACAATTTCTCGTATCATTTCTCAAAAAGCATCATACTTGGTACTCGTTCTCACCAAGAGTGCTTCTTGTTTTGGTATCATACCATTTATAAACATTGTAACATTTGTATCTTGTAAACTCTTGTATTTGTATTTTCCCGTAGTTTAGAAAACTAGAATTCGTGTGTATGCATATTTCGAAAAATACGCTTGTTTGAAAAACCGGTATAGAACATAAGCTTTTCATAAACCATTTGTGTCAGTTAAAACTTGCTTGTAAAATGGTTTAGAAATATGTAATTCTTGTATGCTTTGCAAAAAGTGCATGTCTTTCCACCCCAAAAACATTTAGAAAAATGTAAATCCGTAAAAGGTGGGGTTATGAACTCACCTGAATATTCCTGTGCAGAGCTAGCTATATACGACTTCGTAATTTCGTTTCCAGGGCGTGACTTGCTAGCTTGTATTCTACAGTATTCCTAACACGGAATTTCTTATAAGTTTCCAATAAACGCAGTAACTAACTACGTGTCATCGAGCTTTACCGAATCGCTAATTGAATGATTCAACTGTAAGTTGTTAACTTAATAAAAAATGATTAAGTTATACTTTGTTAAGTTTTGTCTTTTGTCGGTGATAACTAATGAGTCTTGAAAAGACTTAATTCTCGAGAGATTTAAAAATAAATAAATATTTATATAAAAGTATATAAATATATCGTTGTAATTGCGTTAGCCGTCTTGAGTAGTCGTACGTGTATGTGACGAGTGTTTTATGAAGAGAATAAACTCATAATGTGCCGTTTAGGCGTCTTGTAATAAATATAAAAATTATATTTATTTTATAAGAGAATTCGTGTGTTTGAAATAAATATACAACTATATTTATTTTGTAAAAACGAATTCATGTTGTACGATGTTTGAAATAAATAGATAAGTTATATCTATTTTATAAAAGAATCGTCGTTTTTGTTTGACGTTCGAAATGAATATATAAACTATATTTATAAAATGTCTACGAGTTGTTTGGCGCTTGAAATAAATATATAAAATATATTTATTTTATAAAAGAATTGTCGTTTTCGTATGTGATAAAGCGTCGTCGAAAGTGATATACACATTTACATTGGTTCTTATAAGAGTCGTTTTTCAATAAAACATGTTTTGCTTTTACGGGTTTTCTCGAAAAACGGGCAGAGTTTCCTCTGTTTTTGGACGCCCCCGACAACACAAGTTGTCGTTATAATTTTCAAAATTCAATCAACCATGTAATAATATAAACAATCTGTATAAGATTTTTGTCGAGTATATCAATGTAATCTAATCTCAAATTAAGTCGGTTCGAGCTCGTTTCACACGTAAATAAATAAAACTATAAGAATAACGAAGTTAGTCATCGCGTTGTTAGACTTTACCAAACTCTTACGTCGAACCGCGGACTGAGTTGACCGAGTTGACTCGGGTTTGACCGAGTTAACCCGCATCACGACCCGAGCCACAAATGAACTGATCCGCGACACCCGAAATTTGAACCGAGCCTTGAATCTTGTCTTAAACGTGTCCCGAAACAGAACCGTCACCACTTCTGCCATCATCAGTACATCAATTCCTGAATCAACAACCAACCGGAGTGGGGATCGAAAACACGGATCTATAAGAATCAGAAAAGAAAAATGAGGATTTTGAACTCACCCACTTCGGACTCGAGAGATACGGCTGCCGGAGACCAAACTCCCTTCATCGTTGTTCATAACAGAAAAGTAAAGCTCACCGGTCAACCTTCATCATCATCATCAGCTTCACACTCGCCTGCATCAGCCACCGGAGCCGAGAGAGACGAGAGGGGTGTGGGTGTTCGGGTGAGTCGCTGAAAACCACCACCGCCGTGAGCCGAGCCGCCGTGAGTCGAGCCACCGGAGATCACCTGCAGACGCCTCCACTGCCGGACTTTTGATGTCGACCACCGGATAAAAGAACTGACTGGCGGTCCGAGTCTTCGACCGTCAGTCCTCCCTTTCTCTCTCGCCTCTCAGTCTCTCTCTCTCCTCCCGAGTCTCTCTCTCTCCTCTCGATCTCTCTCTCTTCGTCGCCGCACCACCACCGGACTGTGGTGGTGGTGGTCGTTGAATCTGTAACAGGGGGGGTGTCGAGTGAGATAGGAGGAGACAATTGGATTGTTTGGCTTTGATTGTTGAATGTATTTGAGAAATGCTCATATGTGATGTGGGATTTGTGGGTATTTGCAGGAGGATCTCGAGAGGGAAGACAGGGGTATTGGGGCTTGTTTGTGTATGGTTTATAATTGTCTGCATAAGTGAAGCATAAGGGAAGGGGTGTGAACCATTGTTGGGCAAAGTAGACTCAACTCCTCAAACCTGTCAGTATACGCCCTGTGCTCGTCACTGTCTTGTTTCAAGTCATCAAACTCTTTCTCCAAAGCTCGTTGTTCATGAAGAGGACAGAACTCCCTCATCATAAGGGCCCTAAGTTCAGCCCAAGTTTGTGCTAGAGCAACTTCTGCACCACGGTCTCTCATAACCCCGTTCCACCATGTGAGAGCCCTCTTCTGAAACACACTCGAAGAAAACTCGACCTTGCGATTGTCAGGACACTGCACGTGGCGGAAAGTATTCTCAATGCTCTCGAACCATTGAAGAAGCCCAGTCGCTCCCTCAGAACCACTAAACTTGAGTGGTTTAGCCGAGTTAAAATCCTTGTATTTGCATGGAGCATTGTTGTTGTTGTTGGCTTGGTTCCATTGAGCAAAGAGGTTTGGGAATTGAGCAGCCATCTGCTGCGCAATGATTTCTGCCAGTTCGGCAGTCGCTATCTGGTTTTCGCGTCGAGGAGGCATTCTAAAAGAGGAAACATGAAAGGAAACGAGTGAGATGATTGGAAAAAGAGAATGAGATGAAACAAAATAAACAAAAGCAAAGATGGTGGTCATTCGTTCGCATTACCAAGCTAACAAACGACACACAGTGACTAATCAAAGTAAATGGGTCAAAAATAATGTATCGTGAAGACATGCTCGCCTATAAGTGAACACTCACCCCAAGAGTTCCCAGGTAAGAGTGACTGGTCCGATTATGTGGATTTATACGAACACTCTAGCCTTAGACAGAAAACCTAGGGTACAAGCATTCACCCTTCCAGTTTGCACATGTTCACATTATTTAAAACCCAAAACCTTGACGAGATTTTGAAAACTCAAAGGGGTTCAAAACCATATAACAGAGGGTTCAAAACCTTACAATAGAGGGTTCAAAACCTAGTAATCAATCATCCAAAAACAGATGATTAATTTTCGAAGCGGATTCGAACTTGATGTTCCCGTTGTGGTTATCACCTTAGGATAGGTGAAGTGCATGTTTTAAGATCTAAACATAAGATAACTTGTGTTAGGGTCCTAGAAAGGTTATAGTCTAGGTCAAAGCATTACTAATAACCTAATTCCCTATAACCATTGGCTCTGATACCAACTCTTCTGTCACACCCCGACCACGTAGAACATACAAAACGTGGCAGAAACGTCGGGGAGTGTTGTAACAGAATTAATTGTTTCATAACCATGGCATACAAAGTTGTATTTTATTTATCAACATAAGAGTTACATTGTTTTAAACAGGAATCAAAGAGTTCATAACATAATTAAACTAGTCTATCTTCATTTTTAGTCTCTAAGGCACAGGTCCGCCCTAGTGTCACGATCATCATCCTACGCAAAAGCTCCTGAAAACACATGTGAAAATAGGTACGTCAGCATAAAAATGCCTGTGAGATACATAGGATTTGTGAAAAGAGGATTCATGACTTATAAGTTTAGAAAAAAATGTTTAACAAAAGTCAGTCATGAACCTTGTAAATTGTTTTGTTTTGTAAATCATTCAAAAAGCGATGATATGTATAAATAAGAGAATAATGTAAGGTTAAATGAATAACCAAATAAAATGAGTTTGTATAAGATAAGTTGTTTTGTAAATCAATGTCTTGTGAAAATAAGTTGTTTATGTAAAACGTAATATGTCAAATATTGAAATGATTTAAGTAACGCTGCGACATGTAATGTCATACAAACACTTATATATAGGAAGTACCAGCGGCGTATCCACCATGCTTGTATCATACTACACACGCCTCGTTACTCAAATCACTTACTCAAACCAACCACCAATGTAAATTGTTTATGTATAAATGAATTGTCATGTGTTAATGTGTAAACCATATCGAAATGTCTATGTCCAATGTAAACCACTAAACGTGTATATCAATGTCAAAATGTTTATGTTTAATGTAGATCATGTAATGTGTACCCCAAAAATATCATGTATGGTAAGTGAAATATATCAACTAAACCATATGTAAAATGCACAAAAACAAGGTATTGAAGTAAAACATGGTTTAAATCAAAGTTATGTTTTGTGGAACAAATGCATGCTATACTGATACAAACATTTATGCGGTATTGTGAAAATGCATACATCCAAGCCTTGAGACTGTGGCGATAAACCCTTAAACAAATTAAAGGTTTATCTAAGTTATGTGTATCGAATTCGGTCATTCCTTCCAATCCAAACAAACCTAGGATTTCAGGAACGGGATGTCACACCCCAAATTTCCACGTATTACCGGTGGGCCCGGTAGGGGAGTAACGTGACGTGGTTGGCAACATCATAGTCAAACAACACAATATAATAATGCACAGCGGAAGCAAAAGATAATATATTACATTCCGAATATAAGAAATGTCAAAGTATTACAACGGAATGTAAAGGATCCACAGGCGGATCAATAAAAGAAAACTGTTCAACAGACTTTAGGCATCTAGAACTTACAAGATTCCCTAGTGACACCCTGAGCTCCCAGCCAATTACGCATAGTACCTGTCACTTAACCTTTTGGAAAATACGTCAGTTTACACAGGTAAATACAATTAACTGACTCGTTTTGGAAAAGAGTTTAAAAATTTATTTGAATGCACGAGGCACAAAATATCTTTTATAACTGGATTAAAATGCACAGAGGCAAAATTAATCTTTTATACTTGGGACAATTTTTATTAATAAAAATCTTGTATCCGATTTACATGGTTGTCCAACATTTAGGGCCGGTGATTATACAATACAAGCCGGACAAAATTAATCGACACACCACAAATATAATCTCACAAGAAGATACCCTTACGAGTGAGTATACGTTATACATATGCAACAGGAGGTGTTTTGCCTACACCTTGTGCTTACGTCGTGGCCATTCACTTTTTTAAATGAGCCAAGGATATCCAGGACACGGTCATTAACCCCCAATGTTATTTGTTATCAATCAATACAGATTAAAACGGGATTATGCAATTTAATCATCTCCGATTAAAAGGTTTCTACACCCGACCAAGCGGTATTTTTATAATACCGTATCCCAAACCCGTATAAGGGAAAATAAGTTAAAAGTATTTACCTGAGCTAGCAATGCAATTTATACTCAGCCGTATATCCTAATCAGCAAGCACAAGTACTTCTACTGGGGCTCTCAATCTGGAACGAAGGTTTTATTAACCTATTAAATTCCTAACGGGTCTTATTTAAGTCGTAACTTAGACCGGTTAGTTTTAAGGAAAGGTTTATGGTTCAAAACGCATGATTAAGCGAAGACCGGGATAGGATGTGATTTAGACCCGACAAGTTTGGATACTTGTATAATATGGGTAAACTAAACACATTCTGGATTTTGAGATAAAACGATAACGTTTGACCTGTTTCGGCTAATTTATGCAAACTAGTTACATAAACCGAACCGAACGCGTAATAAGCGTAACGGTTATTCATATGAGCCATTGACAGGTTTCCTAAGTTAATATGACATCAGTAAGTTGTCTTTCATTATGCCCAAAACGTATTTAAACACAAACTAGGCCCCGTAGAGGTAGTTTGGTCATTTAAAAGGTTATAAAAGAGTTTAAGTATTTATTTGAGTTATAGGTCTGATATAATCAGCAAAAATACTTATTTTGATAAGTTAAAACAGTAGGTTATAGTATATATGTGAATTTACCAAGTATAACCAAACTATGCACCTTAGGGGCATTTTGGTAATTTCACATAACCCGTAAAGCTCAAATTGAAGTCTGAGTTAAACAAATTTTGCTTACTGTTAAAATATTATAATTTAACTAAAACATCAGTAGTTATCACCCTTGTATTTTTAAAAAAATAGTCTTAGTACATACTATGCGCTAAAAACGCTAAATAAGGCGATTAGGAGCCGTTTACGGGTTCAATACCTAAAGCTGATATTTTTATTATTCCAGAAGGTCTAAAATAATTTATTTATCATAACTAATCAGTAGCAAAAGGTTTGGAGTCGTTTAGATATGTAAAACTCATTTTGTGGCCCGCAAGGGCAAAACCGACAATTACCGGATTAAGCCTACGACTACTAGTTATGCTCAGCCTAAAATTAATTAAAAATCTTCAAAAATCCCAAAATAATATATTACATCAGTGGGTATTAAGTTTGATCCCAAAAAGTAGGCTTAACTAGGCTATACGCTAATTTCGCCGTTTTATTAACATAAAGCGTTCATTTTACGCTAATGAGCATAACTCTTAATCTACACCTCAAATTGATGTCAAACTTTGCATACAAGTTTATATATCAGTAATTAAAGTTTCTACTCTTTTACATTTCCAAAAATCACGTTTTAAGATAATAAGGGCATAATGGTCAACATATGAGCAATTAACGGAAACGCGTAAACGAATGGGTCAATCAATGAACCAACCACAGAGGGTTGTGCTAACATGTAGCCTGGTCCTAATGTAACTTTAAGGCATGTCTAAACCTATCAAAAACGGGTCAGAATCGAGGTCAAAGCAGAAAGTCAAACTATGCGACTTTCGGTTCCGAATCGGTTCAAAACAGAGAGTTGTCGAATCAAACAAGCTTAGACAAGTTTTTATGCTTATTTTCAAGTTATATGAATGATAAAACAGATTCCACGCCTTCTGTATCGTTAATTATGTGTTTAATGGTTCTGTTGACTTTTTCGGAAGAAGTTTGACTCGACAAACGACATAGTTAGAACGGTTATCAGTGGGTGCCCTTTTAAGGGTTAATTACCCATATAATTACCAACTTGTAACAACTTTCGTTTCAACAAAACTCTGGACCATTTATGATTTATCGCTAAGTCAAACCGTAATTACGACGGTTTGATTTCTAGGCTAAAAACTAAGCAAGACTTAATTTAAAAGGGTTAAACATACTTACACGAGTCTAAGGATGATTAGGAAGGTCTTGGGATCGGCTGTTAAGCTCCAGAAATGATCAGGAAGTTAATGATGAAAAGAATGATCATAAGTTGCAACTTTTGTGACTTATATAGTGAGTTTAATCATCATAGATTGTTTCCAAATGAGTCTAGGGATGATCCCAGATGTCAAACATGTGTCCCTAGGCCTAAATACCATTTATAGTCGCCCATGGTATGTAATACAAGACATTTGAGTCGGTTAAGGGGCTGAACAGGCAGCTGTCTGTTTATTCTGCATCTGTAAGTCGGACGCGGCCCGCCTCCCGTTTGACAGATCTCAACGCGGGCCGCCTGGGCCTGCGGATCAGGTAAACATGTTTTCTTTTATTGCATTTTCAGTCCCCGGTCCTCCTAAACGTCGCTTTCACCTTGTTTCTTGCATTATAAGCCCTCTAACTTGATTTATAAGGGCTTCAAGACTTATACCATCTTTGTGAAGTCCTCGGGTAACTTTGTGATCACCCGAAAAGCCCTAATTTTCATTGTTAACGATTCTAACCCTCACACACGAATTTTATCACAACTTTCTCATACAGCAACGAAACTTGGTGAATTTTTATGGTGCATTCTAGTGAGCATAATTAATCGTTACAAGGCTTCGGGTTTGCTATAAGGTCACTCAGAGGTATATCTTAACATGTTGACACTTTGAACCCTTATATTTACACAGTTTCATTGTTTGTCAACTTTAGTCCTTCAAGAACATTCTTTCACACGTTCAAAGGTTATGACACGTGTCAAGACATTATAGGACGTAAATTTTCGAGGTGCTACACGGGAGTTGTCAATTCCTATGGTACCACTACCTACTAACGAACGGCGTAGCTAATGTTAATGAATGTATTGTTCCATTTTAAACAACCCAATTGTCATACCAAAATGTAAGCATGTGATGAAAACAACAGTACTAAGTATGTAACAAGTGGACATACATAGTATATGACGTGAAACAAATGTACTAAGTATGCACACAATGGGCATACATAGCATGAAATGTAATGTGAAACAATGTACTAAGTATGCACACAATGGACATACATAGTATGAAATGTAATGTGAAACAATGTACTAAGTATGCACACAATGGACATACATAGCATGAAATGTAATGTAAACAATGTACTAAGTATGCACACAATGGACATACATAGCATGAACACAATGAAATCATGTACTATAAATGTACTAATGAACATAGCAAGTATATGATGTGAAAGCAGGAAAGCATGAAAGTAACAAGTAGGCACATGTGTTTCACCCCAAAACAGTTTGGAAAACAGTAAAAGAGGGGTCTATGTACTCACTTGAGATTGCTCAGAAGTCCTAAGATAACCACCAAGCAATGCTAGAGATCTCGGAATCAAACGACACCTAATATAGGTAACTATGTAAATAAACCGGACCTAAATCGGAGGATCGGATAGAACGAGGGTTCGTAAACCAAACGAGTATGGAGACTCGTGTAATATGGTTTAACAAAGCCTAGATACTAAATGAAACCTAACATAAGTGCTTACGACCCATTACGACCCGTTTAGGTAGCTTATGCTACTTTAACGCGTCGTTCGCGTGAAATGCGTTCGGACAGCCTAACTAGTCCTATGACAAGTAGAATATGCCTTAACATGCCTAATATTGTCGCCAAATCAGTTTAGATGTCAAAAGTTATGTCACATATGTTTATAATGAATTTTGGCATCAAAGGGTATTTTGGTAATTTACCTAAGGCATATAACCTACCTATCATACAACTACTTAAACGTCGTGACCATAAGGTATAACCTCGGAAGGTTATTCCCTATATACTATGGTCACCTATGGTATTTGGTCAGATCCTAATGATCGACCAAATGGGTCGGGTTCGAAGGTATAAGCGATTTATTAGATCGCTTACCCTTACGACCCTAGACAAGCACAAAACTAAAAGTGACGAGCTAAGCATGTTAAAACATGCTTAACTAAGTTTGAAAACAAGTTTGGTATCAAAACAAACGGTTTTGATACCTAAGAGTAGTTTGGTTACAAAATATGCAAGAATACGTATTCTGGCCGAAACTACGGCTCGTCACTGAGCCTAGATAACGTGGTAATCGGTAGGTATAGTCACTAGGGACGATGACCATCGTGATTACGCTCACGTTATGAAGTTCAAACGAACTTCGCATTGACCATAAACTGGTCAATGCAGAAAGTCAAACAAAGTTTGACTTTCGGACTCGAAAAGCAATAGAAGAACGAAGGAACACTTACAAAGGGTGTAACACCTTGGAAATTCACGTCCTATAATATGTTGACACGTGTCATAAAGTTTAAACGTGTGAAAGAAATATTATGGAAGGACTAAAGTTGACAAACGTGGAAAGTATGTAAATATACGTATTCTAAATGTCAACTGTGAATAAATATATTGTATTTTAACCCTACAAGATGCTCAAACCTTCAAACGAATAAATCATGGATCATACGAAGCTAAAAGTGAGTGATTTCAAACTACAGGGACCAAATGTGTCAACATGTTTAATTTATACCTCTGAGTGACCTTTGACAAACCCGAAGCTTTGTAAATATAAATTATGCTCACGAGAATGTACTCTAAAAATTTCATAAAGTTTCGTTAACGTATGAGAAAGATATGATCAAATTCGTGTGCGAAGTGTTAAAGCGTAAACGTCGATAGTTAGGACTTTTCGGGTGAAAATAAAGTTACCCGGGGACTTGGCAAAGTGGGTAAATGTTTTAGGGCCTTATTAGATCAATTGTGAAGGTTTACCATGCAATAAATCAGTACCTATTCGAGTTTTGAAGAGCCAAGGACTGAATAACAAATGAAATCAAAATGCTGATCTGCAGGGGGGGTCGCGTCGTGCGACGGGTCCCTCGCGCTACGCGAGGGGTGCCCAGCTCCGCAAAACGTGGGTTCTTGCCTGCCAATGCCTCTGTGCGCGACCTTTACCCGTTTTTCCACATCTCCTGGCCCCTAAAACATCCCCTAAGCCTCTAGGACACATGTTAATCGAATGTGGGCACTACTAGACCTTGTTGTCAAAGATTTATGGTGTGTGGAACCACTATATAAGGCCTTCAAGTGCAACATTCATTCACACACCATCTCCTGCATTGTGGATCATTTCTGGAGCTCAAGCTTGCTTCATAGTGATCATATCTCATGCATAGGACCTCAGTAAGTATTCTAATCTTTCCCTAATTGCTTTTAACTTAGTTAATTAGCTAAAAGTCAAACCGTCGTAATTACGGTTTGACTTCGAGATTAGTCACTAATGGCTCAGTCATATCTCGAAGTAGAAGTAGTTATAGGATGGTATTTATGTGGGTAATAAAACCCCAAAAGGGTTTCCCCTGATCACCATCCTAACCAGGTCAAATGTCGGGTCAAACCTTTACTTAAAAAGTCAACATAATGCTTAAAATGTCATTTATGCATAATTAGCTATCTAGAACATATATAACCTGTTGGATCATTGTTATAACTTAGTAATTAGCATAATAACATGTCCAAACCTGTTCAACCCGACTATTTCCTGTTTAGACCCGGTTCGGAACCGAAAGTCACATAATTTGACTTTCACTTTGACTTTCAGTTCTGACCCGTTTAGGCATATTTTAGAAATGCCTCAGAGCTTTAATTGGACTAGGTTACATGTTAGAACAACCCTCTGTGATTATACACCTCAGTTCATTAGTTATCCAATTAATATGCATGTTTCCGTTAATTGCTCATATGTTGACCATTATGCCCTTATTACCTTAAAACGTGATTTATGGAAATGTAAAAGTGTAGAAACCTTTGTTACTGATATATAGATTTGCATGCAAAGTTTGACATCAGTTTGACTTGTAGATTAAGAGTTATGCTCATTATCGCAAAACTAATGCTTTATGTTAACATAATGGCGTAATTAGCGTATAGCCTAGTTAAACATACTTTTTGTTATCAAATATTTTACCCACTGATATGATATATTATTTTGAGATTTTTAAAGATTTTTAATTAATTTTAGGCTGAGCATAACTCGTAGTCGTAGGCTTAATTCGGTAATTGTCGGTTTTGCCCTTACGGGCCATAAAATGAGTTTTACACATCTAAACGGCTCCAAACCTTTTGCTACTGATTAGTTATGATAAATAAATTATTTTAAGCCCTCTGGAAATATAAAAATATCAGATTTAAGTATCGAACCCGGTAATGGCCTTTAGTCGCCTAAATTAGCGTTTTTAACGCATAATATGTTTTAAAATCATATTGGACATACCCGGGTTGATACCTACTGATATAAGAGGCAAATTATAATATTTTAATAGTAAGCAAAGGTTGATAAACTCAGACTTCAGTTTTGAGCTTTTCGGCTTATGTGAAATTACCGAAATACCCCTACGGGGCCTAGTTTGGTTAAAGATGATAAATTTCACATATATACTTAAGCCTACTATTATAACTCATCAAATTGAGTATGTTTGCTGTTTACATCAGACCTGTAACTCAGTTAAACATTTAAACTCTTTTACAAACCTTAAAATGACCAAACTACCCCTACGGGGCATAGTTTGTGTTTAAACTAGTTCGGGGCATAACGAAAGACATCCTACTGATGTTACAACATATTTGAAGCATATTAACTTAGGAAACCTGTATATGGCTCTTACGGATACCCGTTACGCATATTACGCGTTCGGCTCGGTTTATGTAACAAGTTTACATGAATTAGCCGAAACGGGTCAAACCTTATCGGTTTTATCTCAAAATCCAGAATGTGAATAATAAACCCATGTTAAACAAGTCTTCAAACTTGTCGGGTCTGAATCACATTCTATCCGGTCTTCGCTTAATCGTGCGTACGAACCGTATCTTCGAAACTAGACGGTCTAAGCTTAAGCTTAATTAAAGAACCGCTAGGATTATAATAGGTTATATTTAACCTTTGTTCCAGATTAGGAGAACCAGTAAAAGATACTTGCTATTTGCTTATTGTGACTATACTTTGCATCAGGTAAATACTTTTAACTTATTTTCCCTATACGGGCTTGGGTTACGGTACATAGCGTACCGCTTGATCGGGCATCAAATCTCCACGCTTAGTGGGTAGTTGAATAATTTGAACGGCTCGTTTTAAACAGATTTGTTTACTTTACAGCCTTTGGGGGGTTAATGACCATGTCCCGGATATCCTTGGCATCATCTTACGAGGTGGCCACGACCTGAGCACGGGGTGTAGGCGTACTCCCGTGTATAACTCACTTAAAGTGGTGTGTCTATTGATCTTTAACCCGGATACGTTCCGGGCTACTGAACGCATAAGTAACATGTAATTCGTTCACAAGATTATAATATTATATAATTCTCCCAAGTTAAATAAAATGATTTATGCCACGTGCATCCAAACCAATTTTCAATCATTTTCCAAAATGAGTCAGTTGAATGTATTTACCAGTGTAAACTGACGTATTTTCCCAAAAAGACTGAATGCAGGTACTAAACGAAATTTGGCTGGATTGTCTCCTAAGCATCAATAGAAGTCTCGCAAGCTTAGGATGCCAGAAGTCTGTTGAACCATAAATGTTATTTTGTTTCGATCCGTTCTGTGGATAAACACCGGATATTGTGACTTTGATTACAATAAATAAATTCGGTTGTATATTGTTTTTAAATTGCTTCCGCTGTGCATTATTATATTGTGTTGTTTGACTATTACGTTGCCAACCACGTCACGATACTCCCCCACCGGGCCCACCGGTGACACGTGGAAATCGGGGTGTGACAGGTTGGTATCAGAGCCAACACTGAGTGAATTAAACACTAGCCTTTTTTGTGTTTAATCTCAGTTACACAATTGCACATATCTAAACCTTCGAGTCTAGACTTATAACTTAGGACAAATTCCACCCTTTTCGGTATTGTTTTGTCCTGTAAATTTTATATTTTTGTTATTGTTATCTCATGCTTTATTGACAGGAATAACAAAGATGCCTCCTAGATTCTTCCGAACACGAGGACGTGGAAAGGGGCCAGTTACCGCCCCGAACGATCATGAAGCTGGACCTTCACGAAGGCGAGCTCCGTCCAACACCGAGAGTGACGACCCTTGGGAAAACCGAAGAAACCAGTTCGAGCCGGCCAGACGGTCGGTTTCGCATGCTTCCACACCGCCTGCTCTAAATCCTTATGAACCCAATAACCCTCAACCGTCTTACATACCACTTCAGAGATCCCTATCTCATCATTCATATGGAGACCCTACACCAGTTTTTAGGGGACAGTTTAACCCGGTTGGGTTCATACCAGAGCCCGTGGGTTTTAACCCACTGGGTCCAGAGGACCACTTTTCAGGAGATCACGCCGACGATATGGACGAGGATACGGACCCCGTCATGCCGGCAAGTGGTACTCCAAACCATCCGATCGAAATCTCCGACGGATCGTCCTTCCACGGATCACCCTATGGTGGTCCAGATAGTTTCCAAGCCCTGTTCGATCAACACCAGTGGTATTATACACCATCACACCACTCGTCGTCTCATGGGCAGCATCAGCAGCAGCAGTCTCATCATCAGCAGGAGCCACAGCCACAGCCGCATCATCAAGATTCATCTGAGGATCACCGATTTGTGGCAGTTACGCCACCACCTCCACCGCCACCAGTTCAACCGGCACCTCCTCAACCGCCAAGGCGTAGAAGAACCGGTGCACGGATGTCGGTGCGACCGGGGGGCTTCAATTTCAGTTCCCCACAACAATCAAGTGCTAGTCACTACCCGCCATACCAGGAGGACCCACAAATGGGTGGACCCTCCAACCCTGCTGTACTACAGCCACCGCCGATGGGATTTGAAAACCCAATCCCGACATATACGGGTGGCATGGCTTACAACCCGTTTGAACCTCCAACGCATCACGACTATGGGTACGCGGAGGCTGATCCATACATGGTAGCAGCGAACTACAACAACCAAGGACCCTATGGGGATCCATGGGGGGTGAGTTACCCGACTCAGGGATACTCGATACCTCCTAGACCCATCATCAGGGCTCAATCGCAGCCACCACGGTTTTCTCCCCCAGAAAGGGAGGAAATTCTTCATAGGTTGCAGCAAGTTGAACGAGAAGCTCACAAGGATCGTAGGGAAAGACAGACGTTCTTCCAAGGGTTGGTTAGTTTGATCAAGGGAAAGAACAAGAAGGATCGTTGAATCTTTCCACAGTTATTTTCTCCTGTATTTATTGTTGAACCCCTTCGTGGGTGTATTTGGTATGTTGCTTTGAGCCCCTGCGAGGGCATGCTTATTGTTTGAACCCCTACATGGGTGTATTGTTAATGTGAGTCCCTACGTGGACATGTATGATATTTAGCCCCTGCGTGGGCATGTGTGTTATTTAACCCCTACGTGGGTAAGTTGGTAATTTGAAAGACCCGTTTAGGGCAAGTGTGTAATGCTTTGAATAAATTAATGGAATGTTATTTCTATGAATTTCATGATTGCCTTTTTGTGCATAAATAATTACAAATGAAATAAATAAATTAAAATCATTTTTTAATTAATCTGCCTATGTAATTATTTAATTAAGGATCATAAAGTGTGAAACCTAGCTTCGTGTCAATTATAAGACCGGGCCAAAATGGTAAGACCTGTTTAAAAGGATTCAAATCCCTGTTAACATCTTAAAACATGTTAACACTCCTGGCAGAAGTGATTCGTTACAATCACATATCATTTTATATGTATAAGGATTCTTTAGAAGATTCCAAACCCAATCATATGATCTCTGAATCATGGGTTAAGATCATCAAGTAAGATGATCATATTTTACCATACGTTGGTAATATAATGCCTACGGGCCTTGCTCATTTCTACATGAGTCAAAAGACAGTTGTATCTTTGACTCACTGTCTGGAAAAAAAAAGGGGTAATAAAATATATTTAAACCTTAAAAGCCTTGATTCTCTGAAATCATAGTTTATAATTTAAATTGTCCACGTGACTAAGCCTTATGTGCTAATATATATTGTTATTATTTATATTTAGGATAAAATTTTAAATTGAAATCCTAAATTAGTACGATTAATGAATTAACCAATTATGGTCTCTGTTTACCATGGTTAACGAATTACCCTAAGGGGTAATTCCATAATAAACTCCCAAATAAAATATTGTTCTTGTTTTCTGCAACAGCTCAATTCAAATGGCTGACTCAAATGAAATAAATAGCCATCCTGTGGAGCCGAATGAGAACGCCCAAATTACGTTAACGGGTGCTGAACTAAAAGCAATCATAGATGGCGCTATCACCCAGGCTTTGGATAGACAGTATGAGGAATACAGTGGTACTCGAAGTAGGACCCACTCTGCATCACATTCAAAGCCCAGGACACATTTTGAGGCTCATAACAAGCCTCCTCCCAAGAAGAATGGACCCAAGAAAGACGGTGATGACCGTCAGTCCACCAACAATCAAAGTGTCCCATCTCAGCATATAGTACTGCATCAAGGACCCCGTAACAAGGGTTGCACTTACAAGTACTTCGTGTCTTGTAAACCCAGGGATTTTACTGGGGAAAAAGGGGCCGTCGACTGTATGACATGGCTGGATGAAATGGACACGGTGGTGGATATCAGCGGGTGCGCTGAAGGGGATATAGTTAAGTTTGTGTCACAGTCCTTCAAGGGGGAAGCATTGGCATGGTGGAGATCTCTAATGGAGGCCTCCGGAAAGATCCCGTTGTATAGCATGTCGTGGGATCAATTCATTGCCCTGATCAAGGAAAACTTCTGCCCTCAACACGAGGTGGAGAAGATAGAATCCGACTTTCTATCCTTGGTCATGAAGAACCTCGATTGTCAAGCTTATCTGACAAGCTTCAATACACTGTCTCGGCTGGTTCCCTACCTGGTAACCCCGGAGCCAAAAAGAATCGCTCGCTTTATTGGTGGTTTGGAACCCGAGATCAAGTCCAGTGTAAAAGCTTCTCGGCCAGTTACCTTCAGGTCTGTAACTGACCTTTCCTTATCCCTCACTTTGGATGCGGTCCGGCAGAGATCGCAGAGGAATAAGGCGGCCGAGAAGAGGAAGCATGAAGATGATGGTTCGCGAAGGTCGAATAAGAAACACCGTGGGAACAGTGATAACAAAAAGGGATCTGAGTCGAGGAAGGAAGGGCATAAGTCTGATGAGAAGCCCAGGTGTAAAATTTGCAAGAAGCAGCACTATGGAAAGTGCAGACTGGAGTCAAGCTCTCAGACTCAGTCAAAATCATTTGCTTGTGGAATTTGCAAGTCCACGGACCATAAAACCCTGGATTGCAAAAAGATAAAAGACGCAACGTGCTACCGTTGCAATGAGAAGGGGCACATCAAGACCAACTGCCCAAAATACAACAAGAAGCCTGAGGAGGCTAAGAAGACTAATGCCAGAGTCTTCAGAATGGACGCGAAAGAAGCTGTGCAGGACGATAATGTCATAACAGGTACTTTCCTTGTAAATGATGTCTTTGCAAGAGTACTTTTTGATTCAGGCGCAGATAAGTCTTTCGTAGATCATAAGTTTTGTATTTACCTGTCAAAACCTTAAACGCAAACTATGAGGTAGAATTAGCAGATGGTACCATAGAAACCGTCTCTGCTGTGTTAGATGGATGTGTTATATCCATTAAGAACAATTCTTTTCCTCTGTCTCTACTTCCGTTTAAGTTAGCCGGTTTTGACATAGTTCTGGGTATGGACTGGTTATCACATAACCAGGCCCAAATCGTCTGTAACATGAAGCAAGTAGTGATAAAGACTCCGTCTGGTGAGTCACTTACCATTCGTGGAGATACCCAGTATGGACTACCGGAGCACGTGACTATGCTCAAGGCTTCCAAGTGTTTGAAGAAGGGGTGTGTCATCTACATGGCACATGTGATTATTGATGAGCCCAAACCGAAGTTAGAAGACATCCCTATCATTTCTGAATACCCAGAAATGTTTCCTGAAGATCTACCTGGTTTGCCACCAGATAGACAAGTTGAATTCAGGATAGATATCATCCCCGGAGCGGCACCAGTTGCTAGGGCACCATACAGATTGGCACCCACAGAAATGAAGGAATTGCGGACACAGCTAGATGAATTGCTGGCTAAGGGTTTCATTCGACCTAGTTCATCTCCTTGGGGAGCGCCAATCCTGTTTGTCAAGAAGAAGGATGGGTCGATGCGTCTGTGCATCGACTATCGCGAGCTTAATAAAGTCACGATCAAGAATAGATATCCATTGCCCAGGATCGACGATTTGTTCGATCAGCTTCAAGGGGCAAGTTACTTCTCAAAGATTGATCTGAGGTCAGGCTACCATCAGTTGAAGGTTAAGGATGAAGACGTTCACAAGACTGCATTTAGGACTCGTTATGGTCACTACGAGTTCCTAGTGATGCCTTTTGGGCTCACTAATGCACCAGCCGCGTTCATGGATCTCATGAATCGCGTCTGCAAACCTTACTTAGATAAATTTGTTATCGTCTTCATCGATGACATCCTTATTTACTCTAAGAATCAAGCTGACCACGAGAAACACCTTCGATGTATTCTCAAACTCCTACGCCAGGAGAAGCTCTACGCCAAATTCTCTAAGTGTGAATTTTGGCTACGAGAAGTCCAATTTCTTGGACACGTGGTTAGTGAGCGAGGTATCCAGGTGGATCCCGCTAAAGTTGAAGCTGTTATGAATTGGCAAGAGCCAAAGACGCCTACGGAGATACGTAGTTTCCTGGGATTAGCAGGATATTACAGGCGTTTCATTGAAAACTTTTCAAGGATTGCTGCACCCCTAACCTCCTTAACTAAGAAAAAGGTTAAGTTTATTTGGGGCCCTAAGCAGCAAGAATCCTTTGACATTCTGAAGCAAAAGTTGAGCAACGCCCCGGTGCTAACACTGCCAGATGGAATTGAAGACTTTGTGGTTTATTGTGATGCTTCGCACACTGGCATGGGGTGTGTACTTATGCAGAAAGGCAAGGTGATTGCCTACGCATCAAGACAACTGAAAGTGCATGAAAAGAATTACACCACCCGTGACTTGGAGTTGGGTGCCGTAGTATTCGCACTAAAACTTTGGAGGCACTATCTTTATGGTATCAAATGTGTGATTTATTCTGATCACAAGAGCCTCCAACATCTGTTTAATCAGAAGGAATTAAACATGAGGCAACGTCGTTGGATGGAAACCTTGAATGACTATGATTGTGAAATCAAGTATCATCCCGGCAAAGCGAATGTAGTCGCTGACGCCTTGAGCAGAAAGGAAAGGGTTAAACCCATTCGAATCAATGCCAAGCGCATGGAAATAAAGAACAGTTTGATAGAAAGGGTGTTAGCTGCACAGAAGGAAGCTGTGTTGGAAGCTAACTATCCTAATGAAAAGTTAGGAGTAACTGAGGAGCAGTTAACTCTTAGCAAGGACGGAATTCTGCGATTAAATGGACGAATATGGGTTCCAATTTTTGGAGGACTTCGTGATGTAATCCTCCAAGAAGCCCACAGTTCCAAATACTCCGTTCATCCTGGAGCTGATAAGATGTACCAGGATTTGAAGGCAAATTATTGGTGGATAGGCTTGAAAAAGTCTGTAGCTGCCCATGTAGCAAAATGCTTGACATGTGCGCAAGTCAAAGCCGAGCATCAGAAACCGTCAGGTTTGCTACAACAGCCTGAACTTCCTACGTGGAAGTGGGAAATGGTAACTATGGATTTTATTACCAAGTTACCCAAGACGAGGAAGGGAAATGATACGATATGGGTTATAGTTGACCGACTGACTAAGTCAGCTCATTTTCTACCCATCAAGGAGACTTATAGCTCCGACATGCTAGCCCAGTTATACGTTGATAAGATTGTAGCCTTACACGGCATACCTGTAGCTATTATCTCTGATCGGGATACTAGGTACACGTCACATTTTTGGAAAAGTTTCCAACAATCTTTGGGCACACGTTTGAATTTTAGTACGGCTTATCATCCTCAGACTGACGGTCAGAGTGAGCGTACTATTCAAACGTTGGAAGACATGCTTCGTGCATGTGCGATCGATTTGGGTGGTAGCTGGGATAAGAACCTACCATTGATCGAATTCTCCTACAACAATAGCTACCATACCAGCATCAAGGCTGCGCCCTTTGAGGCATTATACGGTAGAAAGTGTAGATCGCCAGTTTGTTGGGCGGAAGTTGGAGAAGTCCAGTTATCAGGACCAGAGATCGTGTTCGAAACAACGGACAAGATTGTCCAGATTCGTAACAATCTCCAAGCTGCCCGGAATAGGCAGAAGAGTTACGCTGATCCAAATCGTAAGGATTTTCATTTCGAAGTAGGTGAAAAAGTCCTACTTAAAGTCTCGCCCTGGAAGGGGGTGATGCGATTTGGTAAGAAAGGCAAGCTGAGCCCGAGATACATAGGACCTTTCAAGGTTATTGAACGTGTCGGGTCAGTTGCCTATAAGTTGAACTTACCAGAAGAGCTCAGTGGAATTCACAACGTGTTCCACATCTGCAATCTAAAGAAGTGTTCCGCTGACGAGTCACATGTCATGCCACATACAGAAGTGCATATAGACGCGAGCTTAAAATTTGTTGAAAAATATGTGTCGATTGAAGATCGACAGGTAAGGAAACTTCGAAGGAAGCATATACCTTTTGTAAAGGTCAAATGGGATGCCCGTAGAGGTCCCGATTATACGTGGGAGGTGGAATCCACGATGAAAGAAAGGTACCCTTACTTGTTTCAGTAAATCTCGGGTCGAGATTTATTTTAAGGGGGTGAGGATGTAACACCTCGTAAATTCACGTCCTATAATATGTTGACACGTGTCATAAAGTTTAAACGTGTGAAAGAAATATTATGGAAGGACTAAAGTTGACAAACGTGGAAAGTATGTAAATATACGTATTCTAAATGTCAACTGTGAATAAATATATTGTATTTTAACCCTACAAGATGCTCAAACCTTCAAACGAATAAATCATGGATCATACGAAGCTAAAAGTGAGTGATTTCAAACTACAGGGACCAAATGTGTCAACATGTTTAATTTATACCTCTGAGTGACCTTTGACAAACCCGAAGCTTTGTAAATATAAATTATGCTCACGAGAATGTACTCTAAAAATTTCATAAAGTTTCGTTAACGTATGAGAAAGATATGATCAAATTCGTGTGCGAAGTGTTAAAGCGTAAACGTCGATAGTTAGGACTTTTCGGGTGAAAATAAAGTTACCCGGGGACTTGGCAAAGTGGGTAAATGTTTTAGGGCCTTATTAGATCAATTGTGAAGGTTTACCATGCAATAAATCAGTACCTATTCGAGTTTTGAAGAGCCAAGGACTGAATAACAAATGAAATCAAAATGCTGATCTGCAGGGGGGGTCGCGTCGTGCGACGGGTCCCTCGCGCTACGCGAGGGGTGCCCAGCTCCGCAAAACGTGGGTTCTTGCCTGCCAATGCCTCTGTGCGCGACCTTTACCCGTTTTTCCACATCTCCTGGCCCCTAAAACATCCCCTAAGCCTCTAGGACACATGTTAATCGAATGTGGGCACTACTAGACCTTGTTGTCAAAGATTTATGGTGTGTGGAACCACTATATAAGGCCTTCAAGTGCAACATTCATTCACACACCATCTCCTGCATTGTGGATCATTTCTGGAGCTCAAGCTTGCTTCATAGTGATCATATCTCGTGCATAGGACCTCAGTAAGTATTCTAATCTTTCCCTAATTGCTTTTAACTTAGTTAATTAGCTAAAAGTCAAACCGTCGTAATTACGGTTTGACTTCGAGATTAGTCACTAATGGCTCAGTCATATCTCGAAGTAGAAGTAGTTATAGGATGGTATTTATGTGGGTAATAAAACCCCAAAAGGGTTTCCCCTGATCACCATCCTAACCAGGTCAAATGTCGGGTCAAACCTTTACTTAAAAAGTCAACATAATGCTTAAAATGTCATTTATGCATAATTAGCTATCTAGAACATATATAACCTGTTGGATCATTGTTATAACTTAGTAATTAGCATAATAACATGTCCAAACCTGTTCAACCCGACTATTTCCTGTTTAGACCCGGTTCGGAACCGAAAGTCACATAATTTGACTTTCACTTTGACTTTCAGTTCTGACCCGTTTAGGCATATTTTAGAAATGCCTCAGAGCTTTAATTGGACTAGGTTACATGTTAGAACAACCCTCTGTGATTATACACCTCAGTTCATTAGTTATCCAATTAATATGCATGTTTCCGTTAATTGCTCATATGTTGACCATTATGCCCTTATTACCTTAAAACGTGATTTATGGAAATGTAAAAGTGTAGAAACCTTTGTTACTGATATATAGATTTGCATGCAAAGTTTGACATCAGTTTGACTTGTAGATTAAGAGTTATGCTCATTATCGCAAAACTAATGCTTTATGTTAACATAATGGCGTAATTAGCGTATAGCCTAGTTAAACATACTTTTTGTTATCAAATATTTTACCCACTGATATGATATATTATTTTGAGATTTTTAAAGATTTTTAATTAATTTTAGGCTGAGCATAACTCGTAGTCGTAGGCTTAATTCGGTAATTGTCGGTTTTGCCCTTACGGGCCATAAAATGAGTTTTACACATCTAAACGGCTCCAAACCTTTTGCTACTGATTAGTTATGATAAATAAATTATTTTAAGCCCTCTGGAAATATAAAAATATCAGATTTAAGTATCGAACCCGGTAATGGCCTTTAGTCGCCTAAATTAGCGTTTTTAACGCATAATATGTTTTAAAATCATATTGGACATACCCGGGTTGATACCTACTGATATAAGAGGCAAATTATAATATTTTAATAGTAAGCAAAGGTTGATAAACTCAGACTTCAGTTTTGAGCTTTTCGGCTTATGTGAAATTACCGAAATACCCCTACGGGGCCTAGTTTGGTTAAAGATGATAAATTTCACATATATACTTAAGCCTACTATTATAACTCATCAAATTGAGTATGTTTGCTGTTTACATCAGACCTGTAACTCAGTTAAACATTTAAACTCTTTTACAAACCTTAAAATGACCAAACTACCCCTACGGGGCATAGTTTGTGTTTAAACTAGTTCGGGGCATAACGAAAGACATCCTACTGATGTTACAACATATTTGAAGCATATTAACTTAGGAAACCTGTATATGGCTCTTACGGATACCCGTTACGCATATTACGCGTTCGGCTCGGTTTATGTAACAAGTTTACATGAATTAGCCGAAACGGGTCAAACCTTATCGGTTTTATCTCAAAATCCAGAATGTGAATAATAAACCCATGTTAAACAAGTCTTCAAACTTGTCGGGTCTGAATCACATTCTATCCGGTCTTCGCTTAATCGTGCGTACGAACCGTATCTTCGAAACTAGACGGTCTAAGCTTAAGCTTAATTAAAGAACCGCTAGGATTATAATAGGTTATATTTAACCTTCGTTCCAGATTAGGAGAACCAGTAAAAGATACTTGCTATTTGCTTATTGTGACTATACTTTGCATCAGGTAAATACTTTTAACTTATTTTCCCTATACGGGCTTGGGTTACGGTACATAGCGTACCGCTTGATCGGGCATCAAATCTCCACGCTTAGTGGGTAGTTGAATAATTTGAACGGCTCGTTTTAAACAGATTTGTTTACTTTACAGCCTTTGGGGGGTTAATGACCATGTCCCGGATATCCTTGGCATCATCTTACGAGGTGGCCACGACCTGAGCACGGGGTGTAGGCGTACTCCCGTGTATAACTCACTTAAAGTGGTGTGTCTATTGATCTTTAACCCGGATACGTTCCGGGCTACTGAACGCATAAGTAACATGTAATTCGTTCACAAGATTATAATATTATATAATTCTCCCAAGTTAAATAAAATGATTTATGCCACGTGCATCCAAACCAATTTTCAATCATTTTCCAAAATGAGTCAGTTGAATGTATTTACCAGTGTAAACTGACGTATTTTCCCAAAAAGACTGAATGCAGGTACTAAACGAAATTTGGCTGGATTGTCTCCTAAGCATCAATAGAAGTCTCGCAAGCTTAGGATGCCAGAAGTCTGTTGAACCATAAATGTTATTTTGTTTCGATCCGTTCTGTGGATAAACACCGGATATTGTGACTTTGATTACAATAAATAAATTTGGTTGTATATTGTTTTTAAATTGCTTCCGCTGTGCATTATTATATTGTGTTGTTTGACTATTACGTTGCCAACCACGTCACGATACTCCTCCACCGGGCCCACCGGTGACACGTGGAAATCGGGGTGTGACAGGTTGGTATCAGAGCCAACACTGAGTGAATTAAACACTAGCCTTTTTTGTGTTTAATCTCAGTTACACAATTGCACATATCTAAACCTTCGAGTCTAGACTTATAACTTAGGACAAATTCCACCCTTTTCGGTATTGTTTTGTCCTGTAAATTTTATATTTTTTGTTATTGTTATCATGTTCGGTTAATTACGACGGAATGCGCATAAGCGCGAAAAACGATCCAAATGACGCGACGAATGGATTTTTCTCAAGCCAAACACTAAAATAAAATATTATAGTGCTTACATAAATTTTTGGATGTCCGGATGTATTCAGAACGTGAGTTATGCGCGAAAATGCAAACTTGTGCACTTTTTGACGCTTTTAGTCCCTGAATGACCCAAAAGTTTATTTTAGCACACCGAACCCCTCAAAGCCTATTTCTAAGCTATATAAAGGATATTTAAGGTGTGTTTAACTTATGTTCATGTTCCAGAATGTTCGTTACTGTTCAAATTGGCATACTTTCGTAGTTTGTCAAGTTTAGTCCCTGTAAGCGAATTAACTTGTTTTTGCCATACCAAAGCCTTCAAAACTTATTTCTAAGTTATGTAAAGGTTATTTAAGGTATGTTAAGTATATGTTGATGTCCCGGAGTATTTGTTGCATTAAACTGGTTACGTTTACGCACCAGTTTGCGTATAACTCTCCAGAAAGTGATATAGAGTTTGAAATTACATAAAAGTCAAAACATGAAAAATGTAAAACACAACCAAACAAACATTGGGATCAAATAACATTGTTTTATTGATAACTGAATTGTTTACAATGATTTCAGACACAGATGTTACAGTCTCCCCTACTTGTGGAAATTTCGTCCTGAAATTTGTTTAGAGGAAACTCGTGGGAAAAGATGCGGATATTTCGCCTTCATTTGATCTTCGCGTTCCCAAGTAAACTCGGGTCCACGTTTAGCTTCCCAGCGAACTTTGACCAAAGGAATGCGCTTGTGTTTAAGCCACTTGACTTCACGTTCCATGATTTCCACTGGCTTCTCAACAAATTTCAGTGTTTTATCAACACGAATTTCGTCAAGCGGTATGTGGAGGTTCTCATCAGCTAAACACCTCTTGAGATTGGACACGTGAAAAGTTGGATGAACATTTCCAAGTTCAGGAGGTAACTCAAGTCTGTAGGCTACCTTTCCGATTCTTTCGACGATCTTGAATGGTCCAACGTATCTAGGTGCAAGTTTTCCTTTCTTTCCAAATCTGATCACACCTTTCCAAGGTGAGACCTTAAGTAATACTCGATCACCGACTTGAAATTCCAAGGGCTTGCGTTTTGGGTCCGCGTAACTCTTTTGACGGCTTCTAGCTGTCTGAAGGTTATCACGAACTTTCTTAATCTTGTCAGTTGTCTCTAAAATGAGAGCAGGTCCAGTTAGCTGAGCCTCACCGATCTCATTCCAGCAGACTGGTGAACGAAATTTTTGACCATAGAGAGCCTCGAAAGGAGCCATTTTGATGCGGGTGTGATAACTGTTGTTGTAGGAGAATTCAATTAACGGAAGATGTGAATCCCAACTACCACCAAAATCGATCACACAAGCTCTAAGCATATCCTCCAGAGTCTGGATTGTTCTCTCAGATTAACCATCCGTTTGCGGATTATAAGCTGTGCTCAGATTAAGTTGGGTCCCCATAGCAGATTGCATGGTTCTCCAAAAATGAGAAGTGAAACGAGCATCTCTGTCAGAAATGATGTTCAAAGGAACACCATGTCGAGCTACAATTTCATCCACATAGATTTTAGCAAGTTTGTCAGCAGAAAAATCCTCACGGATTGGCAAGAAATGCGCTGACTTAGTAAGACGATAAAAAACTACCCAGATGGCATCATGACCTTTCTTTGTGCGCGGAAGTTTAGTAATGAGATCCATAGTAATGTTTTCCCATTTCCAAACTGGGATCTCTGGTTGCACCAATAAACCAGAAGGACGCTGATGTTCAGCCTTAACCTTAAGACAAGTAAGGCATTTTGATACGTATAAGGCAATGTCTTTCTTCATACCAGGCCACCAATAATGAATACGAAGATCCTTATACATCTTATCTGAGCCAGGATGAATAGAATAACGAGACTTATGGGCTTCATCCATAAGCAAGGTACGAAGATTATCTTGGCTTGGGACCCACAAACGGTCCATGAAGTAATACGATCCATTGTCCTTCAGTTCCAGATCAGGTGTTATGTGATAAGGAAATTCCTTATCCATCAAACCTTGTGAAACACAAGATTGTTGAGCCTGAGAAATGCGGGCTTGGATATCAGATCGAGCTTGAATAACAGATTGAACACGTACACAATGAAGCTTAGTACGTTCCTTACGACTCAATGCATCGGCTACGACATTCGCCTTACCAGGATGGTAGCGAATTTCGCAGTCATAGTCGTTTAGAAGCTCGACCCAACGTCGTTGCCTCATGTTGAGTTCTTTCTGATTGAAGATATGCTGAAGACTTTTGTGGTCCGTGAAAACCACACATTTTGTACCGCACAAATAGTGTCTCCAGATCTTTAGAGCGAAAACAACTGCACCCAACTCAAGATCATGAGTGGTGTAGTTCTTCTCATGTATCTTCAACTGCCTCGATGCATATGCTATGACTTTGTTCCTTTGCATCAGGACGCAGCCAAGACCCAATTTAGATGCATCGCAATAAACGACGAAATCATCATTGCCCTCAGGCAAAGTCAGAACAGGCGCGTCACAAAGCTTTTGCTTCAAGTTTTGAAAAGCTTCCTCTTGTTTGAATCCCCAAATAAAAGGGCTTGTTCTTCTGAGTTAGAGCAGTTAGAGGAACTGCAATCTTTGAGAAGTTCTCAATGAAGCGGCGGTAATAACCCGCAAGACCAAGAAAAGAACGAACTTCAGTAGGAGTAGTAGGCGTATCCCAATCCTTAATCGCACTAATCTTGGAGGGATCTACATGGATACCTTGTTCGTTGATGATATGCCCCAAAAATTGAACTTCTTTAAGCCAGAATTCACACTTGGAGAATTTGCGAAAAGTTGCTCTTTCTTTAGGAGTTCCAAAGTAAGACGAAGATGTTGCTCATGATCAGCTCGCGTCTTAGAATAAATCAAGATGTCGTCAATAAAAACAATGACGAACTGATCCAAATAAGGTTTGCAGACCCTATTCATTAAGTCCATGAAAACAGCAGGAGCATTAGTCAAACCGAATGGCATGACTGTGAATTCATAATGCCCATAACAAGTACGGAACGCTGTCTTGGGAATATCTTCTTCATGCACCTGAAGTTGATGATACCCAGAACGTAGATCAATCTTCGAAAAATAAGAAGCGTAATGTAACTGATCAAAGAGATCATCAATGCGAGGTAGGGGATATCGATTCTTGATGGTAAGCTTGTTAAGCTCACGATAATCGATACACATCCTAAAAGATCCATCCTTCTTCTTGACAAAAAGAACGGGAGCACCCCAAGGTGAAAAACTAGGACGTATAAAACCTTTGTCAGAGAGCTCCTGAAGCTGCTTAGACAACTCTTGCATCTCAGATGGTGCAAGACGATATGGAGCTCTGGCAATGGGATTTGCACCAGGTACGAGATCAATGCGGAACTCGACTTGGCGTGCTGGGGGTAGACCAGGTAACTCTTCAGGGAAAACTTCAGAATAATCCCGAACGACAGGGATATCTGAAATAGACTTACCCTTGCCTTTATCTGCTATAACATGTGCTAAGAAAGCCACATAGTTCTTCCGCAGATATTTCCGAGCTTTAAACCAAGACATGAGTTTGAGACCACTAGTAGGTTTCTCACCATGAACCTGTAGGATCTCACCTGTCGGAAGCGGCACACGAACGATCTTCTCGAAACAAACTACCTCTGCGTGATGCTTGGATAACCAATCCATACCCACTATAACGTCGAAGCTTCCAAGTTGCATTGGCGTGAGGTCGATAGGAAAAAGATGATCGTTAAGGTTCAACTGGCAGTTGCGAAGAACAGAATCAAGAACAATGGGTTCACCACTAGCAACCTCTACTGTCAAAGGTTTACCTAGTTTCGTTCTAGACACGCGAAGAATTGGCTCAAAAGACAATGACACAAAACTTTTGTCAGCACCCAAATCGAAAAGAACAGATGCAGGCTGATTATTAATAAAGAACGTACCATTCACCACTTCATTGTCTGCCTGTGCCTCTTGTGCATTCAAGTTGAAGACTCGCCCTCGAGCCTGAGCCTGATTCTGATTCGCATTCACCAATCTTGGGCACTGGTTACGGTAGTGGGTCAGATCCCACAGTTGTAACAAGAACCTGGTGGGTAGTGTGGTCGTGCAGCTTGACCTTGTTGCTGAGCAGGAGGCTGAGCAACTTGTTGAGCCGGGTTCTGAACTGCCCGATTCTGAGCAAACCGACAAACATTGGCAAGATGACCCGACTTCCCACAGTTATTACAGAAACGACACGGATGTTGCGGCTGATGGTGACTGTTGCATCTATTGCACAAAGGTGCATTCCCTGAATAGGGCTTCTTCGCTGGAGGCTATGCGGGTTGGTTGGGAGCTGCCTGGTTAACTTGGGCAGTGACAGCAAAATTTTGGGAAGCCTTACGCTTCCTTGACCCTCTCGAAGAACCAGAATTCTTTCCATTCTTGTTTTGACCTTTCTTGCTATCCTCTTTGTCAGATGATTGTTTCTTGCCCTTGTCACCCTTCCTGTGTAACTTATTCTTCCGAATCTGCGACTCAGTCAATGTCGCTGCTAACTCAATAGCCTGACAGAGTGTGGCAGGGTTACTACCTGTAATGATGTCTTGCACTGAGTCAGGTAGGCCGTCGATGTATCTTTCGATAGCCTTGTCGAGTGTGGTAACCATTGTTGGGCAAAGCAAACTCAACTCCTCAAACCTGTCAGTATACGCCCTGTGCTCGCCACTGTCTTGTTTCAAGTCATCAAACTCTTTCTCCAAAGCTCGTTGTTCATGAAGAGGACAGAACTCCCTCATCATAAGGGCCCTAAGTTCAGCCCAAGTTTGTGCTAGAGCAACTTCTGCACCACGGTCTCTCATAACCCCGTTCCACCATGTGAGAGCCCTCTTCTGAAACACACTCGAAGAAAACTCGACCTTGCGATTGTCAGGACACTGCACGTGGCGGAAAGTATTCTCAATGCTCTCGAACCATTGAAGAAGCCCAGTCGCTCCCTCAGAACCACTAAACTTGAGTGGTTTAGCCGAGTTAAAATCCTTGTATTTGCATGGAGCATTGTTGTTGTTGTTGGCTTGGTTCCATTGAGCAAAGAGGTTTGGGAATTGAGCAGCCATCTGCTGCACAATGATTTCTGCTAGTTCGGCAGTCGCTATCTGGTTTTCGCGTCGAGGAGGCATTCTAAAAGAGGAAACATGAAAGGAAACGAGTGAGATGATTGGATGAAGAGAATGAGATGAAACAAAATCAACAAAAGCAAAGATGGTGGTCATTCGTTCGCATTACCAAGCTAACAAACGACACACAGTGACTAATCAAAGTAAATGGGTCAAAAATAATGTATCGCGAAGACATGCTCGCCTATAAGTGAACACTCACCCCAAGAGTTCCCAGGTAAGAGTGACTGGTCCGATTATGTGGATTTATACGAACACTCTAGCCTTAGACAGAAAACCCAGGGTACAAGCATTCACCCTTCCAGTTTGCACATGTTCACATTATTTAAAACCCAAAACCTTGACGAGATTTTGAAAACTCAAAGGGGTTCAAAACCATATAACAGAGGGTTCAAAACCTTACAATAGAGGGTTCAAAACCTAGTAATCAATCATCCAAAAACAGATGATTAATTTTCGAAGCGGATTCGAACTTGATGTTCCCGTTGTGGTTATCACCTAAGGATAGGTGAAGTGCATGTTTTAAGATCTAAACACAAGATAACTTGTGTTAGGGTCCTAGAAAGGTTATAGTCTAGGTCAAAGCATTACTAATAACCTAATTCCCTATAACCATTGGCTCTGATACCAACTCTTCTGTCACACCCCGACCACGTAGAACATACAAAACGTGGCGGAAACGTCGGGGAGTGTTGTAACAGAATTACTTGTTTCATAACCATGGCATACAAAGTTGTATTTTATTTATCAACATAAGAGTTACATTGTTTTAAACAGGAATCAAAGAGTTCATAACATAATTAAACTAGTCTATCTTCATTTTTAGTCTCTAAGGCACAAGTCCGCCCTAGTGTCACGATCATCATCCTACGCAAAAGCTCCTGAAAACACATGTGAAAATAGGTACGTCAGCATAAAAATGCCTGTGAGATACATAGGATTTGTGAAAAGAGGATTCATGACTTATAAGTTTAGAAAAAAATGTTTAACAAAAGTCAGTCATGAACCTTGTAAATTGTTTTGTTTTGTAAATCATTCAAAAAGCGATGATATGTATAAATAAGAGAATAATGTAAGGTTAAATGAATAACCAAATAAAATGAGTTTGTATAAGATAAGTTGTTTTGTAAATCAATGTCTTGTGAAAATAAGTTGTTTATGTAAAACGTAATATGTCAAATATTGAAATGATTTAAGTAACGCTACGACATGTAATGTCATACAAACACTTATATATAGGAAGTACCAGCGGCGTATCCACCATGCTTGTATCATACTACACACGCCTCGTTACTCAAATCACTTACTCAAACCAACCACCAATGTAAATTGTTTATGTATAAATGAATTGTCATGTGTTAATGTGTAAACCATATCGAAATGTCTATGTCCAATGTAAACCACTAAATGTGTATATCAATGTCAAAATGTTTATGTTTAATGTAGATCATGTAATGTGTACCCCAAAAATATCATGTATGGTAAGTGAAATATATCAACTAAACCATATGTAAAATGCACAAAAACAAGGTATTGAAGTAAAACATGGTTTAAATCAAAGTTATGTTTTGTGGAACAAATGCATGCTATACTAATACAAACATTTATGCGGTATTGTGAAAATGCATACATCCAAGCCTTGAGACTGTGGCGATAAACCCTTAAACAAATTAAAGCTTTATCTAAGTTATGTGTATCGAATTCGGTCATTCCTCCACCAGAACCTCCTCCATGCTCACCACCACCACTACCGCTACCACCTCCTGTACCACCGCTGTAACCTCCTGCATGCTCCCCACCATCTCTATAATATCCACCACTACCGCTACCGCTTCCTGCACCTCCGCCAGAACCTCCTCCATGCTCCCCACCACCACCACCACTACCGCTACCACCACCTGCTCCTTCACCAGAACCTCCTCCATGCTCCTCACCACCTCCACCACTACCGCTATCACCTCGTGAACCACCGTCGTAACCTCTTGCATGCTCCCCTCCATCTCCACAATATCCACCACTACCACCACCGCTACCGCCTCCTGCACCTCCATCATAACATCCTCCATGCTCCCCATCACCACTACCGCTACCACCTCCTACACCTCCACCAGAACCTCCTCCATGCTCACCACCACCACTACCGCTACCACTTCCTGATCCACCGCCGTAACCTCCTGCATGCTCCCCACCATCTCCATAATATCCACCACTACCATCACCGCTACCACCTCCTGCACCTCTACCAGAACCTCCTCCATGCTCCCCCCACCTCCAGCACTACCACTACCACCTCCTGCACCTCCACCAGAACCTCCTCCATGCTCCCCACCACCTCCACCACTACCGTTACCACCTCCTGAACCACCACCGTAACCTCCTGCATGCTCCCCACCATCTCCATAATATCCACCACTACCACCACCGCTACCGCCTCCTGCACCTCCACCAGAACCTCCTCCATGCACCCCACCACCTCCACCACTACCACCACCGCTACCGCCTACTGCACCTCCACCAGAACCTTCTCCATCCTCCCCACCACCTCCACCACTACCGCTACCACCTCCTGAACCACCGCCGTAACCTTCTGCAGGCTCCCCACCATCTCCATAATATCCACCACTACCGCCACCGCTACCGTCTCCTGCACCTCCACCAGAACCTCCTCTATGCTCCCCACCTCCTCCAACTCCACCACTACCACTACCCTCTGCTGAACCACTGTCGTAACCTCCTGCATGCTCCCCACCATCTCCAAAATATCCACCACTACCGCCACCGCTACCGTCTCCTGCACCTCCACCAGAACCTCCTCTATGCTCCCCACCACCTCCAACTCCACCACTACCACTACCACCTGCTGAACCACCGTCGTAACCTCCTGCATGCTCCCCACCATCTCCATAATATCCACCACTACCACCACCACCACTACCGCCTCCTACACCTCCACCAGAACCTCCTCCATGCTCACCACCACCACTACCGCTACCACCTCCTGAACCACCGCCGTAACCTCCTGCATATCTTCCCCACCTTCTCCATAATATCCACCACTACCACCACCGCTACCCCCTCCTACACCTCCACCAGAACCTCTTCCATGCTCACCACCACCACTGTCGCTACCGTCTCCTGAACCACCGTCGTGACCTCCTGCATGTTCCCCACCATCTCCATAATATCCACCACTACCGCCTCCTGCACCTCTACCAGAACCTCCTCCATGCTCCCCACCACCACCACCACCACCACCACTACCGCTACCACCACTTGCACCTCCACCAGAAACTCCTCCATGCTCCCCACCACCTTCACCACTACCGCTACCACCGCCGTAACCTCCTGCATGCTCCCCTCCATCTCCATAATATCCACCACTACCACTACCACTACCACTACCACTACCACTACCTCCTCCTACACCTCCACCAGAACCTCCTCCATGCTCACCACCACCACTACCGCTACCACCTCCTGTACCACCGCCGTAACCTCCTGCATGCTCCCCACCATCTCTATAATATCCACCACTACCGCTACCGCTTCCTGCACCTCCGCCAGAACCTCCTCCATGCTCCCCACCACCACCACCACTACCGCTACCACCTCCTGCTCCTTCACCAGAACCTCCTCCATGCTCCTCACCACCTCCACCACTACCGCTATCACCTCGTGAACCATCGTCGTAACCTCTTGCATGCTCCCCTCCATCTCCATAATATCCACCACTACCACCACCGCTACCGCCTCCTGCACCTCCATCATAACATCCTCCATGCTCCCCATCACCACTACCGCTACCACCTCCTACACCTCCACCAGAACCTCCTCCATGCTCACCACCACCACTACCGCTACCACTTCCTGATCCACCGCCGTAACCTCCTGCATGCTCCCCACCATCTCCATAATATCCACCACTACCACCACCGCTACCACCTCCTGCACCTCTACCAGAACCTCCTCCATGCTCCCCCCCACCTCCAGCACTACCACTACCACCTCCTGCACCTCCACCAGAACCTCCTCCATGCTCCCCACCACCTCCACCAATACCGTTACCACCTCCTGAACCACCACCGTAACCTCCTGCATGCTCCCCACCATCTCCATAATATCCACCACTACCACCACCGCTACCGCCTCCTGCACCTCCACCAGAACCTCCTCCATGCACCCCACCACCTCCACCACTACCACCACCGCTACCGCCTCCTGCACCTCCACCAGAACCTTCTCCATCCTCCCCACCACCTCCACCACTACCGCTACCACCTCCTGAACCACCGCCGTAACCTTCTGCAGGCTCCCCACCATCTCCATAATATCCACCACTACCGCCACCGCTACCGTCTCCTGCACCTCCACCAGAACCTCCTCTATGCTCCCCACCACCTCCAACTCCACCACTACCACTACCCTCTGCTGAACCACTGTCGTAACCTCCTGCATGCTCCCCACCATCTCCATAATATCCACCACTACCACCACCACTACCGCCTCCTACACCTCCACCAGAACCTCCTCCATGCTCACCACCACCACTACCGCTACCACCTCCTGAACCACCGCCGTAACCTCTTGCATCTTCCCCACCATCTCCATAATATCCACCACTACCACCACCGCTACCCCCTCCTACACCTCCACCAGAACCTCTTCCATGCTCACCACCACCACTGTCGCTACCGCCTCCTGAACCACCGTCATGACCTCCTGCATGTTCCCCACCATCTCCATAATATCCACCACTGCCACCACCACTACCGCCTCCTGCACCTCTACCAGAACCTCCTCCATGCTCCCCACCACCACCACCACCACTACCGCTACCACCTCCTGCACCTCCACTAGAAACTCCTCCATGCTCCCCACCACCTTCACCACTACCGCTACCACCACCCGAACCACCGCCGTAACCTCCTGCATGCTCCCCTCCATCTCCATAATATCCACCACTACCACTACCACTACCTCCTCCTACACCCCCACCAGAACCTCCTCCATGCTCACCACCACCACTACCGCTACCACCTCCTGTACCACCGCCGTAACCTCCTGCATGCTCCCCACCATCTCTATAATATCCACCACTACCACTACCGCTACCGCTTCCTGCACCTCCGCCAGAACCTCCTCCATGCTCCCCACCACCACTACCGCTACCACCTCCTGCTCCTTCACCAGAACCTCCTCCATGCTCCCCACCACCTCCACCACTACCGCTATCACCTCGTGAACCACCGTCGTAACCTCTTGCATGCTCCCCTCCATCTCCATAATATCCACCACTACCGCCACCGCTACCGCCTCATGCACCTCCATCATAACATCCTCCATGCTCCCCATCACCACTACCGATACCACCTCCTACACCTCCACCAGAACCTCCTCCATGCTCACCACCACCACTACCGCTACCACCTCCTGAACCACCACCGTAACCTCCTGCATGCTCCCCACCATCTCCATAATATCCACCACTTCCACTACCGCTACCACCTCCTACACCTCCACCAGAACCTCCTCCATGCTCACCACCACCACTACCGCTACCACCTCCTGAACCACCGCCGTAACCTCCTGCATGCTCCCCACCATCTCCATAATATCCACCACTTCCACCACCGCTACCGCCTCCTGCACCTCCACCAGAACCTCCTCCATGCTCCCCACCACCTCCACCACTACCGCTACCACCTCCTGAACCACCACCGTAACCTCCTGCATGCTCCCCTGTCAATAATTGGTTCTGTAAATACTTAGTTAATTAATAAGGATCAAATAATGTTTTACAAAACCAAAATAGCTTTACTTGAATGAGCTTCTGATCTATTAATTCTGGCCAAAGCTGATTTAATATATCTATTTATTGTTCAAGTATTATAAAAGCTATGTTGAGTATGCATTACAAACGTGAAATGTCTTAATTCTGGCCAAAGCTGATTTAATTCATTTATGTTTAGCATGCTTGACAAGTGCATAACTAAGGTGATTGTCTCATTTCTGTCCAAAGCTGATTTGTCACGATTACTTTGCACACATACTTAAATGATTACACTTCTGGCCAAAGCTGATTTGTCTTTGTTTAAGTATAATTTTACTAAGTCTATTATTTTGATGTTAGTAATAGACATATCACAATCTCTTCATATAATGATCCTTATATTAATGATCCTTAATTAACTTTATGATCATTTCGTCTGCCTTATTCTTAGTACCCATAATTTTATTCACTATAATTTTCTTCTATATATATCTCATCCACTCTAATTCCTAAACCTAAAATGTTTGCTTTATTTAAAGTTTCTATTAGAATTAGCTCTTAAATTAAATCCTTGATTATCTCTTAAGACACGATAATCCTATTGCTCTCTTCTGATAAAGATTATAAAGAAGAAAATTAGAGCATGATGAATAGGACAAATCGAACATGATGTCTCTTATGATAATCAAGAACTCTCTAACGTAAATGCTATCACTAAAGTTATTCCAAATTAAGTTTTTCCTAAGACTAATCTATTATTGTGGAGTAATCACTAGAACTCCTAAGATGCATGCCTTCATTTAAAATTCTAAACTATAAAGCTAAGTGGTATATGTGAATACATAATAATGTACAATACCATGACCCATAAAGTTAAGGGCTTACGCATGGAAATAAGTACATTTTTCCAGTACATTACATACTAAGATTTTCACTTGTACAATTTGATGTCTTATAAATCAACTATAACACTCAAAATACCAAAGTATAACGAGTGTGTTGATAAGCAACATCTGTACAAAGAAATAAATGTTTAAAGCTGGAAAATAAGTTGTTATTCACCTTACAACCACTAAAACCTTAAAAGAGGATTGTTCTAAGGTCCATAGACAAATTACAAGTGCTAATTCCAACTTTAAGGCTCTTTAAGAGAAAATCTCACTGCATAATTATGCCATTAGACTAGACATAAGCAACGAGAATATCCATTACTCTAAAGAAAAGTTGGATAAATTAATTAGATAGTCACTTATTAATGACATTTAAGTCTGGTAATTTCAATATTCCAATTAACACATGATTAGTTGACTCTAGTTCCATACGTTTCCTTACCAGAACTTGACAAATAACTAATATGAGAGTTAGTGACAAAATTAATTGTTAAGGCTATAAGAACCATAATAAGCAGTCTTCTAACAAAGCCTTTCGATACCTTACATATTCTGATAATTAATCAGAGTACAGTATCATTACTTAGGCTATGTCATAAAGGTTGTGAGGTTTGCATAACCAACATAAAGTCACACTTATCTCAAACTCTCATCTTATTTGTTCTAAATATCTGGATAGAAACATTACTAAGATGAAATTAGATGATACCTTACGTTTTCAAAACTTTTGTCATCATGCAAATGAGAATTTGACAAAAGGAAACTGAGACTTATAAATTTCATCCATTATAACCGAAATTCATGAGAAATCATGACATGGTTGATGAGGATGATTATTCAACTAATCTCATTCTAAGTGATTTTAAATCATGACGTTAAAGCCCTAAAATATAACTTGGCTTAAGGAATAAGTATAGGTCCATCATAAGTCTTTTATTGACATTCGTGGAACTTATTCCAAAATGGAATATTCAGACATAATTCATTTATCATTTAAAAGGCTATCAACTTGTATCTAATTTTTGTCGCATATGGCCCACAGTCTTAGAAGAAATCTATTCATATATTTACTTACTAAGATTTCTATTAAATATGTCCTTAAGTTTCTTATGACATTTGGACGTTAAGGAAATCAATTAAAGTCTAACATATATATGATAGGTTCCCACGTCACGTACCTCATTGAAACTTCTCTTGTAGCATTTCTAGAGATATCAAAGATCAGTGGGAGCATTAAGTGTCTTAATAATAACTTGCAATAGTTGCAAGAGGTGGGGAGTGAAAACTTTATATTACTTCAATTTACACCTCTTGTACAAGACACTGCTCCATTATGACACTGTTCTATCATAACTTATCTCCTTAAATCTAATGCTACTATTACAAAAGTTTCATTGTTACTTAATTGTGGGCACACTTAGATTTCTTACCTAAACTAACATAATCCTCAACAAGAGAAACTACAACGACTAACGTCATTAACTCGTTTCTCTATTAGAATTTGTTGGTCGTTACATATTGACCATAAGCATGCTGAGTTCCTAAAGATTTCTAAGGTTAGTGGGAGCAGTCAAAGTCCTTATCATGATTTGTAAGGAATACAAGAGGTGGGGGGAAGAATGTCATTAAATTTCACTTCGAATTTAACTCCGATTACACCTCTTGTACACCATACTGCACCAACTCTTACAAACTTAGAATGAAAATGATAGCAACCTAACCAAGAGCTAATCCATAAAACTGAAACTTCTAATAAACCCAATAATCAACTCAGGAGGTCATCTAGGTTTAAAAGCCTACTAACTTTGATGATTACATAACCTCCCTAACTGAAGTTGAAATGGATTTTGGAAAAGTTTACTGATCCTATCTCTTCTAATTAAGCCATTAGTGTCAATCAATCTTCTGAATTGAATAAAACAGTTTTCTAGTAAAACTGATTTTATGTGTTCGTATAACGTTTGGGATTTGATTGAATTACCTAAGAGTGTTCATAACTAAACCAAATCCTAATATAAGCGTTAAGACATGAAGAAGCATGTTTGATTGTCAAAGGTTATACTCAGGAAGAGATAAATTATTAAAGAATCTTTATTACCTATCTTACAAAAGATTTCTTTGATAATCATTACTGTTCTAGTAGCTTATAATAGTTTAAGGCTACATTAGATGAACATTAAAAACAATTTTCCCTAACAAACTGGCTGACACATTTATATGTTCATAAAACAACCTGAAAGTTCTAAACTGAAGGTTAAAGAACACTTTATTTGTAAGCCAATAAAATCCATGTATGGGTTAATGCAAACATCATAATGTGATGAAATCTTAACGTAATTATTTTCATCAAAAATCAAGTGGACTAATGTACCTACCTCAAGATGAGTGGGAGCAACTAAGATAAACTTGTCTATATATAGATGATATTCTTTTGACAAATATATGTTACATAAGTCAAAGCATTGTTAATACAAACTTTGATATAATAGATCTCAGAGATATCTCTTACATAATAGATATCATAACATGTTGAGATAGACCAAATGGGACATTACTTCCGTTCCATAAGTTTAACATTAAATTGGTCGTTGCATATGTAACAAAATACTGCTCTCCTTTAGAGGATAATAGGATAAATGAGATTATTTCTTACGCTTCATTAATTAGAAGCCTTATGTAAGTTTAAGTCTATACTCGTTTAGATATTACTCACATTACAACACACTAGATATGTCTAGATTAGTGTGAAGCATCTAATGGAGTATTACAATATCTTTAAAGAAACGAGAGACTATAATTTGAAGAAGAAGTGAGAATTAAAACCGGTTTATTACTATAACTTTATGATATTCAAAGATGACAAAATGTAATTTCGGGTATATATTTATATCAGCAGACAAAACCTATTTCATGGAGGAGTCATAATGCACTGATATTAACAACCTAAGTTATAACGACATAATATAGTCACTAAATGTTGTTGGAAATTTATCAGTGGACTCGTAACTTTATTAACTCCATATAATTAATGTTTTGAAGACTTAGTGTGATAAAGTCAGCTACCATGTCTCCTTGAACAGTAACAGTTCGAGAGGTGCTGCGTTAAATTTCGATACGCAATTAATTATTCGTTTATGAACGAATTGAGGAAACTAAATCTTTGTATCGAATGCATTCATGATATGCTTAAGGATCCTATAACTAAAAGTCTATCACCCATAACTATTATGTAAGCGCTTATAATAATCACGGGTTTATTGATAACTATGTACAACTGCATATCGTACTATGAATGATTAACTTTTAATATTCCTCATCAGTTTGATTTTGTATGTCTCTAAGAATATGTCAAGCTAGCATAATGGCATATAGACAAATGAAGTTACAAATCAAACAAAGGGATTATGCGTATTTTGATCATAACGATTAGGTTTTAAATTAAGGCTATAGTATGATTAATGGGGGTCCTGAGTCGCATAATGATTCAACGGCTGTATTTCTCTGCTATAGTACTTGTTTAAGGCTAAAATGAGTGTTAACTCCTGATCAGGCTTATCTAATACTCATGATAAATGATTACTCGGCTAAGTGGGAGAATGTAAGATTAAATATATTATTGTTATATTATTTAATCTTGTAGCCATTATAATCATTTATATTATATAGATCAAAATATATTAATAACCTATTAATAATTAGTTGGTAATTGTTGATGGACCATATTACCCTTAATAACTAATTAGGTTTCCTCTTGGGTGTATAAATAAAGAGGTTATTAGAGAGTTAAAGGGTTACACAAATTAGACAAACACATAACCCTCATAACATCATCGACTCTCTCTCCCAAAATCGAAACATCCCTACTTTCGGTTCAATCACCATCATTACCTTACACCCTAAGGAGGAACCAGATCATCCTGACAAGTATGTCGAACTCATTGGCTGCGTCTCTGACTGGATTCTCTGCTGGCCTGTCTGCTGTAACAGGTATTATTTACATGTTTTCCTTTATGTTTAAACAGAACTGATCAACACCTCCATAATATCCACCACTACCACCACCGCCACCACCTCCTGCACCTCCACCAGAACTTCCTCCATGTTCCCCACAACTGCAACCACCTCCTGTACCTCTTCCATAACCTTCTGCATGTTCCCCACCACCTCCATAATATCCACCACTATCACCACCGCTACCACCTCCTACACGTCCACCATAACCTCCTCCATGCTCCCCACCACCTCCATAGTATCCACCACTACCACCTCCACTTCCTCCACCACCACTTTCATAATTAAAAAGTGATCTAGCGGCCGAACAAATGCCAATGCAAAAGAAGACGACGAAGACACTAACAACAACTTTCTTATTACACATTTATGGAAAGTTGATGGAGTAACAACAAAGAAGTAGAATGCAATTTATAGGCATTTCCATTGGGTCTTAAACCATGAGTATTGGGGAATGGTGAGTGTGCACACATATTTATTTTATTTGGTCCAACGCACTGAACCTGCCTCCTCGTATCAAGAGTGCACCATATCCCGTTGCTATGTATGGTGCATTTTTCTGTCACCACATCTTCAACCATTCAAAAACCAACACATCTCACAAGTTTGAATATAAACTAGGTTGTTCCCACCCGCGCGTTGCGGCGGGAACTTAACCATTTTAATGTGATTAAAATCTTGGTTATTAATAAAGATTTATGGTTTGGTTAAAAGTTCACAACACCCTTAACATAAATTGTTTATAAAACTTAGAACTAAATACATATACAATTCAGCAACGGCGGAAACACATAGAATTGTATAAATACATTACTTGACTTCCCGAAAATAGTATAACTGAAAAAAAAATAGTTAAGATCAAATCATTATATTTTTTTTTTCAGTTCAGTAAGTTTCTGTTTTGCCATCCTACAAAACTATTAAGATCAAATGGTAATATAAATAAACTGATAAAAATAAATATTAAATAGCAATGAATAGAATCATTATAAGCTCTTTTTTTCAATTTAGAAAAAAAAATGCGAACATTTAACATTATTTTACTTTTTCAAAACCCAAGTATGTATTTTCCAAAAAAAAAATTCCATGATTTAAATTTAAACTCTACTATAAATTGTAAACATCATGTTTATTATTTTTAGAATAATACCCATTTTTTATTCCCTGTTTATTTATATTTATATCAAACTAAACAAACATACAAACCCTAAGCTTAAAAATCTCAGCCGCACATATGCATTTATATTCATCTTATCCCTTTTCCCTGAATGTTTCGGAAGACCAAAGATCGGTCCTAATTTTACCGTTGAGTACTTGAGTGCATATCTACGACCTCCCTAAACCATCAAAGATTCAACCATCTCTCTCTACACGATTTTCTCTCTCTAAACACAAACTATCACCACCATCGTCCGGCAGTCTACTCCGGCACTCCGCCGCCGCATGAACACGCCTAAACAATCTTCAACAGTCTCTAACTCATCTGGATTTGAGCGTTAGTGGTTAGAAGAGGGAGGAATGAACAACCAGGAATCAGAACTGAAATGCTTGAATCTTACTGCGATTTTCCGGAATTACGCACATGCAAATAGATCGGCTACCAGCACCACGGTTGCCTTAGCTCGAAATCACCGACGGACCTGTCCTCAGATCTCTCATTTCCGCTATTTCGGTTTCAAAGCATCACTTACCACCGTTTCCGGAGTATGGAAGCGGTGGATTGCTGTGGACGACGCTCGATTTAAATTTGGAGGAATCACCAGTTTCGCCGGAAGCGACTATCGGAATCCTGATTGATTCAATCAGAAGGTTCGAGATAATTGTCGGCAATGGTTGGAGGCCGGAATGCCTAATCAAACCATATTTGAGATGGATTTGAGAAATGCATGTTTATTAATTTATTGGATGATGGATTTGAGAAATATGGTTTATTAACACAATGGATGGTAGCACCTGGCTTGTGTACAGGAGGTTTGGACAGTGACTAAGCATGACAAATGACGCGTGGATTGTTTTCCAGTGGTCAAATGATGTAAAGCCAACAATGCTTCTACTATTCATTCCATTTCCTTTTTATCATATATACTAGTAGATGCCCCGCCCGCGTTGCGGGGCAATGACCGAATAATTCTCAATCAATTAAAAAAAGACTACTATAATTTTGCTGTGAAAAAAAACGATGATAAGACCGTAATTTTGGGCTCAGGGCAAAACTGTAATTTTTCAGGACTAATGAGCCAGTGTTAGGCAGCTAGAGTTATGCGCCGCCCGCGTTGCGGGGCGCTAAACCGAGTATTTCTTAGGTTAATAACATGTACGCCTTTATGTCGGTTAGTTATACATGCTACCTATAACACGATATCAAAAACGATACATGAAGTTAACCAATTAAAGAAAAACAACACCATAGTTATGATAAAAAAAAATAACTAAAACGATGACAAGCGTGTAATTTAGAGTTGAGGGCAAAACAATAATTTGTCAGCACCAATTAGCGAGTGCTAGGCAGCTGTTTGGCATGAATAAAAACAAAATTAAGTCAACAAAGTAAAATAAAACACTATCATGGTTTTACCAAAAAAAAAAAAAACGATGGCAAGATTGCAATTTTTAGCGGAGGTAAAATCGTAATTTTAAAATGGAAGTAAAATAATATTTTTAACTGAGGGCAAAACCATTTTTTTTTTATTTTGAAACTCGTAATATTTTAGCTGCGGACAAAATCCTAATTTTTAGCTGGGGGCAAAATCGTAATTTTAAACTGGGAACCAAATCGTAATTTGGTATGACTCTAGCTGAGGGCAAAACCATATTTTTATTTTGAACTGGGGGGCAAAATTGTATTTTTTAACTAAGGGGAAAATCGTAAATTTAAGCAAGGGGCAAAAGCAAAATTTTATTTTGAATCGAGGGCGAAATCGTAATTTTATACCTGGGATAAAATTGTAATTTGGCATCACCTATAAATAACTATTATATGAAAAAAAAAAAAAAGTCAAGATCGCCGCCAAGAGTGGCCAACAACTTTACAACACTGTTCCCCGCTGACGTCAGCAAGTTATAAATGTATATGTTGAAAACTAGATTTTTCCCCGCCCGCGTTGCGGGACACTAAGCCGAATATTTATCTCTCATAACATGTTCGTCTGTGTTTCGATTACTTGTACATACTACTTATAACACGATCTAAAAAAAATACATTGAGTCAACCAATTAAATTAAAACACTACCAAACTAACCCACATCTCACCTATTTCAAAAAATACATACTACTTATTAACTTTGTCAGTCCTTGTCTGTTGACTTTGGCCAAAGCGCCCCGCTATGGCCAAAGCGGCGCGCTTTGAGTGTGCAAAAAGACAAAAAGCATTGGCTGGAATTTGTGTTGATTTTTTTTTTTTGAAATAGGTGAGATGTGGGTTAGTTTGGTAGTGTTTTTTGGAGGAAAAAATTGTATTTGAGTTTTATAATGGGTGGCCTTTATAATACGTTGTTTTATAATTACGTTTTTTACGTCATTATTTTTATAGAACGTATATAATATAAGTGCGTCTTTATAAACTGTTAACCTAGTTTATTTTGTTAAATTAAACGAACACGTTAAATAAATTGTACAGAAAACCATAAGAATTAAACGTAAACAATCCAAAACCAACGTGATGTAAATAGAAGATTAACTGCAATATATATATATATATATATATATCAGTTTGTACATACAAAGCAAAAAGGTACAACTGACTGCATAATACATAACAAAACACTATACAAACAAACTAAGATACTAATCCTCGTGCGGTGGGGACGGTGGGAGGGGAAGTGGAGGCAACCCAGCGCGCTCTCGTAGAGAAACGAGCGTCTTGATGATCCAGTCCTGGCGTGCGGCCTGGCGTCTGAGGCGCCGGTCGAAGTCCCGAGCCACCTCACGCGCTACCGGAGGCAGGTCAGCGTAAACGTGCTGCGGGTACTGTGGCGGCTCAGGAGCTGGCTGAACTGGTGGTACCGGGATCTCCTCGATATGCTCCTCCTGAGCCGGATCCTCTAATACAGGCTGAGCCTGAGGCTGAGCCTGAGCCTGAGCCTGAGCCTGAGCCTGAGCCTGAGCCTGAGGCAGGCCCGGGAAATGATCGAGTCCCAGAGCCTGTAGTTGAGCCTGCCGAGCGGCCGCCTGCTCAGCAGGAGGGGCCAACACTCCAGGCCTCAACTCAATAACAACCGGGATGACCTCCGGCACCGGCTCCGGCTGCCAAATCAGCCCGTCTCCGCCCCTAAACCTCAGACCAACATCAAAGCGACGGGTGATCTGCATGCTAGAAACTGACGCGCGGCCCAACCTGGTAGACGGGACCGGATCGGACAGCACCGGATCTCCCTCGGGCACGATCCCGAGCGAGCGTGCGATGGCGGTGATGAATGAGCCAGTGTGCACCCACCCGCGGAGCTGCCGGTGGTATGCTGTGGCAAAGTAATCTGCCAGGCAGGCTGCTAGATTGCAGGGCTGGCGGCGCAGTAGGCAGTATAGAAAGAAAAGGTCACTGAGGTTGACCTTCTCCCTGCTGGCACCCCGCGGCACGATAGTTGCCGCGATAACATGCTGCAAGTATCGGAACAAGGGGTCTCTAATGGTGGTGGCCTTTTGCCAGGATCTCCCAAAGGGAGCCCTGGAAATGGACCTCCAGAAACTGATAAGCGTCTGCCTGTCCATCATCGTAACCGCCTGCGTATATAAATCAGTATCAAGCTCGGCCTCTGTGTACAAACCTGTATAAACAAATAATATTAAATAAACAAATAACATTAAATAAACAAATAACATTAAATAAACAAATGATATTAAATATAAAATAATAAATAATATTATTTAAACAAACCTGTATGGACAACAAACTGCCGCACACTCATCCGAAACTCCTGACCGGCAAGACGGAATGTAACCTCGTAGACTGGAAAATCCGGGTCCTCCACGTAATCCGCCGGATGCGGCGCGTATGTAAACGTGGAAAGAAACTCCCACGTAAGCTCAGGGTATGAGTCCTCCATCGCTAACTCAAATAGGCGCGACCAAGGAGTATCTAGTCCAACTATCTCACGCGCCCGCGCGGCCTCTCCCACGGTATCCAACAGGGTCCAGTCTATCCCTACATGCTCCCCAATGGGGATGGCGCGCAACCTCGCGCATCTCCTCCTCGCCCGTGACCCCGGCGGAAACTGCAGGTACGGACATGCCGGCTCTTCCTGCTCTCCCTCATCTCCCTCAGCCTCCATATGCTCAATCTCGTCATCGGAAGAATCCATCCCTGCACGTTGATAAGATAATATTAAATATAAAATAATAAACAAATAATATTATTTAAACAATTTAAATAATAAACAAATAATATTAAATATAATTTAAATAATAAACAAATAATATTATTTATAAAATTTTAAATAATAAACAAATAATATTAAATATAAAATAAAAAACAAATAATATTATTTATAAAATTTTAATATTATTAAACAAATATTATTAAACAAATAATATTAAACAAATATTATTAAACAAATAATATTTAAAAAAATAAATAAACATGAACCAAAGCGCCGCGCTATGGCCTCGGCGCGGCGCTTTGGTTCTTCGCGATGAATAACAGCCCCCCCCCCCCAATCGATCCAAACGCCCAAATCAAACAAATGTCAAACATTTACAGTTAACCAAAACGATTAAGGGTGTTCGATTTACCTTTTTAGCGGTCGAAAGATTGAAAACGAAGATATCCGGATCGAAGTGTGTGTAATCGCACCTTGTGTGTGTGTTTTGTGTGTTGTGTTGAAGTGGGGGAGAAGCTGCCCCGCTTCAGGTATAACGAGGGACCAAAGCGCCCCGCTATGGCCAAAGCGGGGCGCTTCTAGCGGCTTCAACCTTTCTTTCTTCCTGCGTTTTCAATGTTGGGCGACCACGAGTTTTCTTCAGAACAGCAGGAGGTTTTTTGTTATTGTTCCCTGGATTGAGGATTTGCTGAAACTTTTCAAAGAAGCTCCTTTTCACTTGAGGGGGTGTTGGATCGATCTTTTGTTTCAATTTTTCAAATTCCGCGTCTACATCGATATCCTCTATGTTTTTCTTTGCAGGCTTAAAGTTAAGCTTCTTCCAGAACACGTCTATGTGTGTGATCCTGAGTTGCTGACCTGTGGATGAAAACAAATTAGGTGGCAGAATCATAACGAGAAAGGTCAAAGATATTAATTACCTTTATTTTCCAACTTTTCCAAACGACAGGCACATGGCAAACCACAGCTGGTAAAAAGTTGGCAACCACAGCTTGCACCGTAGGCTCTCAACCCGTCTTCCTTACGTTTTAGTTCCCTACTCAAAAGCTCAATCGCATATATTGAAACCTTTCTGAGAATATATGCAAGCATGGGCTGCTTCTTGTGGTGCGTCATCACTTTTCGGAGGCTTGTTTCAAAGCTTGTACTAATCTCGGTGTATTGTCTATCAACAACATGATCAACATACAGTACAAGTTTATCCAGTGTGTTGCGATGACTTGGAAAGTGACTTTTTAGTGTTGCATGCATGCCCTCAACCCTGTTGGTCGTAGTTTGGTGAAAGTTGATAGTTTTGTTAATCCAGCATGATACAAACTTTTCACGGTACGGATCCAACCAGGATTTCTTCAAATAATCAAAAACCTCTAAAATAAAAAAAAACGTAAATAGTCAGTTTTTGTTATTATATAAAATTTGAACATAATTATGTAAGAAATACCTACGTTCACGGTCATCTTCTTTCAGCTGTGCTTCAAGGTTTTCCAAGTTATACCTGTATATTTCCTCGGTCGTAGACTCGCACAATAACGAAAATGTACGTACGAATTCTTTCCATTCCTTGTCAGAGAATTTCTTCTTGCTGTTCTTATTAATATTTTGTTGAATATGGAACCGACAAAGATACTTATGCGCTTTTGGAAAAACTTGTTCACACGCGTTCATTAGCGCAAAATCCCTGTCTGTTAAAATCACGCGCGGTTCCATACATCCTACCAGCATAGACTTGATCCTCTGCAACACCCATAGGTAGTTCTCTGACTTCTCAGCGGAAATTACCGCACAAGCAGCCGTAAACGATTTGTTTGTCGACGTCATGCCTACGACCTGAACAAATGGCAGGTTGTACATGTTCGTTTTGTAGGTGGCGTCAATCATTAGCACATGCGGGAAGGCACACCACATATTGAATGATCTTTCGTGAACAAAGAAGACATCTTCAACTTCGTTTGATATCTCATTCGTGCGCATGTAATAAGTGTAATTTTTTTCGAGAAGAATGCTTTCAAGTTTTTGCATCGGAGACTTACCGACATTTTTTTCGGCGTTGATCTTCTGAACAGCGTTGTGTATATCTTTAGGAATAAGCTTTCTAGCCGGATTGTTTTTTGTCAGCGTTCGCCAGATACTTTGGTTGGGAATGTCTTGCTCTGCCAGCTCCTTAACCAGTTTTGTATCCTCCGAAGAAAGCCTTCTCGCATACGCGTGACCCTCTAAGTTTTCAATAGGAGTGTGGTTATGCTTCGCCTTCGTCACCTCGATCCTCCAAACACTTCCGGATGATTCCGAAAACCCGATCATCTCGAACGGGCAGCCTATTTTCTTGCTACCCGTTTTCCTCTGTGTAGCTATACTCTTATGCTCCCCACCAAAAGTACATTGAAACCAAATCTTGTAATTCTCTCCTCTTTTATTCGACCTCTTAGTCACAATGAGGTAACCGTTGTCTTTTGCCGTGTCTTGTACCCAACGCACCAACTCTTTACGTGACGAAAAGGTCTGCGTCGTATCAAACGAAAACGTAACTGGGTAACAGCCTTCCTCGTCAACAGACACATCCCCCGGCTCACCATCGTCACCGAGGTCCGAATATACTTGATGTTCAAAGTTGTGCTCGCCACCGTAACCGAAATTCGAATAACCTTGTAAGCTCTGTTGACAACCGTAACTGTCGTTTGGACCACACTCCTGCTGTACAAAGCTGTACTCACCACCGTAACCGAAATTCGAATAACCTTGTTGTGCGTAAGGGTCCTCCACAGGGGTATTCAAATCCAGCGTCACCGTGTTATCACGATAATGAATGCCAGATACAACCTCTGCCTCCCTCAAGTTGGACGAGACCGGTTTCTCATACGAGTCAGAAATAGCGGTCCCCTCGTAAGAATCAGGAACAACTGTCTTGTCAGAATATTGACCGAAAATATAGTTGTTTAACCACGACATCGTTTTTTCAAGAGATGTAACTAATACAGCAAAACCGCGCGTTATTTTGAGAAGAAACACAACGGATCTGAAATGAAGGCAAAATGTATATCGAAGACAATGTGTGTGATCGAAATGTGTGTCTCACAGGTTGCTTTTAAAAGGGGAAAAGGGTGAAATTTGGGGTCGAAGCGCCGCGCTATGGCCAAAGCGCGGCGCTTAGGGTTAACGACAAAACATCATGATTAGCTTTATGTCTGTCAAACAGTATCGAATGTTTCAAACGTCAATCGAAGCACGTATTGTCGATCGAAGCGCCGCGCTTTGGCCATAGCGCGGCGCTTTGGGGTGTGAAAATAATTTTGGGCGTGTGCAGCTAGCATGACCCAATAATAATAATAGATTTGGTTTCCTTTAATAACATGATTACATTCGATTAAAGTCATTTGATTATGTCATCTTATTTCTAAAAAGATCTCCTCTTTTCATCATAATTCATAATTAATTAATGCAATAATAAAACTCAAGTTCAACGTTTTATGATTTTAAACTAAAAGTTTTTGAGGTGCGTTGATAGGCACGGTTAACTAACTCATCAATTGTTTCAAGTGGGCAGCGTTTAAAGATTGGTGATCAGCCCAGCTGGTATATGGTTCGTGGCCGATTAGGCAATGGTTTGGGCATTCATTTTTGGACTGATCCTTGGGTTGATAGAACGCCGTTAAAAGTGAGGTTTCCGGATTTGTTTCGGCTGGAAAGGTCTAAGTGGTGCTTGGTTAGCGATCGGCTGGGCACTTCCAATCCGGATGGTTCGATACAATGGAGCTGGAGAGCAGAACCTACTTCGCAGATTGAGTTTCAACAGTTGCAGGAGTGTTTGCGTCTTCTTGAGGGTCAACTTCTCGGAGATAATAGAGACCAATGGTATTGGGATAACGGGGCTGCCGATGACTTTTCCATTCAGTTAGTGCGAAAATGGCTAGCTAGCGAGAGTCTTATTCAGGTTGATTCAAAGTACGTGTGGTGTAAGTGGATTCCGGGAAAATGCAACATCTTTATGTGGAGATTGTTAATGGATAGAATCCCGACTAAAGTGGCGTTACAAAGACGACATATAAACGTTGGGGGTCCTATGTGTATTTTTTGCGATGACCAGGAGGAAACGGTTGATCACTTATTCACAGGTTGTATTGTGGCTACCGGTGTGTGGAACGTCATAGCTCGTTGGGTTAAGCTTCCTCAGTTTTTCTTTTTCTCAGTCAAAGACATTATGCAGGAATACGAAGGATCTAGATGGTCAGCGATGAAGAAGGCGGCTTTCCATGGTGTTATGGTGATAACTTGTTGGAGGATTTGGAAGGCTAGGAATGAGAAGATCTTTCGGGAGGTGGATCGAAGCGTGGTAGATATAGTCGCCGATGTTAAAGCCTTGAGTTTTCTTTGGTTTTCTAGTAGGTATAAAAAAGGCTCGGTGGGTTGGGAGGATTGGAAAAAATTCAATTTTGATGTAATGTTGTTGTCTGGCATAGAGAGTAATCTCTGAATTGGGTTTGAATTGTATTGATAAATTGTATTGTAATGAAGTTGTTCAAGTAATTAGGGTTACAAGAATGGTGTTTATATAGGACACCACTTTACACGCTAGCCCCTACACCATCTATTATTCTCATTTCCGACACTCCCCCTCAAGTTGAGTAGTGGGGTCACCAATACTCAACTTGCTCAAACAGCTACTAAACGCGTTTCCGTTGACTGCCTTTGTGAGTATATCTGCGAGTTGATCTTTTGACGAAACATGAGGGAGTTCTATGATTCTTGCTTCCAACTTTTCTTTGATGAAATGTCGATCTACTTCCACATGTTTTGTTCGATCATGTTGAACTGGGTTTTCTGAGATTTGTATTACAGCTGTATTGTCACACATGACTTTACTAGGAGCCTTTTGGGAAAAACCAATGTCTTCTAGCAGCTTCCTGATCCACAGAACTTCGCTTAACCCTCGAGCTATACCTCTAAATTCCGCTTCTGCGCTCGATAGAGCGACTACTTTCTGTTTCTTACTCCTCCAGGTAACGAGGTTCCCACCAACCAAGGAAAAATATCCTGATGTTGATCTTCGGTTTCCCTTATCCCCTGCCCAGTCTGCGTCAGTGTAGAGTTCAACATTTAAATGTCCATTTCTTTTGAACAACACTCCATGACCTGCCGTTCCCTTGAGATATCTTAAAATTCTCTGAGCAGCTTCCATGTGGGCAACTTGAGGTTGATGCATAAACTGACTCACCACTCCAACAGCATAAGCTATATCCGGGCGAGTGTGAGAGAGATAAATTAGCTTGCCCACAAGCCGTTGATACCTTTCTTTGTCTGCAAGTTCTCCATTGAGTTCCATGTGAAGATTGTGATTCACCACTATTGGAGTATCTGCTGGTTTACAATCAATCAACCCAGTTTCTGCTAGGAGATCAAGGACATACTTCTTTTGGCAGATAAAAATTCCCTGTTTAGACCTGAGAACTTCTATCCCGAGGAAATACTTAAGATTCCCAAGGTCTTTCATTTCAAACTTTGAAAACAGATTCCTTTTCAGCCGTGCTATTTCTTCTGTATCATCACCGGTAATAATCATGACGTCTACATATATGATCAAGCAAGTTACAAGGCCGTTTCTTCTCTTGAGGAACAGAGTATGATCAGCGTTACTTTGGTGATACCCGTACTCTTTCATGGCCAAAGTGAACTTCCCAAACCATGCCCGAGGAGACTGCTTTAGCCCATAAAGGGATTTTTTCAACTGACAAACTTCCCCTTCTTTAAAACCCCCTGAAAAACCTGGAGGTGCTTCCATGTAGACTTCTTCTGTTAGGTCTCCATGGAGAAAGGCATTTGTAACATCAAACTGGTGAAGAGGCCACTCCTTATTGGCTGCTATGGAGAAGAGAACTCTAATGGTATCCATTTTTGCAACCGGAGAAAAAGTCTCAGAGTAATCGATCCCATACGTCTGAGTGTAACCCTTGGCTACAAGCCGAGCTTTGTATCGCCCAATGGAACCATCTGGTTTATATTTAATCGAATACACCCACCTGCATCCAACTGTTTTCTTTCCTTTAGGAAGAACGCAATTCTCCCACGTGTTGTTTTTCATGAGAGCACGCATCTCCACTTCCATTGCTTCTTCCCAGTTCTTCTTACCTTGAGCTTCCTTTACGGAATTAGGTATTTGTTCAGTGTATAGAGAAGTAACAAACGCTTTCGCACTGTTAGATAAGTTCCCGTTGACCATATTAGCTACAGGATATCTTGAATTTCTAGTCTCCTTCTCTGGGGAATACCGTTTTGGGGGAACCCCTCTATTGGCTCTGGGAGGAAGAGAGTATCTTCCGGTTGTCTCTGCTGCACCTAGTGGTTCAACATGTTCAACCACTACTGGCTCATTTTCAACCTGATTTTCAACCTGTTCAACATTTGGATCAACATGTTCTGTATTTGTCGGTTCTATGATTTCCCCTGTTGTCTCATAGTTATAAGACGTAGAACATTCAGGGTTCTCAGTATTTCTTACCTCAGGCATCATGTTGGATGGACTTTCTTCAGTGGTACTGTGCTCCGCGGATTGTGTGTCTGTGTTTGAAGGACTCGCAGTACTGTGATAGTTTTCTGTTGTGACTTCTTCAGATGAGGGAATTTGTGTTACCCAGCTCAGAGTGTCTATACTGTTATTCTCCCCCTGACCACTGAGTTGGGTGTTATAGAAGTATTTTGTTTCGAGAAAGTCAACATTCATTGTGGTGAACATTTGACGAGTTGTTGGATTATAACACCGGTAACCTATTTGATCGATCCCATAGCCAACAAATACACATTTTTCAGCACATGGGCCAAGCTTGTTTCGATTGGTTTTGGGTATATGAACAAATGCGGTACACCTGAAGATTCGGGGTTCAAGGGTAAGAGGATGAGGAATACTGGCAGACTTAGACAAACAGTCTAAGGGAGTTTTAAATTTAAGAGCTTTTGTGGGAAGCCGATTCAGCAGATACACAGAGGTTGCAACTGCCTCCGGCCAGAAGGATTTAGGGACCTGAGATTCGATCAAAAGGGCTCGAGTCATTTCAAGAATAATACGGTTTTTTCGTTTCGGAAACATCGTTTTGTTCGGGGGTATGGGCACAAGAGGTTTGATGAATTAATCCTTTGGTTTTAAAGAATTGTTTCATAGATGTATTGACAAATTCCCCCCCATTGTCGGATCGGAGGATTTGGATTTGAGTTTGAAATTGGGTTTGAATCATAGCATAAAATGTGACAAATTTTTCGTAAACCTCGGCTTTGGTTTTTAAAAAATATACCCATGTCATGCGAGTGCAATCATCCACGAATAGTATAAAGTACCGAAGACCCTGCCCCCCCATCACAGGAGCAGGACCCCACACATCAGAATGGATTAGTGAAAAAGGTGAAGCGACTTTTGTATTGCTAGGTTTGAACGGTTGTCGATGGCTTTTAGCGCGAAGACAGGTTTCACAATCTGTTTTTCCATTCGACGGGAAAAGTTTTGGAAACAAAAGGTGCGAATAACCACTGGATGGGTGTCCCAAACGTCTATGCCATAGCCAGGCTTCTCGGTTTTCTGTTCCATGTGCCAACATCACAGTACCCTGTTGAGCCACTTCATCCACATAGTACAATCCGTGGCGCTCAGTACCACGTCCGATAATCACACCCGTCCTGATATCCTGTAGGAGGCAGAAAGTAGGGTGCATTAGTACTGTGCAATTTAATTCTTTGGTAATATGACTGATTGATAGCAATTTGTGTGATAATGACGGAACATATAGGCAATTTGATAATTTCATAGTTGGTGAAATTTCAATTACTCCTCCTCCTTTCACTTGCATCGTTCCGTTGTTTGCTGTATGGATTTGAGTTTTTTTAGGTTGGCTCATTGAACGTATGTCCACCGGTTCAAACGTCATCGTGTCAGTAGCACCAGAATCAAATATCCAAGCACTATTTTTTCCATGATTGATTTCCATTTTTCCAATTTTTTTTGTTTTTTTTTTGTTTTTTTGTTTTTTTTGTTTTTTTTAACTTCGCTGGAATCCCTTGAAGTCGCGTTCAAGATCAATCAAATTCGCCGGTAACCGTTCAAGACCAATCAAATTCGCCGGTAACCAAACAGACCGACTTAAGTCCGCCAACAAAACGACCCTGCTGTCGACGCCAGAAAATGAAGTTCGCTTACCGGCGTATTTATTAAATATGCCGGGCGACTTGAACTCGCGTTCAAGATTTGAGATGAAGCGAATTTAGGTAAATAAGCAGCGAATTTAGGTAAAAACGGATCTGTGCAGCGACATTAGCAGCGGAGTTGTTGAAGATTAGGGTTTGGCCTTTTTTTTGTGGCGGCTGAACAGATCTGATCGATTGAATCTGGCACGAGTTTTATTGGATCTGATCTTTCAAACGTTTGCTGATCAGAATGATTGAGGAAAAACCGAAGCAGTCAGAAACGGACTGAATCTGACTAGGGTTTCCAGCCGGAGCGAATTTCAGGTTCGATTTCAGGTCAGATTGCAGGTAGATTGCAGGTAAATTTCAGGTTCGATTTTCTGTTCCGAACAGCAGATTGCAGGTTCGATTTTCAGTGGTTTGATTTTGGTTTTGATTGTTGGGTTTTCGATTTGAGGTTGGATTGGCTTGAAAAAAAAATTGTAGATGATAGGCAATAGTGTTCAAGAGTCAGAAACACTGCTCTGATACCATGTTGTCTGGCATAGAGAGTAATCTCTGAATTGGGTTTGAATTGTATTGATAAATTGTATTGTAATGAAGTTGTTCAAGTAATTAGGGTTACAAGAATGGTGTTTATATAGGACACCACTTTACACGCTAGCCCCTACACCATCTATTATTCTCATTTCCGACAAATGTAAGTTTGTGGATTTGGGGGTCTCCATCTTGGAGATCTTTACCGTTGTTTTGTTGTGGGGTTTATAAAGTTTGCCTTTCAAAAAAAAAAAAAAACTACCTCATCAATATTTTTTTATTATATTCAAATGTAGAAATGTTGTATTAGCCAGTTTCAGCACCCAATTTATGTGATTTTTTTCGGTTGTCTTTATAGCCTAATGGCATTTTTGAGGTGGAATAAAGCTTTGAGATCAATAGGTCTTGTGTTCGATTACTACAAAGTGGGTTTTCCCATATTTGTTGGGTTTCATTCTGAATTGGTGTATAGGCATTATGTCTAGTGGAGATGTATATGATCGAGTGGTTCCGCTGGTGGCACGATGATACTCCAGTGGTCCGTCAGTGAGCCAAATTTGTCGTTAAAAAAAATTATGTGATTTTTATACAACCAAATCATGTAAAACAATACTTGTATTTTGTGCAAATAACATTATACATGATACAGATACGGGTCGAGCACAATGACGGTTCCAGAAATTTTTTCCAACGGTTTCTTTTGATAGATTTTCACTAATTCTCACTATTTTTTTTTCAAATCATACAAGATTTCAATTAATTTTTTCCAAACCGAGGGGGTTTCTGGAAACCCCCAAAAAACCCCTGGATCTGCCCGTCGTCGAGCAAATAGGATTAGAAATGTTAAACTAATGGTGTATGACCAATTTTCTAATCTGAATTGGTTTTTCGCGTACAGGTTACGGTTTCGATTAATAAGCAGTGGTTATAGTAACCGGTTTTTTGTGCGTCTCGACTATTAGCTACTAAAAAATTCACATGGGGAAATCCTGCGTGATGCATATGTCAAAGCTAAGTGTTTAGTTACATGTACAAACAGTTCTACACCATGGGGTATAAACCATCTAAAAAAGGGTCTGAAAACCTCAGTATCGTACCATATCGAAAATACCGATCTCGAAAATCGCAAAAATCGGTACCAGTATCGAAAGTGCTAGGTATGATACGGTATTCAAAGGTAAATCAACCCAAAATGCTAGTATCCCGAAGTGAAAGTACCAATCCCGAAAATGCAAAAAAGTGGGTACCAAATTAGTAACGAAAATGGCCCATTACAGTTCGGTAGTACGGGTACCTGTTCGGTTTCAGTACTGAATGCCATTTGCTCGCCCCTAGTCATATTGGATCAGTGGATTCCTCATTGAGTTTATATGTAGGCAATGCCTATGTAATTTAGATTTTGTGGGCGTTGTGTGCTTACTAAGCATGTTGTACGTTACGAAGGTGGCGTTTCTTTTTTTTTTTTTCCGGAAATGATGATTATACACATTCGATGTTATTGTTATGGCTTGGCGATTGCATTATTCGCAGCCACAATAACCCGTCTTATCTGAGCCTCATGTTTAAATTACATAAAACAATACAACGGCAATATCTTGTTGGTTCAGGCCCCTTTGATCACTCAGTCAACACACTTAATTTTACGTACTCTTTCTGATGTATCTCTCACTAATAAAGATGATTACAAAGGGTGAATAAAAACATAAAATACTAGACCTATTTATAAAGCAAACAAATAAATTAAACACATGCTAAATAAATCACGTTCTCCTTCTTTTTAGCAACACACGTTAGCCTTCACCTCCATATTTTTCCCACTTTACTCGGTCAACTTAGACCAAGTCTTCACACGTGATCTCTTAGCTGCTAGATTACCCATTTTCTGATCGGTTCTCGACCCGTAACTCGACTTGACCCGTACACGACCCGTAACATCAAGATTAATTCCAACATTCACCCCCTTAATCTTGATGTCGGTTCTTTTACTTGCTCGTTTCTTCGCATCCGTTCTTGCTTTTCTTGCTACCTGAATCATGGAGATTCCATCTTGCTCTTGCTAAACAAACTGCACAGGTCCGGTTTCTAGCTTTAATCGATTCACGAAGATCTGACTTGACTCCACTTTTGCTCTATTCATTGTTATTTAATATTTATTTTTATCAGTTTATTTATATTACCATTTGATCTTAATAGTTTTGTAGGATGGCAAAACAGAAACTTACTGAACTGAAAAAAAAAATATAATGACCTTGCTTTCAACCTTCTTTCTCGAACTTAGTCAAAAAATACACCTACGTGTTGGTGTATTTCACCTGCTTAATTTCTTGTTATGCATATTAAAGCACTACAACTTCATCCGAAAAACATTCCAGCCACCTTTTGTTGACGAAGCCATAACATCACTTGAGTTGACTTACCTTTATCTTTTTCCAACAATCACACATAATCATCCAGATCCTACGTAGTTCATATATAAGCTTCAAACTGAAAAACCTCAAGTCTTTGTAAACTAGCCATTCACTACCCAAAACAACCCTTAGCAAATTTTCTTCTAGGTCACACAACCCCAACACAGGTCACACACTTCTCGAACTGTTGTCTTCTCCGCAACCACACAACACAGGTCTTTTGTCTACTTGAATAGCTGAACCACACAGGTTCTGTTCACCACATGTCTCCACACATTTTTTCGGATGATCCATAAAATCACACAGATTTTCTTTCTTGATTAGACTCACAAAAAATCACCACCATGAATCACTTAGATTCTTCTCCCTTTTGTTTTTTTTTCACACAGAAATCGTTCACTTAGAACACACATTCGATCACACAACGTCGGTTCTTTCTCTAAACCGCACCACCGGGTTTTCTTCTCTTGATTACAAAGATCTCCTTTCTCACGTCTGCGACACACAGAGCAGGTACGCTTGATCACACAGATCATCTTCTTCCTTTTGTTCACGTAGAACCCTTCTTCTCTTGGCTTCTTGTTCACCCCTGTACTCTTCTTACGGCTCACACAGAACCGTTCTGCAATCACAAAGATTGTCTTCTTCATTGTCTCTGCCTGCTCACTTAGGACCGTGTTTGGTTCACTAAGAACTCTTTTCATCTCTCGATTTCGTGTCGACATGGCTCACTAAGAACCATGTTCGGTTCACACAGAACCTGCTGCTCTTCTTTCTTCCTCTCAACAGTAATCACCGCCTTCAACGCCGATCTTTTTTCTCTTCTCATCCTTGTAGTTTAGAGGGCTACTCCCTCTTCTCCGAACCGACTCTCAAAACGGCGAACACCGTCTTCACCGGCTCTCGTTTCGACCTCGCTCTGATACCAAATGTTGGTTCAGGCCCCTTTGATCACTCACTCAACACACTTAATTTTACGTACTCTTTCTGTTGTATCTCTCACTAATAAAGATGATTACAAAGGGTGAATAAAAACATAAAATACTAGACCTATTTATAAAGCAAACAAATAAATTAAACACATGCTAAATAAATCACGTTCTCCTTCTTTTTAGCAACGGACGTTAGCCTTCACCTCCATATTTTTCCCACTTTACTCGGTCAACTTAGACCAAGTCTTCACACGTGATCTCTTAGCTGCTAGATTACCCATTTTCTGATCGGTTCTCGACCCGTAACTCGACTTGACCCGTACACGACCCGTAACATCAAGATTAATTCCAACATATCTCTACCTGGCATGACAGCCTGTTGCAGCTACGAAAGAGATTTCTACAAGCCTATCGGTAACATTTATTTCGTATGGGCCATAATATTATGCTTATCGAATAATAACTTACGATAATAATACAGATTTTCCATAACCTGTAATTAAAACAGTTTTTTCGGTATGTTTATAGTTGTCAATATGTCGACTACAGACATTTGCTCGATAAGGTTATCGCGTACGAACGATGCATGATGGATAAAATGGATGATCTTACTCTGAGATCGCTGGTATTCGTGCGAAACAACTGGAACTACAAGCTGAAGGGGATGCGCTGTACGCACATCATGCAGTGGAAATTGAAGACCAACATTTAGATTAGTTGTTATTGTATAGTGATTTTTTATTAAGTAGTAATCGTACGTTAAAGTGATTGTAAATTTTGTATAAAGTAGTTATACAACCAATCGGATATTTAGGTGTTGAGTATATATGTTTAGTCACCACCATGATGCTTGCGGTACAGCACATGCGTGCATCATCATACTGGTTAGGCCTGGTCTATTCGCACACGGCCTTTGTCTTTTTGTACATTCAAAGCGCCCCGCTTTGGCCATAGCGGGGCGTTTTGACCAAGGTCAACAGACAAGGACTGATCATACTGGTTAGGCCTGGTCTATTCGCACACGGCCTTTGTCTTTTTGCACACTCAAAGCGCCCCGCTTTGGCCATAGCGGGACGTTTTGACCAAGGTCAACAGACAAGGACTGATCATACTGGTTAGGCCTGGTCTATTCGCACACGGCCTTTGTCTTTTTGCACACTCAAAGCGCCCCGCTTTGGCCATAGCGGGACGTTTTGACCAAGGTCAACAGACAAGGACTGATTTGTCAGTCCTTGTCTGTTGACCTTGGTCAAAACGCCCCGCTATGGCCAAAGCGGGGCGCTTTGAGTGTACAAAAAGACAAAGGCCGTTGGCAGGAGTTTGTGTTGTTTTTTTTTGAAATAGGTGGGATGTGGGTTAGTTTGGTAGTGTTTTTTGGAGGAAAAAATTGTATTTGAGTTTTATTATTATTATAAAATATTAGTTGCATATAATTCATAGTTGTTTTATAATTACGTTTTTTTACGTCATTATTTTTATAGAACGTATATAATATAAGTGCGTCTTTATAAACTGTTAACCTAGTTTATTTTGTTAAATTAAACGAACACGTTAAATAAAATGTACAGAAAGCCATAAGAATTAAACGTAAACAATCCAAAACCAATATGATGTAAATAGAAGATTAACTACAATATATATCAGTTTGTACATACAAAACAAAAAGGTACAACTGAGTACATAATACATAACAAATCACTATACAAACAAACTATTGTACTAATCCTCGTGCGGTGGGGACGGTGGGAGGGGAAGTGGAGGCAACCCAGCGAGCTCTCGTAGAGCAACGAGCGTCTTGACGATCCAGTCAATGCGTGCGCCCTGGCGTCTGAGGCGCCGGTCGAAGTCCCGAGCCACCTCACGCGCTACCGGAGGCAGGTCAGCGTAAACGTGCTGCGGGTACTGTGGCGGCTCAGGAGCTGGCTGAACTGGTGGTACCGGGATCTCCTAGACATGCTCCTCCTGAGCCTGAGCCTGAGGCTGAGCCTGAGCCTCAGCCCGGGAACTGATCGAGTCCCAGAGCCTGTAGCTGAGCCTGCCGAGCGGCCGCCTGAACATCAGGAGGGGCTAACACTCCAGCCCTCAACTCAATAACAACCGGGATGACCTCCGGATGCCAAATAAGCCCATCACCGCCCCTAAACCTCAGACCAACATCAAAGGTACGGGTGATCTGCATGGCGGATACTGACGCGCGGCCCAACCTGGTAGACGGGACCGGGTCGGACAGCTCCGGATCATGCTCGGGCACGATCCCTAGCGAGCGTGCAATGGCGGTGATGTATGAGCCAGTGTGCACGTACCCGCGGAGCTGCCGGTGGTATGCTGTGGCAAAGTAATCTGCCAGGCAGGCTGCTAGATCGCAGGGCTGGTGGCACCCCGCGGCACGATAGTTGCTGTGATAACATGGTGCATGTATCGGTACAAGGGGTCTCTAATGGTGGTGGCCTTTTGCCAGTATTTCCCAAAGGGAACCCTGGAAATGGCCCTCCAGAAACTGATAAGCGTCTGCCTGTCCATCGTCGTAACCGCCTGCGTATATAAATCAGTATCAAGCTCGGGCTCAGTGTACAAACCTGTATGGACAGCAAACTGCCGCACACTCATCTGAAACTCCTGACCGGCGAGACGGAATGTAACCTCGTGGACTGGAAAAGCCGGGTCCTCCACGTAATCCGCCGGATGCGGCGCGTATGTAAACGTGGAAAGAAACTCGACCGTAAGCTCAGGGTACGAGTCCTCCATCGCTAACTCAAATAGGCGCGACCAAGGAGTATCTAGTCCAACTATATCACGCGCCCGCGCGGCCTCTCCCACGGTCTCCAGCAGGCCCCAGTCTATCCCTACATGCCCCCCAATCTCTATGGCGCGCAACCTAGCGCATCTCCCCCTCGCCCGTGACCCCTGCGGAAACTGCAGGTACGGACATGCCGACTCTCCCTCCTCTCCCACCTCCTCCATATGCTCAATCTCGTCATCGGAGGAATCCATCCCTGCACGTTGAAAAGATAATATTAAATATAAAATAATAAACAAATAATATTACTAAACAATTTAAATAATAAACAAATAATATTAAAATTAAATAATAAAAAAATAATATAAAAAATAAAATAATAAACAATAATATTACTAAACAATTTAAACAATAATATTAAACAAACAATATTAAACAAATAATAAATAATTAAAATTAAAAAAAATAAACATGAACCAAAGCACCGCGCTTTGGCCTCGGCGCGGCGCTTTGGTTCTTCGTTATGAAGAACAGCCCCAGCAGATCGATCCAAATGCCCAAATCAAATCAAAATCAAACAAACTGAAACACATAACTTGAACCAAAACAATAAATGAAGTTCGATCGTACCTTTTAGCGGTTGAAAGCTTGAAAACATTGATGATCCGGCTCAAGTGTGTGTAAATCGCACCTTGTGTGTGTGTGGGGGGGGGGGTTTGAAATGGGGGAGAAGCTGTCCCGCTTTGGTTTAAACGAGGGATCGAAGCGCCCCGCTATGGCCATAGCGCGGCGCTTTGAGGTCAAAGCTGGGCGTTTAGGTCAAAGCGGGGCGTTTAGGGCCTTTTTTTATTTTTTTAAAATTGTTTTTAATTCACAAACGCGTCGATAATAGTCTAAAATTTACGATTTTTCCATTATACATCATTTTTTATTATATATGGACTATACTGCAAGTTCCGGATCAAATCGGTTACGTGTGATGTCTTATTCCGTTATATCGTATCATTTTGGTTTGAAAGCACAAGTACTCCTGTGAGAGGTGTTATGTGTATCAGCCGCCTACGGTACATGAACATGACGTATTTTTTTCATTAATTGTAGTATTATGATGTGTATTGTCATTAATTGTAGTATTATGATGTATATTGTCATTTTGGGTCGTGTCGGTGACATTCGGTTTTTAACGTGATGTAACGCATATATTGAACAAACACAAACGTGATTATTATTAAACACATTTAACATACATCGTGAACATATGGGGTTACATTAAGGTCAGGGGCACGATACGTAAGCATTTCGTACGCGCTGATCTGATCCCTGTATAATGTATGCCAGGCTGCTGCGCGCTCTGTTCTGTTCGCTGTCCAGAGTAGGTTTGGGGGAGGCATTGGATAACAACCTCCAAGCTCTACATGTATGAAATGCCCATGGTCGACGAACACAACCGCAACCACCAGGTGAGGTTGCTCAGCTTCGTTTGGCCCGCCCAGCAGAGGGAAAATTGTATCGCTCCCACGCATGTCGAAGGTGTGAACAATCACACCGTATCGTTGGGCAGTAAGAAACCTCGTCTCAGGCATCGTCATGTAATTTTCGATATCTGCTCGTCCCACCCCCTTGAAATCGATCCGTCTAAGCAGCGCATCATAATGTCCTATGTTTTCCGGATCGAAAAACTGCCTCCAAAGCGATTCGTTCGTACGTAACTCCTTTATAAGTTGTTTCCGGATCATCAAATATGAATTTTGTTTCACTCCTAACCCAACAGCCACCGATCGAAACCCACAATGACCATCTGGTTTCACGTCCTTTATTCTAACGATGTATGGATGGATCACTTCGGGAATCTGAGATGCGTAGTTGCGGATCGCTATATCCGTCTTAGGACCGAGCTTGATCATCGGGAAATCAGGGTGTAGGTTGATCGTCTGAGGCTGTGACGGTGATATGTACGAGCTGTGACGGGGAAGATCGTCTGAGGCCTCGACCCAAGTTTCTCCCGACGGAATGTACGCGCTTTTCTAGCGGCTTCAACCTTTCTTTCTTCCTGTGTTTTCAATGTTGGGCGACCACGAGTTTTCTTCAGAACAGCAGGAGGTTTTTTGTTATTGTGTCCTGGATTGAGGATTTGCTGAAACTTTTCAAAGAAGCTCCTTTTCATTTGAGGGGGTGTTGGATCGATCTTTTGTTTCAATTTTTCAAATTCCGCGTCTACATCGATATCCTCTATGTTTTTCTTTGCAGGCTTGAAGTCAAGCTTCTTCCAGAACACGTCTATGTGTGTGATCCGGAGTTGCTGACCTGTGGATGAAAACAAATTAGGTGGCAAAATCATAACGAGAAAGGTCAAAGATATTAATTACCTTTATTTTCCAACTTTTCCAAACGACAGGCACATGGCAAACCACAGCTGGTAAAAAGTTGGCAACCACAGCTTGCACCGTAGGCTCTCAACCCGTCTTCCTTACGTTTTAGTTCCCTACTCAAAAGCTCAATCGCATATATTGAAACCTTTCTGAGAATATATGCAAGCATGGGCTGATTCTTGTGGTGCGTCATCACTTTTCGGAGGCTTGTTTCAAAGCTACTACTAATCTCGGCGTATTGTCTATCAACAACATGATCAACATACAGTACAAGTTTATCCAGTGTGTTGCGATGACTTGGAAAGTGACTTTTTAGTGTTGCATGCATGCCCTCAACCCTGTTGGTTGTAGTTTGGTGAAAGTTGATAGTGTGGTTAATCCAGCAAGATACAAACTTTTCACGGTACGGATCCAACCAGGATTTCTTCAAATAATCAAAAACCTCTAAAATTAAAAAACGTAAATAGTCAGTTTTTGTTATTATATAAAATTTGAACATAATTATGTAAGAAATACCCACGTTCACGGTCATCTTCTTTTAGCTGTGCTTCAAGGTTTTCCAAGTTATACCTGTATATTTCCTCGGTCGTAGACTAGCACAATAACCAAAATCTACGTACGAATTCTTTCCACTCCTTGTCAGAGAATTTCTTCTTGCTGTTCTTATTAATATTTTGTTGAATATGGAACCGACAAAGATACTTATGCGCTTTTGGAAAAACTTGTTCACACGCGTTCATTAGCGCAAAATCCCTGTCTGTTAAAATCACGCGCGGTTCCATACATCCTACCAGCATAGACTTGATCCTCTGCAACACCCATAGGTAGTTCTCTGACTTCTCAGCGGAAATTACCGCACAAGCAGCCGTAAACGATTTGTTTGTCGACGTCATGCCTACGACCTGAACAAATGGCAGGTTGTACATGTTCGTTTTGTAGGTGGCGTCAATCATTAGCACATGCGGGAAGGCACACCACATAGTGAATGATCTTTCGTGAACAAAGAAGACATCTTCAACTTCGTTCGATATCTCATTCGTGCGCATGTAATAAGTGTAATTTTTTTCGAGAAGAATGTTTTCAAGTTTTTGCATCGGAGACTTACCGACATTTTTTTCGGCGTTGATCTTCTGAACAGCGTTGTGTATATCTTTCGGATTAAGCTTTCTAGCCGGATTGTTTTTTGTCAGCGTTCGCCAGATACTTTGGTTGGGAATGTCTTGCTCTGCCAGCTCCTTAACCAGTTTTTTATCCTCCGAAGAAAGCCTTCTCGCATACACGTGACCCTCTAAGTGTTCAATAGGAGTGTGGTTATGCTTCGCCTTCGTCACCTCGATCCTCCAAACACTTCCGGATGATTCCGAAAACCCGATCATCTCGAACGGGCAGCCTATTTTCTTGCTACCCGTTTTCCTTTGTGTAGCTATACTCTTATGCTCCCCACCAAAAGTATATTGAAACCAAATCTTGTAATTCTCTCCTCTTTTATTCGACCTCTTAGTCACAATGAGGTAACCGTTGTCTTTTGCCGTGTCTTGTACCCAACGCACCAACTCTTTACGTGACGAAAAGGTCTGCGTTGTATCAAACGAAAATGTAACCGGGTAACAGCCTTCCTCGTCAACAGACACATCCCCCGGCTCACCATCGTCACCGAGGTCCGGCTGTACAAAGCTGTGCTCGCCACCGTAACCGAAATTCGAATAACCTTGTAAGCTCTGTTGACAATCGTAACTGTCGTTTGGATAACACTCCTGCTGTACAAAGCTGTGCTCGCCACCGTAACCGAAATTCGAATAACCTTGTTGTGCGTAAGGGTCCTCCACAGGGGTATTCAAATCCAGCGTCACCGTGTTATCACGATAACGAATGCCAGATACAACCTCTGCCTCCTTCAAGTTGGACGAGACCGGTTTCTCATACGAGTCAGAAATAGCGGCCCCCTCGTAAGAATCAGGAACAACTGACTCGTCAGAATATGGACCGAAAAGATAGTTGCTTAACCACGACATCGTTTTTTCAAGACACGTAACTAATACAGCAAAACCGCGCGTTATTTTTGAAGAAACACAAGTTATTTTGAAGAAACACAAGTTATTTTGAGTGCAATATATATCGAACATTAAACTGTCTCAGAGGTTGCTTTTATAAGGTAAAAAATGGGTGAAATTTGGGGTCGAAGCGCCGCGCTTTGGCCATAGCGCGGCGCTTAGGGTTAACGACAAACCTCATAATCAGCTTTATGTCTCTCAAACAGTAACTCATGTCTCAAACGTCAATCAAGTGACCTTTTGTCGAGCTAAGCGCCGCGCTATGGCCAAAGCGCGGTTCTTTGAGGTGTGAAAATAATTTTGTCCGTATGGAATTAGCATGACCCTACTGGTTATTTACATAAAGCAACTCGAGATCAAAACCACGTCATAAGAACACTTTTTTGGACATGTTTCATTTTTAAAATAGAATTGTATTTGATCATTTACTATGAGTAATAATATTATATGCCCTATAAATTATAATATATTTTTATTTCTTCTTATTGTGTCTTTTTTTTTCTCTGGTGTGCGTGTTTTTACCTTGCCCCTTTAACTACTATAAATAATATCTTTTCGATCGATCTGTATAAACCCAAACAAGATTGATCGATGTAAGGGTGAAGGGAGTGGGGCGGCAAACCCCTCGGCAAAGGAGTTTGGTCATCGCCAACACCGCCGCCATCACATTATTACCGAGCGGCAAACTCCTTCAGCGGCATGTGGTCACCGAACGGCAAATGAGGGGGACAAGATTGAATGCATGTGTTTGTGTGTGTTAATTTATTAATATATAATTTAAAAAAAAAGTTTGCCACTTTCAAGTATCTACACCACTGCCAACATTTTTCACCAAAGTTTAAACTCTTCACACTTGCTGACATGGCACACTCTGATTGGTCCATTTTAAAGTTTGTCACTTTCACCTGTTTAACCACTCCCTTCACCCTAAATATTATAAAATATATGAAACCAACTGGCATGAAATTTTTAAATCAATCTCTAAGAAAAATTAAATTACAGCTTTTCAATTTTTTTATTTTAAATTTAATATGAACTGAAATATAATGAAATAAATAAACTTTAACAATAATATAAACAAGGGTGAGGATCAAATAGCAAGTTTATTTTAGCTAGGAAGTATAGAAAACAATATGATTAAGACATGTGGCAAAATTTAAAATAAAGAGCAAGAGATTTTAGTCAATCTTATCATTTTCTTCTTCCTTCTTCTTCCCAGTAACATCAAATCCCACTATTTTCAAAAGCCACCATCTTCAACCATTTCTTCACTTTCTATCTCAATAATCTCTACATTATTGTGCGATTTTCATCACCAATCAATGATTCAACGTGTTCTTCAGTTTTTTTTGAAGAAAACCCAGTTTAATTTCATACAAAATCTCAAAATGTTAAAAAGAAAACATAGATGCGGAGTTAAATGTTTTGAAAAGTTAACGAACACATGTTACAAAAATTGAATTATAAATAAAATATTTTATAGAAAAACAAATAAATGTTTAAATAGGGAAAAATGAAACTTTAAAATATTAGAAACTTTTAAAATATAAAATCACTATTTATGATGACTTTAAATTCATATGTATAATATAATAATATATACTTTTAATCTTAGGTTTTTAAACCTTTGTAATATCGTTTTCTTTATATAGATCTCAAGTTTTTCAACAATATTTGTATTCAATATTTTACATACAAGTTTATGCATTATGTGATTGTATATTTTGCTTTTTTAGCCATGCTTTTTTGTGTATTTTTTTTCGCTTCGACTCGGTATAAGCTAGAACGTGCCTATGTGGTTCAACGTATTTTTTTTTTGCAGTTTAACGGTCTCGTTGCAACATGCGTATCAAGTTAACTTAGTTATTTTTTCAATCTTTACATTTTAGTCTAAACGCATGTACCTTGCTCATAGTTTTCACGTCTACTTTTAGATCGCTTTAAGAGTCCTGCACAAAACACAAATACTAAATACTAGTTAGAATTTAGAATATATAGGCAATACTCCAATGGAAGAGAGTGCCTAGCCCAAATACCCAATTTAAAACTCATTAAAATTTAAAACTAGAAAGAAAATGGGAAAAAACAAGATGGTAAATTGGTTTGTGAACACTCTAAGGTAGCGATTGGTATCAAGGAATAAAAAGCAGAATGGAATGGATTATTCTGATGGAATGATAATAAATGTGTTCGGTTATCATGTGGTAATGGCACGAAGCATTCCACAAGGAATGTAAACCATTCAAATATAACAATTTTCATTCCTTTGTAAGGTGGTGTTTTTTTTCCATTTCTTCAAAGAATGGAAAGACATACATTATTATTATTATTATTATTATTATTATTATTATTATTATTATTATTATTATTATTATTATGTTGTTGTTGTTGTTGTTGTTGTTGTTGTTGTTGTCGTTTTTAATAACCCACCATCGTCATTCACCTACGCCGTCACACGACACCACCTTCGCCGCCACCCACGGGCGACACCATTACACATTGCCGCCGCCGTGACTGTCACACCCCAACCGATAGCGGAAACATCAGAGTGAGACGAAAACGCGATTGCTCATTGCATCATAACACTAATTGTGACAATATGTAATTAACCAAATTTCATAAATGCTAAATTGAGTACATTGCTCAAATATGACAAATACGATCAAATTGTAGCAACAAAATACATGAAACATAAATAATTATTTATCATTAGGCGTGTATCTAAGTCCACCCTAATTGTGTTTTTTCATCTCATCGTCTATCAACCTGCAACATGTATTAAAACAATGATCAACAAATATGTTGGTGAGTATACAAGTTTGAGTACATAACATAATATGAAAAATGTTTTAACTGTGCTCATATCCAGCTCATATCCAACATGATAAATGTATACAAGTTACTAACATGTTGTACTAGTGTAAACTATATGTCAAACCAGAGTTTAACGCAGTCGTGATTACCCAACATCGTCGAAACGAAGAGGGTGTAATAGTGTTTACTTAACAATACCACAAGAATACGAGCGGGGCGTTAATTCTATAGTGCTATAATTGTTAAGGTAGGCTTGCAAAGTTAATGAGCATATAGACACAATGTAAACATAGCATATGAGATTAAAAAGTATAACAAGTTTCATGTTTAATTGTGGATAGAGTATGACTGAATAACCATGTTTAATTGTGACTGCGTGTTTTTGTATATATGTACATGTTGCACCCGAAGTGTTTAAAAATGAAAAATGGATCGAGTATACTCACAGTTTTGCGTAGTTAAACACTAAACCACAAGCTGATTAGATGAGAGCCGGTCCACCGTGGTCACCCTGAAATGGGTAAAAAAAGGTATGAGTCTTCTAATGTGAAAAGGATCGAATCAGATCTTTAAAATACGGGAAAAGTACATCGGAAAACAAGTAACAGAACCTTTCGGACGAAAGGGCATTTCGTGCGAAAGGGATTTCCCTTTCGTGCAACTGGTCTGTTTTAAACGCGTAAAACTTGAAAATAAAACATATCCTTTCGTGCGAAAGGGGACACCCTGTCGCGCGAAAGGGGTCTCCTTTCGGGCGACTGGTGGCTGTTTAGTCGAAAATGTTTGTTAGATCCATCCAAAATAGATCATTTCTTGGTGGAAATTAACCCTAATGCAAACCCTTAACTATGAAATGAGTTGAGGGTCTGATGGGTTCCAGTTTCCATCAAGATCGTACAGAAAATTAGGACGAAATGTATGAACGAGTTGTAAGAATGTTAAAGTTTATAAATCTTGATTTGAATCTCATATGGTGATGCTTCAACATCGGTTTGCCCAAGTAAACTCGTGGAAACCATCCATGAGATGTATACCAACAAGATCTTTTGAAGAAAGTTTTAAGAAATCGAATAAAATGCAAGAAATATGTTAAAGAAATGAAAGAGATGAAGGAAATCATACGAAAATGCTTCTGATCGTAAGAGGGGTTCACAGAGAGTGTTTGTGAAACTGAGCAAGAGAAATGAGTGGGGTAGTGTGCCTATTTATAGGCTTTAGGGCGAAATTAGGGCAACCGGAGATTTCAGGCGAGCGGGACAATTCAAGCGACATGCCTTGTCGCACGAGAGGGGTCCTCTCGCGTGAAAGGGTCTTCCCTTCCTCTCGAAAGTTCAAGTTTGATTACGCCATGTGTTTTAGTCGGTTTTACGTGTAACGAGCATAATTTGTTTCCTGCAATTATGAGACATGTATAATGGCGTTTTAAATGTTGATTGTGAGTATAAATATGCAAACAAGTCTAACATGAATAACATCAACGTGAATAAAATACTTGAATTTCATTATGATCAATAGAGTGAAACGAAATAGAATACAATACGAGTACAAGTTTCTAAAAATAGAATTTACAATGATATTTGCTAAATCAAGAAAGTACAATATGCGAAGCGTTACAGTGACTACTGTCGTCGTCACCCACTGCCGTCGGCACCCACTTTCGCCGCCGCCACCACCACCCACCTCCGCCCCAACCGTCACCCGCCACCACCCACCTCCGCCCCTGCCGTCGCCCGCCACCACCCACCTCCGCCCTTGCTGTCACCCACCGCCGAAAGCTCCTCCCCCGCCGTCACCTACCACCCCGCCACAACCTCCACCCACCCCCACCCCCACCTCCGCCATCACCCGCCACCCACCTCCACCACCGACCACCATCGCAGACGTCGCCCACCACCATTGTCGTTGCCGCCACCTACCTCCGCCCCAGCCACCACCTCCGATAACCGCTACCACTATCACCACCTACCACCACCGACTACCATCACTCCACATCGATTTTATTCCTTCGCCTTTTTTTTTCCTACCAAACAACACAATATAATGATTTATTTCATTCTCACATGGTAACCAAACAAGACATGGAATTGTAATGATCCATTCCATTACATTGTTCATTCCATTATCTTATCTATTCCATTCTCTCGTCCATTTTATTACACCATACCAAACAGATCCTAGGTAATGTAATTTTGTGTACCTACAATTAAATTACCTATATTTACATTCATAATGTGTGGGAACAGTAAGTCATAGGGCATGTTTGGCTAAGCTTATTTAAAGTAAAAAAGACTTTTGGGAAAAGGACTTATTGACTTATGATTTTTTGAAAATGAGTTTTTAAAAAAAGTGTTTGGATTAGCTTATGGGGTGGGAAAAACCAATAAGTCAATAAGTTGTTTTTTAAAAAGTGTTTGGCTTAGCTTAGAGCATTCACATCCAATCCATCAAATTATACATACATTCCACTAAAAAACAACTCCTATATCAATATATTTCCACTAAAAACAAATACTTTTTATCTCTCCTTTCAATTAAATAATATTATCATTACATTTTTCTCTCACTTCCACTCACAACCACTTTCAAAATATATTAAAAAATTATAACAGGTGAACAGTGTCCCCCCAAATATACAGATGAACAGTAACATTTTCTCTATCCTCTACTCACAACCACTTTTTATACCCTTTATAATATAAAAACCCCTCCTCACATAATTTGATGGTTAGGATGTGAATGCTCTTAGTGATGTAAAATGACTAAAAGCTAATAAGTCAATAAGTTAGTTCAAAAAGTCACAACATTCTAACTTTTCAAAAATGACTTTTTGATGACTTTTTCTCCTTCTCAAAAAGTCATTTTGAAAATGACTTTTGCATTTGCCAAACACTAAAACTCCTTATTGGCTTTTTGATTAAGTCAATAAGTTAGTTGGAAAAGCTTAGCCAAACATGCTCATAATACTTGGTGAAAGGGGAATTTTTTTTTTTTGTTTTTTGTTTTTTCCACTACAGCAACATTATACCCTTATACATTTAGCAACTTGGGTTATGTCCTATTTATTTAAAAGTCACACCCTTTAGTTTATTTTACTCATAAACTTTCATTTTGTTATATTATTATATATTATACTAGGTTAGAACCCCGTTTACTACACGGGTTTATTAAATGTAATTTTATATATTAAATAATAAAAAGTTATATCTTTATGAACCCCGTATATTGTACGGGTTAAGTAAATGTAATTTTATATATTAAATAATAAAAAAAGTTACATCTTTAAAAACCATGTGTATTACACATATTAAATAAATGTAATTTTGTATACTGAATACTAAAAACATCGTATCTTTAAAAAACCTGTGTATAATCGGGTTGAATAAATCTACCAAATAATAAAAAATTACATCCTTAAAAACGCCGTATATTACACGTGTTGAATAGATCTAAAAAAGAGTTATATCTTTAAAAACCATGTGTATTACACAGATTAAATAAATATAATTTTGTCTATTAAATACTAAAAATGTCATATCTTTAAAAAACCCGTGTGTAATCGGGTTGAAAAATCTACCAAATAATAAAAAAATTATATCATTAAATCTAATTTTACATAGCAAATAATAAAAAAGTTATATCTTTAAAAACTTTTTAAAAACTTCGTGTGTTACACGGGTTAACTTTTGTATAGTAAATAAAAAAAAAATTATATTTTTAAAAACCCCGCATTTTACACGAGTTGAATAAATATAATTTTGTATACCAAATAATAAAAAAAATTATATTTTTAATAAATTAGGATAACATTTAATATTATTTTATTATTTATATATTTAATATAAGATAAGTAGGAATGAGAGGTATTTGTTTTAAAAATATATTAAATTAACAATTTAGATTTAAAGATAATATTTTATTAAAGTATGATAAGATTTAATATTGATTTATTATTTATTTAATTAATTAATATAAGATAAGTATAGATTTAAGGATACATTCAATGAATGATACGTGTCCAAAAGATGGGTTCTTTTATTATAGTAGATAGATTAGTAATAATAATTTTAAGAATATATTAAAATATTCACATCAATATTAAATAAAAATTAATTTTTATTGTCTTATAAATATAGTTTTAAGATATGTTAAATTAAATTAAGAGTATTATAATTGGTTTTTGACAGAACAATAACATATTAAACAGTTACATTACCGTGTATATAAAGTTTTCATTATATTCAGTTATATGAATATGATTATATATTCAATTCATATGTTTGGATAAACTATTTGAAATTTGATGATGATTTCAAAATAATGTATTATCTTTTGTATGAATTGTTTAAATTATATTAAACTAGGTTAGAACCCCGTATATTACACGGGGTTAAGTTAATAAAATATTAAATAAGCAAAAAAAAAAAAAAAAATAGAATAGAAACACTGAAAAATGAAATACTGATGAAAAAAAATATTCTTTAAGTAAATATTCTAAAGAACAATAATAAATAGTTAAGAAACTTTCTCGTCAACTGACTCGGCAGGGAATTCATTCTCTTACTCATTGCCAACCGGTTCTTGCCCTGCCTTGGCATAAACATGCTAACTTTCCTTAAGACTGCTTTTGGAACATCCCTATCCTTCGATCGATACTGCCGACATTACTCGTTATGAGTCGAGGATTGGTATCAGATGACTTCACTTGAGACATAACTTCTTCCGATAACTAAACTTCAAGTCTTAGCTATCCGAAATAAATTAGAATAAGGGAATACTATCGATATTTCTTATTTTAAAATATTTACCTTAATTTTCGACCTCTAAACATATATGTTACACTAACCAATATTTTTTTGTTAGATTAGGTCTGCTAAACCTTCGTACAAAATCAACTTTTACGATTTATAACTTATAATTATATTTTTTTATTTAAACCTTACCAAAAATATATTTTACGAAAGTGTTTTTATATTAGATTTATAATGATGATTATATCTTTAAATTACTTTACCAATTTAAACATGGTTATTCGTTGTTTATAAAAAATGTAAATAAACAGTTTTCTTATTACTAAATCCGTCCATATAATACACAAGACCATAACCTATTATTTAAGAAAATGACCCAAAAAAAAAATTAAGAACCTAACTATATATACAATTTCTTAAATTAAACTTTAAACTAACAAATAATAAATGAAAAATCTAAAATTGATTATGCCCAGTGCAATCTTTTAAAATTAATCAAATTTAAAATTTTATATTCAAAAAATGAAACGTAAGATGTTTGTTGAAAAAAAAAAGGTATAAAGGTATTAAATTTAATATTTTATATTAAAAAAAACATAATAGATTTGGTGAAAAAAATACTAAAAGGTGAAGGATAGAGTTTATGAAAGAGAGGTAAATAATGAGAAATATTTGGCATATTTTGAGGAATGAGATATATCTAATATATTTTGAGAAATAAAATAACAAAAACTAATTATGATTTAAGTCACAATTAGAGAGTGCCTAAGAGGCCGACATGTATTCTCATTAGAGTTTCTTTTATTATATGTATAGATTCAATTATATAATTATTTTTTAATTAAAAAAACCGAGAACTCCAATGAATAACATTTATTTATTTATACATAGAAAAATCACCTGATAATCGTATTGTTTGATTTTATTGTTGGTTTAAAAGAAGTTAAATGATTTTGTCTTTTGCTTATGCATACTTACTTCTTTATTGCATATGCATATGGATTTACAGACCTAGGTAAATATACGTGCATAAATTGATATTTGCTTTACTGTTTTGGTTACAAAAGCCCTTATGCTATTGATTTTTTATTTATTAAAAAAACTTAATTTTAACCTTAGATTCTGAATCTTATAGACATTTCATATGAAGTATACGTTTTGATTAACTATTTCTATTATTTTAATTGTGAAAAAGAAACATATGTATATTGATCTATGCACTAGATAGATCGAAATGGTGTTTAGTGTTGATTTGAAGTTTGATAAGTTTCCTTTTTCCTTAATTTAGACGCCAATCTTCTATGATCTACGCACCTTAGCAGTTGTTCCTAGCGGAGCACCAACAGGTACGAATAGGGGTAGGCATTGGTTGAGATGGCGAACTAGAACATATGCATATGACCCATATTATTTTGTCAACACCAACCCTAACCTAAGCACATTTAAATTTGTGTAACCCGAACATGACCTGTATAACCTGTTTATGTAATCGTGTCAAACAAGTTGACAAGTTGTAAATGGTTTGACGGTTTTTTAATGGGATAATTGGTTAAACCAGCTGCCATGTAAACCCACGTATGATAACCTGTTTTAGTTTAAGTCTATTTGACTTTTTAACCATGAATTACATTAGGGTGAACGGGGCGCCCTCGGGGTGGCGTGCGGTGAGTGAGTTCCCCGCTCGGGAACACCGCCGCCGACCCCTCGGGGAGGCTAAGCGGGGACACGACTGCGGTATTGATTCACCGAGAGAGGAAAGAGGATGGGAGAGATGTTATACAAATATTTTCTTAATTAAAAAAATAAAAAAACAAGTCCTCCAAGAGAGGAGTGCCGCCATCAAATTGAGGGTGTGGGCGGGGAGTTAAGTGGGGAGTTGACGTGACGCGTGCTGATTGGCTGTGGGTAAGAGAGGTCACTCCCCACTTAGAGGAGTGCCCCTTACACCCTTCTAACTTCCAGTAAAGGGTGATATTGGGTTTTAGAAAATAGATGCTCAAAGGGACAAATGATGATATTCAGATCAGAGGTGTGATCATCCAGACGGGAAAGCTAGGTGGAATTGAAAAATCCACAACTTGGAAGTTGGAGTATCGAAAGTCTTGCGAATGTGTAGTTAGAGTTGGGAATTAAAAATCACCAGGAACATTCAAGCTTGGAGTTTGGTTGATGAAAGGGTCAACACAGGTCAGGAATGGGTAAAATGGGGTCGAGCTAAATTGGGTATTGTATGCCAAGTACGTGTACCTAACAATAATTTATCATTTGTAACTTATGAACTAATTAATACCTTTGGTTTGTATTTTCTACTTGCAAAATGTAACATTTTCACCAACTTCATTTACAACCATAGCAATCGTTATCCAAAATTTTCACCAATGACATTTTCAAGTAATCTTATACTTACAAAATGTAACATCAATGTCGACGGTAACATTTATAAACTCTATTAATTCGATTCAAGCATATGTGTTTCCATGTTTTTTTAAAGAATCCCGATTCTATCTCTTTTCATCACGGTTTATATTAGATCTGTTTGGAAACTGCTAAAATTGGGGATATATGTTTTGAATTTTGATATTTTGTTATTAAATTGGAGATATGTTTTTTTAGGGGTATTGGATTTTAATAATCCCAAGTTTCACTAATTGGCCGGTAATAATCCCAACTTCAAAAATTGCCTACAACAGTCCCAACTTGTAAGATTTTTGCCACCAATGATCCTTGACTAACTGGGTTATAACCTTGTTGGGCTGGTGACCTACAACTTATTCTGGCGACCCGTTTTACCCCTGAAACCACCAAACGAGACCACCACCAATCATCTCCGACCTCCTGTAATCTTCTCTGCTTCTCAAAAGTTTAAAATTTCCACCATCTACGCAACTCCGGTGACCTGCAACTTATTCCGACGACCTTCTTTACCCCTGAAACCACCAAAGGAGACCACCACTTGTTATCTCCAACCTCTAGTGACCTTCTCCGCCGCTCAAAACTTCAAAAACTAACTGGGTTATAACCCAGTAGACAAGGATCATTGGTGGCCAAAATCTTACAAGTTGGGACTGTTGTAGGCAATTTTTGAAGTTGGGATTATTACCGGCCAATTAGTGAAACTTGGGATTATTAAAATCCAATACCCCTTTTTTTTAATTTGATATTTTGGCCACCGGCACCCAAGTTAAACCGGTTCGAGGCCTAAAGTGCTCGGGTTCGAATCCTGCTTGCAGGCTCTTCGCTCCCCTCGAAACGGCTGGGTAGTCACCGCCAGGCAGCGTTGCCGGGTCGCTAGCTTGGGGAGGGGGATCCCTCCCGCGGTCAGGGATACCGTGCAATTACCCTTTTTTTTGTTCTCGACCAGTATGATTGTGTGATTGAAATAAAATCAAAAGATGTAAATGTGTAAGTAGTGGGAATGTCCGCGCGTTGCTGCGGGTTTCACGTAAGAACCTTGATTGTTTGTTTGGTTTATGATGTTAGAAAATTAAAGTTGGATTCAAAAGGTTTTGGATCGAGCTACAACCACAAGAACATAAAAAAAGTAAGAAAAACTATGAGAGGTCAGACGAGAAGTGGGATCCACTAACCTTAACAATCACTAACTGAAAAGTGATGTCTAACGTCTTCATCGACTATCCTATCTTTCCCCTTCCCCAATTTAGTATCTGCGATTTACAGTCGAACACAAAAATTGCAAAATGTTTTGAAGAATATAGTAAACCACTTGAATTAATTTTGAATTAATTTTGACACCTAGTCAAGTCTTCATCGACTTCCCTTTTGGCCATATACAAGTAGGTTAGCTGGCGATGATTTGTGTGAAATTGGGATGACTTTGGCCCCGAAGCTGGCGATGATCTGTTTGTTCTAGTAAATGAACAATCAATGCCACTACTTGAAGCCTAGATGGTTGATTTCTTCAATTTGTGAACATGAATAATACTAAGTTTGATGTCAAACTTGGAATAATACTTTGGTAAGAGTAAGATAGACATTACGTCATTGAGTTGTAAATTAAGTATTAGTCACCAGCAAACAAATTGAGGAACTAAATACCAACCAATCGATGAATTTTTCAATATATACAAAACTAAGGAACAATAACATAGTCAAGTCTAGCAAAATGATAAAACTCATAAGCTCTATGAAACAAGCAAAAGTCTACCTGCTTGGCTTTGTAATCCATTCCACAAGCACCTCGCCCTCTGCAATAATTTATTCCCGTCGGTCTACTTCTTCCTCCATTGCTCTGAGACGCCATTTGAGTCGGACTCATCAACATTTGCTTCAAAAGAGAGGTTGAACCTGGACCATAAGATTTCTATTTAACTTGACTAACTCACCGCCAACTTTTATCTCTAACCTTTTTAAGTAACGGGTCAAAAAACATTTAGCCTTAGGTAAAAAAAAAAAAAACAGGTTGGGTAGACCAGACCCACCAATAGTCCTCTATTTTTTTATTTATTAAAGAACTGATGTTTTGTTATGTTTGATTAACATCAGTAGGGCAGGGAATTCTAGAAGGCTAGAAATAAATGGCAGTGGTAAAGAAAACTGGTTAAATGGGTCAAACGGTTTGAAGTTGTCTGAAGTACGTAGTAAATGGACAAAAGGACGTCAACGTGTCTGGTCAATGATAACACATCCTACCCGGACCCAACCTATGCAATCAATGCATAATTTATGAACTTGAAACCCGACCTGTTTTAGTGTAGACCCTTTTTAAATTTTAGTGGACTTTTTTCGGCCGCAACGGAAATATCAAACTTTCAAGATAGAATTCACAAAATTTAAACCAAGAAGAAAAGACACTCATAGATTGGCATGCAAACGATACACTTGGTTGTTCCCATCGTACCCATTTAAAGGTAATATGTATAAAAATGTTAAAGAGGTAACAATTTAGACCCGTTTACTTATAAATAGGTTGATTTGGCTATTTTTATCTAAAACGGTTCAAGTGAGTAAAAAGAAAAAAAAAATAAAGCGGTGAAGAAAACTGGACAAATGGGTCAAACGAGTTGAAGTTACCTAAAGTGATGATGGTGATTCTATTAAGGTTTTAATACTTACCTGTAGCATTTTTAAGGGTAAAAAACATTACTTTCATGTCCAGTTTTTTTGCTACTAAGGTGAATTTATGAATATTAGCAATTAAAAAGTCTTGATGCAAAATATACCAAAATTGCACTATAATGTTACAGAAACAATAAAAACAACGAAAAGATTACCTATAATTTAACCAAGAGAAGCATGAGCATCCAACGACGCTTCATCAACGAACACCCCAACAAAATTTAACAAAAAAGCTAATCTTTTTAAGGTTCGTCATATACTAATCTAGCACAATTCGAGAACGACTTATCCCGAGAGTTTCCTCGTACTCGCCAATTTTCAAAATCCACAATCGCGAATGTGCACATTAAGTGATTTTATGAAGAACAAAAGAAGTGGCATCTGAAGGTCGATGTGAACAGAAATGACATTTTGTTACCAGCTTTATTTTTACAAAAAACAAGAACCAAATGGCCTGAACCCAAGTTCTATCAGCATAACCGTCTTGACTCTTGACAGCTACATAACTTGCCAGGTCTAGTAAGCTTTGTACCAGACAAACCAGGCGAGATCATTGTCAATACTTCATGAATAAGAACCTGTTAATCTGAAGCCCGTCAAGTCACTCAATAGCATCTACATTGCGTAAAACTACAGGTGGCAAAACGGGCGTGTTAAGCAGGTTAAGTAACAGGTAATTTTGATACTTGTCGGGTCAGCATAAAACACTTTTTACAAAACCAGTGTGCATTTCCTGTAAAATTTGGTGTGTCAAATTTGTTAAAAAAACATATTGTTTTAATAACAATCTAATATTTTGAAGAAAATGATTTGAGGTCTTATGCACAAAAATCACACTTTGGGGGACTTTCAGCTAGATCAACCCACTTGACAAGTTTCTTTTTAAGTTACTCTATACAAAATTACTCGATTTTACCCACGCATTGATACTTCCATCTATATAAAGAAAACTAGTATATGAAAATCCTTTCAGACGTGTGATGTGAAAACTTAATACAAATCCTGTTACATGGAACCATTATTTCATCCAGGGCTGGGTTTACGACTGTACGAATTATTACCTTATATGATGGTTCTAGCTTGGCTTTGTATTTGGTAGCATACAAGTCATCATTCATCATCAAAGTGCTCTCCATCACATAAACAGCTTCAAACTGCAACAAAATAAAAGATAAATCATTAAGTGGAAGTTTGAGAGAATAAAAAAAAGCATGGTAGGAAATAGAGATAGTATCCTATCACAATATGTGGGTAAGTCCCAGTGTGCGCGCCTTGTTGCGCGTCGCGCTTAAGCGTGCCTGAGGCGCGCTTTTTAAAAATAAAAATAACCCATTTTAATTCGTGAACCACCTGACCTGCCCAACATATCGCCACTATTTAATTTCAAAACTTTAACGCAATTACCTCTATCGATGGCATATGCAGAATCTGATTTTTCGGCCCTTTGAGCATAAAAACAACCCGATTACAAAGCCACATCCAACGGGAAACCTTCTGAGGTACAATTAAAGTAACAGGTAGAAAACCCGTAAACGCTATAAAGATAAAAGAACACCCCAGATGAAAAAAAAGTTCTATATGCATCACATTGTAACTTACCTTGCCAACTTGACGCAGATCATTGAAGAAACTTTCTTATTCCTGACACATCCAAGCACCCATTGTCCTGTTTGTTTCTTTGCTGAATACAATAAAAATCATCTTAGTATCAAGCTCAATGCCAGCTATTTGTTATAACTACCTAGTAGTATAGTTTCTACTGAAATCAATGGATAACATTGAGTGAGATTGGTACCGTAGCCATCATCGATGTCGCCGGCCGGAGAGGCCTGCTCCTCTCCCTCCATATTCTTTAGTCTTCACTCTCTCTCCCTCTTTAATTTACATCAAAGAAGGAGGGGTACCATTAATCACATGTTCATGAACCCATCCTCAAAGGACATTCGATCGACATTCATACCTGATGGGCATTCAATAACATTGAAAGAACGATAGTTGATTCTGCATTCAAGATGGCTAATTATGGCATTCAATAGGTTGAATTGATTAGGGCAAGGGAAGTTGAAGAGAAGAACACGGCGTCTTAAACTGGTACTAATGGGAATGGGAAGAAATCCGTAAAATGCCCCTGTATTGTCTTAAATTTTTGGACAATGTACAAGTTTATATTGTTAGTGCACTATGTCTATTGACTTCGTCTTGTATCGAGTCATGTAATGTAATAGGATAAGATAATCAGTGCTCGGGGTGCTTGAAACTGAATTTAGTGGATTTGGTGGTAATTCCGCTTGAAACTGCCTTGGTCAGTTCAAGCGAAATCACAACCATTATATATAGGTGAGCACTTGATTCGTTTCATACGGAATTAGGAACTTGTATTCGGTAACGAAGTGCTGCCGAATTGTCTCCAGGTGCTGTAATCACTATTATATCAATATACGAGACATTTAAATTGTATCGAGCGTCCGTTTCATTGATTCCGCCTTTGATTCGGATAAACAACTCTTCTGATCGACTCATTCGGGTCATACAACGATCCTACATATATCCTCTAAAATAGTAATGTGTAAAGAATGTAAAATTACTGTAAGTGTAGAAAACCTAGTTTACTTAATAAGGTAGTATAAATACGTGCAACTTTCGTGATGCCCTGTTTTTTAGTCCGATTCCAAATCCACGGAACTTGGTAATATTTGTTAAGGATGCTTATGAATACACATATAAGAGCCTTCAAAATGATATTGGACACATTAGGAGAATTTTAAACATATTTTAAAAACAAACAAAAAAAAAATGTGTATGCATATGTATGTTATTTGTGTATAGCAATGAAACCCAGTTTGTAAATATGTTACGTTTCTTTTTATACATATGATACTTTTCTTCTTTGTTGATTTACTAGGTGTTACTCGACACAACAGAAAGGAAATTCACCCGACGGTGTGTTCTTCCGTTCACAATCCGAACGGTGCGTTTCTTTGGTTGCCATTTGCCAACTCATTATTGTGACGGTTCGGTTATTTTGAATGATTTTAATTCATGTGACAATTTTTGTAGGTTTTTCTAATGTTTTTGTTCGTTGTGTCGGTTTGGACGTAAAGTCCAACTGTTGTCCCACTTTTAGCATGTTGTTTGTCACGTAGGGTTGGATGTAACGTCTGTAGGAGCACCGTTCACAATATTATGATAACAAAATATAAACAAGAAAAAATGAAACTGAAAGAAAGGTGACTGAGGCACGCAAGAACACGCTTCCCTTAAAACAGATTTCGGGTCACCCAGTTGAACCGTCTGTCTCCCAAGGTACAACAGCCGAAGCAGTTAGTACTGCCGGGACTAGCCTAGCACCTGAAGATGTACCTGAAACAAGGACGTAGAGTTCCTTCAGTGACGGGAATGATTGATCGTTGGTGCTGCAACTCATGCAACTTGTATCAGAGAACAGAGAGTTGGGTCTGCTGGTTTCTATTGTTGTGTTTTAACTGATGAGCTGATCTCGTTTATATATACACACCAGCACTGATCTTTAACAATCATGCAGAGACATAGTGCAACAGTCACTATCAGATAATGCAGCACCTGGATAGTGTAGCAGTTCAGCAGTCTCTATCAGCAATCAGTTTAGTAATTAGGTACCAGCTAAAACCGTCAAAAATCATAAGGCGACTCTCAAGCGGCTCGCGGTGATGCGAGTGTGCGAAGTGCAAAGTGCGCCATCAAAACGCCATCAAAACGCCACATTACGCCCATCACCCCCGGTTCCGTGCCCGGGCGCGAGCGCGGGCGTGTTCGGGCCCTTACGGGCCCTCAGGCTTGCCACTGGGTGTGTCCACTTGTATAGAACATATCATCTTCCTTACACTCCTTATTATATACCACTCTCCTATTCTTCATCCCACCTATGTGGAACAACTTGTATACTAAAACACAAGTTTTTTCCAAATAGTCCAATGTTCTCTCTAAATTATTTTTATTTAATGAAAATACAAAATTTCCATTAATAAATTTCCAACAATCCCCCACATGAATGGAAATTAATCCACTTCCAGATTTCTCGATACAACTTCAACAGTTGAGTATTGCCGGAAGTGTTTTCTTTGAACTTTCCGTTGTGATGTGTACTTAGTCTCCTAGCGATTAGTAGACGCGATGTCCTTGAACCAACCCCTTTTTACGTAGACGTTATTACACATCACACATTACTCTTCTTGGTCTGGCTAACCAGGGGCGGATCTATAGCTATCCTAGGGGTTGCCCGGGATACCCTCAACTTTCTTGTCAAAGTATATTAGTTTTCTTCTTCGTTTTTTATGTATCGGATACCCTTTATTAGGATACTCCTAAGTACATCCGTGAAACCACGAGAGAATGGTAAAAGTGAAAGATAAAAGATTAGATGACGATGGATAGCAAGATGGTGGGTTTTTTTCCTGGTAAGAAGCTCTGGTTAACAAGAGAAGGAAGAAGATGACAACTTTTTAATTATATATTTCTATTTTTGAATTTGAAAGGCTAGTACAATAAGTTCTACACCACACATTGGTTAGTCAAAGCAATATTTTATTGTTTATTTATTGTTTCTAGTGAATTTTCGTTTATAATTTTATTTTATTAATATTTTTATTTGATATCTTTAGAATTTGTTTTTAGAGTTAACTGCCATTTTCGTCCCTGTGGTTTGGTCACTTTGGCCATTTCAGTCAATTTTTCAAAAATGCGCCATTTTCCTCCCCGACGTTCTGGAAAGGTGCCATTTCAGTCCAAAAATCATAACCCAGTTAAGTCGGTTTGTAAATAAGGATTGATTGTGTAAATTTGTAACATAAAGGACCATTTAAGTAAAATGTATAAATATTTATATAATTATAAAATATATAATATATATATATATATAATGTATACACACACTCTGATTCAGTTCACACACACACTCTCTCTCTACTCTCTCTCTCTCTATGCTCTGCAATCACCACCACCATCACCTTTACCTCTCTACTCTGGTGAACAGAGTAAATCCGGCCATCTTTCCGACACCCCACACCCCCATGAACCAAACTAACCACACACCCCTCCACATCTCACAGATCAGACGAGAGAGGGAGAAAGTCGGAGAGAGAGAGAGAGAGATAACGACGAGAGAGAGAGAGAGAGAGAGAAGGAGGCGGGAGAGAGAACCGGTGACGGTGAAGGTCGATGATGATCGATGATGATGATAACAGATGATGACGTTGATGGTGGTGGTTCCGGCGGCGGCGGTGGTGACCACCGGAGCTCCGGTTCCGGCGGCGGTGGTGAGTATGCAGGTAAGGTGTTTGATGAAATGTCTGTGTGAAATGAAATGTTTTAGGTGTTAGGTTTGTTTGGCTGTTTTGGTGATGGCGATGGTGGTTATGGATGGGATGTTGACTGTGGTGAATGAGGGTGGTGAATTGGTGATGGTTGTCTGAGATGTTTTTGTTACTGGAGTTAGAGAGAGAGAGAGAGAGAGAGTAGAGAGACAAAGGGTAATGTGGTGGGACGGTGGTTATGGATTGGATGGTGACGGTGGTGAACGAGGCGGTGACGGTGGCCTGAGATGTTGATGGCGGCTAGGGCTAGTGGTGGTGGTGTTTTTATATAGAGCAGGGAGAGAAAGGGAGGCGGCAGGTGTGGTGGTGGTGGTGGTGTGTTAGTGGTGAACGAGGTGGAGATGGTGGTATGAGATGTTGGTGGCAGATCGGAGTGGTGGTGGTGGCAGTGGCTATGGTGGCGGTGATGGTGTGGTTACAGGTTACTGAATGTGTGTATATTTTGTATAATATAGATTTTATAATTATATAAATATTTATACATTTTACTTAAATGGTCCTTTTATTAACAAATTTACACATTCAGTCCTTATTTACAAACCGACTTAACTGGGTTATGATTTTTGGACTGAAATGGCACCTTTCCAGAACGTCGGGGAGGAAAATGGCGCATTTTTGAAAAATGGACTGAAATGGCCAAAGTGACCAAACCACAGGGACGAAAATGGCAGTTAACTCATGTTTTTATTAACGTTTATTATTTGACATCTATTAGAATTTGTTTTATTATGATTTATTTATAAAAATAAATTTTAGAATTGTAACCAAACATTAAAATATTTATTAAGATTCTTAAATACCAATAAGATAATAACAAAAAAAGGTAGAGATAAAGACAGATTATCAGAAAAAGAAATTATCGGTGAATACATTAACCAACTAATGATTATTAGGTTAAAAGTATACTGAGAGTCCTAGTTAAAAGTTTCAGGTTCAGCCACCGCCTGAGCAAGGTATTCTAACACAAAATGAATGAAGTTGGATTTTAGGTTAGGGTTTAGTTACTAACTTTTGTTGTTATTATGTATTTGATTGTATGAATGGACCGTAAAAAAATACATCGTATGAGTACCATAAAAAAAATTTGGGATACCCCTAAATTTTTCTTCTAGTTCTGCCACTGTGGCTAACCCCTCATAGATGTGTCCGTTATGGTCATGGAACACCATCCTGGTTCTGCGAGAGCTCTAGGAATTGTGCCCCCAATTCCATTCGAAGCGACCCCACTTCTCTCTATAGGTGATTTACAAATCATTAAAAGCCATATGCCTAACCTCTCTTGATATCACTGATTTTAAGCAGGAATGGACTAGGAAGTTTGTAACTCCCTTTGTATGTTGAGGTACTCCCCCACAGTGACCTCAGTTCGTACAGTTAGGTGGTCCTATTGAGCCTAGATCATGGGATCTCCAATCTTCTAGGATAGGTTTTCCGTTGTACAAACTTACTCACAGGGCTTTAGTCCCATTCCCATTGACGACTTATGTACTACTTCTCTGCTTAAGCCTTTTGTAAGCGGATCCGCAATGTTATCTTCTGACTTTACATAGTCAATCATGATAACTCCAGTTGAGAGTAGTTGTCGTATCGTGTTATGTCGACGTCGTATGTGCCTTGATCTGCCATTATACATTGCATTTTGAGCTCTACCAATAGCTGATTGGCAATCACAATGTATGCAAATGGCCGTCACAGGTTTAGGCCATCTTGGAACATATTCCAAGAATTGACGTAACCATTCTGCCTCTTCTCCAGCTTTATCTAACGCGATAAACTCAGATTCCATCGTGGATCTAGCTATAAGAGTTTGTTTGGACGACTTCCAAGATATAGCTGCTCCTCCAAGGGTAAACACATAACCACTTGTAGATCTAGAAGCTTTCATATCGGATATCCAGTTGGCATCACTGAATCCTTCCACAACAGCTGGATTTTGGCCATAATGCAGTCCATAGTTTCTTGTGTATCTCAAGTACCTTAATAATCTTGTCATACTCTTCCAGTGCTCTATACTAGGATTACTAGTATATCTACTTAGCCTACTCACAGCAAATGCTAAGTCTGGCCGAGTACATGACATGAGATACATAAGACTGCCAATGATCCTTGAGTATTCCAATTGAGCAACACTCTCGCCTCTATTTTTTGACAAATGTTGAGAGGTATCAATTGGAGTTTGAGCTATACTCGTGTCCTCTGGACTGAACTTCTGAAGGGTCTTATCAACATAATGAGATTGACTCAGTACCAAACCAGTTTGGGTTCTAATGATCTTTACTCCAAGAATCACATCTGATAGACCCATATCTTTCATGTCAAATCTCGATTTCAGCATGTCTTTAGTAGATTTGATCATTTTATCATCACTCCCAATGATAAGCATATCATCTACATAAAGGCATAAGATCACATATCCTTTAGAAGTGTCTTTCACATAGACACATTTATCGCATTCATTTATTTTGAAACCATTGTTAAGCATAACTTGGTCAAACTTTTGATGCCATTGTTTTGGAGCTTGCTTTAAACCATATAATGACTTAACGAGTTTACACACTTTGCCCTCTTGACCAGGAGCAGAAAAACCCTCTGGTTGCTCCATGTAAATCTCTTCTTCTAATTCTCCATTGAGAAATGCGGGTTTTACATCCATTTGATGTATTTCCAAGTTTCTCAAAGCTGCAATTGCAAGCACCAGTCTAATAGAGGTTATTCTAGTCACAGGCGAGTATGTGTCGAAATAGTCAAGACCTTCTTTTTGTCTAAACCCTTTGACCACAAGCCTTGCCTTATACTTTTCGACAGAGCCATCAGCTTTCATCTTTTTCTTAAATATCCATCGATATCCAAGTGGTTTGCACCCTGGTGGAAGATCTACTAGCTCCCAAGTATGATTCTGCAAGATAGAATCAATTTCACTCTTGATGGCTTCTTTCCATTGAGGTCCATCTGAAGAGGTGACTACTTCTCTATAAGTTTGAGGCTCACTCTCAATCATATATGTAAGAAAGTCAGGCCCAAAGGATTTCTCAGTCCTTTGCCTTTTACTTCTTCTTGGCTCACCTACTTCAGCCTTTGATTGTTCTTGAGTTTCCTCTCGAACAATCTCATCAACCTTTGTTGATGAACTTGCATGATTTGAAGAACTCGCATGAGTTTGTACTAACATAGGAAACTCTTCTTCAAAATAGGTCACGTTTCCTGGCCTTGTCTCTATGATAGAGTTTTTGTGCACTTCAGGATTCTTGGATTGATATACAAGAAAACGATGTGAACTACCATTTTTTGCATACCCAATAAAGATGCAATCAACAGTTTTGGGCCCTATTGTAAGTGCTTTAGGGGGTGTAACAATCACCTTGGCCAGGCACCCCCACACTTTCAAGTATTTATAGGATGATTTTTGTCCCCACCACAACTCATGAGGTGTGACATCTTTTTTCTTGAAAGGTATTTTGTTAAATAAGAAATTGGCTGACAAAACTGCCTCACCCCACATGTCCTGGCTCATCCCAGAACTTATCAACATGGCATTCATCATTTCTTTTAGCGTACGATTCTTACGCTCCGTGATACCATTTGATTGGGGTGTATAAGGAGGGGTACATTCGTGTATGATGCCACTGTTTGCACATACTTCCCCAAATGGTGAAACATATTCACCTCCTCTATCACTTCTTACACGTTTTATTTTCTTTTGAAGTTGATTCTCAACTTCAGCTTTATACAATATGAACTTGTCAATTGCTTCATCCTTACTCTTAAGTAAGTAAACATAACAATATCTTGTATTGTCATCAATAAAGGTAATAAAATATTTATTACCACCTCTGGTGGGAATTGATTTTAAGTCACACACATCAGTGTGAATCAAATCGAGGGGTTCAGTTATTCTTTCAACTGATTTGAAGGATGATCTTGTTTGTTTGGCTTCAATACATGTTTTACATATTGTTTTAGAGTCCATGGAAAATTTTGGTATGTAATCTAATTTAATTAAACGACGTATCGAATTAAAATTTACATGACCAAGACGTCCATGCCAAACATTAGGAGACTCAACCAAGTAAGCAGAAGTGGTAGCATTTTTATTGATGTTTTTCTTAATAGGCATTACATTAAGCTTAAACATGCCATTTTCGGCATAGCCCTTTCCAACAAACATGCCACGCTTACTTAAAACAAATTTGTCACTTTCAAAAACCAAACGAAAGCCAAACTTGTTGAGCATCCATCCTGACACAAGACTCTTGCGCAGGTCTGGAACATAAAGCACATTCTTCAAAGTGATCTCTTTGCCAGAAGTCCACTTTAGGATCACATCACCTTCTCCCTTAATGTCAGCTGTAGCAGAGTTTCCCATGTACAGCTTCTCTTCTCCCACCACTTCTTTAAATGTATTAAAGAAGGTCTTGTCCGGGCACACATGTCGGGTTGCCCCAGTATCAACCCACCAACCTTTTGGCTCCTTAGCCACCAAGTTTACCTCCTCCATCATGGCAGTGAGGTCTGAAATCATGGCCACTAAGTCCATATCATCATCATTAACCATATGAGCCGTGTCACGTTTAGGTTCTTTGCGTTGGTGTAACAACCCTCGGTAAAACCGACACCCTCATAATATGTCTAACACTCTAGTATATTATAAAATGTCTCAATATGTTTTATATTACACCCCGTATGTGAAAAACCGAGCCCTAAATAGATTATAACATATAAAATAAATTAAAAATAAGAAATATAGGGCTGAGGCGGGCCGCGTAGACCCACCCCAATATCTCACGCGGGCCGTATCAAGACTGGAGTTGACTCCGCTGATTTCTTAAGTTAAAGCGGGCAGCGTAAGAGTCTTTGATAGTCGACGAGGGCCGCGAGAAACCTATACACGCAAAGACATCCGGTGCTGACACGTGTCGACATCGTGTCGAGTCTACAAGCTGACCCAACTAAGCTATTGTGTTGACCAAGGTTGACGCGGGCCGCGTAACCTTGGCCTGTTTCTTACGCGGGCCGCCTGGAAGTCAGATATCACAACTTTAAATAGAACGCATCAGTTTACGTTTTTCGTCGCTCACATTTCAATCTCAAATCACAAATTCTGTAGGAAAGTTATTATAGTCGGGTACTATACCCCTTATTAGTGAGGTTCTGCTCCGTTGTAAGTATTATAACCCCAGTTTCGCAATAGTTACGCTGCCCGATTGATTTAGGGTTCCGTAACAACTGTCGTGTTTCTGCCCGACGTAGTTATTGGAATGCCGTCTCGGGGTGGGTATTATTAATATTTTCAAAGGGTTATGATACTAACCAATGTACATTTGTATAAATTATAGATTACATCCAGGAAACCCTTACGAAAAGCCTAAGATAGCAATGTGAGTTTATCCTCTTTTTGTTAATGTTTTTGGAATGTTTTACAAAACCTTAATTATTTACAATGTGATTAAGCAGTGATTGAGTTTTTGTAGTTCTTCAATTACTGCCAGAATTATGGGGTTTTGTATACAAAATTTACTACGAGTAGTAGTAAGTCTGAATGACAGTGCATTACCATTGGACGACGAGTTAGCCAATGGGTAATTTGACCATAGCCATAGATCCGGTCGAGTGGCAAATACTGAATGAGTAATTGTGTAGAAATAAACAATGTGATTGCTCTCAATACTGTTTTAATTGATAAAATGTTTCTTGATTAAACTGGGATTCACTCACTAGTATTTCCGACTGACAAATGTTTTTAAAATGCGTTACAGGTAACACAATGTGAACAACCAATTAATGAAAGCCAGCTGGAGAGCACTGAAGGCTTGGGGATAATGTGGCTATAAAAGTTACCTAATAAACGATGTTTTAAATTCAATAAAATAGGGTTTGTCCCTATAAATGAATTGTAATTAGAAACTTGGGTTTTGCCCATGTTATTATTAATATTAAATATGGTGGTTTTACTCTGATAAACATTTCCTAACTACGGTCCTGATGTAAATTCCGCTGCGAGATTTAAACAACTGATACCACCCAAACTCTGTGATCGCGTCCGCCCGTTCCCGGGTATCAGGGATCGGGGGTTGTGACAGAAGGTGGTATCAGAGCCTAGCCACTGGTCTGAGCCAAAGAAGTGTTATGCTGACACTTAAATTTTAAATTTTGTTAGGAAATAAATTATGAAAATATATGCATAACTGTATTTATTTGTTATGTGTTATTTGACTATCTGTTAGTTTACAGTATGAGTGATCAAGAACCATCAGATATGAATCGTCAGTTATCTGATTCACCTAGGAGTGAAGGTACATCATCACAGCCTGCCCTCTCTGGGTATACTGCTGATCAGGAAGACGAGATATTTGCCTTTAGAGCTAAGTCGGAGGAACCATTTCCTACTAAGAAACGAGGATGGTTCAGTAAAGAAGCTTTTGCTCGTAGGAAGAGGATGCGAAAATTGCAACAGCAAAGGGCCTTAGCAGCTATTAAGTGAGAGACAGATGCTCATACGCAAGATATGCTTAATAGAAGCCTAGCTAATTTCCATATCTTAGCTACAACTGCTGCTAACCCAAGTCTGGAACAATTAGTAGCCCCACAACCACAAAACCCAGAACAACCCATGGAAATAGAAAGAGTAAAATGCAATTTGCGTCCCTGTGGTATGTCCCAAACATCAACTTGAGCCCCTAAAAACAATTTTTTGCATTCTGAGCCCCTGTGGTATTCATTTCATAACACTTTGAGTCCCTGCCGTCAGGTTGACTGTTAGAGGCAGGGGTAAGACCGTCTTTTTGCATATATTAATAACACTTTGCGTCCCTATGGTATGAGTGAAATATCAACCTGAGCCCCTAAATTCTTTTCTTGGTTTTTTGTTAAGAAATCTAATAATTAAATTTATACTATATATAACAAATTATTAAAGCCTAAATTGTATATTAAATGTAAACGTTTTATACATACAATACAGAGACAAAACGTCATACCAACTTCGTAGAGTTGACGGAACTTACAGACTCGATAACAAAAGACCGTAACATACAATACAGAGACAAAACGTCATACGACCACAAGCAATTGTGGATTTTTACTGACGGGTGCACTTCGGGAAACTGATCCAGATATGAATGAATATAACCCCAGTGTATCTAATTACATATCTGCCACTTGGGTTATATTCATTCATATGAATGAATATAACCTCAGTGGTAGATATGTAATTAGCGAGCTTTGGAATTTCAAGGAAAATCGAAGAGCTCCACTGGGGTTATAGTCATTCATATCAATCACTTCCTTATGTGCACCGCATCTTCTAGGAGGTTGTCAAGTGTTCTCGCCTTCGTAGTTGGTGTTTTGCGTATCTTTACATCCGCAGCCATTCTGTACAACAAAACACATTCAAATGAGGAACACATTCGAATCTGATCCGATCAGTTCTTAATACAACAGTTCTTAATACAACAAAACACATTCAAATGAGGAACACATTCGAATCTTATCCGATCAGTTCTTAATACAAAAGTTCTTAATACAACAAAACACATTCAAATGAGGAACACATTCGAATCAAACCGAAAATCAATATGATGAACACACAAGAATCAAAACCAAAACACATTGCAAATAACACATTCAAACCAAAACACATTCAAAACAAAACACATTCAAACAAAAACACATTCAAAACAAAACACATTCTGTACAACAAAAATCAAACCAAAAATCCATTCAACCCTAAACCCACAAGAATCTGTACAAACCAAACCAAAACACATTCTGTTGATACCCTAAACCCTAAACACATTCAAACCAAAACAAATTCTGTACATCCGATCAGTTCTTAATACTCAGTTGATACCCTAAACCCTAAACACATTCAAACCAAAACACATTCTGTACAACAAAACAAAACACATTCAAACCAAAACACATTGCTACCCTAAACCCTAATCCCAAATACCACTCTGTTTTGATGCATTTTGAACAAGAATCAAACCAAAAAATCCATTCAACCCTAAACCCACAAGAATCAAACCAAAAATCCATTCAACCCTAAACCCTAACCCCAAATAACACATTCAAATCATCAAATCAAAATGAGGAACACATTCAATCAAAATAAGGAACACATCGAATCAATAACTGTTACCCAAATAACACATTCAAACACATTCAAAATGAGGAACCCAAAATCAACCCTCTGTTTTTCAAAATCAACCCAAAATCATCGAATGGAACCCAAAATCAAACCCAAAAACATCGAATGGAACCCAAAATCAAACCCAAAATCAACGCTCTGTTTTTTCACAATATAAACACATAAACACATCGAATGAAATCAACCCTCTGTTTTTTCAAAATCAACCCAAATCATCGAATGTAACCCAAAATCATCGAATGGAACCCAGAATTATCACTCTGTTTTTTCACAATATAAACACATAAACACATCGAATGACCAATATGAGGATGAAGATGAACCTGATCTGTTCGATGAAGATGATCTGTTCGATGTTCGATGAAGATGATGAAGTTGATCTGTTGATCTCTTCGGTGAAGATGATGATCTTGGGAGTTGGGAGAGGAGAGCTGTTGATGATGATGATATTGGGAGTTGGGAGCGACTGTTGATGATGATAATGAAACTGGTCTACATAAATATAAATATTAAGTGTAGATATTAAAGGGTGGGGGTATTATGGACTTTTCACAACTGGCAAACGGTCAAACTGACGGAAGACTGACGGCAGGGACTCATACTGTTATGAAATGAATACCACATGGGTTCAGAATGCAAAAAATTGTTTTTAGGGGCTCAAGTTGATGTTTGGGACATACCACAGGGACACAAATTGCATTTTACTCAAATAGAAAACTCGGAAAATCAGGAGGAGATGCATGACTTTAACCCAGAAGAAATCCCTAGGATACCTGTGCCAAACCCCCTAGACCCAAATTACGACCCCTGGTGGGACGACAATAGGGACTTTGTGCAACGTTACCCTATCCAGGAATATCCACCCATACAGAACATAGAAGCCTACCCAGGTATGGACCCTTTAGATCCCTATTACCAAGATGAATATATTAGGGAAATTTTGGAGGATCCTTACCAATTTCAGGAACTGTCACCCCTATATCAGGAACCCGTATCTCAGATTCCAAACCTAGTCCGAGAACCTGCACCCCCAATGAGTGCAGAAAACGTCCAAGAACTTAGGACTTTCGGGGAGGAAATTTTAGAGAACAGTGAGAGAATGCGTCAGGTGGGTGAGCGTCTCGTATGGAAATACGATGAGCGCAATATGGATTTTTGGATAAATCCATATCCATGAATGTGAGAATGGAGGAAATAGTAATAGGAATAATAAAAATAAAAAAATAAAAAATAAAAAAATATGTGTACGGATGCCTAATACTATTAGTGTGATTCTATTTCTGTTGGTATTGTAATTTTATTTCAGTACTAGTTTGTAATAGAAGCATAATAGTATAGGAAAAGAGTAAGTAGCAATGATCTACGTTTTTGGCTAGATTGTGTGTTATGTGATTAACTACATTAAAATATTAATTGTGATATTAATATGGAGTAAATGTTTAAAATTCAGATGGCCGACGAAGAAAATCAAGGGAATCTGAATAACGATAACCAGAGTAACATTAACATGGTTAATGATAATCCGAGTATCAATAACAATCGAAACCAAGTGGATAATAGTGCTATCCAACATATAGTAGCACAGGAAATTATAGATGCAATGCCATTTATTCTCCAAACTGTTAAGGATGCTAATGCGTGCGAAGTGTTATATATATTAGGTGTATATTTTAAGCCCCTTTAACACTTATTTTAGCCAAGTTTTAAATTTATAAAACACAATATTTTACTAACACTAAACACACATATGGGCAAGTGCACCCATCGTGAGCGTAGTATAGCGTTGGTAAGATACCGAGGTCGTCCAAGGACACAAGAGCTTTTAGTACCGGTTTATCCTCAACGTCTAATCAAAATAAAAAGTTTAGAAAAATGTTTTAAACTAAGAAAAATAAAAGCTAACTAAAATGCTGAAAATAAAAATAAAAGAAAAACAGACAGACAAGATGAATCACTTGGTTCCGACTCGTATCTAGTATAACCTTTGATTATTTCCGCACTTTTGCACATAATTAAGAGATTATCTTAGTTATTGTAGTAGGCCCCTCTTTTGAAGGTGACGTTACCCTCACCCTAGTAGTTTGAGTCAGCAAGGATACAATCCTAAAAGGGTGGATTATTGGAAGATAATGAATTAAGTTATTAATGCAATATTATGGTAGGCCCCGCTTTTGGCGGTGACGTTACCCTCGACTAAGTAGTCTGAGTCAGCAGGGATACAGTCCTAAATAGCCGGGTTATAGTATTAATAGTAGTTAACTTATGAGGGGATCAAAGAGTTTGGACCCCCGCCATCCAATACCGTGAAGCATTGAAGGAGGTCCTACTAAATTTGACCCAGGTCCATTGCAGTACCTCTAAACGCTGAACAATGGCAAGACCTTTACCAAACCGTTCCCTTAACCCCCGACCAGGTAGCCAACATACCTCCATATAGACCGTGAAGATATGAATGGTGAAAATCTTTTATTTTATATAGACAGTAAAATAATGCCAAGACACCATGGACAAACGATAAGGAAAGATCACCTTCAACATAAGCAACTAGTTATTAAAGTCATTAATACAAAACCAAATAAAAAGTGCAAATGATTAGAAATAAAAAGTATTAAACTATACACTTTGTCTTCACCAAGTGATGTAAGAGACTTAGGCAAACATGGCCTTGATTGTCAAGAACTCTTACGATCAATCTTGGATCCCGAGACGACTCACACACTCTACGATGGACAATGGATGATGGTGGTGGATGATGGTGTTGTGATGGTGGTGGGTGGTGGATGAAGCGTGAGAGAGGTGGTGTGCCAAGGGATGAGTTGAAATGAAACCAAGCACCCCTATTTATAGGCTGAACAGAAGGCTGGGCACGCCTCCGTGTCCGCTGGGCACGGCCCCGTGTCTGTCTGACACTCTCTCTCTTCATTAATTGTAATTCGCAATTACAATTAATGCGCCTGCTGTACTTTCGCCACGCCCCCGTGTCCGCTGGGCACGACCCGTGGTGGGCAATAGAAGCTTCTATAGGTTTGTCTTTTCTGCTGCTTCTTGGGCACGGCCCCGTGCTGGCTGAGCACGGGGCGTGTTCAGTCTTCTGTCTTCTCTATTTTGCTTAGGAAGATGCCGTTGAGGGGGTCGGGCAGTCCACTTATGTTCCTTTTCTTGTATTTATGTTAGATTTAGCTGTCTTTTTGCTTCTTTTGTGAATTTGAGCTCATTTAATCCTGAAAATACAAAAGGAAGACAAAAACACTCTTTTTCCAACATTAGTACTTAAAAAGGGTTAGTTTTATGCCTTATTTGATGTAATTTATATGTTGCATTTTGCACACATCAAATACCCCCACACTTGAACTTTTGCTTGTCCTCAAGCAAAACTCTTTAATATGTGGCTTACACTCCCAAATGGAATAGGTAGAAGAGAAGGTTTTGGGCTTGTCGTAGAGTGTCGGGATTTCCAAGATTCTTTATGTAGTTTTATTTTTATTTATTTACAATCCTATTCGTAATGATTTATTTAAAACTTTTCATAAGAAAAATTACTTATTTGGGCATAACATGCCTTTTTAAAATTCCATTTATATACAAGTTCACATACCTCACGGGAGAAATCACTCACACTCGGCCGAAGGTGTATTTTTAGTGAATCACTCGAGAGCGGCATGGAACTTACTCCTACCATAGGCTTGCCAAGCAATCAATCCTCCTCCTTTTTAACTTTTATACCTTTGTAAATATCAAGAGGACTTTGTGGGTGAAGGGTTAGGCTTGGGTTAAAGGTAGGTGGTTGGGTTAGTGGTTAGTGGTTAGTAGAAAAAGGGTGAAAAAGCGTAACAAGTGTCGGTTTTCGTAGGTTTTTCTATTTTTGTAACTTTTTTTTATTCTGATGAAGCTTTTATTTAAACAAAGTTATTTTTGATGAACTTGTTTGTTTATTTTCTTTTGCTTCATCATCAACACAAATATATTTTTTTTTCATACGAAAAACTGAACTTGTTACTAAAACAAAGGGTTAAAAATGAAAAAGGTTTGGTGGGTAAAAGGGTTTTTTGGGTGATGAAATGAAAAGGTTTAGGCTCAAAGGGGCTAACTAGGGGGATTTTGGGTAGGTGGTAAAAAAAAGAAAAATAAATGGTGTAGAAATAAAAGGGTTAGTCCTAATGCCTCCATCATTTACTTACTCGGGTTTAAGTTGATAAGGACCGGGAATGTATCGTCATGGCAAGTTCTAGAGTCGTAAGAACCAAGCGGCTATTCACACAAGAAACGAAAAATGAGCATTTAGTCTAAAGATGTAAATTTGTATGCTCAATAGAGGCTCAAAACTCACTTTTGTGGGAATGGGTTTTTATGTAATCAAGTATATATAATCAAATTTTAACTAAGTTTGCTATGGCTTTTCATAATTTTCTTATGTTGGTTCTTTTTATCACGACGCTATCGGTTGTAAATTCGTAAAAATATAACATTTTTTAAGAACTTGAATTTCCCGAGTTAAACCTAGACAAGTAAAAAAAATGAAATTTTTGAAAAAGATTTGGGGTGATTAGCGGTTCCAATAGAGTTTTGTGTAAGGCTTGTATTTAGGACTTGCAAAATTTCAAGGTTTTAGCATCCCCCTCACACTTAAATTACACATTGTCCTCAATGTGTCCCAAAAATAAATTTTTAGGTTGATTAGATGTGTAAAATGGTGTAAAAAGCAAAATTTTGTGTTACTGGCAATCTGGACACGACCTCGTGTTGAGTGGACACGACCCCGTGTTCAGGTGCCAGTAACAAGAACTTACAGAAGGTGAACACGGGGGCGTGTTGAGTGGACACGACCCCGTGTCTGGCAAAAATCTGCAGGATAGTAAACAAACAGCAGGTCTGGGAGGTGAGCACGGGGGCGTGTTGGCTGGAAACATCCCCGTGTGGACAGTCTGTAAACCTGAAAAACAGGTTTCTTCTCCCGGTTTTTCCATCCTGGCCCTATAAGTGCTGAGGCTTAGCACTTCAATCCTTGGTTTGTACCTGTTTCATCACTTAATACCACACCAAGTAACACAAACATCCTACTTTTACCAAAGTTAACATCAATGTCAAAGTAAAAAAAAATGCAGAAAAATAAAGAAGTTAGGAAAAGTAAATTGTTCAACATTTGGCACGCAGGCCATCAATTGTTCGATAGATAAAGGGACTTAAACCTGTGGGCTCGCCATCAACCCGCTCCTGCTCCTTCAAACCCCCTACTCCATGTCTTCATCGCTATCATCACCTCCATCCCCATGCCCCGCCATATATTCCCGGATGCTTCCGATATCGTCTTGTATATCGTTGATGTTGCGTTCAATAGCTCCTACCCGGTGGTATGTGTTGTTGGCGAGGTTGTAGGCGTTCCTGGTACACATGAGGTTTTCCTGCATAAGATCATGTAAGCTTTGAAAGTTAGGAAAACCGCCTCCTTGTGAGGAGGATTGACCCGGATCACCATGGGGTTGATACTGGTAGTGGGGAGGTGGTGCGTGAAGAACTAGGGCCTCCTGCGGGTTCCATGCATAGCTTTGCGTCCTTTGGAAACTCACCGACCCGTCTTCCGCCTCATAAAGTAAGTTCATGGCTCGGCAAATGTGGTAGTCAACTCGTCCCGACCATGGGCTTCTTTCAAAGGACCTTGGAATTCGCGTGTAATGCTTGAAGTGACGGTACACCCATCCTCCGAAGAAGATAGGTGTTGGAGCGCGAGCAAGGCGGTTGAGAAGCATGTTTCGTAACATGAGATATGGAACATCAAGAGGCTTCTGGTTGTGGATACAGTGAATGACAACCAAATCTTTCAACCCTACAACGCCACTACTGTCGTGACGTTGGTTAAGGGAGTAGCTGAGAAGCCTGTGAATGTAGCGATAGAGCGGATCCCTTAGCTTAGTACTCTTGGTGCTGCTAGGGTTGTAGATTCCTTCACCGATTTGAGCCCATGCGGCTTGTCGTTCATTTTCATCCAAGTCTCGTAATCCCCCGGTATTTTCCTCGTTTCCCGATTCCTCTTCCCCGTACAGTCCTATTATAGTTCCAAACTGTGCCATAGAGATCGAGTACCTTGTCCCGCCACACCGAAATGCGACCCCTTCATTGTCGAATGGGTCACACCTTGCAGTGAAGGTGAAAGTACTGTAGAACTCCATGGTGCACTGATACACTGACCGAAGCCGAGTGTTTAATGCAACAGCTAGTGGTCCCGTAACGATGTTGTTGAATCGGTCCAGCTGGTTTACCAAGGTTAACAGGTCTGTGCATGCTCGTCTGGGGTACTCCTTGGGTCTTGTTTGAAGTATCTCGTATCTTGCCCGGGCATCAAGTTCACTTGCATTGAACCTTGTGAACTTTGCCATCTGAAAGAATACACCAAGAATTAGTACAAGACAATTAGATTTTTAAAGAAACTGCAAACAGTAGGCTGGACACGGCCCCGTGTTCAGCGGACACGGCCCCGTGTCCAGGGGTCTGTTACTCAAAAAATCCCATTTTTCGACCCGGTTTCGAAAACTTGAAAATTTTTGGTCCAATAGGTGCGGTTTCCCCCGAAAATGAAACCCTAAGTGCCGTTTTTCCCAAATTATCCCGTTTACCCTATCAATTTTATCTTTTTCGGCTCAAGAACAAGGGTTTGGGGTTTTTGTGAGAAATCGGTTGAATCTATGAACAATACAAGTGTATCTACTTCCCCTAACACTAATCTAACTAAATGCAAACAAATTTAAACAAAAAATTGAGGTTCGATCCGGATAATCTTTAAGAACCCTAGATTTTCCCCAAATTTTTGGTGTTTTAACTACATGCAAGTAACTAATCTAACTACTAAAAGTGATAGAATCATACCTTGATGTTGTTAGAGCGATAGGAGACGTTGAAATTCTGCGAAAAATCGCCGGAAACCAGAGCTTTTTCGGGGAAACGGGGCATGTGGATTGAAGTAACTGTTTTGAAAAAGGGGATTTATCCCGACTGCAGCGCGGACACGGCCCCGTGTCCAGCGGACACGGCCTCGTGCCGAGCAAGGTTTTGAAAAAAATAATTTTTTTTTTGGTGCTCGTGTGAGTGCCCTCTTTTCCCAAAAGCTATGGTTAGAAAACTTACCGCTTTATTTTGTTGTCTCAATCGTTCGTAACTTACCAGGCATGATGTTTTTATTCCTCCACCGTTTGAAGTGAGATCTCTTCTTCTTCATCCTCAATGAATCCTTGATAGAGTTTCAGCCGTTGGCCATTGACTTTAAATGGAGGTCCATTTCGAGATTTAATTTCTACTGCACCGTGTGGAAAAATATGGGTGATGGAAAAAGGTCCTGACCACCTAGACTTTAATTTACCAGGAAACAATCGAAGTCGTGAATTAAACAAAAGAACTAAATCTCCTACTCGAAATTCATTAGGTTTAATATGTTTGTCATGCAAATTTTTCATTCGTTCCTTATAAATTTCAGAGTTTGAGTATGCATAATTCCTAAGCTCGTCTAATTCATTTAATTGACAAAATCGATTTTTACCAGCAAATTCTAAATCTAAGTTTACATTTTTGATTGCCCAGTAGGCTTTGTGTGCAATTTCTACTGGTAAGTGACAACTTTTTCCGTAAACTAGCTTATATGGGGTTGTACCTATTGTTGTTTTATAAGCAGTTCGAAAAGCCCATAAAGCATCATCTAATTTATCAGCCCACTCCTTTTTATTTAACCCTACGGTTTTTTCAAGTATTCGTTTTAAACCTCTATTAGTCACTTCGGCTTGTCCGTTTGTTTGAGCGTGATATACTGTTGAGACCCGATGATAGACCCCATATCTTGTTAAAATTTTTTCGAGTTGATGGTTGCAAAAATGGCTACCTCTATCACTTATTAAAGCTTTAGGTGTGCCAAAACGAAAGAATAATTTTTTCAGAAATCTTACCACAACTTTTCCATCATTTGTTGGAAGTGCCTCGGCCTTGGCCCATTTAGACAAGTAATCTACTGCCACAAGTATATATTTGTTTCCTTTCGATGGTGGGAAAGGTCCCATGAAGTCGAGTCCCCACACATCAAAAATTTCACAAACAAGAATGCCATTTTGTGGCATTTCGTTTTTGGAAGAAATATTACCTGTTCTTTGGCAAGCATCACATGTTTTTACAAGACTTTGGGCGTCTTTGTAAATGGTTGGCCAATAAAATCCTGAATCGAATACCTTTCGTGCGGTACTAGCAGCACCATGATGTCCTCCGTATGGACCTTCATGACAATGGCGGAGAATTCTTTGTGCTTCACTACCATGTACGCATCGTCGGACGAGTTGGTCGGCACACATTTTGAAAAGATATGGATCTTCCCAAAAGTAGTGTTTCACATTGGCAAAGAATTTTTTTCTTTGATGATGTGGCCATCCTTTTGCGACTATACCGCTAGCTAGGTAGTTAGCATAGTCGGCGTACCATGGTTCTTCCTTGTATTCCACCATTTCCAGGGACTCAGTTGGAAATTTTTCGTTGATTTGCTCGTCCCTGGTTGCCTCTAAAGCTGGGTCTTCTAAGCGTGAAAGATGATCTGCAACGGTGTTTTCGGCTCCTCTTTTGTCCTTGATTTCAATGTCAAATTCTTGGAGGAGTAGAATCCACCGAATCAAACGTGGTTTTGCATCTTGCTTTTTGAAGAGATATCGGATGGCTGCATGATCTGTATAAACTATAGTTTTAGAAAGAACAAGATAAGAACGAAATTTATCAAAAGCAAATACCACAGCTAGTAACTCTTTTTCAGTTGTTGTGTAATTTTCTTGTGCATCATTAAGTGTTTTACTAGCATAATAAATTGGGTGGAAATGCTTTTCTTTTCTTTGTCCCAAGACGGCTCCAACTGCAAAGTCACTAGCATCACACATGATTTCGAAAGGAAATTTCCAATCAGGCGCTATCATGATAGGTGCATTGACTAACATTTCTTTTAAGGTGAGAAATGCTTGATTGCAATCATTGTCAAAGTTGAAAGGAGCATCTTTTTCAAGTAATTTTGTTAGAGGTCTAGAAATTTTAGAAAAGTCTTTGATAAACCGCCTATAGAATCCGGCATGCCCTAGGAAACTTCTGATAGCTCTTACGGAGGATGGAGGTGGTAATCTAGAAATGGTATCTATTTTAGCTCGATCCACCTCCATTCCTTCGCTTGAGATCTTGTGACCGGGTACTATTCCCTCCGTTACCATGAAATGGCATTTTTCCCAATTAAGGGCGAGGTTAGTTTCCTCACATCGGGATAGCATTCGTTCAAGGTTATCGAGGCATTGGTCATATGAATCCCCAAAGATAGAAAAGTCGTCCATGAAGACTTCCATTGTCTTTTCTATCATGTCATGGAAAATAGCTACCATGCAACGTTGGAATGTTTCTGGGGCATTACATAGACCAAACGGCATGCGTCGATAAGCAAAAGTTCCATAGGGACATGTGAAAGTTGTCTTTTCTTGGTCTTCGGGTGCTATCGGGATCTGAAAGTAACCTGAAAAACCATTCAAGAAACAGTAAAATTTATGACCGGATAATCTTTCTAACATTTGATTAATGAAGGGTAAAGGAAAGTGATCCTTTCTTGTTGCTTCATTTAATCGTCTATAATCTATACATACTCTCCATCCTGTGACGGTTCTTGTTGGTATTAATTTATTTTTCTCGTTAGTTATTACCGTCATACCTCCTTTCTTTGGAACTACTTGGACAGGACTCACCCAAGGACTATCAGAGATAGGATAGATAAGTCCGGCGTCAAGTAGTTTGATGACTTCGTTTTTAACCACTTCTTGAACATTTGGATTTACTCGACGTTGTGGTTGTATGACCGATTTGTAGTCATCATTCATCAAAATTTTGTGTGTGCACATAGAAGGACTAATTCCTTTTATGTCTACAAGTTTCCAAGCTATTGCGTTTTTGTGTTTTTTCAAAAGATTAATTAATTTTTCTTTTTCTAAGTTATCTAATTTAGACGAAATAATTACAGGTAAATTACCATCTTTGTCTAGAAAAGCATATTCTAAACCTTTTGGAAGTTCTTTGAGCTCAAGTGGTGGGTCTTTGGGAGACTCCTTATTTGGTTGCTCATTTCGATCAAGAACTTTAAAAGTTTGTTCTATGGCGACCTCTTCTTCAACAAGGTGGTCAATCTCTTCACTTGTATCGGGTGGTTCATCTTCATCTTCAATTAGGGGGTCATTATTGCCGAAAGGATATTTCATTGATCGTTCAAGATCGACACTTCTTTTAAATGCCCCTAATTGAAGAGGTAGATTGTTGAACTTCCGGTTTTTCAAAGCTTCGTGAGTTTTTACAAATCACTAATACTTAATTTTTCGAAAATGTAGTTAGGCATTATGTTAACACAAAGATCTTTATCGATTGTGACATTACTAATAAACGAATTTTGAAAGAAACATGGAACCGGTGTAATGTTAATTTCAAATGGGTCTTCTTTTATTAGTGAGGTTTGATCATTAGTTAACTTAACACTTACTGTTTCGTCAATTTTAGTGTTAGTGTTTAACTCTTTTAAAAACTTAGCATGAGTGGGTACTAAACAATGATTTTCAAAAGAAGGTGACAAGAGATTAATTTCTTCAAAATTAGACTCTTCTTGAATTTTAACGTTGTCAGACTCACCTTTTTTGTTGTTTAACTCATGTGTTGGTTTTTCACTTATTTGTTCTTCCATTTTTACACTTTTGGTTATCTCTTCCTTTTTTAATTCTTCTCTTGCGCGGGACTCCTCTTCCCTTGCTCGAGCTTCTTTTATTCATCGATCGATAACTCTAATGTGTTCTAATATCCTATCGGTCACTTCGGTTATAGAAAAAGAATCGGTGTTTTCTAAGCTTGAATCCGATTGTTCGACCCTTTATTCCTCATAATACCCATATGAAGTCGATGGTTCGCACCATTGTTCTTCATTGTAAGCATATGATGGATAAGGTTCGTAATTTTGTTCTTCATAATTCTCATATGAGGTGGGTTGTTCACGCCATGATTCCTCATAATAAGCATATGAAGGTGGTGGCTCATATCTTGGTTCCTCAAAGTATGAGTATGAAGGCTCATACCTTGGTTCATCAAAATATGAGTATGAGGGAGGAGGTTCATACCTTTGGTCTTCATAGGATGTGTATGAAGTTGATGGCTCGTACCTGGGCTCCTCATAGTAGGTGTATGAATTGGATGGTTGATATGAGCGATTATTTTGAATCGAGCGTGCATTACGACAATTAGTGCAATAATTACCCCTATAATCATCCTCCTCATAGGTGTAGTTGTAACCTCCTGAGTATTGATCCATAAGAATCACTCAGCAGACCACAACCGAGTCTCGAGATCAGAAAACAAAAATAAAAAGCGGAAACAGAGGCTGGACACGGCCCCGTGTTCAGTGAGCACGGCCCCGTGTTCAGAATCTGTATCTGGGCGTTTTAATTAAATTTACTGATCTAGTTGAGCACGGGGCGTGTTCAGTGAGCACGGCCCGTGTTCAAGCTACTGTTACTGGGTGTTTTTATGAAAATGTGCAGCACGGCCCCGTGTTCAGTGAACACGGCCCCGTGTACAGGATACTGTAAATGCAAAACTAAACTAAAATGCAGAAAAATGTGCGCGCGTTTTGAAAACGTTTTGAAAAACTGATTAGGCCGTCGATTTTAAGCTTTCTTAAAATCCTTGTGTCCCCGGCAACGGCGCCAAAAACTTAATGCGTGCGAAGTGTTATATATATTAGGTGTATATTTTAAGCCCCTTTAACACTTATTTTAGCCAAGTTTTAAATTTATAAAACACGATATTTTACTAACACTAAACACACATATGGGCAAGTGCACCCATCGTGAGTGTAGTATAGCGTTGGTAAGATACCGAGGTCGTCCAAGGACACAAGAGCTTTTAGTACCGGTTTATCCTCAACGTCTAATCAAAATAAAAAGTTTAGAAAAATGTTTTAAACTAAGAAAAATAAAAGCTAACTAAAATGCTGAAAATAAAAATAAAAGAAAAACAGATAGACAAGATGAATCACTTGGTTCCGACTCGTATCTAGTATAACCTTTGATTATTTCCGCACTTTTGCACATAATTAAGAGATTATCTTAGTTATTGTAGTAGGCCCCTCTTTTGAAGGTGACGTTACCCTCACCCTAGTAGTTTGAGTCAGCAAGGATACAATCCTAAAAGGGTGGATTATTGGAAGATAATGAATTAAGTTATTAATGCAATATTATGGTAGGCCCCGCTTTTGGCGGTGACGTTACCCTCGACTAAGTACTCTGAGTCAGCAGGGATACAGTCCTAAATAGCCGGGTTATAGTATTAATAGTAGTTAACTTATGAGGGGATCAAAGAGTTTGGACCCCCGCCATCCAATACCGTGAAGCATTGAAGGAGGTCCTACTAAATTTGACCCAGGTCCATTGCAGGACCTCTAAACGCTGAACAATGGCAAGACCTTTACCAAACCGTTCCCTTAACCCCCGACCAGGTAGCCAACATACCTCCATATAGACCGTGGAGATATGAATGGTGAAAATCTTTTATTTTATATAGACAGTAAAATAATGCCAAGACACCACGGACAAACGATAAGGAAAGATCACCTTCAACATAAGCAACTAGTTATTAAAGTCATTAATACAAAACCAAATAAAAAGTGCAAAAGATTAGAAATAAAAAGTATTAAACTAGACACTTTGTCTTCACCAAGTGATGTAAGAGACTTAGGCAAACATGACCTTGATTGTCAAGAACTCTTACGATCAATCTTGGATCCCGAGACGACTCACACACTCTACGATGGACAATGGATGATGGTGGTGGATGATGGTGTTGTGATGGTGGTGGGTGGTGGATGAAGTGTGAGAGAGGTGGTGTGCCAAGGGATGAGTTGAAATGAAACCAAGCACCCCTATTTATAGGCTGAACAGAAGGCTGGGCATGCCCCCGTGTCTGCTGGGCACGGCCCCGTGCCTGTCTGACACTCTCTCTCTCTTCATTAATTGTAATTCGCAATTACAATTAATGCGCCTGCTGTACTTTCGCCACGCCCCCATGTCCGCTGGGCACGGCCCGTGGTGGGCAATAGAAGCTTCTATAGGTTTGTCTTTTCTGCTGCTTCTTGGGCACGGCCCCGTGCTGGCTGAGCACGGGGCGTGTTCAGTCTTCTGTCTTCTCTATTTTGCTTGGGAAGATGCCGTTGAGGGGTCGGGCAGTCCACTTATGTTCCTTTTCTTGTATTTATGTTAGATTTAGCTGTCTTTTTGCTTCTTTTGTGAATTTGAGCTCATTTAATCCTGAAAATACAAAAGGAAGACAAAAACACTCTTTTTCCAACATTAGTACTTAAAAATGGTTAGTTTTATGCCTTATTTGATGTAATTTATATGTTGCATTTTGCACACATCAGATGCTGATAATAAAAGTAAGCATGGCAGTAAGCGACCAAGCGAACCTGAAAACAGCGTGAACAATGGACCTGTACTTCAAATGCCTATTCCCAAAAGAAGAAGAACCATGCCATATGGTTGTTCTTATAAAGAATTCTGGTCTTGTAAACCAATGGAATTCTCGGGCAATAAAGGGGCCATTGCAACCTTACGCTGGATAGAAAAGACTGAGGCAGTCTTAAGGATAAGTAAGTGTGCTGAAGAAGATAACATATTGTTTGCTTCTAATCTGTTTAAAAATGCAGCACTAGAATGGTGGAACACTATCCTCCAGACAAGAGGAAGTGATCAAACCGATAATATGGAATGGGAAGAGTATAAGAATAAGGTAGAAAGGAAATTCTGCCCACCCAATGAGAAGGAACAGATAGCAAACAAATTCCTAAACCTTAGGATGAGTGGTGTGGATAGCAAGGGGTACACTAAATTATTCTTCGAATATGCTAGGATAGTGCCAAATCTTGCTTCACCAGAACCAGTGTTAATCTCCCGTTATATTTGGGGATTAATTGGAGAGATTAGACATGTAGTCAAGGCAGCTAGACCTCAAACCATAGAAGAAGCTGTAGAACTAGCCAATACCTTGACTGATGAGTTAATTCGTACCCAAGAAGAGGATCAGAGGAGAAACCTAACCCATAAATTGATTCAAGAATTTCGTTCTGGAAATTCTAACCGTGGGAGAAATATAGGTTCTACCTCTGCACCATACTGTAGATATTGCAAAAGAAAACATTCAGGAAGATGCTCCATCTATTGTAACTTTTGCAAAATGTCGGGACACAAGGAAGAAAACTGCAGGAAGAAAGCTAACAGTAGGGTATGTTACAATTGCGGAGAACAAGGTCATATCAAGCTGAATTGCCCAAAATTTGCTCCAGCTCCAGACAACAAGAATACTAAAAATGCTAGGGCATTTGTTCTGACTGCAGATGAGGCCAAAATGATTCCAGATGTTATAGCTGGTACATTTTTAGTTAATGATGTTTTTGCTAAAGTATTATTTGACTCTGGTGCAAACCAAAGTTTTATTAATACATCGTTTTGCAAATTTCTAAATCAATCATTAACTAAACTACCACAAGAATGCTTAGTAGAGACAGCTAATGGAGAAACCGTTAGGATTTCTGAAATCTTGCAGGGAGCAAGCATAGAGATTGTAAATCAGAAATTTATAGCAAATCTATATCCCATGAATCTGGTAGGATTTGATGTTGTTTTAGGAATGAATTGGTTAATAGCCAATAAAGCCAATATTTTATGTGATCAAAAGTTAATTCAAGTAAATTCACCAAAAGGTAAAAAGATCACAATTAAAGGAGATAAACATTTTAGGTCTACTAAATTCATTTCTGTAATGAAAACTGCAAGTTATATGAGAAAAGGTTCTATAGTGTATTTGATTTCTATAATCACTAACACTAAAGGAAATGATTTAAAAGATATTCCAGTAGTATCTCAGTTTTCAGACGTATTTCCAGAAGAACTGCCAGGGCAACCTCCGAATAGAGAAGTTGAATTTAGGATTCATTTAATACCAGGAACATCACCGATTGCCAAAGCACCGTATAGGTTGGCACCTGCAGAAATGCAAGAATTGAAGAAACAATTAGATGAATTGTTAGAGAAAGGATTCATACAACCAAGTTCGTCGCCGTGGGGAGCACCGATATTATTTGTTAAGAAGAAGGACAGATCAATGCGGATGTGCATTGACTACCGTGAATTAAACAAAGTCACGATTAAGAATCGGTATCCATTACCAAGAATCGATGATCTGTTTGATCAACTGCAAGGAGCCCAATTTTTCTCTAAAATCGATTTAAGGTCAGGATATCATCAATTAAAGGTACAGGAAGAGGACATTCCTAAGACCGCATTTAGAACGAGGTATGGCCATTATGAATTTACTGTCATGCCATTTGGTTTAACCAATGCCCCAGCTGCATTCATGGACATGATGAACCGAATATGTAAGCCATATTTGGATAAATTCATAATTGTTTTTATAGATGATATTCTAATTTACTCTAAGAGTAAAGAGGATCATGCAAGACATTTGCACGCACTTTTAAGTTTGTTAAAAAAAGAAAAACTTTATGCTAAGTTTTCAAAGTGTGAATTTTGGTTAGAACAGGTACAATTCCTAGGACACCTACTTAATCATGAAGGAATTCATGTAGATCCAACCAAAATTGAGGCAATTACTAAATGGAAAATCCCTGAATCACCAACCGAGGTTAGAAGTTTCTTAGGATTAGCCGGTTATTACAGAAGATTTATTAAAGATTTTTCTAGAATAGCTATTCCCTTAACTAAGTTAACTTGTAAATCTGTTAAGTTTGAATGGGGATTAAAACAAGAAGAAGCATTTAGAATCCTTAAGTAAAGATTAACCCATACACCTATACTAGCATTACCAGAAGGAACTGAAGACTTCATAGTCTATTGTGATGCTTCTAAGTTGGGTTATGGATGTGTGTTGATGCAACGGCAAAAGGTTATAGCTTACGCATCTAGACAACTTAAGAATCATGAAGAAAATTTTTCAACCCATGATCTAGAATTAGGAGCTATAATTTTTGCTCTTAATATTTGGAGACATTACCTTTATGGTAGTAAGTTTACCATATTTACTGATCACAAAAGTTTAAGGTATATTTTTTAGCAGAAAGAGTTGAATATGAGACAAAGACGTTGGATGGAATTTCTTAGTGATTATGATTGTGATATCCAGTATCATAAAGGAAAAGCAAATATAGTGGCAGATGCTTTAAGCCGAAAGTATCATGAAAAGCCAACAAGGGTACGTTCTCTTAAATTAAATCTACAAGTAGATTTAAATGATCAGATAAGAGAAGCACAAGAATCAGTAATCAAGGAAGATACTGAAAAATTAAAAGGTATGCTAAAAGAATTAAAACAAGGAACAGATGGAATATGGAGATTCCATGGAAAGAGAATGTGGATACCTAAATTAGGAAATTTACGTAATCGTATATTAGAAGAAGCCCATAAGTCTAAGTATACAATGCATCCAGGAAGTGATAAAATGTACCAGGATTTAAGAAAAAATTTCTGGTGGATAGGAATGAAAAAGGACACAGCAGTTTATGTTTCTAAATGTTTAACTTGTTTACAAGTTAAAGCTGAACATCAGAAACCCTTAGGTTTGTTACAGCAATTAGAAATGCCGATGTGGAAATGGGAATTGATAACAATGGATTTTGTTACTAAATTACCCAAAACAAGAAAATGAAATGATACAATCTGGGTGATTGTAGAGAGACTAACTAAGTCAGTTCATTTTCTACCAATGAAGGAAACAATTAGTATGGAACAATTATCTAAATTATATGTAAATGAAATTGTTTCTTTACATGGTATTCCTTTATCAATTGTTTCTGATAGAGATGGTCGCTTTACATCTCATTTCTGGTCAAGTTTCCAAAAGGCAATGGGAACCAAGTTTCCACAAGCTCTAAGTACAGCTTATCATCCACAAACAGATGGACAAAGTGAGAGGACACTTAAGACAATGGAAGATATGCTTAGAGCTTGTGTAATTGACTTTGGAGGTAATTGGGACGATCACTTACCTTTAATAGAATTCTCTTATAATAATAGTTATCACACAAGTATCAATGCTGCACCATTCGAAGCACTTTATGAACGAAAGTGCCGAACCCCAGTCTGTTGGGCAGAAATTGGGGAACAGCAACTATCTGGACCTGAGATTGTACAAGAAACAACCGACAAGATCATTCAAGTCAAGGAACGACTGAAAGCAGCACGTGATCGACAAAAGAGTTATGCTGATAACCGATGCAAACCCTTGGAATTTCAAGTAGGGGATAAAGTATTATTGAAAGTCTCTCCTTGGAAAGGAGTGGTAAGATTCATCAAACGGGGAAAGCTAAGTCCCAGGTATGTTGGACCTTTTAAGATTATTAGAAGAATAGGACCAGTAGCCTATCAGCTACAACTACCAGAGGAAATGGCAGGAATACATGATGTGTTTCATGTATCAAATCTCAAAAAGTGTTTAGCTGATGAATTACTGATAGTACCTCTTAAGGATATAGAGGTAAATGCACAACTCAAGTTTGTAGAAAGACCTCTACAAATTGAAGACAGGAAAGTCAAGAATCTCAAACATAAGAGATTAGTTCTAGTCAAAGTGAAGTGGGACTCCAAAAGAGGATCTGAGTATACATGGGAACTTGAGTCTGAAATGAAAAGAAAATATCCGCACTTGTTTCAGTAGATCTCGAGGACGAGCTCTAAAACAAGGTGGGGAGAATGTAACAACCCTCGGTAAAACCGACACCCTCATAATATGTCTAACACTCTAGTATATTATAAAATGTCTCAATATGTTTTATATTACACCCCGTATGTGAAAAACCGAGCCCTAAATAGATTATAATATATAAAATAAATTAAAAATAAGAAATATAGGGCTGAGGCGGGCCGCGTAGACCCACCCCAACATCTCACGCGGGCCGCGAGAAACCTATACACGCAAAGACATCCGGTGCTGACACGTGTTGACATCGTGTCGAGTCTACAAGCTGACCCAGCTAAGCTATTGTGTTGACCAAGGTTGACGCGGGCCGCGTAACCTTGGCCTGTTTCTTACGCGGGCCGTCTGGAAGTCAGATATCACAACTATAAATAGAACGCATCAGTTTACGTTTTTCGTCGCTCACATTTCAATCTCAAATCACAAATTCTGTAGGAAAGTTATTATAGTCGGGTACTATACCCCTTATTAGCGAGGTTCTGCTCCGTTGTAAGTATTATAACCCCAGTTTCGCAATAGTTACGCTGCCCGATTGATTTAGGGTTCCGTAACAACTGTCGTGTTTCTGCCCGACGTAGTTGTTGGAATGCCGTCTCGGGGAGGGTATTATTAATATTTTCAAAGGGTTATGATACTAACCAATGTACATTTGTATAAATTATAGATTACATCCAGGAAACCCTTACGAAAAGCCTAAGACAGCAATGTGAGTTTATCCTCTTTTTGTTAATGTTTTTGGAATGTTTTACAAAACCTTAATTATTTACAATGTGATTAAGCGGTGATTGAGTCTTTGTAGTTCTTCAATCACTGCCAGTATTATGGGGTTTTGCATACAAAATTTACTACGAGTAGTAGTAAGTCTGAATGACAGTGCATTACCATTGGACGACGAGTTAGCCAATGGGTAATTTGACCATAGCCATAGATCCGGTCGAGTGGCAAATACTGAATGAGTAATTGTGTAGAAATAAACAATGTGATCGCTCTCAATACTGTTTTAATTGATAAAATGTTTCTTGATTAAACTGGGATTCACTCATCAGTATTTCCGACTGACAAATGTTTTTAAAACGCGTTACAGGTAACACAATGTGAACAACCAATTAATGAAAGCCAGCTGGAGAGCACTGAAGGCTTGGGGATAATGTGGCTATAAAAGTTACCTAATAAACGATGTTTCAAATTCAATTAAATAGGGTATGTCCCTATAAATGAATTGTAATAAGAAACTTGGGTTTTGCCCATGTTATTATTAATATTAAATATGGTGGTTTTACTCTGATAAACATTTCCTAACTACGGTCCTGATGTAAATTCCGCTGCGAGATTTAAACAACTGATACCACCCAAACTTTGTGATCGCGTCCGCCCATTCCCGGGGATCAGGGATCGGGGGTTGTGACAGTTGGTCAGCACGGTGACCAGTTTTTTGACAGTTGTAACACTTCCCTTTAAAGGGACCAGCCTTCGTTTTTACACCACCTTTCTTTGGCCCAAGGTAATCACCACCTTTGTTTTTCCCTTTGCCATTGAACCTATGGCCTTTGTTCCCCTTGTGATCTAGAGGGTTGAGCTTGTTCCACAGGGTTCTCTTTCACAGAAGCCTCAACTTGACTTCCTTTGTGTGACAGCATGTTGTCTTCTTCAATACGAAGACGAACCACAAGGTCTTCAATGGTCATTTCCTTTCGCTTATATTCTTGAAGTCCATCCAACTAGGAGGCAACTTTTCAACAATTGCTGCCACTTGGAATGTTTCACTTAGATTCATTCCTTCCGACAGAATGTCACTAAGAATAATCTGCAGTTCTTGAACTTGACTCATCACAGTTTTTGAATCAACCATTTTATAGTCCAAAAACCTAGCAACAACATACTTTTTAGTACCCGCATCCTCAGTCTTGTATTTTCGTTCCAATGACTCCCATAATTCTTTGGCAGTTGGAACCTTAAAATATACGTTATACAAGGCATCCGACAAGCCGTTCAACACATAGTTACGACACATGTACTAAGAAAGTTTCCAAGCTTCAACATCACTTGCAGATTGGACATTAGATGTCCCTTCTGCAGGAACAGGAAGGGTCTCAGTCAAGAACCTCGCAAGGTTCAAGGTGGTAAGATAAAACAACATCTTTTGTTGCCATCTCCTAAAGTTCAAACCATTGAACTTTTCTCAGCATGATTAGCAACTGTTTGAGCTGCTTGGGTACCAACTAATGGTCCCATGGTAGTTGATGTGGATCCAACAATGGTTGATGTGGTTGATTGAATAATAGCCATTTCTGAAACAAGGAATAATAAGTTTAATGCAGAACAAATTGGTTTACATAAAACCAAAACAGTGAACGTTTTATTTTTATTTTTTTAAGATATCTGTTTTAAGTTTGTAGGAGCACCGTTCACAATATTATGATAACAAAATATAAACAAGAAAAAATGAAACTGAAAGAAAGGTGAGTGAGGCACGCAAGAACACGCTTCCCTTAAAACAGATTTCGGGTCACCCAGTTGAACCGTCTGTCTCCCAGGGTACAACAGCCGAAGCAGTTAGTACTGCCGGGACTAGGCTAGCACCGGAAGATGTACCTGAAACAAGGACGTAGAGTTCCTTCAGTGACGGGAATGATTGATCGTTGGTGCTGCAACTCATGCAACTTGTATCAGAGAACAGAGAGCTGGGTCTGCTGGTTTCTATTACTGTGTATTGGTGTGTTTTAACTGATGAGCTGATCTCGTTTATATATACACACCAGCACTGATCTTTAACAATCATGCAGAGACATAGTGCAACAGTTCAGCAGTCACTGTCAGATAATGCAGCACTTGGATAGTGTAGCAGTTCAGCAGTCTCTATCAGCAATCAGTTTAGTAATTAGGTACCAGCTAAAACCGTAAAAAATCATAAGGCGGCTCGCGGCGATGCGAAGTGCAAAGTGCGCCATCAAAACGCCACATTACGCCCATCGCCCCCGGTCCCGTGCCCGGACGTGGGCGCGTTCGGGCCCTCAGGCTTGCCACTGGGTGTGCCCACTTGTATAGAAGATATCATCTTCCTTACACTCCTTATTATATATCACTCTCATATTCTTCATCCCACCGATGTGGGACAACTTGTATACTAAAACACAAGTTTTTCCAAATAGTCCAATGTTCTCTCTAAATTATTTTTATTTAATGAAAATACAAAATTTCCATTAATAAATTTCCAACAAAGTCTGCTTGCCGTTCGATTGTTTAGTATGTTGGCAACTGCCAACCGGTGGTTCGATTTGATTAGAACCGAAGAACGCGATGGATTGATTTGATTAGATCGGAAGAACACGATGGGATTATGTGATTGAATGGGTTGTTTAAGTAGTCATGAATATACCATGTTTATAAATGGAAGCGGATAGCAGTGGTTCATTATTTCATTCAAATCTTTGAGTAGTCACGAAGATATGCAAAATTGAATCAATGAAGGGGCGATGGTCGTTATGTACCAGATGGGCCTTCTTTAAATGTCGTATCATTATAATGTTTTCCAACGTACATTTGATCAGTCACAACCTTTTATAACTAAAGATAGGGCCTTCTTTAATCAATTTTTTTATCTTCGAATCATCGCATTTTTTAAACAAATGGGTATATCCCGCCGCAACGCGTGAGTTAACATTATAATCAACATCCCGTCGCAAAGCGCGTGTTAACATCAACTCGTTGAATTAACAATTATCAATTGCCTAAAAAATTAATACCCACTTGAGAAAAAAAATGTTAATTTAACAAAATTTATAACTGTCATGTAAAAGTTCATTTTTTAAAAAACATATCTTGACGAATGTATGCATTAACACATTATATAATATTTTATTCAACCCCATATAATAGACGAGTTTTTTAAAGATATAATTATTTTTAATACCAAGTATAAAACATTACATATTTTTAACTCATGCAATACACGGGTTTATTCAATCTATTTAATACACGAGTTTTTTACGAACATAATTCTTTATTTGCCTAAAGATATAATATTACCTTTTCTTAACTCGTGTAACATACGGGATTCTAACTTAGTGATTCAATAAAAGAAAAAAATAATATGCATATTTAGAGTTTTAAAATAATATCATGAAAAAAAATATTAATTTAATACATGCTTAATCCTTAATTATATATAGGTTTAATCCTTAAGAGTCTCATGTTAAAGAAGTGTAGTTTTCTATTTAATTTGTAAAGTTGAGGTTGCTACTTGCTAGCAAACCAATTAACATTTTCAAAGTAGAAGTGTTCATAACGATTATAAAAACTAAAAATAAATGACACAAATATTCAATTTAATCATCTGTTAATTACGATTATAAAAAACTAAAAATAAAGAAGGAATACCTATTCTAGCAACAAAATCAGAAGTTGCTTGCAAAACAACGTATTTTCTAGTTACTGAAAGTTTCAACAATATAAGGTTTCTTATCAAGCTGTAAACAAAAAATAGTTGCTGAATGTTTCACAATATACATAGGCAGTATTTCGATGTGTTCTCCAACAATGATAATGTTTATTCATCAAAGAAATCATAAGGTTTATGACTTTATGGTGATACATCCACAATTAGATTTTCCTAAATGATACAACCTAGGTCATTCAAACTTAATTTTCCTAATTAAAGTTTATGGTGGTTTCCATACGACTCGTTTATAAATTTTGTTTTTCTATTTTTTTTTGTTACAAGTGGCGTTTCTGAGAATATATGTATCTTATGTAGGAATTAGGTTCACCTTTTATAAAATATAATTACAAAATATATAATAACGAGGAAATATCGTAGTACAATACCGGTTGCAATAACTAAATAAAAAGAATATAAAATATAATTATATATACCAATCTTGATTCAAGCCACATCTCTGGTGGGTCCTTCACGCACACTTGATAGCATCCTAGACTCGAGTATTCATCATCTTGAGTCTTGAAAAATACTCGTTGACTGCAACAAAAAGCACACTAAAACGTTGACGATTTTGGTTGAGGCACGTGTTCAACACGCTTCCCTTAAAACAGATTTCACACCTCTACTAAAGACGACGCGTCTGTCTCCCAGGGTACAACAGCTGAACCAGTCTGTACTGCCGGAAATGGCCACGCGCCCGAGGTTACACCGAATAAAATTATAGTGTTTGAACTTGTGGAAAAATAATGATACGAAGGTGATGGAATCGAGTAGAGGAAACTCATCTCTCTATAATTCCTAACATATGGATGTATAAGTCTTTACCACTTCTCCAAGAATTCTTCATACATATTATCTTTCTCTTGTAGTTTTCTCATCATACCAATGAGTCACATAGCCTACCATTTTTTTTACAAGAGTTGTGGGTAGTGAAGAGTTTCTCTTAATTGGTGATTTTATTAGAGACATAAAAATCTAATAAAAGTTTCACTTAATTAGTGATTTAAGTAGAGACATAAAACTCTAATAAAAGCTAATCAAGTGACATAAAACTCTACTCAAGAGTTTCAGATATATGGAGTTTAATTAGTAATTATCATTTCACTCAATTATAAATTAACTAAATATCTATTCACTAATTTTCCCAACAATCCTCCACATGAAGATTGTTCAAAACACTTAAAATTTTCAATGTAACCTTGACAGTTGAGTTTTGCATACGATAGGTAGGTGTTACCCTTTGTACCTTCGCTCATGAAATGCACTTAGCCCACTAGCTCTGAGTAGATCTCGATGTCTTTGAACTCGTCTGCCGTTTGTGTAGACGACAATACACTTCACACAAGACTCTCCTTAGCCGGGTCATGTCACACCCCGATTTCCACGTGTCACCGGTGGGCCCGGTGGGGGAGTATCGTGACGTGGTTGGCAACGTAATAGTCAAACAACACAATATAATAATGCACAGCGGAAGCAATTTAAAATAAGATACAACCGAATTTATTTATTGTAATCAAAGTCACAATATCCGGTGTTTATCCACAGTAGGATTGAAACAAAATAACATTTAATGGTTCAACAGACTTCTGGCATCCTAAGCTTGCGAGACTTTTTAATGATGCTTAGGAGGCAATCCAGCCAATTTCGCTTAGTACCTGCATTCAGTCTTTTTGGGAAAATACGTCAGTTTACACTGGTAAATACGTTCAACTGACTCATTTTGGAAAATGATTGAAAATTGGTTTGGATGCACATGGCATAAACATTTTTATTTAACTTGGGAGAATTATTTAATATTATAATCTTGTGAACGAATTACATGTTACTTATGCGTTCAGTAGCCCGGACCTAGTCCGGGTTAAAGATCAATAGACACACCACATCATTGAGTTATACACGGACGGTGTACGCCTACACCCCGTGCTCAGGTCGCGGCCATCTCGTAAGATGATGCCAAGGATATCCGGGACATGGTCATTAACCCCCCAAAGGCTGTAAAGTAAACAAGACTGTTTAAACGAGCCGATCAAATTATTCAACTACCCACTAAGCGTGGAGATTTGATGCCCGATCAAGCGGTACGCTATGTACCGTAACCCAAGCCCGTATAGGGAAAATAAGTTAAAAGTATTTACCTGATGCAAAGTATATTTCACAATAAGCAAATAGCACGTAGCTTTTATTGGTTCTCCTAATCTGGAACGAAGGTTTAATATAACCTATTAGAATCCTAACGGGTCTTTAATTAAGCTTAAGCTTAGACCGGCTAGTTTCAAAGATACGGTTCGTACGCACGATTAAGCGAAGACCGGATAGAATGTGATTTAGACCCGACAAGTTTGAAGACTTGTTTAATATGGGTTTATTGTTCACATTCTGGATTTTGAGATAAAACCGATAAGGTTTGACCCGTTTCGGCTAATTTATGTAAACTTGTTACATAAACCGAACCGAACGCGAAATAAACGTAACGGGTAGTCATGAGAGCTATATACAGGTTTCCTAAGTTAATTATGTCTCAAATATGTTGTGACATCAGTAAGGTGTCTTTCGTTATGCCCGTAACGTGTTTAAACACAAACTAGGCCCCGTAGGGGTAGTTCGGTCATTTTAAAAGTTTATAAAAGGGTTTAAGTGACAACCTGAGTTACAGGTCTGATGTAAACAGCAAATATACTCAATTTGCTAAGTTACATCAGTAGGTTAAAGCATGTATGTGAACTTATCATTTTTAACCAAACTAGGCCCCGTAGGGGTATTTTGGTAATTTCACATAAGCCGAAAAGCTCAAAACTGAAGTCTGAGTTTATCAACCTTTGCTTACTGTTAAAATATTATAATTTTCCTCTTATATCAGTAGGTATCAACCCGGGTATGTCCAATATGATTTTTAAACATACTATGCGCTAAGAACGCTAAATAAGGCGATTAAAGGCCATTACCGGGTTCGATACTTAAATCTGATATTTTTATATTTCCAGAAGGCTTAAAATAATTTATTTATCATAACTAATCAGTAGCAAAAGGTTTGGAGTCGTTTAGATGTGTAAAACTCATTTTATGGCCCGTAAGGGCAAAACCGACAATTTCCGAATTAAGCCTACGACTATGAGTTATGCTCATCCTAAAATTAATTAAAAATCTTTAAAAATCCCAAAATAATATATTACATCAGTGGGTAAAATATTTGATACCAAAAAGTATGTTTAACTAGGCTATACGCTAATTACGCCATTTTATTAACATAAAGCATTAGTTTAGCGATAATGAGCATAACTCTTAATCTACAAGTCAAACTGATGTCAAACTTTGCATACAAGTCTATATATCAGTAACAAAGGTTTCTACACTTTTACATTTTCATAAATCATGTTTTAAGGTAATAAGGGCATATCGGTCAACATATGAGCAATTAACGGAAACATGCATAATAATTGGATAACTAATGAACCAAGGTGTATAATCACAGAGGGTTGTTCTAACATGTAACCTAGTCCAATTAAAGTTCTGAGGCATTTCTAAAATATTCCTAAACGGGTCAGAACTGAAAGTCAAAGTGAAAGTCAAACTATGTGACTTTCGGTTCTGAACCGGGTCTAAACAGGAAATAGTCGGGTTGAACATGTTTAGACATGTTCTTACACTTATTACTAAGTTATAACAATGATCAAACAGGTTATATATGTTCTAGATAGCTAATTATGCATAAATGACATTTTAAGCATTATGTTGACTTTTTAATTAAAAGTTTGACCCGACATTTGACCTGGTTAGGATGGTGATCAGGGGAAACCCTTTTGGGGTTTTATTACCCACATAAATACCAACTTATAACCACTTTTAATTCGAGATATGACTGAGCCATTATTGACTAATCTCGAAGTCAAACCGTAATTACGACGGTTTGACTTTTAGCTAATTAACTAAGCTAAACTCAAACAAACAAGAACTAGCAGACTTACAAGAGTCCTATGCACGAGATTGATCACTTGAGGCTGCTTGATAGCTCCAGAAATGATCCACAAATGCAGGAGAAGATGTGAGAATGAATGTTGCACTTACATGGCCTTTTATAGTTGAATCACTCACCATAAGTGCTTGACAAACAAGTCTACAAGCTCCCACAATCGATCAACAGGTGTCCTAGAGGCTTAGGGGGTGTTTTAGGGGCCAGGAGAAGTGGAAAAACGGGTAAAGGTCGCGCATATCAGCTATGGCAGACAAACAGCCCCGTTTTGCGGTTCTGGGCATTGGACGCGGCCCGCGTCCCATTTCTCCGAAGCCCAGGTGGGCCGCCTGGCCTGCCGAAATCTGAAATTTGATTTCTTTTGTTTTGCAGTTGACCTTTGGCTAATTTGAAAGGGTAATTGGGCTTTTAACTTGCATTTTGACCCCTTATACTATACCCACATAGGCTTTAGGACTTATACGCACTTTGCCAAGTCCCTGAACACTTCCGGTTAACCCGAAAAGCCTTAACTTTCAACGTTAACACTTTAACCCTTCGCACACGAATTTGGTCATAACTTTCTCATACGATAACGAAACGTTATGAAATTTTAATCGTGCATTCTAGTGAGCATAATTAGCATTTACAAAGCTTCGGGTTTGTCAAAAGGTCACTCAGAGGTATATCTTTAAACATGTTGACACATTCAACCCCTGTAGTTTGTAATTACTCACTTTTAGCTTCATATGATCCATGATTTATTCGTTTGAAGGTATGAGCATCATGTAGGATTAATATACATTATATTTATTCACAGTTGACACTTAGAATACGTATATTCACATACTTTCCATGTTTGTCAACTTTAGTCCTTCCATAATATTTCTTTCACACGTTTAAACTTTATGACACGTGTCAACACATTATAGGACGCGAATTTTCGAGGTGTTACATCCTCACCCCCTTAAAATAAATCTCGACCCGAGATTTACTGAAATAAGTAAGGGTACTTTTCTTTCATCGTGGATTCAACCTCCCATGTGTAATCGGGACCTCTACGGGCATCTCATTTGACCTTTACAAAAGGTATATGCTTCCTTCGAAGCTTCCTTACCTGTCGATCTTCAATCGACAAAGGTTTTTCAACAAATTTTAAGCTCGCGTCTATATGCACATCTGTATGTGGTATAACCAGCGATTCGTCAGCGAAACACTTCTTTAGATTGCAGATGTGGAACACATTGTGAATTCCACTGAGCTCTTCTGGTAAGTTCAACTTATAGGCAACTGACCCAACACGTTCGATAACCTCGAAAGGTCCTATGTATCTCGGGCTTAGCTTGCCTTTCTTACCAAATCGCATCACTCCCTTCCAGGTCGAGACTTTAAGTAGGACTTTGTCACCTACTTCGAAGTGAAAATCCTTGCGATTTGGATCAGCGTAACTCTTCTGCCTATCTCGGGCAGCTTTGAGATTTTCACGAATCTGGACAATCTTGTCCGTCGTTTCGAACACGATTTCTGGTCCTGATAACTGGACTTCTCCAACTTCCGCCCAACAAACTGGCGATCTACACTTTCTACCGTATAATGCCTCAAAAGGCGCAGCCTTGATGCTGGTATGGTAGCTATTGTTGTAGGAGAATTCGATCAATGGTAGGTTCTTATCCCAGCTACCACCCAAATCGATCGCACATGCACGCAGCATGTCTTCCAACGTTTGAATAGTACGCTCACTCTGACCGTTAGTCTGGGGATGATAAGCCATACTAAAATTCAAACGTGTGCCCAAAGACTGTTGGAAACTCTTCCAGAAATGTGACGTGTACCTAGTATCCCGGTCAGAGATAATAGCTACAGGTATGCCGTGTAGGGCTACAATCTTATCAACGTATAACTGGGCTAGCATGTCGGAGCTATAAGTCTCCTTGATGGGTAGAAAATGAGCTGACTTAGTCAGTCTGTCAACTATAACCCATATTGTATCATTGCCTTTCCTTGTCTTGGGTAACTTGGTAATAAAATCCATGGTTACCATTTCCCACTTCCACGTAGGAAGTTCAGGCTGTTGTAGCAAACCTGACGGTTTCTGATGCTCGGTTTTGACTTGTGCACATGTCAAGCATTTTGCTACATGGGCGGCTACAGACTTTTTCAAGCCTATCCACCAATAATTTGCCTTTAAATCCTGGTACATCTTATCAGCTCCAGGATGAACGGAGTATTTGGAACTATGGGCTTCCTGGAGGATGACATCTCGAAGTCCTCCATAAATTGGAACCCATATTCGTCCGTTTAATCGTAAAATTCCGTCCTTGCTAAGAGTTAACTGCTCCTCAGTCACTCCTAACTTTTCATTAGGATAGTTAGCTTCCAACACAGCTTCCTTCTGTGCAGCTAACAACCTATCCATCAAATTATTCTTTATCTCCATACGCTTGGCGTTAATTCGGATGGGTTTAACCCTTTCCTTCCGACTCAAGGCATCGGCGACTACATTCGCCTTGCCGGGATGGTATTTGATTTCACAATCAAAGTTTCCATCCAACGGCGTTACCTCATGTTTAACTCCTTCTGATTAAATAGATGTTGGAGGCTCTTGTGATCCGAATAAATCACACATTTGACACCATAAAGATAGTGCCTCCAAAGCTTTAGTGCGAATACAACGGCACCCAGCTCCAAGTCATGGGTGGTGTAATTCTTTTCATGCACTTTCAATTGTCTTGAAGCATAGGCAATAACTTTGCCTTTCTGCATAAGCACACACCCCATGCCAGTGTGCAAAGCATCACAATAAACCACAAAGTCTTCAATTCCATCTGGCAGTGTCAGTACCGGGGCGTTGCTCAACTTTTGCTTCAGAATATCAAAGGATTCTTGCTGCTTAGGGCCCCAAACAAACTTAACCTTCTTCTTAGTTAAGGAGGTTAGGGGTGCAGCAATCCTTGAAAAAATTTCAATGAAACGCCTGTAATATCCTGCCAATCCCAGGAAGCTACGAATTTCCGTAGGCGTCTTTGGCTCTTGCCAATTCATAACAGCTTCAACTTTAGCGGGGTCCACCTGGATACCACGCTCACTGACCACATGTCCAAGGAATTGGACCTCTCGTAGCCAAAATTCACATTTGGAGAATTTGGCATAGAGCTTCTCCTGATGCAGGAGTTTGAGAATACAACGAAGGTGTTTCTCATGGTCAGCTTGATTCTTAGAATAAATAAGGATGTCATCGATGAAAACGATAACGAATTTATCTAAGTAACGCTTGCAGACGCGATTCATGAGATCCATGAACGCGGCTGGTGCATTAGTGAGCCCAAAAGGCATCACTAGGAACTCGTAGTGACCGTAACGAGTCCTAAATGCAGTCTTGTGCACGTCTTCATCCTTGACCTTCAACTGATGGTAGCCTGACCTCAAATCAATCTTTGAGAAGTAACTTGCCCCTTGAAGCTGATCGAACAAATCGTCGATTCTGGGCAACGGATACCTGTTCTTGATCGTGACTTTATTAAGCTCGCGATAGTCGATGCACAGACGCATCGACCCATCCTTCTTTTTGACAAACAAGATTGGCGCTCCCCAAGGAGATGAACTAGGTCTAATGAAACCTTTAGCCAGCAATTCATCTAGCTGCGTCCGCAACTCCTTCATTTCTGTGGGTGCCAATCTGTATGGTGCTCTAGCAACTGGTGCCGCTCCTAGGATGATATCGATCCTAAATTCAACTTGTCTATCTGGTGGTAAACTAGGTAGATCTTCAGGAAACACTTCTGGGTATTCAGAGATGACAGGGATGTCTTCTAACTTCGGTTTGGGCTCATCAATAATCACCTGTGCCATGTAAATGACACACCCCTTCTTCAAACACTTGGAAGCCTTGAGCATAGTCATCTGCTCAGGCAGCCCATACTGGGTATCTCCCCGAATGGTAAGTGATTCACCAGACGGAGTCTTTATTACCACTTGTTTCTGGTTACAGACAATTTGGGCCTGGTTATGAGATAACCAGTCCATACCCAGAACTATGTCAAAACCAGCCAACTTAAAGGGAAGTAGAGACAGAGGAAAGGAATGGTTCTTAATGGACATAACACATCCATCTAACACAGTAGAGACGGTTTCTATGGTACCATCTGCTAACTCTACCTCATAGTTTGCGTTTAAGGTTTTGACAGGTAAATTCAACAATTTACAAAACTTATGATCTACGAAAGACTTATCTGCGCCTAAATCAAAAAGTACTCTTGCAAAGACATCATTTACAAGGAATGTACCTGTTATGACATTATCGTCTTGCACAGCTTCTTTCGCGTCCATTCTGAAGACTCTGGCATTAGTCTTCTTAGCCTCCTCAGGCTTCTTGTTGTATTTTGGGCAGTTGGTCTTGATGTGCCCCTTTTCGTTGCAACGGTAGCACGTTGCGTCTTTTATCTTTTTGCAATCCAGGGTTTTGTGATCCGTGGACTTGCAAATTCCACAAGCAAAGGATTTTGACTGAGTCTGAGAGTTCGACTCCAGTCTGCACCTTCCATAGTGCTGCTTCTTGCAAATTTTACACTTGGGCTTCTCATCAGACTTATGCCCATCCTTCTTCGATTCAGATCCCTTCTTGTTATCACCGTTCCCACGGTGTTTCTTGTTCGACTTCCGCGAACCATCATCTTCACGCTTCCTCTTCTCGGCCTCCTTATTCCTTAGCGATCTCTGCCTGACCGCATCAAGAGTGAGGGATAAGGAAAGGTCAGTTACAGACCTGAAGGTAACTGGCCGAGAAGCTTTTACACTGGCCTTGATTTCCGAAGCCAAACCACCAATAAAGCGAGCGATTCTTTTTGGCTCCGGGGTTACCAGGTAAGGAACCAATCGGGACAGCGTATTGAAGCTTGTCAGGTAAGCTTGACAGTCGAGGTTCGTCATCACCAACGATAGAAAGTCAGATTCTATCTTTTCCACCTCATGTTGAGGGCATAAATTTTCCTTGATTAGGGCAATGAATTGATCCCACGACATGCTATACAACGAGATCTTTCTGGAGGCCTCCATCAGAGATCTCCACCATGCCAATGCTTCACCCTTGAAGGACTGTGACACAAACTTAACTATATCCCTTTCAGCGCACCCGCTGATATCCACCACCGTGTCCATTTCGTCCAGCCAAGTCATACAGTCGACGGCTCCTTTTTCCCCAGTAAAATCCATGGGTTTACAAGACACGAAGTACTTATAAGTGCAACCCTTGTTACGGGGTCCTTGATGCAGTACTAATTGCTAAGATGGGACACTTTGATGGTTGGTGGACTGACGGTCATCACCATCTTTCTTGGGTCCATTCTTTTTGGGAGGAGGCTTGCTATGAGCCTCAGAATGTGTCCTGGGCTTTGAATGTGATGCAGAGTGGGTCCTACTTCGAGTACCACTGTATTCCTCATACTGCCTATCCAAAGCCTGAGTAATAGCGCCGTCTATGATTGCTTTTAATTCAGCACCCGTTAACGTAATCTGGGCGTTCTCATTTGGCTCCACTGGATGGCTATTGATTTCATCTGATTCAGCCATTTGAATTGAACTGTTGCAGAAAACAAGGTCAATATTTTATTTGGGAGTTTATTATGGAATTACCCCTTAGGGTAACTCGTTAACCATGGTAACAGAGACCACATGTGGTTAACTTATTTATCGTATTAATTTAGGATTTCAATTAAAATTTATCCTAATTATAAACAATAACAATATATATTAGCACATAAGGCTTAGTCACATGGACAATTTAAATTAAAATCTATGATTTCAGAGAATCAAGACTTTTAGGGTTTGAACCTAGTTCATTACCCTTATCAGACAGGGAGTCATAGCTACCACTGTCTTTTGGCTCATATGGAAGTGAGCTGGGCCCGTAGGCATCGTATTACCACGTACGTTAAAATATGATCATCTTAATTGATGATCTTAACCCATGATTCAGAGATCATATAACTGGGTTCGGAATCTTCTAAAGAATCCTTATACATATAAGAATGACATGTGATTTTAACGAATCACTTCTGCCAGGAGTGTTAACATGTTTTAAGATGTTAACAGGGATTTGAATCTTTTAAACAGGTCCTACCATTTTGGCCCGGTCTTATATTTGACACGTGGCTAGGTTTCACACTTTAAGATCCTTAATTAAATAATTACATAGGCAGATTAATTTAAAAGGAATGATTTTTTAATTTATTTATTTCATTTGTAATTATTTATGCGCAACCTGGCAAACATGAAATTTATAAAAACAACATTCCATTTATTTATTCAAAGCATTACACACTTGCCCTAAACGGGTCTTTCAAATTACAAACTTACCCACGCAGGGGTTAAATAACACACATGCCCACGCAGGGGCTAAACATCACACATGTCCACGCAGGGACTCACACTAACAATACACCCACGTAGGGGTTCAAACAAACAAGCATGCCCACGCAGGGGCTCAAAGCAACATACCAAATACACCCACGCAGGGGCTCAACAGTAAATACAGGAGAAAATAACTGTGGAAGGATTCAACGATCCTTCTTGTTCTTTCCCTTGATCAATCCCAATAATCCCTGGAAGAATGTTTGCCTCTCCCGGCGGTCCTCGTGAACTACCCGTTCAACTTGATTCAACCTCTGTAGGAGTTCTTCATGTTCAGGTGGCGAGAATCTAGGTGGCTGCGATTGCGTCCTGATAATGGGTCTAGGAGGTATAGGGTATCCCTGAGTCGGGTAACTCACCTCCCATGGATCCCCATAGGGTCCTTGGGTGTTATAGTTCGCTGCTACCATGTACGGATCAGCCTCCCCGTAACCATAGTTGTGATGCGTTGGGGGTTCAAACGGGTTGTATCCCATGCCCCCCATATATGCCGGGATTGGGTTATCAAATCCTATCGGCGGTGGCTGTAGTACAGCAGGGTTGGAGGGTCCACCAAATTGCGGGTCCTCCTGGTGCGGTGGGTAGTGGCTGGCACTTGACTGTCGTGGGGAACTGAAATTGAAGCCCCCCGGTCGTACCGACATGCGGGCACCGGTTCTCCTACGCCTTGGCGGTTGAGGAGGTGCCGGCTGAACTGGTGGCGGTGGAGGTGGTGGCGTAACTGCCACAAACCGGTGATCCTCGGATGAATCTTGATGATGCGGCTGCGGCTGTGGCTCCTGCTGCTGTTGCTGCTGCTGATGATGCTGTCCATGAGATGAAGAGTGGTGAGAAGGCGTATAGTACCACTCATGCTGATTGAACAGGGCTTGGAAACTATCTGGACCACCGTAGGGTGATCCGTGAAAAGACGATACGTCGGAGATTTCGATCGGATGGTTTGGAGTACCACTTGCCGGCATGACGGGGTCCGTATCCTCGTCCATATCATCTGCGTGATCTCCTGAAAAGTGGTCCTCTGGACCCAGTGGGTTAAAACCCACGGGTTCTGGTATGAATCCTACCGGGTTAAACTGTCCCCGAAAAACAGGTGTAGGGTCTCCATAGGAATGATGGGACAAAGACCTCTGCAGCGGTATATAGGAAGGCAGAGGGTTGTTGGGCTCGTCTTCCGAATGTGGTCCATATGAATTGTGGACCGGAGGGGTAGAGCTGTGCGAAACAGATCGTCTCGCTGGTTCGAACAGGTTTCTCCTGTTCCGTCGTGGACCTTCGCTCTCCGTAGCAGGTTGGGCTCGTACATTTGACGGTCCAGCTTCATGGTCATTGGGGGCGGTGACTGGCCCCTTGCCTCGTCCTCGTGTTCTGAAGAATCTCGGAGGCATTTTGATGTTCCTGTCAATAAGGCATAAGATAACAATAACAAATATAAAATTTAAAGGACAAAACAAAAACCGAATAAGGTGGAATTTGTCCTATTTTATATGTCTAGACTCGAAGGTTTAGATATGTGCAATTGTGTAACTGAGATTAAACACAAAAGGCTAGTGTTTAATTCACTCAGTGTTGGCTCTGATACCAACCTGTCACACCCCGATTTCCACGTGTCACCGGTGGGCCCGGTGGGGGAGTATCGTGACGTGGTTGGCAACGTAATAGTCAAACAACACAATATAATAATGCACAGCGGAAGCAATTTAAAATAAGATACAACCGAATTTATTTATTGTAATCAAAGTCACAATATCCGGTGTTTATCCACAGTAGGATCGAAACAAAATAACATTTAATGGTTCAACAGACTTCTGGCATCCTAAGCTTGCGAGACTTTTTAATGATGCTTAGGAGGCAATCCAGCCAATTTCGCTTAGTACCTGCATTCAGTCTTTTTGGGAAAATACGTCAGTTTACACTGGTAAATACGTTCAACTGACTCATTTTGGAAAATGATTGAAAATTGGTTTGGATGCACATGGCATAAACATTTTTATTTAACTTGGGAGAATTATTTAATATTATAATCTTGTGAACGAATTACATGTTACTTATACGTTCAGTAGCCCGGACCTAGTCCGGGTTAAAGATCAATAGACACACCACATCATTGAGTTATACACGGACGGTGTACGCCTACACCCCGTGCTCAGGTCGCGGCCATCTCGTAAGATGATGCCAAGGATATCCGGGACATGGTCATTAACCCCCCAAAGGCTGTAAAGTAAACAAGACTGTTTAAACGAGCCGATCAAATTATTCAACTACCCACTAAGCGTGGAGATTTGATGCCCGATCAAGCGGTACGCTATGTACCGTAACCCAAGCCCGTATAGGGAAAATAAGTTAAAAGTATTTACCTGATGCAAAGTATATTTCACAATAAGCAAATAGCACGTAGCTTTTACTGGTTCTCCTAATCTGGAACGAAGGTTTAATATAACCTATTAGAATCCTAACGGGTCTTTAATTAAGCTTAAGCTTAGACCGGCTAGTTTCAAAGATACGGTTCGTACGCACGATTAAGCGAAGACCGGATAGAATGTGATTTAGACCCGACAAGTTTGAAGACTTGTTTAATATGGGTTTATTGTTCACATTCTGGATTTTGAGATAAAACCGATAAGGTTTGACCCGTTTCGGCTAATTTATGTAAACTTGTTACATAAACCGAACCGAACGCGAAATAAACGTAACGGGTAGTCATGAGAGCTATATACAGGTTTCCTAAGTTAATTATGTCTCAAATATGTTGTGACATCAGTAAGGTGTCTTTCGTTATGCCCGTAACGTGTTTAAACACAAACTAGGCCCCGTAGGGGTAGTTCGGTCATTTTAAAAGTTTATAAAAGGGTTTAAGTGACAACCTGAGTTACAGGTCTGATGTAAACAGCAAATATACTCAATTTGCTAAGTTACATCAGTAGGTTAAAGCATGTATGTGAACTTATCATTTTTAACCAAACTAGGCCCCGTAGGGGTATTTTGGTAATTTCACATAAGCCGAAAAGCTCAAAACTGAAGTCTGAGTTTATCAACCTTTGCTTACTGTTAAAATATTATAATTTTCCTCTTATATCAGTAGGTATCAACCCGGGTATGTCCAATATGATTTTTAAACATACTATGCGCTAAGAACGCTAAATAAGGCGATTAAAGGCCATTACCGGGTTCGATACTTAAATCTGATATTTTTATATTTCCAGAAGGCTTAAAATAATTTATTTATCATAACTAATCAGTAGCAAAAGGTTTGGAGTCGTTTAGATGTGTAAAACTCATTTTATGGCCCGTAAGGGCAAAACCGACAATTTCCGAATTAAGCCTACGACTATGAGTTATGCTCATCCTAAAATTAATTAAAAATCTTTAAAAATCCCAAAATAATATATTACATCAGTGGGTAAAATATTTGATACCAAAAAGTATGTTTAACTAGGCTATACGCTAATTACGCCATTTTATTAACATAAAGCATTAGTTTAGTGATAATGAGCATAACTCTTAATCTACAAGTCAAACTGATGTCAAACTTTGCATACAAGTCTATATATCAGTAACAAAGGTTTCTACACTTTTACATTTTCATAAATCATGTTTTAAGGTAATAAGGGCATATCGGTCAACATATGAGCAATTAACGGAAACATGCATAATAATTGGATAACTAATGAACCAAGGTGTATAATCACAGAGGGTTGTTCTAACATGTAACCTAGTCCAATTAAAGCTCTGAGGAATTTCTAAAATATGCCTAAACGGGTCAGAACTGAAAGTCAAAGTGAAAGTCAAACTATGTGACTTTCGGTTCCGAACCGGGTCTAAACAGGAAATAGTCGGGTTGAACATGTTTAGACATGTTCTTACACTTATTACTAAGTTATAACAATGATCAAACAGGTTATATATGTTCTAGATAGCTAATTATGCATAAATGACATTTTAAGCATTATGTTGACTTTTTAATTAAAAGTTTGACCCGACATTTGACCTGGTTAGGATGGTGATCAGGGGAAACCCTTTTGGGGTTTTATTACCCACATAAATACCAACTTATAACCACTTTTAATTCGAGATATGACTGAGCCATTATTGACTAATCTCGAAGTCAAACCGTAATTACGACGGTTTGACTTTTAGCTAATTAACTAAGCTAAACTCAAACAAACAAGAACTAGCAGACTTACAAGAGTCCTATGCACGAGATTGATCACTTGAGGCTGTTTGATAGCTCCAGAAATGATCCACAAATGCAGGAGAAGATGTGAGAATGAATGTTGCACTTACATGGCCTTTTATAGTTGAATCACTCACCATAAGTGCTTGACAAACAAGTCTACAAGCTCCCACAATCGATCAACAGGTGTCCTAGAGGCTTAGGGGGTGTTTTAGGGGCCAGGAGAAGTGGAAAAACGGGTAAAGGTCGCGCATATCAGCTATGGTAGACAAACAGCCCCGTTTTGCGGTTCTGGGCATTGGACGCGGCCCGCGTCCCATTTCTCCGAAGCCCAGGCGGGCCGCCTGGCCTGCCGAAATCTGAAATTTGATTTCTTTTGTTTTGCAGTTGACCTTTGGCTAATTTGAAAGGGTAATTGGGCTTTTAACTTGCATTTTGACGCCTTATACTATACCCACATAGGCTTTAGGACTTATACCCACTTTGCCAAGTCCCTGAACACTTCCGGTTAACCCGAAAAGCCTTAACTTTCAACGTTAACACTTTAACCCTTCGCACACGAATTTGGTCATAACTTTCTCATACGATAACGAAACGTTATGAAATTTTAATCGTGCATTCTAGTGAGCATAATTAGCATTTACAAAGCTTCGGGTTTGTCAAAAGGTCACTCAGAGGTATATCTTTAAACATGTTGACACATTCAACCCCTGTAGTTTGTAATTACTCACTTTTAGCTTCATATGATCCATGATTTATTCGTTTGAAGGTATGAGCATCATGTAGGGTTAATATACATTATATTTATTCACAGTTGACACTTAGAATACGTATATTCACATACTTTCCATGTTTGTCAACTTTAGTCCTTCCATAATATTTCTTTCACACGTTTAAACTTTATGACACGTGTCAACACATTATAGGACGTGAATTTTTGAGGTGTTACAGGTCATCTCCTCATAGTCGTGTCCAATAATGGTCGTGGAACACTTTCCTGGTTCTGTGAGAGCTCTAGGAACAGTGCCCTCAATTCCATTCGAAGCAACCCTACTTCTCTCTAACAAAGGTTATTCTCCTTAGATCATTAAAAACATTGTGGTTATCGTGATTTATCCAAATCATTTACCACATATTATGCTTAGCCTCACTCTTTGTCACTGAATATTATAGGAATAGACTAGAACGTATTTAAACACCCTTTTTTACTTTGGGGGTATGCATAACCATATATACTAGCTTATGCATATCATTTATGCCCTCCACAGTAACTACCTTTAGGCATATGAGTTAGTTGTCCTATTGAACTTAGATCTTGGGATCTCCAGTCAACTAGGTTAGGTGTCCTTCACATACCCTTTTTCCATGGGCTTCAGTCTCATTCCACAAATTGATCTCTAATAAACCCTCAGGTTGCTGGATCCATAACATTAACAAATAACTTTGCGAATTTGAGATCAGTTGTCATGATGTGTTCTCAACTCGTAAGTTAATTTTGCCTATTGTCAACTTCTAAGACAATAACCTCAGTGGCCATCTGAATCTGGTTATAATATATGTCTTTGAAAGATACGCTTATCATTTAAGGCAAATACATCTCCATTATGCACTACGACCTTTGTGTCCTCCACATTGTCGTCTGTTTGCAATGTTAGATTGGATTACAAAATCCTTATTGCCAAACTTTTATGATACAAATGCAAGATGATGGAGGGTGTGAAACACGAGCCTTAAGTGTATTATCTTGTGTGAATTAATGTGTTTGGTGTGATTATATCTTTAGAATGTAGTAACTACGAGCTTTTGTTGTGTTACAGGTGAATCGAAATAATTCGGTGAAGTTACGACGTTTGGTGATGAAGTGAAACAACCTGGAATAATAATCAAGTGAATCACATAATTCGGGACTTGTTCGGGTCAAGAAATAACTTGAATATACAAGAAAAAGGTGCATGAATGAAGTTGAGGGGCTTACGGGTCATTTCTTGAAAGTTGATGTCTAGACAAAAAGGAATAGCATGAGTAAACGTAGCTTATGGAACATAGTTTGTAACTTACGGTTGGAAACAAGACAAATGAACATAAACTATAAACCGTAAGCTACGGTCAAAATGCCATAGCATACGGTGGAGTGATGCCAGAAATTAGAGAATAAATAGAAAGTTTAAATCGTAACCTACGGTAATAACCGTAGGCTACGGTTGAAATTATGAAGCAGCGCATGTGCTTGTTTATGAAAAGAATGTACATGGGTTGAAAACCCTAATATAAAAAAAGGCATACAACATCACGTGGGGGGTGAACATTAATTGGGGGGTCAACATCACAAAAAGGGCTCTTCATCACAGGATCGATCATCATCATTAGTGGAGGGTTCTTGAGAAGCACAACAAAAAGTCAATTAACAATCCAATATCACATCTATCATCTTGACGGCTGTTAATTGTTCACGTGGAGTCACACGAAGATCAAGGACACATTCACGCAGACAAGACTTGGGAGGAACGATTTTCAAGATTTGATTTTATTAATTTTTTCATCTTTTGGTTAATTATCATAAGAGTATGTTGTACGGATTCGGAGTCAACGAAAGCGAAAAAATGCGGTTGGCAAGTAGGCTGAATTGCGAGGTCGGTTCAACGCCTTTCACATATCTTGGGATTCCGATCGGAGTCAACATGAAAAGAGCATTATTTTGGGCTCCGGTAGTGGAAAAATTCAAGGCGAAGCTTTCTAAGTGGAAGGCCAGGTACCTTTCTTTCTCCGGTAGAGTTACCTTGGCAAAATCTGTGCTAGGCAGCCTCCCGTCGTACTACTTATCGCTGTTTGTGGCTCCCAAATGCATTCTTAGCAAGCTCGAGAGCATCCGCAGAGATTTTGTTTGGGGATTTTCGGATTCGAATAAAAAGCTTAGATGGGTTAAGTGGGATGGTTTGCTGAAATCTAGAAAAAGAGGCGGTTTGGGTATTGGGAGTTTAACAGATTTTAATATTGCGATGATTACCAAGTGGTGGTGGAGATTCAAGTCAGATCCTAATCAGTTATGAGCCAAGGTAATTTTGTCTATTCACAGCTCCAATTCGAATAACCTGTTAATCCCTTTGAAAAGATCAATTTCGGGCGTATGGAGAGATATCGGCAAAATTGATACGGTTTTGCTTAAAAAGGGTACCATTTTGGATAATAATTTGATTGAAGTCGGGGGCTATTGGAAGTGGCGGACATCATCGGATGCGCCGTTCTCGGTTAAACAGGTCAGACAGGACATTGAAGACGCGAAGTGGGTCAATATGCCAAATGATCCGGAGTTTGTGTGGAACAGTTGGGCTGTGCCGAAAGGTAACCATCTTCTTTGGAGGGCCCTCATCGGTAGAATAGCCTCTAGAGAGGGGTTGGCTCGCAGGGGTATTCCGATCGCTAACATTGGTTGTCCCCGTTGCGGTCTCGATGCGGAAAACCCAGACCATATTTTCCTAAACTGCTTGTGGTCTAGATCAATTTGGTGGAACATTTTGGCTTGGGTTCGGATCAGTTTTTCAGATAATTGTTCGTCTTTTTTGGATTTTGTGAAGAAAATTAAAGATAGCCCGGGAAGTATTATTTGGAAGCGTCTGGTTTATACCATCATCATTGCCACGACTTAGAGAAGTTGGAGTGCGAGAAACGAGATGGTTTTCGAAGGTAAATTCATCCCTATTATGAAGACGACAGACTTTATCAAAGAGGACTCGTTCCTTTAGATTAGCAATAGAGCCAAGATAAAGAAGCCGATTTGGGATAATTGGATTCGTTTTGATGTTTTAGACCTGTTGTAAGTCGGTTTCTTTTGTGCTTTTTTGTCCTTGTTTTGTTTCGTTTTGTTTTGTTTCCCAGTTTCTTGCTGGCTCTTTATATATATATATATATAAAGTGATTCGCCGTTCAAAAAAAATATTATATTATAATAAAGATAATGATTTCAATCGTGAATCGAGCCTTTAAAGATCAACCAATCAAGATGAGCGGCTAAACTCATATGGTTTCCTCCGGATGGAGGGTTTTTGTAAGTTGATTGATATTATGTGTTGGCGCAATCGTTTTACTTGGTGATCTAAGCATTCGATGCTTTTCACCATTGATTTGATTCCTTGATTGTAAACAATTACGTTTATTTAAACCTTAATTTCTAAGCATTCAGTTCCCGAGAGTTCTAGTAATTGGGATATATTTGATATGGGGTTAGGGTTTGTAAATTGTAATTGATAATCATTCGATAACCTCCCGTTATGTATTGACCGGAGTACTTAGTCGTTGGTTATCACAATTAATTAATCAAAATTAACACCTATGTCTATGTAGGTAACGATTAAACACATAATTGAAGTTAATTGCAAAACCTGAAATCTGAAGGAACCATCTTTCTTCTCATTGATTTAAAACACAATTTTTATTTGTTAAGTTAGCTATTTCTTAAAATCAAACAAAGCGATTTTCTCATTTAGTAATAGTTAATCAATCCTTTTCATTACGACACTTTCCACAGTCCTCCCTTGGTTCGATACCCTGCTTATTCTATACTAATAGTTTAAATAGGTTTTTGCATGACACTAACGACAGTCATCACAAGACACCCCCACATTTAAGTGTTATAGGATATCATCCAGATGAGTTAATGAAAACCATTTCTACATACCCTTATAGGGTTGTTTCTAAATGGATCCTCCCCCACATTTCTTGCCATTTGAGCAACATTTCCGTAACTTCACTTATGACGACATTTATACACATATGATTGAACAAGATCAACCTCATTGTATTAGTGAATTCAACCCATATTGCATTAGCTTACATAAGCTTCCGAGCTAACCAAAGAAACACATGCCATTGTCATAAGTTTGTCACCAACTTAGCATAATTATAATTTAACATCTAGAATAAGCCTAGACAATGAGTTCTCCTCATTAGCTTTTCGAACAAACTCTTCAAAAGTTACATGTCTTTTCCTTATAATGAATAAAAATTTTCCCTCAACTTTGTCTGTACACAAATTCTTTTGTGTTCATACACATTTGAATGTTTAGAGTTAATTAGTCTCCGTCAAGACCCATAATTAACCAAGTACTAGTCTAGCATGCTTTAGACTACAATACTTAAGCATGTGAACAGAAGATGCATCATTGTGATTCTTCACAGCTCTAAGGATATCATAATATCACTTTGTAACATTCATCCCTTATTAAGACAAAACAAAGAGACTTATTCATAATCCTAAAATATCAATATTTAGGTAGGTCTCACAAATTATTGTATATAGCCCATATGTAACACCCCAAAAACGGGTTTGGTGATCAAACCACATTAGTACTAAAAGACGGGTAAAGTATCGTTAGTGGTAAAATTTACCCGGTAAATATTAGGATTTAAATAATTAAACCTAATATTAAATAAAACGTGAATAAAAGCTTTTAAGGAAGTAAAGTTTATAAGAGGCCCGAGTTAACCGGACTTAAAATAAACTTAGTCATAATTTCCCCGAACCCGCTAAGATAACTAGGAATACCAAACCCAGTTAACAAGTGGGAATATTGTTAGAAAGAACTAGGTTGTGGCTAACTTAATAACTAGCCAAATTATGAGGGACCAAAGTTGGATAAATTGAACTTGGTTTTATAAAAATAAAAATTAACACAAAACACACATAAAAAGGGTGTGTGTGAGCGTGGAGTTCGACCAGGAGATGAGCTCCAAGAGCTCTAACCCTAAAACCAACAAAATCAACAAATTGAAGCTCAATTCAAGCCCCAAATCAATGCATGAACACATATAAATGATCACCTAGTCGTGGGGATCACAAGGTATGTAGAATTTTATGATTTGGTGATACTTTAAGATTATGATGAACAATCATAATCGAAATTCTGGAGTGAATGTTGAATCTATGAGTGTTATTGTGATGAAATCTTCGTTTAGAAACAAACCCTAGTTAAAAACTTGATGAATTGGTGTCAAAACTAGGGATTTGATAATTACCCGATTATGTGCTAAGTGGGTTTTATGACAATATGATGAACACTCGGATTAGAGTGTTAAATTGATGAATATTGATGTTATGATATAAGTTCTAAATGTAGTTCATGAACACTAGACATAGAGGGTTGATTTTCATGTGAATATTGGTAAAAACGACTAGTTATGAACTAGTTTGTAAATGTGTAAAATTATGCCCATTAGGTGTTTGTTAAAATGCCTAAATGAAAGCTAAAATGTTGAGATTTCAAGAGAAACGCACATTTGAATAATATGGCGAATTATGCGAAACATGAAGCGATAAGAGTTCTAAACATCATGTTGATTTATGCTTAATTGTGTAAACCATGTAATTGGAAGTAGTTAACTTATGATAAGTTAAGCTAACTAGTGATGAAGTCGAATAGTAGTTTCGACAAAGAAAATAAGTAAGGTGGAATAGTCGTGATTGTTAATGACTAATCTAACCACCTTGTAAATATTGACAATAGTTTGACGCTTAACGAGCTAGGTGGAGGCTTGGGAAAGAAGCGGTCAATCGAATCAAGTACGCGGAAAAGTGCATAATCGGATAGAAGGTAAGTGAAGCTTACACCTTTATGTAGAATACTTATTTATTTTATAAGTTATAACCCGATAAAGATAACATTGGAAATATGAATTCCGACGCAATTGATACGAGTCGGAACATATACGAAATTGATAAAAACCATAGTTTATGGTAAAAGGGGCGAAACGGAAATTTAGTCTAACACCGGCTAATGTAAATTGAAGTTAAAAGGTTGCCCATGGCGTAAGCCGAAATGGGTTGAATTTGTAAGAAAAGAGTTAAAGAGAAAAAGGGTCTAGCGGTAAAAAAAAATACGAATGTGTCGGATGTGAGATTTGAAAATTATAGACCATGTTTTAATCTACCTAAAGGTTTGGTCATATAGTCCAAACGGGTTGAATGGTGGTGATAACAACATTCGACAATAACGACTAATGTTGGTTGTCAAGTCCTATGTAAACAGGAGCGGATAGCAATTTCGGATAATTGTGACACCATAGAATATCGGTTAATAAACGCGTGGTATGAATGGGTCTATATGTTGACCCGAGCCTGGTACGTATAAATATGATTGTGGTTAAACATACATTTTTGGTCATTTAAGTAGCAAAAGCCCTTCCTAGTAAATGAGAAGGACCAAAATTGACCAAAACGCCCTTGTAGGCTAAATTGAACAAACAACCCTTAAAGGTTGTTACAACCCTTAAAGGTTGTTTGGAAACGAGTTTCATGATTAGATAAATACTTAGAATGAGTGTAGAAGTTGAAAGATGAAATACGTTAGTCAAATGGCTCTATTTGAGTCTTGCCGTAAAATAACAATCCGAAGGGTAAAACTCGGAACATGTAGATATCCACATTGAAATCCAACACACAAAGAGTTGTAGTTGAAGATTACTTGATAAGAAATGTAGGAATAAGATGCTAGAAATGAATGAAGGCGATTTCAAGCTTTAAAGTGCTTAAATACCCTTAACGGGTCAAAATAAGCATATGAGCGAAAACGGGTTTAAATTGTGTAATAAACCGGTGATTAGAATCTATTATGGTAGATAACATTAATTTGAAGAAGTGTATGTGATACAAGGATCAAATAAACATGTTTGACGATGAAATCACAAACGGGTCAAAATGTCGTAAAAAGGTAATAAGCCGAAGAGTTAAAAATCTGAAATGTTATTATGTAGGATGTTGGATTTTGACTCCATTATATGGATAATTGAATTACGGTCGCATAGGAAAAATAATCGGGTAAAACGGATCAATAACGAAGAAGTTATGGCCGTTTCCGTAAAAACAGGCATAGCTGAAAATGCAGGTCTCAGATGTAAATCTGCTGGAAAGTTGACTCCCCCGCGCCACGCGACAGGGAGCTCTAAATATGCCGCGACTCGCGGCGGATGCTTACGGACCGTAAGGGTCTAGGCTTACGGTCCGTAAGCCAATGAGCTGGCGAAAAATAAATTTTGTATTTCGTTTATTTTGAACTCCAATCTCGTTTAACCTTGTTAATTGACTATCAAAACTAACTTTTGAGTTGATTTTGACTTTAGGCGAATATCAGGAATACCCGGATGAAGATCAAGCAACATACAAGAACCGAACACACGAGATTAAAGCTTCCGCACGTTGTTTCGTCGTCATTTTAAACGGCAATTCCGTAGATATTAAATGTATCATTTTCAAATTGTAAAAGTTTTAAGTCACCCGTATTATTCGATAGTATTTACATATAATTTCATGTTGATTTTCGTAATTTAAACGAAAATCGTTAATTAATTAGATGGGTGTTACAAGTTGGTAATCAGAGCTCAAGGTTGTTGACAAATGTGTTCGGTTCGAGGCTTTATCGCAAATCAGGTAAGTACATGTATATCAATGGTTTAGCATGTTAAAGTGTTGTAAACAACACATAGGGTTATCGTGTAATATACGATACCTCAATTAAATAATAGATATAGTTAACAAAATTGCGTGCGTTAACACGTATAGTAGAAAAGCCTTGTATTATGATACGGGCATTTAGTAAAGTTGACATTACTAACTTTTATGAATGTTTTAATTGGAGGAAACTCGCATTTGAAGATGACGAGGGTTGAACAAATTACGGATATGATAGAGGAACGGTCCGAAGTATGACAAGAGGAGCATGCTCACCAAGGACTAAATCGCGTAACGACCGCGAACAAGGTTAATGGCAAGGAAGGCCCGTCGGGGCAAGCATTACCAGGTGCACATTTTAAATTTAACTGCACAAATAGTAATGTGCAACAAATAAGTAGAAATTGAAAGTTGCATATGTAGATTAAAAACTTGGAAAAACCTGAATAGAAAATGTATTCGGGATATTGTTTCCAAGAGAAATAAATAGAGGCATTACTTACATAGGGCGTGATGTGAAAACTATAAAAAGGTCATGCGTGTCATGTGTTAATCGCTTACTCTGGCCAAGTAAGTAGTGGCATATGATACCATGAACTTCTTATAGCGGACACATTTACATCCGATGTAGTAAGGACGGGGTGAACGGGACAAATTAAAAAGTAACCAAATGAAACAAATGAACAAAATAGTTGATAATAATGTAAACGCACAGCCGGGTGACGGAAGCGTATTACATTAGGATAATGAGCCCGAGAGAAGGGACAAGGATTAATGTAAATGATGATATAAATGAATGATCAAAAGAAAATTCACGAAAATAACTCATCTTGGACGAAAGGGCCATGGTGAACGAAATGGGCAAGTAAAACCAAAGTATAGATGATCCGCCGGGTCATAAAAACAAAGGTGTTGCCCACACGAAAAAGATAATCAAGGTTGTTAACTTTAGTCGTAGTAAAGCAAAGATAACGATGATAATCGTCACTCATAATTAATAAGGCCGCCAATAGTGGTCATGTAAAGAATAAAAGACATGGTCGAATAAAAGCGACGGATTTCGCTAAGATGACCAAGTAAATCGAAATGAAGTCTTAATGCATACCGGAAGGGGTGCGATGATAATGATTTCGGTAAAACACCCGGTTGATGGGTAAGGAATTAAACGCATGCGTAGACTGAGAAACAGGAACGCGTATGGAAAGTAAAAAAGACTCGGGTTTTGGGTCATGACTAAAGGACGATAAGATACTGCAAATAGAAATTTTGATAAATTACGTTCAACTATTTCAAAGCTGAACGGGTCAAACAAAGACTAAAGTTTGACATTTATAAGTGATGAATTTTCACACGAACAGGTCAAACAAATTTAATAAAGGATGACACTTGCTAAAGTAAGTAGGCACGAATCGAATAAATAAAAGTGTGAAATATTAATGAACCTATGTAAAGGAGTTATAGGCGTTAAAAACATTAAAATAAAAGAACCCGGGTAATGGGACGTAAAGAAGTATAGGTAAGAACCGGGTAACGGTAAGTGTAGGGCAAACCGACGTGTAATCGACGTTAGAAGTCAAGAAGTCGGAAAGATAATTCGAAAGAAAAGAATGTAGCCTTAGACTACGGTCGAGGTCAAACGAAATCCAAAAAGTAAAGGTGAATAATTTTAAACATAAAAAGGGGTGCCTTAACGACATATGCGTATATAAAAGTATACATATTTTAATAAAGACTCGAATAAAAGATGATCTACGGGATCATCATAACCTACGAGATTAAACGTAGTGATAAGGTCTACGGGACCAAGAAGACCCTTGGGTCATAAATAGAAAGAAATGAACTGTTAATGTCTCACCTCAAAACGGTGAGAAATCTAAAGAAATAGCCTATGAGGCTAAGTGAAAGAACCTACGGGTCAATAGGGTAAAAGGAGGAACTTCTTGTGATTCCCCGTGTAAAACGAGAACGAAAAGGATAAATTATAGGTTGTCAATTTCCCCGATGAGAGTAATTGAAATAGTTAAAGAGAAAGACGTTAAACTAAAATTAAGTTTTAGTAAAAACAACGTTTTAACAAATACGAATACTATAAGAAGAATTCGGATATAACAAATATCAAAGGTTGCCCATGGCGTAAGCCGAAATGGGCTGAATTTGTAAGAAAAGAGTTAAAGAGAAAAAGGGTCTAGCGGTAAAAAAAAAATCCGAATGGGTCGGATGTGAGATTTGAAAATTATAGATCATGTTTTAATCTACCTAAAGGTTTGGTCATATAGTCCAAACGGGTCGAATGGTGGTGATAACACCATTCGACAATAACGACTAATGTTGGTTGTCAAGTCCTGTGTAAACAGGAGCGGATAGCAATTTCGGATAATTGTGACACCATAGAATATCGGTTAATAAACGCGTGGTATGAATGGGTCTATATGTTGACCCGAGCCAGGTACGTATAAATATGATTGTGGTTAAACATACATTTTTGGTCATTTAAGTAGCAAAAGCCCTTCCTAGTAAATGAGAAGGACCAAAATTGACCAAAACGCCCTTGTAGGCTAAATTGAACAAACAACCCTTAAAGGTTGTTTGGAAACGAGTTTCATGATTAGATAAATACTTAGAATGAGTGTAGAAGTTGAAAGATGAAATACGTTAGTCAAATGGCTCTATTTGAGTCTTGCCGTAAAATAACAATCCGAAGGGTAAAACTCGGAACATGTAGATATCCACATTGAAATCCAACACACAAAGAGTTGTAGTTGAAGATTACTTGATAAGAAATGTAGGAATAAGATGCTAGAAATGAATGAAGGCGATTTCAAGCTTTAAAGTGCTTAAATACCCTTATAGGGTCAAAACAAGCATATGAGCGAAAACGGGTTTAAATTGTGTAATAAACCGGTGATTAGAATCTATTATGGTAGATAACATTAATTTGAAGAAGTGTATGTGATACAAGGATCAAATAAACATGTTTGACGATGAAATCACAAACGGGTCAAAATGTCGTAAAAAGGTAATAAGCCGAAGAGTTAAAAATCTGAAATGTTATTATGTAGGATGTTGGATTTTGACTCCATTATATGGAGAATTAAATTATGGTCGGGTAGGAAAAAGAATCGGGTAAAACGGATCAATAACGAAGAAGTTATGGCCGTTTCCGTAAAAACATGCATAGCTGAAAATGCAGGTCTCAGATGTAAATCTGCTGGAAAGTTGACTCCCCCGCGCCACGCGACAGGGAGCTCTAAATCTGCCGCGACTCGCGGCGGATGCTTACGGACCGTAAGGGTCTAGGCTTACGGTCCGTAAGCCAATGAGCTGGCGAAAAATAAATTTTGTATTTCGTTTATTTTGAACTCCAATCTCGTTTAACCTTGTTAATTGACTATCAAAACTAACTTTTGAGTTGGTTTTGACTTTAGGCGAATATCAGGAATACCCGGATGAAGATCAAGCAACATACAAGAACCGAACACACGAGATTAAAGCTTCCGCACGTTGTTTCGTCGTCATTTTAAACGGCAATTCCGTAGATATTAAATGTATCATTTTCAAATTGTAAAAGTTTTAAGTCACCCGTATTATTCGACAGTATTTACATATAATTTCATGTTGATTTTTTGTAATTTAAACGAAAATCGTTAATTAATTAGACGGGTGTTACAAGTTGGTAATCAGAGCTCAAGGTTGTTGACAAATGTGTTCGGTTCGAGGCTTGATCGCAAATCCGGTAAGTACATGTATATCAATGGTTTAGCATGCTAAAGTGTTGTAAACAACACATAGGGTTATCGTGTAATATACGATACCTCAATTAAATAATAGATATAGTTAACAAAATTATGTGCGTTAACACGTATAGTAGAAAAGCCTTGTATTATGATACGGGCATTTAGTAAAGTTGACATTACTAACTTTTATGAATGTTTTAATTGGAGGAAACTCGCATTTGAAGATGACGAGGGTTGAACAAATTACGGATATGATAGAGGAACGGTCCAAAGTATGACAAGAGGAGCATGCTCACCAAGGACTAAATCGCGTAACGACCGCGAACAAGGTTAATGGCAAGGAACGCCCGTCGGGGCAAGCATTACCAGGTGCACATTTTAAATTTAACTGCACAAATAGTAATATGCAACAAATAAGTAGAAATTAAAAGTTGCATATGTAGATTAAAAACTTGGAAAAACCTTAATAGAAAATGTATTCGGGATATTGTTTCCAAGAGAAATAAATAGAGGCATTACTTACATAGGGCGTGATGTGAAAACTATAAAAAGGTCATGCGTGTCATGTGTTAATCGCTTACTCTGGCCAAGTAAGTAGTGGCATATGATACCATGAACTTCTTATAGCGGACACATTTACATCCGATGTAGTAAGGACGGGGTGAACGGGACAAATTAAAAAGTACCCAAATGAAACAAATGAACAAAATAGTTGATAATAATGTAAACGCACAGCCGGGTGACGGAAGCGTATTACATTAGGATAATGAGCCCGAGAGAAGGGACAAGGATTAATGTAAATGATGATATAAATGAATGATCAAAATAAAATTCACGAAAATAACTCATCTTGGACGAAAGGGCCATGGTGAACGAAATGGGCAAGTAAAACCAAAGTATAGATGATCCGCCGGGTCATAAAAACAAAGATGTTGCCCACACGAAAAAGATAATCAAGGTTGTTAACTTTAGTCGTAGTAAAGCAAAGATAACGATGATAATCGTCACTCATAATTAATAAGGCCGCCAATAGTGGTCACGTAAAGAATAAAAGACATGGTCGAATAAAAGCGACGGATTTCGCTAAGATGACCAAGTAAATCGAAATGAAGTCTTAATGCATACCGGAAGGGGTGCGATGATAATGATTTCGGTAAAACACCCGGTTGATGGGTAAGGAATTAAACGCATGCGTAGACTGAGAAACAGGAACGCGTATGGAAAGTCAAAAAGACTCGGGTTTTGGGTCATGACTAAAGGACGATAAGATACTGCAAATTGAAATTTTGATAAATTACGTTCAACTATTTCAAAGCTGAACGGGTCAAACAAAGACTAAAGTTTGACATTCATAAGTGATGAATTTTCACACAAACAGGTCAAACAAATTTAATAAAGGATGACACTTGCTATAGTAAGTAGGCACGAATCGAATAAATAAAAGTGCGAAATATTAATGAACCTATGTAAAGGAGTTATAGGCGTTAAAAACATTAAAATAAAAGAACCCGGGTAATGGGACGTAAAGAAGTATAGGTAAGAACCGGGTAACGGTAAGTGTAGGGCAAACCGACGTGTAATCGACGTTAGAAGTCAAGAAGTCGGAAAGATAATTCGAAAGAAAACAATGTAGCCTTAGACTACGGTCGAGGTCAAACGAAATCCAAAAAGTAAAGGTGAATAATTTTAAACATTAAAAGGGGTGCCTTAACGACATATGCGTATATAAAAGTATACACATTTGAATAAAGACTCGAATAAAAGATGATCTACGGGATCATCATACCCTACGAGATTAAACGTAGTGATAAGGTCTACGGGACCAAGAAGACCCTTGGGTCATAAATAGAAAGAAATGAACTGTTAATGTCTCACCTCAAAACGGTGAGCAATCTAAAGAAATAGCCTATGAGGCTAAGTGAAAGAACCTACGGGTCAGTAGGGTAAAACGGAGGAACTTCTTGTGATTCCCCGTGTAAAACGAGAACGAAAAGGATAAATTATAGGTTGTCAATTTCCTCGATGAGAGTAATTGAAATAGTTAAAGAGAAAGACGTTAAACTAAAATTAAGTTTTAGTAAAACAAACGTTTTAACAAATACGAATACTATAAGAAGAATTCGGATATAACAAATATCAAAGGTTGCCCATGGCGTAAGCCGAAATGGGTTGAATTTGTAAGAAAAGAGTTAAAGAGAAAAAGGGTCTATCGGTAAAAAAAAAAATCCGAATGGGTCGGATGTGAGATTTGAAAATTATAGACCATGTTTTAATCTACCTAAAGGTTTGGTCATATAGTCCAAACGGGTCGAATGGTGGTGATAACACCATTCGACAATAACGACTAATGTTGGTTGTCAAGTCCTATGTAAACAGGAGCGGATAGCAATTTCGGATAATTGTGACACCATAGAATATCGGTTAATAAACGCGTGGTATGAATGGGTCTATATGTTGACCCGAGCCAGGTACGTATAAATATGATTGTGGTTAAACATACATTTTTGGTCATTTAAGTAGCAAAAGCGCTTCCTAGTAAATGAGAAGGACCAAAATTGACCAAAACGCCCTTGTAGGCTAAATTGAACAAACAACCCTTAAAGGTTGTTTGGAAACGAGTTTCATGATTAGATAAATACTTAGAATGAGTGTAGAAGTTGAAAGATGAAATACGTTAGTCAAATGGCTCTATTTGAGTCTTGCCGTAAAATAACAATCCGAAGGGTAAAACTCGGAACATGTAGATATCCACATTGAAATCCAACACACAAAGAGTTGTAGTTGAAGATTACTTGATAAGAAATGTAGGAATAAGATGCTAGAAATGAATGAAGGCGATTTCAAGCTTTAAAGTGCTTAAATACCCTTATAGGGTCAAAACAAGCATATGAGCGAAAACGGGTTTAAATTGTGTAATAAACCGGTGATTAGAATCTATTATGGTAGATAACATTAATTTGAAGAAGTGTATGTGATACAAAGATCAAATAAACATGTTTGACGATGAAATCACAAACGGGTCAAAATGTCGTAAAAAGGTAATAAGCCGAAGAGTTAAAAATCTGAAATGTTATTATGTAGGATGTTGGATTTTGACTCCATTATATGGAGAATTAAATTATGGTCGCGTAGGAAAAAGAATCGGGTAAAACGGATCAATAACGAAGAAGTTATGGCCGTTTCCGTAAAAACATGCATAGCTGAAAATGCAGGTCTCAGATGTAAATCTGCTGGAAAGTTGACTCCCCCGCGCCACGCGACAGGGAGCTCTAAATCTTCCGCGACTCGCGGCGGATGCTTACGGACCGTAAGGGTCTAGGCTTACGGTCCGTAAGCCAATGAGCTGGCGAAAAATAAATTTTGTATTTCGTTTATTTTGAACTCCAATCTCGTTTAACCTTGTTAATTGACTATCAAAACTAACTTTTGAGTTGGTTTTGACTTTAGGCGAATATCAGGAATACCCGGATGAAGATCAAGCAACATACAAGAACCGAACACACGAGATTAAAGCTTCCGCACGTTGTTTCGTCGTCATTTTAAACGGCAATTCCGTCGATATTAAATGTATCATTTTCAAATTGTAAAAGTTTTAAGTCACCCGTATTATTCGACAGTATTTACATATAATTTCATGTTGATTTTCGTAATTTAAACGAAAATCGTTAATTAATTAGACAGGGGTTACACCATAGCTATTTTTCCATTCAATTAAGGAACATAACTTGCTTATCTTTGATCTCCAACGCTTTACCATTGACTCATAAGGACTTAAACATAAGTCTTAATCCAAGTCAATTGGCGAATATATTCATCACCAACAAGATGAATGTTCTTCGTCTACAATCACTATTATGTGTGAGATAGAGTCAACTAAATCGACACTCGAAAACATGGCATTCATAATTTTGCCATAAGTGATTTGCACACATCTATTGTTATTCACAATGTTGTAGAAGGCGCTAGGCGCTAGTCGGGCGGTGGGGTACCGCCTAGGGATTAATCGGGATTAATAGGGATTAATCGGGATTAATCGGAATGGGTTTTCTATGTATAATTTTATAAATTTATATATATATATATATATATATAGATAACTTTATACTTTTTATTAATAAATTTACAAGTTTAGGAACCATAATGTAAACTTGTAAAAGATAGAGGGGTTAAATGTTAAAAAACCTAAACTTAATATAACCTAATCCCCACCCACGTATACCATACGCCACCTCTAACCCATCCTCTCCATCGATTTCATCAGACAACACACAAGAACACATAACGATGAGTTCAGATCCAATTTTGGTTCGAATCAAGGTAAGAACCTTTTCCTCTTCGACTGTTTTGGTTTGATTTTGGCCATTATAATCCGATTTTGACCCACTTCAACTAAAATTTGGGCTCTTGAAGGTGAAAATTTGGGTTTATTAAGTCAAAATACCTGGGCCGATTAGTCCGATTTTGACCGACTTTTGACCGATTTTGACCAATTTTGACCTGACCGATTTTTTGACCGACTAGCTCATTTTTAGGCGATGACCCACCGATGAGCGATTAGGCGCCGATTAATCGGCCGCCTAGTCCGATTTCTGCAACCATGGTTATTCATTAGGAGATGTGTATATTTAGGATACTCTCCCAAACAAATGTAAATCTCCATATAGTTCTAACAATAATCAAGTGGTAGACGCATCTACGTATAGATCACTCAGAACAAATCTCGCAAGATTTATCAAAGGTATACAATAACATATAGTGTTTTTTTCCTTTCATATGTTAGAATTCACACTTGTGAATTTTCCAATGACTTCTAACGAACTATTTCAACATGAATCTCGTTTGTCTATTTCATCTCAATACAATCACTACTCACCCGTGATGTGGTTACACATTTGATGTCTCGTCTTTGACATTTATTCAATACAACAACTCTTAAGTTGTTTATGTCCAAGAATTTTCATGTGCTATCCGTCTAAAACCATATTCTGTTAAACAATGTATAATTGGCATTATAATTATTTCCACAAAAATAATTTATACATCACAAACATGAGTGATTTATTTCTTTGTAAAAAATTGCATGTGTTATCCGAATATATTGAATAAAAACAATAATATACATTGGAAATTAAATCCTCAGTGCCGAACACTTTTGAAATTTAAACGGAAGCATAGATGATATGTAGACATCAAATATCAATGTGTTTTTATCTTCAACACTTTATATTCTGACCGAAATCTTCTCAACGATATCGTCCCATGGCATGTCTTTAGGTACTCCCTCAATAAGACTCCATGCACTTGTAAGTACAAGTTCCCCATTTCATCTTGAAACTTTGAACTTGGACAAGTTTGCTCAAAACAACACCAAGTTGTTACAAATGCTACATTTAAGTAGCAAATTGTGAACAATTAAATTTGTTCACAACAACACCAAGTTGTTTTCCACCAAATCATATTCACGAGATTGTTACTTTGTTCAACAAATGCTACTTCTAGCAAGAGTAGCAAACCATTTGAATTCTAAAACTATGCAAAATTGTAACGCCCGACTCAATTAATCAAGATTTTAATAATAAAATACACATTTTGATGCTAAAATGTGTCTTTACAAAAGAACTTGTCATATTAACATTCCCTCATGCTTACATCATTTCAAAAACATATTTATAACTAAACAAATCAAGATTTGACACGGAAGCTTCATTTAACGTATATTCGGTTCTTCTTCGAGCTTGATCTTCATCCGGGCACCCTTGGCTATTACCTATGATCAAAACCAACTTAAAAGTTAGCTTTGATAGTAAAATAACAAGTTTAAACAAGTTATATGGGTCAAACAAACAAAAATTAAACAATTTTCGGAATCAGGGAGGGCTAGACGCTACACCTAGGGGCTAGACACTACACCTAGCCCCCTTTTTGACAGCAAGTTGTTCTATTGTTGCTGCACTTTGCCCAGCTACGAAAATTCACCAATATCAACTTAGAACTTGCATAACTTTGGCTATACAAGTCCGTTTTTCGTAATTCTTTTTCCTACGCGACCGTAATTAAATTACGGACCCGTTTATCAACACAAATCACGTAAATTTTTATTTTAAAAACAGTTGGCCTTTATTTTGGCTCCTTAACTATTCGACCCGCTTGTTTACAAGTTCAACAACTTGTCTTATTGTCATCTCATGTCTACGACCAATTTACCCAACCCCGGGTTTACACACCATAGCGATTCTCTCCCTTCAAGAGGGACACTTACGCAACAATCATCATGCTTATTTTCCAAGGATTTAATCATGCTTTTCTAGAACATTTGATAAGTAAAATTCAGGACTTTAATCCCTCTACAAGGGTTCATGTTTTTGCAACAACTTAGCATGTCCGCTTCACGGCTTACGCTTTGTTTATAACCAATCAACAAGTGATGGTCATTGACTTCAACGTTTACAATTCAACTAACTAGGATAAATAATAACATAATGTAACGAAACCATAGGTCGCGTACTTGCATAATTCATCAACGTTGGTTTCTAGCCATAATTACCCATTCCCTGGCTTGTTAATCTTAGCGTATCACTTCCATTCCATGGTTTATGCTTTATAACCCAATTTAACTAGTGATGTTTAAGTCATTTCAAACACTAACAATTCGACCGTAATTTAACCCGTTTGGTTTGTCGAGTGAGTTACATCACTTCATTGACATTCCAACACGGCTATTTTAAACAATATCATCAACAACATATTTATTTAACTATTTTGACCCGTTTGGTTGTCGAGTGAGTTACATCACTTTATTGACATACCAAACTCAATCATATTTGCTATATCAACATTAAACATATCTACGACTAGGTTTATCTACGTAAGTGTAACGAGACGCCAAGTCACGTACCTTTAGAGCAATCCTTTCAAACGTGTATTGCCACTAGCTTGTCCGCTTGACCTCCCGGTTTCTTTGCCTATAGAGTTCAACCATAGTTATTTAGAATTCTCTTATAGCATATAACGCATAATTCATCCCATCATTCTAATATGCGTTTTTATTCAGAATTTTCAATATTTAGCCTTCTTTTAGGCATTTCAACAAACACCTAAAGGACATTATTTTACTAAACCCATAACTAAGTCTCATGACTATTTATTTGGCCAAATTTTAACATCTAACACAAGTTCATATATCAAATTCCACATCAATATTCTGGTTTTACTTCATATAGCTCAAACAACACTAGTTTGACAATCATGATTCTAGTGTTCATCATGGTTTTACAAAACCCATCAAGCACATATAATGGATGATCATAAATTTTCATAGTTTAAACCCTAATTAAACAAACTAATGACTAGGGTTTACTCCTAGACATGATTTCATTACAATTTCATCCAAATAACAATCATGCAAACTCAGATTTTGAATCTCATGTGTTCTTCTAGAAATCAAGATGAAATCGAACCATAAAATTTTACATACCTTATGATCCCTTTACTGAGGTGATCATTAATCTATGCTCGGATTTCGATTTGAGCTTGATTTGAACCTTCAATTTGATCAATTTATTAGAACTAGGGTTGAAGGTGAGTTTTTGGTCGCCCCCTGCTCCTGATCGATCCAGACACACACTTCTAGTGTGTGTTTGGTAATTTTTATTTTTGTTTTATAAAATCAAGTTTCCACCTTAACACTTTGGCCCTCCAACTAATGCCAAGTTAAACTTTAGATGTTTTAAATCAAGTTTCTTTGTTATAACTAGACTTATAACTAACTAGGTTGTTTATTCCTAGTTAGTTTATTTTCGTTTATTGTATACTTTATAATTTTTAATATAAAGTTTTATATTTTCGGGGTGTTACAAGTCCACACCCCTTAAAAGGGTTTCGTCCCCGAAACCTTCCTTAAGTAGTCCTTTGGTTTGGACCTAACCATCTTAATTTCATTTTTCAGACCTTATTTCCTTTATTCGAAAGTTATCATTTGCCTTGACGCATGCGTCTTCCACATGTAAGTCCTCATGGACTTTAACTTGTGTGTTGTATTTCTTATCTTATTGCCTATTCATCCGAATTGTCAGTTGACCACTCAATAGTATGAGTTTGCCAACATGTTTACTCTATACTAACTCTATATTGACAAGTGTTTTGTATAAATCCCAACACTAACTTGACTTCGAACGGACCCATCGGCTAGACTGATTAGTCACCGTTACTTCATGCCCTGTTAATTTTCGGGTTTACCCTTTTTCCATAATTGTATTTATGTGAGTTTATGATCTCCAATCCTATAACTCACGCTACAACATGATTATCTTCTATATCACTTTTCTTACCCGTGATCACATCACGTCATGTTTAAGTTTAGATAATCTTATCGTTATCGAAAATCTTATCTTCGAATGTGTCTTCATATGCCCATTCTTTTAGTGCTATCCAGTTCCTCTCATAATATTTATATTTGTTAAAACGTTATTTTTTTTCACTAAAACTGAATTTTAGTTTAATGTTTTCTCTTTATGTTGGTGCTGTTGTCTGTCGACTTCATCTTCGTTCGAGTCTTGGATTAGAACTGATAAACCAGGGCTTGTAGTATGAGATTATTAGGGTTTTGAATGTTGTTTTAAGAGGATTTCGCTTGAACATGCTATTTCGCTTGAAAGTGACAAACATCATTTCAAGCGAAATCAACATAAGGCATTTCGCTTGAAATGACATGTGTCACTCTCAAGCGAAACCCTAAGCTCTATATATAGCCTTGAAGCGATATCAGTTAGGGAGTTCTTGTTTCTGACGCCGAGGTGCTATCGAGGTGTCTCCGAGTCTGTAAACGAGTTTTGAGCAATACAAGAGACAGTTAATAGTGATTCTAGTGTTATACAAGCTAAACAAAGACAGAATCAATGAATTCCGCCTCTGATTCTATCTGAGCACTCTTCTGATCGACTCATTAGGTCATCTCACGATCCTACATGTGGTATCAGAGCTCAGGAGGAAGAGTTCTTACCGTTTAGCTCGTTTTCGCTGGAAAAATCTGATTTCTACACCTTCTTTTTAAAATTGAACAAGTTTTTACGGTTAAAATCGGATAATTTTCTCACATATTGTGCAAAACTGCTTTTTAACAAACCCTTGAAAGTTTCAGCTTAAAATTCAGCTTAAAAGGTGGTAAAATGGACCTTAGACTAGATCTCGCTTGAACGAGTCTTAACATTTCGCTTGAAAAGTTGTTGACATTTCAAGCGAAACACCTTACTTCGCTTGAAAAGGTGCTAGTTCGCTTGAATCATCAAGCGAAATCTGTCATTTCGCTTCAACATACTATCTCGCTTGAAATCTTTGATCTCGCTTGAAGTGTATGTGCATGTCATTTCGCTTGAAGATATAATTTCGCTTGAAAGTGTGTTTTGTGTGAGATTTGTCGGGACAGTTTGAAATATAATGAAAATATTTGATGAAAAAGAAAATGATCATATTGAACGATTAAATGATGGTTATGGTTGGTGTAGAGCAAGCAGTTATGAACAAGATGATAAAAGGATTTGGATTATGCGACTTGAAGATTTTATGTGTAAAAAGAATGAGACAGTGGAGGAGTTGGTAAGCAGATTTAACTATTTACTGGACAAATTGAAAAAATATGAGATAAGGTTGACAGATTTTGAACAAATATCAAAGTTTGCAGATGCGTTACCTGCAGAATGGGATGATTGTTTGAAAAATCTTAAAAGAGATTCTGGATTTTCTAGGTTCTCAAAATTACATCCAAAAGATTTTATCAAAAAGCTCAAAGAACATGATTATGAAAATAATAAGAAAAAGAGAGAATTGATTGATAAAATAAAAGGAAATCTAGATAAAATGAGTTTGGATGTAATTGTTGAAATAGACAAAAGAGTTTGTGTATGTCTTGCAGCAAAAAATGTTATGAACTATGATATTAAGAGGGGTTGTTATATTGATGATAATATGAATCCTCTTGATGTTGTTAAAATTTTTTGTGCAGGTACATTCAGGTTAAAGACAAAAGAAATTCCAAAGAAGGAAGAATCTGTGAAGATTGAATCTTCGGATTCAGAATCAGTATGCTCAAAATGTGATAAACTTGAAGCTGACAATGTTCAACTCTTGAAGGATGTGGAAAGTTTGACATTGGAAGCCAAAAAGATAAAAGATGAGAAGCAAACTGATGTTAAACAGATTCTTGTTTTGCAGGAAAATTATGAGAAATTGAAATCTGAAAATGTCAAACTGTTAAGTGTTTTGGACAGTTTGACATTAGAAATCAAAATTTTGAAAGAAAAAGTTAAAGAGTTTGAAAATGAAAAATTAAAAATTGAAAATGATTTTCAAAGTCAAATGAAGGTTTTAGAAAATGAAAAAGCTGTTATTTTTAAAAATAATCTTGAAAAACAGATTGAAATAAATTCTCATCTTCAGAAAATTATTCGACTTGAAAAAGAAGCTGAAAGTGCTCGAAATAAAATCAACGAGCTTGAAAAGAAATTGAAAATAAGTGACAATGTCACAAACTATGATAAAGTCATAGTTGAAGATTGTGATGAGAAATCTGATGATGAAACTAAAAAAATTGAGAAAAAGAAATTATTTTTGAAATTAAAAGAAAAGTTTCAAGAAACTGTTCTGCAAACAACTGAAAAGGGAGAATGCTCTAAGCAAAAACCTTTGAAGAAGAAAGTGGAACAAAAACAAAAGGAGAAAAATTTGAAAAATGATCAAAGAGAAAATAAAAGCTCATCAGATTAATCATCCAATCGCAATAAAAAATGACAAAAATTAGAAAATCAAAACTCAAAAATTGTTGGTAATAAGTGGTGCAGGTTTAACCATAGTGCTCAAAAGCCAAATCCAGCAAACAAGAAGAGAAATGATTATCACCAAGCCAAACAGTGCTATGATCTGAATGTTTGGGCTGAAAGTGGTGATTGGTACGATAACAGATTATGTTACACTTGTGGTGTGAGAGGACACATTGCTGTTAACTGCCAGAACTGGAGTTATGAGACTAGAAGATGCTTTGAATGCAATATCAAAGGACACATTGCCAGAGATTGCCCAATGAGATCAAAGGGAAGATCGAGGGCTAATTCTCAGAAATTGGCAAAGAAACCAGTCAATGTCAAGCCCAAAGAACAAAAAGTGGAAGAAAAGAAAGTAAAGCTTTCACAGGGGCAGAAAGACAGACTGAGGAAAAAGAGGAAGAAAGCGAGAGAGTATCTCGAAAGGATTTTGTCCTCGGATACAACTGGTAAAACAGATAAAAGTTCTGATAAATCGTCTTGCTCACCAAAGAACAACAAATCAAGCAAAATACATTCATTAGATACAAATCTGAGGACGAAAGAGGGAAAGAAGAAGAAGAAAGTTTGTGGCAATGAATCTGTTTCTTCGGAAACAAAGGAGCCACATGTTGGCGATGAATCTGGCTTATCAAAGTCAGACAAGCCATATTCAGGCAATGATTCTGGTTCGTTAAAACCAAAGGAGCCATTTGTTGAGGTAAAAGTTGAGAATTCTGGTCTAACAATGGATGATGCAAATTTTCCACCATTGTTAAACAAGAATTCAAAATCACCCAAGGACCGTCAGGCTTGGGTGAATCTGTTTAAATGAAAAACCTGACTTGCCGGAGCTCCCAGGTTGGTAAGTGTGGAGCAGGTATCGGCACATTTCTTGAGAAATTCACGAAAGTGATTTCGACTTAAAAGTGGTAAATCAGGGACATTAAGTTCTACTTGATTTTCTACAAGTGATTTTTGATGATTGAACTTAAAAATGTTAGTTTTTTAGAAGTGATTGAAGAAAACAAGGTGATGAATGAAACCCCGAATTTGAGAATTGACACACAAAACTTACTTTCCGGAAAAATCATTTTGATTAAAACAAACTTAAGTGTTTTGAAATCACTATGGGAAAATGTTTTGTTGTCAGGGGGAGTTCTGATTGTTCAAGCCAAGTGACTGGAGAATTGAAGTAATTCTCATCATGTTGTCATTTATTTTGTACAGTTCATTTTCAAAATTTCCCAGAAAATCAAAATTGAGATATATTTTGATTTTAGGGGGAGTAAAAATTTAAAAAAAAATTTGAAAATTTGAAAATTTCAAAAACATTGAAAAAATGCAAAAAATGAGTTTTGTTGTCAAAAAGAGGAAATGATAGTAGATCAGTTGGACTGTCACAACATGCTAAAAAAATGGAGAGATAAAATGTGACAAGCGATCTCACTAAAGATGTGACGATAGGCTTAGCTAGACTAGTAGATTTGCGATAACGATACAAACTTAAATGAAAAAGCCTAGTTCTAGTGGGAAACATGGTCAAAAGCATAGTACTTAGTTTTGTCCTTCTTGATTGTGTACCTTCTCAGTAATCGCTGATTGTCGAAAGATATAAAACTGGTTAAGTTTGTGAAACTTTCACAACTTTGCTGAAAAAGCACTGTGATTGTGCATTTTATTTTGCGAAGCTTTAAACTTGTTTTATTTATTTATTTTGTTTAAGCATTGGACATCCTCTGCGTATACGTGAGTATCGACCTGGATGTTATTGCCTAAACGTTCTGCTTTATTTTCTTTGGTGTTTCGTTTAAGCTTTGGATCACCTCTACGTATACGGAAGTATCGACCTGGTGGTTAAAGCCTAAACAACTTCAACTTGTTTTATTTTTCTTATTTTGTTTAAACATTGGACTTTCTTTGCGTATACGGAAGTATCGACCTGATTGTTAATGTTTAAACATTCTGCTTTGTTTTCGCACAAATCACAGTTGATAAAAGTTTAAAGACATTACTTGAGATAGTGTATTGCATGATGAGGGGATATGCTGAGATCATGGGGTCCATAATAATTTAGTGCAAAATTAATATACCTTAACGTATCGGTAAGCATTTCGAAAGTTTTTAGATTGAGTTTAAGTGGACAACAATATCGTCAATCAATGTGAATCATTTAGAACTGAAAATGTTTAAAGCTTAACGGTGCTAGTGACTAGTCATATAAACTGATATGATCCTCTTACACAAATTCGAGAAAAAATATTGTTTGTAAATATTTCATTTCTACATTTAAAATTCTATTCTTGCATTTATGTTTCATATTTTGAAAAATTCAAAAAGATTTTCGACAACTGATGTTGGAGAACTGATTTTCCAAATTTCAAGTGCTGAACATGATGAACAGGATTGGGTGTATGTGCTTATGTGAAGGAATTTTGATTTAAGAAAGAAGTTGAGATTAGTTAATCAGGGTCATTAATTTGAACTTGATGTAACTATTAATAGTAAGTTTTTCTTATTGATTTAAGTAAAAACTTATGTTTTAGTGAGATGTGTGTAGGTGATGAGCTTAAACAGAACTAAAGCCAGGGTTTGATCTCAAGGCGATAACTAATTCCAGACTGAAAATCCCAGCTTGATGAAAGGGGGAGTATGACGAAGTTAGAGCTAGAGAAAAGTTCCGGGTATATGATTCCAGGAGAAATTCCTGAAGAAGATCGATCAAGATTGAAGAATCGTCATGTTGAAGACTCTCACTGAAGATTCCATCAACATTCAAGGGGGAGTCTGTTGGTGCAGTTGTCTGTCGACTTCATCTTCGTTCGAGTCTTGGATTAGAACTGATAAACCAGGGCTTGTAGTATGAGATTATTAGGGTTTTGAATGTTGTTTTAAGAGGATTTCGCTTGAAAGTGACAAACATTATTTCAAGCGAAATCAACATAAGGCATTTCGCTTGAAATGACATGTGTCACTCTCAAGCGAAACCCTAAGCTCTATATATAGCCTTGAAGCGATATCAGTTAGGGAGTTCTTGTTTCCGACGCCGAGGTGCTGTCGAGGTGTCCCCGAGTCTGTAAACGAGTTTTGAGCAATACAAGAGACAGTTAATAGTGATTCTAGTGTTATACAAGCTAAACAAAGACAGAATCAATGAATTCCGCCTCTGATTCTATCTGATCACTCTTCTGATCGACTCATTAGGTCGTCTCACGATCCTACACTTTAACTCATGTCAACTTCTCATATTAAGGAATTTACGTCCAAGGATTTGTTCCTTTCCGTTGCTATTTCGGTACTGTCTTCGCCCTTTTTGTGAAATAACACAATTTAAAAAAATTGTGTATTCTTTATCATTCCTGCCTGTTTAGATGTTTTCAGTGAAATCCCTCACTTTTGTCAACCAGACTTTTCATGTTCTCTTAGTTTTAACCCGTTCGGTTAACTTGGCGAAACTCATTGCTTTTATATAAATTTTACCTTCCGTTATTATTTTATGCGGGGAGTTACAATTGGTTTCCTTGCTTTACATTACTGACCCGTAGGTTCTTTTCCTTAGTCTCGTAAGTTAATTCTTTAGGTTTTCACCCCTTTTTGGTTTATTTCTTTCTATTGCTGACACGTGGTTCATTTAATCCTTTAAACCCTTACTCGGCTTATAATCCCAAGGGTTATGGTGATCCCATAGATCATCTTTTACTCGTGTCATTTCATTCCAACACTTTTAGTTCGTTTATTTTACTGATCCTTTATACATTCATACTCATCAATGTGATCGTCGTTCTTCCTCATAAGGATTTTTTTAATAACATGTTACTTGGATAGTTACCCATATCCAAGTTTCTAAATCCGCATTTAACGATACTTCCTTATTCGCAACGGCGAATAATACGTATCATTCATTTAGTTTTCCTTAAGGATATTTTCCGCCCAAGTCTTAATTTCTCATTCATAACCTTAATTTATTATCTAATTGTTGCCTAACGTTATCTTGTTGTAATTTTATAACGTGTGCCTGCAATACTCACCCCGATGGGCTTTCTTTTAACTCGTTCATCCTTTCTTTCCTTGTCATCACCATGGTGACTTGTAGCCTTTCCATGACTCCGGGTTAAACGACTTTGGTAGCCTTTTCGACTTTCCCATAGATCCTTTTTGCACGTCTCCTCAGTCATGAGGGATACTTTATCGTCGCCAACTGTGGTTGACATCATTCCATTGTAACAATAACAGAAATCAATTCATTTCATTTTATTATTCCATGTCGTTGTTTGGAATTTACCCACATTGTTTATCAATATAAATGATGTTTCTACATGTTTTATTTGGTTTGGCCAAGTCTATAACCTTGTCTTCGCCATTTACTACTATTACAAATTTCCGGGTTCGGGTGCAATTACACTCCTTCCCAACACAACATTTATTCACTTCATTAACTTCCCGGGTTCGAGTGTATGCACACTTCTTCCCATTATGACACTTATCTTTCATTGCATTTCCGGGTTCGAGTGTACGTGCACTCCTTCCCATTGCAATATTTATCGAGATTACTTCTACCTCGGTTTCACATGCTCACCATTATTTATTTATTTATATATGTACATATATATATATATATATATATATATATATATATATATATATATATATATATATATTTCCTTTACATAATTCATTCATTTCACTAATCATATATGCCTATAAGCAACTATCGTTCATTATGTGAATTGTTAGATTCTACTTGTCTTATCATAATTTAGAACGTGTACTTGATTGGCACTCCGTTGTCTCAAGTCATTACTTGATTTAGGTTTTTTGCTAGCATGTTCTTTGTCCTGCTTCCGAACCTTTTGCCATTTAAATTATTTAACCCCCGTCATCTTAAGACACGGTCATCATCTCATTCGAACATTTCCTATTTATTATTAATCTTACTATTCCATGTTGCCCGTATTGTTATACGAGACCTTCAAATATACTTACTTTACAAGTACTTGTTTTATATTCAATCTATGATTAGGATTCATACTATCTAATCATCTTTTAGCGACATTAGACATCTCAATTCTGAGATGTTTATATCAATTGTCAAACGTTTCGTTCCATTATCGTTTGCATCTTTCATTTTGATTTAGCCAAGTTTGTAACTTGCTTAAACCGTTCATGTTTAGTGCACTTTCCGGGTTTGAGTGTGTTAACACACTCTTCCCATGCACATCAACTTGAATTCCTTTTTCTAACAATCTAATAAAATCTACTAAATGACTAATTCTTACCGGATGTTTGATCAAGCTTTGAACCGAACACACTTTGTCTTCAACCATGAGCTCTGATAACCAAATTGTAACGCCCGACTCAATTATTCAAGATTTTAATAATAAAATACACATTTTGATGCTAAAATGTGTCTTTACAAAAGAACTTGTCATATTAACATTCCCTCATGTTTACATCATTTCAAAAACATATTTATAACTAAATAAATCAAGATTTGACGCGGAAGCTTCATTTAACGTATGTTCGGTTCTTCTTCGAGCTTGTTCTTCATCCGGGCACCCTTGGCTATTACCTATGATCAAAACCAACTTAAAAGTTAGCTTTGATAGTTAAATAACAAGTTTAAACAAGTTATATGGGTCAAACAAACAAAAATTAAACAATTTTCGGAATCAGGGAGGGCTAGACGCTACACCTAGGGGTTAGACGCTACACCTAGGGGCTAGACGCTACACCTAGCCCCCTTTTTTTACAACAAGTTGTTCTATTGTTGCTGCACTTTGCCCAGCTACGAAAATTCACCAATATCAACTTAGAACTTGCATAACTTTGGCTATACAAGTCCGTTTTTCGTAATTCTTTTTCCTACGCGACCGTAATTAAATTACGGGCCCGTTTATCAACACAAATCACGTAAATTTTTATTTTAAAAACAGTTGGCCTTTATTTTGGCTCCTTAACTATTCGACCCGCTTGTTTACAAGTTCAACAACTTGTCTTATTGTCATCTCATGTCTACGACCAATTTACCCAACCCCGGGTTTACCCACCATAGCGATTCGCTCCCTTCAAGAGGGACACTTACGCAACAATCATCATGCTTATTTTCCAAGGATTTAATCGTGCTTTTCTAGAACATTTGACAAGTAAAATTCAGGACTTTAATCCCTCTACAAGGGTTCATGTTTTTGCAACAAGTTAGCATGTCCGCTTCACGGCTTACGCTTTGTTTATAACCAATCAACAAGTGATGGTCATTGACTTCAACGTTTACAATTCAACTAACTAGGATAAATAATAACATAATGTAACGAAACCATAGGTCGCGTACTTGCATAATTCATCAACGTTGGTTTCTAGCCATAATTACCCATTTCCTGGCTTGTTAATCTTAGCGTATCACTTCCATTCCATGGTTTACGCTTTATAACCCAATTTAACTAGTGATGTTTAAGTCATTCCAAACACTAACAATTCGACCATTATTTAACCCGTTTGGTTTGTCGAGTGAGTTACATCACTTCATTGACATTCCAACACGGCTATTTTAAACAATATCATCAACAACATATTTATTTAACTATTTTGACCCGTTTGGTTGTCGAGTGAGTTACATCACTTTATTGACATACCAAACTCAATCATTTTCGCTATATCAATATTAAACATATCTACGACTAGGTTTATCTACGTAAGTGTAACGAGACGACAAGTCACGTACCTTTAGAGCAATCCTTTCAAACGTGTATTGCCACTAGCTTGTCTGCTTGACGTCCCGGTTTCTTTGCCTATAGAGTTCAACCATAGTCATTTAGAACTCTCTTATAGCATATAACGCATAATTCATCTCATCATTCTAATATGCGTTTTTATTCAGAATTTTCAATATTTAGCCTTCTTTTAGGGATTTCAACAAACACCTAAAGGGCATTATTTTACTAAACCCATAACCAAGTCTCATGACTATTTATTTGGCCAAATTTTAACATCTAACACAAGTTCATATATCAAATTCCACATCAATATTCTGGTTTTACTTCATATAGCTCAAACAACACTAGTTTGACAATCATGATTCTAGTGTTCATCATGGTTTTACAAAACCCATCAAGCACATATAATGGATGATCATAAATTTTCATAGTTTAAACCCTAATTAAACAAACTAATGACTAGGGTTTACTCCTAGACATGATTTCATTACAATTTCATCCAAATAACAATCATGCAAACTCAGATTTTGAATCTCATGTGTTCATCTAGAAATCAAGATGAAATCGAACCATAAAATTTTACATACCTTATGATCCCTTTACTGAGGTGATCATTAATCTATGCTCGGATTTCGATTTGAGCTTGATTTGAACCTTCAATTTGATCAATTTATTAGAACTAGGGTTGAAGGTGAGTTTTTGGTCGCCCCCTGCTCTTGATCGATCCAGACACACACTTCTAGTGTGTGTTTGGTAATTTTTATTTTTGTTTTATAAAATCAAGTTTCCACCTTAACACTTTTGGCCCTCCAACTAATGTCATGTTAAACTTTAGATGTTTTAAATCAAGTTTCTTTGTTATAACTAGACTTATAACTAACTAGGTTGTTTATTCCTAGTTAGTTTATTTTCGTTTATTATATACTTTATAATTTTTAATATAAAGTTTTATATTTTCGGGGTCTTACAAAAATAGGCAATTAAATGTTTACATAAAATATTTCCATTCCTTATGGCTTATACAAAGCACAATCTTTAACCTTGTATTTGTGATACACATTTTCTAACACACGTGTTAGAAAATTTAAGTCATTTTATATAAAACTTGACCATTTATATTTAGAAATCACAAATTAAAGTTGGTGATAAATCACACACAACAACACCATCACTTTATAGTGTTTTAATTCTTGTATTCTTACTCTTGTATTATTTTTTCAATCTCATCAAGTTAGGCACATAGCCTACTTTTAATGCAAGAGACATGGGGTGAAGATAAGTCTCACTTAATTAAAGATTTTATTAGAGACATAAACTCTAAAAAAAAACTAATAAAATAACATAAAACTCTCCTTAAGAGTTTATCTTCCATATGAAGAGTCTAGTAAATGATTTTAATTTCATTAAATTCATATAAATACCACACCATCACTTTATGGTGATTTAATTCCTTGAAGCCAATCAAACATCAACTTCAATGTATGACATTTTATTTCTAAATCATACAAAGCATTAAAAAAATGCTACAACAAATTACTTATATAAAATGTTGGAAAAATTACAAGTTTTGTCCTTTATCTTTATACCACTTTTCAGGCGGTGTCATTTTTAATGAATGTTGACAGGTGGTGTCCTTTACTAGGTATTTTGTTGCAAGTTTAGTCCTTTACACTCAACCCAGTTAAAAAACCCTGTTAATTGTTGACAGGCGGTGTCCTTTACTTGGTATTTTGTTGCAAGTTTAGTCCTTTACCTAGATATTTTGTTGCAAGTTTAGTCCTTTACACCCAACAATTAACAGAGTTTTTTAACTGGGTTGGGTGTAAAGGACTAAACTTGCAACAAAATACCTAGTAGTGTCCTTTACTTGGTATTTTGTTGCAAGTTTAGTCCTTTACCTAGGTATTTTGTTGCAAGTTTAGTCCTTTACACCCAACAATTAACAGAGTTTTTTAACTGGGTTGGGTGTAAAGGACTAAACTTGCAACAAAATACCTAGTAAAGGACACCGCCTGTTAACATTCGTTAAAAAGGACACCGCCTGAAAAGTGGTATAAAGATAAAGGACAAAACTTGTATTTTTTCCTAAAATGTTTACATAAAACATTTCAAAGCATTTGTATTTTAACCATTTTTAACAATCATGTTAAAATGAAAGAAATTCTAACGCGCACATTAGAAATATTAACATTTCCACAAAATGTTAATTCGACTTGCCAAAAATACATTTATAGTTCAAATAAATAAGTCATTTCTAATGCACACGTTAGAAACTAAACAATTAAAAATTGATTCCAAACTAACGCTTTTCATGAACGTTTCTAACACACATGTTAGAAGACAAATGATTACAAAAATCATTATAAGACTTATTTGTTCATATCAATCCATGGGTGGATGAAGTGTCTACTTTAAATAGAGACTTAATTAGAGACATACAACTCTAATCAAGTAACATAAAACTCTTATTTAAAGACATAAAAAACTCTACTTAAGAGAATTTAACATTTACAAAAAACATATGGTTTGCATCAATAATTCCGGTCTAACACACATGTTAGAGAATTTAACGTTTACAAAAAAGTATGGTTTACACTAATAAACCCGATCTAACAAAAAAGTTAGAAAAATTAACGATTCCCAAAATCATTTCAAAACCAAACGTTGGAACCAATATTGTTCGTTTTGTACCACGGTATAGGATTTAAGATTGTATCTCAATCTCAAAAAATCCAAACACAACAAGTTGTACTACATACACATTTCCTAAAAAAATATTTATAAGATCATAACCTCTAAAAATATTTTTTTTTATTCTATCATAAATCCTTTTGTAAACCCAAAATCCTTATAAATAAGGTTTTTAAGATTGTACCAACAATCTCACGAAATCTGTTTTAAGTTTGTAGGAATTAGAGCATTCACATCCTGAGAATCAAAATCTGTGTGTGGGGTTTTTAAAATAGAAAGAGTATAAAAAGTGGTTATGAGTGGAGGAGAAAGAGAATGTTACTGTTCATCTGTATATTTGGGGGGACACTGTTCACCCACTATAATTTTTTAATATATATTGAAAGTGGTTGTGAGTGAAGGAGAGAAAAAATATAATGATAAAGGTATAAAAATGTCATTTAATTAAAAAGGAGAGAGAAAATGTATTTATTTTTAGTGGAAATATATTGATATAGGAGTTGTTTTTTAGTGGAATGTATATATATATTTTTATGGAGCTGGATGTGATTGCTCTTAGGTTCACCTTTTATAATATATAATTACAAAATATATAATAACGAGACTCTCGTTATTCGTAGGAAATATCATTGTAAAATACCGGTTGCAATAACTAAATAAAACGAATACAAAATATAATTATATATACCAATCTTGATTCAAGCCGCATCTCTGGTGGGTCCTTCACGCGCACTTGATAGCATTCTAGACTCGAGTATTCATCATCACGAGTCTTGAAAAATACTCCTTGACTGCAACAAAGAGCACACGAAAACGTTGACGATTTTGGTTGAGTCACGTGTTCAACACGCTTCCCTTAAAACAGATTTCACGCCTCTACTAAAGACGACGCGTCTGTCTCCCAGGGTACAACAGCCGAAGCAGTCTGTACTGCCGGAAATGGCCACGCACCCGAGGTTACACCGAATAGAATTATAGTGTTTGAACTTGTGGAAAAATAATGATACGAAGGTGATGGAATCGAGTAGAGAAAACTCATCTCTCTATAATTCCCAACATATGGATGTTCAAGTCTTCACCACTTCTCCAAGAATTCTTCATACATATTATCTTTCTCTTGTAGTTTTCTCATCATACAAATGAGTCACGTAGCCTATCATTTTTTACAAGAGTTGTGGGTAGTGAAGGGTTTCTCTTAATTTGTGATTTTATTAGAGACATAAAACTCTAATAAAAGTTTCACTTAATTAGTGATTTAAGTAGAGACATAAAACTCTAATAAAAGCTAATCAAGTGACATAAAACTCTACTCAATAGTTTCACATATGGAGTTTAATTAGTAATTATAATTTCACTCAATTATAAATTAACTAAATATCCATTCACTAATTTTCCCAACATCTTATTCGAGCTCGAAAAAACGTGCCTTTCGTTATGTTTTATTATTATTTTTTAAAATCAAATGGGTATTGAACTTACTAAACCTAATGGGTATTGTATACACTATATTGTAAATGAGCTTATGCCCTGCTTGCGGTGTGCACATATAATGTATATATGTGTTGGCCCTCACGGGGGAGTGAAATTGCACTAATTTTAGCGTTATTTTACTAATTTCGTGAAAATAACGTTAAAAGCGGCGTTCGATTAATCATGCATCATGTGATGGCGTCGATAGCCGAAAGACAAAAGAGTACATGCACTAATCGGCCTTTGTCCCGATTGCTAAGTGTTATGTGTCTTATGTCCAAGGCTTGATGTAAAACTACTATCGAGTCGGGAGTCTCCTTTGAAGCAGCCTCTCTATTCCTACGGGTAGCGGTAAAGCTGTCTACATCTTATTCTCCTCAGACACTACCTTAACTTTCCTATTGGTGGGATTTACTGAGTCTGATGATAATGATATCAAATTAAAAAAAAAACACGTACCCCTCGAAATCACAAGTCTTGTACGATGGTCCTCCCCGCACACCCTCATCACCGCCCCTATTAAGTAGGGAGTATATATATGCTGAAAGTTTTAACGAATTCAAGCCTGTGAAGAGAATACTACACAACCATAATGTTAGCAAAGTAAGATTTGCATTTCCTAAACCTACCTCAGTGACGCACAACACAACAGTTTTCTTCTGATATATAATATGTTAATATCAACTTCAGAACAGATGTAAATATAATATTTTTTTAAGGAAACAAGATGACCCAAATAAACTTAATGTATAGCAGTTAAATAGGACTAATTTGTTGGTGTTGGTAAGATATCCACGTCAATTAGGCATTGTGAATGTGATCTCAAATGTCAAAAGCATGTGTTGCCTTTTTCTTTAGGGGACAACATATCTGCCTTTCTCTAATGCCAGGGAATTCCAAACGGTTTTGTGAAGTGGAAACTTTGTCATAACTTTACTTATAAATTGAAATAATAGAGCATTCACAATCGATCCTTCATATGTGTGTGAATGTAACCTTTATATTTGTGAGAGTGGTTGTAAATTGTTGTGAGTGAAGTGAGGAAAAAAAGAGAAAAATATATTGTTCATCAATAAATTTGAAGGAGATACTGTTCACGTCTATATTTTTTTAATATATTTTTTTAAACGGTAAATTTTTTTTATTCCTGTCGTCTGTGGAACTTGAACCTAAGACCTCCCCTCCCATGGTGTTTGTTTTAATACTTTTTGAAAGTGAATGTAAGTGAATGAGAGAAAAAAAAAAGATAATGATAAAAGTATAAAAAATATTATTAATTGAAAATGTGAGAGAAAAAAATAGTGTCTTTTAGTGTGATATAGAGATGGAGTAAAAGATTTAATTGCTAAAGCATTCACAATAGATCCTCTATATATATGTGAGTGTAACATCTATGTTTGTGAGAGTGACTATAAATTGTTGTGAGGGTATACGGGGCGCCATGCGGGGAGGCTAGCGGTGACCCTAGTCCCCGAGCGGGAACACCGCCGCCATCACCGCGGGGACCCAAATCGGGGAGTGGAATCGGTGTTTGTTCACCGAGTTGAAATGGCACAAGGATTGAGGAACGGTCGAATTTTTAAACGTTGGAAACGGTCCTTAAAAAAAAATTCAATTTAAACTAATATAAATAATCAACTTCAATCATTTTTTACCACACCCACCATTCTCAAACTTTTATACTCTAAAAATCTATCAAATACAACAAAAGCCAAACCGAGCAATGGAGAACCAACCCCGCGAAGCCAAGAAAAAAACTAAGGGACGGGGCTCGCAACCGTCTCGTGGTGGTTCGAGCGGTGCAAGTGCACAACCACAACCCCCTTTCGGATATACTTCACAACCACCCCCGTTTTTTTTACCAACAACCTTCACACCCCTCCTTTTACAACACCCGACCACAACCCACTTTCGGCTATTATCAAAATTTGTTATTAATGGATCCACCTCAATCCCTCGCCTTCGACCCGTATGGTTTTCGTTCCCCACAAGTTCCATATACACGAGAAAATGTTGAACGTCCTCTACCTATTCACGAGGACGAGGAAGTAGTGCCCGAAACTCAAAATTTGGGCGACTATGAAAATGACACCGGCAACGATGAATATAATGTGGATCAAGACGCCGGCAACGAAGAAGATGACGCTCTACCAACGGGAAAAATGGAGAGCCAAAAATGGACAAAGGTCCAAGAAGAGGCGTTGGCGAAAGCGTGGGTACATTGCTCTACAAAAAAAAAAGGGCAATCAACAAAACCGCGATAGTTTTTGGCGTAAGATTTTAAATCATTTTAACGACACCGTTGGTGGAAGTAACCGGACCGTGCATCAAGTACGGTCTAAATGGGGCCCGTTGATGACGAAAATAAACTTGTTCAACGGCCTATACCAACAAGCGGTAAAAAATATATTTTTTAACGTTGTATATTTTTTAATTTTGTTTACTAATATGTAAAAAATATATATTTTTAACACTTGTTATTTTATAATATGTAGGATCGCACACGAGGAAGCGGGTGTAGCGATGTCAACGTGATGAAAGTCGCTTTAAAGGAATTTAAAGAAAAATATCCGAACGGTTTTCAACATATCAAGGCATGGGAGGTCGTTCGAAAACACGACAAATGGGCCCAAGTCCCATTGTTGGGTGAGGAAGGGGAATGTTCGGGACAAAAAAGAAAGCCCGTTGAGGTGGACCCTTCCATACCCGATATGAACGAAGACCCCTCGCCACAAAGAACACAACGGCGAGACAAGCGTCAAGCGACATCGTCCGAGGGCTCGGCCGAGTTGGCGACACAATTCAAAGAGTACACCGCCATGAAAGAAAAGAAGCACGCGATTGAATTGGAGGCGATTGAATTGAGGAAGAAAAGAGAGTCGGAGGCTCGCGAACTCATATCGGAACAACGCGAGACGATGAGAAACTACAATTACGATCGAGATATGAAAACATTCCTCAAGTCGCACGACGATGCTCCGCCAGAAATGTTGTCGTTCATCCTCACTCGAAAGCGCGACATCGCTAACAAGTACGGGTGGCCGTGCAATTTCTAAAATTTTTATTTTCTAGTTTGAATGTAATTTTTATTTTTATTTTCTACTTTGAAATGTCTTTTGTTAAATTTTATTTAATTTTTATTAATATTTTTTTAATTTATAAACATGCATAATTACAACAAATAAAAAATCAAAAAAATAAATAAAAAGTCACCTAAGAGGGGAGTGCCGCCATCAAATTGGGGTGTGATGGGAGTTTAAGAGGGGAGTTGACGTGGCATAACCTGATTGGGTGTGCGTAAGAGAGGGGACTCCCCTAAGAGGGGAGTGCCCCTCTCACCCTGAGTAGAGGAAAAAACAAGAGAAGAAGGAGAAAAAATCACTGTTCAGAGCATTCACGCATTCACATTGGAGCATCCAACTCCATCTATATAAAAACAAACATTTTTTTTTAAATTTTGTTAATTTTTCAAAACAATCGCACATCCGACTCTCTATCTCTATCTATTTCTTACTCACAAACACTTATTTTGTTATTTTTTTCTCTTTCATACACTCACAATAAAAATATAGAGGTTTGCATATAAACCTCTAAATATAGAGGTATACTTTACTTTCTTTATATTTTTCTCTATTATAGAGATTTCAATGTAGTAGTGTTTTTGTTATTTCTTCTATTCTTTTCTTTATATTATATAGAATAGAGGCTCCAATGTAGATGCTCTCATCAGTAGTAAATTTGGACGAGATACTGTTCACCTCTATAATTTTTTAATATTTTTTGAAAGTTGTTGTGAGTGGAGAAGAGAAAAAAATGTAATCATAAAAGTATAAAAAAATATTATTTAATTGAAAAGGAGAGAGAAAAGCTAATGTTTTTTATGTAATTATAGATAGAGATAGAGTAAAAGATTTGATTGTGAATGCTCTTAGTTCATATATATATGTGATTAATTTAGTTGAACAACTCTGCGTCTGGTGATTCTTGTATATATCTGGTTCATTTGTATGCCTAGAGCAAAAACTTACTACTAGTGTTTTGGTTTGATGTCTATGAGCTTGGAGTTCATTATGGGATAAAGTATGTGGAGCCGTGGAGGCCATGCTGAGTAATCCCTATTTATATATATGTGGATAAAAGTTGTGTGTAATGAAGGGTAACTCAAGGTCCGGTTAGAATTTATAACTCAACATGCATGTACACGTGGTATATCGTTTAAAACCAACCGAAAGCGGTTATTCAAATTCTAAACCCTAAACAATCAAAGGAGAAATTGACGAAACCAAAACTAATAATCAAACTTGGTTAAGGGAAATTCAGCCGAAAATCATAAAATGGACGAATCCACAACCTAACTAACCTTTAAGTCAACAAATACTTAAAAAAAGAAGAAGAAGAAGAAGAAGAAGAAGAAGAAGAAGAAGAAGAAATTCATATAACCAGCTACAATTGAAGGGACGGATGAACAAAGACCCAAGTTGAAATTTGTAGAAGAAGATAAAAAACATAAAACCTAAATTGTAGGAGAACAGAATAGCACAAATGAAAAGAAACAAAACCTGGACATTGGGCACTACTCGTACTCTTCGCCTATATATGAAAACTGTGTTTGAAACTTTTTTTTTTAAAATCAAACCATTACAAATTTACAATAAAGTGACAGATAAACGGGCAACAAATTGTGTCGTAACCCCACTTTTTGAATAGCAAAAGGCAAATCAACCAATCCTACTGAAAACTAAGCTATGGTTCTTCGACGTCGAGAGATTGATGTGCATCACGCATTGTACTCTGTTCAAGAAACCGACAACTTCAGGATTAAGAGACCCAAATGCATCAAAAGCAAAGGGAATGAAGACATGTTGATTCTTAGCACACACATTCTCATGCTTAGCAACTTTCCTTGATTCTGCCTTAACACTGTCTGGCCAGTCACAACCAGTTGTCCTTAAGTCCAACCGGGGGGGGGGGGGGGGGGGGGGATGTAAGTTCCACACAAGCGTGTTTACCTTTGCTCATTCAAACACGAGTACATCCGTTGGACGAAGGGTGGACCTCCCTTCAAGCAGGTCTGTCAGAAAGTTCACAAGATCCTTTTTTACAAAGATTCCTGTTTGCCTTAATTAGCACATCACATAAGACATCCTTGACCAAATCATGAATGTATTTAAAACCCGCTAGCTCCTTGCAATGAACGACAAACCTTACAGCAAACTAGTCAAAGGTCATCAACCGGAAACAAAGGGATCATTAGACGATATTTAAGGATGGCTCGATACTTCACCATTGACATGTGTTGGTCTAGCCCTTTAATGAGAATAACATTACAGATATCTTGAGCATGAGGGCCCAAAGGTAGGGGTGTGCAATAACCGAACCGTTAACCGAAACCGAACTGAAAACCGACAAAACTGAACCGAAATTCACCAAAACCGAATTAACCGAAAGTCAGTTAACGGATATTTTTTTTACCATCGGTCATTTATTTATGCCTTCATTTCAGTTATTTATACCTTCAATTCATTTATTTATATCTCGATTTTATGTGTTTAAACATCTATTCATGCATTTATACCTCCATTTCATGTATTTATACATCTATTTCATGTATTAATACATCCATTACATGTATTTCTAAGCAAAAAAAAACTAGCCCTTGTTTAAATTGGTTATTAACCGAAAATTAACCGAACCAAACCGAAAACCGACAAATTAACCGAACCAATTAACCGATGACTTCGGTTACGGTTACAGATAATGCTAATAACCGAACCAAACCGAACCGTGCACACCCCTACCCAAAGGGACTCTAACACCACTTTTTGGCAAGGGGATAAGTCAAACCTTTCTCCCAAAATCTTGATAGTTTTACTATACAGTGCACTTGCCAAAACATTATGGGTTTTTTTGGAGTGGGCTCATATGTTAACCTGCCAAGATGAAGATCGAGAAGGGACCTTTGCAAGGTACCCAAAACAAACCCATAACCATAATCCAACTCATCAATACCATGGTCACGCAGAATGTGGTCCTGTAAACTCTAAGATTGCGTCCTTGAGGCCACAAAAAAGTAGGTTGGTACATCATCAGCTGAATACATCCTCCATTGAAACTCCCAAAAAATGGGCCTCACAAATCATAATGTCCTCGATCGCATCGCATCCTTGAGGCCTAGGTCAAAAACATAAACAACTTCCTCAGCAAACATAGGTTGATATGTTCGTAGACCGAATAACAACTTGGCAACCCCTATACAAGAGCGAAGCAGAAGGAACTTGCATTAGGGGGTCCCACAAGCGACGATGGCACCTCATAAGGTCCACAACACATGATGCCTTCTTCATAAGCAAACTCTTCATATAGCCTTGTTCCGACTAACAACACCCCCAAGGCATTTCAGACCCAACTCTGGCCTCTCAATCCCACTAGGAAACATACCTTCCTTCGTATTTGCCCCATTGCACGATGGCTAAAAGACTTCAGTTTCTTGATGTTAAGCTCATGCCCCGAACATGGCCCCTCAATCCTGATTATATCTAGAGCTTTAGCCACTTAAACATCGTTTCTTATAATCGTACCGTCATCTAAGTACCATGCATGGAAAAGTAACTTGCACCTATCCCACACCCTATGAATGAGGGATTGCAAAACTAAGGCAAAAAGGAGGGGGGCCCTAACGGTTAACCTTTTGAACCCCAATTGTGGACCCGATACAATCATTGATGAGTTGACCCGTTCAGATTGGACCCATGTACATGACCCTTTAAGCATCCCTAGTTATCCCATATCTTCTCATAATGGGTTCGCGAGCTGACCTATTCCACCCATTCTTTTTTTTTTTGTAATAATTAAACTAATTAGAGTTTTAAAATAATAACATGACAAAAATAACATTCTTTTCAAGTCAAACGAGTTGGGTTCATGTCAACCTGCGACTGCGCGGATCGTGTTCGGGTTTACATGTGTGATATGATTTTCAACAGCCCTGTGTGACTAACAAAAGTGGACCCTCAGATAACGATAGTTCTTATTGTTAAAATACCTTAAATTTTACTGCAACATAAAATGATAAAATAAATCCATCAAAACAAGTATATTGAGCAACCCAAAAAAAAGAAACATGATAAAATTAATATCATGTTTCTAACTATTGCTAGTGTGATGATTTATCTAAAAAAAGGACTATTCTAGGAATCGAAACCATAACTTCTAGTTTCAAATAGCAAGGCTTTAACCAGTGCGCCACCCAATTCTTTTGTAGTATGATGTTTAAAATATTCTTGTATATAACATGTACAATCTTTTTAAAAATGTTGAGCCCCGAGAGATAATGGGCCTTGTGTTGTGGCACCTCCAGCACAGGCCCAAAGCCGACCCTGCTAATTCTAAATCTACATCTTTGTCCACCATGTACATGAAGCCTTCGTACCATGAACCTACTATCACTTTATGTAACGTTTCATATTTTCCAATTCTTTTTCATATATTTGTAATCTGTATTTTCATTTCAATTCTTGTAATTCTGAGACTTGATGATAATGGAAATCACATTTTATATCATTTTTTTAATCATACTTGCATGATACGAAAACAATTATGAAATACGCGTTTTTAATTAAAAATCGAGTCATACATCGAGATTATATTTTCTCGGAATGATGTTCACACGTGTTTATACGTTGCACATGCTTATATACACCTTAAAACCCTAAAATTATGTTCACCTTTGACTTTATAACATAAGATAACCAACCAAACAACTCAAGGGACTAAAAATGATTTTTTTTTTATAATTTCAGAGTTCCATACGGACCGTATGGAACAACCCCCTTGCGGTCCGTATGGAACCTGTCTGGTAGATTCATTTTCAACTTCTCGACTTTTGGCGTTTCCCTCATTCTAACTCCCAACCACCTTCATTAAACACCCAACTACTTCACCCCATAATAAATACAACACTCCTACACCTCCTAAACATTTTCAACACCCTCTAATCACCTCCAAACTCTCTCAATCTTCAAAATTTGGCAACTTTAGGAAGATTGTTCCAAGTTCAAAACAGAGAGTTTTAAGCTTGTTCTTGCACTTTTCTTCTTGATTTTCTTTCTTCCCCTTCATGGACAACCTCTAGGATTTTTAACACATGTTTAACAAGGTAAACAAAGATGGTATACCACCATTTTGAGGTCCAAAGTTAGGATTTTTTTTTTGTAGACTTACGTTAAAAACTTTCAAACATGTTCATCTTTACTTTATTTCTTGGAACTTTTGCAAGCTAAACCAAGCCACCAACTAGCTTCCATTTTGAATGGCTTGATTTAAGGTTTTGTTCCAGAAAATTTAAGGTTTATATGCCTTATTTTAAGTTCTTGCAAGTCTCTAAGTAATCTTCAAGTCACAAAGTGAGCAACACTACACAAAGTCTCTAACCATACAATGTTAGAAGCACTCGTCTAGTTAAACCTCACTTGGTTACTTAGTAAATAGATAGATTAGTTGTATATTTTATTTCTAATATTCATGACCAACCGAATCGTCAACCATGTTGGTGATTTGTGCATTGGTGAATTCTTGAGGCTAAACGATTAATCCTACCTCTAATGCTTGACATACTTGAGAACATAACTAGTAACATGAATATATATATAGAAACGGGATCAGGAGAAAACGCTCAAAAGTGTGAGAACGGTGAGAACGCATCCTGACCCAACACGTGTCACGCGGCATAGAGAATGGCGGAGGGGCTTTATTGTCCTTTTATTTTTTGCTTTTCCAGTTCTGCTTTTCACAATATTGTTTTATTTTTGGCGTTAACCAAATTCAATAATAAATGGCGTTTAATGGATTCATTGTATTAACATTTTGGCGTTTATGGCTTTTTTCAAATCGTATGCCATTGGAACCCCAGGGGTCAGGAAATATATCTGAATGGCGTTTTTTCAAGGCGTTTTAAACAAGATGGCCCATTGTTCTAATATTTTTTATATACATTTTGGCTTTTGTGGTATCTTGGTGTTTTACAATTGTAATATTATATTACAACCAGAGGGAAAAAAATAGAAGCGAAGAAAATAAATTAAAAATCCTAATCGGATCTCTCTTCACAATCTTCACTGTCATCAGTCTCTCTCTTCTTTAATAGTACAAGAATTGTCACCAAATATATGGCGTTTTATGTAAAACTTAACAAACCCATCGGTTTGATTATTTTGTCTGCTCGTCTGTTGAAGTGGCTTTTTGTGGATGTTTGGGGACATAGATCTATGACGTGTGGGTGGGTTTTTCGCCTTTTCTTCATCTTGATCATCATCTTTATAATCATCCCACTCTTCAGTGTCATTGATCTCTTCTCCTCATCCAAGTCTTATTCAAGAACAAAGAACACAAAATGACATTTGATTGTCATCAGTATCTTTTTCTTGAAGATTTGTCCATCTCATGCAGCAAAATCTTACTGAGTTACTCCCCTAAGCTAACAATCCATTCAGTGAAACTTCACAAAGAACAATACTGAATATCCAAGAAAGCATATTAGCCATCTTTGATTTTTTTGTTATTTTTTGGCGTTTTACAGTGAGTGGTATTTAGTAGTATTTGGCGTTTGTTTTCTTTGGTTTGATTAAATGGAAGTTGCTGAGAGTTATTATTTTATAGGATTTCTTTTGGCTGCGTAGGTTAGGCGGTGCATTATTATAATAAACTATTTGTCGTTTCAGTTAGTGTTTGTAATTATTGTTTTTGATAAGCTTTTATCTCTGAAGTCTGTAACACGTCCCGTCTTTCAAGTTTGGCATTTTAGATTCTAATATAATAAATTTTTTGTCTCTTCATTTTTACTGTTTTGTAGTTACCGTTTCTAGTTACATTTTCAAGTTTGGTTTTTATTTTTTTTATTTTTTGGGTTTTTTATAATACTTTTCCAAAGTAATTTTATTATAGTTTAGTAGTTTTTGGGGCGTTTTACGTCATGATAGCGTTTTAACAAGCATTTGGCTGTCTGCGTTTTATTATATACGGCGTTTTTATTATATAACAATCAACTGGAAAAGAAAATTAAAAAAAAAACGAATATATAAACAATTGATCTTCCAAATCTTCACTGTCACCAGTCTCTTTCTTCTTTCTTAACTAGCTGGTTCGACTTTCGTATGATTCATTTTGTTTTTTTGGTTTTCAAGTAGTTTTTTGTCGTCGTTTGGAAGCACAAAGTCTAACATCAGCATCTTTTTCTTGAAGATTTGTCCATCTCATGCAGCAAAATGTTATTGAGTTTACACCCTTCAGCCAACAATCTTGAATTTTCCAATGAACGATGTTTGATTTTTTAATTTTGGCGTTTTACCGATAAAAAGAACGCCACTAAATAAAAGCACCTTAAACCTCAAAATTTGATCATGCTAAAATCAATAATGTTTTGCTGTATGAGATGAACAACATTGTTAATCCTCGGTTAAGAAAGATAACTGAAAATGTTGTCCACCCCATACAGCTAAACTTTATTGACAACAAAGTTCAATAATGTTTTTGTATGCTTTTGCGTTATAAATTGGAAGGAAGTTGATGATAAAGTCAATAAGATTTTACTCAATGAAATAGACAATATCCTCACTTAAGGATTTTTGTCCATTACATTGAGTGAAACCTTAAAGACAAACTGTCATTAACAAAATTTGACGTGCTGTCGTAGCACACGCAAATTTAATCCAAATAACAACTATAGATAGTGGTAAATGGGTATCGAACTCAGGGAGTATGTGGAAAATGCGTTGATTTTATAGCTTTGCACTTTAACTAAAATTAAACTAAAATTGCAGAAATTAAAAATTCAAGAGTTGATTGTTTTGGTTGTAAGAACTAATATTAACTAATTAAATTGCAAATCAAAGATTGGTTTTGTAAACAGATTAGGAACAAGCGACCATCCTAGATTTCAGGTTTTAATCCACACTAATGTTTATGCTTAACTAGAAAGAACCACATAGACGTGGTTCGTGTTTGATTATCTGTTTGTGATGAAGGAGAACTAAGTAATCGGATTATAAAATGCGAGGTTGTTACTCGATGATCAATTGACAATTATCCAACCCTAACCCCCCCCCCCCCATGATATCTCGATTGCCAACGGCACCAAGAACGTATGGTTTAGATTAACATCAAACAATAATCAATAATTTACAAACAAATATCCAAACACCATAATAACTCAAACAAACATTCAAAGTTATTATTCTAGAAATTCAAGCACAAACATAGTGTTTCAAAAGCAAACCTTACATCTAGGATGATCACCAAAAGTTTAGCCACGCATGACTTGGTACATCATCATCACACAACGATTAATGTTCATACGAATCGAAAACACAAACCAATTGTTTAGAAATGTTTGGAACCACGCAAAACCAGCCAAAATTGCCCCCAATGTTCAGAGAAAACGTCCAATGATGAGATAATCCCAAAAGACACCCAAAAACGGTTTTAATGAAGGCAGTTACGCATTTTTCCACAGCCTCCACCGTAATTTACGGCCTCCACCATAATTTACGGTCTCCACCGTAAATTACGGTGGACATCAAGATGATACGGTAGGAGTCTCCTGAGTTACGGTGGAAAATGGTGTGTTTCAGGGCCACCATAAATTACGGTGGCCACCGTAATTTACGGTGGAGCTCTGATTCATGTGTTTTGTTTCTTCGTTCCTTCCACGCACGACCCGTTCATCTCCAAACTGTCCAAAGCTGCGTTTTATCCCCTTTTAGCTCCCGAACTATACCTGAAACATAAGCATTCGTAGTTATCTAATTCAAGATAATTACACGATCAAGTGAAGGATAATTTCATCTTTTAACATCATTAAGGGTTGTCCTATGGACCACCCGTCACATCCCCACACTTACCCGTTGCTTGTCCCAAGCAACTCATCAAACCGTTTTCAAAACAAGCGATCAATGTAAACCAAGCAGAAACATGTAGTCCTTTTACTAACCCCTTTTTAACACCTAAAATAACACACCCCTCGCTATGTCTCTCCTCTCGGTAACAAGTAAGCACTAGCAATTGTAAGCTAGACACACAAAGGCTAACGGGCGGTTGCACAACTATAGGCTTGTACCTAAATTAATCTTTCTCCTATCAAGTGCCAAACATGAATGCAAATCAAAGGGACTTTCAAGGTTGTAACGTGGCTAGGTGTATGGGAAGGAAATGGAATATATATGAAGTAGCGAAAACTTAACCCGGTCTTTTATTACACAATCAAATAAACGAACACTACCAACTTAACTAATATATACAAGACAACTAAACATCATTTCTTTTTCATTTTTCATTGCTTTTTCTCCATTTTTTTAACATAGCAAACATACAATAAAACATCAAGTAAGATTACATACTACTCAACTACTACTAACACTATAAGACCGAGTCAAGTTGGGTAAATTTTTAGGAACTAGCTAAGGGGTAACAAACGATAGGCTTTTAAGCACAAAATTGGGCAACTAAATGTCCAAACCCCCGCCCCTCTCGCAACCATGCTCATATATATAATTTATGAGGTCCAACCCCCCAAATCCCACACTCACACACACTAAAGACGAGGCTACCTAAATGCCCTTATCCTTTTCGCATTCATATCCAACTAAGGACTCAAACCGTATCAAGGCACAAGTTCTAATGCACCCCCACCCGTAGCCACTCTCATCAAAGACAAGTTTTATTTATTTACATGTGTGGCTTCAACTCTCACCAAGAATAAAAGGGTATCAAGGGTTGCCGGTGCATCATTTGGGGTTAATCCAAAGTGTTCAAATTCTCACATTGTTTCGCTTGATTTAAATTTTTTCAAAAACCTCAAAAATTTCCCCCCATCCCCACACTTGGGATACATTGACCCCAATGTATGGTTTTAGGAGGATTTGATCGCTTAAAACTCTTTCACACCAACTAAAGCTCAACACTCAAACCACAAATTTCTTTTTGGTATTTTGTTTTTCATTTTATATTTTTTTTTATTTTTCATATTTTAAGACATCACACCGCCAACTTCCACCACCCAAACATAACATCACAAACATACACCACCCAACCGCCCGACCATAAACATAACAAACTAAATAAATATTCACAAAATATACAAGGAAGGAACACGACCTGACTAGTAATAGCGTGGCTGCGGAGGCCCAAAAATGGAAGACATCATGTCATTCCATTCTCCAAATGCAAATGTACCGCTACTACTCCCACCTTGTTGCGGAGCTCCTTCTTGTTGGCGCGGGTCGATCCATTGTGAATGATGGAGCGTCGGGGTCGGATACGATATACTACCATCATAAGGTGGTAGAGATGTATAATCCACATGTTGTGGATCCACAACCACCGGCCGCCCGGCATACCAATCTGCATGCATTCTTCTTTCTTGGTCATCATGGTATCGATTATTCATTTCCAATTCATGGGAATACGCGTGTGTGCGATTCCATGCCTCTTGACGATCGAAGTTATGCTTCAAAGACCGCTCCATGCTTGCACTCATCATCCTGTGTTGATCAAATAACGTCCGCTCCGAACCCGACCATGACTCAAAAACGGGCGTCGGAGGACGTTGGTTCTCGATAACATCTTGCATAGTGCCATTGTAAGCCCAATTCGGCTCATAAGAACGCTCCGTATAATCATAAAAGGCACCACCATAACCCCTACCTAGGCCCCCTGGCCTACATTCTCACCACCATGCGGCTCGTCCGCATAATCATCATCACCACTCGGAACTTCCGCATCACTTTCCGGCTCATCCGCCTCACCCGGTAGAAGATCCCTTGCACCCACCTTCAATGCTCTCCATCTCTGCCCATCCGACTTGAGCTTATGATACCGTTCCGATTGCGTGTAAGTCCAACCAATTCCCAACTTATCTAAAGTAAAAGGCTGATGCCTTTTTGCTGCCCCTTTATCCTCTGACGTGATTGCCTTTTGCTGCTTCATCAATCCCGTGATAAATCGGCAATACGGGTCGATATCTCTCCCCAACTTGTTTCGGCAAATCCAGAGGTGGTTCAAGATCAAATATCGGATTGGAAAACACGGAGACCCATTGAGTAACGAATAGAGGACGGGTACTTCCGGGTACCTCACTTGCTCCTTATCCCCTCTTCTCGGAATGACGTTCAAAATGCAGATCGCTAGCAACAACTTCGCTTCTATCTTCAAGTTCCTCTGGTATAAAACGCCACTGTAAGTACCGGGCAAAAACAACGCCGCTAACATATCATTCCAACGAGCATGCTTCTCCGGTTTAAGCAAAAGGTTATCAAGACTAGGTATCATGTAGTCACAAGCGTGTAAACTGTCATACTTCCCCAATTTCTTTAGCGTGTCAAAAGACATGTCCACCGGAATCCCATTCACCTCACCCGTTAACTTCATTTGTGACGGCTTATCATATTTATTACACTTGAGGGTTGCCATCCATTCTTGAATTTCGGTCATGAACAAGTTCTTGTTATCCTTGTCATAGCAACTAAGCACCGACTCCCATCCTAGAGCCCGGAATTTGGCAAACACACCATATGGCCCAAACTCGACTTCACGAACTTCCCTCTCGCAAATAAATGCGGCAACCCTGTTTTATAATCGATTCATACTGTCATGAAAAAGTGTTGGTTGCCAATGCTCCGGTTGGTCATCCAATGGACCCGACTCCCATCTTGGCTTTTCAGCCGGGTCCAACTCCATTTCTTCATCCTCGCTTTCACTTTCATCAACTCGACCCAAATATTACCTCTTTTTCGGTTGTTGTTCCGGTTGCTTGCCCTTATCTTTAGACGAAGAAGACGAACTTGCTCCGGCTCTTTCCTTAGTCTTAACCATTTTTCTACACACATTAAGGCAAACAACACAACCAAACACAACAAAATTAGACCCTTTTCTCCAAAATATCCCCACACTTGCTTGTTACTATGGTTGTAGATGCTAGTGAACCAAGAGTTTATAATTCTTTTTCAAAAATTGGGCATGGTGTCTCTACAATGTAGATATTCCCAAAAAAGTTCACTACTTAACCATCAATCCTACATCTACAAACCATAACAATGTTCAAGTAACAATTTTTATGACAAAATCTAAGAACAAGCAAGTGGGTATGAACAAATATCAAAAACAACCTCAATCTTCACAATGCATCAACAAAATACAACAAATAAACTTCCATACCTTTATTTGAAGATGCTAGCACACAGATGAAACAAAAACTTCAAAAACCCCCAAAAATTTTCGGACCTAGGGTTTGTGATTCGGACCAGAAAGCTTCGTTTTTTCGCAAATCTCTTCTCAAAATCAGAAAGTATGTGAAAAATTAGTCAAAATAGACCTAGATTTCACTTGATTTGGTCAAGAATTGAGGGAGATATGAAGGATTGAAGCTTGAATAAGGTTATGGAGTTTGAAGATCTTGTGGGTCTTAGAAAGTGATGGATGAGAATAGAAGAATGAAGGAGAATGAGTGGATGGGGTTTAGTTAACGTGACCTGATTGCTATTTATTATTTTTTTTTATTTTATGTAAATGCTGAACCAGGAACGACCCTTTGACTCGCCAGGTCCACCGTAAATTACGGTGTAGACCGTACATTACGGTGGATGCTGGCACAAAACTTCTACCGTAAAACAGTAGGTTTACACCGTAACTCCCAAAAATTTTCATACTCCACCGTAAGTGTGATTTTAAGTGTTATTTTTTTTATATTTTTTCAGTTTTTTCAATTTTTTTGTGTTTTTAAAATTTTTCAAAAGCATGTAAAATTACCCTACCCCCTCGAAAGTCCCGTGTTGTCCTCAACACAATGTTAGAGCAATTCGTGACCCGAATGTCCCCACACTTGTTTCAAACACAAGATTCAAGCGAGTACGGAAACTATGCAAACTATACAAAACAAACTAAACTAAATGCTAACTATTTACACTACCAAACCTGGGCCTCTCATGGTTGTTCCTCATCGACCGGGCGTAGAATGTAGCCCACTTTATCAAGCTCCAAGTTGTTGATGTCGTTCCCCTCCAAGTATGGCTTCAACCTATGGCCATTCACTGTTTGTTGTTTATTTGTTTGCTCATCTTGGATATCTACATCACCAAACCTCCCGCCCCGCCGAACGACATACGGGCCCATCCATTTGCTTTTAAGCTTGCCCGCAAACATCTTGAGTCTTGAATTGTACAACCAAACCTTTTGACCCACTTCAAAGGTTTTCTTCCTCAACTTTGCATCGTGTACCTTCTTGAGCTTGTCTTAGTAAGCCGATGCACACTCATATGCCTCGTCTCTAATCTCTTCGATCTCACTTAATTGCAATTTTCTCATATTTCCCGCCTCATCATAATCCGCATTTACCGTCTTGATTGCCCTATGTGCCCGATGCGCTAACTCCATTGGCAAGTGGCAACCCTTTCCATAAACCATCCGGTAAGGTGTTGTGCCAATCGGAGTTTTGTAGGCCGTTCGGTATGCCCACAACGCATCTCCCAACTTGCTCGACCAATCCTTCATATCCGTTCTAACTGTCTTCATGAGGATTTCTTTGATTTGACGGTTGGACACTTCGACTTGTCCACTCGTTTGCGGATGGTAAGGTGTGGCAATCCGGTGATTCACGCTATATCTCTTCAACAATTTCCCGAAATTAAAGTTCTTGAAATACGAACCACCATCACTTATAATAACACGCGGAATACCAAAACGAGAGAAAATGTTGGATTGAACAAATTTACAAACAACCGAATGGTCGTTTGTGCGTGTTGCAATAGCTTCAATCCACTTTGAGACGTAATCCACCGCTACCAAAATATATAGGAAGCCATTCGAATTTGGGAAGGGACCCATAAAGTCAATACCCCATACATCAAATATTTCGACAGCCAAGATTGGTTGTAATGGCATCTCATCCCTCTTCGATATGCTTCCCATCTTTTGACAATTTATGCAATTTCTTGCAAACTCACACACGTCTTTGAAAATTGTGGGCCAATAAAACCCATATGAGAGAACTCGGTAACCCGTTTTATGCCCGCTAAAGTGACCTCCACATGCGGATGAGTGGGCATGAGTCAAGATTTCCAACACCTCCGTTTCGGGTACACACCTCCTAATGACTTGATCCGGCCCGATCTTGAAGAGATCCGGTTCATCCCAAATGTATTGCTTTACTTGGACCATAAATTGTTGTCGTCGCTTCTTGGTCCAATGACTTGGGATGGCACCCGTGGCTAAGTAATTTACATAATGAGCATACCACGGTGCAACGAAAGTGGATACGGCTAGGAGTTGCTCGTCGGGAAACCTTTCGTTTATTTCACTAACATCATCAATCGCTTCCACCGGAATCCGAGATAAGTGATCCGCCACTACGTTCTCACTTCCCTTTTTGTCTCGAATCTCTAAATCAAACTCTTGTAACAACAATACCCACCGAATCAAACGAGGCTTCGCATCCTTTTTCTCCATCAAATATCGGACCGCACTATGATCCGAATAAACCACCACCTTTCTCCCCCAAATATACGCACGAAACTTATCCAAAGCATACACCAACGCTAATAACTCCTTTTCGATTGTGGTGTAATTGAGTTGCGCTTCGGATAAAGTCTTGCTTGCATAGTAAATCACCACCGGCTTTTTATCAACCCGTTGACCCAAAACTACACCAATAGTAGTGTCGCTTGCATCACACATAATCTCGAACGCTTTGACCAATCCGGTGGTTGCAAAATAGGAGCAATGACCAAGTGTTCCTTCAAAACAGTGAAAGCTTGCATACACTCATTAGTAAAATCAAATGGGAAATCCTTTAATAACAAGTTACATAAAGGTTTGGTGATAATGCTAAAACCTTTTATGAAACATCTATAGAACCCCGCGTGTCCCAAAAATGACCTTACACCCTTAACATTTTTTGGAGGTGGCAAAGATGCTATTACCCTTATTTTTGCCTTGTCCACCTCCATCCCCCTTTCCGAAATCACATGACCTAGCACAATTCCCTCTTGCACCATAAAATGACTTTTCTCCCAACTAAGAACTAAATTTTTCTCAACACATCTTTTTAAAAATTTTTGTAATTCATTGAGACAAGATTCGAAACTAGTGCCAAAAATGGAAAAGTCATCCATAAACACTTCAAGCGACTCTCCAACCATGTCCGAGAAGATACTCATCATACATCGTTGAAAAGTTGCCGATGCATTGCACAAGCCAAATGGCATTCGCCGAAAGGCAAAGGTACCATATGGACAAGTAGTACTTTTGTGTTGGTCATCCGGGTGTATTGCTATTTGATTGTAACCCGAATACCCGTCCAAAAAACAGTAGTACTTTTGACCCGATAGTTTTTCAATGATTTGGTCAATAAAAGGCAACGGGAAATGGTCCTTAGAAGTGGCGGCATTCAACTTTCGGTAGTCAATACATACACGCCACCCAGTGACCGGTCGGGTGGCAATTTGTTCACCGTTTTCATCTTTGACTACTTGAATGTCGGCCTTCTTAGGCACAACTTAGGTGGGACTCACCCAAGCACTATCCAAAATCGGATAGATGATTCCCGCGTCTAACCATTTGATTACCTCTTTTTTTTACTACCTCCCTTAGGTTCGGATTCAATCGCCTTTGAGCTTCTCGTGTTGGTTTTGCATCTTCGGTGGTGATTATCTTGTGCATGACCATTGATGGACTAATTCCTTTGAGATCGGCAATCGTCCATCCAATAGCTCCCTTGTTCTCCTTCAAAACTTCCAACAATGCTTGCTCTTGCGCCAACTCTAGATTAGAGGCAATAATGACCGGTAGAGTGTCATTATCCCCTAAGAAAACATACTTCAAATGGCTCGGTAAGTCTTTGAGTTCCAACTTCGGTGGTTCTTCTAATGATGGTTTAGTACCCGAATTTATCTCCACCGGCAAGCCTTCAAATTGGTGAGTCCATGGCGGTCGACCTTCTTTCAAGGCTATAGCATCCTGTTTTTCCTCTTCAACCTGGAGTGCATAAGCATGTACCTGTTCAGAAAAATTACACAAGCAAACATCTATACCATCCTCCTCATACTCATGCGGGTTGCATTCGTTAACTAAATCTGCCATGAAACACTCATCAACACCATTAGCATTAGAATTGTTAGTAAAAACATTTAAGCGCATTTTTCGATTCCCAAAAGTCATATCGACTGTACCAAATCTACAATCGATCACTGCGTGTGCGGTGCTAAAAAATGGCCGACCCAAAATGACATTTTGTTGTTGTTTTGGGTCCGTGGATGAGTAGTCCAAACTAAAAAGTCGAACGGGTAGTAGAACTCATCAATTTTAACTATCACATTTTGAACCATTGCCCGAGGTAGCTTATGAGACAAATCGGCTAAAACAACCGTTGTCTCCACCCTTGCTAACGGACCAAAATCGTATTGGTTATATAAGCCCCCCGGTAAAATACTAACTCCGGCTCCAAGATCTAGTAACGCCTTCGCCATTTGAAAATTACCAACATGAATGTTAATTAATGGCGTGCCCGGATCTTGAAGCTTAGGAGGAAGCTCCCCATTCAAAACCGCACTTACTTGCCCGGTTAAATCCACCCGCTTAGGCATTTTCTTCTTTTGTTGCCTCTTTTGTGTACATAATTCCTTTAGAAATTTAGCATAAGCGGGTACTTGTTTTATTGCATCAAGTAGTGGAAGATTTATTTTTACTTGTTTAAACATGTCCCACAATTCTTCTTTTTGGGGACCTCTTGATGCAATAAAATTTTTCTTTCCCGGGTCAAGTAAAGCCGATGGAAACGGGACTTGACTCGGTTCACCCTCAACTTTTTCACTTTTCTCATTTTCACCCAACCCCAGTTTGTTAACATTTGATTCTTTAGGTTTAATCGGTGAAACTTCATCATCGTCACTTTCATTACCCGTGACATCCTCCACTACCCCCTCAACCAAACCCAGTGACAAGTTGGCTTTAAATTCCTTGCCACTTCTCAATACACTAACGTGATGAACATTAACATTACCTCGTGACGAACCATGTGAAGGATTTACCTTGGTATCGCTAGGAAGTTGACCTTTGCTCTTCTTCAATTCCGCCACATCGGTTGCCAATTGACCCATTTGGGTTGTTAGTGATTGGATGGTCTTGTCACGAACCTCATCCTTTTGCATTCGAACTTCATCGAGTTGGTTCTATTTTTGCATCTCCGCTTGCATACTTTTTAACATTTCCATCATCTCGTTTCCACTCGAAGACCCCCCTTGTTCTTGACCCGTTTGATATTGCTTTTGATACCCTTGGTTGTTCCCACCTCGATATCCACTCTGATTGTTGTAAGGTTGGCGCGAACCAAAGTTACCTTGGCTACCTTGAAAGTTCGGGTTAGCTTGATTTAAAGGGTTCCCATACCAAAAATTTGGGTGGTTCCTCAATCCAGGGCGGTACGTGTTAGAATTCATGTTGTAGTTTCTACCACCCCCTCCTTGACCTTGTACCGCATGAACTTCTTCATATTGCCCTTCCACCACTCCTTGGCAATTTTCAGCCGCATGACCTATTTCATTGCAAATATCACAAACATCATAAATTTGATTAGAGGTTTGAACATTACTATCATCAACCGCATGCACTTGTGTTCGAGTAACGACCGGTCGTGCTCTCCTTGATGCTTGAGCTTTCCTCTTTGATGTAATTGCCATTTGCTCCAAAGACTCCCAATCGTCTTGCTCATAGTTCGTATCAAAAGTGCCACCAGTAATAGACATTAAGTCACGAGCATCTTCAGCACTTAACCCCTCGTGGAAAGCATTCATCAACTCCCAAAGTTCAATTCCATGATGAGGGCAATTCTTGATCATCATGTTGAAACGCTCAAAGGCCTCATGAAACATTTCACCTTGTTGTTGTTGGAAACTCCTCAACCCCTTCCTAGCATCATTGGTCTTTTGAGCGGTGTAAAATTCATCTAGGAAAATTTGTTGCATTTCCGCCCAAGTGTAAATAGATGCTGAAGGCAAAGTATACAACCACTTCTTTGCCTTGTCCTCTAGAGAAAATTGAAACAAGACTAGTTTGACATCATCGGCTGAAAAACCTTGAGTCCCAAGGGTATTGCAAATCGAGTCATAGGCCTCCGAATGAAAGTACGGTTCCTCCGTTGCTAGACCCTTATATTTCGGCAAACTTTGTAACGAATTAGTTCTCACTTTGAAAGTTCTTCCTTGATTGTTGTGAGGAATAACCACAGGTGAAGGGTTGTGAGTAATTACCGGCCTAAAATGCGCTTCAATGCCTCTCGCATGTTCTCTAAGATGCCTTCTTGGGACACCCAACCGACCCCTTGGACGAATAGGACCCATTGGCCTTGGTATATGCCCTTGTGGTGCGAATGGTTTTTGAAATTGTTGTTGTGGCATCGGTGGGTGTTGAATTGGCCTTTGGAATTGTGGTTGTTCATTCTGTGGTCGAACTTGTTACAATGGTGTTGGGCGTTGCATTGGTAGCCCTTGTGGCCTTGGCCGAATATGTTGTGGTATTAGTTATTGTTGTTGTGGCATTCCACCAACACCTGCCATCCCTTGAGGTTGGCCTTGCACATAACCAAAGTCTCCTTGATCACCATCACCCCCATAAACATAACCGTCTTCATCATAACCCTCAAAATCTTCATATCCTTCCTCATATCCATCTCACCCTATACCCGAAGATTGCCCAAACTGAAGAGTCGAATATTGAAAACTTGCCTGGTTCGATGGTCTAAATGTAGAAGTAGCATGAACGACAGTTGAACCTTGTGGTAATGTATAGGTTGAGGATGATTGACCTGAAACTGGGAAGAAATGAGTGAATGGTGGAATCGTAGTAGAAGGGTTAAAAGTCAGTGTAGGTTCTTCTTGAGTGGTAATGGGTTGGGTGGGGTGGTGTTAGTTGGTGTTGCATCGTGAGGCGTAATAGGATTGGTAGTAGTATTTGGAATGGTAGTGTTCGGTGAAGGTTTAGTGGATGATGGTATGAAAGGTGGTATAAGTTCACCCGTAGTGGGTGGTGGTTGTGGTGGATCCATCTATCGAATTGGTGTGATGGGTGTAGTTGGTGTTGTTGGTGAACCGCTGATTCTGTTTTCTCTTAGCAAAATTCTATTTCCTCTTATTGTTCGTTCAATCTCTGGATCGAATGCCAACGGTGATAGCTTATGAGAGCTTCTAGTACGCATGCACCTGTAGATACCTGCACACTAACACACCTAGCGTAAACCAGAAAAATAAGAAACTTAAAAAAAGAACGAAAACAACACACGTTGCGCACTACTCCCCGGCAACGGCGCCAAAATTTGACGTGATGTCGTAGTACACGCAAATTTAATCCAAATAACCACTATAGATAGTGGTAAATGGGTATCGAACTCATGGAGTATGTGGAAAATGCGTTGATTTTATAGCTTTGCACTTTAACTAAAATTGCAGAAATTAAAAATTCAAGAGTTGATTGTTTTGGTTGTAAGAACTAATATTAACTAATTAAATTGCAAATCAAAGATTGGTTTTGTAAACAGATTAGGAACAAGCGACCATCCTAGATTTCAGGTTTTAATCCACACTAATGTTTATGCTTAACTAGAAAGAACCACATAGACATGGTTCGTGTTTGATTATCTGTTTGTGATGAAGGAGAACTAAGTACTCGGATTATAAAATGCGAGGTTGTTACTCGATGATCAATTGACAATTACCCAACCCTAACCCCTCCCATGATATCTCGATTGCCAACGGCACCAAGAACGTATGGTTTAGATTAACATCAAACAATAATCAATAATTTACAAACAAATATCCAAACACCATAATAACTCAAATAAACATTCAAAGTTATTATTCTAGAAATTCAAGCACAAACATAGTGTTTCAAAAGCAAACCATAAATCTAGGATGATCACCAAAATTTTAGCCACGCATGACTTGGTACATCATCATCACACAACGATTAATGTTCATACGAATCGAAAACACAAACCAATTGTTTAGAAATGTTTGGAACCAAGCAAAACCAGCCAAAATCCCCCCCAATGTTCAGAGAAAACGTCCAATGATGAGATAATCCCAAAAGACACCCAAAAACGGTTTTAATGAAGGCAGTTACGCATTTTTCCGCAGCCTCCACCGTAATTTACGGTCTCCACCGTAAATTACGGTGGACATCAAGATGATACGGTAGGAGTCTCCCGAGTTACGGTGGAAAACGGTGTGTTTCAGGGCCACCGTAAATTACGGTGGCCACCGTAATTTACGGTGGAGCCCGGATTCATGTGTTTTGTTTCTTCGTTCCTTCCACGCACGACCCGTTCATCTCCAAACTGTCCAAAGCTGCGTTTTATCCCCTTTTAGCTCCCGAACTGTACCTGAAACATAAGCATTCGTAGTTATCTAGTTCAAGATAATTACACGATCAAGTGAAGGATAATTTCATCTTTTAACATCGTTAAGGGTTGTCCTATGGACCACCCGTCAATGATTCATTTTGTTTTTTTTTTGTTTTTCATGTAGTTTTTTGTCGTCGTTTGGAAGCACAAAGTCTAACATCAGCATCTTTTTCTTGAAGATTTGTCCATCTCATGCAGCAAATTGTTATTGAGTTTACACCCTTCAGCCAACAATCTTGAATTTTCCAATGAACGATGTTTGATTTTTTAATTTTGGCGTTTTACCGATAAAAAGAACGCCACTAAATAAAAGCACCTTAAACCTCAAAATTTGATCATGCTAAAATCAATAATGTTTTGCTGTATGAGATGGACAACATTGTTAATCCTCGGTTAAGAAAGATAACTGAAAATGTTGTCCACCCCATACAGCTAAACTTTATTGACAACAAACCTCAATAATGTTTTTGTATGTTTTTGCGTTATAAATTGGAAGGAAGTTGATGATAAAGTCAATAAGATTTTACTCAATGAAATAGACAATATCCTCACTTAAGGTTTTTGTCCATTACATTGAGTGAAACCTTAAAGACAACTGTCACGACCCCCGACCCCACCATGGACGGGAGCGGGAGCCGTGAAGCAGCCAAGTGGTACCGGTAGTTTATTTTGAAAAGTATTGCAGCGGAAAATTTCATCAGGACCGTGAGTTAGAAAAATATTAGAGTTTTGAACCACCGGATTTTATTTATTAAACAGATGGGATAACCCCATGTTTTGCAGAGGTAGCTTTAATATGGGATAAGCTCGAATACATAAAACAGTTTTTCTTAATTTAATTTAATTGATAAAATGAGCCACTTCTGTAAGCCTTTTGGTGTCGTATCCAACTCTTGATCCAATCTACTATAATCACCTGAAACGCGTTTTAAAAACATTTGGTCAGCAGGAAATACTGGTGAGTACATTCAATTTGAACAAAAGACACATTGTTATAATTTACACCATTAAGAGTTTTCACATTTGCCCCTATCTTATAATTAGCTGGTTCAGTTGTCACTCGACCGGATCTATGACTGTGGATATATCACAAATTAGGCTCGCCCACCGAAGTGATAAATCATTAGTAGTAATGTGCACAAAACCCCCACATACTGCCAGTAATTAAAGATTAGCAAAGACTTAATCACTACAAAGTATAACTGAAAAACATTTAGGGTTTTGCAAACAATTTGGTAAAAAGAGAATGACTCACCTTGGTAGCATATAGTGTTTTATTAAACAAGCCTCCTGATTCTAAGTCTTCTGATGATTAAGCATCTTGTTTGATTGTAAGTGTATTGTTTGGCGTTTTCTAATAGTTAAACATTTAGTTTAACAGAGTGGAATACGTATTAGTGTAAAACCATATCAAACCTAACGATGGTCACGAGATCAGGACCTTAACGAAATTCACAAAGTATAGTCTTATTTAGACAACACTTTGGCATTCGCTAGTTGGTTCCCGAATCGATCGGAAAGAATATCGTATCGGTGATTATAGGTTAGAACATCAACGTATAGAGAGAAGAATATAGTACCATGTCAGTGATTAGAGTTATTACCCTGATAACGAGCAGAGTTTCGAGGTTTAGAAGTTCTGACATTAGAATGACAGAACAAGAGAGCAAGAGAAAGAGAAAGAAAAGAAAATGAGCAGTTTGAAATGCCCAAACTTCGTCCAATTTATAGCTGAAACAGAAGTCTCTCGCACCCCGCGAGAGCTTCTTCTTCTTACTTCGCGGCCCGCGAGGGACCGTGGGGCGGTTTAGGGTTTGCTGAGTCATGGTGTGGTCTTGACACGTGGCCTTGATCGTTATCCGGTGAATGCAGAACTGTCGCGCCCCGCAAAGGCTCTCTCTTATTCCTTCGCGGCCCATGCGCGAGTACTAAATTTTGATTTTCTTGATTTTTATAAAAAAGTAAGGTTTTACGGGTTCGGGTTTTCACTTACGGAGCGTTTTAGGACATTTTTGTGCGGGTTGTTACATCCTCCCCACCTTGTTTAAAATCTCGTCCTCGAGATTTACTAGAACAAGTAAGGATATTTCTTTTCATCTCTGATTCTAACTCCCACATATATTCAGGTCCTCCCATTTTACTTTGACCAGAACTAATCTCTTACCTTGTGATTCTTATCTTTGACTTGTATGGTCTTTCAATGAACTTTAAAATTTTCATTTACCTCTATAGCTTGAAGAGGTACAACTAAAGATTTATCAGCTAAGCATTTGTTTAAATATATACATGAAATATATCATTTATACTTGCCATTTCTTATAGTAATTTTAGCTGATAGGTTGCTGGTCCACTTTGCTTAGTAACCTTAATGGTTTAACATTCCTCGGACTTAACTTTCCTTTCTTACCGAATCAGACTATTCTTTTCCATGGAGAACTTATTGTATCATTCTTTTTCTGATTTTGAAATTCTAACAGTTTGCCGATCTAATGGCCTAATAGTTGCCTTTCTCATTTTTCTGTCCAACGGACGGGATGGTACTATTATCCATAATGAGCAACACTAACTATGGGAGAATCTTATGAGTGATAAGTGAGAGTCCTACTTGCACCAATATTTATCACACATGTACTTAGCATGTCTTTCTATGTTTGTAGTGTTCCTCCACACTGCTTAAAATAAGTCGAGTTAAAATTTTCCCAGAAATGAGAAGTGAAATGAATATCTTGATAGATAACAGGATTCTATATAATGAGATTATTTCATTTCCACACAACTTAACTAAGTGTCTTATACTAAAGGGTTTCCTTCATTTGTAGGGATTGAGCAGACTTGGTTAGTCGATCCACAATCACCCAGATTGTGTCGTTTCTTGTTTTGGGTAATTTGGTAACAATATCCATTGTTATCAATCTCATTTCCATACTGATATTTTTAATTGCTGAGGTAAACCTAGAGGGTTCTAGAATTTGCAAATAATTTAAATACTTGTAACTTGCTACATCCTTCTTCATCCCTATATATCCGTAATTCTTATTCAAACATTGATACCCCTTATTACTTCAACGATGCATCATATACTTAGTCTTATGAGCTTTCCTAAGAATTATGTATGTTTCATTGGATAGGTTTCTAAATTATTTTCTTATGGAATTTCCAAATTCCATCAGTTCCTTTTTCTGATTTCTGCATTATTTCGTTATAATCCTTCAGCATCATCCTTGATTGCTGTTTCTTGGGTACTTTTTAATTATTTCATTAAATCTATCCCCAATTTAATTTAAGAGCACGCCCTTGTTTCAGCTTCTTATGAAACTTATGACTTAAAGCATTAATTACTACATTAGTCTTAACTTTGTGATATAACAATTGGTGTTGTCCCTAGTACCTAGTGAATTCTGAGTTCCTCCTCACGATAGGTTATTGTCCAAGTAGATCCTCTGGGAAAACGTCGGTCGGAATTTCTTTCAGTTCCATGCCTCTAGTGTTAATGAACTCTGAGACCATATACGCCATGTCTTACTTCCGTGCATAACCCGCAGCCTTCATCACAGAGACGAACTTTGTCGGCTGGTCTGTCTTGTCTCCTTGTGGTCACTTCTCCGGTTGGTTTAAAATTCTCAACCTAATTCAGCAATCACCTCAGGAGTTGTCGTTTCCATTTGTTCCTTTTTATGAAGCAGACAGAATTTTCTTTCTGTCAGTTCTTTTCATTCTTTCCATTTTATGGCATATGTCTTGATCATGTATTTCGAAGATCGGGTCTCACTATCTTAACGTCTAAATCTTGAAGCATACCTCACTTCATTCTTCTTAACATATATACTAATGGTTTGGACAACTTTAGTCCTTTACAGCCCATGTATTGTCGTAACAGCTTCTTTATTACTGGTAATCTTAGTAGGATTATAGGTGAAGAGAGTCTTTGTAAGTGCATCTATTCGTGGTTACTTTTATCTTTGCAAGAGTTCTTAAAGAAAGTAGAATTACTCTTATTAGCGTAAGTTTTGAGACGTTTTGTGCCTAGCACAACTTTAGCTATAGGTTTCCTAATACGTTAATAATCTAAGGTAACGCGGGGGAATTCTTATACTTTCGATGGCATTCCAACATAAAGGGTTCACATTGTTTATTTTGTCGCACGAGTTACGGGACGGATGATCAAATGAAATAGTTTTTGATATCGGAATTATAGATGTATACGAGAGGTTTCTGATAAGAAAATCTAAAATTTATCATTGACACATATGTTCGTGATTTATCTATATTCTCAATCCTTATGGATTTTGGATTTCTTTATAGATATACATATCTATATAATCATATTTTTCACATACTGTAATATACATACAATTCATAAGGTCAATGTATTTAACAGATTCATATTTCCAAACAAGTCAGACATCAGGTCATGATACTATTTAGGGAATTATGTCATTTGTTTGACATATTATATACCCCATCTTACCCGGTTCTTGCCGGAGAGGTAACCCCATCTTACCCGGTTCTCGCCGGAGTGGTAATTTGTATTTCCCATAAATAGAATTTTCAATTCATGATTTAAAAATGAATCTTTTATTAGGGCTTTTATCAAAGAACAAGGAAATTAGTATTCACATGATGGATCATATTCTAGAACCTAGTAGTACCAATAAATAAGAAATAACAGTGGCCAAGTGTTATCGCTTATTTACCATACTTGCAACGTTCTAGTCATCATCCTCACGGCATACCAAAACCCATCACACTTTATCTACGCAAGTAATTAGCTTATCTCGAAGCTTATACTAAGGCATTTTTTTCTTAGGTTCAAGTCTAAATACTATCACGTGTGCTACCAGTTAATAGCAATTTCCTAACTCTTTCGTTTAAGCTTAGGTATTATTACAACATCCAATTGCTTAAACCAGTGGCTTGGCTCTGATACCACCTTCTGTCACGACCCCCGACCCCACCCTGGACGGGAGCGGGAGCCCTGAAGCAGCCAAGTGGTACCGGTGGTTTATTTTGAAAAGTATTACAGCGGAAAATTTCATCAGGACCGTGAGTTAGGAAAATATCAGAGTTTTGAAACACCGGATTTTATTTATTAAACAGATGGGATAAACCCATGTTTTGCAAAGGTAGCTTTAATATGGGATAAGCTCGAATACATAAAACAGTTTTTCTTAATTTAATTGATAAAATGAGCCACTTCTGTAAGCCTTTTGGTGCCGTATCCAACTCTTATTCCAATCTACTGTAATCACCTGAAACGCGTTTTAAAATCATTTGGTCAGCAGGAAATACTGGTGAGTACATTCAATTTGAACAAAAGACACATTGTTATAATTTATAGCATTAAGAGTTTTCACATTTGTCCCTATCTTATAATTAGTTGGTTCAGTTGTCACTCGACCAGATCTATGACTATGGACATATCAAAAATTAGGCTCGCCCACCTAAGTGATAAATCATTAGTAGTAATGTGCACAAAACCCCCACATACTGCCAGTAATTAAATGTAGGATCGTTTGCACGACCAAATGAGTCGTTCTGAAGAGTTCTCGATCAATACGAGAGGCAGAAACAAACGTATTGATGTTGAATCAGCTTGATATACACATTAACTGTCTTGTTTATTGATTTGAAAGCGTTTACAGGCTAGAGACGCTTCGGCAGCACCTCGGCTCCTGGAATTCAAAAGTTACAAATGAAAGACTCAAGGACCCTATATATAGACATATGATTTCGTATGAAATGGGTATGTGTCATTTCGTGCGAAATGGACACCTTTCCATTTCGTGCGAAATGAATACATCTCACATGTTTTCTCGTATTTCGTGCTTTGATCTTTTCAATTCTAATACAAGACTCGAACGAAGACGAAGTCGACAAACATATGCACCAACAGACTCCCCCTTGGATGTTGACGAAGTCTTCGGTGCGAGTCTTCAGCATGTCAACTCTTCAGTCTTGAACAGTCTTCTCGTTCTTCTCATAATATTCTCCATTCTAAGCATCTTCAATCTCTATCTTCTCTTTATCAACATTAACACTCCCCCTTGAATGTTGATTTCATAAAATTTTCAGCATCTGCATCTTTTCTTTTTCGAATGATGTTTCAGGATCTATCTCTGACTCTAACATCGTCAGACTCCCCCTTTCATCAAGTTGGGATCGCCATCTGGAATTAGCTATCGCCATCTGGAATTAGCTATCGCCTTGAGATCGAATCCTGGCTCAAACTCTGCTTTAGGTTTTCACAGGTTCTGAAACATCTCCAGGCTCTTCGTAGCAACAAGATCAGAAACCTGGCTTTAACCTGCATATCCTCTTGCAGAACATAAGTTTTTCATATATACCAATTTTAACTTCTGCTTAACCATTTAATCAAACCAATCAAGTTTGGTTACAACTTAATGAACCATTTAATCTTTTCAAAAACAAATTTCATTTCAATCAAACTCTCCCAAACCATTTATTCATCATGTTTAGCACTCGGAATTTTGAAAATCAGCTGTTCAACATCAGTTGTCGAAAATCCTTTTGGATTTTTGAAATGAAAAGCAGTAAAGAAATATTTACAAACAATATTTTTGTGAGTTTGTGTAAGAGGATCATATCAGTTTTTGACAAATCAGAAGTACCGTTGAGCTTAGTTACACATTAAGAATTAAACAGTTCACTTAGATTGTCGATATACTGATCCATTTAAATTCTCACACAAATTTCAACTGATTCAGGATATGAATTAGATGTATTAAGAACTTAAACTCATTTATGTGTCCCACCTCTTGAATATACTCCCGTATCCAGATTCCAATATTCAGTCTTACAGGTGAGTATACCACATATGATATCTGTAAGGAGATAATTGCCAAACCTTGAGAGCTCATATTTTTTGCTGAGTTAAAGGCTCGACTTTTGGTGTGTCCCCTTTAGAGGATCTTTTTTACAACAGCACATGATTTGCATTTTTTTCAATGATTTATCATTTTTGTAGGATCACGATCTGACCCGAACGAGTCGTTCAGAGGTGTTCAACTTCGTTTCAGGTGCGGAATAACAAGAAACGGAGGTAGAAACAGCTGATTCTTCACTAAATATGCAGATTGTATTGAATTGACAACGTTTACAGCTCAATCCTCACACCGGCAGCACTTCGGCATGGAATACAAGACAATGTTCATCTATGTGGTTTCGCTCATGGGACATATATATAGGGCAGGGGATTTCGCTCATATGGACATGATGTCCATATAAGCGAAACCTGTCATGTTCATATAAGCGAAACTACCTCCTAAGTGTCCCTATGAGCGAAACCTGCTCACTAAACACATATAATCTCCTATCTTCTCGTAAAACGTGCCCTAATCTATACAATTCAATGTAAGACTCGATACAAGACGAAGTCGACAGATGTATTGCACCAACAGACTCCCCCTCAGATGTTGACGAGTTGACTATCGAGTCACGACAATGCTGTGTCTTCACTTCTTCAGTCTTGATCAATCTCTGGGCTTTTCTCTTTCTCTATCTTCATCAACAGACTCCCCTTCTCGATTTGCTGGCATTCTTTTGTTCTTCAGCAACATCTGCTTCAGGATCTTAGTCTGGCTTTCTTTGTCTTCAGAATCCGAAACCTTGCACTCTATCTTCAGATTCAGAATTGAAACTTGGCTATTCCTGCACATTCTTAACCCAGAAATAAGTTTTATGAATTTAACAAATTAAGTGCACCAACACTAATTCTCTTTCATAAACATGTGCACCAACAACAACTCTCTCTCTAACTACTTTCTCTATGATGAACCACTTGTTGATTGTCAAAACACATTTGATGTTCAATATACACTCCCCCTCACAACAATGTCATCATGTTTAGCACTCGGAATTTTGAAAATCAGCTTTCCAACATCAATTGTTTAAATCTTTTTGACTTTTTCAAAAGTTTATGCTAAAACACACACAAAATCTTTTTGGATTTTTAAATGAAAAGAAATGCAATAGAGAAATATTTACAGACAATATTTTTGTGAGTTCGTGCAAGAGGATCATATCAACTTTTGACAAGTCACAAGTACCGTTGAGCTTAGTTACACATTAAGAATTAAACAATTCACTTAGATTGCCGATATACTGATCCACTTAAATTTTCACACAAATTTCAACTGATTCAGGATATGAGTTAGGTGTTTTAAGAACTTAAACTCATTTATGTGTCCCACCTCTTGAATATACTCCCGTATCCAGATCCCAATATTCAGTCTTACAGGTGAGTATACCACAGATGATATCTGTAAGGGGTTAAATTGCGAGGGCCGTGAGAGCTCAGGTCGATACTCCCGTATACGCAGAGAGATGACGGCTTCGACTTTTGGTGGGTCCCCTTTAGAGGATATTTTGTATTACAACAGCAATGACTATCAATTTTATTGTTTCATTAAATTGCTGAGGGCTGCGCTATATTTCAAGCATGCGGAAAGTATTCTCCGGGGACTAGGTCAGAAATTCCTTTCAGCAGAAGTCCCGGGATAATACCCCAGATATCACTGAGCATAAAGACCTAGTATCTCAGAAAGAGGGACCTTTCAAACGAGATTTCAGGGGTTACCTATATATCCAAGTAGTGTTCCCCACAAAATAAGCAAGTTTGAAATTTAGTTTATATCCCGAAAAAGCTTACCAAATGTGTAAAAACCTATCGGTATATCATCAGTGAGACTGTTTAACGCTATTTAAACAATACATTTCTTTAGCATACTGTGACTGTCTACTGATGTACTATCATTTCCTCTTCTAGACACTAAAACTCATTTTTTAAAAAATTTTATCATGTTTTTGCCTTTTTCAAATTTTCTAATGTTTTTTGGATTTTCTGAAATATTCTACTCCCCCTAAAATGCAAACACATTATAAGGAAATTTGAAAACTACTAGACTCTTGAGCCACTTGAAACATAAAATGAACTGTACAAAAACTTGACAACCGATATCAAATCGCTTCAAATCTCCATCCACTTGGCATAAACAATCAGAACTCCCCCTATCATAAACCATTTTCTCATTTAGATCTCAAAACACTTAAGTTTGTTTTAATCAAAATGATTTTTCCGGAAAATGAGTTTGTTTTTATCACTTGTAGGTTTACCACTTGTTAAGTATGGGGATATGGTTCATCATCTTGTCAGTTTTTATACAAATGTAGTAAATCAAGTACAATTTAATGTCCCTGATTTACCGTTTGCAATTAAGCAAAAGTAACCTCTGTACCAATTGTAAGAATTACCACTTTTAGGATCACAAACAATACCACTTGTAGGTATGACTAACCAATACCAACTGTAGGAATGTTACGTCTACATGCATCAGTTTATCAATCAGAATGCCGATTCCTGCTTCGCACTTACCAACCTGGAAGCTCCGGCAAATCACACTTATCCTGTAAAAATTTAACCTTTATAAGATTCATTCACAATCATCAATTTTCAAGAAAGATGCCGATTCCTGATCCACGATTACAAACTTGGGATCTCCGGCAGAGTCATAAGACTTTACGGGAAACAAACTTACATCCAAGTCTTCTCAGACTTGATGGCTTTTAGTTCTTGCACAGTAGGGTTGTAAGTTGCCTTTTTAGTTGCATAAAAATCTTTAACCCCCTTAGCTTTCCCATTCAACATTTTCCCAAAAAATTTCTTAACACTTCCATTGAATGTTTTCTCGACATCAAACTTAGTATTCTCGTTGTAAAACTGATTCGAGATATCAACCTTGCCAATTTTCTGTTTAACTTCTTCAAATTTCAGTGATGGAAATTCATCATCATTCACTGAAATTTTCATCTCAACCTGTGGCTCTTCTGGCTTTGTGGAACCAAATTCATCGCCGACGTTCTCATCAACTTTCTTAACAACCCACACTTGGTTGTCTTTCTCTTTCTTTTTATAAAAAATCTTTTTAGAACACTCACCAACCTCATAAGTTGAGTTTTCAAAAATTTTAAATTTTTCGGTTGGTGGTTCAATATCAACAACTTTTCCTTTCAACTTGTTAGAAACTCCCTGTTTTGACTTGGCATTTTTCGGACAGTTCCATGCAATGTGACCAGCTTCATTGCATTTGTAACAAGTTCTAGTTTCTTTTGAGTGACAAACTTCAGTTCCATTCTTCTTCTTTTCAGTAAGAAACTCTTGATTTGACTGTCTCCAGAATGTTTCTTTTGTTCCTCTTCTGCACTTCCACCTGACACAAATTCTGTTTTTGTTTTAGAATTTTTCAAATTTTTATGATTTTCTGGTGGAATAAATCCAAGACCTTTCTTTTTGTAGCTACGATTTTGGTTTGGTTTCTTTTGAAAACCAGAACCAGAATTGTAACCCTTTTTCTTGTTTAATCGTTGTTGTACTCTTGAAGTGTACTTTTTAGGTTTTTCAGTAAGATTTAAATCTTTTATTTCAGAAATGTTAATTTCTGTCATTTTGAAAACCTTTTTAATCATGTCAAAACGAACACTTCTTATTGGAAACTATTTGTCAGAGTATAATTTGTCCGAATCATTTAAAGTGTATGCAACTTCAAATGCTTCATCATCCAAATTTGCTTTCGATAACAAAAATTCTTTACTGTAAGACGGTTTGATCGACGAATTTGGACTGTTAACTGACGAATTTGACCCTCCAGACTCAGACTTTGACTCGGATTCCTCCTCAGTATCCAACACCTGATCGACCACCTTTTTGATTAACTCAGACTCATGATCAGTATCGGACGAGGTAAACGTGACATCAATGTTATCTGGTAAAACATCAGTTGTGTCGGTTTTTAGCTTTATATTGACTGTTTTTTCAAGTTGCTCCTCGTTTGGTTTTCTAGGAGAGTACCCTTCCTAAATTGGAGGCGGACACTTGTTATAGCTAATAGTCGGTTTCTTACCACTATCTTTCTTTTTCTTCGGCTTCTCGTCTTGAAAAACTTCCATACCTGCAACAGTTGGGTAAATACGATCAATGAGATAATCAGAACTAGAATAACTTTGCAATAAACGTCTAATTCTCTCATTTTCTATCTTTTCTGTCTCCAACTCTTGCTTCCATTTAGCACTCTCTTCGATGTAGAAATTTATAGCTTTTTGCTTTGTCATCATTACAACATTCATCATCGTTAGTGCTTGTTCTCTTTCTGAATTTGTCTTTTGGAGACCAGTTACTGTTTTGTTCAAGACATCATAAGATTCTTTCACATAGTTGAGGTTGAACAGTAACTGCTCTTTCTTCTTTTCATACTCAGCAATTATCTCATCTTTGGCTTCACATTCCTTGCACGCTTCCAAACATTTTGGACAAGGCTTGACAACTTCAACAATCTTCTCAATCTCGATTGTCTTTACCACTTCAACCATTCTTTCTTCTTCAATCACCTTCTCTTCTACCTTCACTCGCTCAGTTTCAACCATCTCCTCAGCAACATCTTCAACATTCTCTTTCTGAACAACATCTTCAGATTTCTTTAGTTGTTGTTCTTTAGCATCTCGTTTCTCCTTCAGTTTCTCCATGCGATCTGCAAAATAGAAATGAAAACTTTCAGGAGAAAGATGAGATTTAGCAATATCAATATGTTTTTCTTCCTCATCATCACTATTATCATCAGTTTGTGACTGATCAAACTGTACAGATTTTTCAGAACTATCATCTGATAAACCAGAATCAGATGGTGTTTGATCAAAAACAATTTCCTTTTCTGAACTAATAACATTTTGTACATTCTCATCTGCACTCTGTGAACTTTCATAAGCACTTTCTGAACTTTCATCAGAAACAACAGACTTTTCATCCATGCTTTTCACTGTTTCACCAATAGACTTCATCCACGTAGCAAACATGTCTGGTTCTCTGACAATCTTAGCGATGAAAGCTTTAAAATTCCCATTCTCATCTGCAAACATATCCCAACTGAAGCCTTCAGGTAGCCTCTCATCATCTTGATCAACTATGCATGCTTTGCTATCAGGAGATATATAATTGTTCCAGTCAAAATCCACCACACATGCTTTTTTTGAATCCTCGATTCTTCTACCATGAGCCACCTGTGGTTCTTGTTGTTGACCAACTTGCTGGTAAATGGCTTTCTGGTAGTAATCGTCTTTTCCAAACGGTTTCTGAGCACCACTAGCTTCCCTGTTCTTGCACTCCCGTTTGAAATGGCCTTTTTCCCTGCATCGAAAACAAGTAACTTTAGATTTATCAAAACCTAAAGTAGATACATGAGCATCAAGAAAGTCATTTCTCCCGGTAATTGTCTTGAACTTTTCAGCACGTCTAAGAACACTCGCTAGACACCATTTGATATCCATCAATTCCATCTCTTCGGCGTCTATTTGATCGTAATCCTATTTGGTGAGCATGGGATTTCCGATCCGACCAGCCACTAGACCCTCATAAGATAACAACACAGAACCAAGTAAAGCCATGTGGTCTTTAGCAGTGTCTTCTGAAAAACTTTGACTTTCTGGAAGATTTAGAGCGATATTGCACTGAATTACATAACCATTTCCTGTCTTTGTGCTTTGAGACTGAAAAATCGTGTTTGACTCTTTAGGATTTACACTTGGAAATGATGAAAAACCACTGCTACTTTTGTTAGAACTCTGATCAGCTTTTTCTGATGAATTCCCAGCACTAAACGCAGTCTGGATTTTCGGACTTCTCTCAGCTTCTGGAACCGGAATACTTCCTTTATAATACATCTTTACATCCTGTTGACCACTCGGACTGTTCATCCTTGCGATCTTTTGCTGTTCCAAATCCTGACTCTCAATCTTTTCAATAAACTGAGATATCGTCAACCCATTATAAACACCCGTATTTTTCAGAATCATCAAATGCGTTCCCCATTCTTTCTGCGGTAATGCATCGGCTAACTTATCTACCCACTCTTCACGATCTTTTGTGATACTTAACATTGACATTGATCGCACTAGGTGACAGTATCTTTCAATCAGCTTCTTTGTGTCTTCACCCGGTAAGCTACTGAACAGATCAAACTCTTTCTTTAACAACGCCTTCTTGCTTTTAATCATATTCTCGCTACCCTCAAATTTGACTTTGAGTGCATCCCAGATTGACTTTGCAGTTTTGTCATGCTGTAACAGAATGAAAATGTCTTCCATGATAGCTTGTTGAAGCAGACTTATCATCATTTTCTCAGCTTTATACATAACCCGTTCCTGATCCATGAACTCTGATAACTCTTTTAAAACCTGCAAATCTGTTCGAGGCAACACGTATTTCTTCAAGATACATTCCCATGACCTAAGATGGTTTGCCTGAACCCAGTTCTCGAATCTGTCTTTCCACCCGTAGTATTCTTCGATACTCATCAGTTTCGGGGGCTTTTGGGTGGTTCCCGTCTCATTTTCTAAACTCATAGCTTGAGCAATAGCACCTGGACCAGACGGTGTTGCAAACGCATTATAAAACTCGGTATCCATGATGACTTAGCGCATTTTTCAAATTCAGTGACTGAAAAGCGAAATCAGGTGATTTGTGCACTAAGAGCGAAAACCGAAACCCTAATTTGCACTTGGAGCAAAACCTGTGATGACCTTTGGAGCGAAATAGGATGTTGTACACAAGAGCGAAATCTCAGAAGTCCACAAAAGCGAAACTAGGGTTTGTCCGTATAAGCGAAACTATGATGTTCAGAAGAGCGGAACTACTGATGTCCTTTGGAGCGAAACCTTGATGAATCTTTGGAGCAAAAATTTGTGTTCACAAAAGCGAAACTACAAGGTAACTTTGAGCGAAACCCCTCAATATGTGACACAAAAGCGAAACCCTGATGACAAATAAGCGAAATCACAATATGTCCGAATGAGCGAAACCTAATCGGAGGTTAATTTGATCCATTTTTAGTCCGTATTTAGGTCCAAAACTTTCCAGGGTTTGTTAATGTCCAATTATCTACAGTCTATGAAATTTTGATCCAATTTTGACTGGTAAAATTTTTTGAACTGATGAAAGAAGATGTAGAAGTAAGAAATCTCGATAAAATCCAGCTAATCTCTGCAGAACTCCTCCTCCTGAGCTCTGATACCACTTGTAGGATCACGATCTGACCCGAATGAGTCGTTCAGAGGTGTTCAACTTCGTTTCAGGTGCGGAATAACAAGAAACGGAGGTAGAAACAGCTGATTCTTCACTAAATATGCAGATTGTATTGAATTGACAACGTTTACAGCTCAATCCTCACACCGGCAGCACTTCGGCATGGAATACAAGACAATGTTCATCTATGTGGTTTCGCTCATGGGACATATATATAGGGCAGGGGATTTCGCTCATATGGACATGATGTCCATATAAGCGAAACCTGTCATGTTCATATAAGCGAAACTACCTCCTAAGTGTCCCTATGAGCGAAACCTGCTCACTAAACACATATAATCTCCTATCTTCTCGTAAAACGTGCCCTAATCTATACAATTCAATGTAAGACTCGATACAAGACGAAGTCGACAGATGTAGTGCACCAACAGACTCCCCCTCAGATGTTGATGAGTTGACTATCGAGTCACGACAATGCTGTGTCTTCACTTCTTCAGTCTTGATCAATCTCTGGGCTTTTCTCTTTCTCTATCTTCATCAACAGACTCCCCTTCTCGATTTGCTGGCATTCCTTTGTTCTTCAGCAACATCTGCTTCAGGATCTTAGTCTGGCTTTCTTTGTCTTCAGAATCCGAAACCTTGCACTCTATCTTCAGATTCAGAATTGAAACTTGGCTATTCCTGCACATTCTTAACCCAGAAATAAGTTTTATGAATTTAACAAATTAAGTGCACCAACACTAATTCTCTTTCATAAACATGTGCACCAACAACAACTCTCTCTCTAACTACTTTCTCTATGATGAACCACTTGTTGATTGTCAAAACACATTTGATGTTCAATATACACTCCCCCTCACAACAATGTCATCATGTTTAGCACTTGGAATTTTGAAAATCAGCTTTCCAACATCAGTTGTTTAAATCTTTTTGACTTTTTCAAAAGTTTATGCTAAAACACACACAAAATCTTTTTGGATTTTTAAATGAAAAGAAATGCAATAAAGAAATATTTACAGACAATATTTTTGTGAGTTCGTGCAAGAGGATCATATCAGCTTTTGACAAGTCACAAGTACCGTTGAGCTTAGTTACACATTAAGAATTAAACAATTCACTTAGATTGCCGATATACTGATCCACTTAAATTTTATTGGAACCCAATCCTTACACGATTTAGGTTTTCCAAATTTTTCAACTTGTGACATGAATGATCTTTCACAGTTTCTTTTATACTAAAAAACTTTGATAAAAATTTTATCCAAAAAATTAACTTTCTTTGATATTTTATCAGTTTGATTAGTCAATTTTTCTTTCTTTATACTCTCTTTTGTCCTCAGATTTGTATCTGATGAATTCGTTTTGCTTGAATGACCATTTTGTGTTGAGCAAATTGATTCATCAGAACTTTTATCTGAATCACCAGTTGTACCCGAGGTCAAAATCTTTTCAAGTTACTCCCTCGCTTTCTTCCTTTTCTTTCTCAGTCTGTCTTTCTGCCCTTGTGAAAGTTTTACTTTCTGTTCTTTAGGCTTTTCTTCGACTTTGGCTAATTTCTTCATCTTTCCATGAGATTCATCCCTCGATCTTCCCTTTGATCTTATTAGACAATCTCTTGCAATATGACCTTTGATTTGACATTCAAAGCATCTCCTCGTCTCAAATCTCTGACTCTGGCAGTTAACAACAATGTGTCCTTGAAAACCACATGTGTAACACTCTCTTTTATCATACCATTTTTCTCCTCCAAACCACACACTTAAATCATAACATTGTTTGGCTTTGTGGTAATCATCACTCCTCTTGTAAGCTGGATTTGACTTTTGAGCACTGTGGTCAAACCTGCACCACTTATTACCAACTTTTTATGAGTTTTGACTTTTAGATTTTTGTGGTTTTTTATCACAATTGGATGATTGAACTGATGAACATTTATTGTTATTTTGAAGATTTTCCAAATTTTTAACTTTTTGTTTTTGTTCTACATTCTTCTTCATGGTTTTTGCGTTGAGCATTCACCTTTTTCAGTCGACTGTAAAACAGCTTCTTGAAACTTTTCTTTTAATTTCAAAAATATTTTCTTTTTCTCAATTTCATCATCAGCTTTATCATCACAATCTTCAATTATGACTTTGTCATAATTTGTGACACTGTCACTTATTGGAATTTCATTTATCGGTTTTGGATAGATTTGATCTAGTATCGCTGATGAGGTCACAAAACCTTTCAATTTCTTTTCTAAATCATTTATTTTATTTCTAGCACACTCAACTTCACTTTCAAGTTGAGTGATTTTCTCAAGATGAGAATATATTGTTTTTTCATTTTCAATTTTATTTTCTTCAAGAACAAATTTTTCATTTTCAAAAACTTTTATTTGATTTTGAAATTTTGTTTCTTTTTCTTTTAAATTTTTGTTTTCCAATTTTATCCAAAAATCTTCATTTTCTGAAGATTTTATTTTGTTTTCAAAATCTTTTTCATTTTCTTTCAAATTTTTGATTTCCAATGTCAAACTCTCCACATCCTTCAAGAGTTTGACATTGTCTGATTCAAATTTATCACATTTTGAGCATTTTTCAAACTTCATTTTCACATCAGCTTCCTTCTCAATCTTGAAAGCTGGAATTTCTTCAACCTGTTTCTTTACCACAAGAACTTTTTCTTCAGATTTGACTTCGCTGTTTTCTGACACTTCAATTTTTTCATCTTGTTCAGATTTTTCTAGATAAGCACTATCAACCTGTTTCTTCTCGGATTTGTCAATTTCTTCCACATTTGCTGCCTTATGATTCTTCATTTTAGCAGCTTGTTTATTTTTGAGCATTTCCAATTTTGCTGCAAAAAACATATTATACAAATCAGGTGAAAATAATCCTTTATAAAATTCAAGTTGTTTAATTTCTTCACTGTCATCATCACTCTCTTCATCTGATGAGTGATAAAAAACTGGAGCTTTTTCTAAAACAACTTCTGAATCTTTTTCTTTTAAAACTGGTTCTTTTGAAACTGGTTCTTCTTTGATCTTTAAAGGAATAACTTGTTGAGATTCGTAGTAATAATACGCTATTTCCTCTTCAGAAACCAAGTTATGGATTTAAAAGTTCCCAAAAGCAGATCTTCAAACAAAATTGACTGACTTCAAACAAAATGAAGTTTCAAAAGAGCTGACAGTTTCAAACGAATTGGACTGCCAATTCGTGCGAAATGAGGTTCAAATTCACACGACCTGGATGTACTTGACCCTCTCAAATAACCTGATTAAACTTCCAAACAATCTGGCCCAAACTTACAAACAAACTGGCCCAACAAAACCCAAACGATCTGGATTTAATTTCAACCCGTGCAACTTGAATAACCTCGAGACCTGGTTACTTTCAAACTGTGCAATCTTTTAATTGAAACAAATTCTATTGGGCCGTTAATCTCATGCAATTCTTCAATGACTTCTATTGGGCCTTCATTTCAAATGTGACATGCAAACTTGAATGAGCCGACAAATTTCTGATTGGATCGATATTTAAACACAGTGGCCAACAACTTAATTCACAACACAATTTTCATTGGGCCAACACTCTTGTGGATAGCTATGATATTAAATTGGACCGACAATTTTAATCTACTCTTCAATTCCATCAGAATAGTCACATGCAAAGGCCGACAACTGTTTCTGATTACATGCACTGATGCACATGAGCCGTCAACAAATCAATCAATTAATTCTATTGGACCTTCACGATAAGTGGCCGACAAGCTTGATATGAAACAATTAAAGGTAGCTGAACAAGATTAACTTGGGCCAGTAACTATCAGACACTGTTGACAGACACTTTCAAACGAAATGGCAATTTCACGCGAAATGAAATCTATTTCGTGCGAAATGGATGTCAGTTTCACACGAATTGGGTCATTTCGTACGAAATGATGTACTTTTGTAACACCCCGAAAATGGGTTTGGTAATCAAACCCCGTTAATACTAAAAGACGGGTAAAGTACCGTTAGCGGTAAAAGTAACCCAGTAAATATTAGGATTTAAATAAATAATCCTAATATTAATTAAAAAGCGGATAAGAACTTTCAAGAGATAAAATGGATAAAAGGCCCGAGTTAACGGAACTTAAAATAAACGGGTTAAAACTCCCGGGACTCACTAAGTTAACTAGGGGAAATTAACCTAGTTAATTATTTGTTTAAAAACAATAAAGAAGCATGGACTAGTAAGTCTTTTATAAACCATTGATAATTGAGGGACCAAAGTTGGACAATTGCAAAGTTATATTATTAAAACAAAAATTTAACACCAAACACACACTTAAGTGTGTGTCTGGTCGATTAGAACACATGGGACGACCAGGAGCTTGCTCTCAAACCCTAGTTTGTGCAATTTGGTCAAATTGAAGGTCAAGATCAACTCCAAAACGAAATCCGATCCTAGATTGGTGATCTCCATTTCAAGGGAGTCATAAGGTATGTGAAACTTGATAGAAAATCTCTACTTGAAATTCTGATGAACTTAGAGAATTCGAAATTTATGGTTGCATGCTTGTTATATGATGAAATGGGAACATTGTAATGTCTAGGAGTAAACCCTAGACAAGTATATGATGAAGTTAGGCCTAATTCTTGTGAATTCATGATCACCATTGAAGGTGATAAGTGGGTCTTAACTAAATTCGTGTATGTGATGCTTTTAGGGTTTTTGATTGCTAAGAATAAGTGTTATAATGTCATAAACATGTTCAAATTGAAAGCTGAATTCAAACAGCTTCTGATCAGAATTTACAGCCGACTTGTGTTGGCTGTAACGTGGACAAAACATGACAAAAAAATGTGTTTCTTGAGTCTAAAATGTAATTTTAGGAAATATCTTTACAACCCCACTGGAATCGCATTTTTTCGACGAAAATTGAGCGTTTTATGAATTTTTCCGTATCGAAGGTTCAAGCTGCGTTTTCTGACAGAATTTGCACCCCATTACGAATGTCATAACTGAATTTAGGTATTTAGTTATGACCTCAAATTTGTACTATATAAAGTTTTAAGTGATTAGAAAAATTGCCAATTGGAATTTCGTCAGTCGGATAAACGAGGAATTTTAAATGAATTTTTCCGTAAGCTGCAGTCAGAAGTGACGAATCTGATTGCAGCTTAGCAAATGAATTTTTACGAATTTTTGGTAAAGAGTTAGATCTTGAAATTTTAACACAAGGCCTAAACCTGCGAGTGGTACGCCACATAAAAAAATAATAATTTTTGAAGACTTTTAAACAGGTTAAACAAGTAACCAAAAACAACCCATTTTCAGTGTTATGAAATGCCTAAATAAAATCGCGGCCTACTCGTTAGTATGTAAAATTTGATTTCGTTAAGAGTTCGGATGAAATATGCCTAAGTGAGTTCAATGAACCAAATGTGCATTTGAATATGTTGATAAGTCAATTGACTTTTAAAAAGTCAAACCGACCAACGATTAGATCGAATGATAATTTTGATATGGTCGAATGATAAATTCGACATAAAACCCGTAGGATGGAATAGTCATAAATCATTATGACTAATCTAACCGTCTTACGAATGGTGATGATAATAGTTTGACTCTAGAAAAGCTTGATAAAGACTTGGGAAAGAAGCGGGTCAAACGGATCGAGTACGCGGAAAAAGAGCATAACCGGATGCAAGGTAAGTGAAACTTACACCCTTTTGTAGAATATTTACTTATTCTATAAATATAAATGTGATAAAGATAATATGGGAAATATCTATTTCCGACACAATTGATACGGGTCGGAACTATTATAAACGATAGAACCATGGATCATGGTAAAAAGGGCGAAACGGTAAATTGGTCATGAAATGACTAAGGAATTATGAGTTTTCGATAATATTTCCTTGTAGTGTAATCTATTATTGAGAAAAAGGGTAAAATGGAAATTTGGTCAAGTGTCGACTAATGTAAACCGAAGCTAAAAGGATACCCATGGCGTAAGCCAAAATGGGCTAAATAAGTAAGGGAAGGGATCTAATGAGAGAAAATTCCGAAATGGGTCGGATGGGCAAATTGGTAAATTAAAACCATGTTTTGCTACATAGGTAAATGTTTGGTCATATAGGACAAACGGGTCAAATGGTGGTGATAACACCATTTGACAATATCGACTAACATTTGGTTGTTAAGTTATATGTTCACAGGAGTGAACAGGAATTGAATAATTTCATCGTTATAAAGTAGCGGCTAATTAAAGTGAGGTATAAAACGGGTCTATACGTTGACCCGAGCCAGGTACGCATAAATAGAGTTATAGTTAATAGTGATATTTTGGTCAAACAATTAGTGAAAGTCCCTTGTAGTAAAATAAGGCACTAAAATTAACCAAAAAGCCCTCGATTGGTAAACCGGGCAAGCGACCCATATGGGTTATTTGGAAACTTGTATGGTGATTATGGAAAATAGGTAGATACCTAGAAGTTGGATTTATGATGTGTGGAAAGAAAAGAGCGGGTTATAGACTAAATTGCTTAAAATCCCCTAAATGGGTCGAAATAGATTTCTACGCATAGTTTGTGTACTAGTCGCATATTTCATAAGGAAGTATGAATCCGAACTAGAGAACTTGAGTTAAATGTATTCATATTTGTATGTGGTTGTCTAAAAATCAAGCTGGTGATTTTAAATACAAACGGGTCAAAATTTTAATTTTGAATAATAAGCCGATTGCTTAAAAAACTTGGAATTTTATTAGTTTGAATGTTAAATTTTAACTCCATATGATGATGGAGAATTAAATTACGGACGCGTGGGAAAAAAAATTACGCGAAACGGACATCTAGAACAAAAGTTATGCACATTTTCGTAAAAAGAATCGGAGCTGGGAAAATGCAGCATCAGCTGCAAATCTTTCTGTCCAGTGAGCTACCGTAAGTTATGGTGGCTACCGTAACTTACGGTAGAGGCTGAAGTGTTACGCTGGAATTGTACTGCCTTACAGCAGCCCCTGAATGCTCAGTGGCTACCGTAGCTTACGGTGGCTACCGTAAGCTACGGTAGTACCCAGTATTTTGTTGAAGTTTTGCATTCTGGACTTGTTTAAACTCGTTTTAAACGTCATATGGCTAACTCATTTCATGTTTTATGAAATGTAGGTATTATGCAATGTACCGGAGGTCGATCAAGCTCGAGGAAGAACCGAACACGCTCAAGAATCAAGCTCCCGCAATAGAATTCGTCGTGTCGTTTCAAACGATGATATAAACGCAAGATGTTGAAACATTCCAAAAGTTTAAATGTTTTAATAAACCCGTATTTCGTAAGTACATGTAATCGTATAAATTTCTATTTATACGAAACTTTTATTAAATATACTATAAAATAAGTAAGGGTCTTACAAGTTGGTAATCAGAGCTCACAGTTAAAGAGTAAAGTGTGTTTGGTTCGAGGCTTGATCGCAGATCCGGTAAGTACATGTATATTAATGGTTCTATATGATTAAAGTGTTGTGAACAACACATAGAGTTATTGTGTAATTCAAGTTACACCAATCAAATCAATAATTGATAGATATAGCTAACAAAATTACGCGCGTTGACACGTATAGTAGAAAAGCCTTGTATTATAATACGGGCGTTTAGTGAAGTTGACATTACTAATCTTTGTAAATGTTTTAAATGAAATGATACTCACATCTGAAGATGGCGAGGGTGTAACAAGTGACGGATATGATAGAAGAACGGTTCGAAGTATGATAAGTGGAGCATGCTCACTAAGGACCAAATTGCATAACAATCGCGAAGAGGAATAATGGCAAGGAACGCCCATCGGGGGAAGCATTACCAGGTGCACACTTTTAAATATAGTCGCACAAATAGCAATATGCAACAAACATGTAGAGAATAATTGTTGCATATTTAAATTAGAAACTTGAAACCCCCTGAATAGAATACCTATCCAGGATATTATTTCCAAGAAAACTAAATAGAGGTGTTAATTACATAGGGCGTGATGTGAAAACTATAAAAAGGTCTTGTATGTCATGTGTTAATCGCTTACTCTGGCCAAGTAAGTAGTGGCATATGATACCATGAACTTCTTATAGCGGACACATTTACATCCAATGTAGTAAGGACGGGGTTAATGGGACAAATTAAAAAGGTACCCAAATGAATCAAACAAGTAAGATGTTTGATAGTAAACGTAAACGCAAGTCGGATGACAGAAGCGTATTACGTTAGAATAACGAGCCCGAGAGAAGGGACAAAGATCAAGGTAAATGAAAATACAGACCGATTAATAGGAATGCTAAGGTATAGGAATAAAAGTTTGACTGTCACAACTGATGAGATTCACACGGACAAGTCAAACGAATTAAATAAAGAATAAATGACTTGATTGAATAAAAGTGATGGGTTTCGCTAAGACGACCAAATAAATTAAAACGAAGTCTTAATACATACCGGGTTGGTGGCTTTGATAATGACTTCGGTAAAATACCCGATAGATGGGTAGGATTTTGAAAGTATGCGTAAACCAAGAGATGGGAACGCGAAATAGAAAGTCAAAAGACTCGGATTTTGAGTCATGACTAAAAGACGATGAGAAATTGTAAAAAAAAATTGATAATTACGTTCAACTATTTTAAAGTTGAACGGGTCGAATAAAGAATGAAGTTTGACGTTCACAAGTGATGAACTTTCACACGGACAAGTCAAACGAGTTAAACTAAGAATAACGCTTGGTAATATAGATAGGAAAGCGCAAATTAGCAAATCAAGAATGTTAAAAACATTAAAATAAAGAACCTGGGTAACGGGTCGTGAGGAAGTATAGGTAAGAACCGAGAGACGGTAAGCGTAGGACAAACCGACGTGTAAATGACGTTAGAAGTCATAGAGTCGGAAGGATCATTCGGAAGAAAACAAAGGTAGCCTTAGACTACGGTCAAGGTCTATAGAATTCAAGAATGAAAACGAATAATTTCTAAACTTAAAAGGGGTGCATTGACACTGAATGTATGTTTTAGAACAACATGAGTAAAAGATGAATCTACGGGATCATCACAACCTTCAAGAATCATAAGTAATGTTAAGGTCTACGAGACCAAAAAGACCTTTGGGTCGCAAATGGAAAGAAACAAATTGTTGAGTCTCACCTTAAAAAGGTAGAAATCTAAAGAAATTGTCTACGAGAGAAAGCGAAGGGACCTACGGGGTTATTTGGGTTAAGCGTGGGAACTAGTTGAAATTCCCCGCATCAAATGATAATGGAAAGGAACAAATCCTCAGATGTAACATTCCTAGATAAGAAAGAAAGACGTAAAAAAAAAAGAGAAAACGTGAACTAAAAATTAATTTTTTTTAGTCAAAAACAATGTTTTAATAAGCATAAGTAGTATGAGGTGAATTAGGAAACCGTAAACACACATAAAGCCGGAGATGGCGACATGGATATACACCCGAGTAATGGAGTATAAGGTAACAGGCGGCTAACAAGTCTAACCGCAAAAATAGATAATCAATAAAGATAACGGATACGAGCTGAAAGTAACGGCCCACGAGGCCTTACACATGAAAGACGTACGCGTCAATATAGATGAAAACTTTTGACCAAAAGAAACGAGTGCATTGAAAATGAAACTTGGATCTTTTGATTAAACCAATGAACTATATAAATAAGGTTTCGGGGACGAAACCTCTTTAAGGGGGGTAGACTTGTAAAACCCCGAAAACGGATTTGGTAATCAAACCCCATTAATACTAAAAGACGGGTAAAGTACCGTTAGTGATAAAAGTAACCCGGTAAATATTAGGATTTAAATAAATAATCCTAATATTAATTAAAAAGCTGATAAGAACTTTCAAGAGATAAAATGGATAAAAGGCCAGAGTTAACGGAACTTAAAATAAACGGGTTAGAACTCCCAGGACTCACTAAGTTAACTAGGGGTAATTAACCTAGTTAATTATTTGTTTAAAAACAATAAAGAAGCATGGACTAGTAAGTCTTTTATAAACCATTGATAATTGAGGGACCAAAGTTGGACAATTGCAAAGTTATATTATTAAAACAAAAATTTAGCACCAAACACACACTTGTGTGTCTGGTCGATTAGAACACAGGGGATGACCAGGAGCTTGCTCTCAAACCCTAGTTTGTGCAATTTGGTCAAATTGAAGGTCAAGATCAACTCCAAAACGAAATTCGAGCCTAGATTGGTGATCTCCATTGCAAGGGGGTCGTAAGGTATGTGAAACTTGATAGAAAATCTCTACTTGAAATTCTGATGAACTTAGAGAATTCAAAATTTATGGTTGCATGCTTGTTATATGATGAAATAGGAACATTGTAGTGTCTAGGAGTAAACCCTAGACAAGTATATGATAAAGTTAGGCCTAATTCTTGTGAATTCATGATCACCATTGAAGGTGATAAGTGGGTCTTAACTAAATTCGTGTATGTGATGCTTTTAGGGTTTTTGATTGCTAAGAATAAGTGTTATAATGTCATAAACATGTTCAAATTGAAAGCTGAATTCAAACAGCTTCTGATCAGAATTTACAGCCAACTTGTGTTGGCTGTAACGTGGACAAAACTTGACAAAAACATGTGTTTCTTGAGTCTAAAATGTAATTCTAGGAAATATCTTTAAAACCCCACTGGAATCGCATTTTTTCAACGAAAATTGAGCGTTTTATGAATTTTTCCGTATTGAAGGTTCAAGCTGCGTTTTCTGACAGAATTTGCAGCCCATTACGAATGTCATAACTCAATTTACGAATTTTGTTATAACCTCTAATTTTTACTATATAAAGTTTTAAGTGATTAGAAAAATCGCCAATTGGAATTTCGTCAATCGGATAAACGAGGATTTTAAATGAATTTTTCCGTTAGCTGCAGTCAGAAGTGACGAATCTGATTGCAGCTTAGCAAATGAATTTTTACGAATTTTTGGTAAAGAGATAGATCTTGAAATTTTAACACAATGCCTAACCCTCCGAGTGGTACGCCACATAAAAAAATAATATTTTTTGAAGACTTATAAACAGGTTAAACAAGTCACCAAAAACAGCCCATTTTCAGTGATATGAAATGCCTAAATAAAATCGCGGCCTACTAGTTAGTATGTAAAATTTAATTTCGTTAAGAGTTCGGATGAAATATGCCTAAGTGAGTTCAATGAACCAAATGTGCATTTGAATATGTTGATAAGTCAATTGACTTTTAAAAAGTCAAACCGACCAACGATTAGATCGAATGATAATTTTGATATGGTCGAATGATAAATTCGACATAAAACCCGTAGGATGGAATAGTCGTAAATCATTATGACTAATCTAACCGTCTTACGAATGGTGATGATAATAGTTTGACTCTAGAAAAGCTTGATGAAGACTTGGGAAAGAAGCGGGTCAAACGGATCGAGTACGCGGAAAAAGAGCCTAACCGGATGCAAGGTAAGTGAAACTTACACCCTTTTGTAGAATATTTACTTATTCTATAAGTATAAATGTGATAAAGATAATATGAGAAATATTGATTTCCGACGCAATTGATACGGGTCGGAACTATTATAAACGATAGAACCATGGATCATGGTAAAAAGGGCGAAACGGTAAAATGGTCATGAAATGACTAAGGAATTATGAGTTTTCGATAATATATCCTTGTAGTGTAATCTAATATTGAGAAAAAGGGTAAAATGGAAATTTGGTCAAATGTCGACTAATGTAAACCGAAGCTAAAAGGATACCCATGGCGTAAGCCAAAATGGGCTAAATAAGTAAGGGAAGGGATCTAATGAGAGAAAATTCCGAAATGGGTCGGATGGGCAAATTGGTAAATTAAAACCATGTTTTGCTACATAGATAAATGTTTGGTCATATAGCACAAACGGGTCACCATTTGACAATATCGACTAACATTTGGTTGTTAAGTTATATGTTCACAGGAGTGAATAGGAATTGAATAATTGCATCGTTATAAAGTTGCAGCTAATTAAAGTGAGGTATAAAACAGGTCTATACGTTGACCCGAGCCAGGTACGCATAACTAGAGTTATAGTTAATAGTGATATTTTGGTCAAACAATTAGTGAAAGTCGCTTGTAGTAAAATAAGGGATTAAAATTGACCAAAAAGCCCTCTATTGGTAAACCGGGCAAGCGACCCATATGGGTTATTTGGAAACTTGTATGGTGATTATGGAAAATAGGTAGATACCTAGAAGTTGGATTTATGATGTGTGGAAAGAAAAGAGCGGGTTATAGACTAAATTGCTTAAAATCCCCTAAATGGGTCGTAATAGATTTCTACGCATAGTTTGTGTACTAGTCGCATATTTCATAAGGAAGTATGAATCCGAACTAGAGAACTTGAGTTAAATGTATTCATATTTGTATTTGGTTGTCTAAAAATCAAGCTGGTGATTTTAAATACAAACGGGTCAAAATGTTAATTTTGAATAATAAGCCGATTGCTTAAAAAAATTGAAATTTTATTAGTTTGAATGTTAAATTTTAACTCCATATGATGGAGAATTAAATTACAGACGCATGGGAAAAAGAATTACGCGAAACGGACATCTAGAACAAAAGTTATGCACATTTTCGTAAAAAGAATCGGAGCTGGGAAAATGCAGCATCAGCTGCAAATCTTTCTGTCCAGTGAGCTACCGTAAGTTACGGTGGCTACCGTAACTTACGGTAGAGGCTGAAGTGTTACGCTGGAATTGTACTGCCTTACGGCAGCCACTGAATGCTCAGTGGCTACCGTAGCTTACGGTGGCTACCGTAAGCTACGGTAGTACCCAGTATTTTGTTGAAGTTTTGCATTCTGGACTTGTTTAAACTCGTTTTAAACATCATATGACTAAATCATTTCATGTTTTATGAAATGTAGGTATTATGCAATGTATCGAAGGTCGATCAAGCTCGAGGAAGAACCGAACACGCTCAAGAATCAAGCTTCCGCAATAGGATTCGTCGTGTCGTTTCAAACGATGATATAAACGCAAGATGTTGAAACATTCCAAAAGTTTAAATGTTTTAATAAACTCGTATTTCATAAGTACATATAATCGTATAAATTTCTATTTATACGAAACTTTTATTAAATATTCTATAAAATAAGTAAGGGTCTTACAACTTTCAAACGAAATGGAGCAGGTTTGGTACGAAATGTAGGGGTGTTCATCGAATCGAATATCGAATTTTCAAATTATTCGAATCGAATTGTTCGAATAATTTTTATTTTTCCTTGAATTCGTATTCGATTCGAATTCGATTAAAACCTATCGAATTCGATTCGAATTCGTATTGATGCGTTACTTATTTTAACACTTATTTTAGCCAAGTTTTAAATTTATAAAACACGATATTTCACTAACACTAAACACACATATGGGCAAGTGCACCCATCGTTGAGTGTAGTATAGCGTTGGTAAGATACCGAGGTCGTCCAAGGACACAAGAGCTTTTAGTACCGGTTTATCCTCAACGTCTAACCAAAATAAAAGTTTAGAAAAAAATGTTTTAAACTAAGAAAATTAAAAACTAACTAAAATGCTGAAAAAAAAATAAAAAAAAAACAGATAGACAAGATGAATCACTTGGTTCCGACTCGTATCTAGTATAACCTTTGATTATTTCCGCACTTTTGCACATAATTAAGAGATTATCTTAGTTATTGTAGTAGGCCCCTCTTTTGAAGGTGACGTTACCCTCACCCCAGTAGTTTGAGTCAGCAGGGATACAATCCTAAAAGGGTGGATTATTGGAAGATAATGAATTAAGTTATTAATGCAGTATTGTGGTAGGCCCCGCTTTTGGCGGTGACGTTACCCTCGGCTAAGTAGTCTGAGTCAGCAGGGATACAGTCCTAAATAGCCGGGTTATAGTATTAATAGTAGTTAACTTATGAGGGGATCAAAGAGTTTGGACCCCCGCCATCCAATACCGTGAAGTATTGAAGGAGGTCCTACTAAATTTGACCCAGGTCCATTGCAGGACCTCTAAACGCTGAACAATGGCAAGACCTTTACCAAACCGTTCCCTTAACCCCCGACCAGGTAGCCAACATATCTCCATATAGACCGTGGAGATATGAATGGTGAAAATCCTTTATTTTATATAGACAGTAAAATAATGCCAAGACACCACGGACAAACGATAAGGAAAGATCACCTTCAACATAAGTAACTAGTTATTAAAGTCATTAATACAAAACCAAATAAAAAGTGCAAAAGAATAGAAATAAAAAGTATTATACTAGACACTTTGTCTTCACCAAGTGATGTAAGAGACTTAGGCAAACATGGCCTTGATTGTCAAGAACTCTTACGATCAATCTTGGATCCCGAGACGACTCACACACTCTACGATGGACAATGGATGATGGTGGTGGATGATGGTGTTGTGATGGTGGTGGGTGGTGGATGAAGTGTGAGAGAGGTGGTGTGCCAAGGGATGAGATGAAATGAATCCAAGCACTCCTATTTATAGGCTGAACAGAGAGCTAGGCACGGCCCCGTGTCCGCTGGGCACGGCCCCGTGTCCGTCTGACAATCTCTCTCCTCATTAATTGTAATTCGCAATTACAATAAATGCGCCTGCTGTACTTTCGACACGCCCCCGTGTCCGCTGAGCACGGCCCGTGGTGGGCAATAGAAGCTTCTATAGGTTTGTCTTTTCTGCTGCTTCTTGGGCACGGCCCCGTGCTGGCTGAGCACGGGGCGTGTTCAGTCTTCTGATTTCTCTACTTTGCTTTGGAAGGTGTCGTTGAGGGGTCGGGCAGTCCACTAATATTCCTTTTCTTGTATTTATGTTGGATTTAGCTGTCTTTTTGCTTCTTTTGCGTTTTTGAGCTCATTTAATCCTGAAAATACAAAAGGAAGACAAAAACACTCTTTTTCCAATATTAGTACTTAAAAAGGGTTAGTTTTATGCCTCATTTGATGTAATTTATATGTTGCATTTTACATACATCAAATACCCCCACACTTGAACTTTTGCTTGTCCTCAAGCAAAACTCTTTAATATGTGGCTTACACTCCCAAATGGAATAGGTAGAAGAGAAGGTTTTGGGCTTGTCGTAGAGTGTCGGGATTTCCAAGATCTTTTTGGGTTTTATTTTTATTTATTTACACTCCTATTCGTAATGATTTATTTAGAACTTTTCATAAAAGAAATTACTTATTTGGGCATAACATGCCTTTTTAAAATTCTATTTATATACAAGTTCACATACCTCACGGGGAAATCACTCACACTCGGCCGAAGGTGTATTTTTAGTGAATCACTCGAGAGCGGCATTGAACTTATTCCTACCATAGGCTTGCCAAGAAATCAATCCTCCTCCTTTTTAACTTTTATACCTTTGTAGATATCAAGAGGACTTTGTGGGTTAAGGGTTAGGCTAGGGTTAAAGGTAGGTGGTTGGGTTAGTGGTTAGTAGAAAAAGGGCTAAAAGCGTAACAAGTGTCGGTTTTCGTATTTTTGCAACTTTTTTATTTTGATGAAGCTTTTATTCAAACTAAGTTATTTTTGATTAACTTGTTTGTTTATTTTCTTTTTGCTTCATCATTATCACACATTTTTTTTATTTATTTTTTTACGAAGAACCGAACTTGTTACTAAAATAAAGGGTTAAAAATGAAAAAGGTTTTGGTGGGTAAAAGGGTTTTTGTTTGGGTGATGAAACGAAAAGGTTTAGGCTCAAAGGGGCTAACTAGGGGGATTTTTGGGTAGGTGGTAAAAGAAAAAGAAAAATAATGGTGTAGAAATAAAAAGGGTTAGTCCTAATGCCTCCATCATTTACTTACTCGGGTTTAAGTTGATAAGGACCGGGAATGTATTGTCATGGCAAGTTCTAGAGTCGTAAGAACCAAGCGGCTATTCACACAAGAAACGAAAAATGAGCATTTAGTCAAATGATATGTAATTGTGTGCTCAATAAAGGCTCAAAACTCACTTTTGTGGGAATGGGTTTTTATGTGATCAAGTATATATAATCAAATTTTAAATAAGTTTGCTATGCCTTTTCATAATTTTCTTATGTTGGTTCTTTTTATCACTACGCTATCGGTTGTAAATTTGTAAAAATATAACCTTTTTGAGAACTTGAATTTTCCGAATTAAACCTAGACAAGTAAAAAAAAATGAAATTTTTGAAAAAATTTTGGGGTGATTAGCGGTTCCAATAGAGTTTTGTGTAAGGCTTGTATTTAGGACTTGCAAAATTCAAGGTTTTAGCATCCCCCCCACACTTAAATTACACATTGTCCTCAATGTGTCCCAAAAATAAATTTTTAAGTTGATTAGATGTGTAAAATAGTGTTTAAAAAGCAAAAATTTGTGTTACTAGGCACTGAACACGGCCCCGTGTTGTCCGGGCACGGCCCCGTGTTCAAGTGCCAGTAACAGAATTAAAACAAGAGAAACAGAAGCCTGGACACGGGGGCGTGTTGGGTGAACACGGCCCGTGTCCAGTTACCTGAACTGGGCGTTTTCTGCAGGGTGCTCAGCACGGGGCCGTGTTGGTTGGGCACGGCCCGTGTTGAACCTTCTGAAATGGTGAGAATTGTCGGGTTGCCTTGTTCTTGTGCATGGGTTCATTTTTCTCGTTCCCCTTTTCATCCTTTACCACCATGAGTGTGTTTTATTCATTACAAACCATCCAAACCTTAAAACCATCATTTCATTTCATCATAGAGAGAACTTACATAGTCCTAAATTAAACTAGATAAAACAAAGAAATAACAAACCATGGAGTCCTAGCCTTTACTTTATTTTAATTAGCAAAATTTCCAAGAAGTAATTAATCTTGGTTAACCAAGGCCTCTTTGAACTCCTTCTTCCGCGTGCGGTTCTCCTCAAATGTCGGCGAGCCATTCTTCCACCTCCCTTGGAAGGAGAAAAGAAGGCTCATTGGCATTAGTTTGAGGAGTTTCAACTTCCACCGGGATCTCTTGTTGGTGTTCCACGGGAGGTTCCGCCGGAAAGTCTTCCCACCCGGTAGGGTTGTTGATTCCGAGTGCCAGGTTCCAATCCTGTTGAGGAAGGACTGGTTCCATTGGAGGTGCTACAAGAATATTTAACCTCTGGTGCAAGAGGTTAATTTCTTGGAAACTGCTTTCAAGTCCCATCGTAAGATCGTTAATACGGTCGATTAGGACCTCCTCTACTGAAGTCATTTCGTCGAGAGCCTCCCTTAATGCTATCACATAGTGCACAAGTGTAGCTTCAATGGAGGGTCTTCTTCCTCTTCGGCTGTTTGACGAATGCACAAAAGATGTTTCGCTGTTTTCACTCGACATCCTACGAAAAATAAACTAAAAATAGTTTATTTAATGAAATAGTGACCGGACACGGCCCCGTGTTCATCTTTCTGCAGAGTTTCGGAACAAGGAAACTTGGATTTTAAGTTATTTTCTGAACTTGTGGGGCCTTTTTAGCTACTAATAACTTAAAACAATGTTTCATAACATGTTTTTACCAAGATTCTTTGAACAAAACTCATTTTTCCCTACCATAGAGTTGGAGGAATTCCAAACTTTCAATGGTAGCTCTTGGAGAAAGATGGAGAAGAAGGAAATGGCTAAAAGAGGAAAGGACAAGATGGGTTGTTGGAACCTTCTTTTAGACTTACCTAGGATAGTTTGAGAGAAGATTCCTGCAAATCTCTGTCCCAAGTTGGTCCAAATATGCAGAATTCTTGGCTGCATTTATAGAAAACGACAGCATCCTGGACACGGCCCCGTGTTCAGTGGACACGGCCCCGTGTGCAGGTGGAGTTCTGACACAGTTTGTCCGTATTCTGACGTACTGATCAGAATGGAATCTTTCGATGGACACGGGGGCGTGTTGGCTGGGCACGGCCCCGTGTCTAGGGACTGTTTTATGAAGTTGTCTAGTTTTTTAAGGAACTTGTTAGTATCGGGTGGCTCCTGACTGGTTGGAACAACCCCAAAGTGCCTAAGATACCTTAATTGTCCTAGACTAAGGCGAGAACGCAAGAGGTTGTCGGTGAGGGTAATTCCTATTTTCATTCTAGGTGGACAAGTCCAACCCTTTTCCGGGCTCTTGTTAAAGAAGGTGTATGCCGAATCGCTCAGGTCTATGTATGCACCGAACGAAGTCGATGGAGAGTCCTTCACGGCACAATCTACACAGGGACGACTATCGTCCAAGTCTTTGCTAGGTACGAAGGTATTTTCGGGAGCAACGAGGTTGTCGGAATGCGGTTCCAACATTTCTTCATGGGTATCGTCTTGGGGTGGATCAATAAAATCCTTCCCAAGCTCTTCTAACCATTTCAGAATTAGCTCTTCTAGTTGAAATGACTCGTCAAGGAGCATTTCCCCTAGAATATCTGGCTGGGCGCATTCGAGGGAGAAATAGTGCTTATTTTTACTTTCACCCCTCTTAAGGTTGTGAGAAGTTGGTGGGTCCATGTAGTGGGGCCTATAATTTAGGAAGTAGCATTTTACTTCTTTATGTTCGCCACCACATAATTGACACCACGTACCATAAGAGTGCCGAAAGTAAAAATAATTACTATTACTCATGTTTATGTCAGAAATTACCAACCGCCGGGATCTAACGGTTCTGTTTTCAGTAACTGAAACTTGGGCACGGGGGCGTGTTGAGTGGGAACAGCCCCGTGTTCAGCTTACTGTCTGATGTAAAACAGGATTGCCAGTTCCAATGATTGAGCACGGGGGCGTGTTCAGCGGGCACGGCCCGTGCTGAGCTCTGCAGAAGCTGAAAAACTAAGAAAAAACCTAAAAAAAATTTAAAAAAAAATAGAAAAATGATTAGGCCGTTGATTCCTAACTTTCTTAAAATCCTTGTGTCCCCGGCAACGGCGCAAAAAACTTGATGCGTGCGAAGTGTTACTTATTTTAGGTGTATATTTTAAGCCCTTTTTAACACTTATTTTAGCCAAGTTTTAAATTTATAAAACACGATATTTCACTAACACTAAACACACATATGGGCAAGTGCACCCATCGTTGAGTGTAGTATAGCGTTGGTAAGATACCGAGGTCGTCCAAGGACACAAGAGCTTTTAGTACCGGTTTATCCTCAACGTCTAACCAAAATAAAAGTTTAGAAAAAAATGTTTTAAACTAAGAAAATTAAAAACTAACTAAAATGCTGAAAATAAAAATAAAAATAAAAACAGATAGACAAGATGAATCACTTGGTTCCGACTCGTATCTAGTATAACCTTTGATTATTTCCGCACTTTTGCACATAATTAAGAGATTATCTTAGTTATTGTAGTAGGCCCCTCTTTTGAATGTGACGTTACCCTCACCCCAGTAGTTTGAGTCAGCAGGGATACAATCCTAAAAGGGTGGATTATTGGAAGATAATGAATTAAGTTATTAATGCAGTATTGTGGTAGGCCCCGCTTTTGGCGGTGACGTTACCCTCGGCTAAGTAGTCTGAGTCAGCAGGGATACAGTCCTAAATAGCCGGGTTATAGTATTAATAGTAGTTAACTTATGAGGGGATCAAAGAGTTTGGACCCCCGCCATCCAATACCGTGAAGTATTGAAGGAGGTCCTACTAAATTTGACCCAGGTCCATTGCAGGACCTCTAAACGCTGAACAATGGCAAGACCTTTACCAAACCGTTCCCTTAACCCCCGACCAGGTAGCCAACATATCTCTATATAGACCGTGGAGATATGAATGGTGAAAATCCTTTATTTTATATAGACAGTAAAATAATGCCAAGACACCACGGACAAACGATAAGGAAAGATCACCTTCAACATAAGTAACTAGTTATTAAAGTCATTAATACAAAACCAAATAAAAAGTGCAAAAGATTAGAAATAAAAAGTATTATACTAGACACTTTGTCTTCACCAAGTGATGTAAGAGACTTAGGCAAACATGGCCTTGATTGTCAAGAACTCTTACGATCAATCTTGGATCCCGAGACGACTCACACACTCTACGATGGACAATGGATGATGGTGGTGGATGATGGTGTTGTGATGGTGGTGGGTGGTGGATGAAGTGTGAGAGAGGTGGTGTGCCAAGGGATGAGATGAAATGAATCCAAGCACTCCTATTTATAGGCTGAACAGAGAGCTGGGCACGGCCCCGTGTCCGCTGGGCACGGCCCCGTGTCCGTCTGACAATCTCTCTCCTCATTAATTGTAATTCGCAATTACAATAAATGCGCCTGCTGTACTTTCGACACGCCCCCGTGTCCGCTGAGCACGGCCCGTGGTGGGCAATAGAAGCTTCTATAGGTTTGTCTTTTCTGCTGCTTCTTGGGCACGGCCCCGTGCTGGCTGAGCACGGGGCGTGTTCAGTGTTCTGATTTCTCTACTTTGCTTTGGAAGGTGCCGTTGAGGGGTCGGGCAGTCCACTAATATTCCTTTTCTTGTATTTATGTTGGATTTAGCTGTCTTTTTGCTTCTTTTGCGTTTTTGAGCTCATTTAATCCTGAAAATACAAAAGGAAGACAAAAACACTCTTTTTCCAATATTAGTACTTAAAAAGGGTTAGTTTTATGCCTCATTTGATGTAATTTATATGTTGCATTTTACATACATCACGTATTCGAATAAAAAACCCAATTCGTATTCGATTAAAATTTCGAATTCGAATAAATTCGATTTAATTCATATTCTTTAAAACATGTAAAAAACTATCAATATGAAACATAAATTTTAAAGCAGCCATAAAGCACGATATCACATTAAAAAGTTTCAACTAAAGTATTACAAGTCTAAAATTCAAAACGAGAAGTCGGGAATAGTCACTCCACATTACAAGTTAATATTTTTATAGTTAGAAATCAATTGATAGATTTGTTACATAGGTTTTACTTATGGGTCATGTAGTGGGTTTGGTAATGGGTAATTTTAATACTTGGAAAAATTTTGAAAATAATTTATAGTATAGCTTAATAAAAGTTATATATGTAATATATATAAAAATAATAAATAAAAATGTATAATTTTTATTCGAATTTCGAATCGAATCGAATTTGAAATTATAAATTCGTATTCGATTCCTATTCGATTTACTTGACTCAAATTGAATCGAATTAGAATTCGAATTCTTATAATCGAAACGAATTCTTGATAATCGAATCGAATTTAAACGAATTTTGAATTTTTCGAATTCGAAACGAATCCTGAACACCCCTAACGAAATGAAACAATCTGGTGCGAAATGGGTTTCTATTTCGTACGAAATAGATTATGACGTCACACTATTTCACACGATCGGTCATGATTTTTGACAAATTGACCAACTTTTAAGATGAATTAGGGTCTGATATGTTCAAGGATTGATTAAAACCATGTTTTGTATGTAATATATGAAAATCAGTTCATTTTGACCGTAAAATCTCGGTTAATTTTGAAAAAAAAAATGTGAAGAAAATGAGTGGAAATCAGAATTCTTGGTGCAAGCAAGCTGAATCGGTAAGAACTCTTCCTCCAGAGCTCTGATACCACTTGTAGGAACGTTTGCACAACCAAATGAGTCGTTCAGAAGAGTTCTCGATCAATACAAGAGGCGGAAACAAACGTATTGATGTTGAATCAGCTTGATATACACATTAACTGTCTTGTTTATTGATTTGAAAGCGTTTACAGGCTAGAGACACTTCGGCAGCACCTCGACTTCGGGAATTCAAAAGTCACAAATGAAAGACTCAAGCACCCTGTATATAGACATATGATTTCGTACGAAATGGGTATGTGTCATTTCGTGCGAAATGGACACCTTTCCATTTCGTGCGAAATGACCTTTCTCATTTCGTGCGAAATGACTACATCTCACATGTTTTCTCGTATTTCGTGCTTTGATCTTTTCAATTCTAATACATGACTCGAACAAAGACGAAGTCGACAGACATATGCACCAACATTAAAGATTACCAAAGACTTAATCACTGCAAAATATAACTGAAAAACATTTAGGGGTTTTCAAACAATTTGGTAAAAAGAGAATGACTCACCTTGGTAGCATATAGTCTTTGATTAAACAAGCCTCCTGATTCTAAGTCTTCTGATGATTAAGCACCTTGTTTTATTGTAAGTGTATTGTTTGGAGTTTTCTGATAGTTAAACATTTAGTTTAACAGAGTGAAATACGTATTAGTGTAAAACCATATCAAACCTAAAGATGGTCACGAGATTAGGACCTTAACGAAATTCACAAAGTATAGTCTTATTTAGACATCACTTTGGCATTCGCTAGTTGGTTCCCGAATCGATCGGAAAGAATATCGTATCGGTGATTATAGGTTAGAACATCAACGAATAGAGAGAAGAATAGAAGCAATGAGCAAAGAAAAATGAATCCTAAGCTTCCTATTTATAGGTAGGAAATTTCTAGGAAGTTTCCTTTGTATTTTCTAGGAAATTACATATAGCTTTTCTAGGAAGTTACATATACATTTTCTAAGAAGCTTCCTACCCACATATATATCTTCTTACACCTTCCTTGCACCTTCCTCATATATATATCTATTTTCATGTATATCTATTTAGGTGTTTAATTTACCTAGTTAATTAATCTTACTTAGCTGATTAATTAATGTTACTTAGCTTAGTTAATCTTATTTGGCTGATTAATTAATCATACTTAACTTAATTAATCTTATTTAACTTAATTAATCTTACTTAGTTGTTAAGTTTACTTATCTATTAAGTTTCTTAATTGCTAAGTTATCTTAACTACTAAGTTGTCTTAACTGCTAAGTTTTACTTAACTATGAAGTTTTCTTAATCGCTAAGTTTACTTAATTACTAAGTTTCCTCAATCATGAAGTTTCCTTAACCATTAAGTTTACTTAACCATTAAGTTTACTTAATCATTAAGTTTCCTTAACCATTAAGTTTACTTAATCACTAAGTATTGAGTTCTAATTTCTAGTTACAATAGAACTCGTATTAGTGTATTAACTCAATTCAACTTTAACGATAATCACGAGATCAAAACCCTCACGACGAATGACAAAGTATAGCCGGGTACCGGCAGCACTTAAACATCCATTGGATCGGTTTTAATCGATCGGATATAGTACCATGTCAGTGATTAGAGTTATTACCCTGATAACGAGCAGAGTTTCGAGGTTTAGAAGTTCTGACATTAGAATGACAGAACAAGAGAGCAAGAGAAAGAAAAAAAATGAGCAGTTTGAAATGCCCAAACTTCGTCTAATTTATAGCTGAAACAGAAGTCTCTCGCGCCCCGCGAGAGCTTCTTCTTCCTTCGCGGCCCGCGAGGGACCGTGGGGCGGTTTAGGGTTTGCTGAGTCATGGTGTGGTCTTGACACGTGTAACGACACGTGGCCTTGATCGTTATCCGGCGAATGCAGAGCTGTCGCGCCCCGCGAAGGCTCTCTCTTATTCCTTCGTGGCCCGCGAGCGAGTACTAAATTTTGATTTTCTTGATTTTTATAAAAAGTAAGGTTTTACGGGTTCGGGTTTTCACTTACGGAGCGTTTTAGGACATTTTTGTGCGGGTCGTTACAACAACCAAACTGAATTTCAAATAAACGTTTTGGTTTAGAAGATATTTGATGTTTGGGTTTTTTGGCGTTTCTAAGACGAATGATATATATTAAATATGGAGTTTGGGATTTTGTGTGTGTTTTTAATTGAATGTCTGAGATGTTGTATATATAGGATTTTTTTGGTGGTTTTTTTAGACGGGATTTTATTATAATTAAGTTTGGCGTTTTATATCTAATGGCGTTTTTAGTTAGAATGGTGTGTGCTATTTGTTTGGCGTTTTATTTCATAAGATGGCGTTTTCTGTAGAGAAATCAAAAGACTTTTTTACCCTTAATGAAGCGCGTCCACGTAATAAAATTGATGTTATTTACGAAAACGCCACCGCGCCAATCTAGTCTATAGATTGTTTTGATCGAACGATTCATAAGCGTTCTCACCGTTCTCACACTTTACGCTTATGGATCGTCCGATTAAAACAATCTATGGACTAGATTGGCGCGGTGGCGTTTTCGTATATAACATCAATTTTATTACGTGGACCCGCCTCATTAAGGGTAAAAAGGTCTTTACACCTCTATACCAAAACGCCATACTGATGAATAAAACGCAATTACAGACCAAAACACATCGATATATAAACAAAAACATCCCAGACATAAAAACACACCCCCGAGAACCTGAAACGCCATATTTTCTAATATATAACATTCATCTTACAAACGCCAAAATCCCCCAAAACATCAAACACAACTACTCAAAAAACGCCATATTTTCTACTATATACCATTCATCTTAGAAAACGCCAAAACACTCAAACATCAAAGATTCCAAAAAAAATCGAAGGTTCTTTTAGATACACTATTTCCTCAGTAAAACGCCAAATATCGTTTCTAGTATATTCAAATATTGTTCTACGCCAAAGTTTCGGATAATGCATTCTTCCCTGAGGTGCTGTGACTCAAATAATATTTTGCTACATGAGATGGACAAATCATAAACAAAAACATGCTTGGGTCAGACTTACGTCATTTTCTGTGTTTTGTTCTTGATGAATATTATAATGGCATGAAAAGACGAATGACACTGATGAGTTGTTTGAAGATACATATTCAAACAAAAAACTTATGTCATTTTGTCTTTCCAAACGACCACAAAAACACAAGCATGGCTAAGCTAAACCACCAGCGAACATAATTCAAAGAAGAAAGAGACTGATGACAGTGAAGATTTGGAAGATGAATTGTTTTTGTTTTTATTTTTATTTTTTTAATTTTTTTTTTCTGTTGTTTGTTAAGTATTTTTCAACTTAGAATAAAAAAATACATTATATTAATAAAACGCCAAACAATCATAATGCATATGAAACGCCATAAATGGAGTAAAAACGCCAAAAACTCCCAAACTATAATGAAAGTAGTTTGCAGAAGAATTAATTAATAAAAGCTAAAAATGGAAAAAAAAAAACGCCAAAAACTACTTAAACCCATTCAAAAACGCCAAACTTGGGAGATGTAAAGTCTATGACCCTAAAAACTCATAACAAGCTGAACAAAAAAAAACAGTAAAAATACACAGTAACTGAAAAGACGGCTACTTTATTAATATCATTTATTATAAATAAAATCCCTCCTAAACTACGCGCCAAAAACATCCTATAAGAGAGACGTCTCTGCACAATCAACTGATCACAAAACCAGAAAACAAATGCCATATTTCCTAGAAGCCATTCACTTTAAAAACGCTAAAAATAATAGTTAAAAAAGCCACAGATGCAGAACCTTGATTCTGCTATATTGAGTATTGATCTGAATGAAGTTTCACTGAATGGATTCTTCTCTGAGTTGGGTATCTCTATAATCTTTTGCTGAATGAGATGGACAAATATTCAAGATAAAGAGACTGATGACACTGATATGACATCATGTCACTTTGTTCTTGATGGATATATTGATGGCATGAATGGATCAATACATTAGAGCAGGCGTTGGTCTTCAACATGTCATCAAACAAGTATATATCCACCCACCATAAAGGATGCCCCAAAAAATAAGCATCTTCTAAAAACGGCCGTTATGTAGGAAAATAAGGATCTACATAAGGTATTCAAAAACAGGTTCAAAACGCCAAAAAGGTTAAAGTAGAAGAGGCTGATGACAGTGAAGATTTGGATGAGAAATTATATTATAATTTTTAATTTTTTTTTTCATTTTCTATTGTTTGTTATCTAGTTCTCTGTTGTTTATCATCTAATTCTCTACTATTTTAAAAAAAATTGAGTATAAAACGCCAAAAAACTACAAACACCAAAACGCCTGATAGTGTGAAAAACTGTGAGAACGAATGCTAGCAAAGCACGATGTTGCTATATAAAACGCCAAAAAACGCAAACAAAGTATTAGTGGAAAAATCAACAATAATTGACAGATGAAAATTAAAAGAAACAGTAAAATAAAGAGACGGCATCTTTATTGCCAAACATTATAGTTATATTAATGCCACTACATGGAAAATTGAAATTTATTTATCTTTTCAAAACGCCATAATTGTCTGTCACATTATAGGCCTGTATCCTACATGACAAAACACTTGATATAATAAAATCATGAAAATTACTGATGTTTTTTACATTAAAGGTCTGCATCCTGATCTAAAAAACAATAAAAACACCAAAACAATACTTAAAACGCCAAAATATTTACTATGATTCTGATCTAAAAACAATAAAAACGCCGCGTATTTATTAAACGCCAAAAAAATGAAAAGTTGAAGTGACACGCGTTAAAAAAAAGAAATATGAAAGGACAAAACCCCCTCCTCCCTTCTCTAAGCGGCGTGACACGTGTTGGGCCAGGAAGCGTTCTCACCGTTCTCACACTTTTGAGCGTTTTCTCCTGATCCCGTTTCCATATATATCTATATATATATATATATATATATATATATATATAGGGAGGAGATCATGCGAGAACCACCCTTATTGCGAGAACCGCGAGAACCAATGTGAACACAACCTAAAATAGCTAAAAAAACCTAACCCCCCCCCCCCCCCCCAAAAAAAAAAAAAAAAAAAAAACCTAAACCCCCCTCCCCCACCCCCCAAAAACCTAAACCCCCCCTCACCCCCCAAGCTAAAATGCTAAAAACTAAACCCCCAAAAAACCTAAAAAAAAATCTAAAAACTTTTTTTTTAATATTTTTTATGCTCAAATCGCTACTTTTAGTGGCCAAAAAAAAATTTTTTTGGCTTCGAAAAGTAACGATTTTTATATAAAAAATATTAAAAAAAAAATTGTGTGATTTTTAGCTATTTTTAGGCATTTTTTGGTTGTGTTCACATTGGTTCTCGCAATAAGAGGTGGTTCTCGCATGATCTTCTCCTTATATATATATACACCTATATAATACATACTCCAAAAACCCAACTATGAAATCAACCAAACCATGGTTGAATATTAAGTTAAGGTGGAGATTATCCAAAGTCTTGGATTCCTTAGTTCAGATTTCTAATGGGTAATTTGACTCATGAAAACACACAAACAAATAATAGTGTCTGAATAAGTGTCCAAGACGAGATATATTTTTATGTAATTTCATACTTGTAACTTACGTTTACATTCCCAAACTCCAAGTCCAAATACTTATACACCTTTGTTTACCTTTTTAGGGTAACATCGGTGTTTCATCCCTCAAAACCATTCACTCGCTTTTGTGGAATATATTCGCAAACCGTGAGTTCATACTTGACCCATTTTACGATTTAAACACTATTTAGGTTGCAACATGTAACCGTAATTAAATAAACAATCACACACATACAATCAATCTTATGCAAACACTCAATCCTTTAACATGCTTCTTTGTTATGCTAAATCGTCATACATGCTAGAACAATCTTATGTCATGCTATCTATCATTAACTTTAAAAAGTCTCCCTTAACATGTATAGTGCTATACGATTATCACACTACCCCATTTGTTGGATCATTGTTAAGTATTCAATTTTTACGGTTTTATTCACTTCGGTGATAAGGTTACGCTAGTGAAAACTTTGTGTTAATATTTAGTCTTGCATGCTAGTATGATTATATAACTTAGTATACAATTAACATGTGGATTTGAGATTTTATTCATACTTATGCTATGTAGACAAACTAGTATCCTCACCAACATAATTTGTGTTGACGGATATTTTATACATGTTGCAAGAAATATTTGATGATAATTCCGTAAAAAAAGGCTTAGGTGCTCACCTAATTTTAATTTATACATTTTAATATTGATAGTTATGAAATTCCAATTGTGGTACTGTCTTTTTCATGAACAATGTAATGCTTATTTATTGAAATGAAATGGAATTTTGAATTTTAATTTATTGTCTCAAATTTAGTGTTATGTTGTTTTTAAGTAATCCATTACGTCTCGCCTTGATATTTTCGTTATCGGTTGGGCGTGACACTTTAGTTGTCGCGTATAAACTCGATGTGTGATTTATTTTGACAATAATATATTACTGTAAAATGCTTTTTTTTTACTGAGACTTGATCCAAAATCAAATCATGTCATTTTTTTTTCAACCTACGTTTACAAGGCTTGATGATTTCATTTAGAGTAAATTACCCATGATCTTTTTCTTAGAGTTAATTGCCAAAATCGTCACTGAGGTTTGGGCACGTTTGCCATTTTCGTCCAAAATGACACTTTTCTACCACAATGCCCCTAACGTTTGTAACTTTTTGCCATTTTCATCCAAACCCCTAACTTAGTTTGTTTTTTCTGTTAAGTTGAGGATATTTGGATGAAACTGGCAAATATAAAACCACAGGGACGATTTTGGCAATTTACTCAAACCATTTTTATGTAATCCATTACGTCTCGCCTTGATATTTTCGCTATCAGTTGGACGTGACACTTTAGTTGTCGCTTATAAACTCGCTGTGTGATTTATTTTGACGATAATATATTCCTGTAAAATGTTTTTTTTTTTTTTCTGAGACTTGATCCAAAATCAAATCATGTCATTTTTTTTCAACCTACGTTTACAAGGCTTGATGATTTCATTCAGAGTAAATTACCCATGATCTTTTTTCTTATGATACATATATACAAGGTTTATTTGATCACGTATTTTAAAATTGATGAAATACCAATAACTACACAAGCTACCAAGGCTTGTAACCTCCGTCATAATTTGAATCAATTTAAAAGCACAAAGCTTAAAAATACAAGATTCGACAATAGGATGATGATAAAAAAAAGATACATGGGATATAACTCAGCTCTCATGGAATATAGCCATCATGACCGCCACCACCGCCACCATATCCACGACCTCCATGTTCACCACTGCCACCGCCTCCCGACCCACCACCACCTCCTCCCCCGTATGCACCACCGCCATATGCCCCGCCTGCACCACCGCCTTCTCCACCCCTACTTCCATACCCGCCTCCTCCGGCTCCCCCACCTCCACCACCGTGTCCACCTCTACCGCCACCTCTACCGCCACCTCCATACCCACCACCGTCCTCACCCCCGGCTCCATACCCATGACCGTTACCACCTCCTACGCCTCCACCGTAACCTCCAGCATGCTCCCCACCACTGCTACCCCCTGCCCCTCCACCATAACCTCTTGCAAGATCTGCACCACCGCCATGGCATCCAACACCACCACCGCCGCCACTACCACCACTTCCACCTCCACCTCCTTCCCCTCTATCATAACCTCCTGCGTGTTCCCCACCACCTCCACGGTATCCACCACTACCAAAACCGCTACCACCTCCTGCACCTCCTCCATGCTCCCCACCACCGCTACCACCTCCTGCGCCTCCGCCATAACCTCCTGCATGCTCCCCACCACCACTGCCACTACCACCACCGCTACCACCTCCTGTGCCTCCGCCATAACCTCCTGCATGCTCCCCACCACCACTACCACCTCCTGTACCTCTGCCATAACCTCCAGCATGTTGCCCACCACCTCCATAATATCCACCACTACCACCACCGCTACCACCTCCTGCACCTCCGCCATAACCTCCTGCATGCTCCCCACCACCACTACCACCACCGCTACCACCTCCTGCACCTCCGCCATAACCTCCTGCATGCTCCCCACCACCACTACCACCACCGCCACCACCGCTACCACCTCCTACACCTCCACCATAACCTCCTCCATGTTCCCCACCACCTCCTCCTCCATGACTAGGAACATTTTCATATCCACCGGCAAATCCAACTCCACCACCGTGTCCCCCACCACCACCAGACCCTCCTCCATGTTCACCTCCTCCTCCTCCACCTCCATACCCACTACCATCTCCACTCCCTCCACCACCTCCATACGAACCATACCCTGGCATTACATGTTCACCTCCACTACCACCACTTTCATAATTAAAAAGTGATCTAGCGGCTGAACAAATGCCAATGCAAAAGAAGACGACAAAAACACTAACAACTTTCGGATTAGCCATCTATGGAAAGTTGATCGAGTAACAACAAAGAAGTCGAATGCAATTTATAGGCATTTCCATTGGGTCTAAAACCATGAGTATTGGACAACGGTAGTTGGGTTTGACAAAATGAACCCCATATATATATTTGGTCTAACGCACTGAGCCTGCCGCCTGCGTATCAAGAGTGCACCACCATATCCCGTTGCTATGTAGCCAATACCTACGTATGGTGCATTTTTCTGTCACCACATCTTCAACCATTTAAAACTAACACATCTCACAACTTTGAATATAAATTTGGTTTCCTTTTGTATAATGGTAAATCAATCGGATAACATGATTACATTCGATTAAAGTCATTTAGTTATATCATCTTATATCTAAAAAGATAAACTTCTTTAATCATAATTCATAATTAATTAATGCATTAATAAAACTCAAGTTCAACATTGAATCATTTCAAATAAAAAGTTTTTGAGGTTGCGTTGATAGACACGGTTAAGTTCCTTTCTGCCTTTAGACAATTTACCAATTATTTAACTAAATTATTATATTCAAATGTAGATATGTTGTATACTAGGGATGAGCAAATCCCGATCCTGTACCGATACCGTCCCAATCCAGAAAATCGATACAATGTATACAACCAAATCATGTAAAATAATACTTGTATTTTGTGCAATTAACGTTATACATAGAGGTGCAATTAACATTATACATGGAGGTATACTTTATACGATTATAAGTTCGGTAACGTGTTAGTTTTTGTTTGATTGTGCTCGATAGTTCATTAGTGTTTTTAGTTTTTATATTTTATTTAGTCACTTCAAAAATTCCGAGACAAATAAAATATTCAATAAGTGTCAAGGTATTAAGTATTTTGGTTATGAACGTTTGTTTGTTTTCGTTTGTTTCCATTTGTGTTCATGAATATTAGTTTGAATTGAAATGTCAATAAAACACAAACCTCATGGACCCAGATGCACAAAAAATCATTTTAGAGGGATAAGCAAATACGTCCAAACCTCAGAGACGATTTTGGCATTTTACTCAATTAAAATAATTTAGTTTTTGTGGAAATCTGGGACGACACCATGTCTAGAGTTGGTTCAATTTCGAGTGGTATACAACCGATCCACTTTCAAGCCATTTGCTCTTAAACAACACTATTTTTTTGTTAACATTTAAATTGAAATTTATTTTTAATAATTCGTTAAAAGTTTTAGGAAAAGATACAAAAAACCGATTTTGAAATATCAATCCTTTATTAAATTGTGCTTTACAACAAGTCTCATTTCGTTCAATAAATTTAAGCGTTTTATTTTGTTAACAAAATCATTTATACACTTCTCAACGAAAACCTAACATGCATGTTGCGTAACGTTTTTATTTTGTTAGAAGCACCTCTTAAAGAAAATGTTATATATATGAAAAAAGAAAAACGTAACACACACTTTACATAGTTTTTTATTTTGTTAAATCAAATTTACCTGGTTCGGGAACATATCTAACATATCCCCTGATCCTCTGGTGGATTTTTTTAGTTAGGGTCTTATATTAATAGTTAAAATACAAATTGAACCCTCTTGGTTTGATTTCTTTTCACTTGGACCTTTATATTAAGTGGTAAAATACAAATTATAAAATCAAACTTGATTCATATATTTTTCTTATAATTATAATTATTATTATTGATTTATTTACTTAGTATTTTAAAATACCATATTCCATCGCTTAGTTTATTTATTATTTGATGTTATTTTAGTTTTTTTAATTAAAAATGAAAGACTTACATGATATAAGTAACTGAAATTAATAAGGTTCATATGTTATTAATAAGGATTAAATAAGAAGAAATCATTTTCATGCATTGATAAATTGTACCTTAGAGATTAAAACTTGTGTTAGGTGTCTTAATCTTTTTGTGAAATTACAATTCAGGACAAACAGATCCTTTATATAGTAAAAAATGGCAAAAAAAAATGGGTACTCAATTGATAACAAAAACGACCCAATACATTTCAGTACAGGTACCAGTACGATACCGGTTCGGTTTCAGTATTGAATACCATTTGCCTATCCCTGGTTTGAACCGGAAAAAACAAGCCTAAGGCTTGGCCCGCCTTAAAAAGGCTTGAGCCAACTTGTGCTTCCTTGTTTTGAATTGGCTTCCTTTTATAGTCATCTCACTTCTCAAAATTTATATAATATTTACGTTATGCAATTCTCAAAATTTATATAATATGTATGTTATGCAATGTTGTTGTTTGCATTTGGTTATGTATGATATGCAATATTGTGTGTTAGGTTTGGTTGTCTTTGGCTTTGCCTTGGAGCGTTATGTGTTAGCTGGAGGCTTTTAGCCCACCACACATATTTAATATGCGCAATCCTTTTGTTCGGCTGATTCCTCATTTTATTTGTATCGCACTTGTTTTGTATCTTTCTTATTCTACCCGCATCTTTACTCTCTCTCTCTCTCTCTAGAACTTGCTCACTTATTTGTGCTTTAGTTGTTGTTTCGAGCGTTATCAGGTATGGGCTGATTTAGTGTTATCTTGGAAGTGTTTACATTGTGACTCTTTTAAGGTTTAACATTCCAAATGCAGAATTGATGATGTGTTTGTGAGCCTTGGAGGCTATGGTCTGTTGGTGTGCACTGTCTTACCTTTACATTTTTGTTTTGTTTTTGGCTTCAATTGACCTTTTTTAAGGAATAAAACGGCGATGATATGAACTTGAGCCTTGTTTATGTTGTGTTTCCAAAAATGGTTTAGCCGGGTCTTTCGATCTGTGTTTTTGTTATAGCTAAACCTGTTTCTATTGTTGAATGCAGCGGCAATGATAATTAGTTGAGCCCTCTGTATGGTGTGTTCCCAAAAAAGGTTTAGCCGGGTCTTTGGATCTGCGTTTGTGTTGTAGCTAAACATGATTTTGTTGTTAGATTGAACATTTTTTTATTAATGCAAGGATGTCGATATGTACTTGAGCCATGTGTATTTTGTGTTCCCAAAAAAGGTTTAGCCAGATCTTTAGATCTCTATTTTGTTGAATATCAAAGATATGTGCAGCGGAAGTTGATTGAGAGTTTGGATTCATAATGTTTGTAGTGTGAAAGTGCAGGGAATACAAGAATGCAGATGAATGTTAGAGTGGACAAATCAATAGGAACTGTCTTGGTGTCGGTTATGTTTGCCGGCAAGACATATATATATGTGTTCATATATGACAGTTATAAGCGGTTGAATTTGGAGGGAATAACCACCCTTTGAACCGGTGTCATCCAACCATCACAACCACTTGAATATATCGGTTATACATACATATAAATATAGGTCAAATAAACTAAGTTACATAACTATTCGAATATATATATATATATATAATTATGTTTATATGTTCTAATACACTCCTCTAAAGATAATTATGTTTGTAAGAGTGCATTAACGCGCTTCTGTTGGCATCATCCACGGCTACTTTTGCTCGATTGAAATTGAATTTCCTCCTTGTATGCAGCTTTTTGATTCCTTGCCAATCATTTCCGGCATAAAACGCATAGCGCTTCACTTCCTTTCCTGCAATATTTTCACTCAATGTATTGCCCTCCGTTTGATCTGCCCCATGCACTGATATTCTCTCGCCTTCACTCCTGCTTCGTCTTGGATCAACCACAGTCTTGACTTCCTCTTTCTCGTGCACCTTCTCTTGAGTTGACTTGTATTTATAATAGTAGATAAGCACATCTAAATACATGGCATATATCAGCCTCATGTACTCTCCTTCATTATAATCGAAACCTATATCTTTGGCAACCATTGCCCACATGTTGTTTTCAGTTATCCTTCGGTGTCCACCCTCTCTTTTAATCACCATGTACAGATCCAATAGACTTACTTTTCGGTTGTCCGATGCATATGCAGGTAGTGGTCTTGTGGTAATTTCTAATTTCTCCTTGAGAAACCAATCAACCATATCATTGAACTTGTTTTCGAAATGATACTTGTATTTCATAACATACCCTTCATCGTCCAGAATATCAAGGAGTGCCTTGCAGTCTTGAAACTCCTTAAACGACATGGCTTAAAGTATCAAAACATTCCAGTCTGGTTCGTTTCATGAAATATTCAGACTTTCGAAGTATTGATTCAAATATTCTGTTTTGAATGCTTCATCATTAGATTCGGAATTTATCATGGATTCTTTTTCTCTTAAACCAATCTCATCTTCTCTAGTGAGACCGGTGATATCACTTCTCCTATTAATAACAGGGACGCTAAACGTAGGGAAGATCTTGCATGAATCTCCTGCAAACTTAACCGTGTATCCTTGGGTGATCAATTGATCCAAACTAAGTACATTGCTATCGATATCAGGAGTGAAGAAAACACTTTGTATACGGATTCTTTCAGACCCTGTCATCACTTCTACCACCCCTATTCTTTTTATGAAATAGAAATTGTTTTCACCAGTTTGAGTTTCCACACCGAACATGCTTTTAATCCGTTTAAACATGTCTAAATTTCCGGATAAATGCCTTTTAAAGGTTTTACTTACGTACCATATTTCGGACCAGAGTCCACCATCAGTGCCGATGATAATGAATTCCTCTCGGTGTTCTTCTCCGTCTTCTTGTTGTTGTTGGATTCCTGTGTTGATCGCCAACCGTAAAAGTTGCGTCGCCTCATCGCTTTCTTTCGTATTGCTTGATGATATTTGATGTCCCGGTTTGTTGCAATAATAGCATCTTCTTTGTAACCATCTTCTTTCCTTCTTCTCGTCGGAACAGTGTTTGCACGACATGGTGGATGATGTCGGCTTAAGATCTTCATCGATTTCAACAGTGGCTCTGATACCACTTTGTTGAATATCAAAGATATGTGCAGCTAAGTTGATTGAGAGTTTGGATTCATAATGTTTGTAGTGTGAAAGTGCAGGGAATACAAGAATGCAGATGAATGTTAGAGTGGACAAATCAACAGGAAATGTCTTGGTGTCGGTTATGTTTGCCGGCAAGACATATATATATGTGTTCATATATGACAGTTATAAGCGGTTGAATTTGGAGGGAATAACCACCCTTTGAACCGGTGTCATCCAACCATCACAACCACTTGAATATATCGGTTATACATACAGATAAATATAAGTCAAATAAACTAAGTTACATAACTATTCAAATATATATATATATATAATTATGTTTATATGTTCTAATATATTTGTGCTGTACGTAAACGGGATTTTTTTTTGGATTTCTTAATGACGATGAACTTTTGGTGAGCCACGATTATGATGTGTTAACGTGTATACGTTAACTATACATTGGGGTTTATGATTGTTGTGTTTTAGAACCAAGGTTGCTAATGTTTTGTTGTGAGGAGATTTTAATGATGTCTTTGGTCGATAGCTTTGATAGCATGGGTTACTTGGATTACCCTCCTCGACTTAAAAGATGCATAATTTATGGTTAAGCGACGCATTTTATTCATATATGCTCAAAATTTTGGCAATGGGGCTTTGTTAAGCCTTTTTGTTGTTGTTTATCGGTTTTATCGGACTCGGGTCTACTAATATTAGGCTATGATGATAACCATATTTTGGTGGCGACTGTGATGGCTTTTAACAAGCAACGGCGCAAACTTTTATCTGATCTTAGGCTCACTTGTAGTGTACAATGGTTGATAATTGATACTATATAAATTACCAACTTTTTGGACAAGTGACATTTAGTTGGGTTTAAGATCAGATGAAATATAAACTAAACATTGGAGGACTTAGTTTTCTTAGCAATATGTTATACTCGTTAATATGATATCAATTATCAACCTTTATGGATTTTGTTTGTCTGTACATTATGCGATGTTGTTGCATACAATAGGTTATTGTATGATTTGCATTATTATTTGTTTGGTTTCGTGTTTGGGCTTTGACCGAGATCGACACGTGTTGTTTGGAGGGTTTTTATATTTTAACACTCATATTTGATCGGTGGATTCGTAGATATGTAGGCAAATGCCTATATAATTGTATGCTTACAAAGCCTATTGTATGTTACGACGGTGGTGTTTCTACTATTTTTTGCAGAAATGGTGATTATACACGTTCGTGTAATGGCTAGGCGATTGTGTTATTTGTAGCTACAATAACCCGTCTTGTCTTGTCTTGTCTAAGCCTGATGTTTAAATTACATAAAACAATACACTGCAATATCGCTACCTGACATGGCTACGTGTTGCAGCTACGGAAGAGATTTCTACAAGCCTATCGGAAACATTTATTTCATATGGGTCATAATATTATGCAAACCAAATGAAACTTACAATAATAATAAAGATTTTCCATAACCTTTAATTAAGAAAATTTTTGGCATGTTTATATGTCGACTACGAACATTTGGTCGATAAGGTTATTGCGTGCGATCCACACATACGGATAAACTAGACGATCTTACTCGGAGGATCGCTGATATTCGTGCGAAACAACAACTACTACAAGCTGAAGTGGATGCGTTATACGCGCGTCATGCAGTGAAATTGAAGACCAGTGTTTAGATTAGCTATTATTGTAAAGTGATATGTTATTAAGTAGTAATCATACGTTAAATTGATTGTAAATTTTGTATAAAGTAGTTATATAAATCAATCGGATATTTAATAGGTGTCGAGTATATATGCTCAGTCACCATGGTGCCTGCGGCGCAACACACTAGTGCTTCATACTAGTTATTTACATAAAGCAACTCTTGGATCAAAACCACATCGAATAAACACTTGTTTGGACATGTTTTATAATTTAAAATAAAACTAGTGGTATCTCCCGCGCTTCGCGGCTGGAATTTGATCGCTATTGGTTCGGCATGTAACGTTACTGGAATTCGGACGTTATCGGTTTGGTTCGTTACAGTTCCGGCACTCGCTATAACAATCGAAAGAAAATAAAACCCAAATGCCCAACACAATTATTATATGCGGAAGCCTATTGTGCTCAGTTCGTCACCGTACCTTTACAAAAATATATATAAAAATCATTGTTCATCGAGGTTACCAAAAAAACACAAACCGGATAAAAACAAACACGAAAAGACAAAATAAAAAAAACCCATATAAGACAAAAGTTACCATTCATTTAGATATTATCAGAACTTATAACGCAATATTATTTTGGGTTATGACCAATATGTATTTATTATCAGGACCTATAACACAATGAAGATGGTGTTATATTTGAGTATTCTATACATTGTGTTCTTAGCTTTGATTATTGTGTTTTTCAACTGGGTGGGTTTCTATACATTGTGTTATTGGTTATGGTCATTGTTTTAATATGTTATCAATTGTGTTTTAGTTTGTTTGATCATTGTGTTTTTTGTTATGTTGTCCATAGTGTTTAATCTATTGTCTATTGTGTTTTAGTCGTTATTTATTGTGTTTTTAGTTTGTTGTCTATTTTATTTTAGTCTACTGTCCATTGCTTTTTTTATTTGATGTCAGTTGTGATTTTAGTCTACTTTCCATTGTGTTTTACGTTATGTCCATTATGTTTTACGCAACTGCGTTCCCAATTTTTTTTTCCAAAAGTATAACAATCGGGTACCTTTAACTACTATAAATAATATGTTTTCGATCAATCAATATGTATAAATACAAACAAGAGTGATCAATGTTAATATTATAAAATGTATGAAAATGACCCACATGAAATTTAGAAATCAATCTCTTAAGAAAATTCAAATTTAATTTTTATATAAACTCAAATATAATTATATAAAAAAAACTTTAACACTAATATAAACAAACTTATCAATCTCCAAGAAAATTCAAGTTAGAATTTTTAAATTTGAATTTAAACTCAAATATAATTATATAAATTAACTTTAACACTAATATAATCAAGCTTTAAATCTTTTGGATTTAACCTTATTGTCGAATCCCCAAAGTTCAGAGTCTGGTTGCAGAGATTCGTCTGCGTCCAAAGAGGATCTTTGAAGTGATCTACAAAAAGAATATTGTTAGCTTCGCCACGGAGGATCCCGGAGGGTAACCCGTGACCAAGCTCCGGTATGAGAGTAAGAAAGCTTGCCGGAGAATGAACAAGATTCCGGCACAGTGTTCTCGCCGGAGTAAATGGTGTGGATTCTGAATTGTGAGTATTCAATGAGTTTATCAAAGAATGTCTCAGTAAATGCTTCTTAAGTGTGTGTATGTTGTAGTTATGAGATTGCTTACCTTCCCTTGATTGTTTCCTTGACTTAGATAAAGCCTTGGCGGAAATTGTTAAATTTAAAATGGATTTATGTATTTATAAATGTTTCTTTTATATTATTTATGTAACACCCTGACCGCGTATAATAACCCACGGCGGAAATATCGGGAAGTCACGTTACAAATTGTTCACAACACATGGTATTAAAGTTCCATTATATTAGTTACATTTTTTTATAAACACAAAAGAGTACATTAGGGGTATTATTTCCCGAGAGTTTTAGCTTACAGAGACTTTAAGAGAGAAACAAAATTCTGAACTATTTGGAATGAGGCAGGAGGCCTCCTTATATAGGCTGGTTAGAGGGCGGGTCGCGCCCCGCGATGCCCACTTCTAACTCCTTCGCGGTCTGCAAGGGCCTTAAGGTCGGTTATAGGTTTGGTGAGTCAGCGAGTAGGGTCGACGCGTGTCAGGACACGTGGGTCGTTGGGTGTCCGGCAAGCAACATGCTGTCGCGGCCCACTACATACCCTGTTAATTCCTTCGTGGCCCGCGAGCGATGGGGTTTCTTGATTTTATTTGATTTTTGTTAATATTAATGTTATTTAGGTCCATTTCTCACATACGGGGTATATATAGGAGCGCTTAGGGGTGATTTTCGAGGGTTGTTATAATACAATAAGGGCGCTTCTATATAGGAAGTACCAGCATCATATCCACCATGCCCTTATCGTATTACACTTGTCTTGTTATTCTAAATCACTGTTAGATTCTATGTTATAACGCCAAACAACTTCACACATAAACATAGAAATTGCAATGAACTAGTGAAAGTACTATTAAAATCCAATCAAGGATTTCGAATGGTATATTGAGGATCCAACAAAGATCTAACTTGTGATTTGTACTTTGTTTCACCGCACTTGATTTGCACGTAAACACTTAGCATAGCAACCAACCAAGAACTTGTGAAAGTAGTTTTAGAAATCCAATCAAGGATTTAAAATAATACTTTGAGTATCCAACAAGGATTTGGGATTTGTACTTTGTTTCACCACACAAGTTGTTTTCATCACTATTTTTATTTTTTTAGTGTTATTGTTTTACAAGTGTATATAATAAGATGGGCTATAATGACTCGGGAGAGAACTAAATACTTATATAATTATATATAGATAGTTGAAGATGTAACTTATTTCTTTGTTTCACTTTTTTATTTTATGTAATAAGTCATTTTTCATTAATAATAATTATATACAAGTTCGTGATTTACAATTTTTTTTTATATTAGTTTAGAATATATAGCCCATCGGAAGAGAGTGCCTAGCCCAAATGCCCAATTTTAAAACTCATTAAAATTAAAAAAAATGGTTTTGACAAGAGGGTCGGGCCAAGTGGGTTTGGGATGTTTAAAGTTTTCGTGATGAACAAGTTGGGGGTTCCCATATATATAACTAAGAGAAAATTACGAAAATAGCAAAGACCAGGGTTGAATTACGAAAATAGCCACCTCATGCGTCCTTGGAGTGGCGCATCACGGATTCAAATGTGCGGGATGCGTCTGGAAGTCTTGGGATGCGTCTTTGGAGCGAAACACAATAGAAAATGGACATGTGGCGTCAGACTATTCCAAGGGGTCAGGCCTGACGCCTTGGATCTCACACTCGGAGGAGTCTGCCTGACTCATTGGAGGAGTCTGTCTGACCCCTTGGAGGAGTCTGTCTGACCTCTTGGAGGAGTCTGCCGCCACGTGTCCATTTTCTATTGGCTTTCGCTCCAAAGACGCATCCCATTGTTTCCAGACGCATCCCACACATTTGAATCCGTGATGCGCCACTCCAAGGACGCATGAGGTGGCTATTTTCGTAAGTCAACCCTGGCCTTTGGCTATTTTCGTAATTTTCTCTATAACTAACTACGATATGATTAGGGTTCTTTCTGGATCACCGATCGTCGAATTGAAGAAGGGAGATACAGGTACGATTCATTGCCTTATTCCGCGTACAACAAGAAGAGATCGATCGACAGGTGTCGCAACCCCCGATCCCTGGTCCCCGGGAACGGGCGGACGCGATCACAGAGTTTTGGTGGTATCAGGTTTATTTAATCTCGTAGCAGAATTTTTCATCAGGACCGTAGTTAGGAAATGTTTATCAGAGTAAAACCACCATCTTTGATATTAATAACATGGGCAAAACCCAAGTTTCTTATTACAATACATTTATAGGGACAAACCCTATTTTATTGAATTTAAAACATCGTTTATTAGGTAACTTTTATAGCCACATTTTTCCCAAGCCTTCAGTGCTCTCCAGCTGGCTTTTCACTAATTGACTGTTCACATTGTGTTACCTGTAACGCGTTTTAAAAACATTTGTCAGTCGAAAATACTGGTGAGTGAATCCCAGTTTAATCAAGAAAAATTTTATCAATTAAAACAGTATTGAGAGCGATCACATTGTTTATTTCTACACAATTACTCATTCAGTATTTGCCACTCGACCGAATCTATGGCTATGGTCAAATTACCCATTGGCTAACTCGTCGTCCAATGGTAATGCACTGTCATTCAGACTTACTACTACTCGTAGTAAATTTTGTATACAAAACCCCATAATATCGGCAGTAATTGAAGAACTACAAAGACTCAATCACCGCTTAATCGCATTGTAAAACATTTAAGGTTTTGTAAAACATTCCAAAAACATTAACAAAAAGAGGATAAACTCACATTGCTATCTTAGGCTTCTTGTAAGGGTTTCCTGGGTATAATCTATAATTTATACAAATGTACATTGGTTAGTATCATAACCCTTTGAAATTATTAATAATACCCTCCCCGAGACGGCATTCCAACAACTACGTCGGGCAGAACCACGACAGTTGTTACGGAACCCTAAATCAATCGGGCAGCGTATCTATTATGAAACTGGGGTTATAATACTTACAATGGAGCAGAACCTCGCTAATTAGGGGTATAATACCTGAGTATTATAACACTACTATAGAATTTAGATTGAGAATTGAGACTGTGAGCGACGGAAAACGAAGTCTGATGGCCTTCTTATATAGTCGTGTAATCTGGTCCTCACGCGGCCCGCGTAAAGTAAGGCTAAGCCTTACGCGGACCGCGTCAACACGCGGTCAACTTATAGCTTAGCTGATATACGTAGGTCCGCCACGATGATGACACGTGTTATCACTGGATGTCTCCGCGTTTCATGATCTGTCGCGCCCCGCGTTAATTAACGTGAACACTTACGCGGCCGGCCTGAACTAAAGGTTTCAACGATATCAGATTCAACCCTAATACCGCCCGTGTAAGATGTTGGGGTGGGTCTACGCGGCCCGCCTCAGCCCTTTATTTCTTGTTTTTGATTTATTTTATAATTATAACATAACTAGGGCTCGGTTTTCACATACGGGGTGTATTATAAGACACGTTGGGATAATTTAAGATATAATAGGGTGTCAGAATTATTATGAGGGTGTCGGTTTTACCGAGGGTTGTTACATTCTCCCCACCTTGTTTTAGAGCTCGTCCTCGAGATCTACTGAAATAAATGCGGATATTTCCTTTTCATTTCTGACTCGAGCTCCCATGTATACTCAGGTCCTCTTTTGGAGTCCCACTTCACTTTAACTAGAACCAATCTCTTATGCTTGAGATTCTTGACTTTCCTGTCTTCAATTTGTAGAGGTCTTTCTACAAACTTGAGTTGTTCGTTTACCTCTATATCCTTAAGAGGCACTATCAGTGATTCATCAGCTAAACACTTCTTAAGATTAGATACATGAAACACATCATGTATTCCTGCCATTTCCTCTGGCAGTTGTAGTTGATAGGCTATAGGTCCTATTCTTCTAATAATCTTAAAAGGTCCAACATACCTGGGACTTAGCTTTCCCCGTTTGGTGAATCTTACCACTCCTTTCCAAGGAGAGACTTTTAATAATACTTTATCTCCTACTTGAAACTCCAAGGGTTTTCGTCTGTTATTAGCATAACTTTTCTGTCTATCACGTGCTGCTTTTAGTCGTTCCTTGACTTGAATAATTTTGTCGGTTGTTTCTTGCACTATCTCAGGTCCAGATAGTTGCTTTTCCCCAATTTCTGCCCAACAGACTGGGGTTCGACACTTTCGTCCATAAAGTGCTTCGAATGGTGCAGCATTGATACTTGTGTGATAACTATTATTATAAGAAAATTCTATTAAAGGTAAGTGATCATCCCAATTACCTCCGAAATCAATTACATAAGCTCTAAGAATGTCCTCCATTTTCTGGATTGTCCTTTCGCTTTGTCCATCCGTTTGTGGATGATAAGCTGTACTTAACTTTAACTTGGTTCCCATTGCCTTTTGGAAACTTGACCAAAAATGAGATGTAAATCGACTATCTCTATCAGAAACAATTGATAAAGGAATGCCATGTAAAGAAACAATTACATTTACATATAATTTAGCTAATTGTTCCATACTAATTGTTTCCTTCATTGGTAAGAAATGAGCTGACTTTGTTAGCCTATCTACAATCACCTAGATTGTATCATTTCCTTTCCTAGTTTTGGGTAATTTAGTAACAAAATCCATTGTTATTAATTCCCATTTCCAAACTGGCATTTCTAATTGCTGTAACAAACCTGAAGGTTTCTGATGTTCAGCTTTAACTTGTGAACAGGTCAAACATTTAGAAACATAGGCTGCTATGTCCTTTTTCATTCCTATCCACCAGAAATTTTTTCTTAAATCTTGGTACATTTTATCATTTCCTGGATGCATCGTATATTTAGACTTATGGGCTTCTTCTAATATACGATGACGTAAATTTCCTAATTTAGGTATCCACATTCTCTTTTCATGGAATCTCCAAATTCCATCCGTTCCTTGTTCCAATTCTTTTAACATACCTTTTAATTTTTCAGAATCATCCTTGATTACTGATTCTTGTGCTTCTCTTATCTGATCATTTAAATCTACTTGCAGATTTAATTTAAGAGAACATACCCTTTTTGGTTTTTCTTGATACTTTCGGCTTAAAGCATCTGCCACTACATTTGCTTTTCCTTCATGATACTGGATATCACAATCATAGTCACTAAGAAATTCCATCCAGCGTCTTTGCCTCATATTCAACTCTTTTTGCTTGAAGATATATCTTAAACTCTTATGATCAGTGAATATGGTAAACTTATTACCATAAAGGTAATGTCTCCAAATCTTAAGAGCAAAAATTATAGCTCCTAATTCCAAATCATGGGTTGAATAATTCTCTTCATGATTCTTAAGTTGTCTAGATGCGTAAGCTATAACCTTTTGTCGTTGCATCAACACGCATCCATAACCTAATTTAGAAGCATCACACTAGACTACAAAGTCTTCAGTTACTTCTGGTAATGCTAATATAGGTGTATGGGTTAATCTTTTCTTAAGAATTCTAAAGGCTTCTTCTTGTTTTACTCCCCATTCAAACTTAACAGATTTACAGGTTAGCTTAGTTAAGGGAATGGCTATTCTAGAAAAATCTTGAATAAATCTTCTATAATAACCGGCCAATCCTAAGAAACTTCTAACCTCAGTTGGTGACTCAGGGGTTTTCCATTTAGTAATTGCTTCAACCTTTGTTGGATCTACATGAATTCCTTCATGGTTGACTAGGTGTCCAAGGAATTGTACTTGTTCTAGCCAAAATTCGTACTTAGAGAATTTAGCATAAAGTTTTTCCTTTCTTAATAAACTTAAAAGTGCGTGCAAATGTTTTGCATGATCTTCTTTACTCTTGGAATAAATTAGAATATCATCTATGAAAACAATTATGAATTTATCCAAATATGGCTTACATACTCGGTTCATCATGTCCATAAATGTAGCTGGGGCATTGGTTAAACCAAATGGCATGACAGTAAATTCATAATGACCATACCTTGTTCTAAATGCGGTCTTAGGAATATCCTCTTCCTGTACCTTTAATTGATGATATCCTGATCTTAAATCGATTTTAGAGAAAAATCGAGCTCCTTGCAGCTGATCAAACAGATCATCGATTCTCGATAATGGGTACCAATTCTTAATCGTGACTTTGTTTAATTCACGGTAGTCAATGCACATACGCATTGATCCGTCCTTCTTTTTAACAAACAATATCGGCGCTCCCCATGGCGACGAACTTGGTTGTATGAATCCTTTTTCTAACAATTCGTCCAATTGTTTCTTTAATTCTTGCATTTCTGCAGTTGCCAAACAATAAGGTGCTTTGGCAATTGGTGCTGTTCCAGGTAGTAAATGAATTCTGAATTCAACTTCTCTATCTGGCGGTAGTCCTGGTAATTCTTCTGGAAAGATATCTGAAAACTGAGACTCTACTGGAATATCTTATAGTTCTTTCCCTTTAGTGTTAGTGATTATGGAAATCAAATACACTATAGAACCTTTTCTTATAAAACTTGCAGTTTTCATCACAGAGATGAATTTTGTGGTCCTAGAGGGTTTATCTCGTTTAATTGTGATCATTTTTCCTTTTGGTGAATTTACTTGAATTACCTTTTGATCACATAATATACTGGCTTTATTAGTGTAACACCTCGAAAAATTTACGTCCAATAATGTATTGACACGTGTCATAAGCTTTGAATATGTGAAAAAGTACTTTAGAGGGACTAAAGTTGACAAACAGTGAAACTATGTGAATATAAGGGTCCAAAGTCTCAACAATGGATAAATAGGCTCTACAATAACCCTACATGGTGTTTATAATCTTAAACGATTAAATCATGGATCATACAAGGCGGAAAAATGAAAGAAAGTGAGGAATTACAAACTACAGGGGCTAAATGTGTCAACATGTTGAAAGTATACCTCTGAGTGACCTTTTGGCAAACCTGAAGGTTTGTAATGGTAAAATATACTCACTAGAATATGTGGTAAAAATTTCATAAAGTTTCGTTGTCGTATGAGAAAGTTATGATCAAAACCGTGCACGAAGGGTTAAATGCGTTAACGTTGAAATTCGTGACTTTTCGAGTAAGCACAAAGTTAACCAAGGACCTAACCAACTTTGTGGATGTCCCAAGGCCATTAAAAGTCAGGTTTGAGGGTCAAGAGTGCAAGATAAATAGCCAAAACCACGTTACAAGGGACCAAGGACTGAATTGCAAATGTTGGAAAACTTGTTAACCTGGTCGCCACTTGTACGCGGCCCGCGTAAGGCCTCTCGCGGCCCGCCTACAAGTCACCAGCGAACAAAAATGCGCAGATGCCAGTTGCAGGTCTGAATTCGATGCTCAACAGCTGTTGCCTGATACCTGGGGCTCTCCAATGGTTTTACATGCATAGAGGGGCACTTGGACACATCTGATAACACTTGTAGACCCTTATGGCATGATCTTGAATGATCAAAAGTGATATTTAAGAACACCCATTGTTGCAACCATTTCACATTCTCTTGCAAGACCATTTCTGGAGCTTCTCTGATCAACCTCAGGCTTTCTAGTGATCTCTAAGCATAATTAGGACTCTTGTAAGTGTTCATAACCCTTTCAAATTCGTTCTAGCTTAGTTAATTAACCAAAAGTCAAACCATCGTAATTTAAGTTTGACTTTGAGATTAAATGAAATTTGCTCAGTCATTTCTCGAATTGAAAGTACCTACAAGTAGGTATTTATGTGGGTAACAAACCCTTAAAAGGGTATTTTCAGATTCCCACTCTAACTATGATAATTGTCGAGTCAAAGCTTACTTTAAAAAGTCAACAGAATGTGTATTTTCAAAATTAAGCATAATTAGCAATGTAGGATGCATGCAACCTGTTTGATCATTAAAATAACATTGTAACTAATGTAAGAACATGTCTCAACATGTTCAACTCGACAATTTTCAGTTTAAACCCGGATCGGAACCGAAAGTCGCATAATTTGACTTTTGCTTTGACTTTCAGTTCTGACCCGTTTATGCATGTTTGAGATCTGCCTTAGAGCTTATTTTGGACCAGGTTTCATATAAGTATAACTCTCTGAGATTATACAACTTGGTTCAATACTTATCCGATTCATATGCATGTTACCGATTAATGCTTAAAAGTTGACTATTATGCCCTTTTGACTATAAAACATGATTTTTGAAAAAGTGAAAGAGTAGAAACATTAGTTACTGATTTATAAACTTGCACCTAAAATTTGACATCAGTTTGAGGTCTAGATTAAGAGTTATACTCATAGCGTAAATTAGAAGCTTTATGTTAATTAAACGGCGTAATTAGCGAATAACCTATTTAAACCCACTTTTTTATATCAAACTTTTTAGCCACTGATGTAATATAATATTTTGGGATTTTGAAGATTTTTATTTAATTTTTGGCTGAGCATAACATAGGTCTCTAAGTTTAATTCGGTTAATACCGATTTTGCCCTTTTAAGCCATAAAATGAGTTTTACAAAACCTTTTGACCGCAAACCTTTTTCTACCGATTTCATTTGTTAAATAAAATTTTTTGAGCCTTCTGGAATTATAAAAATATCAGCTTTCTTTTAAAAAACCGGAAATGGCTCCAAATCGCCTTTTTAAGCATTTTTAACGCATAGTATGTACTATAACCATATTAAACATATAAGGTTGATACCTACTGATGTTTTTAGTATATTCTTATATAATAACAGTAAGTACAAGTTTTTGAACTCAGGTTTCCAGTTTTGACCTTTTAAGCCCTTGTGAAATTACCAAAATACCCCTAAGGAGCATATTTTGGTTTTAAATGATAAGTTTCACACATGGGTCATACCCTACTGTTATAACATGTAAAATTAAGTGTATTTACTGTATGAATCAGACCTGTAACTCAGATTACAAATAAAACTCTTTTATAATCTTTTAAATGACCAAAATGCCCTTATGAGGCATAAGTTGAGTTTAAATTCAATTGGGGCATAAGAGAAGATATCTTACTGATATTATAACATATTTAAAGCATATTAACTCAGGGAACTTGCATATGACTCTTATGGTTACCCGTAACGCCCTTTTCGCGTTCGGTTCGGTTTATGTAACTAGTTTGCATAAATTGACCAAAACGGGTCAAACATTATCATTTTTGTCTCAAAATCCAGAATGTATTTAGTATACCCATATTACACAAGTATTCAAACTTGTCGGGTCTAAATCACATTCTATCCGGTCTTCACTTAATCGTGCGTTTGAACCGTATCATCCTTAAAACTGGCCGGTCTAAGCTTAGGCTTAAATAAAGACCCGTTAGAAATCTAATATGTTATTATAAACCTTTGTTCCAGAATAAGAAGAACTAGTAAAAGCTACCTTCACTCGCTAATTGTGATTTATACTTACCAAGGTAAATACTTTTAACTTATTTTCCCTATACGGGCTTGGGGTACGGTATATAAAATACCGCTTGGTCCGGCATTGAATTCTTTAATCGAATAGAGGTTAAATTTATTGATATGCTATGTTTTGAATGTGTTTTGTTTGCTTAAAGCCTTTGGGGGGTTAATGACCATGTCCCGGATATCCTTGGCATCATCTTACGAGATGGCCACGACCTGAGCACGGGGTGTAGGCGTACACCTTTCAGTGCATAACTCAATATTGTGGTGTGTCTATTAATCTTTAATCCGGTCTACGGATCGGGCTACTAAACGCATAAGTAACATGTAAATCCCTTACAAGATTATTTTCACATAATTATCCCAAGTTATAAAATGATTTGTGCCACGTGCATTCAAACCAATTTTTCAACCTTTTTAAAATGAGTCAGTTAAATTGTATTTACCAGTGTAAACTGACGTATTTTTCCCAAAAGGTTAAGTGCAGGTACTACTCGTACTAGGCTGGTTGTCTTCTAAGTGTCCACAATAAGTCTCGCAAGCTTGGATGTCATTTAAGCTGTTGAACAATATCATCTTTTATTTTTGATCCGCCTGTGGATCCGTTTCAACTATTTGTGATATTTAATATTACACTTTATTAAAGTTGAAATGAATCTATCTTTGCTTCCGCTGTGGATTTATCTATTGTGTTGTTTGTCTATGATGATACCAACTACGTCACTATACTCCCCACCGGGCCCACCGGTGACACGTGGAAAATAGGGGTGTGACAGGTTGGTATCAGAGCCAACTCTGAGTGAATTAAACACTAGCCTTTTGTGTTTAATCTCAGTTACACAAATGCACATTCCTCGATTCTCGAGTCTAGACAAAGAACTTAGGAACTATCCAAATTTTTGGTTTTATTTCTAACTTTGTCTTATATATTTCTTGTTGTATCACTTGTTTATTTTTGACAGGTTGTCAAAATGCCGCCGCGAATGAGAGGAAGAGGCAGAGGAAACGGGCCACTTACCGCCCCAAACGACCATGAAGCCGGACCTTCGCACCGGCGAACACCTTCAGATCCCTATAACTCAGATGCTCAAGATCTTTGGAGGTCTTTTACTGAACCAGCTAGGCGCTCAGTATCACTGAGTACCTCACCATCAATCCCACACTCTTTTGGGCCTTATTCCCAAAATGAGCCCCATAACTCTCACCAGTCCTTCATACCTCTTCAAGGACACAATTCACCCTTTGACCACCTATCACCCGTCTTCCAGGGCCAGTTCAACCCTGCTGATTACCTTGGAGAACCAGTGGGTTTTAACCCACTTGGACCCGAAGACCATTTTTCTGGTGGTAACCCGATGGATATCGATGAGGATACCGATCCTTCAATGCCACCATCTGGAACTCCGAACCACCCCATCGAAATTTCTGATGGGTCACCGTTTGTGGGATCACCTTACAATGGTCCCGACAGCTTCGAGGAGAAATTCCGGCAGTATGACTGGGTGTTTACCCCCAGTTACCACAGCTCTCCCCTGCACCAGCCACACCACAGCTCTCCCCTGCATCAGCCGCAACACAGCTCTCCCCTGCACCAGCAGTAGCCACAGCAGCAGCCACAGCAGCAGCAGAATCCTTCCGAGGATTCCCGAATAGTCGCGGTCACTCCGCCGGCAGCACCACCTCAGCTTCAGCCTCCCTCGCCCCCGAGGCGAAGGAGAACGACTTTGCGAATATCCGCACGAGGGGGAATACGCATCAGCACCCCTCCACATTCAAGTGGCAGCCGGTACTCGCCTGTCCACGAAGAACCAGAGATGGGAGAATCTTCACACCCCGTCTCAGAGATAGTCTCTGCGCCAGTCGCGCCACAACCACCATTGGGTTTTGGAGACCCAATTCGCACTTACACTGGTGCGGCCGCATACAATCCCTTCGAGCAGCCGATTCACACAAATTACAACTTTGCAGAGGATCCCTACTGGTTAGCTTCGAGCTTCAACACTCTCCGTCCAGAAGGTCCCTGGGCTACGGGACACTCGACCTATGGATACCCACCATATGGGTATCAACAACCGCAGCCTCCTCAACCTCCGCATTATCAGCAACCGCCGCCTCCTCAACCTCAGCATCTTCAGCAACCACCGCGGACACTGGTGATGTCACCGCCACAATTTCAAGAAATCCTTCAAGGGATAAATGAGGTGCGACAAGAGGTGCGGCATGAGTTGCGAGAAGAACGAAGGCTTAACCGGGGGATGTTCAAGAAGATGGTGAATTTGATCAAGGGAAAAAGCAAGAAGGATCACTAAATCCTTTGTTTGTTTAATTATTTTAGTTGTAATCATGTCCCTGCGAGGACATTTATTTCTGTACTCTGCCCCTGCGTGGGCATATTTCCTTTCTGTTCTACCCCTGCGTGGGCATGTTTTTCTTTTTGACCCCTGCGTGGGTTTGTTGTTAATTTGGCCCCTGCGTGGGCATGTTATTTGTGTAAAAGTCCCGTTTAGGGCAAACTCGTACTAGTTTAATTTTAATTGGAATGGTTAATTTAAGTTTTTCATTTTTAAATTATGCATGATTATAATATGTGAATAAATGAAAAATAACATATTTCAATTTACCATTTTAATAAAATAATAAGAATCTTAAAAAGGTAAAACCTAGCTTGAATGCCATATTAAAGACCTGGCCAATATGGTAAAACCTGTTTTAAAAAGATTCAAATCTCTGTTAACATCTGCAAATATGTTAACATTCTTGGCTAGTGTGATCCGCAAAAATCACACATGTCACCCTTTTTAATAAATTATCCAAATTTATATTTTTATATATATTTGATTGTGACAAAATGCCTACGGGTTATAATTAATGTCATATAAAACAAAAGGCAGTCGTAGTTTATAGACTCCCTGTCAAGAAAGGATTTGATTTGTTTTAATTATTCAAACCTTAATCCTATAAGATCTAAATTTATAATTTAGAAATTTGTCTACGTGACTAGGCCTATGTGCTATTATTACTGATTTATGGTTTTGGATTATGATAAAGATCCTAAATAATCATATATTTAATAAATTAACTAAATGGCTATTTTAAAACCATGGTTAATAGATCGTCAAGAACGATAATACTGTTTAGGCTTCTAAATAGACCTTGTCCTTATTTTTATGTAGCAATTAAAACTACATGGCTAAGTCCGAAGAAATAAACAGTCGTCCAGAGGGAAACCCTGAAAATGCTAAGATACTTGTAACTGGTGCGGAGTTACAAGCAATAGTGGAAAATGTTGTTAACAAAGCCATCGAGAGGCAATATAGTGAATCAAGCGGGACCCGAAGTAGGACCCGATCCGCACCACATTCCAAGCCAAAAGTTCACTCGGAGGCTCATAGCAAACCGCCCTCTAAGAAAGATATACCTAAGAAAGATGAGCTCAAGAAGGATGATGATGATCATCACTCCTCGAACCAACACAGCGTCCCATCAAGGAAGGTCGAGCACAAACAGGAACCGCGTGGTAAGTCCTGTACATACAAATACTTCGTCTCATGTAAACCCCGGGACTTTACCGGGGAGAAAGGAGCGATAGATTGTATGACTTGGTTGGACGAAATGGATACGGTTGTAGACATCAGCGGTTGTGCTGAAAGGGACGTAGTAAAATATGTATCCCAATCGTTCAAAGGAGAAGCACTGGCGTGGTGGAAATCTCTCAAACAAGCTGCTGGAAAGATCCCACTTTACAACTTGTCATGGGATCAGTTCGGTGCTCTCATTAAGGATAATTATTGCCCGCAGCACGAAGTTGAGAGAATTGAGTCAGATTTCTTATCGTTAGTGATGAAGAATTTAGACTGCCAGGCATACCTCACCACTTTCAATACCCTATCTAGGTTGGTTCCGTACTTGGTAACCCCAGAACCTAAGAGGATTGCTCGCTTCATCGGGGGTTTAGCCCCAGAAATTAAAGCAAGTGTTAAGGCATCAAGGCCTGCAACCTTCAGATCAGCAGCTGATCTATCTCTATCTCTTACCTTGGACGTAGTCAGGTTGAGAGCGCTCAGGAACTCAGAAGAAGGTAAGAGGAAGCGTGAGGACGATACCTCACGAAGATCAGATAAGAAACACCGAGGAAATAACGACCACAAGAAAGGGTCGGGATTTAAGAAGGATGGGCAACAATCGGGAGATAAGCCCAAATGTAAAACTTGCAAGAAGAACCATTTTGGGAGGTGTCGACTTGAGTCGAAATCCCAGTCTCACTCAAGACCCGTGGGATTTGCAAATCTACGGATCATAAGACTTTGGAGTGTAAGAAGCTGAAAGATGCAACATGTTACGGTTGCAATGAAAAAGGGCACATTAAGTCCAATTGCTAAAGAGCACCAAGAAAACCGAGGATGGGAAGAAGACCAATGTGAGGGTCTTCAAGATGGACGCTAAGGAAGCTGTTCAGGATGACAACGTAATTACAGGTACTTTTCTCGTAAATGATGTTTTGCTAGAGTATTGTTTGATTCTGGAGCAGATAAGTCTTTTGTGGATAATAAGTTTTGTGAGTTGTTAAAATTGCCTGTAAAAGCCTTAAGTGTGAAGTATGAGGTGGAATTAGCTGATGGAACCATAGAAACCGCCTCAACTGTTTTAGATGGATGTGTTATATCCATTAGGAATCACTCTTTTCCTTTGTCCTTACTTCCCTTTAAGCTAGCCGGTTTTGATATAGTTATAGGCATGGATTGGTTATCACATAACCAAGCCCAGATTGTGTGCAACAGAAAGCAAGTGGTAGTCAAAACTCCGTTTGGTGAGTCACTTACCATTCAGGGGGATACCCAGCATGGATTGCCTGAGCAAGTGTCCATGCTCAAGGCATCCAGATGTCTGTAGAAGGGTTGTGTCATTTATATGGCACAAGTTACTATTGATGAGCCAAAACCCAAGATTGAATACATCCCTGTCATTTCGGAATATCCTGAAGTTTTCCCTGAAGAACTACCTGGCTTACCACCAGATAGGCAAGTAGAATTCCGAATTGACATCATTCCGGGTGCAGCACCAGTAGCGAGAGCGCCTTATAGGTTAGCACCTACGGAAATGAAGGAGTTAAGGACGCAGTTAGATGATCTGCTAGCCAAAGGTTTTATTAGACCTAGTTCGTCTCCTTGTGGAGCGCCGATCTTGTTTGTCAAAAAGAAGGATGGATCGATGCGCCTGTGCATCGATTACCGTGAGCTTAATAAAGTCACTATCAAGAATAGGTATCCTTTGCCCAGGATCGATGATCTGTTCGATCAATTGCAAGGGGCAAGCTACTTTTCTAAGATCGACTTGAGATCAGGCTATCATCAGTTGAAGGTCAAAAACGAAGATGTGCACAAGACAGCGTTTAGGAGTCGTTATGGTCATTACGAGTTCCTAGTGATGCCTTTTGGGCTCACTAATGCACCGGCCGCATTCATGGATCTCATGAATCGCCTCTGCAAGCCTTACTTGGACAAATTCGTCATCGTCTTTATTGATGACATCCTTATTTACTCGAAGAACCAAGCTGACCACGATAAACACCTTCGTTGTATTCTCAAACTTCTACATCATGAGAAACTCTACGCCAAATTTTCGAAGTGCGAGTTTTGGCTTCGAGAAGTCCAATTCCTTGGACATGTGGTAAGTGAGCGTGGTATCCAAGTGGATCCCGCTAAGGTAGAAGCAGTTATGAGTTGGCAAGAGCCGAAGACACCTACTGAGATTCGTAGCTTCCTGGGTTTAGCGGGATATTATAGGCGTTTCATCGAAAACTTCTCAAGGATTGTTGCGCCCCTAACTTCATTGACACGTAAGAAGGTTAAGTTTGATTGGGGCCCTAAGCAGCAGGAATCCTTTGACATTCTTAAGAAAAAGTTGAGCAATGCACCAGTGTTAACATTGCCCGAGGGTATAGAAGAATTCGTGGTGTATTGTGATGCATCCCACACTAGTATGGGCTGTGTACTTATGCAGAAAGGCAAGGTTATTGCCTACGCTTCACGACAGCTAAAGGTACACGAGAAGAACTACACCACCCATGACTTGGAGCTGGGTGCCATTGTATTTGCATTGAAATTATGGAGGCATTACTTGTATGGAACCACGTGTGTGATCTATTCAGATCACAAGAGCCTTCAACATTTGTTCAATTAGAAGGACTTGAACATGCGACAAAGACGATGGATGGAAACTCTAAATGATTATGATTGTGAGATAAAATACCATCCAGGCAAGGCAAATGTAGTTGCTGACGCCTTAAGCAGAAAAGAAAGAATAAAGCCGATAAGAATCAATGCCAAGCACATTGAAATAAGGAATAGTTTGAACGAGAGGGTGTTAGCTGCACAGAAGGAAGCTGTGCTGGAAGCTAACTATCCTGAAGAAAAACTAGGAGTAACTGAGGAGCAGTTATCCTATGATAAGGACGGAATGCTAAGATTAAATGGACGAATATGGGTTCCAGTTTATGGAGGACTTCGGGATGTTATTCTCCAGGAAGCCCACAGTTCCAAATATTATGTTCATCCTGGAGCTGATAAGATGTACCAGGATCTAAAGGCAAACTACTGGTGGATTGGTTTGAAAAAGTCTGTAGCTGCTTATGTAGCTAAATGTTTGACTTGTGCGCAACTCAAAGCTGAGCACCAGAAGCCGTCAGGTTTGTTACAACAACCTGAAATTCCCACGTGGAAGTGGGAGATGGTGACGATGGATTTCATCACCAAGTTGCCAAAGACGAGGAAGGGAAACGACACTATATGGGTCATAGTAGATAGACTGATAAAGTCAGCACATTTCCTACCCATTAAGGAAACTTATAGCTCAGACATGTTAGCTCAATTGTACGTAGATAAAATTGTAGCGTTGCATGGCGTGCCATTGTCAATTATCTCGGATAGAGATACGAGATACACCTCTCATTTTTGGAAAAGTTTCCAACAGTCTTTGGGCACGCGCTTGAATTTTAGTACGGCTTACCACCCACAGACAGACGGACAGAGTGAGCGTACCATCCAAACATTGGAAGACATGCTTCGTGCATGTGTGATTGATCTAGGTGGCATTTGGGATAAGCATCTGCCATTGGTCGAGTTCTCCTATAACAATAGCTACCATACTAGTATTAAGGCTGTGCCCTTTGAGGCATTATATGGTAGAAAATGCAGAACACCTATTTGTTGAGCGGAAGCAGGAGACGTTCAATTGTCAGGACCAGATTTGGTTTTTGAAACGACGGACAAGATTTTCCAGATTCGCGATCGTTTAAAAGCTGCCAGGGATAGGTAGAAAAGCTATGCGGATCCAAAGCGTAAATCTTTTCACTTCGAAGTAGGTGACAAAGTATTGCTTAAAGTATCACCCTGGAAGGGAGTGATGCGATTTGGTAAGAAAGGCAAGCTAAGCCCGAGGTACATAGGACCTTTCGAGGTTATCGAACGTGTCGGGGCAGTTGCTTATAAGTTAAACTTGCCTGAAGAGCTCAGTGCTATCCATAATGTCTTTCACATCTGTAATCTGAAGAAGTGTTTCGCGGATGAATCACTGGTCATACCACATACGGATGTGCATATAGATGAAAGCTTGAAATTTGTGGAAAAACCATTGTCGATTGAGGATCGACAGGTGAAGAAGCTTCGAAGGAAGCATGTGCCTATTGTAAAGGTCAAATGGGATGCCCGTAGAGGTCCCGAATACACATGGGAGGTAGAATCCACGATGAAAGAAAAATACCCTCATTTGTTTCAGTAAATCTCGAGGTCGAGACTTCTTTTAAGGGGGTGAGGATGTAACACCTTGAAAAATTTACGTCCAATAATGTATTGACACGTGTCATAAGCTTTGAATATTTGAAAAAGTACTTTAGAGGGATTAAAGTTGACAAACAGTGAAACTATGTGAATATAAGGGTCCAAAGTCTCAACAATGGATAAATAGGCTCTACAATAACCCTACATGGTGTTTATAATCTTAAACGATTAAATCATGGATCATACAAAGCGGAAAAATGAAAGAAAGTGAGGAATTACAAACTACAGGGGCTAAATGTGTCAACATGTTGAAAGTATACCTCTGAGTGACCTTTTGGCAAACCCGAAGCTTTGTAATGGTAAAATATACTCACTAGAATATGTGGTAAAAATTTCATAAAGTTTCGTTGTCGTATGAGAAAGTTATGATCAAAACCGTGCACGAAGGGTTAAATGCGTTAACGTTGAAATTCGTGACTTTTCGAGTAAGCACAAAGTTAACCAAGCACCTAACCAACTTTGTGGATGTCCCAAGGCCCTTAAAAGTCAGGTTTGAGGGTCAAGAGTGCAAGATAAATAGCCAAAACCACGTTACAAGGGACCAAGGACTGAATTGCAAATGTTGGAAAACTTGTTAACCTGGTCGCCACTTGTACGCGGCCCGCGTAAGGCCTCTCGCGGCCCGCCTACAAGTCACCAGCGAACAAAAATGCGCAGATGCCAGTTGCAGGTCTGAATTCGATGCTCAACAGCTGTTGCCTGATACCTGGGGCTCTCCAATGGTTTTACATGCATAGAGGGGCACTTGGACACATCTGATAACACTTGTAGACCCTTATGGCATGATCTTGAATGATCAAAAGTGATATTTAAGAACACCCATTGTTGCAACCATTTCACATTCTCTTGCAAGACCACTTCTGGAGCTTCTCTGATCAACCTCAGGCTTTCTAGTGATCTCTAAGCATAATTAGGACTCTTGTAAGTGTTCATAACCCTTTCAAATTCGTTCTAGCTTAGTTAATTAACCAAAAGTCAAACCATCGTAATTTAAGTTTGACTTTGAGATTAAATGAAATTTGCTCAGTCATTTCTCGAATTGAAAGTACCTACAAGTAGGTATTTATGTGGGTAACAAACCCTTAAAAGGGTATTTTCAGATTCCCACTCTAACTATGATAATTGTCGAGTCAAAGCTTACTTTAAAAAGTCAACAGAATGTGTATTTTCAAAATTAAGCATAATTAGCAATGTAGGATGCATGCAACCTGTTTGATCATTAAAATAACATTGTAACTAATGTAAGAACATGTCTCAACATGTTCAACTCGACAATTTTCAGTTTAAACCCGGATCGGAACCGAAAGTCGCATAATTTGACTTTTGCTTTGACTTTCAGTTCTGACCCGTTTATGCATGTTTGAGATCTGCCTTAGAGCTTATTTTGGACCAGGTTTCATATAAGTATAACTCTCTGAGATTATACAACTTGCTTCAATACTTATCCGATTCATATGCATGTTTCCGATTAATGCTTAAAAGTTGACTATTATGCCCTTTTGACTATAAAACGTGATTTTTGAAAACATGAAAGAGTAGAAACATTAGTTACTGATTTATAAACTTGCACCTAAAATTTGACATCAGTTTGAGGTCTAGATTAAGAGTTATGCTCATTAGCGTAAATTAGAAACTTTTTGTTAATTAAACGGCGTAATTAGCGAATAGCCTATTTAAACCCACTTTTTGATAACAAACTTTTTACCTACTGATGTAATATAATATTTTGGGATTTTTGAAGATTTTTATTTAATTTTTGGCTGAGCATAACATAGGTCTCTATGTTTAATTCGGTTAATACCGATTTTGCCCTTTTAAGCCATAAAATGAGTTTTACAAAACCTTTTGACCCCAAACCTTTTTCTACTGATTTCATTTGTTAAATAAAATATTTTGAGCCTTCTGGAATTATAAAAATATCAGCTTTCTTTTAAAAACCCGGAAATGGTTCCAAATCGCCTTTTTAAGCATTTTTAACGCATAGTATGTACTATAACCATATTAAACATATAAGGTTGATACCTACTGATGTTTTTAGTATATTCTTATATAATAACATTAAGTACAAGTTTTTGAACTCAGGTTTCCAGTTTTGACCTTTTAAGCCCTTGTGAAATTACCAAAATACCCCTAAGGAGCATAGTTTGGTTTTAAATGATAAGTTTCACACATGGGTCATACCCTACTGTTATAACATGTAAAATTAAGTGTATTTACTGTATGAATCAGACCTGTAACTCAGATTACAAATAAAACTCTTTTATAATCTTTTAAATGACCAAAATGCCCTTATGAGGCATAAGTTGAGTTTAAATTCAATTGGGGCATAAGAGAAGATATCTTACTGATATTATAACATATTTAAAGCATATTAACTCAGGGAACTTGCATATGACTCTTATGGTTACCCGTAACGCCCTTTTCGCGTTCGGTTCGGTTTATGTAACTAGTTTGCATAAATTGACCAAAACGGGTCAAACATTATCATTTTTGTCTCAAAATCCAGAATGTATTTAGTATACCCATATTACACAAGTATTCAAACTTGTCGGGTCTAAATCACATTCTATCCGGTCTTCGCTTAATCGTGCGTTTGAACCGTATCATCCTTAAAACTAGCCGGTCTAAGCTTAGGCTTAAATAAAGACCCGTTAGAAATCTAATAAGTTATTATAAACCTTTGTTCCAGAATAAGAAGAACCAGTAAAAGCTACCTTCACTCGCTAATTGTGATTTATACTTACCAAGGTAAATACTTTTAACTTATTATCCCTATACGGGCTTGGGTACGGTATATAAAATACCGCTTGGTCCGGCATTGAATTCTTTAATCGAATAGAGGTTAAATTTATTGATATGTTATGTTTTGAATGTGTTTTGTTTGCTTAAAGCCTTTGGGGGGTTAATGACCATGTCCCGGATATCCTTGGCATCATCTTACGAGATGGCCACGACCTGAGCACGGGGTGTAGGCGTACACCTTTCAGTGCATAACTCAATATTGTGGTGTGTCTATTAATCTTTAACCCGGTCTACGGATCGGGCTACTGAACGCATAAGTAACATGTAAATCCCTTACAAGATTATTTTCACATAATTATCCCAAGTTATAAAATGATTTGTGCCACGTGCATTCAAACCAATTTTTCAACCTTTTTAAAATGAGCCAGTTAAATTGTATTTACCAGTGTAAACTGACGTATTTTTCCCAAAAGGTTAAGTGCAGGTACTACTCGTACTAGGCTGGCTGTCTTCTAAGCGTCCACAATAAGTCTCGCAAGCTTGGATGTCATTAAAAGCTGTTGAACAATATCATCTTTTATTTTTGATCCGCCTGTGGATCCGTTTCAACTATTTTTTATATTTAATATTACACTTTATTAAAGTTGAAATGAATCTATCTTTGCTTCCGCTGTGCATTTATGTATTGTGTTGTTTGTCTATGATGATACCAACTACGTCACTATACTCCCCACCGGGCCCACCGGTGACACGTGGAAAATAGGGGTGTGACAATTAGCTATTAACCAATCCATTCCTAAAACAATCTCAAATCCTACCAGATTCATGGGATAAAGATTTGCAATAAATTTCTGATTTGAAATTTCTATACTTGCTTCCTGCAAGATTTCAGAAATTCTAACGGTTTCTCCATTAGCTGTCTCTACTAAGCATTCTAGTGGTAGTTTAGTTAATGACTGATTTAGAAATTTGCAAAACGATGTATTAATAAAACTTTGGTTCGCACTAGAGTTAAATAATACTTTAGCAAAAACATCATTAACTAAGAACGTACCAGCTATGACATCTGGAATCATTCTAGCTTCATCTGCAGTCAAAACAAATGCTCTAGCATTTTTGGTATTCTTGTTGTCTGGAGCTGGAGCTAATTTTGGGCAATTCAGCTTGATATGACCTTGTTCTCCGCAGTTGTAACATACCTTGCTATTAGCTTTCTTCCTGCAGTTTTCTTCCTTGTGTCCCGATATTTTGCAAAAGTTACAGTATATGGAGCATCTTCCTGAATGCTTTCTTTTGCAGTACCTACAGTAAGGCGCCGAGGTAGAACCTATATTTTTCCCACGGTTAGAATTTCCAGTACGAAATTCTTGAGTCAACTTCTGGGTTAGGCTCCTTCTTTGATCCTCCTCTCGGGTACGGACTAATTCATCTGTCAAGGTATTGGCTAGTTCTACAGCTTCTTCTATGGTTTGAGGTCTAGCTGCCTTGACTACGTGTCTTATCTCTCCAATTAATCCCCAAATATAACGGGAGATTAACACTGGTTCTGGTGAAGCAAGAGTTGGCACTATTCTAGCATATTCAAAGAATATCTTAGTATATCCCTTACTATCCACACCAGTCATCCTAAGGTTTAGGAATTTGTTTGCTATCTGTTCCTTCTCATTGGGTGGGCAGAATTTCCTTTCTACCTTGTTCTTAAATTCTTCCCATTCCATATTGTAGGTTTGATCACTTCCTCTTGTCTGGAGGATAGTGTTCCACCATTCTAGCACTGCATTCTTAAACAGATTAGAAGCAAACAGTATCTTATCTTCTTCAGCACACTTGCTTATCCTTAAGACTGCCTCAATCTTCTCTATCCAGCGTAGGGTTGCAATGGCCCCTTCATTGCCCGAGAATTCCATTGGTTTACAAGACCAGAATTCTTTATAAGAACAACCATAAGGCATGGTTCTTCTTCTTTTGGGAATAGGCATTTGAAGTACAGGTCCATTGTTCACGCTGTTTTCTGGTTCACTTGGTCGCTTACTGCTATGCTTACTTTTATTATCAACATCTTTAACAGTTTGAAGAATAAATGGCATTGCATCTATAATTCCTTGTGCTACAATGTGTTGGATAGCACTATTATCCATCTGGTTCCCATTGTTATTGATGTTTGGATTTTCATTAACCACGTTAATGTTACTCTGGTTATCGTTATTCAGATTTCCTTGATTTTCTTCATCGGCCATCTGAATTTTAAACAAGTATCCCATATTAATATCACAATTAATATCTTAATGTAGTTAATCACATGACACGCATTTTTACCAAAAGCGTCGATCATTGCGACTATACTCTTTTCATATACTATTATGCGTCTATTACACACTAGTACAGAAATAAGATTACAATACCAACAGAAAGAAAATTATACTAATAGTACTATGCATCCGTACACACATAATTTTATTTTATTATTATTACTACCGTCTCCTCCATTCTCACATTCACGGATATAGATTTATCCAAAAATCCATATTGCGCTCATCGTATTTCCATACGAGACGCTCTCCCACCTGACGCATTCTCTCACTGCTTTCTAAGATTTCCTCCCCGAAAGTCCTAAGTTCTTGGACGTTTTCTGCACTCATTGGGGGTGCAGGTTCTCGGACTGGGTTTGGAATCTGGGGTACATGTTCCTGATATGGGGGTGTAGGTGCCTGAAATTGGTAAGGATCCTCTAATATTTCTCTAATATAATCATCTTGGTAATAGTGATCTAAAGGGTCCATACCTGGGTAAGCTTCTATGTTCTATATGGGTGGATAATCCTGGATAGAATAACGTTGCACAAAATCCCTATTGTCGTCCCACCAGGGGTCGTAATTCGGGTTTAGAGGGTTTGGTGCAGGCACTCTAGGAATTTCTTCTGGATTAAAGTCGTGCATCTCCACTTGGTTTTCCTGATTTTCTATCTCCATAGGTTGTTCTGGGTTTTGTGGTTGTGGGGCTACTAATTGTTCCAGACTTGGGTCAGCAGCAGTCGTAGCTAAGATATGGAAATTAGCTAGGCTTCTATTTAGCATATCTTGAGTATGGGCATCTGTCTCTCGCTTAATAGCTGCTAAAGCCCTTTGCTGTTGCAATTTTCGCATTCTCTTCCTACGAGCAAAAGCTTCTTTACTGAACCATCCTCGTTTCTTATTAGGAAATGGTTCCTCTGACTTACCTCTAAAGGAAAATATTCCTTCCTCCTGATCAGCAGAATACCCCGAAAGGGCAGGCTGTGATGAGGTACCTTCACTCTTAGGTGAATCAGATAACTGACGGTTCAGATCTGAGGGTCCTTGATCACTCATACTGAAAACTAACAAATAATCAAATAACACATAACACATAATTACAGTTATGCACGTATTTCCGTAATTTATTTCCTAACACAAAATTTAAAATTTAAGTGTCAGCAGAACACTTCTTTGGCTAAGACCAGTGGCTAGGCTCTGATACCACCTTCTGTCGCAACCCCCGATCCCTGATCCCCGGGAACGGGCGGACGCGATCAAAGAGTTTTGGTGGTATCAGGTTTATTTAATCTCGCAGCGGAATTTTTCATCAGGACCGTAGTTAGGAAATGTTTATTTAATCTCGCAGAGTAAAACCACCATCTTTGATATTAATAACATGGGCAAAACCCAAGTTTCTTATTACAATACATTTATAGGGACAAACCCTATTTTATTGAATTTAAAACATCGTTTATTAGGTAACTTTTATAGCCACATTTTTCCCAAGCCTTCAGTGCTCTCCAGTTGGCTTTTCACTAATTGGCTGTTCACATTGTGTTACCTGTAACGCGTTTTAAAAACATTTTTCAGTCAGAAATACTGGTGAGTGAATCCCAGTTTAATCAAGAAACATTTTATCAATTAAAACAGTATTGAGAGCGATCACATTGTTTATTTCTACACAATTACTCATTCAGTATTTGCCACTCGACCGGATCTATGGCTATGGTCAAATTACCCATTGGCTAACTCGTCGTCCAATGGTAATGCACTGTCATTCAGACTTACTACTACTCGTAGTAAATTTTGTATACAAAACCCCATAATACCGGCAGTAATTGAAGAACTACAAAGACTCAATCACCGCTTAATCGCATTGTAAAACATTTAAGGTTTTGTAAAACATTCCAAAAACATTAACAAAAAGAGGATAAACTCACATTGCTATCTTAGGCTTCTTGTAAGGGTTTCCTGGGTATAATCTATAATTTATACAAATGTACATTGGTTAGTATCATAACCCTTTGAAATTATTAATAATACCCTCCCCGAGACGGCATTCCAACAACTACGTCGGGCAGAACCACGACAGTTGTTACGGAACCCTAAATCAATCGGGCAGCGTATCTATTATAAAACGAGGGTTATAATACTTACAATGGAGCAGAACCTCGCTAATTAGGAGTATAATACCTGAGTATTATAACACTACTACAGAATTTAGATTGAGAATTGAGATTGTGAGCGACGGAAAACGAAGTCTGATGGCCTTCTTATATAGTCGTGTAATCTGGTACTCACGCGGCCCGCGTAAAGTAAGGCTAAGCCTTACGCGGCCCGCGTCAACACGCGGTCAACTTATAGCTTAGCTGATTCGATACGTAGGTCCGCCACGATGATGACACGTGTCATCACCGGATGTCTCCGCGTTTCATGATCTGTCGCGCCCCGCGTTAATTAACGTGAACACTTACGCGGCCCGCCTGAACTAAAGGTTTCAACGATATCAGATTCAACCCTAATACCGCCCGCGTAAGATGTTGGGGTGGGTCTACGCGGCCCGCCTCAGCCCTTTATTTCTTGTTTTTTATTTATTTTATAATTATAACATAACTAGGGCTCGGTTTTCACATACGGGGTGTATTATAAGACACATTGGGACAATTTAAGATATAATAGGGTGTCAGAATTATTATGAGGGTGTCGGTTTTACCGAGGGTTGTTACAACAGGGTGTGTGTGTATTGCGTTTTTCAGATCACCATATATAAAAAATCTTGATATGACCAAAGAATATACCAACACAACAGGAATTTGACCGGTATTGGTTTGTGTTTTTACGCCACCTACACACGTTACAACAACCCATAAAGAAAAAATCTTGATATGACCAAAGAATACCGACACGTGATTTACATGGATAAAAAACAAACGCAAGTTATATAAGATATAAAAAAAACCAAATAATACATATAAAAAACCATTAAACAACAAATATAAAAAAGCCATTAAAACAAATAATTATTGTTTGTTATAAATACATATATATTCTCTCCTAATTCTCCTCCTAAGTTATTATGTTTTCAGTTACATTTTGACTACATAAATGTTCAGTTACATTTTGACTACAACATTGTATATATATATATATATATATATATATATATATATATATATATATATATATATATATATATATATATATATATATATATGTGTGTGTGTGTGTGTGTGTGTGTGATTGATAAATGAAAGTAGAATACACTTCTCATTTTTTCCAATTATTTCTCTCACGTTATCAGCACCTTGGCTCTAGACCCATTCTAATTCGTTGAATACATTTCAAGTTTGGTTGCTGTTTTTCACCTCCATTTGAGATCTTGTTTCATCTACAAATTCACCCATCCAGGTAACAACCATCGAAATCTCTTGTTTTTATTAGATAGATATACGCTATGTAGATAATAGTACAGAGCAAAATAAAGTTTGTTTTCTAAAATTGATTGTCGCAACCCTCGCCCCCTATCTGTCCCGGGAACGGGCGACCGCGAACTCAGTATTGGTGGTATCGGTGATTATCATTATTTGGCAGCGAAAATTTCATCAGGACCGTAGTTAGGAAATATTTTATCAGAGTAATTACCACATTTTTATAATATTAAACATATTGAGATAAAACCCAAGTTTTCATTACAAATTGATTTATAGAGATAATCTCTATTTTATTGAATTAAACATCTTCTTTTATTTAGGTAACTTTTATAGCCACTTTTTCCAAGCTTTTAGTGCTGTCCAGCTGGCTTCTATGTTGGCTTTCACATTTTGTTACCTGAAACGCGTTTAAAAACATTTTGTCAGTGGGAAATACTGGTGAATGAATCCCAGTTTAATCAAGAAGAGTTTTATCAATTAACACAGTATTGAGAGCGATTACAATGTTTACATCTACACAATTACTCATTCAGTACTGTCAATCCTGACTGGTGGGTCATATTATCCATTGGCTAACTCTTTGTCCAATGGTAACGTGTTCCACATTTTGCATACAAAACCCCAACATACCGGCAGTAATTGAAGAATTACAAAGACTCAATCACTGCTTAATCACATTGTAAAATATTTAAGGTTTTGTAAAAACTGTTTACAAAAAGGAGATTACTCACATTGCTGTCTTAGGTTATCCTTTAGGGTTTCTTGGTGATTATCTATAATTTACACAAATGCACACGTGTTAGTATAATAACCCATTATTTATATTAATGATACCCTCCCCAAGACGGCATTCCAACGACTACGTCGGGCAGAACCACGACAGCCGTTACGGAACCCTGGATCAATCGGGCAGCGTATCTAATACGTAACCGGGGTTATGATACTTACAACGGAGTAGAACTTTGTTAATTAGGGGGATATTATACCCGAGATTATGCCTACTATGCAGAAAATTCGAGAGAGAAAGTGATTTTGAACGATTTGAACTGACAGCCGAATGCCTCTATTTATAGTGCCTGAATTCGGTTTCCTCGCGGCCCGCGTAAGATGAGACCAAGGTCTACGCGGCCCGCGTAGTAGGGGTGTAACTGCTAGGGTTGCTGATTCGTCGAGAGTAGACCTGACACGATGTTGACACGTGGCACGTTAGGGTTTCGCCCTGATGTTGGGCTGTCGCGGCCCGCGTAGGTCGAAGGGGTGGCTTACGCGCCCCGCGAGAGACCAATAAAATTTGATTTTTATTAAATTTTTAATTATATATTGTATATTGGGCTCGGTTTTCACATGCGGGGTATATTTTGTGACATATTGGGGTATTTTAAATATTTTAGAGCGTCGGAAAAATATTTTGGAGGGTTGTTACATCCTCCCCACCTTGTTTTAGAACTCGTCCTCGAGGTCTACTGGAATAAGTGCGGGTATTTCCTTTGCTTTCTGATTCAAGTTCCCATGTATACTCTGGTCCTCTTTTGGAGTCCCATTTCACTTTGTCCAGAACTAATATCTTGTGTTTAAGATTTTTTATTTTCTTGTCTTCAATTTGTAGAGGCCTTTCTACAAATTTTAAGTGCTCATTTACCTCTATATCCTTAAGAGGTACTATCAGTGATTCATCAGCTAAGCATTTCTTGAGATTAGATACATGAAATACATCATGTATTCCTGCCATTTCCTCTGGCAGTTGTAGCTGATAGGCTACAGGTCCTATTCTTCTAATAATCTCAAAAGGTCCAACATACCTGCGACTTAGCTTTCCCCTTTTGATGAATCATACTACTCCTTTCCAAGGAAAGACTTTTAATAACACTTTATCTCCTACTTGAAATTCCAATGGCTTTCGTCTGTTATCTGCAAAACTCTTTTGTCGATCACGTGCTGCTTTCAGTCGTTCCTTGACTTGAATGATTTTGTCTGTTGTTTCTTGTACTATCTCAGGTCCAGATAATTGCTTTTCTCCAATTTCTGCCCAACAAACTGGGGTTCGGCACTTTCGTCCATAAAGTGCTTCGAATGGTGCATCATTGATACTTGTGTGATAACTGTTATTATAAGAAAATTCTATCAATGGTAAATGATCGTCCCAATTACCTCCGAAATCAATTACACAAGCTCTAAGCATGTCCTCCATTGTCTGAATTGTCCTTTCGCTTTGTCCGTCCGTTTGAGGATGATAGGCTGTGCTTAGATTCAACTTGGTTCCCATTGCTTTTTGGAAACTTGTCCAAAAATGAGAGGTAAAACGACTATCTCTGTCAGAAACAATTGATAGAGGAATTCCATGTAAAGAAACTATTTCATTTACATATAATTTAGCTAATTGTTCCATACTGAAAGTTTCTTTCATTGGTAGGAATTGAGCTAACTTGGTTAGCCTGTCTACAATCACCCAGATTGTATCCTTACCTTTCCTGGTTTTGGGTAATTTGGTAACAAAATCCATTGTTATCAATTCCCATTTCCACACTGGCATTTCTAACTGCTGCAATAAACCTGAGGGTTTCTAATGTTCAGCTTTGACTTGTGAACAGGTTAAACACTTTGCAACATATGCTGCTATATCCTTTTTCATTCCTATCCACCAAAAATTCTTTCTTAAGTCCTGATACATCTTATCACTTCCAGGATGCATCGTATACTTAGACTTATGGGCTTCTTCAAATATACGGTGGCATAGGTTTCCTAATTTAGGTATCCACATTCTTTTCTTATGGAATCTCCAAATTCCATCTGTTCCTTGTTCTAGTTCCTTAATCATACCTTTCAATTTCTCAGTATCATCCTTGATTACTGATTCTTGTGCTTTTCTAATCTGCTCATTTAAATCCACTTGTAGATTTAAATTGAGTGAACGTACCCTTTTTGGTTTTTCATGATACTTTCGGCTTAAAGCATCAGCAACTACGTTTGCCTTTCCAGCATGATACTGGATATCACAATCATAATCACTAAGTAATTCCATCCAGCGTCTTTGTCTCATATTCAACTCCTTTTGCCCGAAAACAAACCTTAAACTTTTATGGTCAGTGAAAATAGTAAACTTACTACTGTAAAGGTAATGTCTCCAAATTTTAAGGGAAAAAATTATAGCTCCTAATTCTAAATCATGGGTTGAATAGTTTTCTTCATGATTCTTAAGTTGTCTGGATGCATATGCTATAACCTTTTGACGTTGCATCAACACACATCCATAACCTAACTTAGAAGCGTCACAATAGATTACAAAGTCGTCAGTTCCATCTGGTAACGCTAGTATGGGTGCGTGGGTTAATCCTTGCTTAAGAATTCTAAATGCTTCTTCTTGTTTCGATCCCCATTCAAACTTAACAGATTTACAGGTTAGCTTAGTTAAGGGAATGGTTATTCTAGAAAAATCTCGAATAAATCTTCTATAATAACCGGCCAGTCCTAAGAAACTTCTAACATCGGTTGGTGATTCAGGGGTTTTCCATTTGGTAATTGTCTCGATCTTGGTGGGATCTACATGAATTCCTTCATGATCGACTAAGTGTCCAAGAAACTGTACCTGTTCTAACCAAAATTCGCACTTTGAAAACTTAGCATAGAGCTTTTCCTTTCTTAATAAACTTAAAAGTGCATGCAAATGTTTTGCATGTTCCTCTTTACTCTTATAGTAAATGAGAATATCATCTATAAAGACAATTATGAACTTATCCAAATATGGCTTACATATTCGGTTCATCATGTCCATAAATGCAGCTGGGGCATTGGTTAAACCAAATGGCATGACAGTAAATTCATAATGGCCATACCTTGTTCTGAAGGCGGTCTTAGGAATGTCCTCTTCCTGTACCTTTAATTGATGATATCCTGACCGTAAATCGATTTTAGAGAAAAATCGAGCCCCTTGTAACTTATCGAACAGATCATCGATTCTTTGGTAATGGATACCGATTCTTAATCGTGACTTTGTTCAATTCACGGTAGTCAATGCACATACGCATTGATCCGTCTTTCTTCTTAACGAATAAGATTGGCGCTCCCCATGGAGATGAACTCGGCTGTATGAATCCTTTCTCCAACAATTCGTCTAATTGTTTCTTCAGTTCTTGCATTTCTGCAGGTGCCAAACGGTAAGGTGCTTTGGCAATCGGTGTTGTCCCTGGTAGCAGATGGATTCTGAATTCAACTTCTCTGTCTGGAGGTTGTCCTGGTAATTCTTCTGGAAACACATCTGAAAACTGAGACACTACTGGAATGTCTTTTAGTTCTTTTCCTTTAGTGTTAGTGGTTATAGAAATCAAATACACTAATGACCCTTTTCTCATATAACTTGCTTTCTTCATCACAGAGATGAATTTCGTGGATCTAGATGGCTTATCTCCTTTAATTGTGATCTTTTCACCCCTTGGTGAATTTACTTGGATTGACTTTTGATCACATAAAATACTGGCTTTATTGGCTGTTAACAAATCCATTCCTAATACTACATCAAATCCTGCCAGATTCATTGGGTAAAGATTTGCAATAAACTTTTGATTTAAAAACTCTATTCTTGCTCCCTGCAATATTTCAGAAATCCTAACGGTTTCTCCATTTGCTGTCTCTACTAGACATTCTTGTGGGAGTTTAGTTAATGGTTGATTGAGAATTTTGCAAAATGAAGTATTAATAAAACTTTGGTTTGCACCAGAGTCAAATAATACTTTAGCAAAAACATCATTAACTAAAAACGTACCGGCTATCACATCCGGAATCATCTTGGCTTTATCTGCAGTCAGAACAAATGCTCTAGCATTTTTAGTATTCTTATTGTTCGTAGCTGGAGCTAATTTCGGACAGTTTGGCTTGATGTGGCCTTGTTCTCTACAGTTGTAGCATATCCTGTTGTTAAGTTTCTTCCTGCAGTCTTCCTCCTTATGTACAAATATTTTGCAGAAGTTACAGTATATGGAGCATCTTCCGGAATGCTTCCTTTTGCAATACTTGCAATAGGGTGCAGAGGTAGAACCTACATTTTTCCCACGGTTAGAATTTCCAGAACAAAATTCTTGGGTAAGTTTCTGGGTTAGGTTCCTCCTCTGGTCCTCTTCTCGTGTACGTACTAACTCATCTGTCAAGGTATTTGCTAGTTCTACAGCTTCTTCTATGGTTTGTGGTCTAGCTGCCTTGACTACATGTCTAATCTCTCCAATTAATCCCCAGATGTAACGGGAGATTAATACCTGTTCAGGTGATGCAAGGGTTGGCACTAGTCTAGCATATTCGAAGAATAACGTAGTGTACCCCTTACTATCCACTCCAGTCATCCTGAGATTTAGAAATTTATTTGCTATTTGTTCCTTTTCATTGGGAGGGCAGAATTTTCTTTCTACCATGTTTTTAAATTCCTCCCATTCCATATTGTAAACCCTGTCACTTTCCCTAGACTGGAGGATAGTGTTCCACCATTCTAAGGCTAAATTCTTAAACAAATTAGAAGCAAACATTATTTTATCCTCTTCCGCGCACTTGCTTATTCTTAAGACTGCCTCAGTCTTTTCTATCCAGCGTAGAGATGCAATGGCCCCTTCATTGCCCGAGAATTCCATTGGTTTACAAGACCAGAATTCTTTATAAGAACAACCATAAGGCATGGTTCTTCTTCTTTTGGGAATGGGCGCTTGAAGTATAGGTCCATTGTTCACGCTGTTTTCTGGTTCGGAAGGTCGTTTACTATCACGATTACTTTTATTATCAGCTTCCCTACCCATTTGAATAATAAATGGCATCGCATCTATTATTCCCTGTGCCACTATGTGTTGGATGGCACTGTTGTCTACTTGGTTTCCATTATTGTTGTTGTTTGGGTTTTCGTTACCCGGGTTATTGTTACTCTGGTTATCATTATTCTGGTTTTCCGGGTTATTATCCGGATTCTCTTGATTCACTTGGTCGGCCATCTGAATTTTAAACATTTACCACATATTAATATCACAAGATAATATTTAATATAACCAATCACATAATACTCATTTTGGTCAAAAGCGTCGATCATTGCGACTTACTCTATTTTTATAGTATGCATTTAATACAAACCAGAACTGGAATTTAAAATTACAATACTATTATGCATCACTAACCACGAAGTGGTCTATACTACGATTTATTTATTATTATTATAAATATATATTATATTTTTTTCATACACACATATTATATATATATATATATTATTACCATCTTCACCATCACCTTCACGGATATGAATTCATCCAGAAATCCATATGACGCTCGTCGTACTTCCAGACGAGTCGTTCTCCTACCTGCCTCATCATCTCACTACTTTCTAAAATTTCTTCTCCGAAAGTTCAGAGCTCTTGCACATTTTCTGCACTCATTGGGGGTGCAGGTGCTGGTACTGGATCTGGGTACTGTGGCATGGGTTCTTCCTGAGGATACGGATTCTCTAAGATTTCCCTAATGTATTCATCGTTATCGTAGTAGGGATCTAGAGGGTCCAGACCTGGGTAAGCTGCTAGGTTTGGCATGGGTAGGTCTGTTAGGTGGTAGCATTGCACATAATCCCTATGATCATCAAACCACGGATCGTAGTCTGGGTCTAAGGGATTGGGTGCTGGTACCCTAGGTATCTCTACTCGATTAAAATCATGCATTTCGACTTGATTTTCAGGTTTATTTTCTATCTCCATTGGTTGTAATGGTTGGGGTGCTATCAGTTGCTCCAGGTTTAGGTTGGCAGCTGTGGTTGCTAAAATATGGAAGTTTGCTAAACTCCTATTAAGCATGTCTTGGGTGTAGGCATCGGTTTCTCTTTTAGCTGCTGCTAGCACTCATTATTCTTGTAACTGTTTCATTCTCTTCCTACGCTCATGTGCTCCCTTACTGAATCATCCTCTCTTTTTCTAAGGGAATGGCTCTTCAGACTAAGCCTTAAACACGAATATCCCTTCTTCATCATCAGCAGAATACCCTGAGAGGGTAGGCTGTGAAGAGGTGCCTTCGCTTCTAGGTGAGCTGGACAACTGACGATACGCGTCGAAGGGTCCTTGATCACTCATACTGTAAACTAACAAATAGTTAAATAACACACAATAATAAAATACAGATATGCACGTATTTCTGTAATTTATTTCCTAACACTTTAAATAATATCTTGGTATCAGCAGAACACTTCTGTGGCTGAATCAGTGGCTTAGCTCTGATACCACCTTCTGTCGCAACCCCCGCCCCCTATTTGTCCCGGGAACGGGCGGCCGCGAACTCAGTATTGGTGGTATCGGTGATTATCATTATTTGGCAGCGGAAATTTCATTAGGACCGTAGTTAGGAAATATTTTATCAGGGTAATTACCACATTTTTATAATATTAAACATATTGGGATAAAACCCAAGTTTTCATTACAAACTGATTTATAGAGATAATCTCTATTTTATTGAATAAAACATCTTCTTTTATTTAGGTAACTTTTATAGCCACTTTTTCCAAGCCTTTAGTGCTGTCCAGATGGCTTCTATGTTGGCTTTCACATTTTGTTACCTGAAACGCGTTTAAAAACATTTTGTCAGTGGGAAATACTGGTGAGTGAATCCTAGTTTTAATCAAGAAGAGTTTTATCAATTAACACAGTATTAAGAGCGATTACAATGTTTACATCTACAGAATTACTCATTCAGTACTGTCAATCCTGACTGGTGGGTCATATTATCCATTGGCTAACTCTTTGTCCAATGGTAACGTGTTCAACATTTTGCATACAAAACCCCAACATACCGGCAGTAATTGAAGAATTACAAAGACTCAATCACTGCATAATCACATTGTAAAATATTTAAGGTTTTGTAAAAACTGTTTACAAAAAGGAGATTACTCACATTGCTGTCTTAGGTTATCCTTTAGGGTTTCTTGGTGATTATCTATAATTTACACAAATGCACACGTGTTAGTATAATAACCCATTATTTATATTAATGATACCCTCCCCAAGACGGCATTCCAACGACTACATCGGGCAGAACCACGACAGCCGTTACGGAACCCTGGATCAATCGGGCAGCGTATCTAATACGTAACCGGGGTTATGATACTTACAATGGAGTAGAACTTTGTTAATTAGGGGGATATTATACCCGAGATTATGCCTACTATGCAGAAAATTCGAGAGAGAAAGTGATTTTGAACGATTTGAACTGACAGTCGAATGCCTCTATTTATAGTGCCTAAATTCGGTTTCCTCGCGGCCCGCGTAAGATGAGACCAAGGTCTACGCGGCCCGCGTAGTAGGGGTGTAGCTGCTAGGGTTGCTGATTCGTCGAGAGTAGACCTGACACGATGTTGACACGTGGCACGTTAGGGTTTCGCCCTGATGTTGGGCTGTCGCGGCCCGCGTAGGTCGAAGGGGTGGCTTACGCGCCCCGCGAGAGACCAATAAAATTTGATTTTTATTAAATTTTTAATTATATGTTGTATATTGGGCTCGGTTTTCACATACGGGGTATATTTGAGACATATTGGGGTATTTTAAATATTTTAGGGCGTCGGAAAAATATTTTGGAGGGTTGTTACATTGATGAACAAAAAAAAATGTTTACAAGGAAACTGGTCGAAAAATATATGTTCGTTTGTACTAAATTATAAACACTTTGATAATTTATACTTTGCTCTGTACATATTATTACCCATTTTTGTTTTCTTTTTGATAGATATATGCCCTTTTACATCAAATACAGTTTTATATATGGAGTTTTAGAACAAGAAACAAAGTTGCTAGATACGTTCTAGCAAACGTTCAGAGAAAAACTCTCTGTAAGAGAAAATTTATTAATATCATAATTTATCCTAAATACTACAAGTAACTCTTTATATATAAATTAGTGTCAAAGTAACCGAAATATTAACTATAGACATAGATTATAACTGAAATATTAATTTGGTCAAGATAACCTACACTCTAGACTTAATTTAAATAAATAAAAACCAATAACTGTTAATGGTTCAATGCCCTCCACTTTTAGAACATAAATATTATATTAATTACACACAATCATTAAACACTAGTACAGACAAAAAAACAAATGACAGTTATTTATTTGTTACTACTACGTTATAGACATTAATGTCTATATTAATCGCTTTTACAATGATACAACATTTTTCTAGTATTATTTAGACTTCATTGATATTACATCATATACTTTAACTATACTTTACACTACAATTATTATAAATTAATATAAACAGTAATCATTACAAACTTTAAACAAATATCATACATTTTACAACTTCAAAATAATATTATTTTTCCACAAAAATATGATTTCCATTTCTTTAGTGCGGATATCATTATTCTTATACTATATACTCAAGCATATAATCATTTTTAATGAGCATTCATAGTTATATGAGAGAAACCTAATATTACATCACAGCAACAGTTTTATTAATTATATAGATGGGTATATACCAATACTTTTCAATGACAATTATGAAACCATAAAAACAGCAAGAATTGACTCAACAGCAGCAATAATGATTATTACATATTCTCTTCAAATCCCAGAATAACACACATTGAATCTTACTCAGCAAACATTACTTATTAACAAATAAATTCAGTTGTTGTATACACATACAAAATCCATACAAACAAATTTTAAACATTTATTATCAACAAATTATTGCTTCGCATTCATCTTCATGAAGACCTAAAGAGGGAAAACCGTACTATGGATGACCCTCTCGAGTTATGGAAAAACATTCAAGAAAGATTTGACCACCTGAAGCTGGTCTTACTCTCTAAAACTCGCTACAAGTGGGTTCATTTAAGGCTACGAGATCATAAGACTGTTAGTGACTACAACTCTGCTTTACTTCGCATCACCTCTGAGCTTAAATTATGTGGTGAACAAATCACCGACAAAGACATGATTGAGCAAACTATCTCAACGTTCCATTTATCAAACATTCTCCTAGCGCAGCAGTACAGGGAACGTAATTTTACAAAATATTTTGAGCTAATATCATGTTTGTTGGTCACGAAACAAAATAACAAGCTCATACTACAAAATCATTAAATGCGTGTTATGTGATGTTTTTTTTAGACTGTGTTTTTTTTCTTTTTTGTTTGGTTTTTATTTCAACTCTAGCGGTATTTTATGTTTTGAATTATTATTATGGTTTCACTTAAAATCTTTGGGATGTTTGATTCATATTTGTGTGATGTGATTTTTTTTATCATACCCAAGCAAGTAGTTCGTTATATTAATTTATTTTATTATTTCCAGAGGAAATATGTTTACAAGCTCCAATAAAGCTATTATTGGTGATGAATGTCTCGTAGATAGTAGTACTACCAACACTATTCTCAAACATAAGAAATTTTTCTCTGAGTTGTCTCCTGCAGAGACACTTGTTGGTACTATTTCTGGTGTATGTGATCTTATAGAAGGCTCTGGAAGAGCAAGCATCACATTACCATCGGGTACTAAACTAATCATAAATGATGCATTATACTCTAGTAAATCAAGACGCAATTTACTTAGTTTTAAAAGTATTCGACAAAATGGTTACCACCTCAAAACAACTTCCGCCAATAATAATGAATACTTACAAATTACTTCAAATGAAAATGGCAAAGATACCATTGTAGAAAAACTAAAAGCTTTATCCTCTAGATTATATTGTACTAATATTACTCCTATTGAATCATACATGGTGTTGAGTAACCAAAAGGTACTAGATAAAGACACATTCACAATATGGCATGACCGACTAGGTCACCCGGGTAACATAATGATGAGGCGAATAATTAAAAGTGCAAATGGGCACCCTCTTAAGAACTTAAAAGTCTTGTTATCCCAAGATTTATCATGTGCGGCATGCTCTCTAGGTAAACTCATTACTCGACCCTCACAAACTAAGTTGACACAAGAAAACCCCTCGTTTTTGGAAAGAATCCAAGGGGATATTTGTGGGCCAATACATCCTCCTTGTGATCCATTCCGTTATTTCTTAGTCTTAATTAACGCCTCATCGCGATGGTCACACGTGAGTCTTTTAGCTACCCGAAATGTAGCATTTGCCCGACTATTAGCGCAAATCATACAGTTGAGAGCTCATTTCCCTGAAAATCCAATTAAAACCATACGAGTGGATAATGCAGGAGAATTCACATCCCAAGCTTTTAACGATTATTGTATGTCGATTGGGATAAAGGTTGAACATCCAGTAGCTCATGTTCATACATAAAATGGTTTAGCTGAATCATTAATTAAACGATTACAAATAATCGCTAGACCTCTCCTGATGAGATGCAAATTACCATCTTCTGCATGGGGACATGCTATTCTACATGCTGCTGCACTAATCCGATTAAGACCAACTGCCGATCATGAATACTCCCCATTACAACTGGCCTCCGGAAGAGAACCAAATTTGTCCCACCTCAAAATATTTGGTTGTGTGGTATATGTACCGATATCGCCACCACAACGTACCATTATGGGACCACAAAGAAGACTGGGCATTTACATCGGTTTTAACTCCCCGTCTATTATTAAATATTTAGAACCATTAACGGGTGACATGTTTACAGCACGCTTTGCTGACTGTCAGTTTAATGAGACAGTATTCCCAGTCTTAGGGGGAGATAAGACTAAAGAAAGACTGGTAACACAAGAGTTAACATGGAATGCATCATCATTATCGAATCTCGACCCCCGAAGTGGTCAATGTGAATCTGAAGTCCAAAAGATTATACATTTGCAAAGAATCGCAAATGAATTACCAGATGCATTCACAGACACAAATAGGGTGACAAAGTCACATATACTAGCATCAAATGCACCTGCTCGAATTGAAGTAATCCCAGAAGCGATTACCATACAAAGAAAACGTGGGAGACCAATAGGTTCCAAAGATAAAAACCCACGTAAGCGAAAAGAGCAGAATAAATCAGTTGGTGAAAATTTAGTAAATGAAACCCTAGAAGAGGTAAATGTCCAAGAAGAGACAAATATAATTCCAGAGGAAAATGAAAATCCAGAAGACGCACTGGTACCAAACGAAAACGAGATCTCTATCAATTATGTACAAAATAGTACAATATGGAACCGAAATGAAACACGTGTTAATGATATGTTCGCATATGCTATAGCAACAGATGTAATCAATGAAAATGATTACATACCTAAAACTCTAGAATAGTGCATGCACAGAGTTGATTGACCAAAATGGCAAGAGGCCATAAAGGCTGAGTTAGGTTTGCTTGAAAAGCGAAATATTTTCGGACCTGAAGTCCGAACACCTATAAACGTCAAACCAGTAGGTTATAAATGGGTGTTTGCTATAAAAAGAAATGAAAGGAATGAGATTGTACGATACAAGGCACGTCTTGTAGCACAAGGGTTTTCCCAAATCCCAAGAGTTGATTATGAGGAAACGTATTCCCCTGTAGTGGATGCGATAACCCTTAGATTTCTAATTGGCCTTGCAATCTCAGAAGGACTTCAAATGAGACTTATGGATGTCGTCACTGCATACTTGTACGGGACACTAGAAAATGACATCTACATGAAAATCCCTAAAGGATTAAAAATGCCCGACGCATTAAAATCAATACCTCGAGACATGTGTGCTATAAAGCTAAAAAGATCTTTGTATGGTCTTAAACAATCTGGTCGTATGTGGTACAATCGGCTCAGTGAATATCTTGAAAAAGAAGGATACAAGTCTGATGTAATCAGTCCATGTGTTTTTATAAAAAGATCACTCTCAAAATTCACTATAATAGCAGTCTACGTGGATGATATAAACATCATTGGAGCTCCTGAAGAGATAGAAAAAACTACTAATATATTAAAGAGAGAATTCGAGATGAAAGACCTTGGCACAACAAAATTATGTCTCGGCCTGAAGTTCGAGCATTTGCGCAACGGTACATTCATACATCAGTCAAATTACATCCAAAAGATGTTAGTACGTTTTAATATGGACAAAGCTCATCTGTTTAGCATACCCATGGTTGTCCGACCGCTAGATCCTCAAAAGGACCCTTACCGCCCTCAAGAAGAAGGCGAAGAAGTACTTGGTCCAGAACTACCGTACTTAAGTGCGATCGGTGCTCTTATGTATCTTGCAAATAACACGAGACCTGATATTGCATTCTCGGTACATGTACTAGCGAGATACAGTTCAAACCCAACACGTAGACACTGGAATGGAATAAAACACATATTCCGATATATTTACGGGACACAAGACTTAGGTCTTTTCTACCAGAAAGATCAAAAGTCCCAGCTTGTTGGGTATGCTGATGTTGGATATCTATCAGATCCACATAAAGCAAAATCTCAAACAGGCTATGTATTCACATATGGTGGCACAGCAATTTCTTGGAAGTCAACTAAGCAAACACTTACAGCAACGTCATCAAATCATGCCGAACTAATTGCACTATATGAAGCTGGTCGAGAATCAGTGGCGGATCTAGGATTCGCGTCAAGCCGTAACGTTTTATAAATAAGCGGTAACGAAATTGAAAAAACGTCAAATTTTTCCAAAATTTACACTAATTTTACACTACCGCCGGAACGCCAAGCCGTAGTGGACGCCACCCCTTACTATATGCTACATCCGCCCCTGTCGAGAATGCGTGTGCTTGAGATCAATGATTACTTACATACAATAAGCATGTGGATTAGAACAGATCAAGAAGGAGCCGACAATTATTTATGAAGACAATGTTGTTTGCATAGCTCAGATCAAAGAAGGTTACATCAAGGGTGATCGAACAAAGCACATTTTACCAAAATTCTTCTCAACATATGACTTGCAGAAAGAAGGGGAAATTGATGTTTGCCAAATCAAGTCAAGTGAAAATTTAGCTGACATATTCACAAAATCTTTACCAATAAACAATTTCGAGCAACTATCACACAAGATCGGTCTCCGTAGATTGAAAGATGTTTGTTGAATTCAGGGGGAGAATTATACACACTGTACTCTTTTTCCCTTAACTAAGTTTTGTCCCAATGGGTTTTCTTAGTAAGGTTTTTAATGAGGCAGTACAACTGATCCAGTAGTATCAGTTTATTATATAGGTCCTGAAGTATCTATTTAATATCATCCTGAAGTATGTTATTAACTCTGCATAATAACTAATAATATATATCTGAGGGGGAGTGTTATAAATACAGATATATTCCCTCCTAATTCTCCTCCTAAGTTATTATGTTTTCAGTTACATTTTGATTACATAAATGTTCAGTTACATTTTGACTACATCATTGTATATATATGTGATTGATAAATGAAAGGAGAATACACTTCTCATTTTTTCCAATTATTTCTCTCACTGTTCATTTAGTTTATTTATTAATAATATACAATATACAATATACAATTATTAATAATATACAATAAGTCATTTTTCATTAATAATAATGATATACAAATCATGATTTACAATTTTTTTATATTAATTTAGAATTAGAATATATAGCCCATCGGAAGAGAGTGCCTAGCCCAACTGCCCAATTTTAAAACTCATTAAAAAAAGTTGGTTTTGACAAGAGGGCCGGGCCTATTGTAAAAAAAAAAAAAAAAAAGTGGGTTTGGAATATTTACACTTTGTTCCCGAGTTTCATTAAATGAGAGAAAAGAAAAGATTTGGAAGGAAATAATTTTTAGTTGTGTTCCAAAGTTTCATTAAAGTAGAGAAAAGAAGAGAAAATGAGAGATTTTTTGCCTAAAATTAATCTTTCCAATTTGGAAAGAAACGGAGAGAAGGAAAAGGAGAGAATCCTTTCTTTTCCCTCCTTAACTTAACTCGGGAACACAGTGTTAAAGTTTTCGTGTTGACCAAGTTGGGGGTTCCCATATATATAACCAACTATGATTATTAGGGTTCTTTCTGGATCACCGATCGTCGAATTGAAGGGGGGAGATAAACACGTAGTACAGGTACGATTCATTGCCTTATTCCACGTACAACAAGAAGAGATCGATTGACACGATTCATTGCCTTATTCCACGTACAACAAGAAGAGATCGATTGACAGGGTGTTCGACAGTGTGTGTGTGTATTACGTTTTTCAGATCACCATATATCAAAAATTTCGTACAAGATGTCTGAGAGAAAGGTGGTGAATAAGTACTATCCACCCGATTTCGATCCCCCTAAAATTCCTCGAAGAAGCCAACAACAGCAGCAGATTAAAGTTCGATATATGCTCCCTATGACGGCAGCTATATCTACAAGGGTACTAAATTCAATTCACGCCAAGAAAAACTGATTGGGGAGACATATCTTGGAATCATCCCCATATTTAGATTTTATATTAAGTACCCCCACTGTTGCGCTGAAATTGCTATCAAGATGGATCCTCAACAGTCTGATTATGTTGTTGAGGCTGGAGCTCGAAGAAATTTCGAGCCTCATGCAGCAGCAGCACAAGATGAAGTGGGAGATGCCATGGAGACCTCGAAAAGACAAACGGAGATCCTTTCTGCACTCGATGAACTCAAGTCCATGAAGTCAAGGCGTGCGCATCTAGGTGTGGATTCAATGTTTGAAGCCTTGCAGCCGTTACCGCTTGAAGAAGACGACAAACAGCAGCTTGACATTTTCCAAAGATCACGACGCAGCAGGCAGCATGCGCATGTAACTGTGGATGATTCAATGCAGCCATACGTTTTCCAAAGATCACCACATGAGCTTCATAAGGAGAAGAGGAAGCCAACATATTATCACTTAATTACTACTGTCCCCAAGAAGTCATCAGTGCCTAAAACACAAGAAATTAAGAGTAACGGGCTTGTATTATTATGTCAGCAGTATGACCAAGAAGCCTGACTCGATCATCGATCATGTTTTCCAGCCTCCTTTATGTTTGGATTTAGACCCTGTTCCTTATTAACTCATTCTATGATTTATTTGCACAACAGTAAAAAGGGATTTATGAAGCCTTTGATAACATTACAGCATGTTCCATCTTTCTCATGTTTTTTTTTTACATACGTTTACAAGGCTTGTTGATTTCATTTAGAGTAAATTACCCATTATTTTTTTTTTCTTTTCAAACATGTTTACAAGGTTAATTTGATCATGATTCACGTGTTTTAAATTTGATGAAATACCAATAAATTTTTTTTTTTGAACGGTTAATTTCTTTAATCCCCTGTCGTCTGTGGGACTTGAATCGAAGACCTTCTTCTTTCCAACCTACGTGTTTTAAAGGCTTTGCCTTATGAAATACCAATAACTACCAAGACTGTTTTGCATCATAATTTGAATCAATTCAAAAGCAAAAATTAAGCTTAAAAATACAAGATTCCACAGTACCAATTATTTTTAGATGATGAAAACACAAGATGCATAGGATAGAACTCGAATCTCATGGAATATAGCCACCATAACCGCCACCGGACCCATTTCCGCCACCACCACCATATCCACCGCCTCCATATTCACCACCGCTACTGCAACCACTACCACCTCCTGTACCTCCGCCATAACCTCCTGCATGCTGCCCACCACCTCCATAATATCCACCACTACCACCACCGCTACCACCTCCTGCACCTCCACCATAACTTCCTCCATGCTCCCCACCACCACCACCACCACCGCTACCGCTACCACCTCCACCATAACCTCCTCCATGCTCCCCACCACCTCCATAGTAAAAACCACTACCACCTCCACTCCCTTTACCGCCTCCATACCCACCACCATTTTCTCCATAGCCAACACCACCTCCTCCATGACTAGGAACATATTCATATCCACCACCGTGTCCCCCACCACCTCCAGACCTTCCTCCATACCCACTACCACTGCCACCTCCATACAAACCATACCCTGGCATTACATGTTCACCTCCACCACCACCACTTTCATAATTAAAAAGTGGACACAAATCTAAATAACATTACAAACAAAAGGACCATTCTTTAATTTATAAAAGGTAAACGAATGTGAACAGTTTACAACCACAAAATGATATAAAATAAAACTGATAAAGTGGTAAAACATGAAATTGTGTCATTTTAATGCAAAAGTAAACGATAGGCAACATTGGGAGAAAGTGTAATAACATTCAAACACGGTTTACTGCCTCAACCACCATTTTGATCAATATAAAACAAATTGATGCACTTATCTCTAAACGGGTTAGGTGACGCGGGAGTGTGGGCTCGATTTAATTCTAATATTATTTGAATTCATTATGTAATTGGTTTACAACTTAATACTTAGTTTGTAATTAATGTTTTGGACTTAATATAGATTTTATATTAATATTGTTTAGTTTAAATTCCATTAATTATTAAAACTGTTATATTTTGAATGGGCCTCATGATTTTAGATAAGTCTTGTTAGACTTAAAAAAGTTCAAATGAAAAGTCCAAATACGTGATTTGGATAAAGGCCTCAAAAAAAGTCTGTTTAGACTTGGAAAAAGAAAACTCTCGATCGTCATTTTGAGATACACCAAAAGAAAACCTACGGTTACTACAGTGGGTATCACAATTCAACATCACAGATTCATCAAATCTCAATTCCTTCAAGAGTGATCTCTGTCTAATCCGATAAATCATTGCGTGTAACCCGCAAATAGGTTTATCTGATAGTTCTCATACGATACAGAGATTAATCCAGGTTTTATCACAAACTTTGCAATTTCAATTCGATTCCAGGTTTGTTTAGTTCTTCGAATTACTTGTTAAGCTCAAACCATTTCACTCATTTGCCAGATCACCTCATAGGGAACTTAACCTCTATGCAAATCTTGATTGTTGAAACAAATGATCTTGACGAATTTCCTTACACGTGCAATTGGATCATGCTCTTAAACTAGACTTTAACCTACTAGAAGCACTTCCTGGAGCAATAGGAAAGTTGCCTTACTTTGCACTACAATAGGGTGCGAAAGTTGGCTCATCAATGGCAAATCTTACAAAATTAAGGGAGCTTGATGTTAGTTTCAATGAACTAGGAGGGATAGCAGAAAGTCTTTGCTTTGCAACCAATTTGGAAACACTCAACAATGGTAAAAACTTTGCTGACATGACAGCTTTACCGTGGTCAATTGGTGATCTTGAAAACCGGCCTGCTTGATATAAGTGGGGATCAGATAAGATCTTTACCCTAATCTTTCGGTTTGTTGTCAAACTTGGAAAATATCCAGAGCTGACCCCTCTAGAGGTTCGTCCACTTGAAATCACCAAGGTAGGTGCTCAGGTAAGATGGTTCTGTTTAAGTTGGGCATTTTAACACATTTAAATGCAACGTCACATTTCCCACATTTAATAGATTATTAAGAAACCAGGTATTTACAAAAAAATAGAATACAATTTTGCTTTTACCTATATTTGTTCCAAACAATCCCAAACAGGGAGTCTCCTTTTTGTATGTATATATTTTATTGAGATATTGTTTAATTTTTCTATAAATTTTTAATTGTAATGGTTTTAATCTTATGTTGGCCCATCATAACTTTATACCTCAAAAACAATAATCTTACATCTTTCTAGATATAACTTTATACCTCAAAAACAATAATCGTACATCTTTCTAGATTCTATAACTCTCAATTCTCATGTAATTTAAATGAAAAACAAACACCTTTTTTATATTTTAATTAAATGTTGAGCAACGATATTTACGTGAATATCATGAAATAAAAGTATGATAGAAAATACAATTCACGTTTCTTGTAATTATTTACTTTATATGTTGTCTCATATGCGATACAATCTCCTCTCCGTCTCTTGAACCCCGTCTTCGGCGGAGACCACCATCTAACAAGCACCGCCACCACTACCACAAAGGTTAAGGTTTCTTTATGGATTTTAATCCTCACTAAACACCATTGGCGGTAGTGTCGGTGGTCGCGACGATACTTCCTACGAATGCGGCGACTACAGTTTGTGGGTTTAAATCCTCACCACAACTCATGACCTAACCACCACCACTACTGTCATCGCTAAACTAACAACACCCCAAGGCCCTCCCTCCTCTTTACTCTTTAGTTCCAGTTTTTCAAATCTGCGAAGAACCACCCAACCCTCTCTCCTCTAACCACCGCTTCAAACCTTTCACCGTCGTTCGATGAAATAAAAATAATAAATCCGGCTTAAATCCACGGCGATTAGTCCGATTGCCAAAAGATGATTACCGTCTCTTTGTCTCCGGCAAAGTAAAAAAATTGACTGCGAGTAGTTCGGTCATCCAGAGAAATCCACGGCGAGTTGTCCGATCGGCAGGAGATGGAAACCTTCTCGTTGTCACTGGCAAAGTGAAATTTTTTTTTGACTATGTCCGCATAGCATTTTGACGCCATTTGTTTCATGATCATGAAACGATGTCCCCCCCCTGGTGCGCGGCAACAAATTGTCCTAAAACATCATAATTAAACAGTCAGTCAACAGAAACCCTAAATTCAACAGATAACAATGATTTTAAATCACAAATTCTGCAAATAATTTGTAAATAATGTAATGATGTAACCAAAACGTTAAGGTTATAGTTTTGGTAAAAAAATAGGTTTCACAGCCAAGTTTAGAGATTGGTTAAAAAATATCATCCATTGTAACTTCATGGCTTAGACGCATAACTATGAAAACACACATATTACCGGACTCTGTGTTCACATGGTAATTAATTTTCAATTTAAAGCAACAAATTGTCAATGCCGCAAGGCCAAACCCGTAATTTAGTCAACCCTCTTTATCTACTTTTCATAACTTTTCCTTGCAAGCAAACAATTAAACAACACAGCCGCATTCCAATGTTGCAAACGGCATTTGGCTGGTCAAATTTTTAGGGTTCAATTTTATTTTAATCATCTTGAAATTGGGACCTGTTGAAAAGTACATGCATGTAATGGGTTTACTTTCATTAGATTACTCTAATTCTATTCAAACAACATCTATCAACACCCAAAAACTATCCAACCATATCCCAATAAACAGCATACAAAACCCACTTCTCAAAATAAAATAAAAAATGAGCATAAATCATCATAATATGTGTGCCTTTTTATCAAGAATAGAATCCAGATGTTGTATCAAATAACCAAATTGAGTGGAAAAAGCCCTGAAAAGACAATCAAAAACACATATAAACATCATTTATCCCTAAATCAAATTTATTCTTTCAATCATCGACCAGTGATAAACAAATATGAATCAAGAGGGGAAAATAAAGATAAACATGAAAACCCAAATATCGCAGGAAGACGATAAACATGGAAGACGCAATATCTTAGAGGTGTTACCGTTGCCCTTTGACGTCGAACTTGTCTGATGGATGGTTTCGTTTTACGTATGGTATACGGAGTGAGAAACCCTAAATTCAACAGATGACACTGATTTAAACCATAATTAAATCAACCTCAAGAAGATGATAATCGCAATATATTCAACTAGGGAATTGAAACTTTTACCTGGTTTCTGTGATCGAGATGACCAACAAAGAGGGTTAATTTTGGCTTTTGGATGGGTTTTGGCGCCAAATCATACTTATTTTTGGAAAAAGAAGAAGACGACGACGATTTTAGACTATATGCTTTGCAATTTTGAATGGCAAATCACATTTAATCTTCCTTATTTTCTTTTTTTGTTGGGTTTTTTTATTTTTATCTAATTCTATACACCCTTTTAACATAATACCCAGATACACCCATTTTAGAAAAACGTCCAATAATGTCCCTTGCTGATTGTACTGCCACATGGCGGAAAACACCCAAGGGTGGGGGGCATTATTCACAATTACCACTACGCATGGTCTAAGGCGCTAATAAGCGTTATTCGACGTGTGGACGACACGTAAGCCTATGTTATGAAAGTGGTGTGTTATTAAAAAGTGCAGGGTAAGCATATGTTAGAAAAGTGGTGTGGTACCAAAAAGTGCGGAGTGGAATGGGGTGTGAAAGGGTGGCATGGTGGGACACGTGACATACACTTTTTATAATTATTTTAAATTCAGAAAATAAAGAAAATCAATAAAAAAATCTACCACCCAATGAGAGGCCTTGTCACACCCCGAATTTTCGACCAAATCCCGGTGGGCCCGGATGGGGAGTATCATGATGTAAGATTGGTATCATCATAGACACAAACACAGATAGCACAGCGAAAGTCTTTGAGTTAAAATATTATTACAAACGTAAGTGTCCAAATGTTCAAAATAATATACAGACGGTTTGCAATAACGATCCACAGGCGGATCGTAAAATGTACAAAAATAGATCAACATACTACTAGGCTTTATGCAAAGGAGTTGTAAATTCCTCTTCTAGCATTACCGAGCAACTTCTGGCCTATTTACGAATCCTTGCACCTGTAACTTAGTCTTCTGAAAATACGTCAGTTTACACTGGTAAATAAAATCAACCGACTCATTTTCAAAATCATTTTAAATGCACAAGGCACACGATTTTATAAATAACCTGAGACAATTCAAAATGATCTTGTATATAGTTTTTATATGCCTGTCAATACATATGGGGCCCAGTACTAAACACCGAGATCATGATTAACCGACACACCATTTAAACCCACAAAGGGGTATCCCCAACTAGTAGGTAAGAAAAACATTTTATAATAGCATTAGCATCTATTAGGTGTATACCTACACCCCGTGCTCAGTCGTGGCCATTAGCAACTTAAATAAGTCAAGGATATCCAGGACATGGTCGCGTTAACCCCAAATGTTTAAGTTATCAGACAAAACAGATTAATACAGGTCATGGAGATTTTGTAGTCACAATCCGACATATGATCCCATACCCGACCAAGCGGTAATAATTTTCCGTATCCCAAGCTCGTATAGGGAAAATAGGTTAAGAGTATTTACATGGGCTAAAACTCGTCTTATGAATGCAAGAATTATAAATAGCTCAGCCGTATTCAATTAACTAAGGGTAGGTTGCAATTTACCGAAAGGCCCTAGTCTGGAATGATGGTATAAATAACCAATTAGAATGTCAACGGGTCATATTCAAGTCGTAGACTTGGACTGGTTAACTTAAAATATCAAAAACGGTAAGATACACTTGATTAAGCGAAGACCGGAATAGAATGTGGTTTAAACCTAACAAGTACTAAGAATTGTATAATATGGGTAAACAATATACATTCTAGAATTTGAAGTAAAAATGATAAGGATTGGCCCGTTTTGGTAAACTTACGTAAACTAGTTACATAGGCTTAACCGTACGCATATAAGCGATATCGAGTAACCGGATGAGTCATGAACAAGTTCTATATGCCAAAATACTTTAAATAAGTTGTAACATCCGAAGGTTAGCAACTTATATGCCCATGAAGGTTTTGAAATCAAAATATGCCTCATAAGGGCATTTTAGTCATTATGCGACGCAATATAAGAACTTGTGTATAAAATGATATTATGAACATGATCATTCTGTAAAAATACCTTATGTATGATATAATATCAGTAAGTAATCAAACATGTATGGGTTTTATGATTTAAGACCAAACTATGCACCGAATGGGCATTTTGGTCATTACATACATAGTTTGAGAACTTATTTGAAAATCTGAGTTAAGACTAAGTACCTACTGTGAAAACATTTTAAATATGTTACATTATCAGTAGGTATCAAGTTTTGATTGATAGTTATGGTTTAAAACCATACTATGCGCCAAAAGGGCGTTTTGGTCGTTTAAGAACATAATTTATGATCTTTAATCAAAACTCAGGTTATGATCAATTTCATAATATCAAAATATGTTAGTTACATTAAGATATCAGTAGGTAAATTGTGAGTGCATATGTCTATCGCTTTCGTCAATCATGTATCGTAGCTAAACGAATGATCAAGACAAGATTGAACAAAGGTTAAACATGCAAGATATGGATCCGCACGGATGGAGAAGAGTGCTTCCGCACGGACCAACTGCGAGGTTCTATGGTTTTATGTCTTGTTGATCCGTGCGCATCCAGACTTTTTGATCCGCACCATTTGAGTCCGTGCGCAGATACAGGTTCATCCGTAGATAGTTGTTGGTCCGCACTAACTAGTTGGTTCGCACCAGATCATGTTCATCCGTGATTAGGTTAGTGAGGATGGACCTTGCCTATAGATAGGATGCTAAGTCTTGTTCATTTGTATCTTTGGAGAGACAGAGAGGCGAAGCTCTGCTCGTTTGTTTTCGTGGTTGTAAACTTTCATATTATCAATAGAAAACAACTTTAATTAGCTTATTCGTGTTTGATCCACTCTCGTACTTGGATTCCGCACAAGATACGAGATATATTCAGTGAACGGTGTATCGGAACCGATCCTAACACGAACTCACATAAATCATTTGCAAGTTCATTGTTGATTAAAACCTTGTTTATTGCAAAAAGGGCATTTTGGTCAAAGCTGGCAAAATATAGAAACTTGCATATAAACTCAGAATTTGATCATGATCATGTAATATAACCTCAACGGGTTATACTACATTATAATACGATCATAATGCAACTCTAAATCAGTAGCTAACTGTAAGACCCTTACTTTGTTTATCGATATTACATATAAGTTTCGTATATAATTGTGTTTATACAATTACACATATATTTAAAATATGAGTTTCTTAAAAACTTCTTAAAATTTTAAACATTTCACTTAAAGTCATCGTTTAATCTCGTAACGACGAACCGTGATGCAGAAGCTTGAACTTTGATCGTGTTCGGTTCTTCATTGAGCTTGATTGTCATCCGGCACTTCAAGATATACCTACATTTCATAAATCATGAAATGAGTTAGTCATACGAAGTTTATAACTTGTCTAAACAAGTCCGTAAATCGAAACAAACAAATAAACAAACTTTTTCAGCTTTTTAATGCCGTCGCGGGCCGCGACCAGGTCATGATTCACCCTCGCGTGGCGCGAGGGCCTCTGGCGGTGAGCGACACTTGGTTTTCGACAGAAAGTTCTTAATGATGGCTGCATTTTTCCCAGCTTTGCCAATTCTTACATAATTGGTCATAACTTTCTGAATTTTGATCCGTTTTATGTTCCGTTTCTTTCTACGTGATCGTAATTTGTTCCTCCATCACACGGAGTTAAAATCCGACATCCGGTTTAACAACTTTCTAAGTTTTTAAGCCCTCGGCTTTATAATCAATTATTAAACTTTTGACCCGTTCATGATCTATCAAACAATCTTGTTTCTAAAAGGTCATAAAGCATATACCAACGTATTTAACTCAAAATATTTAACTCGGGTCCAAAACTTTTATGAATTACGCAACCATTACCCAAGTTAAGCGCATGATTCATTTTGACCCGTTAGGAGAATTTAAGCATTTAAGCTTAATTCTCGCTCTTCCTTTTTATACATCTCGTTTCCACATTAAGATATCTACTTATCTTCCACCACAACTATATTTGTGGTGGATTTAATATAGTAATCTATTTATTCTAAATTCTACCCTTCGGTTTGTCATTTTACGAAAAAGACCCGTTATGAGGCATTTGACCTAAAAGGTTTGTACCTTAAACTTTTATTATTATCCAAAAGACTTATTTAATCATAAAACTCATTTTCAAACAACCCTTAAGGGTCGTTTGCCCGGTTTATCATTCAAGGGCGTTTTGGTCAACTTTATCGCTTCTTTTACGACGAATGACTTTTAATGAAATGTTTGACCAAAATCCCATATTTTAGCTATGATCTTATTTAAAAATCATTATGTTTCTAAAAAACACAATGACTATAATTTAAATTATTAGGTTTACCTATTAAGGTAACCCAATGTCCATTTTTAGCTTCGTTTAACTCTCATCGAACCTTAAGTTCTAAATGAGTAGTTGACCTATTACTAATACCTGGCTCGGGTCGAACTATTGACCCGTTTTAGTACCTCATCAATTAAGTTGCTAGTTAATAGCAACGCATATTCCATACGCTACTTACCCCTGTGATCATAATACTCGACAAACAATGATTAGTCGTTATCGCCAAATGGTGATAACATCACCATTCGACTCGTTTGGCCTAAATGACCAAACATTTTATATTTATAATTGAATGGTATTTATTTACCATTTCACTCATTTGACTCATTACGGATTTTCACCATATGTTCTTATTTCTTAAATTCGTTTCTTACGCATTTAACCCATCATGGCTTACGCCATAGGGTGTCGTTTAAACTTCAACTTTTATTCGTTTATACGTGACTAAATCACTGTTTCACCCTTATTATTCATTTTGGCTTACCCTATAAGGTAAACATTCAAAACTCATTATATGTTTGTCACTTCATGACCAATTTACCGTTTCACCCCTTTTTACCATTAATCATGGTTTTCATCATTTTTACTTGTTCCGACCCGTATCATTTCGCGTCGGAACTTCATATTTCAAATATTACCTTATCATATTTATAACCTATAAAACCAATAAGTATTCTACGAAAAGGGTGTAAGCTTTACTTACCTTACATCCAATTTACGTTTTTCCTTCATACTTGATTCGTTTGACCCGCTTCCTTCCTAAGCTTCCACCTAGCTTTTTAAGTCAATTGACTTATTAACATATACAAATGCACAAATTGGTTCATCGAACTCACTTAGGTATTTCATCCGAATACTTAATGAAATCAAATTTTACATACTAACTAGTAGGTAACATGATTTTAACATCAATTTCTCTATATCATACAAAAACCCATCTCATGGCAAGTATGATCATATACCTGAATTCGTAGATTATTCAAACACCTTCTTATCACCATCATGTATGATGATCCTAAACATGTTTATATCATCGATTTCATCATATTATTAAAACCCACTTATCTAAGTGTGGTAAATCATCTAAACACTCAATCATAGCAACATATGTATAATTTTCACTTAGGGTTTTGTTCCTAAGCAAGTATACATCACTAATTCAGCCATAACCTATACGATTCATACATAATTTGCAAATTATGATGTTCATCAAATTTCACAACTTCAAAAATCATCAAAATTCTACATATCTTATGATCCCTAGCTTGGATGATCGTTAATTCACGTTTATTCATGAATTTGGGCTCCAATTAGCCCCTAAATTTGATGATTTTGGTTGAATTAGGGTTTTGGCTCCTGGGAGCTTCCTCTGGTCAATCCAGAACACACACTTGTGTGTGTTTTGTTTTGTCATTCTTTTTATAATTCAACTTTCAAGTTATCCCAGTTTGGCCCCTCATGTTTGGTTAGTTATTAAGTAGGCCACAACCCACTTAGTTCCAACAATATTTCCTCTTATTAACTAGGTTAAACATTCCTAGTTAACTTAGTGGGTTCAGGGAGATTACAACTCGTTTTATTTTAAGTCACGTTAACTAGGGCCTCTTGTAAACTTTATTTTCTCAAAAGCATTCTTTTTCCTTTTATTAAATATTAGGTTTATTTATTTAAATCCTAATATTTACCGGATTAATTTTTTCCACTAACGGTATTTTACCCGCTTTTTAACATTAACGTGGTTTAATTATCAAACTCGTATTCGGGGTGTTACACTAACTAAGCTAAATCGGGTCAGAATCGAAAATCAAAGCAGAAGTCAAACTTCTCGACTTTTGGTTGCGAACCGACCTTAAAACTGGAATTGACGGGCTGAACATGTTCATACATGTTCTAATAGTAATTGCCAACTTGTTTAAGTTTCAAAACATGATTTATAACATACATATGATCAGATTATAACATTGACGAAAACTGGCCCGTTTGACTTTTTAACAATATAACTCTGACCCGTCAATTGACCTCGTAAATGTGATTTTAAAGAGGTGTCCTTTTTAGGGATTAACACCTACCTAATTACGATCACGTAGCCATGTTCGTCTCGAACAAAGGCTGGACCATAATGGTCTAAACCGAAAGTCAAAGCAATTATCGAAATTGCTTGACTTTTGGCTTAAAAAGCCTATAAACGAAAATGTAGATGAAAGGAGCACTTACAAGTGATCCTTAGATGAAAATAGACTGAGTTTGGATGCTCCTAAGGATCAGGAACTTCCAGAGAGGAGATAGAAGTGATTTTAAGAACGGTGCAAGAAATAAGTGTTGCAAACACTTCTATTTATAGTTGAAGAGCTTGAAGGAGGTGGTTCCAGGTGTTAGCAGGAGCTAGAGGGTGAGGACAAGTGTCCTTGAATGTGGCATGGCAGTCCTGAAGTCCTTGGTTTCGAGTTGGTGGTTTTATGGAGTTTTGTTTGGGCTCCAAGCCAAATTTTTGTCGTTGGGCACTGTTTTACGGACCGTAGGGGGTATCCCTTGCGGTTCGTAGAGGATGGGCGCGCACCAATATAACCAGGTCTTTACGGACCGTAGAAGCCTAAGGCCTACGGTCTGTATACGACAGCCAAAAACAGAAAATTTCACCAGTTGTCACATTTAGTCCTTCCTCCTTCAAACTTTTATATATTGTCATAATTGGTCCCTTTCGTCCAATATTTGGCTTATTTTGAGAGTACGGACACGACCGTATAGCATCAAGCTTGCGGTTCGTAAAGGGTCACTCAGAGGCACAGTTTCAGCATGTTGACACCTTTAGTCCCTCCACATTCATATTTTCCATAATTGGCAAAATTAGTCCCTCCCAGCCAGCATTAGGCACATTTGGGAATAGGAACACGTGTCGGTACATTACTGGTCACGAATTTACGAGGTGTTACATCCTCACCCACTTAAAAAAATCTCGACCTCGAGATTTTATTAAAAAAAGGCGGGGATACTTTTGTCGCATAGCGGACTCAACCTCCCATGTATATTCGGGGCCTCTACGGGCATCCCGTTTAACATTTACAATAGTGGACTCAACTGTTGCAAATATTGATTATCTTTTATATTGTTTCTCCGAAAAATCCCATTAATGAAGACCGCACGACGACCTGGTCAACAACAAAGACAGAACGTGAGCTTAACTGGAAGTAAGTTTTTATTGGCAATTTCAACCCATTAATTTTAAACTTATACAATCTCTTATGTCATTTTATTAACAAAAGTATGTTTTATTTGTAGTAATATAGTTTTCTAATAGTATTTTTAAAAGATTAAACAACTGTCGTTTTGAATTGTTACGTGTTTATTTTTAATCCATGCAACTTCTAAATTAATTATTAAGAAAAGAATGTTGTTTTTGATATAATAATGTTAAACGTTTTGATTATGCATTTTGACCTCTTATCTACCCCGTTATTATTTATTACAACTTTTGGGTTGTAATTGCAAGACAAAGTATGGAATAGAGGAGATTGCAGAGATGAGTGGTACGGGGCCAACAAGAACCCTTACGGCAATCAAACTGAAGCAAAGAAATTTAATGCATGAAAATTGTAAAATAACATTTCACAGGGAAGTAAACAAGATTAGTTATTATTATTATTATTATTATTATTATTATTATTATTATTGTCTCTTACCCAAAACACTAAATAAATAAATAATAATAATAAAATGTTATTTAGTTTTGAATTAGTCACATATATATATAATAACACATGGCGGAAATATCGGGAAGTCAAGTTACAAATTGTTCACAACACATGGTATTAAAGTTCCATTATATTAATTACATTTTTTTACAGACACAAAAGAGTACAAGTAATTGTTTTTAGATTTAAACGCAATCTAAAGCCCGAGTGCGTTCCTATGTGTAACATGCTTGAAATGTCGATACCTGAAACATATGTGAAAATAAACGGTCAACAATAATGTTAGTGAGTGACATAGGTTTTATGGCCAAGTATATGGCAAAAGTTTGTTATTGCAATACATTATCCAACTACACGAGTTGACGAGTGAAAATATATTTTTGTAGCCAATATATGGCAAAAAAGTTTAGTATTGCAACACATCGTGTTTGGTAGTAAAACTTTATGACAAAAGTGTATTGTGGATGAAATTATGTATAAAACCAAGCAATTTGTGTTAACAAAAATTGTACATTGTACTTTATTTCACTTGTACTTTGTTTCATCATAACATGGAATCTTCATGTGATTTGAATAACGCTATGATGGGTAATACAATAAGGGCGCTTCTATATAGGAAGTACCAGCGGCATATCCACCATGCCCTTATCGTATTACACTTGTCTCGTTATTCTAAATCACTGTTAGATTCTATGTTATAACACCACACAACTTCACACATAAACATAGAAATCGCAATGAACTAGTGAAAGTGCTATTAATTGTATGCTTACAAAGCCTATTGTATGTTACGAAGGTGGTGTTTCTATTTTTTTGCAGAAATGGTGATTATACATAAATCGACGTTCGTGTAATGGCTTGGCGATTGCGTTATTTGTAGCTACAATAACCCGTCTTGCCTTGTCTAAGCCTCATGTTTAAATTACATAAAACAATACACTGCAATATCGCTACCTGACATGGCTACCTGTTGCAGCTACGGAAGAGATTTCTACAAGCCTATCGGAAACATTTATTTCATATGGGTCATAATATTATGCAAACCAAATGAAACTTACAATAATAGTAAAGATTTTCCATAACCTTTAATTAAGAAAAATTTTGGCATGTTTATACGTCGACTATAAACCAATAAGGTTATTACGTGCGATCCACACATACGGATAAACTAGACGATCTTACTCAGAGGATCGCTGATATTCATGCGAAACAACAGCTACTACAAGCTGAAGTGGATGCGCTATACGCGCGTCATGCAGTGAAATTGAAGACCAATGTTTAGATTAGATATTATTGTAAAGTGATATGTTATTAAGTAGTAATCGTACGTTAAATTGATTGTAAATTTTGTATAAAGTAGTTATACAAATCAAACGAATATTTAATAGGTGTCGAGTATATATGTTCAGTCACCATGGTGCCTGTGGCGCAACACACTAGTGCTTCATACTAGTTATTTACATAAAGCAACTCTTGGATCAAAACCACATCGAATAAACACTTGTTTGGACATGTTTCATATTTTAAAATAAAACTAGTGGTATCTCCCGCACTTCGCAGCTGGAATTTGATCGGTATTGGTTCGGCATGTAACGTTACTGGAATTCGGACGTTATCAGTTTGCTTCGTTATGGTTCTGGCACTCGCTATCTAACACCTCGCAAAATCACGTCCAATATAATAAAGACACGTGTCATAAACTTAAACGTGTAATGATTTGAATTCGAGGGACTAAAGTAGACAAACAACGAAAGTATGTGTGTCAAAGGATCCAAAGTGTCAACATGCCAAACTTGAGCCTCTGAATGACCTCACACGACGTTCGTATTCTTTCATAAATAAATTATCAAACGTGGAAAGCCGTTTGTGCTTAAAGATCAAAAGTTTACAAAGCACAGGGGTTAAACGTGTCAACATGTTAATTCTTACCTCTGAGTGACCTTTTAACAATCCTGAGACTTTGTAATACTTCGTTATACTTTCATGTATATCGGATAATGATTTTCGTGGAGTTTCGATGCGCTTAAGTACATGAAAATCCCTAAAGGATTAAAAATGCCCGACGCATTAAAATCAATACCTCGAGACATGTGTGCTATAAAGCTAAAAAGATCTTTGTATGGTCTTAAACAATCTGGCCGTATGTGGTACAATCGGCTCAGTGAATATCTTGAAAAAGAAGGATACAAGTCTGATGTAATCAGTCCATGTGTTTATATAAAAAGATCACTCTCAAAATTCACTATAATAGCAGTCTACGTGGATGATATAAACATCATTGGAGCTCCTGAAGAGATAGAAAAAACTGCTAATATATTAAAGAAAGAATTCGAGATGAAAGACCTTGGCACAACAAAATTATGTCTCGGCCTGAAGTTCGAGCATTTGCGCAACGGTACATTCATACATCAGTCAAATTACATCCAGAAGATGTTAGTACGTTTTAATATGGACAAAGCTCATCCGTTTAGCATACCCATGGTTGTCCGACCGCTAGATCCTCAAAAGGGCCCTTACCGCCCTCAAGAAGAAGGCGAATAAGTACTTGGTCCAGAAGTACCGTACTTAAGTGCGATCGGTGCTCTTATGTATCTTGCAAATAACACGAGACCTGATATTGCATTCTCGGTACATGTACTAGCGAGATACAGTTCAAACCCAACACGTAGACACTGGAATGGAATAAAACACATATTCCGATATATTTACGGGACACAAGACTTAGGTCTTTTCTACCAGAAAGATCAAAAGTTGTCACACCCCGGATTTCCACGTGTCACCGGTGGGCCCGGTGGGGAGTATCGTGACGTGGTTGGCAACATAATAGTCAAACAACACAATTATATAAATGCACAGCGGAAGCAAAAGATAATTATTATTACATTCCGAATATAAAGTAATATCCAGTATTACAACGGAAAGTAAAGGATCCACAGGCGGATCTTTAAACATATCATTTGTTCAACAGACTTTAGACGCCTAGAACTTTCAAGATTCCTTATTAGCGTCCTGAGCTTCCAGCCAATTTCGTTCAGTACCTGTCACTTAACCTTTTTGGAAAATACGTCAGTTTTCACTGGTAAATACACTCAACCGACTCATTTGAAAAGAGTTTAAGAAAATTGGTTTGAATGCACGTGGCACAAAATATCTTTTATAATTTGATTAAAATGCACAGAGGCAAAATTAACCTTTTTAACTTGGAACAATTATAGTTATAACCTTGTATACAGATTTACATGTTCGTTATACGTTCAGGGCCCGATGTAGAAACTGAGTCAAGATTAACAGACACGCCACAAGTATAAGCCCACAAGAGAGTGAGATACCGTTTCCCTTTAAGCAACTTTCAGTGTATGCCTACACCCCGTGCTCAAGGCGTGGCCATTTTATAATACAATGATGTCAAGGATATCCGGGACATGGTCATTAACCCCTAAAGGCTTTTATTTCAAACAATACAGATTAAACCGGGTTACCTCAATAATTTAATCACAATCCGATTAAATATTCAATACCCGACCAAGCGGTATCATTATACCGTATCCCAAGCCCGTATAGGGAAAATAAGTTAAGAGTATTTACCTGAGCTAGCTCCTGTCTTAAATAGCAAGAATCTAATAACTCAGCCGTATTCACTTAAGTAAGCGTAGGTACCATTTACCGAAATGCTCTAGTCTGGAATGATGGTATAAATAACCAATTAGAATGCTAACGGGTCTTTAATTTAGCCTAAACTTAGACCGGTTAGTCTTAAGGGAATATACGGTTCAGACGCATGATTTAAGCGAAGACCGGAATAGAATGTGGTTTAGACCCGACAAGTTTGAAGACTCGTCTTAAATGGGTATTTCATACACATTCTGGATTTTGAGATAAAACCAATAAGGTTTGACCCGTTTTGGCTAATTTATGTAAACTTGTTACATAGACCGAGCCGTACGCGTAATAAGCGTGACGGGTATTCATGTGAGCCATATACAGGTTTCCTAAGTTAATTATGTCTCAAATATGTTGTGACCTCAGTAAGATGTCTTTCATTATGCCCGAAACGTATATAAACACAAACTAGGCCCCGTAGAGGTAGTTTGGTCATTTAAAAGGTTATAAAAGAGTTTAAGTATTTACCTGAGTTACAGGTCTGATATAATCAGAAAAAATACTTATTTTGATAATTTATAACAGTAGGTTAAAGCATATATGTGAATTTACCAAGTATAACCAAACTATGCACCGTAGGGGCATTTTGGTAATTTCACATAAGCCGTAAAGCTCAAAACTGAAGTCTGAGTTAAACAACTTTTGCTTACTGTTAAAATATTATAATTTAACTAAAACATCAGTAGGTATCACCCTTGTATGTTTAAAAATAGTCTTAGTACATACTATGCGCTAAAAACGCTAAATAAGGCGATTAGGAGCCGTTTACGGGTTCAATACCTAAAGCTGATATTTTTATTATTCCAGAAGGTCTAAAATAATTTATTTATCATAACTAATCAGTAGCAAAAGGTTTGGAGTCGTTTAGATATGTAAAACTCATTTTATGGCCCGTAAGGGCAAAACCGACATTTACTGGATTAAGCCTACGACTATGAGTTATGCTCAGCCTAAAATTAATTAAAAATCTTTGAAAATCCCAAAATAATATATTACATCAGTGGGTATTAAGTTTGGTACCAAAAAGTAGGCTTAACTAGGCTATACGCTAATTACGCCATTTTATTAACATAAAGCTTTAAATTTGCGATAATGAGCATAACTCTTAATCTACAAGTCAAACTGATGTCAAACTTTGCATACAAGTTTATATATCAGTAACTAAGGTTTCTACACTTTTACATTTTCATAAATCACGTTTTAAGGTAATAAGAGCATAATGGTCAACATATGAGCAATTAACGGAAACATGCATATTAATTGGATAACTAATGAACCAAGGTGTATAATCACAGAGGGTTGTACTAACAAGTAACCTAATCCAATTAAAGCTCTGAGGCATTTCTAAAACATGCCTAAACGGGTCAGAACTGAAAGTCAAAGTGAAAGTCAAACTATGCGACTTTCGGTTCCGAACCGGGTCTAAACAGGAATTTGTCGGGTCGAACATGTTTAGACATGTTCTTACACTAATTACCAAGTTATAATAATGATCAAACAGGTTGCACGCCTTCTAGATTGCTAATTATGCGTTTTATGCTTCTGTTGACTTTTTCGGATTAAGTTTGACCCGACATTTGACCTAGTTAGAGTGGGAATCAGGGGGAACCCTTTTGAGGGTTTATTACCCACATAATTACCAACTTATAACTACTTTCACTTCGACTAATCACTGGACCATTAGTGATTAATCTTAAAGTCAGCCGTTAATTACGACGGTTTGACTTTTAAGCTAAAACTAAGCTAAAACTTAATTAAGAAAGGATTAGCAAACTTACTGAAGTCCTAAGCTTGATTAGAAAGGACTTGGGTCTGCTTTGAAGCTCCAGAAGGCTCCTCAATTGCAGAATGAAGGTGTGTGGAATGAGTTGCAACTCATGGCCTTATATACTAGTTGTAATCACCATAACATGTTGACAACTAAGGCTACAAGTGACCACAATTATCCCACAAGTGTCCCTGGGGTCTAGGAACATTTTAGGGGTCGCCCAATGGTGAGAAATACCAGTGAGATCGGTCAAAATCGCGCAAAACAGGCTGCAGCCGGTTTTCTGTTTGCTGGGCACTGCTTGCGCACCGTAACAAATATTTGTTGCGGTGCGCAACAAATAGGCAGAATGCAAAAGCTTGGCCTTTCAAGCATTCGAAAGGGCAACCGACTTATTTCTTGCAATTTGACCCCTTCTTATTTACCTACAAAGGCTTTAGGACTTATACCCACTTTGCCAAGTCCCTGGACATTTCCGGTTAACCCGAAAAGTCATAACTTTCAACGTTAACGCTTTACCCCTCGTATACGGATTTGATCATAACTTTCTCATACGGTAACGAAACTTTATGAAATTTATGTCGTGCATTCTAGTGAGCATAATTAACAGTTACAAAGCTTCGGGTTTGTCAAAAGGTCACTCAGAGGTATATCTTTAACATGTTGACACATTTAACCCCTGTAGTTTGTAATCTCTCACTTTTAGCTTCGTATGATCCATGATTTATTCGTGTGATGGTATAAACATCATGTAGGGTTAATGCACAATATATTTATTCACTGTTGACATTTAGAACTCGTATATTCGCATACTTTCCATGATTGTCAACTTTAGTCCTTCGGTAACATTCCTTCACACGTTCAAACCTATGACACGTGTCAACACATTATAGGACGTGAATTTTCGAGGTGTTACAAAAGTCCCAGCTTGTTGGGTATGCTGATGCTGGATATCTATCAGATCCACATAAAGCAAAATCTCAAACAGGCTATGTATTCACATATGGTGGCACAACAATTTCTTGGAAGTCAACTAAGCAAACACTTACAGCAACGTCATCAAATCATGCCGAACTAATTGCACTATATGAGGCTGGTCGAGAATCAGTGGCGGTTCTAGGATTCGCGTCAAGCCGTAACGTTTTATAAATAAGCGGTAACGAAATTGAAAAAACGTCAAATTTTTCCAAAATTTACACTACCGCCGGAACGCCAAGCCGTAGCGGACGCCACCCCTTACTATATGCTACATCCGCCCCTGTCGAGAATGCGTGTGCTTGAGATCAATGATTACTCACATACAATAAGCATGTGGATTAGAACAGATCAAGAAGGAGCCGACAATTATTTATGAAGACAATGCTGCTTGCATAGCTCAGATCAAAGAAGGTTACATCAAGGGTGATCGAACAAAGCACATTTTACCAAAATTCTTCTCAACATATGACTTGCAGAAAGAAGGGGAAATTGATGTTTGCCAAATCAAGTCAAGTGAAAATTTAGCTGACCTATTCACAAAATCTTTACCAAGAAACAATTTCGAGCAACTATCACACAAGATCGGTCTCCGTAGATTGAAAGATGTTTGTTGAATTCAAGGGGAGAATTATACACACTGTACTCTTTTTCCCTTAACTAAGTTTTGTCCCAATGGGTTTTCTTAGTAAGGTTTTTAATGAGGCAGTACAACTGATCCAGTAGTATCAGTTTATTATATAGGTCCTGAAGTATCTATTTAATATCATCCTGAAGTATGTTATTAACTCTGCATAATAACTAATAATATATATCTGAGGGGGAGTGTTATAAATACATATATATTCCCTCCTAATTCTCTTCCTAAGTTATTATGTTTTCAGTTACATTTTGACTACATAAATGTTCAGTTACATTTTGACTACATCATTGTATATATATATATGTGATTGATAAATGAAAGGAGAATACACTTCTCATTTTTTCCAATTATTTATCTCACTGTTCATTTAGATTCTTTATTAATAGTATAATATAATGCTTTATTAATAGTATAATCACTGTTCATTTAGTTTATTTATTAATAATATACAATTATTAATAATATACAATAATAGTGTGGGGTTCGGCTACAAAGTCCATTTTTCCTACAAAATGTACAAAGTCATAAAACACCACAATTTCAGCCATAAAACACACTCAAAAGCCACAAATAAGATAGTGAAGACCACTACAACACAAGATCCAAACCCTAACAGTCCATAAAAACTTCAAACACACCATCGTAAAACTATGAATATAAAACACAACATGATAATCAACATAAAACACACTAATGTTAGTCATTCGATAATCAAAGCCTTATCATCCAAAACACAACACAGAACCCACAAATATGGCGTTTTAGTGATCTTGACTCTCTTATTTGTGGGTTTTGAGTGTGTTTTATGGTTAAAATTGTGGTGTTTTAAGACTTTGTACACTTTGTAGGAAAAATAGACTTTGTAGCCAACTCCCACCCTACAATAATATACAATATACAATTATTAATAATATACAATATACAATAATAATATACAATAAATCATTTTTCATTAATAATAATGATATACAAGCATGGTTGTAAAAATCCCGACTAGGTACCGATTAATCACTGATTAATCTCGATTAATTTTTGATTAATTACAATTAATCCCGATTATATCCGATTAATCTCCGGTTAATCCCGATTAATCGCTAATCCCTAACCCACCGACCGACTAGCGATTTCTACAACCAAGTTCATGATTTACAATTTTTTTTATATTAATTTAGAATTAGAATATATAGCCCATCGGAAGAGAGTGCCAAGCCCAACTGCCCAATTTTAAAACTCATTAAAAAAAAAAGATGGTTTTGACAAGAGGGCCGGGCCTATTGTAAAAAAAAAAAAAAGTGGGTTTGGAATATTTAAAGTTTTCGTGTTGACCAAGTTGGGGGTTCCCATATATATAACCAACTATGATTATTAGGGTTCTTTCTGGATCACCGATCGTCGAATTGAAGGGGGGAGATAAACACGTAGTACAGGTACGATTCATTGCCTTATTCCACGTACAACAAGAAGGGTTTCAATTAAGATCACCATATATATAAAAAATTTCGTTTCGTGCGATTGATACAATTAAGATGTCTGAGAGAAAGGTGGTGAATAAGTACTATCCACCCGATTTCGATCCCGCTAAAATTCCTCGAAGAAGAAGCCAACAACAGCAGCAGATTAAAGTTCGATATATGCTCCCTATGACGGCAGCTATATCTACAATGGTACTAAATTCAATTCACGCCAAGAAAAACTGATTGGGGAGACATATCTTGGAATCATCCCCATATTTAGATTTTATATTAAGTGCCCCCACTGTTGCGCTGAAATTGCTATCAAGACGGATCCTCAACACTCTGATTATGTTGCTGAGGCTGGAGCTCGAAGAAATTTCGAGCCTCATGCAGCAGCAGCACAAGATGAAGTGGGAGATGCCATGGAGACCTCGATAAGAGAAACGGAGATCCTTTCTGCGCTCGATGAACTCAAGTCCATGAAGTCAAGGCGTGCGCATCTAGGTGTGGATTCAATGCTCGATGAACTCGAAAAGAAGAAGTCGCCTAAAACACAAGAAATTAAGAGTAACGGGCTTGTATTATTATGTCAGCAGTATGACGAAGAAGCCTGACTCGATCATCATGTTTTCCAGCCTCCTTTATGTTTGGATTTTGACCCTGTTCCTTATTAATTCATTGTATGATTTATTTGCACAATAGTAAAAAAGGATTTATGAAGCCTTTGATAACATTTCAGCATGTTCCATCTTTCTCATGTTTTTTTTTTTTTTACATACGTTTACAAGGCTTGTTGATTTCATTTAGAGTAAATTACCCATTATTTTTTTTTCTTTTCAAACATGTTTACAAGGTTAATTTGATCATCATCATTCACGCGTTTTAAATTTGATGAAATACCAATAACTACCAAGACTGTTTTGCATCATAATTTGAATCAATTCAAAAGCACAAAGCTTAAAAATATAACATTCCACAATACCAATTATTTTTAGGATGATGAACACAAGATGCATAGGATCGAATTCGAATCTCATGGAATATAGCCACCATGACCGCCACCGGCTCCATTTCCGCCACCACCACCATATCCACTGCCTCCATGTTCACCACCGCCACCGCCACCGCCTCCAGACCCACCACCACCTCCTCCACCATAAGCACCACCGCCATATGCCCCACCTGCACCACCGCCTTCTCCACCACCACTTCCATATCCACCTTCTCCTCCAGCTGCTCCACCGCCTCCACCACCGTGTCCACCCCCACTCCCGCCACCATACCCACCGCCATTCTCACCCCCTGCTCCATATCCACCACCGCTACCACCTCCTGCACCTCCACCATAACCTCCTGCATGCTCCCCACCACCTCCATAGTATCCACCACTACCACCACCGCTGCCACCTCCACCTCCTCCACCATAACCTCCTGCATGCTCCCCACCACCTCCATTGTATCCACCACTACCACCACCGCTACCACCTCCTGCACCTCCACCATAACCTCCCCCATGCTCCCCACCACCGCCATAGTATCCACCACTACCACCTCCACTCCCTCCACCACCTCCACCTCCATACCCACCACCATGTTCTCCATAGCCACCACCACCTCCTGTACCGCCACCACCTCCTCCATAACTAGGAACATGTTCATATCCACCGGCATATCCACCTCCACCACCATGTCCCCCACCACCACCATACCCTCCTCCTCCACCTCCATACCCACTACCACCACCACTCCCCCCACCACCTCCATAAGAACCATACCCTGGCACTACATGTTCACCCCCACCACCACCACTTTCGTAATTAAAAAGTGATCTAGCGCCCGAACAAATGCCAATGCAAAACAATACGACGAAAACAGTAACAACTTTCCGATTACCCATTTATGGAAAGTTGATCGAGTAACAACAAAGAAGTCGGATGCAATTTATAGGCAATTCCCTTGGGTCTAAAACCATGAGTATTGGGCAATGGTGAGTGTGCAGTGTGCACATGGCAAAAGTGTAGTTGGGTTTGACAAAATGAGCCCCATATTTGGTCCAACGCACTGAGCCTGCTGCCTGCGTATCAAGAGGGCACCATAGCCCGTAGCTATGTAGCCAATACCTAAATATGGTGCATTTTTGCTGTCACCCACATCTTCAACCATTCAAAAACAACTTTGAATATACTTTTCTATCATTGTAATTATCAATCGGATAAGCTGATAACATTTGCTTAAAGTTATCTGAGTATATCATCTTATCTAAAAAGGTATCTTTTTTTATAATCATAATTAATACATTAAAAAAACTCAAGTTCAAGGTTTTAACTATTTAAGTTAAAAGTTTTTTAGGTTGTGTTAATAGACATTGTTAAGTTCACTATTCAATTACTTTGGACATTGTTTTAAAAGAAAACTACATTTGATTTATTACTTAAATAGTATGAAATTAAAGTACTAATATTATATGCCTATTATATAACTTTTGTTATTTTTATTATTGTGCCTTTTTTATTTGGTGTGCACGTTTTTTTCACCTTGCACCATATGAAAACCAAACAATTAGTTAAAAAAAGATGCATGGTTTATTCCTGCTTTCTTTCTTTGGTATTCATGGAAGCAAAATGTATTACAAGACACCAAAAATCCATTTGCATTGTGGGCACTTCCAATCCCATGTGATACACTCCAATGCTCCATTATGAGATTGCCCTTTCATCCAAGAAAGATGTTAGGTCAACTATACACACTCAATATCATTTATCTACCACTCTTTATATTCTTCCTACAAATCACCATAATATATAAACAACTTTATACGCTAGTCCATCTTCCTATAATGTTGATAAAAGTAACAAATCAAACTATCTTAAAAAAGAGATTCAACTGAAAAAACAAATAACCGAACCGAAAAAACTGAACAGATGGTTTTATTTATTTTTTTCAGTTGAGTTAAACCTAACTCAATGCACGTCCATGCGTAAAAGCTACCAGTTGTGCACACCATGCATGTTCAATCACATATACTACTACAACTTGAAGTTGGGCCAGTCTTTAAGCCCCAGGCTGATTGCCAAACCCAGCTTGATCACCAGATCTAGATACAAGCCAGCCCAGTCAAATACACGAGCCAAGCGTAACCCCCAAGTACTCAACATAACTCACTATACCAAGATGCAGACCCGCCAACTCATAAGCGCAAATCTAGCCCTTCAAGGTTCTAGTCCCACCTTGAGCCCAAGACCAGTTTGTAGGCCTGTGACACTGTGCTAAAAGCAAGTTAGCCCTATACCTAGGCCCAAATACAGTGACTTAGAGATTAACCAAGTCTACTATCAAGGCCCATACACAAGTCCAGATTAATCACTAGACCAAAACATGAACCGGGACTATTTCCAAGCCATACCGAACCCTAATTCAATCATCAGACCTAGATGCATACCAGCCCAACTCCCATCCAAGTATCTGGATTCTAGAAGGATCTAAAAGTGAGCAGGACAAATATAGTGGGAGATTAGTAGAGATTTCCACTATACTTTTATGACTGATTACAGGATAGGTAATAACAACCTCATAATAAAAAAGAAGACGTTACTTTACACTAAAAAGGTTAAAAACGACAAATTCTCCACTCAAAGCTACGTGACAATAAATACCATAAAAACCCAATAAGCAATTTCAAGAAAATAGGTATACTTGCCAAGTATGGAGTCTCAAAGTGTGAGCCAAACTTCTCCTAGGTATTTCTTATTTACTTGTAAAATTCTAATAACTAGTTCTTTAGTAATTAATAGTAGTTACCTATGTTGTCAAAAGCGCAAAAAGCGTGCGCCTAGGCGCCCGGGCGCAGCGAGGCGCACCAATAGCGCCCGGTGGCAGCCTAGGCGCAAAAATGGGCCCTGAGGCACAAAAAAGGCGCAAAAAACGGCCTGAGGCGCAGCGCAGTAGAAAAAAAAATAAAAAAAACGAAAACTGAACCGAGCACGAATAAAAACTGCCTCACGCGGGCTTTTCGGAGCTGCATTCGTGTCCGCAGGTGCGGGCACGCATGAGTTCAACCAAATTCCAGCTCAGAAACTCATTTTTGCACCCCCCCTGCGCGCGGGTAGGACTTGTGGTAAAACATGTCATAAAGCTACAATAGAGTAGTGAAGACTTTACCTTATAAACAACCACTCACTTTGTCCCCACACCGATGCGAGACAAAGTATTTACCACCTTTTGAGACTTTTATTCATACACCCAAAACTTACAACATATAAGTCCTAAACTTTTGCTACTAACTATTAGCTTCATGATCTTAAATGGCATGTATAATAGTTTTTTTAATTATATATGTGGAATCTTATTTATTTTCAAAGCATAACATATTTTTTATATTTTTTTTTCTCTATGTGCGCTTTTCTTAAAAAAGCCCACGCTTTTTTTGCGCCTTGCGCCTAGGCTCCGGGCGAGGCCGATGCGCCTCGCCTGCGCCTTGCGTCTTTGACAACATAGGTAGTTACTAGTTAGCACATGTTCAAAGTTATTTACAATACCTTGTTCACTTGTGCAGCACTGATAATAAGCCAAACTGCAAGTGCTCAGAAGGATGGAAATGCACTGTCACCAAAACTGAGCCGTCCAAGGTTGGCAAACCATTCGCAAAATGCGGTGGCGGTGGCTGCACATGCGTCACGTATGTTCTCTAAAATCTACAGTTCAGTGAGCCAACTTTGGTGCAACAGCCATTGGAGATCCCTGCAGATGCCAAAGCATTCTGCGAGTGTGGTGAAGGTTGGTCTTGTGTTGTAACCAAAACTGATGGCCCCGATGCCGGAAAGAGTTACTTTGAGTGCGGTGAAGGTTGCATTTGTGTCATAGATGAAACAAACACTGTGAAAGTTGTACATGCCTGAATTGCATCATGTCTTCAAGTGGTTAAAATCTCACAAAAAGATACAAAATTAATACGTGTCTGCTATTAAACTAGTTCCAGATATTGTGTTTGTCCTAAAATAAGCATGTGAGATTTGTATTAAGTTACTATTTGTGTGTTATGCTATAATATATGAAGTTTGTGTTTAGCCTCTATAATCTATATATACACCATATGTAAAAGTAAATGGCTGTCAATGAAGAACTTGATATCACTGTCGGTGCTCACCATGGATTTGCAGATGCATATTTCACGGGTACAAAGATTCTTAAGATATGTCAATAAAGTACCATAACATCATTACATCAGCATACAAATTATTGCCACTACCAAGATTTTAGTAAAAATCTATTTGTGGCTTCTATTCCAGACTTCTAGTCGCAGATTTTGCCCATGGAAATACAAATCAATGAGCTTATTTTCAAGTTTTCAACAATAAGTACATACTTACACCGCAATCCGGCTGTGATATTACGTCACAGGATAATTCATCAATGCTGAAGCTTGAATGAAGATTTATACAGACCAATTAGCAACTTCGGTTGCTTCTTCCAGAAACTGTTAGAAAAGACATTAAAAACATAGCATGTATAAGTGCTGGCGCCTTCGGTCAACAAAACATTATTGAACCATTTCCATAAAGATTGCTAGTTTATTCTATTCTATATTAATAAAACAAGATCAAATTCTGATTCATTTATATAAAATGCAGAAGAAAACTCCAAATTATATCTTATGTTTACCCTAATCTCCTAAAATATGCTCAAGAACAATTAAATATATATTTATGTATATTATTTGAACTTTGATTCGTTCAAAAAATATCTTTGTTATAGTCTAGTGGTAAAAATCTCGTGATGCACGAATCCGAGCAGTTCCATTTTTTCTCCTTTTGCATGTGACGAATCTTCCCACTTAAGAGGTGGACAGGCCCCTTTAGGCCCGAAAAAAGTCTGATTTTACGAAGCTATCTATGTTAATGACGTAGTAACATATGATTCATGACTTGTCTTTTCGGCCCAAGTATCCAGGGCTCAAAATACTTTTGAGACTAATAAAATTCCATCAGTTAACCGTTCGTGGAGAACAAATCAAGGTAAAAGGAGAAATAACATAGTTGAAGATTCTTGAACTTGAAAAATTACACATCTTAATTATTAGGCATATTCATAGTAGTTAGTTTTGTAGATCCTGCTTTCAATACCCATGTAGAAACATCCATCAATTATTTTGTTACTTGTGAAAATTAACTTCTAATTATTTTTTTCAATGCCCTATTAATGCATTTCATTTTTTTCCCTTTATATCCCCTGTGTACTGTCTACCATCCGTGTTATAAACGCGTGTATTTGTTACTTACACAACTGTGTATATACGACAACTTTGTATCAAAGGTATCGAGCAGAACTCAAGCCGGATTTTTTGTTCGCGTGTCACTTATACGTTGTACTTGGGCATAAATAGATCGGTTCGGGTTGTGTTTCACAGCTAACAAGTCACATAATAGGCCACATAAACTATATAACAATATCATAACTTAACCGAACAAACACAACACAAAATGATCTCCGATTTTACTTCGCTTTGGACCTCCTAAATGATTAAGACAACACAACCATTTGCAATAACTTCAAGAGACTTCACAACATAAAACTTGCATACAATTAGAACAGAAATCAAACCTCATAATTTAGGTCTAACTCGAAGAACAAAACAACGTAATCTGCTCACGAAAACTCCGATCCTTAGGCCTCAAATCTCTCCTCACATAACCTTTCGCAACTTCATCACTAAACGCCTCAAATCCTTCATATCCACTCCTCCGCCACATATCCTCCGCAAAATTCCGGTGAGCATAATACGCTTCAGCCTCTATAACAGCGTCAGAGCCTTCCGGCCGTACGGCAATCGGAAGCCGCTCGTAATGACCTAGGGTTATACCTTCAAGCACATCGAGACGTTGAAGTCCGGCGTCGGAAACGGAGTAAAGCTCGCCGCGGACACGGTGGCGAGATGCGCCGGGGAGGTTTAAGAGGAACGGAACGCCGTAGGGGCCGCGGACGAGCGGCAGGCGGCGGTCGGTGATGTAATTGCCTACGAATACGGCGTCGTTTTTGGAGATTAGGTCTTGCATTAGCTTGTGGTTAGAGAAGCCTTGTTTGAGAGTGCCGTATGAGAATATTAGAGTTTGTTTTGGTGCATCGGCGCCGTTGGTGACGGAGATCGTCATTGTTTTCCGGCGAGTTTATGAGTTTCCGATGTGTGCCGGAGAAGGGGAAAAATGAGTGGTGATTGGTTAATATAGTGTTGGATTTTGGGGTGGTTTTTTAATGTTTGTTAAAATAGAATGCTTGCTAACGCAACTTGGGCTAAAACCAATGGGCTTTTAAAGGAGAAACCCTAAATTTAATAAATTGGAAGATAGCCTATGTAAAATTTAATTATATTTTTTAGTAAGCAGGAAGATTTTTTTATTTTTTTTAACGGCCAACAGAATCAATGCCGAGCACTTTCAGGGTACTCATTGGACCAAACGGAGTACTCCGAGAGTAACCCGAGTCCACCACAAATTCTAGGGAAAACCCGGTAATCCACCCGCCCGTAGACACGATAGTAAAATTACCGGTAAAACCCGTTTGGCTCAAGGATCGAACCCAGGTTTCTTGGGTCTCCTATCATTGTCCACCAGTGTCTCACTCTGCACCAAGTGTGAGTTGAACCTGCATCTCCAAGAGAAATGCAAGTCTTCCACCACTTCATCTAGCAGTAAGTAGGAAGATTACATCGTCAATGTAAAATTTAATATATTTTTTAATAAGTAGGAAGATTACATAGTCTATGTAAAATTTAATATATTTTTTTAATAGATAGAGGATTACATCGTTTATGTATAATTTAATATATATTTTGTTTGCATAAAAAAGTAGATCCTAATTTAGCTTGTATTTGTTGTTATGATTTTAGAGACACGGATGTTACTGGAAATATCTCTCTATCTCTAGGGACAAAGTGCTTGCTTAGGTGCTACTTTTATCATACACCATTAATAGTTTTGATATTAGTGGTTGATCTAAAAACTTTTTTCACTGGATTTCTTTTGGTAGATTTTCACTAATTCTTATTATTTTTTTTCCAAATCATACGAGGTTCTCACCAAATTTTCCTATTTTTTCTAAACCCAATGAATTCTTAAGAACCTACAAAAGTGGCCTAGTTCCACCACTGTTTGATATGGATATGAATATGGGAGATATGATTAGTAACAAGTGAGATCTTAGTTACTAGCACAATCATTACATATGTGTGAATGCTATACATGTGATTTTTGTTTGACATGTCTCTTTTGCAAATGTGGAACGCAACACCGTTAACTTTCACAAATTTCAATAAAAGTGAAATGTCTTAAAATGTGAAATTTTTAAATTTTTAAAAAGTTTAGAGGATAACAAATACTTTTTGTTAAAATTAATGAATTTAATATATGAAAACTGAGTTGAGTGTCTTTTTAGTATAAAATAGGAAATATATTGGTTTTTATGAAATTAGTTCAACAAAATAAGTTGTCTTTTAAAGGGTTCTCATTGTTGTACTTAGTATTACGTATAAACTAAAACAAGGCATCATCAATCGTAATCATGAGACTAATATGGTTATAGAGTACCCAGAAATTTTGAAGGGTCATGTTTATTGTTATTTAATTGCGTTTGTTTAATTCAGCTTCCTGAAGAGTCAAATTAAATATCATCCTTATTCTTAATAGGGAAAGGTTCAAATGAAAACCACTAGTTATCGCGAAAACTCGAAAAATAACTTAAAAAGCCTAAAAAACATACCATTTTTTTTTTTTTTTGCATACCAATTTTCGCTATTTAAATTATATAAAAAAAAACTTTTTTTCAAAAAAAAAAATTTGTAGTGCACATGTGTAATAGTACTATACATGTGAATTATTACACATGTGCACTACAAATTTTTTTTTTTTTTTTTTTTTTGAATTTTTTTTTTTTAAATATAAAAATTAGTGATTTTTAATAAAAAAAAAATTGGTGTGTTTTTTAGGCTTTTTTTAGTTAGTTTTCGAGTTTTCGCAATAAAAATTGTTTTCATTTGAACCTTCCACATTCTTAATATTGTATATAAATAAAAAGATATGTGGTCTATATTTACATTCCTGTAATAATAAATTATTAAAATTGGTTGGGTTGATTTCCCTCGTAAGTCATACATGCATGAATATACATGCATGATGCATACATGATACATGATACATGCATATGCACTCGTAAGTCATACATGCATGAATATACATGCATGATGCATACATTTGGTGTTGTTTTCATTAATAACCATGATTATGAACATCCATATATTTGAATCTGATTTTTTTTACGAGAATTCAAGATGACACGTAATAAGATTTGATCATATTGAGATTTCCAAAACCAATGGAATGGTATGTTTGGTTATTCGGTTTGATGGGTTGTTTTTTTCTTTTAAATGAAAGTTTGGGTGCTATGTTAGGTTGTGTTCCTTGTTTGGAAATTAATACTTCCTTTGGTGTATCGATAATAGGGACAACCTGATTTGGATCGGTTAAGTTAAAAGCAAATGAATTTTACATAAGAAAACTAATCTTAAGTTTTTTACGAAAAAATTCAAGCAAAACCAGTTAAGATCGCTAAAAACGGTTGATGTTTGCATCAACAGAACCAGCCAGTTGATGCGTTGATTGACTAGATCCAACTATCAGTTTGGTTTTTAAAACATTGATGTTTGGTTAATTTTTTTGGCTTCTCTTATTTACGTTTGAAGATTTTGTTTAGACGTTTGTTTTTTCTATAGCGGAATCTATATCATTGGATATATTGTAGACGTGGATTGATCACCACGTCTAGCAGATTTTATTCTATCCATGTGTATTTTAACATTGACCGAACGAGTTACCCTATCGACAACTACCACCAACTGCAACGTTTATCTTTGTGACAATATCATTAGTGAGAGTTTTGGGAGACAGCTCATTGTTGCTTGTTATTGTACAAAGGAGTAATTGAACTATGTTGTTTTACATATATTTGTGTGAGCTTCTTTTACTTGTTGAGTGCTAGCTAGCCTACATTACGGTGCGACAATCTATGTTTTACCTATCTCTCGGCCAATCCTGTATTTTATAATCAACATAAAACATTCTAATCGAAGGCCTTCCAGCCACTTGTTTTCAGTAGTTATGTTTCAAGCTTCACGTGGGTGATCAAGTAGTTTTATTGTTAACCTTGTCATGCCATTGATATATGAGTTGTGGTTTATTGTGCCATCTCACACCAACGTATTAGTTGTGTTAGTTTGATTGTTAAGCGTATTTAAAATGTTAGTTTTGTTAGTAACCTTTATGTATGGAAGAAATAGACAATGAGTAGAAGTATATACCAAGGAAAAGAAGAAAATGTTGACCCTATAAAGAAGGTGTGTCCTATGTGGGATCGTAAGTGAGTGAGCTCTAAGAAGGCTAAATGTTCATTTCCAGAGAATTCTAAGAAGGCTAAATGTTCATTTCCAGAGAATTGGTATCCGTCTGAGTAGTGTAAAAATACCCCTCAACTCCGTTTATGTAGTGTAAAATTTTTATTTTTTTCGATTTTATAAAAAGGATACTATTGATTCCAAAAAAAAATTGGGATATCCCTAAATTTTTGAGCTAGATCAGCCATTGACATGTTGGTATCATGGGTTTTTTTTTTTAACATTAAATTTTATTCACAACGTCAAACCCTCAACAAAAAAGGGCGTCCGCAACCATAAACCACAACAATTACATAACATCGAATTTACACCAACTATCCCAAGAAATCGATCTATCTTTCTATCTATTCCTATACCATAAAAACCCAAGGGATTTAATATCTTGCATAATCTTCTCAATTCTAACCTCCTTGTTCGAGAACCTTTTGTCATTCTAAGTCTTCCAGAGCACCCAACAAGCAACCATAATAATGCCTTTAAAAACTCCTTTAGTTGTACTCCCAAGGCCCATATGCTCATGGAGAGTAACCAAATCATGCGTAGAAAACACATAAATGAGACCCACCTTGCACCAAGAGCTAATGAAGCTCCAAACCACCGACGCAAAAAAAGCAAGAACACAATAGGATTTTTTTTTTTAACAATCCTATCCATCTCCACTATATGCTATAATGCCAATACACCAATTCAAAAGTAAACCCAATAAATTTAGGAAAACCTTCTTGTGAGAATTGAACCCATGACCTAATGGTCCCTAACCCTTATCTCACTCCTAAGATGCCGCTAGACTATAATGCCAAGGGGTTTTGTGTGTATTTATATTCATTTTTTGTGGATGAATAGAACAAAATTGGAGTAAACCCGAAAATGAATATAAATTTTTAAAATTCTTTTCACAAGTGTTTTCAAACAAACCAAACCGATAATAATTCATACTATATTATAATGTATGAGGGAAATGATGTTTTAAGATACCAAAAAGTTAAAGAATTTGTTTCAGTTTAATGCATAAGATACAACCCTAAAATGAGAGTAAATTAATCTTTTAAACACTAATTACACTTTAATATTCTTATCTTAATTAGTGTTTACACTTTATCCCCCTTATAAAAAAAACTAACTGCTCACACGTTTTTTAAACGACCATAACTTTTACGTACGTTAATTTTTTTTAAACAAATTACACCATGAGAACGAGCATTTTATTTTCTTTAATTTGAGTATAGTATTGCTATAATTGTTTTAATTTTAAAAAAAGTTGATATATTACGTGATAAATAGTGTTTAAGGATGAACAATAATTGAATCGTTAACCGAAATCAAAAGGAAAACAGATGAAATCAACCAAAAACTGAATTAACAGAAAACCTATTAACCAAAACCGGTTATTGATATTTTTTTACCATCGTTTAATCTAAATTAACCGAACCGAACTGAACCATTCATATTTTTATATATTTCTACTTTTATATTTTTATTTCGTGCATATTTTTACCTCCATTTTATGTATTTATATGTCTATTTCATGTATTTATATCTCATTTTCATATATTTCTAAGCAAGAGTTTTAGCCCAATTTTATTTTCTTTAATTTGAGTATAGTATTGCTATAATTGTTTTAATTTAAAAAAACTAACATATTACGTGATAAATGGTGTTTAAGGATGAACAATAATTGAATCATTAACCGAAACCGAAAGGAAAACAAATGAAATCAAACTGAAATCAACAAAAAACTGAATTAACAGAAAATCGATTAACCAAAACCAGTTATTGATATTTTTTGTACCATCATTTAATCAAAATTAATCGAACCGAACTGAACCATTTATATTTTTATATATTTCTGCTTTTTATATCTTTAGTTCGTGTATATTTTTACCACCATTTTATGTATTATGTATTTCTACCTTAATTTCATATATTTCTAAGCAAGAGTTGTAGCCCAAATTTGGTTTTTACTATTAGCCGAAATTAAACGAATCAATCCAAAATCGTCAATCTATCTGAATAAACCAAATGATTAACCGAAAACCGCTTGATAAATAAAATAGACTAATTGAGGACTTCGGCTAGGGGTGAGCAAATTATCCGCCATAACTGATAACAGAACTATAACTGACATAACCAAACTGATTTTAACCGATAACTAACATAATTGTTGGTTATTGTTATAAAACTTTGGTTAACCGACTAATCGGTTATGGTTATTGTTATGAATCTTTGGTTAACCGATATAACCAAAACCGAACTGAACTTATAATGTTAAGTCTTCTATATAATGGATTTATGTTCTACAACAACCATGTACAAGTTTTTTACTAATATAAAATCATGTTAGTAACAAAATGATATTGATGTAGATTCCCTTTATTTTGATGAAAAACTGAAGCGTTATGATCATATAAATCATTTGTATAACGTTGACTACATAATAACTTTATTAAAATGGATCTCAGTTCGGCAGTTTAACCAAAAAGTGTAGTCTTTGTTGTCTTTAAAAAAAAAGGTCCAAGTTGTCCAACATGGTTGGTTTCATTCTTATTTTATAGGCCCATTGGCGTATAATTTTTAACTTTTGCAGAAAAGCTAGTTTTAGTTAAACTTTTTGGCTAATAACCATTCATAACCGATTAACCATAAACGAAGTTACCGGTTATGGTTATGATTACTGGTAAACACCGAAACAAACAAACCAACCAATGCACACCACTAGTTTCAGCTTCGGTTGAGGATAACAAACGAACCAACCGGACAATACATACCCTGGCAGTGTCTGTGCTTCCCACCACATCGCGCAGGTACCCTTCTAGGTTTAATCTTCTCATCTTAATTACACTTTAATCCTTTATCTTTAACCAAATTATGGATAATTATTTAATCGTTACACTTTATCCCCCTTATAAAAAAACTAACTACGCTCACGATTTTTAAACAACCATAACTTTTTCGTACGTTAATCAGTGACGGACCCAGAAATTATTTGATGGGGGTGCGGATGAGGTGTTTAACCATATTTTCAAGGGGTGCGGTCGGGTTTTTTGCCTAAAATATACACTAATTTTTTTTTTCAAGGGGTGCGGCCGCCCACCCTGACCACTATGTAGGTCCGCCAATGACGCTAATATATTTTTTTAAATCGCACCATTAAAACAAGCATTGTATTCTCTTTAATATGAGTATAGCATAGATGTAGTTTTTTTAATAAAAATTTGATATGTTACTTGCTTAACAATGTCCAAAGGAGAGCAATAACTAGATCGTTAACTGAAACCGAACGAAAAGGAACTGAAATCAACCAAACACCGAATTAATGTAAAACTGGTTAACCGAAACCTAAATTAGCCAAAGACCGGTTATCAGTCTTTTTGTACCCTCGTTTAACCAAAATTAACCGAGCCAAACCGAATACTTCATATTTTATATATTTCTAGCTTTTATACCTTCAGTTCAAGTATTTCATATTTATACCTCTATTTTATGTATTTATACTTCCATTTTATGTATTTATACATCCATTTCATATATTTATACCTCAATTTCATGTATTTCTAAACAAAAGTTTTAGCCAAAGTTTACTTTTTGCTATTAACCAAAATTAAATGAACCGAACAAAAAATTATCAGTCTAACCAAATAAACAAAACTACAAAAAACATGTACCATAGTCCAAAGTGTTGCCCCGCCACATCATGCAGGCACCCTACTTGTAAATATTAGAGTAAAATGCAATTGCGTCCCTGTGCTTTAGGGGAGGTGTCAGGTCACGTCCCCCAAATGAAAATTTCAACCAACGAGTCCCTGTTGTTTGAAACTCGCTATAATCTCAGTCCCTCCGTTAAATTTCTATTACTTTGACCGTTAGGTCAAAGGGTATTTTAGTAATCTCATAATACTTAAAAAAACAAAAACAAATCTTAGATTCTAATTTCATCATCTTTGAAGATCTAAGCCTATGTTCATCGTCAATCTGCCTTTGTTCAACACATCATAATAATTTCAACATCTCTATAACCAAGAACAAGCCCTAAATTCAAACCAAGAACAAACCCTGCTTAAATTAAGATCTAAACACGTCATCATCTTCTTCATAACCGAAAACAAACCCTGGCTGAAAATTTCATTATCTTGACCACCACTCCAACTTCAAAAGTGAGAATCCCACCGGCGAGAACCCGATCTGAATTTGAACCCGTACCAAACCCGACTCAAAACGCAAACCAAAACCAAATTCGCATCTACCCACTCAAAACCCAAACCAAACCCGACTCGAACCACCACCACCGTCAAAGAACCACCACCACCCGCCGTCTTCCACCTCCGACATCTAGCCAACCCACTATTCTCACGTATAACTAGTTATTTCAGTGACAAAAACTAACGGAGTTGGTAATATAGTCATATCAGTGAAAAAAACTAATGAAGTTGGATTCAGGGATTCAAAGTATAGCGTTTTTCATAGGGCAGGGACTCATTGGCCGAAATTTTTATTTTTGGGACATTACCGGACCCCACCCCTAAAATACAAGAGTAAATTACAAAAATCGTCCTTTATGTATGTCAATTATTGCAAACTGTGTCATTTGTCTTCAATAATTACAGAAAGCGTACTCTATGTTTACAAAAACTTACATGTTATGTCCATTAGCGCTAACTCAGTTAATTTTCATGGTTAAGTCTGACCAATTGGACCCCACATAAGGGTATCTTAGTCATTTTACCCTAAATATTAAAATAATCAATCATAAAAAATAATAAATACATGAATCAAGTTTAAAAAAATTATACACATAATTTCTGTCTCTCTGTCACACTTCATATCTCTCTCTAACTTCCCTATCACCACCACCTACTCCCACCGTCTCCTACCACCTCCCCCACCGCCACCACAACCACCGTCTCCACCATCCACCTGCCACCAACAACACCACCACCCCGACATCATAAAAAATATGAATACAAAATTCCACACTCCAACATCCTAAAAATAACCATATCAAATTCCAAACAGCGCCATATCAAAATTAACCATATAAAATTAACCGTATCAAATTCCAAACAGCACCGTATGAAAATTAGGGGAAAGTTTTTGTACAAATAATCTTAACATACTAAACATACAAATTGAAGGAAAAGTCAAAAAGACAAGGTGGCATTTTTGTAATTATCTATAACTATCAAAGTTACTCTACAAATGTATCTAAAAACCTAAAAAAAACCTAACCCCCTCCCCCCCCCCCCTAAAAAAAAACCTACCCCTCCCCACCCCCGAAAACCAAAAAAAAACCTAACCCCCCCCCCCTCCTAAAAAAAACCTAACCCCCCCCCCCCAAAAAAAAAAAAAAAAACCTAAACCCCCCTCCCCCACCCCCAAAAACCTAAACCCCCCCCCCCCCCACCCCGCCCCACCCCACCCCACCCAAGCTAAAATGCTAAAAACTAAACCCCCAAAAAACCTAAAAAAATCTAAAAAAAACAAAAAAAAAAACACACAAAATAAATTTTTTTGTAATATTTTTTATAAAAAAAATCGCTACTTTTAGTAGCAAAATTTTTTTTTTTTTTTTTTTTGTAACAAAATGTAGCGATTTTTTATAAAAAATATTAAAAAATTGTGTTTTTTAGGTATTTTTGGTTGAGTTCACATTTGTATAGTAACTTTGATAGTTGGTGGTAATTACAAAAATGTCACATTGTCTTTTTTACTTTTCCTTCAATTTGTATGTTTAGTATGTTAAGTTTATTTGTATTTGATCTTTTGCCATGAAAATTAACCATATCAAACTCCAAAGAGCACCATATGAATGAGGATACGGAGGCGACGCCGGTGGAGAGGAAGACGGTGGTGGCGTCCGACGTCGGTGCCGGAGCAGAAGCAAAAGCGAACTACTTGGACAGATCGTGTTGTTCTCCGAAACACCACCAGCACCGTTTTCTTCTCCGGAGACACCACCACCAACCTTTCTTCTCCGGTAACAGTTTCTTCGCCGACCACATCTGGCTCAAATCTTGTATGGTGAGGTCAGATCTGAAGGATGGTGGGTTACCTACCGTCGATGATCTGATGCCATTGCACCATAACAGCGCTGTCGTCTTCGAAACCCTAGATTCAGATCCGCCGTCGTCGTTCCACAAATCCAGATCTAGAACCCTTCGTGCTTGGTACAGTGGTGGTTGTGGGTGTTTGTGAAAGATGGGGTTTGTGGGTAGGTTGGTGGTGGTGGTGGCAAATGGTGGTTGGTTTGATTAGTGGTGACAGGTGGTGTGTGGAGTGTGGAGGTGGCGGCAGGTGGGTGGTGGCTTGGGATTCTTGGTCGCCGGAGGTAGGTGGTAGTGGTGACCGAAGATGTTGTGGCTGGAGAAGATAGTGAGTCTGTAATGTAATTGTGTTTATATATCTAAAGTGAGAAAGTACTCTGATTCTTGTTACTTACACGATTACTTAATATTATGATAATAATTTATTTTGTATTAAAAAAAATGGTATAATGACCAACATACCCTCGTATGGGGTCCATTTGGTCAGATTTAACTACGAAAAATAACTGAGTTAGGGCTAAAGGACATAACGTGTAAGGATCTGCAAATATCGAGTACGTTTTCTGTAATTATTGAAGACAAAGAACACAGTTTGCAATAAGTGACATAAATAAAGGACGAGTTTTGCAATTTACTCAAAATACAAAGACGGAAATTACATTTTACTCTAAATAATAAAATAGAATGTGAATGTGTGAGAACACCTGAAAAAGAAGGGTTGGTTAAGAGTCAACGTCACGGTGAAATGGTCACGATTGGCGTGCCGTGAGTGTTGGGGTCAGTCAACTCAAATAGACCGATTCTTTGTTCAGACTTCAAACATTATCCCTATAAAATTTCAAAGAGCAGAATACATATAATTTTATCTTTTTTTCAAGAGTTAATTACTGTTTTCGTCCCTGTGGTTTGTCAAAAATCACTATTTCAGTCCATTAGTTTAAAAATTGCGATTTCAGTCCATGTGGTTTCACTTTCGTAACCATTTCAGTCCCTGTGGTTTCACTTTCGTAACCATTTCAATCCATTTATTCTTTAAGTACAGGGACTGAAATGGTTACGAGGTGGACTGAAATGGTTACGAAAGTGAAACCACAGGGACTGAAATTGCAATTTTTAAACTACTGGACTGAAATAGTGATTTTTGACAAACCACAGGGACGAAAACAGTAATTAAGAGCAAAATACATATATTTTTATCTTTTTAAAATAAATATGGGAATATCAAAAAAAATATTAATATTCTGGGATAACAAACTATCTTTGGGAAAATCACAAAAAATATAAATATACTGGGATAACAAAATATCGTTTTTAAATAGCTTTATTTTAATTATTCTTATTTACATTTTTGAATATTTTTTAATAAAAATCAAAGATTTTGTCGAAGTACTTAACACACTTTTTGAACAAATATCGCTATGTTATTATATTATTATTGGTAAGCTCTTTTACGGTTTATAAATATTTTTTAAAAAGTGTTTATAAATATTTTTTAAAAAGTGTAGACGTGTTAAAGATAGCAATACTTGGCAATTTGGCATGTCATTTTATTTTATTTTCTATAGACATTAATTACCCTTCATTCAAAGTTTATACGACCTAGCAGTTATCACCATTCATTCCAAGTTTATTCAACTCCCAAAGGTATACGTGAAAAAATTTTATTTTATGGTTTACAAATATATTCTATAAAGTGTAGACGTGTTAAAGATGTGATGCTTGCCAATTTGGCATGTCATTTTACTTTCTAATGCAAGTTTATTCAACTCCCAAAGGTATACGTGAAAAATTATTATACGTTTTATAATCTTGGAATGATTACGCTAGTAGATAACAATGATATATCCCTCCCTCATAGCCCAGTGGTTGGGGGGGCCGGTTGTCCTCCTAGAGGTCACCGGTTCGACTCCCGCTTGTGGCGAAAGGGGGCTGGGACGTCCCAATGATAGATCGTATCCTACCGAGGCATGGTGCGGTCTTGAGGGCAACCCGGTTTTCACCCAGCTGTTACCCCAGCGGTTTTACCCGTGTGGGGGCAGTATGGTTTCCGGGCGAAGGTCAGCTTACGAGACGGCCGGGGCCCAATCGAACATCGCGCCGGAGGGCGGAGCTGACGGGGGATTGTCTTCGACAAGAACCCGGTGACACTGAGTCACGTACATAGAAAGTCACCCTTCAAAAAAAAAAAGATAACAATGATATGCTACCAAATAATATGTCATTATGTCTATATAGTCCTCTTCGGGTGGTGGCTATGGATGGAAGAAAGACCAAGCAGGATGGGTTTGACGTGGCAAGGCGATACCGCTCGAGAACACCACCCCAACCTCTAGGTACCGCAAAATAAAATGAGAGAAAGAAAAACACATTGCAAAGTGCTCTCACACGTCACTTTCAAAAGCCTGAACGCTCATCATTCTTTTTTTTTTCTTTTCTTTTTTTTGAACGGTAAATTTGGATAACTGACGTACCACTGGAGTATCATCGTACCACCAGCGGAACCACCCGATCATATCCATCTCTACTAGACATAATGTCTATACACCAGTTCAGGAGGAAACCCAATAAATATAGAAAAACCCCCTTGTGAGAATCGAACTCAGGACCTATTGGTCCTAAAGACTTATCCCACATTTAATATTCTTGACATTTAAAGGCTCATGAAAGTAAATGGATTTTTGATGCGCATGGTCAAACAAAGCCATTTCGTTGACGTTTTCAAATAACACATTAACATTTGGACGTTTTTAAACACGATATTAATATCTGGACTTATCACTAACAAAAAGCATAAAAGTGAGATTTTATTGCTGCAATACTGACATGAGTCCATTTTTTTTTTGTTTAAGCAATCACATGACATATGCATTACATGCGACACATTTATATACGAGTACATTCGTTACTTGTCTACGATCAATTTATTACAACGCAACTAACATTTGTTTGGCAGCAATAAACTATCACACATTTCGAGGTTCAAATTGCTTTCACATATTGCGAAGTATGGATGCACGAAACAAACACCTCCTAAGGATGAAGTTTCGGTACAATGATTTTCACATATCAGACTCCTTATTACAATTTACCGTGTCAACTTATTTGCAGGTTAGGCCATACATTCAGTCGGGAAAACGTAGCGAGCAACCCTCACGCACATCGATGAAAGCCTAAAAAGTTGCATACATATGAGCACGCAAGTCGCCATGCGCGCCTTCTGCTCTACATACGAGCGAGCACACATGTGCCAGCAGGCACATGCTCCTCTACATATGAGTACGCCAGTCGTCATGCGTGTCTGCTGCTCCACTTAGGAGCACGTCAGTCGCCAGGCGCGTATGCTACTTTACTTAGGAGCACGCCAGTCTCCATGCGAGTCTGCTGCTCTACATACGAGAACGTCAGTCTCCATGTGAGCCCGTTGCTCTACATACGAGCACGCCAGTCTCCATAGGAGCATGCTACTGTACAAACGAGCATGCTAGTCTACATAGGAGCATGTTGCTCTACATACGAGCACGTAAGTAGCCATCCGCGCATGCTCTACATACGGACACGCTAGCCTCCACGCGAGCCTGCTGCTCTACATACGAGCATGTAAGTCGCCATACGCGCATGCTCCTTTACATACGAGCATGCCAGTCTCCGTGCGAGACGGCTGCTCTACATACGAGTGAGCACACATGTGCCAGCAGGCGCATGCTCCTCTACATACGAGCACGTAAGTCGCTACACGCATGCTTCTTTACACACGAGCACGCCGGTCTCCGTGCAAGGCTGCTGCTCTACATACGAGCACGCAAGTCGCCATCTTCGCAGGCCCCTTTACATACGAGCATGTAAGTCGCCATCCGTGCATGCTCCTCTACTTACGAGCACGTTAGTTGCCGCGTCTGCTGCTCTACTTACGAGCACGTAAGTAGCCATCCACGCATGCTCCTTTACATACGAGCACGCTAGTCTCCACGCGAGCCTGGTCCTCTACATACGAGCACGTAAGTCACCATACGTGCATTCGCCTTTACATACGAGCACGCTAGTCTCCGTGCGAGACTACTGCTCTACATACGGGCACATAAGTCGCCACGCGCATGCTTCTCTACATATGAGCACGTAAGTCGCCACGCGTATGCTTCTTTACATACGAGCATGCCAGTCTCCGTGCGAGGTTGCTACTCTACATACGAACACGCTTGCAAAATATAAATTGTGCTACAAATACGCGCACCACTTTGGGTATAAGCAAAAACACATTGGCTAAAACAAAGCTTCGGTTACGCCTACAATCTTCAAGGCAAACCGCAGCACCTTGCGCCATGCCAGATTGTTGTTGTGGCACATCTGAGGATCAGCGTAGGCTCGGGCTTCCACTTCATTACCCTGATGTGACTTTATGCCAATTCTCTATAACAATCCTCAATTAAACCGACACCCTCGAATTATTTTTGACACCCTAATATATTTTAAAATATCCCAATATGTCTTTAAATACACCCCGTATGTGAAAACCGAGCCCGAAATACAATATAGCATTAAAAATAAATGAAAAACAAGAAAATTTAAGTTAAGGCGGGCCGCGTAGACCCCACCCCAACCCTTACGCGGGCGGTTTAAAGGTTAAAACCTGATTTCTTTGATTTTTAAGTTTAGGCGGGTCGCGTAAGACCCCCGTTAGTTAACGCGGACCGCGTAAGATCGAAAAGATGGCACAGCCCGGTGATGACACGTGTCATCATCGTGGCGAGTCTAGTGCTGACCCGGATCAGCTATAAGTTTGACCTGGGATTGACGCGGGCCGCGTAAGCCCCTGTCTTGTTTTACGCGGGTCGCGAGAGAACCAGACACAGCAACTATATAAGCAGGCCATCGGATTTCATTCGAATTCGTTCAAAGTTTCTTTCTCAATCTCAATTTCTGATAATAGGCTTTATACTCGGGTATAATACCCCCCTAAATAGCGAAGTTCAGCTCCGTTGTAAGTATTATAACCCCTGGATACGTATTAGATACGCTGCCCGATTGATCTAGGGTTCCGTAACGGCTGTCGTGGTTCTGCCCGACGTAGTCGTTGGAATGCCGTCTCGGGGAGGGTATTACTAATGTTAAAATGGGTTATTATACTAACGCGTGTGCTTTTGTGTAAATTATAGATTATCACCAGGAAACCGTTACGGAAAATCTAAGACAGCAATGTGAGTTGATCAACTTTTTGTAAACTGTTTTTACAAAACCCTAAATACTTTTCCATGCGAATAACAGTTATTGAGTATTTGTAAGAATACAATTATCACGAGTATGTTGGGGTTTTGTATACAAAATTTGTTACCACCTGGTCAAGGAGTAACATTTCCACAAGTCGGGTCTGACAGTACCATGGATGTTAATTGTGATGTCTTGGAAACAAATATAATTGCGGGATCGCCCTCAATACTGTACAATGGGATTATTATTAAACTGGGATTCACTCACCAGTATTTCCCACTGACAAATGTTTTTAAAACGCGTTTCAGGTAACAAAATGTGAAAGCCAAATAGAAGCCAGCTAGACAGCACTGAAGGCTTGGAAAAGTGGCAATAAAGTTACCTAAAATAAAATAGATGTTTTTATTTAATAAAATAGGATTTATTCCTATGAAAATGTGTGTAATGCAAACTTGGGTTTTATCCCATATGTTTATTACTATGAAAATGTGATATTTTACTCTGATCAAATATTTCCTAACTACGGTCCTGATGAAAAAAATTCCGCTGCCAAATTAGACAATACGCGATACCACCGAAACTGGCTCGCGGCCGCCCGTCCCTGGGAATCAGGGATCGGGGGTTGCGACAGAAGGTTGTATCAGAGCTAAGCCACTGATTCAGCCACAGAAGTGTTCTGCTGACATCAAAATTCAATTCGTTAGGAAATAAATTACGGAAATACGTGCATAACTGTATTTAATTGTTATGTGTTATTTGACTATTTGTTAGTTTACAGCATGAGCGACCAAGGACCATCTAACGCGTACCGTCAATTGTCTGGTTCACCTAGAAGCGAAGGCACCTCCTCTTCTCAGCCTGCCCTCTCGGGGTACTCTGCTGATACAGAAGAAGGAATCTTTGTGTTTAAGGCTCAGTCAGAAGAGTCATTTCCTCAGAATAAGAGGGGATGGTTCAGTCGAGGGGCACACGAGCGTAGGAAGCGTATGAAAAAGTTACAAGACCAGAGGGTACTAGCCGCAACCAAGAGAGAGACAGATGCCTATGCCCAGGACATGATAAATAGGGGTATAGCCAATATTCACATCTTAGCAACCACTGTAGCTGACCCTAATCTGGAACAAATAATAGCACCCCAACCACAACTACCAATCCCTGACCAACCCATGGAGATAGAAAACCCTGAAAACCAAGTGGAGATGCATGACTTCAATCCAGAAGAAATACCTAGGGTACCTGCACCAAACCCCCTAGACCCAAATTACGACCCCTGGTGGGACGACAATAGGGACTATGTGCAACGTTACCCAATACATGAAGACGTGCCCATGCCAAACGTAGGAGCCTACCCAGGTTTGGATCCTTTAGATCCCTATTTCCATGATGAATACATTAGGGAGATTTTAGAAGATCCTTACCAATTCCAGGCACCTACACCCCCATACCATGAACCCGCACCCCAGATTCCAAACCCAGTCCTAGAACCTGCACCCCCAATGAGTGCAGAAAACGTACAAGAACTTAGGACATTTGGTGAGGAAATTCTAGAAAGTAGTGAAAGAATGCGACAAGTGGGAGAGCAACTCGTCTGGAAGTACGACGAGCGCAATATGGATTTCTGGATGAATCCATATCCGTGAATGTGACGGGGAGACGGTAATAGTAATAATAATAATATAATAAAATAAAATAATAAAATAAAATATGTGTGTACGGATGCCTACTACTATTAGTGTGATTCTATTTCAGTTGGTATTGTAATTTTTATTTCAGTACTGGTGTGTAATAGATGCATAATAGATGAATAGAGTAAAGTCGCAATGATCGACGCTTTTGGCTAGATTGCGTGTCATGTGAATGACTATATTAAATATTATTTTGTGATATTAATACGGGGTAAATGTTTAAAATTTAGATGGCCGACGAAGGAAATCAAGGAAATCTGAATAACGATAACCAGAGTAACGTTAACTTGGTTAATGAGAATCCAAGCATCAATAACAATGGAAACCAAATGGATAATAGTGCAGTTCAACACATAGTGGCACAAGGAATCATAGATGCAATGCCATTTATTATTCAAACGATTCAAGAAGCGAATAATAAAAGTAAACATAGCAGTAAGCGACCAATTGAACCAGAACACAGCATGAACAATGTGTTAGTGCATACATCTGTCAACGTCGTCTTGTATTGTGTCTTAGACTAGATTGTATAGATCAGGGCTCGTAGATCGAGAAAATAGGAGAATTTACGTGTTTAACAAGCTGATTTCGCTCCTAATGTTAATTCCGCCCGAAATGTCATATGGACACTTTCGAGCGGAATCACAATCATGCTAATTCCGCTCCAATTGTTGTTATGTCATTATGAGCGGAATCAGGACACTATATATAGGTCCTCATGAGCGAAATCATTAGAACAGTTCCTTGTATTCCATACCGAAGTGATGCCGGTGTGAGATTTGATTATAAACAACGTCAGATCAATACAATCAGTGTTTAAAGTGAAGATTTAGCTGTTTCTACGTTTGTTTCTTAGTTTCCGCCTCTGAAACGAAGTAAAACTCCTCTGAACGACTCATTCGGGTTCGCAAACGATCCTACAAGTGGTATCAGAGCACAGGAGGAGGAGTTCTGCAGAGATTAGCTGGATTTCATCGAAACTTCTTGCTTCTACACCTTCTTTCTTCATCAGAACGAGATTTAACGGTCAAAATTGGTTCAAATTTTCACAGACTGTATATAATGAACTATTAACAAATCCCTGAAATTTTGAGACTAAAATTCACAGTAAAAATGGACAAAATAGACCTCCGAACTGATTCCGCTCGAAAGCACCATTTCTGATTTCGCTCAAGAAGTTTGATTCCGCTCCAAAATTCTTAGTTGATTCCGTTCCAAGATAAAAATTTCTGTGTTTCCGCTCCAAACTTTGTGTTGATTTCGCTCGAGTGTACCAAATCACTGATTCCGCTCGAGAACTTCTGTTAATTCCGCTCCAAACTGCAAAATTTTGAGATTCCGCTCCAGAGATACAAGTTTCTGATTTCGCTCCTGTGTGTATTCAGATTCTGCTCCAAAGGTATATTTGGGGTTAATTCCGCTCTAAAGTGATTGTTTCTGTAAGACGTGATACGTAATCATGAGTGAAGAGTTCTACAACGCGTTCGCTTCATCCCTAACTACTCCGGCTTCCATTGCTCAGAATATGAACTTGGAAAATGAAACCGGAACGTTACAAAAGCCCCTGAAACTGATGAGTATTGCAGAATACCACGGATGGAAAGACAGATTCGAAAACTGGGTTCAGGCAAATCATCTGAGGTCATGGGAGTGTATTCTGAAGAAATATGTTTTGCCACGAACAGATTTGCAGGTTATCAAAGAGCTATCAGAGTTCAGTGACACAGAGAGAGATATGTACAAAGCTGAAAAAATGATGATTAGTCTGCTTCAGCAAGCCATCAAAGAAGACATCTTTATACTGCTTCAGCATGACAAAACGTCAAAATCAATTTGGGATGCACTTCGTGTTAAATTTGAGGGTAGTGAGAACATGATTAAGAGCAAGAAGGCGTTGCTCAAGAAAGAGTTTGATATGTTCAGTAGTTTATCGGGAGAAGATACGAAGAAACTGATTGAACGTTACTGCCACTTGGTGCGATCCATGTCGATGCTGAGTATTACAAAAGATCGTGAAGAGTGGGTAGACAAGTTAGTTGATGCGTTACCACAGAAAGAGTGGGGAACATATTTGATGATTCTGAAGAATACTGGGGTTTATGACGGGTTGATGATTTCTCAGTTTATTGAGAAGATAGAAAGTCAATATCTGGAACAACAAAAGATCGCAAGGATGAATAGTCCGAGTGGTCAACAAGATGTAAAGATGTACTACAAAGGCAGTGTTCCAAAAATTGAAAGAAGTCCGAAAATACAAACTGCGTTTAGTGCTGGAGATTCATCTGAAAAAGTTGATCAAAATTCTAAAAGTAGCAGTGGTTTCTCTTCATACTCGAGTGTCAATCCAAAAGATACTACATCAAGCTTTCATTCTCAAAGCACAAAGACATGAAATGGTTATGTGATACAATGTAACATTGCTTTGAATCTTCCAGACGGACAAAGTTTTTCTGAAGAGATTGCGAAAGATCACATGGCGTTGCTTGGTTCTGTGTTGTTATCTTATGAAGGATTGGTTGTTGGTCGTATAGGGAATCCTATGCTCACAAAAGAGGATTACGATCAGATAGACGCCGAAGAAATGGAGTTAATGGACATCAAATGGTGTCTAGCTAACGTTCTTAGGCGTGCTGAAAAGTTCAAAATGATTACTGGGAGAAATGATTTTCTTGATGCACACGTGTCTACTTTAGGTTTTGATAAATCTAAAGTTACTTATTTTAAATGCAGGGAGAAAGGCCATTTCAAACGGGAATGAAAGAACCGAGAGGCTAGTAATGCTCAGAATCTGTTCGGAAAAGACGACTACTACCGGAAAGCCATTTATCAACAGGTTGGTCAATAGCAACAGCAAGAACCACAGGTGGCTCATGGTAGAAAAGTGGTCGAGGATTCAAAAAGAGCATGTCTGGGGAATCAAGAGAACTTTAACTGGAATTTTCAAGATGATGAAAAATTGGCTGAAGGTTTTAGCTGGGATATGTTTGTGAATGATAAAGGAGATTTCAAAGCATTTATTGCTAAAATTTTGAAAGAACCAGATATGTTTACTACATGGATGAAGTCTATTGGTGAAACTGTGAAGAATGTAGAGAAAGAGTCTATTGCATCTGAAGAAAGCTCACATTGCTCAGATGAAAGTTCACAAAGTGATGAAAGTTCAGAAAAGGAAGTTGTTTTTGATCAAACACCAGTTAATTCTGGTTCTTCGGATGATAATTCTGACAAATCAGTAGAGTTTGATCAAACACCAACTGATGACAGTAGTGATGATGAAGAAGAACGACATATTAATGTTGCTAAAACTCATCTCTCTCCTGAAAGTTTTCATTTTTATTTTGCAAATCGCCTGGAGAAACTGAAACAGAGAAACGGGCTGCAAAAGAATAAAAAGAAATGAAGTCTGAAAGTGTTGCTGATGAGACTGTTGAGATTGAGCAGGAAGGTGAAACAGAAAAAGTGATTGAAGTTGAAAAGATCATAGAAGTTGAAAAGATTGTAGAGGTCATTAAGCCTTGCACAAAGTGTTTGGAACCTTGCAAGGAATGTGCAGCTAAAGATGAGAAGCTGACAGAGTTTGAGAAGATGAAGGAACAATTATTGTTTAATCTTAACTATGTAAAGGAATCATACGATGTATTGAACAGAACAGTAACTGGTCTTCAAAAGACAAACTCTGAAAGAGAAAATGCTTTGACAATGATGAATGCAACATTGATGACGAAGCAGAAAGCTATTAACTTTTACATCGAAGAAAGTGCAAAGTGGAAGCAAGAGTTAGAAAAGGAGAAGATTGAAAATGAGAGAATCAGAAGATTATTGCAGAGTTATTCTAGTTCTGATTATCTTATTGATCAAATTTATCCAACTGTTGCAGGTTTTGAAGCATTCAAAGATGACAAGCCAAAGATGAAGGATGCTGGTAAGAAACCGAGTGTTACTTATAACAAGTGTCCGCCTCCGATCTGGGAAGGTTATTCTCCCAGAAAACCAAATGAGGAGCAAGTTCAAAAGGCAGTCAATATAAAACTAAAGTCTGATATAACCGATGAATTACCAAAAAACATTGACGTGGTTTTCACATCGTCTGACACTGATCATGAGTCTGAGTTAATTAAAAAGGTGGTTGATCAGGTGTTGGATACAGATGAGGAGTCTGAGTCAAAGTCTGGGTATGGAGGTTCAAGTTCGTCAGTCAACAGTCCAAAGTCGTCGGTTAAAAGGGCTTACAGTAAAGAGTTTTTGTTATCAAAAGCAAATTTGGATGATGAAACATTTGAAGTAGCATACACTTTAAATGATTCTGACAAATTATATTCTGAGAAAGAGTTTCCAATAAGAAGTGTTAGATTTGAAATGATTAAAAAGGTTTTCAAAATGACAGAAATTAAGATTTCTGAAAAAAAACATTTAAATCTTACTGGAAAACCTAAAAAATACACTTCAAGAGTACAACAACTGTTAAACAAGAAAAATGGTTACAATTCTGGTTCTGGTTTTCAAAAGAAACCAAACCATAATGGTAGCTACAAAAAGAAAGGTTTAGGTTTTATTCCACCAGAAAATTATAAAAATGAGAAAAATTCTAAAACAAAAACAGAATTTGTTTCAGGTGGAAGTGCTGAGGATGAACAGAAGAAACTGTTCTGGAAACAATCAAACCAGGAGTTTCTTGCTGAGAAGAAAAGGAATGGAACTGGAGTGTTTCATCCAAAAGAGACTCGAACCTGTTTCAAATGCAATGAAGCTGGTCACATTGCATGGAATTGTCCGAAAAATGCTAAGACTAAACAGGGAGTTTCTGAAAAATTGAAAGAAATAGTTGTTGATGTTGAACCACCAACCGAAAAATTCAGAATTTTTGAAAAATCAACTTATGAGGTTGGTGAGTGTTCTAAAAGGAATTTTTACAAAAAGAAAGCAAAAGATAACCAAATGTGGGTTGTCAAGAAGGGTGATGTAAAAGTAGGCGATGAATCTGGTTTCACAAAGCCAGAAGAGCCACAAGGTGAGGTGAAAGAAATACTTTCAGTGAATGATGATGAGTTTCCATCACTGAAGTTTGAAAAGATTAAACAGAAAGTTGGTAAGATTGAGATCTCAAATCAATTCTTTTCTGATAAGAAGGAATTTGATGTTGAGAAAGTTTTTAATGGAAATGTTAAAATTTTTTTTGGGAAAATGATTGATGGGAAAGTGAAAGGGGTTAAAGATTTCTATGCAACAAAGAAAGCCACCTATAACCCTACTGAGCAAGAATTAAAAACACTCAAGTCTGAAAAGACTTGGGTGGAAATTCTTTTCCCTTGAACATCTGACTTGCCGGAGATCCCAAGTTTGTATTCGCGGATCATGAATCGGCATCTTTCTTACTAATTGATTGTGTGATTGAATTTTATAAATAGTTAAATTTTTTACAGGATAAAGTGTGACTTGTCGGAGCTTCCAGGTTGGTAAGTGTGAAGCAGGAATCGGCATCATTGTTGGTAAAATGAATTTGTGTAGATGTTTTATTCCTACAACTGGTACATATGTTTGTTTTGACAAAGTAATTACTCAAGGTCATTAATTTGAACTTGATGTAATTCTCATACATGTGGTTAACAATGAACAATATGATGAACCATACTCCTAACCTACAAATGGTAAACTCAATCAACAAAACTTATTTTCCGGAAAAATCATTTTGGTTAAAACAAACTTAAGTGTTTTGAAATCATAATGAGAAAATAGTTTTGTGAAAGGGGGAGTTCTGATTGTTTATGCCTAGTGGATGGCGAATTGATGCGATTTGATATCGGTTGTCAAGTTTTTTGTACAGTTTATTTTAAAATTTCCTGAAATGTGTTTGCATTTTAGGGGGAGTAGAAAATTTTTGAAAATCCAAAAACATTAGAATTCTGAAAATCCAAAAACATTAGAAAATTTGAAAAAGACAAAAACATGATAAAATTCAAAAATGAGTTTTAGTGTCTAGAAGAGGAAATGATAGTACATCAGTAGACAGTCACAGTATGCTAAAGAAATGTAATGTTTAAATAGCGTTAAACAGTCTCACTGATGATATGCCGATAGGTTTTTATACATTTAGTAAGCTTTTTCGGGATATAAACTTAAAATCAAACTTGCTTATTTCGTGGGGAACACTACTTGAATATATTGGTAACCCCTGAAATCTCGTTTGAAAGGTCCCTCTTTCTGAGATACTAGGTCTTTATGCTCAGTGATATCTAGGGTATTATCCCGGGACTTCTGATTTTGCGGAAGCAATGGCCTAGTCCCCGGAGAATACTTTCTGCTTACTTGAAACATAGCGCCGCCCTCAGCAAATTGATGAAACAATAAAATTGATAGTCATTGCTGTAGTAATACAAAAGATCCTCTAAAGGGGACACACCACAAGTCGAACCGTCATCTCTCTGCTGAACGGAAGTTCTGACCTGAGCTCTCACGGTTTCGTACTATAATTTATTCCCTTACAGATATCATATGTGGTATACTCACCTGTAAGACTGAATATTGGGATCTGGATACGGGAGTATATTCAAGAGGTGGGACACATGAATAAGTTTAAGTCCTTAAAACATCTAACTCATATCCTGAATCAGTTGAAATTTGTGTGAGAATTTAAGTGGATCAGTATATCGGCTATCTAAGTGAATTGTTTAATTCTGAATGTGAAACCAAGCTCAACGGTACTTGTGATTTGTAAAAAACTGATATGATCCTCTTGCACGAACTCACAAAAATATTGTCTGTAAATATTTCTTTACTGCATTTCTTTACATTCATAAATCCAAAAAGATTTTCGGTGTATTTTAGCATAAATTTTTGAAAAACTCAAAAAGATTTTCGACAACTGATGTTGGAGAGCTGAATTTCAAAATTCCGAGTGCTAAACATGATGACCATGTGATGAGGGGGAGTCTGCATTTGAAATCAGAATGTTTTTCAAAATATAATTTTACAAATGGTTCATCAAGATTCTTAATATATAAAATCTTTGTTTGATCTGAGAGAGAGTCAGTGTTGGTGCATGTCTCTATAATTGTAATGTTTAAGACTTACTGTGAGGTAGAGTGTATGCAGGTTTTAAGTATGAGCTGGGTTTAAAGATCCTGAACTAGAAGAGAGCCAAATGACGATCTTGGAATCAAAGCTGTGAAAGACAGACAACGATCCTGAAGCAGATGATGCTGATGAATTAAAGGATTGCCAGCACGTTGTTAAGGGGAGTCTGTTGATGTTGTTAGAGACTGTGAAGCCCAGAGACTGATCAAGACTGAAGATGTGAAGACTAAACACAGTCAGACTCGATACTGTCAGACTCGTTAACATCTGAGGGGGAGTCTGTTAGTGCATACATCTGTCAACGTCGTCTTGTATCGTGTCTTAGACTAGATTGTATAGATCAGGGCTCGTAGGTCGAGAAAATAGGAGAATTTACGTGTTTAACAAGCTGATTTCGCTCCTAATGTTAATTCCGCCCGAAATGTCATATGGACACTTTCGAGCGGAATCACAATCATGCTAATTCCGCTCCAATTGTTGTTATGTCATTATGAGCAGAATCAGGACACTATATATAGGTCCTCAGGAACGAAATCATTATAACAGTTCCTTGTATTCCATACCGAAGTGCTGTCGGTGTGAGATTTGATTATAAACAACGTCAGATCAATACAATCAGTGTTTAAAGTGAAGATTTAGCTGTTTCTACCTTTGTTTCTTAGTTTCCGCCTCTGAAACGAAGTAAAACTCCTCTGAACGACTCATTCGGGTTCGCAAACGATCCTACACAATGGACCTGTACTTCAAGTGCCCATTCCCAAAAGAAGAAGAACCATGTCTTACGGTTGTTCTAACAAAGAATTCTGGTCCTGTAAACCAATAGAATTCTCGGGCAATGAAGGACCCATTGCAGCTCTACGCTGGATAGAAAAGACTGAGGCTGTTTTAAAAATAAGCAATGTGATGAAGAAGATAAGATAATGTTTGCTTCTAATCTATTTAAAAACTCAGCTTTAGAATGGTGGAACACTATCCTCCAGTCAAGAGGAAGTGATAGGATGTACAACATGGAATGGGAGGAATTTAAGAATATGGTAGAAAGGAAATTCTGCCATCCCAATGAAAAGGAACAGATAGCTAATAAGTTTCTGAACCTTAGGATGACCGGGGTAGATAGTAAGGGGTATACTACTACATTCTTTGAATATGCTAGAATAGTACCAACCCTTGCATCACCTGAACCAGTGTTAATCTCCCGTTACATCTGGGGATTAATTGGAGAGATTAGACACGTAGTCAAGGCAGCTAGACCACAAACTATAGAAGAAGCTGTAAAATTAACAAATACCTTGACAGATGAATTAATCCGTACTAGGGAAGAAGAACAGAGGAAAAACCTAACCCAAAGGCTTACTCAAGAATTCCGTTCTGGGAATTACAATCGTAGGAATATGGGTTCTATCTCTGCACCATTCTGCAAGGTCTGTAAGAAAAAGCATTCGGGAAAATGCTCTACTCTTTGCAATTTCTGCAAGATGCCAGGACACAAGGAAGAAGATTGCAGGAGAAAATCCAGTAATGGATTATGCTACAATTGTGGAGAAAAAGGTCAGATTAAGACAAACTGTCCAAAATTGGCTCCAGCTGTGAACAACAGGAACACTAAAAATGCTAGAGCATTTGTTCTGACTGCAGATGAAGCCAAGATGATTCCAGACGTGATAGCTGGTACGTTTTTAGTTAATGATGTTTTTGCTAAAGTATTATTTGACTCTGGTGCAAACCAAAGTTTTATTAATACTTCATATTTGCAAATTTTTAAATCAGTCATTAACTAAACTGCCACAAGAATGTCTCATAGAGACAGATAATGGGGAAACTGTTAGGATTTCTGAAATCTTGCAGGAAGCAAGAATAGAAATTTTAAACCAAATGTTTATGGCAAACCTTTATCCCATGAATCTGGCAGGATTTGATATCGTTTTAGGAATGGATTGGTTAATAACCAATAAAGCCAGTATTTTATGTGATCAAAAGTCAATTCAAGTAGATTCACCAAAGGGTGAAAAGATCACAATAAAAGGTGATAAACCATCTAGATCCACAAAATTCATCTCTGTAATGAAAACTGCAAGTTATATAAGAAAAAGGTTCTATAGTGTATTTGATTTCCATAATCACTAACACTAAAGGAAAAGAACTAAAAGACATTCCAGTAGTGTCTCAGTTTTCAGATGTCTTTCCAGAAGAATTACCAGGATTACCACCGGACAGAGAAGTTGAATTCATAATTCAGCTACTGCCTGGAACAACACCAATTGCCAAAGCACCTTACCGTTTGGCACCAGCCGAAATGCAGGAACTGAAGAAACAATTAGATGAATTGCTGGAAAAAGGATTCATACAGCCAAGTTCATCACCATGGGGAGCGCCGATTTTATTCGTTAAAAAGAAGGATGGATCAATGCGTATGTGCATTGATTACCGTGAATTGAACAAAGTTACGATTAAGTATCAGTACCCATTACCGAGAATTGATGATCTGTTCGATCAACTGCAAGGAGCTCGATTTTTCTCTAAAATCGATTTAAGGTCAGGATATCATCAATTAAAGGTACAGGAAGAGGATATTCCTAAAACCGCATTCAGAACAAGGTATGGCCATTATGAATTTACTGTCATGCCATTTGGTTTAACCAATGCCCCAGCTGCATTTATGGACATGATGAACCGAATATGTAAGCCATATTTGGATAAATTCATAATTGTTTTTATAGATAATATTCTAATTTACTCAAAGAGTAAAGAGGAACATGCAAAGCATTTGCACGCACTTCTAAGTTTATTAAGAAAGGAAAAGCTTTATGCTAAAATTTCAAAATGTGAGTTTTGGTTAGAACAGGTACAATTTCTTGGACATTTAGTTAATCATGAAGGAATTTATGTGGATCCCACAAAAATCGAGGCAATTACTAAATGGAAAACCCCTGAATCACCAACCGAAGTCAGAAGTTTCTTAGGATTGGCTGGTTATTATAGAAGGTTTATTCGAGATTTTTCTAGAATAGCCATTCCTTTAACTAAGTTAACCTGTAAATCCATTAAGTTTAAATGGGGACCAAAACAAGAAGAAGCTTTTAGAATTCTTAAGCAAAGATTAACTAATACACCCATATTAGCGTTACCAGAAGGAACTGAAGACTTTATAGTTTATTGTGATGCTTCTAAGTTAGGTTATGGATGTGTGTTGATGCAATGCCAAAAGGTTATAGCTTATGCATCCAGATAACTTAAGAATCATGAAGGGAATTATTCAACCCACGATCTAGAACTAGGAGCAATAATTTTTGCCTTGAAAATTTGGAGACATTATCTTTATGGTAGTAAGTTTACCATATTCACTGATCATGAAAGTCTAAAGTATGTTTTCGGGCAAAAAGAGTTAAATATGAGACAAAGACGCTGGATGGAATTGCTTAGCGATTATGATTGTGATATCCAGTATCACGAAGAAAAAGCAAATGTAGTGGCAGATGCTTTAAGCCGAAAGTATCACGAAAAGCCAAAAATGGTACGTTCTCTTAAATTAAATCTACAAGTAGATTTAAATGATCAAATTAGAAAAGCACAAGAATCAGTAATCAAAGATGATACTGATAAATTAAAAGGAATGACTAAGGAATTAGAACAAGGAACATATGGAATTTGGAGATTCCATGAAAAGAGAATGTGGATACCTAAATTAGGAAACCTACGACATCATATATCTAAGGACTCTCAAAATTGTCCTAAAAATACCCGTAAATGAAAACCCGGACCCCTGAAACTTTACCCCACATCAAAAATCAAGAAAAACCAAACTTATAGGTTTCAGGCGGGCCGCGTATGAGACAAGCTTATCTTACGCGGGCCGTGTCAAACATGTGTTGACCGGATAAGTGTTCCGGATCCACGTAGTGACCACCTGGCTAACCTACTCGTGACTGGTCAAGCCTACTCGTAGACTGGGCGGCTAGGCGGGCCGCGTAAAGGTAAGCCGAAAGCTTACGCGGGCCGCGTGAGGCCTTAATTTCACCTATAAATAGCTTGTTGCATGCACAGTCTGATGGTGTCGAAACAAACTTTCAAAAACGAAGTTTTAGTACTCTGAAGTCAAAAATATCAATTATATTAGCGAGGTGCTGCTCCGATACCGGGTATTAACTCGATCGCTGCTACGATTCAATGTCCGATCGATTAAACTATCCAATGGATGTTTAAGTGCTGCCCACCTTAGGGTTTATGCTTTGTCATTCGTCGTTAATTCGATGGATGTTTAAGTATCGCACTTTGTCATTCGTTGTGAAGGTTTTAATCTCATGAGTTATCGTAAATGCTGTATTAGTTACTAACCGAGTTCGTGTGCATGTTATTAAATTTAGGTTAAAAGGCTAATCAGTAGGCTAAGCTCTGCTCATATAAATCTACAATGTGAGTCATTCTCTTTTTACCAAATTTATTTCCAAAAGCATGTTTATTTTCAAAGTTATAATTACAGGGATTAAGTCTTTGTAGTCACCAAATTACAGCCAATATGTGGGGTTTTGTATACATTACTTGTTCCCGTCACCATTGGACAACGAGTTAGCCAATGGGTGATCTGACCATAGTCACATAAACGAGTCGAGTGACAAATACTGTGGGTAGTTGGTTGATATCAGGAAACATTGTAATCGCTCTTAATACTGTAAATTATAACAAACGAGTCGTTTTCATAAAAATAATGATTCACCAGTATTTCCCGCTGACAAAACCTTTTTTCAAACATGTTTCAGGTGATCTGTGATCTAAGAAATGTGCCGCGAAGCACTACAAGCTTGAGGAAGTGACTCAATATAAAATAAAATAAAAACATGTTTTGTAAAAATAATGATTTCTCCGTGAAATCTTATGATTGTAAATTACTGGGGTTTTATCCCGAGTTGTGAAATAAAATAATTAGGAAAATTGCAGTTTTAAAAAGATTCTGAAGAAAACTTCCGCTGTTAAATAAATACCATGGGATTTTCTGTCCCGCGGCTCTTGAAACGGGTCAAACCGGGTCGGGGGCCGTGACAGAAAAAGGTGGTATCAGAGCCACTGATTTAAGCCAATTAAGTATTTAGAAAACACTTAATTTTACTAATTACTATTCTGTGATTATGTGTTTTATTATTTGAATATTTGTGTACAGTATGGGTAAGCAAAAGATTTCAAACATCTATCTTAAATTAGATAGGTCATCAAACGAGAAGGGAAGTTCATCCCAAACAAATTCCTCAAAACCCTATGTAAATCCTGATGAAGGAATATTTGTCCGTAAGGCACAATATGAGGAACCACTTTCTCCTAATAAAAGAAGTTTGATTATTAGGAAAAGTCAAGAGAAACTAAAGAAATCCAAAGGAGGGAGAGTTAATCAGAAAACCCAAGAATTAGGCAATAACCTACCATGGGAATACAAGTTAGATGAAAAGTGGCCAGATCTTTATATGCTAGCCACTGTAGCAGTTAATACAAATCTCTAAATACTCTGACTCAAGTTTTAGCAACCATATTACCTACAAGCCAGAAATATTACCCAATAAATAAATAAGTTTACAATAAACCCTAATATGTTTTATTTTCAGTTGTTCTTTGTACTAAATTAGTCGCACGGTATGCAATAATATTTTCTATGAAATTTTTTTATAAAAATTTTAACCTAGCAATTTTTTTTTTATTTTTTTGGTGTATTTTGCATATGTGCTAAACAGCATGAATGACTTGTCTGACGCCCTTCAAAATCTAAATCTCTATCCGGTGAAAATAGAGGTTTCCAGAGATTTCAATAGGTATATACCAGATATAGAAGAACCTATGGAATTCAATGCTCCACCTCCGTAGAAACCCAAGCCTAAGAAAAGGAGAAGATTTGTGGGATGGAGGCATGTGCGTAGGAGGAAACCCGCCACTAGAAAGATTCCCAAAATAGAAAATCCCTTAGACAAAGGGAAGGGGATTGAAGTCGGGGAAGATTCTAGACAGATGGGAATATAGTTTGAGGAATATTCTAAGCAAATAGAAATGGAGATTGAAAAAGGTTCTAGACAAACCAAGATGGAAATTGGAGAAAGCTCTAAGCAAATCCAGGAAATGACATTGCAGGAGGAGCTAGATTTTATATTGGCAAACTATGATACTATTAAGCCTGTCAATGAAAATGTTTTTACTCATCCTATTGAAACTCAACTTCCAATGAATTTGGAACCAGCAATCCCAGAACCTATAATTCACACCCAACCTCTAGGAATGGACGAGTGGTGGACCAATGATTGGCAGTTCCAAAACCTTCTCAACAGTCCTTATTCTTTTCTTCCTCAGTTTGACCCGGAACCTATACCAAACCCACCTATGAGCAATGAGAATTTAGCTGAACTCCGCCACTTTGGCGAAGAGCTGGTGGATGCAGGAAATAGGATCAGGGAAGTAGGAGAACATATCTCCTGGAAATACGACGAGAGGGAACGTCGTTACTGAAATACCAACTGACGAAGGATAAGGGGTTTGTGAAACTGGGGTTGTATAATAAATACTAAAAATATACTCTTGTGAAATAACTACAAATAAAACTTTGTAAGATAATGATGTGTAATGATGCATAATATATATAAAAATGGGAATCGAGAAATCAATAGTTTTGGCTATATGTATGTTGTAAAATTTGTATGATTATTTTGTGTATAATTGTTATTTATTTGTTACTAATAAATTATATATATTAATTATCAGATGGAAAACGCTAATAATGAACCAGTTAATGAGGTTAATCAATCTGAGCAACATCCGGAGGATCAATTTATGACTAGACAAGATATAGAAAATATCGTTGCTCAAGGAATAGCCAATGCTATTCCAGCAATCCTTGCTGCTGCCCAGAAACCTGCCGAACCTCAACAAATCGTTCCTAGCAAACGTATTTCTGAAGATAACTTCAGTAATAGCAAAAACGGAGGCGGTAATCATCACGATGATGATCCACTGCCAGCTCCGCTCCCTAAGAAAATGAAAGCTGCAACGCCTGGTTGCACTTACAAAGAATTTCTTGCTTGTAAACCTGCTGAATTTGCAGGCAATGAAGGAGCGACTGCAGCACTGCGTTGGTTAGAGAAAACCGAGGCAGTGATTACAATAAGTAAATGTGACAAGGACGACAAGGTCATGTACGCGTCTAATCTTTTCAAAAAAGGGGCGCTAGAATGGTGGAATGCAGTACTTCAAGCCAAAGGAAGAAATAGGGCCTATGCCATGAACTGGGAAGAATTTAAGAGTCTTGTAGAAAGAAAATTTTGTCCAGAATACGAAAAAGATCAAATGGAAAATAAATTCCTAAATCATAGAATGATGGGTGTAGATTGTCGCGGTTATACTTCGACATTCTTTGAATATGCTAGAGTGGTACCAACGCTGGCTTCGCCAGAACCGGTACTCATTTCTCGCTATATTTGGGGACTGATTAGTGAAATCCGTAACATTGTTAAAGCTACGAGACCTCGTACTATTGACGATGCGGTGGAATTAGCTAATACCCTAACTGACGAACTGGTACGCACAAGAGATGAAAACAGGAAAAAGGAACTGGCTCAGAAAATTACCCAAGGATTTCGTACGGGTAATAATAGCCGCTTCAAGAGAAAAGGAACAGGGCAATATTCAACTTAGCCATTCTGCAAGAACTGCAGAAAGAAACATTATGGAAGATGTAATATAATCTGCAACTTTTGCAAAGCCATAGGACATCGCGAAGAAGACTGCAGAAAGAAAACAAGAGTCTGCTATAACTGTGAAGAAACAGGACATTTTAAGCCAGAATGCCCTAAATTGGTTAAACCAGCAGACAACAAAGCTAAACCAGCTGATGGAGCTACTAAGAAGAATGTCCGTGCTTTCCAATTAACTACTCAGGAGGCAGAACTAATTCCAGATGTGATAGCTGGTACGCTCTTAGTTCACAACATTTACGCAAAAGTATTATTTGACTCTGGTGCAAACCAAAGTTTTATAAATACTTCATTCTGCCAAGCTCTTAAGTTACCCTTAACCCATCTTAGGCAGATTTTATAGTTGAAACAGCATATGGGAATTTTATTAAAATAGATAAGGTTTTGCAGAAAGAAAATATAGAACTTTCAGGTCATAAATTTCATGCAAACCTATTGCCAATGAATTTAGCTGGGTTCGATGTTGTGTTAGGAATGGATTGGTTAATAGCCTACCATGCTCGAATCCTTTGTGATAAGAACTCCGTAGAGATTCAGGCACCTACTGGAGAAATAATCACGATTACAGGAGATAAACCACGTAAACCCATGAAGTTCATATCAGTAATGAAAGTTGCTAGTTATGAACGAAAGCAAGGAATAGTATATATGATTTCAGTAATCATTAGTACTAAGGGTAAAGAACTTAAAGAGATTCCTGTAGTCTCAGAATACCCAGATGTATTCCCAGAAGATTTACCAGGATTACCACCAGATAGGGAGGTAGAATTTAGAATTCATCTAATTCCAGGAACTATACCGATAGCCAAGGCACCTTATCGGTTAGCACCCACAGAAATGTTAGAACTGAAAAAGCAATTAGATGAATTACTAAGTAAAGGTTTCATACAACCTAGTTCATCCCTGTGGGGAGCACCAGTGTTGTTTGTAAAGAAAAAGGATGGTTCGATGAGAATGTGTATTGATTATAGAGAATTGAATAAGGTTACAATTAAGAATCGATACCCATTACCTAGGATTGATGATCTATTTGATCAACTTCAAGGAGCTAGATATTTTTCTAAGATCGATTTACGCTCCGGATACCATCAATTGAAAGTACAAGAAGAAGACATACCTAAAACTGCTTTCAGAACTAGGTATGGCCACTACGAGTTTACAGTCATGCCTTTCGGATTAACGAATGCACCTGCCGCATTCATGGACATGATGAATAGAATCTGTAAACCGTACTTGGGTAAATTTGTAATTGTTTTTATCGACGATATACTTATTTATTCCAAAAATCAAGACGAACATTGTCAGCACTTGCATGCACTCTTAACTTTGTTAAGAAAAGAAAAGCTTTACGCCAAATTCTCAAAGTGTGAATTTTGGTTGCAAGAAGTGCAATTCTTAGGACACATGGTGAATCACGAAGGTATTCATGTAGATCCTGCTAAGATAGAGGCAATTACCAAATGGAAGGTTCCGCAATCCGCTATGGCAATTAGAAGTTTTATAGGTTTAGCTGGATATTATAGACGGTTTATTAAGGATTTTTCCAAGATAGCGGTACCATTAACTAAGCTAACCTGTAAAGCAGTTAAGTTTGAATGGGGACCTAAGCAAGAAGAAGCTTTTAGGATTCTAAAGCAAAAGTTAACAAATGCCCCAATCCTAGCTTTACCAGAAGGGACTGAAGATTTTGAAGTTTACTGTGATGCTTCAAAACTAGGATTAGGATGAGTGCTAATGCAACGCAAGAAGGTAATTGCGTATGCTTCAAGGCAATTGAAAAAGCACGAAGAAAACTATACAACTCATGACTTAGAATTAGGAGCCATAATTTTTGCCCTGAAGATCTGGAGACATTATCTGTACGGAAGTAAATTTACTATCTATACGGATCACAAAAGTTTAAGATATATATTTGGGCAAAAAGAATTAAACATGAGACAAAGAAGATGGATGGAAATCCTAAGTGACTACGACTGTGATATTCAATATCACGAAGGAAAGGCAAATGTCGTTGCAGATGCTTTAAGTCGTAAATATCATGAAAAGCAAAAGCGAGTTCGTGCTCTCAGATTAAATCTACAATTAGATTTAATGGAACAATTGAAGAAGGTTCAAACTACAGCAATCAAGGATGATGCTGAAGGAATGAAAGGACAAATAAAAGAATTAGAGCAAGGAGTTGATGGAATTTGAAGATTCCACAAAAGCAGAATTTGGGTACCTAAGCAGGGAGAATTAAGAAATAAGATTTTAGAAGAAGCCCATAAATCTAGGTATACCATGCACCCTGGAAACAATAAAATGTACCAAGATTTAAGGAATAACTTTTGGTGGATAGGAATGAAAAAGGACATAGCTCGATATGTTTCTAAGTGTCTCACTTGTTCACAAGTTAAGGCAGAACATCAGAAACCTTCAAGTCTACTACAACAATTAGAAATGCCTGTATGGAAATGGGAACTTATAACAATGGATTTTGTTACTAAGTTACCCAAAACCAGAAAAGGTAATGATGCGATTTGGGTAATTGTGGATCGATTAACCAAATCAGCTCACTTTCTACCTATGAAAGAAACCTTTAGCATGGAAATGTTGGCAAAGTTGTATGTAGATGAAGTCGTATCTTTACATGGAGTTCCACTCTCCATTGTTTCCGATAGGGATAGTCGTTTCACTTCCCATTTCTGGACTAGTTTCCAAGAAGCAATGGGAACTCGACTAAATTTAAGTACGGCATATCATCCCCAGACAGACGGACAAAGTGAAAGGACAATCCAAACTCTGGAAGACATGCTCAGAGCATGTGTGATAGATTTTGGTGGAAATTGGGACGACCATTTACCTTTAATTGAATTCTCCTATAACAATAGTTATCATTCAAGCATCGAAACTGCCCCATTCGAAACACTGTATGGAAGAAAGTGCAGAACTCCAGTTTGTTGGGCAGAAATAGGAGAAAGTCAATTGTCAGGTCCTGAAATAGTGCAAGAGACGACCGACAAGATTACTCAAATCAAGGAAAGACTAAAGACAGCTCGAGATTGTCAGAAGAGTTATGCCGACAATAGACGGAAGCCGTTGGAATTCCAAGTAGGAGACAAAGTACTATTAAAAGTTTCACCTTGGAAAGGAGTAGTTCGATTCGGTAAGAAAGGAAAGCTAAGTCCACGATATGTAGGACCATTTTCAGTGATCCAACGTATAGGACCAGTTGCTTATCGTTTACAACTACCAGAAGAGTTAGCCGGAGTACATGATGGATTTCATGTATCCAACCTCAAGAAATGTCTATCAAACGAATCTTTGGTAGTACCTCTCCAAGATATAGAGGTAAACGAAAAGTTAAAATTTGTTGAGAAACCTCTTCAAATAGAAGACAGAAAAGTGAAATTTCTCAAACACAAACGGTTAGTACTTGTCAAGGTCAAGTGGGATTCAAAGAGAGGATCTGAATACACTTGGGAGCTGGAATCAGAGATGAAGCGAAAGTATCCTCACATATTCCAATAAATATCGAGGACGAGATTTTAAATAAGGTGGGGAGGATGTAAGGACTCTCAAAATTGTCCTAAAAATACCCGTAAATGAAAACACGGACCCCTGAAACCTTACCCTACATCAAAAATCAAGAAAAACCAAACTTATAGGTTTCAGGCGGGCCGCGTAAGAGACAAGCTTATCTTACGCGGGCCGCGTCAAACATGTGTTGACCGGATAAGTGTTCCGGATCCACGTAGTGACCACCTGGCTAACCTACTCGTGACTGGTCAAGCCTACACGTAGACTGGGCGGCTAGGCGGGCCGCGTAAAGGTAAGCCGAAGGCTTACGCGGGCCGCGTGAGGCCTTAATTTCACCTATAAATAGCTTGTTGCATGCACAGTCTGATGGTGTCGAAACAAACTTTCAAAAACGAAGTTTTAGTACTCTGAAGTCGAAAATATCAATTATATTAGCGAGGTGCTGCTCTGATACCGGGTATTAACTCGATCGCTGCTACTATTCAATGTCCGATCGATTAAACTATCCAATGGATGTTTAAGTGCTGCCCACCTTAGGGTTTATGCTTTGTCATTCGTCGTTAATTCGATGGATGTTTAAGTATCGCACTTTGTCATTCGTTGTGAAGGTTTTAATCTCGTGAGTTATCATAAATGCTGTATTAGTTACTAACCGAGTTCGTGTGCATGTTATTAAATTTAGGTTAAAAGGCTAATCAGTAGGCTAAGCTCTGCTCATATAAATCTGCAATGTGAGTCATTCTCTTTTTACCAAATTTATTTCCAAAAGCATGTTTATTTTCAAAGTTATAATTACAGGGATTAAGTCTTTGTAGTCACCAAATCACGCCAGTATGTGGGGTTTTGTATACATTACTTGTTCCCTTCACCATTGGACAACGAGTTAGCCAATGGGTGATGTGACCATAGTCACAGAAACGAGTCGAGTGACAAATACTGTGGGTAGTTGGTTGATATCAGGAAACATTGTAATCGCTCTTAATACTGTATATTATAACAAATGAGTCGTTTTCATAAAAAGAATGATTCACCAGTATTTCCCGCTGACAAAACCTTTTTCAAACATGTTTCAGGTGATCTGTTGTGATCCAAGAAAAGCGCCGCGAAGCACTACAAGCTTGAGGAAGTGGCTCAATATAAAATAAAAAAAAACATGTTTTGTAAAAATAATGATTTCTCCGTGAAATCTTATGATTGTCAATTACTGGGGTTTTATCCCGAGTTGTGAAATAAAATAATCGGGAAAATTGCAGTTTTAAAAAGATTCTGAAGAAAACTTCCGCTGTTAAATAAATACCACGGGATTTTCTGTCCCGCGGCTCCTGAAACGGGTCAAACCGGGTCGGGGGCCGTGACAATATATTAGAAGAAGCCCATAAATCTAAGTATACGATGCATCCTGGAAGTGATAAAATGTATCAGGATTTAAGAAAGGATTTCTGGTGGATAGGAATGAAAAAAGACATAGCAACCTATGTTTCTAAATGTTTAACTTGTTCACAAGTTAAAGCTGAACATCAGAAACCCTCAGGATTGCTACAACAACTAGAAATGCTAGTGTGGAAATGGGAATTAATAACAATGGATTTTGTTACCAAATTACCCAAAACAAGGAAAGGTAATGATACAATCTGGGTGATTGTAGATAGGCTAACCAAGTCAGCTCATTTCCTACCAATGAAAAAAACTTTCAGTATGAGACAGTTAGCTAAATTATATGTAAATGAAATTGTTTCATTACATGGAATTCCTTTATCAATTGTTTCTGATAGGGATAGCCGATTTACTTCTCATTTTTGGTCAAGTTTCCAAAGAGCCATGGGAACTAAGTTAAATCTAAGCACAACTTATCATCCTCAAACGGACGGACAAAGCGAAAGAACAATTCAGACAATGGAAGACATGCTTAGAGCTTGTGTAATTGATTTCGGAGGTAATTGGAACGATCTCTTACCTTTAATAGAATTTTCTTATAATAATAGTTATCACACAAGTATCAATGCTGCACTAATCGAAGCACTTTATGGACGAAAGTGTCGAACCCCAGTCTGTTGGGCAGAAATTAGGGAGAAGCAACTATCTGGACCTGAGATAGTGCAGGAAACAACTGACAAGATTATTAAGTCAAGGAACGACTGAAAGCAGCCCGAGATCGACAAAAGAGCTATGCCAATAATCGACGTAAACCATTGGAATTTCAAGTGGGAGATAAAGTATTGATGAAGGTCTCTCCTTGGAAAGGAGTGGTAAGATTCATCAAAAGAGGGAAGCTAAGTCCCAGGTATGTTGGACCTTTTGAGATTATTAGAAGAATAGGACCTGTAGCCTATCAGCTACAACTGCCAGAGGAAATGGCAGGAATACATGATGTATTTCATGTATCAAATCTCAAGAAATGCTTAGCCAATGAATCACTAATGGTACCTCTTAAGGATATAGGGGTAAATGAACAACTTAAGTTTGTAGAAAGGCCTCTACAAATTAAAGACAGGAAAGTCAAAAATCTCAAGCATAAGAGACTAGTTCTGGTCAAAGTGAAGTGGGACTCTAAAAGAGGACCTGAGTACACATGGGAGCTTGAATCAGAAATGCAAAGGAAATATCCACACTTGTTCCAGTAGATCTCGAGGACGAGCTCTAAAACAAGGTGTAGGATTGAGAATCGATCTAAACGAGTCTATCAGAAGAGTTCAATCTATATCAAAGGCGGAATTCAATGATACAGACTTGATTACAGCTTGATATTCACTCTAAATGTCTTGTTTATTGATAAAACAACGTTTTACATCCTGGAGACACTTCGGCAGCACCTCGGTACCGGAATCAGAATTGTTACAAATGAAATGAACAAGACCACTATATATAGACTCACCATTCCGTGCGAAATGGGCAAGACTCATTTCGTGCGAAATGGATAGTGTCCATTTCGTGCGAAATGACCTTGTTCAATTTCGTGCGAAATGGTTACAATCACACTTTTCTCGTATTTCATGCCCTGATCTTTCTAATCTAATACAAGACTCGATATAAGACGAAGTCGACAGATATATGCACCAACAGACTCCCCCTTGGATGTCGACGAGTCTTCAGTACAACTCTTCAGTAAGTTGAGTCTTCAATCTTTATCAGTCTTCGTGCTCTTCCAAAGTATCTGACAGTGTAAAGCATCTTCAATCTCTATCTTTATCTTCTCTCTCTTTCCGTCACATTTTCATAATCGCAACCTGGCTCTTGAGCTTTCTAATTCTCTTGATCAGATCTCTTGATTCCTTAAGTTCATCAGCTTCAGCAGCTAATCTCCCCCTTGGATGTTGATATACTACTCTTGTTCCAAGATAGTGACCTGGCTCAACCTCTGCTCAGGTTTAGACACGGGGATCTGCACAAAACTCTACTCAGAAATAAATTTCACAAATTTAAAATTTACCAAATTTAATCTCTGCTTACCACTTGTAAAATCAATCTAAAACTATCACATGTAAATATCATCAAAATGATTTAACATTTTATAATCTCGGATGATCACTTGTAAGAATAATTTTTCTCATTTCAACACAAACTTTCCCAACCCACTGTTCATCATGTTTAGCACTCGGAATTTTGAAAATCAGCTCTCCAACATCAGTTGTCAAAAATCTTTTTGAAATTTTCAAAATTTTATGCTGAAACACACTGAAAATCTTTTTGGAATTTGTTTTTATTAGAAATGCAGTAAAGAAATATTTACAAACAAAATATTTTGTGAGTTTGCGTAAGAGGATCATATCAGTTTTTGAGACAAATCGCCAACACCGTTAAGCTATAAACATTTTAAGTTCTAAACGATTCACTTAGATTGTCAGTATACTGATCCACTTAAAATTTCATACAAAGTTCAACTGCTTCGAGATACGAGATTAGTGTTTTAGAGACCTAAACTTATTCGCGTGTCCCACATCAGAATATACTCCCGTATCCAGATCCCAAGATTCAGTCTTACAGGTGAGTATACCTAGATGATATCTGTAAGGGGTTAAATGCGAGACCATGAGAGCTCAGGCTATTGCTTCCGCAAAATCAGAGAGATGATGGTTCGAATTTTGGTGTGTTCCCTTTAGAGAATCTTTTCTTCAACAGCACATGATTAACATTTTTCAATGTTTCTTCATTTTTTATGGTGAGGGTGAGCTATTATTTCAAGCAAGCGAAAAGTATTATACGGGGACTAGGCCATTGCTTCCGCAAAATCAGAAGTCCCGGGATAATACCCCAGATATCACTAAGCATAAAGACCTAGTATCTCAGAAAGAGGGATCTTTCAAACAAGATTTCGGGGGTTACCCATATATCCGAGAGATGTTCCCCACGAAATAAGTAAGTAAGATATTTATGTTTATATCTCGAATACAATCTACTAAGCGTGTAAAAACCTACTGGCATATCATCAGTGAGACCGTTTATCACTTTTGACTTTCCAAATCTTTAGCATGCCGTGATAGTCCACTGATATACTATCATTTCCTCTTTTTCACAACAAAACTCACTTTTGATTTTTTGATGTTTTTTTCCTTTTTCAAAATTTTCTAATGTTTTTGGATTTTCTGAAAAGTTTTTACTCCCCCTAAAATTCAAAACCATTTTTAAAAAAATTGAAAACAAAACTGTACAAATAAAATGACAACTGTTATGAATTGCTTCAAATCGCCATCCACTTGGCATAAACAATCAGAACTCCCCCTGACAACAAACTATTTTCCCATTAAGATTTCAAAACACTTAAGTTTGTTTTAATCAAAAATGGTTTTTTCGGAAAATAAATTTTGTTGATTTTTACAAACCACTTGTAGGTTAGGGGTTTCATCACATTGTTTCTCAACCATTTTGAATGAAAGTTAAATCAAGTTCAACTTAATGACCTTGATTAACCACTTGTAGGTGAAAACCTCTTTTCAATCACTTGTAGATCGAAATATCAAGAAAGATGCCAATTCCTACTCCACACTTACCAACCTGGGAGTTCCGGCAAGTCAGGATTTTTACATATGGAATACAGACACCCAAGACTGACTATCTTTGGGTGTAACCTTTTCAGTTTCACTTGGGGTTTCAACATTTCTTTTTGATTCATAAAAATCTTTTACCCCTTTGGCCCTACCATCGACCATTTTTCCAAAAATATTTTTCACTTTGTCATTAAAAGCCTTTTCGACATCAAATTCTTTCTTTTCAGAATAGAATTGATTCGAGATTTCCACTTTACCAACTTTTTGTTTAAAACTTTCAGTCCTCAATGGTGGAAAGTTGACATCATCCATTGGCGGAACTGAATTATCACTTTGAACCTCAACTTGTGGCTCTTCTGACTTTGACGAGTCAGATTCATCGCCAGATTTCACATCTGATTTCTTAACAACCCACTTTTGGTTGTCAAGATTTACCCTTCTTTTGTAAAACCTTTTTGAACATTCACCAACTTCATATGTTGAGTTTTTAAACACTTTAAATTTTTCAGTTGGTGGTTCAGTTTTAACAACAACTTTTTCTTTTAGTTTAGAAAAAACTTCCTATTTTATGTTGGTTGCCTTTGGACAGTTCCAGGCGATGTGACCAACTTCTTGACATCGGTAACAGGTTCTTGTCTCCTTTCTCTGATTAGCTTCATTTTTCTTTTCAAACTTTTGTTTTTCAGCAAAGAACTCTTTGTTTGATTGTTTCTAGAATGAGCTCTTTTCTTCTTCCTCTGAACTTGCACCTGAAACAAATACAGTTTTTGTGTTAGACATTTTCTTATTTTTATGATTTTCGGGTGGAATAAAACCTAAACCTTCCTTTTTGAAATTACTGTTATGGTTTGGTTTCTTTTGAAAACCAGAACCAGAACTGTAACCTTTTTTCTTGTTCAATCTTTGTTGAACTCTTGAAGTGTATTTTTTAGGTTTTTTCAGTAAGATTTACATCTTTTATTTCAGAAATATTAATTTCTGTTAGTTTGAAAACCTTTTTAATCATTTTATTTTTAACACCTCTTATTGGAAATTCCTCATCAGAATATAATTTGTCAGAATCATTCAAAGTATATGCCACTTTGATTAATTCATCATTCAAATTAAATTTTGATAACATGAATTCTTTATTATAAACTCTTTTGACCGACGATTTTGAACTGTCAACAGATGAACTCGAACTCTCGGATTCGGACTTTGACTCCTCATCTTTATCCAACACCTGATCGACCACTTTCTTTATTAACTCAGACTCATGATCAGTTTCAGACGATGTGAATGTGACGTCAATGTTGTCTGGTAAATCATTAGTTGTTTCAGACTTTAACTTTATATTGACTGCCTTTTTGACTTGTTCCTCATTTGGTTTTCTGGGAGAATAACCTTCCCAGATCGGAGGCGGACACTTGTTATAATTTGCACTTTGTTTCTTACCAGTATCCTTATCTTCAGACTTCTTATCTTGAAATGCTTCAAAACCTGCGACAGTTGGATAAATTTTATCAATCAAATAATCAGAACTTGAATAACTTTGCAATAATCGTCTGATTCTTTCATTCTCTATCTTTTCTGTCTCCAACTCTTACTTCAACTTTGCACACTCCTCAATATAATGATTTATAGCCGTCTGCTTTGACATCATCACTGCATTTATCATGGTTAACGCATCTTCTCTTTCAGAATTAGTCTTTTGCAGACTATTCACAGTTCTGTTCAAAACATCATACGATTCTTTCACATACTTGACATCGAACAATAACTTTTCTTTCATCTTATCAAGCTCACTCAACTTCTCATCTTTCTCTTCACAGTGTTTGCATGGTTCCAAACATTTTAAACAAGGTTTCGTGATCTCAACAATTTTTTTAACTTCAATAATCTTTTCAACTTCGACTATCTTCTCAGCAACTTTAACTTCTTCACTCTGTTCATGCTTCTCTGTCTGAGCAACGTTCTTACATTTTACCTTTTTCTGTTCTTTTGCTGCTCGCTTCTCCTTTAGCTTCTCCAATCTATCTACAAAATAAAATTTGAAACTTTCAGGAGATAATTGGGTTTTTCCAATGTTTATTAGTGTTTCTTCTTCATCATCACTGTTATCAGCTGATGATTGATCAAAGACTGTTGTCTTTTCTGAACTTTCTTCTGAAGAAACAAACTCTCCATCTTGTCTTTTTCCATCATTTTTGACAAACACATCCATCCACTCTTTCATCAAATCTGGTTCTTGAACTACTTGTGCAATGAATGCTCCTAACTTTGAATCAGGCGGAGTGTATTTGTCCCAGCTAAAACCTTCTGCCACTTTCTCATCATCTTGATCTATTATACCATAATAAGCTCTCTTTGTTAACTCTTCAATCGCCTTCTTCTTTCCATCTTCAATAGCAATTGATGATGAAGGTTGTTGAGCAACTTGTTGATATATAGCTTTTCGATAATAATCATTATTCCCGAACGGATTCTGAGCTCCACCTGCTTCTCGATTGGTACATTCCCTCTTGAAATGTCCTTTTTCCCTGCATCGAAAACAAGTAACTTTAGATTTATCAAAACCCAAAGTAGAAATATTAGCATTACGAAAGTCATCTCTTCCTGTAATCATCTAAAATTTTTCACCTCTCCTCAAACACTCGCTAAACACCAGTTAATATCCATAAGTTTCATTTCCTCTGCATCGATCTGATCGTAATCCTCTTTTGTCAACATAGGATTTCCAATCCTTCCTGCAACCAAACCCTCATATGATTCTAACACTGTAGCTAGTAATGCCATATGACCTTTAGCGACTTCCTCAGAGAAATTTTGACCATTCTAAAGATGCAACACGATATTGTAGTGTAACACATGACCATTACTGTGATTTGAGCTTTGGAACTGATGACTTGGGGTAGAAACATTCGGACTAACACTGGAATATGAAGAAAAACCACTGTTGCTTTTTGAACTTTGACTAACTGATCCGGATGAGTTTTCTGCACTGAAAGCGGTTTGGACCTTCGGACTTGCTTCAATATCCTGAACGTTCCCTTTATAATACATCTTGATGTCTTGTTGACCACTTGGACTGTTCATTCTAGCAATCTTCTGTTGTTCAAGATTGTTGATGCATTAATGTCTATCGCCTCCGTCAATTCAAACCGTAGCTGAAACTGTAGAAATCTAGGATTTTATTGTAATATTTAGATAGAATTAGCAAGGTGGCATTTTGGTAATTAATGAGAAATCTCATTAATTCCAAGGCCTATAAATAGGAGCTTTAGTTGTAAAGTGTAAGACTTTTGCTCATTTGTGATCTAGGAGTTTGGAGCTTAGAGAGAAAAAGTCTAGAGAGAGAAAGTACTCTCTACGTGATTCTTGTATTGTACACGTCATATATTTCAATAGAATCATGGTTCTAGTACGTTATTGTGTGTTCGGTCACGCACGTTCACGGATTCCGCACGTCGAACGTTCGTTACGCAATCGAACGGTGTCAAAACCGATCCTACAAGTGGTATCAGAGCTAGGAGCTCGATTGCACTGATCAAACACATTGATTCGTACCAGATTTCAGTGTTTTCAGATCTGAATTTCATCTATTTCTTCATTTTTTTCACTTTTATCACGTTTTTCGCTGAAATTCGTCAAATTGAACGGAATTTTACGGTCCGAATCGGCTGCTTTTTTGATATGTTGTGCGAAAACATTTGATTTACAACCCTACCAAATTTCAGATTCAAACTCCTAGCCGTTTAGGAAAAATTTGAGTTTTTAGGTCCGTTTTCACGTCAAAACATCTGGTTTCGCTCATAGGGTTCGCTCATGGTGACATATTTTGAGGTTTCGCTTTTTCGTCATTGAGTGGTTTCGCTCTTACGTCCATCTAGTGGTTTCGCTCATTTGGTCTGTGACTGGTTTCGCTTTTGTGAACACTAAGTGGTTTCGCTCTTACGTCCATCTAGTGGTTTCGCTCATTTGGTCTATGACTGGTTTCGTTTTTGTGAACACTAAGTGGTTTCGCTCATAAGACATCACACCTGATTTCGCCTGAAACACATTATTGTCTGATATCGCTCAGACAGTCATCATTTTGTTTGAACATTTAAAGTTGCATGTGAATTGTCGGTATAGTGCAAGTGTTGGTCCAATTAGAATTAACAAAGGTGTTGTTGATGTAAGGTTGTTGGCCATTAACTCAAAGACTACTTGACAAACAAATCGATCTCACAATTGAATTGAGTAAAAAGAAGTTGTCAGCCACTATTAGTTTAAGGTTCAATGATATAATCTTGGATATATAATTGTCGGCCACCATTTTGCAAAAATCAATAACTTTGCATGTGAAAAGGTAATGAGTAAATTGAAAGGCCCAATTAAAATCAAAGTAAAAATTTGCATGTGATCTGATTTATGTTGAAAGTCATTGTCGGCCATTTAATTGAAGATAACAAAGGCCCATGTGATTGGCTTATAGTTCACTGTTGGGTTCAAAAAGTCAAAAGGTTATTCAACCGAACAACATTAATCATTTTTGTCATATAGTGCCACCTGATCAACCAACATACATGTTTAAGTGGTGTCATATAATCGAATTGTAGATCGTTCAAGGTAACACCTGATTCATACTTTTAAATCCACGGCTCAATCAAATTAAATCATTACTTAACATTGTCAAGTACACTTGAATTGTATGTGAAAGTGTTGATCATCATTAATTGCATGTGATTTGTTTTGGTAGTGAAGTACTATTAATCAAGTGGTGGGTACGAAATTTGATTTTGTTTGACTCACTTGATCGGGTCACAATTTGTTGTATTTGTGTTCAAATTTAAAGTGCAACAAATCCAGCGGCAATTCAAACAAGTTGCCACCCGATCCTAATCAGTTTCATTTGTTCGTGTTTCAGGTGATTTGTCAAGCATCGGATACTCGCACGAGCAAATCCCCACTCGATCCGTTGTCGCCTAATCTTTGATGTTCAATCGGATAGTCATCTGACTGTGTGAACTTTCGTATCGTTTGAAAAACTGTCTTTGTAAATCTTTCAATAACGAAACATGGATTGTGAGTCGTATCGTGTTCAGAATCCAGCAGATATTGCACAGAAGAAATTTGATAGTTTTACGGGTATCAAGGGAGAGTCTACAAAAGAATTGATTGACCGATATTGCCATCTAGTTTTGGAGATGGGGAGATTGAAGATAACCAAGACTAATGAGGAGTGGGTTGACAAGTTGGCAAATGTTTTACCGGGTGATATGTGGGGAACGTATTTGTTAACTTTGAGGAAAATATATTTAGACTTGAATTTGAGCTTGTTTATCGAGAAGATCGAAGCTCAAGAACTTGAATCCCAAAAGATTAGAAAAATTAAGTCTGTTGATGAAAAATTCGAACCTGAGAAAAATGTTCAAGTGGTAGAGGAGCAGGTTAAAGAAATTTCAGCTATCAAGGTTGAGAAGAAAGCTGAAGCTGAAATGATGTCCGAGAAATGCTTAAATTATGAAAATCTGAAATCTGAAAATGTCAAACTCTTGAAGGATTTAGAGAGTTTGACATTGGAAAACAAATTTTTAAAAGAAAAAAAAAAGATTTTCAAAATCAAATAAAGATTTTAGAAGACGAGAAAGATATTTTTGGTAAAAATAATCTTGAAAAACAAATTGCAATAAATTCTCATCTTGCTAAAATCATTCAGCTTGAAAAAGAAGCTGAAAGTGATCGGAATAAAATTGCTGAGTTAGAAAATAAGTTGAAAGGTTTTGTGACTTCTGCACCATATGTGTGTCCAGAACCGATCAATTCAGTTCCAATAAGTGACAATGTCACAATTGAGGATTGTGATGATAAAACTGATGATGAAAATGAGAAAAATGAGAAAAGAAAAATATTTTTAGAATTAAAAGAAAAATTCAAAAATACTGTTTTGCAATCTACTGAAATAGGTGACTGCTTAAAGCAAAAACCAGTTAAGAAGATTGTAGAACAGAAACAAAAAATTAAAAATTCAAAAAATTTTCAAAATGAAAATAAAAGCTCATCAGTTCAGTCATCCAATCATTATGCAAAATCAAAAAAATCTAAAAACAGAAACTCACAAAAAGTTGGTAATGAGTGGTGCAGGTTTGACCACAGTGCTCAAATGCCAAATCAAGGATACAAGAGGAGACATGAGTACCACAAGGCAAATCAATGCTATGATCTGAGTGTGTGGTATGAAAGTGGAGATTGGTACGATAACAGGGTGTGTTACAACTGTGGTTTACAAGGACACATTGCTGTTAACTGCCAGAGACAGTGGTTTGAGACAAGAAGATGTTATGAATGCCAAATCAAAGGTCACGTTGCCAGAGATTGTCCAATGAGATCAATGGGAAGATCGAGGGCTGAATCTCAGAAAATGGCAAAGAAATCAGTCAAAGTCGAAGTAAAGCCCAAAGAACAGAAAGTTCAAAAACAGAAAGTGAAGCTTTCACAAGGGCAGAAAGACAAACTGAGGAAGAAAAGGAAGAAGGCGAGAGAGTATCTCAAGAAAATTTTGTCCTCGGATACAACTGGAAAAGAAGATAAAAGTTCTGATAAATCATCTTGCTCACCAAAGAATGACAAATCAAAGAATGATAAATCAGATACAAATCTGAGGACGAAAGAGGGAAAGAAGAAGAAGAAAGTTTGTGGTGATGAATCTGTTTCTTCGGAAACAAAGGAGCCACATGTCGGCGATGAATCTGGCTCATCAAAGTCAGACAAGCCACATTTAGGCAATGATTCTGGTATGTTAAAACCAGAGGAGCCATGTATTGAGGTAATAGTTGAGAATTTTGGTCTAACAATGGATGATGCAAATTTTCCACCATTGTTGAACAAGAATTTAAAATCACCCAAGGACAGTCAGACTTGGGTGAATTTGTTTAAATGAAAAACCTGAATTGCCGGAGCTCCCAGGTTGGTAAGCAAGGAGCAGGAATCGGCACATTTCTTGAGAAATTCACGAAAGTGATTTCGACTTAAAAGTGGTAAATCAGAGACATTAAATTGTACCTGATTTTCTACAAAACAAGGTGATGAAAGATCCCCATGTTTGAGACATGACTCACAAAACTTATTTTCCGGAAAAACCATTTTGATTAAAATAAACTTAAGTGTTTTGAAATCACTATGGGAAAATGTTTTGTCGTCAGGGGGAGTTCTGATTGTTTATGCCAAGTGAATGGAGAATTGAAGTAATTCTCATCATGTTGTCACATTTCTCGTACAGTTTGTTTTCAAATTTTCCCATAAAATCAAAATTGAAACATATTTTGATTTTAGGGGGAGTAAAAATTTTAAAAAAATTAGAAAATTTGAAAATGTAAAAAACAATGAAAAATTCAAAATGAGTTTTGCTGAAACAAGAGGAAATGATATAAAATCAGTGGACTATCACAGCATGCTAAAGAAATGAAAAGTCTAAATGTGATAAACGGTCTCACTAAAGATGTGACGATAGGCTCAGCTAGACTAGTAGATTTGCGATAACGATACAAACTTAAATGAAAAAGCCTAGTTCTAGTGGGAAACATGGTCGAAAGCATAGTACTTAGTTTTGTCCTTCTTGATTGTGTGCCTACTCAGTAATCGCTGATTGTCGAAAGACATAAAACTGGTTAAGTTTGTGAACTTTCACAACTTTGCTGAAAAGTCGCTGTGATTGTGCATTTCATTTTGCAAAGATTTAAACTTGTTTTATTTCTTTATTTTGTTTAAGCATCGGACATCCTCTGCGTATACGTGAGTATCGACCTGGATGTTGTTGCCTAAACGTTCTGCTTTATTTTCTTTGGTGTTTCGTTTAAGCTTTGGATCACCTCTGCGTATACGGGAGTATCGACCTGGTGGTTAAAGCCTAAACAACTTCAATTTGTTTTATTTTTCTTATTTTGTTTAAACATTGGACTTTCTCTGCGTATACGGAAGTATCGACCTGATTGTTAATGTTTAAACATTCTGCTTTGTTTTTCACACAAATCACAGTTGATAAAAGTTTAAAGGCATTACTTGAGTCAGTGTATTGCATGATGAGGGGATATGCTGAGATCGTGGGGTCCATAAGTACCTAGTGCAAAATTAATATACCTTAACGTATCGGTAAGCATTTCGAAAGTTTTTAGATTGAGTTTAAGTGGACAAATATATCGTCAATCGATGTGAATCGTTTAGAGCTTAAAATGTTAAAGCTTAACGGTGCTAGTGATTGGTCACAAAACTGATATGATCCTCTTACACAAACTCACAAAAATATTGTATGTAAATATTTCTTTACTGTATTTCTTTCTATTTCAAAACCCAAAAAGATTTTAGTGTGTTTTAGCATAAATTTTTTGAAAAATCCAAAAAGATTTTCGACAACTGATGTTGGAGAGCTGATATTCAAAATTCTAAGTACTAAACAGGAAGAACGGTGGGTTGGGAGAGTTTGTTAAAATGAGAAATATTTTGTTTTTGAAATGGATAAATGGCTCATTAATTTGAAACCAAATTAATCATTTTAAATACAAGTGATAAGCATGAAGTCAAATCTTATTGTTGATTAAAGTATGTGTAGGTATGAGGCTAATGAAAGCCAGACTACGATCCCGACAGCTGAGTCTAAGGGGGAGTCTGAAGACAAGCTCAACGGAATGGGGAATGTGCATTCAAGGAGCCAGATAACTATTTTTGAAGAGCTTGTAACCGGAAAGCTAGGTGTCGATCCCAAAAGCACGGAAGCTTGACGAAAGGGGGAGCCTGAAGAGACTACCGAAAGGGGGAGCTGAAGCTGAAGACAGATCCACCGGGATTCTGTTCGAGCAAGAGGGAGTATGTGTTTGCTGAAGACGTTAAATCTTAAAGAAGACTCAAGAGAGAGAGAAAGACAAGTCTCTACGAGTTTAACTACGGATTGACTGCGGCAATATCCAAGGGGGAGTCTGTTGATGCATTAATGTCTATCGCCTCCGTCAATTCAAACCGTAGCTGAAACTGTAGAAATCTAGGATTTTATTGTAATATTTAGATAGAATTAGCAAGGTGGCATTTTGGTAATTAATGAGAAATCTCATTAATTCCAAGGCCTATAAATAGGAGCTTTAGTTGTAAAGTGTAAGACTTTTGCTCATTTATGATCTAGGAGTTTGGAGCTTAGAGAGAAAAAGTCTAGAGAGAGAAAGTACTCTCTACGTGATTCTTGTATTGTACACGTCATATATTTCAATAGAATCACGGTTCTAGTACGTTATTGTGTGTTCGGTCACGCACGTTCACGGATTCCGCACGTCGAACGTTCGTTACGCAATCGAACGGTGTCAAAACCGATCCTACAAAGATCTTGTCCTTCAAGCTTTTCAATGAACTGAGAAATTGTCAATTTATCATATTCTCCGGTGTTCTTTAAGATCATCAGATATGTACCCCATTCTTTCTGAGGTAAAGCATTAGCTAATTTGTCAACCCATTCTTCTCGATCTTTGTTAATATCCAACAATGACATTGATCGCACTAAGTGACAATATCTTTCAACCTGTTTCTTTGTATTTTCACCCGGTAAACTTGTAAACAGGTCAAATTCTTTCTTTAACAAAGATTTCTTGCTCCTGATCATCTTCTCACTTCCCTCAAACTTAACTCGAAGTGCTTCCCAAATCGAACGTAAAGTATTATCATGTTGAAGTAATATGAAGATGTCTTCTTCAATAGCTTATTGAAGTAGACTAATCATCATTTTTGCTGCTTTGTACATGTCTCTTTCTTTATCCGACAACTCAGAAATAGTTTTCACAACTCCCATATCTGTACGAGGTTTAACATACTTCTTCTCAATACACTCCCAAGATCTCAAATGATTTGCTTGAACCCAATTTTCAAACCAGTCTTTCCAACCATAATATTCTTCAATGCCCATTAACTTTGGGGGTTTTTGCAAAGTTCCCGTTTCATTTTCCATGTTTACGCTCTGAGCAATGGTAACAGGAGTACCCGGGGCAGTAGCAAACGCGTTATAAAACTCTTCTTCCATGTTACGGTTCAATGTTTCACAAACTAACTTTTCAAACGAAACGCCTTCAAACGAAATGAATCACTTGATGCGAAATGAAATCTGGTGTGGAATGGCTTCTCTTCAAGCGAAATGACCTGCTGGACTACTTCGTACGAAATGACTCACACGAAATGGATACTTTCACACGAAATGGATGATTTCGTGCGAAATGAACCTAGTCTCAAACGAAATAATGATTTCGTGCGAAATGAAGATAATTTCAAACTAAAAGAACACTTTCAAGCGAAATAGAGGATTTCGTGCGAAATGGAATCCAAAAATGTCAATCCGTGCGAAATGGATTTACCATTTTGTGAGAAATGCTGCTGATGTCATGCACTCGGCCATATTTTTGTCAAATTAATCAAGTTTTAGGTCGATTTTAGGTCCAATTCTTTCAAGGATTTCTTAAAACAGTGTCTTGCTTATAAAGTGAGAAAATCAAGCCATTTTAAGCGTGAAATCTTGTTTAATTTTGAAAAGAAGGTGTAGAAGTCAGAAATTTGAAGAAATCAAGCTGAATTCGATAAGAACTCTTCCTCCTGAGCTCTAATACCACTTGTAGGATCAAGAATCGATCTAAACGAGTCTATCAGAAGAGTTCAACCCATATCAAAGGAGGAATTCAATGATACGGACATGATTACAGCTTGATATTCACTCTAAATGTCTTGCTTATTGATAAAACAACGTTTTACAGCCTGGAGACACTTCGGCAGCACCTCGGTACCGGAATCAGAATTGTTACAAATGAAATGAACAGGACCACTATATATAGACTCACCATTCCGTGCGAAATGGATAGTGTCCATTTCGTGCGAAATGACATTGTTCCATTTCGTGCGAAATGGTTACAATCACACTTTTCTCGTATTTCGTGCCCTGATCTTTCTAATCTAATACAAGACTCGATATAAGACGAAGTCGACAGACATATGCACCAACACAAGGTAGGGAGGATGTAACAATCCTCAATTAAACCGACACCCTCGAATTATTTCCGACACCCTAATATATTTTAAAATATCCCAATATGTCTTTAAATACACCCCGTATGTGAAAACCGAGCCCGAAATACAATATAGCATTAAAAATAAATGAAAAACAAGAAAATTTAAGTTGAGGCGGGCCGCGTAGACCCCACCCCAACCCTTACGCGGCCGGTTTAAAGGTTAAAACCTGATTTCTTTGATTTTTAAGTTTAGGCGGGCCGCGTAAGACCCCTGTTAGTTAACGCGGGCCGCATAAGATCGGAAAGATGGCACAGCCCGGTGATGACATGTGTCATCATCGTGGCGAGTCTAGTGCTGACCCGGATCAGCTATAAGTTTGACCTGGGATTGACGCGGGCCGCGTAAGCCCCTGTCTTGTTTTACGCGGGCCGCGAGAGAACCAGACTCAGCAACTATATAAGCAGGCCATCGGATTTCATTTGAATCCGTTCAAAGTTTCTTTCTCAATCTCAATTTCTGATAGTAGGCTTTATACTCGGGTATAATACCCCCCTAAATAGCGAAGTTTTGCTCCGTTGTAAGTATTATAACCCCTGGATACGTATTAGATACGCTCCCCGATTGATCTAGGGTTCCGTAACGGCTGTCGTGGTTCTGCCTGACGTAGTCGTTGGAATGCCGTCTCGGGGAGGGTATTACTAATGTTAAAATGGGTTATTATACTAAAGCGTGTGCTTTTGTGTAAATTATAGATTATCACTAGGAAACCCTTACGGAAAATCTAAGACAGCAATGTGAGTTGATCCACTTTTTGTGAACTTTTTGTTAACGGTTTTTACAAAACCTTAAATACTTTTCCATGCGAATAACAGTTATTGAGTATTTGTAAGAATACAATTATCATGAGTATGTTGGGGTTTTGTATACAAAATTTGTTACCACCTGGTCAAGGAGTAACATTTCCACAAGTCGGGTCTGACAGTACCATAGATGTTAATTGTGATGTCTTGGAAACAAATATAATTGCGGGATCGCCCTCAATACTGTACAATGGGATTATTATTAAATTAGGATTCACTCACCAGTATTTTCCACTGACAAATGTTTTTAAAACGCGTTTCAGGTAACAAAATGTGAAAGCCAAATAGAAGCCAGCTGGACAGCACTGAAGGCTTGGAAAAGTGGCAATAAAGTTACCTAAAATAAGATAGATGTTTTTATTTAATAAAATAGGATTTATTCCTATGAAAATGTGTGTAATGCAAACTTGGGTTTTATCCCATATGTTTAATACTATGAAAATGTGGTATTTTACTCTGATCAAATATTTCCTAACTACGGTCCTGATGAAAAAAAATCCGCTGCCAAATTAGACAATACGCGATACCACCGAAACTGGCTCGCGGCCGCACGTTTCCGGGAATCAGGGATCGGGGGTTGCGACATTCTCATTCGCGATAACCTACACAAAGTGGATTAACACACGCAAATATTGTAGAAAACAGTTTACAAAGATTCAAACACTAGGTATACGTATTCCTCAAGGCCAAAGACAAGCGCACCATACGCTAACCAACAAAAGGCATATCAAAGGGTGAATATTTTACAGTAGCCCACACGACTGCGTGCACACCGCTAAAGCAGGGGCACACCCAAAAAAATCATCTGAAGGCAAGACACTTTTCTAGTCCAGAATTCTACCCACTTGCCATCCGCGCATAGCAGCAACACTGGACTGTTGGAACTTGAAGGGGTATCGTCCCAAATGTTGCGTAAGTCATACGTGCATTGGGTCGTAAGCACACTCAACTACCAAAACACTTAGTCGACCCCAAATTTCCTCTGCGGGACCTATCCGCATACGCACAACCGTGATAGGCTCATGAAAGTGTGCCAGTACAATGACAGTAACCTGCTACCAATCATTGCGCACCAGGCTCTACCCAACAATTCCCACGATAAACAATCGTGTTTTCTTCTTCACTGTTCCGTTATCTCTACTCACAACTAATGATAGACGCAACAAGTGTGGCCAACAACTTTCCCGCACCCGGGTGACATGTAAGCCTAAAATTAGTAATCTTCACTTCCGAGCTCCTAATAAGTCTCGTGCTCTTTCCAGTGCTTGCACGCTGGAGCAACACTAGACCGGGGGACTTGTAGAGGTAAGGTAGTTGACCCAACTTAAATGGTTATAAATTACTTGTCGCGTTTTATATTAATATTTATTATTATTGCGTACTAACCTGCGAAGCCCAGCACGTTGTAGTTTACACTACACTAGGTTGTGGGCTTGTAGAGACTACCCCTAACTGGGCTAGGCCCATTGAGGTTAGGGTTGCCCATGTCTCCTATATAAGGATGTCTCCACTCTCCACCCCCTTATTAGGTTATTAGGGAGGAGATATGGGGCAAACACACTTTTTGTAGCTAGAGAAAGGGGATTCTTCCCCTACCGGCAATCTATACATCTTCACTTTTCTCTCTTCTCCATTGCAGATCTAGGTTCAAGTGGAAGAACAAGATGTGCTTCTCGCCCTCTTATACAAAACAGTTCAAATCACTCTTTCACTCCAGCGGTGATCCCGTGTTTCGTCAAAGCGGGATAGTCATCCCAATTTGAGGAGGAAGCCAAAAAAGAAAAGTGATGTCCAGGAGCGACATGCGGGACCAAAGGATACTAGAGAGACGTGAGCGGAGCGGGACGATATGGATACCGTACACCCTAAAAATGTTAGGTATGTTAATTTACATTCATCAAAAGAAAGGTTTATAATCATGAGGAGTGGTACAATGAACGAATGATTTACGAATGGAAATCATAACTATAAGTACTTTTAGATATATTTTTTATTATTAACATGTTTGATAAATTTTACCTTTATAGTCATAAAATATTAAACATCTCATGTATGTACTATATTGAGTGAATTTCAAGGATTGTCTTTTTATCTTTATACCTATTTTCAGGCGATGTCCTTTATGTTCAAAATTGACAAGTTTTGTCCTTTATGTTTTCATATCATACACGTTTTGTCCTTTAGGCCTAACCCAGTTAGTTTTTTCAGTTAAATTTGGTCATGTGCTTTGCACATGAGGACATTTTTGTCAATTCAAAGGTTGCAGAAGCTTTGAGCTGCAAATCTGCCATTGAACTTACCTTTGAATTGATAAAAATGCCCTCATGTGTAAAGCATATGACCAAATTTAACTGAAAAAACTAACATGATTAGGCCTAAAGGACAAAACGTGTATGATATGAAAACATAAGGGACAAAACTCGTCAATTTTGAACATAAAGGACAACGCCTAAAAATGGGTATAAAGATAAAGGACAATTTTTGAAATTCACTCTACTATATTTTTGTGTAGAACAATGCTTCGTCCAATTTTTACATATATATTTTCATGTATTTATATTATTCGCAAATCTACTCTCGAATATCTATTTTTCACGTATCCGCTTTCTTCACACGCGTACTTTACTTTTTAACAGAGATGTGTTACTTTTGCACGTTAGAAGACATATATAAAATGAAACAAGAAATCATGGTTGGTACTGAGAATTAAGCACCCTGTTTGAGGTTGGAAATATGCGCCCCATGGCGGACAATGGTGGTTACTATCGTATTCGTCGATGCCTAATGCCTTACGTCGTTGTGTTATAAAATAGGTGGGGGTTTTGCCGCTTATTGTTATTATTGTTATTATTTTTTTTAACTAAAATGAGTATCGGGCTATTACCTAACAAGCTTAAGTTATATATATAGGGGAGGGTTATCTTGAGAACGTTAAATATTGCAAGAACCGTGATAGCGAATGAAAAAACGAATCAAAACAATTTTTTTTAATACAACCCTCTTTGTAATTAAAATACAACATCAAAAATAGAATTTACAATATTAAATTATTCATTTCTTCTCTTGAAATCACTTTTATTAGATTTTTTACACATGTGTAAATATAACAAATTTACACATGTGTAAATAACAAATTTACAGTGTAAATTTTCTTTATTTACGAATTCAAGTAAATTTAAACGTGTAAATTAAATTTCTAACATTGTAATCGAATAATAACGAAAAAGGTAAAAAAAAAATTAAATTTGAATTGTTTTTTTACCAAGTTCTCGTGGGTTTTTCATTCTTTCTCACGCTTCTCACAAAATTTAGTGTTCTCATTAAACCATTCATATATATATATATATATATATATATAGGGTAAGGTTCATGCGAGAACCATTTTTATTGCGAGAACCGCGAGAACCAATGTGAACACAACAAAAAATACCTAACCCCCATCCCCACCCAAAAAAAAAAAAAAAACCTAACCCCCCTCCAAGCTAAAATGCTAAAACTAAACCTCCAAAAAACCTAAAAAAAAAACACAAACACAACTTTTTTTTAGTATTTTTTACATTAAAATCGCTACTTTTAGTAGCTAAAAAAATAAAAAATTTTCAAAAAAAAAATTATTTTTTTTTTGCTACTAAAAGTAGCGATTTTTGTATAAAAAAAGTTTTTGTGTGTTTTTTTTAGCTATTTTTAGGTATTTTTGGTTGTGTTCACATTGGTTCTCGCGGTTCTCGTAATAAAGGGTGGTTCCTAACAGATCCTTGTCCTATATATATATATAGAGAGAGAGAGATTTTTTTAAATGTGCCCCGATAAAATATGCTATGGCCGGAGGTCCTCCCACCCACCTAGGGCTGGCTATGCAAAAAATAAAGTAGATATGTATATCATATCATAGTAACTAGATTTAAGCCATGCCATAATGCATTAGGAACTCTCTTCTTATTTTTCGACTCCACAGCTCACGATTTAACCAAACAATGCTGACATAAAAACATATTATTGATTGCCATTAACAATTACAACAAAATTATAATCAACAATTACTAAAGTGCACAACACTTGAAAACGCTAACCCCTTTGAACGTTATTAGGGTCAGCGCAACGCGCATAAACTACGTTGATCAAGCTACAGTCTAACTTGATTTCACGAATCCTTGACATTCGTTCAGTTAGCTCAGCCAATTTTTCATTTATCCTACGACAAGACTCGACTAATTGTTCACTGTATAACCAGTAAACAGGGCCAAGTAGGTGACGAATCTTACTTATGGTTACGGTGGATGACATCGAGATATAGGGTGGGGTAGGGGTGGTGGTAGGTGGTGGATCTTACTAGTGGTTGTGGGGGATGGAATAGGTTGTGGTGGATGCAGTGGACGACATCGAGATATAGGGGTGGGGTAGGGGTGGTGGGGGGAGGGCAGGTGGTGGTGGTCACGTAATGAGAGAGAGATAGAGAGAATTGAGATACAGATAGAAGGGGGTTTATTTGGATTTGTGTATGTATGTGTGTGTGTGTGTGTATATATATAGGGGAATGTTCATTGGGGAACACTAAAAAAGTGGGGAACAGCGGGGAACTGACTCAAACGAACTCCGATTGGACTCATTCCAGCGGCGTTGGAATCGTCTCGTCGAACCCTAACTAGGATCTCTTAACCCTAAACCTTAACTCCTAAACTCTAAACCCTAAAGCTAAAAAATAATGCTAAAACCTAAGCTAAACCATAAAATCTAAACTATAAACCCTAAAAGCTAAACCCTAAACCCTAAAGCTAAACCCTAAAAGCCAAACCCTAATATATTTAGGGTTTAGGGGTTATGATTTAGGGTTTAGGGTTAAGAGATCCTAGTTGGGGTTCGACGAGCCGGTTCCAACGCCGCTGGAATGAATCCAATCGGAGTTCGTTTGATTCGGTTCCCCACTATTCCCCACTTTTTTAGTGTTCCCCAATATATATATATATAGAGGCCGGTTATCATACAATATGCCTAATCGTACATTACGTACGCTACAACCACAACCGTCAGATCATCTTAATTAAACCCCGTGCTTAACTATTAAATTAATCAAATTAAAATATATATATATGAAACCGCCAAGGTTAAAATCGTCCATTACGAAATCAACAACCCCTGATAATCAGCAAACAAAACCTCAAAATCATACCGTAAGATTCTTATTCAGAATCGTATGCGAAAATCGAACAAGTAATAAAAAATCGATCGATTCTTATTCACCAAGAACTTCTGCTGAATTTGGAAGTTCAGAACTGAAACAAATCGATAGACCGTCTATCGAAAAGATGATGCAGGGTGAAAATCAAAATAAAATATGCGAAATACATATCAAACGTGCGAAAAACATTTCAGACAAAAAGAAAGGTTGTGTTTTTTTGTAAAGTTTGTGAAATCATATAACATTACATGCGATTACAAAAAAAGGTAATATGTTTAAGATGTCTTATGATGTGCGAATTCATGATTTTACACATGCGATTTCAAAATAAAGTTAATAATCTTTGAAATTTCTTATAGTTTGCGAATTCATGCTTTTACACATGCGATTTCAAAAAAAGTTAATTATGTTTTAGATTTCTTAAAGTTTGCGAATTCGTTTTCGAATCGAATGCGATTTTGAATAAAATGCTGCTAATACTTTCAAATTACTTTGTCCAAAAAACTGCAAAAAAAAAAAAACAAAAAAAATTACGAATTAATAACTACAATAAATAAAAATTAACTATTTTATATAAAAAAAACTTAATTTATTACCGATGTGACTGTAATTTGACATGTAATGATCAATTTTACAATAAATACTACTGAACTTACCACCTTACCTACATAATAAATTTACTATTTTAATATAAAATACCCAAGTAACTACCTTCCATATTAAGACATAGAACAAAAAAACACACACAACACACCCACAAAAAATGGCATCTGAAGATTCAGAAAAAGTAAAAACATTGCAATAAAAGAGCTATTGTCAACTCGCACGTTAACAGAAATAAGCACCGATGTCACTTCTTCTCATTTGATTCTTGATGTGCAGGGGAAAATTCTTGAAGAAATCAAGAAAAATCAAGAGATGTGGGAGAGACTACTTGAAGAACCACCATCAAGCTTCAGAGACGCAGCTTTGGATCACATAAAGGAGCAATCTCGAGCTAATGACTTAGCCTTCTCTTTCCTGAAAGATGCTCTAAACACTGTGAAGGAGAAGATGGAGTTCAGCTCTGCTGAACGTGACAAAATCTTTGCTTCAAGTAACTAAATTTCTGTTTAATCGTTTTATGGTTGTAGCCGTGTTAGACAATAACAACTATTTTATATTTTGGGTATATGTTTTGAACAAATCTTATGCTTGATTATAATATAAAATCGCATGAATGATTTAGACATCTTTGTCACAAAAAAAAAAAGATAACTCAAAATCGCATGTTTATATACTAAAATCGCATGAGAAAATGATATAAACAGATGGATATAAAATCGCATGTGTTTCATATAAATTCGCATCTACATTTAAAAAAAATTAATCTTCCTCATCATCTTCTGAAACCTCCTCCCACTGATCTTCTTCTTCTTCAGATCCATCATCACTACTACCACTGTAATCTTCAAACTCATCTTCCTCTTCATCGTCTTCGACCTCGTTGTCTTTGTCGCTGGGATCTTTTTCAATCTGGACGCCCTTCGTCTTCTTTTTTTGTTGTTTACCTTATTGTTTGGCTTTCAGTATCTCGCAAGTCCGAATATCATGACCTTTTTCATTGCATACGCTACATGTCCTTGACCTTTTTCCTTTGCGGCTGATCATTTGTTCCTTCTTGGATTTAATCCTTTTATGTGAGCCACGACCTTTGTTTCTTATACCAGCCGGCACACGGACAGTAGGATGAGCATTAGTTACTGGTTGTTGATAACCAATCAACTTTGAAAGTCGGTCAAATTTTGGATCAAGTTGCTTGGTTATACGACTCTGATCAACTCTCTCTTTAAGCTGCATCATTTGATCCCTCACTAAAACAAGTTGATCAAGGTCGGAAATCAAATTGCTAACCAAATACTCCCCTGTGTGGATGATTTCACGAGCAATCGTTTAGCCTTGTGTTGCACATCCTTGTCACCCACCTTTAAATTGTACTTCACATTTAACTCATTCGGCACCACATCCTTCATCCATCTCTTCATAACATATTTGTTTGGTATTTCTTTAACACCAAACATCTTGAAAAGAAAATAGATGTGTTTGCATAGCAGCCCATACTACTCAAAATGCAAACAGCTACACTGTGCAGTTACATCATTTTCAAGATTCTTGAACCACACCTAGGAAAACCAAAAAGAAAAAATATATATTAAAACTTAAAATCGCATGTGTAAAATAACAATTTCGCATGTACAAAAAATCAATTAATTCACTACTTTAAAATCGCATGGTTACATCAAAATCGCATATTCCAAATCAAGTTCTGAATGAAATTCGCATATAGGTTTTCATAATCGCATGTTTAAAATATATATGATATAATACCTCCAATAAACCATCTCCATGGGCTTTAAAGTCTTTCAACAATATCCTGATCTGTTGACCCTCGATTTTGGTGTCCATCGGCAGACATTCAGAAATTGTTCCATAAATCTCTATTTGCTGATCAAAGAATATAGACCTGGTGAATCTCTTAGCAGCATCTTTTTCCAAAGTAGTTTCGCTCCAATCAGCAGGCTCAGTATATCTTGAAATATGATCATTCTTTCTATGATTGAACCTTTGGACATCCATTGCACCATCAAAATGATTCATAAACTCTACAAGAGTGAGTTGTGAATTTGACACTTGACAAAAAAATGATTCTCGCTCTCTGATCTCGAAGTTGTTCGCATGAGACCAGACATGGGCTCGCCGGTAAAAAGCCGGAATCCACATGTTTCTCATCGAAAACATATCATCAATCCATTTGTTTTCAGCGAGACCGAACTCAATCATCACCAACTTCCACTGTCTCTCGAATTCTTCGGGCTCAATTGAATCAGTCCATACAATGTCGCACATCCTCCTTTTAAACTCATCGTTATTGCACAACTCGTGTCCAACCTATAACAATAAATGCTTTTTATATCAGCCTATAACAAAATCTATATTATAAAAAAAACGCTAACGAAAGACAATATAGCATGCTATACCTTATCTGCCACTTTTTTCATTATGTGCCACATGCACAATCTGTGTCTGCTGTTAGGGAAAACCTCCTCAATAGCATGTTTCATAGTAGGGTCTTAGTCCGTCACTACAACCTTTGGCTGCCGACCAAATGACTTTAAGAATGAATTCAGAAGCTATTTATATGATTCAATGCTCTCCGATGCCAACAACCCAGCTCCAAGTGTTACATTTCGACAGAGGTTGTCAATGCCAGTGAACGGAACAAACACCATCTTGTACCTGAACAAACACATGCGAAAAATACATTGAAACATGCAAAATAGACAAAAAATCACATGCGAAAACAAACAGTATAACATGCGATATATTCAACACCAACTCTTCAAATGTCTACACATGCGATATTACAAGTTTATGAAGACATATAACATGCGAAAATAAGTAAAAAACATGTTTGTCTTGAAACACTTACATGTTTGTCTTGAAAGTTGCATCGAACGATATCACATCCCCGAACTCCATATAGTTAAGCTTGCATAACCCATCAGCCCAGAACAAACCAGTTAACCGTTTGTCATCATCAACAGAATATTCAAACGAATAATCAGCTAAATACTGTATTTTGTCTGTCATCCTATTAATCCCCATGTCAGCGTCATATTCTCCTATATAGCTGTTAATTCGCTTCCTAAAATTTTTGCAATCATCAACCGTGGCACCAACGTTCTCAAAACCACCATAACGTTTCCTCATTATATGGAAAGCTTTGACTGGACCAAGGTTTAAAGTGCCTAGTTCCCATACCATCTCCTCCTGGACATCTGACAATTGTCTGTAAGCTGGCAGCATGTGAATATCATGTTGACATACAAACTTATGATTATGGCCATCAACAAATCTCTTTACTGTATATAATCTACCATCCACACTGCAAATCATAAGTTGAGTTTTACATCCAGTTCTAATAGTCCCCCTTTTCCTTGATTTGAATTGTTTTTTTGACTTCGTATAACGATCGTCAATACACAGTGGCTTATGTCCCTCTTTAGAACAAACAAAATACTTAGTTTTGATTATTCCACCACTGTGTACTTCACCACCTTTCCGAATAGAAAAACCAGCTTACTTAGCATATGATTGGTAAAACGCATATGCTTGTTCAATAGAGATAAATTGCATTCCAACCACAGGTGTAACTGATGCTTGAACCTCCGGAGTGTAAACCCTTTCATCTACATAAATAAAATCAGAAAAACAAAAACACGGGCGAATTATCGGACTAGTTACATGCGATATATTAATAACTGCATAAATTCATCGTAATAACAATAACACGTTCGAATTGTATTAACAATAACATGCGAAAATGATTACTTTGATTAATATTTTTTATACATGCGATTTATTATACCATAACATGCGAAAATGCGTAAACAAAATAAACATCAAATGCGAATTGAAAGACTCATAACATGCGAATTTGTACATGTTGCTTTCATGTCAAGAATATACACAACATTCAAACTTCAAAAACAGCTACAACAATGCAAAATCGTTGCTACGATTAAACAAAAACAAAGTCTACGAACAATTTAGAGATCTGAATTAACATAATTACCATTAGAACACTCGTTTACAGCACTTGTACTTGCAATTGGATTTGGATTTGCAGGTTGCGGATTTAAAACATCCTCAATCGAAACTCTCTGATATGCAGATAATTGAGCATGATCACCGATCGGTCGAGTTTCTTCAAAATCAACATCTGTTCTTCCAGTGCTGCTCTGTGGATCCATCGAAAAAAAAAAACAATTGAATGAAACCCTAACACAGAAGAACGAAAACTGCAATTTGAGAATTATGAAAATTTTGAAACTGATTATAATGATAATTACCGGGATATTAGTGTAACGAACTTCTCGCTGATTGAATGAAGAGACGAATTTGCCCTCAGATGATTGAATTAATTGTCTGATTTAACCTTATTAAAGAAAAACGAATCAGGACACGTGTACGGCTACTACTGTCGCGTATGTAATGTACGATTAGGGGATGTGTATCCTACACTTTACCTATATATATATATATATATATATATATATATATAATTTTTTTTTTTAATTTTAGGGCAAATGACAAACTGTGCAAGGGTTTTTAAACATAAAGTATGTTTTTATTTTTTTTTTATTTTTTTTTTTGTAATTTTTGAAGGTATATGACACATTTTACAACCCTCTATAAACATTAAGGATGTTTTCTATGATTTACTCTAAAACTTAAGTAATAAACATATTATGCATAAACAGTTAATAAAAAACTAGTGAATATATTCGCTATAACAAATTTATCAATAAAAGTTAAGGCTCAAGTATACATATAAATAATCACCAAATTTATTGTTCGCCATATCCCACAATATGATTGTTTATACTTTATACTCCTCGTCATATCCCACGATATAATTGTTTATACTCCTCGCCATATCCCACAATATGATTGTTTATACTTTATACTCAAACTTTTGCTTATGATATCAAAAATTAGATGGACTGGTAATTTGGTCATGGTGGAGAAAACCAAAAGTAAAATTTGTAAAATGGAATTTCATATAAAAATTTAAAATAATTGTTCTATATTGTGTAGACTAACATACATTTAGCCTAGCAGTGTCTATTTGATCCAACAAACCAAAAGATTGTAGGTTTAAACCCTGTTAAAGACAATATGACAAGTTCAACACATGACACGGTCCATATTAACTATGACAATCATCCGGTTTCTTTCATCATACGAAAAAGACAGTGTATGGTTTTAATCCAGTCTCTCTTTATAAACGAGTAGGATAGATTGGGGTTGACCAAAAGTTGTTCATTGGGCTTATTACTTATGTTTAACTGTTTAAGGATTTTAAGCTCCTATCAATTTATCACAAAAGTTGTGACACACACTAAATTAATACCAAATGTAGTTCTTTAGTTGTTAAACACTAGAGAAAAAAAATCTGATAATACAATTCTCAATATAATGTATTATTTCTTTTTTTTTTTTTGAAGGCTAATTCCTAGATTGTTCCATATTTTCTAGACATATAATATGGTTAGCCTGTATTCTAAGCGAGAAATAGGTTGGATAATTCCGGAATACATTTCAAAGTTGAAAGTTTTCAAATCTTTTGAGTTTTGATTTTACTTCATAGATCACCTTTTTCTGATTAGAAAAATATAATATGGTTACAACAATTTCAGAAATTAATAAAGTATATATCTTAAAAAGAGAATGAATAATGGATTTTAATAATCCCAACTATTAGCCATTGATCGGCAACGCTCTCAACTTCAAAAATAACCACTGGTGGTCCCACATTTTCACATATTGTAAACCAACGGATCTTTACTAATAGAAAAGGAAAAGGGGACAAAAAAAAAATTGACGTTTGTTACTAAAGGTCCATTGGTTTATTTTAGACGGTGTTATAATAATAACCCCGTCTTAAAATCAATTCCTGTCGTTGTGCCAATCCAATTAAAATATTCATCAAAATTCCATATAACCCCGTCTTATGCTTAAACCCCATCTTAAAATCAATTCCTCACCCTTTAGACGGTGTTCCCTTTAAACGCCGTCTTAAGCTTATATATGCACCCTTTAGACGGTGTTTTTGAACACCGTCTTATAAACTCATTCTAAAAAAACAAACTTAAACCCATTCTACCCTTACTATCATTTGCTCAACCAAAACCCTAGCCTCCATTCCCATTCTACTCGCAGCCATTCAGACGCAGCAAACCCTAGCCTCCCTTCCCATTCTACTCGCAGCCATTCAGACGCAGCAAACCCCTCCAGCCGCCTTGTTTGGATGATTTTCGGGTTAAAGGAGTAAGTTTGGTGTTGATTTTTTGGTTTTGTTTGCTATTAGGCTATGCAAAGTCTTATAAGTGAGCTTGAATCGCAAGGGACAATTCCGAGGAGTAATTCGAGGGTTTCGTTGGCTACATGTTATGGACAGAGGTTGGTCTCTAACATTTGGCGACCCTTTTCGTAGTAGTGTTCGTAAGTTTGAAACTTGCATTGTTTATTAATAGTTAATCTATTTTAACAATTAATTAAATATTAGATATAATGAATAATCATCCATAAGACCATAACCATTGGAAAAGTTCATCACTATTTGTCTGTTACTTGGTTGCTTGTCAATTTTCTTCAGCAATGACTACTGTAGTATATATATTCATATTCTCAAGATTATTATTATTAGAAAAAGGGATTATTGGGATTGTTAGTTACTATACTTTTCTTTTATGTATTCATATTCTAAGAATATTATGAGAAAAAACGATGACTAGTATTTAGTTTGTTGATATATAAAATCCCGAATTATATTAAATAATAAGACCATTAATACTAATAAGTAACTCTATATGGAGTTCAGATGTTAATTTAGATGCTTTTGGTTTGTGTTTAATTGAGGTTGCATGATGTTAACTCTTGGTGTTATATGTTATTCATATCAAATTAATTTGAAAGATTTCCGGGAAGGAGAAGTGGACTGGTGAGGTTTTAAAGCTTAACCAACATTGGATTAATAAGCAATCCCAATACCCTATTAGCTATGCTTCAGATTCCTTAAGACATGAACTTGTCCAGTAGTAATATGAAGAATAAATGCTAATCATTTTAAAACATATCTTTCGCTTGCTTCTAACTTTTTAACATATATGGTTTTTATAAGGTTCAATTTCTGTAATGTTCTGGTGTAGGTCAACATGAAGTTTTTGCCACTGGCCCAATTGAGGACTTGATAGCACATCGGGAGCATCGGTATTTATCCCTAAAATCATTTCTTATACGTCATTTGGGCCCTGTTAGTGGCATTGTTCATGTATTTGAATAATATAAAATCTTGTTTGTCAGATACCCTATATCGGGTTCATCACTTTGTCAAATTTATAAAAACAAGCTTGAATCTAGGTGCAATGAAAGATGAACAGAACAAAGAAACTCAAAACTGAACAAGAACTGAACCTCCAACTCTTAAACAACTACAACCTAACAATGGTCAGGCTAAGAACAATACTTTGTTGGTCATCACAGATTGAACAAACAGCAAAAGAGAAATACAATTGTAGTAGTAAGAGACTAAGGAGGAAAGAATAATATTAAGAGAAAGCCTTATTTGCTTATTAGAATGTTGTGCTTTGAACATTAGCTAGCACCCATTTTATAGCAAAACCTTGTAGCAGAGATCGCATCTTGACAGACGAGTGAGGAGCGCATACACAGCTGCCATGAACGAGAATTAGGGGAGACGGCTGGCTAATTGATTTAGGTTTCCTTTTGCCTATTCAACATCACCAGTTTACCAAATATATCATAGAAGAAAAATGACCAAACAACCCCTCTTCTTATTTCAACTTCACATCTCAGCAAATGACCTCACAATAAAGACAAAAAATAAAACCATCAGATGAATTGAATTGAAAAGAAATTATATATTCTAACATCCAATCCCAATTCAATTCCCAAACAAATCTTTTAAACAAAGCTTTTCACAAAGGTAATTATGTTGTGCAACATAAGACCCTTAGTAAATATATCTGCGGGCTGTTCATTAGTATCTATTTTCTCAATTTTAAAGACCCCAGACATGACCTTTTCCCTCAAAAAGAAAAGATCAATCTCAAAATGTTTGGTCCTTTCATGGAAAACTGGATTAGCAGATATAAGAATAGCGGCATTATTATCACAATGAATATTAACAGGAAGAGATTGACTAACCTTTAGATCATCAAGCAGTTTTAAAATCCAAATCAACTCACAACCAGCCATGTTCATAGCTTGATATTCAGCTTCCGCTGATGATCGAGAAACAGTGCTTTGTTTTTTGCTCTTCCATGAGATTAAGCAATCACCCAGGTACACACAATACCCAGTAACACATCTTCGTGTTGCAAGACACTTCCCCCAGTCGGAATCAGAGAATGTTTTTAGTTTAAAATCATTTGATTTCCGAAAGAATACTCCTTTACCAGGAGCAGATTTTAGATAACGTAATAAACGCAAAGCAATTTGTAAATGTGAGTTTAGAGGTTTATGCATAAACTGACTTAGACACTGAACAGTATAGGATATATCAGGTCGAGTTAAAGTTAGGTAAATCAATTTTACAATTAAAGTTTGGTATTGTGTAATATCTTTCAACACAAAATATTTTTTCTCACTATTTTCCAAATTTTTAATAACTACATTTTGTTCAAGTGGGTTTCCAACCAGTTTACAACCCAAAAGACCAAACTCATTAAGAAGATCTAAGCAATACTTGCGTTGAGACATGCACAAACCTTGTTCAGTTTCAAGGACTTCAATTCCAAGAAAATATCTTAACTTTCCCAAATCTTTAATTGAGAAACTTTGACTTAATTTTTGTTTCACTTTGTTAATTTCAGATTCATTGTTGCCTGTAATAACTATGTCATCAACATATACTAACAAGCACACAAGTATATCACCATAACTTTTAACAAACAATGAAAAGTCATTTTTGCTTCGAATAAAGCCTATATTAACTAATGTGGACGTAAGTTTTTCATTCCGTTTTCTTGGAGCTTGTTTAAGGCCATATAATGATTTTACCAGTTTACAGACTTTACCCGACTTAACATCAGAAGGGTTGCCATACCCGTCAGGCAAAGACATGTATACATCCTTTTCTAACTCACCATACAAGAAAGCATTATTGACATCTAGTTGATACATTTTCCAACTATTTTGGACAGCTAATGCAATTAATGTACGAACAGTAACCATTTTAACAACCGGAGAAAATGTTTCATCAAAATCAAGACCTTCACGTTGATTATAACCTTTCGCTACTAGTCTAGCTTTATAACGTTCAATTTCACCATTAGATCTATACTTGATTTTGTAAATCCATTTACAACCTATAGGTTTTCTACCATGAGGCAAATAAGTAATTATCCATGTTTTGTTTCTATTTAATGCCCCCATTTCATCATTCATGGCTTTTATCTAGTTTACATCTTTACATGCTTCGTTATAAGACATAGGTTCTAAACTTTTATCAAGCAAGGACACAAAACACATATTTTCAGTTGATAGCTTTGAATAATTCACACATTTTTCAAGACCATATTTGACTTTTCCTTCTACAATAAAGTCAGTGAATTTTTTAGGCATGCTACCAACCCTACCACATTTACGAGTGCCAACACCGGATGTTTCAAATGAGCCTTCAGGGATATTAGCGCTTGCTAGAACCTCATCAGGTGTTGCATTATTTGTAGGATAACCATCAATCTGATTACCTTCAACAGTCAAGTCCGAGTCCAATTCTGAACTTCTGGTTGCATCTCTATCCACAGAGGTTTGTGTGTCATTAGTTGCAGACACAAAAGTTCTATGAGATTCCCCGGTTGCTACTCCTGTAGCTGATGTCTCGGTATTGCTAGATGTGACACCAGGGAATTCAAATGGACAATCTGTCTCATTTCTGTTGAGATTCTCAGGTTCAACAGTCTCCTTATCAAAATTGCCATCACCTTTAAATTCCTTCCCTTCATCATTGGGCAAAATATTTTCATTCTTAGATCCATCATTTTCAAAACAATAATCAAAAAAATTCAAATGATTCAAGTCTTCAAAATCAATCGAGATGTCAGTTTTGTCTTTCAAAGGAAAACAATTTTCATAAAATCTAACATCTCAAGAATAAAACACAGCCTTGTCATCTAGTGAAAACAATTTGTAAGCTTTTTTACTAAAAGCATATCCTATAAAAACACATTTCGATGCTCTACTTTCAAATTTATTTTTAGGATTTAAATTAGTAGAAAAGCATAAGCAACCGAAGGATCTAAGATGCATAAGGGAAGGTTTTTTATTTATTAGCAACTCATAAGGTGATTTTCCATTTAATACTGATGAAGGAGTCCTGTTAATTAAATAGGTAGCACTTAGAATACATTCTGTCCGCATATTAAGAGCAACACCACTTTGAAATAGAAGAGACCTAGCCACATTTAATAAATGTCGGTGTTTTCTCTCAACAATTCCATTTTGTTGAGGAGTATAAACACACGAAGTTTGATGAAGAATTCCGTTATTTTTCAAAAACATTTCAAATTGAGAATTTACAAACTCGGTACCATTATCTGTTCTAAAACACTTTACCATCTTATTAAATTGAGTTTGAAGTAATTTTAGATAACACTGAACATTATGAAATACTTCATCTTTTGATTTCATTAAATAAACCCAAACAGCCCTAGAATAGTCATCCACCACGGTTAAAAAATATTTGAAACCCTCTCTACTTCTAACTCTAAACGGACCCCATAAGTCTAAGTGAACTAATTCACCTACACTTTGAGACTTATGTTCACTTAGAGGGAAGGGACTCCTAGTCTGTTTAGCTCTATGGCAGATTTCACAAGGAACTAATAATTCCTTAACATTTAGTTTCAAATCAGGTCTTAGCACGTTTAAGACTTGGTGTGATAGATGACCAAGTCTAGAATGCCACGATTTTGTGACATTTTTCAAAGGACCAAAGCTATTATCACACATGAAATTACCTGGAGATGCATCTCCAAAGTAATATAGGCCATTCACCTGTTTACCAGTCAGTAGAGTCTTCGTGCGAGCTAGGTCCTGGATCCAACATTCAAATTCATTAAACCAGCATCCTAGTTTACAATCTCTTGCTAACTTATGAACATAAAGTAAGTTAACACAGTATTCAAGAACAACTAGAACATCAATCAGCACAACATTACTTGACAATTTAAGTTTACCAATAGACTCAACCTTAGCTTCAGTTCCATTAGGATGGCCAACTATTATATTATAGCTAGAGACATCAACCAGATCAAACATATTTCTATCTGATAAACTCATATGTTGATTAGCCCCGGAGTCTATTACCCAACCTTGATTAGGTCCCTGACCAGAATGAGTCCCACAAGAAAAAAACATACTTGAACACCCAGACTGAAAGGTACCTGCCATATTTGAAGTTCCCTGATCGGTTGTTGCAGATCCATTTAATAAAGTCTTGAGTTTTGAGTATTGATCTGCAGTCAACTGATATGAAGCTCCACCAGTTTTAGCACCCTCGAGAACAACATTATTACTAATAGGCTTACTACTATTAGCTTTCCCTTTATAATTTCTAGGATACCCTATTAGTTCGTAACATCTTTCAATTGTATGTCCATTTTTGTTACAATGTGTGCACTTTAGAAGCGAGCCTTTTGACATAGGTCTTTTATAACCACTAGTTTTAGACACAAAGGAAGCAGGTTGAGTTTTGCTAGATGATGCTATCACCCTATGAGACTCCTCACCAGATATAATAGTAAAAGCAGCCTTTACAGAAGGTAACGGGTCCTTTGTCAATATGGATGATCTCACAGGTTGATACACATCATCTAGACCCATCAAAAATTGCATCAGTCTTATATTTTGATTAAAATTATTTAAAGATTTTGAGGCATCACAAACACATTGCGGTAACTTTGTTAATGAGTCAAATTGTCTCCACATAGATGTTAATTTGTGATAGTAATCAGAAATATGAGTTCCATTTTGTTTTAGCAAACAAATTTTCTGATGCAAATTGAACACAACAGAACCATCTACCTTTGAGTAGGTTTCTTTTAGCTCATCCCAAACATCAGCTGCACATTTTGAAAAAAAAACTTGTCCCAAAAAAAGATCATCACAAATGGAATTGAGTATCCATGACAACACAACCGAGTTACACCTATCCCACTGTCTTCCTAAGACTGCATTCTCAGTTGACTTCACACATGTTCTATCAATAAAACCAAACTTATTCTTAACATTCAAGGAAAGTTCCATAGCATTAGCCCACACATTATAATTTTCTGTTCCCTTGAGTTTTATGTTCACAATAGTTAGGTTACTTGTATCACTTGCATGCAGATATAAAGGATCGCCAGAGTCAAGGCTACTAATCAAGGTGCTATGATTAACAACTTCTTTATCATCCATTTAAGCACACTTTATATAAAAATAATCAAGTTGAACGAAGCAACCAGAAAGAAGAAAAAACAAAAAAATATTCAAGCAGCGGAAAACACTAACAACCAGAGCACATAAAATGCTAAATCAAAAGATAGGGATAGAAACTCTTACAGCGTACTCTAGCGGCAAAAGAAAAGGAGGACTTACAGTGATTTAAGAAGAACAAGGAGACTAACCGAACACCACAAACCTTCTTTACGGGTTTTTTGTTTGTGAGTTAACCAACAATACTTGTAGCCTTCACTTAGGGCTACAAGGTCTTCAACCACCAGATGTTTAAGTCTGGACGTCAAGGGACAGAGCAGATGAGTCACCCCAACAAATAACCAGCCAAAGAATTGACCACACGCTAATCAGCAAGACAATGAAACCCTAGATTAAACCCAAAATCTTCAAAGGATCACAAACCCCAATTGGATGAAACCCTAGCAGTCAATTACTATGAAATTGAACACAATACAGAGCCTATTGCTCTGATACCATGTCAAATTTATAAAAACAAGCTTGAATCTAGGTACAATGAAAGATGAACAGAACAAAGAAACTCAAAACTGAACAAGAACTGAACCTCCAACTCTTAAACAACTACAACCTAACAATGGTCAGGCTAAAAACAATACTTTGCTGGTCATCACAGATTGAACAAACAGCAAAAGAGAAATACAATTGTAGTAGTGAGACACTAAGGAGGAAAGAATAATATTAAGAGAAAGCCTTATTTGCTGATTAGAATGTTGTGCTTTGAACATTAGCTAGCACCTATTGTATAGCAAAACCTTGTAGCAGAGATCGCATCTTGACAGACGAGTGAGGAGCGCATACACAGCTGCCATGAACGAGAATTAGGGGAGACGGCTAGCTAATTGATTTAGGTTTCCTTTTGCCTATTCAACATCACCAGTTTACCAAATATATCATAGAAGAAAAATGACCAAACAGCCCCTCTTCTTATTTCAACTTCACATCTCAGCAAATGACCTCACAATAAAGACAAAAAATAAAACCATCAGATGAATTGAATTGAAAAGAAATTATATATTTTAACACACTTCTTGCAACAATGGATGAAAAGCACTCAACTCTCTTCTTGTGATCTTGACAAAGAACAAACTGATACATCACAACTGAAGTTAAATGGACATGTGGACTTGGTATTACGACAGAGATGCTTGGTTAGCTCACCAGTGGCCTTGAATTCGCTTGGAACAAACTCAAGGGCGAAGGTTTATAACCACTAATCTGTTTAAACAGATTAGTGGTTGACCCGCTAATCTGTTTATGACCACTTTCACCTATCTTTTTAGTTAAGATTTATTATTATTATTATTATTAAAAAGGTTGACCCGCTAATCTGTTTATGACCACTTTTGTCACACCCCGACCACGTAGAACATACAAAAGGTGGCGGAAAACGTCGGGGAGTGTTGTAACAGAATTAATTGTTTCATAACCATGGCATTCAAAGTTGTATTTTATTTATCAACATAAGAGTTACATTGTCTTAAACAGGAAATAAAGAGTTCAGAACATAATTAAACTAAGTCTATCTTCATTTTATGTCTCTAAGGCACAGATCCGCCCTAGTGTCACGATCATCGTCCTACGCAAAAGCTCCTGAAAACACATGTGAAAATAGGTACGTCAGCATAAAAATGCCTGTGAGATACATAGGTTTTGTGAAAATAGGATTCATGACTTAAGTTTAAGAAAAGTTGTTTGGTAAAAGTCAGTCATGAACCTTGTAAATTGTTTTGTTTTGTAAATCATTTAAAAAGCGATAAGATCGAATGATATGTATAAATAAAAGAATAATGTGTGGTTAAATGTATAACCAAGTAAAATGAGTTGTATAAAATAAGTTGTTTGTAAAGCAATGTCTTGTGAAAGATATGTTATTTGTATAAAATGTTATATGTCTCAAATTGAAATGATTCAAATAACGCTACGATATGTAATACCATACAAACACTTATATATAGGAAGTACCAGCGACGTATCCACCATGTTTGTATCATATTACACACGCCTCGTTACTTAAATCACTCAAACAAACCATCAATGTATAAAGTCCATGTCTAAACCAATTGTCAAAAAGTCCTTGTATAAACCATGTCAAATGTTTATAGTCCAAAGGTAGTCAAGTAATGTGTAACAAATGTTATGTATTGTAGGTAAAGTATCGTCACATAATCCAAATGTAGAAATGTACAAAACAAAGTATTTTGAATATATCAAAAAGTTATGTTTTGCAAGGTAATGCATGTTACATTGATACAAACATTTATGTGGTAAGTTAACGCATACATTCAAGCCTTGAGACAGTCGGATAACCCATTTAGTCAAGGTTATCAAAAGAAATGTTTTCGGATTCAGTCATTCCTTACATCCAAACAAACCCGGGATGTCAGGAATGGGATTTTTCAAGTCCTATGGTACCACTACTTACTACCGAGCGGCGTAGCTAATGTTAATGAACGTATATAAGTCTCGTTTGTGCAAACCAAATGTTATAGCAGTTGTATACAAGTCATATGAAAACAATGTACTGAGTATGCTAAGTTAACATACAAAGCAGAAAAAGTCATGTAAATCAATGTGCTAGCATGCTATCAGTCAACATACATAGCAGAAATGTAAAGTAAAACAATGTACTAAGTAGGCACACAATGGGCATACATAGCATGAAATGTAATGAAATCATGTACTATAATGTACTAATGAGCATAACAAGTATATGATGTGAAAACAGGAAAGCATGAAAGTAACAAGTAGGCACATGTGTTTCACCCCAAAACAGTTTGGAAAACAGTAAAAGAGGGGTCTATGTACTCACATAAACACCTTGAAAACATTTAAAAGAGGGGGGTTCTATGTACTCACTTGAGATTGCTCAGAAGTCCTAAGATAACCACCAAGCAATGCTAGAGATCACGGAATCAAACGACACCTAGTAAAGGTAACTATGTTAATAAACCGGACCTAAATCGGAAGATCGGATAGAATGAGGGCTTGTAAACCAAATGAGTATGAGAACTCATGTAATATGGTTTAACAAAGCCTACATACTAAATGAAACCTAGCCTAATTGCTTACGACCCATTATGACCCGTTTAGGTAGCTTATGCTATTTTAACGCGTCGTTCGCGTAAAACGCGTTCGGAACGCGTAACTAGTCCTATGATAAGTAAAACATGCCTTAACATGTCTAATATTGTTACCAAATCAGTTTAGATACCAAAGGTTATGTTACATATGCTTAAAATGAATTTTGGTGTAAAAAGGGCATTTTGGTAATTTACCTAAGGCATATTAACCACCTATCATACAACTACTTAAACGAAGCGACCACAAGGTATAACCTCAGAAGGTTATGCCCTATATACTATGGTCACCTAATGTGTTTGGTCGGATCCTAATGATCGACCAAATGGGTCGGGTTCGAAGGTATAAGCGATTTATTAGATCGCTTACCCTTACGACCCTAGACAACGTGGTAATCAGTAGGCATAGTCACAAGGGACTATAACCATCGTGATTACAATCACGTTGCGAAGTTCAAACGAACTTCGCATTGACCATAGACTGGTCAATGCAGAAAGTCAAACAAAGTTTGACTTTCGGACTCGAAAAGCAATAAAAGAACGAAGGAATACTTACGAAGGGTCCCCGAATGCTAATCTTGATTCAAGTAGCTCAGGTATGAAACAAAGGTTTCAACTTAGAGCTTCTCAAATCAGATTCTTGTGAGTTTGAAGCAAATGGGGGTGGGGTATTTATAGTTTTTACCGAACCGTTAGGATCGTTTCTTGGAAAATGTGATCGAATCTCGTGCGTACACTTGTTGGAATGTTGTGGTGACTAAAAATGGCCCCTCATGAACTGAAAGGGCAAGTGTGGGTGTGTGGTTGGGAGTTTAACAGCTGTAATCTGCTGATTAATTGATCTTATCTGATCTGGGACACTGACGCGGGCCACGTAAGAGTACACACTGATCTTACGCGGGCCGCCTAGCCTGACTGGTCAGAAACCAAGTTTCAGAATTTACAGTTTTGGTCCCTGTTACGTATTTAAGCCCTTTCCGACACGTTTAAGGCCCGTTAAGCCAACGTTAAGGCCCTAAAATGATGTCTAAACATTGTGGACATGAAACATGATCAAAAATATGCTGGATGTTGGTTCGTTTGGTCGTACGATCGCGATGATCGCTTAATTACGACGGAATGCGCATAAGCGCGAAAAACGATCCAAAATGCGTGACGAATGGATTTTTCTTATGCCAAACACTAAAATAAAATATTTTAGTGCTTACATAAATTTTTGGATGTCCGGATGTATTCAGAACGTAAGTTATGCGCGAAAGTGCAAACTTATGCACTTTTTGACACTTTTAGTCCCTGAATGACCCAAAAGTTTATTTTAGCATACCGAACCCCTCAAAGCCTATTTATTAGCTATGTAAAGGATATTTAGGGTATGTTTAACTTATGGTCATGTTCCGGAATGTTCGTTACAGTTCAAATTGGCATACTTTCGCAGTTTGTCAAGTTTAGTCCCTGTAAGCGAATTAACTTGTTTTTGTCATACCAAAGCCTTAAAAACTTATTTCTAAGTTATGTAAAGGTTATTTAAGGTATGTTAAGTATATGTTGATGTTCCGGAGTATTTGTCGCATTAAACCGATTACGTTTACGCACCAGTTTGCGTATAACTCTCCAGAAAGCGATATAGAGTTTGAAATTGAATAAAAGTCAAAACATGAAAAATGTAAAACACAACCAAACAAACATTGGGATCAAATAACATTGTTTTATTGATAATTGAACTGTTCATAATGATTACAAGCACAGATGTTACAGTCTCCCCTACTTGTGGAAATTTCGTCCCGAAATTTATTTAGAGGAAACTCGTGGGAAAAGATGCGGATATTTCGCCTTCATTTGATCTTCGCGTTCCCAAGTAAACTCGGGTCCACGTTTAGCTTCCCAGCGAACTTTGACCAAAGGAATGCGCTTGCGTTTAAACCACTTGACTTCACGTTCCATGATTTCCACTGGTTTCTCAACAAATTTCAGTGTTTTGTCAACACAAATTTCGTCAAGCGGTATGTGGAGGTTCTCATCAGCTAAACACCTCTTGAGATTGGACACGTGAAAGGTTGGATGAACATTTCCAAGTTCAGGAGGTAACTCAAGCCTGTAGGCTACCTTACCGATTCTTTCGACGATCTTGAATGGTCCAACGTATCTAGGTGCAAGTTTTCCTTTCTTTCCAAATCTGATCACACCTTTCCAAGGTGAGACCTTAAGTAATACTCGATCACCGACTTGAAATTCCAAGGGCTTGCGTTTTGGATCCGCGTAACTCTTTTGACGGCTTCTAGTTGTCTGAAGGTTATCACGAACTTTCTTAATCTTGTCAGTTGTCTCTAAAATGAGGGCAGGTCCAGTAAGCTGAGCCTCGCCGATCTCATTCCAGCAGACTGGTGAACGACATTTTCGACCATAGAGAGCCTCGAAATGAGCCATTTTGATGCTGGTGTGATAACTGTTGTTGTAGGAGAATTCAATTAACGGAAGATGTGAATCCCAACTACCACCAAAGTCGATCACACAAGCTCTAAGCATATCCTCCAGAGTCTGGATTGTTCTTTCAGATTGACCATCCGTTTGCGGATGATAAGCTGTGCTCAGGTTAAGTTGGGTCCCCATAGCAGATTGCATGGTTCTCCAAAAATGAGAAGTGAAACGAGCATCTCTGTCAGAAATGATGTTCAAAGGAACACCATGTTGAGCTATAATTTCATCCACATAGATTTTAGCAAGTTTGTCAGCAGGAAAATCCTCACGGGTTGGCAAGAAATGCGCTGACTTAGTAAGACGATCAACAACTACCCACGAACCTGTAGGATCTCGCCTGTCGAAAGCGGCACACGAACAATCTTCTCAAAACAAACTACCTCTGTGCGATGCTTGGATAACCAATCCATACCCATAATAACGTCAAAGTTTCCCAGTTGCATAGGCGTGAGGTCAATAGGAAAAAGATGGTCGTTAAGGTTCAACTGGCAGTTAATAAGAACAAAATCAAGAACAATGGGTTCACCATTAGCAACCTCTACTGTCAAAGGTTTACCTAGTTTCGTTCTAGACACGCGAAGTAATGGCTCAAAAGATAATGACATGAAACTCTTATCGGCACCCGAATAAAAAAGAACAGATGCATGCTGATTATTAATAAAGAACGTACCATTCACCACTTCATTGTCTGCTTGTGCCTCTTGTGCATTTATGTTGAAGACTCGACCTCGAGCCTGAGCTTGATTCTGATTTGGATTCTGATTCTGGTTGGCTAGCCTTGGGCACCGGTTTCTGTAGTGGGTCAGATCCCCACAATTGTAGCACGAACCAAGAGGAAAATGAGGTCGTGCAGCTTGACCTTGTTGCTGAGCAAGAGGCTGAGCAACTTGTTGAGCCGGGTTCTGAACTGCCCGATTCTGATTGGCAGGGATGCGGCAGGTGTCACCAAGGTGACCAGATCTTTCACAGTTGGTGCACTGACGACACTAGAGGTGTGGTTGATGATGGCCGTTACACCTGTTGCACAAAGGTGCATTGCCAAGATAAGGCTTCTTGGCTAGTGGTTGCGCAGGCTGATTTGGTGCAGCTTGGGCCTGTGCAGTAACGGCATAGTTTTGGGAAGCCTTCCGCTTCCTAGACCCTCCAGAATTCTTTCCCTTCTTGTTTTGCCCTTTCTTGCTATCTTCCTTGTCAGATGCCTGCTTCTTACCCTTGTCACCCTTTTTGTGCAGCTTCCCCTTTCGAACCTGCGACTCAGTCAATGTCGCTGCTAACTCGATAGCCTGACGGAGTGTGGCAGGGTTACTACCAGTAATGATGTCTTGCACTGAGTCAGGTAGGCCGTCGATGTATCTTTCGATAGCCTTGTCGAGTGGGGTAACCATTGTTGGGCAAAGCAGACTCAACTCCTCAAACCTGTCAGTATACGCCCTGTGCTCGCCACTGTCTTGTTTCAAGTCATCAAACTCTTTCTCCAAAGCTCGCTGTTCATGACGAGGACAGAACTCCCTCATCATAAGGGCCATAAGTTCAGCCCAAGTTTGTGCTAGAGCAACTTCTGCACCACGGTCTCTCATAACCCCGTTGCACCATGTGAGAGCCCTCTTCTGAAACACACTCGAAGAAAACTCGACCTTGCGATTGTCAGGACACTGCACGTAGCGGAAAGTATTCTCAATGCTCTCGAACCATTGAAGAAGCCCAGTCGCTCCCTCAGAACCACTAAACATGAGTGGTTTAGCCGAGTTAAAATCCTTGAATTTGCATGGGGCATTGTTGTTGTTGTTGGCTTGGTTCCATTGAGCAAAGAGGTTTGGGAATTGAGCAGCCATCTGCTGCGCAATGATTTCTGCCAGTTCGGCAGTCGCTATCTGGTTTTCGCGTCGAGGAGGCATTCTAAAAGAGGAAACATGAAAGGAAACGAGTGAGATGATTGGATGAAGAGAATGAGATGAATCAAAATCAACAAAAGCAAAGATGGTGGTCATTTGTTCGCATCACAAAGCAAACAAACGACACACAGTGACTAATCAAAGTAAATGGGTCAAAAATAATGTATCGCGAAGACATGCTCGCCTATAAGTGAACACTCACCCCAAGAGTTCCCAGGTAAGAGTGACTGGTCCGATTATGTGGATTTGTACGAACACTCTAGCCTTAGACAGAAAACCCAGGGTACAGGCATTCACTCTTCCAGTTTGCACATGTTCACATTATTAAAAACCCAAAACCTTGACGAGATTTTGAAAACTCAAAGGGGTTCAAAACTTTATAACAGAGGGTTCAAAACTTTACAATAGAGGGTTTAAAACCTTGTAATAAATCATTCAAAAACAGAAGATTGTATTTCAAAAATCGTTTCGGAAAATTTGGTTTCTCGTTTTGATAATCACCTAAGGATAGGTGATATGCATGTTTTAAGATCTAAACACAAGATAACTTGTGTTAGGGTCCTAGAAAGGTTATAGTCTAGGTCAAAGCATTACTAATAACCTAATTCCCTATAACCATTGGCTCTGATACTGTAACAACTCGTATCAAAATTCTTATTTATTATATTATTTTATTCAATAGAAAACCCTAATTGAGAAACCCAAGTGATTCTGAACAAACCCTAAAATTTTTAGAACAATCAGAATCAGGATCAGGGCCCCTAAAACTCAGGGGGGGTAAACCCTAGTCACGATTATCTAAATTATGTGCTGTCAAATTCGAATTTTCCAATTTCACCAACTCAGCCAAGCTACTGGGACACGTGCCTACTCTACTCTAGAAATGACATCCCAGGCGACATGTGGCACGTGACATGGATACTTCCGCAACTAGCGGGAGGTGCAAATTTTGGGTATAAATAGAAGGGCCTGGCACTTGCATTCTGTTGTTCGTTCGACGAAGAAATTCGTTTTAGGCACTGAGTTACGTTCTGTTTACCACAATTAACACACACGGATCATTAATCGACGCCACAATCAGGGTATTAACTCGATCGCTATTACGATTCATTGTCCGATCGATCAAAATATCCAATGGATGTTTAAGTGCTGCCCACATTAGGGTTATCCTTTGTCATTCGTCGTGATTCCGACAGGATGTGTGAGTACCACCTGAACTCGGGGAATACTCTGTCATTCGTTGTGAATCCGATGGATGTTTAAGTGATTGCACTTTGTCATTCTTTGTGAGGGTTTGATCTCGTGAGTTATCGTAAATGCTGTATTGATTACTAACCCAGAATTGTGTGCCTGTTATTAAATTAGGTTGAAAAGGCTAAATCAGTAGGCTAGGCTCTGATCAAATTAAATCTGCAATGTGAGTCATTCTCTTTTTATCAACTATTTTACAATACCTCAAATTATTTTCAAAGGTTATAATTACAGGGACTAAGTCGTGGATATCTTGAATCACTGGCTAGTGGGGTATTGTGCACATTACTAATTTTCTCCCTGTTAGGTTCATTGAACTACTAGGGATAATCATCACTATTTAGGTTCATTGATCTAATAGTGGTATGACCATTGTCACCATTGTGACGTGTCACCATTGTGACACGGCGCCAGATAAAAATAAGATAGAAGCCATTGTAATCGCTCTTATGCTGTAATTAATAACTATGCATCATTATGCAAAATGAATGATTCACTCAGTATTTCCCGCTGACAAAACCTTTTTCAAACATGTTTCAGGTGATCTGTTATGATCCAGTAAAAGTGCCGTGAAGCACTACTAGCTTAAGAAAGTGGCTCAGGATAAAATAAAGAAACATGTTTTGTAAAATAAAAGGTTTCTTCGTGAATTCAAATGATTGTAAATTACCGGGGTTTTATCCCGAGTTGTGAAATAAAATAATCGGGAAATATTTCAGTTTTAAAAAGATCCTGATAATAAACTTCCGCTGTTAAACTCAATTAATTAAATACCACGGGATTTCTGTCCCGCGGCTCCTGAAACGGGTCAAACCGGGTCGGGGGCCGTGACAGAAAAAGGTGGTATCAGAGCCACTGATCGAGCCACTGATTTAAGCCAATTAAGTATTTAGAAAATACTTAATTTTTATTCATTACTATTTTGTGATTATGTGTTTTATTATCTGACTAATTTTGTACAGTATGGGCAGCTCTTTATATGTTAGCTACTGTAGCAGTAAATACAAATCTTTAAATATTTTGATTTAAATTTTAGCACATTTATTATCTACAGTCTAGAAATCTTATTCAGTAAATAAATAAAATTTACAAATAAAACTTAGTGTGTTTTAAGTTTCAGTTGTTTTGATAGTTACCCAGTATGAAATAATAATTAAAAGTTTTCCTATAAAATTTTGTTATGATTTTTAACTTAATAATTGTGAGTATTTTGCTAAACAGCATGAGTGACTTGTCTGACGCCCTTCAGAATTTAAATCTCTATCCAGTAAGAATAGAGGTTTCCAGAGATTTTAATAGGTATATTCCAGACATAGAAGAACCTATAGAATTCAACGCTTTACCTCTCGAGAAACCCAAGCCTAAGAAAATGGAAATTGGGGAAAACTCTAGACAAATTGAGGGGTTACCATCTCATGAAGAGCTAGATTTTATAATGGCAAGCTATAATACTATTAAGCCTGTTAATAAAAATGTTTTTATTCATTCTCTTGAAACACAACTACCAATGAACTTAGAACCAGCTATTCCAAACCCTTCAATCCACTCGCAAATAGACGAATGGTTGACTAATGAAATACAGTTACAAAACAATCCCTATAAGCTTTTTCCTCAGTTCGATCCAGAACCTTTACCAAATCCACCAATGAGTAACAAGAATATAGCTGAACTTTGCTTTGGTGAAGAACTAATGGATACTGGGAATAGGATCCAAGGGATTGGGGGACAGATCTCTTGGAAATACAATGAGAGGGAACGCCGTTACTAGAATATCATCTGACAAAGGATAGGGGATTTATGAAACTATGGTGGTGTAATAGTAATAGTAAAATCAGTATGTGTAAAATAAATAATAAAACGGTTGTATATAGAAGCATGATATAATCTATAAAACAAATAAAATTTTAGAAAATTTACAAATTTTGTTTGTATATTCGTTTACGTGATTATGTGTAATTAATTGTGACATTGGATTATTTCTTTTATACTAATTATTTATCTATAAATTAGTTATCAGATGGAAAACGCTAATAATGAACCAGTTAATGAGGTTAATCAATCTGAGCAACAACCGGGGGATCAATATATGACTAGGCAGGATATAGAAAATATCGTTGCTCAAGGGATAGCCAACACTATTCCAGAAATAGTTGCTCAAGGGATAGCCAACGCTATTCCAGCAATAGTTGCTGCTGTTAAAAATCCAATCGAACCACAGCAAATCATTCCTAGCAAACGTATTTCTGAAGATAACTTTAGTAATAGCATAAACGGAGGCAATGATCATGTTAATCATGATAATGAACCACGGCAAGCTCCGCTCCCTAAGAAAATGAAAGCTGCAACGCCTGGTTGCACTTACAAAGAATTTCTTGCATGTAAACCCACTGAGTTTGCAGGCAATGAAGGAGCGACTGCGGCACAGCGTTGGTTAGAGAAAACCGAGGCAGTAATTGCCATAAGTAAATGTGCTCAGGATGATCAGGTCATGTATGCGTCAAACCTTTTCAAAGAAGGGGCGCTAGAATGGTGGAATACGGTGTTACAAGCAAAAGGAAGAAGGATGGCGTACGCTATGAACTGGGAAGAATTCAAGAGCTTTGTAGAAAGAAAATTATGTCCCTAATATGAAAAGGAACAAATGACAAATAAGTTTCTAACCCACCGGATGATGGATATAGATTGTCGAGGGTATACTTCAACATTCTTCGAGTATGCTCGAGTGGTACCAACCGTGGCTTCGCCAGAGCCGGTACTTATTTCTCGTTATATTTGGGGATTGATTTCCGAAATCCGTAATATCGTCAAGGCTGCGAAACCTTGCACGATTGATGATGCGGTGGAATTAGCCAATACTCTGAGTGACGAACTAGTACGGACAAGAGAAGAAAATAGAAGGAAGGAAGTAGCCCAAAAGATTACCCAAGGATTCCGTCCGGGTAACCATAACAATTTTAAGAAAGGAGGGAATGGGCAATCTTCCACTAGCCCATTTTGCATTTTTTGCAAAAGAAAGCATTTTGGAAGATGCAAAGGATATTGCAATTTTTGCAAAATTCCGGGGCATCAAGAAGAAGACTGCAGGAGGAAGAAATTTTCAGTCTGCTACAACTGTGGAGAAGCTGGGCATCTTAGGCCAGATTGTCCAAAACTGAACAAACCATCTGACAATAAAGCCAAACCTGCAGAAGGAGCAAAAAGGAATGTAAGAGCCTTCCAACTGACTGCTAAGGAAGCAGAGCTCATTCCAGATGTGATAGCCGGTACGTTCTTGGTTCACAATGTTTACACAAAAGTATTATTTGACTCTGGTGCAAACCAAAGTTTTATAAATACTTCATTCTGCCAAACTCTTAATTTACTTTTAACCAGCATTAGGCAAATTTTTACAGTAGAAACGACAGATGGGAATTCAGTTAAAATAAATAAGGTTCTGCAAAACGTAGAAATATAACTTTTAAGTCATAAATTTTCGGCAACCATATTATCTATAAAATTGGTTGAATTCGATGTTATGTTAGGAATGGATTGATTAGTAAACAACTATGCTCAAATTATCTGTGATAAGAATTCAATAGAAATTTGTGCACCCACTGGAGAAGTAATAATGATTACAGGAGATAAGCCATGTAAACTCATAAAGTTCATATCAGTAATGAAAGTTGCTAATTATGAACGAAAGCAAGGAATAGTATATATGATTTCAGTAATCATTAAAGATAAAGAACTTAAGGAAATTTCTGTAGTTTCAGAATACCCAGATGTATTCCCAGAAGAGTTACCAGGGTTACTACCAGATAAGGAGGTAGAGTCTAGGATTCATCTGATTCCAGGAATTATACCGATAAGTCAAGGCACCTTATCAGTTAGCACCCACAGAAATGTTAAAACTGAAAAAGCAATTAGATGAATTATTAAGTAAAGGTTTCATACAACCTAGTTTATCCCCGTATGGGGCATCAGTGTTGTTAATTAAGAAAAAGGATGATTCGATGAGAATGTGTATTGATTATAGGGAATTGAATAAGGTTATAATTAAGAATCGATACCCATTACCTAGGATTGATGATCTTTTCGATCAACTTCAAGGAGCTAGATATTTTTCTAAAATTGATTTACGCTCCGGATATCAATTGAAGGTGCAAGAGAAAGATATACCTAAGACTGTTTTCAGAACTAGGTATGGTCATTACGAGTTTACAGTCATGCCCTTTGGGTTAACGAATGCACCTGCAGCATTCATGGACATGATGAATAGGATCTGTAAACCATATTTGGATAAATTGTAATTATCTTCATCAACGATGTACTTATTTATTCCAAAAGTCAGGAAGAACATTGTCAGCACTTGCATGCTCTCTTAACTTTGTTAAGAAAAGAGAAGCTTTACGTCAAATTCTCGAAGTGTGAATTTTAGATGCCAGAAGTGCAATTTCTAGGTCATATGGTGAATCATGAAGGTATTCACATAGATCCTGATAAGATAGCAGCAATTACCAAATGGAGGATTCCGCAATCCGCAATGGAAATTAGGAGTTTTGTAGGTTTAGCTGGATACTATAGACAGTTTATTAAGGATTTTTCCAAGATAGCTATACAATTAATTAAGTTAATCTGTAAAACAGTTAAGTTTGAATGGGGACCTAAACAAGAAGAAGCCTTTAGGATCTTAAAGCATAAATTAACAAAATGCCCCAATCCTAGCCTTACCAGAAGGAACAGAAGATTTTAAAGTATACGGTGATGTTTCAAAGCTAGGATTTGGATGTATGTTAATGCAACGCAAAAAGGTAATTGCGTATGCATCAAGGCAATTGAAAAAGCACGAAGAAAATTATACCATTCATGACTTAGAATTAGGAGCCATAATTTTTGCCCTTAAGGTTTGGAGACATTATCTGTATGGAAGTAAGTTTACGGTCTATACGGATCATTAGAATTTAAGATATATATTTGGGCAAAAAGAATTAAACATGAGGCAAAGGAGATGGATGAAAATCCTAAGTGATTACGACTGTGATATTTACTATCACAAAGGAAAAGCTGAAGACGACTAGAGATCGCCAGAAGAGTTATACATATAATAGACGAAAGCCGTTAAAATTCCAAGTTGGAGACAGAGTATTGTTGAAAGTTTCTCCTTGGAAAGGAGTTGTTAGATTCGGTAAGAAAGGAAAGCTAAGTCCCAGATACGTAGGACCATTTTTTTCAGTGATCCAATGTATAGGACCAGTTGCTTATCGTTTATAACTACCAGGAGAGTTAGCTGAAGTACATGATGTATTTCATGTATCCAATCTCAAGAAATGTCTATCTGACGAATCTTTGGTATTACCTCTCCAAGATATAGAGGTAAACGAAAAGTTAAAATTTGTGGAAAAATCTCTTCAGATAGAAGATAGTGAGGCAAAGGAGATGGATGAAAATCCTAAGTGATTACGACTGTGATATTCACTATCACAAAGGAAAAGCTGAAGACGACTAGAGATCGCCAGAAGAGTTATACATATAATAGACGAAAGCCGTTAAAATTCCAAGTTGGAGACAGAGTATTGTTGAAAGTTTCTCCTTGGAAAGGAGTTGTTAGATTCGGTAAGAAAGGAAAGCTAAGTCCCAGATACGTAGGACCATTTTTTTCAGTGATCCAATGTATAGGACCAGTTGCTTATCGTTTATAACTACCAGGAGAGTTAGCTGAAGTACATGATGTATTTCATGTATCCAATCTCAAGAAATGTCTATCTGACGAATCTTTGGTATTACCTCTCCAAGATATAGAGGTAAACGAAAAGTTAAAATTTGTGGAAAAATCTCTTCAGATAGAAGATAGAAAGATCAAATTTCACAAAACACAAATGATTAGTGTTAGTTCAAGTAAAGTAGGATTCAAAGATAGGACCCTAATACACTTGGGAACTGGAATCAGAAAAGAAGCAAAAGTATACTCAATTATTCCAGTAAATCTCGAGGACGAGATTTTTATTAAGGTAGGGAGAATGTAACAACTCGTATCAAAATTCTTATTTATTATATTATTTTATTCAATAGAAAACCCTAATTGAGAAACCCAAGTGATTCTGAACAAACCCTAAAATTTTTAGAACAATCAGAATCAGGATCAGGGCCCCTAAAACTCAGGGGGGTAAACCCTAGTCACGATTATCTAAATTATGTGCTGTCAAATTCGAATTTTCCAATTTCACCAACTCAGCCAAGCTACTGGGACACGTGCCTACTCTACTCTAGAAATGACATCCCATGCGACACGCGGCACGTGACACGGATTCTTCCGCAACTAGCGGGAGGTGCAAATTTTGGGTATAAATAGAAGGGCCTGGCACTTGCACTCTGTTGTTCGTTCGACGAAGAAATTCGTTTTAGGCACTGAGTTACGTTCTGTTTACCACAATTAACACACACGGATCACTAATCGACGCCACAATCAGGGTATTAACTCGATCACTATTACGATTCATTGTCCGATCGATCAAAATATCCAATGGATGTTTAAGTGCTGCCCACATTAGGGTTATCCTTTGTCATTCGTCGTGATTCCGACAGGATGTGTGAGTACCACCTGAACTCGAGGAATACCCTGTCATTCGTTGTGAATCCGATGGATGTTTAAGTGATTGCACTTTGTCATTCGTTGTGAGGGTTTGATCTCGTGAGTTATCGTAAATGCTGTATTGATTACTAACCCAGAATTGTGTGCCTGTTATTAAATTAGGTTGAAAAGGCTAAATCAGTAGGCTAGGCTCTGCTCAAATTAAATCTACAATGTGAGTCATTCTCTTTTTATCAACTATTTTACAATACCTCAAATTATTTTCAAAGGTTATAATTACAGGGACTAAGTCGTGGATATCTTGAATCACTGGCTAGTGGGGTATTGTGCACATTACTAATTTTCTTCCAGTTAGGTTCATTGACCTACTAGGGATAATCATCACTATTTAGGTTCATTGATCTAATAGTGGTATGACCATCGTCACCATTGTGACGTGTCACCATTGTGACGTGTCACCATTGTGACACGGCGCCAGATAAAAATAAGATAGAAGCCATTGTAATCGCTCTTATGCTGTAATTAATAACTATGCATCATTATGCAAAATGAATGATTCACTCAGTATTTCCCGCTAACAAAACCTTTTTCAAACATGTTTCAGGTGATCTGTTATGATCCAGTAAAAGTGCCGTGAAGCACTACAAGCTTAAGAAAGTGGTTCAGGATAAAATAAAGAAACATGTTTTGTAAAATAAAAGGTTTCTTCGTGAAATCAAATGATTGTAAATTACCGGAGTTTTATCCCGAGTTGTGAAATAAAATAATCGGGAAATATTTCAGTTTTAAAAAGATCCTGATAATAAACTTCCGCTGTTAAACTCAATTAATTAAATACCACGGGATTTCTGTCCCGCGGCTCCTGAAACGGGTCAAACCGGGTCGGGGGCCGTGACAGATACCAACTCTTCTGTCACACCCCGACCACGTAGAACATACAAAACGTGGCGGAAAACGTCGGGGAGTGTTGTAACAGAATTAATTGTTTCATAACCGTGGCATTCAAAGTTGTATTTTATTTATCAACATAAGAGTTACATTGTCTTAAACAGGAAATAAAGAGTTCAGAACATAATTAAACTAAGTATATCTTCATTTTATGTCTCTAAGGCACAGATCCGCCCTAGTGTCACGATCATCGTCCTACGCAAAAGCTCCTGAAAACACATGTGAAAATAGGTACGTCAGCATAAAAATGCCTGTGAGATACATAGGTTTTGTGAAAATAGGATTCATGACTTAAGTTTAAGAAAAGTTGTTTGGTAAAAGTCAGTCATTAACCTTGTAAATTGTTTTGTTTTGTAAATCATTTAAAAAGCGATAAGATCGAATGATATGTATAAATAAAAGAATAATGTGTGGTTAAATGTATAACCAAGTAAAATGAGTTTTATAAAATAAGTTGTTTGTAAAGCAATGTCTTGTGAAAGATATGTTATTTGTATAAAATGTTATATGTCTCAAATTGAAATGATTCAAATAACGCTACGATATGTAATACCATACAAACACTTATATATAGGAAGTACCAGCGACGTATCCACCATGCTTGTATCATATTACACACGCCTCGTTACTTAAATCACTCAAACAAACCATCAATGTATAAAGTCCATGTCTAAACCAATTGTCAAAAAGTCCTTGTATAAACCATGTCAAATGTTTATAGTCCAAAGGTAGTCAAGTAATGTGTAACAAATGTTATGTATTGTAGGTAAAGTATCGTCACATAATCCAAATGTAGAAATGTACAAAACAAAGTATTTTGAATATATCAAAAAGTTATGTTTTGCAAGGTAATGCATGTTACATTGATACAAACATTTATGTGGTAAGTTAACGCATACATTCAAGCCTTGAGACAATCGGATAACCCTTTTAGTCAAGGTTATCAAAAGAAATGTTTTCGGATTCAGTCATTCCTTACATCCAAACAAACCCGGGATGTCAGGAATGGGATTTGTCAAGTCGTATGGTACCACTACTTACTACCGAGCGGCGTAGCTAATGTTAATGAACGTATATAAGTCTCGTTTGTGCAAACCAAATGTTATAGCAGTTGTATACATGTCATATGAAAACAATGTACTGAGTATGCTAAGTTAACATACAAAGCAGAAAAAGTCATGTAAATCAATGTGCTAGCATGCTATCAGTCAACATACATAGCAGAAATGTAAAGTAAAACAATGTACTAAGTACGCACACAATGGGCATACATAGCATGAAATGTAATGAAATCATGTACTATAATGTACTAATGAGCATAACAAGTATATGATGTGAAAACAGGAAAGCATGAAAGTAACAAGTAGGCACATGTGTTTCACCCCAAAACAGTTTGGAAAACAATAAAAGAGGGGTCTATGTACTCACATAAACACCTTGAAAACATTTAAAAGAGGGGGGGTTCTATGTACTCACTTGAGATTGCTCAAAAGTCCTAAGATAACCACCAAGCAATGCTAGAGATCACGGAATCAAACGGCACCTAGTATAGGTAACTATGTTAATAAATCGGACCTAAATCGGAAGATCGGATAGAATGAGGGCTTGTAAACCAAATGAGTATGAGAACTCATGTAATATGGTTTAACAAAGCCTACATACTAAATGAAACCTAGCCTAAGTGCTTACGACCCATTATGACCCGTTTAGGTAGCTTATGCTATTTTAACGCGTCGTTCGCGTAAAACGCGTTCGGAACGCCTAACTAGTCCTATGATAAGTAAAATATGCCTTAACATGTCTAATATTGTTACCAAATCAGTTTAGATACCAAAGGTTATGTTACATATGCTTAAAATGAATTTTGGTGTAAAAAGGGCATTTTGGTAATTTACCTAAGGCATATTAACTACCTATCATACAACTACTTAAACGAAGCGACCATAAGGTATAACCTCAGAAGGTTATGCCCTATATACTATGGTCACCTAATGTGTTTGGTCGGATCCTAATGATCGACTAAATGGGTCGGGTTCGAAGGTATAAGCGATTTATTAGATCGCTTACCCTTACGACCCTAGACAACGTGGTAATCAGTAGGCATAGTCACAAGGGACTATAACCATCGTGATTACAATCACGTTGCGAAGTTCAAACGAACTTCGCATTGACCATAGACTGACCAATGCAGAAAGTCAAACAAAGTTTGACTTTCGGACTCGAAAAGCAATAAAAGAACGAAGGAATACTTACGAAGGGTCCCCGAATGCTAATCTTGATTCAAGTAGCTCAGGTTTGAAACAAAGGTTTCAACTTAGAGTTTCTCAAATCAGATTCTTGTGAGTTTGAAGCAAATGGGGGTGGGGTATTTATAGTTTTCCCGAACCGTTAGGATCGTTTCTTGGAAAACGTGATCGAATCTCGTGCGTACACTTGTTGGAATGTTGTGGTGACTAAAAATGGCCCCTTATGAACAGAAAGGGCAAGTGTGGGTGTGTGGTTGGGAGTTTAACAGCTGTAATCTGCTGATTAATTGATCTTATCTAATCTGGAACACTGACGCGGGCCGCGTAAGAGTACACACTGATCTTACGCGGGCCGCCTGGCCTGACTGGTCAGAAACCAAGTTTCAGAATTTACAGTTTTGGTCCCTGTTACGTATTTAAGCCATTTCCGACACGTTTAAGGCCCGTTAAGCCAACATTAAGGCCCTAAAATGATGTCTAAATATTGTGGACATGAAACATGATCAAAAATATGCCGGATGTTGGTTCGTTTGGTCGTACGATCGCGATGATCGCTTAATTACGACGGAATGCGCATAAGCGCGAAAAACGATCCAAAATGCGTGACGAATGGATTTTTCTTATGCCAAACACTAAAATAAAATATTTTAGTGCTTACATAAATTTTTGGATGTCCGGATGTATTCAGAACGTAAGTTATGCGCGAAAGTGCAAACTTATGCACTTTTTGACACTTTTAGTCCCTGAATGACCCAAAAGTTTATTTTAGCATACCGAACCCCTCAAAGCCTATTTCTAAGCTATGTAAAGGATATTTAGGGTATGTTTAACTTATGGTCATGTTCCGGAATGTTCGTTACAGTTCAAATTGGCATACTTTCGCAGTTTGTCAAGTTTAGTCCCTGTAAGCGAATTAACTTGTTTTTGTCATACCAAAGCCTTAAAAACTTATTTCTAAGTTATGTAAAGGTTATTTAAGGTATGTTAAGTATATGTTGATGTTCCTGAGTATTTTTCGCATTAAACTGATTACGTTTACGCACCAGTTTGCGTATAACTCTACAGAAAGCGATATAGAGTTTGAAATTGAATAAAAGTCAAAACATGAAAAATGTAAAACACAACCAAACAAACATTGGGATCAAATAACATTTTTTTTATTGATAATTGAACTGTTCATAATGATTACAAGCACAGATGTTACAACTTTCACCTATCTTTTTTGTCATACCAACACGATTAACATTTGGTAATACCTGTTCTAGATAAACGTGGGGTTATGGTTGTTTATGTCACAATTAAATATACGGGTCGTGTTCAGGTTGAACAATTCAACACGCCAACCTGACACGATTGAGAGCCCTATTATTGTAGGTGTTATTCTAAACAGGTTGGCCTGATTGCCTGTTTATGACCAGTTTTACCCATTTTTTACCTACCACCAACACGATTAAAACTTGATTACTACCCGCCAAAGTGTCAACCTGTTTAGGTAAATGGGTTAAAAGATCCAATTTGTGTGCCGGTTAAGGTTGCTGGTAAATGAGTATATTGTGTGTAAATGGCATATGAAGTCATTTAAATTCGAATTTATTTTAATTTGAGATCATAAAATGATTATACTGTGTGGAGTTATGATCCTTGCCTTTTCGTTTTGCAGTTGGTATACCTGATGCTCCGGTCAATGTTGGTGACAAGACAAACAACGATAAAAGAAGTTACGATGATCATCAAGTTATATTTGAAGGAAAAAATCTTAGTTCCAGTTGGTCCTAGCTTAAGGGCTCGATATCGATTTCGAGATAAATCCTGACTTTAAGTTGAAATTATGTTATCACTTTGACACCATTGGTGGTCACTGAACAGAGGGTTTGTGATTTATATATTTTTTGGCTTAAAATATCCAAAGTTTAATAAAATTGCTTGGAAAGTGAACCCAATTTTTTTAGCTTTAAATACCAAAAGATGCGGTTTTAGAACCCCATCTCTTGAACATGTTGGTTTTTCAAGAATAAGACCAAAAGATGCGGTTATAGAACCACATCTTTTGGACCCGCATCTTTTGGTTTGATTTGAAAATGTTCCATTTGTAAGCTTGATGTATTTCTGGAAAACTTTTTTTATTGTAAATGTTTTTTTTTCCAGCAAATGTTTATAAGACGGTGTTTAAAAATATTTGTTTTAATTAATATTTGAAATGTTTTGATATTAAAAAACGGTGTTCATCAAGTTTAAGCCGGTGTTAAAATTGAACACCGTCTAATAAAACTTGATTTAAAACCGGTGTACTTTAAGACGGTGTTGAAAATACCGTCTTAAAATCCATATCACCCCATCTAAAGATCTGTTTTGTAGTAGTGAAGTTAGGACTTTTGCCGACTAACAGCTAATAGTTGAGATTATTAAAATCCTATTATTCCAAAATAGAATATGGGGGCACTTAAAACTTAAATTGTGCATTGGCCATGGCAATAATGGTGGTAGTCAACACCAATCTCTTTTTTTCTCGGAATCATTTAAGTCCAAAGTTCAACTTGCACATTGATGTTTCTTTTAGTTGATTTCTTTAGTGAAATAGTCAACAACCACCATCGAAACACAACTACCACAGGATATATTACCATGCTACCCTTAGCAACATATAGTCAACAACCACTCTTGTAAGAAACACTCCCTCTGCCGTATTGTATAATTGTCAAAATCTTCTTACAAATCATCATCTACTGTCTTTATACTCACACACACATAGGGGCAGGGGCGCCGGCAGGATAAAGGTTCTTGACGGAAAAATGAATTCATGAACCTAATTTAACTTTTAAAATGTTTCTTCATAAGATACGTTATGTCGTTGGAAACCATTTTCTTAACAGAACCCCACTTCAAAATTAAGTTTTTACATTTTATTTTTACCCGACTTTTCATCCAACCTGTTTTTCAACCGACAAAGACGAAAATTTGTGGGTACACACTGCTCACACACAAAAAGATATGTGACTTCTTTGTATTCCATATAATAAAGTTTTTAAAAATATAGATTCGTTAGCAAACATATTGTGGCTAATGTCTAATTTGGCATGTTTTATATGTGTTTTGTATGTTGATGGACTTATGTTGTTGCAATGCAAAGCTGAGGGTCTTGGAGCAGTTTGTTGAACATATGAAGAGCCAATATTTTAAGCTTCGAAGGACTACTGGTGTGTTTTACTTAGAAGCGTACGCATATATGTGGTTACTGACTTCTACAACAAATAAAGTCGGTCGAATTAGGGTTTCTCTTGTCTGTTATCTTCGTCTTTTAAGTTTTCCTCTTTGTCTTCTCAAAGCATTTAAGGTTTATATTGAGGTTTGATCATGTTGATCAGAGCCTAGTTTCATTCTTTGTATTTATGAGAAGTTTGTCTCGTATCTTTCACCAGTTTAACATTTAGGGTTAATAATATAGTGGCTTAGGTAAATCTTCTTTCAAGTAAGATCCATGGTTTTTTGACAAAAGTCCATTGTCATGTAAATCATAAGTTTGATTTTCAATTTCTTGAAGACAGTTTTTGTATAGCATATGGACTTTGTTGAATAATTTAGATGAATTTGGGAAATTTGTAACTAAATTAAGCTAAAACTAGGTATGAAGAAACCCTAAATTCCAACCCTTGTAATTGAACTTGATATAAAGCTATAATGTGTGCCTAACAATATTCAAAAGGAGATGATAATGGCCAATAAAGGGCATGAGATACCACTTTAAGTAATGCTTACTTTTTAGTGGATAACTATAAATATACCTTTTAACTAAAAAAAATCCCATTAATTTTTATATGCTCCCTAACAAGTTTTTAATTTGTTTTTCTAATGTAAGTATTTGTTAAACCCTTCCTTAAAAAATACAACCTTTTGTTTTTGTTTTTGTCTTTTGGAACAACAAAAATACAGTAGTTATATTATTATTCCTATGATAACCAAATATCTAAAGTATAATGTTTCGAATTTGAGAAAATTTTATACCATTATTAATATCTTATAAGAGTAATTCAATATCGTTTCTACTTTGTTTGAAAACTGTCAATTCAAATTCTAATGAAGTATTAGGTTATAAATAAAAACGGACCATGAATATATGCATAATTAATGAACCGGAGCTTTGTTTTCAGTAGGATCAGTTTTCAATTCAAAAGAGGGTTCGGCGTAGTTTGTAGCCCGTTTACCTACTGCTATGATGTAATTTCTACTTTTTTATGTAATCATCTTGTATATGTCTAAATGTTTCTTTTATTAATAAACATATTGGACTTTGATCTAGTCTTTTAATGTGATTAATAATTTGTATTGTTGAACAAGTGGTTAACCTACTTGATACTCCATTATTCTAAGTATTAGTTTATCTATTCTGTGAGAATGTTATGGTTGTGACAGACAAAATTAGATGCTAATGCAACTGTTGCTTGTTGGTTTTTTTTTTTTTTTTTTTTTTGTTGTTGTTAGTAGTAGTATGCGTAATTTTTTTGATAATGTTAACTCATTTATTGTTTCAAATTCAATACTCTTAAATTCTTAATCAGGAATTCATGATTTGCATACTTTTGCCCTAGTCACATGTCTAAACTACAAAATAAAAGTTTCATAACTTCAAATATTAATTACATCATTTTGGAGGTCCTCTCTTTCATTGTTTTTTTTTTTTTTTTTTTGAACGGTAAATTTTGATCACTGACGGACCAATGGAGTATTATCGTGCCACTAGCGGAACCACCAGATCAAACATCTCCACTAGGCATGATGCCTATACACCAATTCAGAAGGAAACCCAATAAATATGGGAAAACCCCCTTGTGGGAATCGAACCCGTATAGAACTTTGATAATAAACTATGCTTTTTTATCCCTCTCCGTATAAAACTTTAATAAGAAACTGGAATGATTTCTAGCTTTTATATCTTCTAGCATATTCTACGACCCTTGTAAGAACTTGTCATAACATACATTATTCCCAAGGAATATGGTGCGGTGACAAGGTACCTCCTCACTTTTATAGATGTGACGGGTTCAAATCTTATAAGATGCAAATACCGAGGGTTATTGGAAGCAGTTTAGGATTATGTTAGTTTGCCATTAAAAACATGTATATGTTGTACTTTGAAATATCTAATGATTCGGATAATAAGTCAAAACGTGTTGTATTGGATTACAAGTTTGATATTTTTAATCTTAACCATAAAAACTGTAATAAACGATATAAAATGTTATAAACATTAAATTACACATTGGTGTAGTTTCATTCATGCACTATTAACGTGGTCCACAATTAAAATGAAAAAACACTTTTTTTTTTTGAACGGCAAAATGAAAAACACTTAATTCACAAACTTTAAAGACACGAAGTTGACGTCAACCGCTATGATTTTAATCCATTTGACATGCTTCATATATTTAAAACTATTGTATAAAACTACTGTATATCTTACCTTTTAACAACTTTTTACACTTAAATACCACCTAATCTTGTATATTTAAATATTTAAACTCATATTATTAATTATTATTATTATTCTTTTAAAAAATAAACAGTATACCACTAGACCATTGATATTGATCATAATAAATATTACTTATTTGATACTCCGTATATTTTGTAATATGAATTGATCATTTCAAACGAATCTTTCAATTTCGAACTCTTAAATAAAAATTATATATTAGGGACCCCTTCTCTTGCACATACGTCTAAAAAGTGCTTGATTTAGGGTGCATTTGGACAAAAAAAAAAAAAAAAAAAAAACGAAGCTTGCTTTACAAAGAAGAAGACCACAATTAGGGCAACTTTTAACAAGGCAACCAAGAAACAAACAAAGCAAATGAGGGTGAAGATCATTATTTAACCATATATTTATTGTCAAACAAATATATATGCACACAAACTAGTGTGTATATGAGAAGGTTCCACTATAAAACGGTTTTCGTCTAAAAAATCGTAGGAAACAATGAGGTGGTGACACATATACATGATGGCAAGGGGTACTAGCATCTTTTTATATGCACAAGTTTTTAACACACATAAAAACATCGTAAACAATGACTTAGTGTAATATTGTGTATTGTGTAAATGGTATAACTGCACATCTTTTTGTTTTTTATAACAACATGAAAATTTCTTACCCTCTTTGTTATCTAGAAAAATTCTCACTCCCTCTCGTATATACTCGTTTCAAGATTATTCTAAAAAAGGACGCACAATCTTTAAATCGATGATATGGTTTTTCATTCAAAGGATATTATTGAAATCAGATGATGCAATCGACGTGTTATCGAAACAATTCTCATTAGGTGAACCATGCATTCATATGTGCGTTTAATAAACTATACATACCCAAATTCGTTAAAGCCCAAGGGTATGTTTTTTCGAGCTCGAACAGGGTACACGAATTCTCAGGGCCGGCCCTATGGTGTGGCAAATCTCATTGAGGAAGATAAGCCCTTAGGAGGGGTAATTTTAATGATATAAAAAGGACTAACATAATCGGTTGTAATACCCTAGGCAAATCCTCACACCGGCGATGGACAAGAGATTTTTGGGGTTCATAAGGAATGTCCTGCCCTTTTAAATCACCAATGCGTTCTGGGCGCATTGTCTGTGGATTATATGAAAACTCCACAGTTAAGTGTGCTCATATGGGAGTAGTACTAAGATGGGTGACCTCATTGAAATCTCCACCAAGGCAAAGGCTTCTAATTGTAAGAAGTGTAAGAAGTACTACAAAGGCTTCTAATTGTAAGAAGTGTAAGAAGGATTTATAGAGTGACAAGTGTCCAATTACCTAAAACTAAACCCACTACATCACCACCAAAAACTTAAACACCCACCCCCACCCCCACCCCCACCCCCCACCACCACCCAAAAACCTAAACCCCCCCCCCCCCGCAAAAAAACAAAAAAAAAACTATACCTCACCAAAAAAAACCCCCAAAAAACCTAACCCCCCCCCCCCCCACCCCCCAAAAACCTAAAAAAAAAATATAAAAAAACTAAACACCCACCACCACCCAAAAACCTAAACCCCCACCCCCTCGGCAAAAAAAAAAAATTTTTTTTTTTTTTGCCGAGGGTGATGCGGGGGGGGGTGGGGGTGGGGGGGGGGGGGGGTTTGGTGGTGGTGGATGTTTACGGGTTTTTTTTTTTTAGTGGGTTTTTTGTGTAGTGGGTTTTTTTAGGTAATTGGACACTTGTCACTCTATAAATCCTTCTTACACTTCTTACAATTAGAATCCTTTGTATTTGATCCTAATCCCATAAACAAAAATGCATTTTTAAATACACATGTACATTAAATAAATAAGCAACACTTGATCAAAACAAAAACTACATAGTAAATTAAATAAACATTCCTTGAGAATTGTTGATATTCAACAATACTCACACCTTCGACATCTATGGCTTGATTTCTTACGGGCCTCAACACTCAATTCAGTGTGCTTTGATGATTGTAGAAATCCATTTGTGTCTAACTTATTTACAACGGTGTGTATGGCTATTACAATAATGTGTTTAATTTTCAAGTTTTAATTATTTTGAAATAATGAGATTGTGATACTCCTGCCAACTACAATGATGTGTTCAAATCATTACTGTTGTGCATCCAATTCCAATTTTTCAATGTTGTAATGACTTCAATTATGCGAGGACCTTTCCATCATTAGGCTACACGGTATGGGGCGTCGCCCCACCCGTCTTGCTCCGGCGACGGCATCTACACCAACCCCCCCTCCCCGTCCTCACCGTCCGAATATGGACGTTTGCGACGGACCAAAACATGTGGGCCCCCTCTTTCTTCTCGGCGCCGGCTCCGTCACCCCATCCCCCCCCCCCCCCGGTCTTCATCCCGTCACCATACCCAGCAGCCTTATAATTGTGTATCTAACCAATTCATCCACTTCATTATATTTTGTTAACATAACTGGATGATTGCCCGTCCGCGTTGCGGGGCGATAGGCCGCATATTTTTCAACCAATTAAAAAAAACCACTATCATAGTTTGCTAGAAAAAAAAAACTAAAACGATGACAAGACCGTAATTTTAAACTCGGGGCAAAACTGTAATTTGTCAGGACTAATGAGCAAGTGTTAGACAAGTCCTTGACACGAAAAAAAAACTTTAAATCAAGTCAACCACTTAAAATAAAACACTTCTATAGTTTTGCTAAGAAAACTAAAACGATGACAATACTGTAATTTTGAACTCAGGGAAAAATTGTATTTTTTGACTGGGGTAAAATCATAATTTGCCAAAAACAAAAGCGATGACATTATTGTAATTTTGAACCGGGGCAAAATCGTAACTTAGAACAGGGGCAAATTCACAATTTTAAACTGAGGTAAAATCGTAAAATACCCGGGCCAATGGGAGAGTGCCATGCAGTAGCCTGACACTATTCCTCCACACACCTTTAAAAAAAAAACTAAAACGATAGCAATACTGTAGTTTTTTCTGGGGGCAAAACTGTAATTTTGGGCTATGGTAAAATCGTAATTTACCAAAAGCTAAAGCGATAGCAATACTGTAATTTTAAACAGGGGTAAATTCGTAATTTAAATTAGGGGTAAAATCGTAATATACACGGACCAAAGGGGAGGCTGCCTGACACTATTCCCCTCCATTGGTTTTGTATATATATAAAATAATGTGTTGACACAAATATCACTCATCTCTAAATCTCAAACCCCTATTTGTATCTAAGGATGAGCTCGGTATCAACCGTTACCAAAAATCCCAAAAAATGGGTACTAGTACTGGTACCGAAAATATCCAGGTACGATTCGATACCGGTATTGAAAGGTAAAACCCGGTAAATACCGGTATCGAAAACACCAAATGTTGGTACCAGAAACGTTCCGATTCGAGAACTTCAATACCAATACTAATTCTAAACCAATACCCGATACCATTTCCTCTATTCATTCTTACACTTTTTAAAATTAACTAGTTATTTTCTGCCCTTGCGTTGCGGCGGGACCCAATGACTACAAAAGGTGTGTAAGCAACGGCAAACAGATACCGAATATCATAACATAAATAAAATGACGTGGTAAGAATAGTCACTCCGTCATAAAAAAACGATTTTAAATAACCTAATATATAATAATAGGACCCACACGTCCTACACGTTGGAAATTCGGTTGTTTTCAGTTCAGTTATTACGGTGCTAACACGTTAAAATATGGATGAGTTCGGTACCGGTAACGGCAGCGAAAGTACCAATCTGGAAATTTATCGAAATTAGGTACCGGCACCGAAAATGCTCGGTACAATACGGTATGGTATTTGAAGGTAAAAATTAATAAATACAGGTATGGTGCTAGACCGGTGTCAAACCTAAAGTAACGATTCTGAAAACGCCAAAAGGTGGATACCAAATTGGTACCGAAAATGATTTGGTACCGATGCGATACCAGTTCGTTTACAGTATTTGATATGATTTGCTCATCAATATTCTAAATATCCAAGTTAATTTTGCATGCTACAATTCATTAATTACAGAAGAAAACAAAAAAGAAAGCAAAATAAGTTGTTGTGTATATAAAACCTCATTCAGACGAAAAACAGTTTACTTACTGTGTGTATGAAAAGTAATCTAAACGGTGCAATTACTTGCATTGCTGCGTTGCTACAGGATTTATGAGCTCGGTACCAACCGGTACCGAAAATACCGTTACCGAAATCCCCATAAGTGGGTACCGGTACCGAATATACCTAGTATGGTATGGTTCGGTACCGGACGGTACTGGTACGGCACCGGTATTTGAGGGTAAGAACCGAAAATACACCGGTTTGGTAAATTTGAGACCGATACCTATACCCGATACCATTTGCTCATCTCTTAATTCTAATAATTCTAATTCTAATTTTAATTTAATAATAATATTATCACTGTTCATTCAGTTTAAAAATTATCATATATGAATTTATAGAATAATACATAGCAATATAGCATGCCAAAAGGAAGGCTTTAGAAATGTTATTAAAGGGAATACAAGTTTAAAAAAAAAATATCCCAAGAAAATCGAAAGGAATCTACCATTCGTGGTCTAGTGGTAGGGTGACTTAGATTCTCCAATGTAGACTCAAGTTCAATGCTCACTTGTGTTATTTTGGTAGATAAGGCAATGATAGATAGAGTTTAGCCTCTTTGCAGAAATGTCAGGCACTATCTGGAGCCCACCTGGGTTTTCGTCCCACCGTGTGTTACGTCAAAGAGTTCTGCTATTGTGGTGCCACAACGACTGTCAAGTGGCAGTCGGTGGTATGGTTTCCCGGGGGAACGCCCAAGCCAAAATCTGAAGCAAGCGTGGACCCGATTAAGACAACATAGTATGACTAGAGTATGACAACAGAGCTCTCTAATTTAAAGAGCGGAGTACCCTAATAAAAAAAATTCGTCGTAAAAAAAATCTAAAGGAAAAAGCTGCCAACTCATCTTGTGGCACTGACAAATCAGTTATGGAATGATCTAATGTAGGAAATAGTTCTCGAAGAAATGTTATTTAACCATTTTCCTCAAAATGGTAAACTATAATTACTTTTTAACTACTCACAAAGATAGTTCTGTATAATAAAGTGTCAAAATTCAACACATGTTTAAACTACATCCATTAGAAATGTTATGTAAGTAAAACGTTACAATAAACACATGACATTTATATTTCTATACATATATATAAATTTAATACATATAATTATTTTTATGTGTAAGTTATAAAATTTTGTTACAACTTACATCTTGCCAGTGAAAATTCAACAGCTTTCCAACGAGCTAAGATGTATCCAAAATTCAATACATGAGCGACGAAAGTTGGTTTAACAGACATGTCATACACGAGGCCTCAATCAAGTACCAACTCTAGTGTTTCTTGCTCAGTAAACTTCTTTATAGCTAAAGACATGATTTATTTTATGAAAAAAACGAGGTCCCCAAAAACATACACATACATATAAATATGATGACTGAAAGTTACACTTCTAATTACCATTTCAACTGTTATGATTATTAAGAAAATTGTTTTACTAACATTTTTAACGACACTCTCAAAATTTGATCCCTCACCTTTTGGTGATGGGTTATCTTTAGAGCATCTCAACGGCTAGTCCGTAGGAGGAGGTGGTCCGATGGCAGTCGGATTGGTGGAGCAGATGGGTGTGGTTTGGAATGAGTGGAGATCGCTCACTCACAATAGTTTTTTGTGTGTAAAAAGTGGTGTGTGATGTGGAGGTTTAGAATGATTTATTGTTGGAGAAGAAAATAATGTTTGAAGTGGTGACTGTTGATGGTTTGAAATGATATAACATACTGACCACTAGACGATAGATTTGGTCCATTGTCGTGACTCGTATTACCACTACAACACCCTTTTAAACGCAACTAATTTATTAACTATATGTCTATATGTATGGATTCTTAGGGGAGTGGGGGGTCACAAGTGATGAAATTCCATCACTCACAAACATCCAATCATGTTCCGCCATGTCAGCAACCACTATTATATCACTCACAAGCATTCTTTAGTGGTGGTGGTCATCACTAGTGATAGGATTCCAACGTACAAGTATTAATACACAATGTACAAGTCATACATATACAGTCAACAATTGTTCAACGCATGATATTAACAACGCGTTAAAAGTTCCACTCGTTATTTTTGGGGGTGACGGCGGTGTGCAAGTCTTCATCACTCGTGATGGGGGCTCCATCACGGACCACCCCCACTCCCCTTACACTACTTATGAAACTAACCAATAACATTCATTTTTACCATTAAAAAATGCCGATATAACCATTCATCCAATCAGCTGAATTTACCCCAACATAGTGGCTAGCTACATATCTTTATTTAAACCGTAATATATAGTAGTAATTTAAAAAGGAAATATATAAAGGGACATGAAAAAGGAATATGAAAAAGGAAAGATGGAGGTCGGTTCCTTGAGCCGGACGGTCTCTCAGGTTCGGTTTCGAGCATAGGTTCGGTTCTAGGTTCGGGATTTGTCCACTTCATTAACATTTCAAACTCACTTTGTGATAAGAACAACCCACTCACTCCATTCTCTCATTTCAACTCCTTCGCTCCTACCATCAGTTCCCCCGTCGTGAAACTGGCAATCGACAACCAAAAAACCATCGTCGTCCGTGAATTCAATCCTAAAAACCGCCGTGTCATGGTTCGTACCTACCTTATTTTAGCTATAACTTTTCTTTGTAACGACAATTTTATTAAAAGGAACCGGCTGACAAGAAGCTAGACAGCACGAGACAACATTACAAACCAACCAAGAGTTTATAACTTTATATTCATTTATTGATTTCATCATCTTATTTATTTATGCATCCATGTAACCTTCGTTGTATGATGTAATGCAGGGTGTCGAAGGACCTAACGAAGACGATAAGAAATGGCCGCCATGGTTGAAACCGATGCTTCGTGAAAGTTTTTTCGTTCAATGCAAATTACACGCAGATTCGCATAAGTCAGAATGTAACATGTACTGTTTGGATTGTATGAACGGTCCTCTATGCTCTCTCTGTCTCAATCACCATAAGGACCACCGCAGCATTCAGGTTCATATTCATCTTTTTGCCATTGATTCTTCTTATTCGTTATGTCAATCTCTCTTTTCACAGTTACCTGTTTGATCATTAATTCTAATGAATTAATTTAATCGAATTTACAGATTCGTAGATCATCATATCACGATGTAATTAGGGTTTCTGAGATTCAGAAACACCTAGACATCACTTCAGTACAGACGTACGTCATCAACAGTGCGAAAGTCGTTTTTCTTAACGAACGGCCACAACCGAGGCCTGGAAAAGGTGTAACGAACACCTGCGAAGTATGCGAACGGAGTCTTCTAGACTCGTTCCGCTTCTGCTCGCTCGGATGCAAGGTAAATGAAATCATGATCAGTATTCAGTAATACAATAATCAATATATATACATTCTATTTCCGTTACTATATTACCGGAAATCAGTAACCAATATTAATATTCCGATCGATGCAGATCGTCGGAACATCGAAGAATTACGAACGGAAGAGTAATCAATTGATGGTGCCGGTATCGGATTCAGAGGATTCGTATAGTAGTAGTAGTAACAGGCATGGACGGCGGATGAGTAACTGTAACGGCAGAGTTCACAGCTTTACGCCGTTGACGCCGCCGCCGATGGCCGGTGGTTTCAGGGCGGCGAAGAGGAGAAAGGGGATTCCTCATAGAGCACCAATGGGAGGAATAATCATAGAAGTCTAAACAGCCCCCTAGACTTTTGTTTAATTACTTTAAAGTCCTTTTAGTTTTATACTTTTGTGAAATGCATCCCTTTTCCACTTTCTGGGTGGGAATTGTGAAATGCCCTTGTTACCCTTTGTACAAAATAGCAGTCCACTGTTTCCTATAGTATATAGTATAAGTTAGAAGTAGGAAAAGAGGGGTAAAAGTGTCATTATGAATAGTTGGAGTGGAGTTATACAGTTTTTTTTTTTTGGAAAAAGAATGTAACTATGGTTGTCATGGTCTAAAGTTTGGAAAATGTGGTTTTGCTTTTATAATGATATGAAATAAGTATTGTGTATTATTAAATGATATTTTAAATATTCTGTTTGATATCTATCAAATGTGAGGTCAACTGGGACCAGTGTTTTTAAAAACTGGTTTTCAGGTTCTCTTCAAGATTGGCGACAAGTACAAAGGAATTGACTGGAGGTTTTAAAATATCTAACGATATATGTCCCTTCTTATCCTTTGTGGGCTACTCTTGTAAATAACCCTTGGTTTGTCTTTAATTCTTTTTGAGGTTTGATTAATTTAATTTATCATAAGGCTTTATTAGATTGAGGTTTACATCAAACATGTACGCTACCCCGAAACAATTATCACAAGGCCATTTGTTACAGGATAACACCCTGATGATGTGGAGGTTATGTTATGGGGGTGTAAATGGAGGGTTGAAGGGGGCGTATTCTTCTGCTCCATGCCCCGATGAAGAAGGAGGTGGGCCCCAAAGGCTATCTACCAATCATGTTAAACTTTCATTTCTTTTTACGTATTTTATTTAATTAAAATACTATTTTAATAGGTGGTGGATATCAAAACCTTGTGAGATTATTTCACACCATTATGATATGTGCTTCCCGGCCTTGCCATATCATTCGGGGCTGATGTTTCCTTGACACAGTTGATAATGCCGATTGAGTTAGTCATTGTGTTAGTTTATCCTAGGTCCTTTGCTAGGACCTAAGTTGTGTAAATGATGCGCGACCCCATGGCAGATGATATTTCCTTTTACGTCTTTGTGTTGGTATGGCGATGAGCTCCTCCCGTCTTGTCTTATCTTCGGCATTGTATTTCTTACTGTGTTACGACTCCTCTGATATAAAAAGGGTTACCCCATCAAATCAAAATGTATTTGATTGTTTAGAGTAAAATGCACGGATAGTACCTGTGGTTTGGTGAAATTTCATCTTTAGTCCCAAACTTTTCAAAATTACACTCTTAGTCCGAGTAACAACTTGTCAAACCACAGGGACTAAGAGTGTAATTCTGAAAAGTTAGGGACTGAAGGTGAAATTTCATCAAACCACAGAGACTATCCGTGCATTTTACTCGATTGTTTATTACTCAAGTTTAGACTATGGGGTATGGGGCGGGGGTTGGGGCGTGGGTTGGGTACAAACGCCCAAGTCACCACCCCGGGTGGGCTTGGGTTTCGGCGTGGCCCCTTGGGCGGGGGTTTCAGCCCGGGCGTTGGGCTTGCTTAGCGGTCTTCCGTGGCCGGCTCTCATTAGCTGAGTTGGCTAGGTCATAGAGGCTATGTTTAAAATTTGAAAAATAACCGTTTGGCCAAGCCAAACGGTTCATCCAACTCACTATAAAACCCCCCACCCCACTGCCTGTCCACATCGCTACCCCAACCCTCCACTCCACCTACCCGAACCCGCTACCCACATTTGATAAATGGCCTCTTGGACGCACGAGGAAGAGCTAGCACTTGTCACGAGCGTCGCGGACGCAATGAAGGGCCGCCAACCCGGTGAGACCCGTTACTGGCCGGAAGCTTTCGCTAGCTACCGGCACAACGTGGGGAACGACCGGCACAATTAAAACGCGTGCCAACACAAGTGGCGCGAGCTACGACCGAAGCTCGACCGTTTTAAAGCCTACTACGACAGCGTCCCGGGCGGTGATATAAGTCACGAAGACCGGGTGGCGGTGGCCAACATCGAGTTCCGGGGCAAGGAGCAGAAGCCGTTTGACAAGCACGCCATGTTCGAAATCTACCTAATGCTTTAGGCTTTTTTTTTATTTATTTTGTAGTCCTTTTTTTTTGTAGAATTTTGTAATTTTTAGGAAATTTTAATAATAATTTTAGGCTTTTTTTATTAATTTTGTGTGTATTTTTTATTTTAGGCTTTTTTTAATTTTTATAGAACTGACCAACCCACGCGGGCTAGCCACGCCCCGCCATACCGACCCAACACGTCACTCACCAGCGGAGGGGCTCGAAATCCACGTGTCAACCCATGCCCCAAACCCCCGCCCTACCATACCCCACGGTCTTACATTCCCATTTTCATCATATACTTTTTTTTTTTAAATCAGGCCTATTATACTATTAATTTATAAAGATTATTTATTAAACACAATTTTTTTTAATATGGTAAAGTTTTTTTTTAAATTAATTAAGTAATTACAAACATGATCCTTGTGCCAAAAATATATAAAAGTCATACTTATTTTTTAGTCAGCAGCCCAAAAAAGTTAAAGTAAAAGACGATAAAGGAGAAAAAATGTTTAATCCTTTTGGCTAGTTTTGGTCGAAAACTTTTTTAAAGGAACACGTTTTTTAATTTTTGGCAATCGTGTGAATTGGCCCTAGTAATTATCGAAACGTGTGTTCTTTTTCTTAGGATATATAAACGAAGGCCATCTTTTGATTCCCTTTTTTGTTACTTTCACTTTGTATAATGCAAATTGCATAATTAGTTCACACACTAGAGTTTGATTTTTATCTTTTACGGTAAAATTAAATAATCAAATTAAGAAATACACTATTAATTTACATACTTATACTCATGTGTGCGTGGCGGCGTGAGTGTGTATCTATTTATATTTTATAGCTAAACGTGAATTTCATCTAAGAAGCGTAAGCAAGCCTGCTACGAACCAAGGGTTATTTGAACATATTTACACGTATCTGTATTATCAACAGTATAATCATTTGACGTGTATCTGTATTATGAAAATGATATAACCGTACAATGTAAAAGGGTATAATCATATAATTATAGTTTGACACATATCTTGTACAATGTAAATGGTATAATAAAGTAACTGCAGCGATGAACCGAAGTTTACAAGTTGGGTTTGAGGCAAGAGGTCTCAAATTCGAATCTGAACCCAATCAGGTTTTACCATAGTACCTTCGAGCGGTGGACTTTTTTCCATATACAGATGATGGTGGCCTTGCCGGCTTGGGCTACCCAGCGCTTCTTGCCTTTCAGAAAAAAAAAAAGTAAAAATAGTTTTTTTAAGGTGGACGAATATAGACCATGAAAGTAGTCAAAGTCATGCAACGTGGGCGGGTGAATACGATTTAGCTCGCCAACATGAAGGAGATACAACCAATACCAACTGGACACATGGCTTCTTTTGTCTGCTTACCGGTTCTAACCCGACACATGGGTTTCTTGCAAATTTCCTATTAATATAAATCAATCATGTAAATAACACAATGGCAAGATCTTCTCTTGATTATTCTTAATAAAATATGCTCCTTTTTTTTAATGGCAAATTACATATGAATGTTTCTAAATTCACCGTACTCAAGTACGATATTTAAATCTTAATACTTTTATAGAAAAAACAAGTAGTTTTTTTATGTATGAGTTAAATAATTGCTGCTTGGTATCCCCTTATGCACGGGTCAAACAAGAAAACAAGTGTTATGTGTACAAAGTCACGTGAGCATAATAGTTTATCAATAGATTAAATGAAAACTAAAGAACTAAAAGAAAACTCTTTATATATACATGTTAAATGAGTAACCAACTTATTCCATGTATTAGTTATATTGCCAAGTGTTGTTTTTTAAATGCTAACTCATACTACAATTATATTTATACTTTTTGTCCATTATATGAGTAAATGACTAAAACTATCAACTGAACCGGAAATGACACCTTTAAACACCACAGTACCACTAGGCTACAAGCCCTTTGATTATAACAAGGTTTGTTTACTTATTTACATTTTATCAAAAACACATGAAAAACACCCTCATCGCAGACTACAGTCCATTGATAAAGTAGCACTTGAACAGTCCAACGTATTCATGTTATACTTACGTTACCAGGTTCTTTAATTATATACATACATGTATATGTATGTCTATGCATATACACACGCACGATGCCACGATTGAGACCTTTTTTTTAATATAAACCATGTGATCTTATGTTGATTACATCAATCTTGTCGTATCGGCATCTTACATCGCAATGTGACATGTAGCCAACTCCAACCTAGTCTAGAAAGAAATATGAAAAATGTTTATGAAAGCGCTCACACCAATACATAAATTACCAATAGACTTAGGTATGATGCTAAAACCCTTTATCCCTACTACCTTTATCCGAAACTAATTGTCATATCAAGAATAGAGTTGTGGAATAATAGATAATTGATATCACAAAAGTTGATCCCAAACATGGTTAATAAGACGTATGGAGGACAAACACCCCAATTAAGTGAAAGCACCCGATTCCTATCATAAAAAAAGTATTTTTCTTCCAATTCCTTGATTTGAAATAGAACCTATTATAAAAATACAGTAACTAGTTGTTTGGGATTTATTGGCAAAGCATACCGTTTACCAATAAAGAATCCATATGTTAGTAATTATAGTTATCATTTAGGCTAGACCATGGCCGTTCCAACCTTTTTAGAGACCCTAAGCGAACTACGAAATGGATACCCTAATTTCGCCCATAAACTCTCCTCCAATCCTAATGGACCCGTCGCCATGGATGATTACAGTTACTTTTTTCATCTAGTGATAGCCTATAGCCTAGAAATTGAAAAGAGGTTGTGATGGAAAGTGGGAACGATAATTGTGGCTGTATTTTAGGGGCTTTAGGCCGCTGAATAATGATGATTAGGTCGATGGTTGTTGCTATGTTGTAATAGCTGAAAATTAATGTGAAATTGGCTTTGAAACTAGCCCTTTTTTTGCTGATTAGGTCGATGGTTGTTGCTATGTTGTAATAGCTGAAAATTAATGTGAAATTGGCTTTGAAACTAGCCCTTTTTTTTGCTAAACAATATTTAGTTTGGGTTTCTTCAATGAAAAAATACTTTAGTTTTGAAATAAATGTATTTATTTGGGCCTAATACATATACTATATATAAAACTTTCTAAAAACTTGGAGGCCCTTATTTTATGGTGGCCCTAGGCCCGTGCGTAGATTGGCAAGCCTATGGAGCCGGCCCTGGGCTAGACATTGGTAATTGGTTAACTAAAAAGTGTGATTAAGTCACTTTCACGTATGTAATGGGACTTTAACAAATCATCCTTCACAATGTTATGTTTAACTAAAAAAATAGATAAAAAATAGGAAAAAAGAAAATTGGTGATCGGTTGAAAGGGTTATGGGCCTCATCTCGATCCTTACAATCTCAAACTTGTTATGGAGTTCGCACTCCTGTCTTTGGCACCCCTCTTTCACTGCTTCGTTTTTTGTGTTTAACGCCAAGTTTGCGTGAGGTGGCATGTGATGCCACCCCACAATGCAGAGTCTTATAATATTATACTATTATACACACACACATATATATATATATATATATATATATATATATATATATATATATATTATAAGTCAGTACTTTTATCAAATTTTTATATATAATAGTTATTACATAACTTTATATAAAGGATATTAAATAAAAATAATAGATTTGTTTAGGTTTTCGAGTTTGATAAAGTTTGATATGTGAAGCTAGGGTTTGATCAGCTTGTTAGTATGAGCTCTAATATAGGTTTTAACTCGTTTAAACTAAATTTGATTCACGCTTTTAGCGAGTAGGTCTTGAGAAGCTTACGGGTGACTTGGTTCGTTTACATAAAAATGTGTAGATTTGGGGCGGATGTGAAATTGTATTAGAAAATACTGATAAAATATATAAAAATGTTTGAAGGTAGAAGATTTTTAAGAATTAAATTCATAGCAATCCCCATCATAATAAACAGTCGTTGAAAGAAACGGCGTACCACGCCCTTATGATGAAAACGATTGAAAGGATGTTTGAATCTATTCCTTTGGATTAAATAATTATTTAGGTCACTTTTGATTTATATTAATCACTTTAAATATTAAAAAATAATATTCATATTGTGGTTACTGACGATAACACAGCAGCCAAAGATATCCATGAAATTTATTATTTCTTTCATAATTTTTTTACTTCACAAGAAAAAGTCCCTCATTGAAGATTAACAAAAAAGTGAAACAATAAAAAAAATGAACCAACAAAAAATGAAACAAAATAGTTATTGGGTGCAAATGAATTTTGACGTATCAGACATTTATAAAAATACTAGTATTAAGCTCCTGTGTTGCAGTGGTTGTCGTAAAACTGTGCCAAGTAGTACCAATGATATACCACTGTTAGCGACCACCAACACCGAAAAAACTTGTTGAAGAAACACGTATCTAATTTTAGATTAATTAGGTGGTTTATGTTTCAAACATGAGGGTTAATCTTCCTTATCTTTCCTGAGCTCATCTTTGATCCGATCTTCCTGCAAAACAGCAACACCGTTAGCTCGTTAAGAGGGGAATATGGGGGTTCCCCTCTTAACCAGGCTCCGGCGTGAGAATAAGTAACTGTTTTGAGGATACTTAAGTGCGTGTTAAGAGTGAGAGTAGAGATAATGGAATGGTTAACCTGTGTATGGATGTCTCTATTTATAGCCGGAGTAGTGTTAGAGGAGATGGGCTGATGGGCCTTGGGCCAGAAGGCGACAACCAGGAATATCCTTCTTGTCTCATTGGTGTCGATCGTTAGTGGTTTCTAGAAGATCTTCGGTGCTGGCGCACCCTGATTGGAGCCACGTGTCCCAGTTGTCGGCCTTGTTGTCCGTCTGCCATCAGCAGGTGAGTGGAGATCATGGGGCAGTTGTCGCCGCCACCTGATTGGTGCCACGTAGGCGTCCTTGTGTACTCTCTGTTTCCTGCACGTCAGAAGATCGTGGAGCACGATAGAGTACAGCCTGGTGAACGCTGATTGGCTCATTCTTTTGCCACTCGTACCTTTGGTACTTTCTGAAGTGGCCCTGCGCCATAACCCTTGCGCGAACCTTGTTGTGCACGTAATCAGCCCCCGCAGGGTTGTAGGAGTTAAAGGGTCTTATTCAGAATACTAAGCGTGGAACTGATGTTACTTATTGTTTGGGCCGCGCGCGAGGCCCAGGTTATATGCAAGTAGCTCGCGCGAGGCCCAATGATCAATCAGTGTTTAATTAAGGAGTATGGTCCTGCGCGTGACCTGCATGGTTTGCGCGGCTTTTGGGACCATACCCCTTCACTTGTAAAAACAAAATAAATAAAAACGGAAAACAATAACACAGAGCGAAAAACAGAAGTAAAATCTTTGAATCACGCACGCTCGTTGCAGAGAAGTTAAACCGAAACATAAAACATAGAAAAAATAAATAATTCAGTCCAAAACCAGCGCATTGCGACAAACTTGTCAAACTGAGAAAAATAGATGTGTTGCGATGGGCCAGTCAAACGGAAAAAAATATACGGAAAGATGTTGAACCCCACACACACGTTGCAGTGCGTTAACTCACAAAATTTAGAACGAAACGAAATACTTGGGAAAGGTGAAAAGTATGATGGACCAAAATTGAAAATAATAATGAGTTGGGATTAAATTGGAATAGATGAAAAGTTTTGAGTTAAAAGTAAAAAACAAATGATCTAAATTGCAAAAGATGAAAAGTTTCGGGTTATAAATGAAAAAAAGAAAAAAAAAACACTATACATGAGGTACAATACCATAAATTACAAAAAAATATATATATATATATATATATATATATATATATATTTTTTTTTGTAAAACTTGAATAAACTATTATATATTATATATTGATAGAGCAAACTCTAGTTTTGTAACGCATCGGTTTTTAGAACTTTCCTTATTTAGAAGTTTGTCTTGTATTCTATGTTGGACCGTGTCGTGACCCTAAACGATCAGTTGAGAACGTTCATCTTCACATACGAAGGCGGAATCAACGTAAATGAAGTTACAACAGCTTTTCCTTTTCAATTCCTGCTTTATTAATGCTTTCTGATACAAATTTGACAGAATTTCGTAACACATGCAATGACCTGATTCCACTCATACGTCCCTAATGAAGTCACTTGTGAGAGTATTTATACTTGTTCTGATTTCACTTATATGTCAGTGACACAAAAGTGGAATCACCATGTGACATATAAGTGGAATCACCATGACTAATGAGTGGAATCACCTAGTGTACATAAAAACAGAATCACCTCTAACCTATGTTCACAAAAAGCGAAATTATCAATATAAAACCCTAATTTAACTCTTAAGACCCTATGTTGACAATCTTGACTTAAGACTTGATGTAGATGTAGTCAACAGACATTTCGTGCACCAACATTCTATTTATGGAAACTCGTACTCTTTTGTAATCGTATTTCATTTCCAATTATTGTAACCCAAGGCTTTGATCGTAATAAAACTTGGTCATCTTACATAAATTATACATTTATTATACATACTTGCCCTACATTCAATTTATATATATGTTTGATACACATTCGTTTTATGCACAAATTCGTACTTATCTTACGTACAAACAATTGTAAATACATGTTTTAATGTTATTTATACGTGTAAATGCTTAAACATGCATTCATGATACTCAATCTATGCTTTCATACATGTTTTATACTTAATTTTATGCCAAATACACAAGTTATAGTTAAAATAATAAGAATATCAAAGTTCACGAGACAAAATGCAATAAATCAAACTTGGTGCTGATAAGGTAGGGTTTCACGGGGCGCGGTACCCTAAGCCCTGCGTATCGCGGCCCATGAAAGCCCTTAATCCGCAGAATGTTGTTTTTAGCTATGGGATTGGTCCATTTTCACTCATATCTCTCAACTAACTTCATTTAAAACACTCTTAACTCCTAACCTTAATCACCCACTATAAATATAACACTCATTTTCACTTTCCAAACTCCACAATCACTCTTAAATCCTCTCAAGAACATCCAAAATTTTGATTTTGGGAAGAAAACTTTCAAGTCTTTAAAGTGAGTTCTAGCTCACTGTTTCACTCATTCTTGCTTGTTTCTTCTTCTATCTTACTTGGATAACCTCTAGGAAGGTTTTCACAAGTTTTCAATTGCAAACTAAGGTGAAACCTCACCATATTTGAGGTCCAAAGTGAGATTTATTTTATGTTTTTTGTTCATGTTTATATAACTTCAATTTTTTTGCTAAAACTTGGTGAAATCTTGTACCCACCAAGCTCACAACTTAGCCTATAGTTGTGGGTTTGTGTTGAGGTGATTTCCAACAAGTTATGAGTTCAAAACTCTTTACTTTAAAGTTCATACATGTTATAATCCAAGTGTTAAAACAATCACAATTCACCATCTTCCATATGGTTGAACTTGTGACTTGTGTGAACCGTGGGAGCTTTGGCTTTCCAACCTAGTTTCACTACCTCACTTGTGAACCTCTTGTATGAACACTCAAGTAGCTTCCTAGTATCAAAGTAACATAACCCCGCCTAGCCTCCGACACTTAGTTAACTCTTTCCATGTCGTGGTGGTTCACCCGGGTTAGGATTTACTTGGCTACTTGAGCATGTCTTAGTTAGTTTCTATTTCTTGTTATTCATGACCCTCTGAATCATCCATGTGATGATTTGTGTAGTGGTGAATCATATAACGAGGTTGAACCTCCATGCTTGACTTGTATGAAAACTCATGATGGACTTAGCTTAGGATTAATATTATAACTATATAAATATACATATAAATATAAACATAACCGAATTCTTGATGTTAATCGGATCATGATTACATGTCGCGAATATAAGTTATATTATCTTTGTTCTATATTCCTCGTTTGTGATTCTAATGGGCACTTCAGGACCCATGAAAACACTTTAAAACTTAGTGTCCATACGAGTGTCTAGACGAGATATACTATTGCATACATATACTTTTATACTTAATTCCGAATCCAAACATTCCATAAACTCCAAACACCCGAACACCTTCATTTTTCCTATTCTCATCAACTCGTCAATACACGGATAATCAGAAAGCTTTTGCAAACTTGTGAGTATACTCGACACCCTTTTTACCCTTTTTACACTTTTTGGGTGCAATATGTGTAGATATACAAAACACACTCAACATACATACTTTTATGCAATCATACAAACAATCCAATACATGCATGCTAATACGTTATACTTTATTCTTTATTCTAGGTTTATTCTTTTTGTGATAAATTTGTCATTAACTTAGTACGAGCCTACCCTTAACATGTATAGCGCTATAGGAGTAACGCACCGCCCATGTTCGTTTGGTCATGTTAAGTCATTCATTCATACTTGCGTAAACTATGGGTTGGCTTGTTTATTCACATGCCAGTTTATACGTTAATCTTGATAACTAAGTTTGCTATGTGGATTATTCAAACTCTTTTTATTATATGCTAGTACTCAAAACTTATATACTCGCCAATACTTTTTGTATTGAGCTATACTTTAATACATGTTGCAGGATTATGATGATGATGATGTACGGAACTTAGTAGGATGCCTAGAAACGCACCAAATTTAAATTCGTGTTTATTAGTTTAGTCATTCGCTAATTGTTGTAATTTGTTTGTTTCAAACTTGTTGTATTCCAATTTCATACAATTTACTTGTTATTAGCAAGGAAATGAAAACTATTTATTTAAATACTTGTCATATTTAGTGTTATGAAGTCTCGAGCAATCTCGTTTGTCTCACTCCGATGTTTCCGCCATCGGTTGGGGTGTGACAAGTTAATGATTAAATGCTTATTTATTATCTGCATAAAACATGATATGATTATGATTTCAATTTATTTATTATTTATTATCTGCATGAAACTTTCAACTTACGTATTATGCCACACCACTCGTAACTTTCAACTTACTTTTTTCTAGCACTTCAAACTAACTAAACCTTAACCTAGATAGTGTTTTGCTGGTGTAGTATATGACGTGACATTTTTGTTGGCATGTCATTATTTTGTGACGTGCCAATTGAAGTGGAACTTTTTGCGGAGGTGGTTTTTTTTATTGAAGTAGCATCTGATGTGACACTTGTTTAGTGATGTGACATCTGACGTTAGGAGTGCCAGAAAAAAATAAGTTGAAAGTTGGGAATATTGTGGTACAAATCGAAAGTTGGAGTGCTATCGGCGAATTGGTGAAAGTTTGGATTATTTAAATCTAATGTCCCTATCAAATAAGACTAAACATATGAGTAGTTGATTCCCACCCTACAATTAGGGCTACAAACGTTTCGAACGAACGTGAATAAGAACTTGTTCGTGTTTGTTTGTTAAGAAATATACGTATTCATGAACTGTTTGAGCACTTACCGAACGAGATTTTATGTTCATGTTCGTATGTTAAGGAAATGAACTTTTTGGTGTTCATTTGTTTGTTAATTTTAGACAACAAATAAAAACGAACGTTGATGAACACAAATAAGTACATATTAATGTTCAAGAACACAAATGGAAACAAACGAACACAAACAAGCGTTCATGAACATAATATATAATACACTGATACTTATTAAATATTTTATTTTTTGGAATTTTAAAGTATTAAAATAAATTTAAAAACTAAAAATACGAATGAACTATCGAACACAAAGAACACGTTATCGAACATTCACAAACAAAAGAACGAATGTGGCCTCTATTCATGTTCGTTCATTTAATAAATGAGCGGATTTTTTTCTTCATGTTTGTTTGTTTAATAAATGAACGAACACAAATGAACTTAATGTCGAACGTTTCACGAACTGTTTGCTGAATGTTTGGTTCGTTTACAGCCCGAAGAAACACCAAGTCTAAACCGCAAGTTTATCCTTGTAGGGATGGTCTCGTCAAGAAAGTTAATCCCTAATGAGAGCAAATCTGCAAGAAAGAACATCGTGAAGCTCATTACAAGGAGGAGAAGTGGGGGGTTCTGTTTGTAACCACCCATCGGCGTGAGAATAAGTATCGTTTAAGAAGTATAAACGAGTGTGTGTTTAGAGTGAGAGAGTAGAAGTGCCGATGCTTAAACTTGTGGTTGAAGGCTGGTATTTATAGTTGAAGAGTGTGGAGAAGGAGTGGGCTAATGGGCCTTGGGCCGGACGTCACCATCAAGAATACCCGGTATATCCTCTCTGACACGACCGTTTGTGCTTGTAGAGTATTGAGCCGTTGATGCACGGTGACTAGAGCCACGTGTCCTGTCGATTGTCCTTGTTGTTGGGTTTATCACAGCTGTTAGTGGAGATCATTGAGCAGTCAATGGCGCACCCTGATTGGTTACACACCACTATCCCTTTGTACTTCTTCTCTCCTGCACGATTAATCATCGAGGGAATTGTGTGGGCAGAACCTGGCGCACGTTGGTTGGCTGTAGGCTCCTGCCATATGTACTATTTGTACTTGCATTAGCTGTCATTGCATTGTGCGCCCAAACGAGGGCTTGTGCAATAGCTCTAGTGATAGCTGAGTGTTGTGTTGCTAAGTTTGGGTGTGATCTTCTGCACGTATGGCTTGTATGGCCTTGCGTATGATTTAGGACCATACCCCTTCACAGCCTTACTAACAATAAAACACTATTTTTCCTGGATAAACTAGTACAATCGTAGATAGTATGCTAAAAGTTGCCGTAATATATAATATTTTATAATTATCAACATTTTTTTTCTAGCATTCTTTTAGGCATTTTCTCAACTGATCGTGCTGTGTTAGCTCCCACATGTGGAAATTATCTCCTAAATTCCTAAAGTATGAGAAACTATTTTCCTTTTTGGTGGATTTTGCCGGAGTTGCAATGTGGCCTTTTTTTCTAACAATATTACAAATGAGTTACCTCCTTAAATATAGTTTCATTTCATTCAAAAGCATAATAAAATTCCATTGAACCATAATTATTGCCAAGTTATATAGGATGATTTTGGGGTATTATGCTAATAATAACACTATGTAAGAAAACAAAACTAGGTACTCCAAATATAATTGTGTAAGACCCTCCTCATATACATATACATATAAATATAATGCTTTAACGAGTGATTTTACATAAAAGGTTACGTGTGCGATAGTAATAAAAACGTAAACTACTACAAGTTATAATTAATCCTCATCCAAAATACAAGCACACTAGTATTTTTTTAAGAAACTAAACACAATGGAAGTTAATGAACTTTTGGGAATTGTTCAGTTCTTGATATGGCTCGATCATCATCCGAGGTCTAAAGTGCATAGTTACCTATCATACAATTTCATTCAAATGATTAGAAATCAAAACATTAGAAATCAAAGCATTTGAACAAAAGAAATAAGCACAAGAAAGTATATATAAGCACAATAAAGTATATATATATATATATATATATATATATATATATTCAGCCTCTTTGCCTGGCTAGGTCAGGTTTCCACACGGTCGGTTCAGCTGAATATATTTTCTTCGCATAACCCTCCCCCGGCCTGGTCAGGTTTCCACCCGGTTGTGTCAGCTGAATATATTTTCTTCGCAGAACCCTCCCCCAGCCAGGTCAGGTGTCCACCCTGCCGTGTCAGTTGAACACATTTTCTTTTCACCCAATTTACATCCAAGTCTATCCAAAACTCATTTCAATCGCTTGGGAATCATTTCTTAACATATCTAAACTATAATCCATTACCTGGACCCGTAATTCATATAGTTTACGCTCTCGTTATCGGGTTTGCATTTTACTTTATTTTGACCCGTTTTGATGTTTAAGCACCTAAGCTCAAATCATCCGTAACTTTTTAGTGGGATTATTTTCCCACGATTATTCCCATTACCCGGGCTTAATAACTTTGTGTTCCACGCTCCCAATACCCGGTTTGTGAGAACACATATTCGACCCGTTTGATGTTCAAGTTCATAAACTTGAATCATTCATATTCCTTTCATGGAATTATTCGTTTTTCATCTGCAACCCATTTTCCCGAGTCCGTCTCTTTGTGCTCTACGCTCCTGTTACCCGGTTTGCGTTGACACTTAACTTCACCCAATACCCGGGTTCGTTAAAATCAAAATTTATGCTCCCGTTACCCGGTTTGCGTTTTACTTTATTTTGACCCGTTTGGTTTGCTCTTGTTGATACCATCACTTACGAACAAACCAATTTCACTTATAACATATTTGCAATTATTTAATCGGATCAACTATATTAACTAATAAAGAAAATAACGAGGTATCTAGCCACGTACCTTAATGCTTTCATTTCGATCGTGTGTCCGCCCCGGCTTGACCTCCCGAAGCTTCACTCGAGTTGCCTTCAAGAGTATAACCCAATTATCATTAAGATCTCATAACTAATATCTATGGCATGTAAACTTGCCAACAATCAATCACAAGGTTCTCTTCATAGATTTTCCACACATTATTCACATCAAATTTTCACTCAAGCATTTTGTTGAACACCTTATGGACATGGATTTTTATGCTACTTCTATTCATTCAAGTAAACATCATTAAACCATATATTCTCAACTTATCAAGTCAACATGCTAAATATGATCAAATTACCATTTAGATTTCAGTTTATCATACTTCAATTGCATAAATTAACCATCATGATTCATGTATTCCATACTTTAACTAAAACCCACTTACATACACATGACTAACAATCCGAACACTTGATACACAACAATTATTTCATAATTTCTTAAAAGGGTTAGTCTCTAAGCATGCATATACTATCAATTTCACCATAAATTCCAGAATCCATTCAAGAATTGAAAACCATGGTGCTCATCCAATCTCACTATCCAATCAAAGACAAAATTTCAACATACCTTATGATCTCCTAGTTTGGGTGATCAATACTTTCAGTTAATGCATGTGCTTTAGTCCCGATTTGCCTTTCGATTTGTAAAATTTGTTGGTTTAGGTTTTGTGAGGGTTTCCCTCTTTTTTCTCTTCTCTGGTCGACACAATAGTTTCAATTTTTGATGTTTTAAAACATCTAGTTTCATCTTGTTCAACTTAGGTCCCTCAAATTTGTTTGTTTTATTTTCTTTTATTTTAAAAGAACTATAACCTATTGTTTTGTTATAATTTGCTTTGTGTTTAACTAGGTCTAAATGTTCCTAGTTACCGGTCATTATTATTGTCACATAATATACAAGCATATATATACACACACATATTTATCTTGATGTTTATTACTTTTGGGGTGTTACAAATTGCAATCTTAAGATTGTAGATAACACTTATCATTGATTCAGGTTTTTTTTTTTATAACCATAAACAAACTATTAAGCAAACATCATTACCTTGAAATTGAGGAAGCTATGTCACGGGCCAAATGTGTAACGCCCTGCTTCCTAGTACTTTCCATAATTAGAAAATCGTGTCTTGTATTCCCATTTTTTGAAGCTTGTTCCTTTTGTATTTCATATTTCGTTTCAAACCATTGTAAATCCGAGGCTTAGATCGTAATGAAATTCTATTTTTATACATACTTATACGTGTTGCAATACTCGGGTTATGCGTTACCAATCTCGAATGCATACGCGCAACCGATACTCGACATATTAGTACTCATAACTTATACATGCTTGGTAGCTATTATATACGTGATTAAATTCTGATAATAATATCATAATAATAATAATAATTCTAGTAATAATATAATAATAATTCTAATAATAATAATAATAATAATAAAATGGTACATTACATTTAACGTAAATGTTTGCATGACAAAAATATATATATATATATATATATAAAACCTAAATGGCTTTAGCCATTATCAGCCGCAAATTCCAAGAGCAGCAACAAATGGATTTTATTTAATTGTTTTTGAAACCACCAAACTACTTAACCTCCCATTTGAGTGGTTAGTTGATAAGTGGTAAAATACATATATTTGTCCCGTGTAAATTGTATATTTTTTTATAAGTTTTATTTGTTTTTATTTAGTTTAGTATTATATTACATTAATTTGTGTTTTGACAGGTCCTGGTGCAAATGGAGCAAAAACGAGTAATATGGAAATAACCAGCCAGTTGGGCAGAGTACAATGCCAGTGACCAAATTAAAATTGCCGCTGTTTTCCTGGATTGGGTCAAGCCCATTCCACTGTTAGAGTGCAACACAAGGAAAAAGAAAAGAAGTATTATATTAATATTTTTTAGAGATTTCTGATTTGAAAAAAAAAAAGAAAAAAAAAAAGAAAAGATTGATTATAATTTTGATGGTGACATCGATGGCATTATATACATACATATTATTCTCTTTAATGATATATTGGGGGGCATATTTACTTCACATCAGACAAAAAGAGAGGTGCCATATTAGATCAGAAGCACGAAAAAGAAAGAGGGCTTGGGCTACATTGGGCAGAACAACATCAGCCGCAACTATTGGACCATAAATTAAAATACAGACAATATTGGAAGAGACATGCTGGACGTAAATTACTTGGACAAAAAGGAATCTAGCGACATATATATATTAATCTTTCTGAGACGGCAGAGGGGGAGCCGAACATTAGGGTGAGAGGGGCACTCCCCTCTTAGGGGAGTCCCCTCTCTTACACACACCCAATCAGGTTATGCCACGTCAACTCCCCTCATACCCTCAATTTGATGGCGCCACTCCCCTCTTAACTCCCCTTGTTTTTTTATTCAAAAAAAAAAAAAAAAAAAAAAGGAAATCTTTGGATTGGTGGAAAAGGCGGCTGTTCCTCAATCTTCGTGCAAAACAAGCGGTGACTCCACACCGATATCACCCCCCGATTCGGGTCCCCGCGTTGATGGCGGCGGTGTTCCCGATCGGGGACAACGGTCACCGATTCCCCTCCCCGCTTACGCCCCGTGCACCCTTACGAACAGAAGGAATCAGTTAGACGCAAGACATCAGAGGGGGCGAAAACATCAGACTTGAAGGTTCTTGGAGCACTCAGGATTGAAGATTTTCGGGTTTTATCTTCTCGTTATTTATTCTTGTTCGTTTGTTCTTAGTTTGATCACGATGAATTCTGATTTGTTGATGATTATTATGTCTTTTGATACTATGATTTTTGGCTAAACGCTTTTAACTACCTAGGTTTTGACAATGGTTTAATAAAGATTGGACTTTTATTCTGTTTTAATGTGGCTTATGGGTTTTCTTGTATTGTAAACGACTCTGGAATTTTAACTTGGTGTATATGCATGCTTGATATTGTTTGATCGCTGTTTATTGCTTCGTATAATCCTTTGTGACGGTCTATATCACATAATAGGATTATGCTAGGGTTTTAGATTTAGGTGAGTGTCTATATCACGTAATAAATCTCTAATCCTTTAGGGTGAAAATCGAGTAAGTAACCTTAGAAGTAATATTCGATAATCTTATAAAATCAAGTGTTCTACTAATCTTGTCGCTGTAAGGCTCGAGGTTGTTAATAGGTCTTGGTTTGGTATATAGCTAGGTTTAGGTTTTGTAAGAAATCGGTCTAGTTCCCTAACCATTCTCTTGTCTATTAAACCAAGTTGAAACCCATAGTTGCCTTAGACTTTCGCGTTGTAAGGTAGATCGTCATATTAAGGCACTTTCAAGAAGTTAGAGGACTGTAAGGAAATCTAACAACCGGTAATCGTAACAGCCTAGGTAGTGCCACAAGAATCGCCTCAAGAAGGGTTGAGGGGCTTAGTTGGTGTCTTAATAGGTTTAGTATCCAAAGATCCCGGTTCCATACCACACTACCTTCGAATAGAAATCCATTCCGAGTTAAGCTTGCGTCTAGCCTAGGTAGTCTTCATCGCCACTGGTCAAAGTCTTCGTCCGAGTTCGTGTTTAGTTAATTTAGCTAATCTAGTTTAGTCGTTTTTTGCATTATTTAGGATTTTTAGAAACCCCCCCAATCAATAAACAATTAGTTAAGTCATGTCAGTCGTAGTCTAATTAGAGTCTTAGCGTAATCATTAGAGTATCGTGGGTTCGATACTCGGACTTACTTTAGCTATACTACATTGATCGGTACACTTGCCGGTTGTGTGGTTTTAGTTTTAGATCGAGTCTAAGTTTATAAATTTAAAACTTAGAGTGTCTAGATTTAGGGTAAATTTAGTTGTTTTTAATTAACCACTTCGTGCACATCATTAGTCTTATGACTAATAAATTTAATACATATTAAATAATCATGCCTTAGTGGGTCAAATAAAAATAAATAAATAAATAGAAGACAACAACTTTGCAGCCGCTTGTATGGCTGCAATATTGTTTTGTTTTAATTTTTTTAACCCCCAACTAATCCTATTAATTGCAACCTAACCCAATCATAATCCTTCCCTATAAATACCAAACATTATCCAAACATTTTCCACTTTTCTAAACAACTCAATCCTCTCGAATCTCTCCCAAACCAGTCTAAATTCGCAGCAACATCAGAAGTTTGGACAGATTCAGCAAGCTTCACTAAAGTGAGTATAACTCACTCAATTCTTGTCCGATTTACCTCATTCTTTTTTCTATGCGCTTGGATTAACTTTAGCTTCGACTCCATGGGTTTTTTCACAGAAAACCAGGCCCTGGAGCATCACCAAAAGGGCTACAAAGTTCACTGATTGTTTTTGTTGTGGTTCAAACTTTACTAAACATGATTCAACTTGAGTCTAACTCATCTCAAACCTATGTCATTATGCTTATAACCACTTCTATGGTTAGTTAGGCTTAAAAATAAGGTTGAGACGTTCGAAATCAGAGGTTTAACCTCATAAAATTTCTGTTTTGTTCAAGGGTTTAACCTACAAGTGATGTTCAAGTTCAAGACTTGATGTTTGTGTGATTTAGGATTACCTTGGGCTAACCTACTTGAAAATCCACACACTGCTTGATGATTTCTCATAGATTAGTTGTTTGTATTCTATATTTACTTGTAAGTTCATGACCCTCCTTGTATGTTCATAACATCAAGAGTAGTGGTGAACACTTAGAGGTGCCTAAATGGAAGACTTTTCTTCCTACCTCCTACATGAATTCTATGACACTTAAGAGGTTCCTAAATGGAGGATTCATCCTCCTACCTCATGCTTGATCTATTTGACATATTAATATATTATATATCCTATATATTATCTAAGTAATCAACCTTGATGATGAACTAATGTTCATTTGTCAAAGTGTTGGTTATATCATCTAAAACATCATTTGTGTTAAAGATGATTATTTTCATATGTCTAAGTTCATGTTGTTTAAATTCCTAATCATTAATCTTCCGAATTCCCAATACTCATACACTTTGTTTCTTCGTGTAGAAGGACTTGGTGTTCCTACCTCCCATAACAACACACTCGAAGATTCACAAGTTGAAGACTTGCAAAACCGTGAGTATACTCGCAAAACCCCCTTTTTATGTTTACCACTTTTGGTGTGTAACATGTTAAACTATTAAATCACACTTAAACTTTAATCTTTATACTTGCACGAAAACAATCCTTATACATGAATGCTATGTTTGTTATACTTGATGCTTATACTTGGGTGATTCTTATGTGATGCAATAGTCATTAGCTTATTACTAGCATCCATTTGACATGTATAGCACTATAGGAGTAACGCACCACCCGTGAACGAGAGGTCATGTTGAATTATATCTTTTTGCGTAAACAGAGGGTTGACTAGAAATATTGCATGCCTTGTATGATGCTCTTATATAAACTAAGTTGTCATGTGGATTCGTTTTTAAAATTTTAAACTTATACTTATACTTATTCTTAAACTTGTATACTCGTCTTTGCTTTTGCATTGAATTGTATTTTAAACATGTTACAGGTTGAGGATTGATGATGCTATGAAATGGATTAGCAAAGATGCCTAGATACTCACTTAGACGTTTAGGTTTAAAGTGTTGTATCAATTTTGTTACTGTTATATTATGAACAAGTTGTTATTTGAATTTTCTTTGTAAAATTTTGACAATTTGATTATGAAATGAAATCGGTTGAATTAAATATTGTCACAAATAGTGTTATGAAGTCTCTTGCAATCTCGAACTAGTCCCACTCCGATGATTCCGCCATTGGTTGGGGTGTGACAGATTGGTATTAGAGCCATAACTATAGGGAATTAGGTAGAATTGCCGTGTTCGACCTAGTCTATAGTAGGAACCATATTTTTGACCATTCTTATTACATACTTAAAATGTTATTCTTCCTACTTTGCTTCTTTCTCTTCTTTTTGGTCCTAATATTTACATAATGTCTTTCCTAAGACATATTACATAATACACTTGAAAACTTGAAGACACTCTTTATACAAAGAGACGAGTTTACCAAAATAGGCGTGAAACCCACAATTTAGTGAACGACTCTCATTCCGCTTATTCTTAGTTTGCACGAAATTTCGCCATTAAGCTAGGAGTGAAATCCACATCTTAATGGTAAATTTCCAATTCAAACTCTAGTGGACCCTCGTCAAAGTGTTGAAATTATATTTTGACCCAGCGAGTACCAACCACAATAGGGTACGAAATCGTCAAGTTAGGGGTGAAACCCGCACCTTGTCGATTAAGTCCCATTCCTCAATTTTCAATCTCGACAAAGTTTCGATTGTTACGATCTCTTAGAGACGTGTAGTAACTGGAAGGGTAAGATATCGTTAATCGCTTCTCGACGAGAGTATCTTACCTATAGGCCAAAGCACGTTTCTCTAATTTGAAAGGACTTTCGATTCACTTTGGAATAGTCGACGTTTCTAAACCCGAAATAATCCTATGTTTTATGAGCCTCTCTTTTATGTGATTCAATTTATATGTGATTTTATACTTGTTACCTCGTTCGTTTCAAAACCGTTACACAATTCGCACGTCTCGCGCAATAAAAAACAATAATAATTCTCGTGAACAAACTAAATTTATACTCTTTTACGCATTCATACGTGTTTTTGCTTATTGAATCCATGCTAATTATGTGAACCATACGTGATACATCATGCTTACATGCTTAAACGTGCAAAACTTATTTTGAATTTATGATCAAGTCTCATCCTTTCCTTCTCTTTCGATCCTTTAGATGTCGTCCAGCGTGTCCAAGAAGCTCCAATCAAAGAAGGGTTCTAGCTCCAAAACAATGTCGAAAAAGGATTGTATGAAGTTTATGGCTACGCAAATGGCTAAGGTCATCCCTGATATCGTTAGCAAAATCAATCCCGACTCTCCTCATGGCTCTGTTGACTCGAAAGTGGAAGCACCTCGATCGTCATTCCAATTCAAACAATTTATGGCATGTAAACCTTTAGAGTTTACTGGGAAAGATGGCGCCACCGCCATGATGAATTGGTTCGATGCAATCGAGCTCACCGTTCTGCAAAGTGGATGCCCCGATAACCTGCGAACTTTGAATGCAACTAGAGTCTTCCGTTTGAGGGCACTCGAATGGTGGACCACCTAACGCAACAAGAGGGAAAACGATGCTGCACATGCTATGCCTTGGGATGAGCTTAAGAAGCTCATGAAGGACCAATTCTGCCCTCCCCATGAACTCCAAAAGTTGGAGAACGATTTCTGGCACTTAACACAAAAGGGGAGCGACATGGATGGCCTGATTACGCGCTTTAAGCAACTAAGTGTCCTCTGTCCTGGACAAGTCGACACCATCCCAAAGTCCATAGCCAAGTTTACCCGCTGTCTCGCACCCTCATTAATCAACCACGTTGCTTCCGCTTGTCCTAAAACCATCGAAGACGCCTTTAGTATAGCCACCGAACTTAACAACAACTGCGTTCTTCATGGAACCTATGATAAGGTTGCAACGAAGAGTGCTTACCAAGCCACAACCGATACAGCCGTTGTTGAACCCTCACCTTCTCAATCATCCAAGAAAAACCTAGGCAAGAAGTGGAAGGATTCGAGCGAAAATTGTGCGGTCGTCACTCCGCCGAACCCTGTACCTTTACAAACAGTAGCTGCTGTTACCCCCGCAAACACCGAACTACCAAAACGAGCCTACACCGGATCTCATCCCCAGTGTACTACCTGTTTGTATCATCATCCTACCAACACACCGTGTCGCAAATGCACCAGCTGTCATAGGTATGGTCATTTTTCCGACCGATGCCGCAACATCCCACAATCCCAAAACAACCAGAATCAAGCCATTGTTGCCGACCCTGCTCCTAACCAGGTTCAACCTCAAGCTGCTCCTGTGCGAGCATGCTTCAAGTGTGGCGAACTCAATCATTTAGCCAACGTGTGTTCTCAGCGTAATCAACCTCAGCAGCAACATCAACAACAAGCTCAACAACCCGCTAGAGGCCGAGCGTTCCTCCTTACCACCGCTCAAGCTCAAAATGCAAACGATGTTATCACTGGTACGTTTCTTGTTAACCATGTTTATGCTGCTTGTCTATTTGATACTGGTGCCGATAAGAGTTTTTTATCGTTAGAATTCGAACCTTTGCTTAAGTGTAAACGCTCTAAGTTCCCAAGATCTTTCGTTATCGAAGTCCCTGATGGTAAAACCGTCACTGTCAATTCCATCCTTTCTCAGTGTTCCTTGATTCTCAACGATCATACCTTCTCGATCAATCTTATACCTATGCAAATGGGTAGCTTTGACATCATAGTAGGCATGGACTGGCTTAGGCGAGTTCGTGCTGAAGTCGTTTGTTCTGAAAAGTTTATCCGTCTTCCTCTTCCAAACGGTGATTCTCTACACGTGTATGGTGAGAAACCTTCTCAAGGTCTCAAGCTTATGTCATGTATCCAAGCGAACAAATGCTTACGAAAGGGTACTTTCTCCTTTCTCGCCCACATTGTGGAAAAAAAGGACAAAGGCCCAAGCATAAGCCGTTCCCGTCGTACGTGATTTTCCCGATGTGTTTCCCGACGATCTTCCTGGTCCGCCTCCTGTTCGTTCTGTCAACTTTCGTATCGATTTAGTGCCTGGCGCTAGGTCTCCCTACCGTTTAGCACCCTCTGAGATGCAAGAGCTCTCGAGTCAACTCCAAGAGCTTCTTGATAAAGGCTTTATACGCCCTAGTACTTCTCCTTGGGGGGCTCCCGTTTTGTTCGTCAAAAAGAAAGATGGGTCATTCTGAATGTGTATTGACTATCGTGAGCTCAACAAGCTTACTGTCAAGAATCGATACCCTCTTCCTCGCATTGACGACCTCTTTGATCAATTGCAAGGCGCGACCTACTTTTCAAAAATCGATCTTTGTTCTGGCCTTCTGGGTATCATCAACTTCGAGTCCTCGAAGAAGATATACCTAAAACCTCTTTTCGTTCATGATTTGGTCACTACGAGTTCATGGTCATGCCCTTTGGTTTGACTAACACACCTGCTGTCTTCATGGATTTGATGAACCGCGTGTGTAAAGCGTACTTAGACCGTTTCGTGATCGTATTCATTGACAATATTCTTATCTACTCCAAGATACAAGGAAAGCATGAGCGACACTTGCGTCTTATCCTTCAACTTCTTCGTACTGAACGTCTATATGCCAAATTCTCCAAGTGCGAAATTTGGTTAAAAGAGGTTCAATTCCTTGGCCATACAGTCAACGAGCTTGGTATTCACGTTGACCCCGCTAAAATCGAAGCTGGGAAGAATTGGATTGCACCAAAATCCCCGTCCGAAATTCATTCCTTCCTTGGTCTTGCTGGTTATTATCGTCGTTTTATCTCTATCTTTTCCACAATCGCCGTTCCTTTGACCTCCTTGACTCAAAAAGAGAAACCTTTTGTTTGGGGTCCCGAACAAGAGGAATCCTTTCAAAGGCTCAAGGACATGCTTTGTAATGCTCCTATTCTCGCGCTTCCTGATGGTAACGACGACTTTGTCGTGTGCTGCAATGCCTCAAACCTTGGTCTTGGTTGTGTCCTTATGCAACGCGATAAGGTTATCGCTTACGCATCTAGGCACCTCAAAATACATGAGGAAAACTATACTACTCATGACCTTGAACTTGGCGCAGTTGTTTTTGCATTGATGATTTGGCGACACTACCTATATGGTACTAAGTGTGTGGTCTTCACTGATCATAAGAGCCTTCAACATATCTTCAACCAAAAAGAACTGAACATGCGTCAACGTCGTTGGGTGGAATTATTAAACGACTACGACTACGAAATTCGCTACCATCCTGGTAAGGTGAATGTAGTGGCTGACACTCTTAGTCGTAAAACTGATGTGAAGAGTGTTCGTTGTCTCCAACTCGTTAACGATATTCAAAACCGTATTCGTGAAGCCCAATATGCCTCTATTAACGAAGGTAGTCTCTCTATTGAGATACGAGGCGTTGTTGAGCAAGATCTCATGTCCAAACCCGATGGTATTTTGTACTATTGCAACCGTATCTGGATCCCTGTAACACCTCGTAAAATCATGACCAATATAATGAAGACACGTGTCATGGACTCTAAACGTGTAATGGATTGATCTGGAGGGACTAAAATTGTCAAACAATGCAAATATGTTAGTAAAAGGATCCAAAGTGTCAACATGCCATTTTTGTGCCTCTGATTGACCTCACACGACGTTCGTATTCTTTAACGAATAAATTGTCGAACATAGAATGTCGTTTGTGCTTAAAATAAGGATCTTACGAAACATAGGGTTTAAAAGTGTCAACATGTTAAATGTTACCTCTGAGTGACCTTTTAACGATCCTAAAAACATTGTAATAATTAAATATTTCGCTCCCAAGAATATTGGATATTAATTTGGTGGAGTTTCGATGAAAACAAGGCTTTTCGGGTGATCGTACAACTAACCGGAAGCTTAACGGTTAGAATATGACCCAAGGCCCTTAATAGTTAACTATGGGGGTCCTAAGTGCAATAAATGGAAGATAAATAAACTTAAAATGGACCAGGGACTGAAATTGCAAAGTTTATAAACTTTTTATCGGATCAGAGGGTTCTCGCGGGCCGCGTAGACTCCCTCTTATGTCTACGCGGGCCGCGACAGAAGTGTCAGCGACAAATTCTTGGACAGCTGCATGTTGCAGCCTGTTACACCGCCATTGCATGGCTGAATTTGATACCAGGGACTGAGCAAATGGTTTTTCATGCACTAGGGACACTTGGGAACATCTGGTAGCAACATAGGGACATATGGATTGATCTTGGTGCATCAAAATTCCTATATAAGGGCCATGTTCTCACTTGTTCATTTGATCAATTAAAATTTTACTTCACAACTCACTCTCTGGAGCTTCCTGGTGTTCAAGAAAGCTTCCTTCTGTTCCTAATTCGTGCTAAGTACCCTAGTAAGTGTTCTTAGCTCCCAAAGTTCAAGTTTTATTAGCTTAATGACCGAAAGTCAAAGTTATCGTAATTAAGCTTTGACTTAGTGATTAATCACTAATGGTCCAACCATTATTCGAATTGAAAGTGGCTATGAGTTGGTAATTATGTAGGTAATAAACCCTTAAAAGGGCACCTACTGATGATCACTCTACCTTGGTCAAATGTCGGGTCAAACTTTATAATAAAAAATCAAACGGGTCAATTTTTACAAATAAATTCATAACTAACAATGCAGAGGTTATGGATCGTGTTTTAACATTAAAATAACTTGGTAAATAACATAAGAACATGTCTAGGCATGTTCAACCCGACACTTCTGAGTTTTGGCTCGGTTCGGGACCGAAAGTCGCAAAAGTAGACTTTTGCTTTGAGTTTCTGTTCTGACCCGATTTAGCTTAGTTTAGATATGCCTTAGGGTTCCTTTAGGACCATATTAAAGGTTAGTATAACCCTCTGAGGTTATACAACTTGGTTCCACAGAAATCCTAGTTCATTGCATGGTTCCGTGAAATGCTTAAAAGTTGACCATTATGCCCTTTTGATATAAAAACGAGATTTTTGACAATATGAGAGGACAACAACCTTTATTACTGATATGTTAGTATGTCCTAAAAATTTGACATCCGAATCTGGTCTAAAATAAGAGTTATGCACAATATCGTAAAACAAAAGTTTTTTATTAATTAAATGGCATTATTGACATAAAACCTATTTAAACCTAAATTTTTACACCAAACTTGCCACCTACTGTTAAGATATAATATTTAAGGATTTTTGGAAATTTTTTTTAAATTTTAAACTGATCATAACATATGGTTCTTGCATTGACTCGGTAATTGACGGTTATGCCATTTTTGCTAATAAAAAGAGTTTTACACATCCTCTACATATCAAACCTTTTGCTACTAATTTTATACATCAAATAAATTATTTTAAACAGTAGAGGCTGATGAAAATCTCAGATTTCCTTATTTAACCTGAATATCGTCAAATACCGACTTTTATGCGATTTAGGCGCATAGTATGGTTTAAAACCATATTTGGCACCTAAAGCTTAATACCTACTGATGTTATGAATGAATTTTTATACTTAAACAGTAAGTAAAAGTTTTGAACTCAGATTTCCAAATTTGGCCCTTTTAACATATGTGAAATGACCAAAATGCCCCTTCGGTGCATAGTTTGGCCATAAATGATAAATTTCACATATATATGATATCTTACTGATATAACTTATTAAAATAAATATTTTTACTGATTATTTTAGACCAGAAACTCATATTACTATTTAACCTCTTTTATAACCTTTAAAATGACCAAAATTCCCTTACAGGGCTTAATTTGGTTTTAAATTCGTTTTGGGCATAATGGAAGGTATCCTACTGATATCATAACATATTTTAAGCATATTAACTTGTGAAACCTGTATATGACTCATTTGGTTACCCGTTATGCATATTACGCGTTCGGTACGGTTTATGTAACTAGTTTGCATAAATTAACCGAAACGGGTCAAACCTTATCATTTTTACTTCAAAATCCAGAATGTGTTTAGTTTACCCATATTATACAAGTCTTCATACTTGTTGGGTCTAAATCACATTCTAATCCGATCTTCTCTTAATCTCGCGATTTTAACCGTAAACCTTTCATTAATACTAACCGGTCTAAGTTTAAACTCAAGTAAGACCCGTTAGGAATCTAATAGGTTATTAAAACATTCGTTCCAGATTTAGGAGCCCAGTAAAAGCTATCTGTGCTTGCTGATTGTTATACGGCTGAGATTAAAATTTTATTTTGCTCAGGTAAATACTTTTAACTTATTTTCCGTTATACGGGCTTGGGATACGGTATTATAATAATACCGCTTGGTCGGGTATGTAGTTATTTAAATCGGATTGTGATTAATACATTTACATAACCCGTTTTAATCTGTTTTGTTTGATGCAATGCCTTTGGGGGGTTAATGACCATGTCCTGGATATCCTCGGCTCATTTATTAGAAATGGTCATGGCTTAAACACGGGGTGTAGGCATACACCCGACAGTTGCGTATGTATAAACGGTATCTCACTCTCTTGTGGGCATATACTTGTAGCGTGTCAATTAATCTAATCCGGCTCTTCTTACCGGGTCCTGAATGGACGGCAAACATGTAAAACTGTATAAAAGATTGTTTTTAAATAATTGTCCCAAGTTATAAAAGAATATTTGTGCCTCGTGCACTTAAATCAATTTTCTTAAATGTTTTCAAAAAGAGTTAGTTAATTGTATTTACCTGTGTAAACTGACGTAATATTTAATGTTACTTTCGAATCTTGCTGATTGTTATACGGCTGGAACTCCTGAGTGATTAAATAAAGAGTCTTGCAAGCTTTTGTCACTTTAAGTTTGTTGAACAAATATTTCTTTGTTTCGATCTGCCTGTGGATCCATCTTACAATCCGTTGCGTAATATTTAATGTTACTTTCGAATCGGTTTGTATAAATTATTTTAGACTTCCGCTGTGCATTTAAACTGTGATTATTAACCATGATGATATCAACTACGTCACGATACTCCCCACCGGTCCCACCGGTAATACGTGGAAATATCGGGGTGTGACAGGTTGGTATCAGAGCCAACATTGAGTGAATTAAACATTAGTCTTTTGTGTTTAATCTCAATGACACAGTTTGCACCTTTCTCGACTTCCGAGTCTAGTCAAATGACTTAGGACTAATCCTAATCCTATTATTTTCTTTTGTTGATTTCTTTTGTTTGTTTTGACAGGAACAAGAAAATGCTGCCACGATTCAGAGGAAGAGGTGGACGAGGCAAGGCGCCAAACACTGCCCCTAATGATCACGAGGCCGGGCCATCACACCGGCGAACTCCTTCAGCAACTTTCAGCTCAAGTCCCCAGGAAGATTGGAGGACTTATCTGGAGCCGGCGAGACGTTCTGTCTCCCTCAGTTCCTCCCCATCATACCACGAATCTTTCGGGCTCCACCATGGCAACGAGTCCGACCATTCTCACCACTCCTTCATCCTGTTGCAGCGATCGGGATCACACCGTGCCTTTCAGGACCCAACCCCATACTTTCAAAGCCGGTTCAACCCGGCAAACGTGAGTGAAGAACCAATGGGCCATAACCCATTGGGGCCAGAAGACCATTTTCCTGAAGCCCAGGATATGGATATGGATGAGGATCCAGAACCAGAACCTGCCGAGATGCCAACTGGGATGCCGACGCATCCCATCGAGATTTCTGACGGATCATCCTTCCATGGTTCGCCATATAGAGGCCCCGACTCCTTTGCCCAATGGTGGAGTAATTATCATTGGGAGTACACACCCTCCCACAACTCATCACCACACCAACAGGTCCCCTATAAGGACCCACATTTTGAAGCGGTCACGCCACCGCCACCGCTAGAGCAGCAGCTGCCTCCGGAACCACCGAGGAGAAGAAAATAGGTGCACTGATGTCCGTGCGAGAAGGGGATTTTCACTTCAGCACCCCTCATCCCTCCAGTGGCAGCCACTACCCGCCACTATATGAAGACCCGCAAGTGGGTGGGCCTTCAAACCCAGTTTCAGAAGTCGACTCAGCTCCAGTCGCACCACCACCACCAATGGGTTATGATAACCCAATTCCTGCATACGCCGCCGCAGCGACGTATAACCCGTTTGAGCCTCCGGCATATTCAGGTTACAATTACTACAATGCCCCTGCCGTCGACCCGTACCTTGAAGCGGCCAACTACAATGCTCTCCATCCAGAAGGACCCTACGCAGCTTCGTACCAAACTGGGTACCCAGCTTATGGGTATCAATACCCACCACCTCCTCAACCTCCGCAGCAGCCGCCGCAACTGCCACAGATTCAACCACCGCAGCAGGAGATCCTCCAACGGTTGCACGAGGTGGAGCAACAGGTCCAGGAGGAGCGTAGGAGCCGCCGGGGTCTGCTTAAGGGTTTGGCGAATCTGATCAAGGGGAAGAAGAAGTGGGATTATTGAAATTCCTTATTTATTTTTTTTGTAATTTTTAAATTTCAATCAAGTCCCTGCGTGGACATTTTTATTTATGTAATAGGTCCCTGCAAGGACTAGTATTTTTATTTTAGCCCCTGCGTGGGCAAGTTATTTATGTAAAAGTCCCTTTTAGGGCAAATATGTACTTCCCTTTATTTCAATTATGGAATGTTTTAAATTTAAATTTCATTTGTCATTATATGTACAAATATATTATATGAAATAAATCAAAATATCATTCCTTTTTGTAATTGATCTGCCAATAAATATTGAAAGAAAATCTTGAAGGTATAACCTAGCCTATATGTCATTTTGAACATGGCCCAGATGGTAAAACCTTTTTAAGATTCAAGTCCTTTTTAACATCTGAAAACATGTTAGCACTCCTGACAACAGTGATACGATAAAATCACACTTGTCATCCTTATATATTGGGATTTTCCAATCCCTTATCTAGCCTAATGATCTAGGAATCATGGACTCAAATCATCAATTAAGATGATCATATATGAAACATCCATTAGTGATGTAGTGCCTACGGGCCATAATAATTGTCAAATAAGACAAAAGACAGTTGTAGTCTATGACTCTCTGTCAAGGAAAGGTAATGAACTATGTTCAAACCTTAATGCCTTGATCTTATAAGATCATGGCTATGAAATTTTAAAATTGTCCATGTGACTAGACCTTTTTGTGCCACCAATAATATCCTTAACGTTTTATAACTAGGATAAATTATAATAAAGGCCCTAAATAAATGTGGCTAACAAAATAACCAATATGGTTTTACCATGGTTAATGAATTATCAAAATGACAATTTCATAATAAGATTTCTGAATAAAATATTGTCATTATTTTTATGTAGCAATCAAGCTACATGGCTGAATCAAAAGAGGTTAACAGTCACCCTAAGGAAAGAAACGATACCACCAGAGTTAATGTAGCTGGTGCAGACTTACAAGCGTTAATAGATAGTGCTGTTACTTGAGCTCTTGTCAGACAGTTCAAGGAACCTAGTGGTACTCACAGCAAGACCCTATCTGTGGCTCATAGTAAGCCCCCTTCTAAAACGCATGTGTCAAAGAAAGACGAATCTCATCACTCATCAAACCAGAGAAGTGTTCCATCCAAGCAAGTTGTGCTTAATCAAGAACCACGAGTTAAGACTTGTTCTTATAAGTATTTTGTCTCCTGCAAGCCCAGGGATTTCACAGGGGAGAAAGGAGCCATTGATTGTATGACTTGGCTCGATGAGATGGATACAGTGGTTGATATTAGCGGTTGTGCCGAGCAGGATATTGTGAAGTTTGTTTCACAATCTTTTAAAGGTGAAGCTTTAGCTTGATGGAGGTCCCTAATCCAAGCTACAGGAAAGATCCCACTTTACAACATGCCTTGGGATCAGTTTGTTGCGTTGATCAAAGATAATTTATGTCCTCAGCATGAGGTGGAAAGGATTGAAACTGACTTCTTGACCTTGGCCATGAAGAACTTGGATTGTCAGGCGTACCTTACCAGTTTCAACACCATGTCTCAATTGGTTCCTTACTTGGTCATACCAGAACCGAAACGTATAGCTCGTTTTATCGGAGGTCTAGCACCATAGATTAAATCAAGTGTAAAAGCATCTAGACCTACCACATTCAGGTCAGTGGTTGATTTGTCGTTATCTCTTACTCTCGATGCGTTCAGGCTGAGATCGCTTAAGAATTCCGAAGAAGGAAAGAGGAAACGTGAGGAGGAGAACTCACGCCGATCTGATAAGAAACATAAAGGGAACTCAGATCATAAGAACAGCTCCGGGTTTAAAAAGGATGACCAAAAGTCGGGTGAGAAACCCAAATGCAAGACCTGTTAGAAACATCATTTCGGGAAGTGTAGACTCGAGTTAAGATCGCAGTCATAGACAAATCCTATTGGGTGTGGGATCTGCAAATCCAAGGAACATAAGACATTGGATTGCAAAAAGATGAAGGACGCAACCTGTTACGGTTGCAACGAGAAGGGGCACATTAAGACCAATTGCCCCAAGTTTGCAAAGAAGCCTGAAGAGGCTAAGAAGACCAATGCAAGGGTCTTTCAGATGAATGTTCAGGAGGCCATTCAGAAAGACAATGTGATAACAGGTACCTTTCTTATCAATGATTTTTATGCTAGAGTGTTGTTTGATTCGGGCGCAGACAAGTCTTTTGTGGATAATAAATTTTGTAAGTTATTAAATCTACCTGTTAAGACTCTAAGCATAAAGTATGAAGTAGAATTAGCCGATGGTACTATAGAGACTGCCTCAACCATTCTAGATGGATGTTTTATATCCATTAGGAATCACTCTTTTCCGTTGTCGTTGCTTCCGTTGAAATTAGCAGGATTTGACATAGTGATAGGCATGGATTGGTTATCTCATAACCAAGCCCAAATCGTATGTGACAAGAAGCAAGTGGTTATCAAGACTCCTTATGGTGAACCGTTAACGATTCAAGGAGCTACAAAGTACGGGTTACCTAAGCAAATGTCCATACTTAAGGCTTCGAGGTGTATGAAGAAAGGTTGCATCATTTATATGGCACAGGTAACCATTGATGAACCAAAGCCCAAGATTGAAGACATCCCCGTCATTTCTGAATATCCAGAAGTATTTCCTGAAGAACTACCTGGTTTGCCCCCAGATAGGCAACTGGAGTTCCGAATCGATATTATTCCTGGAGCAGCACCAATTGCAAGAGCACCTTATCGGTTAGCACCAACTGAGATGAAAGAGTTAAGGACTCAGTTGGATGAATTGTTGGCAAAGGGTTATATTCGATCTAGCTCATCCCTTTGGGGAGCTCCGATTCTATTTGTGAAGAAAAAGGATGGCCCGATGTGTCTATGCATCGATTATCGCGAGCTGAATAAGGTAACAATTAAGAACATATATCCATTGCCTAGGATCGACGATCTGTTCGATCAGCTGCAAGGGGCAAGTTATTTCTCCAAGATTGATTTAAGGTCAGGTTACCATCAACTGAAGGTCAGAGATGAAGATGTGCAAATGACTGCATTCAGAACTCGTTATGCTCACTATGAGTTCTTAGTGATGCCTTTCGGGCTCACTAATGCACCTGCAGTGTTCATGGATCTCATGAATCGCGTTTGCAAGCCACACTTGGACAAGTTTATCATTGTCTTCATTGATGACATTCTTATTTACTCAAAGAGTCAAGCCGATCATGAAAGACATCTTCGGTGTATCCTTAAACTTCTACAGCAAGAAAAGCTCTACGGCAAGTTTTCGAAATGCGAGTTTTGGCTTCGTGAAGTCCAATTTCTTGGACACGTGGTGAGCGAGCGTGGTATCCAGGTGGATCCCGCTAATATTGAAGCGATTATGAATTGGCAAGAGCCTAAGACTCCTACTGAGATACGCAGCTTCTTGGGTCTAGCAGGATACTATCGACGTTTCATTGAAAACTTCTCAAGGATTGCTGCACCTCTGATATCGCTGACCCGCAAGAATGTCAAGTTTGACTGGGGTCCCAAGCAGCAAGAATCCTTTGATATTCTGAAACAAAAGTTAAGCAATGCACCTGTGTTGACATTTCCAGAAGGAATTGAAGAATTGGTGGTTTATTGTGACGCATCGCACACAGGTATGGGGTGTGTGCTTATGCAGAAAGGAAAAGTTATTGCATATGCTTCCCGTCAATTAAAAGTGCACGAGAAGAATTACACGACCCACGATTTAGAGTTGGGTGCCGTTGTATTTGCATTAAAGCTATGGAGACATTATCTTTATGGAACTAAGTGCGTGATCTATTCTTGTACCAATCCTCAATAAACCGGCACCCTCGAATACTTTTCCGACACCCTAATATATTTTAAAATATCCCAATTTGTCCTAAAATACACCCCATACGCGAAAACGGGCCTCAAATATATTAAATAGTATTAAAAATAATAAAAAAAGTGAATTTTTGGGCTAAGGCGGGCCGCGTAAGCCCCACCCAAACCTGACGCGGGCCGCGTCAGCTTAAGGCCTGGCACGGCCCTGGGCCGCCACGTGGCCCAACATATGTCGAGCCTAGTTGATGATCCGGATGGGCTACGCTTTGACCTGAGGTCAACGCGGGCCGTGTAAGCCTTAGCTTACTTTTACGCGGGCCGCGTGAAGACCAGAATCTGGCACTATAAGTAGGAGGCCTCGGATCTTCAGTCTGCTCGTCCCATTTTCATTTCTCAATCACAATTTCTGAATAGTAGAGATAATACGCGGGTATTATACCCCCTAATTTGCGAAGTTCTACTCCTTTGTAAGTAATATAACCCCTGGATACGTATTAGATACGCTGCCCGATTGATCTAGGGTTCCGTAACGGCTGTCGTGGTTCTGCCCGACGTAGTCGTTGGAATGCCATCTCGGGGAGGGTATTACTAATGTTAAAATGGGTTATTATACTAACGCATGTGCATTTGTGTAAATTTTAGATTATCACCAGGAAATCCTTACGGAAAGTCTAAGATAGCAATGTGAGTTGATCCACCTTTTGTAAACCTTTTGTTAACTGTTTTTACAAAACCTTAAATACTTTTCCATGCGAATAACAGTTATTGAGTATTTGTAAGAATACAATTATGATGAGTATGTTGGGGTTTTGTATACAAAAATTGTTACCACCTGGTCAAGGAGTAACATTTCCACAAGTCGGGTTCGACAGTACCATGGATGTTAATTGTTATGTCTTGGAAACAAATATAATTACGGGATCGCCCTCAATACTGTACACTGGGATTTGTTTTTATTAAACTTGATTAAACTGGGATTCACTCACCAGTATTTCCACTGACAAATGTTTTTAAAACGCGTTTCAGGTAACAAACTGTGAAAGCCAAATAGAAGCCAGCTGGACAGCACTGAAGGCTTGGAAAAGTGGCAATAAAGTTACCTAACAATAAAATAGATGTTTTTATTAAATAAATAGGATTTATTGCTATGAAAACGTGTGTACTATGAACTTGGGTTTTAACCCATTTGTTTAATACTATGAAAATGTGGTATTTTACTCTGATCAAATATTTCCTAACTACGGTCCTGATGAAAAATTCCGCTGCCAAATTAGACAATACGAGATACCACCGAAACTGGCTCGCGGCTGCCCGTTCCCTGGGAAGTGGGATCGGGGGTTGCGACAGGAGGTGGTATCAGAGCTAAGCCACTGATTCAGCCACAGAGGAGTTCAGCTGACATCAAAATGTAAAGTGATAGGAAATAAATTACGGGGATACGTGCATAACTATAATTATTTGTTATGTGTTGTTTGACTATTTGTTAGTTTATAGTATGAGCGACCAAGGACCATCTGACGCGTACCGTCAATTGTCTGGTTCGCCTATAAGCGAAGACACCTCCTCTTCTCAGCCTGCCCTCTCAGGGTATTCTGCTGATATGGAAGAAGGAATCTTTGTGTTTAAGGCTCAGTCCGAGGAGCCATTTCCTCAGAAAAAGAGGGGATGGTTCAGTAGAGGGGCACACGAGCGTAGAAAACGTATGAAAAAGTTACAAGAACAGAGGGTACTAGCAGCAGCTAAGAGAGAGACAGATGCCTATGCCCAGGATATGATAAATAGGGGTATAGCCAATATTCACATTCTAGCAACCACTGCAGCTGGCCCTAATTTGGAGCAAATAATAGCACCTCAACCACAACCACCAATCCCTGACCAACCGATGGAGATAGAAAACCCTGAAAACCAAGTAGAGATGCATGATTTCAACCCGGAGGAAATCCCTAGGGTACCAGCGCCAAATCCCCTAGACCCAAATTACAATCCCTGGTGGGATGAAGTTAGGGACTATGTGCAACGTTACCCGATACATGAAGATACACCCATGCAAACCATAGGAGCCTATCCAGGTATGGACCCTTTAGATCCCTATTACCATGATGAATATGTTAGGGAGATCTTAGAAGATCCTTACCAATTTCAGGCACCTACACCCCCATTTCAGGAACCCGCACCCCAGATTCCGAACCCAGTCCTAGAACCTGCACCCCCAATGAGTGCAGAAAATGTCCAAGAACTTAGGACTTTTGGGGAGGAAATTTTAGAGAGCAGTGAGAGAATGCGCCAGGTGGGAGAGCGACTCGTATGGAAATACGATGAACGCAATATGGATTTTTGGATAAATCCATATCCTTGAATGTGATGGTAGGAGACGGTAATAGTAATAATAATAATAAAATAATAAAAATAAAATATGTGTGTACGGATGCCTACTATTATTTATTTCAGTTGGTATTGTAATTTTATTTCAGTACTGGTGTGTAATAGATATATAGTAGATGAATATAGTAAAAGTCGCAATGATCGACGCTTTTGGCTAAATTGCGTGTCATGTGATTGATTATATTAAAATATTATTTGTGATATTAATACAGGGTAAATGTTTAAAATTCAGATGGCCGACGAAGGAAATCAAGGAAATCTGAATAACGATAACCAGAGTAACATTAACGTGGTTAATGAGAATCCGCGCATCAATAACAATGGAAATCAAATGGATAATAGTGTCGTTCAACACATAGTGGCACAAGGAATTATAGATGCAATGCCATTTATTATTCAAACAGTTCAAGAAGCGAATAATAAAAGTAAACATAGCAGTAAGCGATCGAACCAGAAAACCACGTAAACAATGGACCCGTACTTCAAGCGCCCATTCCCAAAAGAAGAAGAACCATGCCTTATGGTTGTTCTTATAAAGAATCCTGGTCCTGTAAACCAATAGAATTGTCGGGCAATGAAGGACCCATTGCAGCCCTACGCTGGATAGAGAAAACTGAGGCTGTTTTAAAAATAAGCAAATGTGCTGAAGAAGATAAAATAATGTTTGCTTCTAATTTGTTTAAGAACTCAGCCTTAGAATGGTGGAACACTATCCTCCAGTCAAGAGGAAGTGATAGGATATACAACATGGAATGGGAGGAATTTAGAAATATGGTAGAAAGGAAATTCTGCCCTCCTAATGAAAAGGAACAGATAGCTAATAAGTTCCTAAACTTAAGAATGATCGGGGTAGATAGTAAGGGTTATACTACCACATTCTTTGAATATGCTAGAATAGTACCAACCCTTGCATCACCTGAACCGGTATTAATCTCCCGTTACATATGGGGATTAATTAGGGAGATTAGACATGTGGTCAAGGCAACTAGACCTCAAACTATAGAAGAAGTTGTAGAACTAGCCAATACCTTGACAGATGAGTTAATTCGTACTAGGGAAGAAGATCAGAGGAGAAAACTAACCCAAAGGCTTACTCAAGAATTCCGTTCTGGGAATTACAACTGTAGGAATATGGGTTCTACCTCTGCACCTTTCTGCAAGATCTGCAAGAAAAAGCATTAGGGAAAATGTTCCACTCTTTGCAATTTCTGCAAGATGCCAGGACACAATGAAGAAGATTGCATGAGGAAATCCACTAATGGACTATGCTACAACTGTGGAGAAAAAGGTCACATCAAGCTGAATTGTCCAAAATTGGCTCCAGCTGTGAACAACAGGAACACTAAAAATGCTAGAGCATTCGTTCTGACCACAGATGAAGCCAAGATGATTTCGGATGTCATAGCTGGTACGTTTTTAGTTAATGATGTTTTTGCTAAGGTATTGTTTGACTCTGGTGCAAACCAAAGTTTCATTAATACTTTGTTTTGCAAACTTCTAAATCATTCATTAACTAAACTACCACAAGAATGTCTCGTAGAGACAGCTAATGGAGAAACAATTAAGATTTCGAAAATCTTGCACGGAGCAAGAATAGAAATTTTAAATCAGAAGTTTAGGGCAAACCTTTATCCTATGAATCTGGCAGAATTTGATATTGTTTTAGGAATGGATTGGTTAATAGCCAATAAAGCCAGTATTTTATGTGATCAAAAGTCAATCCAAGTAAATTCACCAAAAGGTAAAACGATCACAATTAAAGGAGATAAACCCTCTAGGTCCACTAAATTCATCTCTATGATGAAAACTGCAAGCTATATAAGAAAAGGTTCTATAGTGTATTTGATTTCCATAATCACTAACACTAAAGGAAAAGAACTAAAAGACATTCCAGTAGTATCTCAGTTTTCAGATATATTTCCAGAAGAATTACCAGGACTACCACCAGACAGAGAAGTTGAATTCTGAATCCATCTGCTACCAGGAACAGCACCGATTGCCAAAGCACCTTACCGTTTGGCACCCGCCGAGATGCAAGAACTAAAGAAACAGTTAGATGAGTTATTGGGAAAAGGATTTATACAGGCAAGTTCGTCGCCATAGGGAGCACCGATACTGTTCGTTAAAAGAAGGACGGATCAATGCGTATGTGCATTGACTACCGAGAATTTAACAAAGTCACGATTAAAAATCGGTACCCATTACCGAGAATTGATGATCTGTTCGATCAACTGCAAGGAGCTCGATTTTTCTCTAAAATCGATTTAAGGTCAGGATATCATCAATTAAAGGTACAGGAAGAGGACATTCCTAAGACCGCATTCAGAACAAGGTATGGCCATTACGAATTTACTGTCATGCCATTTGGTTTAACCAATGCCCCAACTGCATTTATGGACATGATGAACCGAATATGTGAGCCATATTTGGATAAATTCATAATCGTCTTCATAGATGATATTCTTATTTACTCTAGAAGTAAAGAAGAACATGCAAAGCATTTGCACGCACTTCTAAGTTTATTAAGAAAGGAAAAGCTTTATGCTAAGTTTTCGAAGTGCGAGTTTTGGCTAGAACATGTACAATTTCTTGGTCACTTAGCGAACCATGAAGGAATTCATGTAGATCCAACAAAGATCGAGGCGATTATTAAATGGAAAACCCTTGAGTCACCAACTGAGGTTAGAAGTTTCTTAGGATTGGCCGGTTATTATAGGAGATTTATTCGAGATTTGTCTAGAATAGCCATTCCTTTAACTAAGTTAACTTGTAAATCCATTAAGTTTGAATGGGGACCAAAAGAAGAAGAAGCATTTAGAATTCTTAAGCATAGATTAACCCATACACCCATATTAGCGTTACCAGAAGGAACTGAAGACTTTGTAGTCTATTGTGACGCTTCTAAATTAGGTTATGGATATGTATTGATGCAACGTCAAAAGGTTATAGCTTATGCATCTAGACAACTTAAGAATCATGAAGATAATTATTCAACCCATGATTTGGAATTAGGAGCTATAATTTTTGCCCTTAAGATTTGGAGGCATTACCTTTATGGTAGTAAGTTTACCATATTCACCGATCATAAGAGTTTAAGGTATGTTTTCGGGCAAAAGGAGTTGAATATGAGACAAAGACGCTGGATGGAGATGCTTAGCAACTATGATTGGCTATCCGGTATCATGAAGGAAAGGCAAATATAGTGGCAGATGCTTTAAGTCGAAAGTATCACGAAAAGCCAAAAAGGGTACGTTCTCTTAAATTAAATCTGCAAGTAGATTTAAATGATCAGATAAGAGAAGCACAAGAATCAGTAATCAAGGATGATACTGAAAAATTAAAAGGTATGCTAAAAGAATTAGAACAAGGAACAGATGAAATTTGGAGATTCCATAAAAAGAGAATGTGGATACCTAAATTAGGAAACCTACGTCATCGTATATTAGAAGAAGCCCATAAGTCTAAGTATAAGATGCATCCAGGAAGTGATAAAATGTACCAGGATTTAAGGAAAAATTTCTGGTGGATAGGAATGAAAAAGGACATAGCAGCCTATGTTTCTAAATGTTTAACTTGTTCACAAGTTAAAGCTGAACACCAGAAACCCTCAGGTCTATTCCAACAGCTAGAAATGCCAGTGTGGAAATGGGAATTGATAACAATGGATTTTGTTACTAAATTACCCAAAACAAAGAAAGGAAATGATACAATCTGGGTGATTGTAGATAGGCTAACCAAGTCAGCTCATTTCCTACCAATGAAAGAAACTTTCAGTATGGAACAGCTAGCCAAATTATATGTAAATGAAATTGTTTCTTTACATGGAATATCGTTATCAATCGTTTCTGATAGGGATAGCCGATTTACCTCTCATTTTTGGTCAACTTTCCAAAAGGGAATGGGAACCAAGTTAAATCTGAGCACAACTTATCATCCTTAAACGGACGGACAAAGCGAAAGGACAATCCAGACAATGGAGGACATGCTTAGAGCCTGTGTAATTGATTTCGGAGGTAATTGGGATGATCACTTATCTTTAATAGAATTTTCTTATAATAATAGTTATCACACAAGTATAAATGCTGCACCATTCGAAGCACTTTATGGACGAAAGTGCCGAACCCCAGTCTGTTGGGCAGAAATTGGGGAAAAGCAACTATCCAGACCTGAGATAGTGCAAGAAACAACTGACAAGATTATTCAAGTCAAGGAACGACAGAAAGCAGCACGTGATCGACAGAAGAGCTATGCTGGTAACCGACGCAAACCATTGGAATTTCAAGTAGGAGATAAGGTATTGTTGAAAGTTTCTCCTTGGAAAGGAGTGGTAAGATTCATCAAACGAGGAAAGCTAAGTCCCAGGTATATTGGACCTTTTGAGATTATTAGAAGAATAGGACCTGTAGCCTATCAGCTATAACTGCCAGAGGAAATGGCAGGAATACATGATGTATTTCATGTATCAAATCTCAAGAAATGCTTAGCAGTTGAATCACTGGTAGTACCTCTTAAGGATATAGAGGTAAATGAAGAACTCAAGTTTGTAGAAAGGCCTCTACAGATTGAAGACAGGAAAGTGAAGAACCTCAAACATAAGAGATTAGTTCTAGTCAAAGTGAAGTGGGACTCCAAAAGAGGACCTGAGTATACATGGGAGCTTGAATCTGAAATGCAAAAGAAATATCCACACTTGTTCCAGTAGATCTCGAGGACGAGCTCTAAAACAAGGTGGGGAGGATGTAACAATCCTCAATAAACCGGCACCCTCGAAAATTTTTCCGACACCCTAATATATTTTAAAATATCCCAATATGTCCTAAAATACACCCCATACGCGAAAACGGGCCTCAAATATATTAAATAGTATTAAAAATAAAAAAAAGTGAATTTTTGGGCTGAGGCGGGCCACGTAAGCCCCACCCAAGCCTGACGCGGGCCGCGTCAACTTAAGGCCTGGCACGGCCCTGGGCCGCCATGTGGCCCAACACATGTCGAGCCTAGTTGATGATCCGGATGGGCTACGCTTTGACCTGAGGTCAACGCCGGCCGCGTAAGCCTTAGCTTACCTTTACGCGGGCCGCGTGAAGACCAGAATCAGGCACTATAAGTAGGAGGCCTCGGATCTTCAGTCTGCTCGTCCCATTTTCATTTCTCAATCACAATTTCTGAATAGTAGAGATAATACGCGGGTATTATACCCCCTAATTACAGAAGTTCTGCTCTGTTGTAAGTATTATAACCCCTAGATACGTATTAGATACGCTGCCCGATTGATCTAGGGTTCTGTAACGGCTGTCGTGGTTCTGCCCGACGTAGTCGTTGGAATGCCGTCTTGGGGAGGGTATTACTAATGTTAAAATGGGTTATTATACTAACGCGTGTGCATTTGTGTAAATTTTAGATTATCACCAGGAAATCCTTACGGAAAGTCTAAGATAGCAATGTGAGTTGATCCACTTTTTGTAAACCTTTTGTTAACTGTTTTTACAAAACCTTAAATACTTTTCCATGCGAATAACAGTTATTGAGTATTTGTAAGAATACAATTATGATGAGTATGTTGGGGTTTTGTATACAAAATTTGTTACCACCTGGTCAAGGAGTAACATTTCCACAAGTCGGGTTCGACAGTACCATGGATGTTAATTGTTTTGTCTTGGAAACAAATATAATTGCGGGATCGCCCTCAATACTGTACACTGGGATTTGTTTTTATTAAACTTGATTAAACTGGGATTCACTCACCAGTATTTCCACTGACAAATGTTTTTAAAACGCGTTTCAGATAACAAACTGTGAAAGCCAAATAGAAGCCAGCTGGACAGCACTGAAGGCTTGGAAAAGTGGCAATAAAGTTACCTAACAATAAAATAGATGTTTTTATTAAATAAATAGGATTTATTCCTATGAAAATGTGTGTACTATGAACTTGGGTTTTAACCCATTTGTTTAATACTATGAAAATGTGGTATTTTACTCTGATCAAATATTTCCTAACTACGGTCCTGATGAAAAATTCCGCTGCCAAATTAGACAATACGAGATACCATCGAAACTGGCTCGCGGCCGCCCGTTCCCTGGGAAGTGGGATTGGGGGTTGCGACAATTCTGATCATAAGAGCCTTCAGCACGTGTTTAACCAGAAGGATCTGAACATGAGACAGCATCGATGGATGGAGACGCTGAATGATTATGATTGTGAAATCCGATATCATCTAGGCAAAGCGACTGTAGTCGCTGATGCCTTAAGCAGAAAGGAAAGGATTAAGCCTATTAGAATCAATGCCAAGAGTATTGAATTAAAGAACAACTTGAATGAAAGGTTGTTAGCCGCTCAAAAGGAAGCTGTATTAGAAGCTAACTATCCTAATAAGAAATTGGGCGTAACTGTTGAACAGTTATCATATGGCAAGGATGGAATCCTAAGGTTGAATGGTCGAATATGGGTTCCAATTTATGGAGGACTTCGAGATGTGATTCTTCAAGAGGCTCATAGTTCGAAATATTCAGTTCATCCTGGCAGTGATAAGATGTACCAGGATTTAAAGGCAAATTATTGGTGGATATGTTTGAAGAAATCTATAGCCACTTATGTGGCTAAATGTCTGATGTGCGCACAAGTAAAAGCAGAGCATCAAAAGCTGTCAGGTTTGCTACAACAGCCTGAACTTCCCACATGGAAATGGGAAATGGTAACTACGGATTTTATCACTAAGTTACCAAAGACAAAGCACAGAAATGATACTATTTGGGTTATTGTCGATAGGTTGACTAAGTCAGCCCACTTCTTGCCGATTAAAGAAACTCACAGCTCCGACAAGCTAGCTCAACTATACGTGGATGAGATTGTATCTCTTCATGGAGTGCCAGTGTCTATTATCTCTGATAGGGATACAAGATACACATCACATTTTTGGAAAAGCTTTCAGCAATATTTAGGCACTCGATTAAACTTCAGCACTGCTTATCATCCTCAGACGGATGGGCAAAGCGAGCGTACTATTCAAACGCTTGAGGATATGTTACGAGCTTTTGTTATTGATTTAGGAGGGAGTTGGGATGACCATCTTCCATTGATTGAATTTTTGTACAATAATAGCTATCATTCGAGTATTCAAGCAACACCTTTCGAAGCTTTGTACGGGAGAAAATGTAGAATGCCAGTTTGTTGGGCGGAAGTTGGAGATGTCCAACTGTCAGGACCTGATATAGTCCTGGAGACGACGGATAAGATCGTGCAGATCCGTGATCGTCTCAAAGCTGCCAGGGATAGGCAGAAAAGCTACGCGGACAAAAGGCGTAAACCTATGAAATTCGAGGTAGGTGACAAAGTGTTACTCAAAGTGTCATCCTGGAAAGGGGTGATACGTTTTGGTAAAAAGGGCAAGCTAAGCCCAAGATACATAGGACCATTCGAGATTATGGAATGTGTCGAAACTGTGGCTTACAAGCTAAATCTGCCAGAAGAACTTAGTGGTATACATAATGTGTTCCATATCTGCAAGTTAAAGAAATGTCTAGCCGATGAATCGCTAGCAATGTCGCATAAGGACGTGCAGATAGCTGAGAGCTTGAAGTTCATTGAAAAACCTTTGTCGATTGAGGATCGACAGATTAAGAAGCTTCGAAGGAAGCATGTGCCGATTGTGAAGGTAAAATGGGATGCCCGAAGAGGCCCAGAATACACGTGGGAGGTTGAATCCACAATGAAACAGAAGTACCCTCATTTATTTCATTAAATCTAGAGGTCGAGATTTCTTTTAAGGGGGTGAGGATGTAACACCTCATAAAATCACGACCAATATAATGAAGACACGTGTTATGGACTCTAAACGTGTAATGGATTGATCTGGAGGGACTAAAATTGTCAAACAATGCAAATATGTTAGTAAAAGGATCCAAAGTGTCAACATGCCATTTTTGTGCCTCTGATTGACCTCACACGACGTTCGTATTCTTTAACGAATAAATTGTCGAACATAGAATGTCGTTTGTGCTTAAAATAAGGATCTTACGAAACATAGGATTTAAAAGTCTCAACATGTTAAATATTACCTCTGAGTGACCTTTTAATGATCCTAAAAACATTGTAATAATTAAATATTTCGCTCCCAAGAATATTGGATATTAATTTGGTAGAGTTTCGATGAAAACAAGGCTTTTCGGGTGATCGTACAACTAACCGGAAGCTTAACGGAGTTAGAATATGACCCAAGGCCCTTAATAGTTAACTATGGGGGTCCTAAGTGTAATAAATGGAAGATAAATAAACTTAAAATGGACCAGGGACTGAAATTGCAAAGTTTATAAACTTTTTATCGGATCAGAGGGTTCTCGTGGGCCGCGTAGACTCCCTCTTATGTCTACGCGGGCCACGACAGAAGTGCCAGTGACAAATTCTTTGATAGCTGCATGTTGTAGCCTGTTACACCGCCATTGCATGGCTGAATTCGATACCAGGGACTGAGCAAATGAATTTTCATGCACTAGGGACACTTGGGAACATCTGGTAGCAACATAGGGACATATGGATTGATCTTGGTGCATCAAAATTCCTATATAAGGGCCATGTTCTCACTTGTTCATTTGCTCAATTGAAATTTTACTTCACAACTCACTCTCTGGAGCTTCCTGGTGTTCAAGAAAGCTTCCTTCTGTTCCTAATTCGTGCTAAGTACCTTAGTAAGTGTTCTTAGCTTCCTAAGTTCAAGTTTTATTAGCTTAATGACCGAAAGTCAAAGTTATCGTAATTAAGATTTGACTTAGTGATTAATCACTAATGGTCCAGCCATTATTCGAATTGAAAGTGGCTATGATTTGGTAATTATGTAGGTAATAAACCCTTAAAAGGGCACCTACTGATTATCACTCTAACTTGGTCAAATGTCAGGTTAAACTTTATAATAAAAAGTCAAACGGGTCAATTTTTACAAATAAATTCATAACTAACAATGCAGAGGTTATGGATCATGTTTTAACATTAAAATAACTTGGTAAATAATATAAGAACATGTCTAGGCATGTTCAACCCGACACTTCTGATTTTAGGCTCGGTTCGGAACTGAAAGTCGCAAAAGTAGACTTTTGCTTTGACTTTCAGTTCTGACCCGATTTAGCTTAGTTTAGATATGCCTTAGGGTTCATTTAGGACCATATTATAGGTTAGTATAACCCTCTGAGGTTATACAACTTGGTTCCACATAAATCCTAGTTCATTGCATGGTTCCGTTAAATGCTTAAAAGTTGACCATTATGCCCTTTTGATATTAAAACGAGATTTTTGAAAATATGAGAGCACAAAAACCTTTATTACTGATATGTTAGTATGTCCTAAAAATTTGACATCCGAATCTGGTCTAAAATAAGAGTTATGCACAATATCGTAAAACAAAAGCTTTTTATTAATTAAACGGCATTATTGGCATAAAACCTATTTAAACCAAAATTTTTACACCAAACTTGCCACCTACTATTAAGATATAATATTTGGCACCTAAAGCTTAATACCTAATGATGTTATGAATGAATTTTTATACTTAAACAGTAAGTAAAAGTTTTGAACTCAGATTTCCAAATTTGGCCCTTTTAACATATGTGAAATGACCAAAATGCCCCTTCGGTGCATAGTTTGGCCATAAATGATAAATTTCACATATATATGATATCTTACTGATATAACTTATTAAAATAAATAGTTTTACTGATTATTTTAGACCAGAAGCTCAGATTACTATTTAACCTCTTTTATAACCTTTAAAATAACCAAAATACCCTTACGGTGCTTAATTTGGTTTTAAATTCGTTTTGGGCATAATGGAAGGTATCCTACTGATATCATAACATATTTTATGCATATTAACTTGTGAAACCTGTATATGACTCAGTTGGTTACCCGTTATGCATATTACGCGTTCGGTACGGTTTATGTAACTAGTTTTCATAAATTAACCGAATCGGGTCAAACCTTATCATTTTTACTTCAAAATCCAGAATGTGTTTAGTTTACCGATATTATACAAGTATTCATACTTGTCGGGTCTAAATCACATTCTAATCCGGTTTTCGCTTAATCTCGCGTTTTGAACCGTAAACCTTTCATTAAAACTAACCGGTCCAAGTTTAAACTTAAGTAAGACCCGTTAGGAATGTAATAGGTTATTAAAACCTTCGTTCCAGATTTAGGAGCCCAGTAAAAGCTATATGTGATTGCTGATTGTTATACGGCTGAGATTAAAATTTTATTTTGCTCAGGTAATTACTTTTAACTTATTTTCCGTTCTACGGGCTTGGGATACGGTATTATAATAATACCGCTTGGTCGGGTATGTAGTTATTTAAATCGGATTGTGATTAATACATTTACATAACCCGTTTTAATCTGTTTTGTTTGATGCAATGCCTTTGGGGGGTTAATGACCATGTCCTGGATATCCTCGGCTCATTTATTAGAAATGGCCACGGCTTAAGCACGGGGGTGTGGGCATCCCCCCGACAGTTGCGTATGTATAAACGGTATCTCACTCTCTTGTGGGCATATACTTTTGGTTTGTCAATTAATCTAATCCGGCTCTTCTAACCGGGTCCTGAATGGACGACAAACATGTAAACCTGTATACAAGATTATTTTTAAATAATTGTCCCAAGTTATAAAAGAATATTTGTGCCTCGTGCACTTAAATCAATTTTCTTAAATGTTTTCAAAAAGAGTCAGTTAATTGTATTTACCAGTGTAAACTGGCGTATTTTCAAAAGGTTAAGTGTAGGTACTGAGCGTAATGGGCTGGAACTCCTGAGTGATTAAATAAAGAGTCTTGCAAGCTTTTGTCACTTTAAGTCTGTTGAACAAATATTTCTTTGTTTCGATCCGCCTGTGGATCCATCTTACAATCCCTTGTGTAATATTTAATGTTACTTTCGAAAAGGGTCTGTATAAATTATTTTAGACTTTCGCTGTGCATTTAAAATGTGATTATTGACCATGATGATATCAACTACGTCACGATACTCCCCATCGGGCCCACCGGTAATACATGGAAATATCGGGGTGTGACAGGTTGGTATCAGAGCCAACATTGAGTGAATTAAACATTAGCCTTTTGTGTTTAATCTCAATGACACAGTTTGCACCTTTCTTGACTTCCGAGTCTAGTCAAATGACTTAGGACTAATCCTAATCCTATTATTTTCTTTTGTTGGTTTCTTTTGTTTGTTTTGACAGGAACAAGAAAATGCCGCCACGATTCAGAGGAAGAGGTGGACGAGGCAAGGAGCCAATCACTACCCCTAATGATCACGAGGCCGGGCCATCACACCGGCAAACTCCTTCAGCAACTTTCAGCTCAAGTCCCCAGGAAGATTGGAAGACTTATCTGGAGCCGGCGAGACGTTCAGTCTCCCGCAGTTCCTCCCCATCATACTATGAATCTTTCGGGCTCCACCATAGCAACGAGTCAGACCATTCTCACCACTCCTTCATCCCGTTGCAGCGATCGGGATCACACCGTGCCTTTCAGGACCCAACCCCATACTTTCAGAGCCGGTTCAACCCGGCAAACGTGAGTGAAGAACCAATGGGCCATAACCTATTGGGACCAGAAGACCATTTTCCTGAAGCCCAGGATATGGATATGGATGAGGATCCAGATCCAGAACCTGCTGAGATGCCAACTGGGACACCGACGCATCCCATCGAGATTTCTGACGGATTATCCTTCCATGGTGTACCATATTGGGAGTACACACCCTCCCACAACTCATCACCACATCAACAGGTCCCCTATGAGGACCCACATTTTGAAGCGGTCACGCCACCGCCACCGCCACCGCTAGAGCAGCAGCTGCCTCCGGAACCACCGAGGCGAAGAAAACAGGTGCACGGATGTCTGTGCGAGGAGAGGATTTTCACTTCAGCACCCCTCAACCCTCCAGTGGCAGCCACTACCCGCCACTATATGAAGACCCGCAAATGGGTGGGCCATCAAACCCAGTTTCAGAAGTCGACTCAGCTCCAATCGCACCACCACCAATGGGTTATGATAACCCAATTCCTGCATACGCCGCCGCAGCGACGTATAACCCGTTTGAGCCTCCGGCATATTCGGGTTACAATTACTACAATGCCCTTGCCATCGACCTGTACCTTGAAGCGGCCAACTACAATGTTCTCCATCCTGAAGGACCCTACGCAACTTCGTACCAAACTGGGTACCCAGCTTATGGGTATCAATACAGTATTTGGGTTTGATAGCAAACTGAGGTTCTGGTTTAAAATTGAGGTTCTGGTCTAAAATATTCAGTAAAATATTTATTTTATCAAGATACATCAGTAAGACATCATATATATGTGAGGTTTATCATTTATGGCCAAACTATGCATCGTAGGGGCATTTTGGTCATTTCACATATGCTTCCAAGGTCAAATTTGGAAATCTGAGTTCAAGACTTATACTCATTGTTAAAGTATAAAAATTTATTTATAAATTCAGTAGGTAACAAGTCTTAGGCGTTAAATATGGTTTTAAATCATACTACGCGCCTAATTAGCGTAATAGTCGGTATTTGACGATATTCAAGATGTTTATAAAATTCTGGAGTTTTGTTCCATCTGTAATGTTTAAAATATCTTATTTAATATATAATATCAGTAGGAAAAGGTTTGGCATGTAAATGATATGTAAAACTCATTTTATTAAAGAAAATGGCATTATCGTCAATTACCGAATTTACACAAGAACTCTATGTTATGGTTAGTATAAACTCTGACAAAAATTTCCAAAAATCCCTAAGAATTATATCATAGCAGTGGGTAGCAACTTTGGTACCAAAAATTGGGTTTAAATATGATTTATGCTAAAAATGCAATTTAATTAACAAAAAGTTATGTTTCACGATATCTTGCATAACTTCCATTTGTGACTAGAAACTGATGTCAAATTTTTATGACATACTTATATATTAGTAATAAAGATTTTTGTCCTCTCACATTTTCAAAAATCTCGTTTTTATATCAAAAGGGCATAACGGTCAAGTTTTAAGCATTTAACGGAAACATGCAAATGATTCAGATTTCTAAGGGACCATGTAGTATAACTTCAGAGAGTTATACTAACACATAATATGGTCACAAAGGAACCTTAAGGCATATCTAAACTAAGCTAATTCGGCTCAGAAATGAAAGTCAAAGCAAAAGTCTACTTTTGCGACTTTCGGTTGTGAACCGAGCCTAAACTCGGAATTGTCGGGTTGAACATGCCTAAACATGTTCTTCTATTATTTACCAACTTATTTAAGTGATAAAATGTATTTTATAGCTTCTACATTATCAGTTATAATTTATTTTGTAAAAACTGACTCGTTTGACTTTTCTGTTAAGTAGTTTGACCCGACAATTGACTGAGATAACGTGATAATTAGAAGGTGCCCTTTTTAGGGTTTATCACCTACTTAATTACGAATACATAGCCACTTTCAATTTGAATAATGGCTGGACCGTAAGAGATTAATCACCAAGTCAAAGTTTAATTATGATATCTTTGATTTTCGGTCATTAAGCTAATAAAACCTTAACTATAGAAGCTAAGAACACTTATAATGGTCCTTAGCACGAAGATTAGACTTGAGAAAGCTTCCTAGATAACCAGGATGCTTCAGAGATGCTCCAAAGCTAGAGCAATTGAGAGAGTAAGAAAATATGAAGTGCAAGTGAGAATTGCTGCCCAAATTGCACCTATTTATAGCAAATGTGAGCACCTCTTGATCAATCCAGGTGTTTAGTGTTGTTCCCAGATGATTACATGTGTCTCTAATGGTTTTGGATACCATCAACAGTCCCCTGGTTTCGATTTATGTGAGTGTAAGGCTGTTTTGAAAAAGAAAGGTGCAGAACCTGCACCTGTGCATGGATTCTGAGTGCGGGTGTGGGTCTTTGGTGTGGCGCAGCGCCACCCCTATGGGGACCAGTACAATAAGTTTCAAACTTGACGGATTCAACCCCTGGACCTTTAAAACCTCATAACTTCAATTTTAAGCACTTTTAACCCATAAAGTTTATATTTTAATGATCTTTAGAATATAACCAAACATCGTTAGGTCCAGTTTCGTTAAACGATAACCGAAAATACTAGTTTTGCCGTGTTGACGCTTTTAACCCTTTATTTGCGAAAATTAACGTATTTAATATTAAACGATATCGAAACCTCATGAATTTTTCGTCACTTGTTCTTGAGAGTGTAGTTAATCGTTACAAGCCCCGGGTTCGTTAAAAGGTCACTCAGAGGTAGTAATTTAACATGTTGACACGTTTAACCCTCGCGTCTTGTAAACTTTCAGTTTCTTTCACAAACGGCTTCTTACGTTTCACAATTTATTTGTTTAAGAGTATATACGTCGTGTAGGGTTGTTGAAAGGCGTAGTTTTCAAATGTGGACACTTTGGATCCTTCTACACACATACTTTCTTTGTTTGTCAACTTTAGTCCCTCGAAATCAGTTCATTACACGTTTAGAGTTCATGACACGTGTCTTTATTATATTGGACATGATTTTGCGAGATGTTACATCCTCACCGCCTTAAAAGAAATCTCGTCCTTGAGATTTACAGAAATAAATGAGGGTATTTCTGTTTCATGGTGGATTCAACCTCCCACGTGTATTTTGGGCCTCTACGGGCATCCCATTTCACCTTTACGATCGGCACATTCTTTCTTCGAAGCTTCTTAACCTGTCGATCCTCGATCGACAAATGTTTTTCAACAAACTTCAAGCTCTCGTCAATCTACACGTCCTTATGGGACATTGCTAGCGATTCATCGGCTAGACATTTCTTTAAATTGCAGATGTGGAATACATTATGTATCCCATTGAGCTCTTCGGGTAGATTCAGCTTATAGGTGACACTTCCAACAAATTCGATGATCTCGAATGGTCCTATATACCTTGGGCTCAGCTTGCCCTTTTTTTCCAAAACGCATCACCCCTTTCTAGGGTGACACCTTTAGTAGTACTTTATCACCTACCTCGAATTTTAGAGGTTTACGCCTTTTATCCGCGTAGCTTTTCTGCCTATCCCTGGCAGCTTTGAGACGATCATGGATTTGAACATTCTTATCTGTCGTCCCCAGGACTATATCAGGTCCTGATAGTTGGGGTTCTCCAACTTCTGCCCAAGAAACTGGCGTTCTACACTTTCTTCCATACAAAGCCTCGAAAGGTGCGGCTTGGATGCTTGAATGGTAACTATTATTGTATGAAAATTCAATCAAAGGAAGATGGTCATCCCAACTTCCACCCAAGTCAATAACACAAGCCCTGAGCATATCCTCAAGTGTTTGAATCGTACGCTCGCTTTGCCCATCCGTCTAAGGATGATATGCAGTGCTGAAATTTAGACGAGTACCTAGATTGCTGAAAGCTTTTCCAAAAATGAGATGTATATCTTGTATCCCTATCTGAGATAATAGATACTGGCACTCCATGGAGAGATATTATCTCATCCACGTACAATTGAGCTAGCTTATCGGAGCTGTGCGTTTCTTTAATAGGCAAGAAGTGAGCTGAGTTGGTCAGCCTGTCAACTATAACCCAAATCGTATCATTCCCGTGTTTCGTCCTTGGTAACTTGGTAATAAAATCCGTAGTTACCATTTCCCACTTCCAAGTGGGAAGTTCAGGCTGTTGCAGTAAACCTGACGGCTTTTGATGCTCGGCTTTAACCTATGCACATGTTAGACATTTAGCCACATAAGTGGCTATAGATTTCTTCAAACCTATCCACCAATAATTTGCCTTTAAATCCTGGTACATCTTATCACTGCCTGGATGGACTGAATATTTTGAACTATGAGCTTCTTGGAGGATCACATCTCTAAGTCCTCCATGGATTTGAACCCAGATTCGACCATTCAATCTACGGATTCCATCTTTGCCAAAGGACAATTGATCAGCAGTTACGCCAAACTTTTCATTCGGAAAGTTAGTTTCCAAAACAGCTTCCTTTTGTGCAGCTAACAACCTTTCATTCAAGCTGTTTCTTAATTTGATGCTTTTAGCGTTAATCCTTATTGGTTTAATCCTTTCTTTCCTGCTCAAAGCATCAACAACAACATTAGCCTTGCTCGGATGGTAGCGAATTTCGCAATCATATTCGTTCAATGTCTCCATCCAACGACGTTGCCTCATGTTTAGATCTTTCTGGTTAAACAAGTGTTGAAGGGTTTTATGATCGGAATAGATTACACACTTGGTTCCATATAGGTAATGCCTCCAAAGCTTGAGTGCAAATACAACATCACCCAACTCCAAATCATGGGTGGTGTAGTTCTTTTCGTGCACTTTTAATTGATGTGAAGCATAAGCAATAACCTTGCCTCTCTGCATAAGCACACAACCCATACCGGTGTGTGATGCATCGCAGTACACAATAAACTCTTCAATCCCTTCTGGCAATGTCAACACTGGAGCATTGCTTAATTTCTGCTTGAGGATCTCAAAAGATTCTTATTGCTTGGGACCCCATTCAAACTTTACATTCTTGCGAGTTAACGAAGTTAGAGGTGCAGCAATTCTAGAAAAGTTTTCAATGAAACGCCTGTAGAATCCTGCTAGACCCAAAAAGCTGCGAATCTACGTGGGTGTTTTAGGCGCTTGCCAATTCATAATCGCTTCAATCTTAGCGGGATCCACCAAGTTACCACGCTCACTTACCATATGTCCAAGAAATTGGACTTTTCGAAGCCAGAATTCACATTTAGAGAACTTTGCGTAGAGCTTCTCTTGCTGCAGAAGCTTGAGAATACACTGGAGATGTTTTTCGTGATCAGCTTGGCTCTTTGAATAAATAAGTATGTCATCAATAAAAACAATGACAAACTTGTCTAGATATGGCTTGCAAACGCGATTCATGAGATCCATGAATGTCGCAGGTGCATTAGTGAGCCCGAAAGGCATCATTAAGAACGCATAGTGGCCATATCGTGTTCTGATTGCAGTCTTGTGCACATCTTTGGTTCTGACCTTCAGCTGATGGTATCCTGACCTCAAATCGATCTTTGAAAAGTAACTTTCCCCTTGAAGTTGATCGAACTGATCGTCGATCCTGGGTAATGGATACATGTTCTTGATTGTAACTTTGTTCAGCTCGCGATAATCAATGCATAGACGCATTGATCCATCCTTCTTCTTCACTAATAGAATAGGCGCTCCCCAAGGAGATGAGCTCGGTTGAATAAAACCCTTCTCCAACAAATCATCCAATTGAGTTCTTAATTCCTTCATCTATGTCGGTGCCAATCGATAAGGAGCTCGTGCTACAGGGGCTGCTCCTGGGATAATATTAATTCTGAACTCCACTTGTCTGTCTGGGGGTAAACCAGGTAACTCTTTCAGAAAAACGTCTGGATATTAAAAAATAACAGGGATGTCTTCGATCTTGGGCTTTGGCTCATCTATGGTCACCCGTGCCATGTAAAGACACAACCTTTCTTCAAACACTTTGATGTCTTAAGCATAGATACTTGTTTAGGCAATCCATACTGTGTATCTCCTTGAATTATAAGTGACTCACCATAAGGAGTTTTGATAACCACTTGCTTCTTATAACATGCAATTTGAGCTTGGTTAAAAGATAACCAATCCATGCCAATAACTATATCAAATCCTTCCAGCTTCATTGGCAACAAAGACAACGGAAAAGAGTGATTCCTAATGGATATGAAACATCCATCTAAAATCGTTGAAGCAGTCTCTAAAGTACCATCGACCAATTCTACCTCATATTTTATGTCTAGAGTTTTAACAGGCAGATTTAACAGTTTACAAAATTTATTGTCTACAGATGACTTATCTGCGCCAGAATCAAACAAAACTCTAGCATAAACATCATTGATGAGGAAAGTACCTGTTATAACGTTATCATTCTGTACTGCCTCCTGGGCGTTCATCTGGAAGACTCGTGCGTTTGTCTTTTTGGCCTCTTCAGGCTTCTTTGCAAGTTTTGGGCAGTTGGTATTGATATGCCCTTTCTCGTTACAGTTGTAACAAGTATCGTTCTTCAACTCCTTGCATTCTAAAGTCTTGTGACCCTTAGTCTTGCAAATCCCACAAAGTTCAGCATGTGGGTCGATCGTACACTTCCCAGAATGACGCTTTCTGCAGTTTCGGCACTTGGGTCTGTTATCTGACTGATTCGAGTTTTTCTTGAACTCGGAACCTTTCCTATCCTCAGAATTTCCCTTTTTCTTCTTATCAGAACGATGAGAGCTCTCCTTTTCTCTTTTCCTTTTTCCCTCGTCAGAAGTCTTAACAGACTTATTCCTGATTCCATCTAAAGTGAGAGATAAGGATAAGTCCACCACGGACCTATAAGTGGTAGGCCTAGATGCTTTAACATTTCCTTTAATTTCTGGTGCTAGGCCTCATAAAACGCACTATGCGTTTAGGTTCAAGGGTGACTAAATAGGGAACCAGGTGAGAGATGGTGTTGAAACTTGTCACATACGCCTGACAATCCAAATTCTTCATGACCAGAGTCAAGAAGTCTGTTTCAATCTTTTCCACCTCATGCTGAGGACATAAGTTTTCCTTGATTAGTGTAACAAATTGTTCCGAAGACAAGTTATAAAGCGCGATCTTCCCCGTGGCTTGGATCAATGATCTCCACCATGCCAATGCTTCTCCTTTAAACGATTGCGAAACAAACTTCACAATATCTCGTTCCGCACAACCACTGATATGTACGACAATATCCATCTCGCAAGCCATGTCATACAATCAATGGCACCCTTTTCGCCTGTAAAGTCCCTTGGTTTGCAAGAGACAAAGTATTTGTAAGAGCAAGTTTTGACACGTGGCTCCTGATTAAGCACAATTTTTTTGGATGGGATACTTTTCTGATTCGACGAATGATGAGAATCGTCCTTATGTGATGTATGTGTCTTGGAAGGTGGTTTTGTATGAGGTACAGACTGGGTCCTAGTGCGAGTACCACTTGGTTCTTTGAACTGTCTGTCAATGGCTCGAGTGACAGCATTATCTATCATTGCTTGTAAATATGCACCCGTTACATTCATTCTTGTATTGTCATTCCTCATATTGGGATGACTGTTTACCTCGTCTGATTCAGACACGCGGAAGCTTGTTTTCTATAAAACAATTGACAATAATTTGTTTAGAAGTCTATTATGGAATCATCATTTTCGATGATTCATTAACCATGGTATAAATAGACCATATTTGGTTAATTTGATAATCAGATTTATTTTAAACTTTTCATCATAGTTAATCCAGTTATAAAACTATTAAGGATATTAAAATGGCACAAAAGGCCTTGTCACAAGGACAATTTTGAATTTATAAGCCATGATCTTTTAGGATCGAGGCATTAAGGTTTGAACATAGTTCATTACCTCTCTTGACAGGGAGTCACAGACTACAACTGTCTTTTGTCTTTTAGGACAATAGATATAGCCCGAAGGCATGTCATCATTAATGGATGTTTATAACATGATCATCTTATTTGATGATTTGAGCCATGATTTCTAGATCATTAGGCTAGATAAGGGATTGGAAGAATCCAATATAAGGATGACTAGCGTGATTTTCTTGAACCACGCGTGTCAAGAGTGCTAACACGTTCTTAGGTGTTAACAAGGATTTATTATCTTAAAAAGGTTTTACTATCACGGTCATGTCTTAACGACACATAGGTTAGGTTATACCTTTAAGATTTTTCTTTTGATATTTGAATGGCAGATCAATTGAAACTAATATGATATTTTGATTTGTTTTATTATTGTACGTGCATATATGTAATAACAAACAAGGATTTAAAAAAATGGAACATTTCCTAAATTGTCTCAAAAGTACAATAGCTGCCCTAAATGGGACTTTAATAAATAACTTGTCCACTTAGGGACTAGAATAAGAAAGACAAGTCCACGTAGGGACCAAATACATAAATGAAATGTCTACGCAGGGACTTAATTGAAAATGAAATTACAAAACAATAAATAAGGATTTCTAATAATCCCTCTTCTTTTTCTCCTTAATGAGGTTTGCTAAGCCCTTTAGAAGACCGCGACGATTTCTACGCTCTTCTTCTACCCTTTGTTCCACCTCGTGAAACCTCTGGAGGATTTCTTGCTGCTGCAGTGGTTGAATTTGTGGTGGCTGCGGTGGCTACTACTGCTAAGGTTGAGGAGGCGGTGGGTATTGATACCCATATGTAGGGTACCTAGTTGGGTACGTAGCTGGGAAGGGTCCAGGGTAGAGAGCATTGTAGTTTGCTGCCTCGACGTAAGGGTCGACGGTAGGGGCATTGTGGTAGTTATAACCCGAGTAAGCTTGCTGCTCAAACGGGTTGTACCCGGCTGCACCTGGGTACGATGGGATTGAGTGTTCATAACCCATGTGTGGAGCAGGTGCGACTGGTGCAGAGTCGACTTCAGAAACTGCATTTGAAGGCCCACCCATTTGCGGGTCTTCATAGAGCGGTAGGTAGTTGCTGTTGCTGGAGTGTTGGGGGGTGCTGAAGTGAAAACCCCCACACACGGACATTCGTGCACTTCTTCTCCGCCTCGATGGTTCTGGAGGCGGTGGCTGCTCTGGCGTTGGTGGTGGCAGTGGCGTGACCGCCTGAAAATGTGGGTCCTCAGAAGGGACCTGCTGGTGTGGTGGTGAGTAGCGGTGAGGGGGAGTATACTCCCATTTGTATGAAGCCCATCTTTCGGCCCAGATATCAGGGCCACTGTAAGGCGAACCATGAAAAGATGATCCGCTAGAAATCTCAATGGGATGCGTCGGCGTCCCTGATGGCGGCATCTCAGGATCTGGATCCTCGTCCACATCCATGTTTTGGTACTCCGGAAAATGGTCAGCAGGTCCCAAAGGGTTTTGACCCTCTGGTTCTTCTATCTGGTTCATCGGGTTGAACCGGCTTTGAAAATAAGATGTCGGGTTCTGGAAGGAATTGTGAGAACCCGATCGCTGCAGTGGAATGTAAAAGTGGTGAGAATCGTTGGGCTCGTCCTCCTGCTGCGGCCCAAAGGAATGATGATAGGATGGTGAGGAACTGAGCGAGACAGAGCGTCTCGCAGGCTCAAGGTATGTCCTCCAGTCTTCGTGAGGACTTGATCCGAATGAAGCGGATGGTGTACTCCGGTGTGATGGTCCGGCTTCGTGGCCGTTCCTGGCAATAATTGGAGCTTTTCCTCGTCCTCCTCGGCCTCTCACTCTCGGTGGCATGTTGATTGAAGTCCTTCCAAAACAAAAATAAATGAAGCAAAACAATTAAGATTAGGATTTGTCCTAAGTTGTTTGCCTAGACTCGGAAGTCAAGGAATGTGCAACTGTGTCATTGAGATCAAACACAAAAGGCTAGTGTTTAATTCCCTCAATGTTGGCTCTGATACCAACCTATCACACCCTGATATTTCCACGTATTACCGGTTGGCCCGGTGGGGAGTATCGTGACGTAGTTGATATCTTCATAGTCAAATGTATACAGTCTAATGCACAACGAAAGTCTTGGATGAAAAATAATATTACAAACCGAAAATTTAAAGTATAATTAAACATTATACAAACGGTTGTATATGGATCCACAGGCGGATCTTAAAATAGAAATATAAATTTTGTTCAACAGACTTCAGATGTTTAGAACTTTCACGATTCCTTATTAACGCCCGAGCTCCCTGCCAATTACGTACGGTACCTGTCACTTAGTCTTTTTGGAAAAATACGTCAGTTTACACTGGTAAATACAATTAACCGACTCTTTTGAAAACCTTTATGAAAATTGGTTTGAATGCACAAGGCACAAACATTTTATAACTTGGGACAATTATATTAATAACAATCTTGTATCAGATTTACATGTTTGTCCAACATTTAGGGCCGGTATAAAAGCCGAACAAGATTAATCGACACACCACAAATATAAACTCACAAGAAGTTTCCTCACGAGTGAGTATATCTTTTACATACGCAACAGACAGGTGTATGCCTACACCCCGTGCTTAAGTCGTGGCCATTCACGCTTTTTGAATGAGCCAAGGATATACATGACACAATCGTTAACCCCCAATGTTATTTGTTATCAAGCAACACTGATTAAAACGGGATTACACAATTTAAACATATTCGATTAAAACGTTTCTACACCCGACCAAGCGGTAATAATTTACCGTATCCCAAGCCCATATAAGGGAAAATAAGTTAAAAGTATTTACCTGAGCTAACTATAATACATTCTCAGTCGTATATTCTAATCAACAAGTGCAAGTACTCTACCGGGGCTCTCAATCTGGAACGAAGGTTTTATTAACCTATTAGATTCCTAACGGGTCTTATTTAAGTTGTAACTTAGACCGGTTAGTTTTAAAGAAATGTTTACGGTACGAAACGCTAGATTAAGCGGTGACCGGATTGAAATGTGATTTAGACCCGTCAAGTATGAAGAATTGTATATAATGGGTAAACTAAATACATTATGGATTTTGAAGTAAAAATGATAAGGTTTCACCCGTTTCGGCTAATTTGTGCAAACTAGTTACATAAACCGTACCGAACGCGTATATGCATAACGGGTAACCGAAAGAGTCATGTACAAGTTTTACAAGTTAATATGCTTAAAGTATGTTATGATATCAGTAGGATATCTTCAATTATGCCCAAAATGGATTTAAAACCAATTTAAGCCCCGAAAGGGTAATTTGGTCATTTTAAAGTTTATAAAAGAGGTTTGATAGCAAACTGAGGTTCTGGTCTAAAATATTCAGAAAAAAATATTTATTTTATCAAGTTACATCAGTAAGACATCATATATATGTGAGGTTTATCATTTATGGCCAAACTATGCATCGTAGGGGCATTTTGATCATTTCACATATGCTTCCAAGGTCAAATTTGGAAACCTGAGTTCAAGACTTATACTCACTATTAAAGTATAAAAATTTATTTTTAAAATCAGTAGGTAACAAGTCTTAGGCATTAAGTATGGTTTTAAATCATACTACGCGCCTAATTAGCGTAATAGTCGGTATTTGACGATATTCAAGATGTTTATAAAATTCTGGAGTTTTGTTCCGTCTCTAATGTTTAAAATATCTTATTTAATATATAATATCAGTAGGAAAAGGTTTGGCATGTAAATGATATGTAAAACTCATTTTATTAAAGAAAAGGGCATTATCGTCAATTACCGAATTTACACAAAACTTTATGTTATGGCCAGTATAAAATCTGACAAAAATTTCCAAAAATCCCTAAAAATTATATCATAGCAGTGGGTAGCAAGTTTGGTAACAAAGATTGGGTTTAAATATGATTTATGCTAAAAATGCAATTAAATTAACAAAAAGTTTTGTTTTACGATATCTTGCATAACTTTCATTTGTGACCAGAAACTGATGTCAAATTTTTATGACATACTTATATATTAGTAATAAAGATTTTTGTCCTCTCACATTTTCAAAAATCTCGTTTTTTATATCAAAAGGTCATAACGGTCAAGTTTTAAGCATTTATCGGAAACATGCAAATGATTCAGATTTCTAAGGGACCATGTAGTATAACTTCAGAGAGTTATACTAACACATAATATGGTCAGAAAGGAACCCTAAGGCATATCTAAACTAAGGGGCTGTTTGGAAACATCTGAACCAATAAGTGCTGAATGAATAAGAGGTCTGAATGGGTAAGAGGGTCTGAATGGGTAAGTGCTGAACCAGTAAAGTGCTGTTTGGTTCCATATCTGAATGACAGTGTAAAATGACATTTTTACCCCTCCCCACAAAATAAACCCACTATAGATTTTTTTTCTATAAAACTCAATATCTTCATCATTATTCATCATCATCACCCACCCCCACCCCCTTCCCCTTTCATCAGTATTCATCATCACCTTCCCATTTCTCTCCCCTTATTCTCTACACACACACACATACACTGAATTTAGAGAGAGAATCGGAGAGAGATAGAGAGAACCAGAGATAGAGAGAGCCGGAGAGGAGGAGGAGGCCGGCCTGGTGGCGCGACACGGCGGCTGTGGTTGAAAGACGGTGATGCGTTCGATGATGATGATCGATGAAGATGAAGATGTTGATGAGATGATGATGATCGATGAAGATGATGACGATGATGTTCGATGATGGGATCGATTAGGGTTTGATTTGGGGGTTTCGATTTGGGGGTTTCGGAGATGGTGGAGGTGCAGGTGGCGGAGATGGTGGAGGTGTTGGCGGAGATGGTGGAGGTGGTGGCATCGGTGACGATGATGATGATGATGGAGATGGTGTCGGAGGTGGTGTCGGAGTTGATGATGATGATGATGATGATGATGGAGATGGTGTCGGAGGTGGTGGAGGTGGTGTCGGAGGTGGAGGTGGTGGTGGTGGCTGTGGAGAACTCGTGAAGAAGGAGCAAAGGGCATACAAGTCCAATTTTCATTCAGCGTTTAAAAGTTGCTGAACCATTCAGTCTGAATGGTTCAGTTCAGAGGTGGGCTTTTTAGTGAACCAAACATGGATACCTCTGACCGATTCAGAGGTTTACCTCTGAATGAAGCCATTCAGAGGCAAACAAACAGCCCCTAAGCTAATTTGGCTCAGAACTGAAAGTCAAAGCAAAAGTCTACTTTTGCGACTTTCGGTTGCGAACCGAGCCTAAACTCGGAATTGTCGGGTTGAACATGCCTACACATGTTCTTCTATTATTTACCAAGTTATTTAAGTGATAAAATGTATTTTATAGCATCTACATTATCAGTTATAATTTATTTTGTAAAAACTGACTCGTTTGACTTTTCTGTTAAGTAGTTTGACCTGACAATTGACTGAGATAACGTGATAATTAGAACGTGTCCTTTTAAGGGTTTATCACCTACATAATTACCAACACATAGCCACTTTCTATTAGAATAATGGCTGGACCGTAAGAGATTAATCACCAAGTCAAAGTTTAATTATGATATCTTTGACTTTCGGTCATTAAGCTAATAAAACCTTAACTATAGAAGTTAAGAATACTTACAATGGTCCTTAGCACGAAGATTAGACTTGAGAAAGCTTCCTAGATAACCAGGATGCTTCAGAGATGCTCCAAAGCTAGAGCAATTGAGAGAGTAAGAAAATATGAGGCGAAATTGCACTTTTCGTCCTTTATGTTTCAGGGTTTCTGCAGGCGCTGTCCTTTAAGTTTAAAAATTACACTGTATGTCCTTTATGTTTGCAACCTATAACGGGCGGTATCCTTTCTCATAAACCCAGTTATCTTTTTTATGTTAAAATCACTCACGTCTAAGTTTGTAAAACGTCTTAACAACAGGGACCATATGTGTAATTTTTAAATTCTGTTTTAAATCAAACCTGCCTCCACACAGGGTATTACCGCCTCTGTTCTTCTTCGATACTTTGATCAGCGATTTAAAAATTTGATTGTTCTGTGTAAAACGATGATTAAGAATGACGCTACTGGTTTTGGACTTGTTGATATCAGTTTAAAAAAAACAGTATTCCTTGATGATTGCAAATTTTTGATTCAATTTGATGTATACTTGCAAACGTGAAACAGGGGATTTCCAAAAGAATTTTTGGCGAAGATTTTAAATGACTCTTTCAATTCAGTTATTCCTTTACAATTGAAACTTCAAAGTGATCAAGTACGTCCCTTGATTACTTCGATTTCAATTGGATGTTATGGTTTTACTTCCGTGATAAACTTCGAAGAACAGGGGTTCTCGAATGAAAAAGTGTTCTGTGATATGATTGAATGTTTCTGATTACAGGGATGGGGATTTCCGAATTTCTTTCACAGGGATGATCGTAACAGGGCTCTGATGCCAAACTACCGTCACCACCACACTGAGCGTTCGTGTTCCAGCATTTTTAACACAGTTCATCGTTCACCATCGCACCTCCACCATCGACGTCGTTTTGCGTTTTTAACTTTCCGGCGGGGAGATTTAATGATTTATTCAGTGTCTGAAATACCTTTTTTTAACCAAAAACCAGGAAAATGGTGTCAATTTAACTGCAAATGCTCTTCATCCTGTGATCAATTCAAACTAATCTTCTACGTTTCCACAACATTATCAATGGTAAAATTCGAAATCTTTCTAAACTTATATTTATGCATTGTTTTGCTGGATATTTTTGTTCATAATTTTGATTTGTCTTTGATTCAGGTGTGGTTGATTGGGTTGGCAAATACTTCCTCAAAAACATTCCACAGGTTCGCTAATATCCCTAATCGCTATCATCTAGTAACTGTGTTTTAACCAAAGAAGATTCCATCGCTGCAAAACTCGATAATCACATCAGAGATTTAGACGTCGTCAAAAGCGAAGAGTTTATATAAAAGCAGTGGATGCAAATTAAGCTGGAATTTTAAAACTTAATATTGCTTACACTTTCCACAGCAGAATCTGGTTTGCCCTTTACACGCGATTTGCCGGAATCGGATGAAATCCGGAGTTGCCGGAATACGGCGAAAAAGCGTAGAAATGGGGTTCCGGAGTTGCCGAAATCTGGAAAAATTACCGGCCGGATAAACGTAGAAGATGGCGGCTGATGCTTTTGTTTTGTTTTTGAATGATTCACCTTTTTACATAAAAGGTCCCTCATGTTTGAAGTTGAGAGAGACAAGGGGTGTTAACATTAAAAGATAACTGGGTTTATGAGAAAGGACACCACCCGATGTAGGTTGCAAACATAAATGACATACAGTGTAATTTTTAAACTTAAAGGACAGCGCCTGCGTAAACCCTGAAACATAAAGGACGAAAAGTGCAATTTAGCCAAAATATGAAGTGCAAGTTAGAATTGTTGCCCAAATTGCACCTATTTATAGCAAATGTGAGCACCTCCTGATCAATATAGGTGTTTAGTGTTGTTCCCAGATGATTACATGTGTCTCTAATGGTTTTGGATACCATCAACAGTCCCCTGGTTTCGATTTATGTGAGTGTAAGGCTGTTTTGAAAAAGAAAGGTGCAGAACCTGCACCTGTGCATGGATTCTCAGAATTTCAGACCGTCGTGTCGCGCGACGGCAGTGGGTCTTTGGTGTGGCGCAGCGCCACCCCTATGGGGACCAGTACAATGAGTTTCAAACTTGACAGATTCAACCCCTGGACCTTTAAAACGTCATAACTTCAATTTTAAGCACTTTTAACCCATAAAGTTTATATTTTGATGATTTTTAAAATATAACCAAACATCGTTAGGTCCAGTTCCGTTAAACGATATCCGAAAATACTAGTTTTGCCGTGTTGACGCTTTTAACCCTTTATTTGCGAAAATTAACGTATTTAATATTAAACGATATCGAAACCTCGTGAATTTTTAGTCACTTGTTCTTGAGAGTGTAGTTAATCGTTACAAGCCTCTGGTTCGTTAAAAGGTCACTCAGAGGTATTAATTTAACATGTTGACATGTCTAACCCTCGCGTCTTGTAAACTTTCACTTTCTTTCACAAACGGCTTCTTACGTTTCACAATTTATTTGTTTAAGAGTATATACATCGTGTAGGGTTGTTGAAAGGCGTAGTTTTCAAATGTGGACACTTTGGATCCTTCTATACACATACTTTCTTTGTTTGTCAACTTTAGTCCCTCAAAATCAGTTCATTACACGTTTAGAGTTCATGACACGTATCTTTATTATATTGGAAATGATTTTGCGTGGTGTTACAGGCTTGAAATTCAATTATAACACTTTTTGACCCGTTCGTGATTTTATCAAACACACTTGTTTATTAGAAATGATTGATTCTAATCCCTTTTTACCCATCCTCGGGCTTGTCAACATTAGCATTTTGCTTCCATTACATGGTTCGTACATGCATCTACATTCACCGGTTCATTTTGTAACTTTCTTACACTAAAACCAACATTTAACTTCTTAATTTATTTTGACCCGTTTAGAGGACTTTTAAGCATGTAAGCATCAAACTCGTTCTTTTCTTTTCGCACTTCGCATTCCCATATTAATTAACTACTTATCTTCCACCACAACTATTTTTGTGGTGGATTTAACATAAAGAACCCAAAATCCCAAATTTCACCCTTCGGTTAGTCATTTACGCAAATGACCCATTTTTAGGCATTCGACCCACGAATGTTTATGCCTATAACTTTTATACGTATCTAAGGACTTCAAAATTGATAAACAAATTCCTAAACGGCCCATGAGGGTCGTTTGCCCGATTTACCCATTAAGGGCGCTTTGGCCAACTTAGTCTCCCATTTTACGATGAAGGACCTTTACTACTTATTTGACCAAAATTGTACGTTTAACTATAATCATATTTATACGTACCTGGCTCGGGTCAACGTATTGACCTGTTTTAGTACCTTGTCTCAAAATTGCTAATCCATAGTATCTCTAATTCATAAGCCGTCTTATCCTGTGAGCGTATGATTCAACAAACGCATATTATTTGTTAATTGTCAAATGGTATCAACGTTACCATTTGACCCGTTTGGTCTAAACGACCAAATATTTTGCGCTTCTAATCTAATGGTATTTATTTACCATTTCATTAAGTATCTCATTTCGGATCTTTTTCTTTTTACCAATTTGTTTAGGTTTCGCAAATCCGTTTCTTACACATTTACCCAACATGGCTTGCGCCATATGGTGTCGTTTTAAATTTTGACTTTGATTCATTTATACTTATAGAATAATACACATTCTACCAAAAGGGGTAAGATTTACTTACTTCTCATCCAAATTACGCTTTTCTTTTCATACTTGATTCGTTTGACCTGCTTTCTCCCCAAGCTTCCACCTAGGGATGAGCAAATACCGATCCCGTCCCGATACCGATAATCCCGATCCTGAATTTTCATGAATACTTGATACCGATACATGTCAGTTCGGTACGGTATCGGTATGGTATCGTTATTTTGAGCGTAAAGTCGGTATTTTACCGATACCGTACCGTACCGATACCAAAAAAACCAAAATGTGGATACCGTTTCCGATACCGAAACATGTCGGGATCGGGATTATCGGTGTCGGGATTATCGGTGTCGGGATCGGGATGGGATCGGGATTTTGTACCATTTGCTCATGCCTACTTCCACCAAGCTTGTTAAGCGCCAACTATCATTCATCATTCACAAGGTGGTTAGTTTAATCATAACTTAATACGATTATTCCACGCATTTTATATCCAAAATTATCATTCATCACATTGTAGGTCAGTTTGACTTTTTAAAAGTCAAATGCCCATTAGTACATGAAATGCACATTCAAGTTCATCAATTATTTTAGGCATTTTCAAATGACCCGGTAGGCATTCTTTTAAGCCGTCGTTTTAACTAATCTTTTAACCCTGTTCCTTATATTTTTAACACTTCAACTAGTTCAAGCGATTATTAAAGCTAACTTATTTATTTATTTCACAAGAACTAAGGGTTCTCATCTATAAGTGAAACCTGTTTCATCATATCGCTAGCATTCATCCAAACACTTAATATAACCAAGTTTTACATATCAACTAGTAGATATCATGATTTCAAACATCCATATTTATGAAATAATTTACCAATTTCATTACAACATTCAACACCCAATTTGAATCATGTATGATCAAGTACTCAAACTTGTAAATTGTTTGAGTACCTTGTCTTTACTATCTAATATGATGATTCCAAGCACAAATATATCATCATCTTCACAATTTAGTCAAAACCCACTTCCTAGTTAAATTTTTAATCACTTACAAGTAACATTACATCAAGTTCTTCATAATTCCATCATAACTAACGAAATTAAACACATATAAACATTCAATTTCAACTTTGGATCATAACTCAACAATCTATTTGCAAGTAACTTACTTGTCTCAAATTTCAACTTTAACCAATCTAGGTTTTATGACATACCTTACGATCCCCATGACTAGGTGATCGTTTTTATGTATTCATGCAGTGATTTAGGGCTTGAATCGAGCTTCAATTTAATGATTTTGTTGTGTAACAACCCGCTTTTTTAAGTCAAAGTTCAAGTCAAAGTCAAAGGAAGAAAAGATTACTAAATGCGATCTGTCATTCCTTGCTTAAATCATTGATTGTACTCCTTGACTTGTAATCGATACTCTAGTTTATTCTAACTTAGTTGTATTATGTGGAGTAAATGTTAATAATCGCTGTTTATCGCTAATCGATTTATCGCTATCGCATCGCAACTTGAAACGCAGGTTATGGATATTGATTTACGTGTGTGTGTTATTATGTGTTACTTGTGCATGTTTATATTTTTTTGTGGTGATTATTCGAAAACGCAATCGCAACTCTATCACAACGCAATCTCAATCGCAACACAAAACGCAAAATGGTTAAGTTTAGGTTTATGACTGTTATTGTATGATAGTATGATTACTGTGTAATATCATCGCATCACTCACTCGAAACGCATCGCGACTCTCAACGCATGAAACAAAACGTCGAAAACCAAATCGCGAAACCCATCCGATCGAACCACCCCTTCACACCTCTACACCTCCTTGCCTATAAATAGCACCTGTCACATCACATAAACAGTGATGTGACAGCTCTCGTTCGACCAGCACGCTCCAGCCCTCTTTTCTCTCGATTTCTCGCGATTCTTGTAAGTTTTCCACCCAAATCTTGTACATCTATCATCTACACACACTTCATCATTTTCACCATCAAATCTTAACTTTCCACCATGAAATCGGCTGATTTGGGTTGGGTTGTTCTAAGGTGATGTCATCATGAGTTCTCATGAACTTCAAAGTGTGGCCTCATTCCACCAAGAACAACTCAGATCTAAGTGATTTCTACAATGTTTAAACACTGATTTCTCCTAAAACTAAACATAATCAAAGTTATTTCAAACTTTTCTTCAAACAAACTCAACCTCTCACATAAAACAGATAGAATCGGAGCTCGTTTAGACCTTCTACTCATTCACTGTGAAGTGTCGGTCCGACAATGGATTTCTATCAAAAGGAAGACCGATTCACAGGTTGAACAGGAATGACCGTTGAGGAACAGTTAACTGAACGGACGGGGTGATTCCCATCCGATAGGGTGACTTGGACTCAATGGGTTTCTGTTGTTTGACACGTTGTCATACCGTCTCGATACAATCGCAAAACTTTCCAAACTTGGCAATATTTTACAAGTTTTCAAACGAACCAGGTTGCTGAACGGATCACCGTCCGATCGGATAGCCATCCGATCGAACGGCAATCCGATCGGATGACCTATAGTGTTCAACATTTAGCAGATTCAAAACCAAACTCAAACGTAACCCTCCACTCAGATCACCATCTGAGCAGACGGCCATCCGTTCGGATGTCCGGACGACCTGAATGGTAGGATTATCTGCTGTTTTATAAAATGATACAAAAAAAACTTCAATGTCACATCATACACAAACGCATCCGTCCCAAACGAATGACAAACCGACCGAATGGCCATCCGACCGGATGACCATCCGTCCGGATTGTCGTCCGATCGGATGACCCTTCGTCACTATCTTCACTCGCATCGTTTAACGCACCGCTCATCGCTTATACTATCGTTCTGTAATCAAGCTAACTTTCCAGCACTCCCTTCAATCCAAGAGAGTGTTTATTTACTAAACACTATCTGTGAGTAAACTCGATCCCTTTTTGCTTTAAGCACTTTTGGGTGTTACATACGTTACTTGTACCAAATCACACCTATCACACAACGTAAACACTTTTATACGCTAACCACTCTCGCATGTTATACGTGTTACTCGATGAATTCTTGTATGTTATGTTTACACAGTGCTGTTGCCGGACACCTTAGCAACGATAGTACTATAGTTTGGACCCAGCACCTGTCATGGACGGGGGTTGCTAAGGGTATTTCTTCACGTGTCACAGTGGTGATATGTGTTGCGCGCTATACAACTTGCAGTCACGTCTGTGCATATTCATTATCGATAACCTACTTGCTTCGCATTATACATGTTACATGCCGGTTATGCATAAATCGCTTTGGCTACTATTATGCTATTAAACTTGTATGCTCACCTTTAAACTATGTGTATTGACCTCTATTTTAACTTATATGACATGTGTTTGAGATGCTAGGATGCCTGCTATGTGGAATCAAGTTAGGAAGAGTCTAGAAACCAAACAATTTAAATTTTGAGTTGTCGAAATAATTTATTTGTCTATGAGATATCTATGTCTATAATAACTGCTTTACTTGATGAGTTATGGTATGGGACAGAATATTAATTATCTGGTAATTTAGTTGTTATGGATTTCTACTGGACAATCTGTTTTGCTCAGTGGCGTGCCCCGATGATTCCGCCATCGGTTGGGGTGTGATAGATTGGTATTAGGCAAGACTCGACCTAGTCCGGGTTGATGTCTTAGAATTGACCTAGTCTAGAGTCTAAGTACCAACAGACCGACTCGTGCAAACCCGGTAGGAGTTTTGTACGAAGCTTACATGCTATTCTCGCTTGAATTCGCTGAACACTACACTCTTGCGTGGACATCGCATATTACCGCTTCGAGCAAGGTCAGCTTTTCCTAAGGCTGACAACTCGCTCAACTTTCAAAAGTTCTTCGCATAAGCAAATGATCGGGTCGAGACAATGTATGAAAGCCGCAAACTCTCGACGAGATCGCTTGCCAACGCGTCTTTTTACTATAAACACGAGAATTTGTGTTGAACCAGGAGTGAAATCCATACTTCGAGGCAGATTTTATCCCTCTATCTCGTGATTCTATCACACAACCAAGAATGCAGTAGCTAAGTTAGGGGTGAAACCCGAATCTTGGTGACTCGTTCCATGCTCGATTTTTGGTTTTACAAAACTCTCACCAAAGCCTCGACGAACTCCAACGACTCGATTCACGCAAAAGCTAAAGGGACGTATGCCATTCACCACATGATGGTGAGAGAGAGCACATCCCTTTGGGCCAAAGTGTGCATTTTAAGTCCTTGTGAATAGTCGAACCACTTTGGATAGTCAAAGTCTAACACGCCTGAGACATTCATTACGCTTATTTTACACTTTATCGCTGGTTTTGTGTATTTCGATTATGGACTCGCAACCGCTGATTTCTCTATTTTATGTGATCTATGTGCTTTATGTGAATTTAAATGTTATTTGTTAGCGTTTTGAGGTAAACAGTGCTGTGGCACTGAAGGTTTTGATTCCACATTTCTCGCTCCACCAAAACACACATATAACGAATCGCACGCTATACTATTCGCTATGTTACTCGCAATCACAAATCGCTCCTCGCACTCGCAAACTCTCGAACGCTTTACGCCGCTGTGAAAGATAGGTGATTATGTACGAAATGAATAGGTGAATACGTGCAAAATATAGCTTAAGGTGTGATTCCGATGTGCTCTGTGCTTACGTGGACTATGTGCTTATGTGCTTACGTGGACTACGTGCTTATGTGGATTATGTGCCTTTGTGGTTACGTGGACTTATGTGTTCCTGAGCTTTAGTGGTAGTACGTGTGAGGTGAGAGTCGATTTTATAGTGTTTGAATCCTATGGCGATGTCTGTTGCAGACAATGCCGTCATTCGGTACGCATCACTCTCGATCCGCTCGCCGAAACCATGAGGACAAACGCATCGCTACTCTAGTCGCAAAACAAATGGATAAGGTCATTCCGCAAATTGTCAACGAGCTTAATGAAAACGCTAGCAAATCCTCTGAAGAATCTAGGACTAATACTCCGAAAGCTACTTTTAGCTTCAAGCAGTTTAAATCCTGCGGCCCCAAAGAATTACCGGAGAAGACGGGCCTACTGCCATGTTTCAATGGTTTGATTCAATTGAAGTCACTCTGCGCCAAAGTGGCTGTCCTGATAATCTCCGCACTGTTAACGCTACTGGCGTTTTCCAGTCCAGGGCTCTGGACTGGTGGACTACCGAGAGAAACAAGCGCGGAAATGATGCAGCCTATGGGCTTACATGGGATGATGATGAAAGAATTCTGCCCTCCCCATGAGCTACAGAAGCTGGAGGATGAGTTTTGGCATATCAAGCAAGAGGGTGGTGACAACGCGGGTCTAACCGCTCGCTTTAAGCAGCTGAGTATCATTTGCCCTGGTCAAGTCACTACGCCAGATGTCACCATCAAGAAATACATCCGTGCTTTACCGGAATGTGTTGCGGATTTCGTGCAAGCCGCGAAGACTATGACCATCGAAGAAACATTTCTGCTCGCTGCCGAGATTAACGACAAGCGAATCAGGGCTGGTTACTTCAGTAAAGCTACCAAGAGTCTACACCAAGTCACCGCTGTTCCCACCGCTGAAACCGCCGCATCGCAAACCTCCAAGGCTACTCGTCGCAAGCTCAAGATCAATAATAACAACAAGAACTGTGCAGTCGCAGCCGCTCCTCTCAATCTTGCCCTTGCTCAACAGCAAAACCAGAACCGCCAGGTAGCGGCACCAATGACCAATGCACCGCCGGCCAAGCGTGCGTATACTGGTCCATACCCACTCTGCCCTACTTGTACTTATCATCATCCTGCTGGAATCACATGTCGGTTTTGTGTTCACTGCAACCTGTCCGGCCACTTTACTGCCAACTGCCGTACTGGTCCCCGCCAAGCTCAAGGTCAAGCTCAAGCACCTGCACTGCCAGCTCCTCTTCCCGCTCCACAGGGACAACAAGCAGCTCCTGCCCCCGCTGCTCACGCACGAGCTTGCTATGCGTGTGGTGATCCCAACCAGTTCGCAAACGTCTGCCCCAACAGAGTGGTGAAGCAAGAGCCACAGCAGCAACCAGCACAACAACAGCAGCACCAGCAGCCCGTGGACGTGCTTTCAACATCAACGCCCGCCAGGCTCAAGCAGACAACAATGTGGTTAATGGTACGTTCCTTGTCAATGGTATATATGCTTCATGTTTATTTGATACTGGAGCCAATAACTATTTTGTATCGTTTGGATTCGAGAAGCTCCTAAATCGTAAGCGCACCCACCTCCCTGCGACATTCGATGTTGAAGTTGCCACTGGAAGAACTGTCACAGTTCGTTCTGTTCTGCGTGATTGTACTCTTGAACTCAACAATCACGTCTTCCCAATCGACCTTATTCCGATGCAGCTGGGTAGTTTCGACATCATAGTAGGCATGGATTTTCTTCGCGAAAATCGTGCTGAAGTCATTTGCTTTGATAAAATGATTTGTTTCTATCTCGCTAATGGTGATCAATTATGTGTCTTTGGTGAAGTCGCTTCGAAGAAATTGCAACTCATGTCATTTGTGCAAGCTAGCAAGTATCTCCGCAAGGAATACCAAGCTTTCTTGGCACACATCGTAGTAGCTGAGAAGGAAAAGAAAGAGAAGACAATGGAAAAGGTGCCAGTGGTTTGTGATTTTCCTAACGTCTTTCCTGATGATTTACCTGGTCTACCGCCATCTCGTGATATCGACTTTCGAATCGACCTCATTCCTGGAACAAATCCTATCGCTAGAGCGCATTATCGTCTCGCTCCATCTGAAATGCGCGAACTCTCGAGTCAACTCCATGAATTGCTTGATAAAGGCTTTATTCGTCCTAGCACCTCTCCATGGGGCACGCCTGTCCTTTTCGTCAAAAAGAAGGATGGATTGTTCCGGATGTGCATCGACTACAGGGAACTGAATAAGCTTACCATCAAGAATCGCTATCCCCTGCCTCGAATCGATGATTTGTTTGATCAATTACAAGGTGCTACATGTTTCTATAAAGTCGATCTACGCTCAAGCTATCATCAACTACGAATCTGTAACGCCCGTCTCAATTTAATATAATTTTACTACTAAATACGCATTTATTTTGCTTAAAATACGGGATTACAAAAACTTTGTTAAGTTTAACATTCATACATGATTTGAGTAATTGGGATTCACATCCCTACGATTTAAATCATACTGAAGTAGAAGCTTCTACAACTTCAAAAGTATGTGTTTGGTTCTATGACATCTTGCTTAATCACCATCCGGAGTATCACCATCATCACCTAACATCAAAACCAACTTAAATGTTAGTTTTGACAACATTTCAACAAGTATAATCAAATTCTGATATCAAACAAATAAAAATAAAATAATTTTTTACAAATCGTGCCTCCCGCGACACGCGGGAGGAATCCCTTGTTCTGTCGCGTGTCGCGACAATTGTCGTGTGTCGCGCCCCAATTACTGGATCCCGTCGCGTGGTGCGGGGGAAACGAATTTCCAGCAGGTCCGTTTCTGGACCTGCATTTTCTGCCCAGCTCAAATTTTTAACAAAAATTAAACTTCAAATGGCCATAACTTTTAATCTATATGTCCGTTTTACGCGATTATTTTTCCTAAGCGTTCGTAATTTGATTCTCCATCATATGGAGTTAAAACCTGATATTTAACATCTCAAAAATATAGAATTTCAAGCCTTCGACCTGAAATTATTTTACTAAAACTTTTGACCCGTTTAGGGAATTTTAAGCAATTTAGTCTATAATCCGCTCTTTTCTTTTCACACTTCAAAATTCCACCTTCAAGGTATCTTCCTATATTCCATAAACATAACGCAAGTTCCTAAACAATCCATATCGGTCGCTTACCCGTTTTACCCATCAAGGGCGTTTTGGTCAACTTTAGCCCCTCATTTACGATGACAGGCTTCCACTACTTATTTGACCCAAAATCACACTTATAACTAATATCTTATTTATGTGTACCTCGCCTGGTCAACATATAGACCCGTTTCATTTTTATACCTTGCTTTTATTAGCCGCAACTCCAAAGCGACGCAATTATTCAATTTCTGTTCAATCCTATGAACATATAACTTGACAACCAAATGTTAGTCGATATTGCCAAATGGTGTTATCATCACCATTTGGCTCGTTTGGCCTATATGACCAAAGGTTTACATACATAACAAAACATGGTTTTTAACTACCAATTTGCCCATCCGACCCATTTCGGATTTTACCATTAGATCCCTTTTTCCATTAACCAAGGATTTTCATCATTTTATATGTTCCGATCCGTATTATTTCGTATCGGAAACGTATTTCGGATATAACTTTTGGCATATTTACAATCTATGAATAAATGCATGTCTTATAAAAAGAGTGTAAGCTTTTACTTAGGTCGCGTCCGCGCAAACATTCTTCGCATTCATGATCCGTTTGACCCCTTCCTCTCCAAGCCCCCACCTAGCTTGCTTAGATTGGTCATTTTATACAATGGCCATCACCCTATGGACCCCTTTTTTTTACACACTTATCAATCAAAGCATGCCATATATTCAACAACTAGTTTATAACTTGTCATTTAGCCAAGATTAACATCAATTAGGCAAGTTCATATCACCGAAAAATAGGCTGTTTTTGGTGACCTGTTTGACCTGTTTACAAGTCTTCGAAAATTATGATTTTTTATGTGACGTACCTCTCGGAGGGTTAGGCCTTGTGTTAACATTTCAAGATCTAACTCTTTACCAAAAATTCGTAAAAATTCATTTACTAAGCTGCAATCAGATTCGTCACTTCTGACTGCAGCTTACGAAAAAATTCATTTAAAATTTCTCGTTTATCCGATTGACGAAATTCCAATTGGAGGTTTTTGGAATTACCTGAAGCTACCTACAGTAAAAATTTGAGATCATAAATCAATTCTTAAATTGAGTTATGACATTCGTAATTAGATGCAAATTCTGCCAGAAAACGCAGCCTGAACCTTCGATACCGAAAAATTCAAAAAACATTCAATTTTCGTCGAAAAAAATACAATTCCAGTGGGGTTTTAAAGATATTTCCTGGAATTACATTTTAGACTCAAGAAACACATGTTTTTCACGTTTTGTCCACGTTACAGCCAATACAAGTCGGCTGTAAACTCTGATCAGAAGCTATTTGAATTCAGCTTTCAATTAAAGCATGTTTGTGACATCATAACACTATTTTTAGCAAATCAGAACCCTAAAAACATCACATACATGAATTTAGCATCAACAAACCTGAATTTACTTTATGGAACTCAAATTACACTAGAATAACTATCAAAATCCTAGTGTTTAACATGTTTCTACAAAACCCACTTATCACCTTCAATGGTGATCATGAATTCACAAGAATTAGACCTAATTTCATCATACACTTGTCTAGGGTTTGTTCCTAGACACTATATTGTTCCTATTTTATCTTATAACAAGCATGCACTCATAGATTTCGAATTCCCTAAGATCACTTAGAAATTCGATTAGAGATTTCTTACGAAATTTACATACCTTATGACTCCTTTTTCAGTGGGGATCACTATTTCGTGCTCGGATTTTGATTTAGAATGGATTTTAAGTTTCAATTTAAGAGATTAAAGGTGAACTAGGGTTTGATCTGGGTTCCTGGTCGCTCCCCTGCGTTTTGTACGAACCAGACACACACTTATGTGTGTGTTTGGTGTATTTTTGATATTAATATGTCAAGTTTTACACTTGACAACTTTAGTCCCTCCAATTTCGTTTTATTTTATTTTAAGTGCTTAACCCATTCATAAGTCACTATCTAACTAGGTTAGAATTATTCCTAGTTAGTTTATTTTGCTTATTTACTGGTGCGTGTGAGTGTTATATAGTTTTTAATGTATATTTTAAGCTCTTTTTAACACTATTGTCAAGTTTTAAATTTATAAAGCACGATATTTTACTACACTAAACACACATATGGGCAAGTACACCCATCGTGAGCGTAGTATAATGTTGGTAAGATACCGAGGTCGTCCAAGGATACAAGAGCTTTTAGTACCTGTTTATCCTGAACGTCTAATCAAATAAAAAATTTAGAAAAGATTTTTAAACAAGAAAAATAAAACTAACTCAAAATGCTAAAAATAAAAATAAAACAGATAGACAAGATGAATCATTTGGATCCGACTCGCCTTTAGTGTAACCTTTGATTATTTCCGCACTTTTGCACTTTTTAGGAGATTATCTTAGTTATTGTAGTAGGCCCCTCTTTTGAAGGTGACGTTACCCTCAACCTAGTAGTTTGAGTCAGCAAGGATATAATCCTAAAGGGTTGGATTATTGAAAGATAATTAATTAAGTTATTAATGCGTAATGTGGTAGGCCATTCTTTTGAAGGTGACGTTACCCTCGGCTAAGTAGTTTGAGTCAGCAGGGATACAATCCTAAATAGCCGGGTTAAAGTATTAATAGTAGTTTACATATGAGGGGATCAAGGAATTCGGACCCCCGCCATCCAATACCAGTGGGTATTGAAGGAGGTCCTACTAAACTTGACCCAGGTCCTTGTAGGATCTATACACTGAACAAGGCAAGACGCTTACCAAACCATTCCCTTAACCCCCGACCAGGTAGCCAACATATCTCCATATAGACCGTGGAGATATGAATGGTGTAAATATTTAATTTTATACAGACAGTAAAATAACGCCAAGACACCACGGGCAAATGATAAGGAAGTTTCACCTTCAACATAAGAAACTAGTTATTAAAGTCATTAATACATAACCAAATAAAAAGTGCGAAAAGATTAAAAATAAAAAGTATTACACTAAATGCTTGTCTTCACCAAGTGATGTAAGAGACTTAGGCAAACATGGCCTTTGATTTTCAAGAACTCTTACGATCAATCTAGGATCCCTAGACTACTCACACACTCTATGATGGTTGATGGTGGTGGATGTGGGTTGTGATGGTGGTGGTGGGTGGGTGAAGTGTGAGAGAAGTGGTTTACCAAGGGTTGGTTTGCAAGTGAGCCAAGCACCCCAATTTATAGCCTGCACAGAAGCCCGGACATGGCCCCGTGCCCGTTAGGCACGGCCCCGTGTCCACCCATCTTCTCTTTCTTCATTAATTGCAGTTTGTATGCATTAGTTGACCACGCCCCCGTGTCCGCTGGGCACGACCCCGTGTGTAGAAGCGTATCTGTACTATCAAGATTTGCCTAGATTCTGCGAATCTTAGCGTTGACCACGACCCCGTGTCCACTGGCCTAGCCCCCGTGTTAGGAAATAGAAGCTTTTACAGCTTTGTCTTTTCTGCAGACACTTAGGCACGCCCCCGTGATCACTGAGCACGGGGCGTGTTCAGCCTTCTGATGTCTTGTTTTTGCTTGGGAAGATGCTGTCGAGGGGTCGGGCATGCCACGTTTATTCCTTTTCTTGTATTATTGTTAGATTTGGCTGCATTTTTGCTTCTTTTGTTCATTTAAGCTCATTTAACCCTGAAAATACAAAAGGAAGACAAAAGCACACCTTTTCCAACATTAGTACTAAAAAAGGTTAGTTTTATGCCTTAATTGATGTAATATATATGTTGCATTTTGCACACATCAAATACCCCCACACTTGAATCTTCGCTTGTCCTCAAGCAAAACTCTTTTTTTGTGACTTACACACCCAAATGGAATGGGTAGAAGAGAAGGTTTTTGGCTTGTCATAGAGTGTCGGGATTCCAAGATTCTTTATTAGGTTTTATTTTTACTTTATTTACAATCCTATTCGTTAGGATTTATTTAAAACATTACACAAGAGAAATTATTTATTTGGGAATAACATGCCTCTTTAAAATTCCATTTATATACAAGTTCACATACCTCACGGGGGATCACGCAACACTCGGCCGAAAATGTATTTTTGTGAAACACTCGAGAGCGGCATGGAACTTACTTTCACCATATGCTTGCCAAGCAATCAATCCTCCTCCTTTTTAACAATAAACCTTTGTAAATATCAAGAGGACTTTGGGGAAGGGTTAGGCTTGGTTAAAGTTAGGTGGTTGGGTTAGTGGTTAGTATAAAATGGCGAAAGGCGTAAAAAGCGTCGGTTTTCGTAAAACATTTTATTTTTGTGACTTTTTATTTCAATGAAACATTATTCAAACAAGCCTTCTTTTGATGAACTTTGTTTGTTTATTGCTAACTTCATTTTTCTTTTCTTCTCTCTCTCTCTCTCTCTCTCTCTATATATATATATATATATATATATATATATATATTTTCATAAGGAAGTCACAAGAAAACCGAGCTTTGTTACTAAAAATAAAGGGTTTAAAATGAAAAAGGTTTTTGGTGGGAAAAAGGGTGTTTGTTTTGGGGTTTAGAAATGAAAATGTTTAGGCTCAAAGCGGTTAACTAGGGGGATTTTGGGTAGGTGGTAAAAAAAAATAATGGTGTTGAAATAAAAGGGTTAGTCCTAATGCCTCCATGATTTACTTACTTGGGTTTAAGTTGGTAAGGACCGAGAATGTATCGTCGTGGCAAGTTCTAGAGTCGTAAGAAACCAAGCGGCTATTCACACAAGAAAGGAAAAATGAGCATTTAGTTTAAAGATGTGTATTTGTATTCTCAATACTCACTTTTTGTGGGAATGGGTTTTTATGTGATCAAGTATATATAATCAAATTTTAACTAGATTTGTCATGCCTTTTTATAATTTTCTTATGTTTGTTCTTTTTATCACGACGCTATAGATTGTAAATTTGTAAAAGTATAACCTTTTTAGAACTTGTTATTCCCTAGTTAAACCAAGACAAGTAAAAAAATGAAGAATTTTTTTATAAAAAATTTGGGGTGTTTAGCGGTTCCAATAGAGTTTTGTATAAGGCTTGTAATTAGGACTTGCAAAATTCAAGGTTTTAGCATCCCCCCCCCCCCCACACTTAAATTACACATTGTACTCAATGTGTCCCAAAAATAAGTTTTTAGGTTGATTAAATATGTAAAAGGTGTGTTAAAAACAAAATTTAATGTTACTGGGCATCTGGACACAGCCCCGTGTCGGTTGAACACGACCCCGTGTACAGACTGCAAGTAACGAAAACTTACAGAAGGTGGACATGGGGGCGTGTCGGGTGAACACGACCCCGTGTCTGGCGAAAGTTTGCATAATTTAAGCAAACAGCAGGTCTGGGCGATGGGCACGGGGGCGTGTCGGCTGAGCACGACCCCGTGTGGACAAACTGCAAAAGTGTAAAACAGGTTTCTGGCCTCGGTTTTGTTGTCCCGGCTTTAGTGGCACTAATGTTTAGTGTTCTAAGGCACGTATGTACCTGTTTAACTAATAAAAACCACACCAAACAATAACAAACATCCTAATTTACCAATGTTAAACATCCATACCACAATTTAAAAAAAATGCAGAAATAAAAAAAGGGTTAGAGAAAGTAAATTGTTCAACAAGCGGCACGCAGGCTGGAAATTGTTCATAAGATAGGGGGGTTAACATGTGAAACCTTCAACCATGAACCGCTACCTCCACTCCTCCCGCTCAATCCATATCCTCGTCTTCATCATCATCACCTCCTCCGTGGCCTGCCATATACTCCCGGATGTTCCCAATGTCATCCTGCTTGTCAGAGATGTTTCTCTCTATTGCTCCGACCCGAGCGTATGTGTTGCTGGCCATATTGTAGGTGTTCCTGGTGCACATAAGGTTTTCCTGCAAATAAATTATGCAAGCTTTGAAAGTTAGGAAAACCGCCTCCTTGAGAGGAGGATTGACCCGGATCACCCTGGTAGTGGTACTGAGGAGGAGGACGGATGTGTGGAGCGTGTAAGACGAGTGCTTCCTGCGGGTTCCATGCATGCCCTTGAACTCTTTGAAAACTGACCGTCCCATCTTCTGCTTCGTAAATTAAGTCCATGGAGCGACAAATGACCATGTCCACTCTCCTCGACCATGGTCCCTTGCGAAAGGACCTTGGCATGTTCACGAAGTGTTTGAAGAGGCAGTATATCCACCCTCCAAAGAAGATAGGGGTCGGGGGAGTAGCAAGCTGGTTCAAGTGCATGTTTCGGAGCAGGAGGTATGGAACGTCTAGGTTGACCCGGTTGTGGATGCAGTGGAGGACTAGTAGATCCCTCAAACCTACAACACCGTTGCCGTCGTGCCTCTGGCTAAGAGAGTAGGTGAGGACCCTGTGGATATAGCGGTAAAGAGGGTCTCTCAACTGAGTGCTCTTAGTTCGGCTCGGGTTGTAGTTGCCTTCTCCGATTTGAGCCCAAGCAGCTTGGCGGTCATTTTCTCCAATTTCGCGGAGACCGCCGGTGTTTTCTTCATCCCCAGCATCTTCTTCAGAATACAACCCAACTATTTCCCCAAACTGTGCGATCGAGATCGAATACATAGTTTCCACACAACGGAACTCTACCCCATCGTTGTCAAACGGAACATCTTTTGTCTTGAAGACGAACGTGTTGTAGAATTCCATGTTGTATTCATGCACGGAGTGAAGCCGAGTGCAAAGGGCAACTCGCAGTGGGCCGGTGACAATGTTGTTGAATCGGTCCAATTGGTTCACAGCCTCAAGAGTGTTAGGGCATGCTTGTCTGGGGTCCTCCTCGGGCCTAGTCCTTAACGCTTCATAACGAGCTTGATTCGGCAACTCATTAGCATTGAACCGAGTGAATTTCTTTGCCATCTGAAAGAAAACAACAAACAGTTAATGCGAATCAGTGAGATATTTCGAAGAAAACTGAAAATAGTCGGCTGAACACGCCCCCGTGTTAAGCGGACACGCCCCGAGTTCACCAGAATTCGGCTGGACACGCCCCCGTGCTCAGTGAGCACGACCCCGTATCCAGGCTTCTGTTTCCCAAAAATCCCATTTTTCGACCCGATCCCGAAAACTTGAAAATTTTTGGTCCAGTAGGGGCGGTGTTCCCCGAAAATGAAACCCCAAGTGCCGTTTTTCCCAAAACAAACCGTTTACCCCTTCAATTTTATCTTTTTCGGTTCAAAAACAAGGGTTTGGTGTTTTCGTGAGAAATCGGGCAAATCTATAAACAATACAAGTTGATTTACTTCCTATAACATGTATCTAAACTAATGCTAACATATTTATGCAAAAATTTGAGGTTCGATCCGGTTCAAGTTGAAGAACCCTAGATTTTCCCCAAATTTTTGGTGTTTAAACTACATGCAAGTGCCTAATCTAACTACTAATGATGATAGAATCATACCTTAATGTTGTTAGAAGTAGGGGAGACGTCGAAATCTTGTAGAAAAATCGCCGGAACCAGAGAGTTTTTGGGGAAACGGGGCGTGTGAAATGAAAAAACTGAATGAAAATGGGAGTTTTATCCCGACAGTTGCGCGGACACGACCCCGTGGGCGGGCAATTTAAAAAAAAAATTAGTGCTCGTGTGAGTGCTTGTTTCCCAAAACTTGGTTTAGAGATCTTACCGATTCAGATGTTTTCCCGATTGCTCGTAACTTACCAGGTATGATGTTGATGCTTAAACCTTTGTGTCATTCTTCGATTGTTTGAAGGGAGATTTCTTCATCCTCAATGAATCCTTGATAGAGCTTCAGCCGCTTACCATTGACTTTGAATGTAACTCCATTCCGAGATTTAATTTCGACTGCACCGTGTGGGAAAATATGGGTGATGGAAAAATGTCCTGACCACCTAGACTTTAATTTACCAGGAAATAATCGAAGTCGTGAATTAAACAATAGAACCTGATCTCCTACTCGAAATTCATTAGGTTTAATATGTTTATCATGCAAATTTTTCATTCTTTCCTTATAAATTTCGGAGTTAGAGTATGCGTAATTTCTTAATTGGCAAAATCGATTTTTACCAGCAACTTCTAAGTCTAATTTTACATTTTTAATTGCCCAGTAGGCCTTGTGAGCTATTTCTACTGGTAAATGACAACTTTTTCCGTAGACGAGCTTATATGGGGTTGTTCCTATTGTTGTTTTATAAGCAGTTCGAAAAGCCCATAAAGCATCGTCTAATTTGTTGGTCCATTCTTTTTTATTTAACCCTACGGTTTTTTCAAGTATTCTTTTTAAACCTCTATTAGTCACTTCGGCTTGTCCGTTTGTTTGAGGGTGATATGCCGTCGAAACCTGGTGATAGACCCCATACGTTGTTAAGATTTTTTCAAGTTGATAGTTGCAAAAATGGGTACTCTATCACTTATTAAAGCATTTGGTGTTCCAAAAAGAGAGAATAATCTTTTCAGAAATCTTACCACGACTCTTCCATCGTTGGTTGGAAGTGCCTCGGCCTCGGCCCATTTAGACAAGTAATCTACTGCCACAAGTATATATTTGTTTCCTTTTGACGGTGGGAAATGTCCCATAAAGTTGAGTCCCCACACATCAAAATTTTCACAAACAAGAATGCCATTTTGGGGCATTTCGTTTTTGGAAGAAATATTACCTGTTCTTTGGCAAGCGTCACATGTCTTGACAAGACTTTGGGCGTCTTTGTAAATGGTTGGCCAGTAAAATCCTGAATCAAATACCTTTCGTGCGGTACTTGCGGCACCATGATGTCCTCCATATGGCCCTTCATGACAATGGCGGAGAGTTCTCCTTGCTTCACTACCATGTACGCATCTTCGGATGAGTTGGTCGGCACACATTTTGAAAAGATAAGGGTCTTCCCAAAAGTAATGCTTTACATCAGCAAAGAATTTTTTTCTTTGATGATGTGGCCAACCTTTTGCGACTATACCGCTAGCTAGATAGTTAGCATAGTCGGCGTACCATGGCTCTTCTCGGGATTCCACCATTTCCAGGGATTCTGTTGGAAAATTTTCATTGATTTGTTCATCCCTGGTTGCCTCTAAAGCTGGGTCTTCTAAGCGCGAAAGTTGATCTGCTGCGATGTTTTCTGCTCCTCTTTTGTCTTTTATTTCAATGTCAAACTCTTGGAGGAGTAGAATCCACCGAATCAGACGTGGTTTAGCATCCTGCTTCTTGAAGAGATATCGAAAGGCTGTATGATCTGTATAGACTATTGTTTTAGAAAGAACAAGATAAGAACGAAATTTATCAAAAGCAAATACCACGGCTAGTAATTCCTTTTCTGTTGTTGTGTAATTTTCTTGTGCATCGTTAACTGTTTTACTAGCATAATAAATTGGGTGAAAATGCTTCTCTTTTCTTTGTCCCTAGACTGCTCCAACTGCAAAGTCACTTGCATCACACATGATTTCGAAAGGTAATTTCCAATCAGGCGCTATCATGATAGGTGCATTGACTAGCATTTCCTTTAGGGTTAGAAATGCTTGATTGCAATCATTGTCAAAGATGAAAGGGGCATCTTTTTCAAGTAATTTTGTTAGAGGCCTTGAGATTTTAGAAAAGTCCTTGATAAATCGTCTATAAAATCTGGCATGCCCTAGGAAACTTCTGATAGCTCTAACAGAGGATGGGGGTGGTAATCGAGAAATAGTGTCTATCTTGGCTCGATCTACCTCCATTCCCTCGCTCGAGATCTTGTGACCGAGTACTATTCCCTCTGTTACCATGAAATGGCATTTTTCCTAGTTAAGGGCGAGGTTAGATTCCTCACATCGGGATAGCATTCGCTCAAGATTGTTGAGGCATTGGTCATATGAATCTCCAAAGATAGAAAAGTCATCCATGAAGACTTCCATTGTCTTTTCTATCATATCATGGAAGATGGCCACCATGCAACGTTGGAAGGTTGCGGGGGCATTACATAGACCAAATGGCATGCGTCGATAGGCAAAAGTTCCGTAGGGACATGTAAATGTTGTCTTTTCTTGGTCTTCGGGTGCTATCGGAATTTGAAAGTATCCTGAAAAACCATCTAAGAAGCAATAAAATTTGTGACCGGATAATCTTTCTAGCATTTGATCAATAAAAGGCAATGGAAAGTGGTCTTTCCTTGTTGCTTCATTTAATCGACGATAATCTATACATACCCTCCATCTTGTGACGGTTCTCGTTGGTATTAATTCATTCTTTTCATTAGTTATTACCGTCATACCTCATTTCTTTGGAACTACTTGGACGGGACTTACCCAAGGACTATCGGAGATAGGGTAAATAAGTCCGGCGTCAAGTAATTTGATGACTTCGTTTTTAACCCCTTCTTGGACATTTGGATTTACTCTACGTTATGGTTGTATTACCGATTTATAGTCATCATTCATTAAAATTTTGTGCATGCACATGGAAGGACTTATGCCTTTAATATCTACAAGCTTCCAAGCGATCGCATTTTTATCTTTTTTCAAAAGTGAAATTAATTTTTCTTTTTCTAAACTAGTTAATTTAGATGAAATAATTATAGGTGTTTTACCATCCCTGTCTAGAAAAGCATATTCCAAACCTTTTGGGAGTTCTTTGAGCTCAAGAGGTGGGTCTTTAGGAGACTCCTTATTTGGTTGCTCATTTCGATCAAGAACCACAAAGGTTTGTTCTATGGCGACCTCTTCTTCAACAAAGTGGTCGATTTCTTCTCTTGTATCGGGTGTCTCATCTTCATCTTCAATTAGGGGGTTATTATTGCCGAGTGGATATTTCATTGAACGCTCAAGATCGACACTCTTTTTAAATGCCCCTAATTAAATAGATAGATTGTTGTGCTTCTGGTTTTTCAAAGCTTCGTAGGTTTTTACAAAGGGTCGTCCCAACACTAGGGGAGCGTCATCAAGGATGACAAAGTCGGTTGGGATTACCAATTGGTTGGTTTGGACCAAGACATCCTCAACTATCCCTTTTGATTTTATTACTTTCCGATTGGATAGAAAAATGGGTATTTGAAGTGGAGAGAAATCACCAATACTTAATTTTTCGAAAATATAGTTTGGCATTATATTAACACAAAGATCTTTATCGATTGTGATATTACTAATAGAGAAATTTTGAATAAAACATGGAACAGGTGTAATGTTAATTTCAAATGGGTCTTCTTTTATTAGCGAAGTTTGATCATTAGTTAACTTAATGCTTACCGTTTTGTCAATTTTAGTGTTGGTGTTTAACTCTTTTAAAAACTTAGCATGAGTGGGAACTAAACAATAATTTTCGAAAGAAGGTGACAAGAGATTAATTTCTTCAAAATTAGACTCTTCTTGAAATTTAACGTTGTCGGACTCACCTTTTCTTTGTTTAACTCATGTGTCGGTTTTTCACTTACTTGTTCTTCCATTTTTACATTTTCAACTATCTCTTTTTTACTTAATTCTTCTCTTGCGCGGGACTCCTCTTCCCTTGCACGAGATTCTTTATGCATCATTCGATAGTTTTAATGTGCTCTATTATCCTATCGGCTATGTCGGTGATAGAGTAAGGATCGGGATCCTCAAAGCTTAATTCCGGATGTTCGATCCTTTGTTCCTCATAATACTCATAGGAAGTAGATGGTTCACACCATTGTTCTTTATTGTAAGTATATGATGGATAAGGGTCGTAACTTTGTTCTTCATAATACTCATATGAGGTGGGTTGTTCACGCCATGGTTCCTCATAATAAGCATATGAAGGTGGTGGCTCATATCTTGGTTCCTCAAAGTATGAGTATGAAGGCTCATACCTTGGTTCTTCAAAATATGAGTATAAGGGAGGAGGTTCATACCTTGGGTCTTCATAGGATGTGTACGAAGTTGATGGCTCGTACCTAGGCTCTTCATAATAGGTGTATGAAGTGGATGGTTGAAATAAGTCACAATATTGTACCGAGTGAGGGTTACCGCAAATGGTGCAATAGTCTTCCCTATAATCATCCTCCTCATAGGTGTAGTTGTAACCTCCTGAGTATTGATACATAAGAATCACTCAGCAGACCACAACAGAGTCTCGAGACCAGAAAACAAAAATAAAAACGGAAACATAGGCTGGACACGGGCCCGTGTTCAGTGAGCACGGCCCGTGTTCAGAATCTGTATCTTGGCGTTTTAATAAAAGTGACTGGTTTTGTGGAGCACGGGGCGTGTTTAGTGAGCACGGACCCGTGTTCAGACTCTGTATCTAGGTGTTTTATAAAAAAATTGCAGCACGGGCCCGTGTTCAGTGAGCACGACCCCGTGTTCAGGCTACTGTAAATGCAAAAGCTAACTAAAATGCAGAAAAATGCGCGCGGTTTAAGGTTTTGAAAAACTGATTAGGCCGTCGATTTTAAGCTTTCTTAAAATCCTTGTATCCCTGGCAGCGGCGCCAAAAACTTGATGCGTGTGAGTGTTATATAGTTTTTAATGTATATTTTAAGCACTTTTTAACACTGTTGTCAAGTTTTAAATTTATAAAACACGATATTTACTAACATTAAACACACATATGGCAAGTGCACCCATCGTGAGCGTAGTATAGTGTTGGTAAGATACCGAGGTCGTCCAAGGACACAAGAGCTTTTAGTACCGGTTTATCCTCAACGTCTAATCAAATAAAAAATTTAGAAAAGGTTTTTAAACAAGAAAAATAAAACTAACTAAAAATGCTGAAAATAAAAATAAAAATAAAACAGATAGACAAGATGAATCACTTGGATCCGACTCGCCTTTAGTGTAACCTTTGATTATTTCCGCACTTTTGCACTTTTTAAGAGATTATCTTAGTTATTGTAGTAGGCCCCTCTTTTGAAGGTGACGTTACCCTCAACCCAGTAGTTTGAGTCAGCAACGATACAATCCTAAAGGGTTGGATTATTGAAAGATAATTAATTAAGTTATTAATGCGTAATGTGGTAGGCCCCTCTTTTGAAGGTCACGTTACCCTCGGCTAAGTACTTTGAGTCAGCAGGGATACAATCCTAAATAGCCGGGTTAAAGTATTAATAGTAGTTTACATATGAGGGGATCAAGGAATTCGGACACCCGCCATCCAATACCAGTGGGTATTGAAGGAGGTCCTACTAAACTTGACCCAGGTCCTTGCAGGATCTATACACTGAACAAGGCAAGACGCTTACCAGACCATTCCCTTAACCCCCAACCAGGTAGCCAACATATCTCCATATAGACCATGGAGATATGAATGGTGTAAATCTTTTATTTTATATAGACAATAAAATAACGCCAAGACACCACGGACAAATGATAAGGAAGTTTCACCTTCAACATAAGAAACTAGTTATTAAAGTCATTAATACATAACCAAATAAAAAGTGCGAAAAGATTAAAAATAAAAAATATTACACTAAATGCTTGTCTTCACCAAGTGATGTAAGAGACTTAGGCAAACATGGCCTTTGATTGTCAAGAACTCTTACGATCAATCTTGGATCCCGAGACTATTCACACACTCTATGATGGATGATGGATGATGGTGGTGGATGTGGGTTGTGATGGTGGTGGTGGGTGGGTGAAGTGTGAGAGAGGTGGTTTGCCAAGGGATGGTTTGCAAGTGAGCCAAGCACCCCTATATATAGCCTGCACAGAAGCCCGGACGCGGCCGCCCGTTGGGCACGGCCCCGTGTCCACCCATCTTCTCTTTCTTCATTAATTGAAGTTTGTCTGCATTAGTTGACCACGCCCCCGTGTCCGCTGGGCATGACCCCGTGTGCAGAAGCGTATCTGTACTATCAAGATTTGCCTAGATTCTGCGAATCTTAGCGTTGACCATGGCCACGTCTCCACTGGCCACGCCCCCGTGTTGGGAAATAGAAGCTTCTACAGCTTTGTCTTTTCTGCAGACACTTGGACACGCCCCCGTGCTCACTGAGCACGGGGCGTGTTCAGCCTTCTGATGTCTTGTTTTTGCTTGGGAAGATGCTGTCGAGGGGTCGGGCATGCCACGTTTATTCCTTTTCTTGTATTATTGTTAGATTTGGCTGAATTTTTGCTTCGTTTGTTCATTTAGCTCATTTAACCCTGAAAATACAAAAGGAAGAGAAAAGCACACTTTTTCCAACATTGGTACTAAAAAAGGTTAGTTTTATTCCTTAATTGATGTAATTTATATATTGCATTTTGCACACATCATTTACCGACATCTGATTAGTAATAAAAGAATTTATATTTTCGGGGTGTTACATCATAGTTTATCACTTAAATTCATATTACTTAACTAGGTTAATTATTCCTAGCCAACTTAGTAGGTTCGGGAAGTTAAAAACCCGTTTTATTTTAAGTCCCGTTAACTCGGGCTCCTTATGACCTTTTGTCTTCTCAAGTCGTTTGCTCTCTTTTTATTTATTATTAGGCTTATTTATTTGAATCCTAATAATTTCCAGGTTAATCTTTTCGGCTAACGGTATTCTACCCGCTCTTTAGTATTAACGGGGTTTAATTACCAAACCCGTTTTCGGGGTGTTACAAGTCTACCTCCCTTAAAGAGGTTTCGTCCCCGAAACCTTCTTTATGTAGTTCGTTGATTAAACCAAACGAACTTAGCTTCGTTTTCAAGGCTTTCCTTCTTGTCGGTCTATAGTGATCATTTGTATTGACGTGTGCGTCTTTCATGTGTATGGCCTCATGGGCTGTAACTTTTATCATGTATTTCTTATCCTTGTTGTCTATTTGACCGAGTTCTCATTTGATCACCCGGTCACTAAGTCTTTCAATATTTTTACTTCACGCTAATCTTATATTGATGAGCGCTTTACATAGTTCCTAATCTTATTTTGACTTCGAATGATTTTACCGGCTAGACTAATTAGTCGCCTTCACTTCATACCCCTTCACCCGAGCATACTATTTCGCCATCATCGGCCTTATATGTTTTTTTTTAAGATTTTCTAAACCACCTCATACCACTTATGTTTTGTTAAAACGTTGCTTTTGACTAAAGACTAAGTTTTTAGTTTACGTTTCCTCTTTGTCTTACCTCTTTCTCTCATTTTTAGGAATGTTACTTCCGAGGATCCATTCCTTTTAGTTATTATTTAATGCGGGGAATTATAACGAATTCCCACGCTTGACCCATATGTCCCGTAGGTTCTTTCAATTAGCTTTGTAGGTTATTTAATTAGATTTTCACTTTTTTACCCCTTTAAGGTGAGACCCCTACAATTCGTTTCTTTCTATTTGTGACCTGAAGGTCTTTTTGGTCCCGTAGACTTTAACACTATTTATAATCCTGTAGGTTATGATGATCCCGTAGATCATCTTTTATTCGTGTCTTTACTTAACTGTATATATATTTATGGTGTCAAGGTACCCTTTTTATGTTTAGAATCATTTACTTTTGCTTTTTGGATTTCATTTGACCTTGACCGTAGTCTGAGGCTACATTTGTTTTCTTTCGAATTATCTTTCCGATTTTATGACTTCTAACGTCATTTATAGGTCGGTTTGTCCTACGCTTACCGTTACCCGGTTCTTACCTATACTTATTTACGACCCGTTACCCGGGTTCTTTATCTTAATGTTTTTAACATTCTTGTTTCGCTAGTTTGCATTTTTCCTATCTACATTCCTTTACGACCCATCTCATAAGTTCATTAATATTTCACGCTTTCGTTGTTCAGTTTGCGCTTATTTGTACTACCAAGTTCTTATATTTTATTTATCTCGTTTGACTTATTTGTGTGAGGTTTCATCACTTATGAACGTCAAACTTCATTCTTTATTCGACCCGTTCAACTTTAAAATAGTTGAATATAATTATTAAAATTTATGTTTGCAAAATCTTGTCGTCTTTTAATCATAACTCTCATTCCGAGTCTTTGGACTTTCAATCCGCGCTCCCGTCTCTTGGTTTACGTGTTCACTCAGAATCCTACCCATTCATCGGGTATCTTTACCGAGGTCATCATCAAATAACCATTCTTATATGGTTTTAGATGTCGTTTTAATTTATTTGGCCGTTTTAGCGAAATCCATCGCTTTTATTTAGTCAAGTCCTTTATTCCTTATTTAATTCATTTGACTTGTCCGTGTGAATTGCATCACTTGTGACAGTCAATTTTTTTTATGCCTTAGCATTCCTATTAGTCGGTCTGTATTTTCATTTACTTTGATCCTTGTCCCTTCTCTCGAGCTCGTTACTCTAACGTAATACGCTTCCGTCATTCGACTTGCGTTTACGTTTATTATCAAACATCTTGTCTATTTGATTCATTTGGGGTACCTTTTTAGTTCGTCACATTCAACCCGCCCTTACTACATTGGATGTAAGTATGTCCATCATAAAAGTTCATGGTATCACGTGTTCACTACTTACTTGGCCAAAGTAAGGGATCAACACCTAACATACATGACCTTTTATAATTTTCACATTACACCCCATGTAAGTAACGCCTCTATTTAGTTTTCTTGGAATTAATATCCTGGATAGATATTCCATTCAGGTTTTCCAAGTTTTTAATTTACATATGCAACGGTCAGTCTCTACGTATTTGTTACATATTACTATTCGTGCAATAAATTTAAAATGTGTACCTGTAAATGCTTGCCCCAACGGGCTTTCCTTGCCATTACTCTTATTCGCGATTGTTACGCGATTTGGTCCTTGGTGAGCATGCTCTACTTGTTATACTTCGAACCGTTCCACCGTCATACCCGCGATTTGTTCAACTCTAGTCATCTTCAGATGCGAGTGTCCTTTCAACTAAAACATTTACCAAGATTAGTAACGTCAATATCAATAATGCCCGTATTATAATACAAGGCTTGTTTTTTTACTATATGTGTCAACGCACGTAATTTCGTCATCTATATCAATCATTTTAATTGGGGTAACGTGTATTACATGATAACCCTATGTGTTGTTTACAACACTTTAGCATGCTAAACCATTAACATACATGTACTTACCGGATTTGTGATCAAGCCTCTAACCGAACACACTTTACTCTTTAACCATGAGCTCTGATACCAACTTATAACGCCCGTCTCAATTTAATATAAATTTACTACTAAATACGCATTTATTTTGCTTAAAATACGGGATAACAAAAACTTTGTTAAGTTTAACATTCATACATGATTTGAGTAATTGGGATTCACATCCCTACGATTTAAATCATACTGAAGTAGCATCAAGAGTTACATGTTCATATTTATTGGAAACAAAATATATTAATGCGGAAGCTTCAAAAGTATGTGTTCGGTTCTATGACATCTTGCTTAATCACCATCCGGAGTATCACCATCATCACCTAACATCAAAACCAACTTAAATGTTAGTTTTGACAACATTTCAACAAGAATAATCAAATTCTGGTATCAAACAAATAAAAATAAAATAAATTTGTCCAAATCGTGCCTCCCGCGACACGCTGGAGGAGTCCCTTGTTCTGTCGCGTGTCGTGACAATCATCGCGTGTCGCGCCCTAATTACTGGATCCCGTCGCGTGGCTCGGGGGAAACTAACTTCCAGCAGGCTCGTTTCTGGACCTGCATTTTCTGTCCAGCTCAAATTTTTAACAAAAATTAAACTTCAAATGGCCATAACTTTTAATCTATATGTCCGTTTTACGTGATTCTTTTTCCTACGCGTTCGTAATTTGATTCTCCATCATATGGAGTTAAAACCTGATATTTACCTTCTAAAAAATATAGAATTTCAAGCCTTCGACCTGAAATTATTTTACTAAAACTTTTGACCCGTTTAGGGAATTTTAAGCAATTTAGTCTAAAATCCGCTCTTTTCTTTTCACACTTCAAAATTCCACCTTCAAGGTATCTACCTATATTCCATAAACATAACGCAAGTTCCTAAACAATCCATATGGGTTGTTTACCCGTTTTACCCATCACGGGCGTTTTGGTCAACTTTAGCCCCTCATTTACGATGACGGGCCTCCACTAATTATTTGACCCAAAATCGCGCTTATAACTAATATCTTATTTATGCGTACCTGGCCCGGTCAACATATAGACCCGTTTCATTTTTATACCTTGCTTTTATTAGCCGCTACTCCAAAGCGACGCAATTATTCAATTTATGTTCAATCATGTGAACATATAACTTGACAACCAAATGTTAGTCGATATTGCCAAATGGTGTTATCATCACCATTTGGCTCGTTTGGCCTATATGAACAAACGTTTACATACATAACAAAACATGGTTTTTAACTACCAATTCGCCCATCCGACCCATTTCGGATTTTACCATTAGATCCCTGTTTCCATTAACCAAGGATTTTCATCATTTTATATGTTCCGATTCGTATTATTTCGTATCGGAAACGTATTTCGGATATAGCCGTTATCATATTTACAATCTATGAATAAATGCATGTCTTATAAAAAGGGTATAAGCTTTTACTTACGTCGCGTCCGCGCAAACATTCTTTGCATCCATGATCCGTTTGACCCGTTCCTCTCCAAGCCCCCATCTAGCTTGTTTAGAGTCAAACTATATCATAACATCCATAAGATGGTTAGATTGGTCATTTTATACAATGACCATCACCCTCTGGACCCCTTTTTTTACACACTTATCAATCAAAGCATGCCATATATTCAACAACTAGTTTATAACTTGTCATTTAGCCAAAATTAACATCAATTAGGCAAGTTCATATCACCGAAAAATAGTCTGTTTTTGGTGACCTTTTTGACCTGTTTACAAGTCTTCAAAAATTATGATTTTTTTATGTAACGTACCTCTCGGATGGTCAGGCCTTGTGTTAAAATTTCAAGATCTAACTCTTTACCAAAAATTCGTAAAAATTCATTTACTAAGCTGCAATCATATTCGTCACTTCTGACTGCAGATTACGAAAAAAAATCATTTAAAATTTCTCGTTTATCCGATTGATGAAATTTCGATTGGAGGTTTTTGGAATTACCTGAAGCTACCTACAGTAAAAATTTGAGATCATAAATCAATTCTTAAATTGAGTTATGACATTCGTAATGAGCTGCAAATATTGCCAGAAAACGCAGCCTGAACCTTCGATACCGAAAAATTCATAAAACATTCAATTTTCATCGAAAAAATGCAATTCCAGTGGGGTTTTAAAGATATTTCCTGGAATTACATTTTAGACTCAAGAAACACATGTTTTTATCAAGTTTTGTCCACGTTACAGCCAATAAAAGTCAGCTATAAATTCTGATGAGAAGCTGTTTGAATTCAGCTTTCAATTAATGCATGTTTATGACATCATAACACTATTTTTAGCAAATCAGAACCCTAAAAACATCACATACACGAATTTAGCATCAACAAATCTGAATTTACTTCATGGAACTCAAATTACACTAGAATAACTATCAAAATCCTAGTGTTTAACATGTTTCTACAAAACCCACTTATCACCTTCAATGGTGATCATGAATTCACAAGAATTAGACCTAATTTTATCATATACTTGTCTAGGGTTTGTTCCTAGACACTATATTGTTCCTATTTCATCTTATAACAAGCATGCACTCATAGATTTCGAATTCCCTAAGATCACTTAGAAATTCGATTAGAGATTTCTTATTACATACCTTATGACTCCTTTTTCAGTGGGATCACTATTTCGTGCTCGGATTTTGATTTAGACTGGATTTTAACCTTCAATTTGAGAGATTAAAGGTGAACTAGGGTTTGATGTGGGTTCCTGGTCGCTCCCCTGCGTTTTGTACGAACCAGACACACACTTATGTGTGTGTTTGGTGTATTTTTTATATTAACATGTCAAGTTTTACACTTGACAACTTTGGTCCCTCCAGTTTCGTTTTTATTTTATTTTAAGTGTTTAACCCACTCATAAGTCACTATCTAACTAGGTTAGAATTATTCCTAGTTAGTTTATTTTGCTTATTTACCGACATCATATTAGTAATAAAAGAATTTATATTTTCGGGGTGTTACATCATAGTTTATCACTTAAATTTATATTACTTAACTAGGTTAATTATTCCTAGCCAACTTAGTAGGTTCGGGAAGTTAAAAACCCGTTTTATTTTAAGTCCCATTAACTCGGACTCCTTATGAACTTTTGTCTTCTCAAGTCGTTTGCTCTCTTTTTATTTATTATTAGGCTTATTTATTTGAATCCTAATAATTGTTGGGTTAATCTTTTCTGCTAACGGTATTCTACCCGCTCTTTAGTATTAACGGGGTTTAATTACCAAACCCGTTTTTGGGGTGTTACAGAATCCAGGAGGAAGACATACCCAAAACCGCTTTTCAAACCCAATACGGTCACTACGGTATTGTGGTTATGCCCTTTGGTTTAACCAACGCACCCGCAGTTTTTATGGATCTAATGAATCGCGTGTGTAAGCCCTTTCTCGACCGCTTCGTCATTGTGTTCATCGATGATATCCTGATCTATTCCAAGTCAAAAACCGAACACGCGCGACATCTCAGTTTGGTTCTTGAACTACTCCCGGGAAACCGCCTTTACGCTAAATTCTCCAAGTGCGAATTTTGGCTCGAGGAGGTTCAATTCCTCGGTCACATTGTCAATAGTCAAGGTATACACGTCGATCCCGTGAAGATTGAAGCTGTTAAGAGCTGGATTACACCCAAGAACCCGTCTGAAGTCCGATTTTTTCTCGGACTAGCGGGCTATTATCGCCGATTCATCGAAGGATTCTCTTAAATCGTTGTACCGCTTACGCACAAAGATAAACCTTTTGTTTGGGGAACTGAACATGAGGAAGCCTTTCAAACCCTAAAACTTATGCTATGCAACGCTCCCGTGCTCTCATTACCCGACGGAAACGACGACTTTGTAGTTTATTGCGATGCCTCGAACCTTGGTCTTGGTTGTGTTCTCATGAAACGAGACAAGGTCATCACATACGCCTCTCTTCAGCTCAAGATCCACGAGAAGAACTATACAACTCACGATCTCGAGCTTGGTGCAGTTGTTTTTGCGTTGAAGATTTGGCGACACTACATTTACGGTACAAAGTGTACGGTCTTCACAGACCACAAGAGCCTCCAACACATCTTTAGCCAGAAGGAACTGAATATGCGCCAGCGCCGATGGGTTGAACTTCTCAACGATTATGACTGTGAGATTCGTTATCATCCAGGCAAAGCAAATGTCGTTGTCGACGCTCTCTGTGACAACCCTCATTAAACCATGTATCGGTACAATTAATTAATATTAATTAAGTGCTTAATGACTGTGCTGAATTACTTAACTGCTTTCTGATTACTGCGTCATACTTACATGTGCTTTTTAACATACTAGTCTTGTGCATAAAATTGACTAAATGGTCCTGAGTGCTTTCCTAAGTATTGGGAATTAAAAGTGTTACAAAAAGATACATAAAGGACACTATACGGAATAACTTATCGCTTTAACGGAACGGTATCTAACCGAACAACCGGACATTAACCAGGACACCAAAATATTGTTAAAAACATTGTTTCACTTTTCTAAGCTAGTCATGGTTCCCGAGCACTATAACACATTACATAATACATGTAACACACTACACATTAGACTTTACATCTTAACCCCTAAGTAATCACCTACTTACCCAAAAATTTTCATTTAACCCCCCCCCCTTGCAAGTTCACGGCCCATAGGGGCCCCACCCATCAAGATTTAGTTAAATCTTGCACAATCCCAATATGATCCTCCCTTGGAATTAGTAAGATCTTGAGGTGATTTTGAATGTACTATGGGGAGCATAATAACCAATGGACCAAGAGGTTAGAGTTTATAAACTTATCATCTCCATCTTCAACATATCACCAACAACATTCTCACTCTCTCTCCCTCTCCATAACCTTCGGCCGAACACCCCTCTTACACCACACCCATTTTCGATTTCCATTCAAGTGATCCAAGTGTACTACAAGGTGTTACAAGGTTTCTAACGGAGCTCGGTGTTCTCGGAACTTAAAGGACCACCTTCGTTTGCTATTATCCTCCACATTTTCACTAGTGATCCTCCCTAGCTTAAAGCTAGTTGTAAGCTTCTTGTTAACTCTTGGTTACTTCCTATTTTTAGTAGTTATATGATGTATTATGATGAAATAATGTTAGTATGATGTTGTCTTGTTATGTTGGTTACTTGATGAAAACTTGTACTTTGAAAATCTGATATGAACGATGGTACTTGACATGATAAATCTGAGTTAAATAAACATAACCTGCTGCAAGCAATGTTAAATGTCGTTGTTGATCACTACACATGTTAACGGAACAAATAGAACTTGCGTTAGAGCACTATAAGCTGAAAACAGGAAGCTGTCAAACTGTTACAGCCGCCTTCAGTCGGCTGTAACCAGGTCGTAACTTAACGAAAAATTGATTTTCTTGAGTCTATAACGTGTTATTTCGAAATACGGTTCTAATGGCACTGGAATCATAATTTTTGGACTTCGTTTGCTATTTTTAAAGGGTCGTTTTTCACAGCAGCAAAAGCTGTGTTTTTACTGCAGAAAATGTGTGTTATGTTTTTCGTCATAACTTGAAATCTGTGTAGAATTAGCTCATGAAATTTGTACTGTAGATGAACACTGATGTCGTTGTAATGCTCCAACTGGAATTTCATTAATCGGACTTACGATGAATTTTAAATGAATTATTCCGTGGACTGCAGTCAGAAAGTGACGAATCTGATTGCAGTCCGGTAAATGATTTTTTTATAAAATATTGGTAATGAATTGGATCCCGATATTCTTACACAGTAATATATGGATTGTTTAGAAAATTCTGTAAAAGTTTGGGAATTTTTGGAATAAGTTAACTATTTTATTAAAATACCCGAAAACAGTCCAGTTTTGGATGTTTAAGCTGAGACAATATAACTAGTGATTTGCATGTCTAAATGTCGGTTATGTTATCCGATAATGATCGAACGTGTTTTATGTCAATGAAAGTGTTATGTGCAATATCGTGTGCTTGCTCTTGAGTAGCTATAGGCGGAATGTTTATATAGGCGTGAACTGTTATAGTGTGTACATGTTATGTGGTAGATACGTGTAGGAACTTTGTGCTCCATTTGAAACCACTAAATGACTAACTGGTAATCATATTAGGACGTGATTGACCAACCTTGACTGCTAGCTATTTTAAGAGTCAAACCGAGCAACCAAAGGTGAGTTCACACTCTTTCTAAGGCATGGGATTCCCGGTGGTTTGGGAATGGGTTAAGAAACTAAAACGGAACCTGCATATTCTCCTTGGGTAGAATATGTACCGCCATCCTCCATAGGTAGGATGCCAATATTAATCCTGCGTATTCTCCTTGGGTAGAATACGTACGTTCGTCCTCCTTGGGTAGGACAACAACCTTAAACTACTAGCCAAAACTCTATCACCTAAGTCCCTAATTTTATATCGACTTAATCGCCGAGGCCGATGGCGAGCGGGTCATTAGTTAATAGCGCTATTAGGTTTGACAAACCTCACACCGTGCCGGTCAGACGGGCGTGTACTAATGGATCATGTCAAACAGTCAATGATGATAGACATTGACTTAGGGCACAACTTACTTTCGTCAGTAGTCGATATGGTAACGGTCTAGTGGTTCACATGGGGAAGCCCCCACTGGTTATGGTTTGGGAAAGAAGGAATTGGTTAATCATATTTTCAACTATGGGGTAACCCCCACGGCAAGTAAGCCAGCTAAAGACAAACCATGTTTTCGAAAAACAACTTAAAACAAACAACCAACTGTGAACTCGCTCAACTTTATTGTTGACTCCTTGTTACATGCCTTGCAGGTCGTTAGGTATCTATGGAGCTTGCACGAGGAGGTATGGTCGTTGTGGGACATGGACTGTAGAGTTCCATGTTAAACATTTAAACTTATGTACTTATTACTTATGTTTTGGGTTTTACCTTTAATGCTTCCGCTGTTTAATTTGAACTTGGTTAACTAGCTTTCGATCACCAATTATATTGTGTGGTTGGATTTTAACTATCTTAAATACATTGTTCAATATGATTGGTGGCTGGATCCTGGTCATGTCACGCCTCCAAGCGGTGATACTCCGCATGGTGGATTTTAGGGGTGTGACACTCTCAGCCGACGAAGCTATTTGCATCGCATTCGTAATACTTAAGCCCAGCACGATCTCGAAGCTCTTATCCATGATTCTCAACATGCTTGTTTTACCGAACGCACTCTGAAGAAGAAAAGGATTATGAATGACGGTGAACAACTAGTGAATAAGTTGAATGGTATATTCCATTATCTAGACCGAATTTTGATTCCCAAACGCACCAATTTACGACAAATTCTGCTAGACGAAGCCCACAAGTCTCGATATTCCATTCATCCCGGTGCTGACAAAATGTACCAGGATTGAAAGCTGGCCATATTTAGAGAAAAGAAGATGAGCGATTGATCGTTTGAAAATAGTTTATTCAATCTGCTCTGATACCAATTGTTAGACCCAGTACAGGCTCAAAACAATCTTCTTTTCACGTAATATGGCAAGTGATTTCAGTAGATGTGAAAAAGATGTGCGGAAATGGAAATCAGACTTTCAAGAAACAAGACCTACAGAATTATCAAGTTTATATCACTTTGAAACAAAAATGGTTTACAAGGTGATTGTAATATTATTATCTAATACAAACGAATCTTGAATTCTGTGGGGGAGAGAGCAATGGAGTTTAGATGTATGTGTGAATGCTAAGCTTCAAACTCACTTTGCTTCTCCTGGTTGAGCCTTCTATTTATAGTCGGCTTATATGAATAAACAATAGTTTATTTATACAATAATTCCTGCAAAAAGTAGCCAATTGACATATTCATTGATTCCAACGTTCAAGTTTCCTTTTTCATCATGATATCATTTAATGTCAACTTGCTTTAGTAATTGTGGCAGGACAGAGCCAATTTCAGACAAGTGGGTTGTTTCATCAGAAATTCTGATAAACCACTTCATCAGAAATTCTGATGAACAAATCATCAGAAAATCCTTGATGATCAGAATCGTCAAATACTGATGATATTTCATCAGAAATATCATCAGATCCATCAGAAATGACCTCTTCTGATAATCCAATTCAGCTCTTGATCAACTTGTAATTCTTTGAAGTAGATGCTGTGCTTTTCCAGTTGTCCCATCTGATCTTCTTTTTCTAGTTCGTGATCTTCAGGACTGTGATCTCTTCATGGATACAGTTGATTGTTATTTTCTTCAATACTTACACATAAAGTTTCCTAACAGTTTCCCCCTAAGTATTGTAAGAAAAAGAACTACCTCATAAACAGAAAAATTTCCAAACAGTGGAAATACTTGAAAATATAAACCAGTTACTGAAGTTAAAACAAATTACATAAAAGATGAGAAGTTAAATAAATAGTTCTTTCAGTTAAGTTTCACTCTCTTATGCGTATCTCCTGTCTTTAGCTTCTTTTTGTAGGAGATGTATTTGTTGCAGCTGACATACATGTCTTTATACCATTCTCTTGCTTGAATCCATTCTTCAATCATCTGCTCAATTTCTTTTCTGCTTTCCTCCATGTTCTTTTCTATCTTCTGAAGATGTTCTTGTCTTCTGTTCATAGTTTTCAAGATATACCTCAGAGTTTGATTTGAGTACTTGCAGATGTCAATACTTCTGAACATAGCTTTGTTTTCATCCTGATCTCTGAAGATTACACCATAATCTTGTTCTTTATTTGCATTTGTCAGTATGATGATGTCTCCAGATCTTGCATCTTCTACTATGTCTGAAGGAACTTTTGTCTTTGGTGATTTGACATATACCTTTTTGTTGTGTACATACTCAAAATTTATACATAGATCAAAGTCTGAAAAAGCTATTCTTTCAAACAGCAGTATTCCAGCCTTTGATATGCCATTTAATGCTCTTCTGACTTCTTGTTTATTTTTCTTTTCCTTTTCATAATGATCCTTCATAAACAAAATGTCTAAGGGATGCAACTGGTCGGCTATTTCTTCATCAGTCACCTTCTGTTCTTCTCCATTCTCCCTCTGAAGTGTGTATCTATTTTGCACATGAGTTCCTCCAATATCATCAATTGCACTCATTGCTTCACTTACATTTAGAATCCTTTTTACTGGATTCCAATTATGTTTGTGAATGCTGCTTGGCCCTCTTTTTACTCTTTCTTCTCTTAAGTCCAATCTGGTAGGAGATAGTGATCTTGGTGCTTTATCTTCTTTTGTTAGATAGTAACTCACCAGATTGGTCTCAGGAAATACCATTACATCTCGTGCAATCTCTTTAACCATGATTGACTTGGTTTCAAAGATTTTTCTCTTAACAGTCTTTGATTTTGATGCTGACTCTCCTTCTTGTTCCCATTCATTCATTGTTTGTTTATTCATATACTTACTTATTGCTGAATCATCAGATATTGTTGGATTTGGAGCAGATGCTAGCAATTTCAAATTTGTAATAACTTGAGGTTTTGCATTTGCTAACCTTTTCAGTATTTCATCTTTTGGAACATTCGGAGGAGGACCCATCACAGTAGTTCCAGCTTTTGTGATTGGTGAGATTGATGATTGTTGAGGAGTTGACTTTGGAGCTTCTTGATGTGAGCTTTCAGCAGGAATTTCTTTCATGAGTTCTTGTGGATTCAGTTTGGCTAGTTTTGCAATATTGAATTGCATCTTCTCTACCAGTCGTTGCACTTCTTTTACCTGTTTTGAGTTGCTGTGTATGTTTTTTTGAATATTTGTGAATTCTGTTTGAGCTTTTTTTTGAATTTCAGCCCATTCTTTTGACAGCTTCTCAAGGGCATCTGTGATACTATTATTACTTGTCCTTAGTATGGTAACTTCTTCCAAAACTCTGTTTGTGCTACTTGACTGCCTTGATTCAATCACTTTTGCAACTTGTGCTTTGATTTTTCCTATTTCTGTGAGAATCGTTTGGATTTCTGATGCAGAGATGTTGGATTCTGGTGCCTTTTCTTTCATCTTCTGAAGAGACTTTAGTGCTTCAGTGTTTTCTTCAGTTTGTTTCTTCATTTCCTTTACTGATTCTGACAAAGTCTTCATATCAGCCTTTTGACCTTGTATTTCTGACAGCAACATATCAAGTTTTTCTTCTACTGGATTTAAATTTTCTTTGTTCATGGGTTTTTCAGGGATAATTGGAACAACAGATGTTCCTTCTAACGTTCCAGCTGCAAACACATTTCCTGCTGTTTTAGAGATGATGGGGTCATTTTCAGCCAACACACTTGGTGCAGCTTTGAATTTACCAGAATCATCTCCACCAGTGATGAGAAACTCATTCTCATTCTGGGTTTCCTTATGTCCTTGAATCATATCAGTATATGATCCTCCATAAGTTTTTGAGGTAAACAAATTACATTTATCCAGATTTCCTTGATCAGTTTCCTGATCTCCATCTATTGGGATCTCATCCTCTTCCTCATTTTCTGATTCAGAGTTGAGATTTATGGAACTAGTAACCTCTTGATCAACATTCGTTGTTCTGTATTCTATTTTGTAAGAAACATTAACAGAACTTTCTGAGTTTGTTTCTTCTCTGTGAGTTTCTACTAGAACAGTGTTCAAAAGGGATGTACCAGCAATGCGAGATTCATCATGATGAACGACTTCAGTGGCTTCAATGTCAACATTGTGTGTTTCTCCAGCAATGTGTGATCCTGCATCATGTGTTTGATAGATTTCAAATTCATGATGAATTCTTGCTTCATGAATCTGTTGACTTTCAGCATGCTTTTCTTCATTTTCTGGTGATTTGGCTATCTCCAAGTTAGCTTTTTCCAGAATTCTTCTTTCTTCTACACCCTCTTTTTCTGATGGTGAGGACTTCTCATCATCTCCTTTTTCTGTTGATGAAGAACAGTTCACAACTTCTTTGCTTGGTTCTTCTGTGGGAGAGGTTGGTTTTGTCAGAAGTTTTTCATGTTGTATTCTGTATTGTGAGTCTGGTGCAATGAAGCATAACATGCTTTCTGGTAACACAGGGATATCTTTGTCTGATTCCCATCCATGATTGGAACTCCAGGCCTTCATTGTTTTTGATCTCCAGATGTCTTCTAAGATTGGAATCTCCATGTTTCTTTCAGCAAATGCTTCAGAAATGAAAATTGAGATTAACCTTGGATATGGCAAATGAGAGGTTATTTTTCCATTTCTGGTGATGATTGATCTTTTGAGAAGATTAAAGATTTCTGACCCATAATCGATTTTGAACCCATTTATGAGTCCAAACATGATTGTCAGAATAGCTTGATTGATTTGATCAGTTCCTCCTATTTTTTAGGTGAGACATTTGTTTAACACTTCCATCATCACTTGCCAGATGGATGGCAATTCACTTCTTCTTATTGCTCCAATTTTGTTGATATCTCTTTTCTTGTATCCAAGCCCAATGACGAAGTCTAATAAATCTTCTTTGCTTGGGGTTTCAGTGTAACTGCCAAGAATAGGCAATCCAAGCCATTCTCTTACTCTTGCTGGAGTTAATTCTACATAGACACTTCCCCATACATGAGCAGACACCCGATTTTTTTCAACTTCTTTAAAAGTGTAAACAAATTGCTGTAGCATCCTTTCTGGTATTTCTCTTTCTTTTGTCAGTGCTCCTGAGATTGGGCATTTTGTAAGATATTCTACCAGAAGTTGACATCTTTTATCATACTCTGAATACTCTGTATTCATCAGCAGATTGTTTTCCTTCATTGGTAGAAATTCTGCTTCCTCGACAAACGGTACTTCATGTTGAATAATTGGAATATTGAGGTTAACTTTTGCCATTTTTGGAGTTAGGGTTTGAGATTTAGGGATTTTTGATTTAGGAGTGAAAAACAGGGGATATTAGGATGTAAGGAAATTGAGAGTATTGTGGTTGTATGAAGTAGAAGGTGTTGAAGGGGTATAAAACGTGGTATGAGATGGTGATAAAGAGATCATTAATTGTCTTTATAACCGTTAGATCGTGGATGCTGAGTTTTTGGTTCAAAAAATAACCGTTGGATCGTGGGTGTTAAGACTTCAATGAAATTATTTATCATGGAATCGTGGTTATGCCTTTCAACTTGACTTTTCAATTTGTAGTTTCTTCAATCTTTTCTTGAAAGTGTTGCACTGATTTTTGATTGGAGAAAGCTATCGGTTCTATGACACCTTTTCTTCTTTGTGGACCCCTTTTGATAAGTGGTCCAATTATCTTCCTTCATATGTTCCCTCTTTTCTTCATAAGTCAGCTAATTCCCATTCTGATAAGGTCATCAGAAATTCTGTTGACCAAATGTATCTTTCTTTTGTTTTGACTTCTGTTGACTTTTTGTGATGTAGTCAACAGAAATAATCAGTCTTTTCAACAGAATCTCTGAGATTTCCCCCTAAACTTATGAGTGCCTTTTTTTTTTTTTGTGATGAGAGGGAATGAGATAAGATCAGAAGACTTACAATTTGTTTTTCTGGTAGCATCCATGTCTCTTTGCCTTTTCTGATATTTTCTAAAAATGTTTTATAATTTTAATGTTTTATCAGAAAAATTTATGATCCAATTTTGAAATACCAGATTTTATCTCCTTTCATCAGAAATTTTGAATTTTGATTTATGACATTGATTTATGATGATCATCTTATCATTACCTTTTTCCCAGACATATAAAACATAAACCAGAAAGCTAGTAAACAAAAATATTAACAACCAAACAAAAAAAACAAGAACAAAATAAAGCAAATAAAACCTAAACAATATCTACCCCTTCACCATGTTCCATTTCCAATAGTAACAACAGATCAGTTATCTCCCCAGAGTTGTTGTTAGTGGGTACAAGCACGCTAAGACCCATGTTTTCTTGAAGTCTCATGTCAGCCCTTGGATAACTTGCAGGAATGCCTGCAAAGTCTAGCTGACTTGTGATTATTTTTGTTAGAAAACGAGGATACATCAAGAATGGCTTGGCAACCCACATGTTACTTACAAAATCACTCATCAGATAATGAGAGAAGTTGTAAGGTACCTTATATACCAGTGCCAGTATAGGCTCCATCAATTTCAGAGATATTTCATGATGATTGATGACCTTCTTTGAAAAACATGCACCCATCTGGGTGACCAGATATTGCCATGGCTTTTTAAAGCCATTTTTGTTGATTGCCCGTTGTTGGATTGGTGTGTGATAACCCATTTCCCTTAAGACATTTTCCTTCTGATTCCTTGTGAACATCAGAACTTCATTATCATCATTTAGTTGAAGAGATGTCCTGATGGTGGCTTCATTTAACAGAATTTGCTGATTTAGCACCTCACTCTTGATGGTCATCTGCTCCCTGTTTTGATACTCAGATAGTGTTGCATTTTTCCAGAAGATTTGAAGAATCTCTGGATGAATACTTATGTGAGCAGTGAGAGCATAGCTCAAGTTGCTATTCATGAGCATCTTGAGTACAACTTGACACCCTTCCCACTGAGGACCGTCCAGATTTGTCCTCAATCTTAGATTATGATATGGATAAAGAACAAGTGGGAAACATGCATCTTTGATAGAGTTCATTTTGGGAGTGTGTGTGATTATGTGATGAAGATGAGAAGTGAAGATGACAGATTTTAACTCAAAGTGGTGAATATTTATAGTAAATTTAATATTTGCTATAAATGGAAGCTACCAACTTGTGGACTTTCTTCACTGCAATCCTTGTTATTTTAATGATTACCAGAGACCAGAAAAAAAATACCAGGGATGAGTTCCTTCTTCACTACATTAATTTATCTAGGTGGCAAATTTCTGGTAATGTATCATTGTAGCCAACCAATATGTCACTTCAACCTTTTTAAACATGATGGTGTGTAATAAATGAAGGAGAGAGAAATATCTATTTTAACGAGTTCCCAGAAATTTTCTGTTTGCATGACGTTATCAACACTAACAAAAAAAATATTAAAAAAAAAATTTAAACAAAAACAAGCAATATATGAATATATAAACAAGGAATATGAATGCAGATATTAACATGCTGTAATTTGTTTCAATGAACTACAATAATTCTGACTATCAGCCCTTTTTGCTGAAGATTCACCAGAATTCTGATGATTTATCAGATATTCTGATGTTGAATCAGATTTTCTGACAACTTCATCAGAATTTCTGATAAGTTGACATATAAATTTGATTATCACTAAAGCAATTATCTAAGTAGTTTTTTATCATTGAATTAACCATAACAAAGCAAATTACGTGTTAAGCCTTTCAACAAAGACTACTCTCTTTTATGGTTAAACATCCAAATTTCTGCAACCATACCCCATGATCCTCCCTTTCACTCCATTTCAAAATTTACCATTCTACCCAGCTTTGAAACAAAGTTGCTGAGTAAGCTCCTGTCTCCAGTCATGTGCTTGGAACTTCCTGAGTCGCAGTACCAGATCTGCTGCACATGATGGTCCTGAAATGAAATGATTAGAGGGTTTTTGGTACCCAGGCATGCTTGGGTACTGTTTCTGATGAAGTTTGAAACATTTTATTTTTATTTCTTCTTGGTTTTGCATCAGAAACTCTGTTATATGCTGAGCCATTAACAGATTTTACATTTTTCTTTTGAAGATGGTGCAGGACAAGCTTCAGTATTTCAACACACATACAAGAGTTATCAGAATTTTCTGATAGTTCCTCATGTGATGGAATGATTGGATAATTTTGAAAAGATGAGTGAACTGCTTCTGGAGTTTTTACAGATTCTTGACTGCATTCACTCTTGTTTGTTTTGAAGTTTGGTTTGTCAAAAGAATATTCAGAACAGATTGATTTGCAAGATTCAGATTCAGATTCTGATACTAAATTATCAGAAATTTGATGAGTTGCTTTTACAAAGATAGTGGGTTTATTTCTATTTGATCTTATAGAACTTGTATAGCCTAAACCCTCTCCTTTGTTCTTAGGTGTGGACTCAATAAAATTTATAAACTCTTTAGCCTGTTGAAAATCTCTTACATTGATTTCTTTGTCATTTATTTTCTTGTAAAGATCTTTTCTTTCATTTTCATAAAACTCAATTTTTGCTCTTTGATCTAAACTGTCCTCAATAAGATGTTGGTTTTCAAGAATGATTTTATTCAAAGTCCTTTGCAACTCATCAGATTTTCTAATATCTGATTTATGTTTTTCTTGCAGATTTAGAAAATCTGACATGAGCTTGTTTAGCTTGTGTTCAAGATCAAGATTGTCTAAATTTACCTTTTGTTCTGAAGTTTCTGGTAGTCCTTCAGAGAGTGCCATGAGGCAAAAATTTGCCAACTCTTCTTCTTCATCATCAGAAGAATCATCAGATAACCATGTATCTGTTCCAGCAATTAAGCTTACTTGTTGCTGCTTCTTTGCTTCTTCAAGCTTTTTCTCATAATAGGCAACATCCTTCAGCTTTTTGGTCTTGCATTCTGATGCATAATGACCTCTCTGCTTGCACTTGTAACACACAACTTCAGCCTTCCCTTTATCGTTGGATCTAAACTCTTCTTTAGATCTTCCATCCATCCTTCCTTTGTCATTCCTCTGGTATCTCTGGTTACCTCCCCTCAACCTCTGCTCAAATGTTTTGGTGAGCAGTGCTATTGCTTCAGCAAAAGCTGAAAAGTCTGATGATGCATCAGAAGTTTCAAGATTTTGACTGTTTGAAGGTTGTGGATCATTTGTTGTTGTTGATCTTTGTGAGTTGGAGATTAGAGCTAAAGATCCCCCTCTTTGAACAGTTTCTTCAAAAATTTCTTCTTCTCTGGGGATCAAGATGCTGTATAAGTCATGAAGACTCATGTTTCCTAGTTCTAAGGTTGATGATAAAGTCATGGTGAGACTTCTCCATTCTCTAGGAAGGGCATCAAGAAATTTTATGTTTCTTTCATCGTTTGATTTTGTTATACCAAATTTCTTTAGCTCGTTTAAAAGTTTTGTAAATCTTTGATATGTATCATTTAACATTTCATTTGGAAAACTTTTAAACCTTTCATAAGATGAGACATTATTTGTTCTCTTGTTTCTTCTCATCCTTTCTCCTCCTTCACAAAGGTTTTCCAACTGATCCCATATTTCCTTAGCTGATGCACATGCATCAACTTGTGAAAATATGTCATTGGGGATGGCCATAATTAAAAGTGACTTTGCCCTTTCATCCCCAGCCACCTTTTCCTTGTCTTCCTCACTCCAAAGTATTTCACTTTTGGGAGCTTGGGAGGCAGGGATAGCAGGTGATTGGTCAGTTGCTGGAATAGCTGGTATAGCAGTCATTGGTATATGTGGACCCCTTTCAATGGATTTAAACAGAGCTCGGTCATGACCATTAAGGAAATTGACCATCCTGATTTTCCACTGGGGGTATTCTTCTCTGACCAGAGTCGGAGGTTTAGACATAGAACCAATGTTAAAAGCATTATTCCAGGATTGAAAGCTGGCCATATTTAGAGAAAAGAAGATGAGCGATTGATCGTTTGAAAATAGTTTATTCAATCTGCTCTGATACCAATTGTTAGACCCAGTACAGGCTCAAAACAATCTTCTTTTCACGTAATATGGCAAGTGATTTCAGTAGATGTGAAAAAGATGTGCGGAAATGGAAATCAGACTTTCAAGAAACAAGACCTACAGAATTATCAAGTTTATATCACTTTGAAACAAAAATGGTTTACAAGGTGATTGTAATATTATTATCTAATACAAACGAATCTTGAATTCTATGGGGGAGAGAGCAATGGAGTTTAGATGTATGTGTGAATGCTAAGCTTCAAACTCACTTTGCTTCTCCTGGTTGAGCCTTCTATTTATAGTCGGCTTGTATGAATAAACAATAGTTTATTCGTACAATAATTCCTGCAAAAAGTAGCCAATTGACATATTCATTGATTCCAACGTTCAAGTTGCCTTTTTCATCATGATATCATTTAATGTCAACTTGCTTCGGTAATTGTGGCAGGACAGAGCCAATTTCAGACAAGTGGGTTGTTTCATCAGAAATTCTGATAAACCACTTCATCCGAAATTCTGATGAACAAATCATCAGAAAATCCTTGATGATCAGAATCGTCAGATACTGATGATATTTCATCAGAAATATCATCAGATCCATCAGAAATGACCTCTTCTGATAATCCAATTCAGCTCTTGATCAACTTGTAATTCTTTGAAGTAGATGCTGTGCTTTTCCAGTTGTCCCATCTGATCTTCTTTTTCTAGTTCGTGATCTTCAGGACTGTGATCTCTTCGTGGATACAGTTGATTGTTATTTTCTTCAATACTTACACATAAAGTTTCCTAACAGGTCACGACAACATCTGGGTTGTCGTTGATCGTCTTACTAAATCTGCTCATTTTCTGCTGATAGGAGAGGACTTTAAGGTAGAACGATTAGCCCGGATCTACATCGACGAAATTATATGTTGACACGGGACGCCTCATGACATCATCTCTGACCGCGATGGTCGGTTTACCTCACGCCTTTGGGAAATGTTTCAATCTGCTCTCGGTACTACTCTTAATCTAAGTACCGCTTTCCATCCCTAAACCGACGGTCAGACTGAAAGAACGATTCGTACCCTTGAAGACATGCTTCGGTCGTGTGTCATAGATTTCGGTGGTAAGTGGGATGCACACTTACCTTTAGTCGAGTTCCCGTACAATAACAGTTATCACTCTAGCATTCAAATGGCACCATTTGAGGCATTATACGGAAGGAAATGTCGATCGCCTATTGTATGGCACGAGATCGGAGACGCGCAAATTACCGGTCCTGAGTTATTGCAAGAAACGACTGACAAAATCCTCCAAATTCGAGACAATCTATTGAAAGCTCGGAGTCGTCAGAAAAGTTACGCCGATAGACGCCGCAAGCCCCTTGAATTTGATGTTGGCGATCATGTACTCCTAAAGGTTGCACCTTGGAAGGGGGTGATCAGATTCGGCAAGAAAGGAAAGCTCGCGCCTCGATATGTTGGACTCTTTAAGATTCTTGAAAGAATTGGTAAAGTGGCCAACAGACTCAAACTACCGGAGGAACTTAGTAACGTCCACCCGACTTTCCACGTTTCGAACCTCAAAAAGTGTCTAGCCGACCAGAACCTACATGTCCCTGTTGAGGATCTACAAGTGAACGAAACATTACACTTCGTGGAGAAGCCTGTCGAGATCATGGACCAGGAAACCAAGAAACTTAGACGCTCAAACATTCCCATTGTGAAGGTTCTTTGGGAAGGTAAACGTGGCATCGAGTTCACCTGGGAACTCGAAAGTGATATGAAGGCTAAATATCCACAACTGTTTGTTCCGCCTGCGCCTTAATTTCGGGACGAAATTTCCTAAAGTAGGGGAGGCTGTAACAACCCGCTTTTTGAAGTCAAAGGAAGGAAAAATTACTAAATGCGATATGTCACTCCTTGCTTAAATCAGTGATTGTACTCCTTGACTTGTAATCGATACTCTAGTTTATTCTAACTTAGTCATATTATGTGGAGTAAATGTTAATAATCGCTGTTTATCGCTAATCGATTTATCGCTATCGCATCGCAACTTGAAACGCACGTTATAGATATTGATTTACGTGTGTGTGTTATTATGTGTTACTTGTGCATGTTTATATTTGTTTGTGGTGATTATTCGAAAACGCAATCGCAACTCTATCACAACGCAATCTCAATCGCAACACAAAATGCAAAATGATTATGTTTAGGTTTATGACTGTTATTGTATGTTAGTATGATTACTGTGTAATATTATCGCATCGCTCACTCGAAACGCATCGCAACTCTCAACGCATGAAACAAAACGTCGAAAACCAAATCGCGAAACCCATCCGATTGAACCACCCCTTTGCACCTATACACCTCCTTTCTCCCCTCCTTGCCTATAAATAGCATCTGTCATATCACATGAACAGTGATGTGACAACTCTCATTCGACCAGCTCGCTCCAGCCCTCTTTTCTCTCTATTTCTCACGATTCTTGTAAGTTTTCCACCCAAATCTTGTACATCTATCATCTACACACACTTCTTCATCATTTTCACTATCAAATCTTAACTTGCCACCATGAAATTGGCTGATTTGGGCTGTTCTAGGGTGATGTCATCATGAGTTCTCATGAACTTCAAAGTGTGGCCTCATTCCACCAAGAACAACTCAGATCTAAGTGATTTCTACATTGTTTAAACATTGATTTCTCCTAAAACTAAACATAATCAAAGTTATTTCAAACTTTTCTTCAAACAAACTCAACCTCTCGCATAAAACCGATAGAATCGGAGCTCGTTTAGACCTTCTACTCATTCACTAGTGAAGTGTCAGTCCGAGAATGGATTTCTTTCAAAAGGACGACCGATTCACGGGTTGAACAGGAATGACCGTTGAGGAACAGTTAACTGAACGGACGGGGTAATTTCCATCCGATCAGGTGACTTGGACTCAATGGGTTTCCGTTGTTTGACACGTTGTCATACCGTCTCGATACAATCGCAAAACTTTCCAAACTTGGTAAAATTTTACAAGTTTTCAAACGAACCAGGTTGCTGAACGGATCACTGTCCGATCGGATAGCCATCCAATCGAATGGCAATCCTATCGGATGACCTATAGTGTTCAACATTTAGCAGATTCAAAACCAAACTCAAACGTAACCCTCCACTCGGATCACCATCCGAGCGGACGGCCATCTGTTCGGATGACCGTCCGATCGGACGACCTGAATGGTAGGATTATCTGCTGTTTTATAAAATGCTACAACGAAAACTTCAAAGTCACATCATACACAAACACATCCATCCCAAACGAATAACAAACCGACCGGATGACCCTTCGTCACTATGTTCACTCACATCGTTTAACGCACCGCTCATCGCTTATACTATTGTTCTGTAATCAAGCTAACTTTCCAGCACTCCCTTCAATCCAATAGAGTGTTTATTTACTAAACACTATATGTGACTATACTCGATCCCTTTTTGCTTTAAGCACTTTTGGGTGTTACATACGTTACTTATACCAAATCACACCTATCACACAACGCAAACACTTTTATACGCTAACCGCTCTCGCATGTTATACGTGTTACTCGATGAATGCTTGTATGTTATGTTTACACAGTGATTGTTGCCTGACACCCTAGCAACGATAGTACTATAGTTTAGACTCAACACCTGTCGTGGACGGGGTTTGCTAAGGGTATTTCTTCACGTGTCACAGTGGTGATATGTGTTGCGCTCTCTACAACTCGCAGTCACGTCTGTGCATATTCATTGTCGATAACCTACTTGCTTCGCATTATACATGTTACATGCTGGTTATGCGTAAATCACTTTCGCTACTATTATGCTATTAAACTTGTATGCTCACCTTTACACTATGTGTATTGACCTCTATTTTAACCTATGTGACAGGTGTTTGAGATGCTAGGATGCCTGCTATGTGGAATCAAGTTAGGAAGAGTCTAGAAACCAAAAAATTTAAATTTTGAGTTGTCGAAATAATTTATTTGTCTATGAGATATCTATGTCTATAATAACTGCTTTACTTGATGAGTTATGGTATGGGGCATAATATTAATTATCTGGTAATTTAGTTGTTATGGATTTCTCCTGGACAATCTGTTTCGCTCAGTGCCGCGCCCCGATGATTCCGCCATCGGTTGGGGTGTGATATGTTGAAGTTAGGGTTAGAGCTCTTGGAGCTTCTCCTGCTTGTTCATACGTACACACACTGTGTGTGTGTGTGTGTGTGTTTATTTTGTTTTAATAATTAACTTTTCCAATTATCTAACTTTGGTCTCTCATGTGTGGTTAATTATTAAGTAGGTTACAACCTATTTGTTTCCAACCATATTCCCTTATTAACCAGGTTAAACATTCCTAGTTAACTTAGTGGGTTCGGGGAAGTTTATGACTAAGTTTATTTTAAGTCCCGTTAACTCGGGCCTTTTATAAACTTTATTTACCCATAAGGCTTTATTCAACTTTTATTAAATATTAGGTTTATTTATTTAAAAATCCTAATATTCACCGGGTTAATTTTACCACTAACGGTATCTTACCCGTTCATTATTTTAACGTGGTTTGATTACCAAACCCGTTTTCGGGGTGTTACAAGTCTACACCCTTAAAGAGGTTTCGTCCCCGAAACCTTATTTGCGTAGTTCATTTGTTTAAACCAAACGAAATTGGTTTCATTTTTAAAGCATTCATTCTTTTTTATCAATATTTTATCATTCGTATTGACATGTGTGTCTTTCATGCGTAAGTCATTACGAACCGCAACTTTTATCTTATATTTCTTATTTTTGACCGAGTTGTCACTTGACCACTCTTTCGCATTAGTCTGTTAACATGTTTATTCCGCGCTTGTCTTATATTAACAAGCGCTTTGTATTTGTCATGACATTATCTTGACTTTGAATAGTTTTACCGGCTAGACTAATTAGTCGCCGTCACTTCATACCCCATCACTCGGGTATACTATTTTGCCATCTCCGGCCTTATGTGTGTTTACGATTTCTTAAACCTCCTCTTACTACTTATGTTTGTTAACACGTTGCTTTTGACTAAAAACTGAATTTTTTTTTACGTTTTCTCTTTGTCTTACGTCTTTTCCTCATATATAGGAATTTTACGTTCGAGGATTTATTAATTTCCATTATTAATTAATGCGGGGAATTATAACTAGTTCCCACGCTTAACCCAAATAACCCATAGGTTCTTTCATTTAGCCTCGTAGGCTATTTTATTAGATCTTTCACCATTTTAAGTTTAGAAATCGTTCATTTTCATTCTTGAATTTTATGCATCTTGACCGTAGTCTAAGGCTACCTTCATTTCCCTTTGGATTAATCTTCCGACTCTACGACTTCTTACGTCGTCTACACGTCGGTTTGTTCTACGCTTACCGTCACCCGGTTCATACCTATTCTTCTTTAAGACCAGTTACCCGGGCTGTTTATCTTAATGTTTTTAACATTCTTGTTTCACTAGTTTGCGTTTTTCCTTTCTATATTCCTTTGCGACCCATCACATAGGTTCACTAATATTGAGCGCTTCCATTATTCGGTTTGCGCTTACTTGCACTACCAAGTATTTATACTTTATTTATCTCGTTTGACTTATTCGTGTGAGATTTCATTACTTATGAATGTCAAACTTCATTCTTTGTTCAACTTGTTTATCTTTAAATTAGTTGAACGTAATTATTGAAATTTCCGTTTACAACATTTTAGCATCTCTTAGTCACAACTCATAACCCGAGTCTTTTGACTTTCTAGTCCGCGTTCCTAGCTCTTGGTTTATACAAATGCTCAAAATTCTACCCATCAGTCTTTTGACTTTCTAGTCTGCGTTCCCAGCTCTTGGTTTATACAAATGCTCAAAATTCTACCCATCTATCGGGTATCTTTACCGAAGTTATCTTCGAATTAACCATTCTGATATGGTTTTAGACTTTGTTTTAACTTATTTGGTCATCTTAGCGAAATCCATCGCTTTTATTCAACCAAGTCCTTATTCTTTATTCATTTCGTTTGACTTCTTCGTGTGAATTTCATCACTTATGACAGTCAAACTTTATCCCTATGCTTTAACATTCTCATTAGTAGGTCTGTATTTTCATTTACTTTGATCTTTGTCCCTTCTCTCGGGCTCGTTATTCTAACGTAATACGCTTCCGTCATCCGGCTTACGTTTACGTTTATTATTAAACATCTTGTTTATTTGATTCATTTGGGTACCTTTTTAGTTCGTCCAATTCACCTCGTCCTTATTACATCGGACGTAAATGTGTCCACCACAAGAAGTTCATGGTATCATATGCCCACTACTTACTTGGCCAGAGTAAGCAATCAACACATGACCTTTTTATAGTTTTCACATCATGCCCTATGTAAGTAACGCCTTTATTAATTTCATATCTCTGATTTCATTTGGTAAAACTTTATTTAATTGCTAAACAACAATCATTAGTTTTACTAGTTTTACATTTGAACATATAAAATGTTTTCCTTTCTATCGAACTATTATACAATCACATTCGTTAATGTGATTGCTACTTTTCTCAATAGCATTATATTGAGAGTTTCCATATGAACTAATCTTGTTATTGCTTTGTTATTCATCATCGTGAATAACACATGTTTCTATTAAATTTCTCTTGGAAACATCATCCTGAATAGATATCCTATTTGTCACACCCCCAAAATCCACCATGCGGAGTACCACCGCTTGGAGGCGTGACGTGACGTGACCAGGATCGAGCCACCAATCATATTGAACATCGTAATTAAGTAAATAAGACCAACCACAATACGATTGGTGACCAAAGATAGTTAACCATGTATAGTTTAAACAGCGGAAGCATAAAAGTAAATCCAAAAGCGTAAGTCCATAGTTTATAAGTTAAAGTTCAAAACGCAAGTTTAATAAGTTCATAAGGATTTAAATAATAAGCACGGAACATAACAGTCCGTACACCACAACGACTCCTTCCTCGTGCAAGCTCCAAGCGTTTAGCGACCTGTAAGGCATGTAACAACGAGTCAACAACAAAGTTGAGTGAGTTCACGTTTGGTTGTTTAGTTTTAAGCTGTTTCTGAAAAACGTGGTTTGACTTTCGTTGGCTTAATTGCCGTGGGGGTTACCCCGTAGTTGAAAGTATGTTTAACCAGTTCCTTTTTCATTACCCAAACCATAACCATAATCAGTGGGGGCTTTCCTCGTGTGAACTACTAGACGGTATGATATCGACTACTACGCAAATAAGTTGTGCCCTATATCAGCGTCTATCATCACTGATAGTCTGCCATAGTCCATTAGTACACGCCCATCCGACCGGCACGGTGTGAGGTTTGTTAAACCTAATAGCGCTATTAACTAATGACCCGCTCGCCATTGGCCTCGGCGATTAAGTCGATATAATGAAGAGGGACTTATTGATAGAGTTTTGTCTAGCTAGTTTTTAAGGTTGTTGTCCTACCCAAGGAGGACGAACGTACGTATTCTGCACAAGGAGAATTCGTAGGATTAATAATGGCACCCTACCTATGGAGGATGGCCGTACATATCCTCCCAAGGGGATATGTAGATTTAGTTTTAATTCTTTAACCCATTCCCAAACCACCGGGAATCCCATGCCTTAGAAAGTGTGTGAACTCACCTCGGTTTGCTCGGTTAGATTCTCAAATATAGCTAACAGTCACGGTCGGTCAATCACATCCTAATATGATTACCAGTTAGTCATTTAGTGATTTTTAAATAGAGCACAAAGTTCCTACACGTATCTATCACATAACATGCATCACTTTAACGGTTCATGCCCATATAAACTTCCCATCCATTCCCCACTCATAAAAAAACATACGATTATGCACATAACACATATAACATGTTAGATCATTCACAGATAGCATACTCGACATTTAGACACGCAAATTACAACTTATGTCGTTTCAGCTTAAATATTCAAAACCGGGCTGTTTTCGGACATTTTAATAAAATAGTTAACTTATTCCAAAAATTCCCAAATTTTTACAAAATGTCTTAAACGTTCCAAATTTTATTGTGTAAAAATATCGGGGTCCAGTTCATTACTAATATTTTATAAAAAATCATTTTCCGGACTGAACTCAGATTTATCTTTTTCTGACCACAGTCCACGGAATAATTTATTTAAAATTCATCGAGAGTCCGATTTATGAAATTCCAGTGAGAGAATTACAAATACATCGGTGGACATCTACAATACAAGTTTCATGATCTAACTCTACACAGAACTCAAGTTATGACAGAAAACAAAACGCATATTTTCAGCAGAAAAATGCAGCTCTAGCTGCTGTTACAAAATGACGCTTTAAAAATAGTAAACGAAGTCCAAAAATTATAATTCCAGTGCTATTAGAACCGTATTTCATAATACATAACCCTAGACTTCTGAAAATACATTTTTCGTTAAGTTACGGTTCTGTTACAGCCAACTGAAGTTGGCTGTAATCATTAAACAGCCTACTGTTTTCAGTCTTTAACACTCTAAAGCGCGTTCGATTGATTCCGTTAGCATGTTTAATGACCACAACAACATCAAACATCAATATTAACCAGCAAAACATCAGATAATCAACCAAGAATCATAACAACACAAGATCTACATGATTTACACACATAACTTCTCTTTATCCAACTTATTCATCTTATGTTCAAGAGTTTATGTTATGTTCTTTAGTGTTTCTAAATTCTAACCGTTAAATCACTTATTAACCACCATAAACAAGATCAAGATGATGTTTAGAGGCACTTACTACTAGCTCAAGGCTAGGGAAGAAAGAAGACGTAAACGAGGTGGATAAAAGAAATATAGAGAGGTCCTTGAGATTCCGAGAGCACCGAGCTTGTTTGTAGGACACCTTACACCCTTGTATGTTAGTTGAATGGATGAAGGAGCTTGAATGGTGATGGTGGTGTTGTGCCTTGGGTTCGGCCGAACACAAGCAAGGAAGAGGGAGAAAGAGTGAGTTGGTTGATGTTGTGAAAATGAAAGTGTCTAACCTTTGGAGTTTACTTTTAACCATTTTCCTTATTAACCATTAGATCATATGTTTACTAGATATGGAACATGGACTAATAAAATAATCAAGATTGTAAGGAGTGTGTCCCACATGGGGACCGATCGGTTAGGGGGGGTATATAGTTAGGTTTCAATTGGATGGTTAGTAACTAGTTAAGTTCCAATGGTGTTAATTAGAGTATTATGTGTGTAGTGTACTACAAGGGGTGTTAGGGCGTTCGGGGACCCTAACTAGCTCAGAAAGGTGTAAATGATGTCATTGTCAATATTTTTATGTTCTAGGTAAAGTCCGGTTGTTTGGTTTGACACTGTTCCGTTAAAGTGCTTAATTAATCCGAAAAGTGTCTTTTATATATATTCTTGTAACACTTCAGATTTCTAACACTTAGGAAAACACACAGGACTGTTTAATGACTTTTCTGTACACTATTAGTATGTTAACAAGCACATGTAGGCATTACACAGAAATCGGAGAGCAGTTAAATGATTCAGCACAGTCATCAAACACTTTAATTATCATTAATAATTTGAACGGATGCATGGAATTATGAGGGTTGTCACATTCTCCCCCTGTTAAAAGAATTTCATCCCGAAATTTAGCGCGTGGTTACTGAGGAAGCTAGTTAAGTTGTGTTGTTTTCCTGATTTTCCTGGGGTGTCACACTATTCAGGTTTTTTTTCAAGTTTTATCCTATATATGCAACTGTCTTTCTCTACTTGTTTGTTGCATATTACTATTTGTGCGATTAATTTAAAACGTGCACCTAGTAATGCTTGCCCTAACGGGCTTTCCGTGCCTTTATTCTTGTTCGCGATCACTACGCGATTTAAGTCCTTGATGAGTATGCTCTGCTCGTCATACCTCAGACCGTTCCACCGTCATATCCGCAATTCGTTCATCTCTCGTCATCTTAATATGCGAGTTTCCTTCAATTAAAACATTCACAAAAGTTAGTAATGTCAACATCAATAATCGCTCGTATTATAATACAAGGCTTTTCCACTATACGTGGCAACACACGTAATTTCGTTGACTATATATATCCTTATCGACTTGATTGGTGTAACGTGTATACACGATAACCCTATGTGTTGTTCTCAACACTTTAATCATACTAAACCATTAATATACATGTACTTACCGGATTTTCTATCAAGCCTCGAACCGAACACGCTTTACTCTTTAACCATGAGCTCTGATTACCAACTTGTAAGACACATCTTTAAATAACATAATTTTAACATTAAAATACGCATTTTATACTAAAAATGCGACTTTACAAAAACTTTGTCAAGTTAACATTCATACATGTTTAAAGTATTCAAAATATAGTGCTAAGTGTTTACATAATTCACTTTTATCAAAACAAAACAAGATTTAACGCGAAAGTTTCATTTAACTTGTGTTCGGTTCATGTTCGAGGCTTGATCTTCACTCATCCTAAGTTCAAACACACCTACATTGTAAATTTATCACAAACGTTAGTATATGAGACCCTAGAACACGTCTAAACGGACCCGAAAGCTCAAAACCATCAAATAAACAAAATCAGAATTTTTGTTAGAAGTCGACTATAGGCTACGGTTCTCAGACCGTAGCTTACGGTTCACCTTTAATACTTCAACCAGAATTTCTGAACCGTAGGCTACGGTCCAGGACCATAGCTTACGGTCTGCCTGCAGGTTTTTGCTTGTTTCTGTTTTCAATACGAAAACCTTCATAACTTTTTATCTGTTTGTCCGTTTTACGCGATTCTTTTTCCTACGCGTTCGTAATTTAATTCTCCATCTCATAGAGTAAAAACCCGACATCTAAATTCACAAAATTTTAGATTTCAAGCTCTAGCTTTAAATTCAATTACAACACTTTTTGACCCGTTCGTGATTTTATCAAACAAACTTGTTTATTAGAAATGATTGATTCTAATCCCTTTTTACCCATCCCGGGGCTTGTCAACATTAGCATTTTGCTTCCATTACATGGTTCATACATGCATCTACATTCCCCGGTTCATTTTGTAACTTTCTTACACTAAAACCAACATTTAACTTCTTAATTTATTTTGACCCGTTTAGAGGACTTTTAAGCATGTAAGCATCAAACTCGTTCTTTTCTTTTCACACTTCGCATTCCATATTAATTAACTACTTATCTTCCACCACAACTATTTTTGTGGTGGATTTAACATAAAGAACCCAAAATCCTAAATTTCACCCTTCGGTTAGTCATTTACGCAAATGACCCATTTTTAGGCATTCGACCCACGAATGTTTATGCCTATAACTTTTATACGTATCTAAGGACTTCAAAATCGATATACAAATTCCTAAACAACCCATGAGGTTCGTTTGCCCGATTTACCCATCAAGGGCGCTTTGGTCAACTTAGTCTCCCATTTTACGATGAAGGACCTTTGCTACTTATTTGACCAAAATTGTACGTTTAACTATAATCATATTTATACGTATCTGGCTCGGGTCAATGTATTGACCCGTTTTAGTACCTTGTCTCAAAATTGCAAATCCATAGTATCTCTAATTCGTAAGCCGTCTTATCCTGTGAGCGTATGACTCCACAAACACATATTAGTTGTTAATTGTCAAATGGTATCAACGTTACCATTTGACCCGTTTGGTCTAAAAGACCAAATATTTTGCGCTTATAATCTAATGGTATTTATTTACCATTTCATTAAGTATCTCATTTCGGATCTTTTTCTTTTTGCCAATTTGTTTAGGTTTCGCAAATCCGTTTCTTACGCGTTTACCCAACATGGCTTGCGCCATATGGTGTCGTTTTAAATTTTGACTTTGATTCATTTATACTTATAGAATAAATACGCATTCTACCAAAAGGTGTAAGATTTACTTACTTCTCATCCAAAATATGCTTTTCTTTTCATACTTGATTCGTTTGACCCGCTTTCTCCCCAAGCTTCCACCTAGCTTGTTAAGCGCCAACTATCATTCATCATTCACAAGGTGGTTAGTTTAATCATAACTTAATACGATTATTCCACCTTACGCATTTTATATCCAAAATTATCATTCATCACATTGTAGGTTAGTTTGGCTTTTTAAAAGTCAAATGCCCATTAGTACATGAAATGCACATTCAAGTTCATCAACTAGTTTAGGTATTTTCAAATGACCCGGTAGGCATTCTTTTAAGCCATCATTTTAACTAATCTTTTAACCCCGTTCCTTATATTTTTAACACTTCATGTGACAACTCGTAATTCGAACCTACTTTGTGTAACGTTACGTGCTTATGTGAACCTTGTTGATTTAATGAATGTTATGTTTGATTTGTGCCTGTATGTATGTATGTATGCAATCGGCCCAAATACACCACTCACACCCGATCGCACAAACCCATCCGGGCCTTACCTTTGTACACGGACCAAGGGCGACCCAATAGAGGGCTCGGCCCACCCATCTCACACGCATAACATTAGGGTGTTGTAACCATTCTACACTTTACCAATAACACACACAAGTTTACAAACCCTAGAAGCTCTCACTCTCTCTCTCGATACCTTTTGAAACCCGACGGCTGTCTCTCTTTCGAAGTCAAATCTCGGTGTTGATCATTGTAGTTCGGTTAGTGTCTTTCATATTTAGAATAACTAATCTGATATTCTGAGTTGATTATCCATGATTTAATTATTATATATATGTGTATTCGAAACTTGCTGATGATGTAGAGTTTATGTAGATTGATATCAATCTGTTAATATGTATATACGCGGAGGTCGAACCATTAACTGGATATTGATTGACTGATTTATACGTGTTGTTCTTGATCTCCTACACTTGATTTAATGGGTTATAAAAACTGTAGGTGATCAGGATCCGATTGTGCGATATATGATGATAATCGACTGGATAACGAATGTATATAAATGTGATGGTTAAACTAAATAACGATTCTGTGATATTTAATTGTTGAGTCAGTTTGTGTCGATGATTAGATATGGATGATATTGATGTAACAGTTGTTGGCCATTGTTGTGTTTATTGATGATGATAAATTGTCAACATGTGATAGTGATTGAGTATATAAAACAAATCAATACATGAGACACACGTGAATATTTACATTATGCATGTGAATTATATTTTAAAGTGCAGCAAATGTGATAGAAGTCGGTCATAGCACTCATGTTCACACATGGTTTTGTCAGAAACATGATTATGTGCACACATGTAAAACTAGGGATTTTGGCTGATGTGATGATTATAGATATATTGATTTAATAAATGTAACATGTCGTAAGATGGTCCAATCACCTCTTGAGGTGATTATAATTGTCGGCCATTGATCTGTATGTTAAGGGTTGATGATAACTATAGGATCTTTGTATGATGTTGACGGCTGCTAGGGTTCTGCATGAAACTGATTATGACGTAACTGATGCCTTCACGAAACTGATTTGACGAAACGAAGGTTTTGACGAAACAAAACTCACGACGAAACAGATTGTGTTTCGTCGAAGGGTATATGACGAAACAGATTGGGATTCGTCGAAGGGGGCTCACGGCGAAACAGAGGGTGTTTCGCCGACCTGGGTAATTCATACAGTAACTATTTCCGTGAGACTTGACTGAGTTAACTAACTGCCGTTAAATGTTGAACATGACTTGAATGCTTGCGAATACGTACTACTTGCTTATACGTGAACAACTTGAACGCAAACTGATTATTCTATACGTGCATACTCTAGGACGTGATTGATTTACTTTGAGCACATACTTAGCATACCGAGCAAACCAAGGTGAGTTCACACAAGCCAAGGCATGGGGTTCCCAGGGGGGAATGGGGATTTGATGATTACTGTACGTACATAGATAACAGAACCTACTGCTAGACTAGTAACACTTATTGAACGATCTTCGCACACCTGCCAAGGACATTGGCCGCGATATTATGACTGACTTCGCACACCTGCCAAGGACATTGGCCGCGAACTAAACTTACAACATCTTCGCACACCTGCCAAGGACATTGGCCGCGATACAAACAAACCTAGTCTAGAAAAACTTGGGGAAAGACCTTCCCCAACATCTTCGCACACCTGCCAAGGACATTGGCCGCGATGGAAACTAATATGATACATTGTAACGAACGAACATACTACTACTCACGCTATACTGATACTGAACTATTAACTGTGAACTCGCTCAACTAGTTGTTGACTCTCTCTTACATGCCTTGCAGGACCTTAGGTACATATGGAGCTTGCACAGGGAGGAGCAGGTCGTTGTGGGATACGGATCGTAGACGATATTTGAACTTATAACTTACTTTGGGTTTTCATTATTATGCTTCCGCTACTTAAAAATATGTTGGGTTATGAACATCAGTCATGTCAAGATGAATTACATTTTCCTACTTTTACATTTAAATACTATGTTTGATATGATTGATGGCTTGATCCTGGTCAGTCACGCCTCCAAGCGGTGATACTCCGCGTGTGGATTTTGGGGGTGTGACAGATTGGTATCAGAGCCATTGGTTATAGAGAACTTGGTTTTAATAAAGGGAAAACGATTTTGTTAAAACCAGACTATAACCAGAACAGTGCTCTCAACGATCCACAACGACGCTTCGCTCCACGTGCAAGGCTCAACATCATAGGTATTACTATTCATGTTACATTACCTACTTGCTAGAACTACATAGAACTTTGCTCGTGGTATGCTCAGATTACAGAACCTACTATATGTTATTGCTTGAGAATACTTGTGTGCTCACTCTCTTCGCACTATTCGCGAACCTCTCACCCACATGTTCTCCTTGATGTCAAGATCATGGGTGTACGCGTTAACCTAACTCAAGCCCAGTTGGCGGCTTCGATTACTGAACAAGTTACTGCAGCACTCGCAGCTGCCTAGGCAGGAGGTGTAACCTGCCATCACCACTTACTCTAGGATCTTTAGATCCTACTCTCGTAACTCAACACTTGTGCTTAATTTTGATTACTCTTACGCGCACGACAAGTCAACACGCTCAGCTACCTGTTGCACTTTCAAAACTTTTATGGACTGTCGTCCTACTACTCTCAGCGACACTGAAGGAGCTGTTGGACTCCTCCATTAGTTCGAGGAACTCGAATCGGTCATCGAGTGTGAGAATGACCCGAGGCTCGTAAGGTGAAATATGCCACTGATACTCTCGAAGGCACTGCGCTAACTTGGTGGAACGCGCAAGTTCAGATGCTGGGGCTGGCGGCTGCTAATGCCACCCCATGGAATGATTTTAAGGAACTGATCAAACGTGAATACAGTAGTTATGATGCCATCCACGAGTTGGAAGTGGAGTCCTTTAACATGAAGCTGACGGGGTCAGAGATAGAAGCGTACACGAAACGATCCAACGAACTGGCAGTGTTGTGTTCAACTATGGTGGATCCTCCCATCAAGAGCATTGAGCTGTACCTCAAAGGCTTAGTACCAGAAATTCAAAGCCATGTGATGACTGCTAATCTTGCTACTATTCAAGATGTTACTCATCTTGCTTATCGTCTCACAGACAAGGCAGTGGAACAGAACAAGCTGCCTAGACGCATTGGTGCTACCACTACTACTTCTGCTATTCCCTAGTGACAACAAGAGAAGGTGGGATGGAACCTTCAGCAAGGGTTCAACTTCAGTTCAGTCTCAGGCACGACAGCGAAAGATTGATGACTATCAGATCACCGGTCAGCAATCTTCTGGTAGTCAAGGATTGTAACCTCGTCTTAGTTGGTCAGACATTCTCCATCAACCTCATTCCCATAGTCTTGGGTAATTTCGACATCGTCATTGGGATAGATTGGATTTCCCAACAGCAAGCAGATATCCTATGCAAAGAGAAGATTATTCGCAATTCCCGTACTGGAAAAGAACCTCTCGAAGTTCAAGGCGACAAAAGTGGTGTCGTGAGTGGCATCATTTCTTTCTTGAAGGCTCAGAAGTGTTTGCGAAAGGGTCACACAGCTATTTTAGCACTCGTTACAGATACATCGACGAAAGGGAAAAAGCTAGAGGATATTCCTGTTGTACGCGACTTTCCTCAAGTGTTTCCTGAAGAGTTACCTGGGTTACCGCCTCATCGTCAGGTCGAATTTCAGATCGAGCTCGCTCCAGGAGCAGCACCCATAGCTCGAGCACCTTATCGCTTAGCTCCAACGGAACTGGAAGAACTGTCTAAGCAACTACAAGAACTCTTGGAAAAGAGTTTCATATATCCTAGCTCTTCGCCTTGGGGAGCTCCGGTACTATTTGTAAAGAAGAAGGACGGTACCTTCCGCATGTGTATAGACTACCGCGAACTGAACAAGGTGACTGTGAAGAATCGCTATCCTCTTCCACGCATCGACGATTTATTCGACCAGTTGCAAGGGTCGAGCTATTACTCGAAGATTGATCTAAGGTCAGGGTATCATCAACTGAGAGTCCGGGATGAGGACGTCTCCAAAACAGCGTTCAGAACACGCTACGGCCACTACGAGTTTCTGGTCATGCCTTTCGGGTTAACGAACGCGCCTGCGGTTTTCATGGATCTCATGAACAGGGTGTGCAAACCCTATCTCGACAAGTTCGTCATTGTTTTCATCGACGACATCCTGATTTATTCGAAGAGTCAGGAGGAACACGAGCAGCACTTACGAATTATTTTGGAACTTCTTCGAACGGAACAGCTATACGCTAAGTTTTCTAAATGTGACTTCTGGCTTCGTGAAGTCTACTTTTTAGGCCACGTGGTGAACAAGGATGGGATTCATGTAGATCCATCCAAGGTAGATTCGATTAAGAACTGGCCTGCGCCTCGCACACCAACAGAAATACGCCAATTCTTGGGTTTGGCGGGTTATTACAGACGTTTCATCAAAGACTTCTCAAAGATTGCTCAGCCGCTTACACTGTTGACGCAGAAGGGTGTTGTTTATCGTTGGGGTAACGTACAGGAAACAGCGTTTCAGCACTCAAATGATAGACTCTGTAGCGCACCTATCCTCTCATTGCCTGAAGGCACGGATGATTTCGTAGTCTACTGCGACGCATCCATCCAAGGTCTTGGGTGTGTATTAATGCAAAGGGATAAAGTCATTGCTTACGCATCGCGCCAACTTAAGGTTCATGAACGGAATTACACTACACACGACCTAGAGCTGGGAGCGGTCGTCTTTGCACTTAAGATATGGCGACACTATTTGTACGGTACCAAATGTGCTATCTACACTGACCACAGAAGCCTCGAACATATATTCAAACAGAAAGAACTGAATATGCGACAGCGACGATGGGTTGAACTGCTAAACGACTACGAATGCTCAATCAGGTACCACCCGGGCAAAGCCAATGTTGTGGCTGACGCCCTCAGTCGAAAGGACACCGCGCCTAAGCGCGTACGAGCTTTACAACTCACCATACAGTCTAACCTTCTTTCCCAGATACGGGATGCTCAGACAGAAGCATTGAAACCAGAAAATGTCAGGGCTGAAGCCCTACGTGGCTCAAGACAACGTTTAGAACAGAAGGAAGATGGTGCTTACTACGTTACAGGACGCATTTGGGTTCCACTTTATGGCAACTTACGTGAGCTAGTGATGGATGAAGCTCATAAGTCTCGCTACTCGGTACACCCTGGTTCGGATAAAATGTACCACGATATTAAAACTACATATTGGTGGCCTAGCATGAAGGCCCACATAGCCACATACGTTAGTAAATGCTTGACTTGTGCGAGAGTCAATGCAGAATATCAGAAACCGTCAGGACCACTACAACAACCTGAAATACCACAATGGAAATGGGAGCAAATTTCCATGGATTTTGTTACTGGCCTACCTAGATCTCAGCGCGGAAATGATACTATTTGGGTGATCGTGGATCGACTCACAAAATCTGCTCACTTCTTGGCCATCAAAGAAACAGACAAGTTCTCTACCTTAGCAGACATCTACTTAAAAGAAGTGGTCTCGAGGCACGGGGTGCCCACCTCCATCATCTCTGATCGTGACGCACGTTTTACTTCAGAACTGTGGCAAGCAATGCATAAATCTTTTGGCTCTCGTTTAGACATGAGCACAGCTTATCATCCTCAGACAGATGGGCAGTCGGAGCGCACTATTCAAACCCTAGAAGACATGCTTCGGGCGTGCGTAATTGACTTTGGCAATGGTTGGGAAAAACATCTGCCACTTGTGGAATCTTCATACAATAACAGCTACCACACCAGCATTAAAGCTGCTCCATTCGAGGCATTGTACGAGCGTAAATGCCGGTCACCTCTCTGTTGGGCAGAGGTGGGAGATAGTCAAATCACAGGTCCAGAAATGGTAGTTGATACTACTGAAAATATAGCTCAGATACAACAACGCATGGCGGCAGCTCGTGACCGTCAGAAAGCAATACGCTGATAAAGATAGAAAACTACTCGAATTCCAGGTTGGGGATCGAGCGCTACTCAAAGTTTCACCCTGGAAGGGTGTGGTTCATTTTGGCAAACGCGGCAAACTCAATCCACGATACGTCGGACCTTTCGAAGTTATTGAGAAGATAGGCAGGGTAGCCTACAGATTGAACTTACCAGCTGAACTCAGTGCAGTTCACAACGTCTTTCACGTGTCGAATCTGAAGAAGTGTACGTCAGATGAGACCCACATAGTTCCCTTGAAGGAACTCACTATCGACGAGCGGTTGCACTTCGTCGAGGAACCTGTTGAAATCACGGACCAGGATGTTAAGGTCCTCAAGAACACTAGAATACTTCTTGTACGAGTTCGTTGGAACTCCCGTCGTGGCCCAGAGTTCACCTGGGAACGCGAAGATCAAATGAAAGAAAAGTATCCCCAGTTATTCGCTAACAGTACAACCACTACTGAGGCTGAAGCTACCACGGAATTTCGGGACGAAATTCCAGATCAACGGGGGGAGGATGTGACACCCCAGGAAAACCAGTAAACGATACAACTTACCTAGCTTCCTCAGTGAGTACGTGCTAAATTTCGGGACGAAATTTCTTTTAAGTTGGGGATAATGTGACAACTCGTAATTCGAACCTACTTTGTGTAACGTTACGTGCTTATGTGAACCTTGTTGATTTAATGAATGTTATGTTTGATTTGTGCCTGTATGTATGTATGTATGCAATCGGCCCAAATACACCACTCACACCCGATCGCACAAACCCATCCGGGCCTTACCTTTGTACACGGACCAAGGGCGACCCAATAGAGGGCTCGGCCCACCCATCTCACACGCATAACATTAGGGTGTTGTAACCATTCTACACTTTACCAATAACACACACAAGTTTACAAACCCTAGAAGCTCTCACTCTCTCTCTCGATACCTTTTGAAACCCGACGGCTGTCTCTCTTTCGAAGTCAAATCTCGGTGTTGATCATTGTAGTTCGGTTAGTGTCTTTCATATTTAGAATAACTAATCTGATATTCTGAGTTGATTATCCATGATTTAATTATTATATATATGTGTATTCAAAACTTGCTGATGATGTAGAGTTTATGTAGATTGATATCAATCTGTTAATATGTATATACGCGGAGGTCGAACCATTAACTGGATATTGATTGACTGATTTATACGTGTTGTTCTTGATCTCCTACACTTGATTTAATGGGTTATAAAAACTGTAGGTGATCAGGATCCGATTGTGCGATATATGATGATAATCGACTGGATAACGAATGTATATAAATGTGATGGTTAAACTAAATAACGATTCTGTGATATTTAATTGTTGAGTCAGTTTGTGTCGATGATTAGATATGGATGATATTGATGTAACAGTTGTTGGCCATTGTTGTGTTTATTGATGATGATAAATTGTCAACATGTGATAGTGATTGAGTATATAAAACAAATCAATACATGAGACACACGTGAATATTTACATTATGCATGTGAATTATATTTTAAAGTGCAGCAAATGTGATAGAAGTCGGTCATAGCACTCATGTTCACACATGGTTTTGTCAGAAACATGATTATGTGCACACATGTAAAACTAGGGATTTTGGCTGATGTGATGATTATAGATATATTGATTTAATAAATGTAACATGTCGTAAGATGGTCCAATCACCTCTTGAGGTGATTATAATTGTCGGCCATTGATCTGTATGTTAAGGGTTGATGATAACTATAGGATCTTTGTATGATGTTGACGGCTGCTAGGGTTCTGCATGAAACTGATTATGACGTAACTGATGCCTTCACGAAACTGATTTGACGAAACGAAGGTTTTGACGAAACAAAACTCACGACGAAACAGATTGTGTTTCGTCGAAGGGTATATGACGAAACAGATTGGGATTCGTCGAAGGGGGCTCACGGCGAAACAGAGGGTGTTTCGCCGACCTGGGTAATTCATACAGTAACTATTTCCGTGAGACTTGACTGAGTTAACTAACTGCCGTTAAATGTTGAACATGACTTGAATGCTTGCGAATACGTACTACTTGCTTATACGTGAACAACTTGAACGCAAACTGATTATTCTATACGTGCATACTCTAGGACGTGATTGATTTACTTTGAGCACATACTTAGCATACCGAGCAAACCAAGGTGAGTTCACACAAGCCAAGGCATGGGGTTCCCAGGGGGGAATGGGGATTTGATTATTACTGTACGTACATAGATAACAGAACCTACTGCTAGACTAGTAACACTTATTGAACGATCTTCGCACACCTGCCAAGGACATTGGCCGCGATATTATGACTGACTTCGCACACCTGCCAAGGACATTGGCCGCGAACTAAACTTACAACATCTTCGCACACCTGCCAAGGACATTGGCCGCGATACAAACAAACCTAGTCTAGAAAAACTTGGGGAAAGACCTTCCCCAACATCTTCGCACACCTGCCAAGGACATTGGCCGCGATGGAAACTAATATGATACATTGTAACGAACGAACATACTACTACTCACGCTATACTGATACTGAACTATTAACTGTGAACTCGCTCAACTAGTTGTTGACTCTCTCTTACATGCCTTGCAGGACCTTAGGTACATATGGAGCTTGCACAGGGAGGAGCAGGTCGTTGTGGGATACGGATCGTAGACGATATTTGAACTTATAACTTACTTTGGGTTTTCATTATTATGCTTCCGCTACTTAAAAATATGTTGGGTTATGAACATCAGTCATGTCAAGATGAATTACATTTTCCTACTTTTACATTTAAATACTATGTTTGATATGATTGATGGCTTGATCCTGGTCAGTCACGCCTCCAAGCGGTGATACTCTGCGTGTGGATTTTGGGGGTGTGACACTTCAACTAGTTCAAGCGATTATCAAAGCTAACTTATTTATTTATTTCACAAGAACTAAGGTTTCTCATCTATAAGTGAAACCTCTTTCATCATATCGCTAGCATTCATCCGAACACTTAATATAACCAAGTTTTACATATCAACTAGTAGATATCATGATTTCAAACATCCATATTTATGAAATAATTTACCAATTTCATTACAACATTCAACACCCAATTTGAGTCATGTATGATCAAGTACTCAAACTTGTAAATTGTTTGAGTACCTTGTCTTTACTATCTAATATGATTATTCCAAGCACAAATATATCATCATCTTCACAATTTAGTCAAAACCCACTTCCTAGTTAACTTGTTAATCACTTACAAGTAACATTACATCAAGTTCTTCATAATTCCATCATAACTAACGAAATTAAACACATATAAACATTCAATTTCAAATTTGGATCATAACTCAACAATCTATTTGCAAGTAACTTACTTGTCTCAAATTTCAACTTTAACCAATCTAGGTTTTATGACATACCTTACGATCCCCATGACTAGGTGATCGTTTTTATGTATTCATACAGTGATTTAGGGCTTGAATCGAGCTTCAGTTTAATGATTTTGTTGAAGTTAGGGTTAGAGCTCTTGGAGCTTCTCCTGCTTGTTCATACGTACACACACTGTGTGTGTGTGTGTGTGTGTGTTTATTTTGTTTTAATAATTAACTTTTCCAATTATCTAACATTGGTCCTTCATGTTTGGTTAATTATTAAGTAGGTTACAACCTACTTGTTTCCAACCATATTCCCTCTTATTAACCAGGTTAAACATTCCTAGTTAACTTAGTGGGTTCGTGGAAGTTTATGACTAAGTTTATTTTAAGTCCTGTTAACTCAGGCCTTTTATAAACTTTATTTACCCATAAGGCTTTATTCAAGTTTTATTAAATATTAGGTTTATTTATTTAAAAATCCTAATATTCACCTGGTTAATTTTACCACTAACAGTATCTTACCCGTTCATTATTTTTAACGTGTTTTGATTACCAAACCCGTTTTCGGGGTGTTACATCAGCCTAGTCTGAAACTTTATCAAAGGGAAAAAGTTGTTATAGTAGCTTTTATAAACACCCTCTACATCATCAAAGGAAACCATGTACACAAAACAACTTTGGAGTCAGATACAAGGCGCCGAGGAAAGACATTATCCTCGATACAACTCATGAAAAATCATAAAGTATTTAAGCATCATGATGAGAACGTCGCTAACATAGGTGGGGGAGGACGCCACGTCCCTTAAACTTAAACTTAAATCCCAATTCCGAGATTCTAGAACTTTCCAGACAAATCTAGAATCATCAAGACTTGGACGGAATTCTCCGGAACCTTTCTTAACTAACAAAGTTACCCGAAAGGACCTGGAAACTTGAAGACATTTCATTAATGGCACAAGATATTTCTTTATATATATATATATATATATATATATCTAGAATGTTGACAAAGAAAGTTAAATGGGAATACTCTAGAAAGACCCTTAAATATCCTAGATTATTTTGTATTAGTATCTAGATATTAACCTAGAAATATCTAGATACTAGCATGTAGATTTTTGTATATGAACCATCTAGATGAAGTCTAAGTAGTATAAATAGGCAATTTAGGTCTCATTTAAAACATCTCTGGCAGCTTGTAAACAACTAACACCTTTATAAAGCTTTCTTTAGTAATGTAAAGTGTTTTACTTGTATATGTGTGTTCAAGTATTACAAGCACTTTACTTACGATCCGACAATCTGTTTCAAGACTTCCACTACTTAGATCCAATGACACTAAGTCGAAAAGGCTTACTTAGATCGTTGTCTAAGGCCACATGTAGTTAAAAGACTAACTCCATGTCAAGAATCTCTCTTAGACTAAACAATCAAAGAATGACCGTGTCTTTGCCCATTTACAAAACTTTTTAATGGAGTAAACAAAACCAAATAGATACTTAGACGTAAAATGTTGTTTGTAATATTTGGGTGGCCTATGCATACATTATCACAATTCATTTGGGTGGTCCTATTTTCAAAAACCTAATACTATTCACCTAAAACTAGGCTTATAAATTTTCTGAAACGAACAAAAAACATGACACGAACCTAACACTAAATTTGTGGGTTTGGGTTTAGTCTAAACGAGTTCGGTTTAACCCAGTCTAGTTGGCAGGTTGATCCGTTTAACCCATTTATATTAAATTATACTGTATTTTTTACATTAATTATTTTTGGTAAAAAACATATATTTTATTTGAAGGAAACTGTGTCCAGTCAACCCAACTCGGCATGTTTCGACCGTACCTAAAGTTACTAGTTACCATACGCAACGTGCCCACCCCTAACTTTCAAAAGTTCAATAACAGGTGACATGTGAAAAATTAAAAGTAGTACGTGGTTCATTGGCTGTCTTTGTCTAGCCAAAATGAGCAGATAAATCGTGACACATGCAATTATCCAAGACATCTCTATGCAATCATAAACACTCTGCAATCTCTCATCCACTAATGTGTTTAAATTTCCATTCTCCAATGCTTGATGTAGCAATGGCCTTGCCTAAATATAAGGTATGTCATTATTAATTTTCAGTAAATAGAGGAATAAAACAAATGTGACTAAAATAAATACTATCAAAAGATTATCATTGAGATAAAGCTCACCCAATCAATGATGCTACCATCCAAGAACTGATTATTATCAATGGGTCGACGTCCCGTAATCAGTTTGAGAAGCATCGCGCCAAAGGAAAACACGTCAGATTTCTTGGTCAATTTCCCAGTAAGAGCATATTCAGGAGCTATATAGCTGCAAATACAAACACACATTTACATACTGAAACAAGTTGTATTGGATTATTAATATATATATATATATATATATATATATATTTGAGGTTATTGTGTGATAATAGTAATTTTCTTGAGTTGAATATGGTTATCTTGGGGTTAAAAGGGGGGATATAAATAAGTAGAGGTGTTGGGGCGTTAGCTCACAAATTGGAGGCTATCGTCTTTAGAAAAATAAGAAAACTTGGTATGTAATCTATAACCTAGAATTCAAGGACTTGAGATGTTTATGAGCTTATGCCAAATTGATGTTATCATTAGGAACTTCTTGTTGATATAGGTTAGAAATAAACTACATGCATGTGAAAGGAATATTTGAAACATCAAGATAACACTGTTGAACCTAAGCTTTATTGCATGTTATGAATTCTTGGGTTGATCTAATCTTGTATGTTAGAGGTGTGAACTGAACTCTATGGTTATATGGTGGTGTAAATGGGCTATTAATATCTCTTTAAATGTAAGTTGTTGAAATTGGTTAATTTGGTTGAATAGGTAAAATTAGAGGAAAATTGACCTAATTAGGATGAAATTAGGGGGTTATGTGTTAACTGTGGTTTAAACTAATCCAAATAAAGGAAACAAAGATAGGTTACTGAACTTTGATGTTTAAGCCTTGATTAGTGGGATGTGGTAAAATAATTCTTAAATCGTCAAGAGAGCATAATTGGATGAATAGGGATTTGAATCTATCCGTAATGATGATGTGATTTATATATTTTCATAAGCTCCACATCTTGTCTTAACATGTGATAAGTTATAGATGTATTTGATCATTTTGACCCATGTTAGCAAGTAGAGTATCATGCCAAATGAAGATCAACATGAATTGGTTAGAATTTAGGAGGCAAAGGTACCAGCAAGGAAATCCAAGATCAAATCAAACCCAGAAGCAAAGGTGAGAGAATTACTATTTATGTAGGGAAGGTATATGTACAGATACAATGTATGATCATAATTTGTTTGAGTTTTTAAGACATGTTGATTATATGTTGTTTTCTTGGAGTCATAAGATGCGTGTCCCGTATGTTATCATTATTGGAGCCATAGGTAGTGTGACTTGTATGTATGATCATTGGTGTCATATGAAGCGTCAAGTGTGACTCATATGTTGTGATATTTGGAGTCATAAGAAGTGTGATCCAATCCAGTTGTGTGAATGTTGGAGTCACATGTAGTATGACGTGTGTGTCTTAAATGTTGTGTGACCCATATAATCTTCATTCAATGAATCTAGTAGTGTCTTAAAGATGTTTATATGGTGAGCACTCAGTAAAAAGAGATCTTCAAAGTGTCTTGGGTGTTAGAAATCATGGAGTATTGCATCGAAGGGTGTTGTGCAAAGTTGATGATTGAAAGTATAAAAATGTAATTTTGGCCAAAAAGACTTGCAGGTGGCATATAATACCGGTCTTCGTGCAAATACATTGTTGGTTACTACTATATGTGGAAAAAAAATATTTTAGAGGGGCGTATAATATGTCGGGCGATGTAGATTAGATAGTCGATCCTGGAAATTTAACTGATGAGAAGCAATCTATCACACTTGTCCACTTCCAGCTTTTAGTTGTTTGATTGCAATGTTTTCTCCATTTTGAATAATACCTTTATAAACGTAGCCAACCCCACCTGGACTAAGAAGTTTAGCTTATGAGAAAGCATATGTCGCATTTGATGGATCTTTGTATATGAATATGGTCTTGTTCAAAGATGGTGAAGTAGTTAACTTTAGGGGCAAACTTTTGTACTTTCCTTTTTTTGATGTGCATTGCCAAGGCCCTCTATATTTGGATAACCACAAAACAACAACAAATAATTAATATAGTTACTTAAATGATATAACTGCAATAAATTATCAAACAGGAAAATGTTACAACCCAGACAGAATCACGTATGACAGATCTATATTAGATAGGGATATTGGATTTAAATAAGCCAAACTTTCACAATTTGATCGATAATACTCTCAACTTACAAATTGTACAACGTTACTCACAATTTTCAAGTTATTTTACTTTAACATTCCCAAACTAATTGAACCCTAACCCAATTAGTTTTTTGATGATGTGACATCTGACATGTCACTTTAACATGACACATTTTTGCTGATGTGACATCTATAACAACCCTCCTAAAATATTTCCAACACTCCTAAAATAATTATAACACCCCTATAGGTCCCAAAATACACCCCGTATACGAAAAATAGGCCCGAAATACTTTAAAATTAACAAAAATCAAATAAAACAAAATTATATAGCATGTGGCGGCCCGCGATGGACGCACCACAGGGTGACGTGGGGCACGACAGCCATTGTTTGCCGGACACATAATAGTGCCACGTGTCTTAGTCGTGGCAAGTCTAGTCCCCTGACTCGTCAAGCCTAACCCTAGCTAAAGATGGCTCGCGGCCCGCGACGGGTGATGCGTGTCGAGTGTGATATATATTTAAGTATATTTTTAGCCCTTTTTAACACTTTAGTCAAGTTTTAAATTTATAAAACATGATATTTTACTAACACTAAATACACATATGGGCAAGTGCACCCATCGTGAGCGTAGTATAGCGTTGGTAAGATACCGAGTGTAATACCCCGAACCTTAATATACTGTTTATAAACGTATGAAATATGTAATTTATATTTCATATATTGTTAAACGAGTAAGATGATGGTGTGAAAGGTGAAATATCTTGACAAGCCTTGGCTAGTATAGGAGACCGTTTAATATTAATAATTAAATATATTATTTTTGACCTTACTCCGTTTTTAATGAAACTTAGGTTAAAACGTAGATAAAATATGCTCGTTCTAATGACATATTCGTCGTTTTATAAAACGTCATATTTTAAAAGTTATACAAGAAAAACGAGTGAAGCAGCTGAAATAATATAACTTAGCTAGCTAGCTAGCAAGTCAATTGTCTCACATCGCCCAGAAAGCCATTGAGGTGCTTGCTTGCTTGCTTCACATATATATAGGAGTTAAATTGTAGGATTTTAGATACACCAAAATTTTAACGGGAACACTCTAGTATTGAGAATCCCGAGTATACGATACCCCGTTGGGTGTTGTTAGTAGTCGTTTTTGGAGCACGAGTAGGAGCAGGAGTAGGGAAACTCTACATCAACGTGCCGTAGATAGTTTTGAGGTATACTCTCATTTAAGTTTATGTTTAGTTATTTATTATTTATTTTTAGTAGTTAATATTAGTTTTATTATTAGTAATAATATATTAGTAGTAGTAGTGTTAGTATTATTTTTAGGTACTAGGGTTATTGTCAGGGGCGGGTATTGGGTAGCCTAACCTTAGTTAGGCATGGACTGGTCACCCATGCTTAAACAAGGCAGCACTAACCAATATCCAACCATGATAATGACTAGTTAGGTGTACCATTACCTAACCTAGGATTATGTAATTGTGTCAGGACCTTGAGACATAACCCAGTCGTACTAGCGGCTGTTAAGCAATTGCTAATCAGGTGAGTCATCATACTTGTCTTTTAAACTATGATAGTATACTCGTCCATAACTGGTAATAATGAGAATGATGCAGTATGCATGTGTCAGTAGGGGTATATGGGATCCTATTATGCTTAATGAGGTGTGTCACTCTGGGAAGGGTAATAAGGTGTTGTATCCACAGGCACTTTGTGCTTATAAGGTCCAGCGACACACACTCATACCTATGTGACGGCCGTAGGGGGACACAGCTGGAGGACCAGTATGTCTCTTGTACGGTGGTTTGTGACAAGTCAAATGTGACCTATAAGGTTCAATGAGGCCCAACCTGACTATAATGTGGTCACATGCCCATATTGTGTATGCATTTAATGTAAACTGTAACAACTCTCATTAAAAAGTCCTAATTATTACTTTAATTGTCCATTAGGAAACCCTAATTGAGAAACCCAAGTGATTCTGAACAAACCCTAAAATTTTCAGAATAATCAGAATCAGGATCAGGGCCCCTAAAACTCAGGGGGGGGGGGGGTAAACCCTATTCGGTAATATCTTTACAGTTTGTTGTCAAAAATGAGATAGCACGTAAAACCAACTCAGCAAGGCTACTATTACACGAGGCTACCCTATGGTAGGGGGCGCCTCTCGCGCCACACGACACCCCCTCGCGCCACGCGAGGGGGACTGTTTTCTAGCTATATATAGTAGAGATTGGGACTTGATTCTGGGCGTTGATGCGACGTTTAAATTCCAATTACACTTCGAGTTATTGTAGAAATAGTCCAAAACACACATGAATCCCGAATTGCTGCCGCAAAACAGGGTAATAACTCGATCGCTATTACGATTCATTTTCCGATCGATCAATGTACTCAATGAATGTTTAAGTGCTGCCCACGTTAGGGTGATGCTTTGTCATTAATCGTTAATTCGATGGATGTTTAAGCATAGCACTTTGTCATTCGTTGTGAGGGTTGATCTCGTGAGTTATCGTAAATGCTGTATTGATTACTAACCCAGTTTTGTGTGCATTGTTATATAAATTAGGTTAACAAGGCTAATCCATAGACTAGACTCTGTTTGTGTTAAATCTGCAAGGTGAGTCATTCTCTCTTTTTATCAAATTTGTTTATAAAAGCATGTTATTTTCAAAGTTATAATTACGGGGATTAAGTCTTTGTAATCACCAAGTTACAACCGGTATGTGGGGTTTTGTATACATTACTTGATAATCGTCACCATTGGGGCAGCCAATGGGGGATATGACTATAGTCACAGATCCGGTCGAGTGACAAATACCGTGGGTAGTTGGTTGATATTAGAAACAATGTAATCACCCTTAATACTGTAAATTATAACAAACAGGTCTGTTTTATTAATTAGAATGATTCACTCAGTATTTCCCGCTGACAAAACCTTTTTCAAACATGTTTCAGGTGATCTGTTGTGATTCAGGAAAAGTATTGTGAAGCACCGAAAGCTTGAGAAAGTGGCTCATTAATAAATAAAGAAATGTGTTTTGTAAAATAAAGATTTCTCTGTAAAATCATAGTATTGTAAATTACCGGGATTTTATCCCAAATTGTGAAATAAAATAATCGGGAAAATTTAGTTTAAAAAAAAAGATCCTGATGATAAACTTCTGCTGTTAAACTCAATTAAATCAATACCACGGGATTTTTGTCCCGCGGCTCCTGAAACGGGTCAAACCGGGTCAGGGGCCGTGACAGAAAAAAGGTGGTATCAGAGCCACTGAGTTAAGCTAATTAAGTATTTAGAAATACTTAATTTTTCCTGATTACTATTATGTGATTATGTGTTTTATTAACTGACTATTTGTTAGTTTCAGTATGGGTAGGAAAAAGCTTTCAAGCATCTATCTTAAATTAGATAGGTCATCCAACGAGAAGGGAAGTTCATCCCAAACTAAATCCTCAAAACTCCCTGCAATTCCTGAAGAAGGAATATTTGTTCGAAAAGCTCAATACGAGAAACCACTTTCTCCGAATAAAAGAAGTTTAATTTTAAAGAAAAGTCAGGAGGAAATAAAGAAAGCCCGAGAGAAGAAAGTTAAACAGAAAACCCAGGAATTAACCAGTAAAACACCTTGGGAGGACAAATTAGATGAAAAATGGGCAGATCTTTATATGCTAGCTACTGTAGCAGTAAATGCTAATATTTAAAATACCATGACTCCGTAATAGCAACCTTATCACTTACAAGCCGAAATATCATCTAGTAAATAAATAAAACCTAGTATGTTTAAAATTGTTCATTTTCTTTTGTGTAAATTAGTCATAGCGTATGCAATAAAATTTAAAGGTTATTTCTAAATTTTGTTATAAATTTTAACTTAGCATTTTTGTATTTTACTTGTATATTAAACAGCATGAATGAGTTATCGGAAGCCCTAGAGAATCTCAACCTATACCCTGTAAATCTAGAAGTTTCTAAAGAATTTACTGGATATTTTCCTGATGTGGAACAACCTGTAGAATTCAACGCTCCACCTTTGAAAAAGCCAAAACCAAAGAAAAGAAGGAAATACGTATGGGGGAGTCGTATACGTAAGAAAAAGCCAGCTACGAAACTTCCTAAAATAAACAATCCTTTAGAAAAAGGAAAAGAAATTGTAACCAGGAAAAGTTCTAGACAGCAGGAGATGGAGACTGAAGTCAAGGAAGATTCTAGGCAAATGGGAATGCAGTTTGAGGAATATTCTAACGAAATAGAAATGGAGGTTGGAAAAGGTTTTAGACCAACTCAGATGGAAGTTGGAGAAAGCTCCAAACAAAACCAGGGAATGACTTTTCAGGAGGAAATAGATTTCATATTGGCAAGCTGTGATACTATTCAGCCTGTCAATACAAATGTTTTTACTCGTCCTATTGAAACCCAAATCCCTATAAATCTTGAACCAGCAATCCCAGAACCAATAATCCATACCCAACCTGTAGGAATGGATGAATGGTGGACAAATGATTGGCAATTTCAAAACATTGTCAACAGTCCTTATTCCTTTCTTCCGCAATTCGATCCAGAACCATTACCAAATCCACCCATGAGTAACGAAAATTTAGCAGAACTTCGCCATTTTGGCGAAGAGTTAATGGATGCGGGAAATAGAATCCGGGAAATAGGGGGACAAATTGCTTGGAAGTATGATGAAAGGGAGCTTCGTTTTTAGAAAGACAAATGACGAGAGATAATGGGTTGGTAAAACTGTGGTTGTGTAATAGTAATAGTAATAGTAATAGTAATAGTAATAGTAAAATCAGTATTTGCAAAATAAATAATAAAACGGTTGTATATAGAGGCATGATATAATCTATAAAATAAATGAAATTTTAGATTTTGTTTGTATATTCGTTTACGTGATTATGTGCAATTAATTGTGACATTGGATTATTTCTTTTATACTAATTATTTATTTATAAATTAATTATCAGATGGCAAACATTGGTAATGAACCAGTAAATGAAGTAAATCAATCTGAGCCAATTCAAGAAGAACAATTGTTAAATAGGCAAGATATAGAGGATATCGTTGCACAAGGAATAGCCAATGCTATTCCAGCAATCGTTGCTGCTGTTCAAAAACCTGTTAAACCTCAATCAATCATTCCTAGTAAACGTACACAAGGCGACAACTTTAGTAATAGTATAAACGGAGGCGGAAATCATGTTAATAACAATAATGATCTGCAAGCCCCAATTTTCAAGAAAATGAAAGCTGCAACACCTGGTTGCACTTACAAAGAATTCCTTGCCTGTAAACCAACTGAGTTTTCAGGTAATGAAGGGGCTATTGCAGCATTACGTTGGTTAGAGAAAACTGAGGCAGTAATTTCTATAAGTAAATGTGCTGAGGAAGATCAAGTTATGTATGCTTCCAATCTTTTTAAAGAAGGGCGTTAGAATGGTGGAACACTGTGTTACAAGCTAAAAGAAGGATTGTGGCCTATGCCATGAACTGGGAAGAATTTAAGAGTCTTGTAGAAAGAAAATTATGTCCCGAGTATGAAAAAGATCAAATGGCAAATAAGTTCCTAAACCATCGGATGGTTAATGTGGACTGACGAGGATATACTTCGACATTCTTCGAATGTGCTAGGGTGGTACCAACACTGGCTTCGCCAGAACTGGTACTCATTTCTCGCTACATTTGGGGATTAATTAGCGAAATCCGCAACATCGTTAAAGCTGCGAGACCTCGCACTATTGACGATGCAGTGGAATTAGCCAATACCTTAAGTGACGAACTGGTACGTACACAAGATGAAAACAGGAAAAAGGAACTGGCCCAGAAAATTACCCAAGGATTTCGTACGGGTAATAATAACAGCTTCAAGAAAAGAGGAATAGGGCAATCACCAACTCCATCATACTGCAGGAAATGCAAAAAGAAACATTATGGAAGATGCGATATACGTTGCAATTTTTGCAAAACTATAGGACATCGTGAAGAAAACTGCAGAAAGAAATCCATAATTTGTTACAACTGTGGAGAAGCCGGACATTTCAAAACAGAATGTCCTAAATTGATCAAACCAGCAGACAACAAAGCCAAGGCGGCTGACGGAGCTACTAAGAAAAATGTCAGAGCATTCCAGCTAACCACTCAAGAAGCAGAACTCATTCCAGATGTGATAGCTGGTACGTTCTTAGTTCACAATGTATACGCAAAAGTATTATTTAACTCTGGTGCAAACCAAAGTTTTATAAATACTTTATTCTGTCAAGCTCTTAAGTTACCTTTAACCAACATTAGGCAGATTTTTACAGTTGAAACCGCAGATGGGAATTCAGTTAAAATAGATCAGGTTTTGCAAAAAGTAGAAATAGAACTTTCAGGTCATAAATTTTCTGCAAATCTGTTACCTATGAAATTAGCTGAATTTGATGTTGTGTTAGGAATGGATTGGTTAATAGCCAACCATGCTCAAATCCTTTGTGATAAAAATTCTGTAGAAATTCAGGCAACTACTGGAGAAGTAATCACGATTACAGGAGATAAACCGCGTAAACCCATGAAGTTTATATCAGTAATGAAAGTTGCTAGTTATGAACGAAAACAAGGAATAGTATATATGATTTCAGTAATCATTAGTACTAAGAGTAAAGAACTTAAGGAAATTCCTGTAGTCTCAGAATACCCAGATATATTCCCAGAAGATTACCTGGATTACCACTAGATAGGGAAGTAGAATTTAGGATTCATCTAATTCCTGGAACTACACCGATAGCTAAGACACCTTATCGGTTAGCTCCTACCGAAATGTTAGAACTGAAAAAGCAATTAGATGAATTACTAAGTAAAGGATTCATACAACCTAGCTCATCCCCTTGGGGAGCTCCAGTGTTGTTTGTAAAGAAGAAGGATGGTTCGATGAGAATGTGTATTGATTATAGAGAATTGAATAAAGTTACAATTAAGAATCGATACCCATTACCTAGGATTGATGATCTTTTTGATCAACTTCAGGGAGCTAGATATTTTTCTAAGATAGATTTACGCTCCGGATATCATCAATTAAAAGTACAAGAAGAGGACATACCTAAGACTGCTTTTAGAACTAGGTATGGTCATTACGAGTTTACAGTCATGCCCTTCGGGTTAACGAATGCACCTGCAGCATTCATGGACATGATGAATAGGATATGTAAACCGTATTTGGATAAATTTGTAATTGTCTTCATAGATGATATACTTATTTATTCAAAAAGTCAGGACGAACATTGTCAGCACTTGCATGCACTCTTAACTTTGTTAAGAAAAGAAAAGTTGTATGCCAAATTCTCAAAATGTGAATTTTGGCTACAAGAAGTGCAATTCTTAGGACACATGGTGAATCATGAAGGTATTCATGTAGATCCTGCTAAAATAGAGGCAATTACCAATTGGAAGGTTCCACAAACTGCAATGGAAATTAGAAGTTTTATAGGTTTAGCTGGGTATTATAGATGGTTTATTAAGGATTTTTCCAAGATAGTTGTACCATTAACTAAGCTAACCTGTAAAGCTATTAAGTTTGAATGGGGACCTAAACAAGAAGAAGCCTTTAGAATCTTGAAATAGAAATTAACCAATGCTCCAATCTTAGCCTTACCAGAAGGAACTGAAGATTTTGAAGTATATTGTGATGCTTCAAAACTAGGATTTGGATGTGTGCTTATGCAACGCAAGAAGGTAATTGCGTATGCTTCAAGACAGTTGAAAAAGCACGAAAAAAATTATACAACTCATGATTTAGAATTAGGAGCTGTAATTTTTGCCCTTAAAATATGGAGACATTATCTGTATGGAAGTAGGATTACTGTCTATACGGATCATAAAAGTCTAAGATATATATTTGGGCAAAAAGAGTTAAACATGAGACAAAGAAGATGGATGGAAATCTTAAGTGATTACGATTGTGATATTCAATATCACGAAGGAAAGGCAAATGTAGTTGCAGATGCTTTAAGTCGTAAGTACCATGAAAGACAACGACGGGTTCGTGCTCTCAGATTAAATCTACAATTAGATTTAATGGAACAACTAAAGTATTTTCAAGAAACAACAATAGAAGATGTTGCTGAAGGAATGAAGGGACGAATAAAAGATTTAGAACGAGGAACTGGTGGAATTTGGAGATTCCATAAGAAAAGGATCTGGGTACCAAAACAGGGAGAATTAAGAAATAAGATTTTGGAAGAAGCTCATAAATCTAGGTATACCATACACCCAGGAAACAATAAGATGTACCAAGATTTAAGAAATAATTTCTGGTGGATAGGTATGAAAAAGGATATAGCTAGGTATGTATCAAAGTGTCTTACTTGTTCACAAGTTAAGGCAGAGCATCAGAAACCTTCAGGTCTACTACAACAATTAGAAATGCCGGTATGGAAATGGGAACTCATAACAATGGATTTTGTTACTAAGTTACCTAAAACCAGAAAAGGTAATGATGCGATTTGGGTAATTGTAGATCGATTAACCAAATCAGCTCATTTTCTACCCATAAAGGAAACCTTTAGTATAGAAAGGTTAGCCAAATTATATGTAGATGAAGTAGTATCCTTACATGGAGTTCCACTCTCCATTTTATCGGATAGGGATAGTCGGTTCACTTCTCATTTTTGGACAAGTTTCCAGAAAGCAATGGGAACTCGACTAAACTTAAGCACGGCATATCATCCACAAACAGACGGGCAAAGTGAAAGAACGATCCAAACTCTAGAAGACATGCTTAGAGCATGTGTAATAGATTTTGGTGGGAATTGGGATGATCACTTACCATTAATTGAATTATCCTATAACAATAGTTATCATTCAAGTATTGAAACTGCCCCATTCGAGGCACTATATGGAAGAAAGTGCAGAACTCCAGTTTGTTGGGCAGAAATAGGAGAAAGTCAATTATCAGGTCCGGAGATTGTACAAGAAACGACTGATAAGATTACACAAATCAAGGAAAGGCTGAAAACGGTTAGAGATCGCCAGAAGAGTTATGCAGACAATAGATGCAATCCATTAGAATTCCAAGTTGGAGACAGAGTATTGTTAAAAGTTTCTCCTTGGAAATGAGTTGTTAGATTCGGTAAGAAAGGAAAGCTAAGTCCAAGATACGTAGGACCATTTCCAGTGATCCAACGTATAGGACCAGTTGCTTATCGTTTACAACTACCAGAAGAGTTAGCTGGAGTACATGATGTATTTCATGTATCCAATCTCAAGAAATGTCTAGCAGACGAATCTCTGGTAGTACCTCTTCAAGACATAGAGGTAAACGAAAAGCTAAAATTTGTTGAGAAACCTCTTCAGATAGAAGACAGAAAAGTGAAGTTTCTCAAGCACAAACGACTAGTGCTGGTTAAAGTAAGGTGGGATTCAAAGAGAGGAGCTGAATACACTTGGGAACTGGAATCAGAGATGAAGCGAAAGTATCCTCATTTAATCCAGTAAATCTCGAGGACGAGATTTTTATTAAGGTAGGGAGAATGTAACAACTCTCATTAAAAAGTCCTAATTATTACTTTAATTGTCCATTAGGAAACCCTAATTGAGAAACCCAAGTGATTCTGAACAAACCCTAAAATTTTCAGAATAATCAGAATCAGGATCAGGGCCCCTAAAACTCGGGGGGGGGGGGGGGGGGGGGGTAAACCCTATTCGGTAATATCTTGACAGTTTGTTGTCAAAAATGAGATAGCACGTAAAACCAACTCAGCAAGGCTACTATTACACGAGGCTACCCTATGGTAGGGGGGCGCCTCTCGCGCCACGCGACACCCCCTCGCGCCACGCGAGGGGGACTGTTTTCCAGCTATATATAGTAGAGATTGGGACTTGATTCTGGGCGTTGATGCGACGTTTAAATTCCAATTACACTTCGAGTTATTGTAGAAATAGTCCAAAACACACACGAATCCCGAATTGCTGCCGCAAAACAGGGTAATAACTCGATCGCTATTACGATTCATTTTCCGATCGATCAATGTACTCAATGAATGTTTAAGTGCTGCCCACGTTAGGGTGATGCTTTGTCATTAGTCGTTAATTCGATGGATGTTTAAGCATAGCACTTTGTCATTCGTTGTGAGGGTTAATCTCGTGAGTTATCGTAATTAGAATGATTCACTCAGTATTTCCCGCTGACAAAACCTTTTTCAAACATGTTTCGGGTGATCTGTTGTGATTCAGGAAAAGTGTTGTGGAGCACCGAAAGCTTGAGAAAGTGGCTCATTAATAAATAAAGAAATATGTTTTGTAAAATAAAGATTTCTCTGTAAAATCATAGTATTGTAAATTACCGGGATTTTATCCCAAATTGTGAAATAAAATAATCGGGAAAATTTAGTTTAAAAAAAAGATCCTGATGATAAACTTCCGCTGTTAAACTCAATTAAATCAATACCACGGGATTTCTATCCCGCGGCTCCTGAAACGGGTCAAACCGGGTCAGGGGCCGTGACATAAATTGTGGTCTGTCTTTATAAAAATTGTATGGTATGAGCTCACCAGTATATATCTGACGTCATTTTGAGTATACTTATCTCAGGTGAGTCATGAGGAAAGCTATAGGAACTACTTGACAGTTGTGGAGTTTTAGAAGAACAAGGAGTTCTTAGTTGCCAAAAGTTTGTAAATAAATAAAGTGTTGTACTCGGACTATTATAAGTTTTAATGAAAGTTTAGTTTGTTTCCGCTGTAAGTGTATCAATTGTGCACAATCACCCGGGTTACGGGGTGGGTGTTACAGTTGGTATCAGAGCCCGAGGTTTTAGCGAATTAGGTATTGCAGGAATGCCTAAGCTTTAACCAGTAGTTCTTTAAAGATTAATAGCACACTCAGACTAGGCCAAATAGCATGTTCTCAGGAAAAGTACTTGCATAGTCAATTGAGTGACGCTAGAAGAAGTAAAACTATGTTGTGCCTTTTTATGTGCTATATATATACGTATATATATATATATATATATATGTGTGTGATGTATATAGTTGTTATATTATAATAATGTATCATACATACTAGTAACTCTTTATACTCATATTACTATAGGAAGGAGATAATGTCTGAACATAGAGATGAACAAGGGTCTAGAAATAATCAGAATAACAGAAGGAGAGAGGAAGGCTCTTATAGGACTCGAACTCCCTCTCATAGTGTTAGGTCTCGGTCTAGTACAAGCATGCGTCTAAATACTGAGGATATCCACAATATAGCTGTGGAAGTGGCTAAGGTAATGAAGAATGCACAAACCGGTAATGTTAACCAATCTGGAGAACGACATGAAGAAAGCTCAGCAGCCTCCACGCCAGTACAAAGGGAAGGAATGGGCGAAAGGAAAAACACTAATGCAACCATGCCACTAGAAGGAAAAGGTGAATATTCCAAATCAAAGGAATGTACTTATAAGCACTTCATGTCCTGTAAACCTCAGTCCTTTGATGGAAGAAAGGGAGCATTAGAAGCTCAAGACTGGCTCAACAGAATGGAGTCAGTATTAGACATATGTGAGTGTGATGACCGCAACAAAGTACGGTTCGCCGTACATATGTTTGAAGTTGAAGCCCTTCACTGGTGGAACATTGTGGTCCGAACAGAGGGAAAAGAAAAGGTTAAGGATATGAAGTGGGAAGAGTTTATTCACAAGTTTCTTGCTAAGTATTGTCCTCCCAGTGAGACTGAGCAACTGGAAGTGGAATTCTTTCAGTTAAAAATGGGAAATAAAACCTATCGAGAGTATGTTTCTTGTTTCAACGACATATCTCGACTGGTTTCTTATTTAGCATTGACTGAGGAACAACTAATCAATAGGTTTATTTGGGGTCTACCCTCTGAAATGAGGGTGTTTATCAAATACAAATCCCCCAAGACTTTTGCAGAAACTGTTGAGGTTGGCGCCGTCATGGCTGCCGAGATGATTCTGCGACAGGCTGAATCTCCCGCACCAAAAAGGAAGTGGGAAGAAAGAAAGGGGGACACCCGGAATAACAACTTTAAAAGGCCTAAAACATTTCGTCAATGTCAAATTTGCAAACGCTTTCATACGGGGGAATGTCGTTTTCCTTGTCTAAATTGTAAAAAGACAGGTCATGCTCTTCAAGAATGCAAGGAAAAGAAGAAGTGTTTCAAATGTGGAGACCCTAACCACATGAGATCTGAATGTCCCGAACTCAAAAGAAATGATAGGACACAACCAAATCAGCCAAAAGGGCGTGCATTTGTACTCACCACGGAAGAAGCCAAGACCAATACAGACGTTATCAAGGGTACGTATCTCGTAAATGATGTATATGCGCGTGTGTTATTTGATACCGGTGCAAATAGAAGTCTAGTGTCGACTACCATTAGACCTTACTTGAACCAGGCGTCCCAAAACTTAGATCATGCCTTTACAGTAGAAATGGCTGATGGAAGTCAAAGAGAGATAGTTGACATTGTTAAGAATTGTAAAATAAGCTTAAACAACCATGTTATCCCTATAGACCTAATGCCTATGGAACTTGGAGAATTCGACATAGTCATAGGAATGGACTGGTTGACACCATATCATGCGGAAGTTATATGTGATAAAAGGATCGTCCGACTCCGATTACCCAACGGCAAATAACTAACTGTATCGGGAGACCGCACTGACAAGACTAAGAACCTCATCACGATAGCACAAGCACATAAATGCCTAAGGAAAGGGTATGTTGCCTTTTTAGCATATGTCGTAAACACTACAGAAAAGCAGAAGGTCGAGGACGTGCCAGTAGTACGAGAATACCCCGAAGTGTTTCCCGATGAGCTCCCGGGACTACTATCGGATAGACAGGTTGAGTTTCGCATTGACCTAGTTCCCGGTACATCACTGATTGCTAAGTCGCCGTACAGACTAGCCCCAACAGAAATGCAAGAACTCAAGAAGCAACTACAAGAGTTGCTTGACAAGGGGTTTATCCAACCTAGTTCGTCGCCATGGGGAGCACCCATCTTGTTTGTCAAGAAGAAAGATGGGACGATGCGCATGTGCATCGATTATAGAGACTTGAATAAAGCCACTATAAAGAATAAATACCCTTTGCCCAGGATCGAAGACTTGTTTGATCAATTACAAGGGGCAAGCTATTTCTCTAAAATAGACTTGAGGTCTGGATACCACCAAGTGAAAGTTGCACTAGAAGACATACCTAAGACTGCCTTCAGGACCAGGTATGGTCATTATGAATTTTTGGTAATGCCATTTGGATTAACCAACGCACCTGCAGTGTTCATGGACCTCATGAACAGGGTTTGTAAACCTTACCTCGATAAGTTTGTGATCGTTTTTATTGACGATATCCTTATCTACTCTAAGAACGAGGTAGAACATGAACAACACCTGAGAGCAGTCCTTGAATTGCTCAAGAAACAAAAACTCTATGAAAAGTTCTCTAAGTGTGAATTTTGGGTACGTGAGGTGCAATTCCTAGGCCACGTGATAAATGAATGTGGAATACAAATTGACCCTGCAAAGATCGAGGCCATCAAGAAATGGGAAGTACCGAAGAATCCCACTGAAATCAGAAGATTTCTGGGGTTAGCAGGATACTATAGAAGGTTTATTCAAGACTTCTCAAAGATTGCAACACCATTAACCACACTAACCCAGAAAGCCTCTAAGTTTAATTGGGGACCTAAATAATAAGAAGCCTTTAACACGTTAAATCATAAGTTATGTAGCGCCCCAATACTATCACTTCCTGAGGGAATAAAAGATTTTGCCGTCTACTGTGATGCATCTCACTATGGTATGGGATGTGTACTCATGCAAAGAGGCAAAGTAATTGCCTACACCTCTAGACAGTTGAAGATTCATGAACGGAACTACACAACCCATGATTTGGAACTTGGTGCCATAGTGTTCGCATTGAAAATTTGGAGGCACTATCTTTACGGTACAAAGTGCACTATCTATAGTGACCATAAAAGTTTAAAACATATATTTGAGCAGAAGGAGCTCAATATGGGTCAGAGACGATGGATGGAGTTATTAAGTGATTACGACTGTGAGATCCAATACCATCCAGGTAAGGCAAACATAGTAGCAGATGCTCTAAGTAGAAAAGAGAAACCTCAACCAATAAAAATTCGTGCAACCAGAATAGAGGTTAAAACTAGTCTCTTAGATCAAGTTAAGAATATACAACAAGAAGCCTTAAAAGAGAATCATATTGTAAAAGAAAGAATGATGGGGAGACTGAAGCTACTGACAATGGGAAATGATAATATCCTTAGGTTCAACAATAGGATATGGTAATTTTGGAGGACTGTAGGATACCATCTTAAAGGAAGCTCTTAAGTCTAAGTATTCCATTCACCCTGGCAGTGAAAAGATGTATAAGGATTTAAGGAGAGATTATTGGTGGCCAGGAATGAAGCAATCTATTGCCCATTATGTGGAAAAGTGCCTTACATGCCTTAAGGTGAAGGCAGAACATCAAAAACCCTCTGGATACTTGCAACAACCAGAGATTCCAGAATGGAAATGGGAGAAAATCACCATGGATTTTATCACGAAGCTCCCAAGGTCAAGTCACGGTTATGATACTATTTGGGTAATAGTGGACAGACTGACCAAGTCTGCACACTTCGTGCCAATTCGTGAGGACTATCAGATGAACAAGCTAGCTCAAATTTACATCAAAGAAATAGTCTCACGACATGGGGTGCCTGTATTGATCATATCAGACAGAGATAGTCGTTTCACATCAAAATTCTGGCAAAGTTTCCAACAAGAGTTGGGAACCAATCTTAATCTAAGCACTGCATATCATCCTCAGACGGATGGGCAGAGTGAACGGACTATTCAGACATTAGAAGATATGCTTCGGGCTTGTGTAATTGATTTTGGTGGAAGTTGGGACACTCATCTACCACTCATCGAATTCGCCTACAATAATAGCTATCACGCCAGCATCAAAGCTGCACCTTATGAAGCTTTATACAGAAGAAGGTGCCGAACTCCTATCTGTTGGATGGAAGTAGGGGAAAGTCAACTATCAGGACCAGAAATCATTGTGGAGACCACCGAAAAGATTCAGCAAATCAAAGAAAGGATGAAAAGTGCTCAAGATCGACAAAAGAGTTATGCAGATCAGAGGCGTAAAGCCCTAGAGTTCCAAATAGGGGATAAAGTAATGCTTAAGGTATCTCCTCTGAAAGGAGTGATTCGGTTTGGAAAGAAGGGAAAATTGAAACCCCGATACATTGGGCCGTTTGAAGTAACAAGCAAAGTAGGACCAGTGTCTTATCGGCTAAAACTTCCTGAACAACTGGCAGTAATACATAATACTTTTCATGTATCAAATTTAAGGAAGTGCCTAGTGGACGAAGCCCAACAAATACCCCTGGAAGACGTACAGGTTGACGACAAACTAAACTTCATTGAAGAACCACTACAAATCGAAGATAGGAAGGTTAAAAAGTTACGCAAGAAGGAAATCCCGTTAGTCAAAGTCAAGTGGAACGCACGTCATGGACCCAACTTTACATCGGAATTAGAAAACATAATGAAAGATAAGTACCCTCATCTTTTTAAGCTATGACAAATTTCGAGGACGAAATTTTTGTAAGGAGGGAAGGATGTAATACCCCGAACCTTAATATACTGTTTATAAACGTATGAAATATGTAATTTATATTTCATATATTGTTAAACGAGTAAGATGATGGTGTGCAAGGTGAAATATCTTGACAAGCCTTGGCTAGTATAGGAGACCGTTTAATATTAATAATTAAATATATTGTTTTTGACCTTACTCCGTTTTTAATGAAACTTAGGTTAAAACGTAGATAAAAATATGCTCGTTCTAATGACATATTCGTCGTTTTATAAAACATCATATTTTAAAAATTATACAAGAAAAACGAGTGAAGCAGCTGAAATAATATAACTAAGCTAGCTAGCTAGCTAGCACGTCAATTGTCCCACATCGCCCAGAAAGCCATTGAGGTGCTTGCTTGCTTCACATATATATAGGAGTTAAATTGTAGGATTTTAGATACACCAAAATTTTAATGGGAACGCTCTAGTATTGAGAATCCCGAGTATACGATACCCCGTTGGGTGTTGTTAGTAGTCGTTTTTGGAGCACGAGTAGGAGCAGGAGTAGGGAAACTCTACATCAACGTGTCGTAGATAGTTTTGAGGTATACTCTCGTTTAAGTTTATGTTTAGCTATTTATTATTTATTTTTAGTAGTTAATATTAGTTTTATTATTAGTAATAATATATTAGTAGTAGTAGTGTTAGTATTATTTTTAGGTAGTAGGGTTATTGTCAGGGGCGGGTATTGGGTAGCCTAGCCTTAGTTAGGCATGGACTGATCACCCATGCTTAAACAAGGCAGCACTAACCAATATCCAACCATGATAATGACTAGTTAGGTGTACCATTACCTAACCTAGGATTATGTAATTGTGTCAGGACCTTGAGACATAACCCAGTCGTACTAGCGGCTGTTAAGCAATTGCTAATCAGGTGAGTCATCATACTTGTCTTTTAAACTGTGATAGTATACTCATCCATAACTTGTAATAATGAGAATGATGCAGTATGCATGTGTCAGTAGGGGTATATGGGATCCTATTATGCTTAATGAGGTGTGTCACTCTGGGAAGGGTAATAAGGTGTTGTACCCACAGGCACTTTGTGCTTATAAGGTCCAGCGACACACATTCATACCTATGTGACAGCCGTAGGGGGACACAGCTGGAGGACGAGTATGTCTCTTGTACGGTGGTTTGTGACAAGTCAAATGTGACCTATAAGGTTCAATGAGGCCCAACCTGACTATAATGTGGTCACATGCCCATATTGTGTATGCATATAATGTAAACTGTGGCATGTCTTTATAAAAATTGTATGGTATGAGCTCACCAGTATATATCTGATGTCGTTTTGAGTATACTTATCTCAGGTGAGTCATGAGGAAAGCTATAGGAACTACTTGATAGTTGTGGAGTTTTAGAAGATCAAGGAGTTCTTAGTTGCCAAAAGTTTATAAATAAATAAAGTGTTGTACTCAGACTATTATAAGTTTTAATGAAAGTTTAGTTTGTTTCCGCTGTAAGTGTGTCAATTGTGCACAATCACCCGGGTTACGGGGTGGGTGTTACACCGAGGTTGTCCAAGGACATAAGAGATTTTAGTATCGGTTTATCCTCAACGTCTAATCAAATCAAAAATTTAGAAAAAGGTTTTAAACATGAAAATAAAAACTAAAAATGCTGAAAATAAAAATAAAAATAAAATAAAAACAGATAGACAAGATGAATCACTTGAATCCGACTCGCCTTTAGTGTAACCTTTGATGTTTTCCGCACTTTTGCACTTTTTAAGATATTATCTTAGTTATAGTAGTAGGCCCCTCTTTTGAAGGTGACGTTACCCTCAACCCAGTAGTTTGAGTCAGCAAGGATACAATACTAAAGGGTTGGATTGTTGGAAGATAATTAATTAAGTTATGAAAAGCATGTGTTTATCAAAACTATTCTCCCTTTTGATTGTTTTTATAAAGTTTGTTTCCATTTCCGCTGCACTTTACATTATTTCATATTCATTCATTGTTCAAATTATACAAACAAACACAATCATGAGAGCCTCCGATCCTAACAGAAACCAAGCGGCTATTCACACAACAAACGAAAAATGAGCATTTAGTTTAAAGATGTTTATTTGTATGCTCAATAAAGGCTCAAAACTCACTTTTTGTGGGAATGGGTTTTTAATGTGATCAAGTATATATAATCAAATTTTAACTAGATTTGTCATGTCGTTTCATAATTTTCTTATGTTGGTTCTTTTTATCACGACGCTATCGGTTGTAAATTTATAAAAATACAACCTTTTTAGAACTTGTTATTTCTGATTTAAACCAAGACAAGTAAAAAAAATGAAAAGTTTTTTGAAAAAAATTGGGGTGTTTAGCGGTTCCAATAGAGTTTTGTGTAAGGCTTGTAATTAGGACTTGCAAAATTCAAGGTTTTAGCATCCCCCCCCCCCCCACACACTTAAATTACACATTGTCTTCAATGTGTCCCAAAAATAAGTTTTTAGGTTGATTGAATGTGTAAAAAGGTGTGTTAAACAAAAAAAATTATGTTACTGGGCACCTAGACACGGGCCGTGGTGACCGGGCATGGCCCCGTGTTCAGACTGCCAGTAACAGAAAGTAACAAAATGTAACAGAAGGCTGGGCACGGGGGCGTGTTCAATGAACACGCCCCGTGTCCAGTTACCCGAACTGGGCGTTTTTCTGCAGACCCTTGAGCACGGGGCCGTGGTGGCGGGGCAAGGCCCGTGCTGAACTTGCTGTAATGAAGAAAAATGTTCGGGAGGCTCTGTTTTTTTGCGTGGGGTGTTGGTTCAAGTCTCCCTTAGTATCCTTCACCATCCAAGTGTGTTTTATTCTTGAAAATTAAAAACTAAACTAGAAAACATAAAGGTTAATCTAAACTAAACTACGGATAGTTCCGCGGAATGCCTCCGTGGTGCGCCACGTTTATAAGGGTCCTTGGCTAGACCCAAAGCCAGTCATATGTTACCCAAGTGGGATGGTTTGCATCCCATGTTGCACCGTCGGAGAGCATCATCCAAGCTTGAGTCTATGACTTTCATGTAATTGACCGGGTCGTCATCTTCTACTCTTTTCCCAACCCCAAACGTCATCTCCTTGTCCCCAACCCTCACTGTTAGCGTTCCACCATTCATGTCCACCATTGCGTGAGCCGTGGCTAGAAATGGTCTTCCTAATATGAGTGGTACTTTGGTATCTTCCTCCATATCTAATATGACAAAGTCGGCCGGGAAGACAAATTCCCCGACTTTAACCAATAGATTTTCGGCGACACCTTGTGGATATTTAATGGACCTATCGGCAAGTTGTATGCTCATTTTTGTAGGGCTTGTTTTTCCTAGGCCGAGTCGCTCGAACATTGATGTGGGCATGAGGTTGATGCTAGCCCCAAGATCGGCTAGTGCATTACGCATTGGTGATTCTCCAATTGAACAAGGGATGGTAAAGCTTCCGGGATCGATCTTTTTTTGTGGGAGTTTGTTGAGTAGCAAGGCGGAGCATTCTTCGCTTAAATTAACTAATTGCAATGATCTGATTTTCCTTTTGTGAGTGAGGAAGTCCCTCAGAAATTTTGAATATTTAGGCATTTGAGTTAGGACTTCGACAAATGGAATATTAACATGCAATTGTTTTAATAAATTTATGAATTTTGTGAATTGCTCATCGGTCTTTTGGCGAAGTAACCGACCAGGGTACGGTACCGGAGGATTCTTGGTGGGCTCTTAATTTGGTGGAGGAGTCGTCTCCTGTTGGGGAGTCGTCGAAGTTGTGGTTTAGCTAGATCGGATCTTCTCAGTTGGAGGTAGCGGAGCCTCCTCGGGACCTATGGTACGGTTTCTCAACGTGATGAGATGCACTTGCGCCTTTGGGTTGGTTTCGGTATTGCTTGGTAACGCGCCTTGAGGTCTCTGGGAGAAATTTTGAGCTAGTTGATTTATTTGTTTTTCGATGTTTTGAATACTAGCTTGTTGATTTCTAAAGTCCGATTCCAATTGTTGAAATCGATCCGAGTTTTTCTTTTCGGTGTCGGAGATGATGCGAGAGACGATATCCTCAAGCCTCTCTCGTCCCCCTTGTTGTTGTTGAGAGAAATTTTGTGACTTGTTTCTTGGTTGTTGAAAGTTTGTTCGTTGGTTTAGATTTTGTTGGTTACTACTATTGTCGGGTTCTCTCCAACCAAGGTTAGGGTGGTTACGCCATCCTTGGTTGTTGATACCCGTTGGAGGACCTGACGGCCTAGGTCTATTATCAATGTAGTTAACCGTTTCTGTTTGATTATCCATTTCTTTCATACAACTCCAATTTTCATGTGGTCCACTACACCCCTCACAAGCCATAACCGAGGCCATTTTTACCATTTCTAACTTTTTGATTTTTGAAGAAAGGGCCTCGATTTAGGCTTGCAAAGAGGTGCTTTCATCAACCTTATGGGCGCCCAGTGCAATAGATTTTGTGCCTCGGGGAGTGTGCCACTGAAAATTGGTTTGATCAATTTCCTTAATTTGATTATAAATTTCATCTGGGCGACGATTACCTAAAAGTCCCCCGGAGCTAGAATCAAGTGTTTGTCTTGTATGTGGCAGCAACCAGTTGTAGGAAGTGGATACTTGTTTCCATACCGCAAGACGATGATGGGGACACTTTCTTAGTAGCTCCTTGAACTTTTCCCAAGTTTCATATAAGGATTCCCCGTCCTCTTGTGAATATGTTTTAATTTCAGTCATTAATTTAGCCGTTTTAGCCGGAGGGAAATACTTATATAGAAACTATTGGGCTAGTTCATCCCAGGTGTTTACCGAACCAACTGGGAGGGTTTTAAGCCAAGCCTTAGCTCGGTCTTTTTGCGAAAATGGAAACATTCGGAGGCGGATGGCGTCGTTTGATGCTCCATTGATCCGAAAAGTATCACATATTTCCAAGAAGTTAGTAATATGCAAATGGGGATCTTCGTCCGCAAGCCCATGGAAGGTTGCGGAGTTTTGGAGCATTTGTATCAAATGTGGCCGAAGTTCAAAGTCGTTGGCTTCGACGTTCAGTGCATTGATAGCGGCGCCAAGATTACCTACGGTGGGCCGTAGGTAATCCATGAGGGTACGTTGATCCGCCATTGGAAGTAAGTCCCCCGAAACTTTCTCTTGGTTTTTAGCTTTAAGTCTTTTTCTTAGAAAGCGTTCGGGTTCGTCTAGAGGTTCTTTTATGTCTCCACTGGAACTGGAGCTCATACACTGCATAGAAAGTTCAGATGTGGTGCCTGGGTTCCAAGTCCTGCAACAAAAACAAAAAGAACGTTGGTCAGAAGCTTCACCACGGCCCCGTGCTCAGGTGAACATGGCCCGTGGTCGGAGATACAGTAATTGCTTTCCGGATCCCCGTTACTGGGGAGCTCGACACGGCCCCGTGCTCCACCAACACGACCCCATGCTCAGCTCTCTATAACTCGGAAAATAAAAACTGCCAGTAACAATACTGGACACGGCCCGTGTCCGACCAGACACGGTCCGTGTCCGACTAGGCACGGCCCGTGCTGAGCTCTGCAGAAGCTGAAAATATAAGAAAAATCCTAAAGAAAAAAGAGAAAAAATAAGAAAAACGATTATGCCGTTGATTCCTAACTTTCTTAAAATCCTTGTGTCCCCGGCAACGGCGCCAAAAACTTGATGCGAGTCGAGTATGATATATATTTAAGTATATTTTTAGCCCTTTTTAACACTTTAGTCAAGTTTTAAATTTATAAAACACGATATTTTACTAACACTAAACACACATATGGACAAGTGCACCCATCGTGAGCGTAGTATAGCGTTGCTAAGATACCGAGGTCGTCCAAGGACACAAGAGCTTTTAGTACCGGTTTATCCTCAACGTCTAATCAAATCAAAAATTTAGAAAAAAAGTTTTAAACATGAAAATAAAAACTGAAAATGCTGAAAATAAAAATAAAAATAAAATAAAAACAGATAGACAAGATGAATCACTTGGATCTGACTCGCCTTTAGTGTAACCTTTGATGTTTTTCGCACTTTTGCACTTTTTAAGAGATTATCTTAGTTATAGTAGTAGGCCCCTCTTTTGAAGGTGACGTTACCCTCAACCCAATAGTTTGAGTCAGCAATGATACAATCCTAAAGGGTTGGATTATTGGAAGATAATTAATTAAGTTATTAATGCGTAATGTGGTAGGCCCCTCTTTTGAAGGTGACGTTACCCTCGGCTAAGTGGTTTGTGTCAGCAGGGATACAATCCCAAGTAGTCGGGTTAATGTATTAATAGTAGTTTACATATGAGGTGATCAAGCCATTCGCACCCCCGCCATCCAATACCAGTGGGTATTGAAGGAGGTCCTGGTAAGCTTAACCCAGATCCTTGTAGGATCTATACATTGAACAAGCCAAGAACCTTACCAAAACATTCCCTTAACCCCCGACCAGGTAGCCAACATATATCCATATAGACCGTGGAGATATGAATGGTGTAAATCTTTTATTTTATATAGACAGTAAAATAACGCCAAGACACCACGGACAAATGATAAGGAAGTTTCACCTTCAACATAAGAAACTAGTTATTAAAGTCATTAATACAAAACCAAATAAAAAGTTCAAAAAGATTAAAAAACAAAAGTATTACACTTAAATGCTTGTCTTCACCAAGTGATGTAAGAGACTTAGGCAAACATGGCCTTTGATTATCAAGAACTCTTACTATCAATCTTGGATCCCGAGACTACTACACACACTCTATGATGGATGATGGATGATGGTGGTGGATGTGGGTGTTGTGATGGTGGTGGAGTGTGGGTGAAGTGGGAGAGAGGTGGTTTGTTAAGGGATGCCTTTGAAATGAACCAAGCACCCCTATTTATATCCTGCACAGAGGCCCAGACACGGCCCCGTGTCCAGTGGGCACGGCCCCATGTCCATCCACTTTCTCTTTCTTCATTAATTGCAGTTTGTCTGTATTAGTTGACCACGCCCCCGTGTCCGCTGGGCAGGGCCCCGTATGCAGAAGTGTATCTGTACTATCAAGATTAGCTTGGATTCTGCGAATCTTAGCGTTGACCACGGTCCTGTGTCAGCTGGGCAATCCCCCGTGTTGGGAAATAGAAGTTTCTACAACTTTGTCTTTTCTGCAGACACTTGGGTACGCCCCCGTGTCCGCTGGGCACGGGGCGTGTTCAGCCTTCTGTTGTTCTGATTTTGCTTGGGAAGATGCTATCAAGGGGTCAGGCATGCCACGTTTATTCCTTTTCTTGTATTTGTGTTAGATTTAGCTGTGTTTTTGCTTCTATTGTTCATTTATGCTCATTTAACCCTGAAAATACAAAAGGAAGACAAAAGCACACTTTTTCCAATATTAGTACTAAAAAAGGGTTAGTTTTATGCCTCATTTAATGTAATTTATATGTTTCATTTTACACACATCAACGGGCAAACCTTAGGGCGCCGCAGGGCGCGACAGGGTCTGTGATCAGCCCTATGAATAGAGAATTCGAGATTTCAGTTTTCGTCGTTCAGAATTTCAATCTCTCTCTCAATTTCTTTATAGTAGAGGTAATACTCGGGCATTATACCCCCTAATTAGCGAATCTCTACCTCGTTGTAAGTATTTTAACCCCCGGTTACGTATTAGATACGCTGCCCGATTGATCTAGTACTCCGTAACGACTGTCGTGGTTCTGCCCGACGTCGTTGTTGGAGTTCTGTCTCGGGAAGGGTATAACTAATGTAAATTGGGTTATTATACTAACACATGTGCATTGTGTAATTGATAGATTATAACCAGGAAGTCACAAGGAAAATACTTGAATTAGCAATGTGAGTTTATCCTCTTTTTATAAATGCTTTTCATAAATTGTTTTTACAAAACCTCAATTGTTTTACATTATGATTAACAGTGATTGAGTATTTGTAATTCTACAATTATCGTCGGTATGTTGGGGTTTTGTATACAAAATTTGTTACTACACTGTGAGTAGTAACATGACCACAAGTCAGGATTGACAGTGCCGTGGGTGGTAATTAAAGTAAGAATTGGAAACAAATATAATTGCGAGATCGCCCTCAATGTTGTAAAAGGATAAAACCTGTCTTGAACAAATTGGGATTCACTCACCAGTATTTCCCACTGAAAAATGTTTTTAAAACGCATTTCAGGTAACAAAATGTGAAAGCTAAATAGAAGCCAGCTGGATAGCACTGAAGGCTTGGAAAATGTGGCTATAAAAGTTACCTAAATAAAGAAGATGTTTTATTCCAATAAATTAGGGTTTATCCCTAAAAACATGTTTGTAATGGAAACTTGTGAATTTCCCATGTGTTTGATATTATAAAGATGTGGTATTTTACTCTGATAAAAATATTTCCTAACTACGGTCCTGATGTAAATTCCGCTACCAAACTGATAAATATTGATACCACTTAATATGAGCTCGTGGCCGCCCGTTCCCATGTGACTAGGGGCTGGGGGTTGCGACAGAGAGTGGTATCAGAGCTACAGCCACTGATCTGAGCCACATAAATGTTCTGCTGACAATGAAATTGTCAATTCTGTTAGGAAATAATCAATGTGACTATATGCATACGTTTATTATTGTTTTGTTATTTGACAATTTGTTAATTTATAGTATGAGTGATCAAGGACCATCGGACGCCTATCGTCAAACTATCTAGTTCTCCTATAGATGAAGGAACTTCTTCCCAGCTTACCCCCTCGGGGTATTCAGTTGACACAGAGGAAGGGATCTTTATATTCAAAGCACAATCTGAAGAGCCATTCCCTACCAAAAAGAGAGGATGGTTCAGTCGGGGAGCTCACGAGCATAGAAAAAGAATGAGAAAGTTACAGAAACAGCGAGCTTTAGCAGCTGCGAATAGGAAGATGAACTCTCAAACTCAAGATATACTCAATAGAAGACTAGCCAACTTTCATATCTTAGCTACCACTGCTGCAGACCCGAACTTAGAACAAATCATAGCACCACAACCACTACCGTTATTCCCAACTCAGCCCATGGAAGTAGAAGTTAACCCAGCAGACCCGATTCCTTTACCCGCTTTTGACCCAAATGAAATCCCTAGTCTTAAAACCCCATCCTCCAAATTATTACCCATGGTTTGATGACCATAGAGATTATCAGGAACTCTACTCACTAGAGGAACCCATGCCAAACCCAGTAGCACCTTATCCAAACCTGGACCCTCTAGATCCATACTGGGATAATGACCAGTATATCCGGGAAATCCTAGAGATTATCAGGAACTCTACCCACTAGAGGAACCCATGTCAAACCCAGCAGCACCTTATCTAAACCTGGACCCTCTAGATCCATACTGGGATAATGACCAGTATATCCGGGAAATCCTAGAGAACCCATACCCATACGAAGAACCCATGCCACAGTACCCTGACCCGATACCAGCACCCGCACCACCCATGAGTGCTGAAAATGTGCAAGAACTCCGTACCTTTGGTGAGGAGTTGTTAGATGAAAGTGAAAAGATAAGGCAGATAGGAGAGAGGCTCGTTTGGAAGTATGACGAGCGTAACATGCAGTATTGGATGGACCCCCACTAATAGTAATAGTAGTAACAATATATATATATATATATATATATATATGTGTGTGTGTGTGTGTGTGTGTGTGTGAGTAGTTTGAAAAAAAACTAAAACTAAAATAGATAATCTAACACCTACTGATGCATACTAGTATTGTATTTCAAATTCCAGTTGTTGTTTGTATTAGATGCATAATATATAAAATAGAGTAAATGTCGCAATGCACGACGATTTTGATCAATGTGTTGTTTGTGTGATTATTTGCATTAAACATTGCTCCGAGATATTAATAATTGGTAATTGTTTGTAAATCCAGATGACCAACGAAGCACATCAGGAAAACCAGAATAATGATAATCAGATAAATAACAGTGTCATTCGACACATAGTAACCCAAGGAATTAGAGATGCTATGCCATATATCATCCAAAATTTTAGAGAAGCTGAAAATAATAAAAGTAATAGTGGAAGTAAGCGATCACATACTGAACCCAGTCACATTGTGAACAATGGACCATTACTTCAATTGCCTATACCGAAAAGAAGAAGAACCATGTCTTATGGTTGTTCTTACAAAGAATTTTGGTCCTGCAAACCAATAGAATTCTCGGGCAATGAAAAAGCCATTATAGCTCTACGCTGGATAGAAAAGACTGAGGCAGTCTTAAAAATAAGCAAGTGTGCAGAAGAAGACAAAATTATGTTTGCCTCCAATCTGTTTAAGAATGCTGCATTACAATGGTGGAACACTATTCTCCAATCTAGGGGAAGTGACAGAGTCTATAATATGGAATGGACTGAGTTTAAGACCATGGTTGAAAGGAAATTCTGCTCACCAAATGAAAAAGAACAAATAGCTAATAAGTTCTTAAACCTTAGAATGACTTGAGTTGACTGTAAGGGTTACACTACTATATTATTCGAATATGCTAGAATCGTGCCAACCCTAGCTTCACCAGAACCAGTATAAATCTCCCGTTACATCTGGGGATTAATTAGTGAGATTAGACACGTAGTCAAGGCAGTTAGACCACAAATCATAGAAGAAGCTGTAGAACTAGCAAATACCTTGACTGATGAATTAGTATGTATGCAAGAAGAGAATCAGAGGAAGAACCTAGCTCAGAAACTTACCCAAGAATTTCGCTACGGTAATTCCAACCGTGGGAAGAATGTAGGTTCTACTTCTGCACCTTATTGTATGGCCTGCAAGAAGAAGCATTCAGGAAGATGCTCCACCTACTGTAACTTCTGTAAGATACCAGGACATAAGGAAGAAGATTGTAGGAAGAAACCCAGCAACAGAGTATGCTTCAATTGTGGAGAAAAATGACATATCAAGCCGAACTGTCCGAAGCTAGCTCTAGCCATGAACAACAAGACTACTAAGAATGCTAGGGCATTTGTTCTGACAGCTGAAGAAGCAAAGATGATTCTAGATGTGATTGCCGGTACGTTTTTAGTTAATGACGTTTTTGCTAAAGTATTATTTGACTCTGGTGCAAACCAAAGTTTTATTAATACTTAATTTTGCAAACTTCTCAATCAACCATTAACTAAACTCCATCAAGAATGCCTAGTAGAAACGGCAAATGGAGAATCCGTTAGAATCACTGAAATCTTGCAGGGAGCAAGGATAGAAATTCTAAATCATAAGTTTATTGCTAACATTTACCCAATGAATCTAGCTGGATTTGATATTGTGTTAGGAATGGACTGGTTAGTAGCCAACAAAGCCAGTGTTCTATGTGATCAAAAGTCAATTCAAATAAGTTCACCAAAGGGTGAAAAGATCACAATTAAATGAAATAAGCCATCTAGATCCGCGAAATTCATCTCTGTGATGAAAACTGCAAGTTGTGCAAGAAAAGGATCCCTAGTGTATATGATTTCCATAATCATTAACACCAAAGGAACAGAATTGAAAGATATTCCCGTAGTATCTCAATTCTCATATATATTTCCAGAAGAATTACCAGGACTACCACTAGATAGAGAAGTCGAATTCAATATTCACCTGCTGCTAGGAACAACACCGATTGCCAAAGCACCTTACCGTTTGGCACCATCAGAGATGCAAGAGCTAAAGAAACAGTTGGACGAACTTCTGGAGAAAGGTTTCATACAACCAAGTTCATCACCATGGGGAACACCAATCTTGTTTGTCAAGAAGAAAGATGGGTTAATGCGTATGTGCATTGATTACTGAGAGTTGAACAAAGTCACGATTAAAAATCGGTACCCATTACCGAGAATCGATGATCTGTTTGATCAATTGCAAGGAGCTCGATTCTTTTCAGAAATCGATTTACGCTCAGGATATCATCAATTAAAGGTACAGGAAGAGGACATTCCCAAAACCGCCTTCAGGACAAGGTATGGCCATTATGAATTTACAATCATGCCATTTGGTTTAACCAATGCCCCAGCTGCATTTATGGACATGATGAACAGAATATGTAAGTCATATCTGGATACATTCATAATTGTCTTTATAGATGATATTCTCATTTACTCTAAGAGTAAAGAGGAACATGCAGCGCATCTGCATGCACTCCTAAATTTGCTGAGAAAAGAAAAGCTTTACGCTAAATTTTATGCGAATTTTGGTTAGAAGAAGTGCAATTTCTTGGACATTTAGTTAATCATGAAGGGATTCATGTGGATTCCATAAAGATTGAGGCAATTACTAAATGGAAAGCCCCTGAATCACCAACGGATGTGAGAAGTTTTCTTGGACTAGCCGGTTACTATAGACGGTTTATCCGAGATTTTTCTAGAATAGCCATTCCTTTAACCAAGTTGACCTGTAAGTCTGTTAAGTTTGAATGGGGAGCAAAACAAGAAGAAGCCTTTAGTATTCTTAAGCAAAGATTAACCAACGCACCCATACTAGCGTTACCAGAAGGAACTGAAGACTTTGTAGTCTATTGTGACGCTTCTAAGTTAGGTTATGGATTTGTGTTGATGCAACGTCAAAAGGTTATAACCTATGCCTCTAGACAACTTAAATATCATGAAGAGAATTATTCAACCCATGATTTAGAGTTAGGAGCCATAATTTTTGCCCTTAAAATTTGGAGACACTATTTATATGGAAATAAATTTGTAGTCTTCACATATCATAAGAGTTTAAGGTACATTTTTGGGCAAAAAGAGTTAAATATGAGACAGAGACGTTGGATGGAAATTCTTAGTGATTACGATTGTAATATCTAGTATCATGCAGGAAAGGCTAATGTAGTAGCTGATGCTTTAACTCAAAATTATCATGAAAAGACAAGGAAAGTACATTCTCTTAAATTAAATCTGCAGATAGATTTAAATGAGCAAATTAGAGAAGTACAAGAATCAGTAATCAAGGACGATACTGAGAAATTGAAAGGGATGATTAAGGAATTAGAACAAGGAACAGATGGAATTTGGAGATTCCATAAGAAAAGGATTTGGATACCCAAACTAGGAAACCTACGCCACCGAATATTAGAAGAAGCCTATAAGTCTAAATATACGATACATCCTGGAAGTGATAAAATGTATCAGGACTTAAGAAAGAATTTCTGGTGGATAGGAATGAAAAAGGATATAGCAGCTTATGTTGCTAAGTGTCTAACCTCTTCACAAGTCAAAGCTGAACATCAGAAACCCTCAGGTTTATTGCAGCCATTGGAAATGCCTGTATAAAAATGGGAATTGATAATAATGGACTTTGTTACCAAATTACCCAAGACATGAAAAGGTAATGATACAATCTGGGTGATTGTAGATAGGTTTACCAAATCTGCTCATTTCCTACCAATGAAGGAAACATTCGGTATGGAACAGTTAGCCAAATTATATGTAAATGAAATAGTTTCATTACATGGAATTCCTTTATCAATTGTTTCTGACAGAGATAGCCGTTTTACTTCTCATTTTTCGACGAGTTTCCAAAATGCAATGGGAACCAAGTTGAATCTAAGCACAGCTTATCATCCTCAAATGGATGGACAAAGCTAAAGGACAATTCAGACAATGGAAGATATGCTTAGAGCTTGTGTAATTGATTTCGGAGGAAATTGGGACGATCATCTACCATTAATAGAATTTTCTTACAATAACAGCTATCATACCAGTATCAATGTTGCACCATTCGAAGCACTTTATGGACGAAAGTGCCGAACCCCAGTTTGTTGGGCAGAAATTGGAGAAAAGCAATTGTCTGGACCAGAGTTCGTACAAGAAACAACAGACAAGATTATTCAAGTCAAGGATAGACTAAAAGCAGCACGTGATCGACAAAAGAGTTATGTTGATAACCGGCGAAAGCCATTGGAATTTTAAGTAGGAGACAAAGTGTTATTAAAAGTTTCTCCTTGGAAAGGAGTGGCAAGATTCATAAAAAGGGGAAAGCTAAACCCCATGTACGTTGGACCTTTTGAGATTATTAGAAGAATAGAACATGTAGCTTACCAGCTACAACTGCCAGAGGAAATGGCAGGAATACATGATGTATTTCATGTATGTAATCTCAAAAAGTGCTTAGCTGATGAATCATTAGTGATACCTCTTCAGGACATAGAGGTAAATGAAAAACTTAGGTTTGTAGAAAGACCTCTACAAATTGAAGACTGGAAAATCAAGAGTCTCAAACACAAGAGATTAGTTCTAGTCAAAGTGAGATGGGATTTCAAGAGAGGGCCAGAATACACTTGGGAGCTTGAATCAGAGATGCAGAGTAAATACCCACACCTGTTCCAGTAGACCTCGAGGACGAGTTCTAAAACAAGGTGAGGAGGATATAACAATCCTCCAAAAATATTTCCGACACTCCTAAAATAATTATAACACCCCTATACGTCGCAAAAAACACCCCGTATACGACAAATAGGCCCGAAATACTTTAAAATTAACAAAAATCAAATAAAAAAATTATATAGCCTGTGGCAGCCCGCGATGGACGCACCACAAGGTGCCGCGGGGCGCGACAGCCATTGTTTGTCGGACACACAATAATGTCACGTGTCCAAGTCGTGGCAAGTCTAGTCCCCTGACGCGTCAAGCCTAACCCTAGCCACAGATGGCTCGCGGCCCGAGACGGGCAGACCTTAGGGCGCCGCGGGGCGTGACAGGGTCTGTGATCAGCCCTATAAATAGAGAATTCGAGATTTCAGTTTTCGTCGTTCAGAATTTCAATCTCTCTATCAATTTCTTTATAGTAGAAGTAATACTCGGGCATTATACCCCTTAATTAGCGAAGCTTTGCCTCGTTATAAGTATTTTAACCCCCGGTTACGTATTAGATACACTGCCCGATTGATCTAGTACTCCGTAACGACTGTCGTGGTTATGCCCGACGTCGTTGTTGGAGTTCTGTCTCGGGGAGGGTATAACTAATGTAAATTGGGTTATTATACTAACACATGTGCATTGTGTAATTGATAGATTATAACCAGGAAGTAACAAGGAAAATACCTAAATTAGCAATGTGAGTTTATCCTCTTTTTATAAATGTTTTTCATAAATTGTTTTTACAAAACCTCAATTGTTTTACATTATGATTAACAGTGATTGAGTATTTGTCTACAATTATCATCGGTATGTTGGGGTTTTGTATACAAAATATGTTACTACATTGTGAGTAGTAACATGACCACAAGTCAGGATTGACAGTGTCGTGAGTGGTAATTAAAGTAAGAATTGGAAGCAAATATAATTGCGAGATCGCCCTCAATGCTGTAAAAGGATAAAACCTATCTTGATTAAATTGGGATTCACTCACCAGTATTTCCCACTGACAAAGGTTTTTAAAACGCATTTCAGGTAACAAAATGTGAAAGCCAAATAGAAGCCAGCTGGATAGCACTGAAGGCTTGGAAAATGTGACTATAAAAGTTACCTAAATAAAGAAGATGTTTTATTCCAATAAATTAGGGTTTATCCCTAAAAACATGTTTGTAATTGAAAACTTGGGAATTTCCCATGTGTTTGATATTATAAAGATGTGGTATTTTACTCTGATAAAAATATTTCCTAACTACGGTCCTGGTGTAAATTCCGCTGCCAAACTGATAAATATCGATACCACTTAATCTGAGCTCGCGGCCGCCCGTTCCCAGGTGACTAGGGGTCGGGGGTTGCGAGAATATCTGACATTAAGGGTGTGCACGATTCGGTTTTCGGGCAAAACAAAAACCGAAACCGAAATGTCGGTTTTCAATTTTTTCGGTTTTAGGTTTTACACTGGTTCGGTTTGGTTTTTCGGTTATTTTGGTTTTTGTAACAAAAGTATGTAAGATTCAAAAATACAAAGTATAATTTAAAATTTAAGAATTTTTCTTATACGTTTACATTTAAGTTATTATACTTAACATTGTTAACTAATAATGTTCACATAAACCTAACCTTATAATCTACTTTTATGTTTCTTCAAAGTTTATATTAAGTCATTTTCTTTTATAATACTTTGAAGATTATTTAATTTTTATATTAAATTTTGTTATTTGTTGTAGGCAATAAATAAATCATCCCAATTGTAAATAAACATGTTAATGTTTTATTATACATACTTAATATTCAAGAATAAAATTAATAATTTCTAATGGCATGGGTCAAACACTTAACATAAAAATATATGTTTTTTATCGTTTCGGTTCGGTTTTTTTCGTTTATTGAAAATGGTTATCCAAAAACCGAACCGAAATTTTTGGTTATTAAAAATCCGAAAACCGAACCATCGGTTTTTGTTTCGGTTCGGTTTTGTTGATTTTTTCAGTTATTTCGGTTTTCTGCTCACCCCTATCTGACATGGCACTTTTTGCTGATGTGGCAGATGACATCTGATTTGGCCTTTGTTTAGTGATGTGGCATCTGATGTTAGCTAACTGGGTTAGGCTTTAATTAGTTTGGGAGTGCTAGGGGAAAATAAGTTGAAAGTTGAGTGTGGCATGGTATAATTCGTAAGTTAGGAGTATTATCAGCCAAATGGTGAAAGTTAAGGTTATTCAAATCCAATATCCCTAAAGAAAGCTTATATCACCATTTACAACGTTAAATTTGCACATAATAACAAATTTGTCGAATTCGATATAGTTCCATATAAGTAAATAAAAATAACGTTCACGTTTCGACACTAAACTTTTTCGGAAACAAGTTTGGTCAAATTTAATACGTTTTCATGCTTATTTTTGTGTATGTTTATGGTTGGTTTATGTTTTGACATAAACTGTGTTCGGAAACGAGTCGGCTCATATATAATATGTTTTCATTCGACAGTATAAATTCGAGTAGCTGTACATTTTGACACCGCTAAGTCTTGATGCAAAGGTAAGGGTGGTGTAGTGGTTAGGTGGAACCTTCACTAAACGAACCAACCCGAGCTCGATTCCGTTTCTTTTGTAACTCATTTTGAGTAAATTACAAGTTTTGTCCTTTATGTTTGTCCCAAATTGCAGGCGCTGTCCTTTGTCTTTAAAATTGATGAGTTTTGTCCTTAATGTTTGCAAATCTTGCACGTTATGTCCTTTAGGCCAAACCCAGTTAGATTTTTTGGTTAAAACTGATCATGTGCAAGGCACATGAGGGCATTTTAGTCTTTTTACCTCATTTATTTAATAGTATTTAAAAAATAAAACAAAATAATTAAAAATATTATTATTATTTTAACTATATATATATAACCTCCATCACCACCACCCTTCACCACCACCAGCACCCTCCACCGCCACCGCCACCGCCACCACCCTCCACCGCCACTACCACCCTCCACCTCTACCTCCTCTGCTCACTGCTACTTGCATCAAAAACCCCCAAAAATCAAAAACCTAAATACCAAATCAAAAACCCCCAAAAATCCCCAAAACCAAAAATATCAAAAACCCCCAACAACAATTGATGATCAAGAGAAAAAAATCCATAGCAGCGGTTTCACTCGAATGAATTGCCAACAAGAATTGGTCGGTTGCCGACCAGAGGTCGTCATCCAGAATCATCTGGTCATCATCCAGGCTAAGAACGACGCCGTTTGGTTTGTTTGAAACGAGGTTCGTGAAATCGGAATCTTCAATCGTTGAAAGAGAATTCAGGTACGTATAAACCTTTGGATAGAACAGATTCAGCACCACCACCACCACCTCTGTTCACCAAAACCACCACCTCTGTTCACCGAAACAATCGGTCAACACTTTACACCCTAAACCCGCACCTCTACTACCACCCATCGGACCGTCGTCCTTCACCACCGTCACACCCATCACAACCTCTCTATCACCATCGTTAGACCCACCATCACCACCCACTATCTCCACCATCGCCTGACCCACCATCACCACTCCACCGTCTCCAACATCACCATCAACATCCATCCCTTCGATCCACCATCACCAAAAACAAAATAACCAGATCTCATTCTACCAAATTCTTACCCAAATAGCTATTAATCTTCAACAGAGACCTTAGAAAAACAAAGAAATCCAAATCCCTGTATATAATCCAAACGCCCTTTTTGCTAAGATCTGTTATCGTCACATCCCCTAAATCGATGATGTTCTTGTTGATCGAGTCCCAAATCGATTGCATCAGGTGGCCGGAAATTGCAGGAGGGGGTGAAGTTTGGTTGGTTTTGTTCAGGTGGCCGAAAATTGCAGGAGGTGATGGTGGTGGTGGTTGTGGTGGCTGGGAACGATGAGTAGGGGTGAGCAAGTTTAGGTCCGGACCGAAAATAACCGAGAACCGAACCGAAAATATACCCAACCCGACCCGAACCGAAGTACATAGGTATTTAGATCGGTTCCAATTTTTCATATAAAATAGGGTCGGGTCGGGTCGGTTCTCGGTTCTTTTCATGGTGAAACCCGACTTGGACCTATGGACCGGAACCGACCCTATATTTAGGGTAGTGAATCGGTTCTGTATTTTATGTTTGATCGGTTCTCGGGTCGGGTCGGGTAATGGTCAGGTCGGGTCGGGTCGGGTTTTTCCTTTTGCTCACCCCTAACGATGAGAGAGATCAGATTAGAGAGGGAAAGAAGAGAGAAAGTTAGAGAGAGAGAGTGTGCAGAAGGTAATTATCTTTATTTATTTTTACAAATAGTCCCTATCTATATATATTATTTACATAATAACCCCTGAAATGGTGAAATTACAAAAATGCCCTCATGTGCCTTGCACATGATCAGTTTTAACCAAAAAATCTAACTGGGTTTGGCATAAAGGACATAACGTGCAAGATTTGCAAACATTAAGGACAAAACTCATCAATTTTAAAGACAAAGGACAGCGCCTGCAATTTGGGACAAACATAAAGGACAAAACTTGTAATTTACTCTAGAATTTTGCTACTATCATATGAGAATTTTTGAACTTCGTTACATCTAATATTTATTTGTGTCAAGATCATACATTTTATTTTCAACTAAACGTCAAAGACATGGGAGTTTTAATAATATAGCAATAATCATAAATGGCAGATTATAACTTTTCATCATCATGTTTGATGCGACAAAATGTAAAGTAAGTAATGAAGAGGTAAGACCCAGATTTAAATCATGTACCCACAAGATCTTGTTTGACTTGGCAAGCCATGGTTAAACCCATTCATACGCCTACATGTAGAACATGACATAAAAGAAATGTTCATTTTCTCCAACAGAATTAAAGATGTGGCCATACACCACACCAAAGTGACATCAATCCTTATTTTCCCTATAGATATTCCATGAGATAATGGAATTTATTTACTTTCTCATACTTTCACTTTACGTTATTTGCTCTTAGAGTGTTGGTACTTATTCTCACACCGAAAGACAGTCACAAGAAGAACCCCCTTCTTCTGGCGAGGTTGGCAATGTTTGTTTTATAGTATTCGAGCGTGATTGGAACATTCTAGCTAGAAGTCGATCAGAAGACATCTTGTTGAAATTTATTCCAGTTTAAGTACACCTGACTAGTTTAAGTACACTTGACTGGTGTTTATTTCTTGAAGTAGTTTAACTATCAAATTCTCTAATTTAGTAAATAAAATGAAGGGTGTTTATTCACTAAGACCAAAATCAATGCAATGCAATGCATTTTAGGTACATTTGTGACATGAATGATTGGTTGGAGAGAGTGAGAGTGAGAGAGAGAGAGAGAGGGGGGTTAGAAATGTTTTGGCTAAATGCATGCATTTGTAGAGAGAGAATGAAGTTTGGGAGTAACGAGGTCTTAAATGAAGAAAAAGAAAAAGAAAGAGAGAAGAGAGTGAATGAGGATGATGTGGCAAAAAAAAAATTGCAAAAAATTTGATCTTGCATTAGGGATAATCTAAGTACCGAAAGTACATGATTTTCAACATTCAGTATAACACAGTTATATGTAACTTACGCAAAATATTATATAAGCAAAACTTGATATTAATGGTGATCACTCAGCACTCACAACATTCAATCAAGTTTCGTCATGTCATCAACCATTATTCCATTACTCACAACCTTTTTTTAGTGGAAATGCCCATCACTCACAACACCCAACAATAAACCCTCACATTCCCTCACAATCCTCATTCTTCACGCCGTGATAATTTTCACGCATTATAACTTTCACGCGTAATAAAGTATGGTGGCGGTGGTGTTTGGTATTGTTTCACTCGTTATAAGGTTCCATCACGTGCAAAAGTTGTTCCACCCCGCCTGTCCTAAGAGTTAAGACATTCACATCTATTTACTATATCTTAAAATGGAAGGTGTATGGCATAGGCAACCGACCAAAACAATTATTAATTTTTCGCCAACGACGAAAACAACCCTAAATTTTCAGTAGTGACATTTACAAGCGCTATGCTTTTTAAAAACTATATACAATGTTACTTTCACCCCTTTGAGTTCTAACTATTCAAATTTACCACCATATTCTCATTCCTTAGCTTAAAAGAAAAATACTATATTTCCACGTGATTATTTATATGGAGGACGTGTCAATATAAATTCATGTTTCGACGTTAATTTTTTTCAGAAACGATTCGGATCAAATATAATGCGCTCTTTTGCTTATTTATATATACATTTTTCAGTTGGACTACGTTTTGACGTACGTGTCGGTATAAATTAACGCTTTAATGTAAACGATAAAAATTCACGTTTCGACACTAAACTTTTTCGGAAACAAGTTTGGTCAAATTTAATACGTTTTCATGCTTATTTTTGTGTATGTTTATGGTTGGTTTATGTTTTGACATAAACTGTGTTCGGAAACGAGTCGGCTCATATATAATATGTTTTCATTCGACAGTATAAATTCGAGTAGCTGTACATTTTGACACCGCTAAGTCTTGATGCAAAGGTAAGGGTGGTGTAGTGGTTAGGTGGAACCTTCACTAAACGAACCAACCCGAGCTCGATTCCGTTTCTTTTGTAACTCATTTTGAGTAAATTACAAGTTTTGTCCTTTATGTTTGTCCCAAATTGCAGGCGCTGTCCTTTGTCTTTAAAATTGATGAGTTTTGTCCTTAATGTTTGCAAATCTTGCACGTTATGTCCTTTAGGCCAAACCCAGTTAGATTTTTTGGTTAAAACTGATCATGTGCAAGGCACATGAGGGCATTTTAGTCTTTTTACCTCATTTATTTAATAGTATTTAAAAAATAAAACAAAATAATTAAAAATATTATTATTATTTTAACTATATATATATAACCTCCATCACCACCACCCTTCACCACCACCAGCACCCTCCACCGCCACCGCCACCGCCACCACCCTCCACCGCCACTACCACCCTCCACCTCTACCTCCTCTGCTCACTGCTACTTGCATCAAAAACCCCCAAAAATCAAAAACCTAAATACCAAATCAAAAACCCCCAAAAATCCCCAAAACCAAAAATATCAAAAACCCCCAACAACAATTGATGATCAAGAGAAAAAAATCCATAGCAGCGGTTTCACTCGAATGAATTGCCAACAAGAATTGGTCGGTTGCCGACCAGAGGTCGTCATCCAGAATCATCTGGTCATCATCCAGGCTAAGAACGACGCCGTTTGGTTTGTTTGAAACGAGGTTCGTGAAATCGGAATCTTCAATCGTTGAAAGAGAATTCAGGTACGTATAAACCTTTGGATAGAACAGATTCAGCACCACCACCACCACCTCTGTTCACCAAAACCACCACCTCTGTTCACCGAAACAATCGGTCAACACTTTACACCCTAAACCCGCACCTCTACTACCACCCATCGGACCGTCGTCCTTCACCACCGTCACACCCATCACAACCTCTCTATCACCATCGTTAGACCCACCATCACCACCCACTATCTCCACCATCGCCTGACCCACCATCACCACTCCACCGTCTCCAACATCACCATCAACATCCATCCCTTCGATCCACCATCACCAAAAACAAAATAACCAGATCTCATTCTACCAAATTCTTACCCAAATAGCTATTAATCTTCAACAGAGACCTTAGAAAAACAAAGAAATCCAAATCCCTGTATATAATCCAAACGCCCTTTTTGCTAAGATCTGTTATCGTCACATCCCCTAAATCGATGATGTTCTTGTTGATCGAGTCCCAAATCGATTGCATCAGGTGGCCGGAAATTGCAGGAGGGGGTGAAGTTTGGTTGGTTTTGTTCAGGTGGCCGAAAATTGCAGGAGGTGATGGTGGTGGTGGTTGTGGTGGCTGGGAACGATGAGTAGGGGTGAGCAAGTTTAGGTCCGGACCGAAAATAACCGAGAACCGAACCGAAAATATACCCAACCCGACCCGAACCGAAGTACATAGGTATTTAGATCGGTTCCAATTTTTCATATAAAATAGGGTCGGGTCGGGTCGGTTCTCGGTTCTTTTCATGGTGAAACCCGACTTGGACCTATGGACCGGAACCGACCCTATATTTAGGGTAGTGAATCGGTTCTGTATTTTATGTTTGATCGGTTCTCGGGTCGGGTCGGGTAATGGTCAGGTCGGGTCGGGTCGGGTTTTTCCTTTTGCTCACCCCTAACGATGAGAGAGATCAGATTAGAGAGGGAAAGAAGAGAGAAAGTTAGAGAGAGAGAGTGTGCAGAAGGTAATTATCTTTATTTATTTTTACAAATAGTCCCTATCTATATATATTATTTACATAATAACCCCTGAAATGGTGAAATTACAAAAATGCCCTCATGTGCCTTGCACATGATCAGTTTTAACCAAAAAATCTAACTGGGTTTGGCATAAAGGACATAACGTGCAAGATTTGCAAACATTAAGGACAAAACTCATCAATTTTAAAGACAAAGGACAGCGCCTGCAATTTGGGACAAACATAAAGGACAAAACTTGTAATTTACTCTAGAATTTTGCTACTATCATATGAGAATTTTTGAACTTCGTTACATCTAATATTTATTTGTGTCAAGATCATACATTTTATTTTCAACTAAACGTCAAAGACATGGGAGTTTTAATAATATAGCAATAATCATAAATGGCAGATTATAACTTTTCATCATCATGTTTGATGCGACAAAATGTAAAGTAAGTAATGAAGAGGTAAGACCCAGATTTAAATCATGTACCCACAAGATCTTGTTTGACTTGGCAAGCCATGGTTAAACCCATTCATACGCCTACATGTAGAACATGACATAAAAGAAATGTTCATTTTCTCCAACAGAATTAAAGATGTGGCCATACACCACACCAAAGTGACATCAATCCTTATTTTCCCTATAGATATTCCATGAGATAATGGAATTTATTTACTTTCTCATACTTTCACTTTACGTTATTTGCTCTTAGAGTGTTGGTACTTATTCTCACACCGAAAGACAGTCACAAGAAGAACCCCCTTCTTCTGGCGAGGTTGGCAATGTTTGTTTTATAGTATTCGAGCGTGATTGGAACATTCTAGCTAGAAGTCGATCAGAAGACATCTTGTTGAAATTTATTCCAGTTTAAGTACACCTGACTAGTTTAAGTACACTTGACTGGTGTTTATTTCTTGAAGTAGTTTAACTATCAAATTCTCTAATTTAGTAAATAAAATGAAGGGTGTTTATTCACTAAGACCAAAATCAATGCAATGCAATGCATTTTAGGTACATTTGTGACATGAATGATTGGTTGGAGAGAGTGAGAGTGAGAGAGAGAGAGAGAGGGGGGTTAGAAATGTTTTGGCTAAATGCATGCATTTGTAGAGAGAGAATGAAGTTTGGGAGTAACGAGGTCTTAAATGAAGAAAAAGAAAAAGAAAGAGAGAAGAGAGTGAATGAGGATGATGTGGCAAAAAAAAAATTGCAAAAAATTTGATCTTGCATTAGGGATAATCTAAGTACCGAAAGTACATGATTTTCAACATTCAGTATAACACAGTTATATGTAACTTACGCAAAATATTATATAAGCAAAACTTGATATTAATGGTGATCACTCAGCACTCACAACATTCAATCAAGTTTCGTCATGTCATCAACCATTATTCCATTACTCACAACCTTTTTTTAGTGGAAATGCCCATCACTCACAACACCCAACAATAAACCCTCACATTCCCTCACAATCCTCATTCTTCACGCCGTGATAATTTCCACGCATTATAACTTTCACGCGTAATAAAGTATGGTGGCGGTGGTGTTTGGTATTGTTTCACTCGTTATAAGGTTCCATCACGTGCAAAAGTTGTTCCACCCCGCCTGTCCTAAGAGTTAAGACATTCACATCTATTTACTATATCTTAAAATGGAAGGTGTATGGCATAGGCAACCGACCAAAACAATTATTAATTTTTCGCCAACGACGAAAACAACCCTAAATTTTCAGTAGTGACATTTACAAGCGCTATGCTTTTTAAAAACTATATACAATGTTACTTTCACCCCTTTGAGTTCTAACTATTCAAATTTACCACCATATTCTCATTCCTTAGCTTAAAAGAAAAATACTATATTTCCACGTGATTATTTATATGGAGGACGTGTCAATATAAATTCATGTTTCGACGTTAATTTTTTTCAGAAACGATTCGGATCAAATATAATGCGCTCTTTTGCTTATTTATATATACATTTTTCAGTTGGACTACGTTTTGACGTACGTGTCGGTATAAATTAACGCTTTAATGTAAACGATAAAAATTCACGTTTCGACACTAAACTTTTTCGGAAACAAGTTTGGTCAAATTTAATACGTTTTCATGCTTATTTTTGTGTATGTTTATGGTTGGTTTATGTTTTGACATAAACTGTGTTCGGAAACGAGTCGGCTCATATATAATATGTTTTCATTCGACAGTATAAATTCGAGTAGCTGTACATTTTGACACCGCTAAGTCTTGATGCAAAGGTAAGGGTGGTGTAGTGGTTAGGTGGAACCTTCACTAAACGAACCAACCCGAGCTCGATTCCGTTTCTTTTGTAACCACAATGCTTATATAGGTTACACTAAGTTAGATCACATGCGTCAAAAGACATGTTTTTATACGGTTAATGCATCACATAATGTGCCCCTACTCTAAACAATTAAGGCGTCTCTGCCGTGACGCATGACTTATGGCAACAATCTAGTTCTTAGTTACAAAACACTTTTATCTAAAATTAGTAGCTTTCATATCCAATTTCCCATATCTATCCGTATTTAATTAAATGATATTACTTTTACTTTTTTTTCTACACAACCACTCACAAAATATATAAGGAATATATATGAAGAGTGAATAGTGAATTCTAATATTTTATTTAGGGTTGTTGGATTTTAATAATCCTAAGTTTCACCTGTTGGCCGATAATAATCTCAACTTTAAAAATTCCCTCCAATAATCCCAACTTGTAAAAGTTTGGCCACCATTAATCCTTTTCAAACATATAAGAATTTGGTCTCCTCTATATATTCAATTACACCTAGAGACTCCTTAATTGATTTAAGTGCACCTATTTTAGAAAAAAGGATCAATGGTGGCCAAACTTTTACAAGTTTGGATTATTGGAGGGAATTTTTAAAGTTGGGATTATTATCGGCCAACAGGTGAAACTTAGGATTATTAAAATCCAATATCCCTTTTATTTATTGATTTAAGGTTTCGAATGCAGTGTAAAATCTAATAAAAATCTTAACTTTTTTTTTAAATAAGAATAAAATATGCAAATATAGAATTAATGAATTTTTAAAAGTAAGACACATAATGAATTCAAGCTAAGGTAGAATGTACGAATTATAAAAACTAAGAACTGAGAACCTTTTCAACGTGGGGTAGCCTACCTGATAGAAACATTTGTCTCCTAAATGGTAGGTCTTAGGCCCAAATCTGAGCATGAACAGTATTTAAAGATTATTAGTGTAAAGTACAGTCACGATACAATTTGCTATTAAAATTAAAAAATAAATAATAATAATAATAATAATAATAATAATAATAATAATAATAATAATAATAATAATAATAATAATAATAATAATAATAAGGGAACCTAAATGTATAATGAGTAATGACTAAATTGTGAGATGTGAGGTAATTGGGTTTGGATTTAAGCCCGTTTTTAAAGAGAGCCATTTTAACCATTCTGGGATCACACACTTGTGGGTGGAATGATGTGATTTTTAATGGATAAAATTTAATAAAAGTGCTGCTACCAAAAGCCGGTCAGTGAGGTGCGGGTTGTGATAACAATGCTAAGAGAAGGCGGATCCAGTTCAGATCGATCTTGGTGCTAATGTAATGTCGACTTGAATTCCTATGGACACTATGACGTTCAAGTCAATCAAGGCCGGCATATACCAAACTACATGTGTCTCCATAATATACTTAAAGTGGTAGAGAGAGTTGAGAGCGAGGGGAGACCACTTGAAGCCCCTTGGGCTTTTCGACACAAGTCAGTCGGGGCCGCATAGTAAAATCATATGTATGCTTCTCATCAAAAAGCATGTGATATTTTAAATAATAGGTTATGAACAAGTATGCGAGTGAGGTAAAATAAAAACAATCAAGTATATAAAGTACTAGGTTTTTAAAGTTTGTTTAAAATTAAAATTTTAAAGTTATAACAAGGTAGCAGTTACGTAATATGACTTATAGTAAATTAAATTATAAAATTTGGCTATAAGATATTCAATATTTAGCTGTTAAACAGTTATGGGCCTTATTAGCTGGTTAATCTACATGTTTTCTTATCTTAACAAGTCAGCCCATTATGAGTTTAATTCACTAATTCGTCAAGCAAAATTGGATCCGCTTAATAGCTTACGAGCCTACGAAAGATCAACACGTTTAGGGGTGAGCAAAAGGCAAAACCCGACCCTACCCGACCCGACCCAAAAACTGATCAAACATTAAATACAGAACCGATTCACTACCCTAAATATAGGGTCGGTTCCGGGTTTTTATGTAATCTGGTTTGTCGGGTACTAAGTATAAGAACCGACCCGACATATTTCATTTTTGAGCATGTTTTGTTATGAACTTTGGAAGGCTATTGTACATTCACAAACCATCCGATGATGAAGAAACACAACATTCTCCTTGATTTCGGCCTTATATACATTTCAATCTATGTTTCTATTTCAATCCATTAACGGTGGTGAGTTATTTCTTTGTTAATTTTCATTCAAATGTTGTTGATAGTCATGCATAACTTTAACTAATTTGACCACGCAAGTATAATATGTTTGTTGTATGTTAAGTAGTTCTGTAATGGTAGATACGAATTTGCAAGTATTTCATGTTTGATGGGGTGTTTATGCTTCAATCTAATGTTTACTATCCATGATTAATCTTTTTGCACACCAAGTGTTCGATAAAGTGTCCGAGTGAAAAATTTGACGAAACATATTAACAAAGTTTTGATGAATTGCACTACCAAACGAAGATAAAACCTTATAACCAAAAATTCATAACTTAAACATCCAAGAATACAAAAAGTATTGAGTAATTCACATTAGCAGCCGATAAATTGACTGCAAATTCAATGCAGATGGTTTCTTTCTTTATATTGATGTATCTGTGGGAGCATCATGCAGCCGTTGTATGTTATATATTTTAGGGATTTAAGCCCCAATCGCTACTGGGCTATGGCCTAGTCTTTTTTAAGTAGCACTTTAGTTCGGTCCATAGGTCCAAGTCGGGTTTCACCATGAAAAGAACCGAGAACCGACCCAACCCGATTTTATATGAAAAATTGGAACCAATCTAAATACCTAGGTACTTGGGTTCAAGTCGGGTTGGGTATATTTTCGGTTCGGTTCTCGGTTATTTTCGGTCCGAACCTAAACTTGCTCACCCCTAAACACATTTCCATATTATAAATTAGCAAGAAGTTGTTGCTTAATGGTCTTGTATCCTATGGATTGGGAGTTTTTCAAAAACAAATTGAATTTTTCATTTCTAACACAAAGAAGTTTACTTTTGGCATTTTGACCCTTCGCAAGTTTTTTCGTTTTACGTTTCGTTCTAAATTTTTGCGAGTTAACACACAACAACTTACGTGTGGTGTTCAACATCTATTTTTCCCCGTTTGACAGATCATCGCAACACGCGGGTCTTAGATCGACTTATTTATTCTTTTCTACGTTTAACGTTTCGCTCTAATTTCATCGCATTAGCACACCGCAATGGGCATGCGTGGATCAACGATCTTACGTCTGCTTTTCGTCCGGTGTTATTTTGTCCTTTTTATTTAGAGTTAATTACATAGTTAGTCCCTGTGGTTTGCACAAAATAACATACTTAGGTACTAATAGTTTAAAATCACCTTCTAGGGTATTAACTTTTCATTTTGTGACGTTTGGAGGTATTAACTTCTAGGGTATTAACTTAGTTAGTCCTTGTGGTTTGCACAAAATAACATACTTAGATACTAATAGAATGTGATTTTAAACCTACAAACAACGTTAATACCTCCAAACGTTACAAAATAAAAAGTTAATACTCTAGAATGTAATTTTAAACTATTAGTACCTAAGTATGTTACTTTGTGCAAACCACAGGGACTAACTATGTAATTAACTCTTTTATTTATTTTAGTTTTACGCGTTTCCCGATATTGGTGGTCGTTGGCAGTGATGTAATATTGGTGCTACTTGACACGGTTTTACGAACATTTTTAATATATTAAGTTTTTTACTAATAATATTTTCGAGTTTACCTCAATATATCCTTTAACTAAAAAAACTAAATTTGACGTGTATGTTTTTATGTACCTTTTGGTATAAATTCGATTTGCTCTACGTTTCGACGTAAACTTTTTCTGGAAACGTGTTAGGCCAGATATAATATGTTTTCATTTAAATAACCATTTTTAAGTGCAAGTTTTATGTACGTTTTGGTATAAATTCCAATTGGTCTACGTTTCAACGTAAACTTTTTTTTTATTTTTTAAAAAAACGAGTCAGGTCAAATATAACATGTTTTCATATTTTTACATATGTTTCGTAAATTTTGTTTCGAACCGAGTGGAGTCAAATTGTGTTTTCCCCCTTTTTTCAAAAGCTGCAATTTATCGTTTTTGATTACACATGTTGGTTTTTTCCTTTATACCCGGTTGATGTTTTCTATGTATGAGTTGGGTCACATATAATACGTTATGATTGTACGATATAAACTCGATATACTTTACGTTTGGATACAATCGTAATGCTTATATAGGTCATATTGAGTTCAGTCAGATACTTCGAAACGTGCGTTTTAGGGGGTGTTTGTTTTTTCTTCAAACATCTTCAAGGGAGCTGATGTCTGCAGGCGCGCAGACGTTACCCTTGAAGACTGTTTGTTTTTTTCTTTTAAAAAGATCTGAAAATGGCTTTTTTCAGCTTAAAAAAAGCTATGGTACCCTTTCTTCTAACATCTTCACAAAAAACCCTCCTCCCTCATATACGTTCTGAACTCAAATTTGAACCAAAACTCGACCACCACCACTGCCGTAAGGTCACGGGCGCCGGCCGTCGCCTCCGTCAGCCACCACCACCGTCGCGGGAATAACCTTTGCTTTACTGTCACGGCATCTTGGCTTTAATGTAGGCCTCTTTTCCCCAAACTCCCCATTGAAACACGTTCAACAATGGCGGATTCTGAAACCCTCATCCTCATCTACACTCGCATCAACCATTTCCACTTCAAATCAGCTGTCTAATTGCTCATATTTCCACTCAATTTCATCATCAATCATCAACCACAAGGTAAGAATCATTCGGTTCATCTCTACTTGTATTAATAATATTCAACTACAACAAACTACTGGTTCAATCATTCCCTTATCCATCGTCAACTTCAATACTTTGATTTTATATGTGATTTTCGATCTTATTTTGTAGAAACAAGTACTTGATTTTCGATCTTAGTTTGTACAGACCGTATCAGTTTATAAAAACAAACAGTCTTATATTTTCAGCTTGAAGAGCTTCAGACCACATCTTCAGTTGCAGACATGAAAACAGATGAAATCAGCTTGCAGACAATTTATGTCTGTAAAAACAAACAGCACCTTAGTATGGTTAACGCATTACATAACATTTGGACTAATCCATTCAAAATTTACGATGTACTCGTGCCATAACACGCACGAGTTTTTTGCTAGTTTTTCATTAATTCAAATTAACCAACAAAAATCGTACCGGGTTCTTATTATATCTTAAAGATGAATCCTATGCAAAATCATATGCTATGAAGTTTCAACATGTTTATTATTTAATAGAATCGAAATTTGTAAGATAATTAAATCAAAATCGCGATATTAACAACCAATGTGTCACCAATGCTTTGTGTTAGTGGCTCTTTTCAACTTTTGAATAGGTAAGTGCTGAATTAATAAGATGTTTGAACTATTAAGTGCTGGACAACAACATTTCTAAGCCATTAAGAGCTAGAAATGGCAATGGGCCGGGTATTGGTAATCCAAGACCCGTACACATTTGTAATTGTTTGTCCCGTACCCGGCCCATTACCCGTCGGGTATTTATTGGATAATTACCCATCGTGTATCGGGTATACCCGCTAATTTGTTAAAAATACCCATTGAAACTCCCATGTTTATTTCTTACTCTAATTAATGTTTATATAAGAGATATTGGATTTAAATAACTCTAACTTTTATCAATTGACCAATAACACTTTCAACTTTCAATTTGTACACTAGCACCCCCAACTTTCAACTTATTGGCCGATAGTACTCTCTAACTAACTGAACCCTAACCCAGTTAGCTGATGTCAGCTGCCATGTCATCAAAATGCCATGTCAGCTGCCGCATCATCAAAAAATGTCATGTCAGCTGCCACATCATCAAAATGCCACATCCATCCGTTGCCACGTCATGTGCCACATCAGCAAAAAGGGCCACATCAGATGACACAACAACAAAAACTAACCTGGTTAGGGTTCAGTTAGTTAGGGAGTGTTATCGGCCAATAAGTTGAAAGTTGGGAGTGCTGGTGTACAAATCAAAAGTTGTGAGTGTTATTGGCCTGGGTGAAAGATGGGGTTATTAAAATCCAATATCCCTTTATATAATTTACTATTTTAATAACCACAACAATTAATGTTTGTTTAATTTACTATTTTAATAACCACAACAAAGGACAATATGACCAATAACATACATAAATATCATACTCAAATGCACATTTGAAACATATATTTACATAATTAACTAATTAAGGTACTGCTACTTTGGGACACATAATGTCAGTTTATGTATTATGCATTTAATCGAACACTAGACATGAAAAATAGCAACAATAATCAATTCAAATCTTTTTATGGAAATATAATTGTGGAGATGACTTGTGAGTGATGAGGGAGGTAGCCTAGTAGTACTAGAGAAGTAGATGTAATAAGTGTATACACTAAGTTTATGTAAATGGAAAACTAAAATAAAATACTTTTCATGTATTATTCAGGTAAACGGGCCAGGTATCGGGCGGGTGTCACTCAATCCCTTACCCGTACCCGATCTTTTTAATTTTTTAATCTCCTACCCGGCCCATGCCTGTTGGGCTTGGGTTAATGTTTTGGGTTTCGGGTATACGCGTTGGGCGCGGGCTTTTTTGCCATCCATGTTAAAGCTAGTATAATGCTTAACCGTTCAGAAGCAGATATCTAACCAATTCAGATAAGATGTCTTAACCATTCAGACTCAGTATAATGCTTAACCATTCAGAGGCAAATGCCTGAACCATTAAGACATATGCTCGCGAAACAAACAGACTGAACCATTAACTGCTGAAGAGTAAAAATGTCTGAACTATTAAGAGCCCATTAAGAGTTGAAACAAATAGCCACTTAGATATCCTAAGCTTAATTATTGTTTCTTTAGCCTTTTCACCTTGCATTATTTGAAGCTCAAGACTGATGATTTCAAGTATAATCACCTAAATAAAATATGCTTGCAAAGGAAGAACCCAACCTTACGGTCTTGCTAAAACTGTTTCAGATTTCTTTCTTGCCACAATGGAGTTGTATATCGGTCTGATCGCAACACACGTGTACATGAGTCGTGAGAAACATAATCCATGTTTGCCTTTCATCAAGCTCCTTCCATACTAGTTTAGAATAACACAATTGGCGAAGAGTTAACTATGTTCAACAAAGAGGTTATCTAAATTCTACAATTTCATGAAATCACTCCAAAATCTTCATTTAAAAAATGAAACGGCCGAACGAAAGGATAGTTGGATACGTACCCTTTCGAGTTTCGACTATAGTTGGTCCAGACGCGAGGTTGTGGCGTCATTCGCTCGTGGGATAACTACTATTTGGACCTTAGTTGGTATGGACATTAGGTTGTGTTCTTCTGGAACAACATTGGTCTGTTGGTCCATATAACCTATTAATATATATGTTGTACTTGTGTAGTTGTGTTTATATAATATATGTTCTTTTATAAATAAAATGATTCTTTGTTTAATAGGTTTAAGTAAAACAAATAACTTGGACAAACTTATTCTTTTTGTTTTCTAATAAGCTTGTTTAATTCTACAAGTTTGAATTGTTCAGACTTGCAATTCACTTAACTCATGGGCCCATGAAAGCTACTTCATTGAGTCCTCGAGTCAACTTCGGTTCTGACGCAAATTATTAAAATTTATAATTATAATAAACAATTTAACTAGTTATGTTTGCAAGAAACCAATATCTTGAGGGTGTAGATCCATTAATTTTTTTCTAACGAAATACATAAAGGCTAGAAAAAGGTGTATTTAAACTATTCTTCAGTCATGTGACTCACTATCATGTTAGATTATTTTAGCGTCATCGTTCCATTTTAGTTTATTGGAATCACTTAAAACTAAAGAGAAATCTGGATAAACATTGATATGAGTTATGAGGTGTGGAGTGCATGCTCATTATATTCTGATCACCTACACCAACAAACCCATAGGCTTAGGGCGGTATGCCCCCTTGCGAGGTCCAAGAGGCACGATCCCTAGACAATGGTTTGCGCCCACCAGGAGTGGAAATTTGATTCTCATAGTTGAAAGCCTCTAGAAGTTGTGCGGTTAGTAGAAAGTTGCATGATAACATGTCATTTCCTAGTGATTGATTATCTGTTGGATCAGTTCTGTTTAATCATAATGGAAAACATGTAAACATACCTGTTACAGCTGACAGTGCAGTGGAGAATGCAGTCAGAGAAGATGACATCCCGTTCGACATAATTGTCAGTGTGATCTGGTTCCTCCTTAGGGTGCTGACTAATGATGGTGACTAAGAAAACCGACAAGGGAATCGGTTATGGGATAGGGAGGTCGATGATGATGATGTTACGGTTATTAGGTTATCTATCTCAGTGTGTAACCTTTTGACCTCTACATAATTCTCCTTATATAAGCACCCAGGAGGAAACCTAATTAGTTAATAAGGGTAATATGGTCCATCAACAATTACCAACTAATTATTTAATAGGTTATTATATATTTTGATCTATATTATGTAAATGATTATAATGGCTATAGATTAAATATTAAACATAATATATTTAATCTTACATTCTCCCACTTAGCCGAGTAATCATTTACTATGAGTATTAGATAAGCCTGATCAGGAGTTAACACTCATTTTAGCCTTAAACAAGTACTATAGCAGAGAAATACAGCCGTTGAATCATTATGCGACTCAGGACCCCCATTAGTCATACTATAGCCTTAATTTAAAACCTAATCGTCATGATCAAAATACGCATAAGCCATTTGTTTGATTTATAACTTCATTTGTCTATATGCCATTATACCGGTTGAACATATTCTAAGAGACATACAAAATCAAACTGAGAAAATTTCATTAATCATAAAACATAAGCTAGTACAAGATGCTTAAATAAGGTCTTTACTAAATCCCATATTCCGAACATGTTCTTCGTAAACCTTAGGAGGGAGACCTTTAGTCATCGGATCCGCAAGCATATCTTTAGTACTAATATACTCGATACAAAGATTATTTTCCTCAACTCGTTCTCGTATGAACAAATATTTTGTATTGAGATATAAACCAGCTCCAGTGGAACTGTTATTGTTCGAGAAACTAACGGTAGCTGAATTATCACAATAAAGCTTCAATGGTCTAGAAATGGAATTAACGATTTTGAGTCCAGTGATCAGATTTCTAAGCAACATTCCATGACAGGTTGCGTTATAAACAGCAATGTACTCTGCCATCATTGTGGAAGTTGTGGTCAACTGTTGTTTATGACTCTTCCATGAGATAGCGCCGCCTGCTAACATAAAGATATAGCCCGAAGTGGATTTCTTGTCATCTTTGCACTTGGCAAAGTCAGAATCAGAATAGCCCACCACTTCTAAATGATCACTTCTTCTATAAGTCAGTTTATAGTCTTTCGTCCCTTGCAGATATCGAAGTACCTTCTTAGCTGCTTTCCAGTGATCTAGGCCAGGATTAGTCTGATAACGGCCTAGCATTCCAGCAATATAAGAGATATATGGGCGAGTACAGACTTGAGCATACATCAGGCTCCCGACTACTGACGCGTAAGGTATCTGGCTCATTTGCTCCTTCTCAACCTCTGTCGTCGGACACTGGAATGAACCGAAAACATCTCCTTTAACTACTGGAGCGACTGAGGGTTTGCACTGTTGCATGTTGTAACGTGTAAGGACACGATCTATGTAAGCCTTTTGGGACAATCCTAAGATCCCTTTGTGTCTATCTCGGTGAATTTCGATGCCAATGACGTAAGAAGCATCTCCGAGATCCTTCATGTCGAAGTTATGCGAGGGTAACCGCTTCAACTCATGCAACATGTCTAAACTATTACTTGCCAATAGAATATCATCTACGTAAAGGACAAGTATAGTAAAGTTGCTCTCACTCATCTTGAGGTAGGTGCATTGATCCACTTGATTCTTCATAAAACCTTGTTTCTTCATGACTTCATCAAACTTGAGGTACAATTGACGTGATGCTTGTTTTAACCCATAATTGGATTTCTTCAACTTACAGACTAGATGCTCCTGACCTTTAGGTTTAAAGCCTTCAGGTTGTTTCATGTAAACATCTTCGTCCAAGTCTCCGTTAAGGAAAGCGGTTTTAACGTCCATCTAATGTAACTCTAAATCAAAATGAGCTACTAGGGCCATGACGATCCTTAATGAATCTTTATGAGAGACAGGTGAAAATGTCACTTGATAATCAATTCCCTCTTTCTGAGTGTAGCCCTTTGCAACCAATCTCGCTTTGTAGCGTTCAACGTTCCCATTCAGGTCCAGTTTTGTTTTGAACACCCATTTACATCCTACGGGTTTCACACCGTTGGGTAATTATACCAAATCCCAAACGTCATTTTTCTTCATGGATTCAAGCTCTTCAATCATTGCTTTATTCCATTCAGAAGACTGATCACTGCTAATGGCTTCATTGTAAGAGATAGGATCATTGAGCTTTCCGGGATCCATTTCAGTCAGGTAGGTAACATAATCATCCCAATTAGTAGGCCTTCTTTGCCTAGATGACCTCCTGAGTGGATTATCAGGTTCAGCGTTGTCTTGGTTTTGAGTGTTTGATGTGCCTTCGTCATGAGGTATAATGGGTTCTGATTGTAGAGGTGAATTTGCAGTTGGTGCAGTAGCTTTAGGTACAGTAGTTGCATTGGGTACAAGAGGAGTAATCGGAGTAATGGTAAGCGACGAGTCTCCCCCCCCCCCCCCCCCCGCGTCTTGTACTTCTTGCAATTCTTCGTAAGGGTTGGTACTGCTCCCACTGACCTTGAAATCCTCCAGGAACGCAGCACGCTTGGTTTCAACAATACGGGTGACATGAGAAGGACAATAGAAACGATAACCCTTAGAGTTATCAGGATACCCGATAAAGAAACAGGTAACTGTTTTAGGGTCAAGTTTCCTTAGGAAAGGATTGTAAAGTTTTGCTTCAGCAATGCAGCCCCATACTTTCATATATTTAAGACTCGGTTTCCTTCATGTCCAAAGTTCATAAGGAGTTTTAGGGACATACTTAGAAGGAACTCTATTGAGTATATGAACAACTGCTTTTAACGCTTCAGTCCAGAGAAATAATGGTAAATTAGTGTTGGCTAACATACTGCGCACAATGTTCATAAGGGTACGGGGGTCTTCTTTCAGCGACACCATTCTGCTGAGGTATACCAGGCATGGTGTATTGGTTCACAATCCCCTGGCCCTTACAAAACTCATAAAATGGACCAGGAGCTTGTCCCATATCAGTATGTCTTCCATAATATTTCACCGCCTCTATCTGATCTCACAACTTTAATCTGACGATCTAATTGTTTTTCAACTTCAGCCTTGTAATCTTTAAAAGTTGTAAGAGATTCAGATTTCTCCTTAATTAGATACAAGTACATGTAACGAGAATAATCATCAATGAAAGTGATAAATGAAGTATGTCCTGTTATGCCAGCGATTTGGTAGGGACCACTAATGTCAGTGTGAATGAGTTCTAATAAATTAGAACTCCTAGTGGCACCTTTCTTATTCGCTAATGTCATTTTACCTTTAAGACATTTGACACATGTTCCAAAATCAGAGAAATCGAGAGGAGGTAAGACTTCATCCTTTACAAGACGATTTAATCGTTCTTTTGAAATGTGGCCTAAACGCTGATCCCACAACATGGATGAAGTCTCTAAGTCTCGTTTCTCTTTCATCTTTATGAGTGATTCATTAAGGTTATATGACAACAAAGATTTGGAAAAGTCATCATCTAGTTCTAATCTATAGAGACCACCATCCAGAATACCAGTACCATAAAGAACAGAATCATAGAGGATAGAGAGTTTGCGATGACCATGGGAAACAATAAAACCGTCCATGTCTAACTTTGGTCCTGATACAAGGTTCCGAGTTACCTCAGGAACATATAAGGTATCATAAAGTTTAATACATAAACCAATTTTCATAAATAATTGTAATGTTCCAATGGCCTTCACTTCTAATTCTCGATCATCCCCAACCTTAAGCGTTATTTAGTTTCTTTCCAGCTTCCGGATTGAAAGGAATCCCTGAGTTGAATTGGTAACATGAACCATAGAACCAGAATCAAACCACCAAGAATTAGCAGGAACACTTAAATTATAGGACTCAAGTATCACAAAATAATCGTTACCTTTCTTAGCCAGCCACTCCTTAAAGTCAGGGCATTCCTTCTGCGTATGTCCTGCCTTTTTACAGAACTTGCAGCGGATTCTGCCTAAGGAGTTCTTAGAGCTGGAGGATGCACTTGTATTAGGATTAGGCCTTTGGACTTTTGAAGCATCCTTTCTCTGATGATTGTTCTTCCTTTTCTTAGAGTTGGAGGTGGTGAAGTTAGCAACATCAATAGGGCGATCCATCCTCATACGCTCTTCCTCCTATACGCACATAGCGACCAGCTCACTCATCGTCCATTTGTCCTTCTGAGTGTTGTAATTGATCTTGAATGCTTCAAAGGATGAAGGAAGCGAAGTGATGATAAAATGAACAAGGAAACCATCACTAGTCTCCATTTCCAGCCCCTTCAGCTTATTGGCCATGTCATTCATCATCATGATGTGCTCGCGAATGCCGCTCCTCCCATCATACTTAGTTGTCACCAGCTTGAGGATAAGGGTACTAGCGTGTGCTTTAGACGTCCCTTTGAACTGCGCCTCCACATGTTCCAAGTAGGTTTAGCATCTTCAGAATCAGGAATGGCTCCTCTGATTGCATTACTGATGGACTGCTTCATGAACATGAGAGACATGCGGTTACACCTAGTCCATTTTTCATGAACTATCTGCTCAGCAGCAGTACTTTGAGTGGTAAGGTCCGCTGGCTTATTCTCTCTTAGAGCATAATCAAAGTCCAGCAATCCAAGTGTAAGCATGAGGGCATCCTTCCATGCAGCAAAGTTATCACCAGTCAAAGGTGGAATCCCCTGATTTGGTGCTGATAGTGGAAATAAGTTGAGCAAGTTATGATACTTAGGAAGAAGTTCTAATGTGATCTAAGGGCATGTTAAACTAAGGCAGGCATAAATAATGACCATTTTACATTATGAAGCTGTGATATTGTCTATTACTAACATCAAAATAATAGACTTAGTTAAAAATTCTACTTAAACGAAGACAAATCAGCTTTGGCCAGAAGTGTAATCATTTAAGCATATGTGCAAAGTGGTTGTAACAAATCAGCTTTGGCCAGAAATTGAGACAATCACTTTAGTTATGCACCTGTTAAGTATGCCATCTATGAAAGAATTAAATCAGCTTTGGCCAGATATTAAGACATTCATGTTTATGATGCACACTTAACATAGCTTTCGTAATACTTGAATGATAAGTAGATGTATCAAATCAGCTTTGGCCAGAAATGATACATCAAAAACTCATTCAAGTTAAGCTATTTTGGTTTTGTAAAGTATTATCTGATTCTGATTAACTAATTAAGTAATTACAAAAACCAATTATTTAATAGCAAACCACCCGTTAGCGCGGATCGAACTCCACGGTGAGTTCGCTGGGGGGTGCAGGGGGACAGCGTGCCCCAGCATGGGGTTCGGGGCGGAGCCCCGAGCCAAATCTTAGTTCACATTAACTGCCAAATTTTATGAACACTCATGATTTCGAATGAATCATGTCTTGGATTCATCCGAAATGACTAATTTCGAATCATTTCGGACTATCCGAAATGGATGATTTCGAATGATTTCGGATGTGTCCAAGACACGTAAGTCGAGTCATTTCGGATGATTTCGGATGATGATACTTAGTCCGAGATTCATTCGAAATGGTCAGTTCTTGATGATCCGTGATGGACTTCGGATAATTTCGGATGGTAATGCTTAGTCCGAGATTCATCTGAAATGGTCAGTTCTTTGATCATCCGTGATGCTTAGTCCGAAATGGTCAGTTGCTGATCCGTAATGGGCGAACAATGTTCATCCGAAATGATCAGACGGTTGCTGATCCGTAATGGCTGAACAATGTTCATCCGGAATGATCATCCGTAATGTGTTCTTCAAGCTGTTACGGCTGTTAATGTGAAAACATAACAGAAAATTCGAAATCTTAGGAATTGTGATAGAGTTTCCTATTTTATCATTGATCTAATTTTATCAGAAAATTTCGAAAATCATAATTTGTTTATCCTATTAACAGATTTCGAAAACCTTATTAGATAAAATTAGATCAAAATTAGGAAAACATTCCACAATTCAAATCGTATTCCAAAACATAAAGGAAATTTCGAATTTTAACTAAGAACATGATGAACCCTAAATAAAATTAACCTTAAAACTATATCCGAAATCTGGGAATTTATCAATCATTTAAACAATACTTGAACATTATGATTTCGGACACTAACATAAGCATGAACATGTCATCCGAGATGCCATTCCGGATGACAGAAATCGAACAGTTAATGATTTCGGATGACAGAAAAAATGAATTTAATTATCGTTTTAAAACCTGTTTTCCAGTTTTAATCCAGATTTACGGATAGAAAACAGAACTGACTAATCAACATATGCTCTGATACCACATGTTGGATCAGTTCTGTTTAATCATAATGGAAAACATGTAAACATACCTGTTACAGCTGACAGTGCAATGGAGAATCCAGTCAGAGAAGATGACATCCCGTTCGACATAATAGTCAGTGTGATCTGGTTCCTCCTTAGGGTGCTGACTAATGATGGTGACTAAGAAAACCGACAAGGGAATCGGTTATGGGAGAGGGAGGTCGATGATGATGATGTTACGGTTATTAGGTTATCTATCTCAGTGTGTAACCTTTTGACCTCTACATAATTCTCCTTATATAAGCACCCAGAAGGAAACCTAATTAGTTAATAAGGGTAATATGGTCCATCAACGATTACCAACTAATTATTTAATATGTTATTATATATTTTGATCTATATTATGTAAATGATTATAATGGCTATAGATTAAATATTAAACATAATATATTTAATCTTACATTATCATCATCAACTATGGGATCAACAACTTTGATCAACAACTACTACAATGCTGACATAGTTAGTACTAACTGTAACTAAATTAACCGGTAACCATTTTAATTGCTAATTGACATACTCTTTCACAAAACATCGTGTTATTTTAACTTTTTACAAGAGAAAACAAACTTGCTTTTTATTTCTTTTCGAATGAATTTTGTATTTATCATGGTTGTAGTCATCATTATCCATTGAAGTTTTTTTTTTCCAAGAATAGTTGATGCAAACCTATACACTATACATTATATATTTCATTTAGAAAAAAAAGTTTATTTTTAAGAAAATAATATATTTATTTAGGGTGAGGTTCCTGTAAAAAGGACATTTTTTCGTGAGAAGTGTGAGAATGCATAAGAATTGACATGTAGGTATCATGTTTGGACATAGGCATGATGTTTTGGGTTGTTTTGGCAAGAAAAACACAAACATAACAATTTGAAACACAATGCAACGTAATATGGGCGTGAAATTTAAAACACAACTAAAATACACTACTTAACGTTCTTGGCATGGTGTTTTATGTTTTAACTCTAGAATTCATTGCATTGTGTCTTAAATTGTTATGTTTGGTGTTTTTCTTGCCAAAATAACCCAAAACATCATGTCTAAGTCCAAAGCATGATGTCTACATATCAATTCTTCTGCCTTTTCACACTTCTCACGAAAAATGTCTTTTTTACAGGATCCTAAGACTATTTAATATATATGTCACATTTTAAATTTGGAGTCTAATTAAAACTTTAAATTTTCTAAATACACTTAAATCAAATATAAATTATAAAATAATTATTTAAGGTTTTATATTTTCAATATTAAAATTTTTATTTAATAAAATGTTTATTTCTGTAACTATATATTAGCCCACTTATTAAAAAAAAATGCGACCCTCCAACTACTACTAGTCTTCTATAGCTAATAAAAGAACATTTATTACTTGCATAACTTCCTACCAAACAAGAAAAAAATAATTTCGATAAGATGAAGAATTAACAAATATTAAAGATCGAGAAAGAATAAGAAAAAGCGAAAGAAAGCTCCCTCCCTTCGTTCTTCACTTTGATTTTCTTTGCTACAAAAATCTTGCTAACTCCTTTAAGTTATCTCCATCTTTAACTTAAAACCCATATGAACCTACCAATCCCCATATGTCAATAATTCACTACTAGAAAACTGTCTATTTTCCTACGAGAATTTCTGACGTAAAAAAGTTGGTCAGAAATTCCATTTTCCGACGAGAAACAACACAATATATAAATACACAACTCTGTCGGAAATTAGTAGGAAACTTTCAACCATTTGTTGGAGAAGGTATGTGCCTATACTTTTAGTTGAATAGGATTTTTTTGTGTACAACTTATGTTGTTATGGGATCTTTTAAGGATCCAAAAACATGGATTCCACATATTATCCCTAATGATTGTTCCAAGAAGATTTGTTCAATCTCTTGCACAAAGTGGTGTAAGTACGTCATCCTCCCTTCTCCACCACCTCCACCACCACTATCTAGTCATGATTCAGGCGGCACCACCCTCTCTCCGGTGGCGATAGTGATCATTACGCTTATCGGAACCTTTTTTCTCTTGATGGGTTACTACTTTATGATCTCTAGATATTGTACAAGAAGTAGTCAGTCATCTATGTTGGAGACTAGAGAGGTGGTTAATTATAATCTAGATCAAACCCGTGATCCGGAATTGGGAGTGGACAGTCGAGATGAAGCTGAAGATCATTCGAGTTATGTACCGTGGGTTGTTATAGGTAAAGGTTTGGATGAAGGTTTTATCAAGTCGATTTCGGTGTTTAAGTACAAGAAAGAAGATGGTTTGTTTACATGTACAGATTGTTCGGTTTGTTTAGGGGAGTTTCAAGAAGATGAGAGCATTAAGGTGTTACCAAAATGTAGTCATGCTTTTCATGTTTATTGTATTGATACTTGGCTTAAAACTCACTTGAATTGCCCGTTGTGTCGAGCGAATGTATGTTGTGATGCTAAATCTTCGCGGCTCATCTCACCATTGCCGCCACCACCAACACCGCCACTACCCCCCGTGTTGACAAATGAATTAGGAGAAAGAGATGTGGAGCTTGAGATTAGAGAAGAGGGTCAAATGAAGTTGAAAAGATCGAAATCTATGGACTACTTGAGCCAAACTCGAGTTTCGTTAGCCCAAGTTATGTTCTTGGATCGAACACACGAAATGACTCGACAAGAAGTTGGAACTCGAGGTGATGTCGGATCGTCAGAGAATGTTTTCCAGGGAAATAGCAAGGGTTTAAAGTTTGTTCATGTGAGCCATTTTGGTGTGAAAAGATCATATTCAAGTGGTGGATATTCGTTTAGTACTACACATGGTGGATGAACTAGAGTTATTGTTTTGATGGAAACTCATTACTTCAAATACTTCATGCAATAAATGTAGTAGTTTTATGTTGAATTTTATATGTTTGTATATTTAGGTAGAAATATAGCATTCATTCTAGACGTTCTAAATGAGATGTATGACATACTACAAGTCCATTTAAAGGGTTGATTAAAAAATAAAATAATTAAGAGAGTGGATGGGGATGGCATTATAATATCTTAACGATAATTTGGTAAGGTCTAAGGGCACGTTTTTTCGAGCTCGAATATGGTACATGAATTCTTAGGGCCCGCCCTGTAAACATGCAACCATTTTTATAAATTTTTGGAATGAATACATAGGGTAGGTTCCTCTTCAATAAGTCCAAGCATATGGTGGACTGCAGCTGCTATCTCATCTGCTGAGTTTAGCCAGCATTCTTCTTCTACCTGCATTATGAAGTAAAATGGATGCTCAAAAACTATGCAACAAAGGGTTGTGGTATCATTTAAATCTATCTTTACATCAATTGTACTTGTACATACCTTAAGACTGATGGAGTAGAGCACCAATGGGTCCAAGGTGATGATATTGAGGTGGAGTATCGAGAGGTTACACGATTGCAAGAAAATAATGAATTTCGAGAGGTGAGTTAACCGCTTTCGCGATAGGATCTGAAGACTGGCATGTGTTTGGACCAAATTAACCTCAATATCAGCCAATGTTTGCTTACTATTTGAAGTGTTCTTGTTGGGAACTTGAGACCATGTGTATTGTGGGTTAGAGAAAAGTTTGTGAAAATAGAGTGGCACTTTTGGTATTTCATACTCCTTGGTAGAAAAATTACTATTATGGTCAAGAATGGTTGCACTTTGATTTTGTTGTTGAGTCAAGAGGAACTTTTGAGCTTCAAGTGACTGCAAGTGGTGTTCAAGCTCCTTTACAAATTCTATTGCACCACCAACTATTGAAGCTTGATCACCCTGCAAAATTTAACTAGGTGTCCATCAATCATTTTAGTTAATATAACAAAGAGTGGAATTGTATCTATTTTTCTAAAGGCAAATTGGATTTAAATAATCACAACTTTCTCAATTGGTCGATAATAATCTCAACTCAGTTGTTTCCCAATAATAATACGAACTGGTCCACTTTTGGCCGATAATAGTCCGCCGTTAAAAATAGCTTAACGGAGTTAAGTTTTTTTCCGAATTACAAACCGATATTTTAGGGATTTAGATCAGAACGAGGATACGAGTCGATTTATGTAACACTTACCTCGAAACAGTGCTCCAAACGGCTTGATTCTTGTTAAATGGAAGTTTAAAAACCCGAATTGAAGCACCGTTTTCGTCGTTTGAGGCAGTATTTCGAGGTAAATTTTGCATCAAAAACTCGTATCCTCGCTCCAATCAAAAGCCCTAAAACATCGAATTGTAATTCGGAAAAAAACTCAACTCCGTTAAGCTATTTTTAACGCAGACTATTATTGCCAAAAGTGAATCAGTTCGGATTATTATCGGCAAATAACTGAGTTGGGATTATTATTGGCCAAGAAAGTTGAGATTATTGAAATTCAATTTGCCTAAATTGAATGTTTAAAAATGTTGGTAATTATGAATGTCAAGATACATTAAAATGTGTAACTTTTGTTACAATTTTAACAAAAAATAGAAGCTTAAATATGCAACATAAAAGTGCCGTGTTATTGATTGCAATTTCATTGTGTTTTTTCTTTAAGATAAAAATTCATGTTCTCCCAATTATTTTCTGTGGCACCTGTTGATGATGGGAGACTATGTGTGTAGGCGGAGATCGTTAGTTCGATCCTTGAACTGAGCAGGTTTACCTCGCTGCACTGTCGTGCGTTCGGGCGAGTGTTCACGGGCTTCGGCCCTAGGTGAGGGTTTTTCCCGGTTCGGAAGCGAGTGTATCCCAATGTGGTGAATTTCGCCAGTAGCCCATTTGTTGGATTCGTTGGTAGTTAATATATATATATATATAAAGGAGTCACTTATATTTCATTAAGATTGCAAATGTGTATATCTAAATTTCTTTTTTAAGATTGCAACTGTATATATCTAAATTTCTTTTAAGGTCACAAATGTAGCTGTTTTAGGCGAATTTATTTTATTTTATTATATAAAATATAACAGACGTCAGCTAGTCAAGGAATTTACCTTTAAATTGTATACATGACAAGAATACTAAATTTCAATAAGCAACAATTCAACATATAACAAACCTACTTTGTCATTTTACTTCATTTTAGCCTCGGCAGAACTCCAAATCTCCACCACTACCCCACATGGGTGAACTTGGTTAACAAAAAAAAAAAAAAAACATAAGTAAAATACAAAAGTGTCCTCAACTTTCATTTTTCTGAATTATTCATATAAATTACCAATTATTAGTGTGACTTTGTATAGGAATTATGTTACCTAACCAAGTTTTTTTTTTTTTTTGAATTATTTTCTTAAGTCATTTAAACTTAAAAAAAAACCACTAATATTCCTATATTATTTCATTTTTCTGAAACTTTTTATAAATATTAAAATTAAGTAAACTAAATACAACATATGAAACTTAATTACTATTTAGTGATTTTACTTTTTAAGTTTACTTGAAGTATGACATGATATAATTTGTTGAGTTCATTTCAGAACTCTAAAAATTACATAACTTTCAGAACTGCTAATAAACACTAAATAATTAAATTATTTCATAATTATCATTTATTATGAAAATTTTCCTCATTTCATTGATTATGAAAATTTTCACTAAACAATGTAATAACTCAAAAGGTTGTGTAGTTAAAAAAAATGAGTGGTTTTAGTTTTATACTTTTATTCTAACAATATGTGAAACTTGGTTCATATTTCATTAATTTATTTTTATATAATTCCAAGTCCGGATCATTACACAATTTTGTAAACATTAGATAACCTTCTTCCACAGATATGTTTGCATCATGAAAATATAACATGCATAAAAATTAATTTATTTGTTGGAGGCTTGAACTCTGAAAAACAATTAAAAGATAGAACTCAAAATAAATAATGCAAAAAGAAACGAACGAACCCTTTGGATATAAGATTCCGGCAAGAGAGACCTCAAGACGGCTAGATGATGGTTCATCTGTTTCCGGCGGTTCCTCTCGACCGCAATGTGGGTCACTCTTTGAGCCTCTGCATCCTCTTTAGTTTTACAAGCCCTGGGCTTTTTCCTCTTCTTCTTCCTCCCTCCTTCGACGACCGCAAGGTTTTGATCGTTTTCCGGGATGTTGATCGGTTGCACCGCGGTCATTGCTGGTGAAGAGTAGATGATGGGGAGGGGGTTGCGATGGAAGGATGTAGTTTCATGGATTATAGAGTTAAGGAGTTGGTTATAAAAGTTCATTTTCCTCACTCTCGAGAGTCAAGTCTTACTCTTGTTTATATAGCAAGATATATTGTCGAATTAGTTACATCTGGTAAGGTTAGACTACGGTTTTGGCTCAACTTTTTATGGGTTAAGTTATTCTACAAAGGCTTTTAATTGTAAAAAGTGTAAGAAGACTTTATAGAGTGACAAGTGTTCAATAACCTAAAACCTAAACCCTCTACACCACCATTCAACCACCCCCCCCCCCCCCCTCCCCCCTGCAAAAAAAAAAAAAAAACCTATACCTCACCAAATGAAGTTTACTAAAAACAACAAAGATAAAACTCAGTAAACATGTTTGTTTGGCTGCCCCATTTTCTAATGTGGTAGTGTTTCGAATGAAGTTTACTAAAAACAAAAACAAAAAAACCCTCAGTAAACCTGTTTTTTTGCTGGATTAAAAAGAAAAACAAACATGTTCTTGACGCATGATACATTATGTAGAGAATGTTCAAATTTAATAAAGTATATAGACGAATGGGGGTGGTGGTTCATTAGTAAAGACAAAATCTTTAAACACCTTAGAATAAAGAATTTTAAGTTGAAGTCCCACAGACGATAGCAATAAAAGTCGAGTGAGTATATTGCGATGCAACATTGACAAGTGTCATTGTGGTGCTGCTTGTTTGTAAAGTGACGTGGAAATGAAATTCCTTGAACAACAAAATTGACATCAATAAAAAGGGGTTTATTACTTGTAGGTTAATGTGGGCTAAAAATAATAAAGATGAAAAATATAAATAACAATTATTTCCTAACAATTAAACAAACTAGTGACAAAATTTTCTAGAAGAGTAAACTACATTTTTGTCGTTGTAATTGAAATCGGATTAACATTGAACCCGTTTTTTTCAAATTTTATCAATCAAATTCATATAGTTGTTTAATTTCATCAGTTGAGTCCCTACTAACAGATTTGGTTAGTCAATCTTTAGTTGATCAGGGCAAAATTGTCTTTTTATGTTGAATGTTAGGGGTATTATTGTCTCTAGCATTATTATTATTATTATTATTATTATTATTATTATTATTATTATTATTATTATTATTATTATTATTATTATTATTATTAAAAACAATAATAAACAAAATTCCATTCAAGGACTTATCAAAACAATATTTGGTGAGATTGGAACGATACAGTGGTTTTGTTCTAGTTTCTGAGGAACTCCCATCTCTATTCGTTCTCTCGATATCTCCTCTAAGACTCTCCCTCTACACTTCTTGTGACCTCTCCGACCACATACACCGAGAGACAAAGCATGATACATCATGTGAGACAAAGCAGAAATTGTGTTGTGGTGCCGTCTTTGGGTTTGATGAATTTGGGGATCTGGTATGTTTGATTTTTAAGTTTGATGAATTTGAGGATCAGATCATCCTTCTTCATTAAAGAAGATGAAGTAAATAAAGATTTTTTTTTTTTAAGTTTACATATAATAATATGAGGGTATTTTTGACATTTTACTGGTCAACTAATGATTGACTAACTAAATTTGTTAAGAGAGACTCCATTGATGAAATTAAACAATCACTGGGACTTGATTGATAAAATTAGAAAAGAAGAGGCTCAATATGCAATCTGGTGTCAACCACGGGGACTCAAATTAAAGTTTACTCTTCCGTAATTCATTTTGTATATGTTAATATAATCAGATGTGTTAAATGTCGATCATGTCGGGTTAACATGATAACATGTTGTAATTGACGAACCCAAGTACAAGGTGTCGAGACACCAACCTAACAATAAAGTCTCGTTTGTTAAAAAAAAAAAGTAGCAACTTATGCGTAAAAGATAATTTACAAGTCTAATAACATATTTACAACTATAAGAAAAACAAAAATAATTAACGTGTTGTATAATAGATACAGAATTATTTTCCTCACTCTAAAATATACAGTGTCAAAATATGTAACTAATGTAGTTTAGTGATTATAAGTTATTAAAGATAGTCTCATTACTAAATTTGAAACTAAACATTTAAATAAAAATCTAAATAAAAAGGTTGTGTATTTGCCGTTCAAAAAAATAAAAATAAAAAGTTGTGTACTTCCGTTATAACACATGGTGTATCTTATTTTCCTCGTTAGGAGATGATTTATTCTACACCAAAACACCCAAAATGAAATGTATATCACAAAATGATTAAAAAAAAATCTTATTGATTTCAATAATATACATATACATTTAATAATAAATATTTATAATTTACTAATCAAAGCCCTTGTTGGTATATCGTCCCAAAAAGATCAATGATAATTAGACAGATAGACATAGGTCTTCTGGCAAGAAAACAAAGCAAAAAGGGCCCATGTCCTTGTTCAATTATGCTACCCAATAAGGCATTTATAACACAGCCTAAATTAGGGAAAATAAAATCCGGTGCATAAAATATATAATTTGACAAAACTAGATTTTATATTTTCAAACCAAATTTAATTTTAAATGTTTAATACATGGCTAAGTTTAATAAGAGAAGTAGCAGAACCATGTTTTATATTTGTACGTAATACTTTGTCGATTTAACGATACCATAAAGGAAATCAAACTTATATATGCTTGTACATGTAATCAAAGATTTCATTATGTTTGTATGTTTTGAATCATACAACATATATCTCTATATATACAACTGTATATATAACAAACGCACTCTATTAACTAATATACAATCACCAAAAGGCCTTAGGCCGTAGGACTCCCATGAAGTTGAAGGTTCAAATCATGTATGTTTTGAATCATACAACATATATCTCTATATGTACAACTGTATATATAACAAATGCACTCTAATAGCTAATATACAATCACCAAAAGGCCTGCCGTGAGACTCCTATGAAGTTGAAGGTTCGAATCCCTTGATGAATAATGATGTAGATTAAAAGTATGTGATTGTTGTTAAGAAAGGTGATTCTAAATTTGTTCTTGGTTCCATATTCAACATTCTTTTATACTTGGATGAGTAAATATCAACAAATACTATATGATTAATTTGTATAGCTGTTATATTTAAATTATTAATTTTTTTATGATATTTCATTTACTTGAGTTTTATCATTGCTTCATTATTATAAACTATTTTATATTTTACAAATCGTTATTAACTTATAAATAAACTCATGACTTTTTATTAAAAGTCACTAAAAATTTGGTCAAAATGTGTTAAAGAATGATATAAACGAAGTTATGAACACTTTGCAAAGTAGTCCCTAAAATGGTAAAAAGACAAATATGCCCTTATGTTTAAGTCATATGATCCAATTTAACAAAAAAATCTAACTGAGTTGGGGCTAAAGGACATAACGTGCAAGATTTGCAAACATTAAGGACAAAACTCATCAATTTTAAAGACAAAGGACAGCGCCTGCAATTTGGGACATACATAAAGGACAAAACTTGTAATTTACTCATTATTTTAATAACATGATAATACTTAATATATAGAATGTTATCAAACTTAAATATTATTTGATATTCTTCACTTGTTATCATGGACGTTATACAAAAAATAAATGAATTAAAAAAAAACTAATAGAGCTTCGCACTTCTTTAAATCTTTTCAACATATAGGACATTGTGCATTCTATATATTTTGAATTAATTTCCATCTAAGTGTTCATTGTCATTCATATTTTCAAACAATTATTCAAGTATAAATGTATCTTAATTCTGAAGTGATCAATATAATGAGTAAAGCGTATCGAAATGAAAATCTAGTCATATAGATGATAAAAAGTTTCTTCAAAAGAATTAAAATTATCAAAATCTCACTCTCTCTGGCAGATCCAGGAATTTGATGCACAAGGTTCCTTTTAGCAGATTTTCACTAATTCTTACTAATTTTTTCCAAATCATACAAAGTTTCCATTATTTTTTTCTATTTTTTCCAAACTGGAGGGGTTCCTGAGAACCCCAAAACATCCCTAGGTCCGCCCCTGTCTCTCTATACATACATGTATAGAAAACGGTTGAAGTAGAAACATAATTAGCATGTGTAGAGGAAGAAAACGTGACTACTAATCATATTAGCTTATTGGTTAAAATTGAAATGGTGAGAAATTTATCAATAGTAGGTAGTTAAATTGTAATTAACATGTATGACTTACTCACTCTAGTAATAATTTTTGATTGCGTATATACCTTCCTCATTACAAAAGTGTATTTAAACCGAAATTGAGGTGTTCAATTTTGGTACCTTCCTCCTTACAAAAGCGTAATAAAACCAAGAATGATTTAGGGTTGTAAACAAGTCGAGAAGAGCCGAGCCAGGTTGGGCTCGGTTCGTTTATAAACCTAGTCGTGCCGAGCTGACTCGATTAACTTAATGAGCTGAAATGTTGGGCTCGAGATCTGCTCATCAAAAGCTCGAGCCAACTCGTTTATTTTAGAAAGAGTTAAATGTCATTTTAGTCACTGTGGTTTGGGTCATTTTGCCAGTTTAGTCCAAAGGTTTCATTTTTAGCCTGTGGGTCCAAAAAGGTTTCATCGTTGCCATTTTAGTCCACTGGATTAACTTCGTCCATTTTTTCTGTTAACGAGAAGAGCAATTCGGTTATTTTATATGTAATTCTGTGAACTACATGGGCAATTCGGCCATATAAAATGACCGAATTGTCTTTCTCGTTAACAGAATTAATGGATGAAGTTAACCCACTGGACTAAAATGACAACGGTGAAAAATTTTTGGACCCATAGGTGAAAAATGAAACATTTGGGCTAAACTGGCAAAATGACCCAAACCACAGGGACTAAAATGGCATTTAACTCTTTTAGAAAATATATATTTGTTTAGTTACTATATTTTTTTACACTTAACTATATACATAATATTTAGGCTACTAGAACAATATTTACTAATTAAAAAGGATTGCTTAAAAATATATCATAATTTTAGGCTTTACATATACATATATGTATGTGTGTATGCATAATTTGGGCTTCAGTTTAAACGAGCCAAACGAACTAGTCACCGAGCAAGCCACGAACTGAACCTACCTTGGCTCGGGCTCGGCTCGTTTACAAACCGAGGCTGAGCCGATTTCAAGCCTTCAAGCAAGTTACAAGCCGCGAGCTTTTTGAACAACCCTAAATTTAAATTACATTTTTAAACGGCAATTCAACTTACATATCTTGCTATAAGAACTGGTGTACTTTGTAAATACATTTCCTTTAATATTTAAGCAAGTATGCAGGGGCGGACCCACATTGAACGGGTCGGGGTCCTCGGACCCCAATGTTTTTTAAAAAAAAAATTATAAGTACCCCATAAATACAATTAGGTGGACACCATAAAAAGAATAGGAAATATGGTGTAGTGGTAAACCCTTTTTTAACCAACAAGAGGTCACGGGTTCAATCCTTGTATAGCCCGTTTTTTCTGTTTTTTTTTTAAATCTAATTCAAACATCGCTCTGACCTGACCCGAATGAGGACTCACTCAAAAATTTTAATGTTTTGTTATCAAAATATTAAACACGGAAAAAATGGACCCACTTGTAAAAAAATCATGCGTCCACCACTGCAAGTATGCGGTTTATGAATCCTTCTACACTTGTCTTGACAAAAGTTACTTTTTACAAAAAGTTACCGACTTATATATATTAACTTTAACGTTGATGTATTTTAATTTTAACTACGAAAAGGCCATGCAAGTTTTGAGTGAGAGTACTCTTACAGGTTGGAAAGGTCTATAAGTGTTTTAACATTTTCGAACCTTTCATTTTTACTTTATGAAAGATCATCAATCAATGATGGTTAAAGTGAAAGCAGACTAAGGTTGGCCGGTTTATATGGTCAAACATGAAGAATCCCAAGAAAGTCAAATAACTTTTGGGAAGTAAATCTATATATATTTTCATTTTTGTCAAAATCTATATATATTTTCATTTTTTGTCAAATAGTAGGTTGTATAACTTTCGTCAACTTGGATTTCATGGCATTTGAACTTGGTGCCTACAAATATGCTTAAGTATTCATGTGGTACGATGGTAGATGATTTTAAACTTGACATTTTAACTACACTTAAAATCAACATAAATTATGCTTTGAAATAAGATTTTGTGTTTATTATTTTAGCTCATACTTCAAAGTATTTTGTATGTATAGATGTGCTTAAGATTTTGTGTTTATTATTTTAGTTCATAGTATTTTGTATGTATAGATGTGCTCGGTATATCTTTGGGCGTGTTTGTTTGTGTGTGCGTGGATAACAACCATTCTCAATAGGCTTAGTGGAGTTAAATTTCACTTGTTGTCCGACAACACTCTTAACTAACAAATTGTCCTCGATCACTCTCAACTTTCAACTTATTTTTATCTGGCATTTCCCAACTAACTGAACTCTAATCATGTTAGGTTTTTTTTTTTTTACTAGCATAGATGTCATGTCACTAAACACATGTCACGTCACTAAAAAGCCATGTCAGATGCCACATTACTAAAAAACAATGTCAAATGCCACGTCACTGAATAAGTGTCCCATCACGAAAAAAAGTGTCACATCAACAAAACCACTAAATGAGTTAGGGTTCAGTTAGTTTGTGAGCGCCATAAAAAATAAGTTGAAAAAAAAAAACTAAGACGTTATGTTTTACAGTAAACACCATGAATGTATATAAGATACCATAACATTGCAAATACCATTTGCATTCAATCTTTCAGTCTTGTTGTCTATGGTGTTTTATTTTAGGAATTCAAAACAAATTATGGTGTCTTGTAATTAAAACACCATGGAAAACAAGATTGAATGTAAATGGTATTTGCAATGTTATGGTGTCTTTAGGGTTGTAAACGAACCGAACGAACACGAACAAGGCCTTGTTCGTGTTCGTTCGTTAAGGAAATAAATGTGTTCACGAACGGTTCATGAACACTTACCGAACGAGATTTTATGTTCGTGTTCGTTCATTAAGGAAATGAGCGTGTTCGCGAACGGTTCACGAACACAAACGAACACAAATAATTTTGGAGAACGCGACGAAGGATAAAGATAGATGGCCCAGAGAGTAGCACTCGAACTTGAATCCCTTATTGTGGAACGGAGTTCGATCGTATTCGCAGATGTAAATAATGAGAAATTAAAGGGAAATGATGCATAAACAAGGTGAAAGTGGGTTTTCTAGTTTAATTGTTAGGGTAATAAAATAAATAAAAGTTTAATAATATAAAAAGTACAAATAAAATATAAGAAAGTACAAAGATCTTCAATTAAAACACAAACATACGAATATAAACGAATGCAAATCAACGAATGTTCACGAACACCTTACCGAACGTTCACGAACACAATCGAACGAACGAGACCTCTGTTCATGTTCGTTCATTTAACTAATCGAACGAAATTTCTTGTTCATGTTCGTTCGTTTATTAAACGGACGAACATAAACGAACTTCCCGCCGAACGGTTCACGAACTGTTCGCTGAACGTTCGGTTCGTTTACAGCCCTAGGTGTCTTATATACGTTCACGGTGTTTTACTGTAAAACACAACGCATTTAATCATTATACAATTAAAACAACATAAACAAAACACCATGGACTAAAACACACGATCGAATGTAAAAATTTTTTCTCTATATGAGTATAGCAATATGCTACTCATATTAAAGATAAAAAAACACTCATTATAATGGTGTAATTTTTTTTTTGAAAAAAAAGTTACGTATAAAAAATTATTTAAGTTAAAAAAAGACGGGGGAACTTGCATGTGCATTGCATGTGGTTTTTAAATTTAAAAATGTTGAATTTACCTTTATACACTTAATATAGAAAATTAATTATTTTAATGGTAAACACTATTTACAATTTTGCCATTATAATCTCAACGATTATATTATAAATCAAAGGTGTAGATTCCTTCATACGCTTCTCACAAAACACACTTTTTCTACAATAACCCTACCCATATTCATATTTCCCCATGTAGTTTATGTAAAGTTAAAAAATGCCCCTTTATTTAAAAAAAATGCGATTTTTTTTCTTTGTTTTTTTTTATTTTAATGTTATTTAAATTTAATTATTTTATCAAAATTATCTTATATAATTTATACTAGGATAGAACCCCGTGTAATACACGGGTTGAATAAATGTAAATTTATATATACCAAATAAAAAAATATATCTTTAAAAACCTCGTTTATTACACGGGTTGAATAAATCTAATTTTTTATACCAAATAATAAAACAATATATCTTTAAAAATCTCGTTTATTACATGGGTTGAAAAAGAGTAATTTTATATATTCAATAATAAAAAAGTTACATCTTTAAGAAAACTCATGTATTGTATGGGTTGAGCACATGTAATTTTATATATCAATCAATAAAAAGTTATATCTTGTTATATCTTTATAAATCCTGTGTATTATACGGATTGAATAAATCTAATTTTATATACCACATAATAAAAAAATAAGTTATATTTTAAAAAACCCGGTGTATTACACGAGTTGCATAAATGTAATTTTGTATAGTAAATAATAAAAATATTATATCTTTAAAAAACCTCGTTTATTACACGGGTTGAATGACCTAACAAACCCCCGTCGGGTGGTGTGCTACTCCTATAGCGCTATATTTGTTAAGCGAGGGTATAACATAGTATAAAGCATGTATTATCAAGCATAACAAGTAGCATGTATAACGGATTGAGTTCATAAAGCATGTTAAGTGTGTGTGTGTAAGTGTAATTTTTGTAAGGTAACATGTTACAACCCAAAAGTGATTTTAAAAGTAAATGGGTCGAGTGTACTCACGGTTTTGCAAGCTTTCCTACTTGAATCCGTGAAGATTTGGTTGATGGAGGGAACACCAAGTTATCCTACAAGAGGAAAATGAGTAATTGGGAAGAATGATGGGATGTTTGGACTTAAGATTCAAAAATGACAAAGTATGTATTAGGAAAATATTCACTATGGTATTAGCACTTGTCTTGACACTATAGTAATCCCTAAGGATTGTATGTGATTTCATAGGTTCAAGACCTATTAGAATCGTGACAATGAACTATACACATAATGATAAACTTAGTAACTTGGTAGATGATTTATTTAATCACTATCAAGGGTTCGGTTTAAGGATATTTATAGTCATATCATATACATAATAATATTTTTAGTCATGTAAGAGGCGGGAGGTTAAACCTTCCACTTTGGTACCTCTTGGTGTCATATAAGTCAAGTGGGAGGTGAAATCCTCCACTTTGTTATATTAATTTATATTTAGTGTATGTCTTTTGTTAATTTCAGAATAAATAATTTTGAAATCTAATAAATATTTTAATATATTATATTATCTCCTATACGAATTGTTTAAATTTATATTAAATTTAATTTTAAAATTATTTTTTAATTTATATTAATTATTTATAATTAAGTAGGAGAGATGAAAAAACTAAAAAATAGATGGCTCCAGTGAATGACATGTGTCCCCTATTGGTTTCTTTTATTATATAGGACTAGCGGTAAGACTCGTGTGCAAACACGGGTTGTTTCTTAGAAAACCATGCATACTATATTTTATTAACTTTAGATCGAAGCCAATTCTTGCAATAAGAATGAGAATTATACGGTACTTGTAATTCAAATTCAAATTCAAATAAAGTTAAAACCAATTTTTGCAAATAAAGTTGACCAATTCCATTGATGATTGCTCAAAGTCAAACCACTGTTTTCAGAAAGTCTGTTTGACCAAAGTCAAACCACTGTTTGCAAAACTATGATTCTTAGTGGTTCAAAAGTCTATCTTGACCAAAGTCTGTTTGAGTAAAGTCAAACCACTGTTTGCAAAAAAAGCAACCACTTTTTGTCCACAAAAAGCCAACAGTGATTTCAAACATCTGTTTTCATCCATCTGTTGACCAAAGTCAACAGATGCATCAACCACTGTATCAACAGATGCATCAGCAACAATGGTTTTCAACAGATGCATCAACCACTGTATCAAGTGATTTGGAGAATGAAACGGAATTGCAGCAGCACGTGGCGGTGGTTTATCCACCCGATTACCGGCCAGAACTGAACATTGGTTCTTACCGGCCATGCATAACACATATTGATAGAACATATAGATACATGTATAGATATTGTACCAAAACATGTTATCTATTATAGATAAAAGATAACTATAAACATGCATCATCAGTTAATATATAAGATACATATGAGTATTTTCATTGTCCTATCCACAAAAAAGGAGCACCAACCCATTGACAATGAAACATGTTTTTAGACATAACTACATATAGAACATGTCTAAGAAGCAAAATTAGTATCACCGACGAACCAAATGTACAACCACAAACAATCATGACATGAAACTAAGAGGACTTTATCTTTGTCACGAAATACACAACTTTTTTTAACTTCAGCAATTGAGTAGACTTGTGAAACTCTAACGAAAGTTCATCACCAAAAGCAATATTGCAAAATCTCAGATAAGAAGACCATCCAACAATAGCGTAGTTGAATCCAGTAATGGTTTTTTGAGAGGTTGTAAACAGTTCCTGGACTTCAAATTTGAGATTCTGGATCTGATAGGCTTAGGATTATCAGTATGCAGATCCAACGCAGAAGATACATATGATAGCAGATGCTAAAAAACAGAAAATTAAATAGTGAATTTTATAAAATATTGATATATAACTGAAATTGTTGAAATAACGAAACAAAGTAACGACTGCAAAAGCTTACAAGCATGTCTTCAGCATGTGTGGTGAAGTGTAAGACTGATTCTGAAGTGGATGATCCAAAACGAACCTTTTGAACTTTACATGGTCTATCAACAACTTGGTTATCCTCTACAATTGTCTTGCCAAGAAGTTTGTGCATCTTTTCAACCTAAGTAAATTAATTTAGAATATAACAACTCTAAATTCTTGAAATTTTATAACTTTCTTTATCAACACAAACTATCTTCTCAACTCAGCTTTGAAGTTTAAGACTCAATCATACAGAAGAATATCAATATATTGATACAATAATAAAATAGACAGTATAAAACTAATAAACGCTTACATTAGATACAACACTTGAAGAGGCAGAAATGTCACGAACAGAAAAATCTTTAGACTGTAGTTGAGGATCGTTAACATCATCAGCTATTTTTACAGAATGATCTTCAGGTTACAACAAAATTTAAAAAAACCTTCTTATACTTATTATACAATAAAATATATGCGTAGGAAATTATAAATTTACAGCATTTTTAACATCTGACTCATCAACCAGACGCGCAATCTTTGAATCAAATAGCCCATAATCAGCAAACTATATTTATAAGAATGATCATATATGAGAAACCATATTTTAAATCATAATAATATATAAATATTACATGTGTATATACATTAAAAATATCCTCAAAAGTCGTAAACTGCTTAGAATTACCAACCGAAGCTCCAGTATCCTCATCATCTAAAGCAACTTCCCCGGAATCCAGAACCTGTTTGTGTTTAGCCTACAAAATGAGATTTCAAAAGTTATTAGCATAAAATAATAAAAGTTACTTATCGCCATCATGTTATGAAACAATGTATTTTATCATCAAAATTTTATACCGCAGCCAATAAATCAAACCCATCATCTCCATAAACTGAATCATCCAAAACAACGACATCAGCTTTTTTGAAGGAAACCTCAGTTCCAGTCTTGGAATGGAAAACTGAAAGCTCAAACGTTTTAGATGCAATCATAGTGAAAACCAACCAAGATTCAACTGCTATCGGAATGTCACACCCCAACCAATGGCGGAAACATCGGGATGAGACGAAGTGTGAAGATTGCAAGAGACTTCATAACCCTTATGTGACGATAATTAAATAATTCCCATTTCATTTCATAACCTCAAATTGCCAACATTACATAAACTCAAATAACAACAAGTTCAAAAGAAATACATAACAACATAAGCAAAATTGATACAACATTTAAACCTAAACGTCTATATGTGTATCTAGGCATCAACGCTACTTCGTTTCATATCATCATCGTCAACCTGTAACATGTTAAAATAAAGTTCAATGCAAAAGCAAAGGCGAGTACACAAGTTTTAAATAGTATAGCATAAGTATAAAGCATTTTACTCGAATCCACATGGCAATTTGTATACAAGGTAATTAGAATGCATAACATTACGTTTTAACCCAAAGTGTCCACTAGTATTTAGCATCCCTCGCCACAAAAGTGACGAGACCGTATAGTATAATGACCTAACAAACCCCCGTCGGGTGGTGTGCTACTCCTATAGCGCTATATTTGTTAAGCGAGGGTATAACATAGTATAAAGCATGTATTATCAAGCATAACAAGTAGCATGTATAACGGATTGAGTTCATAAAGCATGTTAAGTGTGTGTGTGTAAGTGTAATTTTTGTAAGGTAACATGTTACAACCCAAAAGTGGTTTTAAAAGTAAATGGGTCGAGTGTACTCACGGTTTTGCAAGCTTTCCTACTTGAATCCGTGAAGATTTGGTTGATGGAGGGAACACCAAGTTATCCTACAAGAGGAAAATCAAGGTGTATGTAATTGGGAAGAATGATGGGATGTTTGGACTTAAGATTCAAAAATGACAAAGTATGTATTAGGAAAATATTCACTATGGTATTAGCACTTGTCTTGACACTATAGTAATCCCTAAGGATTGTATGTGATTTCATAGGTTCAAGACCTATTAGAATCGTGACAAGGAACTATACACATAATGATAAACTTAGTAACTTGGTAGATGATTTATTTAATCACTATCAAGGGTTCGGTTTAAGGATATTTATAGTCATATCATATACATAATAATATTTTTAGTCATGTAGGAGGCGGGAGGTTAAACCTTCCACTTTGGTACCTCTTGGTGTCATATAAGTCAAGTAGGAGGTGGGAGGTGAAATCCTCCACTTTGGTACCTCGAGTAATATGTTAACATATAGGTCATGTAGGAGGTAGGAAGGCGAACCTTCCATTTAGGAACCTCATAGATATGTACAAGAAATAATACAACTAATCTAGCAAAACATCAAGTGATGTGTGGACTTGTTATGTAGGTTAGCCTAGGCTAGCCAAGTAGTCACACTATCTTCAAGTTCAAGACTTGACACCACTTGCAAGCTATTAACTTGATTAAAACAGAAAGTTTAGAGTGTTTAGACACTCCTATTAAGTGTAAATCAACCTTGGTTTAGCTTTACTAGTCATGTTATGGACTAGAAGCATAAGAACACAAGCTTGCTTTGTAGTATTCGAAGTTTAAGAAAGTTAAAAACAAAACAGAAAGTTCTTGGACCATTTCAGGGCGTTTCCAAGTCTGATTTCTCCAAGGAGAAACCAAGGAATCAAACCCAAGGGTTATCCAAGTAATTAGGAAGAAGAACCAAGTTTTTTTGTTAAGATTTGAGCAAGTTATGCTCACTTTAGTAAGATGATATGAATCTGTCCAACTTCAGAATTTTTGCAAGATCTTGAGAGTGTTTAGGAGAGATTTGAGGGTTATGAAAGTGTAGAAATGCTTGGAGAGGATGGGTATTTATAGGGGAAGGAGTTAGGGTTGATTGGAGGTGATTAGAGGTGGATTAGAGCTGATTGGAGGGGGTGAGAACTTGGGATTTCGTGCAAAATCGCGGAGAAATGAAGCTGCTGTGTTTTCTACCCGCCAGACACCCTTACGGACCGTAAGGGTGGTGGCTTACGGTCCGTAAGCCATTTGCAGACCACAAAAATTGTATTTTTTTTGTTTTAATGTCTTGCAACATGTCCCAATGATATAGTTTACGTGTTTTATGGCCCTTTTAGGGTATTTTAGCATATAAAGCATGTATCAAGTGTATCTCAAGCATCAAAAGAATAACATTAAGTATAAGACTCATAAGTAATCACGGTATCAAGTATGAATGTTACGTATTTATGAATTCAACGTACGTTTGTAAGCATCACGAGTAAGTATCAAATTGTTTCACCATCAAATGTATAACTATGTATGAAGCATGTACAACACGTATTTAAAGAAGTGCAATTTTTCATTCATGATTCAAGTCTCGAGTTTACAACGATTACAAAGAAAGAACGATTACAAGAGCACAAGGTTTCCAAAAATTAGAAACACGAACAAGACTTGCCATAAATGGAAAGTACAAATAAGCAGGGCGTTACACGGAACTTCTTCAATCAATTTTAACCATCCATCAGTAAAGCCGCATCCATCAATCCATCCTTTCATCATCACATTTCAAAACCTTTCGCCAACATAGATAGTTGCCATCCCATACTCGTAATTTTTACCATAGAATTGTTTCCAAAATTTGTCAGCAATTAGCTATAGAAAAAGCAAATGAATAATTAGTGCAGACTTATAAATTTGATATGAACTAATGAGCAACAGAAATTACAACGGGTTAGTCAACAAAAGTTAAAATGAGAATTACTAAACAGGATTAGTCAACCGAAGTTACAGTATTTACACACAACCTAACCACTGTTTGGCTATCAACTATTACATACCTCTGTTGCTATCCAACAGAGGTTTCGTAACAACTGTCATCCATTATGTCCAGCGGAGGTTGCAATGTGGACAGATCTTAAATATCTGATGTTAGTCAACCGAGGTTAAAAGACTTAGTCAACAGAAGTTAAAAAGGTTAGCCAACAGATGTTAAGATTATAAGGAAACAGAAGTTAAAAGGGCAAACAGATGTTAGCAAGTTGTTGAGCTAGCAAAAAATGTTTAAAGTAATATCGTTACTTACAGTCATGCCAAGCTCAGGTCTAATATTTGCTGAAATGTAAGAGTTCTCGTAGACATTTTCTTTAAAACATGAGACAACGAATGACAAAGTTCCAATAGCTTTTACCAATACAACATCTTTGGTTTTCAAACAACAATCTCTAACAAACTTTGTCCATCCATCCGTTAATATACAATGATCATCTCTCTTCCTTACTCGTACTATCCATGATTTGTCACCATCAAGTAACTTTACAATTCGACCGTACGGGACCTCCTTGCCCCACAACAGAGTCTCAAAATCAAGTGGTATATTCTGCGACAGTAGTTAACAAACATCTTACATCAAAAATTAATGTAGAATCCTAATAGTAGTAGCAAGAAAGTTAAAAAACATACTAAAAATATAAAATCATCTTTATTAAGGAATTTTAAAAAGGATGGTGTTTGATTGGATAGATTCATATCTGCAATAAACAATTTAAACTTACAAGTTAAAAAGATGAACAACATCCAACAAAAGTCATAGACAAACAACATTATAAAATAGACATCACTAACATCACTTAAACTAAATCAGCACTTAAAAAACAAAATTACCAAATATTAACCGAACTATCTGTACAATCACACACTTAAGGTATTATAAAAACAAAGCACAAAACGAAAACAATCATCTCTTACAACAGTTAAACAAATGAGCATCAACCAAAAATTATATGGTTGATTTATCAATCGTAATGTAGAAGACAACATCACGAATATGCATGCACAAATTGTGACAGAGAATGGTATGAGTAACTTCATTTAAGTTAATGCAGTACTTAATCGATAAAAATACACCGGATTACAACAACTATTATTTGCTTCAACGAAGAATAAGAAACGCCGTCAGTGACAAATACATACTCATAACATCAAATAATGATTAATCTAATATTTATAATACAAACAATAAATTCAAAGAAACAATACTTGGTTTTATAGCGTGTAATCTATATTATGCAATAGAACCTTGCCGATTTTGATAAGAAAGTTATTTGAGAAACTTCCGAATATGTTTTCTGAAACTTATATTCAATAATGGAGATGAAAAGTATATTAAATGGAGTTAATACAGATGTTACATTTACACTGGTTGGTTGAAATTAAGTTTTGTAAAATTTATACTTTACCCCCTTTTTCTTTAAAATAATACACTTTTTACACGGCAGCAACCACTGCTTGAATATAAATTTAATGTTAAATAAGAAAAGCTTATCTATTAATTCATATATTTATATAATTAAAAATAGTTTTCAAAATCCCGATATTAAAGATTATTATAAGTTAAATAAATAAACAATTACTAGTTAATAGATAAATATCTTACTTTCAACAATCCCAATACAATCTTACCTCTTCTTCTCCGGCAAAAAAAACTCTACAGTTTCTTCTTCTTCAGACTTGACGATCAGAAGTTTAAAGTTTTAGATCAGGTATTTTTTTTTTTTTTGTTCTCTTGTGTATTTTACATGTATGCTTTGACATGTTCCTTTCAGTTTTCTCATTTCAAATTATATAAACATCAAAATCATAATCTACTGATGTTAAAATAGATAAACTTGTATGAACTTGTTTTCTTTATTTTATAATAAAATTTATATCAACTTATTTAGTTACATTTTGATTCATTCCATCTAAATAAGAATCTGAAATATTATTGTTTCATAAAAATCTGGTTGTATATTTTACGAATTGTTTCAAAATTATTGTATGAACTGCCATGTAGTATTGATAAATTTGTTCTATCAATATTAATTTTGATAAAATATTCTGCAATCAGTTTATAGTACTCATATGTCTGATTTGTAAGTGAATATAGCCTTGGCTGCTGAAAAAAAACTGAAGTTTGAAGTTGATACAAACATGGATATTTGAAAACTTTAAAAGAATATAAATTTCATCTTACACGGTGTTAGATTCATATTGTTGGTTGTAGGGACCATATTGAAGTACACAACATATAAGTTTTGTCCTACAGAGTGTTGGATATTTTTTATACCTTAAATAGAATACTTTTCAAATACAATTGATTTTATGTTTTAGTATTTAATTGTTATTGTATTTTTTACTTTCAGATGGAGTTTATGATAATTATTAATGTCTCTGAATTGACAGATGATGCGCGTGAAGTGTTATATATATTAGGTCTATATTTTAAGCCCCTTTTAACACTTATTTTAGCCAAGTTTTAAATTTATAAACACGATATTTTACTAACACTAAACACACATATGGGCAAGTGCACCCATCGTTGAGCGTAGTATAGCGTTGGTAAGATACCGAGGTCGTCCAAGGACACAAGAGCTTTTAATACCGGTTTATCCTCAACGTCTAACCAAAATAAAAGTTTAGAAAAAAGTTTTAAACTAAGAAAAATTAAAAACTAACTAAAATGCTGAAAATAAAAATAAAAGAAAAAACAGATAGACAAGATGAATCACTTGGTTCCGACTCGTATCTAGTATAACCTTTGATTATTTCCGCACTTTTGCACATAATTAAGAGATTATCTTAGTTATTGTAGTAGGCCCCTCTTTTGAAGGTGACGTTACCCTCACCCCAGTAGTTTGAGTCAGCAAGGATACAATCCTAAAAGGGTGGATTATTGGAAGATAATGAATTAAGTTATTAATGCAATATTATGGTAGGCCCCGCTTTTGACGGTGACGTTACCCTCGACTAAGTAGTCTGAGTCAGTAGGGATACAGTCCTAAATAGCCGGGTTATAGTATTAATAGTAGTTAACTTATGAGGGGATCAAAGAGTTTGGACCCCCGCCATCCAATACCGTGAAGTATTGAAGGAGGTCCTACTAAATTTGACCCAGGACCATTGCAGGACCTCTAAACGCTGAACAATGGCAAGACCTTTACCAAACCGTTCTCTTAACCCCCGACCAGGTAGCCAACATACCTCCATATAGACCGTGGAGATATGAATGGTGAAAATCCTTTATTTTATATAGACAGTAAAATAATGCCAAGACACCACGGACAAACGATAAGGAAAGATCACCTTCAACATAAGTAACTAGTTATTAAAGTCATTAATACAAAACCAAATAAAAAGTGCAAAAGATTAGAAATAAAAAGTATTATACTAGACACTTTGTCTTCACCAAGTGATGTAAGAGACTTAGGCAAACATGGACTTGATTGTCAAGAACTCTTACGATCAATCTTGGATCCCGAGACGACTCACACACTCTACGATGGACAATGGATGATGGTGGTGGATGATGGTGTTGTGATGGTGGTGGGTGGTGGATGAAGTGTGAGAGAGGTGGTGTGCCAAGGGATGAGTTGAAATGAATCCAAGCACTCCTATTTATAGGCTGAACAGAGGGCTGGGCACGGCCCCGTGTCCGCTGGGCACGGCCCCGTGCCTGTCTGACACTCTCTCTACTCATTAATTGTAATTCGCAATTACAATTAATGCGCTTGCTGTACTTTCGACACGCCCCCGTGTTCACTGGGCACGGCCCCCGTGGTGGGCAATAGAAGCTTCTATAGGTTTGTCTTTTCTGTTGCTTCTTGGGCACGGCCCCGTGCTGGCTGAGCACGGGCCGTGTTCAGTCTTCTGCCTTCTCTATTTTGCTTGGGAAGATGCCGTTGAGGGGTCGGGCAGTCCACTTATGTTCCTTTTCTTGTATTTATGTTGGATTTAGCTGTCTTTTTGCTTCTTTTGTGTTTTTGAGCTCATTTAATCCTGAAAATACAAAAGGAAGACAAAAACACTCTTTTTCCAATATTAGTACTTAAAAAGGGTTAGTTTTATGCCTCATTTGATGTAATTTATATGTTGCATTTTACACACATCAAATACCCCCACACTTGAACTTTTGCTTGTCCTCAAGCAAAACTCTTTAATATGTGGCTTACACTCCCAAATGGAATGGGTAGAAGAGAAGGTTTTTTTGGCTTGTCGTAGAGTGTTAGGAATCCAAGATCTTTTTGGGTTTTATTTTTTCTATTTACAATCCTATTCGTAATGATTTATTTAGAACGTTTCATAGGAAAAATTACTTATTTGGGCATAACATGCCTTTTTAAAATTCTATTTATATACAAGTTCACATACCTCACGGGAGAAATCACTCACACTCGGCCGAAGGTGTATTTTTAGTGAATCACTCGAGAGCGGCATGGAACTTATTCCTACCATAAGCTTGCCAAGCAATAAATCCTCCTCCTTTTTAACTTTTATACCTTTGTAAATATCAAGAGGACTTTGCGGGTTAAGGGTTAAGCTTGGGTTAAAGGTAGGTGGTTGGGATAGTGGTTAGTGGTTAGTAGAAAAAGGGCGAAAAGCGTAACAAGTGTCGGTTTTCGTAAGACTTTCTATTTTTGTAACTTTTTATTTTGATGAAGCTTTTATTCAAACAAAGTTATTTTTGATGAACTTGTTTGTTTATTTTCTTTTTGCTTCATCATCAACACACAATTTTTTTTTTTTTTTTTTTTGAATGATCCTATGAAAAACCGAACTTGTTACTAAAACAAAGGGTTAAAAATAAAAAGGATTTTGGTGGGTAAAAGGGTTTTTGGTTTGGGTGATGAAATGAAAAGGTTTAGGCTCAAAGGGGTTAACTAGGGGGATTTTTGGGTAGGTGGTAAAAGAAAAAGAAAAAGAAAAATAATGGTGTAGAAATAAAAAGGGTTAGTCCTAATGCCTCCATCATTTACTTACTCGGGTTTAAGTTGATAAGGACCGGGAATGTATCGTCATGGCAAGTTCTAGAGTCGTAAGAACCAAGCGGCTATTCACACAAGAAACGAAAAATGAGCATTTAGTCTAATGATATGTAATTGTATGCTCAATAAAGGCTCAAAAACTCACTTTTGTGAGAATGGGTTTTTATGTGATCAAGTATATATAATCAAATTTTAACTAAGTTTGTCATGCCTTTTCATAATTTTCTTATGTTGGTTCTTTTTATCACTACGCTATCGGTTGTAAATTTCTAAAAATATAACATTTTTGAGAACTTGAATTTCCCGAATTAAACCTAGACAAGTAAGAAAAATGAAATTTTTGAAAAAATTTGGGTTGATTAGCGGTTCCAATAGAGTTTTGTGTAAGGCTTGTATTTAGGACTTGCAAAATTTCAAGGTTTTAGCATCCCCCCACACTTAAATTACACATTGTCCTCAATGTGTCCCAAAAATAAATTTTTAGGTTGATTAGATGTGTAAAATGGTGTTAAAAAGCAAAAATTTTGTGTTACTGGGCGCTGAACACGGCCTCGTGTTGTCCGGGCACGGCCCCGTGTTCAAGTGCCAGTAACAAAATTAAAAGAAAAGAAACAGAAGTCTGGACACGGGGGCATGTCGGGTGAACACGGCCCGTGTCCAGTTACCTGAACTGGGCGTTTTTCTGCAGGTGGTTCAGCACGGGGCCGTGTTGAACCTTCTGAAATGGAGAGAATTGTCGGGTTGCCTTGTTCTTGTGCATAGGGTCACTTTTCTCATTCCCCTTTTCATCCTTTACCACCATGAGTGTGTTTTATTCATTAAAAACCATCCAAACTTTTAAAAACCATCATTTCATTGCAATCATAGAGAGACCTTACATAATACTAAATTAAGATTAAACTAGATAAAACAAAGGAATAATAAACCATGGAGTTCTAGCCTCTACTTTATTTTAATTAGCAAAATTTCCAAGAAGTAACTAATATTGGTTAGACAAGGCCTTTTTGAACTCCTTCTTCCGCGTGCGGTTTTCCTCAAATGTCGGTGAGCCATTCTTCCACCTCCCTTGGAAGGAGAAAAGAAGGCTCATTGGCATTAGTTTGAGGAGTTTCAACTTCCACCGGGATCTCTTGTTGGTGTTCCACGGGAGGTTCCGCCGGAAAGTCTTCCCACCCGGTAGGGTTGTTGATTCCGAGTGCTAGGTTCCAATCCTGCTGAGGAAGGACTGGTTCCATTGGGGGTGCTACAAGAATATTTAACCTCTGTTGCAAGAGGTTAATTTCTTGGAAGTTGCTTTCAAGTCCCATCGTAAGATCGTTAATACGGTCGATTAGGACCTCCTCTACTGAAGTCATTTCGTCGAGAGCCTCCCTTAATGCTATCACATAGTGCACAAGTGTAGCTTCAATGGAGGGTCTTCTTCCTCTTCGGCTGTTTGACGAATGCACAGAAGATGTTTCGCTGTTTTCACTTGTCATTCTACGAAAAATAAACTAACAAAGTTTATTTAAATGAAACAGTTACCGGACACGGCCCCGTGCTCAATGAGCACGGCCCCGTGTTCATCTTTCTGCAGAATTTTGGAGCAGGGAAACTTGGATTTTTAAGTTATTTTCTGAACTTGTGGGGTCTTTTTAGTTGCTAATAACTTAAAACAATGTTACACAACATGTTTTTACCAAGATTCCTTGAACAAAACTCATTAATCCTTACCACAAAGTTTGAAGAATTCAAACTTTTAGTGGTAGTTCTTTGAAGAAAGATGGAGAAGAAGGAAATGGCTAAAAGAGGAAAGGACAAGATGGGTTGTTGGAACCTTCTTTTAGACTTACCTAGGATAGTTTGAGAGAAGATTCCTGCAAATCTCTGCCCCAAGTTGGTCCAAATGTGCAGAATTCTTGGCTGCATTTATAGAAAACGACAGCATCCTGGACACGGCCCCGTGCCCAGTGGACACGGCCCCGTGTGCAGGTGGAGTTCTGACACAGTTTGTCCGTATTCTGACGTACTGATCAGAATGGAATCTTTTGATGGACACGGGGGCGTGTTGGCTGGACACGGCCCCGTGTCGAGGGACTGTTTTTATGAAGTTGTCTAGTTTTTTAAGGAACTTGTTAGTATCGGGTGGCTCCTGACTGGTTGGAACAACCCCAAAGTGCCTAAGATACCTTAATTGTCCTAGACTAAGGCGAGAACGCAAGAGGTTGTCGGTGAGGGTAATTCCTATTTTCATTCTAGGTGGACAAGTCCAACCCTTTCCCGGGCTCTCGTTAAAGAAGGTGTATGCCGAATCGCTCAGGTCTATGTATGCATCGAACGAAGTCGATGGAGAGTCCTTCACGGCACAATCGACACAGGGACGACTATCGTCCAAGTCTTTGCTAGAAACGAAGGTATTTTCGGGAGCAACGAGGTTGTCGGAATGCGGTTCCAGCATTTCGTCATGGTCATTTTCTTGGGGTGGATTAATAAAATCCTTCCTAAGCTCTTTTAACCAATTCAGAATTAGCTTTTCTAGTTGAAATAACTCATCAAGGAGCATTTCCCCTAGAATATCTGGCTGGGCGCATTCGAGGGAGAAATAGTGCTTATTTTTACTTTCGCCCCTCTTAAGGTTATAAGAAGTCGGTGGGTCCATGTAGTGGGGCCTATAATTTAGAAAGTAGCATTTTACTTCTTCATGTTCGCCACCACATAATTGACACCACGTACCATAAGAGTGCCGAAAGTAAAAACAATTACTATCACTCATGTTTATGTCAGAAATTACCAACCGCCGGGATCTAACGGTTCTGTTTTCAGTAAGTGAATCTTGGGCACGGGGGCGTGTTGAGTGAGCACGGCCCCGTGTTCAGCTTACTGTCTGACGTAAAACAGGATTGCCAGTTCCAATGATTGAGCACGGGGGCGTGTTCAGCGGGCACGGCCCGTGCTGAGCTCTGCAGAAGTTGAAAAACTAAGAAAATCCTAAAAAATTAAAAAGAAAAAAATAAAAGATGATTAGGCTGTTGATTCCTAACTTTCTTAAAATCCTTGTGTCCCCGGCAACGGCGCCAAAAACTTGATGCGCGTGAAGTGTTATATATATTAGGTGTATATTTTAAGCCCTTTTTAACACTTATTTTAGCCAAGTTTTAAATTTATAAACACGATATTTTACTAACACTAAACACACATATGGGCAAGTGCACCCATCGTTGAGCGTAGTATAGCGTTGGTAAGATACCGAGGTCGTCCAAGGACACAAGAGCTTTTAATACCGGTTTATCCTCAACGTCTAACCAAAATAAAAGTTTAGAAAAAAGTTTTAAACTAAGAAAAATTAAAAACTAACTAAAATGCTGAAAATAAAAATAAAAGAAAAAACAGATAGACAAGATGAATCACTTGGTTCCGACTCGTATCTAGTATAACCTTTGATTATTTCCGCACTTTTGCACATAATTAAGAGATTATCTTAGTTATTGTAGTAGGCCCCTCTTTTGAAGGTGACGTTACCCTCACCCCAGTAGTTTGAGTCAGCAAGGATACAATCCTAAAAGGGTGGATTATTGGAAGATAATGAATTAAGTTATTAATGCAATATTATGGTAGGCCCCGCTTTTGGCGGTGACGTTACCCTCGACTAAGTAGTCTGAGTCAGCAGGGATACAGTCCTAAATAGCCGGGTTATAGTATTAATAGTATTTAACTTATGAGGGGATCAAAGAGTTTGGACCCCCGCCATCCAATACCGTGAAGTATTGAAGGAGGTCCTACTAAATTTGACCCAGGTCCATTGCAGGACCTCTAAACGCTGAACAATGGCAAGACCTTTACCAAACCGTTCCCTTAACCCCCGACCATGTAGCCAACATACCTCCATATAGACCGTGGAGATATGAATGGTGAAAATCCTTTATTTTATATAGACAGTAAAATAATGCCAAGACACCACGGACAAACGATAAGGAAAGATCACCTTCAACATAAGTAACTAGTTATTAAAGTCATTAATACAAAACCAAATAAAAAGTGCAAAAGATTAGAAATAAAAAGTATTATACTAGACACTTTGTCTTCACCAAGTGATGTAAGAGACTTAGGCAAACATGGCCTTGATTGTCAAGAACTCTTACGATCAATCTTGGATCCCGAGACGACTCACACACTCTACGATGGACAATGGATGATGGTGGTGGATGATGGTGTTGTGATGGTGGTGGGTGGTGGATGAAGTGTGAGAGAGGTGGTGTGCCAAGGGATGAGTTGAAATGAATCCAAGCACTCCTATTTATAGGCTGAACAGAGGGCTGGGCACGGCCCCGTGCCTGTCTGACACTCTCTCTCCTCATTAATTGTAATTCGCAATTACAATTAATGCGCCTGCTGTACTTTCGACACGCCCCCGTGTTCACTGGGCACGGCCCCCGTGGTGGGCAATAGAAGCTTCTATAGGTTTGTCTTTTCTGCTGCTTCTTGGGCACGGCCCCGTGCTGGCTGAGCACGGGCCGTGTTCAGTCTTCTGCCTTCTCTATTTTGCTTGGGAAGATGCCGTTGAGGGGTCGGGCAGTCCACTTATGTTCCTTTTCTTGTATTTATGTTGGATTTAGCTGTCTTTTTGCTTCTTTTGTGTTTTTGAGCTCATTTAATCCTGAAAATACAAAAGGAAGACAAAAACACTCTTTTTCCAATATTAGTACTTAAAAAGGGTTAGTTTTATGCCTCATTTGATGTAATTTATATGTTGCATTTTACACACATCAACGGACCTAAATGAGGGATTGGTAAGCTATATTCTTAGAACAAATTAGCTCAAATCACAATTGTATGCTAAAAGCTGTATTTATAAAATTAAAGATATATTAAATGTTGTGTATTTTATATACATAGGTACTTCCTAGGATAATGAGTAACCAATTACCAAGAAAGTGTGAAGTAATAAAGTTGGTTGATTATACGGGATTTAAGTATAAGATTGCAGTACAGAGCATCGGTCATAAAAGTAAGATGATAAACGGGCCAGAATGGACTCGGTTTGTTGAAACTTATAGAAATAAGAACATAGACAAGCTGTGTTTAAAAAATTGAAGGAAGTAAAATTTGAGACAAATGTTTTGAACAATGAGGGATTGGAGATTAGAAACGATGGCTCGAACAGAGATTATGTTCACGGTTGCTTGATACAGGCTGAAGAAGAAACATACTGCAAGCAGGTTAAAAATTGCTACCTTATTTTTATATATTGCCAGTGTATCTTTTAGGCTGTTGGAAAAACTTCTAATTTACATTTTGTATCCTATATAAAATCTAATATGACATTTCTGAAATGTATGAAAATTATAGCATTTACCACACGATTTGCTAAAGCTGTTTTCGGAGAGGAGATTAAAAATTGATAACTTGGTTGCAAAAGTACATGGACCAAAGCAAAGTTGTAAAGTTGATGTGCATTATGTTTTCTCTCCTGAAAACAAAAAGGGATTGGCTGCTGGTTTTATGGGACCAGGATGGACAACTTTTTGCTTTGAAAATGACATTGAGGAAAGCTGCCAACTGTTGTTTCAATGGATGGGAAGTACTCCTGAGGACGACTTTAACTTTACTGTGAAGATTTTTAACAAAGACGGGATTGGACTTCACAGGGAGACTAAACATCACTGCAACCGTAGCAATCATCAACACCGCAAAAAGCGTCCACATTATAAAAAACAGTTTGAATACCATGTTATAGAGACACACAGCTTGGTATTTACATATCTACTTTTAATATGGTTGATTTTACTTATAATGTTGTATCTATCTGTTATTACTTAAAGTATATGCTGTTTTGAATGAATAACTAAAGAAAGAATTTTCCTTTACATGCAATACCGAGGAACTTTGTTCGAGAACACCAGCTAAATGACTACCGTAGAGCTGTGCTGTCATTTGGTCATGTGGAGTTTTTGGTACAGCTGGTTGTTAGGAGAGATCCTAGAAGACCTGACGACAACAACCATCTAGTGATGTATACAAACTGGCAGCGTATCATGGATGAAACGGGAATATCTATGGGGAAAAAGCTACGGTTTGAGATAGTCGAAGAAAAAAGTGTAACATGAGATAAAATACACTTTGAAGTTTGTTGACATAGTCTTTGAACATCTTTTCAGCAAATAATGATTTATGTTTTAGTTGACATGTTTGATGGACACTTTCTTGTTCGAAAACTAACTTAAGAATGAAGTTATGTAGTGTTAGTATATAAAGTTATATACTTTCAAAACTTTGTGGTTTTATCTTTTTATATTTTTTCAAGTAAACATTACTATATTTTGCATCTAAACATTACTATTTTCCATTACATTTCCCGGTTGATCAACAAAAAGAAATATAAGACTCAAAATTAATAAAATAGTATACAACTTGTAATTACAAATAACAGTGTTTTAAAAATCTGCTTCTACCAAAGAGACAAACTCAACATCTGTTTCGCTAAACTTTGAAAACCAAAACGTCTGTTGAAGACAACCACTGTTGAAAGAAAGTCTGTTAAACCAAACAACCTCAGCTCATGAGCCAAACTGTAGGACCGGTTTCGACACCGTACGATTGCGTAACGAACGTTCGACGTGCGGAATCCGTGAACGTGCGTGACCGAACACACAAGAACGTACAAATGATGTGATTCTATTGAAAAGATGACGTATACAAAGCCGTGAATCACTTAGAGAGAACTTTCTCTCTCTAGACTTTCTCTCTCTAAAATCTAAGCTTCTAAATCTCCAAATGAGCAAAGTCCTCTAAACTATGACATAACTCTCTATTTATAGGCAAAAGAAATATAAGGATTTCTCCTTATTTACAAGTTTGCCACCTTGCCCTTTTTAACTAGATATTACAATAAAATGCTTAATTCTTCAGTTTCTCGCTACTGCTCGGATTGACGAAGGCGATAGACGGATAATGCACTAACAGACTCCCCCTTGGATATTGTCGTAGTCAATCTCGTAGCGTCCTGTCTTTCTCTCTTTCGAACAGAATCCCCGTGGATCTGTCTATGAGCTTCCGTTGCTCCCCCTCTCGGTAGACTCTTTCTTCAGGCTCCCCCTATCGACAAGCTTCCGTGCTTTTGGGATCGTCACCTGCCTTTCCGAATACAAGCTCTTCCAAAATAGTTATCTGGCTCTTTGAATCCACGCTTCTTCTTGCGTTGAGCTCGACTTCAGACTCCCCCTTAGACTCAGCTGTCGGGATCGTAGTCTGGCCTTCACATGTTCACAAATTCAGGATCAATTCCTGGCTCTATTCTGCATATGCTCAGGATTTGAAACCTGGTTAACCTGCAAATCCTCTACCTCAACATAAGTTTCACAAATTTATAACACTCAGATTTAAGAAACTTACTGGTAAAAATCATTCATTCATCAATCTATATAGTTACATCAAGTTCAAACGAATAACCTTGATTAACTAACCACACAATCTTTCAAAACATTTTTATATAACATTCAAAGTTTTCAACATATTCTCCCAATCCAATTCATCATGTTTAGCACTTGGAATTTTGAATATCAGCTCTTCAACATCAGTTTGTCGAAAATCTTTTTGAATTTTCAAAATTTTATGCTAAAACACTCCGAAAATCTTTTTGGATTTTTTATTTTGAAAGAAATGCAGTAAAGAAATATATACAGATAATATTTTTGTGAGTTTGTGTAAGAGGATCATATCAGTTCATGAGACAAATCACTAGCATCGTTAAGCTTTAATCATTTTAAGCTCTAAACGATTCACCTTGATTGTCAGTATACTGATCCACTTAAATTTTCACACAAAGTTCAATTGCTTCGAGATACGAGTTAAATGTCTTAGATACTTAAACTTAATCATGTGTCCCACCTCAGAATATACTCCCGTATCCAGATCCCAATATTCAGTCTTACAGGTAATTATAACACAAATGATATCTGTAAGGGGTTAATAATTTATGAAGAATCATGAGAGCTCAGGTCAGAACTACCGTTCAGCAGAGAGATCATGACTCAACTTTTGGGTGTGTCCCCTTTAGAGGATCTTTTTTACAACAGCATTGCTAAGCAATTTTATTGTCTTATCATTTATGCTGAGGGTGATGCTATGTTTCAAGCATTTGCAGAAAGTATTATTCGAGGACTAGGTCAGAACTACCGTTCAGCAGAAGTCCCAGAATAATACCCCAGATATCACTGAGTAAAAAGACCTAGTATATCAGAAAAAGGAATATTTCAAACGAGATTTCGGGGGTTACCCATATATCCAAGAGATGTTACCCACGATATAAGCAAGTTTGAAATTTAGGTTTATATCTCGTCACAATCTACTAAATGTGCAAAAACCTACTGACACGTCATCAGTGAGACCGTTTATCACATTTGACATTTCATTTCTTTAGCATGCTGTGATCGTCTACTGATTTACTATCATTTCCTCTTTTATACACCAAAACTCATTTTTGCTTTTTCAATATTTTTGACATTTTCAAATTTTCTATTTTTTTTTAAATTTTTCTCCCCCTAAAATCAAAATATGTTTCAATTTTGATTTTCTAGGAAAAATTGAAAACAAACTATACAAATAAAATGACAACATGATGAGAATCGCCTCAAATCGCCATTCACTTGGCATAAACAATCAGAACTCCCCCTGACAACAAACTATTTTCCCATTATGATTTCAAAACACTTAAGTTTGTTTTAATCAAATGGTTTTTCCAGAAAATTAGTTTTGTTTGTCTTTTCTCAAACATGGGGTTTCATCACATTGTTTACCTTTATCCACTCATCGGAAAGATAAATCAAGTACAACTTAATGTCCTTGATTAGTCTTTTGTGATCCGAAATATCACAGTTACCAACCTGTGAATTTCTCAAGAAATATGCCGATTCCTGTTCCACACTTACCAACCTGGGAACTCCGGCAAGTCAGGTTTTTCTTATTTGAAAAGATTCACCCAAGCCTGACCAGCCATGGGTGATTTTGAATTCTTGTTCAACAATGATGGAAAATTTGCATCATCCATTGTTAAACCTAAATTCTCAGATTTTACCTCAACACTAGGCTCCTCTGGCTTTGATGAACCAGAATCATTGCCTGAATGTGGCTTGTCTGACTTTGAAACGTCAGATTCATCGCCTGATGGTGGCTTGTCTGACTTTAACACATCAGATTCATCGCCGACCATTTTCTTCTTCTTCTTTTCTTCTTTCGTCCTCAGATTGGTATCTGATGAATTCGTCTTTCTTAACTTTGCAATCGAGTTAGTTGATTCATTAGAACTCTTATTCAATCTGTCCGGTGAACCCGAAGACAAAATTTTCTCCAGATATTCTCTTGCCTTCTTCCTCTTCTTCCTCAGTCTGTCTTTCTGCCCCTGAGAAAGCTTCACTTTCTTTTCTTGAACTTTAGGTTCTTGAACCTTCTGTTCTTTGGGCTTGACGTTGACTGGTTTCTTTGCCATTCTTTGAGATTCAACCCTTGATCTTCCCATTGATCTCCTTGGGCAATCTTTGGCAATATGTCCTCTGATTTGACAATTATAGCATCTCCTTGTCTCATAACTCCAATTCTGGCAGTTAACAGCAATGTGTCCTCTCACACCACAAGTGTAGCACACTCTGTTATCGTACCATTCACCACTTTCACACCATATGCTTAGATCATAACATTGTCTGGCTTTGTGGTAATCATCACTCTTCTTGAAAACTGGTTTGGACTTTGAAGCACTGTGGTCAAACCTGCACCACTTATTACCAACATTTTGTGAGTTTTCATTTTTAGATTTTTGTGATTTTTGATAATGATTGGATGACTTATCTGATGAGCTTTTATTTTCATTTTTAAAATTTTTCAAATTTTTAACTTTTTGTTTCTGTTCTACACTCTTCTTAACAGGTTTTTGTTTAGAACATTCACCTGTTTCAGTAGATTGCAAAACAGTATTTTTAAATTTTTCTTGTAAATCTAAAAATATTTTTCTTTTCTTTTCTTTTTCATCATCAGATATTTCATCACAATCTTCAATTTTGACTTTGTCAAAATTTGTGACATTGTCACTTATTGGAACAGAATTGATTGGTTTTGGACACAAATATGGTGCCGAAGTCACAAAACCTTTCAATTTCACTTCAAGCTCTTTGATTTTAATCCGAGCTTTTTCAGCTTCTTTTTCAAGCTGAATGATTTTAGCAAGATGAGAATTGATTTCAATTTGTTTTTCAAGATTATCTTTACCAAAAATATCTCTCTCATCTTCTAAAATCTTGATTTGATTTTGAAAATCTTTTTCTTTTTCTTTTAACGCTTCATTTTCCAATTTTATCCAAGAAACGTTTTCATTTTCAATTTTAATTTTTCCAAAATCTTTTTCTTTCAAATTGTTAATTTCCAATGTCAAACTGTCCAAACTACTCAACAGTTTGACATTTTCAGACGTCAATTTCTCACAATTTTCTCTCATTTCAAGAATCTGTTTATTATCAGATTCTTTCTCATCCTTCAAGCTTTTGATTTCCACTGTCAAATTCTCCACATCTTTCAAGAGATTGAAATTTTCTGCTTCGGATTTTTCGCATTTTGAGCACACAACTTCACTTTTCGAAGTTTCATCCATCTTTGATTCTTCATTCTTTGTCATTCCTTCTCTAATCTTTTTTATTAATTCAAGAAATTCAACCAAACTCATATTTTCTGAATTTCTTTCTATTTCATCTATTAACTCTTTCTTTTTCTTTTTCTCTTCTTCATCTCCCCACCATTTTCTTTGCCAATAATCATCTTCCTCTTTATACTCTTGGATTATGGCTTCAATATCAAGCGTGTTGTGATCAATAGCAATGTTTCCATATGGATCAAGATAACACTCCCTGTCTGGATCCCATCTATTTGCTCTCTTTGCTTCCGAAAAGATACCAGATATTCTGATCATTTTGTTTTCAGCAATCATTTTTCTGTATCTATATTTTTGCTCTTCAGTTCGGTTATCTTTCCAAGGAATAGGTTCAGATTTTTTCGCCATGATTTTATGTCCTTGAATTACCTCGAACTCACCTACAAACAAAACAAACAAGCTATCAACTCAAACAAACTGAATACGTAACAGTGTGTTTGATGAAGAAATCAATCTAAGACTCGTGTCGAAGATTTACGGATTCGTTCCAATGTTTTTCGGGTGAAATCGTTGTATATGAATGATCCGGAAAATGGACAAGTGTAACACGTCCTTTGAATAGACTTAGAATGACTTGAGCCGAGGCATGATGGGTCAAACTCTTACACTTGATAGGTCCACGAAAATCACATGACAAAACCGACAAACACTTTATTCTTTCAATTTTAATGGCAGACAAATTTATCATTCAACACATATATCTATTCACAAGCACATCCTTATGAACCGACAAATTTAATATTCAAAATAAAATAATTTGATTGTTTCCACTAAATCAACTTTACAGTTTTGAATATTGTAAACAAAGGTTGCCGACAATTAAGCTAGTCTTTCAATACACATGCAATACTAGTTAATTTCCGACAAAACTTAATATCAAACAGAAATTCACGTGACTGAACACCTACCAAGACATGAGCCGATTATTACAATGCAATCTAATTGGACTGTTCAATTAAAGTATATGCACACTGACACACTACACGTGATTTATTTTCATTGAACCGACAACAGTTATGTTCACGTTCAAGCAGAATAATATCTCAACGTTCAAGCAAAATCACGACTGTTATCTTTCAAGCGGAATCAATGATGAGTTTCAAGCGAAATCTCTTAGTTCCAATTGATTTTCAAGCGGAATCTGATTATATGTACCTTTTTCAAGCGAAACCAAACAATATTTCAAGCGAAATCTCACTTATAAGGATTTCGCTTGAATTTTTCAAGCGAAATACGACTGATTCAAGCGAAATCTTGCTGTTTCCAACGAAATCGGGACACAAAAAATCGAATTTCTCCTAAACGGCTAGGAGTTTGAATCTGAAACTTGGTAGGATTGTAACTCAAATGTTTTCGCACAACATACTAAAAAATCAGCCGATTCGGACGAGTAAAACCCGTTCAATTCTGAAAAATTTGTCTAAAAACGTGAATTTATGAAAAAGATGAAGAAATTTATGAACTTCAGATCCGAAATCAATAAATCTGGTACGAATCGATGTGTTTGGTCAGCGCAATCGAGCTCCTAGCTCTGATACCACTTGTAGGACCGGTTTCGACACCGTACGATTGCGTAACGAACGTTCGACGTGCGGAATCCGTGAACGTGCGTGACCGAACACACAAGAACGTACAAATGATGTGATTCTATTGAAAAGATGACGTATACAAAGCCGTGAATCACTTAGAGAGAACTTTCTCTCTCTAGACTTTCTCTCTCTAAAATCTAAGCTTCTAAATCTCCAAATGAGCAAAGTCCTCTAAACTATGACATAACTCTCTATTTATAGGCACAAGAAATATAAGGATTTCTCCTTATTTACAAGTTTGCCACCTTGCCCTTTTTAACTAGATATTACAATAAAATGCCTAATTCTTCTGTTTCTCGCTACTGCTCGGATTGACGAAGGCGATAGACAGATAATGCACTAACAGACTCCCCCTTGGATATTGTCGTAGTCAATCTCGTAGCGTCCTGTCTTTCTCTCTTTCGAATAGAATCCCCGTGGATCTGTCTATGAGCTTTCGTTGCTCCCCCTCTCGGTAGACTCTTTCTTCAGGCTCCCCCTATCGACAAGCTTCCGTGCTTTTGGGATCGTCACCTGCCTTTCCGAATACAAGCTCTTCCAAAATAGTTATCTGGCTCTTTGAATCCACGCTTCTTCTTGCGTTGAGCTCGACTTCAGACTCCCCCTTAGACTCAGCTGTCGGGATCGTAGTCTGGCCTTCACATGTTCATAAATTCAGGATCAATTCCTGGCTCTATTCTGCATATGCTCAGGATTTGAAACCTGGTTAACCTGCAAATCCTCTACCTCAACATAAGTTTCACAAATTTATAACACTCAGATTTAAGAAACTTACTGGTAAAAATCATTCATTCATCAATCTATATAGTTACATCAAGTTCAAACGAATAACCTTGATTAACTAACCACACAATCTTTCAAAACATTTTTATATAACATTCAAAGTTTTCAACATATTCTCCCAATCCAATTCATCATGTTTAGCACTTGGAATTTTGAATATCAACTCTTCAACACCAGTTTGTCGAAAATCTTTTTGAATTTTCAAAATTTTATGCTAAAACACTCCGAAAATCTTTTTGGATTTTTTATTTTGAAAGAAATGCAGTAAAGAAATATATACAGATAATATTTTTGTGAGTTTGTGTAAGAGGATCATATCAGTTCATGAGACAAATCACTAGCATCGTTAAGCTTTAATCATTTTAAGCTCTAAACGATTCACCTTGATTGTCAGTATACTGGTCCACTTAAATTTTCACACAAAGTTCAATTGCTTCGAGATACGAGTTAAATGTCTTAGATACTTAAACTTAATCATGTGTCCCACCTCAGAATATACTCCCGTATCCAGATCCCAATATTCAGTCTTACAGGTAATTATAACACAAATGATATCTGTAAGGGGTTAATAATTTATGAAGAATCATGAGAGCTCAGGTCAGAACTACCGTTCAGCAGAGAGATCATGACTCAACTTTTGGGTGTGTCCCCTTTAGAGGATCTTTTTTACAACAGCATTGCTAAGCAATTTTATTGTCTTATCATTTATGCTGAGGGTGATGCTATGTTTCAACTCTGCTGATGAACCAAAAGGTCTGTTAACACAAATACTGCTGAAGCAAAGGTCTGCTAAAGAGAACCTCTGCTGATGAACCCAAATGTATGATGAACCTAAGTTCTACTGTGGACCAACAGATATTGCACAATTCAACAGAAGATCTATAATATAAGATCTTTAACAGTTGATGATCAACAACTCATAAGGTCTGTTGAAGCAAAGTCTATCAATAGATGCTAATATAACTCAGATCCTAACAGCTCTTAGGGGTTAACAGATGTTAGCACGCTATAACAGTGCTTAGCCTCTAACAGATGTTAATGTATCTCAAACCCTAACAGTTTTCCCACTAACCAATTGATTAAATTTTCATTCATTAATCTAACAATAATATACAACCCTACTACTTGTCCAGTCCATAAACATCACCAAAAATGTATATGATTTATAATAACAATATTATATAACAAACAAAAGGTTAAATTTACTTGATATTCAAAGCGTAGACATTACATACCATATTCATCATTGTAGCCCTTACAAACCAAACTTTTAACCACAGTTTGTTAAAACAACAGTTAACAGACATAAATAAAAACCACAAGGATTCTTAAAAAATAAGTGGTTTCTACTTATCTCTCATAAGAATTGTTTTTTCATAAGCATCTAATTTTTAGCCTTAGATAGCTTCTTCCGGGTTCTTCTCACATTAGTGGATAGCTCACCAACGTTGACAACATCAGCATCTTGATTCATCCGCTTTCCATTGGGACTTGATCCAGAATCCTTTTCAACTTCAACGGCTGAAGAGTCGGCCGTAATAGAGACAGCATCCTTGCAACAGATCACAAAACAACTATTGATCTCATTTTAATAAACTAATGAACTCTTTTTAATCATACTAAACATACTTTAAAAATAAATACTCACCCTTGAAGATCGTTCAGCAGACACCTGGGAAGATTCTGAAAGGTTAACATCTTTAACGTCAGCTACCTCTTGAGTAACCTAAAGGATCATAATATATGATATCATATAAAAAAGTGCAGAATCCAGTATTTAAAACTCAAAAGAAAAATAAATAGATTGAAAAAGTAATTTTATATGCTACCTCATCAGTATTTTCATCACCATTACCATCTCCACCAACCAACTCAGCAATTATTACTGGATCATCACATGTTTTTTGCACAGTATAAACACGATAGTCATTTTTAAGATTGAACTCTGAAACATCAATCTTAAAAGCAGCCTTCTTATCAACCAATCGAAATATCTCATGAGGGAAACATCCAGTATCATTGGCCTTAACCTGCCTCTCTCTTATGTCACTCGCCGCTAATCCAAGAAACTTCTGAACATCTCTATCAAACATAACAAAAGAAACACTACTACTCTCATCCTGCACCCGGACTTGCACCTTGAACCTGAAATATACACAAATGACTAAGTAAACTGCAAAACTATATTCAAATATCAGTCTTAGAATGTTACTTATATAAATATAACGTTAAATAATCATCATTGCTTACTTTGTGGTGATCGATGTACATTCACTATGACATTTGGGACAAACCAAAGAAGTCGCAGGCAATCGAACAATATCATCTGGTAGGGGTGTGCATGGGTCGGTTTGGGTCGGTTTTTACTATTATCCATAACCATAACCGCTAGTTCGGTTATGGAGTTTTGGTAACCATAACCATAACCAAACTTTGGTTATGGTTAATCGGTTATGAAGTCGGTTATGGTTCGGTTTTGGTTAATTTCGGTTAAGTAACCAAGCAAGGTTTGAAATAAATAGGGTTGTGCACGATTTGAACTTAGCTTGCGCCTATTTTATAAGATAACGAAGACTAAACTTTTTTGTTAAACTACCGATTTAGAGTTCTTTTTAATAAGGTAATTCTCAAACAAAAACAATTATGGCCATAACACCTTAGTTCTTTATCAAAATAAATGACATCTATATCAAGATCATTCTGTTACTAACATACTTTTATCTTAGTAAAAACCCTCTATATGGTTTTGTAAAACACAAATCTATTATATAAAGTTAACATCACAACTTCGGTTCGGTTTCGGTTATATTCGGTTAACCAAAGCTTCATAACCATAACCATAACCAATTGAGCGTTATACAAAGTTTCATAACCATAACCATTGGTTATATTGGTTATCGGTTATTAGTGGTTCGGTTATGTCGGTTATGGTTCGGTTATCGGTTATGGTGGTTAATTTGCTCACCCCTATCGTCTGGAACATTTTCAACATTCTGCAAGTATTCACTTTTACCCATCACCTTCTTGAAACACTTACGACAGGCAGCATAAAACCAACCATACTCTTCTTGCACAATCTTAATTGTCGCAACCACAACACAAGACATTTCCTGTAAAAACAATATATGAACTTGTAATCTCTAGTTTGACAAACATGCAGGTGAGAAACCAAACTATATAAAAAGATGTGAAACCTTTCTATCTCACTAATCTCATCAACATGTTTCTTCACACCATCAGTTACAAATTCTTTATGCAATGGAAAAACACTCTGAGACGATAGTATTGTTTGAGAAGTAGAACTACTCCCTTGTCCAAACTTCAGTATAAGACTTTTGAATACCACAAATGATTAGAATTAGTATACAAATAACATGAAACCAAGTATTTGACTTGAAATCTATATACAATAGAAATTACATTGACAAATTACCTCCTCCTTAGCTGATTAACTTCATCAATTTCTTCATTCAGAAAAATCCGTGTTGCAAACTTATCACTTTGAACAGTATATTCACCTACATGCAAAAGTATATAGATCTTTAATGTATACCTGTCTTTATATTGCCAGAAATAAACAGTATAGTTATGATTTGCAGAAAGTAACAAAAATACCTTTCCATTCCTTACACTTTCCATGCTATATAACAGCCATCACATGCTCATGAGGTGGGATTTTAGAAATGAAGCCCTTAATCTGCAGAACATAATTATTCCACACAGTACACAGCAAAACCTTACCTCTACATGAAAAGAATATTCATATGACGATATACTAAAGACTAATTTATGACCATTTCTTTAAAAATCTCTAATATCAAAACCAAATTATGACATTGAATGAATAAACTGTTGACCTCATTTATTACCATGATTCAGCATTAGATACAAACACTATAGATCTCATTTATTACCATTACCATGATCACACATTAAATACCAACATTCTTCATCTTATTTATTAACATCATTAAATACAAACAAAGATCAGTACATGACTGCACATGTAAACAACAACTTACTCCAAGTCTTCAATATCGAAATTGATCTTCTTAGTCTCCTTTGGAGGTCGATCAAAGATTTCAAGATCTCCATAACAAATGACAGATCCAGCAACATCTATATGATCACATTATACAATAATATAAGTAAAACTCTCTAATATTTATACAAGCAAGACATGATTACAAAAATATACACTACCAACACTCAAAGCGTTTAACGCCTGTCCTTGAAGAATATCTTCATAAAAGCTCTGAAGTTGAAACCATACTCAACACCTTGCCAATCTCTCACAGGAGTAACAGTTGTGCATCTATAAAAGTTGATTTTATAAGGCTGCACTACTAATTTATATAAATCTTTATTCTCACCAACACCAAATTTCGACAGAATCACAACAGCATCTTCTTGAAGCTGTCCATCAAAAATAGGTATCAGATGACTCTTAATACCTGCTTGAATCTTAGCACCCTGAAGAACATTTAAAGAAAGTATATTCTTAGCATACACCACTACATTCTATATAAAACGGAAAAGCAGAGATACAAATTACCTTTTCATCAATGAAGATGAGATCCATCTTGTAACCCTGATTCCATTTTCGAATAATTCTCGCTTTCATGTTCCACATATCTTTCCCAGGATTCAAATCGTTAACAAAACTAAGATTGTTACTGTCAACTGATATTGACATGCTTCTAATTCGGAATTCAGATTGTGATTAAATTTGAAATTTCAAAATCAGAGAAGATGAAAGCGTGATGAAATATGAAGAGGGAAATGAGAAGAAAACGCTTAGGGTATGTTTGGTATGGGGTAATGGAATGGACGGTGGAATGGAATCGACGAGGTAAAGGAATTGATCATTACCATTCCATGTCTTGTTTGGTTACCATGTGAGAATGGAATGAATCATTACTTTTTGTTGTTTGGTTGGCAAGAAAAGACGAAGGAATAAAATCGGATGGCGGTGGTCAGTGGTGGGCGATGATGGTGGGTGGTGATAGGTGGCCGTTGTACCGGCGGCGATGGGTGGTGGCGGGTGGTAATAGCGGCGGATGTGGGTGACGGTGGAGTTGGGTGGGGGCAGTGACGACGGTGGTGGTAGCGGCAGTGGTGGTGGGGGTGGGTGGCGACGATGGTGGTTGACGAAGATGGCGGAGGTGAGTGTCGGCGGTGATCGGAGGTGGCAACGGTGGGTGGCGGTGGTGGACGTGGGTAGCGGCGGTGATCGGTAGTGGCAATGACGGCGATGGCGGATGTGGGTGGCGGCGGTGATCGGAGGTGTTAGTGGTGACAATAGGTGGCGGTGGTGGGGACGGAAGTGGGTGGCGGCAACGGCAGTGGCAGGTGGGGGCGGTGGCGGTAGTGGCGAAGGTGGTGGTAGAGATGGTTGCGGTGGCAGTGGTGGTGTTACCGGTGGGTCGCGGGTGGCAGCGGTGGGAGGTGGGTGGTGGTCGGAGCTGGCTGGCGGCAGTGGGTGGGTGGCGGCGAAGGTGGGTGGCGATGGGAGACGACGGTGGTGGATGGCGGTGGTGATGGTGGGTGGTGGCAACGATGGTGGGTTGTGGTGTATTTAATGAAGGATTAAGTGGGAATGGAATGGAAGAAAAACAGGGGGTGCGGATGGAATGATTTTGAGGGAATGGAATGCATTTTGGAATGGGCGATTCCATTCCATCGACCAACCAAACACACTTTTTTTCATTCCCTCGTAATGGTCCATTCCATTCTACCCCTCATTCCTCCATACCAAACGCTACCTTATATAAGAAGGATGATTGACAGGAGTTTCTGAGTGGCATGCATTAATTGCTAATTACTTATTCCCGTGCATTTTTGAATTTGAATTTCCCGGTAATTAGCCTTAAACATCTGCTGATCTAAAAGCATTACGGAGGATAACAACAATTGCTGCTAGGTATTAAAGTAAAGTCAAATATAAATGAACATATGTTTACCCTGGCAGATGTTCAGACAAAAATTTAAAGAGTAAATTACAAAGTTCGTCCTTTATGTATGTCATTTATTACAAAGTATGTCCTTTATCTTTAATAAGCTCAGAAAACATACTTAATGTTTGAGAAACCATTCAGGTTATGTCCTTTACCCTAAACCTAGTTTGTTTTCCCAGTTAAGTCAGGTCACGTGAGAAGCACATGAGGGTATATTGGTCATTTTACCCTAAATACTAAAAAAATTATAAAAAATTCAGATCTTCCTCTCTCTCTCTTTGAACGCAGATCCCACACACAAAATCAAAAACCCAAATCAAGATAAGTCTTTCTCATACACTCCATCTTAATTAATTACTTGATTGATTGATAATTGTTTCAAATCTGCAGTTGATGTTTTCATATTTCATGTAGAACTAGACAGATATAGAGATAGGGTAATTCTTTTGCTTTAACACAAACTGCAGTATTAAATCATTTCAACACAAAGTATTCCAAATCTTGATTTGTATGCTCTTGATTCTAGTTTTGGTAATCTGGCAAATCATTTCAACACAAACTACTTTATTAAATAAAAAAAGAAAAGTGAAAAACAAGCTTATTTTTTATGAAATCAACACCACCGAATCTGAAACCAACAACTAACCCATCCATATTCCGATCAAACCATCGTTGCACTGTCGCAGTCACCATCACCTTCATCTCCTAAAAACACCAATTCCACAATGTCATGGTTCGCTCGAACTATCACCAACACCTTCAATCTCGATGACGATGAAGAAATCTCACAACAACACTCTCCAAACACCTCAACAGATCCACACCTCGAACCAGAAGACGATTCATCTTCACCTTGCACGATTGGAGTACTTTTTATATTCCAGAAGACGATTCATCTTCATTTTTCCATACCATTGTTGTTTTCTCTTGCACAATTGCGTATTTGAGGGTGACTTGCAGGGGGACGAATTGGGGATTAGGGTTAGGTATGTGCAGCTGATTGAAAGATGGAGAAGATGATGGTGGGGTTTAGGGTTTTTATAACAGGGCACATTAATTGGTAGGTAGAATGACATTAATGCCCTCATGTGCTTCTCACGTGACCTGACTTAACTGAGAAAACAAACTAGGTTTAGGGTAAAGGACATAACCTGAATGGTTTTTCAAACATTAAGTATGTTTTCTGAGCTTATTAAAGATAAATGACATACTTTGTAATAAATGACATACATAAAGGACGAACTTTGTAATTTACTCAATTTTAAATGATTTTATATATTAGGCTTTATGATGTAATAATGACATAAGAAAAGCCTTGTTGGACAGCCTCTCTGGCTGACACATCAGCTTTTCTTATGTCACTCAGATTTCTCCTTTTATAGAAAGTATAGATAGATTTCAATTAATTTCATTTCAATAGTTTATTAAGTTTTTTAAACTTTATTGTTGTATTTATTTATTTAAATTTTATTGTTATATTTATTTAAATATTTAAGTAAATTCGTTTTTTTTTATAAAAAGGGTAAGAATTAGGGTGTAAGGGGCGTTTCACCGTTGTAGGAGTCCCCTCTCTACCCCAGCCAATCCTACCTTGTCATGTCAACTCAACTCTTCTCTACACTACTCATTTTGTACTCAAACATTGGCAGCACTCCACCCAAACAATGTTTTCTTTAAAAAATAAATAAAGATAAAAGTGTAATTGGGTGGAGGAGAGTGTGACCTACCACTAACATTTAACCCCATCTCTCTCCACTTCCCTCAGGCCAGGAGGTGTGGTATACCGCCCCTGGCCACATCACTTTCGTTAGCGTCCCTTAGCCACCCCCTGCCCGCCAAAGAGGGGGCGTCATTGATGGTCCGCCAGCACACTAATGAGCGCTAAAGGGTGTGTGCGGTTGGGCTTTAAACCATCAACCAATCAAATATTTTGTTTTTTTTATTTTGTTTAATACGAGGATTTAAACCATTGCATGCAAGTTAGGGGGGGGGGGGGGGGAGGGAGGGCTTTAAAGCCCTCTATGTGACTTGGCGCTAATGTGGATCTGACGTGGCACTATAAAGCCCCTAGGGGCTTTAAACCACACCCCCCAGCCTTACCGGTAAACAATCCTCGGTTGTTTGGGTTTTTTGGGGGGGTGAAAGGGGTTGGCGGCAGTGTTCCTGACAGGGGAGTTGTCCCATCTTCCCCTTTCACCGTATGCGCCCCGTACACCCTTAAACAAATGAGTAAGATTAAAAATGATTAGGGTGAGGTATGTGGAGTGAAAGTGGGGTGAAACCATAATAAGTGTTATTGAAAGAAAGTGAAGGAAAGTAGGGTGGTGACATGTGAGGTGAGAGTAACTTCATGATATGATAAAGATATGGAGTGAAAGGGCGTAAACCCATTTTACATGGCCCCTAAGGACCATATCAAAATGTCACCAAATCACAAAACCATTCATGTAACTTTTCTGTAGTTTACTAAAAGCTCTATTACTTAAAAAAAATGGAAGGAGAAGAGCATTGAGGATCGCCATATAAACTATAAACCGACAAATACTTGTGGCACTTGTAACTTTGCAAGAGCTTCAACTTGTACATTTGTACACTCCCTATAAGAAAATTCGCTTCAACGACAACGGCCCTACCTATATGTACAAATCAATGGCTGGGACGATCTCTCGAGATATGGTCAAGTTATGACTTATTTATGAAAGTAATGTTTCATGTTTAATAGTAAGAATCCCCACCAAAAGGCTGAGGAACAATGGTGCGATGGTGGTGGTGTGGCCTCCTTTGGACCAGGGTCCAACTTGTCTGACACCCTGCCATATATCCATATGACCACAGTCTTTCCTCTCAATAATGGCTACTCTTTTTTAGCTAATTGCTCTTGAATTTCAGCCAAAAAACAAATGTTATTTCATAGATTTACTTTTATTTAAATGGTACAAGTAAATTAAATTTAATAAAGAAAACATATATGTCATACCAGATACTACAACACCAACAACCGTACCCAACAAATCTCATCCATAGTAAAGTCATCGGTAGGATCTGGGGAGAGTAGGATGTAGGCAAACATTTTCCAGAAAGTCCTCCAGAATCCAAGACAAACAGTACTAAAAATTAGGGATGAGCATTTGATACTGGGTACCGGTACCGTACCGGTCCTGTACCACACTCATCCCTACTAAAAATAACCGGAAAAAGGTGAAAAGGTAGAGTAGAAACATATATATAAATTAAAACATATGTACATAAATACACTAACATGCATGATAACCTAAAGTATTTGAAATCTAAGCCCATAAAACAATAGCTAAAAACACAGCACCCTTCCCTTAAACAACCTTAAGCTTAATTATACGTCGACCATGTAGTGCAACTCTATCAAATCCTGTCTAATCCGCTCATCCCATATCAGTTTGGGTCTTTCTCTAAATCCCAAATAAAACTTTTAAATCCCAAATTCAAATTCAAATTCAGGAGACTACTTGCAACCATCCAGTTTGCATCAAGTCATCAAAGGCGAACAACCAACCGAAATAAGATAAGCTCCTAACACAAACTACTGAAACTCTGTAAGGTGGATTCAAGTTACGAAACTCAAAAAGAGGGGTCCTTCCCACTCATCCGACAACCAATTGAATTAAAACTAAAAAAACAGGTGACATGAGATTATTGCATATGAATAAATGGGTTTTAACCCCTCCCTTACCAAATCGCACGGTACAGAAGGAAACACCCGGATGGTGTTCCATACGGTACCACTTGGCCACGCCGCCCAAACTTACGCTACCAAAAGTGATTTTTCCCTCATTACCATGTGCTCTAAACATCACAATTTCAAGAACATGCATCATACCAAATAAAACCTCCAAATCCGAAAATTTAAATTCAGGAAACAAAATAAAACCATCCAATCTGCATCAAGTCAAAGCTTTAACCATATTAAGTCAACAAAGGCAAAGAAATGAAAAGTCATAAGCCCGCATAAACTATGGCATGGAGTCATCAATCCAGTCACCATAAATCCCATTGATCTTTTTAGGAACCTTCCACGCGTTCCTGCTCGGAATGGGTCCCTGCGTTGCACTTGACATCTGCCTAGAACCACCTGCATCAGCAGCAGGTGCAGTTACAGCATGACCTGCCGACGGCCCAGATGGTGTGGGCCGTGCAGGCCGTGCGGGAAGGTTTTGAACAATGGCCCGTTGGTTCACCTCTCCACCACCGTATCGTTGCAGTTCTGTCAAAAAGAAGCATTAGTTTCAATAGATACAAAGGTGTGAAAAAACAATGTTCTGTATTACTTGTCAAACTTGCTTGAGCAAAATGATAATTTGTCATCAAATCTTTTTACTTTTTTTTTTTATATTTCTTGTACTGCTTAAGGTGTAGCAACAACCCCACCCCGACCCCCACACCCACCCCACCCACATAAATAGGGACTCATCGTCAAGCATCTTCATATACATGGGTGGAAAGTGGAAACTGTGGCTTATTTACTTATAATTTATAAACGGGTCAATGTGGTGGTTGCGTTTTTATCTCAAATGAGTCAAACTAGAATAAAAATATTGGTGAAAGTCACCCAAAATTTATCATTAATTAATTTATACAACCTCAAAGATTATTTTTTTTTCAAATATATATATTATTATATTAGGAATATTGCTTTCATAATCAAACACAACACATTCAAATGTAAACTATTAGTGAACACAAAAATGTTTTGGGGTCAACCCAACATGACCCACCCATTTGTGACATGTACTAATATGACCCTTCAACCCGAACCCATGTTTTATCAACCCGACATACCCATTTTACAAACAACCAACAACAACCATACCCAGTAAATCCCACACACAGCAAGCTATTTGTAGGGTCTGGGGAGGGTGGGATGTAGGCAAACCTTACCTCCATCCATGGGATAGAAAGGCTGCTTCCAAAGAGACCCCTGACTCCAAACAGAAAACAGAGAAACACGCAAACTAACTAGATAGACATAAAAGGGGGGATGAAAGAGTAGCATACTAAAAACACGAACATGTATAATATGATGCACAACATATAAACACGCACAGTCACAAACACATGTAGAAAACCCCTAAACTGTATGAACATCTAAGTTCCTAAACCACTGTTAAGGCTCATCTTGGCATGTCCATAAAGCTGGACTTGGGCATAAACATATGTTCTCTACAAATTTGGCATGTCCAAATGTTAGATTTGATCATTCAACGCTATACAACTAACATGAGAATGATTCTCAAGGTGTGATGACCTCAGAGTTTCCTAAGGAAACACATCCACTAAATTATTTCCAAATTAACAATCTTTTAACTAAAACTTAGTCGAGAACTCAAGATAGAATTTCAAACCATCTATGGCTGACAAGTATTATTCAAGCAATTAATTGTGATATCTAGCATAAACATATAACCTGAAAAGACATCAAGGCAATTTAAGATTATTAGTTTATAGTTACTCTATGGAATTAAGATTAAAATGAAGTATACCTGCTTCCCCATGAGCAAAAATGCAATTGCTTCCAAATTGGCAATAACCAGTTTGCTGCCACCTGTTACAAAGCCTTGTTCTCCAATACAACGGCCTCACAGTTCCAGTAGAAATTGTTTTTGCTACCAGTGGCCGTCGTGCTAATGGTAGCGTTGCTGGTGGTCGTGCTGGCAGTGGTGCTAGTGGTGGCGTTGCTAGCGGCAGTGGTGCTGCCGATCCTCCTACATTCCCAGTTGCTACCACATTCTGATACCCACCGCCAGATCCGGGAGCCACAACTACTGCCAAACTTTCTCGGACTTTCGCATTCTTATCGTGAATATGAATGCAGTTATCCCCAAATGGACAGCCCGCTTCGGTGTAAAATTGCTTGCAGTGTCGGAATTTGTAAGACCCGTCGTTCACAAAGCTAGAAGGCCCAAACGTTGAAATTTGAGGTGGTTCACTTACCACAGCCACATTCCCACCATAAGTCAAGTTAGAAATAGCCGCACCAGATCGCCCCCCATCCTGACTATCAGCTTCATTTCCACCGATGATGTGAATGACATTTCCACCATCTCGATGATTACTCATTTTGGTGGCGGCGGAAACCCTCGGGATATCTTTAACACTAAAAGAAGTAAGGGAAACCCTAGAAGAAACGGCTATATATAGGCAGTACAGCTCCAAAAACGACGTCGCAGAACTAATTTATTGTTACTTATCCAAAATGAAAAAGGCTAAGATCCGAGTAAACAAAAAAACTGCCTTAAATATTTGATTAATCATTTAGATAAATGCAGATAGGAAATCCAAACATCTGTAGAATTAAATTTGGCGCAGATAAATGTAGATTATGACTGTGGATTTAGAAAAGTGCAAATATGTGTAGAACCTGTGATATCTTTAACTGCAACGTTAAAATCCTGCACAAAAGAGGTACTACAACAAAGAAATAATACAGAGTAGATACAACCCAAGAATGGAAATCTTGAGAATAATACAATTTTTGTCACCGGAAAAGATCTAGGTAACTATATACTGTAATTCAAAGAACTAAGATCATTTAATTGCACTGGAAATAGATGATTACCCATGAAAACAGTTATTATCTAATGAATATAATTAAACTAATGTATGGCAACTGGGATTAAAGAACTAAGAGTAGTTATGACATTGAGAAAAAAGGAAATTAACAAAGAAAGCAGCTAATATAGAATGTATGTGGTAAAGCTAAGGCAAAGACTCAGATTAAACCCAAAAGTTAAGATTTTGGAACATATATCGCCTCAATCAAGTGGGTTTTTCAACATGTTGCTGTTTTACACGAAAAGAGTGAGAAAGGGAAAGTATTGTAATGAATGAACAAAGGATTACAAATTACATGTTAACTGAAGATTACGGATTACCTGTTACAGAGTACATCGATCCCTGAAAACATATTTGGTTGTTTATCATTCATTTATGTCAAACTTTTGTAACACCATGTCTGGACCCCTAAACATAGTACAGCTTGGCAAGGAAGACAAGAAAACACACACTCCTTCCTATGCCACAAGACAACCAAGATCTCCTATGAACACATCAGCCAACTCCAAATCACTGCTTCAATAGTTTCACCATCTGCTAAATGCTCTATGCTCTATGCAAGCTCTTCATAACTATGCTTAAGATTCTACAAAGGTCTGGAACCAAACCCTCCCAAAGGGTTCAACTGAACCAGATTTACAGTGTATAAATAAGTTTATAAATCACTTTTCAACATATCAACCAAGTATACATGTACAGCTCAAGGAGCAGCACCCTAAAACTAGAAATACTTAACAGGAAATCTTATATTCTAAGGCTAAAAATCGTTTCACTCATCAACAACACTCAAATCGATGCAAATCGAAAAACTGAAAATTAAGAGTATTACTGACATTTGACTGTGGATTTAGAAAAATGCAAATAGATGGAGAACCTATAATATCTTTAACTGCAACATTTAAATCCTACACATAAGATGTACTGCAATAAAAAAACAATACACCCACTTACAAAATCCAGAGTAGATACATCCCAAGGATGGAAATCTTGAGAATAAAACAATCTGTCACTGAAAAAGATCATCTGATAAATATAGCAGGTGCATGCAACATTACTGTAATTCAAAGAACTATAGGCATTTATTATAATACTACACTGGAAAAGGAAGATTATCCCATGAAAACTGTTAATCTGGTAAAACTGCAACTTGGATTAAAGAACTAAGAGTAGTTATGACACTGACCAAGAGGCTTGTCTGTAATAGATAAGCAGTTACCAATAAGTCAGTAACTGATGTGGTTATTCTGCTGACTATAAACAATCTCTGATGTGCTTACCTTTGTAATAAAGTGAATACAAATACAATTCTCTCAATATTCTCTTCTTACAACTTTATCATGGCATTAGAGCTCACACCTTGATCCATGGCTAAAACCGCGACTTTGAGCCTAGGCAAGTGTGAACCAACTAAATCATAAGTTCATAACTATAGTTTAGAAAATAGTTCATGAATCACTTTTCAACATATCAACCAATAATGTATGTACGGTAGTGGGAGCTGTCCCCTAAAAAATAAGGGTTGAGTTATCCTACACACTCTCTTAAATCTTATGCAGTTAATGCGGTAAAATATCGGATATCGGTCAAGGACCGATATTTGAAATATAGGTTATCTCGGTGAGATATCAGTGGGATATCGGTAATTTTAATATAATGCAGAATTTATATATATAGCAATTTAACACCAATAATTCAATGATATATCAGCGATACGTCGGTTATATCGGCCAAATATCGGTGATATATCGGTTATATCGGTCAAATATCGGTGATATCGGTCAATATTGCCGATAATATCGGTACCGATATTTTGACCGATATTTTACTAAGGGACCGATATATCACCGATACTAAGCGCATAGCTTAAATCTAGAAAGTATACAAAGACACAATGGATTGCAAAATATTACACACTGCCGAGAGAAAAAGACACGATAAATCGCAAAAAAGCCACAACGACGAAAAAAACACAATGCCAAATAAAACGACACAATGAATGTACTAAAACAAAAATTCTAAAATCTACAAGCTAAAAATCCAAAAGCCAAAACTTAAAATCTAAGATAGTAGAGTTCGACGATATGCCGCTAGAATGAGTTCAATCGGAGCCGGGTTGATACAACTTCCTAATTTTATGTATTTGAACCCAACCCTTATAAGTAATTAAGCTTAGAATCGGTTTCCTGCATAAAAAAAAACAGGGAAAAAGAAGAAAGGGTCATTGTGCCTTAAGTCATTTTGAAACAAATACACAGTGGTTTATATTTATATGAGGTTTTCAGATCTGTAAGAGGCAATAAGTAGTAATATACCATTAAGGGGCGGTAGAAATTACAAGAAGAAATCACGAAATACCACCGGAACATCTTTGCCGTCCCCGGTGAAGCGCCGACTGTTTCCGTCATCTTCGCCGTTGGCGGTTTCCTCCACCTGCATACTGTTTTTTTTTTCTCAAGTTGGAAGTCTCTGTTGATAAAAAACAGAGTAAATTGCCATTTTAGTCCATGAGGTTTGCTCAAATTTATCATTTTAGTCTAAATAGTTTTTTTTTTTTTTCTCTGGGTTAGGGCTGTTCATAAAGCTCGGCTCGTAGCTCGCTCGAAAGAAGCTCGAGAAAAACTAGCTAAAAAAACTCTATTTGAGATGACGTGAACCAAGCTGGCTCATTTTGTAACCAAGCCCAGCTCGAGCTAAGCTCGGCTCGGCCCATGGCTCGACTCGTTGGCTCGTTCTTAGGCTCGTTTAACTCCGACGTAAAGCTCAAGCCAAATTTAGCCTCCTGAATTAATTTCAAGCTTGAGCTCGACCCCACCCTGGCTCGACTCGGCTCGACTCGTTTATAGTCCTACTCTGGGTCTCTGATTTTTCCCTTTTGTTGCCATTTTGATCATATTGCCTAACTCCATTCAAAAACCTCATTTTTAACCACAATGACACTTTCTTCTTTTCCCCTGTTTTTTTTTTTAATTTATACAGGAAACCGATTCTAAACTTAATTATTTATAAGGGTTGGGTTTGGCTTTTGGATTATTATCTCGTAGATTTTAGAATTTTTGTTTCAGAACATTCATTGTGTCGTTTTATTGTTGTGGTTTTTTTGTGATTTATCGTGTCTTTTTCTCTCGGCATTGTGTTATATTTTGCAATCCATTGTGTCTTTAACTCAACCCTTATTTTTTAGAGAGAGACCAGGTTTGATGAAAAGGGGGTGGGTAGGGGTGAGTCCCATTAATTAGATACTTTTTTTTATTTTTTCAATATAAAAAAAGAATGAATTAAAATGGCAATTTGAAATATTTAAATTGAAAATCCCCAAAATACCCCTGGTTAAAAATGGGGTTTTTAGATGGAATTAGGTAATGTGATCAAAATGCCAACAAATGGGAAAAGTCAGGGACCTAGAGAAGAAAAAAAAATTATTTGGACTAAAATGACAAATTTGGACAAACCTCAGGGACTAAAATGGCAATTTACTCTATAAAATAAAAGGTTAAATAAATGAAGGGCTGGGCACTCAACAAAACCGGACCGAGCGGACTTTAACCCGAACTTACCCGAGACCGAGAATACACGTAAACAGGAACCGAGGACCAAACAGATATTCGGTTATGGTATTGGTTGTGTTCGGGTTTGGTGCTTCGGGTAGAGAGTAAAAACCGAGATTGGGGTGGGGTGGGGTGGGATGAGTAAGCTTTTGAGTTTGGCTTCGGCGTCTCTGTTAGTCTGTTTCACACACATGTTCTCTACCCTCGATGTGCCCGTCGAATTTGATTCTCTTCTTTCTTCCGTTCTTCATACTTCATACTTCATCCTAAACACAAAGCGAATAATTGTAGTGTATTTTTTTTATATTTTTAAAAGAGTAGAATAAAAAGATAAGAGTAAACTGCAATTTGCGTCCCTGAAGATATTGGTGCCTAAGCCTTAAAACAGTAAACCCGTTAACACCAAATTGTGATTTTGCTTACATCTAAATCGTGTAAGAACCCCAAGTTTTATGATTTTAAACCGGGTGTGAACCTTGTTGCAAATCATTGTTTTAAACCAAATTCTAAGTTTTGTAATCGTAGTTAAAACTGTTTTCGTAACTAGTGACAAAACGTTGGATAAATCCAACACCTTTTCAATCAATCAACAAACAAAGAGAATACATAGAAAGCTTCATAAGTTACAATTCATAATCAACCAAGTTTTTACACGGACCACGGACTCTTCGTGGATTTAGACACTCTCATTGTCACTTGCTATTAGGTTGTGGTAATAAGTAGGGGTGTGTATGGTTCGGTTTTTGGGCAAAACCAAAACTGAAACCGAAATGTCGGTTTTCGGTAATTGAAAACCGTTCGGTTTCAGTTTTTTCGGTTTTTACACCGATTCGGTTCGGTTTTTTGATTTTAGAAACAAAAGTATGTAAGATTTAAAAATAAAAAAGTATGATTTAAAATTTAAGAATCTTTTTATATGGTTACATTTAAGTTATTATACTTATCCTTTTTAACTAATAATGTTCACATAAACCTAACCATTCTATTCTATTTTTATGTTTCTTAAAAGTTTTTATTAGGACATTTTCTTTTATAATTATTTGAAGATTATTTAATTTTAAGTTTTGTTATTTGTTGTAGGCAAGAAATAATCTCAATTATAAATAAACGTATTAGTGTTTTTATTATAAGAGATGGGATCAAATACAAACCTCAATATGTGTTATGCTTTTGCTGATTATATACAAACCTCAATATTTGATCTCATCTCTTATAATAAAACTAATACTTTCTAATAGCATGGGTTAAACACTTAATATTCAAGAATAAAACTAATACTTTCTAATAGCATGGGTTAAACACTTAATATTCAAGAATAAAACTAATACTTTCTAATAGCATGGGTTAAACACTTAACCAACTTAAACATAAAATATATATATATATATATTTTCGTTTTGGTTCGGCTTGGTTTGTTGGGTTATTGAAAATGGTTATCCGAAAACCTGTTAGTGCATTACGTCTATTGACTTCGTCTTGTATCATGTAATAGGATAAGATAAGATATCCAGTGCACAAGGTTTGAGAAACGATTGTTAGAGGTTAAGGGAGTGATTTCGCTCATATGGACATGTCCATATAAGTGAAATCAGAAACAAGTGATTTCACTCATATGTCATGTTCATATAAGTGAAATCAGAAACAACTGATTTCGCTTATATGGCATGTCCATATAAGTGGAATCATCTCTACTATAAATAGGTGCACATGTTGTTTCATTTGGTAGACATCTTCCAGAATTGTAACGAAGTGCTGCCGGATTTCTGTCAGGTTGTAATCAATGTTAAATGCAATATAAGAGACAGATATTAGATTATCAAGCTATGTTTGTGTCTAGTTCTCTGATTCCGCCTTTGAACTGGACTTAAAACTCTTCTGATCGACTCAATCGGGTCAAACAACGATCCAACAAGTGGTATCAGAGCTCAGGAAGAAGAGTTTAGCTTGATTTCGTTCATTTTCTGTCTTCTACACCTTCTTTCATCATTTCAGCAAGTTTTACTGGTCGAAATTCGCTCAAAATTTTACAGATTGTAGATAATTGGTCATAGACAAACCCTTGAAAGTTACAGGAAACAATTCGGACTAAAAATGGACCAAATCATCTTCCGAAGTGATTTCGCTTATTTGGACAATGTGTGATTTCGTTTTTGTGAACACCTAATTTCGCTCATACGAACACAAATTCTCCCTGGTTTTGCTTATTTGACACCTGATTTCGTTTATTTGTCAAGTTGATTTCGCTCATGTGGACTAGATAAGTGTGGTTCCGCTCATTTGGTCATAGTTGTTGGTGATTTCGCTTTTCAGGACATCTATAGTCCTGGTTTCGCTCATAGGGTTCAATCTGATTTCGCTCAAGTGTCGGCTTTAACAGAATCTCGGAAATGAATTTGTCAGTTTAGTGGTGTCGGCATTATGTCTCAAATCAGAATTGAATATTGTGTATTTGAAAGTTGTCAGTCAGTATAATTGTCCACTAAATTAAGAGGCCCAATCATTTTGATATACATTTAAAAGGTGTCGGTATAGTGCAAGTTTAGGCCCAATCATAGTTGTCGGTTCATGTGATTTGATATTGAAGTTGTCGGCAAGTGTTCACCAATATTAAAGAATGCATGAGAATTGATAAGGGTTGTCGGCTAAGTGGTGTTGAAAACAACAATTTGCATACGATATAGTTAGTGGATTATTTGGTCCAATCACATTCACTTAATCCTCGGCCTAAGTTAAAGTTTCAACATTTAAAACAAGTGTGCGGCCTAATCAGCAATTCAAACATTAATTCATCAATATTACTGTTGAAGAGATTTGTTATACATATTGTATCAAGGTTTCGGCCTAATCATCATTAGTGTGTTATTGGCCCAAGTTTCATTATCATCATCGGCCCAAATCAGAAATTTGAAAGTTCTTCGACCCAAATCATTTTCAGTCTCATTCATTCAGTGATCTCATTTCATCAACTTTGAAACGAGTCTACGAATCTTCAACACGAGTCATAGATCAATTTTGCTCTCACACTTTTACGTATACAGTTTGTTTAAACTGATTGTTTGTTTGTTTGTTTCTGTCAGGTTTACATCATGGCTGAGGAATTCTACAACACGTTTTTCAACGCATTCACATCCGAATCATCCGAGGTTGCAAATGTTACACCAAAAACCATCACTAAGGTGCTCAATGAGAACTTCAAGCACGATAACTTTTACGGAACTCACTCAAAGCCACCAACTCTGGATAGCATTGAAGATTATACCTGGTGGAAAGAACGTTTCATCAACTGGGCGAAAGCGTATGCTCATGAAAGCTGGTTCTGCCTGGAGTATGGATATGAAAAACCAAAAGATGATAAAGGCGAAGATCTTGTATTCAAGAAGTTTTCCAGAGAAGATAAAGCTGAATACGGAGCTGAACAGAGAATGATAGCATTGATCCAGTCAGCAATCAGAAATGATATTTTTGCATTACTAAAACATGACGGGTCATCTAAATCTGTTTGGGAAGCTTTACGAATTAAAGCTGAGGGGGGTAAACAGATTAAAAAGAACAAAATCGCTTTATTAAAGAAAGAATTTGATCTGTTTGATAATATTAAAGGAGAGACAGTGAGACAAATGATTGAGAGATTTTGTCATCTTAAAATTGAATTGGAAAGATTAGAGATAAATAAAACAAGAGAGGAACTTATAGATAAAGTGATTGACGCGTTACCACGAGCTGATCAATGGCAAACGTTTGTTTTTATTTTGAAAAATGATGCTTTGTATGATACAATTACTCTTGATGCTTTGTTTGAAAAGATTGAAAGTCATGATCTGGAGCTACAAAAGCAAAACAAGATGACTGATTCTTCACATCAACAGAACGTTGGCTTGTACTACAAAGGCAGTGTGTCTTCTGATAAAGGCGTTGGTTCACCAAAAACAACATTTAGTGGTGAAAAGATGAAAGAACCACCAACAACGTCAACAAGTCATCATTCTGGATATCATTCATCTTCAAAGACAAATTCTGATGAATCTGAAGAAATTCTGTGCAACATTGCTCTTAAACTGAAGAATTCTCCTGCAATGAGCATAAATGCAGCTAAGCAACAAATGAGTTTCCTTGCATCTGTTCTGGAGTCATATGAAGGTCTTGTAGCTGGCAAAATTGGAAACTCCGAATTGACCAAAGAAGATTACGACCAGATTGATCCAGAAGAGATGGAGCTCATTGACATCCGTTGGTGTTTAGCTAGTTGTATTCGAAGAGCTCAGAGGTATATGGAGATTACCGGGAAACAATCACTTGGAGGTGCATCAACAAAGCTTGGATTCGACAAATCCAAAGTGACCTGCTTCAAATGCAAGCAAAAAGGTCATTTCAAGAGAGAATGCACTAATTCTGCAGTTGGTGGAAATGAACATCCGTGCAATGATGATTACTACCGAAAGGCAATCTACCATCAAAGCAGAGAAGAGCCAAAGTTGATTGAAGATAAACCGAAAGAGAAGTCAAGAGCATATGCAGTAATCTATCCCGATGAAGGATTTGATTGGAGCACAGTTTGTCCAGAAGAAGATCGTTTAGAGAATGTTCGTAAAACAGCTAATGGGAGAGCTATGACAGAAGAAAGAAAGTTTGTTTTTGTTGCTGAGATTCAAGATGAAAACAAAGACAAAGACACTGCTGAAATCCGTGAAGAAAAAGTTGAGATCAAAGAGAAAACTCGAGAAGAGATCTTGAGTGAGAAGACCTACAGAGAAAGAAACGTGGTCTACAACAGAATGGATGACATGCAGGAGGAGTATGAGATGGCTGTCGGTAGCAAAAGATGGGATAAAAAGAGAGAATGCTACTATAACAGAGAAGGAGAACCGGTTGTTCCCAAGAAAGACATAATCTTCGATGATGTTCTTCTCAAAGTCCCGTTGAGAGCTGAATACTATAGAAATGTATTGAAAGATGACACATACGTTAAGAGATTTGAAAAGGAGATCAGATATGCTATGTTATCATGTCTGAGAAAAAGGGATGAGGAGAGAATGAAGAAGAATGTTGAAGAAATGGTGAACAATCTGAAGAAAGCTGCTGAAGAGGTTAAAGCAGAAACTGTTGAAGTTGAAAATGTGAAGGAAATCAAAAGTGAAGAAGTTGGTGTGAATGAAGAGGTTGAGAAAGCTGTTACTGAAGAACAGCAAATTGAAGAAGAGGTGAAGAAAGAAGAAAAAGAAGAAAAGAATGAGAATGAGAAAGTTGATAATGTTGGTGATGAAGTCGGTGTTGAAGAAAAGCAGAATGTTGATGAGCAGACAGAGGTTGCTGAAAACACCGAAGTGCCAATCACTGAGGTAAATTCTGATTCTGAAAACTTGAAACTGATTGATCAGTGCAAGAAATGCATGGAACCGTGCAGAACTTGTACTGAAAAAGATGAGCAATTTAGAACAAGAGATTTTGAGTTCACAAAAATTGAAAAGATTTTCAAAGAAAAATGCAAAGAGATGTAAGAAAAAGAAAAGGTTTTTAAGGAAAATGATGAAAAACTTTCAGAAAAATGTAACAAATTAGAGAAAGAAAATGAAGTTTTGAGAGAAAATGTTTTAAAAATGACAAATGAATGTGAACAAAAAGAAATTGCTTGTCAAGAAATGAAAAAAGGAATATGACTCAATGAAATTATCATATCACATTACAAAAGAGTCATATGATAAAATAAAAGATGAAATGAAATATGCTCAATCAAGAATGAATTATATGTCTGAAACAACAAAAGAGCTTAAACGAATGTATTCTATAAAACAAGATGTTGTTCATTCCTATATTGAGGATGTTGCTAAGCTAAAGCGACAGATTGCTAATTTAGAACAGGATAACAAATTAAAGAGTTATCATGTGTCGTCATATGTGCTTGAAAGAATTTTCAATATAAAACCGGGTGAGGGTGAGTCTGAGCAGAACAAGAAAGGTATTGGTTCAGAGTTTCATCAAGTTCCACCACCGGGAAAATTTGCATTTTATGATGAGGAAAAGGTCGAAAAAGCTTTCAATATGGTAGATCAATTGCCAGACAACATTGACATAACCTATTCCAAATCTGATGATTCTCATGATTCAGAGGTGGTAGGTAAAGTCGTTGAAAGTGTGTTGAAAGAAGAGTCAGTTGATACAGGTAAATTTGAATCACAGGATGAAGATGAAAGAAATCTTCATGATGGATATCTGAAAAACACAACATCCGAGAAAAATTTGAATGATGATTCAAAGGGATTGGTTTATACCATGATTGGATCGGACAAATTGTTCTTAGATGTTGTTTTCCCGATTCAGAATGTGATTTCAGAAAAGGTTGATAAAGTTTTCAAAATGGTTGAGATTGAGAAGTCTGAGATTTCAAAGTTTGTTGGTAAGAGTCATAAAGGTTCGTATAACAAACCTGGTTTCAAAAAGAAGAACATGAAGGCTGGGTTGGGTTATAAGAAGAAACAATATCGGAACAAAAATAAGACGTCGAATTTTCAAGAAAAAATGAGTTTTGTTCAAGGAGACAGTTTAGAAAAAGAAAAAGAACTCAAAATGAGACAGTCTAATGATGAGTTTTTTGCTCAAAAGAAAAAGCAACAACCACAGGTCGAAGATGTGTCCATGAGAACATGTTTCAAATGTGATCAAAAAGGACATCTTGCACGTAAGTGTCCTAATCTAAAACCTGTGGATGTTGACAAAAAGAAGATTGATGCTGAGAAACAAAAATCTGAAAATGTGAGACAAAGGTCAACCAGATTTGACTCAAAACAAACTTGGAGGTACAACACAAACAAGTTTGCTTCGACTCAAAATTGGAAGTCAAACCCGTATAGGTTTGATTCAAGACAGACCTGGAATTCTCACACCCAGATTCAGAACAACACAGAGTTGGAAAACAACAGTTGATATGACAAAACCTCAAGAGTTTTGGAAACCAAGAGTTGTTGTTCAAAATCAAAATGTTCAAAAAGATTCACATTTTTACAAACGAGGAACACCAAAAGGTCAAACATGGAGTGTTAAGAAACATGTTGATTTGGTAAAAGATGAGAAAGTTGAAGTTAAAATTGAGAAAGTTTTTGTGAAAAATGACAAAGAATTTCCAGCATTGAATGAAAATTATTGTGTTGAAATGCCTAAGGTTCAACAGGCCTGGGCTAAATTGTTCAAGTAATTGAGTAGTTTGTTTGTGTAGGTGCTCATGGAATTCAAAGATTGTGAGAATGGAGGTTGGAGCTGCCTGGCACATGGAGAGGAAGAGGAGGCTGCTGGATCTTGTGTTGGTTGAAGCAGGAAGTTTATTTTCATTTCTGTAAATAAATAAACAATATTTCAAAAACCCTAAAAATTGAAAAATTTAAAAAAAAAAAAAAACCAAAAATATGTTTGTTTTTAATTTTGTCAAAAATAGAAAATTACAAAAAAATGTGTTGATTGAATATGCCGAAACCCTCACGGCTGAACAAACATGATTACTTTCACCAGATTGAAAAACGGTTTTCAAACTGTAAATATCAGTGTGTTGTAAATCATGGGGGTACATTATTTTCTGCAAATCAGAGCACTTTTAGCAGAAAATGGATGGCGAGACAAAGCTATCAGTGTTGATTGTCAAATTTTCTTTAAATGGTTTTGCATTTTAGGGGGAGAAAAATTGTTAGAAAATCCAAAAACATTTGAAAATTTGAAAAAGTCAAAAACATGATAAAATTCAAAAATTGAGTTTTTGCGTAAAAAGAGGAAATGATAGTACATCAGTAGACAGTTACAGTACGCTAAAGAAATGGAAAGTTTAAATGTGTTAAACGATCTCACTGTGGATGTGTCGGTAGATTTTTATACATTTAGTAAACTTTTTCGGGATATAAATTTAAATTCAAACTTGCTTATTTTGTGGGGAACACTACTTGGATATATAGGTAACCCCTGAAATCTCGTTTGAAAGGTTCCTCTTTCTGATATACTAGGTCTTTATACTCAATGATATATGGGGTATTATTCCGGGACTTCTGCTGAATGGAAGTTCTGACCTAGTCCTCGAATAATACTTTCTGCAAATGCTTGAAACACAGCATCACCCTCAGCATATATGATAAGACAATAAAATTGCTTACCAATGCTGTTGTAAAAAAGATCCTCTAAAGGGGACACACCCAAAAGTTGAGTCATGATCTCTCTGCTGAACGGTAGTTCTGACCTGAGCTCTCATGATTCTTCATAAGTTATTAACCCCTTACAGATATCATTTGTGTTATAATTACCTGTAAGACTGAATATTGGGATCTAGATACGGGAGTATATTCAAGAGGTGGGACACATGAATGAGTTTAAGTCTTAATACACCTAATTCGTATCCTGAATCAGTTGAAGTTTGTATGAAAATTTAAGTGGATCAGTATATCGACAATCTATGTGAATTGTTTAATTCTTACTGTGTAACTAAGCTCAACGGTACTTGTGACTTGTCAAAACTGATATGATCCTCTGACGCATTCTCAAACAAAAATATTGTCTGTAAATATGTTTGTACATATTTCTTTATTGCTTTATATTTTCAGAAAATCCAAAAAGATTTTGATTTCTGCTTTATTTTCGACAATCGATATCTGAAATGCTAAGTTTTCAAAATCTAAGTAAGCTGATTGTGTTTCTGGAAATAAAACAAGTTCATTAATTTGAAACTTGAATTAAAATAAAAAAATTCCAAAAACAGTTTGTGACATCTCCAAGGTCATTAACTTGAACTTGGATGATAAACTGTGAGGGAGTTGGATTCTTTAACATTGCCAAATCTATGAAGTTTATTGATAGGGGGAGTGGATTAGAGAATTTGATTGAGAATTCAAAATGCTGTTACTCATAAATGTTTGAGTGATTGCAGATATTCCAGACTACGATCCCGAAAGCAGAGTCTAAGGGGGAGTCTGAAGACAAGCTTGAAGCAAAGAGGAGCTTGTAGATGGAAAGCTAGGTGTCGATCCCAAAGCACGGAAGCTTGACGAAAGAGGGAGCCTGAAGCTGATAGGAGAAGAGAAAGATTGTTGGATGCTTACATTGTTACAACGTGAAAGAGAAGGCAGAATGATCAAGACTGAAGATGTGTCATATTGAAGAATAGTCACTGAAGACTTCGTCAATATCCGAGGGGGAGTCTGTTAGTGCATTACGTCTATTGACTTCGTCTTGTATCATGTAATAGGATAAGATTAGATAGGATATCCAGTGCACAAGGTTTGAGAAACGATTGTTAGAGGTTAAGGGAGTGATTTCGCTCATATGGACATGTCCATATAAGTGAAATCAGAAACAAGTGATTTCACTCATATGTCATGTTCATATAAGTGAAATCAGAAACAAGTGATTTCGCTTATATGGCATGTCCATATAAGTGGAATCATCTCTACTATAAATAGGTGCACATGTTGTTTCATTTGGTAGACATCTTCCAGAATTGTAACGAAGTGCTGCCGGATTTCTGTCAGGTTGTAATCAATGTTAAATGCAATATAAGAGACAGATATTAGATTATCAAGCTATGTTTGTGTCTAGTTCTCTGATTCCGCCTTTGAACTGGACTTAAAACTCTTCTGATCGACTCAATCGGGTCAAACAACGATCCAACAAAACCGAACTGAAATTTTCGGTTATTAAAAATCTGAAAATCCAACCGTCGGTTTTTGTTTCGGTTTGGTTTTGTCGATTATTTCAGTTACGGTTCGATTATTTCAGTTTTCTGCTCACCCCTAGTAATAAGGACTATAAATTTATCTTTGACTAAACCGCGACACTAGGGATTATGTGGAAATGTAAAGATTATGGATGTTTGTAGAGTTTGAAAGAAACAAATAGTATTTTGAATGACAGAGGGAAATTAGATGTGTTAGTTAACTGGGAGCGCTTAAGAATGTGTTTTTAACAAAGAAATTGGCCTGTAATAATCCCAAGTACACGTCATTGGTCATTGCCAGTCGCACCTTTGAATATTCTCCATGACAGTCTCACCTTTCACATATTTTTCCTCCACCGGTCTTCAGTGAAAAAAACTTAAGTTAAGTTTTTTTCCGAATTACAAACTGACGTATTAGGACTTTTGATCAGAACGAGGATACGAGTCTATTGATGTAAAACTTACATCGAAACGGTGCTCCAAACGACTTGATTTTTGTTAATTGGAAGTTTAAACACCCGAATTGAAGCACCGTTTTCATCGCTTGGAGCACAATTTCAAGGTAAGTTTTACATCATTCGACTCGTATCCTCGTTCTGATCAAAAGACCTAAAACGTCAACTTGTAATTCAGAAAAAAAACTTAATTCCGTTAAGTTTTTTTAACTGATGACCGGTGGAGGAAAAATAAGTGAAAGGTGGGACTGACATGGGGAATATTCAAAGGTGGGACTGACAGTGATCAATGACATCTAGTTGGGATTATTACAGGCCAATTCCCGTTTTAACAATTGAGTTAAGATGTTCTAAACATATTAGAACTTTTATTTTTTCGTAGGTATGTGATGACTAATTTCTAGGCTTTATAGCATATTAAAAATCAACGGAGATATTTTGTTAATGTTAGATACTTCGATGTGATATTTGTTGAAATAAAATACATAATAATTGCATATATTGACTAGGTGGCCCGGAAAGGGGAAGAAACATGCACAAATTAGTTAAGTGGCCCTTTAATAAAAGAAAGAGGAAGTAACGTTGCACAAACGCTAAGCAATTAAAAATAATTCATGATCACTCCTTCCTATATAAGTCTGTAAACAAATAACGTTGCACAAACGTTGCATATATTGATCACTCAACGAAAGATAAGCTTTGTCAACCCCTTGTCTACTGTGATGGTCTGGGAATCTCCTAAAGATGCCATGCCATGGGTGGGCTTGTATACCGCGATAGCATCTTTAATATGCACTCTTGCAATGACCGTTGATGTCGTCCAAGCCTTTTGGAAATGGAAGCTTTGGTTTCCAAACGTATATTTCACTCTCAACGCATCTACCATCACGCTTATTGCCATAGCGATGAAGCTACCAATGGATCTTACTACAGACACCGACGACATTGAAGTTTATGGCGCAAAGTTCAGTGGTATCGGTTTCTTGATAACCATGCTAGCCAATTTTCTCCCTTCATTAGGCCTTATGGATGACAAGGAGCTTCTAATGAACATTGCAGCCTTGGGTATTCTCGTAATCACCATTATTGTAAATATATGTATCCAAACTTTTACTGAGGTGCGTTTATTTCCCTTCGCAAGAATTCCTTTAATAATATTTCCTCTTCTATGGCCATTTTCAGTAGCTTTGACAATTTCACAAACTAGAAAACTATTAGAACATCGGTACAATGAGTCACGAGCATTGATTTCAAGTAACGAAGAAAAAAACTTTTCGTCCAAAGAACTCAAACGTTATGTTAAAAGGCATTGGATAATTGCGGAAACTCATAACCCTCAATTTGTAGTTGCTTGCTCACCTGTTTCTTCTTGTTATGGGGTTATATGCGTATTCCTTGCTTTGATTTCAAGCCTAGCGTTTGTAAAATCGATAAAAGGCATGCGGTATAATTGGTTTGGTACTTCAGATTACAAGTGGTCGCTCAAGATAGTTTTTCTCGTGCAAACTTTTGGGATTGTGGTAGGTAGTATTGCACCAATCTTTAGATGTTTCACATACGTTGGTCATTACAATCGCTCCATGAAATGGAGCAAGAATAATTTAAATGTGTTTCGAGTCGAAAAACATTGGATGCAAAGGCTTCAGCAGTGGAAGCGTACCCATGTTCATTCACATATTCCAGGACGGCGTTGCAAAATCATTTTCCAAAGCATAAAAAACACCTTTCTGAACTTTTGTATAATATATCATATTGTGGTATTGGTTGTATGCAAAACAATATGCCTTGTTCCGAGAACTTTTGTGATCTTACTCTCTTGTTGTTGGTATTCTTTCAAGTCCTTTTTGAAAAGGTTTAAGCAGAACCAAAACATGTCTAATACCAATGAGAGCTCAGAAATAGAAGAATATACTAGGTATGCTATACAAATTGATGAAGATGAGAGACTTTCAAATAGATTATTAAGAAATACACTCCATTCGATAACTAAACGCATTAATGCATCTGAAGAGAAAGAACCACACAATCTCATAATGCTTCTGCAGAAATCCATAGGATTCAATGGAGTAGTAGAGTTTGACAATAACGAAGTCCCATCTTTATATCCGGAAGAAAGTCGCATTTGTTGGAGCCTTGTAATAGTAACATTTGCATCAATTGTCATTGCGCTTCCAAACATTGGAAATGATTATTTCAAGCGGTTGCTTTCTGGCTTGAAGGAAGGACTCCAAATTGTAAGTCATATAGAAGAATGTTTGTATGTAGATGTTGACTCGATACAGGCAAGAAAAGCAGCCATACGCGTGTGGACAGAAGTTGAAATATACCACACATGGCTAAAGATATATCTTCGAAAGAAGGCTTGTAAAGAAAGTACATCAAAGGAAATTCTTAAATGGTTGGGTGACGAAGCTGCAAAAATTGTGATCCAATTTAAGAGTAGCAAAAAAACAAGTATAGATCAATCACCTAATAAACTTATACTTGCAGGTGCCATGTACAAAATCAGTCAGACAATATTGTTGTACTGTCATGGGAAAGAAAATTGGCCAAATAATGAAGAACTTCTTGAATGGATATCAACTATAATTGCAGATATATTAGCCGCTTGCTTTACCAACTTACCACATGTTATAAAACTGAACTGTCATCACCATGCAATTGAGAAAAGGGGAGACAACATCCAGAATGCAGCTCAACTTCTTGGTAAATCCGAAAAGATCCTTAAAATCCTTGAAGCACGTCAACTTCCAAACATAGATCTAGAATCTATGGTATACATTGATAAGTGGCGTGTACTACCCAAGAGTCGGTCAACTACCCAACAATGTTTCGCTGGGGACCCACGTTCTTCAAGCTTTAGCGAATCACTCATAGTATCTACTATATAACAAGTGTGCATATATTTGTGAAATATTACTACAAGTTTGCATGTATTGATATTCCAATAATTTAGTGTATAGGTCTTATTTGGTGGAGCAGTTGTAAACAGTGAGAAAACTAGTTATTGAGATAAATGTCAATTCACCAGTATCTTGATTCTTGATTATAATAAATAATAGCTTTGAAAATGTACATCGAAACACCTCTAAAGCACTGTTGTTTGATTATGTACTATAGTTTTAGTGATTTACAACCTCATTGGCATGTACTTGTATCAAGAGTGATGAATTGAAAGTGACGCTTGGGGAATTCGAGCAAGTGGCAGAGGGGAAGGCGTATAAGGAGCTGGTGAAGGATGTTACACAAAGAAGAGATTAGTTTTTTAGCTAAGATGAAAACGGGTCACGCTCTCAAAGTGTATTCAGTATACATAAATCTCTAAACCGCTTTATCAAAAAGATTCTAGTTTTTGTAATACACTTCCTTTAACGAAAGTTAACAAGGTGACTGTAGTTCATTAAATTCGAAAAAAGGTTAAAAAGTGTTTATGGGTCCATTATGACCCATTTTGTCCTTTTTGTCACCTCTGGTAATAACAGAACAGATGACAGCTTAAATAGCATTAGAATGTCTTTATCATGTTGAGAGAGCAAGGGGAGACATTGTGGGAAAAGTCATATTTATCTGACCTTTGTGCTATTGAATAAAAATTCTGGGGATGTTTTATCCAGCGAATCTTACTTTTGGGTCGACGCACATGGCGGCTTGATGAGTTTGTTTATTCTAATGCTCATTAGGGACCGAGGTCTAGCTATTTACACATTATGTGCATCTAACATTGATCTTGAACTTTGTCAGGTTTACATGTTGCACTTACAATGTTTACAGGCTATTTGGTTGGATATGATGCATTCACAGAATCGTTCGGGCATAATCCAGTAATGGTATTACTTATTCGGCCATCACATCCTTCTTGTCAATTCAGGCACCGTTGTACACAAACACATGATACCGCTAATAATACATAAAAATGTTTTACCTTAATTGATTTTCAGCATGCTGTTGGAGACATCCTCGGATTGGTTGTGCGGGCATGCTTGTAGAAACACTTCTTTTTACCATAAAAATATCCAGCCAACATCATAACACAACAATCTCAACTTCTGAGTTAAAGAAGAATCAGTAGCGTATGTCTTTTGAGGTAAAAAAATTGTAGATTTGCAATTCTTTAGAAAAATTCCCCTGTTTTTTATATGGTAGTATATACTGTAAAATACAGTGTCTTTCTTATTTTGATGACGATAAAAATATAAATATATGATACAAAATGCTAAATATAATTAATCATACTCTTATATCTTACATTCCCCAATCCCCAATCATCATCATAACCAATAGTGCCAAAAGATTAAATTATTGAAGAATATTAAGAAATGTGGAGCGTTGAAAGTTAAAGAACTTAAGGGTGGACGGAGTGGTCACCATTTGGTGAGTGTTTAACTTGTTTTCTAACCAATAATGTCATGTCATGTCAAGTCAAGTCCCCATTCCACTCCCAATTTTGCACTCAATCACTAGCAATGGTCAAACACATAGAGAGCGGTAAACAATTTAAAAAAAATGCGATTGGTTGAAAGGGGTTGGGGCCCACCATTAACCCTCTCTCTCCCACCTCTCTCTTCTTCACCGAGTCGGTGAATACTCACCGCTCACACCACTTCTCTCCTCTTCCCCGATCACCGAACAACCACCGGCAGCACAATACCCGCTCGGTGAACTCCTCCCCGCACAAAGTTACCGCACCCACTCCCTCCACCCTAAGAACAGAAGTCATACACTGGATACATGGAACGACCGTAAATATCATATTTTGGATCATTGATTTTTAACATGGAATATAAAACAAGTGTGCAGATGTATATATGTTTTAAAGTTTTCCGCTAGTTTGAAAGTCCACAAGTTTTGACTTTACAGCTTCAGAAAATTAACTTCTAACTATATGTGGAACTGAAATTACAAGTACTAAATGGTCAAATGTGTTCTCAGCTGATTTGGCTTCAATTTTTGATTTGTTGTTTACAGCAATGTGGCTGTCAAAGAGCCAAAAATCATCTATCCTATGCACCGCGGTGCAGAAGTAACACGCAAACAATGGCTAACATTTGACAAGTATCTATGCACATACTCATGGCATAACAAAGCATACTGCAACATATAAGATTCATGAACAAACCATTCTTAGAGGTCATTTGTGTCTGAGATATCACATGACAGCAAACATTACTCAAAATCATCAAACACATGATCATGTATTTTACTGCATCAGATCACTACAAACTAATACCATTAACTCATGAACATTTGGGTTATACCACTAATTATTCTTGCAAATAAACTTAGTCATATGCCCCTGATTTTTCATATAATAAATGAATTGAACAAACACTCTACAATATAATAGAAACACCAATTTATCATCATCAAAAGGCAAAAATTCATTGATCAAAGCTACCAAGCAGTCGATGTAAAGTAGCGAATGATATAAAAGTTCCCTAAGATGCCCTGTAAAGAAACTTAACCTTCCTACAAACTTTAGGAGAAATTTAAAATTACCTGCCTCCAATGCAAACGGCGAACACCAAGTAAATTGCCATCACAGGGCGTCGAAAGTGAAAGTAAAGAGTCCTATTCATAACCCTGTACTAACAACTATCTAAAACCAAATGCCCACAGCAACAGCTCCCTTTGACCAACTATCTAGAACCTGCTTTCAGTTTATCAAAACCGACCTCCGTCTTCGACCTCCACACGCATTACCACACCCCTTCGAGTACCCCTTCATATCCGCCTTTCCTCTAAGCAGAAGAAACATTATGAGACTCTGTATCCTCACCACATTCACCATTGCTATCCACCACCAACTTCATTACCTCTTTTTCGCAGTTGAACAATCTCGCTTCTTTCTTGTTCAAAACATCCCAAAAGAAATCGGTCATCACAGATTCATACCCGGGCATCTTAGCATACCCTGGAAAGTAGTTAATATCAATAACAAGGTACCGATTCCCAACCTTGGTGTCCCGGATAACATCAAAGTTAAACAAATGCAGCTTCATCGCCTTTCGCAGCCCACGCGCAATATTAACAATCAAACTCATCGGCGGCATTGCTGCGTCCTCCAAATCCAACATCTTATAATACCTATCATCATTCCTCTCATCCGAAGTCAAATTCGACACCTGCGAAAACGACAACGAACCACCCAAACAATCTAACTTCTCCTCATCGATATCCGGCAACGACTTCCGCTTCACACATTTCACATACTTCCCAACCACATACACCTTAAAAATCACTCCACCATGATTCACAAACTCCTGCACAACAGTAGGGCTTTTCAGCTTCTCGAAACCCTCATTACTAAATACCAACAACATCTTATGCGATTTCGCACTACCGTCAGCCACCAACGGTTTCGCAATCACCGGAAACTTCAAGTCCAAACCCTCACCAAACGACGCCGTTTCGTTATTACTCAACTTCTCCGGCTCGTATACCACAACCTGCTTCGGTATCCCAAACGACGCCGTTTCACCGTCCCTCAAATCATCTTTCAAATCATTATCTAATTCTTCAATTTCTGATACTACATCCAGCATCGAAATCCGATTGTGTAACCGTTCGATTGCTTCGGGAAAATCGACTACAATTGCGTTAGGGTTGAGAATTAAGTAATCTTGAAGCTGTTTCCTCCATTCTTCACCGTATAACTTGTGGAGCACGCAATCGAATGGGCCTTGATCCAGTAACGGCTTCTCGGTGTCGATTTTAACGAGATCGATACCGCGTGATTTGGCTAAATTCACCAGAGAATCTTGGATAAAACTCTTCTGTTTCTTCAGTAGCAAGGCGTAACCGATACTGAATCGCTTCGTCGTCATCTCAACAGTTTCTGTAACCGGTGTTCAAATTTATTATTTATTACATGAACGCAATAGAAACACCGATAACAGAGGGGTTCAGAAGAACAAAATAATAAGGGTTAGGTTACAGGAGGATTTGAATATGAAAAAACATATGAAATGATATAGAGGCGAAACAGAAACAAACGCCGGTGAGATTCTCGGAGTTAACGAGACTGTGGTTGGTTGGGTGAAGGGAGTGTATGTATAGTAAGTATATATAGGGTTTAAGTAAGTAAGTAAGGTGGGTTAACTCGGGTGGTGATTAACTAGGGTTAAGAAAGAGGATGGGCAGTCCACGTGGCATATTCTCTCAAAAAATATACGGATTCCGCCGCACTAGCAAGTGTCAGAGTGTACCAAAAAATAATAATTTCCCAAAAGAAGGAACGCGGTGTGTTTGCCGTTGGATTGCTGGATTGAGAGATGAGATTCTGCCACGTAGCAATGGTCATTAGAAGGTTGCGGTCGTCACAAAATTATCGTTTAGGATGAGACCCATCATCATAGACCGGATTAGGGCTATTCATGAGCTAAACCGAGCCAAGCTAGGGCAAGCTTGGGTTCGGCTCAATTATAAATCGAGCTGGCTCGGCTCGGCTCGGATTTGAAATCGACCTGAAAATCTAAGCTCGAGCTCGGCTTGGTTTTCAACCGAGCTGACTCGACTCGGCTTGGTTTGGCTTAATTTTAAAAATAAAAATTAATACGTAGCTCTCAAAATTCAGTATTCTAAAATATTATTCAATACTTCAAAAGAACATATTTAAAATAAGTTCAACCTAATACATTACAAGTCAAAATAAAATTAAACAACTTAAAATAAGTTTTATATTTCAAGTAAATAGAATATTTGTTCATTAGCACAACAATCAACCTTTAAATATGTCATAGATATCAAACTACAAGCCTAAATACATGTAAATAATAATCATTTTTTTGTAATATATTATATGTATATAAAAATAAAATATATTATAAGTAGAAAAAATTACACTTTTCGTCTTTTATGTTTATAGCTAGTTGCAATGGATGACCTTTACCTTTAATAATTACAGCCACAGTCCTTTATTTGGAAAACTCAATACGTCTTTCGTCCTTTAGCACTAACTTGGTTAAAATTTTCAGTTAAGTCTGGTTATACAATGGTAGTTTAGTCATTTTACCTAATAATTTAAAGTATATAATAAAAAAGCAAATAATACTTTAAAACTCAAAGAAAGAAATATAAAAATACCCATACCCCATCCTCTTCCTCTCTATTTCTCTGTGTGTGCAGATCACCACCAACACCACTCCGATTCTGTCACCTCTCTAACACCTGAACCACCAAAGTCCACCACCATTAGCATTCCGGCGCCTGAAACCACTGTCCATACGAATTGAAAGCAAACCCCCCAAATCTCTTAACCCTATATCTATTGTGTGGCGTGGTGGTTGTGTTTTCAAACGAAAACACTAGATCCGTGTTTGACAAGGCCATGTTTCCAACCAAAAACCTCAAACATACCACCGTTTTCATCAACAGATCCGGCGGCATCATCCACCGGTTCAATCACTGTCGGTTTCTTCTCACCGGCGTTAAGCTATCTTCGGTGGTGTTATCGTCCAACCCCGGAAGCGTCGTTCCTAACCAAAAACCTAAGCGGCGGTGGTGGTGATTAGGGTTGGTGATTTATAGGGGTAGTGGTGATTGGTAAAGAACGGCGGCGAGGGTAGTGGTGGTGGTTGGGGATTCCGTTATGATTACCGGTGAGAAACAATATTTCTATTAGTAATTTCTCAAAAAGTTAAATCAGTTTTGATTGGTGAGAGATTATTGTGAGTTTATAAGGGTTGAGTTGTTAATTGTTTATGTTTGATTTGTTTAATTAGTAGGTTTTAGAAATTTTTTATTGCAGCTTAAATTTCATTTTAGTGTGTTGGAAAATTGTTTATGTATACTGAAGATTGAAACTTCATTGAATTGATTTATATTACTGCAGATTGAATATCCTTCAGCCTTCAGCGCCCATTAAACACAACATTTTCAAGATCATCGTTGAAGTTTTCATCCACTAAATCCAACATTTTCAAGTTCTTTCATCTTTGAACAGGGGTATCCCCCAAATTGTGATTTCTGAAGTGGGTTGTTCTAGATTAAGTGTAAAGGTTGAATCTTTATTGGTTATTGCTTCTTGAACCATGAGTTTGAGCTCATTGAGTGAGAAATTTCTTGAACCATGATGGTGGTGATGTTACAGACGGTGGCGGACTTAGGCGGTGGTGGACTTATCAGAGGGAGAGAGTGTGAGTGACTGGAGGAGATAAAGGGTTTTAGGGGATGAGATGAAATGATAAAGAGATTAAATAAATAAGTTGTATTATGTTATGTTATTTTTAGTTTTGTTTATTAATAACATTAAAAAAACATGAAATGACCATAATGCCCTCATTTGATTAGATTTAACTGAAAATTTTAACCAAGTTAGTGCTAAAGGACGAAAGACGTATTGAGTTTTCCAAATAAAGGACTGTGGCTGTAATTATTAAAGGTAAAGGTCATCCATTGCAACTAGCTATAAACATAAAGGACGAAAAGTGTAATTTTTCCTTATAAGTAAAATAATTCAAGCTAAGCCGAGCCGAGCTACCAAGCGAGCCAAACCGAGCCAATTTGGCTCGTCACAAGCCGAGCCGAGCTAGGATCACTTTCTAACTGAGCCGAGCCGGCTCGACTCACTTTCAACCCGAGCCATATCGAGCGAGCATTTTCTGAGCTAAATCGGAGCGAGTTCCGAGCCGCGAGCTTTTTAGACAGCCCTAGACCGGATTGGATACAACCGAAACCAAATGGTTTGAAAATATTAGGTTATGTGTTATGCCCCTGCTCCATCTCTGGTTCTTGAAATCCAGTAGACTCAACATCCTGTTTGTCGAGAAAGAAACAGGTGCATGCAATGAGTGGGTTGTTGAGAAGAATTGAAGGCCTTGTTCTCTCAAAGAATACAAACTCAGATACTTCAAAGAGAGTTGAGCTTGGACTGCATTTAATACTCCAAAACAATCATTCTAGGGTTTTTAACTCTTCATCAACTTTAACAATGTCGATAAACGTTGATCGGAACACGCCGCTTAAATCGGAGCCCAGGTAGAGTAACGTTACCGATCAGTCCGTTGATGGAAACCTTAGCGATCGCAGAGATCTTCGTGTTGGTTATTTATCGATTCCGAATAACTAGCAGAAGAACCCGATACAAACAAGTTCTCCACAGTTTGTTATTCAGATCTCTATTCGGTCATCTTTCCAAACTACAATACACGATAACTTTAAACTTTATAGTGTGTGATTTGACCAGGAAATGATTGGAGGTGAAGGTTCAGTGCACGAAAAGTTTCTTACGAAATGTACGTGACAAAACAAGTATGTTGGGAATTAAACGCATGTACGTGACAAAACAAGGATCGTTCTAATAGATTAAAGAGAATAAACCAAGTACAAATCATCTGCTTTCTGAATCTGAATGTTAACTTTGACTCATAAACCCTTAAATCCCAACGCTTCTCTAAAAAAATGTGTTCCTTTCCTTTTCATGAGGTAAAACCGGTTTCAACATCAAGGGTTGTTTTTCACCCTGTGTGAGCATTGGAAGCCCGACAAACAGTCTTGCAATTACGTCTTCAATCAAGACCGCATGGTTAATTTTAATGATGATTCGAAACATTCCGAATAACTAGCAGAAGAGCCCGACACGTCTTCTATGATGATTCGAAACATTCACGAACCACAATGGACTCAGACTCATACTACTCACCATCCCCTGAGGAAAGGTTTTCCCGAAGACTCAAGATAAAGCAGTTGGTTTGTGTTCATATCAGCGTTGTTTATCACCCTGTCTGAGCATTGTAAGCCCGACCACTAGCAGAAGAACCCAACACGTCTTCAATGATGATTCGAAATATTCACGAACAACAATGGACTCACACTCATTGTTGCGAATTTGGTTTCTTCGGTACAGGCTGATGAAACCGAAGACTCAGACTCCTTACAACTCTCATCAAATGCCTCACCCTTTCTTATATTCTGTAAATATTAAATAAAGAATAACACCATGCCCGTAATCCCGCGTTGATAGCTTCCGTTTTATTACAGTCATACGACACGTTTTTTTGTTCTTCAATCTTTGTTACTTGTTAATGTTTTATTTTTTTCTATTTTTAGAAAGGTTTGAGCACCTCACGACTGTAAAATATCTCGTGTGATTTACACCTTAAATACTTTGAGAAAAATCAAATTTTCGTTCCATACGGGCCGTATAAGAGTATACGGCCCGTATACACGTTCGTATACATTGTATACGACCAGGCAAACTTATTTACACATGGTGTATACGGGCCGTATACTCTTATACGGCCCGTATGGAATAAAAAAACTGACAAAGTCTGCTGTCAGTTTTTTATTCCATACGGGCCGTATAACTGTATACGACCCGTATACACCATGTGTAAATAAATTTTTCCCATGTGTTAATATTAGGACCCAAAAAAAAAACCTTGGTTTACACACATTTTCTATTTACATTTGAGATTATTTTCCTATCAATCTCCACAAAGACAAATAGTGCTTATATAATATTAATTACACCATACAAGAAAATACTAAATAAAAATTTTAAAATGATACACCATACATCATCACTTATAGCTATGGCTGGTATATCGTGTATACCTGTATACGATAATACACGAACACGCATAATACATGATACACGAAATCTCATACACGAACACGACACAATAAGGTTTCGTATCAAGTTTTCCATACACGAACACGAAATATTTTTTAACAGGTATATACGATAATTACTTGTTAATACCTGTTTACGAATGTTTCAATAATTACATATCTAGAAACCTGTTTAGCGAATCAAAAGTTGCCAAAAGTTCACAATATGCTTAAAATAATGCATAAACGCAAGTTTACATGGGTCTTTCTTCTCAAATCTTCAATTCAGAGTTCACATGTGTCTTTCTTCTCGAAGCCCGGTGGTTGGGGTGGTGTCGTTGGGAGTGGGGCTGGAGAATGGAAGAATTAGGGTTTATTTTTTTTTAATATGTCCATTGGAATGGGAATGGACCGGAAGGGTTAGAAAAACTAGAGAGATAAGTAATAAGATCATGTTTTCAAATCATATGGTCCCAATAAGTTATATTTTTATATTATATTATAATTGTTAACATGTATTAACAGGTACTAAACATGTAAATATGTATTTTACCTGTTTAGACACGAAAATTAACAGGTATTTTCGTGCCTAGCTGTTTAGTATCTGTTACTTGTTAAGGCCATACTCAATACATGTTAAGTTCGTGTAGATTCATGTCGTGTATTTGTGTACGTATCTAAAATTGTTAGCCCTACTTATACCAATAGTCTATAGTAAGTAGATTGCAACTATGGATTAGAGATTTGGTAGCAATCTTATCGATTTTTAAATGACTCCAAGAAGAATAACGTAAAATCTATTTTATATACTATTTACGATATTGAAACCGAGTGAGATGATACTACTTAACCCGTGTGTGACGATGCTATTTTATTTTATTTTAAATCTCTTAATTTTAATAAAAAAGTTTATGCTGAGATCAATTATCTTAATTTTAATAAAAAGGTTTATGCTAGGATCAATTATGAAAGTTTAATTTTTTTTTTTTTTTTAGATTAATACAATCATCACATACAATTATATAAATAATTCTACATTATTGTCATAACTCAATAACTCATAACAAACATATCACATTATTTGATTCTTAAAAAATACTCATAAAATACATATGTCAAACCCTAATAATTTGCAATTGCACCCATTATTCCCAAACTCAATAACAATCTCACCTGACACCCAGCTCATCATCACCATATTGTGATCAACAGAAACAACAAGCTGATCCAAACAGAAACGTATTCACTCGAACAACATACATTTCAATTAAATGGAACAAGACCCATTTGAAACAGTATCATCTTCATCTTCTTCAATGAGAACCCATGAGTATAATGGAAAAAAACAGGTGAATTCATCGTCACTCTCATCAAAGTTTCCGTTAACATGTTGGGAGATTGCAGGTGCATCTGGGGTTGTGTTAACTTTCGCCATTGGTCTCCTCGGAGTTTATCTCACTTTGCCGGATTCTGATTACAGTTTTCTTAAGCTTCCCAGAACACTTGAAGATCTTCATATTCTTAGGTAATTAATTGATTTTTTTTGTTTTGTTTTGTTTTAAGTTTTATTATTTATGTATGTTTAAGTTTAAGAAAGTGGATCTGTTATGTGTTACAACAAGTTTTGATTTTTATTTTTTTTGGATGGGATTTTAAATTGTTTATTTGATCTGTATGGGTAGTTGAAATTTAAATCTATATAGTTATGGGAGAATGGGAGAATTTCTTATGAGAAAAAGTGAAAAACACACAAGCAAGAACAAAATTAGCCTTCAATAATGGGCAGAAGCTTTTGTAATTAATGTATGAAACAATATCCTTAGATTGCTTTCCTTTAAAGAGTCCTGCATTTGAATTTTTATAGTTGTGTATGGCAATGGTGCCATATTATATATGGTAGCTTAAAAAGGACTTTTTTATGTTGATTGTTAGTGTTGGTTTATGAAATTGAATTAACTACTGAAGATGTGCTTTTGTGTCACATGTTATAAATCTTTAATCTTGCAATTTTTTTTGGTATATGCATGAAGTGAAAGAGTCATTTGCAGCTGAAGTTAGCTTGCTTTTTTTTTTTTTTTTTTACTATAGTCAGATTAAAGGGTATACAAAAAATCGGTTACGATTCTGATTTTTCTGTTATCAAGAGAAATGTAAAAGTACCTGATTTACCATAAATGTTAGCACCTGATTGTCTTGTTATCTGATTGTGGTTCACTTAGACCACATATTTGGTTGGAATTCAAGATTTTGAGTTTTTTAGTGCACAGATCGGAAAGGAACGAGTCAACTTACGTCTTTGTGTTAAATCTTTGTGTCAAGTGTGTGTCTATGTGTTTCTTTTTCAGTTTTTTGTACACATGGTTCTGAAAAAATTAATTTTCTTGATTTTCTGTAGAGATAATCTCGAGAGATATACAAGTGACTACACTATCCAAGTCTTAGTGGGTTATTGCACGGTTTACATATTTATGCAAACTTTTATGATCCCGGGAACTGTTTTCATGTCACTGCTTGCGGGGTCCCTTTTTGGGGTATTGAGAGGTGTAACTCTTGTCGTCTTTGCCGCTACTGCTGGTGCATCTTCCTGCTACTTTTTATCTAAGTTGATTGGGCGCCCCCTTATCTCGTCTCTGTGGCCCGATAAATTGATTTTCTTCCAAGACCAGGTGAGGCTCAAATGCCCCATTTTGACCATTACTCAACCTGTTTGACCCGATCATTTTGCTACCTTATATGTATCCATCTCTGGAATGTCGAAAGCTTCTAGCTTTATTTGATGAAGTGATGAATTTTGTTTTGCTTACATAGGTGGCTAAAAGGCGAGAAGGGTTGTTGAATTACATGCTTTTTTTAAGGTTGACCCCGACCCTACCTAATATGTTCATTAATGTTGCTTCGCCGATAGTAAATGTGCCATATCATACATTCTTGCTAGCCACTTGCATCGGGCTCATTCCAGCTGCTTATGTAACCGTCAAGGTATTATTCTTAAGTTTTCTTTCATTCTTCTATTTTATATCGACACTTAAGGGTGTTTGGATGTGCTTTTAGAATTTGAATCTCCTAAACAAGCTATGCAATAAACTAAAGGGTTATCGCCACTCTTAATATTTATGTGGTTTCGTGCTTATTTATATATAATTCGACAGGCTGGAATAACTCTTGGAGAACTAGAGTCAATTGGAGATCTATACGACATCACCTCAATAGGAACCTTGTTTCTCATTGGGCTTGCATCAGTTACCCCTACACTTATAAGCAAGAAGATGCCATCATAGTGTAATTTATCACGATTCGATCAACCCCTCTTGAGATTTAAAATCTTTACAATACAAGTCTACCCTCAATAACAACCTCGGGTTCCCAGGGTGGTTCGTGCTGCAGATGTTGGAGAGGAAAAAAGGGACCTGCATTATTGTTTACAACTTGCTCTCTTCTGTAGAAGGGCAATACAGTAAAATTGCTACATGCAGTTTAGTTGAAAAATAAATTTATCAGTGTAAAGAAATATATGTAAAAGATGGATTCTGTTTTATGAAATGTGAGACTGGCGCTGCAGAGAGTTTTAGGTGTCTAAAGATGTATACTTTTCTATATTGAAGCATAAATATGAATTGTTATGTCATTCTTTGGTTATGTTAAAACATTCATGAAAGTTTTAGCTTTCAGTTCACAATCTTTTGAATATGTCGTTAATATTTTAGAAGTTTTGCTACGAAAACTAGTGTGACTAGAATCATAATCTTATCAGTTGAATACTATCAGGATCACATCCCCCATCCAGGGCTCTCAATTTAGTTTTTCAAGATTTATTTTGGCATATTGGATTTTAATAATAAAAAATATGACCCATTGGCTGAAAATAATTCATTGACTTGCATTTTATTCGTGATATGGTGTTAGCACAGACTTTCTGTGTTCGATATGTGCCGACTGCTCTTCAGCTTGCGGATTTACTGACCAAAGGCTTGTCATCTTCATGCTTTGACAGTCTTCCGTCCAAGCTTCATGTTAACTCTTCCCGTTCAGCTTGAGGGGGCGTATTAGTATATATGTATAGAGATTCTGAGTTAGTTACATATTTGTTATATGGTTGTTAGTAGTTCACAGATCCTCTCTTGACTATACATAGAGGATACCATTCATTGTATGAGTTGATGTTGATTCTGTTGATTTGATTGTTACGATAGCTCATACCGTTTACATAATGTGACAAATGACATTTTTAACTTTCACGTTGATTTGATTGTTACCAGAGCTCATACCGTTTACACAATGTGACAAATGGCATTCTTAACTTTCACTTTTGTTGCGAAGCCACTCTAATGAAGAAGTAACTTCCTATACTTATAAAGTAATAACATAAAAATTTTGGTCATTATAAACCAAATTATAGCATTCTAATTGGGATAAATTTCGGTCAAGTTCAGTAGGGGTACAAAAATAGTAAAAGTTATAAATGTCATTGGTCATCTTACCAGTATTGATTATTATCGCATAATTTGAATTAGAGTAAAATGCACGGATAGTCCCTGTGGTTTGGTGAAATTTCACCTTTAGTCCCCAACTTTTCAAAATTACACTCTTAGTCCCTGTGGTTTGACAAGTTGTTACTCGGATAGTCCTCAAAGCGGATGGAGGTTAGTTTTTCTGGTTAAGTGGGTGTGAAATGACAAGGACTATCCGAGTAACAACTTGTCAAACCACAGGGACTATCCGAGTAACAACTTGAAACCACAGGGACTATCGGAGTAACCTTCATCCGCTTTAGTGACTATCCGATTAATAACTTGTCAAACCACAGGGACTAAGAGTGTAATTCTGAAAAGTTGGGGACTAAAGGTGAAATTTCACCAAACCACAGGAACTATCCGTGTATTTTACTCTTTGAATTATCAAAATCTATTTTGCTTTTTTAATTTATCTTTATTTTTTTATTAACAACCGAGCAATCAATGGAATCATTTTCTCAAAGAAACTCTGTTAATTAACCTTAACCTAGTTAAGAATTCAAACACTTGCAAAGCAGGCGAGGATCCAGTCTTCTTTCTACACCTTCATCACACTCGTACATATAGTCAGATGGTTGGTTAATTCCGTTTCGGACGTTTCTTTTTTGCTTCTATTTGCCGCTATTCTTTATCAAGGAATCAATGAAAGACGTTTCTTGTTTCAGGTTTAAAAAACATTCTTTTCTGTACCAGAAATCAACGTAACCAATCTGCAGGTAAACTTGATCAAATTCCCTTTTTTTATTTACACCCAACAGATCAATTGTTAATTTGTTGGGGATGCACACAAGGTGTTCGATAAAATGCCTGTTCACTACTCGCTATTGAAGTTGCAATGTAACATTATATAGATCGTTTATATTTTAGAAAAGATCAATCTTTAGTTACTTTTTGTGTACCTTACACTCATTAGGTGCTACCGAATCGGATTGTTTGTGATTGGAAAGTGAGGTTGGCAACATTAGGACATTTTCTTGAAAGAATAACTATAGATACAGTTAAAGTTTTTGTACAAATGAGGCTTTCCAAGAACGGAATTAATATGGATTTATTTGGAATTAGAGAATAAAGATGGTTCCGTTATGTGCAGATGACCTCCAATAAGACAGTGAACTGTTAAGTCTGCAGTTAGAAGTTTGAACCACACCATCAACTTTGTCACCATGCCAACTCAGCATCCTTCATTAACACCATCCCTTTAATTTGACATTCATTTCAGAATCTTATTTTTTTCTTCTTTCCAGTTTTATCATGGAATATCAAGGCTTCCGAGTCCTGCTTCACCTAAGATTGGGTATCATGCTGACATTGCTTGCTGGAATTACCTATTGCAAACATGCCCCTGCATCGTTCTCTGAGCTGGTATAAAGTCTGTTTTCTTTCATATACATTCTTCTAACAAGTAAATTGCTCCAAGTGTTATCCGTCTCATTGTTCGTTACTTCCTTGTTCATATTTAGTTATTATAAGATTTTTTTACCTCTGCAGTTTAGGAGGCATAAATATATCACAGAAGCATACTTTCAGAAACACGAAACCTTAATAGACCGCGCTTTCCAAGATTTCATATCCAGTGAGCTTTCTCATGTCTTCTGTGGCAAACAGAATTTCATGCCAAAACTGTCGGTTATGCAGCGGCAGTTAATCGGCGAAGGTTCTCACCGGCGTTTAACTTCATCCGTTAAAATTGAAATCCAGCCAAAAGTTATATCCTCACTCTCCTGTGAGGCCATAGTTATTGAGAGACTGCCCTCTGGAGTATTTGCTGACCCGTTTGAGCTAGAACATCTTACAGGACGTGGTGGTAAACGTTCATACCTTTGAAGCAATTTAAACAACATGGTTACGTAATGATTTTTGAGTTATTTTGTTTTCGTTGATTTTTGCAGTGTTTAGTGGTGCTTCTGCGTTTGGGGACACAGATTTAGAGTTGCCTACCGTGCGGGCAAATCGATCTGTTGTTGAGGTTCACGTGGATCTGAGCCCTAATTCTTTGTCTGGAAACAAGAACAGCTGGGAACTAAACATTGAGATTCCGTTGCATGCACGTTATGCGGTATGCGAATGATGCGCATCAGTTGTTCTTTTAGTTATACTATGTGTTTGATTCAGTTATTTTTTGTTTCTGCAGCCATTGGGGAAACACGGTTACACAAGAGTTGAATTTGAGTCTCCCGACTTGTTTGTACATTGCGTTGGTGAAGGGGACCCACTTAACCAAAGTTGTATATTTTCATCAACCGATGAGGGTGTTAGAACGAGTTCACCTGCTATTGTTTGGGAAGTACCTTCAGGAATTGTGAAACACACAAAAATCGTGTCTGTGCTTACTTTTATTGCAGCAGTTGTAGGCGCTTTATCAGTTTTCATGGCATGTATCTTTTATTCAGAAGTTTCTGTCTACAACGGTACAAAACAATCTTAGTATGTTTAAGGTTTATGTTTGTTCAGTACTTATGTAGAAGATTAGATTGTTCTTTTGAACCTTTTATTCTACAAATATCTTTTGCCACTATTTACATGTGTTTGATCACTGCAAGCACACAGCAACACCATACTATTTGGAACGACTTTTTATTTATTTATTTTGAGTTATGGACCATTACATAATTTAAAGAGTAAAATGCCATTTTCATCCCTGATGTTTAGCCAGTTTTGCGACTTTCGTCCAAAGGTCTGTTTTTTCCACATCTGAGTCCAAAATGTTTGAGATCTTGCCATTTTCATCTGGCTCGTTTATTCCATCCTTTTTTATTAGTTAAGTCAGGGGTAGTTCTGTCTTTTTGTTAACTTAAAGGGCAGTACCCTTACTAAACAAAAGTTAAGTCCCCTGACTTTAAGTTAACAAAAAAGATAAGATGAAAATACCCCCGACTTAACGAAGAAAAATGGAGGGGTGTTAACGAGCTGGATGAAAATGACAAGATTTCAAACCTTTTGGACTCAGATGCGGAAAAACAAACATTTGAATGAAAGTCGCAAAAATGGCCAAACCTCATGGACGGAAATGGCATTTAAAAAAAAATTGATCACTGGCTTGAGTGTTCTAGATCCCTTTGAGTTGTCAGCACATGCTTGCGATAATCAGCTAGGGCCCACAATGGGAATATATTCCTGTAGAGTGCATAGTGTAGCAAGCAGTTCTCCTTGAACACTCCAGCTTGTTCCTGCATTAGGTATTTCATCATCATATAATTTACTACTACATGCAATTTATTTATTTAAATTTGATTAATTGAACTTCTTTTATGATCTAATTACCTGTTGCGGGAAATCACCGTTTTCCAACTGACAGTTGATCAACAATTTGGCTGCTTTGTGTAGGGGTGTTGCATCTCTCTCCATCTGTCGAGCATGAATCAGTCCCATCATTGCCCATGCAGTGTGCACCAGATTCGACCCACGTTCCAAGGGTATATATGTCTTTTCTGTGCAGGATTTGTAGCTTTCTCCCCACCCACCATCCTCCAGCTGTGATTCCAACAGAAATTTGACGCCTTTACGAACTGCTGGACAATTTCCGTATGTCTTTCCCGCTGCTGCTAGTCCTCCAAGGGCAAACCAGGTGCCGTATGTAAAACAAATACCCCAGTTTCCATACCTAATCACCATAGCTTCTCATTTTAACAGAATAACAAGAAAAACTGGTTCCAACTATTTCAGAGCTCTATTTTATGTAAAAAAAAAAAAAAAACAGAAACAAACCATGAACCATCTTGCATCTGTATTTTCTCTAGGTATGCACTTGCACCTGTAAGACAGTTTTCTATCTCTTTTCTCCTATGCATGGGGTATGACTTCTTAAACAAAACTAGGGCCTGCATTGCTGCTGATGTGCACTCAACATACCTAGACAGCTATTTTTTGTGAGAAGTGTAACCGATATTATTTACATCCAATATGGAAATGGTAAATTATATTAAAGTCTTACTCATGCTCAATGACGATGTCAACAAAAAATTCTGTAGGATTGAGAATCTATATTGAGAATTTTTTTTTAAATATATATCAAATTTGTGCATCATAATAATGATATATTTTTACGACTTAGATATATACCTCCAGCCAGTCTGATGATCCTGCTGGTTCCCACGCGGCTATTCCACCATTTTTGCTCTACATTATCATCACAGCAAAATAAAACTTGTTAAGCAGAAGGATATTTTTTAATATAAATTCTCTTCATTTCAAATTATAATGTACACTGACCTGCAAGGAAAGTATTATGTTGACAGCATCATACAGTTGCTCATGTTTCATTTTCTCACCGACGATTTCCGGTGGCATAGTTGAAAATAGGAGGCAACACTGGGGATAGAAATATAGAATACAGGTAGACAGTATGTAGATCATAAGCAGATGCCTTTTTGGATTTTGTGATGTTGAATTTTAAAGAAAATGTATGAATATCATATCATATACCTTTAACCCTTCAGCAGTACCGTCTGAAAGTTGCCATCCTTGATCTTTATCTGAAAAGGTCCATGATCCTTTAGAAATATGTCTGTGCATGCTTTTAAAGTCACCAGAGGGATTGTCTTTAACCTACACAAAAGTATTTATTTAATAATCAGGACTAATCCAGTAAAAATGTCTTAGTGTTACAAATAAGACCTGTGAAGCTTTAATGAATTCATGTCCTTTCATCAAAGTAGAGCCAATTTCATCGGTAAGACCAGTAGCCAATAGAGCTTGAACTGCAAAAGCTGCATCCCACGCTTGACTGCCAAAACTCTGTAGAATGGTTAACAATCAAAATACTTATTGAAATACGTTTAAATTTATATGAAAAATCATGTTTTTATAGTATTTTTTGTATAGGGACCTGCATTTTCATTCCATCTTCAGCAACCCAGAGATAATCCGGGACCCGAGCCAGATGCTTTTTGAAACAAACACCATTCGGATCCTCGACCCAACATGCAAGCATGCACAGTGCCTGAACATCAAATGTAAAACCATGAGTAAGTTCAAGATCATTTAAGTATATTTTAATTATATCATGTACCTTTGGCACACAACCAATTGTGATATATCTGCTGTTTTCATCTTCATAATGGATATGTTTCATTGTTGTTTGGAGTGCTTTCTCACGCAATTTGTTAAATGGCCAGCGATTCAACAAAGGCTCAGTTAAGAAATAGAGACTGTCCCACATTAAATCTTGTAGTAAAGGATGTGGATAATATAAATCTTCCTGAAATCGTAAGTTATGTAGGCACATTATCTCCCGAAGATAATTGTTATGAAAGTCAAATGTAGAGTTAATTACACGGATGATGCTGTATTACGGTTTTGGTCCCAAGTTTTTAGGAATTACACTTACAGTCCTTGGACTAGTGGACGGGCCTTAAAAAGGTTATAAATACTAAAAGCTTACCTTTGCACACAAATGCCGTATGCTTCTCCAGTTGATTTTATTGTAGGGTTGTGCATAAAGTTCTTCTCTAAGTTGCAGAATCAATGGAGTAATAGGACCCACAAATCTTTTACCGTATAGGTATGACATTGGCATGTATACCAACCGACAGTAGCACCACATTTTTGCTGCATTTAGATATAGATTTATATGTAAACATGTTATTTTATTACGTTTGGTACTAGTGAACTAACCCGGATGCATAGGGAGGAAAGAAGGAAGGATCCAGAATTCGGGGGGCATTGGGTTGCTTCCAGCCCATTCACATACACCAAGTATCTAAAAAAGAACCATGCGTAGGTATGTTTGGTTTATAAAACGCACAAAGTAAAAACATTTTACTGGTTGCAAAATGGGTTTGGGCCAAACGTGTTGGTGGTTCGGTCATCCTTGGTAAGTTGTGGTTTTTCTTCTTTACGCTCGTGTAGCTGGTGACATCTTTGAGATCTTTATCAACCATTGTGATAATTGTTATCTTGGTTTATATAATCAAGGTTTACAAAAATTCACTACACCAATCCTGTCAACCCTTTTTTGCTTTTATTTTATTATCAAACCATGTAATGTAGTAAACAGGATTAAAAAAATGTCTTACAGAAAGCCAAGTTTTGCCCCATGATGGAATGAATGTAGCAGTGCCATGATCAAGAATCCATTTGCGGGCTTTGCTGCATGCACCGTTTAGACCACCATCAGGCCCCTCTCCTAAAAGACGCATACAAATGTAACTGAGGGTGGTGCCGAACATTGTGCTATGACCCTCTATGTAAAATCCCCACCCACCGTCTTCATTCTGTTCATTCCACAGGAGCGTTTGTTAACTGTCGGTTAAAAACTACATAATTTAATTATATATAACAATATACATATCTACGTACCTGATGATAGTATAAATACCGTAGAATTTCTTTTCTGTATTCTGCTGGGAAAACACTATTAAGGTGCCCTGTAATATACAAGCACATCACCTGCATTTTTTAGTATGTCGAATATAAGAATTCTGTTGACCTCACAACAATCCGTGATCAGTACTCACTAAGGCTATGGGTATGTTTGGCAAAAGCAGCTAGTGGCTGGTGGCTGGAAGCTAGTAGCTGTAGCTGGTAGCTGGTGGGTGTATCTTTTTAGATATATTTAGGTGTTTGGCAGAGTGGCTGGAACTTTTAATAAAATGATCAAAATGGACATAACTAAAAAGTTCATCATCTTTAGAGGTTAAAATAGTTATTTTTTCCCTAAAAACTTGTAGCTCCTTCTAAACGCTACTAGTAGGAGCGTTCAACCAAAAGCTTCAAGCTCCTAACCTAAAAGCTTCAAGCTCCTTTAACCAAACAAGGCTTTTTATTGAGTAAGAGATTTTTCTTAAAAGCTTAAAGCTAGAAGCTCCTAAAAGCTCCATGCCAAACATACCCTATATATCAACATGTTTTAAAAAGAGAATGACATGTTGTGGCTAAATATAACTTTGTATAACAAAACCAATCAAACAACACATTTGCGCATTACCATAGCAAACAATAGGCAATAATAATGTTAGATGGTTTCCGTCAGTAATCTTAGGTCAAATAGACGTTTTGCATGGCCTTTTCCACTTTCCCCAAATTAGCGCACTGCTCTCTGCAACAACGATTCCGCCAAACACCACCACCGATTGCACCACCACTATAGGCGAATCTCATATTGTTTGGCGAGTATAAAGCCCCTACCTCCCTTTTCTTTCTGCTCGTTTAATGTGTTGGTTTGATTACGGGGCTGTTTGTTTTTTCTGATTATTGCTTCCAGGCCTCTTATGTCTGCGTCGCGCAGACGTTTGGTCTGAATACTGTTTGTTTTCTCGAAGACCTTTCACTTAAAAACCTCTGCACGTCCTCTTTTTGGTGCAGATGTGGGAAAGGCTCTTCTCACCTCTTCTTGTCTTTCATTTTAGCCTGATACCACAAAATCACACAAACCCTAGCACACCTTGAACCTTCTTCTCCTTCTCCTCCACCTCAGCCGCCGCCACCTCCTCCTTTCTCCCCGCCGCCGCCTCCTCCCTCCTTTCCGCTGCCGACTCCTGCTTACGGTATGTACATCATATTTTATTTTTTCCATTTTCAGTTGTTATGGATTTTCTTGTTTCCATTTATTGTTATGGATTTTCATGTTTCCATTTTCCACATCTCATGATTTTCTTGTTGTTATGGATTTTCTTGTTTCCATTTACTTGTTAATGATTTTCGTTTATACCAAAGATGCTTGTGATAAGTTGTTTGTCACATGGTTCCATTTTCAGTTTTATAGTTTTATAAATACACAAGATCATTATTTGCATATTGTTTTTGAAAGATACTTGTGATAAATTGTTTGTCACATGGTTCCATTTTCAGTTTTATAGTTTTATAAATACAGAAGATCATTATTTGCATATTGTATTTGAAAGATGCTTGTGATTAATTGTTTGTCATGCCTATTATGTTGTTACGTTAAATTGTTTGTTATGCCTATTATGTTGTTACTTTAACTTGTTTGATTATTTCAGCAAATTGCAGAAGTTAAAAAACAAACAGTCTTCTTCTTACAGACTTTCTTGCAGACTGCAGAGGTTTGGTCCACCTTTTCTGCTAGTGTTGGTCTCATTTGTCTCATTATGTGTTGACTTGATTATGTGTTGGGTTCTTTATGTATTGGTAAGTCTTGATGTGTTGGTTTGATTATGTGTTGGCTTCGTTATGTGGTTTGATTATGTAATGGTTTGATTATATGGTTTCACAATGTATTGCTTTGATTTATGTATTGGTTTCATTATTATGTATTGGTCTCTTATGTGGTTTCATCATGCATTGGTTTGATTATACGTTGGTTTCATTACGAATGTGACTTATTAAGTGTTTTTTTTACAATGGATGCATTAAACATGACTCTTCATCTATCATAATTCACTCATTTAAGATAGCTTTTATTTATATTGAATGTTACAGTTTTTTTTTTTGAATGACAAATGTTACATTACTCCTACTTCTAAACTACACCAATAAATACTAAACTACACCCCATGCCAGGATTTGAACCCTGATCTTTTCTCCAAGAGGCAAGAGCCTCTACCACCCAGCTATAGCTGGAATGGCGAATGTTATAGTTATTAAAAGTTATTCCTAAGTCCTTTCATCTTCTTAGGTTACTACACGACACGACATGACTGCATATATATCCTTTGTAATCTCATGATCAATGATATACAAAACATACACAAAATTACCAAGTTTATCTTGAGTAAGGACTTTTAGGCTTTATAGTCTATTTGTTAAAGTGTTTAAGGTTTTTATTATTAACTCCCTCATATAAATAATCCCAACTATAAAGCATTTTTACATGATGAAAAATGTTATCTAGTCAATTATATGTTTAAAATACAAAGAAAAATTTTATGATAAGATGCTCTTATAAGTAGTAAGTTCTAAATAAAATAAAATAAAAGAAATTAATAGATAATAAGCTGATTTAATAGAATAATAATATATAAGTTAATAATAAAAAAATTAAAAGATATATATATATATATATATATATATATATATAGGGTAGGGATCCTAAGAGAAGTCCACCCTATTTGAGAAACTTGAGAAGCAATCTGGACCACACATTTTCCCTAAGCAAAAAATGCAAAAAAAAAAGTGAAAAAAATGCAAATTTTTTTTTTTTTTGGAAAAATTGTAGCTTTTTCTTTAAGGATTAAATTTTTTATTTAAAAAAAAAATTTTTTTTTTTGGGATTTATACACATGTGTATATTGTTAATCTCTTAACTATACATATATGTATATTGTCAATTATACATATATGTATATACATGTTTAAAATTGAAAAAATATGTGTTATAAATCCTAAACCTTATACTATAAACAGTAAAGCTAAACCTTAATGCTAAACCTTAAACCCTAAAGCTAAACCCTAATTCTAAACTCTAAAGCTAAACCCTAATTCTAAACCCTAAAGCTAAACCCTAATGCTAAACCCTAAAGCTAAAACTAAACCCTAAAGCTAAACCCTTAATGCTAAACCCTAATGCAAACCCTAAAGATAAAACTAAACCCAAAAGTTAAAGCTAAACCCTAATGCTAAACCCAAAAGCTAAACCCTAATGCTAAACCCTAAACCCTAAAGCTAAACCCTAAACCATAAAGCTAAACCCTAAACCCTAATGCTAAACCCTAAATACTAATGCTAAACCCTAAATAACACTTATTTTTTAATTTTAAACATGTATATACATATATGTATAATTGACAATATACATATATGTATAGTTAAAAGATTAACAATATACACATGTGTATAAATCCAAAAAAAAAAAAAAAATTAAATCCTTAAAGAAAAAGCTGCGATTTTTCCAAAAAAAAAAAAAAAAATTGCATTTTTTTTACATTTTTTTTGCATTTTTTTGCTTAGGGAAAATGTGTGGTCCAGAATGCTTCTCAAGTTTCTCAAATAGCCTATTACTTCTCACATGATCCTTATCCTATATATATATATAATGGGTGGAGTTATTGTAAAAAAGACCAAAAGTGTGAGAAAGGTAAGAAAGAATCTCAGCCATTAGATCTAAATTAATTGAAAAAGGGTATAATTGTAAATGCATTAACAAATTCAAATATGGTAATCCTTGATTTAAGGATTTGGAGAGAGAAAATCCTTGATTTAAGGACTTATAACCGTCCATAATCAGAGCATGTTCATGACATGGTGTTTTAAATAAATTCATAGTTCAATTCATGGTGTTTTTACAAAATAATATAACACCATTCAGTAAACAAAATATAACATCATTCAGTACACAACATAACACCATTCAGTACAAGATATAACACCATTCAGTAAACAAAAAATAACACCATTCAGTAACGAAAATATAACACCATTCAGTAAACAAAAAATATAACACCATTCAGTAACGAAAAATATAACACCATTCAGTAACGAAATATAACACCATTCATTAACGAAATATAACACCATTCAGTAACGAAATATAACACCATTCAGTAACGAAAAAATAACACCATTCAGTAAATAATATAACACCATTCAGTAACGAAATATAACACCATTCAGTAACGAAAAATAACACCATTCAGTAACGAAAAATAACACCATTCAGTAAAAGAAAAAAACACCATTCAGTGAAGAAAATAACACCATTCAGTAAAGAATATAACACCTCTGTATCATCTTCTCCACTTCCGGCACCACCACCGCCGCTCCGCCGCCGCTGTCGTGTAGGGAGAGAGATCCGCTCCACCACTACCGCACCACCACTGCCGATCCGCACCACCACTGCCGATCCGCACCACCACTGCCGCTCGCCGCCGCTGCCGCTCGCTGCCGCCGCTGTTCGATCGATTAGAGAGATAGACGAAATTGTAGAGAGAGAGAGAAACTGTTCGATCGATTGGAGAGAGAGATCGGAATTGTAGGGATTTTGATTTACAGTTTCCTATTTTGAATGGATATAAAGACTTTATTACCCCTAGAATTTTCAATTCAGTCCAAAAAATAAAACAAATTTTACAATTTGGTCCCTATTAATCTCAATCATTAGATCAAAGATTTAATGGTGTAGATTCTTTCTTACCCTTCTCACACTTTTGGTCTTTTTTACGGGATCCTTTACCTACACACATATATATATATATATAGTCTTAGGATCCTGTAAAAAGGACATGTTTCGTGAGAAGTGTGAGAAGGCATAAAAATTCATATGTAGACATCATTTGGACTTAGACATAATGTTTTGCGTTGTTTTGGCAAGAAAAACACTAAACATAACAATTTAAGACACAATGCAATGAATTCTAGGCTTAAAACTTAAAACACCATGTCAAGAACGTTAAGTAGTGTGTTTTAAGTGTTAAATAGTGTCTTTTAAATTTCTCGTCCATAATATGTTGCATTGTGTTTTAAATTGTTATGTTTGGTGTTTTTCTTGCCAAAACAACAAAAAACATCATGCCTAAGTTCAAAACATGATGCCTATATGTCAATTTCGATGCCTTCTCACACTTCTCACGAAAAGAGTCATTTTTACAGGAACCTCACCCTATATATATATATATATATATATATATATATATGTAGAAAATAAAAAAGTAATGGACATCAAGTTGACCGACAATTTTACAAATAATAAAGAAAATAGAAAACTTTGAATAAATTAGGTAGGGTGGTAACGTAGGTTGGATACCTTTTCCAGATTTCAAGAAATGTTTTTTTTTTAAGACCATGATAGTGGGGTTGAAAGTAATGCCCCTCCTTTGGGCATGAATTGACATATGACATATGGGGCATTATGGCGCTTGAAGTTAAAAAGGGGTGTAATGGTATAATGTCTGATAATGCCCAACAATAATTACCCTTATCTTTAAAAAAAATATAGAGTAAACTGCCATTTTGGTCCCTGTGGTTTGAGCACTTTTGCCATTTTAGTCCAAATCTCAAACTTTTTACATCTGGGTCCCTGTGGTTTGCATTTTGTTGCCATTTTAGTCCAAAATCCAAAAACCCTCTATTTTGACTGTTGAAAACTGATTATTTCGTCCTTTAGTGCAGGGGCATTTTGGTCATTTTTTAAATTTCATTTTTTTTTTTGCAATAAAACCCAGATCAAACATCATCATTATCAAAACCCAGAACAAACATCATTTTTTGCAATAAAACCCAGATAAAACATCATCTTGGACGGAGAAATTAATCACAGATCTCCCGTTTCTCTCTCTCTATATATAGCACCACCACCGCCACCTCCTCCCTCTCTCTCTCTCTTCTCTCTCTCTCTATAGCACCACCACCAATTGTCTGCAACACCCCCAATTGTCTGCAACACAAATCATCTAACAAAATACAAAATCTCCAACTCCAATCTCACACTCAACTGTCCATTAACCCCATAATCCACCCTCAACTCTCTTGATTTCTACCTGCAGCACAAGATCATCTTCATACACACAAATAAAACCCATAACACTCCTCCCACACCCCCACCCGTGTCTTAGATCGACCAAAGAGAGAAAGAATTCGAAGCGGAGAGGAGCCGGTGGTGCACAGTGACGGCGGGAGACGGCGCCGCCGCTCACGGCGGCGTTAGTGATGGAATTTTGTGGTTTTCACCTCTGATTTAGTGCAAGATTGTTCTGGTGGAGGTCCGAACAGCAACAGCGACGGTGGGTTTGACGGTGAAGGTGATTGTGGACGATGATGATTGATGATTTAGCGCCGCCGCTCTCTAAACTATCTCACACTCTTTAAGAACAATCTCAGATCCACACATCTTTCTTCCCCAAATCTCAGATCCGTCATCGGAGTTCCTTTCTCTCTCCTCTCTCTCTCTGATGTATGTGTGAAAACAGAACGGTTAAAGAGTGGAAAGGGAACCTGCTCCGACTAGGATGATGATCTTAGAGAATCCCATGCCTGCTTGCATCGCCATGGCTGCGATTCAAGATTTGCAGAAACGAACGAATTCGTGTGAACACGGAGATGATAGAGAGGAGAGAGAGAGAAGAGAGGAGAGATGGTGGTGTTGGCGGTGGGGATGATGCGGTGGTGGGGGGGGGGGGGTGGTGGTGGTGTGGAGGTAGTTCAGAGAAGAGAGAGCGAGCTGAAGTCATGATGAAGATGAACTGTATTTGTATGTGTGTATATTAATATATATATATATATATAAAATTTTGAATTAAGAAAATGTTAAACGAAAAGCAAAATGACCAAAATGCCCCTGAACTAAAAGACAAAATAGGAGGTTGCAACAGTCAAAAAATAGGGTTTTTAAATTTTGGACTAAAACGGCAACAAAATGCAAACCACAGGGACCCAGATGTAAAAAGTTTGAGATTTGGACTAAAATGACAAAAGTGCCCAAACCACAGGGACCAAAATGGCAGTTTACTCAAAAATATATATATGTTGGAAGCTTCTTATTGGACAAACAAAAGTGGAGGAGGCGTGTTAAAAAAAAAACGCCATACATATTTTGGACAAAAAACACCCCGGGGCGGTGTGCGGGGCGTTTTGTGGCATTATTGGGCAAAAACACGCCTAAAACTCTTACCACTACGGCCTACGGGTGGTCTAATAAGAACATTTTGGTTTTAAAAACCACACTCTTCTTCTTCATCAAGGTTTTTGCAACTTCGAGAGCTCAACTATGGTAATTTAACTTTCTTTTAAAAAAAATATTTCGCTTTCTTCTCATCTCTTTCTAATATTGCATTTATGGTATCCTAATGTTTGCTCAGAGATCTCCGAATACATAAAACGGGAAAAAAATAAAAAAAATTACTTCGTCAAGAAAGTTGAGGGGTAGTCCTCGTATAGATCCGCCCCTGTACCAGAGGAGTCACTTTGATTCACACCGGGAGGGTAACGCCAGCCAGAGGACCCTCCCTTATGCTTGTGACCAAATTGTTGATACGAACCGAGTCTTAATCAAATGATCCAAGAAATTATAGAGAGAAGCCAGAAAGCAAATTAGAGGGAAACCAGATTTACTAATTCATTTCTTTATTGATAAAAAGAAATGGACATACAAAGACTGTTTAAATAGAAACCAAAAAATATTAACCACGAACCGAGTCGTAATCAAATGATCCAAGAAATTATAGAGAGAAGCCAGAAAGCAAATTAGAGGGAAACCAGATTTACTAATTCATTTCTTTATTGATAAAAAGAAATGGACATACAAAGACTGTTTAGATAGAAATAAAAAATATTAACCACCTAACCCACTACTCCACTAACTCAACTAATAACTAAATATGAAGATAAAAAAGGAAATCATGCAAATCATGTAGAAACAAAGAAAGTGGCACGTAACAATTGTCGATGCACCTTGAGGAGGAAGTACTATTGACTATGGGTAGGGTGCACAATGGGTGGTGAATCTACGTGATTATAGCACCATGTCAGATGTGGATCTTGGTAGTATTCGTTTAGGGGACTTTAAAGTCGAGGATAGTCTCGAGCATGGTGTCGCTGCCAGTATTTTCGGATCGTAGATCCATTTGGGTTGTGCCCTCATGTACAAGGGGAGGTTTCTCAAAATCTCGATCATCGGAAGGAGATTAGGATAGGCGAAGATGACACGTACATTATTGATTATTAAATGCGTTACTTTCTGTCTTTTTTTTTTTTGACACACTGAATTTGTCTTACTTATGCAGATTGATGGTGCTACTCAGATGACAACAACCATACTAAAGAGTTGTTTTGGTGGTCCTTGGTGTTATGAGGGACGTGTGCCAATATGCAGCAATACATGTGCTTGAAAAAGATGGACTAGTTTTTAGGCGCCCGAACCTTGACTTTGACATAATTCAGGATGTACCCTCCACATTGGATATAAAAGCATCATTAGGAAGACATGATCCACAAGGTACGTATTAATGAGTTTTTTTTTCCAAAACTAGTGGTAGTGAAAAAAGTATTTACCATTTTAGCATTCTTTAAAAACTAGAGTTAATTATACATATGGATCATATGGCTTATAGCTAGTTTCACATTTGGGTACTAACTTTTTTTTAATGGGTTTAGGTTTTATGGTTTCAATTTTGTAACACCTTTGGGTACTTACACCAAAATTATCAATATAATGACTAAAATACCCTTTCATTTTTTTTTAATTTTATCAATGTAACACCTTTGGATATTAACACATAATTTTATTTAAGTTTAAATCAATTTTATAAAGAATTTTAAATTAAAATTATTTTTGTCTATAATTTTAAAAAAATTGAATGCCACTTCAATTACCGTGTAACAATTTTGTGTAATTTTATTTAAGTTTAAAAAAATTGAATGCCACTTCAATTACCGTGTGACAATTTATTACTTTTAACTATTTTTTACACAAATGTAAGTTTCAAGAAGGGATCATTGGTCACATTGATCAATAAATACAAGACTTGAATCTTTAACATTTCAAACACAAAAGGATCATTGGATGCGGCCAGTTTCATCTTTGTTACACGGCAATAAAATAAAATTTTTAGTCATTATATTAGACAAAAATTGTTACACGGTAATTGAAGTGGCATTAATTTTTTTTTTTTTTAAATTGTTATAGACAAAAATAATTTTAATTCAAAATTCTTTGTAAAATTGATTTAAACTTAAATAAAATTAGGGGGCTGTTTGGAACGCCTCTGAATGAATCGGACAGAGGTGAACCTCTTATTCGGACAGAGGTGAACCTGTTTGGTTGGCTAAATAGCAGCCTCTTAATGGTTCAGTTCAGTGCTGTATGGTACAGAGATTAGAAGATGCTGTAAGGAAAAAAAGACTCTTGCACCCTTTTCCTTCTCTACTTCTCTGCAACAAAAGCTAGGGTTACCATTTCCCCCTTTCTCCTCTCATCAACACCACCTCCCGCCGCCCTCCTCCTCCCTCTCCTCACCCCCGAGTGCTCGCCGCCTCCTCCTCCTCCTCACCCACGAGTGCTCGCCGCCGCCTCCTCCATCCCACCCAGGTTCGTTTCTTGCTGTTTTTTTTTATTAAACTGATGATGATGATGTCGGTGGCGGTGGAGATGATGATGATGATGTCGGTGGCGGTGTTGGAGATGATGATGATGATGATGGCGGTGGCGGTGTTGGAGATGATGGTGAAGCGGTGGTGGGTGTTGTGGAGGTGCAACGGTTCCAGGTAGAAGCTTCGGTGGTGGGTGTTGTGGTGGTGAACCGCTGGTTCAGAGCGGTGGCGGTGGAGATGATGATGGCGGTGGCGGTGTTGGAGATGATGATGATGATGGCGGTGGCAGGTAGGGAGAGAAAGGGGAACGGGTGGGGGGGGGGGGGATGATGAATTTTGATGAATGATGATGATATTGGTTTTTATAGAAAAAAATTCTATAACGGGTTTATTTTGTGGGAGGGGTAAAAATGTCATTTTACACTGTCATTCAGATATGGAACCAAACAGCACTTTACTGGTTCAGCACTTACCCATTCAGACCCTCTTACCCATTCAGACCTCTTATTCATTCAGCACTTATTGATTCAGATGTTGCCAAACAGCCCCTAGGTGTTACATTGATAAAACTAAAAAAATGGAAGGGTATTTTAGTCATTATATTGATAATTTTGGTGTTAGTACCCAAATGTGTTACAAAATTAAAACCATAAAACCTAAACTTGTTAAAAAAAAGTTAGTACTCAAAGGTGAAACTAACTATAAACCATAGGGTCCATCTGTGTAATTAACTCTAAAAACTATGTACCAAAATTGTGTGTTTGTTTATTTTATATTTGCCTTTTCTTTTAACAAACATAATTAACCTTTATTTTTTTTCTATTCAATCAATTCACTTGCGTTTTTATTCTTTTACGAGTGAATTTCAAATTTTGTCCTTTATCTTTATACCCTTTTTCAAGTGATGTCCTTTATCTTTTAAATTGACGAGTTTTGTCCTTTATGATTTTAAATCTTGCACGTTATATCCTTTAGGCCTAACCCAGTTAATATTTTTGGTTAAATCTGGTCATGTGCCTTGCACATGAGGGCATTTTTGTCCTTTTACCATATTATTTAAAATAATGCATTTTAAAGAAAATAAATAATTAATTATATAACAATGTATAATTATATCTTGAGTGAATTTCAAATTTTGTCCTTTATCTTTATACCATTTTTCAGGCGCTGTCATTTGTCTTTAAAATTGACGAGTTTTATACTTTATGTTTTGAAATGTTGCACGTTATGTTCTTTAAGCCTAACTCAGTTAATTTTTTCTGCTAAATTTGATCACTCAAGGGCATTTTTGTCTTTTTACCAATTACTTTAGAAATAACTTAATAAATGAAACAAAAACAAATTTAAAAAACTAAAACACTCACACATCGCCTCTTTCTCTCAATCACCACTCCCAACCAGCCAGATCTAAGCACATCATCCACAATTAAATCCATAATCTCCTGTATCGTGTTCGCTTTATCAATAACATTTCTGAAACCGAGATCAACACCGCAAATCGTATCCAACTTCAACAGCAATAACGTTAGGGTTCCGTTTACTCGTAATCGTTCATTCGCATCTGTTCGAATCAAATCAGCGATTTCTATATCGTTAACACTCGTTTCATCTTCACATACCTGATTTCTTATTGACGGGATCTTGTTAATGCTTTTTCTCACTAAAAATCCTCTGAACACTAACTGAATCTTCAACACCTGCTGATTTGTTGGATAATGATGACGGTTTTTGTGGTTGTTTGGATGAAAATAAGTGTAGCGGTAATGCAACTAACTCTGAGGATGTATAACTACTGAAGAATGGATCGTTGAACATGGGTTTGATTGTAAAGGTGAGATAGAATTTGTGTATATGACCAAACCTAGAAGAAGCATAAAGAAAGAAAGTGGGTGTTGATTAATCAACAAAATTCGTAATTCAATAAGCAAGTGGGTGTTTAGATTGTGAGCCACAACATCCTATTTTGGCTTACGATTGAAGTTTCTAGGATTTTGAAATTGGGGGTTTTTTGATTTGTGGGTTTTGAAATTGGAGAGAGGGTGTGGGTTGTGGGTTGCTGGTTGGGTGGTGGTGCTGAACCGGTGGTGGCTGGTTGTGAGGGGTGGGTGGTGGTGGCAGGTGGGAATGGTGGTTGAGAAGGAGAGGAAGAGAGGAGAAAAAGTGTTTTAGCATTTGTTATATTTATATTCGAGTTAACTTTCATTTATTAACTTATTTTTAAGGGAGTAAATTACAAAGTTCGTCCTTTATGTATGTCATTTATTACAAAGTATGTCCTTTATCTTTAATAAGCTGAGAAAACATACTTAATGTTTGAAAAACCATTCAGGTTATGTCCTTTACCCTAAACCTAGTTTGTTTTCCCAGTTAAGTCAGGTCATGTGAGAAGCACACGAGGGCATTAATGTCATTCTACCATCACCCTCTCTCTCTCACACACTCTGTCTCTCTCTCTAGAACACACACTCTCTCTCTTCTCTCTCTCTCTAATTATACATATATAGAGACATAATTTTTCTCTCTCTATCACATTTCTATCTCTCTCTAACTCCCCCACCACCACCACCACCTGCTCCCACCGTCTCCCACCACAACCGCCGTCACCACCATCCACCTGCCACCAACAACACCACCATCCCATCAGCAACCACCATCTTGAAGCATCGACATTGTTTCCATGGACACAGAGTTCCTCGGCGTCGCCAACCGCCCTAACCACCACCACTTCCCCCACCACCGCGCGACCAGCACGCTTCCGATTCATATCAGCACGCAACCAGAACTCGGAAACCCTAACCACTGTGACCAACACACGATTTGTTCAGTGAAATTTTCAGAGATCTGTTCAGTGATTGAAACCCTAACCGCTGTGACCAGCCTGAGATCTAGATCTGTAAGTGAAGACTTGAAATTTTCGGAACTTATGATGAAGCCCTAGATCTGTAATTGATGTTTGAGATCTATAATTGAAGCCTGAGATTTGTAATTGCATTTGATTTTGGAAAGAGAAAGGTAAGAGGTCGATTTAAAACTGGTTGAGGTTTGTATTGTTGTTGCTTGGATTTATGTCCGGCGGGTGGTTATGGGTGATGATGGCTAGAGATTGCCGGAGGTTGCAGGCTCGGTGGTGGTGGTTCTGATGGTTTGTTGTTGCTTGAGTTTATTTCCGGCAGGCGCGGGTGGTGATGGCCGGAGGTTGCCATAGATTGCAGGTGAAATGGTGGTGTCTAGGGGGTGGCCGTGGACGGTGGTTGGGGTGGGAATGGTGGTGAGAGTAAAGGGAGTGGTGGTGGAGGTGGCTAAGTGAGTTGTCTGTGTATGTGTAATGTGTGTATGGTAGAATGACATTAATGCCCTCATGTGCTTCTCACATGACCTGACTTAACTGGGAAAACAAACTAGGTTTAGGGTAAAGGACATAACCTGAATGGTTTTTCAAACATTAAGTATGTTTTCTGAGCTTATTAAAGATAAAGGACATACTTTGTAATAAATGACATACATAAAGGACGAACTTTGTAATTTACTCTTTTTTAAAGTAATTGGTAAAAAGACTAAATTGCCCTTGAGTGATCAGATTTAACAGGAAAAATTAACCGGGTTAGGCTTAAAGGACATAACGTGCAACATTTCAAAACATAAAGTATAAAACTCGACAATTTTAAAGACAAAGGACAGCGCCTGAAAAAGGGTATAAAGATAAAGGACAAAATTTGAAATTCACTCTTATATCTTATCTTTATCTCTCTCTAACAAACTCCAATCTCTATCCCTCTCTGTACATTCATGTTTCTGCATCTAATCTAGGGTTTCATCTTCATCAATTTCCCCCAGATTTACATCTATAAATCCATAACGACCGATCGTCTACCGTCATCATATCCCTCACAGATCTAACAAATCGCCCTAATTTTTGGTTTTACAAACAACAATTTTGTGCATAGACAACAGTTATGTTTTATCCAGAAATTAAAATTTGTTATAACTTTGAAGATAAGAAAGGTAACTCAATCTATCCCACAAAAGTCAAAAGACATTTCAAAACCTCTGTTGCATAATTACTTCCATCAACATCTAAAATCAGACAATCAACAAACTTACACAACTATTTCGGTTACTCAGCAAGTTATTAACAAGAAATTTAGAAGATCTAGCAATGTTTATGAGACCAAGAAAGTCAAACCTACCACCTCTAACAATGTTCTAATAGTGACAGAGAGCTGCGATTTCCGGTTGTTTCGGGCTTGCGATTTCAGATCTGAGAGAGAAAGATGGGACCGGATGTAGGTTGTGGTTAATGTCTTCAAATCTGTGAAATGCTGGTGGTGTGTTGAGACTAGTGGTGGTGGCAGGTGGTTGCTGGTGGTGGCGGTTGGGGCACCAGGTTTGTGAAGGTGGTTGCTGGTGGTGTGGGGCGGTGGGGGTGTTACGATGGTGAAGGTGTGGTGGTGACCGGAGGGGCCTAGTCGATGGTTGCGGTAGATAATGAAGGGCAATGGTTGCAGTGAGAGCATTCTCATCCAAACCATCAAAATATGTGAGGGGTAGTTTTTATATTATAAAGAGTATAAAAAATGGTTGTGAGTGGAGGAGAGAGAAAATGTTACTGTTCATATGTATATTTGGGGGGACACTGTTCACCAAGTATAATTTTTTTAATATATATTGAAAGTGGTTGTGAGTGAAGGAGAAAGAAAAATATAATGATAATATTATTTAATTGAAAAGGAGAGAGAAAAAATATTTGTTTTTAGTAAAAATATATTGATATTTTTAGTGGAATGTATGTATAATTTGATGGATTAGATGAGAATGCTCTCAGAGTGATGGTGTGGATAGAGGTGGAGGGTAGTTGCAGAGGTATAGAGAGAGAAACAGTGTGTTGAGAGGGAGAGAGTTATGATATATGTATATATATAAATTAATTTAAATTTAGTATTTGTTTTGTTTTATTTTATTAAAATAGAAAAAAGACTTAATTACCATTGGGTAATCAGATTTAACTAAAAAATCTAACTGAGTTAGGGCTAAAGGACATAACATGCAAGATTTTAAAACATTAAGTACAAAACTTGTCAATTTGAAAGATAAATGACACCGCCTGAAATTCACTATAAAGATAAAGGACAAAATTTGAAATTCACTCTTCTTTTATTATATTATACCTTTTTTCAATCAATCTAATATATTTCTATATATAATCAGCCTATTAATGTTTTATTCTTTTATTATACATTTTTTCAATTAACGTAATATAGTTTTTTTTCGCTGATTCTATAAACACCACCCCCCTCCTGATTATACCCCCACTTGTGAGAGGAAAACTACCGGTCCCACGCGGGCCTCACCTGTAAGTATTTGAGAGGGGGGAGTAAAAAGTAATTAGGGGGTGTAGAAAGTAGCACCCATTTTCTTTTTATAATCAATCTGTTAATGTTTTATTTTTTTTATCATACTTTACTTTTATCAAGCCAATATGTTTTTATCTTCCACCAGCATATATTCTATATTCTGAAAGTTGACAAACATATAGTTTTTTTTATAATTAACCTATTAATGTTTTATTTTTTATCAAGCCAATATGTTTGTTTATTCAATTAACATATATTCTGAAAGATGACAAAAAAAATTAAACAAGGTGTATTTAGAGTTTGTTTATACAATTAACAAGAAGTTAAAAGAGAAAAATCAAATTTTCTATCAAAGTCAATTAAATTGGTGAGTTGGCTACTCCTTTATCTACTAATACAAAAAAAAAATACAATCAAAAAATTACTTATGAACATAAGATGGGTGCATACGATTGCTCGGCCAGAAAGGGCATGAGCAACTTAAATGAGACATACCATCATGCTAATCAAGGTTAAAGCTTTGGTCACCACATCCATCTTTGATAAATAGTTTTCAATAAGTTTTTTTATGTTTATTAAAAGAAAAAGTAAGTAGAAAATAAATAAAAAAAAGTATTGGGTTGATTGGAAGAAATGGTATAATAAAAGAAATAAAATGCAGACAACAGATTGATTGAATAGAAAAAAATAATTAAAAGTTTACTACGTTGATTAAAAGTAAAGGAGAACACAAAACTAATAAAAACTCTATTTTGGTAAATAGTTTTTAAGGAATACCAAAATGATAAATAGTTTTTTCATAACACTAGTTAGGAAAAAAAACACTGTATTACTTTTTTTTTTTTTTTTTTAAATCAGGTATATTTATTTATTTTATATGAATGTGAAAGGTGTGGAAGGCGAAGTTGAGGGCACCACATGGTCGATATCGATGCCACAAAAAAACGTGATGATGGGCTGGCGATTCACCCTATCAATTAATATTTTTGAAATAACATTTTAATATATCATATTATTATTATTATTATTATTGTTATTATTATTATTATTATTATAAACTAACATTTTTATTTTGCTTCATTAAACTAATCTACGTTTGAATAGCTATGTAACATACGCATCTACGTACATATATTAGAATAAAGTTATTCTACAAATGCTTATAAAAATAAGAAGTGTACAAAGACACAATGGATCGCAAAATATAACACATTCGAAGAAAAAAAAACGACACGATGAGTCACAAAAAAGACACAATGACCCAAATATAGAAAATACACAATGATAAATAAAAAGACACAATAATGTAAACAAAAAATCTAAAATCTACAAGCTAAACATCTAAAAACAAAAACCTAAGATCTTACATCGTAGAGTTCGATGAGACGGTTCCAATGCCGCTTAAATGAGGTCAATCGGACAGGGGCGGATCTACCTCTATGAAAGGGGTAATCGGGGTTACCCCTTGGTCGGAAAAAATTTGGAAAAATTAGTGTAAATTTTGGAAAAAATTGACGTTTTTTCGATTTCGTTACGGCTTATTTATATAAGGTTACCCCTTGGTCGGAATCCTAGATCCGCCACTGCAATCGGAGTCCATTTGATACCCTTCTTACGACTTCTTATTTTTAGTAGACTTTGTATTTGTTATATTCTGTTTTGATTTTCTGAAATATATATAAGTTTATTTTCTTGTTGAAAATATTTTACCGACGGATTACCAAGAGTAAGTTCGTTGGTAATATCTTAAAATTTCACTCATTAAACAGCGTGTGATAGTGTATGCTCCACCTAAGAAGACTATCCTCGGAGAAGATCTATACGTAATCCCTTGCTAAAGAATCCGTTGGTGACTTCACTCGGTGGTAGTCCGTCGGAAACCACATTATTCACGGCCATGTTACCGACAAATCAGTTGTTTAGTAGTGATTGTTTTATGTTATACCTTAACCATTAATTTAGAATGGTTTCAAGTTTCAACCAACATATAATGTGAAAGCTTACCAAGGGCTGCATAAAATACAAGGGACCAGCATTTTCAGCAGGCCAATGACCATCATCGGCCTGCAAGGCTGCAAAGAAATTAACCGCTCTCTTCAATGTCGTTGTAGCTTTTTCATACGATATTTCTTCACCGTCCTCTATTTTCACTTGGGGTATCTTTTGTTCAAATCGCTTCTCTCTTAAAAACTGCATAATACCAATATAAAACATATCACTAATACATTCATAACCAAGAAATAATAACTTGTATGAAGCAGGGACCGGGATCACCTGCATCCGCCAAAGAAGATCACTGTTAGGCTTAACTTCATGTCTATGTTTCCAGAAATGCTCACGAGCTTGTTCCACCTCAGCACGTTCTTCTGGACTTCCATAATTCGGATCAAACTCCCATATTTGTCTCCCGACAAAGTTGTTTGTGCTATACAGGTATGGATTATTGCCCCTTTCTGCTATCTTCAGTCTCCACATCTTTCTGTAAGTGGATACACTCAACAAAACACTTGTTTCAAGTGAAGTTTGCTGGAGTATATTGTTTTTTAAGGTGATAGTTATATATTCATTAGGTGATTACATATCCACACGACACCCTCATTGTCATCGGTATTTATTATTCAGAAAATTCAATACATACAATTTCCACATGTCTAATCTATAAACCTTTTCAATAATGTCAGACTTTAGGGTGGAAGGAGTGGTCACCATTTGAGGAGTGTTTAACTTATTTTCTAACAAATAATGTCATGTCATGTCATGCCATGTCAAGTCTCCACTCCACTCCTCATTTTGCACTCAATCACTACTTCACTAGTAATGATCAAACACATAGAGAGTAATAAACAATTAAAAAAATGTAATTGGTTGAAAGAGATTGGGGCCCACCATTAACCCTCTCTCTCCCAACTCTTCTCCTCTTCTCCGACTCAGTGAGTACTCATCGCTAAAGCCCCTCCCCAATCACCGATTAACCCCTGGCAGTACATCACCACGCGGTAAACTCCCCTCCCCGATTGAGTCACCGAGACCACTCCCTCCACTAGGGCTGTAAACGAACCGAACGAACACGAACAAAGCCATGTTCGTGCTCGTTCGTTAAGGAAATTAACATGTTCGCGAACTGTTCACGAATGCATACCGAACATAAATTTATGTTCATGTTCGTTCGTTAAGGAAATTCAGTTGTTCACGAATAGTTCGTGAACACTGGTCTCGAACACAAACGAACGCAAGCGAACACAAACTAACACAAGCAAATAAAAAAGAACGCAAACGAACATTTAACTTGAAAATAAAAAAAATAAAAATAGTGTTATCCTTAAAGATTGGATATAAGTAGTTAAATACAACCATCAAATGATAAATCAAAACACAAGAAGTCTAATACACCACCAAACGATGAATCAACTTGAACTAACTTAGACATAATTATCCCCAAAAATGTATTAGCATGTCCAAATTTTAGCTAACTTAGAAAAAATAGGGTTTCAAGTTTTCAATATGTTTAGATAAAAGGTTTATTATTTATTATTTTTTAATATAATCAAACGAACACGAACGAACGTAACCGAACATATTACCGAACGTTCATGAACGCAGTCAAATAAACGAGACCTGTGTTCGTGTTCGTTCGCTAAGCTACCCGAACAAAATTTTTTGTTCGTGTTCGTTCGTTAAGCTAATCGAACGAACATATACGAACTTCCCGCCGAACGGTTCAAGAACTGTTCGCTGAACGTTCGGTTCGTTTACAGCCCTACCCTCCACCCTTAATAGATGTCAAAATCTTGCATATTTTTTTTTTGAACGGAAAAACGCTTTATATATATATATATATATATATATATATAAAGAGTCAGCAAAACAAACACAACGAACCAAACACAAAAGACAACAAAAACGGAAAATTACAACAGATCTTTAATGTCAAAATCTAACCATTTCTCCCACTTCGGCAACTTGAGCTTCGATCTGCTGCGTATCCACAAAAAGGCCTCCTCTTTAATTTGATCCACAAATTTAGAGCATTCACATCCAGCCCCCTAAAATTATACACACATTCCACTAAAAAACAACTCCTATATCAATATATTTCCACTAAAAACAAATATTTTTTTCTCTCCTTTTCAATTAAATAATATTTTTATACCTTTATCATTACATTTTTCTCTCTCCTTCACTCACAACCACTTTCAATATATATTAAAAAATTATAGTGGGTAAACAGTGTCCCCCAAATATACAGATGAACAATAACATTTTCTCTCTCCTCCACTCACAACCATTTTTTATACTCTTTATAGTTTAAAAACCCCACATTCACAATTTAGTTCTTTGGATGTGAATGCTATCAGAGATAGGGATAAACTTGTCTTCAAATGCTTTTAACGTCATTCCAAATCTTGCATATTTATTACATGTGGTCCAAAATGTTTTTTTTTTCTTTTTTCTTTTTTTTAATGCAAGGTGCCATAGATTTATATCATTATATGTAATCTCATAATTTTTATCTGTTTGAAATGGGTTTATATAAAGGCTCATTCTATTCACACCCCCCTCCTGATTATACCCCCCCTTGTGAGAGGAAAACTGCCGGTCTCACGCAGGCCCCACCTGTAAGTATGTGAGAGGAGGGGGGTGTAAAAAGTAATTAGGGGGTGTAGAAAGTAGCACCCTATATAAATTGTGTCGTAAGTTTCTGCAAATCATTTTGGATTTATATGCAAATCTCTATGATTTTATTGCTAATCTTGGCTTCATTTCCCAAGAATTTTGGGCAATACAATTTTTATTTTATTTTATTGTTTACCGGCAAAATAAATGTCAAGTCCTGGTTTAGAACGTAGGACCTATAGGTTTTGAAAATGATTTTACTCTCCTAAGCAAGGTAGATGGACAATGCAATTGAATGTGTATGGCCATTTGTGTTTAGGAGTACGTGTAATTTTTTTTAACGGCAAAAACACTTTATATATATATATATAAAGAGTCAGCAAGAAGCTGAGAATACAGAAACAGAAAAAAACCAAACCCAAACAACCCGGAACAGAAGAAAAGGTTACAAAACTTCCGAGATATCAAACGACTTCCATTTGATCCAATCCGTCAATTGTATCTTCGAACGATTCCCCAGCCATAAAAAGGCATCCTCTTTGATAAGCTCAACAGTGGTCTGAACCGGAATGAAGCGGCCTTCAAAGATCATTTCGTTTCTCGCCTTCCAAATCCTCCAGATCGTAGCCAAAGTGACCGTGTAAACAATCCTTTTCCATCTCTTCCCTCCCCGGTTGATTATGAAGATAAGAAACAAACTCCTCTAGAGAGAGAATTTCGGCTGGAAAATTGATTCTCATCCACACCAAAATATTCCACCAAATGCTACGAGCCCAAAGACATTTAACAAAAATATGGTCCGAATCCTCTTCGTACAAACCACATCTCGGACAGGAGACATCTGCTAAATGGACTCCCCTTCGGCTTAGACCAACTTTAGAAGCTACCTTTCCCAGCATCCCTCTCCACAGGAGATAGTTTGCTTTCGAGGGGGCCCAACTATTCCAATAAAAAACCGGCTGATTGTTCCCCACTCCCTCGTTAAAAGACTCAATATCGAAGCGAACCTGTTTAACAGAAAAGTTTCCATTCGAAACCGACCTCCACTTCCATGAGACACCGTCTCGGATCAAGAAATCATTGATAATAATGCCGACTTTAGCCAATGACGAAGACACCGCGCCAATATCTTTCCAAATACCAGAAATAGTCTTCATCACGGGGATGTTAGGCGGGAGGACATTACCGTTCCTTCTATGTATCGCTCCAATTACTTGGGCCCAAAGTTGATTAGGATCCGAGTGAAATCTCCACCACCACCACTTAACAAGCATGGCCCAGTTAAAATTCTGAATCGCCCCGAGACCCATACCTCCCCTCTTTTTAGCTTTCATAATGAACTCCCAACGAATCCATCTCAACTTATGTCTCGAACTCGATTTTCCCCAAACAAAATCCCTTCGTATTTTTTCCAACTTATGAATAATACACTTCGGGGCTGCAAAAAGGGATAAGAAATACGAGGGAAGGCTGCCAAGAACCGATTTGGCAAGCGTCATCCGGCCCGCGAAGGAAAGATGATTCGCTTTCCATTTAGAAAGCTTCGTCGAAAATCTCTCCAACACCGGATTCCAATACTTAGCACGTTTCATATTCACTCCAATAGGAATTCCAAGATACATAAAGGGGAAAGATCCCGGTTCGCATTTCGCCAAAGAAGCAAAGGATTCAACCTCCGAGTCTGGGACGTTAACCCCAAATAGTTTGCTTTTATTACGGTTAACTTTGAGACCAGTGACAAGACAGAGCCATCTCAAAAACCGATTTAAAGCCAAAATGTTTTGTTCCGACCATTCCCCTATAAAGAGGACATCATCCGTATAACAAAGGTGAGAAATATAGGGACCACCGTTAGGAAGCTGACACCCATGAAACAAACCCTGACTACAAGCCCTCTTCAGAAGCATAGGAATGAATTCCATGGCAATAACAAAAAGCAAAGGGGAAAGGGGGTCACCTTGCCTTAATCCTCTTTTAAATTTGAATTCTGCGGTAGGCGAGCCGTTCACCAAAATAGATCCCATTCCAGATTGTAAGCAACCTTTTATCCAGCCAATCCATTTCTGTGGGAAGTTCATCTTATCCATCATCCTTAGGAGAAATTTCCAATTTAAAGTGTCATACGCCTTAGCAAAATCCACTTTAAAAATTAAAAGTTTCTTTTTGGACTTCTTCGCCCACGCCACCGTTTCACCCACTATAAGAGGCCCATCAAGAATGTAACGATCCCCCACAAAAGCCGATTGAGTAGGAGACGCTAAATCAATGATCACCGATTTCAACCGGTTCGCCAACACCTTGGCTATGATTTTATATAGCGAACCGACAAGGGAAATGGGACGAAAATTGTTCAGCTCAATTGGGTCACTACTTTTCGGGATAAGAGCAACAAAGGAGGAATTACATCCTTTACTAATAGAGCCGGAAGAATGAAACTCATTCAACATTCCCAAAACCCATGGTTTAATCTTACTCTAGAAAATTTTGAAGAATTTAAGGGAGAAACCATCCGGCCCCGGAGATTTGCTACCATCACAACACTTAATAGCAGAAAATACTTCAGATTTCGAGAAACTGTCACAAAGAGATTGGCCTAATAAATCCGAAACGCGGGGAAGACCATAATTAACAAAATTGGGTCTTCTCCTTATGGGCTCAGCAAAATGTTTTTTAAACCAGCCTCTAATAGCCTCTTTAAGCGCCACCGGATCAGAAATTAGAGAGCCATTAAAGAACATGCAGTTGATTCTATTTCTGGCCATGTTAATAGAGATCGCTTTGTGAAAGAAACTGGTATTATCATCACCGAAACGCAGCCATTTGATTCTGGCCTTTTGAAATAAATCCGCCGACTTCTTAGATTCCAATTTACCAACTTGAATTCGGAGATCAATCCTAGTCCTTTTTTCCTCACTCGATAAAGGACGAGACGCCGCTTTCTTCTCCAAGAAATCAATCTTATCCACCATCTCAACCAAAGTTTTATTATCAGCTATAAAAAGGCCTTTTCTCCATTTTTTAATATCGAATTTAAGAGATTTGAGAGCCCCAGCGAGAGCCAGATCCCACCTCCCCCCTGAATCGGCCAAGCCGAAAGCTTTATCAACTAAAGAAGCCAAATATTGATCCCCAAGCCAGGAATTAAAGAACTTAAACGGCACCGGACCGAAATCTACCGAAGAGCAAGACAAGGATATAGGGCAATGGTCGGAAAGGCTTCTATTATGAACTTCAAGCTTCGCTTTCGGCCAGGCAGACATAAAACAATCATTAACCAGAAAACGGTCAAGTTTGCTCATTTTAACCTCTTCGTGCCCAGAAAAAAATGTAAAACTCCCTCCGGACATAGGAAATTCTAGAAGCCCGGCATGACAAATAAAGCCGTTAAAACCGTCAGCAAGCCCTTGATCAAATCTAGAATTGACCCTCTCACTAACCGACCGCACCTCGTTAAAATCCCCCAAAAGAATCCAACAATTATCAAAAGAAATCAGCTCAGCGAGCTCCCCCCAGTTTCATAATAGTTACGTTGCCCGATTGATTTAGGGTTCCGTAACAACTTTCGTGGTTCTGCCCGACGTAGTTGTTGGAATGCCGTCTCGGGGAGGGTATCATTAATATTTTCAAAGGGTTATGGTACTAACCAATGTACATTTGTATAAATTATAGATTATATCCAGGAAACCCTCACGAGAAGTCTAAGATAGCAATGTGAGTTTATCCTCTTTTTGTTAACCTTTTTAGAATGTTTTACAAAACCTTAATTGTTTACAAATGTGATTAAGCGGTGATTGAGTCTTTGTAGTTCTTCAATTACTGCCGGTATTATGGGGTTTTGTATACAAAATTTATTACTACGAGTAGTAGTAAGTCAGGAATGACAGTACATTACCATTGGACAACGAGTTAGCCAATGGGTAATTTGACCATAGCCATAGATCCGGTCGAGTGGCAAATACTGAATGAGTAATTGTGTAGAAATAAACAATGTGATCGCTCTCAATACTGTTTTAATTGATAAAATATTTCTTGATTAAACTGGGATTCACTCACAAGTATTTCCGACTGACAAATGTTTTTAAAACGCGTTACAGGTAACACAATGTGAACAGCCAATTAATGAAAGCCAGCTGGAGAGCACTGAAGGCTTGGGAAAAATGTGGCTATAAAAGTTACCTAATAAACGATGTTTTAAATTCAATAAATTAGGGTTTGTCCCTATAAATGTATTGTAATAAGAAACTTGGGTTTTGCCCATGTGATTACTAATATTAAATGAGGTGGTTTTTACTCTGATAAACATTTCCTAACTACAGTCCTGATGTAAATTCCGCTGCAAGATTAAATAACCTGATACCACCAAAACTCTGAGATCGCGTCCGCCCGTTCCCGGGAATCAGGGATCGGGGGTTGCGACAGAAGGTGGTATCAGAGCCTAGCCACTGGTCTGAGCCAAAGAAGTGTTCTGCTGACACTTAAATTCTAAATTTTGTGTTAGGAAATAAATTATGGAAATACGTGCATAACTGTATTTATTTGTTATGTGTTAATTGACTATCTGTTAGTTTACAGTATGAGTGATCAAGGACCCTCAGACATGAATCGTCTGTTGTCTGAATCACCTAAGAGTGAAGGTACCTCGTCACAGCCTGCCCTTTCTGGGTATTCTGCTGATCAGGAAGAAGGAGTGTTTGCTTTCAAAGCTCAGTCAGAAGAGCCATTCCCTCATAAGAAACGAGGATGGTTCAGTAAGGAAGGTTTTGCTCGTAGGAAGAGAATGCGAAAGTTGCAACAGCAAAGAGTTCTAGCAGCTGCTAAGCGTAGAACCGATGCCCATACACAGGATATGCTTAATAGAAGCCTAGCTAATTTCCATATCCTAGCTACAACTGCTGCTGACCCAAGTCTAGAACAACTAGTAGCCCCACAACCACAAAACCCAGATCAACCCATGGAGATAGAAAACCAGGAAAACCAGGTGGAGATGCATGACTTTAACCCAGAAGAAATCCCTAGGGTACCTGCACCAAACCCTCTAGACCCAAATTACGACCCCTGGTGGGACGATAATAGGGACTTTGTGCAACGTTACCCTATCCAGGAATACCCACCCATACAGAACATAGAAGCCTATCCAGGTATGGACCCTTTAGATCCCTATTACCAAGATGAATATATTAGGGAAATTTTAGAGGATCCTTACCGATTTCAGGAACTGTCACCCCCATATCAGGAACCCGCACCCCAGATTCCAAACCCAGTCCGAGAACCTGCACCCCCAATGAGTGCAGAAAACGTCCAAGAACTTAGGACTTTTGGGGAGGAAATTTTAGAAAGCAGTGAGAAAATGCGTCAGGTGGGAGAGCGTCTCGTATGGAAATACGATGAGCGCAATATGGATTTTTGGATAAATCCATATCCGTGAATGAGATGGTGAAACGATGGTAGTAGTAATAATAATAAAATATAATAAAAATAAAATAAAAAAATGTGTGTACGGATGCATATTACTATTAGTGTAATTTTCTTTCTGTTGGTATTGTAATCTTTATTTCTGTACTAGTGTGTAATAGACGCATAGTATATGAAAATAGAGTACAAGTCACAATGACCGACGTTTTTGGCTAGATTGCGTGTCATGTGATTAACTATATTACCTATTATCTTGTGATATTAATATGGGGTAAATGTTTAAAATTCAGATGGCCGACGAAGGAAATCAAGGAAATCTGAATAATGATAACCAGAGTAACATTAACGTGGTTAATGAGAATCCAAGCATCAATAACAATAACAATCAAGTGGATAATAGTGCTATCCAACACATAGTAGCACAGGGAATTATAGATGCAATGCCATTTATTCTTCAAACTGTTAAAGATGCTGATAATAAAAGTAAGCATAGCAGTAAGCGACCAAGTGAACCAGAAAACAGCGTGAACAATGGACCTGTACTTCAAATGCCCATTCCCAAAAGAAGAAGAACCATGCCTTATGGTTGTTCTTATAAGGAATTCTGGTCATGTAAACCAATGGAATTCTCGGGCAACGAAGGGGCCATTGCAACCCTACGCTGGATAGAAAAGACTGAGGCAGTCTTAAGGATAAATAAGTGTGCTGAAGAAGACAAAATACTGTTTGCTTCTAATCTGTTTAAGAATGCAGCACTATCCTTCAATCAAGAGGAAGTGATAGAACCTATAATATGGAATGGGAATAATTTAAGAACAAGGTAGAAAGGAAATTCTGCCCACCTAATGAAAAGGAACAGATAGCCAACAAATTCCTAAACCTTAGAATGACTGGTGTGGATAGTAAGGGATATACTAAGATATTCTTCGAATATGCTAGAATAGTACCAACCCTTGCTTCACCAGAACCAGTATTAATTTCCCGTTATATTTGGGGATTAATTGGGGAGATAAGACATGTAGTCAAGGCAGCTAGACCTCAAACCATAGAAGAAGCTGTAGAACTAGCCAATACCTTGACTGATGAGTTAGTCCGTACCGGAGAAGAGGATCAAAGGAGGAACCTAACCCAGAAGTTGACCCAAGAATTTCGTTCTGGAAATTCTAACCGTGGGAAAATATAGGTTCTACCTCTGCACCCTACTGTAGGTATTGCAAAAGAAAGCATTCCGGAAGATGCTCCATATATTGTAACTTTTGCAAAATATCGGGACACAAGGAAGAAAACTGCAGGAAGAAAGCTAACAGCAGGGTATGTTATAATTGCGGAGAACAAGGTCATATTAAGCTAAATTGTCCAAAATTAGCTCCAGCTCCAGACAACAAGAATACTAAAAATGCTAGAGCATTTGTTCTGACTGTAGAAGAAGCCAAAATGATTCCAGATGTCATAGCTGGTACGTTTTTAGTTAATGATGTTTTTGCTAAAGTATTATTTGACTCTGGTTCAAACCAAAGTTTTATTAATACATCGTTTTGCAAATTTCTAAATCAGTCATTAACTAAACTACCACAAGAATGTTTAGTAGAAACAGCTAATGGGGAAACTGTTAGAATTTCTGAAATCTTGCAGGGAGCAAGCATAGAAATTTTAAATCAAAAGTTTATTGCAAATCTTTATCCCATGAATCTTGCAGGATTCGATGTTGTTTTAGGAATGGATTGGTTAATAGCCAATAAAGCTAGTATTTTATGTGATCAAAAGTCAATTCAAGTAAATTCACCAAAAGGTAAAACGAATTAAAGGAGATAAAATCTCTAGGTCCACTAAATTCATTTCTGTGATGAAAACTGCAAGTTGTATGAGAAAAGGTTCGATAGTGTATTTGATTTCCATAATCACTAACACTAAAGGAAAGGATTTAAAAGATATTCCAGTAGTATCTCAGTTTCCAGATGTATTTCCAGAAGAATTGCCAGGGCAACCTCCAGACAGAGAAGTTGAATTCAGAATCCATTTAATACCAGGACATCACCAATTGCCAAAGCACCTTATCGGTTGGCACCTGCAGAAATGCAAGAATTGAAGAAACAATTAGACGAATTATTAGAGAAGGGATTCATACAGCCAAGTTCGTCGCCATGGGGAGCGCCGATACTGTTTGTTAAAAAGAAGGACGGATCAATGCGTATGTGCATTGACTACCGTGAACTAAACAAAGTCACGATTAAGAATCGGTACCCATTACCGAGAATTGATGATTTGTTTGATCAACTGCAAGGAGCTCGATTCTTCTCTAAAATCGATTTAAGGTCAGGATATCATCAATTAAAAGTACAGGAATAGGACATTCCTAAAACCGCATTCAGAACAAGGTATGGCCATTATGAATTTACTGTCATGCCATTTGGTTTAACCAATGCCCCAGCTGCATTTATGGACATGATGAACCGAATATGTAAGTCATATTTGGATAAATTCATAATTGTCTTCATAGATGATATTCTAATTTATTCTAAGAATAAAGAGGAACATGCAAAACATTTGCACGCACTTTTAAGTCTATTAAGAAAGGAAAAGCTTTATGCTAAGTTTTCAAAGTGCGAGTTTTTGTTAGAACAGGTACAATTCCTTGGACATTTAGTTAATCATGAAGGAATTCATGTAGATCCAACAAAGATTGAGGCGATTACTAAATGGAAAACCCCTGAGTCACCAACTGAGGTTAGAAGTTTCTTAGGATTGGCCGGTTATTATAGAAGATTTATTAAAGATTTCTCTAGAATAGCCATTCCCTTAACTAAGCTAACCTGTAAATCTGTTAAGTTTGAATGGGGATTAAAACAAGAAGAAGCATTTAGAAGTCTTAAGCAAAGATTAACCCATACACCCATACTAGCGTTACCAGAAGGAACTGAAGACTTCGTAGTCTATTGTGATGCTTCTAAATTAGGTTATGGATGCGTGTTAATGCAACGCCAAAAGGTTATAGCTTACGCATCTAGACAACTTAAGAATCATGAAGAGAATTATTCAACTCATGATTTAGAATTAGGAGCTATAATTTTCGCTCTTAAGATTTGGAGACATTACCTTTATGGTAGTAAGTTTACCATATTTACTGATCACAAAAGTTTAAGGTATGTTTTCGGGCAGAAAGAGTTAAATATGAGACAAAGACGTTGGATGGAATTTCTTAGTGATTATGATTGTGATATCCAGTATCATGAAGGAAAAGCAAATATAGTGGCAGATGCTTTAAGCCGAAAGTATCATGAAAAGCCAAAATGGGTACGTTCTCTTAAATTAAATCTGCAAGTAGATTTAAATGATCAGATAAGAGAAGCACAAGAATCAGTAATCAAGGAGGATTCTGAAAAATTAAAAGGTATGCTAAAAGAATTGGAACAAGGAACAGATGAAATTTGGAGATTCCATAAAAAGAGAATGTGGATACCTAAATTAGGAAACTTACGTCATCGTATACTAGAAGAGGCCCATAAGTCTAAATATACGATGCATCCAGGAAGTGATAAAATGTATCAGGATTTAAGGAAAAATTTCTGGTGGATAGGAATGAAAAAGGACATAGCAGCTGAAGGGGTAAGGTCCCAAAAACCTCATAAAAAGGATTTGAGACCATACCACAAACCAGCCTTTTTAGCCTTTCGACCTCGCGCGGCCGCGCATTGGTCTTACAAAGAGGAAGAAGAAGTCAGCGATTTATAATCGCGCGCCCAAAGGAAAACATAAATCCTTGCGCCTTCTCCCATTTAACAAAGGATTAAAATCCTTTGTTCAATACCTCCGCCTAAATATCCAGACTTGGATACTATTTTACCCAGACGTGGGATTTATTCGTCTATGTCCACACAGCAAGGTGTCACACCAGATTACAGCAGTAATCTTCTAGAAAGAAATGCAATCGTGCACCACCCAGACGGTTATAACCGTCTGGACACGTGTCATCACCACAAGCAACCCTGAAATCACAACGAAGGCATGCAATTGGAGAGTAATCTCCACTTAATCACTTTCCACGTGGCAACCCCCCAGCCATAGATCAAACCCCGATCCGTGTGCATTCACATCGGATCGAGACAACTTGACGTAGGATCAAAGAACTTAACGGAAGAAAATATAACCGCTACGGCGTTAGCATCTTCCGTCATCTTTTCAATAACAGGTTTTCCCTCCCAAACTCCCGGTTATAAATATGAGAACTGTTCAGGTATAAACTCAGATCACACTCACTTCTCAAATACTTTATCTTCTCCATTACCAACACTTATTCTCACACCGGAGTCGGGTCAAGGAGAGAACCCTCTTCTCCCCTTGGCGAGGCTAACGGTGTTCTTTTTTGCAGAATCACCGGAGAAGAAGTTCAGCAGCAACTGAATCAATCGAGAGAGAGCTAACCCTTTTATGCAGATTCAAACCCCCTAGATATTTCGGTTCCGACCATTTATCTAGTGTTTCTTCATTGGCGCCCACCGTTTTCTCAGTTTTTCTAGTTTCTATCTCGTTTCGATTCAGTTCATTCCGTTTTCTGTTTTTTCACATGGCAGAAAATTTGTCATCTCACCGGCAACCTGGTCCTCGACCAAATGTCGGAAACAATTTACAACTAGAAGAATCTCCAGAACATTGGTTTAGCAGATGCCAAGCTGCTTTAGACACAATTGTTATTCAAATCGCCAGATCTGATTTCCCAAACATCAGATCTGGAAAAGAAATTAATACCACAGTATTGGATCCACCAACACCACGTCGGGGGAACATCCAATCCAGCCAATATAGCAGTTATCAGAAACAAATACACATGGTTCAAGGAGGTCCGTCATGAAGACCAAATAAACGAAACTATGATCAACATTGGAGAGAACAGCAAGTCGTGTTCCCTGTTGTTCCTGGGGGCCCTCAGGAAGAACGACCAGTAATTATCACTGGTATTTTCGGTCATTACCGAACCGACTATATGTTCATAGATCCAAGAAGCTCGATGGACATCATATACGAACAATGCTTTAAACAGCTCGATTCAGAAGATAAAGCACGTCTAGAACCAGTCGATTTTCCCCTCACTGGATTCTGTAATGAAACTGTATTCCCATTAGGGCAAATCGCTTTCCCGGTGACTTTATCAGACGGCGAACATTCACGAACAGTTACAGTCAATTTCATGGTCATGCCAGCAACATCACGTCATGATGTCTTGCTCGGGAGAAGGTCACAAAGGGAATTTAGCATGATCACTTCCATTCCACATGCTGCTTGTGGATTTCCGACAGAGACCGGAGTTGTAATCCTCTATTCAAGCAAAGAAGTTATGTCCGTAGACGACGAACCACCAGCAAAGGTAGTCAAACCTTCGGCACCAAACGAACCAGAGAAATGGGTCCTGAACAAGGAATACCCAGAGCAGACCATTCTGCTAGGACAAGCCATTTCACCAGCAACACCCATACAACTGAAAGAATTGTTGTCTAAAAACAAAGATATATTTGCCTGGTGCCTAACAGATATGACTGGAGTTCCACGCGACATCGCGCAGCATTTTCTAAACATCAAACCATCATTAGATCCCGTTGCTCAAGGGAGGCGCAACTTCAGCGAAGAAAAAGCAAAAGCAATGGACGAGCAAGTCACAGAGTTACTCAATGCAGGAATCTTACGCGAAGTAAAATACCATACATGGGTTGCCAACCCAGTAATGGTACAAAAACATAGCGGCGGGTGGAGAATGTGCGTCGATTTCAAGGACCTGAACAAAGCATGCCCCAAAGATTGCTACGCGCTTCCAGAGATAGACAAAAAAGTCGACTCTCTAGCATCATTCAGATGGAAATGCTTTCTCGACTGTTATAAAGGTTATCATCAGGTCCAGATGAAAAAAGAAGACGAAGACAAAACCGCGTTCCGCACAGATAAAGGCATCTACTGTTACACGAAAATGCCGTTTGGCTTGCGCAACGCAGGCGCAACTTATCAATGACTAATGGACACAGTCTTCAGCGGAGATATTGGCAAGACTGTCGAAGTATACATGGATGACCTCGTCATCATGAGCCATGAAGAAGAGACAATGCTCAACAATATCCAGCGCACGTTCGACTCCTTACGCAGCGTGAACTTAAAACTTAACCCAACAAAATGCTCCTTCGGCATGGAAGAAGGAAAATTTTTGGGTTTCATAGTTACAAGAGACGGCTTTAAGGTTAATCCAGAAAAGGTGCAGGCCATCCAGCTAATGCCATCACCTGCAACAGTCAAGGAGATGCAAAGGCTCGCCGGACGATTAGCAGCCCTGAACAGATTCTTGGCTAATCATGCGGCAAAATCTTATCCATTTATCAGTACGCTACGAAACTGCGGAAAGAAAACTCCTTTTCAATGGACGCCTGAAGCAGAAGCAGCATTCAAGCAAATGAAAGAATGTTTAATTCAGCTGCCAACACTAACCGCGCCAAAAGAAAAAGAACCGTTAATTTTATATCTATCAGCCGCGGAAGTAGCGGTAGGCGCAGTATTAATGGTAGAACGGGAAAACATCCAATCTCCAATCTACTATATCAGCAAAATGCTCACTGGCCCCGAAACTCGTTACTCAATGATAGAAAAATTGGTTCTAGCACTAGTACACGCGTCCAGACGCTTGCGCAGGTACTTCTCAGGCCATGTCATCACAGTTCTCACAAATTATCATTTAGGCCAAATCTTGTCAAAACCTGATGTGGCGGGAAGATTAGCTAAATGGGCCATTGAGCTAGGAGGTTACAACATTTTTTACAGACCAAGACCCGCAATCAAAGGGCAAGTTCTAGCAAACTTCGCCACTGAAGTTCCTATCGATAAAATACAAGAATGTGAGGCAATCCAGAACCCAACACCTGTTTTCGATGACAGAGTCTGGACCTTACACACAGATGGTGCTTCCAATGATGATGGAGCAGGAGCAGGCCTCCGATTGATCAGCCCGGATGATCACGAACTTACATATGCCATACGCTTAGATTTCCAAAGTACCAACAATGAAGCAGAATACGAGGCATTTTTAGCAGGCCTCCGTCTAGCACTCAAAATGGGGGCAAGAAACCTTGAAGCCAACGTTGACTCAAAGCTAGTAGCCGAACAAGTTAATGGTCGTTATGATGCAAAAGGGGAAGCTATGGCGTTATACCTTGAACAAGCGCGGATGTTAATCAGCCAATTTCAAACATTCAAAGTTAATCACATAAACAGAAGCGAGAACAAGCACGCTGACGCGCTAAGCAAATTAGCTGCTACCAGCTTTAAGCACTTAGCAAAGGAGGTACGCATAGAGGTATTATCCAACCCTTCCATTCATCTCAAGCAAGTAAGCGTCATAGAAATGGGAGATCCATCCTGGATGTCTCCAATTATCTTGTACCTTCAACACGGAAAACTTCCGGAAGGAAAGGCAGAAGCTCGAAAAATACAACACAAAGCAATAAATTACGAAATGGCGGATGGCGTCCTTTATCGAAAATCATTTATGGGCCCATTACTACGCTGTATTGATAAAACAGACGCCCAATACCTAGTCAGAGAAATCCACGAAGGATTATGCGGGATACACGCGGGACCGCGCATGGTCGTGGCAAAAATATTGAGCGCCGGATACTACTGGCCAGGAATGCACATGGATGCAGTTGATCTATTAAGAAGATGCGAGGCATGTCAACGCCACGCACCAAAGACACTCCGACCCAAAAATCCGCTAATTCCTGTTACTTCCGCCTGGCCATTCCAACAGTGGGGCATCGATCTTGTTGGCCCATTTCCTGACGCGCCGGGCGCAGTAAAATTCATCATCGTCGCGGTGGATTACTTCACAAAATGGGTGGAAGCTAAAGCTTTGGCCTCAACAACAGCAATGGTAATCCGCAAATTTATATGGGAACATATCATTTGCAGATTTGGATTACCATTGCGCATTATTTCCGACAATGGTACAAATTTCGTCGCAGAAGATCTCTAAAAATGGTTTAAAGAAATGAAGATCGAGCATAACTTTGCGTCTGTTGCGCATCCTCAAGCGAACGGACAGGTAGAAAGTGTAAACAAACAAATCGTTGACGGCATAAAAGCGCGACTCGGGACAGCGCGCAGAGGGTGGGTTGACGAACTTCCCAGCATCCTCTGGGCGCATCGAACAATGCCAAAGACTAGCACCGGCGAAACTCCGTTCAGTCTAGTCTATGGGTCTGAGGCCGTCATTCCAGCCGAGATAGGTTTACCGTCACCGCGCATGATAGCCATGGAAAAACAGAACAACGAGCAAGAGCGAAGAATGGATTTGGATCTTCTAGAAGAGAGGCGCGAGAACGCTGCCATAACAGAAGCAAGGTACAAATCCAAGCTCGAAAAATATTACAATGCGCGTGTTCGTGTTTGCACCTTTGTCCCTGGCGATTTCGTCTTGCGCGACAATGAGGCTTCAAACGCTGAAAAGCCGGGAAAATTAGCGCCAAGATGGGAAGGACCATACGTCATTAACGAGGTCATAGGCAAGGGGGCATATACCCTAAAAAGGATCGATGGGACCCTAGTCCCCCGCACCTGGAACGTACAACAGTTGCACAGGTGTTACATATGAACCAAATCTTCAAAAGCGGAAAGAACATACAGGCAATGTATTTCTTTATTGTGTCTTGTATCACAAGCCTTGCGCTCTTATCACTACAAACATCATTTTTACTTATATCACTGTTTATTACAAATTGCATGAAATTTCTTTGGTGCGCGCGAAAACAATATGGTCAAACATTGTATACCTCATGAACAGTCTAAAAACAAGGCAAGCTGTTGCGCCTTTTAGGCAAACGTTCACACATGAGCACAATACCATCTCTCATTCGCCTTACCTATCCAAAAGCAATTAAAAACATGCAACATATTGTAATTTAAACAAACAGTTCACAAGCATAGCAGTGCATCACAATATACATTATCATAAAAGTGTAACACAAGCACTTAACAAGATCATAGCCATGATCTTCAAAAAATTATCCAGTACCAAATTTACAAAAAAGCATTAACCAAAGACGAAAACTGGTCCTAAGGTTAAACACCTAACCAGCATCGGAATCATCGTCAACAACAGACACCTGCTCACTCCGACGAGTTTTCCGGCGTTGATACACTAACCGGCATCCTACTTTTTGAAGCATCGGAAACCGAGCCATCAACCCATCGGCATCCAACACAACGCTAGCACCATCAGTAACATCTGTATGCTGAAGAACCCTGCAGTCAGAATCAACAACCGCCGGAGAAACAGGTTTGACTAGATTCTTTACCGGAGTAGTAGTGAATGGCGGTGAACAAGAAAGAAGCATGAGACCTTCAGCAGCTTCATACACCCTAAAAACATCCAACAAAAGACGGGTATGGTAAGAACGTTTCATCTTTTTTTGGTATGAATCAACCAGGAGACAAGGTAAATATATATAAAAAGAACCCAATCTCGGGAAAGGAGAAACTTACCCATCATTAACCGTCAGAATTACATCACATCCAAACGGCGCTACAGGAACAAAGGTCATTTCCTCATTAATGAAGTCTGACAAGCGCCACCACGAATCTCAAAAAAAAAAATATATATATATATATATATATAATAATAACCACTCTTACTGCCAGTTAACGTCATCAGACGTCAAAACACAGTTAACAAATTTCACATCTTTCTCCCTCTTTAAATCTTCTCATAGAAGCTTTCTTACCTTTTCGCGCCCAAAAAACATTTCCCTCTCATAAGTCCAGTGCTCCACTTATTTGCATAAGTACAACACTAGACTGGGGGGACTTGAAGGGGTAAGGTCCCAAAAACCTCATAAAAAGGATTTGAGACCATACCACAAACCAGCCTTTTTAGCCTTTCGACCTCGCGCGGCCGCGCATTGGTCTTACAAAGAGGAAGAAGAAGTCAGCGATTTATAATCGCGCGCCCAAAGGAAAACATAAATCCTTGCGCCTTCTCCCATTTAACAAAGGATTAAAATCCTTTGTTCAATACCTCCACCTAAATATCCAGACTTGGATACTATTTTACCCAGACTTGGGATTTATTCGTCTGTGTCCACACAGCAAGGTGTCACACCAGATTACAACAGTAATCTTCTAGAAAGAAATGCAATCGTGCACCACCCAGACGGTTATAACCGTCTGGACACGTTTCATCACCACAAGCAACCCTGAAATCACAACGAAGGCATGCAATTGGAGAGTAATCTCCACTTAATCACTTTCCACGTGGCAACCCCCCAGCCATAGATCAAACCCCGATCCGTGTGCATTCACATCGGATCGAGACAACTTGACGTAGGATCAAAGAACTTAACGGAAGAAAATATAACCGCTACGGCGTTAGCATCTTCCGTCATCTTTTCAATAACAGGTTTTCCCTCCCAAACTCCCGGTTATAAATATGAGAACTGTTCAGGTATAAACTCAGATCACACTCACTTCTCAAATACTTTATCTTCTCCATTACCAACACTTATTCTCACACCGGAGTCGGGTCAAGGAGAGAACCCTCTTCTCCCCTTGGCGAGGCTAACGGTGTTCTTTTTTGCAGAATCACCGGAGAAGAAGTTCAGCAGCAACTGAATCAATCGAGAGAGAGCTAACCCTTTTATGCGGATTCAAACCCCCTAGATATTTCGGTTCCGACCATTTATCTAGTGTTTCTTCAGCAGCCTATGTTTCTAAATGTCTAACATGTTTACAAGTCAAAGCTGAACACCAGAAACCCTCAGGTTTGTTACAGCAATTAGAAATGCTAGTTTGGAAATGGGAATTTATAACAATGGATTTTGTTACTAAATTAACCAAAACTAAGAAAGGAAATGATACAATCTGGGTGATTGTAGATAGGCTAACCAAGTCAGCTCATTTTCTACCAATGAGTGAAACAATTAGTATGGAACAATTATCTAAACTATATGTAAATGAAATTGTTTCTTTACATGGCATTCCTTTATCAATTGTTTCTGATAGAGATAGCCGCTTTACCTCTCATTTTTGGTCAAGTTTCCAAAAGGCAATGGGAACCATGTTAAAGTTAAGCACGGCTTATCACCCACAAACGGATGGACAGAGCGAAAGAACAATTCAGACAATGGAGGACATGCTTAGAGCTTGTGTAATCGATTTCGGAGGTAATTGGGACGATCACTTACCTTTAATAGAATTTTCTTATAATAATAGCTATCACACAAGTATCAATGCTGCACCATTCGAAGCACTTTACGGACGAAAGTGCCGAACCCCAGTCTGTTGGGCAGAAATTGGGGAAAAGCAACTATCTGGACCTGAGATAGTACAAGAAACAACTGACAAAATTATTCAAGTCAAGGAACGACTGAAAGCAGCACGTGATCGACAGAAGAGCTATGCTGATAACCGACGCAAACCGTTGGAATTTCAAGTAAGAGATAAAGTATTGTTGAAAGTCTCTCCTTGGAAAGGAGTGGTAAGATTCATCAAACGGGGAAAGCTAAGTCCCAGGTATGTTGGAGCTTTTGAGATTATTAGAAGAATAGGACCTGTAGCCTATCAGCTACAACTGCTAGAGGAAATGGCAGGAATACATGATGTGTTTCATGTATCTAATCTTAAAAAAGTGTTTAGCTGATGAATCATTGATAGTACCTCTTAAGGATATAGAGGTAAATGAACAACTCAAGTTTGTAGAAAGACCTCTACAAATTGAAGACAGGAAAGTCAAGAATCTCAAGCATAAAAGATTAGTTCTGGTCAAAGTGAAGTGGGACTCCAAAAGAGGACCTGAGTACACATGGGAGCTTGAAGCAGAAATGAAAAAGAAATATCCGTATTTATTTGAGTAGATCTTGAGGACGAGCTCTAAAACAAGGTGGGGAGAATGTAACAACCCTCGGTAAAACCGACTCTCTCATAATATGTCCGACACTCTAATATATTTAAGAATGTCTCAATATGTCTTATGTTACACCCCGTATGTGAAAACCGAGCCCGAAATATGTTATAACATATAATATAAAATAAAAACAAGAAATTATAGGTTGAGGCGGGCCGCGTAGACCCACCCCAACAAGTCACGCGGGCGGTATAAGGGCTAGAACCTGACTTCGTTGACTTCTTAAGTTAAAACGGGCCGCGTAAGAGTCTTGGTTAGTTAACGCGGGCCGCGAGAGACCTATAACGCGGAGACATCCGGAGCTGACACGTGTCGACATCGTGGCGAGTCTAGTAGCTGACCCAGCTAAGCTACAGCGTTGACCAATGTTGACGCGGGCCGCGTAAGCCTTGTGCTTACTTTACGCGGGCCGCGAGAGGACTAGAATCAGCAACTATAAATAGAACGCATTAGTTTTCGTTTTCCGTCGCTCACAATCTCAATTCTCAATCACAAATTCTGTAGTAGGCTTATAATACACGGGTATTATACCCCTAATTAGCGAGGTTCTACTCCGTTGTAAGTATTATAACCCTAGTTTCATAATAGTTACGCTGCCCGATTGATTTAGGGTTCCGTAACAACTTTCGTGGTTCTGCCCGACGTAGTTGTTGGAATGCCGTCTCGGGGAGGGTATCATTAATATTTTCAAAGGGTTATGGTACTAACCAATGTACATTTGTATAAATTATAGATTATATCCAGGAAACCCTCACGAGAAGTCTAAGATAGCAATGTGAGTTTATCCTCTTTTTGTTAACCCTTTTGGAATGTTTTACAAAACCTTAATTGTTTACAAATGTGATTAAGCGGTGATTGAGTCTTTGTAGTTCTTCAATTACTGCCGGTATTATGGGGTTTTGTATACAAAATTTATTACTACGAGTAGTAGTAAGTCAGGAATGACAGTACATTACCATTGGACAACGAGTTAGCCAATGGGTAATTTGACCATAGCCATAGATCCGGTCGAGTGGCAAATACTGAATGAGTAATTGTGTATAAATAAACAATGTGATCGCTCTCAATACTGTTTTAATTGATAAAATATTTCTTGATTAAACTGGGATTCACTCACCAGTATTTCCGACTGACAAATGTTTTTAAAACGCGTTACAGGTAACACAATGTGAACAGCCAATTAATGAAAGCCAGCTGGAGAGCACTGAAGGCTTGGGAAAAATGTGGCTATAAAAGTTACCTAATAAACGATGTTTTAAATTCAATAAATTAGGGTTTGTCCCTATAAATGTATTGTAATAAGAAACTTGGGTTTTGCCCATGTGATTACTAATATTAAATGAGGTGGTTTTTACTCTGATAAACATTTCCTAACTACGGTCCTCATGTAAATTCCGCTGCAAGATTAAATAACCTGATACCACCAAAACTCTGAGATCGCATCCGCCCGTTCCCGGGAATCAGGGATCGGGGGTTGCGACAGCAGTTCTTTATGCACGTCTCCCGTATCATTATTCTCCTCAGAAACATGCAATATGGAACCTTCCGAATTCCCCATGCAATCAACTGAACGATCGTCCCTCAAACTATTCGAATACTCCTTTCCGATAGCTGGAGAATCACCAAACTCCGACGACTGGTCCGACGATTCCGGCAGTTGCACCTCCCCATCCAAAAAAGACGGACACCATTGTCCGGCGATTTCTTCTACCCACACCGGGATATTGTGATCTTTCCACTGCAACATGAACTCCGCTGAAAATCTCTTACCCGAATGGACCAGAATAGCAAGACGTTCCTCTGACAAATTCCCGTCATTTACCTCCGCTTCCGATTTCACCAATAATCTGCCGCATCTTTCGCCTATTTTGTTGAAAACGGAACGATCCCACAGGCTAACAGGAACGCCCATGATCTTAACCCAAGCCACTCTTTCAAAAATGGAGGGAATACCTTCCCAGATGTAGAGCCTAGAGAACCAACTTTCCCATAAATCAACTTTCTCGCTCCGGAACTCATCGGCCTCAGCCGAACTATTAAAACAAAGAAGAACTTTTAAACCTCCCAGAAATTTTATACCGATCCCTCCCTCAGAAAGTCCTGAAAGAGTATCCTTAAGATCATTCAAAATGTCAATATCTTTAACTTCCCCGACAAGTGACTTGAGCTCGAACGACTTCTTCATCTCCGAGTTCAATGGAGGGAGGGGAATGACCCCCCAGGGACCTCGGAGGTCGACTTCGAAACCACAAAACTGTAAGACTTGGCCCCATGAGCAGGAGGAAAAGATCTACCAGCTACCCTATTCTTCTTCTGATCAGGGTAGAAACCTTCGAGCATGTCGAAAACCGAGACACGTTCTTTATTTTGCATGACAACTTTAGAGCCATCCCGGTTGAATCTGGCTAGATTAACACCAATAACAACACCATCAATACGGACTTCCTTCAGTTTTTCCATCCACCAAGCCGGGTCCGTGACGCTGGAAAGTTTAATGAAGCCGAAACGGTTACCCACTCTATCTTTCTTCCAGGGAACAAAGGCTTCTTCAAGATTGTCCAAGTGTTCAAACGCTTTCCAAAGAGAGAATTTGTCGCAAGAGTCTGGTAGATTCGAGATGAAAAAGGAAGTGGCATTTTTCAGTCTTTCTTCTCTATTAGTAAACAATTTTTCCTTTCTATAAACCTGCTTATTCAAAATAGTGTTCCAGCTGTCATTGTGAGGTCTCCACACTCTCTTTCCCATGGCAAAGAACCGACCCGAATGGCGAATGGGAAGAGTATCTAAGCAAAATAGGAAGAAAGGAAGCACCTGACTTCTTTCCAAGAGAGGAAGGAGTCGAGAACCTCGCTCACTATTCCGATGAGATGCTCACCGTCGAGCGCATCCGGCGTCAGAGAAGGGGGAAACGAGAGAGGATCTGATTTCCGTTACTTGTTAGACCTGCATGTTTTCGTCTTTTGTTGTACTAGATTGGAACTCACGCGATGAGGAGTACGTGTAATCTTATTTTTTGAACAATTTTTATTTGCACTTAAATACCATAAAACCTTTTTTTTGACCTATAGGTAGACGAAGATTTAAAAAAAGCAGGTATCGAAGCTGTCCGAAGTCTTAGGAGAAGGATTGGCGACGGAGGTAAAACGTTATTTTCGAAAAAAGAACCAAGGTGGAGTTTTGTGGGACTGGAAGTGGTGCAGATTACCTAGTTGTGAGGAAGAAAGAAATGAATGGGAGGGCTTAAAAACTTTACTCTTACAGCAAATCTTGGGTCAAGGTGAACACATTTGGAGATGGAAGGATAACGTTTTGGAAGGATTTTCGGTGAAGGATTTAAGGAAAGACCTGGCTGGAATTGTCGATGTAAACACCGTTCCGAACAGGTTCGAGTGGAGCAAAATCGCTACGGCGAAAGTTAACTTCTTTGCATGGAGAGCGGCGAAGAAAAAATTCCAACGATGACGGCACTAAGGAGAAGGGGGGGGTGCAAATAGGCTCGGATACGTGCAGGCTTTGTGGTTTAGCACCAGAAACGGCTAACCACATCATTATTCACTGCCCGATCGCTAAGATAGTATGGTTACAGCTATGGTCATGGATGAAAATCCCCATCAGGGATCATCGAGAGGATATTAAAACCAGATTCGTTGAAAAGTCGGATTGCCCAGAAAGAAAGTGAAAATAGCTTACGCGATTCATCTCTTAACTACATGGTATTTATGGAAAACCAGGAACAACAAAGTTTTCAACGACATTGTGGAAGAGATTAAAGAGGACTCGTTTGAATGGATACGTATAAGATCAAGATTTACCGGGATAACATGGAATGAGTGGAAGGATTTATCGTTCACGGAGTAACAATCTCGGAGATATATGTGTTTAGTTCGCTTGATCGATTTTTCTTGATGTAACAGTTTTTGTTCTTGACAATGTACTAGAGTTGTGATTGCGACTTCATAGCGCCTTGCTATGTGTCGTTGTTACTTGATTGATGAATAAAGGTTCCATTGTTGTTGTTAAAAAAAAAAACCATAAAACCTTAAGCTTAAGATGGACGGGTCAGGGCATTCACGGGATGAAGCCATGGGATGAAACGAGTACCATGGGAACACTGCCACAACAACCATTGGTTCAGCTTATGGTATGGATTCAATGTTGTATTTATTTAATGTCGTATTGGATGAAGACGTGGCACAATGTTATTGAATGGTGGACTAAAATGGGTGGTGAGTTCAACTAGAAAGGTGTCCCATCCCTTAGGCCGGAGGGTATGGGGGCGCTACCTCCGCCATGTCACCATCTATGGCGCCGGTGGGGCGCCTCCACCCATACCCAGACATTTAAGGAGTGGGCGCCATTGTTGTGGCTTCAACATGGTAGCGGGCGTTTTCGGTTTGATTGAGGTAAAGGATTGGTTAAAGGAGGGGGCGCTATAGCTTGAAGGGGCTTTATCCCACACCCTGCAAGTTAAGGGGGGGGGGGGGGTTAAAGCCCCTGTGTGACGTGGCGTTGATAAAGCCCCTCCCACACCCTCCAGCCTTAGGGTGGAAGGGGTGGTTACCCCCTTAACCCAATAAACCCACACACATAGCCAATAGAAATATACCAACTCAAATGAACCCAAGAAACCCCTTGAACCCACACAAAAATGTTGGAATATGGTTGGTTAACCCTTTTTTTTTTTAAAGATGAATTTCATTAGAACCAAGCTAACCTCAAAACAAGGCGGCCAACAAAACAAAACAACACATCACATAATTACAAATTTACATCAATTTTGCCATGTAATCGATTTAACTTTCGACCTATTCGTAAACCATAAAAAACCCACCGCTTTTATTTCGCTTATAATATCTTCGACTCTAGCCACTTTGTTGTTGAATCTCACCCATTTTCTAGCTCTCCAAATGCTCCAACATCCAATCCTCATTATCCCTTTAAAAGCCTCTTTTTTGATACCTTTTAAACCCACATGCTCATGTATGTCTAACAAGTCTTTGAACGCGAAAAAGAACAAGTTTGAGACCCTACACCACCTGCTTATATGAGCCCACACTACTGATGCAATATAACAAGAGGAGAAGATATGATCAACCGATTCCTCCCCTTCTCTACACAACGAACATGTTGAGTCTTCCACATCAATGTTCCTTTTCTTCAAAGCATCCACAGTTGCAATCTTATTCATATCAGCCCTCCATATGAATATATTGCATTTCAACGGAAGCCATTTACATCCATATGGGACGAAAAAGTTGGTTAACCCCTTGGGACCACAATTTGAACAACCAACCTGCAAGACTTGCGGCAGAGACCCACTCAAACTCGCATAAGATCGTATGCTCGCGAGCTCTCGACCCTGTCCACCCTTAAGGTTGAAATGGGTTCAAGTGAGGTGGCATCTTCCTGTTGGTTGGGTTTATGAGTTCAAATGGGTTGCTAGAAAGGTACCCCTCCACCATTTGATACGAATCGAATGGTTAATCAGATGGTCCAAAGAAAATAGAGAGAAGCTAGAAAAACATTTGGGAAGAATTTAGACTCATTTAATAATTTTACATTCATACTTCACATTAAAAGATGGATAAACTATTTTATACTCGTACACAAAAAGCAAACACACTAACTACCAACTACAAGCACTTACCCTATTACTACTATGTGGAGAGTTCAAATGAGAAGAAATTCTTTGTAAGAAGAAAAAAAAAAGAAATTTCAACCAATAGGAATGCTTCATTAGACTTCATTTAATATTTGTACTTAATGTAACTATAAGGGTATATTGGTAAACTTACATACATCATTAATTGGTAGTTTCATCTTTAATAACTAACTATATTAAATTTGTAACTTATTTTTAAGATATATATTTTTCTCAAAAAATAAAAATAAAAATTCATTTATAGTGTAGGATAAATACGAGGCGTGTAGGATAAATTACGAGTTGTGTAGGATAAATTTCGATATGTGTAGGATACATTTCGAAATGTGTAGGATAACTTTTGATGTGTGTAAGCAAATTTTTTTAATGTGGAGGATGATAGTCTTAATGACTAATTAATTAGTCAAACATAATAATAAATGAGATGAAAAAAAAAAACTATTTAATGTTTTACAATTGTACCCTTTTGTTCTTTTTATTCTTAATAAAATTTTCTTCTCAAATGAACCTTCCCCTTACTACTATAACCCAAAACAAAAACTCACATATTCAAACAATTAAGTAGCTAACAAGTAAATGAACTATGACCCACGTTGCTTTTAATGTGTAATTGCTGTTTGCGAGAAAGTTGCTCAGGGAAAACTTCAGGTCAAGTTTATCTCCACACATGATCAAATAGCCGACGTTTTCACTAAGCCTCTACCGTCTCAAAGGTTTCTAATGCTGAGGTCCAAGTTGCAAGTCGTTCCCCACCCTTAACTTGCGGGGGGATGATAGACCATATAATTAAGTTAAAGATTAGTTTTATATATCATTATATTTAGTGGTACTAAAGTGTATCTTTATGTTCTATTTATATGACATTCTTCTAACCATTAATGACACAATCTTTACGTTCTATTAGAAGATGATTTTGTGTCATATTCAACTATGTTCATTACTTGTTTGTAAGCTTATTTTGTTCTTTAGAACCTGTTATTCTATAGTTTTATCTTGTCACTGTTTACATGTGTATGATCATCACAAATATCAACTCACAAAGCACATGGCCACATAGTACACAACAACATCAAATTGTTCCGAACAACCCATTTATTTATTTTGGGTAATGGATCTTGACCATCACCTAATCAACATTCATCAATGGCTTGATGGTTCTTGATCCCTTAGAGTTGCGTCAGCACATGCTTGCGATATTCGGCTAGAGCCCACATTGGATATATATTCTTGTAGAGTGGATAGTGTAGCATGCAGTTCTTCATGAATACTCCCGTTATTTCCTGCATTAGGTATTTTGTTATCATTAAAGTTATATAAATTGTTATTTAAATTTTATTAACAACTTCTTTTATTATATAATTACCTGTTGCGGGAAATCACCATTTTCCAACTGAGAGTTAATCAACAACTTGGCGGCTTTGTGTAGGGGTGTTGCATCTCTCTCCATCTGTCGAGCATGAATAAGCCCCATCATTGCCCATGCAGTATGCACCAGATTCGACCCACGTTCCAAGGGTATATATTTCTGTTTGTAGAGTAACCACAGAGAAATTTGGTTAAACATTTTGTGATTTATTTATTATTTGTTTAGTTAAACAATATTTATGTTGCGGTGTTACCTTTTCTGGGCAGGATTTGTAGCTTTCTCCCCACCCACCGTCCTCCATCTGTGTTTCCAACAGGAATTTGACACCTTTTTGAACTGCAAGACAGTTCTCGTACGTCTTTCCAGCTGCTGCTAGTCCTCCAAGAGCAAACCAGGTGCCGTATGTAAAACAGATACCCCAGTTTCCATACCTAATTACCAAAGCTTCTCATGTTAACAATATAAGAAAAACTGCTTCCAACTAGAGGTGGCAGTTTTGACTCATATACTCATGAATGGGTCGATTTTGAGTACGGCTGATCTCCAACGGGTCAAACAAGTAAAATAATTAAAAATAGAGTTAATTACGTTTTTCGTCCCTGTGATTTGTTGAAAATGACCATTACAGTCTATTAGTTTGAAAATTGCAAAAAGAGTAACAGTAATTTCACTTTTGTAACAATTACAGTCTACCTCACTTAACACCATCCATTTAACTCGTTAGTCAGACCACGAGCTTGGCATGTGCAGAGGCATTTTCGTCCATTCCCTGATAAAAAGAAAGTTAAGTATGTTTTTCGTCCTGGTGTTATGTTGAAAATAACCATTACAGTCCATTAGTTTAAAAATTGTTAAAACAATTCATAAAAGAAGTGGTACCGTTTTCGCAATTTTCAAACTAATGGACTGTAATAGTTATTATCAACAAACCAAAAGGACGAAAAACGTAATTAACTCTTAAAAATATTTTTTTTAAAAAAGTTGGTCAAACGGGTTAGCAATGACATAAAGTGTAATTTTGAATGCGTACAACCTTATAAAATTAAAGAAATTAGATTATTCCTTATATGATATAATTTATGAAATCATATTTGACATTTAGTGACCAAAATGTACTAATCTGTGGACAAAGTGTTTGGAGTCCAACCCGACCCACCCCGTCCCTTTTTTAACCAGTTAGATGAACCACCCATTTTTGCCGCCTCTAATACCGGTTGTATTTCACTGTAAAAGGCAGGAACAAACCATGAGCCATCTGGCATCTGTATTTTCTCTAGGTAACCACCTGCACCGATAAGAAAGTTTTCTATCTCTTTTCTCCTATGCATGGGGTATAACTTCTTAAACAAAACTAGGGCCTGCATTGCTGATCCTGTGCACTCAACATACCTAGACAGCAATTTTTTGTGAGAAGTTTAATGTATATATTATATGCCCTATATATTACTGGTTATTTATATTGAAGTCTTACTCGTGCTCAATGACGATGTCAGCAAAGAATTCTGTAGGATTGAGAATCTATAATGAAAAAAATAATATTAGAATGCATATCAAATTTGTGCATCTTAACTAACAATATTTTCTCTTTGTGACTTAGATATATACCTCCAGCCAGTCTGATGCTCCTGCTGGTTCCCACGCGGCTAATCCACCATTTTTGCTCTACATTATCATCGCAGTCGAACAAAACTTGTTAAGACCACATTTGATGATTTAGAATGTTTTGTTAAGAATTTTTATATTATAAATTTGATACGTTTTAAGTTTCATTGTACGCTGACTGACCTGTAAAGAAAGCATTACGTTGACAGCATCATACAGTTGCTCGGGATTCATTTTCTCACCGACGATTTCTGGTGGCATAGTTGATAATAGGAGGCAACACTGGGGATAGAGTATAGAAAGACAGTAAGTAGATCATAAACAGTGGTCTTTTTGAATTTTGTGATGACTAATTTTTCATAGAAATCGTATAAATATACCTTCAATCCTTCAGCAGTACAGTCTGAAACTTGCCATCCATGATCTTGATCCGAAAAGGTCCATGATCCTTTAGAAATATGTCGGTACATGCTTTTAAAGTCACCAGAAGGATTGTCTTTAACCTGCACAGGAGTAATTGATAAATATTCTCTGTATATATTAATTCATATTCATAACATGGAGAGGAATAATAACTCTTTTGTCCTTTTTTTGCATAGTGAACTTAAGCATTTTCCATTTTTGTAACAAAACTTTGGTTTTTTATCATTTGCCACAAAAGTTAAATGAGTTCAGTTTCTTTATTACTTTTTATTTTACGTTTTCCCCGGATTTGGTCGTCATTTGGTTGCTACTTAACACGGAGTTTTGTAGTCACATTTGGTCCCTTAGGATTTATTAACCCTCTCGACTTTCTAATATGTGTCGGTATAAATTCTGCTCCGTCTATGTTTTACGTCACTTGGTGTTAGAAATTCGTGTTTTTATCTTACGCTTTTTTCTGGTTTTGGTCGTCGTTTGGTTGCTATTTAGCATGGTTTTACGCCCCCAACCCGCAACGCTGGTAGCATGCTTTTACACCCCCTGCACCGCAACGCGGGGGGCTTAAGACTAGTTCAGGATTAATCCATTAAAAATGTCTTTAGTGTTACAAATAATACATCAGAATGTAAGAGACCTGTGAAGCTTTAATGAATTCATGTCCTTTCTTCAAAGTAGGGCCAATTTCATCGGTAAAACCACTAGCCAACAGAGCTTGAATTCCAAAGCCAGCATCCCACTCTTGACTGCCAAAACTCTGTAGAATGATTAACAATGAAAACATATATTGAAATACTTTTGGATTAATATAAAAATAATCTTTTGAGTGTGTTTTTGTAGGACAAGTAACCTGCATTTTCATCCCATCTTCAGCAACCCAAAGATAATCCGGGACTCGAGCAAGGTGCTTTTTGTAACAAACACCATCCGGATCCTCGACCCAGCATGCAAGCATGCACAGTGACTGAACATCAAATGTCAAACCATGAATAAGTTGAACATAACTTATTCATATTTTAATTAAATCATGTACCTTTTCTACACAACCAATTGTGATATATCTGCTGTTTTCATCTTCATAATGAATATGATTCATTGTTGTTTGGAGTGCTCTCTCACGCAGTTTGTTAAATGGCCAGCGATTCAACAAAGGCTCGGTCAAAATATAGAGACTGTCCCACATTAAATCTTGAAGTAAAGGATGAGGATAATAAAGATCTTCCTGAAATTATAAGTTGGGTAGGCAAATTATTACTCGAGAAGATAATTTTACGCGGATGGTCTTGTGGTAAGGTCATATTACATACAGTTTTGGTCCCAAGTTATTAGGAATTATTACAGTCCTTGGAGTGAACGGACTTTAAAAATGCATTAAATACTAAAAGGTTCACCTTTGCGCACAAATGTCTTATGCTTCTCCATTTGATTTCTTCATAGGGTTGTGCATAAAGTTCTTCTCTAAGTTCCAGAATCAATGGAGTAATAGGACCCACAAATCTTTTACCGTATAGGTACGACATTGGCATGTATACCATCCGACAGTAGCACCACATTTTTGCTGCATTTAAGAAAAATATATTAATAGAAAATGATTGATAACATTATAATCATTGTTATCTATATTGTTTCAATACATTTGGTACTAGAGAACTAACCTGGATGCATAGGTAGGAAAGAAGGAAGGATCCAGAACTCAGGGGGCATTGGGTTGCTTCCAGCCCACTCACATAAACCAAGTATCTGAAAACAAAACAGAACAATGTATAGCTATATTTGGTATATAAAAGTAACAAAGTAGTAAAGCCAAGCCAATCCCGAAGCTGCCCAAGCCAGGTTCGGTCAAGCTCTATATCTAAAGCTTGAGCTTGGCCTGTGAGCAATTTTTCAAACTCAAGCTCGGTTCAAGCATGACTTGATTATTTGTTATTAACTTCTTTTTTAACAGAGAGGAGACACCTTACCACCACACCATGTCCATATATATTATATTAAATAAAAGTTGCATAATTAATAGTCTTGTTTAGGCTCGGGAGCCTAGATAAGCTCGTTGTTTGAAGCTCAGGCTCGTTTATTCTCGGCTCAATTTGAGCTTTTGGCAAGCCAATTTCGAGTACCTCACGAACGGATCAACTTTACACCCCAAAAAACCCATGGATACTTTTGTGCTTATTTTTTATCTTGTAAATAGTCAAGGTAATAAATAAGATTACGAAAATGTCTTACAGAAAGCCATGTTTTGCCCCATGATGGAATGTATGTAACACTGCCATGATCAAGAATCCATTTGCGGGCTTTGGTGCATGCACCATTCAGACCACCATCAGGCCCTTCTCCTAAAAGACGCATACAAATGTAACTAAGGGCGGTGCAGAACATTGTGCTGTGACCCTCTATGTGAAATCCCCACCCACCATCTTCGTTCTGTTCATTCCACGTGACCGTTTGTTAATGCCTTCACAAAATGTCAGTTATTAATGCATAATGTTAATTATGATAGTACGTACCTGATGAGTGTATAAAGACCGTAGAATTTCTTTTTGATATTCTGGTGGGAAAACACTGTTAAGGTGCCCTGTGATATACACACACATTACCTGCAATTTATTGATTTGTCAAATATAATTATTTTGTTGATCTGAATGAGTTAGTTAGGATTATGTGTTATCTAATAACAGATCAGGTGTAAAAAAAAAAGAAAAAAAGAAAACTAACTAAAATATAAATATAAATTTTGAGCAAATTATGTTTTGATCCGTAACCCATTTTGGTACCTCTAACGAACCATTAAATCTTACCAAGGGCTGCATAAAATACTGAGGGCCAGCAATTTCAGCAGGCCAATGACCATCATCGGCCTGCAAGGCTGCAAAGAAATTAACCGCTCTCTTCAATGTGGTTGTAGCTTTTTCATACGATATTTCTTCACCGTCCTCTATTTTCACTTGGGGTATCGTTTGTTCAAATTGCTTCTCTCTTAAAAACTGCATAATACCAATATACAACATATTATATTACTAATACATTCATAACCAAGAAATAATAACTTGTATGAAGCAGTGACCATGATCACCTGCAACCGCCAAAGAAGATCACTGTTAGGCTTAACTTCATGTCTATGTTTCCAGAAATGCTCACGAGCTTGTTCCACCTCAGCACGTTCTTCTGGACTTCCATAATTCGGATCAAACTCCCATATTTGTCTCCCGACAAAGTTGTTTGTGCTATACAGGTATGGGTTATTGCCCCCTTCTGCTATTTTTAATCTCCACATCTTTGTGCAAGTGAATTACACACAACAAAACACTTGTTTCATTTATACTATCTGTTTTTGTGGTTGATAAACCATATTGTCAAAATTGTAGGCCTCACAATTTTATGTCACTATAATAATGTTAGTAGATGTCAAAATCTTGCATTTTTACATGTGATTAAAAAAAATGATTTTTTTATTCTTTCGTATGTGCATAGTCAGTTATGAAAATATATACAGCAAGGTGCCATAAATTCATACGTAATTGCCTAATTTACATCTGTCTGAAATGAATTTATATAAGCTATATGTCGTAAATTTCCGCAAATCATTTCCTAGAATTTTGGACAATGCAACTGAATGTGTATATGGCCTGTGTATTTAGGAGTACAGGTGACCATTATTAAGGTTGTAAACGAATATAAATCGGCTTTGACGCTTTGTATTCATTCATTTAAGTGTAATGTACATGAACACTTAAACGAACAAGTCGTCTCAATCGTCTGTGTTTGTTCTTTACAAAAATATGTGTTTGTTTACTAGCTTTTTTTTAAAGCACTAGGAACAGCAGGCACAAAAAAAACTTCAGGAACAAACAAAACAAAAACACAAGACATTAAGTGGAGTTAAAACAGAACAGTGGCTTCGAAAGCCTGTGGCGGAGGTTATTGGTGGCCCGAGGGTGCCCTTGCCCGTATTGTTTTTTCGCTTGTAGTGTTAATTTTACAGATTATTTTTTGTAGTCCCCATTTATCGTTCAAGGTCCGCCACTAACCCCACCCTGATTTTTCAAATATGTTTTACATTAATTGTGGCCGTAAAACATAAAGGATCCATGGATATTTTCGTTTGAAAATTAGTAAATATGAACCGTTATTACTAAATAGCAACTCGCCATCGCTATATTGCAATATTAGTTAAAATTATTAAACTGGGTACTGAGTGCCCATCAATTGTTCTCACCCACAACCGATCGATCGTAGCCATTCTATTTCCTACGGCTATCATTTATCCAACAAATAGCAATTTTGCCATTTTTGTTATATGATTGTCACGTCACAAAAATACAAAATAAATGGGACTGGATTTTTTTCTAAATTAAATTTATATTTTACCTTTAAATAGCATCAATGCACGTAGGCATGAAAAAACCCGAGTTCGACGGGTATACTGAAACCTAAAATATATGGAATGGGTATACTCGAAGCCCAACAGGTATGGGCTGACCGGCCGGGTATGAGATTAGTTTTAAAAAAATTCACGTGTATGTTACGGTATGAGAGTTGATAACCGGCCTGATTTGAAATATTTACAGAACTCCTAATAAACAATCTTTTTACTTATATATTTTTATGTTTAGGATAATTTTATCATTTATTATGTGTACTAGTATTAAGCCCATGCGTTGTAGCGGTTGTCGTAAAACTATGTTAAGTAGTACCAATGCTATACCTCTGTCAGCGACCACCAACATCGGAAAAACTCGTAAAAACAAAATAAAAAAAATACGGAAAAAAATAACGTCGCGCGAAAAGTAGACGTAAAATCTTTGTATCACGCACGCCCGTTGCAAAGAAATTAAATTGAAACGTAAAACATAGGAAAAAATAACTAAGTCAATCCAGGACCCGCGCGTGGCGACGAATTTGTCAAACAGAGAAAAATATATGTATTGCGACGGAACTTGGGAAAGATGAAATGTATGGTAGACCAAAATTGAAAATAAAAAAAAGTTGGGGTTAAATTACAAAGATGAAAAGTTTTGGGTTAAAAGTGAAAAACAAAGAGTCTGAATAGCAAAAATGAAAAGTTTTGGGTTAGAAATGAAAAAAGAAAAAAAAAAACGTTATACATGAAGTACAACACCATAAATTACAAAAAAGTAAAAAAAATTATTTTTGTAAAACTTGAATAAACTATTATCTATTATATATTAATAGAGTAAATTCAAGTTAATGGTTAAATACTTATTTGTTATCTGCGTAATACATAATATGGTTTCAATTTATTTCTGAGTAAACTGCCAAAATGGTCCCTAAGGTTTAGTCATTTTTGCCATTTTAGTTTAAAACTCAAATCTTTTGAATCTGGGTCCTTATGGTTTCACTTTTGTTGCCATTTTCATCCAAATCAAAATCTGGTCGGATTTTTCAGTTAACATCCAACTTTTTTTTAATCTTTTTTCTCCCTTTTAATGAAGGGCAAAATGGTCTTTGAAAGTTTTAATATTACAAATTAAAAAAAATCTTACCATTTTGACCTTTATTAAAAGGGTTTTTTTTTACATATTTCCCCTTCTTAAGCTGACTTATTACGTATTTACCCAATCATAAAATTTAATTACATATTTCCCCTCTCTAACTCATATATATTACATATTTCCCCTTTTCATTAAAATGACTCTTATGATTGACTATTTTACCCTTAATAAACTAACTAAATGAATATTTACATATTTCCCCTTTTCTAATATCATCATTCAATTACATATTTCCCCAATTCATCTATTATATCCATAATTCTTGTACTTGCTACTATTCTCAAACAACACCATAATACTCATAAGGGTTGAGTTATAATACAAAAGATTTAAAAATAAGAAGGGTAAGAAGGCACCAGAGAGTGACAAGTGTCCTATGAGTAATTAAATGGAAAAGGGTAATTTTGTCTACAAAAGGAAAGAGAATATGCACATGCAAGTCACATGCTATTACCCCCTAACTTTTAAACGTCCGTAACTTTTTTATACATCATTTGTTTTAAAAAAAATTATACCATAAAATCGAGCGTTTTTTTATCTTTAATATGAGTACCATATTGTTATATTTTTCAAAAAAAATTCAAAAACCCAGTTGCATATTACACAATGGACGTGATGTAAAACACAATGTAAATTAGATTAAAAGCACAATCAATGACAACAGATAAAGACACAATGGACAACATACTAAAACACAATGAACATAACGTATAACACAATGACGATAACGTATAACACAATAAGAATCAGACTAAATAAAAACACAATTGATGACAACAGATAAAAGACACAATTAATGACAGCAAATAAAAGACACAATGGAGAGCAGATGAAGACACAATGAAAAACAAACTAAAAACACAATACATAACAAACTAAAACACAATGAACAAGATAATAAAAAAATTGAACAAATTATTAAACCACAATGGACAACATATTAAAACACAATGAATAACATATTACACAATGGACATGATGTAAAAACAATGTAAATTAGATTAAAAACACAATCAATGACAACAGATAAAGACACAATGGACAACATACTAAAACACAATGAACATAACGTATAACACAATAAGAATCAGACTAAATAAAAACACAATTGATGACAACAGATAAAAGACACAATTAATGACAGCAAATAAAAGACACAATGGAGAGCAGATGAAGACACAATGAAAAACAAACTAAAAACACAATACATAACAAACTAAAACACAATGAACAAGATAATAAAAAAATTGAACAAATTATTAAACCACAATGGACAACATATTAAAACACAATGAATAACATATTACACAATGGACATGATGTAAAACACAATGTAAATTAGATTAAAAACACAATCAATGACAACAGATAAAGACACAATGGACAACATACTAAAACACAATGACCATAACGTATAACACAATGGCGATAACATATAACACAATAAGAATCAGACTAAATAAAAACACAATTAATGACAACAGATAAAAGACACAATTAATGACAGCAGATAAAAGACACAATGGAGAGCAGATGAAGACACAATGAAAAACAAACTAAAAACACAATACATAACAAACTAAAACACAATGAACAAGATAATAAAAAAATTGAACAAATTATTAAAACACAATGGACAATATATTAAAACACAATGAATAACATATTAAACACAATGACCTGAACTAATAACACAATTTATAGAAAACCCAGATATAACAAAATCTTCATTGTGTCATATACTGTGTTATAGGTTTTTATAAAAACGCAATGGATAAAACTCAAATTAACATTGTGTTATAGGTTTTGATAATAACACAATGTATAGAAACGCTACTGACCAAAACCCAGTTAAAAGACACAATGACCTGAACCTTTAACACAATGCCAAAAAACCCAGTAAAAATGAAAATTTTTATTTTATTTTTATATGATAATATGGTACTCATATTAAAAATAAAAAAACGCTCGTTATTATGGTGAAATTTTTTTTGAAAAAAAATGTCGTATGAAAAAGTTATGGACGTTTTAAATCGATGGGGGAATTGGCATGTGCCTTGCATGTGGAGAGAGAAAATCCATAAATATATGATTCCTTTTATGCCCTTCTATTATCTTCTTTTCCCTACAACCAATCTCAACACTTCAAATCTAAGATCAATGGACTAGAATCCTTCTTACACTTCTTATTTATTTTATCCTTTGTATTTGATCCTAACCCATACTCATAATAAAAAAACACAAACTTTCAAAAATGCAATCCTTACTTGTTCATAATCAATTGTGCTAAAAAACAAAGAGTTTCCTAAAATTTAAGAATTACATATACGACACCAAAAATTCAAAATCAATTGCCCAACTATGACTACGATACCAAAAATTCAAAATCATTTGCTCAACTATGACTAATTACTTTCACGATTTTTACACTCTTTCCTTGTCCCCTTTTACTTGTTGAGGCTTGATGTTGAGTAGAATCTTTAGGTGCTGAGTTTTTGCATGCCTTTTCATAGAGTCCATACTCATAACAATGTGGACATTTTTGTGTCGCCGCCACATCACGCGGCTTTCCTGCTAGTAACATACAAATACATTTAAACCCCATTACAATAACCTTACGTAACAAAAAAATTGTGATTAAAACGTATCTTCATAAAACAATAGCATATGATTAAAGAAGATGAGTCTATGACTTTGCAGTCGAGCCAACTTTTTTATACATACAGAAACAGTTTTGTACAACATCAATTTTTGCAAAAAAAAAAAAAAAAAAAAAAAAACCCTGAACCTGCTTTGTTCAAACTCTTAAACAGTTCAAAAAGCATATCTACCTCATTGGGCTAACTGCTAAAGGTCATAGATAATGGGTAAAAGGTAGCTTTTGAAGCCTTCTTTAACCACTGGACATAAATTTACACTTAATAAAACTATCACATAATTTGATAGAGCTAGAACATGAAATGAAGTTTAGTTATCTAAGAAATTAAAGTTGATCACTTTCACAATGTAAATTTAAAAATTTTAGATGTAATCAACAATGAGTAACTCTTAAACACCGTTGATCCAATTAAGCATGGCCTCTAGTGTACAGTTCGAATATTAAAAAGGGTGATAAGTTATTTGAGGGATGAACTACAAAAAGTCAGTGGTGACACTTAAGTTATCAATCTACCCACAACCAAAAACCCCAAATTTCAATTGACTTCATACCACAATCACAATCATAGAATGCTTGTTAACATATTCAACAAATTATCTTGTTGCAACTAAAATCAATCACAATGCTTGAAACAGAAAACCTACCGATGAAAACAGGGGACAATTCAAAAACGATTTTCAAATTCCCGAATGTATTTACCCAGCTGTTCCCCTTTTGATGCTGATTGTTGCAGGTTAAGCAACAGAGCAACGATTTGGGGCCATATCCTTTAAAAAACGCTAAAAAAACATACCTGGAACGGTTCAGCGTCTTTTTCTGCTAGTCTAGGGTTCGGCGTCTTCTTCTGCTCGTCTAGAGTTTGGCTTCGTTACAAACTGCGATTACCAGGTGAAGGGGAAGAAGATCCATGGTCTGCGATTTAGGGTTTGGGTTTAGCGTGGCAGACATGGAAGAGATATATGAGAATAAGAAAGGGGTAGTTGAGTAATTTCTCAAAAATAGGGGAAATATGTAATTAAATTTTTTGTTTGGGGAAATATGTAATAAGTGCTCTTAAGAGGGGGAAATATGTAAAAATCCCTTATTAAAGGGAAGGAAAAAGATATAAAAAAAAAACTGGATGTTAACAGAAAAATCTGAACATATTTTGTTGTTGGATGAAAATGACAACAAAATTGAAACCACATGGATTCAGATTCAAAATGTTTGAGTTTTGTACTAAAGTGGCAAAAACGACTAAACCTTAGGGACCGTTTTGACAATTTACTCTTTATTTTTTTATTCTTTGATTAGTTTAATATTGAGTAAATTGTTATTTTAGTCTCTGAGGTTTGACCCAAAATGCCACTTTAGTCCAAATAGTTTTTTTCTGCCATTTTAATCCAAATAGTTTCTTTTTCAGCCATTTTAGTCCCTGACTTTTGTCATTTTTGGTCATTTTCATCCAACCCACTAACTCCATTCAAAAAAGTCTGTTAACTTAGGGGCATTTCGGTCAAACCACATTTTTTACAGCCGCGATTGTATGAAGATGGTGGTATGCCGATTTACAGTGAATATGATGGCGGTGGTTGCTGGTTTACGACGATAGTGGTGGGGTTGGTTGATGACGTGGGTGGCAGAAAAGTGGCTGGTGATGGTGGAAATGGTGGGTTGTGATGGTGGTGGGGTGGGTGGTGAAGGTGCAGGCAGGTGGTGGCAATGATAGAATGTTGTGATGGTGTGGTGGATGAAAATGACAAAAAATGACAAAATCAGGGACTAAAATGATAGAAAAAAACCATTTGGACTAAAATAGATGAAAAAAAACTATTTGAACTAAATTAACATTTTGGGTCAAACCTCAGGGACTAAAAGGGCAGTTTACTCTTTAATATTTGTGAATTAATTCTTTTCATATTAGTTCAAGAGATATTAATAATTCACCGGATATTAGATTTAGATATTAATAATATTATTAAAAATTGGAAGAAAAAATATCATGTGCCATTAATTAAAGTTAGAGTAAAATGCACGGATAGTCCCTGTGGTTTTGCAAAATAACACCTATAGTCCTCAACATTTGGAAATTACACTGGTGCTCCTTGTGGTTTGACAGTTTGTTACTCGGATAGTCCCTGGAGTGGATGACGGTTAGTTTTCTCCGTTAAGTAGATGTGAAATGACAAATTTACCCTTCATCTTCTCCACTATGTAAAAAACAAAACAACCCAACCCACCCCCCACCTTTCTCTCTATTTCCCCCCACCATTAACCACCAACAACCACCCACCTCCCACCTCCCACCTACACCACAAGTAACCTCCTCACCAGCTCACAATGCTGGCCTACAACATTTAACCGACTTCTTCTTCTTCTTCATTCTAACAACAAATCTTTTATAAATTATGAGAACCCACCTTTCTTTAATCTTCATTTTGTTGTTAGCATCTGAGCACATGAATTATTTTGTGGGTTAAGGTTAATCGATTGTGGGTGTTCAGATGGGAGTGAGCACCAGTAAATCTATCGATCCTGAACCCTCATTGGGTCGCCGGAGTTATTCACCTACGCACTCTAACCACCGCTCGTCCTTCCTTCCGCCCCGCCCAGTAACTTCAGCTCCAATTTTCCACCTTCGATTCAATCCATTTTTTTATTAACTAATATAATATGATGTGTGCATCAGGCGGAGATTGCACGAATCAGCATACGAGAAGGAAGTGGAAGATGAGGTTCCTCCGGTGGAAGAGATCTTGCATCAACCAACAGAGGAATACTGGGAGCCTGATTCGGATACTGGAGTGTTCGTGCCAGCAAGTGAACAGAACTCGGAGGAACCGGCGGTGAGTTACAGCACGGAGGAAACAGTGTTGGATGAGAAGGCGTTTTTCCGGCCACAGGAGGATCTGGAAGCGCCTCCACCGAAATCCTTCACAGGCAATATACCTCCTGTTGATCCCTTTGCTAAATGATTTCTTCTGTAGAACTTCTTATGTATTTGGATTCTGTCTTTATCCTAAAGAAATTACATGAACAGCGTGTGTATTTTTTTGTTTTAGTAGAAGTGGGTAAAGTGTTGTAGGCCAACATTGTGAGCTGGTGAGGAGGTTACCGGTGTAGGTGGGAGGGTGGGTGGTGGTTGATGGTTAATGGTGAGGGGAAACATAAAGAAAGGTAGGGGTGGGGTCGGGTTGTTTGTTTTATAGAGTGGAGAAGATGAAGGGTAAATTTGTCATTTCACATCCACTTAACGGAGAAAACTAACCGTCATCCACTTCAGGGACTATCTGAGTAACAAACTATCAAACCACAGGGAGCACCAGTGTAATTTTCAAAAGTTGGGGACTATAGATGTTATTTTGCAAAACCACAGGGACTATCCGTGCATTTTACTCTTAAAGTTATTTATTAATCTTACATAAAATTTGGGATAAAGATAAGTGATATCTATATATTAGTTATTAGAGTAAACTGCAATTTTACCCCCTGGGGTTAGAGCCAATTGGCACTCTGACCCCCTCCCAGGGAAATTTCGCACTCTGACCCCCCAACTAATGGAAAACGTTGCACTCTTACCCCCTGGCACCCAACTCTGTCAAGTCAACGTTTGTTTGACTGTTAATAATGTGTGAAAAGTCATTTTTGCCCCTATCTTATTAAAATTATATAAATATTTAAGGTCTATTTGTTTAGCTTTTAACCAATCTTCAACCCAATTCCCCACTGATTCACATTAACCACTTCCAATTCATACATCTGCACATCCAAAATCCAAATAATCTACAACTTGGATGAATATATGCAGCAGATTCCTCTAAACCCCACTCAATCTCGCAACCAAACCCTTACCTCTTTACCCTCTGTTCATCTCTGACCAACGTGAACGGTGACGGCTAGGGTTCCGCCACACCATGCGGTTGGTGAAAGGTGATGGTTTCGCGGCGGTTGGGTGTCACAGGAGTTCCGCTGGGTGATGAAAGGTAATGGACGTGTGAGATTTGTGGGTTTAATGTTGTTATAATGGTCAGGTTTCGAGTTGATATGGTGTGTTAGGATTAAGAAAGAAGAAGTCGAACAAAGTTGTTCATCAAGAATTGAAACGTTGACTACAAAGCTGTTCATTTTCATCAAAGCTGAATATATTCACAATCTGCTGCATATATTCATCAAAGTTGTTTGATTGAACTCGTAGTGAAGGAGGAGTTGAAAAGTATTGTTTTGGTTGCGAGATTGATAGGGGTTCAGAGGGTAGAAGAAGTTGTGGGGGCGTACTGATTTCATCGCCGGTGTGGCTATTGTCGTCGGAATGGTGGGTGGTGGTGGTGGGGGAGGGGGAGGGGAAAAGTGACTCCTCCGGCTCACAGCGGTGGAAGTTGTTTTGTGACGGTGTTGGATTGTGGTGGCTCCGATTCTGGATCTGGGGTTTTCACGGCGACTCCTTCATGTGATCTTAAAGTTTGAAGAAAATGAAAACCCTAATTTGGTCAGCTAAAGAAGAAGATGAACAAAGTTGTAAACATTTGGGGATGGTGATGCAGGTCTTATAAATAATATAATATAATAATAATAATAATACTACTAATAAATGTGGGGTAAGATTACCAAAATACCCTTACATATAACAGTCAAACAACCGTTGACCGTTAATAGGGGTAAGTGCAGCGTTTTCCATTAGTTGGGGTACGAAATTTCCCTAAGAGGGGGTTAGAGTGCCAATTGGCTCTAACCCGATGGGGTAAAATTGCAGTTTACTCTACTTATTAATATTACAAGAAATATATTAAACAAATATAAATAAAATTTATGAGGCTGAAAGAGAGAATGTCATGTGACATTAATTGGAGTCTTTTATTATAAGTTAGATTTTTATGATTACATAAAGAGTAATTTTATCATTTTTTATATTTAATTTTATGATTACACATATGTAAACTAGTTTTTTTACCTATATGTAAATAGTTATGACACAAATATATAATTTGAATATTACACATATACAATATTTTTAACATTATGTAATCACATAAACCAAGTATCTAAAAACAGAACCATATATAGTTATATTTGGTTTATAAAGGTAACAAAGTAGTGAAGTACAAACATCTTGCAGGTGGCATATTGGGTTCGAGCCCAAATGGGTTGATGGTTTGGTCATCCCATCTAGGGGAGTAAACGAGCCACCTTGAAAATAATTCTGGATAGACCACACGTTTTCCTAAACAAAAATGCATAAAAAATGTATTTTTTTATATATACATGTCTATATTGTCAATCTTTAGAAATTGTATGAGAAGTTTACAGGCGTTGTGTAAAAAGTTTATGTAGTCATTTATTTATATAGACTACATTTATCATGAGGGGGAATAGTGTCTGGCAGCCTTACACCCCCTCATTGGTTATGGCTTTTTGTATTTTATTTTTGAACCTTTAACTTCGCTAAAATATGTGTTTACCCCTCTACTTTTAAAATTTTTTTAATTTTATTGATGAACTTTGTTTACATGCATGTTTAGTCTCCCTGCTTTAACTTTAGTAGTGTACATTTTAGGTGCTGTTTGTTTTTGCAGACATAAACTGTCTGCAAGCTGATTTCATCTGTTTTCATGTCTGCAACTGAAGATGTGGTCTGAAGCTCTTCAAGCTGAAAATATAAGACTGTTTGTTTTTATAAATTAATACTGTCTGTACAAACTACATGAACTTTGTTTTATTTTCCAAATTAAAACATCCTAAACCAATTACCTCAACTACACATTCAACATCCAAAATGTGCAACCCAATTCCCCAAATTCCCAAATTATCGATTAAACTAAACTGAATTCACATTCCAATTAGGTACCAATTTCACCTTCTTCTACTCCAACTAAACACTTCTCACTTCATAACCTAAATTATGATCCTGAAAATCACTCAACATCTTCATTTCTACAGTTTTGAGGGAGGAGGGGTTTTCTTTGAAGATGAGAGAGTTTCCGGTCGTCGGAGAAGGAGGAAGTCGGAGGGGTGTCGTTTCCGGTCGTCGGAGAAGTCGGAAGTCGGAGGAGAAGTCGGTGGTCTTGTTGGTTGGAGCAGGAGGTGTTGAAGATGTTTGAGGGAGGAGTCAATAGGGTTTTGTGAAGATGTTTTAAGAAAGAGGTTTATAACTTATTTTTTAAGATGAAAAAAGATAATTTCAGATCTGTTTAAAAAAAACAAACAGTCTTCAATGGTAATGTCTGCGCGCCTGCAGACATTAGCTCTCTTGAAGATGTTTGAAGAAAAAACAAACACCCCCTTAATCTTTATACTTTTATTCCTTTTAGTAATTGATCATGGCTTGTTTATCTTGCTTTTAAACCTTCAACTTTGCTAATATACGTGTTTAGCCCTCGTGTTTTTTTAAAAAAAAACTTCCTTTTTTTGCTTTGTTCATATGTGTGTGTAGTGCCTCTTCTTTAACTTTGGTTGTGTAGATGTTTAGTCCTTCTACTTTTATTTCTTTTAGTATTTCATCTTTTAGCCTTTTCCCTTGCTACTGTGACTTTAATAAAGTTACTCTATGATAAGCGTATTTTTACCTATGTCTCAATGTAATTTTTATTGAGATTGTGTTATGAGTAGTATGTTCAAGTAACCGAAACACAGACATACATGTTATCAAACTGAGATATATTCTGCTTACCGCCCTGCAAGGCGGGCAGGCAGTGGCGGATCTAGAAAATCCGCCAAGCCGTAACGTTTTATAAATAAGCCGTAACGAAATCGAAAAAACCTCAAATTTTTCCAAAATTTACACTAATTTTTCCAATTTTTTCCGAGCCAAGCCGTAGTGGGCGTTGCCCCCCGACATAAGGTAGCTCCGCCCCTGCGGGCAGGGCATAACACTAGTTGGCTACAAAGTCCAAAACTCCTAAAAAGTGTGAGAAGTTTATGTAGGCATTGTATTTTAAATTTTATGCATAATGTTTTGGATTCTTTTGGCATGATATTATATAGAGAAACATCAAACATAACAATTTGGCTTAGGAAAAATGTGTGGTTCAAAATCATTCATATGGTTCTCAATTAGCATGTGTTTCTCTTAGTATCCCTACCATGTGTGTATATATATATATATGAGAAGGATCTGTTAGTAACCACCCTTTATTGCGAGAACCGCGAGAACCAATGTGAGTGGTGTAGTAGGTTTAGTTTGTTGTGTTCACATTGGTTCTTGCGGTTCTCGCATGATATATATATATATATATAGGTAAAGGGTACTGTACAAATTCCCTTATCGTACATTACGTACGCTACAATCTCAGCCGTCAGATCATCTCCCCGCAATGAAAATCGCATGTTGTTTTTTTTTTTGTAATAATTTCGCATGTGATAATTTTGATGAAATAGCAGGTGTTTTTTTGTAACAATTTCGCATGTGGTAATTCAATTTCGCATGTGATAATTTTGATGAAATAGAAGGTTGTTTTTTTGTAACAATTTCGCATGTGTTAATTCAATTTCGCATGTGATAATTTTGGTAACAATTTCGCATGTGTTAATTCAATTTCGCATGTGATAATTTTGATGAAATAGCAGGTTGTTTTTTTGTAACAATTTCGCATGTGGTAATTCAATTTCGCATGTGATATTTTTGGTAACAATTTCGCATGTGGTAATTGAATTTCACATGCGATTTTTCAAAGCGGGAAGATGATCTGACGGCTGAGATTGCAGCGTACATAATGTACGATAAGCGCATTTGTACGTTAACCAGCCCCTATATATATATATATAGGGGACCGCTAGAATGAGAACCACCACGAGTTATGAGAACCGCGAGAACCACACCCCACGGGGGGGCGTTGACCACGATTTTTTTTTACAACTAGATGTGTATATTTTAAACACATTCGTAAAAAAAAAAAATTTAAACGGCGCGGCCGAGGGGGTAGTTTTTTACACCACAAGTTTGGTGTAAAAAAAAAATAAAAAATAAAAACACCAAACTTGTGGTGTAAAAAACTACCCCCTCGGCCGCGCCGTTTAAATTTTTTTTTTTACGAATGTGTTTAAAATATACACATCCAGTTGTAAAAAAAAAAATCGTGGTCAACGCCCCCCCGTGGGGTGTGGTTCTCGCGGTTCTCATAACTCGTGGTGGTTCTCATTCTAGCGGCTCGGCCGCGCCATTTAAATTTTTTTTTTACGAATGTGTTTAAAATATACACATCTAGTTGTAAAAAAAAATCGTGGCCAACGCCCCCCCGTGGGGTGTGGTTCTCGCGGTTCTCATAACTCGTGGTGGTTCTCATTCTAGCGGCTCCCTATATATATATATATATATATATATATAAGGGAAGGCTAGACAGAAAACCCTTAAATTTTTAGAAAACTCTGGAAACTCAAATCTCCCCCCATTTTTACCCAACCTCCCGACATTTTTTTTTTTTGAAAAAAATAACACATGTAATATACATGTTTTAAAGTGTTTTGGGCCAAAAAAAACAAAAAAGCGCCAAAGGGATATTTTAAAAAAAAATAAACAAATTTCAGCAATGTCCGGTTGCCTAACATGTGTTAGGCACAAAAGACAGAAATTGCTGAATTTTTTTTAAATCATTCCTTCGGCGCTTTTTTGATTTTTTTGGCCCAAAACTCTTAAAAACATGTATATTACATGTGTTATTTTTTTTCAAAAAAAAATGTCGGGAGGTTGGGTTTTCTAGGGTTTTCTATATAGCCCTACCCTATATATATATATATATATATATATATATATATGTAGGGTAATGTTATTGTAAAAAAGATTAAAAATGTGAGAAATGTTGTGGAGATGACATGTGTCCTAAATCTAAATTAATTTAAAAGGGTAAACAAGTAATTTTATCATTAATTCAATTAATTAAAAACTTACCATAACCGCCATCTTAATTATAGGAACTGGATTTATTTTTAAAAGATTTCTATAAACACCATTCAGCAAGTATATAACACCATTCAGCAAGTATATAACACCATTCAGTAAGTATATAACACCATTCAGCAGATATATAACACCATTCAATAATGTAACACCCCGTGTTTCAAAGTCAAAGTCAAGGTCAAAGTCAACGACCGATCGCGCGACTTGACTTGTAATAAACTCCTTTTATGTGTTTAATTTAGTTGTATTATGTGGAGTATTTATCAATAATCGCAGTAATCGATGTATGTTTATCGCCAATAATCGCCTTACGACTGTGAACAATAGGAAGTAACAATGCGATAAAGTTAACTAAACGTTAATCAACCTAATGCTAATCGAATCGACATCGAATCACAATACGAATCGCAACTCGAATTATACGTTCTGGATATTGTTTTACGTGTGTGTGCGTGTTATTTATGTGTTACTTGTGCATGTTTAATTTATGTTTTGTGGTGATTAATCGAAACGCAATCGCAACTCAATCACAATCGAATCATAATCTAATCAAACCCGCTAAACGCAAGTTAATTATAGTGATTGTATGTTAGATATAGTAGTTGGGATTAAAAGTAATTTAATAGGTAACTCTACCGTATCGCTCGTTCAAATCGAATCGTAATGCTCAGCACTCGAAATGAAACGCGAAAACCAACTCCCCAAAACCCACTCGATCGAGTTACCACTGGATCGGATGGTCAGTCGACCGGGTCGCCACCCGATCGGACTGCCATCCGGTCGATGGCCCACTCGACCCATTCCACTTTTCGCCATTTTGGGAAACCCTATAAATACCCCTCCTGTCAACATCATTTGTGTCACCCACTCTCATCCGAACCAGTCGCTCAAGCTTGCTTTTCTCTCGATTTCTCCCAAATCTTGTAAGTTTTCAACCTAAATCTTGTACTTTCTCGGTCTACACGCACTCCTACACCTTTCTATCTTTTGAATCTTAACATTTAACCATGAAATCACTAGATTTGAGGTGTTTTAGGATGATGTCAGCATGGTGTTCTTAGGAACTTCATGTTTTGGCCTCAATCCGCCAAGAACGACTTGAATCTGAAGGATTTCCATATGAATAAGCAAGGATCTTGCATAGATCTGAACATATTCATGGTGAAAAGGATTGAAAGATGGTTTTCCTAACTTTCTTTCAACACTTTTTACACTCAATGCACTCAAACCGATAGAACCGGACCTTGTTCTAATCTTCTACTCATTCTTAGTGGTGTATCGGCTCAAGATCTGAGTTCCGTCAACGAGACAGCCGATAGTGGGTTAAACAAGAACAAACCCTCAAAAAACAGTGGGCTGCTCGGGTTGGGGTGATTCCTGCCCGATCGGACCACTGAGGCTTGGTGAGGTTCTAGTTGTTTAAACTGATATCGTATCGTCTCAATCAAACCGTAAACTTTCAAACTTAACAAGTTCCAAAAACGAACCAGTCACCCTAACGGATTGCTGTCCGATCGGATTACTATCCGACCGAACGACAAACCAGTAAGGATGACTCATGGTTCCCATACTTAAACAATTTTCAACATGTTCAATACACAAGATTGCCACCCGATCGGATTGCTATCCAATCGAGTGACCGTCCTGCTGTGAACTTGCTTTTCACTCTGAGAAGCCTCGCCAATCGGATCGCCGTCCGATCGAACGACCGTCCAATCGACCGACCTGAAGGGTAGAGATACTTCTTTATTTTCAAAATACTACAATGAAAACTTCAAAAGTCAAGCCATCATACACAAACACATCTATGACAAGGAATGACAGTTCGACCAAGTGGCCATCCGAATGGGTGACCACCCGAACGGACTGATATCCGACTGAGTGGCTATCCGAACGGATTACCATCCGTCCGGATCACCATCCTACACTTGGCTCTTTTCTCGTTTTACGCACCGCTTATCGTTTATACTACCGTTAACTGTTCAGGCTAATCTCGCTCTAAGCGCTTCCTTCAATCCATCATCGTTGTGAGTATACTAGAACCCTTTTTGCTTTAAGCACTTTTGGGTGTTACATACGTTACTTATTCTAAATCACATCGAACACACTACTCAATACCTTAGCGCTAACCGTTACTGCATGTTATACGTGGCTTAATGAATGCTTGTTTGTTATGTTTACACATGGAATGTTGTCTACCTGCCTTAGCAACGATAGTACTATAGTTTGGACTCAGCACCTGTTCACTCAGGGGTTGTTAAGGACAATTATTTGCATTGGTCACAGTGGTGATCATGTATTACGAACTGCCTCGGGCAGTCAACCCGCAGTCATTGGTATTGATAGGTTCATGTCGATAACTAACGTGCTTCATTTCACTCTGTGTACGTGCTGGTTATTCGTAAACGAATTTCGAACTTTATTATATCTATTAAACTTGTATGCTCACCTTTACACTATGTGTTAGGGGTGTTCAAAAAAATCCGAATCCGAAACCGAATCCGAAATATCCGAAAACCCGTATCCGAAATATCCGAAATTTTGGATATCCGAATTTTCGGATATCCGAAAATCGGATAATTCGAAAATTCGGGTTCGGATTCGGATGCTAGTTTTAAAAATTTTCGGATATTCGGATTATCCGAATCCGAAATCTTATAAATAAAAAAAAATAGATTTTTATTAATATATTAAAGCCATTAACCTGAAATACATATATGATATATCATGTTTCACTAAAACAGGCGCATTCACATTTGAGAAACTAGGGTTTCTTTACATCTCATATCACAGAGCCGCTGTCTTCAGCTCGTCCCATTACCAGAGAAGAAAGGGGGTGTGGGTGCGTGGCCGGCGACGTCGCCGGAGTGAGGAACTCCGATCATAGGTCGACCAGCGAGAGAGTCAAAGACTGGATCTGGTGTGGTCGCCGGAGAACGTGTCACAAGAGATGGAGATCGAGTGGGTGAGGGCTGTGGATTTGTGTTGCAGGTGTGATTGACAGAGGGAGATGAAAGCTCAGAGGTGTTGTTGTGAATGGGGAGATATGGATGAAGGTTCTGCATATGTTTCTATATGTGTGTGTGTGTTGAAGATAATTTTGCAGATAAAGAAACAAAGGGTTTGGGAGGGATAGATTTATGGGTCTCAATCGTCATCGTCCCCTCCGATCTTCAATCGCCGGCCGACGTTACCATCAGTCATCTGTCTCTTTGCGTCCTGCCATCTTCCTCTGGTCTTGGTGTCTCCGATCAAGAAAGGATATGTTTTCCCATCAAGAACTTCTGGATGTTTGAAACTTTGAATTTTTTTTGCGGTGGTTTGAAACTTTAAACTGTTTAAGCTTAAACTTTATTATGAATATGAATTTATTGAATGTTTTAGATGTTATAAACTGGGAAATTTTGATATTTTGGATATGGGTTTTGACTGTAAACATATTTGGTTTTGATCTACTTAGAAAACAAGTTTTTTGGTTTTTTTTTTTAAATTCGGATATCCGTTTGAATATCCGAACCCGAATCCGAAATTTCGGATATCCGAAATTTCGGATTCGGGTTCGGATATCAATATTGACTATCCGAAATTTTCGGATATCCGATTTTCGGATATCCGAAAACCGGATAATCCGATCTTGAACACCCCTACTATGTGTATTGACTTTTACTTTAACGTATGTGGCAGGTGCTTAAGATGTTTATATGCTTGGCATGCTATGAAATCGAGGCTAGGAAAGGTCTAGAAACAAATAAACGAATTGTCTGTATTTGAATTCTGAGTTGTCGGAACAAAACAATTTGACTAGATTTTGTCTGTAATAATTATATTACTTTTTATGTCATGGTATGGGACGTGATGCTTAAAATAATTGGTAATTATAGTTGTTATGGAAACTTCTGGACAATCTGTTTCGCTCAGTGCCACGCCCCGATGTTTCCGCCATCGGTTGGGGTGTGATAGATTGGTATCAGAGCCATAACTATAGGGAATTAGGCAAGACTCGACCTAGTCCGAGACGATGTCTTAGAAACGACCTAGACTATAGTTAAGTACCAACATACTGACTTGTGCATACCCGATAGGGGTTTTGTACAAGCTTACCTACTGTTTCTCGCTATTCTCGCTTACACTACACTATCACTGCATTTGAATTTTCAAAAACGAACGAGTGATTGGGTCGAGATTAGTTGTGAAAACCGCAAACTCTCGACTAAATCGCTTGTTCAACCCGTATTTTATCTTCAAACATGAGAATTTGCGCTGAATCAGGAGTGAAATCCGTACTTCGACGCAAATTTCCTCCCTATTTTATCAAAAACCGGGACAAAGTTATTAAGTCAGGGGTGAAACCCGAATCATGGTAACTTGACCCGTGTTCTATTTGGTTTTAACAAGACTCTCACCAAAGCCTCGACGGACTCCAACGACTTGAAGTCACACTGTAGCTGGGAGAATGCGTGTTGATTGCCCAGAGTCGAGGCAAGAGCCAGGTTCCGAAGGATGACGTGTGTACCAAAAGTCCTTGTGAATAGTCGAAACATTTTGGGTAGTCAACGTCTAACAGCCGCAGACAATCCATTCTCGATTTTTATGCGTTTCGATTCTGAGCTCGCAATTGCCGACTCCGATAATTGTCGCTTTTACATGGATTTTTATTTGATTTTATATGATTTTAAATGTTATTTGTTAGCGTTTTGAGGTAAACATTACAGTGGTACTGATGGTTTTGATTACTCGCTTCTCGATCTACCTAAACACACACAACTCGCACCACGTTGACAAATCACTGATATTTGTGGATGATCGCATGCTACGTTATACGCTATACTATACTACTCGCTGTATACTCGATAATCGCAATCGCTATTTACGAACGCTCTCGGACTATGAATGATAGGTTTCTGTATTCTGACTACCTTTTGTGCTTCTGTGCTTTACATGCTTATGTGCTTCTATGCTTATGTGCTCCTGTGCTTATGTGAATCTGTGTTTATGTGCCTATGTGTTTAAAAAATACGTGAACGTGTTCCTGAGCTTTAGTAATATTAGGCGTGTGAGGTGAGATTCGATTATGTTATGTCTGAGTCCCATGACGGTGTCTGTTGCAGACAATGTCATCATCTGGACCCCGTTACTCTCGACATGCTCGCCGAGAACAGAGAGACAAACGCCTTGCAGCACTCGTCGCTGATTCGGTAGCAAAAGTTGTTTCGCAAATTTTCAGCGAGATAAACGAGAATGCTAGCAAATCTTCTGAGGAGTCAAGGACCGAAACTCCTAAAGCTGCCTTTAGCTTCAAGCAGTTTAAAGCTTACGGACCGAAAGAATTCACTGATGAAGATGGTCCTACGACCTTATTTCAATGGTTCGATTCGATCGAGATCACCCTGCGCCAGAGTGGCTGCCCCAATGATCTCCGCACTCTCAACGCGACAGGCGTCTTCCAATCCAGAGCATTAGATTGGTGGACGGCCGAGAGAAACAAACGCGGAAATGACGCAGCTTATGGTTTGACGTGGGATGAGTTGAAGGACGTCATGTTGGAAGAGTTCTGCCCTCCCCACGAGCGCCAAAAGTTGGAGGACGAATTCTGGCATATCAAGTAGAAGGATAGTGAAAATGCTGCTTTAACTGCTCGCTTCAAGCAGCTTAGCATAATCTGTCCTGATCAAGTCAAGACTCCTGAGATAGCGATCAAGAAGTATATCCGAGCTCTGCCAGATTGTGTCACAGATTTCGTGCAAGCTGCCAAGAAAACAACAATCGAAGAAACTTATCTACTTGCTGCTGAAATCAACGACAAACGGGTCAAGGCTGGCTTCTGGGATAAAACAACCAAGAATCTGCACCAAGCTACCACCGCACCAACCGCGGAAACCGCCGCCACTCCCCAGTCTTCAAAGGCCTGTCGTCGCAAGAGGAAGAACAACAGCAACTCCAGCAACAAGAACTGTGCGATCACTGCTGCATCGACTCAAGCTGTACCAGCTCAACAGCAACAGCGTCAAGTAACGGCGCCTGTGGCAAATGCACCACTTGCTAAGCGTGCGTATACTGGGCCACACCCGCTTTGCCCTACTTGCACCTACCACCACCCGACTGGTATCGCTTGCCGATTCTGTGCGAATTGCAACATGTACGGCCATTTCACCACCAACTGCCGTGCTCGTCAAGCTCCAGCTCCAGCTACTGCTCATCAAGCTCTACTTCATGCTCCTCAAGGCCAACAAGCGGCTCAGGCATCCGCGATTAATGCTAGAGTATCCTTTGCATGTGGTGATCCCAACCACTTCGCAAACATGTGCCCAAACCGAGTGGCGAAACAAGAGCCACAACAGCAGCAGCCGGCACAACAGCAACAACAGTAGCAACAGCAGCAGCAGCAGCCTCAACAACAACAGCAACAAGCAGCACGCGCCCGAACTTTCAACATTAATGTGTGCCATGCCCAAGCTGACAACAACGTGGTCAATGGTACGTTCCTTGTGAATGGTATTTATGCTTCGTGTTTATTTGATACTGGAGGCGATAACTGTTTTGTATCGTTTGAGTTCGAAAAGCTCCTTAATCGTAAGCGCGCCCATCTCCCCTCGACGTTCGATGTTGAAGTTGCCACCTGAAGAACCATCGCTGTCAATTCTGTTCTTCGTGATTATACCCTCGAACTTAACAATCACATCTTCCCTATCGACCTTATTCCGATGTTCTCACACCCTGTCTTTTGCGGAAGCGTATGATGTGTGACTAGCTTGTTATCATTGCATTCAATCGTAATAAACAACTACATGATCAAAACGATGTTCATCCATTCATGAAAATTTGAGTATTACAAACACGTGTTATTTAAGTTTTCAAAACACGACCTTTGACAAGGTTACAATTCAACAAGAGTGGATGACATCTAAACTTGTAGTCTACTTCTAGTTATGACACTTGCGCCCAAGATCCATTCCGTCACCTGAAATACATGTAATTTTGGAAAACATCAACATAAAGTTGAGCGAGTTCATGCGTTTTTGTATTTCACGTTTTTATACTTTGTATGAAAACATAGTATGTGTCATTTATAATTCAAGTCTTTCTTGAGTACCCCACGTACTCAAGTATAATTCCCGTTTTCTTGAGTACCCCACGTACTCAAGTATCATTCAAGTTTTCTTGTGTACCCCACGTTTTAAATGATTGTTTATACAAGGACATTAAGGCATGTGAGGACATATGGAGCATTAGTGTTGGCTCCTTTAAGGCATGTGAGCAAATGGAGCATTAGTGTTGGCTCCTTTACTGTGTCGATTACCCTCATCTGTGTCAATTTCCCTTGACTGTGTCGATTACCCTCGACTGTGTTAATTAACCTTGACTGTGTCGATTTCCCTCGACTGGGACACCGAAGCACTCAAGAGGTCATATAAGGACCATGAGTGGGGCTCGGCCGTACCCGTTAGATCTAACCCTCGTCCCTAATTAAGTATTAATGGCATCTCAATATCTAGTTTAAGCTCACATGATCTAGTATTTTTTTTAGGCTTTTCTTAAAGCTCATCATATTGCACTCACCACGAGTGCTTCTCGTATTCTCAAATCATATTGCACTCGGTTCTCGTTCTCACCAAGAGTGCTTCTTGTATTTTTACCCTTTGTAAAAATTATAATATTTGTAACATGTATTTCACCCCCGAGAGTTATAAAACCAAAAACAGTTAGAGAAAAGGGGGAGCATGAACTCACAACTTTGCGTTCCTTGCGTCGTAAACTTCACCGGATTTGCTTAATTAACGTCGTAACCTATACGCGTTTTCTTAACGTTAGTCACTAGACTTGCGTCGCACAAGTACAGTCACTCTCTTTTGTATATATATTCTTGTGTAAAAAAATATTTTATATTTTTAACTACGTAACTTACTTATATTATTTTCTCTAAAATTAATATAAGTATCTCGTGTTTTGCACTTTGCACCCGAATTATGTATCTTGTATGTTGTATGTGTATTTTTATGTTTATACTTCTCATGAGTATTTAGTGTATTTTTAAGTCTTAATACACTAGCACGTATAACACATACTATACACACTTAGCACAAAAGTTGGTGATATATTAATATATATTTTTCTCTCAAAAATATACATACTTATATCCATTTTTATTCTTGAAGAAATCCTCATTTCTTATCACCAAAAATTAGGGAAACCTTGGTAATACTTTAAATACATTTTTAGGGAATAAGTTTCCCAAAAACTTATATTTTTCTAAGTGTCAATATTTATAAAAATTTTGACAGAGTTTCCCCTAAAAATGGAGGTTTCCCATGTTTTCAAAACATGTGTTTATTTTCTTTTAAATCGTCAACAATCATCAACAACAATTATCAACAATACTCATCAACAATAATCACTGATTTCTCCATTTCATGAACTTGAATATTTACAAAAATGTGTAGTAACTTACTAGCACATTTAGTAAGTCTTGTTATCTTTTAAAAATAAGTTTAATTTCTTAAAAACTTTATTTTTAAAGAATATGAAGTTTCACAACTTCTAGTCGGTTTTTACGAAAATTATTTCTTTGTTAAAACTTTTGTTACACAAGTGTCCACACACTTGTTTGTTCACAAAAACACCTCTACTTCATGAAAGATCCGGTTTTAAAACATGGTTTTGTCTTACAGTTGGTCTTTCGAAAATACCACTTGTAGATCTTTAGATCTACTAGTTTAGAACTTCATTTTACAAGAAAATTTACTTTTACACAAGTTCATGTTATTATGTAGTAGTGTTCATCATCTAGTCCTTTTCATATTTTAACATACACTAGTTCATGTTCTATGAACATGACCTAGCCGGGTTAGATGACGATCCGAACTACTACCAGCACAAACAACACCAAATAATCATAACAAAACAAGTTTAACAAGTTTTACACCAATATTCATTCTTTAACCACTTGGTTTATCATTTTAGTAGACTTTTAGTTGGTGATCTTTAGTGTTCATGATTTTTAACCGTTAAATCACTTATTAACCATCATAAACAAGAACAAGATGAAGATTTGAAGCACTTACTACTAGCACAAGGCTAGGGAAGTTCAAGAGGGTAAATGTAGTGGATAAAAGCAAATGGTGAAGGTCCTTCAAGATCCGTTGCTTGCAACCTTCCTAAATAGGCTCGAGACACCTTAGAATCACCTTGGAATGGATGGATGTGGATCGAAAATGAAAGTGTGTGTGTGTGTTGATGAGGCCGTAGCCAAGGAAGAAGGAAAGGAGTGAGTTCTTGAGTTTGAGTGATGAATGAAATGAAGTCTTGAACTCTATGTGCAATCTTATAACCCATGTTTAAGTATTAACTGATGAATGAAATGAAGTCTTGAACTCTATGTGCAATCTTATAACCCATGTTTAAGTATTAACCCAAGTGTAATGTGCTTCTAAAGGACCAACAAGATCAATTTAAATAATCAACAAATCAAAGGGTGGGTCACCCTTATCCCCTAACCGTAAGTGGGGGGGGGGGGGGGTATTGGTTGCATTTCAATTGCTAGTTGCTTAAACTAGTTACTTTCCAAGTGTTAGAAATTAGTGTTAAGTGTGTCATGTTATAATATAGTGCGTTAGGGTGTTCGGGGACCCTAACTAGCTTAGAAAAATAAAAACAATGCTTCTAGCATTATTTTGGTGTTCCGAGTAATATCCGGTTGTTCGGTTAGGCACCGGTTCGTTAAAGTGCTATATTACACTTTTTAGTGTCTTTTAAGTGTCCTTTTGTAACACTTTCGATTCCCGACACTTGGGGAAATATTCTGAATGATAAAACGTAATTTCTGCATGAAATTTATACGTTTAAAAGCTGCTTTGAGCTGAATTTATTAGAATTCTGCACTTAAAGTGCGTTTCGGGTGCTTTTTAGTGCTTATTTTTGCTTTCGCAATGTCTATAAATTAAACCCTTACATGTACTCTTGGGTTTTAATGTACTTTTGTCGTCGGACCTACACCTAGGCCTCAATTTTATTGTCTGACTGCTTTCTGCAGTTCTGTTGACACAGTGTGTCTTACCGGTGAGTTTACTAATATTTTTTGACGCAACGCTATCATAACGTAATTCTTGTAGCATATATCATTCATGAATTCACTTGTATGGAATTCAGAAATTTATTTGTCTGGTAGACCAGATCATGCACAGTCATTTAAGCACAAATTACTGTTCATTTCGTGTACGGAATGTACGGAAAAGTGACGGTTGTCACAGTCTCCCCCCGTTAAAAGAATTTCGTCCCGAAATTCAAGCGATGCCATCGGTCGCAGGGGAGTTGTGAAACCAATATGGTCACTTAGATTCATGATTTGTCTTTATGTTCCCATGAAATCTCTGGGCCATGTCATGAATTCTTTCGTACTCAAGTAAGTCGATCATGACTTTTTCTGTATCTTGTGGACTCTTGGTCCATAACCTCAGCAGGTTTCTATAGTATCACGGACTCTAGGTCCAAAACCTCAACAGGTTTCTATAGTAATTCTTGTCGTTTGTCATTGACGTGAATCTTATTTGTGGGAACAACGACTGTTCCTTAAGTCAGACTCCTCTACAGACTAGACACATGAATGTGTCGCGATCACTGCTGATCTTTTTCTGGGAGCTTCATCTTGTGAGCAATGGTTCTGATCCCTACACCGGGGATTCTACCTTTTCGTTTTCCAAATCACACTACGCCTTCTCTAGGTGAGGCTCTCATCAAAGCCATACTTCTTGTCTCAAATTCTTTCGACTTCTGCCGCTCATCGGCGCTATCTTTCTGTATTCTGCGGGCTGTCCTGATATGATCACATATCTGAACGATCTTGCCTCTAGTTTTCCCCTGGGCCATCTCGGGCTAGTTGATTGTTTATTTCTGGTATCCGTTCGACATGACGGGAATTGACTCATTATGTTCTGTCTAAAGCTTTACACGAAGCGGTTTAGACGGCGGTGTGATAGATACCGTTGTAGGAAAACTCCACTAAGGGCAAGTGAGTGTTCCGACTTTTCATTAAAGTTTATCACACAAGCACGTATTGTGTTCATACAGTCTGCATCGTTCAGCAGCTCAGTTCATATTCGAGTTCTTACGATCATCGGTGTGCTGCAACCCTTGTGATCATTAAAGATCATGCAGCGTTTCCTCTCAGGTAATGACGTCCAGTTTGCGGTGCGCAATTACTGTATCTATCTCAAGGTCTCTTCTGATGATTCCTTAATCAATGTGCCGCGTATGCAATGTCGTGGTCTCGTTGCATCGACGTACAATCGAGACTTTGTCGAGAGACGTCACATAATTGCAACTATAGCTCCTTAGCTCTTGGTTGCAGGGTTGGCATGAATTTCGTTCTTATCCACCATGTATCTTCAGCTTTCCCTTCGCGAACTCGAAATCCGCTTTCCGTCATCATTGCACATAACTGTGCTCTCTCTAAGAGTTGCAAGGTAAATTGCAGCTGTTGCTCACGACCTTCCTTGGTCGTTGGCCATATAAGAATGTAGTCAATAAGTATATAACTTATCCAGGTATGGCTCACACGTTCGATTCATGAGGTCCATGAATATATTGTCGATGCATGTGTCAAGCCAAATGATACGACAAGGATCTTGTAATGCTCGAAGCAAGTCCTATAGATCGTTTTAGGGATATTTCCACTTGTATTCACAGTGGAGGACCTCTTGTCCTCAAGTTGATCCTTGGCAAAGGATTCTGATTCTCAATTTTCTGAAGTTTATGTAAAGTGGAGACTACCAACTTTCTCCTTGTCTCCTTAATTAAGGATGTCATGTCTTTAATTTCCCCTGTCTGGCAGCTCTTGCCGTTATATCAGAGGTTCATGCTTCGCTGGTGAAGCTAGTCGGTATGGCGTCGTTCATTACTGGTGCTGCTCCTGGCACGCGATTTATCCTGAACTCCTCTCGTCGCTACAGAGAGGCGTTCCTGGCAAGTCTTCTGAAAAGGCTACTGGGACTTCTTCCATCACGGGGGTGTTCTCAGGCTCTGCAGTCTACTCAGAGGCGTTTCTATGCCTCTTCGACCCATGAGGGGTGTCGTAGATCTGTCGCCTTGTGGGGTCTAACATCCTTGCACCTATTGCAGGAAAGTTGGGTTTCATCATCCGCAAGAGGGATGCGTCTGATTTTCTTATATCGAACGACTTCAGCTGTATACTTGGATTTCTGATCCATGCTGCCTTTCATATTATGACTTCGCGAGTCAATGGTAACAGAAGGTTCCGGCCTTCTGAGTCCCTAAATACAATCCTTAATCACTTCGACTGTTTAAACTAGCCTCCTATATGCCCATTTCTAAAGAATACGGGGCGTTTATTTTACTCGAAACTAGGCCAAGCAGTTTCTTATGTTCTGAGCATGCAAGGTTACAGTTGATTCCAGTATCAATTAAAAGTAGATGCGTTAGGTTGGTTGATAGGGAACGTACCCGTAACCGCATCTGGATCCTGGCGTGCTTCACGAGTTTCAATCGTGAAAACCCTTCCTTGTTTGTTTCTTTCTAGGGCAATCTTTCCTAAAGTGCCCTGCTTCACCACATCTGTAGCAACCCGGTATTCTCTTATTTCTCCCATATGGGCCCTTTGCCCAACAGGCAACCTTGTTGTGCCCTTCTTTTCCACACTTTCCGCACTTAGGCCTCGGACATCGACCTTCATGGTGGAAATTGCATTCTCCGCACTTCGGTTTAGTCCCCGAGTAAATTTTGCCACCAGCCTTATTAGTGGCTCCATCAGTTTTCCTATCATGCGGCGATTTCACTTTCTTTCTTTTGCCTGTTTTAGAGCTTCCATAGTTGACTTGGGTGCTCATCTTCAGGTTTGAGGACTTCCTCTTCTTGTTGCTTGACGACTCCACATGAGTCTCTTTCTTGTTATCCTCAGATTCCGAAAATTTTCCCGCACGTAGAGCTTCTTCAGTAAGAGTGACACTCATATCAATAGCCTCTGCAATGGTTGAGGGCTTTGAGGTAGTAACCATGCTCCTGATCTGAGGTGCAAGTCCCCAAATGAATCGTTCAACCCTTTTAAATTCCGGTTTGACTAAGTAGGGGACGACCCTAGACAAGCCGTGAAATCGTTGGACGTATTCATGAATCTTCGGTCCGTCCATTTTCAAGTTCCAGAACTCCACCTCAAGCTTCTGGATTTCAGCTCTAGAACAGTATTTCTTTTCCATCATTTCCTTGAGCTCGTCCCAGCTTAGTGCATAAGCAGCATCTGCACCAAGGGTTTGAGCCTGAAGGTTCCACCAGGAGAGTGCGCCATCTACGAATAACCCTGAGATATAGGTAACACTCTGTTGGGGCGAACAGTTACTTATTCTTAGAATGGAGTCAATCTTTTCTGCCCAACGAACAAATGCAACGGCACCTCCCGTGCCATCAAAATTCAATGGCTTGCAGTCCAGGAATTGTTTATAGGTGCAGCCAGTTGGAGGGTTATTTTCAGTAGTGCCATCGCTGTGCTTAGAGTGGAGGGCTTCATGTCGCGCAATTGCCTGTGAGATGCGTTCTTGCAGCTCGGCTTCTGTCCTTGGCAATGTACTGGTGTTTGTGTCTCGCCTGGGCGGCATTCTTTTCTGCCAAAATGGTATGAAGTAGGTTAGACAACATTTCAATTGTCTATGATATACATAGCACCATAAGCCACCCAATTTCACACATATATATAATCAGTGTATAAGCGAGGAAACAGTTATTAAGCCTTCACATAGGCTTGCCAACTTGGCTTATTGTTTGAAATGAACTCGAGGCTACATCGCCTTGGTCATTCAAGTTTTAGTTATTTCCCGCTACACTAGTTTTCTTAGGTCTTTAGCTTTACTGGTGCGTATATTTCCCCTTTGATGGGGTGGTTTGTGTAGAGGTGGTAGAGAGTGTATCATCGCTGATTCTTCCTGAATGTCATTCCACCTCTCTTGCTTAAATATCGTTTTCTCAAACGTCTCGTATGCAGGTAGAAGTGTTAGTCACGAAGTAGGCTAAGACAGGCTTCCTACTTTCTAACGTGCTAAAGCACTGATCTATGTGTTGTTCTACCAGATGAAGGTGAGGACACCTATAGATTAATTTTGTATGGTTTTCATTAGCTCGACCCGCAGAGTCCACCAGGATTTCTGTGCACTACAAGTCGTTATTACGTGGGCCCCCGTAATAATAAATTGTCTTGCACAGTTACCCAAATTTTCTCTCGTCCAAGCAGATGATCAATCAAAGAGGGGACTCTACTGTCCTTATACCTCTTGTCATGGAAAGGACCTTTGCGATGGTCCACGCGCTAACATTCGTTATTGTTACGCGCGTATAGGTACGATGATTAGATGGAATAGGAATAGAGAGAATTCCTAGTAGTTGGAGGGGCACCTTCGAGATGAATACTTCATCTCCCTTTTCTGGTTAAGCATATCGTCAATCTTGCTTCACATAAGCCGCAGGGATCTCGTCCCGTTGATTGAGAATTCGTTCAAGGTTGCCGCCTCTGCCTCGTCATCATCACCGTAGTTAGGCACCTTCACGATCGAGAGGGAAGAGCAGCCATCTCCTACGGAAGCAAGCTCAGCATCTTGTTTGGTAATCACTCCCAGCCATGAGCTTTGCAAAGGACGCGAGGTCGGTAGCTTCATCGTGCGAGTCACGTATAGTAATAGGAGTCAGAGTCGAAAGTATCTCATTCACATCAATAATCATTCCGTACACTTATTTGTATGTATGTATATCAATAACATATATGCTACCTAGCATAATCAAGCAATTTAATGCATTATATCACGTATAACTCTCGTTTTTTGGGGGGGGGGTCATTTTGTTTTTGGCAAGTCTAACTCGTGTAGACTATGCTTTGGTTGGCACCTTATTTTAAAGGTATTCCTCACTAATGTCCTTGCCTTGTCACTTTTTGAAAAGTGTCTGACTTGTGGATCTTGGCGCTTTCGTGAATGCAATGAAAACCTTTTAGTAAAATGTTTTCGTGAAAGAACTCTAGTGATTGTAGTCTAGACTCGAGAAAGAATCCTAGTTCACTACAATCAAAGCTCTGATACCAAACTGTCACACCCTGTCTTTTGCGGAAGCGTATGATGTGTGACTAGCTTGTTATCATTGCATTCAATCGTAATAAACAACTACATGATCAAAACGATGTTCATCCATTCATGAAAATTTGAGTATTACAAACACGTGTTATTTAAGTTTTCAAAACACGACCTTTGACAAGGTTACAATTCAACAAGAGTGGATGACATCTAAACTTGTAGTCTACTTCTAGTTATGACACTTGCGCCCAAGATCCATCCTGTCACCTGAAATACATGTAATTTTGGAAAACATCAACATAAAGTTGAGCGAGTTCATGCGTTTTTGTATTTCACGTTTTTATACTTTGTATGAAAACATAGTATGTGTCATTTATAATTCAAGTCTTTCTTGAGTACCCCACGTACTCAAGTATAATTCCCGTTTTCTTGAGTACCCCACGTACTCAAGTATCATTCAAGTTTTCTTGTGTACCCCACGTTTTAAATGATTGTTTATACAAGGACATTAAGGCATGTGAGGACATATGGAGCATTAGTGTTGGCTCCTTTAAGGCATGTGAGCAAATGGAGCATTAGTGTTGGCTCCTTTACTGCGTCGATTACCCTCGACTGTGTCAATTTCCCTTGACTGTGTCGATTACCCTCGACTGTGTCAATTAACCTTGACTGTGTCGATTTCCCTCGACTGGGACACCGAAGCACTCAAGAGGTCATATAAGGACCATGAGTGGGGCTCGGCCGTACCCGTTAGATCTAACCCTCGTCCCTAATTAAGTATTAATGGCATCTCAATATCTAGTTTAAGCTCACATGATCTAGTATTTTTTTTTAGGCTTTTCTTAAAGCTCATCATATTGCACTCACCACGAGTGCTTCTCGTATTCTCAAATCATATTGCACTCGGTTCTCGTTCTCACCAAGAGTGCTTCTTGTATTTTTACCCTTTGTAAAAATTATAATATTTGTAACATGTATTTCACCCCCGAGAGTTATAAAACCAAAAACAGTTAGAGAAAAGGGGGAGCATGAACTCACAACTTTGCGTTCCTTGCGTCGTAAACTTCACCGGATTTGCTTAATTAACGTCGTAACCTATACGCGTTTTCTTAACGTTAGTCACTAGACTTGCGTCGCACAAGTACAGTCACTCTCTTTTGTATATATATTCTTGTGTAAAAAAATATTTTATATTTTTAACTACGTAACTTACTTATATTATTTTCTCTAAAATTAATATAAGTATCTCGTGTTTTGCACTTTGCACCCGAATTATGTATCTTGTATGTTGTATGTGTATTTTTATGTTTATACTTCTCATGAGTATTTAGTGTATTTTTAAGTCTTAATACACTAGCACGTATAACACATACTATACACACTTAGCACAAAAGTTGGTGATATATTAATATATATTTTTCTCTCAAAAATATACATACTTATATCCATTTTTATTCTTGAAGAAATCCTCATTTCTTATCACCAAAAATTAGGGAAACCTTGGTAATACTTTAAATACATTTTTAGGGAATAAGTTTCCCAAAAACTTATATTTTTCTAAGTGTCAATATTTATAAAAATTTTGACAGAGTTTCCCCTAAAAATGGAGGTTTCCCATGTTTTCAAAACATGTGTTTATTTTCTTTTAAATCGTCAACAATCATCAACAACAATTATCAACAATACTCATCAACAATAATCACTGATTTCTCCATTTCATGAACTTGAATATTTACAAAAATGTGTAGTAACTTACTAGCACATTTAGTAAGTCTTGTTATCTTTTAAAAATAAGTTTAATTTCTTAAAAACTTTATTTTTAAAGAATATGAAGTTTCACAACTTCTAGTCGGTTTTTACGAAAATTATTTCTTTGTTAAAACTTTTGTTACACAAGTGTCCACACACTTGTTTGTTCACAAAAACACCTCTACTTCATGAAAGATCCGGTTTTAAAACATGGTTTTGTCTTACAGTTGGTCTTTCGAAAATACCACTTGTAGATCTTTAGATCTACTAGTTTAGAACTTCATTTTACAAGAAAATTTACTTTTACACAAGTTCATGTTATTATGTAGTAGTGTTCATCATCTAGTCCTTTTCATATTTTAACATACACTAGTTCATGTTCTATGAACATGACCTAGCCGGGTTAGATGACGATCCGAACTACTACCAGCACAAACAACACCAAATAATCATAACAAAACAAGTTTAACAAGTTTTACACCAATATTCATTCTTTAACCACTTGGTTTATCATTTTAGTAGACTTTTAGTTGGTGATCTTTAGTGTTCATGATTTTTAACCGTTAAATCACTTATTAACCATCATAAACAAGAACAAGATGAAGATTTGAAGCACTTACTACTAGCACAAGGCTAGGGAAGTTCAAGAGGGTAAATGTAGTGGATAAAAGCAAATGGTGAAGGTCCTTCAAGATCCGTTGCTTGCAACCTTCCTAAATAGGCTCGAGACACCTTAGAATCACCTTGGAATGGATGGATGTGGATCGAAAATGAAAGTGTGTGTGTGTGTTGATGAGGTCGTAGCCAAGGAAGAAGGAAAGGAGTGAGTTCTTGAGTTTGAGTGATGAATGAAATGAAGTCTTGAACTCTATGTGCAATCTTATAACCCATGTTTAAGTATTAACTGATGAATGAAATGAAGTCTTGAACTCTATGTGCAATCTTATAACCCATGTTTAAGTATTAACCCAAGTGTAATGTGCTTCTAAAGGACCAACAAGATCAATTTAAATAATCAACAAATCAAAGGGTGGGTCACCCTTGTCCCCTAACCGTAAGTGGGGGGGGGGGGGTATTGGTTGCATTTCAATTGCTAGTTGCTTAAACTAGTTACTTTCCAAGTGTTAGAAATTAGTGTTAAGTGTGTCATGTTATAATATAGTGCGTTAGGGTGTTCGGGGACCCTAACTAGCTTAGAAAAATAAAAACAATGCTTCTAGCATTATTTTGGTGTTCCGAGTAATATCCGGTTGTTCGGTTAGGCACCGGTTCGTTAAAGTGCTATATTACACTTTTTAGTGTCTTTTAAGTGTCCTTTTGTAACACTTTCGATTCCCGACACTTGGGGAAATATTCTGAATGATAAAACGTAATTTCTGCATGAAATTTATACGTTTAAAAGCTGCTTTGAGCTGAATTTATTAGAATTCTGCACTTAAAGTGCGTTTCGAGTGCTTTTTAGTGCTTATTTTTGCTTTCGCAATGTCTATAAATTAAACCCTTACATGTACTCTTGGGTTTTAATGTACTTTTGTCGTCGGACCTACACCTAGGCCTCAATTTTATTGTCTGACTGCTTTCTGCAGTTCTGTTGACACAGTGTGTCTTACCGGTGAGTTTACTAATATTTTTTGACGCAACGCTATCATAACGTAATTCTTGTAGCATATATCATTCATGAATTCACTTGTATGGAATTCAGAAATTTATTTGTCTGGTAGACCAGATCATGCACAGTCATTTAAGCACAAATTACTGTTCATTTCGTGTACGAAATGTACGGAAAAGTGACGGTTGTCACAGATGTAGCTCGGTAGTTTCGATGTTATAGTAGGCATGCACTTTCTTCGCGAAAACCATGCTGAAGTTGTTTGCTTAGACAAGGTGATCCGATTCTCACTCGCTAATGGAGATCGGTTATGTGTTTATGGAGAAGTCGCTTCGAAAAGATTGCAACTTATGTCATGTATCCAAGCTAGCAAGTATCTCCGCAAGGAATACAGAGCTTTCTTGGCCAATATCGTAGTAGCGGAGAAGGAAAAGGAAGAAAAGAAAGAGGTGAAAGACGTTCCTGTTGTTCGTGAATTCCCAAACGTTTTTCCTGAAGATCTTCCAGGCTTACCGCCGAGTCGTGATATCGACTTTCGCATCGATCTCATTCCTGGAGCAAATCCTGTTACTAGAGCTCCTTATCGACTCGCTCCGTCAGAAATGCGCGAACTCTCGAGTCAGCTCCAGGAATTGCTTGACAAAGGCTTTATTCGCCCTAGCACCTCTCCTTGGGGCGCACCAGTCATTTTCGTCAAAAAGAAGGATGGGTCGTTCCGGATGTGCATCGACTATAGGGAGTTGAATAAGTTGATAATCAAGAACCGCTATCTCCTGGCCCGCATCAACGATTTATTTGACCAGTTACAAGGTGCTACGTGTTTCTCCAAGATCGATCTATGCTTAGGCTACCATCAGTTACGCATCCAAGTGGCGGATATACCCAAAATCGCTTTTCGCACTCGATACGGCCACTATGAGTTCGTTGTTATGCCTTTTGGTCTAACTAACGCACCCGCGGTTTTCATGGATCTTATGAATCGCGTGTGTAAACCTTTTCTCGACCGCTTCGTCATCGTGTTCATCGATGATATCCTGATCTATTCCAAGTAGAAGACCGAACAAGCGCAACATCTACGTTTGGTTCTCGAGCTACTCCAAGGGAATCGACTCTATGCCAAGTTCTCCAAGTGCAAATTCCGGATAGAGGAGGTTCAATTCCTCGGTCACATTGTAAATAGTCAAGGTATTCACGTCGACCCCGCGAAGATCGAAGCTGTTAAGAGTTGGGTTACACCTAAGAACTCGTCTGAAGTCCGTTCTTTTCTCGGATTAGCGGGCTATTACCGCCGATTCATCGAAGGATTCTCTAAAATCGCCGTGCCGCTTACCGCTCTCACACACAAAGACAAGCCTTTTGTTTGGGGAACCGGACAAGAGACTGCCTTTCTGATGTATGGTAAAATATACATATTTATCCCGTGTAAAGTGTATAATTATTGTATAGTTTTTATTTAGTTTTTAGTATTATATTATATTATTTTGTGTTTTGCCAGGTCCTGGTGCAAATGGAGCGAAAATGAGTAACAATTAAATAACTAGGCAGTTGAGTAGAGTAGAGCGCCAGTGGTCGAAGGAAATTTGCCGCCATTTTTCTTGAGTGGGCCGAGCCCGCTATCTCTATGTTATAAGATGGGCGGCCATATTTTATTGAAGTGCTAATTCACAAGTTTCGAATAGAATGGCTGTTGCCAACTATTGTTGTTGTTGGAGTAGGGCAACACAAGAGAAAAAAGGAAGTAAAGGCTTTTGCCTTATTATTATTCTTGGACGCAATTAATTGGCTGGAGAAAAAACTCCATCCTATTAAATCAAGCTAGAGAATCACATATACTACAACATTAGACACCAATTAGTGAACAATATCGATTGGGCTTGGCCAGCCCATTAAGGGATTTATATTGAGACTTGGGAGAAGCCTTGGACTAAAAAAGAAAATATATATTCGAAACATTATGAGACAGAAGGGGCCGATCATTGTTTTAAAAAGACACATTCGACAATAGACGGCATATACACGAAAGAGAGAACAATATTTGAGCAACCATCAGACGGCTGGACAGCAGAGAGGAGAGGAGTACGACAGAAGGGGCGATCTAGAGAAAAGGTGTTTGGTTCGAGGGTTCAAGTCGCGATCAAGATTCTAGTCCGGGTTTGATATTTATTAGTATTCAATTTTGTTAAGACTTTGTGTGTTTTCAGATTTGATACTATGACTTATTTATTATTTGAGACTTGTTTCTTTTTCTTGACTATGATTCTTGGCTAAAATTTTCATACTACCTAGGCCTAGATGAACTAGAGGATTGTAATGCGTATTTGACATGATTTCGGTTACTTGATGTGATTTACATAACTTTTCCTTGAAATTGATCTTGATATTGCATGTTGGTATGTTTTGATTGTTTTATTAGTCAATAAATTCAGCGGTTTAGGCACGAAGAAATTCCCCCTAGACTTAGGATTTAATTTAATTCGTTTATCTTAGGATTTTCGGGTTGAATATTGTGTTGAGAAATTGACCAAGTTGACTAATAATTAAAATCACTATATTAAAACTTGCATCCTCATCTTGTGACTCGAAAGACGATTAGGGTGAGCTAGGTTATTAGCTAATCATTGGTGGGTAGATTGGGTGACCGATAGCTCGGGCTCGTTTATTACATCGTGGTTAAGGTTTCCTAGGATTTCAATCTTCATGGTTTGGTTAGCTTTGCGTTTTTGGGATCTTCTCTTAATATAATTGTCTCTGAGGTCAAAAGGATTCTATTTTCGTGGGATTTGGTATCGATAGCTCGAGCCGGTTCGTTCTAGCACTTCACATTTAGTCTTGCTCTTTTGTTTGGGACATCTTTAGCGGGGGGTCAATCGAGGGAAAAAGATATTTAACCATTGTTATAGTCAAATTAGCATTGCATGATTCTAGGGATTCGACACCTAGGTAGTCCTTGTCTCATATATATTTGATCAAACTTTGCTCTTGTGTTCGTGTTTGTCGTGTCTGCCATCTTCTTAATCATTTAGGGTATTAGTTAAAACCTCAAAATCCAAACAAACCAATTAAGTATTAGTTGAGTCAGAGTCTAGTTTAGCGTCGCTAGTGTCTCGTGGGTTCGATACTCGGACTTCATTAGGCTTTACTACGTACGATAGGTACACTTGCCTGTCAGTGGTCTAGCATTTAGAGTCTTAGTTTATAAATTTAAAACTAGGGTGTCTAGATTAGGTTTAGTTTTTATTAGACCATATTCGGCACATCACTTTCAAACCCTCAAGAATATGCTTTGCAATGCTCCCGTCCTCGCGCTACCTGAAGGGAACGATGACTTTATAGTCTATTTCGATGCCTTGAACCTTGGTCTCGGTTGTGTCCTTATGCAACCAGACAAGGTTATCACTTACGCGTCTCGTCAGCTCAAGATCCACGAGCAGAACTATACAATCCACGACCTCGAGTTAGGCGCAGTTGTTTTTGCGTTGAAGATTTGGCGACACTACCTTTATGGTACCAAGTGTACGGTCTTCACCGATCATAGTAGCCTACAACATATCTTTGACCAGAAGGAACTTAATATGCGTCAAAGCCGGTGGGTGGAACTTCTCAACGATTACGACTGCAAGATTCGTTATCATCCTGGCAAAGCTAATGTCGTTGTCGACGCCCTCAGCAGACGGAGCTACTTGCACAGCGCCCGTAATGTTCAAGCTCAGCATGATCTCGAAACCCTTATCCGCGAAGCTCAACATGCCTGTTTTACCGAACGCACTTTGAAGAAGGAAAGGATTCTCAACGACAGAGCCCAGCTAGAAAATAAGTCAAATGGGATTTTCCATTATCTGGATCGGATTTGGATTCCCAAGCGCACCGACCTACGAAAGATCCTGATGGATGAAGCTCATAAATCTCGGTATTCTATTCATCCCGGTGCCGATAAGATGTACCAGGACCTTCGCTACAAGTACTGGTAGCCGGGTATGAAGAGGGATATCGCTCTCTATTTTTCGAAATGCCTGACTTGCTCGAAAGTCAAGGCTGAGCACCAAAGACCCTCTGGCTTATCGTTCAACCTGAGATCCCGGTGTGGAAGTGGGAGAGTATAGCTATGGATTTCATAACGAAACTTCCGCGTACGCCATCAAGTCACGACAGCATCTGGGTTGTCGTCGACCGTTTGACTAAATCTGCTCACTTTCTGCCGATACGAGAAGACTATAAGGTAGAACGATTAGCACGAATCTACACCGATGAGATCATTTATCGACATCGGATGCCTCGCGACATCATCTCTGACCGCGATGGTCGGTTTACCTGCTCTCGGTACTGCGCTTAATCTAAGTACCGCTTTCCATCCCCAAACCGACGGTTACACTGAAAGAACGATTCGTACCCTTGAAGACATGCTTCGTTCGTGTGTTATAGATTTCGGTGGTAATTGGAACGCATACTTACCTTTAGTCGAATTCTCGTACAATAACAGTTATCATTCCAGCATTCAAATGGCACCATTTGAGGCATTATATGGAAGAAGATGTCGATCGCCTATTGTATGGCACGAGATCGGGCATTCGCAATTAACCGGTCCTGAGCTATTGCAAGAAACGACTGACAAAATCCTCCAAATACGAGACAATCTGTTGAAAGCTCGGAGTCGTCAGAAAAGTTACGCCGATAGACGACGCAAGCCCCTTGAATCTGACGTTGGCGACTACGTACTCCTAAAGGTTTCACCTTGGAAGGGTGTGGTCAGATTCGGCAAGAAAGGAAAGCTCGCGCCTCGATATGTTGGACCCTTTAAGATTCTGGAAAGGATCAGCAAAGTGGCCTACAGACTCGAACTACCGGAGGAACTTAGCAACGTCCATCCGACTTTCCACGTTTCGAACCTCAGAAAGTGTCTGGCTGAGCATGATTTACACATTCCCCTTGAGGATCTTCAAGTAAACGAAACACTGCACTTCGTGGAAAAGCCTGTCGAGATCATGGACTGACAAACCAAGCAGCTCAGACGCTCACGCATTCCCAATGTGAAGGTTCGCTGGGAAAGCAAACGAGGCGCAGAGTTCACTTGGGAACTCGAAAGTGACCTGAAGGCGAAGTACCCGCAGTTGTTTGTTACGGCTTCGGCCTAATTTCGGGATGAAATTCCCTTAAGAAGGGGAGGCTGTAACACCCCGTGTTTCAAAGTCAAAGTCAAAATCAAAGTCAACGACCGATCGCGCGACTTGACTTGTAATAAACTCCTTTTATGTGTTTAATTTAGTTGTATTATGTGGAGTATTTATCAATAATCGCAGTAATCGATGTATGTTTATCACCAATAATCGCCTTACGACTGTGAACAATAGGAAGTAATAATGCGATAAACTTAACTAAACGTTAATCAACCTAATGCTAATCGAATCACAATACGAATCGCAACTCGAATTATACGTTCTGGATATTGATTTACGTGTGTGTGCGTGTTATTTATGTGTTACTTGTGCATGTTTAATTTATGTTTTGTGGTGATTAATCGAAACGCAATCGCAACTCAATCGCAATCGAATCACAATCTAATCGAACCCGCTAAACGCAAGTTAATTATAGTGATTGTATGTTAGATATAGTAGTTAGGATTAAAAGTAATTTAATAGGTAACTCTACTGTATCGCTCGTTCAAATCGAATCGTAATGCTCAGCACCCGAAACGCAAAAACCAACTCCCCAAAACCCACTCGATCGAGTTACCACTCGATCGGATGGTCAGTCGACCGGGTCGCCACCCAATCGGACTGCCATCCGGTCGATGGCCCACTCGACCCATTCCACTTTTTGCCATTTTGGGAAACCCTATAAATACCCCTCCTGTCAACATCATTTGTGTCACCCACTCTCATCCGAACCAGTCTCTCAAGCTTGCTTTTCTCTCGATTTCTCCCAAATCTTGTAAGTTTTCAACCTAAATCTTGTACTTTCTCGGTCTACAGGCACTCCTACACCTTTCTATCTTTTGAATCCTAACATTTTACCATGAAATCACTAGATTTGAGGTGTTTTAGGATGATGTCAGCATGGTGTTCTTAGGAACTTCATGTTTTGGCCTCAATCCGCCAAGAACGACTTGAATCTGAAGGATTTCCATATGAATAAGCAAGGATCTTGCATAGATCTGAACATATTCACGGTGAAAAGGATTGAAAGATGGTTTTCCTAACTTTCTTTCAACTCTTTTTACACTCAATGCACTCAAACCGATAGAACCGGACCTTGTTCTGATCTTCTACTCATTCTTAGTGATGTATCGGCTCAAGATCTGAGTTCCGTCAATGAGACAGCCGATACTGGGTTAAACAAGAACAAACCGTCAAGAAACAGTGGGCTGCTCGGGTTGGGGTGATTCCAGCCCGATCGGACCACTGAGGCTTGGTGAGGTTCTAGTTGTTTAAACTGATATCGTATCGTCTCAATCAAACCGTAAACTTTCAAACTTAACAAGTTCCAAAAACGAACCAGTCACCCTAACGGATTGCTGTCCGATCGGATTACTATCCAACCGAACGACAAACCAGTAAGGATGACTCATGGTTCCCATACTTAAACAATTTTCAACATGTTCAATACACAAGATTGCCACCCGATCGGATTGCTATCCGATCGAGTGACCGTCCTGCTATGAACTTGCTTTTCACTCTAAGAAGCCTCGCCAATCGGATGGCCGTCCGATCGAACGACCGTCCAATCGACCGACCTGAAGGGTAGAGATACTTCTCTATTTTCAAAATACTACAACGAAAACTTCAAAAGTCAAGCCATCATACACAAACACATCCATGCCAAGGAATGACAGTTCGACCGAGTGGCCATCCGAACAGATGACCACCCGAACGGACTGATATCCGATCGAGTGGCTATCCGAACGGATTTCCATCCGTCCGGATGACCATCCTACACTTGGCTCTTTTCTCGTTTTACGCGTCGCTTATCGTTTATACTACCGTTAACTATTTGGGCTAATCTCACTCTAAGCGCTTCCTTCAATCCATCATCGCTGTGAGTATACTCGAACCCTTTTTGGTTTAAGCACTTTTGGGTGTTACATACGTTACTTATTCTAAATCACATCGAACACACTACTCAATACCTTAGCGCTAACCGTTACTGCATGTTGTACGTGGCTTAATGAATGCTTGTTTGTTATGTTTACACATGGAATGCTGTCTACCTGCCTTAGCAATGATAGTACTATAGTTTGGACTCAACACATGTTCACTCAGGGGTTGTTAGGCAATTATTTGCATGGGTCACAGTGGTGATCATGTATTACGAACTGCCTCGGGCAGTCAACCCGCGGTCATTGGTATCGATAGGTTCATGTCGATAACTAACGTGCTTCATTTCACTCTGTGTATGTGATGGTTATGCGTAAACGAATTTCGAACTTTATTATATCTATTGAACTTGTATGCTCACCTTTACACTATCTGTATTGACTTTTACTTTAACGTATGTGACAAATGCTTAAGATGTTTATATGCTTGGCTTGATGTGAAATCGAGGCTAGGAAAGGTCTAGAAACAAATAAACGAATTGTCTGTATTTGAATTCTGAGTTGTCAGAATAGAACAATTTGACTAGATTTTGTCTGTAATAATTATATTACTTTTTATGTCATGGTATGGGACGTGATGCTTAAAATAATTGGTAATTAAAGTTGTTATGGAAACTTCTGGACAATCTGTTTCGCTCAGTGCCACGCCCCGATGTTTCCGCCATCAGTTAGGGTGTGACAAATAAAGTATATAACACCATTCAGCACATATATAACACCATTCAATAAAGTATATAACATCATTCAGCACATATATAACACCATTCAATAATCATTACATCTCTGTATCATCTTCTCCACTTCCGGCACCACCACTGCCGCTCCACCGCCGCTGTCGTGTAGAGGTGGCCAACCACCCGACACCACCTTACTGGATGTCTTTTAGTAGCTCATACCAAACCACCAGAAACCACCTTGCCGAAACCCCTGCACCTTCGGACACCCAAACCACTGCCGGAACGACCTTGCGCTAACCGTTGCGCCGCCGGAGATGATGAACTGGTGCTGCTGGAACCACCGCTCCACTGCGATGTAGAGAGAGATCGAAATTGTAGAGAGAGAGAGATCATCTGGTCGTGCGATGTAGAGAGAGAGATCGAAATTGTAGGGATTTTGATTTACAGTTTCCTATTTTGAATGGATATAAATACTTTATTACCCCTATAATTTTCAATTCAGTCCAAAAAAATAAAACAAATTTTACAATTAATATTTACAGAACTCACAGAAATCCTAATAAACAATCTTTTTGTTTATATATTTTTATGTTTAGGATAATTTTATCATTTATTATGTGTATTTTTACGATTACATACATGTTAAGAGTAATTTTATCATTTTTTATATGTAATTTTATAATTACACATATGTAAACTAGTTTTTTTACATATATGTAATTAGTTATGACATATATATATAATTTTGGCAATTAAACATATGTAAACTACTTTTAACATGTATGTAATCAAAGAAATACATATAATAGATGATAAACAGATCCTAAATACAAAAACTTATATATAAAATAATTGTTTATTAGGAGTTCTGAAAGTTCTGTAGTTATTTAGAGTTCGGAAATGAACTCAACCCTATATATATATAGAAAAGGGATCAGGAGAAAAAGCTCAAAAGTGTGAGAACGCATCCTGGCCCAACACATGTCACGCGACATAGAGAAGGGCGGAGGGGCTTTTTTGTCCTTTCATATTTTTTTAAACGCGTCTCACATCACCTTTCTATTTTTTGGCGTTTAATAAATACGCGGCGTTTTTATTGTTTTTAGATCAGGATCATAGTAAACATTTTGGCGTTTTAAGTAAGTTTGGCGTTTTTATTGTTTTTAGATCAGGATGCAGGCCTATAATGTAAAAAACATCAGTAATTTTCTTGATGTTTATTTTTTTCTATCAAGTGTCTTGCCATGTAGGATACAGGCCTATAATGTGACAGGCAATTATGGCGTTTTGAAAAGATAAATAAATTCAATTTTCCTTGTAGTGGCTTTTAATATAATAAATGTTTGTCAATAATGTTACCGTCTCTTCATTTTACTGTTTTGCAATTACTGTTTCGTTCAATTTCATCTGTCAATTAGTGTTGCTTTTTCCAGTAATACTTTGTTTGGCGTTTTATATAGCAACATAGTGCTTTGCTAGCATCTGTTCTCACAGTTTTCACACTATCAGGCGTTTTGGTGTTTTTAGTTTTTGGCGTTTTATACTCAATTTTTTTTATTAGTAGAGAATTAGATAATGAACAACAGAGAATTAGATAACAAAACAAAATAGAAAATGAAAAAAAAAATTATAATCTAATTTCTCATCCAAATCTTTACTGTCATCAGCCTCTTCTACTTTAACCTTTTTGGCGTTTGGACCTGTTTTTGAATATCTTATGTAGATCCTTATTTTCCTACATAACGCCCGTCTTTAGAAGATGCTTATTTTTTGTGGCATCCTTTATTGTGGTTTGATATATACATGTTTGGTGACATGTTGAAGACCAACGCCTGCTCGAATGTATTGATCCCTTCATGCCATCAATATATCCATCAAGAACAAAGTGACATGATGACATATCAGTGTCATCAGTCTCTTTTTCATGAATATTTATCCATCTCATTCAGCAAAAGCTTATAGAGATACCCACCTCAGAGAAGAATCCATTCATTGAAACTTCATTCAGAATAATACTCAATATAGAAGAAACGAGGTTCCGCATCTGTGGTTTTTTTAACTATTTTTTTGGCGTTTTAAAGTGAATGATTTCTAGGAAACATGGCGTTGTTTTTGTTTTATGATCAGTTGATTGTGCAGAGACGTCTATCTTATAGGATGTTTTTGGCGCGTAGTTTAGGCGGGATTTTATTTATCATAAATGATATTAATAAAGTACCCGTCTTTTCAATTACTGTGTGTATTTTTACTGTTTTTTTTTCAGTTTTTTATGAGTTTTTAGGGTCATAGACGTTTCATCTTCCAAGGTTGGCGTTTTTTAATGACTTTAAGTAGTTTTTGGCCTTTTTTCCATTTTTAGCTTTTTATAATACTTATCCAAATTACTTTTATTATAGTTGGGAGTTTTTGGCGTTTTACTGCATTATGCCGTTTCACAATCATTATGACTTTTTGGCGTTTTATTAATATAATGTATTTTTTATTCTAAGTTGAAAGATACATAACAAACAACAGAAAAAGAAAATTAAAAAAAATAAAAATAGAAACAATTCTTCTTCCAAATCTTCACTGTCATCAGTCTCTTTCTTCTTTTAAACAAGTTCACTGGCGGTTTGGCTTTGTCATGCTTGTGTTTTTGTGGTCGTTTGGAAAGACAAAATAACATGAGTTTTTTGTTTGAATATGTATCTTCCAACCACTCATCAGTGTCATTCGTCTTTTCATGCCATTATAATATTCATCAATAACAAAACATAAAAAATAACATAAGTCTGAAACCATAATCTTTTTGTTTATGATTTGTCCATCTCATGCAGCAAAATGTTATTTGAGTCACAACACCTCAGGGAAGAATGCATTCTCTGAAACTTTTGCGTAGAACAATATCGAATATACAAGAAACGATATTTGCCGTTTTTGGCGTTTTACTGAGGAAATATTGTATCCGAAAGAAACGTCGATTTTTTGGAATCTTTGATGTTTGAGTGTTTTTGGCGTTTTCTAAGATGATTGGTATATAGTAAAATATGGCGTTTTTTGAGTAGGTGTGTTTGATGTTTTGGGGATTTTGGCATTTGTAAGATGAATAGTATATAGTAGAAAATATGGCGTTTCAGGTTCGGGGGGGGGGTGTTTTTATGTCTGGGATGTTTTGTTTATATAGGGATGTGTTTTGGCCCATAATGGCGTTTTATTCATTAGTTTGGCGTTTTGGTATAGTAGTGCAAAGAACTTTTTACCCTTAATGAAGCGCGTCCACTTAATAGAATTCGTGTTATTTACGAAAATGCCACCGCGCCAATCTAGTCCATAGATTGTTTTGATCAGACGATCCATAAGCGTTCTCACCGTTCTCACACTTTTCACCGTTTTCTCTAAATCCTGACCCTATATATATATACACACACACACACACATATACATATATATAGCATCGTGTCTAAGTGCAAAACATAGTGCTTACATGTCAATTCCTAATTCTTCTTAGCTTTCTTAGGTTTTCCATCTTTTGTAGAGAAACATTTACCTATATATATATATATATATATATAGGGTCATGATTTAGAGAGAACGGTGAAAAGTGTGAGAACGGTGAGAACGATTTTGGAGTTGACATGTGGCATTGATGCTAAATTACACTAAGGGGTAATATTGTCAAAAAACCCACACATGAGCTGGGTGTTCAAATAAAACGCCATAAAAACACCAAATTCAGAAAAAAACGCCATGAAAATACCTAGTTAAAACGCCAAAAACACTCAGTTCAGAAAAAACGTCATGAAAAACTCAGTTTAAAACGCCATAAAACACTCAGTTTAGAAAAACACCATGAAAATACCTAGTTAAAACGCCATAAAAACACATAGTTCAGAAAAACGCCATAAAAATAACTAGTTTAAAACGCCATAAAACACCCAGTTTAGAAAAACGCCATAAAACCCATTTTATTTTTTTTCAAAAAGTATATCAATAGTATACTCGTTGGAAAGATAAAAAACGCTGAGTTTTATGGTGTAATTTTTTTAGAAAAATAATCAAGTATAAAAAAGTTATTGGCGTTTAAATATGATGGGGGAAAATGGCATGTGATTAGCATGTGCACCCTTGTTTGGATCTTCCAATTTTACCCCTCCTAGTACTTATAAGGTTACAATTATTTACAAAAATGCCACCGCATCATCTTTAGCCACAAATCACAAGATCCTATGGCTGAAAATCGTTCTCACACTTCAAATCGTTCTCTCCTGGTCACATTCCTATATATATATTGTTTTGTACTTTTGTCATAACTTATGTACAGTAATAGTAATTATATGAACATTATATAAATAATTGTTTTGTTTAAGCTTGCGAGCCTACATAAGCTTAATGTGTGAAGCTCAGACCCGTGTTTGTTCATTACATGAGCTCCAATATAGACTTGGCCTCAGGCTCGGGCTTATTTATGCCCAGCTCAATTTGAGCTTTTGGCAAGTCAATTTGGAGTAGCTCAGACTATGTCCATTGGTGATCTAATCCAACCAAACCTTAGTAATATCTTTTTCTTCCACCTACACAACCCAACCCTACTCAATTTTTAACACACATTCACAACTCATCTCAACCTAAAAATATATGTTTTTGAATGCACTTGGTTTTTAAAAAAAATTATATCGGATGTTCACAAAAAAAATTAAGAAATATCGTGTATTTAGTTTTTTTTTTAAGTTTAAATATTGTAAGTTATTTTATTAATTTTTTTTTACATAATTTACTGTTTTCATTCCAATCACCAGGGCAAATTACATAAGAATAGCAGGTAGACGAGCAACAAACTGCGTCGCCATCCCTTTTTGAAAAGAAAACCCTAATCTACTAAAAACAAAGCCTCGCCCCTGAGGGGTCGAAAAGTTGCTGTGGACTACACGCTGAACTCTGGACAAGAACCGAACTGCCTCTGGCTCCAAAGAGCCAAACGTGTCAAACGCTAGGGGGACAAAGGCATGCTGATTATCCTCACAAGCTTTCGCGTGCTTTTCCACCTTTTCGACTCCGCTTTCAGTACCGCTTGCCCCGCCACAAACCCATTTTCCCGAAACCCGGCTAGGGGAGATACACCTGTGAGATCGACACAAGCATGTTTCCCGCCCTCCCAACCAAAAACTAGCACGTCAGCCGGGCGTAGAGTGGATCTCCCCTCCGACGGGTCTGTAAGAAAATTCACCGGTGCCTCTTTCTTTGCCGAAATCCCTGCTCGTCTGAGAATATCCGTTAACGCGTCTCGAACAAAGTCATGGCGATACTTATACCCCGACAACTCTCTACAGTGTAACGCATGCTCCCCGTATTTATCCAGGCATGCTTTACGGCAGACTGGGCAAGTTTCATCATTCGGGAACATGGGGATCATCAAACGGTACTTAAGGATTGACCGGTACTCCACCGCTGACATACGTTGACCCAAACCTTCAATAGGAATAACAGTTAAGAAATCTTGAGCGTGAGGCATCTGTAGGCAATCAATGACGGCTTTCTGGCGGGGGGACAAATGAAAATCTTCTCCCAAACTTTGTGTGATTCGACAACAAAGGGCATTCGCCAAAGTTTTCTGTGGCTTTTTGGGGGCGGTGTCCTTGTTAGAGAAACCGCCGAGATCAAAGTCAGGTAGAGATTCATGCAAGCGTTCCAAGGCGCTGGCATAATCCGGATCAATGTTAGCAACCCCGCTGTTACGTAATATGTGGTCCTGCAACTCCCAAGATTGAGACCTGGAAGCCACAAAGGCATAGGCAGCCACATCTCGGGCCGAGAGAAGGCCCAACCCACCAAGCCGCATTGGCAAGGTTGCGATCCGCCACTGTAGTTCACCAAAAAAGGGACCCCCACATACGACAATGTCTTCTATTGCCTCTCGAAGACCTTTATCAAAACATGAAACATCATCATCCACAAAGGGGGGCTGGCAAGTTCGCAAACCGAAAAGCAACTTTGCAACCCCCATACAAGATCTAAGCAAAAGAAGTTCGCTTTGAGGATCCCGCAACAAGGGAAGGTGCCCCATAATGTCAACAGCGCGCGTTGCCCTCTTAGCCGCTAGACCACTAATAAAACTAGAATCACGGCTGACTGCCCCTCCTAGCAGTTTGACACCTTTCTCCGGCCTCCCAATCTCACTGGGAAAAGCCCTGACCGGACCTTCACCCCGTTACATGTCGGCCAAAATAATTCAGTTTTTCTAATATTAAGCCGTAACCCCAAGGCTGGACCCTCCGAACCGATGATGTCGAGAGCTTTAGCAACCTGAACAGCGTCCCCGATAATCGTCCCGTCATCCAAGTACCAAGCATGGAAGGGGAGTTTACAGTTTTCCTGCACCTGAAGCACTAAGGGGTGTAAGGCTAGGGCAAAAAGCAAAGGTCCCAAGGCACCCCCGTGAATGCCCCGATGCGGTCATTCCCCACGTATAGCCTAGCAGGCTGAGCATACAGAAACTGAACCCACGGGAATATGGAGGGGCAGTGGCTATGGACCTCGCGAAGCAAAACCGAACGGTCAACTAAGTTGAAAGCGTTGGAAAAATCAACCATAAGCATGGCCAGTGAGCCATCTGAATGAAAAGAATTAAGAAACCTGTTAGCGCTGTGCAGCACCGCCTCCGCCCCATTGGGGACCCCCACCCCAAATTGGTAGTCCCCCAAGTATTTAACAGCTTCTTTCCCAACTTTCTTCATAGCTACTTTGGAGACTAATCTTCTCCAAATTGCCCCCACAGCAATGGGGCGAATACCATTATCAGGCTTCAACAAAGGGGTTAGGGGCACCGAAGCAACAAAATCCGCGAGCACCTTAGGACATAACCCCCCTAGCCAAAGGTTTACCACTTCAGTGATGGCAGTAAACAGTCCCGAGGCAGTCGCCGACCCTTCGCCGCTAAGAGCGTCCAACAGGTGTTGGGCTCGGAGGCCATCTCGCCCACAAGATGTCCCTTTCGGAAAAGATTTCACACACCTGTGGACGCAGTCTTTATCCACGGATAACGCAGGTTGGGAAAGAGAGGTTGAAGGGAGGCTCGGGGGTGGCGCGAAGGGATGTTTGTCGATAAGGGCTTGCATGGTAGATTCCCCCCGGGGAGCAACCCCACTGGAACACAGCACCTTAACTGCAGCAGTGAAGTGACCATCACTCACTTTCCTGAGACATTGCTTGATGTTAGGGCTAACCTCCCCAGCTATCTCCCGTTGTGCCTCCCCCCCCACGCACGACCTCTTCTCCACTATCGGCAAGGAGGGAATTGACCAAAATCTCAAAACCAGAGCTCTCCTTCCACAAAGCTAAGGCCCGCAGAATACTATCACATTGCAAGGACTTTCGATTACCCGACCTTCTCTCTTGCCTGGAAGACGGTTTAACCACCTTAAGGGTACAACGGGGCAAGAGCAAGAGTTTGACCCAGCTTTCAACAGTCCCAGGGGAAGCTACTACTTTATGGATGGCACCTGTCAAAGCTTGTGCAAATGCCAAACGGCAGCTTGGGGGGATGCTCTTAACAGTTCGAACCGGAAGGGAGAAAACACGTTCAAGGAGAGCAACATCTCCCGTCACTCCCTGCGAGGTCCTAAGCTCAACCATCACAGGATCTTGGGGCCTTGGGGGATCCCCACGACAAAATCCTCATCAGACCCGGATTTTCTAGAGAACGTGAAAACACCATCAGGATGATGACACCCCCTACTAAGTGCGTGTGTCTTCATGCACCTCCCACACAACCAATATCCAAAAACTCGCAAGGTTTCCCCAACATTTGAAAACAATTCTAAATCCTTAGAAAGTGCATCTTGAAGGGATTCTTTACGATCATCTTTAAAATGAAATTGCTGAAAATGCGCGATCAATCTGTTATACCCACAAGACCCAGGCTTTCCGTCTTTACACTCGTGGAAGTTCCTGAAGGGGCATAGCCACACTCCATTGGACGAGGTGGGGCCAACATCCCCTTCAGAGGCACTGGATACCATGCTTCTACCCTTGGCAGAGCCCATTGGAAACAATCAATCAAAACCGAGAAGTGATAACAAGTCCTTCGCCTCGAGGTGAGGAGTAGGCCATGTATCAACCCACCCAAGAAACGAAGGAGAGGGAAGCAACCTACAATTGCTCACCCTCCCAGACACCCCACCAAAGAAAGAGCTACGTCATGAGTGTGCCATTTACAGCAGATCCCAATTTAAACTTGAACAAGAATTAATCACCCAAGAACCCTAAATTGTTTCCCTTTTGCTCAAACCAATTGTAGCCAAAATTTCCCCCAAATTTCAAAGAAATTAACCAACCAAATTTCAATTGCAGATAACAGAAGTGAAGTGACTTGGCCTGACTGTAATTATGGCTTGAGCCGGTGATAAAACCCTTACCTTCTGGCTGGCTGATTGAATCTTACCTTCCCTCCCTGCTGCTGAATCGTAGAAAGAAAGAACTGATGTTGTTCCTGATCGGCGCCGGAGTGCGAATGGGGTGCGCGACGGAGTGGATGGAGGTGGGTTTCTGGCTGGATCCGAAGGTTAAGACGACCCTCGGTGGTGGGTAACCGGAGCCGGCGACAGTGAGCAACGGAGAAGGCGGTTCAGGTTGCAGGCGAAGATGGAGGGTTTAGGGTACGGCGGTGAAGGGTGAAGAAGATGCGACTGAGTGGGTGGCGGTGGTCGGCGACCGGAGACGGGGGTGATGTCGGCGTTTGTCGTCGGAGATGGTGAAGAAGGCCGAGGGCAATGGCGGTGGTATGAGGAGTTTCAGTGGTAGGTGAGGGCGGTTTTTTTTTTTCTTTCCTTTTTTTTTAATTAAATTATTAGGGGGTATTAGTTTGGATTGCAACCAAGGTTGCTTTACCAACCGGTTGTCAACTTTGGTTGGTGTGAGTTTCTTTTTTAATTTTTTTAATTACTTAATATTTTAGGTTACCAATGAACATAGCCTCATAAGAGATTGACTTGTTTACACCCCTAAATACCCGTCAATCTTATTTTCATTTTAAATAAGCAAATAAGGTAATACATAAGATTATAAAAATGCCTTACGCAAAGCCATGTTTTGCCCCATGGAGTGTATGTAACACTGCCATGATCAAGAATCCATTTGCGGGCTTTGGTGCAAGCACCATTTAGACCACCATCAGGCCCTTCTCCTAAAAGACGCATACAAATGTAACTAAGGGTGGTACCGAACATTGTGCTATGACCCTCTATGTGAAATCCCCACCCACCGTCTTCATTCTGTTCATTCCACATGAGCGTTTGTTAATGCCTTCACAGATGTCAGTTATTATGTTAATTATGATAGTACGTGTACCTAATAAGTGTATAAAAACCGTAGATCGAATTTCTTTTTGATATTCTGGTGGGAAAACACTGTTAAGATGCCCCGTGATATACATGCACATTACCTGCGATTTATTGATTTGTCGTCAAATGTAATAGTTTTGTCACCCTGAATGAGTTGATTAGGATTATGTTATATCTAAAAAAAGAAAACTAGATAAAACTAGATGTCAAAATCGTGCATTTTTACATGTGATTAAAAAAATGTTTTTTTATTCTTTCGTATGTGGCTTTTATGTCCGTATAATAATGTTAGTAGATGTCAGTATCGTGTTTGATACGTGTCCCTTAAAACAGATTCCGCGCTTCATCTCAGACGGTCTATTTCCGAGATACAACAACCGAAGCAGTAGTTGTACTGCCGGAGATGACACTCGTGCCCGAGATTACACCAGGTACTTCGGTGTTCTTTATTTTGTAGGAAAATACTGAGTTCTGTAAAAAGACAATTTAGATAATATTTTTCTCTAAATTTCCATGGAACAAAAGTTATTTCGTGTGTGTTTATTTCTCTCTTTAGAATGAACCTTTTGTTCATACTTATACTCACCCTATTGAAGGCTTTATAGCCTAGTGGCATCTTGGGGGTGCGATAAGGCTTTGAGACCAATAGGTCCTGGGTTCGATTCCCATAAAGGGGTTTTTTCCCATATTTATTGGGTTTTCTCCTGAATTGGTGTATAGACATTATGTCTAGTGGAGATGCATATGATCGGGTGGTTCCGCTGGTGACACGATGATACTCCAGTGGTCCGTCAGTGATCCAAATTTGCTGTTCAAAAAAAAAAAACTATTGAAAGACTTATTCATACCTATTAAAGTTGGTCATAAACAAGATAATTAATCTTGTAATAAAACCAGGTTTAAAGTCTTCATAAATGGATTGAAAGACTTATCCAAACCTATTAAAATTGGTCATAAACTAGATAATTAATCTTGTAATAAAATCAGGTTTAAAGTCTTCATAAATAGATTGAAAGACTTATCCAAACCTATTAAAATTGGTCATAAACAAAATAATTAATCTTGTAATAAAACTAGGTTCTTCATAAATGGATTGAAAGACTTATTCAAACCTATTAAAATTGGTCATAAACAATATAATTAATCTTGTAATAAAACAAGGTTTAAAGTCTTCATAAATGGATTTTAGTAGTTGGTCAAAAACAATAATTTTCATTTATAACATAATTAAACGTTTTTGAAACCGTTTAGACATTAACTCTAGTTGTTGACCAATATGACTGGTCGCTCGCGCGTGCATGTGAACCCGCGCCAAGGCTACTGTCGGACCGGCACTTCGTGCCGTGCCACATGAAGTCTGCGTACCCACGCTTTTCGAAAGTCGCAGGTCCTACGCCTTCTAGACTTGTGCGCAAACTGCTCTTCCGCCATAGCCAACAATAGACACATAATGAACTTGCGTCATGCGCCTACGCCACCCAAGGTGCGCCATAAGCTGAGCTGCCACCCGCCATGTACCTGACCACGGGCTCATGGACAAAAACACAAAGGCGGTGTGCGAAGTGCAAAGTGCGCCACATTGCGCCCATGGCCCACGCCACGCGCGCACATGTGCGAGGAACCCTTTAGGGTCCCACTAGAAGTTGACAAAACTTAATCCATTTTTTCTAATTTTGTTTGTTCCAAACACATAACTTCAAGCTTCGATATCTCATTCATCTTATCTCCATTTTGGACATAGTTTGGTTCGTTATGAAGCTTTCACAATGTAGAACACAAATCCACAAATAATTATTTATACAACACATATATAAATGCTATTATTGGTGTCCAAAATATTTAGTGAAAACCCCATTTTCACTAAAATTTCCAACAATTCCCCACATGAATGGAGTTCGATTAAAACACACAAAATTCCCTGATGAAAACTCAACAGTCGAGTATTGCAGGATAGATAGGTTTTGCCTTTGAACCTTCCTTTGTGAAGCATACTTAGCCTACTAGGGTTTTGTAGACGTGATGTCCTTGAACAACCCCCCATTTGGGTAAACGACAATATACATTTACACAACACTTTCCCTAGTCGTGCCATCTTATAACACCCTAACACATTTAACCTTAACACAACGCAGCGGAAATTCGAGTCTTAAAATTTCTTTCATGACATACATCTTGACATTCTAAAAATTCATTTTATAATATAAGAACATGACTTATCAACACTAAATTACATATTTAAACATTCCCGTACAATCTGTCTTGTGACTCGATCCTCGATCTCCAATCCTTGGTTATCCTCATGACTGGTACTACCTGCGCTCACCACATAAAATTCATACATTAGTACGCATTATAAACATACAAGGTTTGTTCACGTTTACTTCTCGTTTCATTTACTCTTTACATTTCGTCTTTTCCATCCTGTCATACCATCCGTGGTGAGACTTCTTTGCCATTCCTGCATTTCACTTATAACTCCATGTACACTAATAAACAACGTAAACACTTGATCGTACCATAATACTTACATACATACCTAAACTTCATACGCACTATCTCCATACATACATACGTATCCACGTACATGTCAACCTACCTACAAACTTACATACAATTACATATCAATCATTCTATATGTATCTACATAAATACATACCTAAACCGTCTCGTACGATCATGTCATCCCACCTATATACATTCACACATACATACATACGTACCTACATACATACACCTTATTACATGCCTTCACACAAACTTACATACGTGCATACATTCGTACATACTCACTTTCGTACATATACATACTTCCTACATACACCCATACATACATAATAAAACATACATACGTACATGCCTACATACTTACTTACATATATATTTATAACCACCTGCTTTAACATACCCCACTCATACTTACCTATTCATATGCATCTTCGTATATCCTTATGTACTTGATTACACACTATAATCTTACATACATTCGCGCATACACGCTTACATACATTTCTACATACGTGTATAGAGATATACAACATCCATACATACCTATCCACACATACGCTTACCCTAATGGTCATAAAACATGAGTTAAACTAGTCATACGCGACTTAAAACGCGTTTAAACGAGTTCCCAAGGCAAAACGAGGCACGAAAACAACTTCCGGAGACACATGACCCGTCGCACGACGCGACGGGCCGTCGCGCTACGCGACGCCCCCAAAAAGACAGTAGGTTGTTGCTGCTGTGCTGCAGATTTCCCGCGCGATCCCGTTTCACGGAAACGAGCATAACTCCCTCGTTTTTGATCCGTTTTACCCGATTCTTTTTCCTACGCGTCCGTAATTTAATTCTCCATATAATGGAACTAAAATCCAACATTCGACTTAATATAATTTCCGTCTTCTAACTCTTCGGCTTATTACCCTTTTACCACTTTTCGACCCGTTCATGCATACGTCAACATAACTTGTTCCTTTTACCAAAACCTCTTATAAACATAATAATATAAGTGGCGTCTATCATAAATTACCAAATTCTTGGATGTCTTGCATCCTCTTAACACCTTATCGTTCATATGCTTATTTTTGACCCGTTAAGGGTATTCGTGCATTAATTGGTCTACGACTAACCAAACCGTAATCCCCACTTCCATACTTGTCCAAAACATTACACTAACCGAATAACTTGCTTCAAAACTACTTTTAAGCTCGTTTACCCCAAAATACCCATCAAGGGCATTTTGGTCAACCTTAAACCCATCTTTTACGACGAAAGACTTTAACACATTTTGACCTCAAACATCATGTTTAATTCATTACAACACATTATTACTTACTGGTACTAAGAAGTGATTACGGAAATCACTTACCTTATGCGTCCATGCTCGTATCCGATTCCTCGCCTCTTCTTGACCCGTTAACACCTCAAGCTTGAGTCCGTCTAGACGTGTTTCCTATACTTTCATTTCATCGAAACCACGCCCTTATTAGCATACTCATTTGTACATGTAACCATCATATCATTCGCATAATTCACACTTAACTTTCCTTAGTCATTTCTAACAAGCATTAAAACATATAATCGACTTCATACTCTTTTCATCACACGTAATTCATCATGTAATTACAAATAATACATATTAACATAACATGTACCAAACGTCTTCCTATCATCCTACCTTTACGACAACGAGTCCAATCATGTTTCTTAATCTTGTTGACTTTCAAAAGTCAACTATTAACCATATGTAACCATCAACTCATCTAAATATACCCGTAACATTGTAATCGACCATACGGACGACACTATATTCATTTTATCATACACTTGATGTGAGTACTACCTTTTAAGCATAACGTACAACTATTTCATGCACAATTCTTCTAAACTCATACATAACCCATCAAAACCAACTACTAATCATCATGTATCATTCCAAATGAACATTAAACATAACATCATCATATTCCTATACCTTCATCTAACAATAATTCATCATACCCACATAATACATCAATCATTCAACAAGACTTGAACATAAGAGATGATTCTAGGCATCATCTTCACCCTAACTAACGGGTGTCACCTCTAAACATCAAATTAACGCAAACCTTTCATAACCCATGTTCTACACGAGGATTCTAACCCTTGTACATGATTAATTTCATCTTAACTCACGGATTAGAACATAACCCACTTCACCCATGATCACCAATCTTAGATTTAAAACATACCTTATGATCCTCTCGTGTTGGTGATCATTAATCCATGCTCGGTTATGGATTTGGGCCTTGATTCATCCTTCAAATTGAAGCTTTTGAAGAACTAGGGTTTTGGGGCTCTTGAGAGCCCCTGATCGATCCATCCAGAACACACACGAAGTGTGTGTTTGTGTGTGTGTTCTTTTTCTTTTTAATAACCCAACTTTCGTTAGTTCCACTTTAGCCCCTCGGGTTTTGTCTTTAAAACATACTGACATTACCTTCCTCTTTTAATTCTTTTGACCACACTCATAACTAGGTTAAATAGCCTAGTTATTTATTTCATGACGTGTCATATCGGAACACACGACAATTATTAACATTAGATTTTTGGGGCGTTACAAGTCTATCACCCTTAAACAAGGTTTCGTCCCCGAAACCTTTCTCACTTTCGTCAAACACACATTATCTTTTCTTCTAGTCAATCCATACGACTACTAGCCCATACTTTCCTGGTCATTCTTTCTTATATCATTTTCATTTTCATTTACTTGACCTGTCAATAACTGGTCAATACACATACTCTTCCGTCCTTTAATATGATCCTTTCTTAATGGATCTAATATCTCCATCTCACCTTTAAAATTCACATTCTCTACATACTCTGTATAACATTTAACTTTTGTTTTGTTATCACAACAAAACTATTATTACATAATCACGCCTACGTGCTTAATTCTAACGTTAACCTCATTCTACATTTTCTACAGTTACGTATACCTTGCATACCTTTGTTTTATCTTTAAATCATTTCGTTCATTTCACATTACTATTGCTTTCACTTCATGCATTACTTAATTTACACATATACAGGTGTCATACTAGTTCGTATCTATCCAATCATGAGTTAAACATTCTTACTAACCTCTTTTTCATTTCCCAAACCACGATCTGCAACCCAGATCGATTCATCTTTTCCTCGAGTACTAGCCATAATAGGCCAGATTTCATTCATCCGTGTCATGAGTTTCCACTCGTGCACATCTTTTCCCCAATACGATTGGTTTCATCACATCAATAATTCTAACATTATCATCAACATCGTCGGCGGTTAGCATATATCATTTAAACATTCATTAAACTAGGTGATTACCCACCTATAACTTTTCTACAATTTCCTACGTGCCTGCTATAACATACCGCACATTCTATTTCTTACATGCAATCTTTTCATTCAATTAATCATTTTGCCAACGGAAGTACACGCTCGTACTTCCTTCCATTCGTACTTACTTGCAAAGACCTTATTACATCGTTTCAATATTTCTTACTGAGCTTACCATTTCCGCCCATACTCAAGTTATTGTCCGGGTCACAGCCCGTAATCATTCCGACTTCTAAGAGTCAATTACTAACACATCTAACACGTAACTTATACAAAACTTCGTTTATTATACTATCACTTTTTACTTTATACTTATTTCTATGACCCGTTCGACTCAATCATGGTCAAACTGTCGACATCTTCTTAGGCGGATTAATTTCATCTTCTTATATTTTTGAATCCGTCTCACGGATTCAGACGCATCATTCATGCTTTTTCGTTCATTGAATCCACCTTACGGATTCAAACATTACATTCATGCCTTTTATCCTTGAACCCGTCTCGCGGATTCAAACATTACATTCATACCTTCCCTCCTTGAATCCGTCTCACGGATTCAATCATTACATTCATACCTTTCCTCCTTGAATCCGTCTCGCGGATTCAAACATTCATTCTTACCTTTCATCCTTGAATCCGTCTTACAGATTCAATCATTTCATTCATGCCTTTCATCCTTGAATCCGTCTCTCGGATTCAAACATTGCATTCATACCTTTCATTCCCTGAATCCATCTTACGGATTCAAACATATTATTCATGTCTCGTTGATCCGCACCAAATCACGGATTCAACATTCTTCATTCTTATCAGGCATGTTTTTCATTCTTACATAGTACTCTCAATTTCCCGAGAGTCTTACTTCCCATTTTACCCACACGCCCGCCTGCTACCCAACTCTACCGGACATACCTGTAACAATTATCATGATCTCACGAACGTCATATGCTTCTCGTGTACTGGCCAGGTACACAATCCACATAGTAGTTTCGTGCCTTCATGTAATTGTCACCTTATGTCCGTAGACTTAGGTTTCGGCGCGTGTATTTCTTCCAATACTTCATTACTATACTATCATTGTCTTTCATCTTAAAATTTTCCTTCCCTTAATGAACTTTACCATTACCTACATCCCCATATTAAATTCACTTACCTGGGCTCATTTGCCTATTTGTCTTATTACCTCTTTGCCTGTCTTAGTACTCATCCTAGACTGCATTCACAGATCATCCTCTTCCAACACTCATGCTTACCTTGCACATACAAAACCGTCAGTTTCTTTATACGTATACATAAATACATACTTTCATCAACCTTTACCTTTGGATCTTGATCGAGTCTTAGATTGTACGGATTTCTTATCTCAAGAGCACACAAGTTTGAGTTCAAGTACTTACCTTCTCGTACTTGATTCCCTCAAACCAGGGCTCTGATACCAACTTATAACACCCTAACACATTTAACCTTAACACAACGCAGCGGAAATTCGAGTCTTAAAATTTCTTTCATGACATACATCTTGACATTCTAAAAATTCATTTTATAATATAAGAACATGACTTATCAACACTAAATTACATATTTAAACATTCCCGTACAATCTGTCTTGTGACTCGATCCTCGATCTCCAATCCTTGGTTATCCTCATGACTGGTACTACCTGCGCTCACCACATAAAATTCATACATTAGTACGCATTATAAACATACAAGGTTTGTTCACGTTTACTTCTCGTTTCATTTACTCTTTACATTTCGTCTTTTCCATCCTGTCATACCATCCGTGGTGAGACTTCTTTGCCATTCCTGCATTTCACTTATAACTCCATGTACACTAATAAACAACGTAAACACTTGATCGTACCATAATACTTACATACATACCTAAACTTCATACGCACTATCTCCATACATACATACGTATCCACGTACATGTCAACCTACCTACAAACTTACATACAATTACATATCAATCATTCTATATGTATCTACATAAATACATACCTAAACCGTCTCGTACGATCATGTCATCCCACCTATATACATTCACACATACATACATACGTACCTACATACATACACCTTATTACATGCCTTCACACAAACTTACATACGTGCATACATTCGTACATACTCACTTTCGTACATATACATACTTCCTACATACACCCATACATACATAATAAAACATACATACGTACATGCCTACATACTTACTTACATATATATTTATAACCACCTGCTTTAACATACCCCACTCATACTTACCTATTCATATGCATCTTCGTATATCCTTATGTACTTGATTACACACTATAATCTTACATACATTCGCGCATACACGCTTACATACATTTCTACATACGTGTATAGAGATATACAACATCCATACATACCTATCCACACATACGCTTACCCTAATGGTCATAAAACATGAGTTAAACTAGTCATACGCGACTTAAAACGCGTTTAAACGAGTTCCCAAGGCAAAACGAGGCACGAAAACAACTTCCGGAGACACATGACCCGTCGCACGACGCGACGGGCCGTCGCGCTACGCGACGCCCCCAAAAAGACAGTAGGTTGTTGCTGCTGTGCTGCAGATTTCCCGCGCGATCCCGTTTCACGGAAACGAGCATAACTCCCTCGTTTTTGATCCGTTTTACCCGATTCTTTTTCCTACGCGTCCGTAATTTAATTCTCCATATAATGGAACTAAAATCCAACATTCGACTTAATATAATTTCCGTCTTCTAACTCTTCGGCTTATTACCCTTTTACCACTTTTCGACCCGTTCATGCATACGTCAACATAACTTGTTCCTTTTACCAAAACCTCTTATAAACATAATAATATAAGTGGCGTCTATCATAAATTACCAAATTCTTGGATGTCTTGCATCCTCTTAACACCTTATCGTTCATATGCTTATTTTTGACCCGTTAAGGGTATTCGTGCATTAATTGGTCTACGACTAACCAAACCGTAATCCCCACTTCCATACTTGTCCAAAACATTACACTAACCGAATAACTTGCTTCAAAACTACTTTTAAGCTCGTTTACCCCAAAATACCCATCAAGGGCATTTTGGTCAACCTTAAACCCATCTTTTACGACGAAAGACTTTAACACATTTTGACCTCAAACATCATGTTTAATTCATTACAACACATTATTACTTACTGGTACTAAGAAGTGATTACGGAAATCACTTACCTTATGCGTCCATGCTCGTATCCGATTCCTCGCCTCTTCTTGACCCGTTAACACCTCAAGCTTGAGTCCGTCTAGACGTGTTTCCTATACTTTCATTTCATCGAAACCACGCCCTTATTAGCATACTCATTTGTACATGTAACCATCATATCATTCGCATAATTCACACTTAACTTTCCTTAGTCATTTCTAACAAGCATTAAAACATATAATCGACTTCATACTCTTTTCATCACACGTAATTCATCATGTAATTACAAATAATACATATTAACATAACATGTACCAAACGTCTTCCTATCATCCTACCTTTACGACAACGAGTCCAATCATGTTTCTTAATCTTGTTGACTTTCAAAAGTCAACTATTAACCATATGTAACCATCAACTCATCTACATATACCCGTAACATTGTAATCGACCATACGGACGACACTATATTCATTTTATCATACACTTGATGTGAGTACTACCTTTTAAGCATAACGTACAACTATTTCATGCACAATTCTTCTAAACTCATACATAACCCATCAAAACCAACTACTAATCATCATGTATCATTCCAAATGAACATTAAACATAACATCATCATATTCCTATACCTTCATCTAACAATAATTCATCATACCCACATAATACATCAATCATTCAACAAGACTTGAACATAAGAGATGATTCTAGGCATCATCTTCACCCTAACTAACGGGTGTCACCTCTAAACATCAAATTAACGCAAACCTTTCATAACCCATGTTCTACACGAGGATTCTAACCCTTGTACATGATTAATTTCATCTTAACTCACGGATTAGAACATAACCCACTTCACCCATGATCACCAATCTTAGATTTAAAACATACCTTATGATCCTCTCGTGTTGGTGATCATTAATCCATGCTCGGTTATGGATTTGGGCCTTGATTCATCCTTCAAATTGAAGCTTTTGAAGAACTAGGGTTTTGGGGCTCTTGAGAGCCCCTGATCGATCCATCCAGAACACACACGAAGTGTGTGTTTGTGTGTGTGTTCTTTTTCTTTTTAATAACCCAACTTTCGTTAGTTCCACTTTAGCCCCTCGGGTTTTGTCTTTAAAACATACTGACATTACCTTCCTCTTTTAATTCTTTTGACCACACTCATAACTAGGTTAAATAGCCTAGTTATTTATTTCATGACGTGTCATATCGGAACACACGACAATTATTAACATTAGATTTTTGGGGCGTTACAAGTCTATCACCCTTAAACAAGGTTTCGTCCCCGAAACCTTTCTCACTTTCGTCAAACACACATTATCTTTTCTTCTAGTCAATCCATACGACTACTAGCCCATACTTTCCTGGTCATTCTTTCTTATATCATTTTCATTTTCATTTACTTGACCTGTCAATAACTGGTCAATACACATACTCTTCCGTCCTTTAATATGATCCTTTCTTAATGGATCTAATATCTCCATCTCACCTTTAAAATTCACATTCTCTACATACTCTGTATAACATTTAACTTTTGTTTTGTTATCACAACAAAACTATTATTACATAATCACGCCTACGTGCTTAATTCTAACGTTAACCTCATTCTACATTTTCTACAGTTACGTATACCTTGCATACCTTTGTTTTATCTTTAAATCATTTCGTTCATTTCACATTACTATTGCTTTCACTTCATGCATTACTTAATTTACACATATACAGGTGTCATACTAGTTCGTATCTATCCAATCATGAGTTAAACATTCTTACTAACCTCTTTTTCATTTCCCAAACCACGATCTGCAACCCAGATCGATTCATCTTTTCCTCGAGTACTAGCCATAATAGGCCAGATTTCATTCATCCGTGTCATGAGTTTCCACTCGTGCACATCTTTTCCCCAATACGATTGGTTTCATCACATCAATAATTCTAACATTATCATCAACATCGTCGGCGGTTAGCATATATCATTTAAACATTCATTAAACTAGGTGATTACCCACCTATAACTTTTCTACAATTTCCTACGTGCCTGCTATAACATACCGCACATTCTATTTCTTACATGCAATCTTTTCATTCAATTAATCATTTTGCCAACGGAAGTACACGCTCGTACTTCCTTCCATTCGTACTTACTTGCAAAGACCTTATTACATCGTTTCAATATTTCTTACTGAGCTTACCATTTCCGCCCATACTCAAGTTATTGTCCGGGTCACAGCCCGTAATCATTCCGACTTCTAAGAGTCAATTACTAACACATCTAACACGTAACTTATACAAAACTTCGTTTATTATACTATCACTTTTTACTTTATACTTATTTCTATGACCCGTTCGACTCAATCATGGTCAAACTGTCGACATCTTCTTAGGCGGATTAATTTCATCTTCTTATATTTTTGAATCCGTCTCACGGATTCAGACGCATCATTCATGCTTTTTCGTTCATTGAATCCACCTTACGGATTCAAACATTACATTCATGCCTTTTATCCTTGAACCCGTCTCGCGGATTCAAACATTACATTCATACCTTCCCTCCTTGAATCCGTCTCACGGATTCAATCATTACATTCATACCTTTCCTCCTTGAATCCGTCTCGCGGATTCAAACATTCATTCTTACCTTTCATCCTTGAATCCGTCTTACAGATTCAATCATTTCATTCATGCCTTTCATCCTTGAATCCGTCTCTCGGATTCAAACATTGCATTCATACCTTTCATTCCCTGAATCCATCTTACGGATTCAAACATATTATTCATGTCTCGTTGATCCGCACCAAATCACGGATTCAACATTCTTCATTCTTATCAGGCATGTTTTTCATTCTTACATAGTACTCTCAATTTCCCGAGAGTCTTACTTCCCATTTTACCCACACGCCCGCCTGCTACCCAACTCTACCGGACATACCTGTAACAATTATCATGATCTCACGAACGTCATATGCTTCTCGTGTACTGGCCAGGTACACAATCCACATAGTAGTTTCGTGCCTTCATGTAATTGTCACCTTATGTCCGTAGACTTAGGTTTCGGCGCGTGTATTTCTTCCAATACTTCATTACTATACTATCATTGTCTTTCATCTTAAAATTTTCCTTCCCTTAATGAACTTTACCATTACCTACATCCCCATATTAAATTCACTTACCTGGGCTCATTTGCCTATTTGTCTTATTACCTCTTTGCCTGTCTTAGTACTCATCCTAGACTGCATTCACAGATCATCCTCTTCCAACACTCATGCTTACCTTGCACATACAAAACCGTCAGTTTCTTTATACGTATACATAAATACATACTTTCATCAACCTTTACCTTTGGATCTTGATCGAGTCTTAGATTGTACGGATTTCTTATCTCAAGAGCACACAAGTTTGAGTTCAAGTACTTACCTTCTCGTACTTGATTCCCTCAAACCAGGGCTCTGATACCAACTTATAACACCCTAACACATTTAACCTTAACACAACGCAGCGGAAATTCGAGTCTTAAAATTTCTTTCATGACATACATCTTGACATTCTAAAAATTCATTTTATAATATAAGAACATGACTTATCAACACTAAATTACATATTTAAACATTCCCGTACAATCTGTCTTGTGACTCGATCCTCGATCTCCAATCCTTGGTTATCCTCATGACTGGTACTACCTGCGCTCACCACATAAAATTCATACATTAGTACGCATTATAAACATACAAGGTTTGTTCACGTTTACTTCTCGTTTCATTTACTCTTTACATTTCGTCTTTTCCATCCTGTCATACCATCCGTGGTGAGACTTCTTTGCCATTCCTGCATTTCACTTATAACTCCATGTACACTAATAAACAACGTAAACACTTGATCGTACCATAATACTTACATACATACCTAAACTTCATACGCACTATCTCCATACATACATACGTATCCACGTACATGTCAACCTACCTACAAACTTACATACAATTACATATCAATCATTCTATATGTATCTACATAAATACATACCTAAACCGTCTCGTACGATCATGTCATCCCACCTATATACATTCACACATACATACATACGTACCTACATACATACACCTTATTACATGCCTTCACACAAACTTACATACGTGCATACATTCGTACATACTCACTTTCGTACATATACATACTTCCTACATACACCCATACATACATAATAAAACATACATACGTACATGCCTACATACTTACTTACATATATATTTATAACCACCTGCTTTAACATACCCCACTCATACTTACCTATTCATATGCATCTTCGTATATCCTTATGTACTTGATTACACACTATAATCTTACATACATTCGCGCATACACGCTTACATACATTTCTACATACGTGTATAGAGATATACAACATCCATACATACCTATCCACACATACGCTTACCCTAATGGTCATAAAACATGAGTTAAACTAGTCATACGCGACTTAAAACGCGTTTAAACGAGTTCCCAAGGCAAAACGAGGCACGAAAACAACTTCCGGAGACACATGACCCGTCGCACGACGCGACGGGCCGTCGCGCTACGCGACGCCCCCAAAAAGACAGTAGGTTGTTGCTGCTGTGCTGCAGATTTCCCGCGCGATCCCGTTTCACGGAAACGAGCATAACTCCCTCGTTTTTGATCCGTTTTACCCGATTCTTTTTCCTACGCGTCCGTAATTTAATTCTCCATATAATGGAACTAAAATCCAACATTCGACTTAATATAATTTCCGTCTTCTAACTCTTCGGCTTATTACCCTTTTACCACTTTTCGACCCGTTCATGCATACGTCAACATAACTTGTTCCTTTTACCAAAACCTCTTATAAACATAATAATATAAGTGGCGTCTATCATAAATTACCAAATTCTTGGATGTCTTGCATCCTCTTAACACCTTATCGTTCATATGCTTATTTTTGACCCGTTAAGGGTATTCGTGCATTAATTGGTCTACGACTAACCAAACCGTAATCCCCACTTCCATACTTGTCCAAAACATTACACTAACCGAATAACTTGCTTCAAAACTACTTTTAAGCTCGTTTACCCCAAAATACCCATCAAGGGCATTTTGGTCAACCTTAAACCCATCTTTTACGACGAAAGACTTTAACACATTTTGACCTCAAACATCATGTTTAATTCATTACAACACATTATTACTTACTGGTACTAAGAAGTGATTACGGAAATCACTTACCTTATGCGTCCATGCTCGTATCCGATTCCTCGCCTCTTCTTGACCCGTTAACACCTCAAGCTTGAGTCCGTCTAGACGTGTTTCCTATACTTTCATTTCATCGAAACCACGCCCTTATTAGCATACTCATTTGTACATGTAACCATCATATCATTCGCATAATTCACACTTAACTTTCCTTAGTCATTTCTAACAAGCATTAAAACATATAATCGACTTCATACTCTTTTCATCACACGTAATTCATCATGTAATTACAAATAATACATATTAACATAACATGTACCAAACGTCTTCCTATCATCCTACCTTTACGACAACGAGTCCAATCATGTTTCTTAATCTTGTTGACTTTCAAAAGTCAACTATTAACCATATGTAACCATCAACTCATCTACATATACCCGTAACATTGTAATCGACCATACGGACGACACTATATTCATTTTATCATACACTTGATGTGAGTACTACCTTTTAAGCATAACGTACAACTATTTCATGCACAATTCTTCTAAACTCATACATAACCCATCAAAACCAACTACTAATCATCATGTATCATTCCAAATGAACATTAAACATAACATCATCATATTCCTATACCTTCATCTAACAATAATTCATCATACCCACATAATACATCAATCATTCAACAAGACTTGAACATAAGAGATGATTCTAGGCATCATCTTCACCCTAACTAACGGGTGTCACCTCTAAACATCAAATTAACGCAAACCTTTCATAACCCATGTTCTACACGAGGATTCTAACCCTTGTACATGATTAATTTCATCTTAACTCACGGATTAGAACATAACCCACTTCACCCATGATCACCAATCTTAGATTTAAAACATACCTTATGATCCTCTCGTGTTGGTGATCATTAATCCATGCTCGGTTATGGATTTGGGCCTTGATTCATCCTTCAAATTGAAGCTTTTGAAGAACTAGGGTTTTGGGGCTCTTGAGAGCCCCTGATCGATCCATCCAGAACACACACGAAGTGTGTGTTTGTGTGTGTGTTCTTTTTCTTTTTAATAACCCAACTTTCGTTAGTTCCACTTTAGCCCCTCGGGTTTTGTCTTTAAAACATACTGACATTACCTTCCTCTTTTAATTCTTTTGACCACACTCATAACTAGGTTAAATAGCCTAGTTATTTATTTCATGACGTGTCATATCGGAACACACGACAATTATTAACATTAGATTTTTGGGGCGTTACACATCTCCTCATTTTTCGTCTCCAATAATGGTCATGGAGCACTTTCCTGGTTCTGCGGGAGCTCTAGGAATTATGCCCTAATTCCATTCGAAGTGACCACACTTCTCTCCAACATAGGTGATTTCCCTTTAAATCATTAAAAGCATTATGGTTTATTATGATTTACACAAATCATTTAACCACATATTATGCTTAACCTCACCACAATGTCACTGAATATTATAGGAATCGACTAGGATATATTTAAACACCCTTTTATAGTTTAAGATGTATTGGAATCCGGTGAATATGCTTCAAATAAAGCACGTGCATGATGAAAAGTAGCCGTTATGGACGAACATGGGGGACTTGCACTTTTTTCATTTAGTTAGTTACTAGATATTTCCAATTATAATTAAGGGGTATTGAGCTCATTAAGAACACACACAACTCACTACTCTCGCACACCCTCGCAACATTCAAGCTGCTCTTAAACAAACACACTAGCATTTACTTGTATCAAGCTCGATGTCATCCGAAGTTGTATTGAATTGTTCATTGTTCGTTCAATATAGTTGTTGATCGATAGTATCCATCACCCGAGGTTTTTTATGCCGGAGATCTTTTAAAGTTCAAGGGATTTTTCCTCGTATAATCATGGTGTTCATTGCTATTTACGCTTTACATTCGCTTACATCATTGTTAACACATAAGCACTCTACCTCACAAACAAAATTTGGTTACATGTCATTTGGTAGGTCAAATGACAAGTCTTGTAAATCTATACTTTCTATAAAAGGAGAAATCCCAATGACATAAGAAAAGCTTATGTGTCAGCAAGAGAGGTTGTCCAACAATGCTTTTCTTATGTCATTATCGCATCATAAAGCCTAATATATAAATCACTTTAAAATACATTTAATGTTCTGTCAAACCACTGTCTTGTGTATTCATATGTTAAAGGTCTGGTCCACATTCCAAAGGGCAAACCACTGCCCATCTACAAGAAAGTAGGAGCTGGTTCCTTTGGCAAACGTATACTTAGCAGCAACAGTTGTTGTTATCTTCCGTAATGCTTTTAGATCAGCAGATGTTTAACGCTAATTACCGAAAAATTCAAATTCAAATATGCATGGGAATAAGTAATTAGCAATTAATGCATGTCACTCAGAAACTCTTGTGCATGGGAATAAGTAATTAGCAATTAATGCATGTCACTCAGAAACTCTTGTCAATCATGTAACGCCTCGTATTTCCGTATTTCAATGTTTTTAGAAAATACGAGTTCGTTTCCTATTTTTAGAAACGCAGTTGAAATCTGGTCGAAAAACGGTTTAAAAACGGAAAACTACGCAATTTACGCGCTTTTACACAACCGACGATTAGAACGCGACAATAACGACTACCAACACCATTTTTCATATTTTTAAATCCAAACTTTTATTTTACGACGTCACGAAGTGTCGGGTTTTGAAAACGGGTCTTGTAGAAGATTACGGGCCACCCTAAATACGGGATTGGGCTTGTAGGCCTTGGGCCCAAGCCCAAAGCCCACTAACTAAAGCAAGCTAAATAAGATGTAAAACCCTAATCTTATCTCATTCTTTCAGCCGCATGATATCATTCCCCTTTGCAAAATTCTCTGATGAGTTTCATCTCATCTAAACACCCATAAATAAAAAACTAAAACCAAAACCTTATCCCTACACACATGACATAGAGATGATGAACCCTTCATCTCCTGCTCTCTCATTTCAAAACTAGACAACACCATATCCCTTCTACCCTCACCCCCTCCCACTCGAAATCCACTGCAAAGTTGTAAAAGCAGTTCATCAACAACCCCGGTTCTCTCTCTCCCTCTTATTTACATCCGGCGAGACCACCGGCGGAGCCGGTGACCCTCCGACGTCTCCCTTCCTACCGCCTCCTCACACACAGCCAAACACCCCCTCTCGTCTCTACGGTAATCGCCGGCCACCACCATTGGTGGCGGCGCACGACGGTGGCAGCAGAGCCCCGACGGCTCGAGGCGGTGGTGGTGAGCTTGCTGTTGATGATGATGGTGGACCCGTGAGCGACAGACAGAGGGAGAAAGAGCACAGTCCGCCGGCGAAGATGGCGGCGGTGCAAGAGGTGACGACGGCGGCGGAGGTATCTCGGCGTCAGGTTTTGTTTCGGAGCACGAGTAGTTCAGGTCCATTTCCAGGTTTCGTTTCGGAGCACGTGAAGTTCAGAGACTCGGGTCAATTTGGTTTGGCGCTTGTTTCAGTTTTGGTTTCGGGATCTGTCAAAACTGATCTGTTCGGTTCCGGTAAGAGTCTTGAGCTCTTTTTCTTTCTTTTACGCTTAAACATTAGTTTCATTTCAAACCAGTTCCCGTCTTAAATTTCTTTTTTTGTGGTTTGGGTTTTTGCATCAGACATGGTCAATCTTGGATGTGTCTTGGGTCAGATCTGGTTCTTTGCGGTCGACTTAGGTCAACTCAGCTTCGGTTCAAGCCTCGAACAAAGCAGGTCAGCAAGCACGTTCGGGTCAAAACAGGTGCTCGGTCAACTCTAGTCAACCTGTGGTCAAACTCAGTCAACACAGATTCGGTAAAAATTAAATAATGTAAATTTGTATTTTATTAATATTTAATTAATACGAATCGAGCTCAAACCGGCAAATCAAGATGTAAATTTAGTGTGTCGTAGTGTTATATAAATCGTTTAGTACTTGATAAAATTATCTTCTTTTTTGCGCACTTGACGAAAGCTATATATTGATATTACATTATTTGTTGAATTTTGACAATTATATCGACAACTAGTATTGTCGGGATCGTCCAAAAACAGAGGAAACTCTGCCCGTTTTTCGTAAAAAAATCCACGAAACAATACGTGTTTAATTTCAAAACGATTTCTTTTTATTATTTCGATTCTTTTTCTTTTATAACCAAATCCCTAAATTAATAACATTAATGAATAATTCTTTTTATAACAATAAAAGTTTATATTGAGATAAAATATAATGTATGAATTCCAAATTATGCGAAACATAAATATTTGGATTATTCTTTTTTTAAACCAATAAATAATAACGAGTTCGTGATATTTTAAATATCTAGGTTAAACACTCTCGTTCGTTCTCTTGAATTGTTCCAATCTTTACTCGTGCGTTATCTCACTAGGAGTCGCAATCGCAACCACTCATAAACTCGAGACTTCGGTGTTCCTTCCTCCTAATCTCTTACGCTCGTCAACACTTGGATAATCGGAAGACTTAGCAAATTTTGTGAGTATACTTGACCCATTTTACCGTTTTCACACTTTTGGGTGTAACATGTTTTATATACAAAACACACTTATTATACATATTCTTATGCAAATACATAAACAAACAATCCAATACATGCTTACTATTTGTTATGCTTGATTCGTGTTTTCTGGACCATACTTATGTGATGAACTTGTCATTAGCTTCATACGAGCCTCCATTTAACATGTATAGCGCTATAGGAGTAACGCACCGCCCGTAGACTAGTGGTCATGTTAAATTTCATTCATACTTGCGTAAACAGAGGGTTGACTTGTAAATTGCATGCCAGTTTATACGTTAATCTTGATAACTAGGTTTGCCATGTGGATTGTTCCTTATCATTTTTATACTTATATACTACGCACCAAACTTGTATGCTCGCCAATACTTTTTGTATTGAACTACACTTTTAAAACATGTTGCAGGTTTAACGATGACGTTGGTGATGCATGGAATCTAGTAGGATGCTTAAATACACACTTTAAACTTGTATTCTTTTGTATTGTATTTCGTTTTCATATTGTATTTGTTTCAAATTCTAGTACATGATTCTTTAGAAATGAAATGAAAATTTATTATTTAAATACTCGTCACAAATAGTGTTATGAAGTCTCTTGCAATCTATTTCGTCTCACTCCGATGTTTCCGCCATCGGTTGGGGTGTGACAAATCATCCTTCTTATATAAGGCTTTTCTTCTCATTTCCTTCTTCATATTTCATCACGCTTTCATGTTGTCTGATTTTCAAATTTTAAATTTAATCACAATCCGAATTCCGAATTAGAAGCATGTCAATATCAGTTGACAGTAAGAATCTTAGTTTTGTTGACGATTTGAATCCTGGGAAAGATATGTGGAACATGAAAGCGAGAATTATTCGAAAATGGAATCAGGGTTACAAGATGGATCTCATCTTCATTGATGAAAAGGTAATTTGTATCTCTGCTTTTCCGTTTTATTAGAGAATGTAGTGGTGTATGCTAAGAAGATACTTTCTTTAAATGTTCTTCAGGGTGCTAAGATTCAAGCAGGTATAAAGACTCATCTGATACCTGTTTTTGATGGTCAGCTTCATGAAGATGCTGTTGTGATTCTGTCCAAATTTGGTGTTGGTGAGAATAAAGATTTATATAAAGTAGTGGTACAACCTCATAAAATCAACTTTTATAGATGCACAATTGTTACTCCTGTGAGAGATTGGCAAGGTGTTGAGTATGGTTTCAACTTCAGAGCTTATGAAGATATTCTTCAAGGAGAGGCGTTAAACGCCTTGAGTGTTGGTAGTATATATTTTTGTAATCATGTCTTGTTTGTATAATATTAGAGAGTTTTACTTATATTCTTGTATAATATGATCATATAGATGTTGCTGGATCTGTGATTTCTTGTGGAGATCTTGAAATCTTTGATCGACCTCCAAAGCAGACTAAGAAGATGAATTTCGATATTGGAGACTTGGAGTAAGTTGTTGTTTACATGTGCAGTCATGTACTGATCATTGTTTGTATTTAATTATGTTAATAAATAAGATGAAGAATGTTGGTATTTAATGTTGGATCATGGTAATGGTAATAAATGAGATCTATAGTGTTTGTATGTAATGCTGAATCATGGTAATAAATGAGGTCTACAGTTTATTCTTAGTGAATATGGTAGTTAATTTATGGCTCATTTGCTACTTTAATAAATGTCATAATTTTCTTTGATTTTCTCTTTTTATTCATTCAATGTTGTTTTGATATGAATATTCTTTTCATGTAGGGGTAAGGTTTTGCGGTGTACTGTGTGGAATGATTATGCTCTGCAGATTAAGGACTTCATTTCTAAAATCCCACCTCATGAGCATGTGATGGCTGTTATACAACATGGAAAGTGTAAAGAATGGAAAGGTATTTTTGTTACTTTTTGCAAATCATAACTATACTGTTTATTTCTGGCAATATAAACACAGGTATACATTAAATATTTATATACTTTTCCATGTAGGTGAATATACTGTTCAAAGTGATAAGTTTGCAACACGAATTTTTCTGAATGAAGAAATTGATGAAGTTAATGAGCTAAGGAGGAGGTAATTTGTAAATGTAATTTCTCTTGTATATAGATGTTCAAGTCAAATACTTGGTTTCATGTTATTTGTATAATAATTCTAATTATTTGTGGCATTCAAAAGGCTTATACTGAAGTTTGGACAAGGGAGTGGTTCTACTTCTCAAACAATACTATCGTCTCAGAGTGTTTTTCCATTACATAAAGAATTTGTAACTGATGGTGTGAAGAAACATGTTGATGAGATTAGTGAGATAGAAAAGGTTTCACATCTTTTTATATAGTTTGGTTATTTGTTTGGTTTGTCACCTGCATGTTTTTACAGGAAGTGTCTTGTGTTTTTACAGAAAATGTCTTGTGTTGTGGTTGCGACAATTAAGATTGTGCAAGAAGAGTATGGTTGGTTTTATGTTGCCTGTCGTAAGTGTTTCAAGAAGGTGATGGGTAAAAGTGAATACTTGCAGAATGTTGAAAATGTTTCAGATGATATTGTTCGATTGCCTGCGACTTCTTTGGTTTGTCCCAAATGTCATAGTGAATGTACATCGATCACCACAAAGTAAGCAATGATGATTATTTAGCGTTATGTTTATATAAGTAACATTCTAAGACTGATATTTGAATATAGTTTTGCAGTTTACTTAGTTAGTTGTGTATATTTCAGGTTCAAGGTGCAAGTGCGGGTGCAGGATGAGAGTGGTAGTGTTTCTTTTGTTATGTTTGATAGAGATGTTCAGAAGCTTCTTGGATTAGCGGCGAGTGACATAAGAGAGAGGCAGGTTAAGGCCAATGATACTGGATTCCCTCATGAGATATTTCGATTGGTTGATAAGAAGGCTGCTTTTAAGATTGATGTTTCAGAGTTCAATCTTAAAAATGACTATCGTGTTTATACTGTGCAAAAAACATGTGATGATGCAGTAATAATTGCTGAGTTGGTTGGTGGAGATGGTAATGGTGATGAAAATACTGATGAGGTAGCATATAAAATTACTCTTTCAATCTATTTATTTTTCTTTTGAGTTTTAAACACTGGATTCTGAACTTTTTTATATGATATCATATATTATGATCCTTTAGGTTACTCAAGAGGTAGCTGACGTTAAAGATGTTAACCTTTCAGAATCTTCCCAGGTGTCTGCTGAACAAACTTCAAGGGTGAGTATTTATTTTTAAAGTATGTTTAGTATGTTTAAAAAGAGTTCGTTATTTTATTAAATGAGATCAATAGTTGTTTTGTGATCTGTTGCAAGGATGTTGTCTCTGTTACAGCCGACTCTTCAGCCGTTGAAGTTGAAAAGGATTCTGGATCAAGTCCCAATGGAAAGCGGATGGCTCAAGATGTTGATGTTGTCAACGTTGGTAAGCTATCCACTAATGTGAGAAGAACCCGGAAGAAGCTGACTAAGCTTAACAATTTGATGCTTATGAAAAAACAATTCTTATGAGAGATAAGTAGAAACCACTTATTTTTGAAGAATCCTTGTGGTTTTTATTTATGTCTGTTAATTGTTGTTTTAACAAACTGTGGTTAAAAGTTTGGTTTGTAAGGGCTACGATGATGAATATGGTATGTAATGTCTACGGTTTGAATATCAAGTAAGGTTAACCTTTTGTTTGTTATATAATATAATATTCTTATTATACATTATATACATTTTTGGTGATATTGATGGACTGGATAAGTAGTAGGGTTGTATATTATTGTTAGATTGATGAATGAAAATTTAATCAATTAGTTAGTTGGAAAACAGTTGGGGTCTGAGATACATTAACATCTGTTAGAGGCTAAGTACTTGTCACACCCCCAAACTCCACCTGCGGAGTACCGTCCGCTTGAGGGCGTGACCGACCAGGATCCAGCCACCAATTATACTGAGCATTGGATAATAGTAAGGATGATCACCAACCATAATGGTTAGTAAACACCATAGTTTAAAGTTCAAATGTTTAGGTTCAAATAACAGTTAAGTAAGTAGCGGAAGCATAGGCAAAAATAGTTTAAACAAAGTTCATAGTTCAAATTATTTAGAACCCAACACGCGGGTTTAGACGACCACTACACTTCCCAAGCTGCGAGCTCCTGAGTCACTGGTTACCTGCAAAGCATGCAGTAAGGGGTCAACAATAATGCTGAGTGAGTTCACTAGTTGTCCAGTTTTAATTACCAAAAACTTGTTTCACCAGTTAATTTATCCGTTTATACATGCCATGGGGAGCTACCCCAAAAGTTAGCAACTAAACTGTTTTTCCAATACCGAACACTAGGTGACCGTTGCGTATCCGCAAGAGAGTGCCCCGATGTCAATGTTCTATCATCATTGACGGATGCCTGAGTACATTAGTTCACGACCGATCCCATACCTTGGCACGGTGTGAGGTTGGTAAGACCTAAATAGCGCTATCAACTAATAACCCGTTCGCCTGGCCCCGGCGACTAATCGGTATTATGTAGTAGGGACTTTAAGTGATAGAGTTTCGTTTAGTGCCGTTTGTTGCAATCCGTATAAACAGTAATTAACTAAAGAGGTTCCCAATAACAAGGGGAGAAAAGTAAGTTGTATCCCTCAAAAGGGGATAGTGTTGTTTTTAGTTCCGTTTCCCAAACCACCGGGAATACATGCTTTAGGTTGTGAACTCACCTTGGGTTGCTCGGTAGATTAATTACCCGGTTGATCACGTTGGTCACCACGTCCTAGCATGGTTACCAATATAGGTCAAGTTGGGGTACAAGTATTCACGTATAATCTACACATAACTAACACATAGCATGCACAACATATAATTGCAGCACACAACATGTAATTACAGCAACAGAGTTAACAGTTAACACGTAGCCCATTTAAACAGTAACAAGCATGCACAGCTAACACACTTTGGGCCCAATAACTAACAGCCCAGTCGAGAACACACAGTTGCGAGTCGCAACCGGAGGTTGCGGCTTGTCATGCCTTGGTTGCGAGTCGCAACCGGTGTTTCTACTTGTCATGATTTGGTTACGAGTCGCAACCGGAGGTTTCGAGTTGTCGTGATCTGGTTACGAGTCGCAACCGCCGTAGTTTCGAGTTTTCATGTTTTGGTTGCGAGTCGCAACCGGGGGTTGCGAGTCGCAACCTCGGAAACGTGCACAAGAAACCTTCTAGAACTTCTGATGTACTAACCAATAGAATTCTGTTTTCATGAGATTTTGTACTGGCCAATAGGAGTGCATAAACATGTTTTATTGTCTAACAATCAACCAAAACGGATCAAACAGCTACGTTTTTCAAATATTCATTACATATTCAAAATGTTCATCCTACACCTTCATATTGTTCTTCATATATTCAAGTTATCTATTATGCACATTCATTCCAAAACAACCCAAATATATTCATCCTTTGTAGCATAGCACAACCCTAAGTCGAATCCTAATTTAGACATCATCATCGGCCCTAGCTCTAACACATAATCATCATTAACATAACTAATATTCATTCACTTGAACATATTCTTAACATACAATCATCGGTTTAATGGTAATGCATATCATGCTATACTAACCATCATTTATCATTCAAATGTCTTATGTTCACATATTTCATTCAAACATCCAACTAATCAAATAGTTTGTGCATCAAGAACCATCATTTTAAGTCAAACAATCATAATACACTAACCGGTTGGATGAAGGGGGTACAAAAGATCGATGAACCAAGTTCCGAGTGATGACCACAAGCTTGAACCGAGATGATCCGAGATGATCCGAGAGCTCCTCTTGTTGTTGCCGGTTTGATCCGAGAGAGGGAGAGGAGAGGAGGTGAGTTTGATGTTAGAACTTTAGGGTTTTAGTGGTTTTTAGAGAGAGAGAGAGGGATAGTGTGTGAGATGAGGGAGTGTGAGAGTGATGTTGCCAAATGGTGCAAGTTGTGAGGGTGGCCGGTTATATATCTCGAGTGGGTAAGGGGTGTTTCCGGGTGGGCTAAGGTTATGGCCCAACCGGCCCATGTGTCTCTTGTTTACTCGAGACCGAGTGGTCTCGAGTCGGGCTCGGTTCGAGTCACACACATATACTTATATATATAATACATACACATAATTTTAATACAAGGATCACATAGCACGCCAAAATAGTTCATAAACTTTCATTTAATATTATATATATACACGCACATACATTCGTTTAAGGACGACAGTTGGTTCGGGAAAACCCGAAGTGTCACATTATCCCCAAGTTTTAAGAACTTTCGTCCCGAAAGTTAAAGCAGCCACTGTCAAGCTAGTAAAAGTGAGAGCGTTTCAACGGGGTGTCACATCATCCCCCCGTTAGTTCGGAATTTCGTCCCGAAATTCAGTCGTAGCTTCAGTGCTGGGGGTTTCATTTGGGAACAGCTGGGGATACTTGTGCTTCATCTGGTCTTCCCGCTCCCAGGTAAACTCTGGGCCACGGCGTGAGTTCCAACGAACTCGCACGAGGGGTATCTGGCTACGTTTGAGGGTTTTGATCTCACGATCCGTGATCTCAACCGGTTCCTCAGTAAAGTGTAGCTGTTCGTCAATAGTAAGTTCCTTGTAAGGAATGACGAGTGTTTCATCTGACAGGCACTTCTTCAGATTAGACACGTGGAAGACATTGTGCACAGCACTCAGTTCTTCAGGCAGATTTAATCTGTAAGCGGCTGTACCGATCTTTTCGGTAACTTCAAAGGGTCCGACATATCTTGGATTGAGCTTACCCCGTTTTCCAAAACGAACCACACCCTTCCAGGGTGAGACCTTAAGTAGAGCCCGTTCACCAACCTGGAACTCTTGCGGTTTCCTGTCTTTGTCAGCGTAGTACTTTTGACGATCACGAGCTGCCGCCATGCGTTGCCTAATCTGGGCAATCTTTTCTGTGGTGTCGACTACATGTTCCGGGCCTGTGATCTGGCTGTCTCCAACCTCAGCCCAGCAGAGAGGCGATCGACATTTACGGCCGTACAATGCCTCAAAGGGTGCTGCCTGAATGCTGGTGTGGTAGCTGTTGTTGTAGGAGAATTCTACTAACGGTAGGTGCTTCTCCCAATTCTTGCCAAAATCGATCACACATGCCCTGAGCATATCTTCGAGGGTTTGGATGGTGCGTTCAGACTGCCCATCCGTTTGCGGGTGGTAAGCGGTGCTCATGTCTAAACGTGAGCCAAAAGATTTGTGCATGGCTTGCCACAACTCAGAAGTAAAACGCGCGTCGCGATCAGAAATAATAGAGGTAGGCACTCCGTGCTTCGAGACCACTTCTTTTAAGTATACCTCTGCTAGGGTAGAGAACTTGTCTGTTTCTTTGATAGCCAAAAAGTGTGCAGACTTAGTTAAGCGATCCACTATTACCCAAATGGTGTCATTTCCTCGTTGAGACCTAGGCAGGCCAGTAACAAAATCCATGGAAATCTGCTCCCATTTCCACTGCGGGATCTCTGGCTGTTGGAGTAGGCCTGATGGTTTCTGATACTCAGCCTTGACCCTTGCACAAGTTAAACATTTTCTGACATACGTTGCTATGTGGGCCTTCATGCCAGGCCACCAATAGGTAGCCCTCAGGTCGTGGTACATCTTATCTGACCCTGGATGTACTGAGTAACGGGACTTGTGAGCTTCATCCATCACAAGGTCACGTAAATTTCCATAAAGCGGAACCCATATGCGTCCGGCTACGTAGTAAGCACCGTCTTCTTTTTGTTCCAATCGTTGTCTCGATCCTCGCAGGGACTCAGCCCTGATGTTCTCGGCTTTCAATGCTTCAACCTGAGCATTCCGAATTTGATTAGGGAGGTTCGAGTGGATAGTGAGCTGTAAGGCACGAACACGCTTGGGTTTGGTCTCCTTTCTGCTGAGGGCATCGGCTACCACATTAGCCTTGCCTGGGTGATATTTGATTGCACATTCGTAGTCATTTAGGAGTTCGACCCATCGGCGTTGCCGCATATTCAACTCCTTTTGTCCCATTATGTGCTGGACACTCTTGTGATCAGTGTAAATCGTGCACTTGGTTCCGTACAAGTAGTGTCTCCACAGCTTGAGCGCGAAGACCACAGCTCCAAATTCTAAGTCATGCGTCGTATAGTTCCGTTCGTGGACCTTGAGTTGTCGCGAGGCGTAAGCGATAACTTTCTCGCGTTGCATCAATACGCAGCCAAGTCCTTGAATGGAAGCGTCGCAGTAAACGACGAAGTCGTCGGTACCTTCAGGTAAGGAGAGGATAGGAGCACTACAAAGGTTCTTCTTCAGTTCCTGGAAGGCAGATTCCTGAGCATTACTCCATTTGTAAGCGACACCCTTCTGAGTGAGTGTCGTAAGTGGTTGAGCGATCTTAGAGAATCCCTTGATAAATCTTCGATAGTATCCCGCCAATCCCAAGAATTGGCGAACTTCGGTAGGAGTCTTAGGTACAGGCCAATTCTTAATGGACTCAATCTTAGCAGGGTCAACATGAATCCCTTCCTGATTGACGATGTGCCCAAGAAAATGGACTTCTCTAAGCCAGAAATCGCATTTCGAGAATTTGGCGTACAGTTGCTCATTGCGAAGAAGTTCGAGAATAAGACGTAGGTGTTGTTCATGCTCCTCTTGGCTCTTCGAGTAGATTAGGATGTCGTCGATGAACACAATTACGAACTTATCGAGATAGGGTTTGCATACTCGGTTCATGAGATCCATGAAGATTGCAGGTGCGTTGGTCATTCCGAAAGGCATAACAAGGAATTCGTAGTGACCATAACGGGTTCTGAAAGCAGTCTTAGAGATGTCCTCATCGCGGACTCTCAGCTGGTGATAACCTGATCGCAGATCGATCTTGGAATAATAGCTCGACCCTTGCAGCTGGTCGAACAGGTCGTCGATACGGGGAAGTGGATAACGATTCTTGATGGTAACCTTGTTAAGTTCGCGGTAGTCAATGCACATTCGGAATGAGCCATCTTTCTTTTTGACGAAGAGCACTGGGGCTCCCCAGGGTGATGAACTAGGACGGATAAAACCTTTGTCCAAAAGTTCTTGTAGTTGAGTAGAAAGCTTCTTGAGCTCCGCGGGGGCTAATCGATAAGGTGCACGAGCTATAGGCGCTGCTCCGGGAGCTAGCTCGATTTGAAATTCGACCTGACGGTGAGGAGGGAGTCCAGGTAGTTCCTCCGGGAATACCTCGGGATAGTCGCGTACAACTGGAAAATCTTCGATCCTGTTTTCCCTTTTCTGTGTGTCGGTAATTAGTGCCAAGATAGCGGTGTGCCCCTTTCGTAGATACTTCTGGGCCTTTAAGAATGAAATGATGCCTGTGACTTCTCCGCTCTTGTCGCCTTGAACTATAAGGGGTTTGCCAGGGGGACGGGGAATACGAATAGCTTTCTCCTGGCAGAGGATTTCAGCTCGATGTTTGGATAACCAATCCATACCAATAATGACGTCGAAGCTTCCAAGAACGATGGGGAAAAGATCGATACAGAAGGTCTGACCAGACAACTCTAATTTGCAGTCACGAATTATGTGTGAGGCCTCGAGGTTTCTACCATTAGCTATTTCAACGGTGTGCTTAGAGCTTAGCGGCGTAAGGGTGAGCTTAAGTTTCTTACTAATACGGAGGGAAACATAACTAGCATCTGCTCCGGAATCAAATAGCATGGAAACATAACGATCATTAAGGAGGAACTTACCCGCTACAACGTTGGGGTCGTTCCTTGCTTCTCCGGCTCCAATCACAAAAGCTTTTCCTCTAGCACCATTTCCAGCATTGTTGTTATTGTTCCCAGCACCCTGATTGTTGTTGTTTTGATTCAGTTCAGGGCAATCCTTTCGCATGTGCCCCATTGCTCCACACTTGAAGCATCCACGGTTGTTTCCTTGTTGCTGCTGTTGCTGTGGTTGTTGCTGATTCTGCCTAGCGGGGAACTGGCTTCGGCAGTCTTTGGCTTCATGCCCCATCTTGTTGCATCGCTGACACTGACCCTTCCCACATGGCCCACTGTGATGTCGGTTACATTTGTTACACTTAGGATGGTTTCCTCGATAGCCACCCTGTTGCTGAGAGCCCTTGTTGCTTTCAGTCTTTCTTTGTTGAACTGGGGCCTGAGTGGGGTTGGCATCCTTTCCCTGACTTCCATCCCACTTTCGCTTGTTATCGCCAGAAGTTCCAGCAGTAGCACCGATCCTCTTGGGCAGCTTGCCCTCTTCCACAGCCTGATTGGTGAGTTTGTGAGCAAGACGAACCACGGGCTGTATGGTATTGAGGTTGGCTGAGGTCACATGACTTCTGATTTCAGGGACCAAGCCTTTGATGTACAACTCGATCCTTCGGTACATAGGCTGGGACATGTTGGGGCAAAGTGCAGCATAGTCGTTGGACTGCTTGGTGTAGGTCTCAATCTCTGACCCAACCATCTTGAGTGCATAGTACTCGTTCTCGAGTTTGTGGATGTCATCCCTGTGACAGTACTCCTCCTTGATCATGTCTTTGAAATCTTCCCATGCGGTAGCATTAGCAGTTTCCAGACCAAGCATCTGGATCTGTGCTTTCCACCATGAAAGCGCGTTTCCTTCAAGCGTACCAGTTGCGTACTTAACCCAGTTAGCAGGGGGACACTCACAGACAGCAAAGACAGCTTCGGCCTTTTCAATCCAATGCAGAAGGCCTATGGCACCCTCAGTGCCGTCGAAAGGGAGAGGCTTGCCATCCATGAAGGTTTTGAAAGTACAAACACGGGGTTGCGCAGGCGCAGGCTGACCTCCAGGGTGAGCTGCGAAAGCTGCAGCCACCGTGTTGAGCAAGTTGGCGAATTGAGCCTGAGTCATGTTAACGCTTCCTCTTCCGCGTCCACTCATTGTCTTCATAACCAGAAAACACAGTATGAGTGCAATGTTGTAACGTAGCGAGAATGAGGTAGAAGAGAAATGTGTATCTATCTAATCAGGCACACTAATATGTATAATAGAGTAGTCAATATGAGATAAACAAGCAAGTAAACACAAGTCCGAGCTACGAGGTCTAGTATGTCGAGTCTTGCCCTTGGAGTGTAGTGTCGTCACGAGTCACGGGTTATAGTCTGGTTTTTCTCAAAAAGACTTTCCTTTTTAAAACCAAGTTCACTATAACCAATGGCTCTGATACCAATCTGTCACACCCCCAAACTCCACCTGCGGAGTACCGTCCGCTTGAGGGCGTGACCGACCAGGATCCAGCCACCAATTATACTGAGCATTGGATAATAGTAAGGATGATCACCAACCATAATGGTTAGTAAACACCATAGTTTAAAGTTCAAATGTTTAGGTTCAAATAACAGTTAAGTAAGTAGCGGAAGCATAGGCAAAAATAGTTTAAACAAAGTTCATAGTTCAAATTATTTAGAACCCAACACGCGGGTTTAGACGACCACTACACTTCCCAAGCTGCGAGCTCCTGAGTCACTGGTTACCTGCAAAGCATGCAGTAAGGGGTCAACAATAATGCTGAGTGAGTTCACTAGTTGTCCAGTTTTAATTACCAAAAACTTGTTTCACCAGTTAATTTATCCGTTTATACATGCCATGGGGAGCTACCCCAAAAGTTAGCAACTAAACTGTTTTTCCAATACCGAACACTAGGTGACCGTTGCGTATCCGCAAGAGAGTGCCCCGATGTCAATGTTCTATCATCATTGACGGATGCCTGAGTACATTAGTTCACGACCGATCCCATACCTTGGCACGGTGTGAGGTTGGTAAGACCTAAATAGCGCTATCAACTAATAACCCGTTCGCCTGGCCCCGGCGACTAATCGGTATTATGTAGTAGGGACTTTAAGTGATAGAGTTTCGTTTAGTGCCGTTTGTTGCAATCCGTATAAACAGTAATTAACTAAAGAGGTTCCCAATAACAAGGGGAGAAAAGTAAGTTGTATCCCTCAAAAGGGGATAGTGTTGTTTTTAGTTCCGTTTCCCAAACCACCGGGAATACATGCTTTAGGTTGTGAACTCACCTTGGGTTGCTCGGTAGATTAATTACCCGGTTGATCACGTTGGTCACCACGTCCTAGCATGGTTACCAATATAGGTCAAGTTGGGGTACAAGTATTCACGTATAATCTACACATAACTAACACATAGCATGCACAACATATAATTGCAGCACACAACATGTAATTACAGCAACAGAGTTAACAGTTAACACGTAGCCCATTTAAACAGTAACAAGCATGCACAGCTAACACACTTTGGGCCCAATAACTAACAGCCCAGTCGAGAACACACAGTTGCGAGTCGCAACCGGAGGTTGCGGCTTGTCATGCCTTGGTTGCGAGTCGCAACCGGTGTTTCTACTTGTCATGATTTGGTTACGAGTCGCAACCGGAGGTTTCGAGTTGTCGTGATCTGGTTACGAGTCGCAACCGCCGTAGTTTCGAGTTTTCATGTTTTGGTTGCGAGTCGCAACCGGGGGTTGCGAGTCGCAACCTCGGAAACGTGCACAAGAAACCTTCTAGAACTTCTGATGTACTAACCAATAGAATTCTGTTTTCATGAGATTTTGTACTGGCCAATAGGAGTGCATAAACATGTTTTATTGTCTAACAATCAACCAAAACGGATCAAACAGCTACGTTTTTCAAATATTCATTACATATTCAAAATGTTCATCCTACACCTTCATATTGTTCTTCATATATTCAAGTTATCTATTATGCACATTCATTCCAAAACAACCCAAATATATTCATCCTTTGTAGCATAGCACAACCCTAAGTCGAATCCTAATTTAGACATCATCATCGGCCCTAGCTCTAACACATAATCATCATTAACATAACTAATATTCATTCACTTGAACATATTCTTAACATACAATCATCGGTTTAATGGTAATGCATATCATGCTATACTAACCATCATTTATCATTCAAATGTCTTATGTTCACATATTTCATTCAAACATCCAACTAATCAAATAGTTTGTGCATCAAGAACCATCATTTTAAGTCAAACAATCATAATACACTAACCGGTTGGATGAAGGGGGTACAAAAGATCGATGAACCAAGTTCCGAGTGATGACCACAAGCTTGAACCGAGATGATCCGAGATGATCCGAGAGCTCCTCTTGTTGTTGCCGGTTTGATCCGAGAGAGGGAGAGGAGAGGAGGTGAGTTTGATGTTAGAACTTTAGGGTTTTAGTGGTTTTTAGAGAGAGAGAGAGGGATAGTGTGTGAGATGAGGGAGTGTGAGAGTGATGTTGCCAAATGGTGCAAGTTGTGAGGGTGGCCGGTTATATATCTCGAGTGGGTAAGGGGTGTTTCCGGGTGGGCTAAGGTTATGGCCCAACCGGCCCATGTGTCTCTTGTTTACTCGAGACCGAGTGGTCTCGAGTCGGGCTCGGTTCGAGTCACACACATATACTTATATATATAATACATACACATAATTTTAATACAAGGATCACATAGCACGCCAAAATAGTTCATAAACTTTCATTTAATATTATATATATACACGCACATACATTCGTTTAAGGACGACAGTTGGTTCGGGAAAACCCGAAGTGTCACATTATCCCCAAGTTTTAAGAACTTTCGTCCCGAAAGTTAAAGCAGCCACTGTCAAGCTAGTAAAAGTGAGAGCGTTTCAACGGGGTGTCACATCATCCCCCCGTTAGTTCGGAATTTCGTCCCGAAATTCAGTCGTAGCTTCAGTGCTGGGGGTTTCATTTGGGAACAGCTGGGGATACTTGTGCTTCATCTGGTCTTCCCGCTCCCAGGTAAACTCTGGGCCACGGCGTGAGTTCCAACGAACTCGCACGAGGGGTATCTGGCTACGTTTGAGGGTTTTGATCTCACGATCCGTGATCTCAACCGGTTCCTCAGTAAAGTGTAGCTGTTCGTCAATAGTAAGTTCCTTGTAAGGAATGACGAGTGTTTCATCTGACAGGCACTTCTTCAGATTAGACACGTGGAAGACATTGTGCACAGCACTCAGTTCTTCAGGCAGATTTAATCTGTAAGCGGCTGTACCGATCTTTTCGGTAACTTCAAAGGGTCCGACATATCTTGGATTGAGCTTACCCCGTTTTCCAAAACGAACCACACCCTTCCAGGGTGAGACCTTAAGTAGAGCCCGTTCACCAACCTGGAACTCTTGCGGTTTCCTGTCTTTGTCAGCGTAGTACTTTTGACGATCACGAGCTGCCGCCATGCGTTGCCTAATCTGGGCAATCTTTTCTGTGGTGTCGACTACATGTTCCGGGCCTGTGATCTGGCTGTCTCCAACCTCAGCCCAGCAGAGAGGCGATCGACATTTACGGCCGTACAATGCCTCAAAGGGTGCTGCCTGAATGCTGGTGTGGTAGCTGTTGTTGTAGGAGAATTCTACTAACGGTAGGTGCTTCTCCCAATTCTTGCCAAAATCGATCACACATGCCCTGAGCATATCTTCGAGGGTTTGGATGGTGCGTTCAGACTGCCCATCCGTTTGCGGGTGGTAAGCGGTGCTCATGTCTAAACGTGAGCCAAAAGATTTGTGCATGGCTTGCCACAACTCAGAAGTAAAACGCGCGTCGCGATCAGAAATAATAGAGGTAGGCACTCCGTGCTTCGAGACCACTTCTTTTAAGTATACCTCTGCTAGGGTAGAGAACTTGTCTGTTTCTTTGATAGCCAAAAAGTGTGCAGACTTAGTTAAGCGATCCACTATTACCCAAATGGTGTCATTTCCTCGTTGAGACCTAGGCAGGCCAGTAACAAAATCCATGGAAATCTGCTCCCATTTCCACTGCGGGATCTCTGGCTGTTGGAGTAGGCCTGATGGTTTCTGATACTCAGCCTTGACCCTTGCACAAGTTAAACATTTTCTGACATACGTTGCTATGTGGGCCTTCATGCCAGGCCACCAATAGGTAGCCCTCAGGTCGTGGTACATCTTATCTGACCCTGGATGTACTGAGTAACGGGACTTGTGAGCTTCATCCATCACAAGGTCACGTAAATTTCCATAAAGCGGAACCCATATGCGTCCGGCTACGTAGTAAGCACCGTCTTCTTTTTGTTCCAATCGTTGTCTCGATCCTCGCAGGGACTCAGCCCTGATGTTCTCGGCTTTCAATGCTTCAACCTGAGCATTCCGAATTTGATTAGGGAGGTTCGAGTGGATAGTGAGCTGTAAGGCACGAACACGCTTGGGTTTGGTCTCCTTTCTGCTGAGGGCATCGGCTACCACATTAGCCTTGCCTGGGTGATATTTGATTGCACATTCGTAGTCATTTAGGAGTTCGACCCATCGGCGTTGCCGCATATTCAACTCCTTTTGTCCCATTATGTGCTGGACACTCTTGTGATCAGTGTAAATCGTGCACTTGGTTCCGTACAAGTAGTGTCTCCACAGCTTGAGCGCGAAGACCACAGCTCCAAATTCTAAGTCATGCGTCGTATAGTTCCGTTCGTGGACCTTGAGTTGTCGCGAGGCGTAAGCGATAACTTTCTCGCGTTGCATCAATACGCAGCCAAGTCCTTGAATGGAAGCGTCGCAGTAAACGACGAAGTCGTCGGTACCTTCAGGTAAGGAGAGGATAGGAGCACTACAAAGGTTCTTCTTCAGTTCCTGGAAGGCAGATTCCTGAGCATTACTCCATTTGTAAGCGACACCCTTCTGAGTGAGTGTCGTAAGTGGTTGAGCGATCTTAGAGAATCCCTTGATAAATCTTCGATAGTATCCCGCCAATCCCAAGAATTGGCGAACTTCGGTAGGAGTCTTAGGTACAGGCCAATTCTTAATGGACTCAATCTTAGCAGGGTCAACATGAATCCCTTCCTGATTGACGATGTGCCCAAGAAAATGGACTTCTCTAAGCCAGAAATCGCATTTCGAGAATTTGGCGTACAGTTGCTCATTGCGAAGAAGTTCGAGAATAAGACGTAGGTGTTGTTCATGCTCCTCTTGGCTCTTCGAGTAGATTAGGATGTCGTCGATGAACACAATTACGAACTTATCGAGATAGGGTTTGCATACTCGGTTCATGAGATCCATGAAGATTGCAGGTGCGTTGGTCATTCCGAAAGGCATAACAAGGAATTCGTAGTGACCATAACGGGTTCTGAAAGCAGTCTTAGAGATGTCCTCATCGCGGACTCTCAGCTGGTGATAACCTGATCGCAGATCGATCTTGGAATAATAGCTCGACCCTTGCAGCTGGTCGAACAGGTCGTCGATACGGGGAAGTGGATAACGATTCTTGATGGTAACCTTGTTAAGTTCGCGGTAGTCAATGCACATTCGGAATGAGCCATCTTTCTTTTTGACGAAGAGCACTGGGGCTCCCCAGGGTGATGAACTAGGACGGATAAAACCTTTGTCCAAAAGTTCTTGTAGTTGAGTAGAAAGCTTCTTGAGCTCCGCGGGGGCTAATCGATAAGGTGCACGAGCTATAGGCGCTGCTCCGGGAGCTAGCTCGATTTGAAATTCGACCTGACGGTGAGGAGGGAGTCCAGGTAGTTCCTCCGGGAATACCTCGGGATAGTCGCGTACAACTGGAAAATCTTCGATCCTGTTTTCCCTTTTCTGTGTGTCGGTAATTAGTGCCAAGATAGCGGTGTGCCCCTTTCGTAGATACTTCTGGGCCTTTAAGAATGAAATGATGCCTGTGACTTCTCCGCTCTTGTCGCCTTGAACTATAAGGGGTTTGCCAGGGGGACGGGGAATACGAATAGCTTTCTCCTGGCAGAGGATTTCAGCTCGATGTTTGGATAACCAATCCATACCAATAATGACGTCGAAGCTTCCAAGAACGATGGGGAAAAGATCGATACAGAAGGTCTGACCAGACAACTCTAATTTGCAGTCACGAATTATGTGTGAGGCCTCGAGGTTTCTACCATTAGCTATTTCAACGGTGTGCTTAGAGCTTAGCGGCGTAAGGGTGAGCTTAAGTTTCTTACTAATACGGAGGGAAACATAACTAGCATCTGCTCCGGAATCAAATAGCATGGAAACATAACGATCATTAAGGAGGAACTTACCCGCTACAACGTTGGGGTCGTTCCTTGCTTCTCCGGCTCCAATCACAAAAGCTTTTCCTCTAGCACCATTTCCAGCATTGTTGTTATTGTTCCCAGCACCCTGATTGTTGTTGTTTTGATTCAGTTCAGGGCAATCCTTTCGCATGTGCCCCATTGCTCCACACTTGAAGCATCCACGGTTGTTTCCTTGTTGCTGCTGTTGCTGTGGTTGTTGCTGATTCTGCCTAGCGGGGAACTGGCTTCGGCAGTCTTTGGCTTCATGCCCCATCTTGTTGCATCGCTGACACTGACCCTTCCCACATGGCCCACTGTGATGTCGGTTACATTTGTTACACTTAGGATGGTTTCCTCGATAGCCACCCTGTTGCTGAGAGCCCTTGTTGCTTTCAGTCTTTCTTTGTTGAACTGGGGCCTGAGTGGGGTTGGCATCCTTTCCCTGACTTCCATCCCACTTTCGCTTGTTATCGCCAGAAGTTCCAGCAGTAGCACCGATCCTCTTGGGCAGCTTGCCCTCTTCCACAGCCTGATTGGTGAGTTTGTGAGCAAGACGAACCACGGGCTGTATGGTATTGAGGTTGGCTGAGGTCACATGACTTCTGATTTCAGGGACCAAGCCTTTGATGTACAACTCGATCCTTCGGTACATAGGCTGGGACATGTTGGGGCAAAGTGCAGCATAGTCGTTGGACTGCTTGGTGTAGGTCTCAATCTCTGACCCAACCATCTTGAGTGCATAGTACTCGTTCTCGAGTTTGTGGATGTCATCCCTGTGACAGTACTCCTCCTTGATCATGTCTTTGAAATCTTCCCATGCGGTAGCATTAGCAGTTTCCAGACCAAGCATCTGGATCTGTGCTTTCCACCATGAAAGCGCGTTTCCTTCAAGCGTACCAGTTGCGTACTTAACCCAGTTAGCAGGGGGACACTCACAGACAGCAAAGACAGCTTCGGCCTTTTCAATCCAATGCAGAAGGCCTATGGCACCCTCAGTGCCGTCGAAAGGGAGAGGCTTGCCATCCATGAAGGTTTTGAAAGTACAAACACGGGGTTGCGCAGGCGCAGGCTGACCTCCAGGGTGAGCTGCGAAAGCTGCAGCCACCGTGTTGAGCAAGTTGGCGAATTGAGCCTGAGTCATGTTAACGCTTCCTCTTCCGCGTCCACTCATTGTCTTCATAACCAGAAAACACAGTATGAGTGCAATGTTGTAACGTAGCGAGAATGAGGTAGAAGAGAAATGTGTATCTATCTAATCAGGCACACTAATATGTATAATAGAGTAGTCAATATGAGATAAACAAGCAAGTAAACACAAGTCCGAGCTACGAGGTCTAGTATGTCGAGTCTTGCCCTTGGAGTGTAGTGTCGTCACGAGTCACGGGTTATAGTCTGGTTTTTCTCAAAAAGACTTTCCTTTTTAAAACCAAGTTCACTATAACCAATGGCTCTGATACCAATCTGTCACACCCCCAAACTCCACCTGCGGAGTACCGTCCGCTTGAGGGCGTGACCGACCAGGATCCAGCCACCAATTATACTGAGCATTGGATAATAGTAAGGATGATCACCAACCATAATGGTTAGTAAACACCATAGTTTAAAGTTCAAATGTTTAGGTTCAAATAACAGTTAAGTAAGTAGCGGAAGCATAGGCAAAAATAGTTTAAACAAAGTTCATAGTTCAAATTATTTAGAACCCAACACGCGGGTTTAGACGACCACTACACTTCCCAAGCTGCGAGCTCCTGAGTCACTGGTTACCTGCAAAGCATGCAGTAAGGGGTCAACAATAATGCTGAGTGAGTTCACTAGTTGTCCAGTTTTAATTACCAAAAACTTGTTTCACCAGTTAATTTATCCGTTTATACATGCCATGGGGAGCTACCCCAAAAGTTAGCAACTAAACTGTTTTTCCAATACCGAACACTAGGTGACCGTTGCGTATCCGCAAGAGAGTGCCCCGATGTCAATGTTCTATCATCATTGACGGATGCCTGAGTACATTAGTTCACGACCGATCCCATACCTTGGCACGGTGTGAGGTTGGTAAGACCTAAATAGCGCTATCAACTAATAACCCGTTCGCCTGGCCCCGGCGACTAATCGGTATTATGTAGTAGGGACTTTAAGTGATAGAGTTTCGTTTAGTGCCGTTTGTTGCAATCCGTATAAACAGTAATTAACTAAAGAGGTTCCCAATAACAAGGGGAGAAAAGTAAGTTGTATCCCTCAAAAGGGGATAGTGTTGTTTTTAGTTCCGTTTCCCAAACCACCGGGAATACATGCTTTAGGTTGTGAACTCACCTTGGGTTGCTCGGTAGATTAATTACCCGGTTGATCACGTTGGTCACCACGTCCTAGCATGGTTACCAATATAGGTCAAGTTGGGGTACAAGTATTCACGTATAATCTACACATAACTAACACATAGCATGCACAACATATAATTGCAGCACACAACATGTAATTACAGCAACAGAGTTAACAGTTAACACGTAGCCCATTTAAACAGTAACAAGCATGCACAGCTAACACACTTTGGGCCCAATAACTAACAGCCCAGTCGAGAACACACAGTTGCGAGTCGCAACCGGAGGTTGCGGCTTGTCATGCCTTGGTTGCGAGTCGCAACCGGTGTTTCTACTTGTCATGATTTGGTTACGAGTCGCAACCGGAGGTTTCGAGTTGTCGTGATCTGGTTACGAGTCGCAACCGCCGTAGTTTCGAGTTTTCATGTTTTGGTTGCGAGTCGCAACCGGGGGTTGCGAGTCGCAACCTCGGAAACGTGCACAAGAAACCTTCTAGAACTTCTGATGTACTAACCAATAGAATTCTGTTTTCATGAGATTTTGTACTGGCCAATAGGAGTGCATAAACATGTTTTATTGTCTAACAATCAACCAAAACGGATCAAACAGCTACGTTTTTCAAATATTCATTACATATTCAAAATGTTCATCCTACACCTTCATATTGTTCTTCATATATTCAAGTTATCTATTATGCACATTCATTCCAAAACAACCCAAATATATTCATCCTTTGTAGCATAGCACAACCCTAAGTCGAATCCTAATTTAGACATCATCATCGGCCCTAGCTCTAACACATAATCATCATTAACATAACTAATATTCATTCACTTGAACATATTCTTAACATACAATCATCGGTTTAATGGTAATGCATATCATGCTATACTAACCATCATTTATCATTCAAATGTCTTATGTTCACATATTTCATTCAAACATCCAACTAATCAAATAGTTTGTGCATCAAGAACCATCATTTTAAGTCAAACAATCATAATACACTAACCGGTTGGATGAAGGGGGTACAAAAGATCGATGAACCAAGTTCCGAGTGATGACCACAAGCTTGAACCGAGATGATCCGAGATGATCCGAGAGCTCCTCTTGTTGTTGCCGGTTTGATCCGAGAGAGGGAGAGGAGAGGAGGTGAGTTTGATGTTAGAACTTTAGGGTTTTAGTGGTTTTTAGAGAGAGAGAGAGGGATAGTGTGTGAGATGAGGGAGTGTGAGAGTGATGTTGCCAAATGGTGCAAGTTGTGAGGGTGGCCGGTTATATATCTCGAGTGGGTAAGGGGTGTTTCCGGGTGGGCTAAGGTTATGGCCCAACCGGCCCATGTGTCTCTTGTTTACTCGAGACCGAGTGGTCTCGAGTCGGGCTCGGTTCGAGTCACACACATATACTTATATATATAATACATACACATAATTTTAATACAAGGATCACATAGCACGCCAAAATAGTTCATAAACTTTCATTTAATATTATATATATACACGCACATACATTCGTTTAAGGACGACAGTTGGTTCGGGAAAACCCGAAGTGTCACATTATCCCCAAGTTTTAAGAACTTTCGTCCCGAAAGTTAAAGCAGCCACTGTCAAGCTAGTAAAAGTGAGAGCGTTTCAACGGGGTGTCACAGTACTGTTATAGCGTGCTAGCATCTGTTAACCCCTAAGCACTGTTAAAGATCTGTTAAAGGCTAAGCACTGTTATAGCGTGCTTCAACAGACCTTATGAGTTGTTGATCATCATCTGTTAAAGATCTTATATTATAGATCTTCTGTTGAATTGTGTAATATCTGTTGGTGCACAGCAGAACTTAGGTTCATCGTACATTTTGCTTCATCAGCAGAGGTTCTCTTTAGCATACCTTTGCTTCAGCAGTCTTTGTCTTAACAGACCTTTTGGTTCATCAGCAGAGTTTGTTTGGCTCATGAGCTGAGGTTGTTTGGTTTAAGTAACAGACTTTTCTTTCAACAGTGGTTGTCTTCAACAGACGTTTTGGTTTGCAAAGTTTAGCGAAACAGATGTTGAGTTTGTCCCTTTGGTAGGAGCAGTTTTTAAAACACTGTTATTTGTAATTACAAGTTGTATACTATTTTATTAATTTTGAGTCTTATATTTCTTTTTGTTGAGTGACCGGGAAATGTAATGAAAAATAGTAATGTTTAGATGCAAAATATAGTAATGTTTGGTTGAAAAATATAAAAAGGTAAAACCACAAAGTTTTGAAAGTATATACTAAGACTACATAACTTCATTCTTAAGTTAGTTTCCAAAGAAGAAATTTGTCCATCAAACATGTCAACTAAAACATAAATTATTAAAGGCTGAAAAGGTGTTCAAAGATCATGTCAACAAACTTCAAAGTGTATTTTATCTCCTCTTACACTTTTTTCTTCGACTATCTCAAACCTCAGCTTTTTCCCCACAGATATTCCCGTTTCATTCATGATACGCTGCCAGTTTGTATGCATCACTAGATGGTTGTTGTCGTCAGGTCTTCTAGGATCTCTCCTAACAACCAGTTGTACCAAAAACTTCACATGACCAAATGATAGCACAGCTCTATGGTAATCATTTAGCTGGTGTTCTCGAACAAAGTTCCTCGGTATTGCCTGTAAAGGAAAATTCTTTCTTTAGTTATTCATTCAAAACAACATATACTTTAAGTAATAACAGATAGATCCAAGATTATAAGTAAAATCAACCATATTAAAATTAGATATGTAAATACCAAGCTGTGTGTCTCTAAAACATGGTATTCAAACTGTTTTTTATAATGTGGACGCTTTTTGCGGTGTTGGTGATTGGTACGGCTGCAGTGATGTTTTGTCTCCCCGTGAAGTCCAATCCCGTCTTTGTTAAAAACCTTCACAGTGAAGTTAAAGTCGTCTTCAGGAGTACTTCCCATCCATTGAAACAACAGTTGGCAGCTTTCCTCAATGTCATTTTCGAAGCAAAAAGTTGTCCAACCTGGTCCCATAAAACCAGCAGCTAATCCCTTTTTGTTTTCAGGAGAGAAAACATAATGCACATCAACTTTACTACTTTTCTTTGGTCCATGTACTTTTGCAACCAAGTTATCAATTTTTAATCTCCTCTGCGACAACAGCTTCAGCAAATCGTGTGGTAAATGCTATAATTTTCATACATTTCAGAAATGTCATATTAGATTTTATATAGGATACAAAATATAAATTAGAAGTTTTTCTAACAGTCCAAAAGATACACTGGCAATATATAAAAATAAGGTAGCAATTTTTAACCTGCTTGCAGTATGTTTCTTCTTCAGCCTGTATCAAATAACCATGAACATAATCTCTGTTCGAGCCATCGTTTGTAATCTCCAATCCCTCATTGTTCAAAACATTTATCTCAAATTTTGCTTCCTTCAATTTTTTTAAACACAGCTTGTCTATGTTGTTATTTCTATAAGTTTCAACAAACCGAGTCCATTCTGGCCCGTTTATCCTCTTACTTTTATGACTGATGCTCTGTACTGCAATCTTATACTTAAAACCCGTATAATCAACCAACTTTATTACTTCACACTTTCTTGGTAATTGGTTACTCATTATCCTTGGAAGTACCTATGTATATAAAATACACAACATTTAATATATCTTTAATTTTATAAATACACTTTTTAGCATACAATTGTGATTTGAGCTAATTAGTTATAAGAATATAGCTTACCAATCCCTCATTTAGGTCTGCCAATTCAAAGACGTTGATAATTATCATAAACTCCATCTGAAAGTAAAATATACAATAACAGTTAAATATTAAAACATAAAATCAATTGTATCTGAAAAACATTCTATTTAAGGTATAAAATAATATCCAACACTCTGTAGGACCAAACTTATATGTTGTGTACTTCAATATGGTCCCTACAACCAACAATATGAATCTAACACTGTGTAAGATCAAATTTTTATTCTTGTATAATAAAAAAGTATTATATGGCAATAAAGTTTTCAAATATCCATGTTTGTGTCAACTTCAAACTTCAGTTTTTTTCAGCAGACAAGGCTATATTCACTTACAAATCAGACATATGAGTACTATAAACTGATTGCAGAATATTTTATCAAAATTAATATTGATAGAACAAATGTATCAATACTACATGGCAGTTCATACAATAATTCTAAAACCATTCGTAAAATTTACAACCAAATATTTATGAAACAATAATATTTCAAATTGTTATTTAGATGGAATGAATCAAAATGTAATTAAATAGGTTGATATAAATCTTATTATAAAATAAAGAAAACAAGTTCATATAAGTTTATCTATTTTAATATCAGTAGATTATGATTTTGATGTTTATATAATTTGAAATTAGGAAACTGAAAGGAAAATGTCAAAGCATTCCTGTAAAATACACAAGAGAACAAAAAAAATACATGTTCTAAAACTTTAAACTTCTGATCGTCAAGTCTGAAGAAGAAGAAACTGTAGAGTTTTTTCGCCGGAGAAGAAGAGGTGAGATTGTATTGGGATTGTTGAAAATAAGATATTTATCTATTAACTTGTAATTGTTTATTTATTTAACTTATAATAATCTTTAATATCGGGATTTAAAAACTATTTTTAATTATATAAATATAAATATATTAAATTAATAGATAAGTTTTTCGTATTTAACATTTTAAATTTATAGTCAAGCAGTGGTTATTGCTGTGGAAAAATTGCCATGTTTCAATGTAAAAGGGGGTAAAGTATAAATTTTACAAAACTTAATTTCAACCAACCAGTGTAAATGTAACATATGTATTAACTTCATTTAATATACTTTTCATCTCCATTATTGAATATAAGCTCCAGAAAACATATTCGGAAGTTTTCTCAAATAACTTTCTTATCAAAATCAGCAAGGTTCTATTGAATAATATAGATTACACGCTATAAAATCAAGTATTGTTTCTTTGAATTTATTGTTTGTATTATATATGTTAGATTAATCATTATTTGATGTTATGAGTATGTGTTTGTCACTGACGGCGTTTCATATTCTTTCTTGAGGCAAATAATAGTTGTTGTAATCCGGTGTATTTTTATCGATTAAGTACTGCATTAACTTAAATGAAGTTACTGATAGCATTCTCTGTCACAATTTGTGCATGCATCTTCGTGATGTTGTCTTCTACATTACGATTGATAAATCAACCATATAATTTTTGGTTGATGCTCATTTGCTTAACTGTTGTGAGAGATGATGATTTTCGTTTTGTGCTTTGTTTTTATAATACCTTAAGTGTGTGATTATACAAATAGTCCGGTTAATATTTGGTACTTTTGTTTTTTAAGTGCTGATTTAGTTTAAGAGATGTTAGTGATGTCTATTTTATAATGTTGTTTGTCTATGACTCTTGTTGGATGTTGTTCATCTTTATAACTTGTAAGTTTAAATTGTTTATTGCAGATATGAGTCTATCCAATCAAACACCATCCTTTTTACAATTCCTTGATGAAGATGATTTTATTTGGTATGTTTTTTTAACTTTCTTGCTACTATTAGGATTCTACGTTAATTTTTGATGTAAGATGTTTGTTAACTACTGTTGCAGAATATACCACTTGATTTTCAGACTCTGTTGTGGGGCAAGGATGTCCCGTATGGGCGAATTATAGAGTTACTTGATGGTGACAAATCATGGTTAGTACGTGTAAGGAAGAGAGATGATGATTGTATATTTACGGATGGATGGACAAAGTTTGTTAAAGATTGTTGTTTGAAAACGAAAGATGCTGTATTGGTGAAAGCTATTGGACGTTTGTCATTCGTTGTCTCATGTTTTAAAGAAAATTTCTACGAGAACTCTTACATTTCAGCAAATATTATACCTGAAGTTGGCATGACTGTAAGTAACGATATATTATTTTGTTACTTACTATAAACATTTTTTGTTAGCTCAACAACTTGCTAACATCTGTTTGCCCTTTTAACGTCTGTTTCCTTATAATATTAACATCTGTTGACTAACCTTTTTAACATCTGTTGACTAAGTCTTTTAACCTCGGTTGACTAACATCTGATATTTAAGATCTGTCCACGTTGCAACCTCTGCTGAACATAATGGATGACAGTTGTTACGAAACCTCTGTTGGATAGCAACAGATGTATGTAATAGTTAATAGTCATACAGTGCTTAGGTTGTGTGTAAATACTGTAACTACTGTTGACTAACCCTGTTGAGTAATTCTCATTTTAAATTTTGTTGACTAATCCGTTGTAACTTCTGTTCCTCATTAGTTCATATCAAATTTGTAAGTCTGCACTAAATATTCATTTGCTTCTTCTATAGCTAATTGCTGACAAATTTTGGAAACAATTCTATGGTAAAAATTACGAGTATGGGATGGTAACTATCTATGTTAGCGAAATGTTTTGGAATGTGATGATGAAAGGATGGACTGATGGATGCGGATTTACTGATGGATGGTCAAAATTGATTGAAGAAGTTCCCATACCAGTTGAATCTTGGTTGGTTTTCACCATGATTGCATCTAAAACGTTTGAGCTTTCCATTATCCATTCCGAGACTGGAACTGAGGTTTCCTTCAAGAAAGCTGATGTAGTTGTTTTGGATGATTCAGTTTATGGAGATGATGGGTCTGATTTATTGGCTGCGGTATAAAATTTTGATGATAAAATACATTGTTTGATAACATGACGGTGATAAGTACCTTTTATTATATTATGCTAATAACTTTTGAAATCTCATTTTGTAGGCTAAACACAAACAGCTTCTGGATTCCGGGGAAGTTGCTTTGGATGATGAGGATACTGGAGCTTCGGTTGGTAATTCTAAGCAGTTTACGAGTTTTGAGGATATTTTTAATGTATATATACACATGTAATATTTATATTTTATTATGAGTTAAAATATGGTTTCTTATATATGATTCTTCTTATAAATATAGTTTGCTAATGATGGGCTGTTTGATTCAAAGATTGCGCGTCTAGTTGATGAGTCAGATGTTAAAAATGCTGTAAATTTATAATTTTCTAAGCATATATTCTATTGTATAATAAGTATAAGAAGGTTTTTTTAAATTTTGTTGTAGCCTGAAGATCATTCTGTAAAAATAGCTGATGATGTTAACAATCCTCAACTACAGTCTAAAGATTTCCCTGTTCGTGACATTTCTGCCTCTTTAAGTGTTGTATCTAATGCAAGTGTTTATTAGTTTTATACTATCTATTTTATTATTGTCACGGCCCCCGACCCGGTTTGACCCGTTTCCGGAGCCGCGGGACAGAAATCCCGTGGTATTTAATTAACAGCGGAAGTTTTTCTTCAGGATCTTTTAAAAACTGCAATATTTCCCGATTATTTTATTTCACAACTCGGGATAAAAACCCAGTAATTTACAATCATAAGATTTCACGGAGAAATCTTTCTTTTACAAAACATGTTTCTTTATTTTATATTGAGCCACTTCCTTAAGCTTGTAGTGCTTCACGGCACTTTTCCTGGATCACAACATATCACCTGAAACATGTTTGAAAAAAGTTTTGTCAGCGGGAAATACTGAGTGAATCATTTATTTTGCTAAAACAACTCTTTTGTTATAATTTACAGTATTAAGAGAGATTACAATGTTTCAGATATCAACCAACTACCCTCGGTATTTGCCACTCGACTCGTTTCTGTGACTATGGTCATATCACCCATTGGCTAACTCGTTGTCCAATGGTGAAGATTATCAAGTAATGTATACAAAACCCCACATACCGGCTGTAATATGGTGATTACATAAACTTAATCACTGTAATTATAATCTTTGAAAATAAACATGCTTTTATAAACAAATTTGATAAAAAGAGAATGACTCACATTGCAGATTTAATTGAGCAGAGCCTAGCCTACTGATTAGCCTTTTAACCTAAATTAATAACATGCACACAACTCGGTTAGTAACTTAATACAGCGTTTACGATAACTCACGAGATTAAAACCCTCACAACGAATGACAAAGTGCGATACTTAAACATCCATCGATTTAACGACGAATGACAAAGCATAACCCTAATGTGGGCAGCACTTAAACATCTATTGGATAATTTAATCGATCGGACATTGAATCGTAGCAGCGATCGAGTTATTACCCTGTATTGCGGCAGCAATTTGTGAATCGTGTGTGTTTTGATAGTAAACAGAGCGTATCTCAGTGTATATTTCGACTTTTTACGTCGTTCAAGCGCCCAAATTTTAAGTCCCAAAGTCTGCTATTTATACATAAAATTTGACCAGGCTTGCGCACCGTAAGCCTTATCCCTTACGGTGCGCAAGGGACACGAAATCACTATAGGGTAGCCACGTCCTTGACTAGCCTTGCTGACTTGACAGATTTCATAAATTCGATTTTTACAGCGAGATTTTAAGATAATCGTAACTAGGGTTTACCCCCCCTGAGTTTTAGGGGCCCTGATCCTGATTCTGATTGTTCTAAAAATTTTAGGGTTTGTGCAGAATCACTTGGGTGTCTCAATTAGGGTTTCCTATTGGATAATTAAAGTACTAAATAGGACTTTTTAATAAGAGTTGTTACATTCTCCCCACCTTAATAAAAATCTCGTCCTCAAGATTTACTGGAATAATTGAGGATACTTTCGCTTTATTTCTGATTCCAGCTCCCAAGTGTATTCAGGTCCTCTCCTTGAATCCCACTTGACTTTGACCAATACTAATCGTTTGTGCTTGAGAAACTTCACTTTTCTGTCTTCTATCTGAAGAGGTTTCTCAACAAATTTTAACTTTTCGTTTACCTCTATATCTTGGAGAGGTACTACCAAAGATTCGTCTGATAGACATTTCTTGAGATTGGATACATGAAATACATCATGTACTCCAGCTAACTCTTCTGGTAGTTGTAAACGATAAGCAACTGGTCCTATACGTTGGATCACTGGAAATGGTCCTACGTATCTGGGACTTAGCTTTCCTTTCTTACCGAATCGAACAACTCCTTTCCAAGGGGAAACTTTCAACAGAACTCTGTCTCCAACTTGGAATTCTAACGGCTTGCATCTATTGTCTGCATAACTCTTCTGGCGATCTCTGGCCGTCTTCAGCCTTTCCTTGATTTGTGAAATTTTGTTGGTCGTTTCTTGCACTATCTCCGGACCTGATAATTGACTTTCTCCTATTTCTGCCCAACAGACTAGAGTTCTGCACTTTCTTCCATACAGTGCCTCGAATGGGGCAGTTTCAATACTTGAATGATAACTATTGTTATAGGAGAATTCAATTAAAGGTAAGTGATCATCCCAATTTCCACCAAAATCTATCACACATGCTCGGAGCATGTCTTCTAGAGTTTGGATCGTTCTTTCACTTTGCCCGTCTGTTTGAGGATGATATGCAGTGCTTAGATTTAGTCGAGTTCCCATAGCTAATTGGAAACTTTTCCAGAAATGAGAAGTGAAACGACTATCTCTATCTGATACAATGGAGAGTGGAACTCCATGTAGAGATACGATTTTATCTACATACAACTTTGTCAATCTTTCCATGCTAAAGGTTTCTTTCATTGGTAGAAAGTGAGCAGATTTGGTTAATCGATCCACAATTACCCAAATCGCGTCATTACCTTTTCTGGTTTTGGGTAACTTAGTAACAAAATCCATTGTTATGAGTTCCCATTTCCATACAAGCATTTCTAATTGTTGTAGTAGACCTGAAGGTTTCTGATGTTCTGCCTTAACTTGTGAAGAAGTAAGACACTTAGAAACATATTTAGCTATATCCTTCTTCATGCCTATCCACCAGAAATTATTTCTTAAATCTTGGTACATTTTATTGTTTGCAGGGTGTATGGTATACCTAGATTTATGAGCTTCCTCTAAAATCTTATTTCTTAATTCTCCCTGCTTCGGTACCCAAATTCTTCTTTGGTGGAATCTCCAAATTCCATCAGCTCCTTGTTCTAATTCTTTTATTCTTCCTTTCATTCCTTTAGTATCATCCTTGATTGCTGTATCTTGAACATTTTTCAATTGTTCCATTAAATCTAATTGTAGATTTAACGTAAGAGCACGAACTTGTCGTTGCTTCTCATGATACTTATGACTTAAGGCATCTGCAACTACATTTGCCTTTCCTTCATGATATTGAATATCACAGTCGTAGCCACTTAGGATTTCCATCCATCTTCTTTGCCTCATGTTTAACTCTTTTTGCCCGAATATATATCTTAAACTTTTATGATCTGTATAAACAGTAAACTTACTTCCATACAGATAATGTCTCCAGATTTTCAGGGCAAAAATTACGGCTCCTAATTCTAAATCATGAGTCGTATAGTTTTATTCGTGCGTTTTCAATTGCCTTGATGCATACGCAATTACCTTCTTGCGTTGCATAAGCACACATCCTAATCCTAGTTTTGAAGCATCACAATATACTTCAAAATCTTCAGTTCCTTCTGGTAAGGCTAAGATTGGAGCATTGGTTAATTTCTGCTTCAAGATTCTAAAGGCTTCTTCTTGTTTAGGTCCCCATTCAAACTTAATGGCTTTACAGGTTAGCTTAGTTAATGGTACAGCTATCTTGGAAAAATCCTTAATAAACCGTCTATAATATCCAACTAAACCTATAAAACTTCTAATTTCCATTGCGGATTGTGGAACCTTCCATTTGGTAATTGCCTCTATCTTAGCAGGATCTACATGAATACCTTCGTGATTCACCGTGTGTCCTAAAAATTGCACTTCTTGAAACCAAAATTCACACTTCGAGAATTTGGCGTACAATTTTTCTTTTCTTAACAAAGTTAAGAGTGCATGCAATTGCTGACAATGTTCTTCCTGACTTTTTGAATAAATAAGTATATCGTCTATGAAGACAATTACAAATTTATCCAAATACGGTTTACAGATCCTATTCATCATGTCCATGAATGCGGCAGGTGCATTCATTAATCCAAAGGGAATGACTGTAAACTCGTAATGACCATACCTAGTTCTGAATGCAGTTTTAGGTATGTCTTCTTCTTGTACCTTCAATTGATGATATCCGGAGCGTAAATCTATCTTAGAAAAATATCTAGCTCCTTGAAGTTGATCGAAAAGATCATCAATCCTAGGTAATGGGTATCGATTCTTAATTGTGACCTTATTCAGTTCTCTATAATCAATACACATTCTCATTGAACCATCATTTTTCTTAACAAACAACACGGGTGCTCCCCAAGGGGATGAACTAGGTTGTATAAAACATTTACTTAGTAATTCATCTAATTGCTTTTTCAGTTCTAACATTTCGATAGGAGCTAACCGATAAGGTGCCTTGGCTATCGGTGTAGTTTCGGGAATTAGATGAATTCTAAATTCTACCTCCCTATCTGGTGGTAATCCTGGTAAATCTTCTGGAAATACATCTGGGTATTCTGAGACTACAAGAATCTCCTTAAGTTCTTTACCCTTAGTATTAATGATTACTGAAATCATATATACTATTCCTTGCTTTTGTTCATAACTAGCAACTTTCATTACTGATATGAACTTCATGGGCTTACGTGGTTTATCTCCTATAATCATAATGACTTCTCCGGTAGGTGTTTGAATTTCTATGGAATTCTTATCACAAAGAATTCGAGCATGGTTGGCTACTAACCAATCCATTCCTAACACAACATCAAATTCGGCTAATTTCATAGGTAATAGGTTTGCATGAAATTTATGACCTGAGAGTTCTATATTTTCCTTTTGCAAAACTTTATCTATGCTAACAGAATTTCCGTCTGCCGTTTTGACTGTAAAAATCTGCCTAAGGTTGGTTAAGGGTAAATTAAGAGCTTGACAGAATGAAGTATTTATAAAACTTTGGTTTGCACCAGAGTCAAATAATACTTTTGCGTAAATGTTGTGAACTAAGAACGTACCAGCTATCACATCTGGAATTAACTCGGCCTCCTGAGTTGTTAACTAAAAGGCTCGAACATTCTTCTTGGTAGCTCCGTCAGCTGTCTTGGCTTTGTTGTCTGCTGGTTTGACCAATTTAGGACATTCTGGTTTAAAATGTCCCTTTTCTCCACAGTTATAGCAGATCGTTGTTTTCTTTCTACAGTATTCTTCACGATGTCCTACCATTTTACAAAAATTGCAGGTTATACTACATCTTCCATAATGTTTCTTCCTACAATTCTTGCAGAATGGCAGAGTTGAAGATTGCCCTGTTCCTCTTCTCCTGAAACTGCTGTTATTATTACCCGTACGAAATCCTTGGGTAATTTTCAGAGCCAGTTCCTTCTTACTGTTTTCATCTTGTGTGCGTACTAGTTCGTCAGTTAGGGTGTTAGCTAATTCCACAGCATCGTCAATCGTACGAGGTCTCGCAGCTTTAACGATGTTACGGATTTCACTAATCAGTCCCCAAATATAACGAGAAATGAGTACCGGTTCTGGCGAAGCCAGTGTTGGTACCACTCTAGCATATTCAAAGAATGTCGAAGTATAACCGCGACAATCTATACCCATCATTCTATGGTTTAAGAACTTATATGCCATTTGATCTTTTTCATATTCGGGACAGAATTTTCTTTCTACAAGACCTTTAAATTCTTCCCAGTTCATGGCATAAGCCCTATTTCTTCCTTTAGCTTGTAACACCGTGTTCCACCATTCTAGCGCCCCTTCTTTAAAAAGATTTGACGCGTACATGACCTGATCATCCTTGGCACATTTACTTATTGCAATTACTGCCTCGGTTTTCTCTAACCAACGCAGTGCCGCAGTCGCTCCTTCATTGCCTGCAAATTCAGTGGGTTTACAAGCAAGAAATTCTTTATAAGTGCAACCAGGTGTTGCAGCTTTCATTTTCTTAGGGAGCGGAGCTTGCTGTGGTTCATCATCATGATTAACATGATCATTGCCTCCGTTTACGCTATTACTGAAGTTATCTTCAGAAATACGTTTACTAGGAACGATTTGTTGCGGTTCGATTGGATTTTTAACAGCAGCAACGATTGCTGGAATAGCATTGGCTATCCCTTGAGCAACGATATTTTCTATATCCAGCCTAGTCATATATTGATCCCCCGGTTGTTGCTCAGATTGATTAACCTCATTAACTGGTTCATTATTAGCGTTTTCCATCTGCTAATTTAATTTTATTAGCATCAAATGAATAACAATTATACACAAAACAATCATATAAATTTCACAAAACACACATAGCCAAAACTATCGATTTCTCGATTTCCATTTTTATATATTTTATATTATGCGTCCATACACACCATTATCTTACAAAGTTTTATTTAGGTTATTTCCTAAGATTAGATCATTATTGCTATTATACAACCACAGTCTCATAACCCCTTATCCCTCTTCAACTGCTATTTTAATAACGGCGTTCCCTCTCATCGTATTTCCAGGAGATCTGCTCTCCTACCTCCCTGATCCTATTTTCGGCATCCATTAGCTCCTTGCCAAAGTGGCGAAGTTCAGCTAAATTCTCATTGCTCATAAGTGGATTAGGTATAGGTTCTGGGATTGCTGGGTCCAAGTTTATTGGTAGTTGGGTTTCAATAGAATGAATAAAAATATTTTCATTAACAGGCTTAATAGTATTATAGCTTGCCAATATAAAATCTAGCTCTTCCTGAGATGGTAACCCCTCAATTTGCCTAGAGCTTTCCCCAATTTCCATTTTCTTAGGCTTGGGTTTCTCAAGAGGTGAAGCGTTGAATTCTAAAGGTTCTTCTATGTCTGTGTCACACCCCGATTTCCACGTGTCACCGGTGGGCCCGGTAGGGGAGTATCGTGACGTGGTTGGTAGCATAATAGTCAAACAACACAATATTTAAATGCACAGCGGAAGCAAAGTATAGATTCATTTCAACCAAACAATATTGTAATATTAAGTATCACAAGTAGTCGAATATAAATCCACAGGTAGATCAAAATAAAAGGAAACAATGTTCAACAGTCTATGACATCCAAGCTTGCGAGACTTATTGTGGATGCTAGGAGAAAAGCCAGCCTATTACGCGTAGTACCTGCACTTAACCTTTTTGAGAAAATACGTCAGTTTACACTGGTAAATACAATCAACCGACTCATTTTGAAAAGAGTTTAAGAAAATGCATTTAAGGCACAAGGCACAAATAATATTTTATAACTTGGGATAATTATTAGAATATAATACTTGTAAAGGATTTACATGTTTCTTATGCGTTCAGTAGCCCGGGTCGAGCCGGGTTAAAGATCAATAGACACACCACATTATGTATATGAGACACCGACGGGCGTACGCCTACGCCCCGTGCTTAGGTCGTGGCCATTTCGTAAAATGATGCCAGGGATATCCGGGACATGGTCATTAACCCCCCAAAGGCTTTAAGCAAACAAAACAATTTAAAAGAGACATCTCAATACTTTAACCATTATACAATTAAAGATTCAATGCCCGACCAAGCGGTATTTTATATACCGTACCCCAAGCCCGTATAGGAAAAATAAGTTAAAAGTATTTACCTGAGCAAGTATAAATCAAAATCAGCGAGTGCAAGTATCTTTTACTGGTTCTCCTAATCTGGAACGAAGGTTTATAATAACCTATTAGAATCCTAACGGGTCTTTAGTTAAGCTTAAGCTTAGACCTGTTAGTTTTAAAGATACGGTTCGTACGCACGATTAAGCGAAGACCGGATAGAATGTGATTTAGACCCGACAAGTTTGAAGACTTGCTTAATATGGGTATATTATACACATTCTGGATTTTTGAGATAAAACCGATAAGGTTTGACCCGTTTCGGCTAATTTATGTAAACTAGTTACATAAACCGAACCGAACGCGCATGAAGCGTAACGGATAACCATAAGAGTCCTAAACAGGTTTCCTAAGTTAACATGCCTTAAATATGTTGTGATATCAGTATGATACCTTCCATTATGCCCAAAACGAGTTTAATCTCATATTAAGCCCCGTAGGGGTATTTTGGTCATTTTAAAGATTATAAAAGGGATTAATTAAGCTTCTGTGATCCGGGTCTGATTTTATCAGTAAAACAACTTATTTTAACAGGTTATAACATTTGGTTATAAGTCTTATATGTCAAAATAGTTTTAAACCCAAACTATGCGTTTAATACGCGTATAATGTCGTTTTAAGCGATTTACGGGTTAATATAGGATTCTGAGTTTTCTGATCAGTTCAACAGGTTCAAAACACTCTATTTATTATTTGAAATCAGTAGCAATTGGATTGGTGTCAAAAGGATTTGTAAAACTCATTTTATGGCCGAAAAGGGCAAATTCGGTATTTATCGAATCAAGGCACTAATCCTAGCTTATGATCAGTTTAAAAATAATTAAAAATCTTCAAAAATCCCAAAATATTATATTACATCACTGGGTAAAAGGTTTGGTGTCAAAAATGGGGTTTAGATAGGCTTTACGCTAATGACGCCGTTTAATTACTAATAAGCGTTCTAATTACGTCATTAGGCATAACTCCTAATCTAGACCTCCGACTGATGTGAAAATTTAGAGACATGTTTTATAATCAGTAACAAAGATTATTGTACTTTCACATTTCCAAAATTCTCGTTGTATGGTCATAAGGGCATTATGGTCCATATTTAAGCACTTAACAGAAACGTCGGACAATTAAGGATTTAAGTGGTATAAACGCAGAGGATTATACAAACATGTAACTAGGTCTTAATGGAACTTTAAGGCATGTCTAAACCTATCAAAACTGGGTCAGTACCGAAGTCAAAGCAGAAAGTCAAACTATGCGCCTTTCGGCTCCGAATCGGTTCAAAACAAAAAGTTGTCGAATCAAACAAGTTTAGACAAGTTATTATACTTATTATCAAGTTATATGAATGATAAAACAGGTTACACGCATTCTATATCGCTAATTACGCGTTTAATGATTCTGTTGACTTTTTCGGACAACGTTTGACTCGACAAACGACCTAGCTAGGATGGGAATCAGTGAGTACCCTTTTAAGGGTTAATTGCCCACATAATTACCAACTTATAACAACTTTCATTTCGACAAAACACTGGACCGTTTGTGTTTTATCGTTAAGTCAAACCGTAATTACGACGGTTTGACTTTTAAGCTAAATACTAATCAAAACTTAATTAAGAAGGGTCAAGGGTACTTACACAAGTCTAATGAACGATTTGGAAAGCTTAGAAGATGGCCTTTAGCTCCAGAATGATCAGAAGTTGTAGTTGTGCATGAATGATCAAACTTGCAAAATAATGGAGCTTTATATAGTTTTCACGGTTGCTCAAGATGGTGCCATGCATGTCTAGGATTGTCACCAGATGCATACATGTGCCCCCTAGAGCCTATAAACCAGTTTAGGACGCCCATGGTATGCCAAAATGGCATTTTGAGTCGGTTACAAGGCTGGACAGACACCTGCCTGTTTTTTCTGCAACTGGGCATCGCACGCGGCCCGCGTAAAGATCTTCATGATCTTACGCGGCCCGCCTTAGACCTTCGATTCAGGTTTTAAACTTTCCTTTATTGCACTTTCAGTCCCCGGTCCTCCTAAACGTCGCTTTCACTTTCATTCTTGCATTTTAAACCTTTAAAATTGACATTTAGGGCTTTAAGACTTATACCCACTTTGTCAAGTCCTCGGGTAACTTTGTGATCACCCGAAAAGCCCTAATTTTCAATGTTGACGATTCTAACCCCTCGCACACGAATTTTATCATAACTTTCTCATACGATAACGAAACTTGGTGAAATTTTTATGGTGCATTCTAGTGAGCATAATTAATCGTTACAAGGCTTCGGGTTTGCTAAAAGGTCACTCAGAGGTATATCTTAACATGTTGACACATTTAACCCCTGTAGTTTGTAATCTCTCACTTTCTTTCACAATTCGCTTCGTATGATCCATGATCCATTCGTTTAAGGTTATAAACATCATGTAGGGTTATTGTAAAGTATATTTATTCGTTGTTGACATTTTGAACCCTTATATTTACATAGACTCATTTTTTGTCAACTTCAGTCCCTTGAAAGTATTCTTTCACACGTTCAAAGGTTATGACACGTGTCAACACATTATAGGACGTAAATTTTCGAGGTGTTACATCCTCACCCCCTTAAAAGAAATCTCGACCTCGAGATTTACTGAAATAGATAAGGGTACTTTTCTTTCATCGTGGACTCAACCTCCCACGTATACTCGGGACCTCTACGGGCATCCCATTTGACCTTTACTATCGGTACATGCTTCCTTCGAAGCTTCTTAACCTGTCGATCCTCGATCGACAATGGTTTTTCCACAAATTTCAAGCTCTCAACTATATGCACATCCGAATGTGGTATGACCAGTGATTCATCAGCGAAACACTTTTTCAGATTGCAGATGTGAAATACATTGTGAATTCCACTGAGCTCTTCTGGTAAGTTTAGCTTATAGGAAACTGACCCGACACGTTCGATAACCTTGAAAGGTCCTATGTATCTCGGGCTTAACTTGCCTTTCTTACCAAATCGCATCACTCCCTTCCAGGGTGATACTTTAAGTAAGACTTTATCACCTACTTCAAAGTGAAAAGATTTACGCTTAGGATCAGCGTAGCTCTTTTGCCTATCTCGGGCAGCTTTGAGACGGTCACGAATCTGGACAATCTTGTCCGTCGTTTCAAAGACTATCTCTGGTCCTGATAACTGGACATCTCCAACTTCCGCCCAACAAACGGGCGTTCTACACTTTCTACCGTATAAGGCCTCGAAAGGCGCAGCCTTAATGCTGGTGTGGTAGCTATTGTTGTAGGAGAACTCAATTAGTGGTAGGTGGTTTTCCCAACTACCAGCCAAATCAATCACATATGCACGAAGCATGTCTTCCAACGTTTGAATAGTACGCTCACTCTGACCGTCTGTCTGAGGATGGTAAGCCGTACTAAAATTCAAACGCGTGCCCAAAGATTGTTGGAAGCTTTTCCAAAAATGTGACGTGTATCTAGTATCTCGGTCAGAGATAATAGACACAGGTATGCCATGTAAGGATACAATCTTATCAACGTATAACTGGGCTAACATGTCGGAGCTATAAGTCTCCTTGATGGGTAAGAAATGAGCTGACTTAGTCAGTCTATCAACGATCACCCATATAGTATCATTGCCTTTCCTTGTCTTTGGCAGCTTGGTGATGAAATCCATCGTCACCATCTCCCACTTCCATGTGGGAAGTTCAGGCTGTTGTAGCAAACCTGACGGCTTTTGATGTTCTGCTTTGACTTGCGCACACGTCAAGCATTTAGCTACATAGGTAGCTACAGACTTCTTCAAGCCTATCCACTAATAATTTGCCCTTAGATCCTGGTACATCTTATCAGCTCCAGGATGAACGGAGTATTTGGAACTATGGGCTTCCTGGAGGATAACATCTCGAAGTCCTCCATAAATTGGAACCCATATTCGTCCATTCAATCTTAGTATTCCGTCCTTGCTAAGTGTTAACTACTCCTCAGTTACCCCTAGCTTTTCATTAGGATAGTTAGCTTCCAACACAGCTTCCTTCTGTGCAGCTAACAACCTTTCAATCAAATTATTCTTTATTTCCATGCGCTTGGCATTGATTCGGATGGGTTTCACCTTCTCCTTTCAACTCAAGGCATCGGCGACTACATTCGCCTTGCCGGGATGGTATCTTATTTCACAATCGTAATCATTCAGAGTTTCCATCCAACGGCGTTGCCTCATGTTCAAGTCCTTCTGATTGAATAGATGTTGAAGGCTCTTGTGATCAGAATAAATCACACATTTTATTCCATATAAGTAGTGCCTCCACAGTTTTAGTGCGAATACAATGGCACCCAACTCCAAGTCATGGGTGGTGTAATTCTTTTCGTGCACCTTTAACTGGCGTGAAGCATAGGCAATGACTTTGCCTTTCTGCATAAGCACACATCCCATCCCGGTGTGTGATGCATCACAATATACTACAAACTCCTCTATTCCATCAGGCAATGTCAGTACTGGAGCATTGCTCAACTTTTGTTTCAGAATATCGAAGGATTCCTGCTGCTTAGGACCCCAGTCAAACTTAATCTTCTTACGCGTCAGCGAAGTCAGGGGTGCAGCAATCCTTGAGAAGTTTTTAATGAATCGCCTATAGTATCCTGCTAAACCTAGGAAGCTACGAATTTCTGTAGGCGTCTTTGGCTCAGGCCAATTCATGACAGCTTCAACTTTAGCGGGATCTACTTGGATACCATGCTCACTAACAACATGTCCAAGAAATTGGACTTCTCGAAGCCAGAATTCACACTTCGAGAACTTGGCATAGAGCTCTTCTTTATGAAGTAGTTCCAGAATGCAGTGAAGATGCTTCTCATGGTCAGCTTGGTTCTTCGAGTAGATGAGAATGTCGTCGATGAAAACGATGACGAATTTATCTAAGTATGGCTTGCAAACGCGATTCATGAGATCCATGAACGCGGCAGGTGCATTAGTGAGCCCAAAAGGCATCACTAGGAACTTGTAATGACCATAACGAGTCCTAAATGCTGTTTTGTGCACGTCTTCATCTATAACCTTCAATTGATGGTAGCCTGACCTCAAGTCAATCTTCGAGAAGAAACTTGCCCCTTGAAGTTGATCGAACAGATCGTCGATTCTGGGCAAAGGATACCTATTCTTGATGGTGACCTTATTAAGCTCACGGTAGTCGATGCACAGACGCATCGATCCATCCTTCTTCTTGACAAATAAAACTGGTGCTCCCCAAGGAGACGAACTAGGTTTGATGAAACCTTTGGCTAGCAAATCATCTAGCTGCGCTCTCAATTCCTTCATCTCTGTTGGTGCCAACCTATAAGGCGCCCTTGCAACTGGTGCTGATCCAGGAATAATGTCGATTCTGAATTCTACTTGCCTATCTGGTGGCAAACCAGGTAGTTCTTCTGGAAAAACTTCGGGGTATTCAGAAATGACGGGGATATCCCCAATCTTGGGCTTTGGCTCATCAATAATCACTTGTGCCATGTAGATGACACAACCCTTCTTTAAACACTTAGAGTCCTTGAGCATTGACATTTTCTCAGGCAGCCCATACTGGGTATCTCCCTGGATAGTAAGTGATTCACCAGACTGAGTCTTGATCACCACTTGCTTCTTATTGCAAATAATCTGGGCCTGGGTATGAGATAACCAGTCCATACCCAAAACTATGTCGAAACCGGCTAGTTTCAAAGGAAGTAGGGACAAAGGAAAAGAGTGGTTCTTAATGGATATGAAACATCCATCTAATAAGGTTGAGGCGGTTTCTAAAGTGCCATCTGCTAGTTCCACCTCATACTTCACACTTAAGGTCTTAACAGGTAATTTCAACAATTCACAAAACTTATTATCTATGAACGACTTATCAGCGCCTGAATCAAATAACACTCTCGCATAAACATCATTTACGAGAAAGGTACCTGTTATCACATTGTCGTCCTTGACGGCTTCCTTAGCATCCATCCTGAAGACCCTAGCATTGGTCTTCTTAGCCTCTTCGGGCTTCTTGGCGTATTTTGGGCAATTGGTCTTGATGTGCCCCTTTTCATTGCAACCGTAGCAGGTCGCATCCTTCATCTTTTTGTAATCCAAGGTCTTGTGTTCCTTGGACTTGCACAACCCACATGCAAAAGTTTTCGATTGTGAATTCGAATTCGATTCATACCTGCACTTACCAAAGTGTTGTCTCTTGCAGATTTTACATCTGGGTTTTTCACCCGACTGCTGACCATCCTTCCTAAATCCTGACCCCTTCTTGTGGTCATTGTTTCCCTTATGCTTCTTGTCTGAACGTCGTGAGTTGTCATCCTCACGCTTCCTCTTTTCGGTATCAGCGTTCCTCTGCGATTTCTGCCTAACCGCATCCAAGGTAAGAGACAATGATATGTTCGCTGCAGACCGAAAAGTTACTGGTCTGGAGGCCTTCACACTTGCCTTGATCTCCGGGGCCAAACCCCCGATAAAACGAGCTATGCGTTTGGGTTCCGGGGTTACTAAATATGGAACCAATCTTGACAAAGTGTTAAAACTGGTAAGGTAGGCCTGACAGTCTAGGTTTCTCATGACCAGCGACAAGAAGTCAGCTTCAATTTTCTCAACCTCATGCTGAGGGCAGTAGTTTTCCTTTGATTAGTGCCATGAACTGTTCCCAGGTCATATTGTACAACGGGATTTTCCCCATGATTCAGAGATCATTTAGTTGGGTTAGGAATCTTTGAAAAAAAATCCCTATATAATAATAACACGTGTGATTTTAACGAATCATGTCTGCCAGGAGTGTTAACATGTTTTCAGATGTTAACTGGGATTTGAATCTTTTTAACGGATTTTACCATCTTGGCCAGGTCTTAAAATGACATGCAGGCTAGGTTATACCTTTAAGATCCTTAATTAAAAATTTAAATTAGGCAGATAGATTTTAAAAAAAAAATGATTCCGATTTATTTATTTCATATATAATTTAATTATGCATAACATAGCAAAGATGAAATTTATAAACTTACATTCCATTAAAATTTAAAAGTAGTACACTTTGCCCTAAACGGGACTTTTCACATAAACACTTGCCCACGCAGGAGCTATATTGGTAATACAAGTCCTTGCAGGGACTGTTTACAAAAACAAATATCCACGCAGGGACTAACAGAGACAAGTCCACGTAGGGACTAAGTACAAAGATAGATGTCCACGCAGGGACTACATACATACTTTAAAGAAATGTCCACACAGGGACTTAATTTAAACAAGGAAATACAATAATACATATTGGGATTTAACGATCCCGTTTCTTCTTTCCTTTCAGCAAACTTGCCAAGCCACTCATAAATCCCTGATTCTTCCTACGCTCTCTCTGGAGGTCTCGCTCAACCCTGTCCAGCCTATGACGGAGATCCTCCTGCTCTGGCGGGGAAAACCGTGGTGGCTGATGCTGAAGTGGTGGCTGAACAGGTACTTGATATCCACGAGTTGGATGTCCCATTCCCCAAGGGGTTCCATATGGTCCCTCAGGATTTTGGGCAAAGTAGTTTGATGCCACATGGTAAGGATCCTCAGCATAGTTATAGTTAGTGTATGCTGACGGTCCGTATGGGTTGTAAGCTGCTGGAGCAGTATAAGCAGGGATAGGGTTGCCTAAACCCGGTGATGGCGGTGCAATAGGTGCCGAATTCACCTCCGACACTGGAACTGAAGGTCTACCCATCTCTGGGTCTTCATATAGTGGTGGGTAGTGGCTGCCACTAGAGTGTTGAGGGGTGCTGAAATGAAAATCCCCTGTTCGTGCTGACATCCGTGCGCCAGTCCTCCTACGTCTTGGTGGTGCTGGAGGCGCTAGATTAACTGGCGGCGGTGGAGGCGGTGGCGTGACTGCCACGAAACGTGGATCCCCAGAGGGATCTTGCTGCTGCTGTTGTGGTTGCTGGTGAGGCGATGAATGGTAAGATGGTGTAAAGTACCACTCACACCGGTCGAACCGTGCCTGATGACTATCCGGACCTTGGTATGGTGTTCCGTGAAAAGACGAACCATCAGAGATCTCAACAGGATGGTTCGGGGTTCCGGTTGCAGGCTCGACGGGATCTGTGTCCTCGTCCATGTCCATCGCTTGATCACCTGAAAAATGATCCTCCGGTCCTAGTGGGTTAAAGCCCCCTTGTTCTGGTAGGTAGTCCGCCGGGTTAAACTGGCCCCGAAAGACAGGAGAAGGGTCGTCGAAGGAACGGTGCGATAAGGATCGCTGTAGGGGTATGTATGAAGGTTGCGGGTTGTTGGGCTCATTCTCGGACTGAGGCCCATAGGAGTGATGATATGGAGGCGTTAAGCTATACGACGTAGATCGTCTGGAAGGCTCCTCATAAATCCTCCAAGGTTCTTGCGGATCTGCACTCCTTGTAGAAGAAGGAGTTTGCCGGCGCGAAGGCCCGGCCTCATGGTCGTTAGGGGCGCTGATCGGCTCCTTTCCTCGTCCTCCTCGCCTGAATCTTGGCGGCATTGTTAAACCTGTCAGTATAAACAAAGGTAACAACAAGAAAAATAAAGGACAAAGCTAAAATAAAATAAAAACATTTTGGATTATTCCTAAGTTCTTTGTCTAGACTCGAAGATTTAGGAATGTGCAATTGTGTCATTGAGATTAAACACAAAAGGCTAGTGTTTAATTCACTCAATGTAGGCTCTGATACCAACCTGTCACACCCCGATTTCCACGTGTCACCGGTGGGCCCGGTAGGGGAGTATCGTGACGTGGTTGGTAACATAATAGTCAAACAACACAATATTTAAATGCACAACGGAAGCAAAGTATAGATTCATTTCAACCAAACAATATTGTAATATTAAGTATCACAAGTAGTCGAATATAAATCCACATGTAGATCAAAATAAAAGGAAACAATGTTCAACAGTCTATGACATCCAAGCTTGCGAGACTTATTGTGGATGCTAGGAGAAAAGCCAGCCTATTACGCGTAGTACCTGCACTTAACCTTTTTGAGAAAATACGTCAGTTTACACTGGTAAATACAATCAACCGACTCATTTTGAAAAGAGTTTAAGAAAATGCATTTAAGGCACAAGGCACAAATAATATTTTATAACTTGGGATAATTATTAGAATATAATACTTGTAAAGGATTTACATGTTTCTTATGCGTTCAGTAGCCCGGGTCGAGCCGGGTTAAAGATCAATAGACACACCACATTATGTATATGAGACACCGACGGGCGTACGCCTACGCCCCGTGCTTAGGTCGTGGCCATTTCGTAAAATGATGCCAGGGATATCCGGGACATGGTCATTAACCCCCCAAAGGCTTTAAGCAAACAAAACAATTTAAACGAGACATCTCAATACTTTAACCATTATACAATTAAAGATTCAATGCCCGACCAAGCGGTATTTTATATACCGTACCCCAAGCCCGTATAGGAAAAATAAGTTAAAAGTATTTACCTGAGCAAGTATAAATCAAAATCAGCGAGTGCAAGTATCTTTTACTGGTTCTCCTAATCTGGAACGAAGGTTTATAATAACCTATTAGAATCCTAACGGGTCTTTAGTTAAGCTTAAGCTTAGACCGGTTAGTTTTAAAGATACGGTTCGTACGCACGATTAAGCGAAGACCGGATAGAATGTGATTTAGACCCGACAAGTTTGAAGACTTGCTTAATATGGGTATATTATACACATTCTGGATTTTTGAGATAAAACCGATAAGGTTTGACCCGTTTCGGCTAATTTATGTAAACTAGTTACATAAACCGAACCGAACGCGCATGAAGCGTAACGGATAACCATAAGAGTCCTAAACAGGTTTCCTAAGTTAACATGCCTTAAATATGTTGTGATATCAGTATGATACCTTCCATTATGCCCAAAACGAGTTTAATCTCATATTAAGCCCCGTAGGGGTATTTTGGTCATTTTAAAGATTATAAAAGGGATTAATTAAGCTTCTGTGATCCGGGTCTGATTTTATCAGTAAAACAACTTATTTTAATAGGTTATAACATTTGGTTATAAGTCTTATATGTCAAAATAGTTTTAAACCCAAACTATGCGTTTAATACGCGTATAATGTCGTTTTAAGCGATTTACGGGTTAATATAGGATTCTGAGTTTTCTGATTAGTTCAACAGGTTCAAAACACTCCATTTATTATTTTAAATCAGTAGCAATTGGATTGGTGTCAAAAGGATTTGTAAAACTCATTTTATGGCCGAAAAGGGTATATTCGGTATTTACCTAATCAAGGCACTAATCCTAGCTTATGATCAGTTTAAAAATAATTAAAAATCTTCAAAAATCCCAAAATATTATATTACATCAGTGGGTAAAAGGTTTGGTGTCAAAAATTGGGTTTAGATAGGCTTTACGCTAATGACGCCGTTTAATTACTAAGAAGCGTTCTAATTACGTCATTAAGCATAACTCCTAATCTAGACCTCCGACTGATGTGAAAATTTAGGGACATGTTTTATAATCAGTAACAAAGATTATTGTACTTTCACATTTCCAAAATTCTCGTTGTATGGTCATAAGGGCATTATGGTCCATATTTAAGCACTTAACGGAAACGTCGGACAATTAAGGATTTAAGTGGTATAAACGCAGAGGATTATACAAACATGTAACTAGGTCCTAATGGAACTTTAAGGCATGTCTAAACCTATCAAAACCGGGTCAGAACCGAAGTCAAAGCAGAAAGTCAAACTATGCGCCTTTCGGCTCCGAATCGATTCAAAACAGAAAGTTGTCGAATCAAACAAGCTTAGACAAGTTATTATACTTATTATCAAGTTATATGAATGATAAAACAGGTTACACGCATTCTATATCGCTAATTACGCGTTTAATGATTCTGTTGACTTTTTCGGACAACGTTTGACTCGACAAACGACCTAGCTAGGATGGGAATCAGTGAGTACCCTTTTAAGGGTTAATTGCCCACATAATTACCAACTTAAACAACTTTCATTTCGACAAAACACTGGACCGTTTGTGTTTTATCGTTAAGTCAAACCGTAATTACGACGGTTTGACTTTTAAGCTAAATACTAATCAAAACTTAATTAAGAAGGGTCAAGGGTACTTACACAAGTCTAATGAACGATTTGGAAAGCTTAAAAGATGGCCTTTAGCTCCAGAATGATCAGAAGTTGTAGTTGTGCATGAATGATCAAACTTGCAAAATAATGGAGCTTTATATAGTTTTCACGGTTGCTCAAGATGGTGCCATGCATGTCTAGGATTGTCACCAGATGCATACATGTGCCCCCTAGAGCCTATAAACCAGTTTAGGACGCCCATGGTATGCCAAAATGGCATTTTGAGTCGGTTACAAGGCTGGACAGACACCTGCCTGTTTTTTCTGCAACTGGGCATCGCACGCGGCCCGCGTAAAGATCTTCATGATCTTACGCGGCCCGCCTTAGACCTCCGATTTAGGTTTTAAACTTTCCTTTATTGCACTTTCAGTCCCCGGTCCTCCTAAACGTTGCTTTCACTTTCATTCTTGCATTTTAAACCTTTAAAATTGACATTTAGGGGCTTTAAGACTTATACCCACTTTGTCAAGTCCTCGGGTAACTTTGTGATCACCCGAAAAGCCCTAATTTTCAATGTTAACGATTCTAACCCCTCGCACACGAATTTTATCATAACTTTCTCATACGATAACGAAACTTGGTGAAATTTTTATGTTGCATTCTAGTGAGCATAATTAATCGTTACAAGGCTTCGGGTTTGCTAAAAGGTCACTCAGAGGTATATCTTAACATGTTGACACATTTAACCCCTGTAGTTTGTAATCTCTCACTTTCTTTCACAATTCGCTTCGTATGATCCATGATCCATTCATTTAAGGTTATAAACATCATGTAGGGTTATTGTAAAGTATATTTATTCGTTGTTGACATTTTGAACCCTTATATTTACATAGACTCATTTTTTGTTAACTTCAGTCCCTTGAAAGTATTCTTTCACACGTTCAAAGGTTATGACACGTGTCAACACATTATAGGACGTAAATTTTCGAGGTGTTACAGTCTGGTATATACCTATTGAAATCTCTGGAAACCTCTATTTTTACTGGATAGAGATTTAAATTTTGAAGGGCATCAGACAAGTCACTCATGCTGTTTAACAAAATACACATAATTACTAAGTTTAAAAATTGTAACAAATTTCATAGAAACCTTTAAATATTAATTCAGACTGGTAACTACAAAACAACTGAAAATTAAAACACACTAGGGTTTACTGTAAACTTATTTATTTAATGAAATAAGGTTTCTAGACTGTAATTGATAAAGGTGCTAAAACTTGGGTCAATTTATTTAAAGATTTGCATTAACTGCTACAGTAGCTAGTATATAAAGATCTGCCCATTTTTCATCTAACTTGTCCTTCCAAGGTGTTTTACTAGTTAATTCCTGGGTTTCCTGTTTAACCTTCGGAATTTCTTTATTTTCTCTTTACTTTTTCTAATAATCAGACTTCTTTTACCAGGAGAAAGTGGTTCCTCATATTGTGCCTTTCGCACAAATATTCCTTCTTCAGGAATTACAGAGTGCTTTGAGGATTTAGTTTGGGATGAACTTCCCTTCTCATTGGATAACCTATCTAATTTAAGATAGATGTTTGACAACTTTTGCTTACTCATACTGTACACAAATACTCAAATAAGTAAACACATAATCACATAATGACAAGTAGAAAAATTAAGTATTTTCTAAATACTTAATAGGCTTAAATCAGTGGCTCTGATACCACCTTATTTCTGTCACGGCCCCCGACCCGGTTTGACCCGTTTCCGGAGCCGCGGGACAGAAATCCCGTGGTATTTAATTAACAGCGGAAGTTTTTCTTCAGGATCTTTTAAAAACTGCAATATTTCCCGATTATTTTATTTCACAACTCGGGATAAAAACCCGGTAATTTACAATCATAAGATTTCACGGAGAAATCTTTCTTTTACAAAACATGTTTCTTTATTTTATATTGAGCCACTTCCTTAAGCTTGTAGTGCTTCACGGCACTTTTCCTGGATCACAACAGATCACCTGAAACATGTTTGAAAAAGGTTTTGTCAGCGGGAAATACTGAGTGAATCATTTATTTTGCTAAAACAACTCTTTTGTTATAATTTACAGTATTAAGAGAGATTACAATGTTTCAGATATCAACCAACTACCCTCGGTATTTGTCACTCGACTCGTTTCTGTGACTATGGTCATATCACCCATTGGCTAACTCGTTGTCCAATGGTGAAGATTATCAAGTAATGTATACAAAACCCCACATACCGACTGTAATATGGTGATTACATAAACTTAATCACTGTAATTATAATCTTTGAAAATAAACATGCTTTTATAAACAAATTTGATAAAAAGAGAATGACTCACATTGCAGATTTAATTGAGCAGAGCCTAGCCTACTGATTAGCCTTTTAACCTAAATTAATAACATGCACACAACTCGGTTAGTAACTTAATACAGCGTTTACGATAACTCACAAGATTAAAACCCTCACAACGAATGACAAAGTGCGATACTTAAACATCCATCGATTTAACGACGAATGACAAAGCATAACCCTAATGTAGGCAGCACTTAAACATCCATTGGATAATTTAATCGATCGGACATTGAATCGTAGCAGCGATCGAGTTATTACCCTGTATTGCGGCAGCAATTTGTGAATCGTGTGTGTTTTGATAGTAAACAGAGCGTATCTCAGTGTATATTTCGACTTTTTACGTCGTTCAAGCGCCCAAATTTCAAGTCCCAAAGTCTGCTATTTATACATAAAATTTGACCAGGCTTGCGCACCGTAAGCCTTATCCCTTATGGTGCGCAAGGGACACGAAATCACTATAGGGTAGCCACGTCCTTGACTAGCCTTGCTGACTTGACAGATTTCATAAATTCGATTTTTACAGCGAGATTTTAAGATAATCGTAACTAGGGTTTACACCCCCCCCCCCCTGAGTTTTAGGGGCCCTGATCCTGATTCTGATTATTCTGAAAATTTTAGGGTTTGTGCAGAATCACTTGGGTGTCTCAATTAGGGTTTCCTATTGGATAATTAAAGTACTAAATATGACTTTTTAATAAGAGTAGTTGCAATTATTGTCTCAATATATTGATATTCTTCTGTATAATTGAGTCTTAAACTTCAAAGCTGAGTTGAGAAGATAGTTTGTGTTGATAAAGAAAGATATAAAATTTCAAGAATTTAGAGTTGTTATATTCTAAATTAATTTACTTAGGTTGAAAAGATGCACAAACTTCGTGGCAAGACAATTGTAGAGGATAATGAAGCTGTTGATAGACCGTGTAAAGTTTGAAAGGTTCGTTTAGTATCATCCACTTCAGAATCAGTCTTACACTTCACCACACATGCTGAAGACAGACTTGTAAGCTTTTGCAATCGTTGCTTTGTTTCGTTATTTCAACAATTTCAGTTATATATCAATATTTTATAAAATTCACTATTTAATTTTCTGTTTTTTTAGCATCTGTCATCAGATGTATCTTCTGCGTTGGATCTGCATACTGGTAATCCTAAGCCTATCAAGATCCAGAATCTCAAATGTGAAGTCCAGGAACTGTTTACAACATCTCAAAAAATCAATACTGGATTCAACTACGCTGTTGTTGGATGGTCTTCTTATCTGAGATCTTGCAATATTGCTTTTGGTGATGAACTTTCGTTAGAGTTTCACAAGTCTACTCAATTGATGAAGTTAAAAAAAGTTGTGCATACGGTGACAAAGATAAAGTCCTCTTAGTTTCATGTCATGATTGTTTGTGGTTGTACATTTGGTTCGTTGGTGGTACTAATCTTGCTTCTTAGACATGTTCTATATGTAGTTATATCTATAAACAGGTTTCATTGTCAATGGGTGGGTGCTACTTTTTTTTTGTGGATAGCACAATGGAAATACTCATATTTATCTTATATATTAACTGATGATGCATGTCTATAGTTGTCTTTTAGCTATAATAGATAACACGTTTTGGTACAATTTCTATACACATATGTATATGTTCTATCAATATGTGTTATGCATGGTTTTCTAAGAAACGACCCGTGTTTGCACACAGTGGTTGACTTTAGTCAAACAGAGTTTTAGATACTTCAAACAAATGATACACTCTTTTGAAACCTAAAATCTGTTTATTAATCAGAGGTTTGGTTTTTGAAAACAAAGGTTAAATGTCTGTTCACTTTTGGTCAATCAGATGTTTGGTTTTCATTTTGTAATCTCTGTTTTTGAAACAGAGGTTAGGATTTCAAACAGTGGTATGCCAAACTGTAACACCCTTGTTATTATTTTACGGTTTTCGTATAGTTTACGAAAACAAACATGTAATTATAATTACATGTACTTTGAATAATACGGTTAATTTAAATCTTTTACAATTGAAGGTTTATATACATCGTAATGAATTTGAGTTCGTCGTTTAAAAGTTACGACGTAACGCCGTGCGGAAGCTTTAATCTCGTGTGTTCGGTTCTTCGTTGAGCTTGATCTTCATCCGGAAATTTCTTGACATTCACCTATGACCAAAACCAACATAAAAGTTAGCTTTGGTAGTTAAATAACAAGTTTAAACAAGTTACATGGGTCAAACAACAAAAAAATATAGTTTTTCCGGAACTAGGGGGCGTCGCGTAATGCCTAGGGGCTACGCGTGACGCCTAGCCCTCTTTTTCACAGAATGTTGCTTAAACTGTTGCTGTACATTCCCAGCATGACCCGATTTCACGGAAACGAGCATAACTCTCTCGTTTTAAATCCGTTTTACCTGATTCTTTTTCCTACGCGTCCGTAATTTAATTCTCCATCTTATGGAGTTAAAATCCAATATCCGGATTAATAAAATTTCAGACTTTTAAGTCTTCGACTTATTACCCTTTTTACCAAATTTTGACCCGTTCGTGATTTTATCACACAAACATGTTTATTTGATCCTTATTCTCATGATATTCATAATTTCAATAATTCCTATCATATTAGGTTCAAGTCACGGGTCTCTTACGTATCTTAAACCCGTTTACGCTCATATGCGTATTTTGACCCGTTAAAGGTATTTAGGCATATTTTGAGCATGAAACGCTTTCATTCGTTTCTAGCGTTATTATACAACATTTCTTATCAAGTAATCTTCCACCACAACTGTTTTGGTCAAAAATTACCGAAGTAATTAAGTGATCAAATTAGTTAAGTGAGGTAGTGTGCTAGAAGTAAGTGTCAAAAATGTGTTAATTAAATTACTTGCAAAAACAGTTTCAGGATACGCCTCGGGATATTGAGCTGTATCAACGATCAAACAATGAGCAAACAATGAGCAAAAAGTAAAGGAAGTGACACGAGATGTACGAGGAAAGCCCTTGATCAATCGAGATCGCCGGCATAAAACCTCGGGAGCTGACAATCGCAGCTGCCTTGTTCTTCAATTGCTTCAAAAATCAGGATACAGTGCAGGATGTGGTACGGATCGACTAAGTGTTACAACGGAAATGAAATACAAGTGTAATGTTTGCTATCAGCTAGAGAGTGATTGTGTTCGAGAGTGTAAGTGTGAAATGATGTGTGTTCTAAGTTGATCCGACCTCATCTATTTATAGTAAAGATAAAATAACTAACTACCCTAAACTCGCGGGATTCACCGAATATTCCCTCTTGGAACGTTGCAGACCTGGTCTTTCGGGCTCAACGTCTCTTTCTCAACAAATTCGTCCGAGTCTTGAAGAGAAGAAGTCCTTGTGACCGTTAGCAAGCCTCTGTCCTTAATCTGCACGTGGTTAATTCAATAAGCTTCAGGATATCGCCCAAGATGTCAGCAATATCCTCTTCCAGCATCCTGATTACAAATAAACAAACAAAGGCAGGATATTGGTCAGGATACATATGTTAAGAAAATGACCCCTAACAATTGTCCCCAAATATATCAGTTGGGATACCAATCCAACGGATATATTTCAAAACTTTACTTCATAACTCAAGGCCATTAATATGACTAGACTCTTGAAATGACAGCGGTGCAACTTCCAAGGCATTATTTACTTTTTACCCCCCTATATTCATCCTATATTAACCGAGGGACTCCTTGTCTCGGTTACCCTTATCTTCAAGCAAGCATCAGGTATCTTCTCTTCTAATCTCCTCTCTTTAATTTTTCATAATTTGCTCAATGGCACCACGAACGAAATCCCGCTCAGACCGGCCAGCCTCAACCCTCATAAGTCAAAACTTTATCACCGATCCAGCAAAGGAGATTTGCTGTTTCAATAATGCTGATATTGCTGCTCTCAGAGACTCCGGTGCCTTTCCCACCGGAACGGTCTTTCGCCCGTTTGACAAGGAAGCCCGATCGGATGCATCATCCGACGAGTGGGTTTGTTTTTTCGCTTATCATTTCTCCCTTGGACTCCGGTATCCATTTCCACCCTTTATCTCCAGTTTTTTCGACCTCACCGGCCTTAGTTACGCCCAAGTTATGCCAATGGTCTGGCGAATCTTGATAGTGTTGGATCAAATCAAATCTCGTCATTACCCTAACCTTCTTGTTGAGGACCTTCCCGTAGCATACCGATTAAGATCCCACGGCAACCACCGTTATCTTCTATTCTCCATCAAGAGCCCTTTGGTCCTTAAAGCCACCAAGAACGAGGATCGGTGGCGACGAAAATTCTTTTTCATCAAAAGAGACTCCATTGATAAGGGTTTCGATCTTCCGGTTAAATGGTTAACCAAGGGTAGGATTTAGGGTTTTAGGAATATCCCCAATCATATTCTCAAACTGTATCCCGGACTTATATTCTGACGTTTTTATGCAGCGAATTTCAGAGACTTAGTGCCTCCTAGCGCGGAATCCGAATCCAAGATCAAGGAAATCTACCATCTTCCTGCCAGCGAAAGAAGTTTTTCCCTGTCTCTCACAGATCCTCATCAAAAATCAAACTCAGAAATGTCTGGTAAGCATATTTTCATATGTTAATTATTTTCAAAAATATGATGAGTTTTAAGAGTATCTTCCCTTATGTAGCACCAGTCGTCAACCTTGATGCTTTCGAACTCGATGAACTGGATTGCTATTCCAGCCTTGAACCCGCCAAACAAGAATCCAAGCCAAAGTCGTCTGCTACACCAAAGCCTACCTCCTCGAAAACTGTTTCTGCTCCCAAAGGCCCTCCGGCATCCAGGACCAGGGCATCCAGTTCTCGGAAAAGAAAGGAGACTGACTCCCCAGCTGTTTCTGAAACATTCTCTCTTGAGAATCATGGGTTCAATGACGCCACCTCATTTCTCAAACAGGTAGAATTTTCTTTCCAATATCCTGTATAAGTATGTTAGTCTTTATCCTGCTTATATTAATACCTGTGTCTTTATCTATAGGGTTTGGATCGCCTCATGCATTTATACGAAGATGCTACCGGTCTTAACAAGATGTTGCAGATTCAGCTGGAGAAAGCTCAAGCCACCATAGCTGATCAAGGGACCATCGCAGCTGCCAAATCCCAGCACTATGAGGACAAATACAAGGCAATGACTCAGGAACATCAAGCCGCCCTTCACAAAGCTAATGAGGATGCTCAAGCCAAACTGGACGCCGCTCTTCTCCAATATCAGCAGAACATGAGCTCATACCGGGATAGCCTAAAAACTTCGGTGGTCGTCTCTCTTCTCCAAGCCAGGATAAAGATGGCTTATGAAGCCAAGGATCTGGGTTTTGAATGCCCTTCCTGGAATGTAAAGGCTTGGGAGGAGAAACTACAGGGCCTTGGAGGTCATCCCGTTGCTCATCCTGCAAAACATACTGGTGAAGAGCCTTCTAAGACGGCAGAGGAGGTGGCCAATGCTGATGATGGTGCTGAGAAGAATCCCGAGGGTGATGCTGGGGTGAATGCTGGCAAGGAGGTTGCTGTTCAAGAAGGTGCTGCCCCTTAGGCAGCAGAGTGGGCGATGATGGATATACGTGCCAAGGCCAGAGCCCACTTTTTAATTTCATGGTTGTGGGTGCATAAACAATTTACTTTTCCTGTCCTTGAACAATTTACTTTTCCTGCACTAGAACAATATGATGACCAAAGGTGGATGGGTCCTTGGTTTTAGGATGAAACCCTTGGTCATCAATTAGTATAATTTGTTTTGAACATAGTAACGGCTGTAGGTGAACGGGTCCTGTTTTGAGACAGATCCTGCAACCGTTACAAAATTATGGTAACAACTAATTGTGCTTTTGGCGGATGGGCCTTACCAAAAGCACAACTTTTGACTTGTTAATAATATAACTATCTTTTGACTTATTTTTCTGTTACTTTGCATTATTTAGTGTAAGTCTTAGCTTTGTAAAAATTTCATACTGTTATTTTACAAAATATTCTGACCAGTATGCTTAGAAACATACTGCAGAAGCCTTTTATTAAATAGATCTTTCAGACGCTCTTTTAACTTTATAAAAATTTCTTTAGAAAGTAAGAAATACTTTATCTCTTCAAAACCAGGTTTTGATGATGATCAAAGTTCCAAGCCAACACTAGTTTTAAACATCCTAATCAAATATCCTTAAAAGGACTTTGAGGATATATGTCAAGATACTTAACATGATGTTACTAAAAATTTAAATGAGGCTCACAAAGGAAAAATCATACCAGACATAGGATATAAACCTATTACCGAACTCCAATCCCTTTGCAACTCTTCCAATGAAGATGTCCCCAGTGCAAGGTACTTAATGCATTAGTCGCAAACTTCATTAGTTTTATAGCACCATCTTGTCAGGAATGTCCCCTGTGTACAATGTCTTCAAGTATCTTAGAAATCTATTTAATGTCAGTTTGCATTGCATAAGCAATATTTTACGTCTCAAGGGTAGAACCCAAGGATGTACTGGAGATAAATCCTTTGTAACCTGGGGAAAATCCCAATTTTTCATGCGCTACAGGCGGGAGTGTATAAACTCCAAGACTTAGAAAGGTGAAAACCTTTAAACCTTAGAGAGTATGAAAATACCCTTTCGTGAGAGAGGGTGATCAATCCTCATATACCGTTAGAATTCAGGATATAGCCAATGGTAACGAAATTGTCAGCCACTTTTACATGGACTGGTCCCGCCACCTTGAACTATCCCTGAATAACTTGCGCTCCAGGCGGGGTGTTTAAACCCAATTCGGAAGAAAGGTGAATACCTTTAAACCTGTGAAGGGATCAGTATCCCTTAAACGTGAGAGAGGGGGCCAATCCTCTAATCTTCCGAGTTATCCCGAGTGCATATTCTGGAGCTACATCCTGGAACATATCTTGCAAAACAAATGTAAACTAAGGTGGGTGTTAGCTTGGCTAACACCCCTCCGATGCTTAAGTCAGTATTGGGTTCAAAAGAATTAATAATATCAAAACATATTAAAAAGAAGTAAGAATTCATACCATCTTGAGTTAGAAATTAAATTATAGACTCACTTGAAATAGAGCTTAAGATGTATAGCATTCCAAGATCTCGGTAGCATATCTCCCTCCATATTCTTGAGTCTATATGCTCCTTTCCCTGCTTCTGATTCAACTTCGTATGGTCCTTCCCATTTTGGAGCTAACTTGCCATCGGCAGGATTAGTAGTATTTTGGAAAGCCTTTCTTAATACCCAATCTCCAACCTTAAATCTTCTGGTTCTAATATTCTTATTATATGCCCTGGATATTCTCTGTTGATATGCTGCCATCCTTAGCCTTGCCGCATCTCTCTTTTCATCTATAGTGTCTAAATCCTGACTCAAGGCTTCAGGATTCTTCTCAGGATCACTTAAGATAGATCTTGCAGTAGGTATTGTCATCTCCGTTGGAATCACTGCTTCTGCTCCAAATACCAACGAAAATGGGGTTTGACCTGTTGCATTCTTTACCGTTGTCCTATCAGCCCATAAAACAAAGGGTAATTCTTCTGCCCATCTTCCTTTTTTGGCTCCAAGCCTTTTCTTTAAGTTGTTGACAATTATCTTGTTAGAGGATTCTGCTTGTCCATTTGCTTGAGGATGTACCGGAGTAGATGTGATCATTTTGATTCCCCAACTCTTGCAAAAGTCAGTAGTCCTCTTACTTATGAACTGGGAGCCATTGTCACAGATTATCTCAGCTGGTACTCCAAATCTGGTCAGGATATTTCTCTTTATGAAGGATACTACTTCTTGGTCTCTAACTTGAACAAATGCTTCAGCTTCAACCCACTTAGAGAAATAATCCGTCATTGCTAGCATAAAGACTTTTCCTCCCGGAGCTTTTGGTAGCTTTCCCACTATATCCATACCCCACTTCATAAATGGCCAAGGGGAAACAATAGGATATAATGGTTCAACCGGTTGATGCAGTATGTTACTATGTCTTTGACATGAGTCACATCTTCGAGCATATTCTGCGGCATCTTTTCTCATTGTTGGCCAATAATATCCCGTCCTTAATATTTTTGAGAATAACGATCTGCCCCCAGCATGGTTACCACAATCCCCTTCATGTATATCCTGAAGGACTTTTTTGGCTTCAAGATCCTCCAAGCATCTCAAATACGGTCCTGCAAGAGATTTCTTGTATAAAATATTATTTATAATAGTGAATCGTGATACCTTCATCCTAAATGCCTTAGGATTTTCATCTCCAGGAATGTGTCCTTCTTTGAGATATTTCATGATTGGAGCCGTCCAGGTTTTAGGATCCTCTTCAGGATATTCTGCCCCAGGATCCTGAATACCAGCTACTTCTTTATCTCGAGGATTCGTTGCAGGATATAAAACATGTACTATTGGTATTTGTGTCCCTTCAGGTATCCTGACCGACGATCCCAGATTTGCTAAGGCATCTGCTTCAGCATTATCTTCCCTTGGTACCTGTTCAAGTATAAAAACATCGAAATATCCTGCTAATTTTTTGAGAATATCGAGATATTCGATTAATTTCTCTCCCTTTACTGCATATGATCCATTAAAATGGTTAGTAATTAACAGAGAGTCAACATATACTTGCAAATTTTTGATACTCATGCTCTTAGCCAACTCTAATCCTGCAATTAAAGCCTCATACTCTGCTTCATTATTAGTAGCAGGAAATTCACACCTAATAGCCTGGGGTAATATGTCCCCCTGTGGCGATTTTAGTAGTATTCCTAATCCTACTCCTCTTACATTAGATGCACCATCAGTATATAATGTCCAGGATCCTGAGGATTCTCCTAGCTGTTGAACTTCTAGATCTACCTCATCCTGAATGTCACTACTAAAGTCAGCCACAAAGTCAGCTAAAGCCTGAGACTTTATGGCATTCCTAGGTTCATATACTAAATCATAAGCACTCAACTTTACTGACCACTTGGCCATCCTGCCTGACATCTCTGGTTTCCTGAGCACATTTTTAATAGGATAGTTTGTTTTAACATGAATCCTATGTGTCTCGAAATAATGCCTAAGTTTCGTTGATGCCATAATTAATGCTAGTATCAATTTTTCTAAATGAGAATACCTAGTTTCAGCATCTAACAAACTTTTACTAACATAATAAACAGGATACTGCTGACCTTCATGGTCTTTTATAAGAACGGCACTTACAGCATTCCCTGATACAGCAAGGTACAGGGATAGTGGTTCACCATTTTCCGGCTTCATCAATAGAGGTGCGGTTGAGAGATACCGTTTCAAATCCTGTAAGGCTGCTTCATGCTTTTCCCCCCATTCGAATCTTTTGTTCTTCTTTAGGATATCATAGAAGTCTTTTCATTTCTCCGAGGATCTTGAGATAAATCTGTTTAGAGCTGCTACTCGGCCTGTTAACCTTTGTACATCCTTCATATTCGAGGGTGATTTTATATCCAGGATAGCTTTAATCTGCTCCGGGCTTGCCTCTATCCCCCTTTTCGTCACCATATACCCAAGAAACTTTCCTGCCCCCACTCCGAAATGGCATTTAGCAGGATTCAGCTTCATGTTGTATTGATCCAGGATATCAAATGCTCCTTTAATATCCTGGAGGTGATCCTTAGCTTTCTTTGATTTTACCACCATATCGTCAATGTACACCTCCATGGTGTCCCCCAGTTTGTCTTTAAACATCATGTTTACCAATCTTTGGTATGTTGCACCTGCATTTTTCAAACCAAAAGGCATAGCTGTATAACAATAAATACCTGTTGGCGTCATGAAGGCGGTATCCTCCTGGTCAGAAGGCTCCATTTGTATCTGTTGAAATCCTGAGGATGCGTCCATGAAGGTCAGCATTTCATGCCCAGCAGTGGCATCTACCATTGCATCAATATGGGGAAGAGGAAATGGGTCTTTAGGACAAGCTTTGTTCAAGTCTGTGTAGTCTACACAAACTCTCCATTTCCCATTCTTCTTCTGTACTACGACCACGTTTGCTAGCCACCTTGGGAACTTAACCTCTCTGATCATTCTTGACTTTAATAATCTTTCAACTTCCTCCTGGATAATTGTGTTCCGCTCAGGAGCAAACTTCCTTCTTTTTTGTTGCACAGGCTTGAATGATTTATCAATTCCAAGCTTGTGAGTGATAATATCTTTGGATATGCCTGTCATATCCTCATGCTTCCATGCAAACGTAGACATCCTGCATTTCAAAAAGTTAATTAATTGTTCCTCAATATCCTGAGGGATATTGGTCCCTACGAGCACCGAAATATCGGGGTTATCCTGGTCCAGGATAACCTTCTTCACATCCTGCTCCGGATCCTCCACGATATCCTGTGCCCGTGACTTTAATTGCTATGCTGCGCTAGTTTTGGCTGAGGATTTCATCGAGGAGGAGTAGCACTCTTTCGCCTCCTGCTGATCACTATCAACTTTGACCACTCCCCAAGGGGTAGGTATCTTGATGCATTGGTGATACGTTGATGGCACGGCCTTCATATCGTGAATCCACGGTCTTCCCAATATGATGTTATAGCAGGATAGAGAATCCATCACACAGAAACGTTGTATCGAATTGACTCCTTCAACGTATACTGGCAACTTTATTTCTCCCACTGTGTTTCTAGCCTCTCCACTGAATCCAACAAGCACGGTGGACTTTGAAGTGATATCCATTGGAGATACATTCATTCTCTTCAGAGTTTCTAGTTGGATTATGTTGACGGAGCTGCCATTATCAACCAATATCCTGCGTACAAAATGGTTAGCCACATATAACGTTATTACCAGAGCATCATGGTGAGGATCCTGGACAGTATCCCTATCATCTGCATCAAAAGTGATCACTTTGTCAGTCGTGAGGGTAGTCATCCTAACAGGTCTGTCTCCCCTTTCGGCCTTAGCTTCCTTTGCATGTCTCTTTGCTGCCGAATACGAGGTCCCACAAATGTCGGATCCTCCCGAAATGAAGTTGATTATCTTGGCATCCGAGGGAGGTGACGCTGCTCGTTCAGGATCCTTGTCAGTATCCTGACCCTTATTCTTCTTCTTTCCTAAGAGATCTTTCAGATATCCCTTGCTTAGAAGATAGCTTATTTCTTTCCTTAAAGCAATGCAATCCTCAGTCATATGTCCGAAATCTTCGTGGAAAGCACACCATTTCGACTTATCCTTCCAGTCAGCCTTTTGTTGATTCTTTCGAGGCCATCTAGCCTTGTCTCCTAGACCCTGCATAGCATACATTAATTCAGGAATATTAACAGAAAAGCAATATTCAGACAACTCAGGATACTCTTCAGGATCCTCATCTTCGACAGCATTCACTCTCTTGTTTTCATTTCTACCATATGGCTTAGGCCGATATGACTTAAATGAGGACTCTGACTTCCTATTAGTTGATTCATAAGTGTTGGACGAGTTCATCCTTTCTTGCATCTTCTTGTCATCCTCTAGACGGATATATCTCAAGGCCCTGTTACGAGCTTCATCGAGATTCCTGCAGGGATTCATTACAAGATCCTGATAAAACTGAGAATCCTTTTGTAATCCCATCTTAAAAGCTTGCACAGCTGTTGCAACATCAAGATGTGGGATATCCAAGGATTCTCGACTAAATTTGTTCACATAATCCCTCAAGGATTCCTGAGGCCCTTGAGTTATCCTGTAAAGATCACTGGTTAGTTTCTCAAAACTCTGACTACAAGAAAATTGACTGTTAAATAAATTAACCAAATGAGCAAATGAAGTAATTGAGTGAGGAGGAACGTTTAACAGCCATTTTAAGGCTGATCCTGTTAGAGTAGAACCGAATCCCTTGCACAAGCACGCTTCCTTGAGCTCCGGAGGAATAGGGTTAATCTCCATTCTTTCCCTATACTGAGCAATATGTTCCTCAGGATCCGTAGTCCCATCATAAAGCTTCATGTTGGGAGTTTGGAATCTCTTTGGGATCTCAGCATCACATATAGGGTATGCAAAACGAGATATCTTGTGGCTATCTTGAGATACTTCCGGGATCGGCTGGACCACCCCAGGTACACTAGATATCATGTCTTTCAACTTCTGAAGTTCCCTGGTAAGTGCTGATGTTACACCTGTATCCTGCAAAGATCCACCACTGTTAGTAGTATGAGTATTATTATTATTAGACACGTTACCAGTTGGAGGATTTTGCCCATATCCTGAAGCATATCCTGAGCTCCTCATGGTTGACATCCTAATCGAGGAGGGTATTTCAGGAGTATGATTCTGAGGAAGACTGGGCACGATATTCCCCCTATTATCCTCGGTATAAACAGCTGAGCTAAAGTTCAACGCTCTGGGGTGTAACGGAGTGACATTGTCCTCCGCAGATCTGCTCGAGCCAGCCTTCAAGAGTTGTATCTCCCTCAAAAGCATTTGGTTCGTTTCCTGTTGCTGCCTCATTTGTTCCTGCACACTTCCAAATAAGGTTAAAATTTCATCATTAGAAGCTAAAACGGGAGCAGATCCCTGGACACTCCGAGTCGGGATAACATCTTGAGATTGTGTAGAGGCAGGCATCCTTGGAGGAGGTGGTGGAAGCACCGAACCGGTAGTAGCAGAAGTCATAGCAGACACAGTAGAGGAACTCATGTTTGATCTTGAGGCCATTATAGATAATGTAGCAAAAAGTTTTGAAAATAGAAAACCGACTAGCAATTTGACAAAAAGTTTTAGTAAAAAGAGCACCACTTGCCCCACGGTGGGCGCCAAATTGTTTTGGTCAAAAATTACCGAAGTAATTAAGTGATCAAATTAGTTAAGTGAGGTAGTGTGCTAGAAGTAAGTGTCAAAAATGTGTTAATTAAATTACTTGCAAAAACAGTTTCAGGATACGGCTCGGGATATTGAGTTGTATCAACGATCAAACAATGAGCAAACAATGAGCAAAAAGTAAAGGAAGTGACACGAGATGTACGAGGAAAGCCCTTGATCAATCTAGATCGCCGGCATAAAACCTCGGGAGCTGACAATCGCAGCTGCCTTGTTCTTCAATTGCTTCAAAAATCAGGATACAGTGCAGGATGTGGTACGGATCGACTAAGTGTTACAACGGAAATGAAATACAAGTGTAATGTTTGCTATCAGCTAGAGAGTGATTGTGTTCGAGAGTGTAAGTGTGAAATGATGTGTGTTCTAAGTTGATCCGACCTCATCTATTTATAGTAAAGATAAAATAACTAACTACCCTAAACTCGCGGGATTCACCGAATATTCCCTCTTGGAACGTTGCAGACCTGGTCTTTCGGGCTCAACGTCTCTTTCTCAACAAATTCGTCCGAGTCTTGAGGAGAAGAAGTCCTTGTGACCGTTAGCAAGCCTCTGTCCTTAATCTGCACGTGGTTAATTCAATAAGCTTCAGGATATCGCCCAAGATGTCAGCAATATCCTCTTCCAGCATCCTGATTACAAATAAACAAACAAAGGCAGGATATTGGTCAGGATACATATGTTAAGAAAATGACCCCTAACAACAACTATATTTGTGGTGGACTTAATGAGGCGATCTATATAATCCGAGTTTTTCTCGTCGGATTGCTAATTTACGACAAAGACTCATATAGAGTCATTTGACCAAAGGTTTACATCTTTCGCTTCTTATACCTATTCCAATTATTTATTTGATCATAAAACTCGTTTCGAAACTACCTTTAAAGGTCGTTGTCCAATTTAGCTTATAAGGGCGTTTTAGTGCATTTAGCCAATCATTTACGAAGAAGGACTTTTGAAAGTATATTTGACCCATAATCCCTCTTTTAACCTATGATTTTGTTTGAAAAGTCATTAAGCTTTCCAAACGCAATGTTCATTACTTAAAACATTCGGTTTCCTTATCAAGTAACCAAATGTTTATTTGACTTCTTTTAACACTCATTGAACCACATGTTCTAAATGAGTGTTACCCTTTTTCACATACCTGGCGCGGATCAATATATTGACCCGTTTTTAATACCTTGCTTTTATAACCTCTAATTCATAGCGTTGCTAATACCCATTTGACATTTACTCCTGAAATAATATAACTCGACAATAATCATTAGTCGTTATTGTCAAAGGGTGATATCTTCACCTTTTGACCCATTTGGTCTAAGTGATCGATTATGTTGGCGAGATGATATTTATTATCATCTCATCTACATGAATCGCTCCGGTTTACACCGTGCGGTCTTTTCACTTTTTAATCGTTTCTTAACGCTTTTTAGCCTATCATGGCTTACGTCATACAATGTCTTTCAAAACCAATAGTTATGGTCAACGCGTGACCAATTTACCGTTTTACCATTATTGTTTGTTTTGGTTTACCCTATAAGGTAACCATTCAAAAGTTCATTTTTCATTTGTCATAAAATGATCGAATTACCGATTTAACTCCTTTTAAACCATCAGCGTGGTTTCTTGTCATGCTCGACTATCTTGTTCCGTACGTCTACACGCCGGAACATCATACCTCAATTATGTATTTATCTTATTCGTAACTACTACGATAAGAGAATATTCTAAAATATAAGACTAGTGTAAGCTATACTTACCTTGCATCCCGAATACGCTTTTCCTTTATACTTGACTCGTTCGACCCGCTTTCTCCCCAAGCTTCACCTAGCTTGTTAAGCGCCAACTATCATTCATTATTCACAAGGTTGTTAGATTAGTCATTCCAAATCATGGCTTTCACACCTTATGATTCTTTGACTATTTTTCTCTTTAAACTCAATCATGAATCATGAGTTTAATTCTTGTGTCAAGACTCACTTCTAATCAATTATGAACTCTTAACAAAATCCCTATTTTGTTCAAGTAGTTCATTCATACGAGTTAGTATGGCATTTATAAATACCAATACAACATTAATTTCATCAAATCAACTAAACCCATTTCATAGCAATTATGATCATATACTCAAACTTGCAAATTGTTCAAGTATTTTGCTTCAACTATTAAATATGATGATTTTAACATGTGTGTATCATCCTTTTCACTACATAATCCAAACCCACTTGTCTAAGTGTGGTAATCCATCAAATTATTCAAATCATAGCAATTTTTCTTCAAATTTCTACTTAGGGTTTGTTCCTAAGCAATGACACTTCATTAATTCGGCTATAGCCTCTACGATTCATACATAGATTGCATCATGCAAGGTTAATCGATTTTCACAACTTCAAGAATGTTAGAAATTCGACATACCTTACGATCCCCTTGACTTGGTGACCGTTTCTATGTGTTCAAATCCGAATTTGGCCCTTGTTTGATCCTCCAATTTGAGGGTTTTGTTAAATTTTAGGGTTGAGCTCCATGGGAGCTTGCTCCTGGCTTCTCACATACGCACACACATATATGTGTGTTTTTTTCTTTTTTTTTATAAAACCATTTTCAAGATATCCAACTTTGGTCCCTCATGTTTGGTTAGTTATTAAGTAGGCCGCAACCTAATTATTTCTAACACTATTCTCACTTATCAACTAGGTTAAATATTCCTAGTTAACTTAGTGGGTTCGGGGAACTTATGACTCAGTTTATTTTAAGTCTCGTTAACTCAGGCTTCTTATAAACTTTATTTCCATAGAAGCATTTATTCACGTTTTATTAAATGTTAGGTTTATTTATTTAAATCCTAATATTTACCGGGTTACTTTTACCGCTAACGGTATTTTACCCGTGTATTAGTATTAACGGGGTTTGATTACCAAACCCGTTTTCGGGGTGTTACACAAACTGTAACATCCCGAAAACGGGTTTGGTAATCAAACCACGTTAATAATAATGAACGGGTAAAATACCGTTAGTGGTAAAATTAACCGGATGAATATAAGGATTTAAATAAATAATCTAATATTAATTAAAAAGGATGATAAATACTTTGAGAAAACAAAGTATATAAAAGGCCCGAGTTAACGTGACCTAAAATAAAACGGGATAGGTAACACCCCAAAAATATATAGGTTTTATATACATATTAAATAGCGGTTATGAACAAGATAAAAATTAACTAGGAAATAAATAACCTAGTTAATTACAAGTCTTGTAGTTATGAGAAACGTTGGTTAAAATATGTTATATGCAACAAGGGTAAACTAGAGGGGCCAAAAGGGGAAAGTTAGAAACTAAATGTTATTAAAATTAAAACACTACACACACACTATGTGTGTGTGCGTGTAATCGACCAGAGGAAAGGAGAAAGGGAGCCAAACCCTAAATTGTCAAGAATCATCAAATTGAAGCTTGATTCAGGGGCAAATCGATGCATGAACATGAATTAATGATCACCCAACCTAGGGGATCATAAGGTATGTAAAAATTTGATGATTCGTGAAGTTGCAAAATTTGAGTTAGCATCATAATTCGCGAATTATGTAAGGATTAAAGGAGCTATGGCTAAATTAGTGATGTATACATGCTTAGGAACTAAACCCTAATTGAAAATCATACATATGATGCTATGACTTGAATGATTTGGTGATTACCTATATGTGTGCTAAGTGGGTTTTATGACAATAAGATGAACACTCGAATTAGAGTGTTAAATTGATGAATATTGATGATTGTGGTATAAGTTCTAGATGTAGTTCATGAACACTAGACATAGAGGTTTGATTTTTGGTGTAAATCTTGGTAAAAATAACTAGTTATGAACTAGTTAGTAAATATGTAAAATTATGCACATTAGGTGTTTGTTAAAATGCCTAAATAAGAACCAAAGTGTTGAAATTTAAAGTGAAACGCGCATTTGAATGATATAACAAATTATGCGTAATATGAAGCAATAGGGGTTCTAAACATCATGTTGATTTAGACTAACTATGTAAAATCATGTGATTAAAAGTAGTTAACTTTTGATAAGTTGAACAAATAAATGATGAAGTCGAATAGTAGATTCAACCTAGAATTCGTAAGATGGAATAGTCGTATGTGATAATGACTAATCTAACCGTCTTACGAATTATGATTATAGTTTGACGCTTGACAAGCTAGGTGGAGGCTTGGAAAGGAAGCGGGTCAAACAAATCAAGCATGAAGAGAAACGAGTGGCTTGGATGCGAGGTAAGTAAAGCTTACACTCATTTACATTATTTACAAATTTCTTAATTTCAAGTAGTGTATATGAATGCTATTAAATGATTGGTACATTACATTCCGACATGATTTAACAAGAGTCGGAACAAGGGGAAATGGTGAGAAATCATGGAGTATGGTAAAAAGGGCAAAATGGTAAATTAGTCATTTAATGACAAACAAATAAGAAACGTTCTTTTTATAGTAAAACTAGTTCATAGAGAAAATCGGAATAGGTTTAAAAAGGGGTGAAATGGTAATTAAGTACCATCTCATACGGACAAGTGGTCATTAGACTAACTGGGTCAAATGGTGTTGTTAACGCCATTTGACAATAACATTTGACATCGCTTGTTGAGTTTTGTGTTCACATGAATTAACATAAGGCTCACGCTACTATTAACTAACGATTAATAGTGAAAGGTATTTTTTTCGGGTCGATACATTAACCCGAGCCAGGTACGCATAAACAATTTATAGTTAAACGTGCGATTTTGGTCAAAATTTGGTGTAAGTCCTTTGTCGTAAATTGAAGGACTAAAGTTGACCAAAACGCCCATGGTGGGTAAATCGGGTAAAAAACCTTTGGGGATTGTTTAAATACATGTAATATGATCATGCTAGATATAGACGGACATAAAAGTTATCGGTATAAGCCTTTGTGGATCAAATACCTAAGTTTGGGTTTTTCCGTAACATGAATAACAAAAGGGTAAAATTGGGATTTTGGGTCCTTATGTTAGATCCACCACAAGAATAGTTGTGGTGGAATATAAGTAGCAATCTATATAAGGGAACGTGAAGTGGGAAAAGAGAAGAGCGGATTTGATGCTTTAATGCATAAAATCCCCCCAAACGGGTTAAAATGAATTACGCGCGTAACTTGGGTGTTCGCCGCGTAATTCACAAAAGTTATGAATCCAAGATAGAGATTTTGAGTTAAATACTTTGGTTTATGATTTATGATTAACTAGAAACAGGTTTAGAGGTTTTAAATACAAACGGGTCAAAATATTGATTTTGACTAATAAGCCGAATGCTTAAAGATGTAGAATTTATTTAGTTTGAATGTTGAATTTTAACTCCACAAGATGGAGAATTAAATTACGAGCGCGTAGGAAAAAGAATCGCTTAAAACGGATCAATAACGAAGAAGTTATGGTCGTTTCCGTAAAAACAGGCATAGCTGAAAATGCAGGTCCCAGCTGCAGACCTGCTGGAAAGATGCCTCCCCCGCGCCACGCGAGGGAGCAACATGGAGCCGTAGCGTGGCGCGACGGAACCCTTTTTCGGAGAAAAATTTGTATTTTTATCAGTTCTGCTTTCCGGACTCGTTTGGACACGTTTCAAACTACGTATGACTGATTCAATTCATGTTTTATGAATTGTAGGTATATTTACAGTACCAGAGGGTGATCAAGCTCAACTAAGAACCGAACACGGTCAAGTTTAAGCTTCCGCACATTATTACGTTGTTGTTTTGAACAACAAATTAAATCACATTTTATTGTATTGTTTTAATACTAGGTAAAGTTTTAAATAAACCAGTATTTTGATTAGTATGTGTAATCATTAATACACATTTTTAGTCTTAATTTATAAGAAAATCGTTAAATATTGGTAAGGGTGTTACAAGTTGGTAATCAGAGCTCATGGTTAAAAAGTAAAGTGTGTTCGGTTCGAGGCTTGATCGCAAATCCGGTAAGTACGTGTATTTTAATGGTTTAGCATGTTAAAGTGTTGTAAACAACACATAGGGTTATCATGTAATATACGATACCTCAATTAAATAATAGATATAGTTAACAAAATTACGTGCGTTAACACGTATAGTAGAAAAGCCTTGTATTATGATACGGGCATTTAGTAAAGTTGACATTACTAACTTTTGGGAATGTTTTAATTGGAGGAAACTCGCATTTGAAGATGACGAGGGTTGAACAAATTACGGATATGATAGAGGAATGGTCCGAAGTACGAAAAGAGAAGCATGCTCACCAAGGACCAAATCACGTAACAATCGCGAATAAAAGTAAAGGCAAGGAAAGCCCGTCGGGGCAAGCATTACCAGGTGCACGTTTTAAAATTTAATCGTACAAGTAGTAATATGCAACAAACACGTAAGTAATGACGGTTGCATATATATGATAGATCTTGGAAAACCTGATTTCCAAGAGAAATTTAATAGAAAATGTGTTATTCACGATGATGAATAACAAATAAATAATAGGATTAATCTATATGGAAACTTGAACGGGGGTAATTATCCAAGTGGAAAACTCTCAATATAATGCTATTAAGAAAAGTAGCGATCACATTAACGAATGTGATTATATAATAGTTCGATAGAGAGGAAAACATTTTTATGTTCGAATGTAAAACTAGTGATTGTTGCTTAGCAATTAAATAAAGTTTTACTTAATGAATCAGGGATATGAAATAAATAGAGGCATTACTTACATAGGGCGTGATGTGAAAACTATGAAAAGGTCATGTGTGTCATGTGTCAATCGCTTACTCTGGCCAAGTAAGTAGTGGCGTATGATACCATGAACTTCTTGTAGCGGACACATTTACGTCCGATGTAGTAAGGGCGGGGTGAATGGGACGAGTTAAAAAGTTACCCAAATGAATCAAACAAGTAAGATGTTTGATAGTAAACGTAAACGTAAGTCGGAGGACGGAAGCGTATTACGTTAGGATAACGGGCCCGAGAGAAGGGACAAGGATCAAGGTAAATGAAAATACAAACTGACTAATGGGAATGCTAAGGCATAGGGATAAAAGTTTGACTGTCACAAGTGATGAACTTCACACGGACAAGTCAAACAAATTAAATAAAGAATAAAGGACGCGATTGAATAAAAGCGATGGATTTCGCTAAGACGACCAAATAAGTTAAAACGAAGTCTAAAATCATATCAGAATGATTACTTTGAAGATGACTTCGATAAGGATACCCGATAGATGGGTATGATTTTAAGAATATGCGTAACCCAATAGACGGGAACGCGGATTAGAAAGTCAAAATACTCGGATTATGGGTCATGACTAAAAGATGATAAGATTTTGCAAACAGAAATTTTTGATAATTACGTTCAACTATTTTAAGATGAATGGGTCAAATAAAGAGTGAAGCTTGACATTCATAAGTGAGGAAGTTTCACATAAACAAGTCAAACGAGACTAATAAAGAATAACGCTTGAAAATGAAAGTAAGCGCAAGCTGAATAATGAAAGCGCGAAATATCAATGAACCTATGTGATAGGTCGTAAAAGAGTATAGAAAGGAAAATGCAAACCAGTGAAACTGGAGTGTTAAAACATTAAGATAAAGAACACGGGTAACGGTTTGAAAGGAAATAGAGGCGTAAACTAAATAGCGATAAGAATGAGACGAACCGACGTGTAAATGACGGAAGAAGTCATAGAGTCGGAAGAATAATTTAAAAGAAAAAAAAAGACCTTTAGGTCGCAAATAAAAAGAAACGAACTGTCGGGGTCTCACCTTAAAAAGGTAAAAGGTGAAAACCTAAATAAATAGCCTACGAGGCTAAGTGAAAGAACCTACGGGTCATATGGGTTAAGCGTGGGAATTTGTTATAATTCCCCGCATTAAATAATAATAGAAAGGATTAGATCCTCAGAAGTAACATTCCTAGAAACGAGAGGAAGATGTAAGGCAAAGAGGAAACGTAAACTAAAAATTTAGTTTTTAGTTAAAAGCAACGTTTTAACAAAACATAAGTGGTATGAGGTGAATTAGGAAATCTTAAACATACATAAGGCCGGAGATGGTAAAATAGAATACCCGGGTGACGGGGAATGAAGTGACGGCGACTAACAAGTCTAACCGCCAAAATAGATAATTAGTAAAGATAACGGATACGAGCTGAAAGTAACGACCCACGAGGCTTTACACAGGAAAGACGTACGCGTCAGTATAAATGAAAATTTTTGACCAAAGGAAACGGGAGTCTTGAAAACGAAATTGGGTTCGTTTGATTAAACCAATGAACTACGTAAATAAGGCTTCGGGGACGAAACCTCTTTAAGGGGGGTAGACTTGTAACATCTCGAAAACGGGTTTGGTAATCAAACCACGTTAATAATAATGAACGGGTAAGATACCGTTAGTGGTAAAATTAACCGGATGAATATAAGGATTTAAATAAATAATCTAATATTAATTAAAAAGGAGGATAAATACTTTGAGAAAACAAAGTATATAAAAGGCCCGAGTTAACGTGACCTAAAATAAAACAGGATAGGTAACACCCCAAAAATATATAGGTTTTATATACATATTAAATAGCGGTTATGAACAAGATAAAAATTAACTAGGAAATAAATAACCTAGTTAATTACAAGTCTTGTAGTTATGAGAAACGTTGGTTAAAATATGTTATATGCAACAAGGGTAAACTAGAGGGGCCAAAAGGGGAAGTTAGAAACTAAATGTTATTAAAATTAAAACACTACACACACACACTATGTGTGTGTGCGTGTAATCGACCAGAGGAAAGGAGAAAGGGAGCCAAAACCCTAAATTGTCAAGAATCATCAAATTGAAGCTTGATTCAAGGCCAAATCGATGCATGAACATGAATTAATGATCACCCAACCTAGGAGATCATAAGGTATGTAAAAATTTAATGATTCGTGAAGTTGCAAAATTTGAGTTAGCATCATAATTCGCGAATTATGTAAGGATTAGAGGAGCTATGGCTAAATTAGTGATGTATACCATGCTTAGGAACTAAACCCTAATTGAAAATCATACATATGATGCTATGACTTGAATGATTTGGTGATTACCTATATGTGTGCTAAGTGGGTTTTATGACAATAAGATGAACACTCGAATTAGAGTGTTAAATTGATGAATATTGATGATTGTGGTATAAGTTCTAGATGTAGTTCATGAACACTAGACATAGAGGTTTGATTTTTGGTGTAAATCTTGGTAAAAATAACTAGTTATGAACTAGTTAGTAAATATGTAAAATTATGCACATTAGGTGTTTGTTAAAATGCCTAAATAAGAACCAAAGTGTTGAAATTTAAAGTGAAACGCGCATTTGAATGATATAACAAATTATGCGTAATATGAAGCAATAGGGGTTCTAAACATCATGTTGATTTAGACTAACTATGTAAAATCATGTGATTAAAAGTAGTTAACTTTTGATAAGTTGAACAAATAAATGATGAAGTCGAATAGTAGATTCAACCTAGAATTCGTAAGATGGAATAGTCGTATGTGATAATGACTAATCTAACCATCTTACGAATTATGATTATAGTTTGACGCTTGACAAGCTAGGTGGAGGCTTGGAAAGGAAGCGGGTCAAACAAATCAAGCATGAAGAGAAACGAGTGGCTTGGATGCGAGGTAAGTAAAGCTTACACTCATTTACATTATTTACAAATTTCTTAATTTCAAGTAGTGTATATGAATGCTATTAAATGATTGGTACATTACATTCCGACATGATTTAACAAGAGTCGGAACAAGGGAAATGGTGAGAAATCATGGAGTATGGTAAAAAGGGCAAAATGGGTAAATTAGTCATTTAATGACAAACAAATAAGAAACGTTCTTTTTATAGTAAAACTAGTTCATAGAGAAAATCGGAATAGGTTTAAAAAGGGGTGAAATGGTAATTAAGTACCATCTCATACGGACAAGTGGTCATTAGACTAACTGGGTCAAATGGTGTTGTTAACGCCATTTGACAATAACATTTGACATCGCTTGTTGAGTTTTGTGTCACAGGAATTAACATAAGGCTCACGCTACTATTAACTAACGATTAATAGTGAAAGGTATTTTTTTCGAGTCGATACATTAACCCGAGCCAGGTACGCATAAACAATTTATAGTTAAACGTGCGATTTTGGTCAAAATTTGGTGCAAGTCCTTTGTCGTAAATTGAAGGACTAAAGTTGACCAAAACGCCCCATGGTGGGTAAATCGGGTAAAAAACCTTTGGGATTGTTTAAATACATGTAATATGATCATGCTAGATATAGACGGACATAAAAGTTATCGGTATAAGCCTTTGTGGATCAAATACCTAAGTTTGGGTTTTTCCGTAACATGAATAACAAAAGGGTAAAATTGGGATTTTGGGTCCTTATGTTAGATCCACCACAAGAATAGTTGTGGTGGAATATAAGTAGCAATTTATATAAGGGAACGTGAAGTGGGAAAAGAGAAGAGCGGATTTGATGCTTTAATGCATAAAATCCCCCCAAACGGGTTAAAATGAATTACGCGCGTAACTTGGGTGTTCGCCGCGTAATTCACAAAAGTTATGAATTCAAGATAGAGATTTTGAGTTAAATACTTTGGTTTATGATTATGATTAACTAGAAACAGGTTTAGAGGTTTTAAATACAAACGGGTCAAAATATTGATTTTGACTAATAAGCCGAATGCTTAAAGATGTAGAATTTATTTAGTTTGAATGTTGAATTTTAACTCCACAAGATGGAGAATTAAATTACGAGCGCGTAGGAAAAAGAATCGCGTAAAACGGATCAATAGCGAAGAAGTTATGGTCGTTTCCGTAAAAACTGGCATAGCTGAAAATGCAGGTCCCAGCTGCAGACCTGCTGGAAAGATGCCTCCCCCGCGCCACGCGAGGGAGCAACATGGCGCCGTAGCGTGGCGCGACGGAACCCTGTTTCGGAGAAAAATTTGTATTTTTTATCAGTTCTGCTTTCCGGACTCGTTTGGACACGTTTCAAACTACGTATGACTGATTCAATTCATGTTTTATGAATTGTAGGTATATTTACAGTACCAGAGGGTGATCAAGCTCAACGAAGAACCGAACACGATCAAGTTTAAGCTTCCGCACATTATTACGTTGTTGTGTTGAACAACAAATTAAATCACATTTTATTGTATTGTTTTAATACTAGGTAAAGTTTTAAATAAACCCGTATTTTGATTAGTATGTGTAATCATTAATACACATTTTTAGTCTTAATTTATAAGAAAACCGTTAAATATTGGTAAGGGTGTTACACAAACATATGTTTGAAACCTTTGTTTGGTTATAAACAGAGTCTTAAGAAACAGTGATTTGGCGAAACAGATGTTACCCTTTACAAACAGTGGTTGACTTTAGTCAAACAGACTTTTAGATACCTCAAACAAATGAGCAGGTTCTTAAGAAGGAATTCCCAAAAGACGTTGATATCGTTTATGAATCTGTCGGTGGTGATATGTTTGATATTTGCATGGTTTTCTAAGAAATGACCCGTGTTTGCACACGGGTCTTACCGCTAGTATATAATAAAAGGACAACTATGCCTTTTTTCCGTCAAAATGGCTAAATAAATGGTTTTAAGCTAAACCAATTAATATTCTGACTTTCAAACAGAATGTATAATGATATAAAATATATTTTGACACCTCAGACTTGTCTTAGACCCAACTGACCTTTCGAACCCGCTTTTACGCGCATAACTAGTTATACAAACCCAGTTCGTATAATTTAGGCGTAACAGGTCTAATCACTTCAAAACAGAATGTATGGTTATATAACCTTTATCTAATGAGTCATTGCACTCGGATAGGTATAAACCACATTTTATCTGTTCTACGCTTAATCTAGTGAAAACGAACCTGTTCTTAAGTAACGGGTCATGTCTACGGAACTAACCTATGACCCGTATACATTCTAACAGATAACTAATTCTGTTCATTCCAGACTATAGAACCCCCCAGATAATCAGACTTGGGACAATAATACTATTACTTGCGGCTTTTGCTAAGTTAAAATCGCATTTGGTTGGAAGCTAGCAAAAGGTAAATACTTATTTTTGTTTTAAAACTTGGGGTATATCAAATATGCCACTTGGAGTGGGTATTATATAAATGAGTCATGTGATTGCTTATAAATATAAGAACTCTGTTTAATTCGTATTACTTGATAACTGAAACAATTGGGAGTTAATGGTACCATGTCCGGGCGTCCGACTCGTGAACTATTATGGCCATACTAAATAACGTGATGTGGGGTAGGCATACCGACTGTAAGACGTGTTATTAAACTTTGGTGTGTGCCTTAATCATTCTAGCACTGAAAATGACCGGCTCTGATCTCTGGTTCTCGATTGTATGACAAGTATTGTAAATCTGGTGACAAGATAAAATCACAAGAAATATTAAATGATTACCTACGGGTTTTCTCTATGTATAAAACTCATTTTTTTGAAACACTATTTTCAAAATGAGTCGGTTAATTGTATTTACCAGCGAAAGCTGACGTATTTTCAAAAGATTGAACCGCAGGTACCGAACCTTGATATTAGGCTGGAATCCGGGTCGGCTATGATAAAGGCTATGGAATTTGCAACTCCTCAGCTTAAAGCCTATGATGTCTAAAGCTCTTTTTACTAGATCTCGCCTGTGGGCATGTACTCGAACGCTTGTATAAATATTATATATATACATATATATATAGGTAGAGGATCCTGTAAAAAAGGCCTAAAGTGTGAGAAAGATAAGAAAGAATCTCAGCCATTAGATCTTTGATCTAATGGTTGAGATCAATAGGGACCAAATTGTAAAATGTGTTTTTATTTTTGGACTAATTTGTAAATTGTAGGGGTAATATAGTCTTTTATATCCACTAGAATTTAGGAAACTGCAAATCATAATCCTACAATTTCGATCCTCATTCTTCTTTCAGAATTTTACGAACAACATCATCAAATCACCATCTGTTGATTCAATTAAAACCCTAACACTCCGACGATTGAACATCTCCGCCTTCCTCCGCCGGTTGACATCTCCGCCGATCTCATCTCCACCGTTCTGATCTCCATCGATTTTCCTCCACCGATCTGACATCTCTGCCGATCTCCGCCGATTGAACATCTCCGCCGATCTGAATCATCGACGTCTCTGCCGCTCTGAATCATCGACGTCTTCGCCGGCACTGGAACGATGGGTTGTAGTGTTATACAGAGTTAGAAAATGGTAATATGGTGTTATATACCATTCATAGTGTTTATATAGTCATTTATAGTGTTATAAGTCATTTGTAGTGTTATATCTTGTTTATAGTGTTATATAGTTATTGAATGGTGTTATATAATTATTGAATGGTGTTATATATTTATTGAATGGTGTTATATATGTGCTGAATGGTGTTATTTTTGTTTACTGAATGATGTTATTTTTTGTTTCCTGGATGGTTTTTTTTTTTTTTTTTTGTTTCTGAATGGTGTTATTTTGTGTTCTGAATGGTGTTATTTTGTTTCTGAATGGTGTTATTTTTTGTTTACTGAATGGTGTTATATCTTGTACTGAATGGTGTTATTTTGTGTACTGAATGGTGTTATATTTTTGTTTACTGAATGGTGTTATTTTGTTTCTGAATTGTGTTATTTTGTTTCTGAATTGTGTTATTTTTTGTTTACTGAATGGTGTTATATCTTTGTACTGAATGGTGTTATTTTGTGTACTGAATGGTGTTATATTTTTGTTTACTGAATGGTGTTATATTATTTTCGTAAAAACACCATGAATTGAACTATGAATTTTTTAAAACACCATGTCATGAACATGGCTCTGATTCTGTGAATGATGCAAAAAAAATTAAATGAATAATGTTATGGACGGTTATATTCCTTAAATCAAGGATTTTCTCTCTCCAAATCCTTAAATCAAGGATTACCATATTTGAATTTGTTAATGCATTTACAATCTTACCATTTTCAATTAATTTAGATCTAATGGTTGAGATTATTTCTTACCTTTCTCACACCTTTGGTCTTTTTTACAATAACTCCACCCTATATATATATATATATATTCAAACTTTTATTAATTGAATATTTTTATTCAAATACTTCCGCTGCATAATAATTGTGATACTATTATTCAATCGTCACGCTTAAACCTTACACATCCGAGCCCACCGGAAATCGGGGTGTGACACCACATGAATGAATGATTAACCGTACGCCGCTTTTAACATTATTTTTAGGAAATTAGTAAAATAACGTTAAAATTAGTGCAATTTCACTTTTGCCCCCCCCCCCCCCCCCCCCCAAGGGTCACACATATATACATTACATGCACACACCGCAAGCCGGACGTTCAAAAATCATTCAAGTTGTACTCAAATTCATAATACGAGCCCGTTTCTATTTTAGAGTAATATGTTCTTGGAGGTGTTCCTTTATTGTAACTACAATCCTTTTAGATTCGTTGTGCAGCCTGAGCCAACCCGTTCTGACTCGTACTAAAAAAAGGATACATTAAAAGAGTCATATTAGTTTTGTTATTCTTTAAACTGCCCATGTCCTTGTAAAGTGTAAACTCATAAGTATGTTCGGGTTCGTATGAGACGTTTTAGGTTTTTATAAAATGATAAGAAACTATGTATTTTGAGAAATGAAGTCACGAGGCTTAGAAATGAAAACTCGTAAGTACTGATTTCATTCTCAAATTCATATGTTAATTCATAATTTTCATTATGTTATTTTTTTGCTGTTAATATTATGCAGTGCAGTCTTTGGGAACATGTGATTTTTTGTTATAGTTTTTGTGTTTAAGCGCGTTACAGCATCATATTTTGTTAAGGTTTTTTTGTTAAATGTTCGTTTAATCTTTAACAATGTGAACTGCATGCTACAGATGGAAAACTTAAAGCGCTTCATAACGTTGACTCGACAACCTGGTCAACTTGGTTTCCTAGAATACGCTCCTCCTGTGACTCGACCTGACCCGGTACTCTATGTTAGCACTTTTTTTTATGGATACTCAATGTTGCTTTGGATTGTAGGTGGCTGTGATGATGGAAACAACTTCGTCTAAGCCCGGCCGGTTAGCTTTTTATGGCGGCGATGATGAACAACTCATCTGAGCCCTCGTTAATCCGATTCCCAATTTAAATACATACTAGTTTATTAAATGATTGTCATGTCACAAAATAAATGGGACTGATTTATTTCCTAAATTTTTAATTCAAATGGGACTGCAAATCTTCGGATGCCAGTCCTTAGTTCTCTATCGCTCCTAGATTCGACAGCCCCCACCCCCTTGAACAATAAAGAACGGAACCAATACCGACTGAATTCATGCCGCGTAGCGCAAAGAAATCCTACTGGCATAATATAATTTTGATGTAATACAGGTTTGGGGTTGTTTTGTGTGGCCAAGAAAAGAGTGAAAATTAACATTCTCTTTTTAATCCTAATAGTTGAATTTGCGGTTCTCCCAATAACAAAACATACATAAATGACAATGTATTTAACGTTTTATGAGTTTCTTTGCGTTGGATTATATAACTAAACAATTATAGATCTTGTTCGTTTTCGTTCATTTGATAATTAAACGAACACACACGCATTTCCCAACAAAAAAAAATCACAAATAGTTCAGTACGTTTGATTCGTTTACAGCCGAGTTGCCTTATAAGATCTCATTTAGGGAGTTTGTTGTACGCGTTCATGAAAAACAGAAAGCCATTCATAAACATATTTAAATAATGATTTAAAAAATATAATTTTGTTGTTGTTTTTTTAATTATCTGAGAAAGTTGAAACAAACTTCAAAAGTTACTTGCTTCCCGCCAAACGAATTTAAAAATCGATCAATGTGATCCACAAACTGGGATTTTTTTATCAGGCCAAGCCCGTGACCCGTCCATGTGCCCAATACACAAATGGGCCTAAACGCGAGGCCGGTTTAAATTTAAAACCATGCCGTGTGTTGTGTGATACTTTGCAGTCATTTTGCATATTTGTTTGATCAAACTTTTTCTGTGATTCTGTTTTTGTAATTTAAAATATTTTACTTTTTTACAAGTTATAACACTTGAAATGACTAACACAATGTGTTTTAGAATTATGTTAGAACAATAAAGTAACTAAAGATAAATAGTTAATTATATGGATAGTACATGTGGTAAGATATCATAGTGGAGAGTTTAAATGAGAATAAATTTTTTATAAGAAGAAAAAAGAAGAAATTTTAACCAATAAGAATGCTTTATTTTACTTTATTTAATATAAGCATTTAATGTTACTATAAGGGTACATTGGTAAATCTACATAGGTCATTAATTTCTAGTCTTCCTTTTAATAGCTAACTACACTAAATTTTTTGTAACTTAACTTCAAAATATATATTTTTTCAAAAAAAATAAAATAAAATAATTTAAAGTGTAGGATAAATCACGAGTTGTGTAGGATAAATTTCAACGTGTAGGATGCATTTCGAAATATGTAAGATAACTTTTGATGTGTGTAGGCAAAAAAAGTTAATGTGGAGGATACTAGTCTTTATGACTAATTAATTAGTTAAAAATGATAATAAATGAGATAAGTGAAAAACTATTTAATGTTTTACAAAATTACCCTTTGTTCTTTTTCTTCTCAATTAAATTTTCTTCTCAAATGAACCTTCCCCAGATATCATATTACCATTTTAATTTAAAGTTTTAGAAATAACACTTAGCCATAACACTATCGTCCTTGACACTAAATGATATAAAAAAAATAAAAAATAAACACTTTAGTCCTACTTCGTTGAACTTGTGATCATCAACTAGGGACGTGCAAAAAACCGCTTAACCAAACTGAAACAACATTAACCGACAAAACCGAACCAAAAATAATCAGCCTCTAACAACCACTTCCAGATACAGACTTCGAATATCACGAACGCTTACAACATTTTTCCTAGATAATAACCCAAGTTTTTGAACAGACAGCAAATCTATACAAAAAGTTAAGTTACAGTTTATCCAGTTTCCTGCTCCACCCGTATACCTCCGCCGCCACCATAATGAAAACAAAACTATATCACCAACAAGAACAGTTTATGCAGTTGCGTGAACACGCAAAGCATCCACATCGCAAACAAGCAGGGCATTTTGGTAACTTCACATCTGAGCATGTAGGTTTCCGCCACAAACAGCATCCACATTTCCAGTTCAGTATACAACAGTTCGCTTTGAAACAATCTGAGCATTTCAGGCAGGGAGGTCTCGGACATTTCAAACACTCGGCCTGCCTGGGTTTTATACAACAGCAACCACACGGATTAGTACAAGAAGATGGAGCGCGGTTTGACTTTTTGAAAACAATCTGAGCATTTCAGGCAGGGAGGTCTCGGACATTTCAAACACTCGGCCTGCCTGGGTTTTATACAACAGCAACCACACGGATTAGTACAAGAAGATGGAGTGTCGCGGTTTGACTTTGACTTTTTTGGTAAGCGTAGAGTGGGCTTGATCTTTGAGAGTCGCGTCTTGGTGGTGATGGTTTCCATTTCATGGATGAACCGACAAAGATGGCGAATGTACTCAGGGTAAAGTTCTAGGTTGCAGTGGCCACCTCCTTTGATCCATAACGGTTCATACGCGTCCTTAGCCATTTTCCATAGCCCGTTACCATGTAGCAAATTCACTACTTCATCTTCGGTGCCCTGACATTTGTTCATTAAGATACAATAGATCAAAATTTCAAGATTTTTAGCGATGAAATAACATATCTTCAAGATTATTGATTTAGAGGAACTTACATGTATCACAAGTGTGGGACACTTCACCTTGCGAATCTTGTTAACATTCTGCAAAAGATTCCACCAATATGTCATTACTGAAGGTGACTTGAGACGCAAGTTACCAACATTTCGACGCTAGATCCACTTTTTGTAAAACTAAAATACTAACAAAATTAAAGGGTTTGAATTGCCTTTCACCTTGTATATATCAAAGCAAAGTGTGCACTTCACATGACAAACAACACGAAGGCCAGAAAGAATGCCACTGTGAAGCACCACTCCTCTTAACCTCGGCAGCTTAGCAGCCGAAGTGCAGCGTGGGCCCACTTCCAACCGACTGTCCGTACAAAGATTAAGTCTTCCTGGCTAACTCCATACTCCGTTTGAAGACACTCGTATACTGCCTCTATGTCTGTGTATGTATTACCTCTCGCTTGGCTGGAAAGAAAAAAGACAATTGAAACTGTTTTAAAACTTATGCAAAAAAAAACAGTTTAATTACACGAGTAAACATATCCTTAGTTGTTAATGGCGAATAGCGATAAACAGCGGGCGGCTATTTTATAAATAGCGATACACTAGAAAAAAAATTTAAAAAGTTTATATGTATATTAAATCAAAATACCCTGGTATATATGCTATTTTACATGTATATTTAACAAGAACCTAAAATCCAGCTATTTTATAGCTATATTTAATTGTAATATATATTAAAAAAACAAAAATAAATAAATAAATTGTCGCAATTATCGCTATCTATCGCCACAACCCTAATAGCGAACCTAGACCTATACGCTACGTAGCGCGCTATAGCAATCGCTACGCTCACTATTGACAACCATGAACATATCGACAGCCGATGTGGGATTTTCCTAGGGTGTTACATGATATTTTATAATACTTTTGTGTGTGAGTGTATGTATATGTTAATCAAGTGAGTTTATTTATTGTTGTGTATTAAAACCCGAAAGCAAATTGTTTGAAAACTCGGTACCTTGCCAGTAGACGCCCCGTAGCCTGAGTAATCATACCTGTTTAGAAAATTAAGACATATAAACATCAATCATTATATGACACCTTTGAAAGGACAAAAGAAGAAGCCAAATTGAATTCTCACGCCCACAAATTGACTATCACTAACTTACTTTTGATTGTCATGCTGGACCTTAATTAGCAATAATTAAATTAAATTAAACCTAAAACTTTCAATAAAGCCAAATTTTCAGGAAGTGATCTAGTTCTGTTTATGACAAGACTTAGAGAATAAAGTAAAAACCTACAGAACAAGAAAATGTTGCAAGCATACTAGGACAGTTTTTGAATGCAATCTAAGACAAGTATCTCAATAATATATTTTCTTAGTGTCCACTTGTTAGGTCAGATCGGTTTCAAAAACCAGATGACGTTATTAATAAAATAAAAATAAAAATATATATGTATAATTATTGGCGACTTCAAAATGCAACCATTCGTTTGATTGGACGTCGAAACACCACCTTTTTCTAACGACAAACTAACCTACTCCTAAATACTCTTATACCTGCACCTTGCAATATTTGAACCATGAGACACCTTACCACCACATCATGTCCATTGACGTCCAAACACTACTTAATTATAGAACATCTAATGCAATCTTTAAGTTATTTGATAAAAAGCCCAAAATCTTTCTGGTGAACCATATCATAAAATGAGAAAAAAAAAAGATTGAAGGGTAAAAAAGAATGTTTGGAATTTTATGACCCCATTTGGCAGGATAGCACACTGCACAAAGACCACTATCTCTATCAAAATCCATTGGCAATTTCATGGTTTTTTGCTCCTTCTTTATTCAGGTAACTGGCCAGTAAAACTGTTCACTTTACAGGCAAAAATTTAAAAGTGAAAACTTGAAAAGCAAGTGTAAGAGCTTTACCCTTTTTCAACTTTACTTTTCTTTCTCAGGTAAATACCCTTGCAAATCAATATATTTTTTTTTCTTTTTCTTTTTTTTTTAATATATTTTAATTTTAAAAAAATAAAATCAACTTTATTATATTGAAAAATCTGAATTTGTTTAACATACCAAAAACATGGGAAATAAACGTCGGTCACTAGCACAATCGTCATATATGAAAGTTGTGCGTGACTATATGTGATTTATATGTTAACGTTGATGTAGTGTAGACTCTTTGACGTGCTAGATATGGTTGCTTTAAATATATATCCATATCATCTTTACATGATCTTATATCCATGCCTACAATTTTTGCATATATGAAGACACAACACATTTAACGGTTTAAGAGTAACAAGTATTTTTCTTTTAATCACACAAGTACGTATATTTTAAACAAGTAAGCGTCGTAATTAACACTTCTATTCGCCTACAGTATATACAATGAACTTAGCCACTAACTTCAAACAAAATGGAAACATAAAGTGTAAACTATGTCAATAAAATCAATAATTTTTTAAAGATAGATTATTGTGTTCACAAGGATGTAAACCTATAAAATGCTAAGAAAATTTGTTGTAAAAACAATTTTAGATTTTGGCAACAGAAACCTTAAAATCTTGAAACTTTTTAACACAAAAAGGCACACGTAACCTAGAGAGATAACAAAGGTATTACTTTGGCAGAAAAAGGAGAAGTGTGCTGTGTGCAATTCACCAACCCTCGTGGGAGACGGACAGTTCACACTTACACAATAATTCAATGCTAATATCGATGCAAATCCACATAAAAAGAAAAACAAAATCAAGAACAGTACATATAAAACAAAAAGTAAAATTAGATTTTAGTAAGAGTTAAATGTGATTTTAGTCCCTTTGGTTTGGTTTGGTTTGGTTTGGGTCATTTTAACAGTTAAATGTCATTTTAGTAAGAGTTAAATGTTATTTTAGTCTCAAATGTTTCATTTTTCTCAAGTGGGTCTAAAAAGGTTTCATTGTTGCCATTTTAGTCTACTGGGTTAGCTTCAACCATTTTTCTGTTAACGAGAAGTGAAATTTGGTCATTTTATATGGCCGAATTGCCCTTCTAGTTGACAGAATTGCATATAAAATGACCGAATTGCTCTCTTTGTTAATAGACAAATGGATGAAGTTAACCCAGTGGACTAAAATAGCAACGGTGAAACATTTTTGGACCCACAGGCGAAAAATGAAACCTTTGGACTAAACTGTCAAAATGACCCAAACCATAGGGACTAAAATGGCATTTAACTCTAATAATAAACTCAACTTTTGATATTTTAGCGGACAATAATTCCAATTAAGAAAATGTTTTGTAACAGCCATCACTTTTAACCTATTTTCTATTTTCCCACAACGATCTCATTCTAACTAAAAGTTAACATAAGTTAATTTTTGCTATATAACTAGTTCATGTCATCAAAACTTTGACAAATAAGCAGTACACGTCATCAAAACTTTGACTTATTTGCCACATAAATCGTCTATATCAACAAAACTTTGCCTTTTTTTTTGCCACATAAACAGCTCACATCAACGTAAAACTAAAATATATTAAAAGTTGAGAATGGTACAAAACATTTTCATATACACACGTATGTTAAAGTTGGGATTATTTAAATCAAATTTCCAAATAAAAATACATACAATAGACACATAATAACGGTAAAAATCAAGATTTGGTCAATATATACAAAAAAAAAACATAAAGAATATTAAAAATATGCACGTTATACACACAAAAGACTGTAAAAATGGATGAGATCGGTACGATACCGAACTGAAAAGTACCAATACCGCAAATGAGTAAATATGTAAAGTGAATACTGTATCAATAATAATGGCGGTACGATACTTGTTCGGTACCAGTATTGCCAAAGTATTGAAACCGATAACTGTAAAAATGAATACCGGTACCGTTACGGCCTGTATTGATTTGGTATCGTATTGGTACTTGTTAAAAAATTCCCAGCAATCAATATTTTTTTGAACAACCAAATAAATATAACAAAAAAAAAAAAACCCATAAAGAAAATTAAAAAAGGCACACATTATACACCCAACAGGCAGTAAAAACTAAAAAAAAATAAGATTTTGACAATACATACAAAAAAGAAAACCCATGGAAAACATTAAAAAAATCACATATTCATGAACAAAGATTATAACTTAAAGGTTCAAAAACCAAGAATTTATTTAAAGAAGAATAAGGAATTAAGAAACTGACCCCATGAGATTGACTCTGAGATTAGCTTTAAGTTGAAGAAAAAGGTCAAAGAGTTGACCCAAATCAGCAGCATTGCCATGAGAGTACAACAATGTGAGTCTTGCATATGGGTTCTTGAGATAAAAAGCAACAATCTTGTTGCCACTTTTGGTGTCTAATAACAACACATCAAGTGAGCCTTCATCAGTGAGGGGTACAGAGTTGGATGTGTAGACAGCAACCGGAGTGGAGTCGCCACGTGTCTTGATCTGATAGGTTGGGGGAGATGGAGGAAAGAATGCGAATTTCGCAGCGAGATGAGAGACCAGACAACCCATTCACGTTCACCACCCCGGCGGATAAGATGTTCGGTCAAGACCCAACTCATGAATGCATGTTTTTATGGGTGTATGGGTTATGGGTTAAGAGGTTTGGGTTGGGTTGGGTTGGGTTGGGTTTTGAAGGGATTTGTCAGAGATTGGTGGGTGGATTTTGAAGGAGTTTTGAAATGGGAAGAGAGAGATACGTGTGTATATGAAGAGAGATAAGTGGGGACAGGATATAAGTTGTAAAGAAGTGAGATTTAATGATTCATTGCTTGACTATGGTTGGTTACCCACACTCTCTCACATTGGGTCTTGGCGTGTACTTGTCCCACCTTCTCATCATGTTTGTAATTTTTTTTTTTACTTTATCCGTTTGGGTCGGAGATGTTGTTGCTTGTTTGGCATTTTGTTTGTTTGTGTCGAAGATGTGCTTTAATGAAGTTTATTTCAGAACTTTAGCATTCATGTCCTTTCCATCATTTTTATCGTTGTGATTACATTAACAACACTAATAGGTTGGTGGTCTGTTGACAAATGCTAAGCTTGTAAACACCTAAGTTTGAAAAAGAGAGATCTTGGGTTTAAATCACATAGACAATACGGATTTAAAAAAATGTCGTTATAAAAATTACACTAAAAACAACTATATTTTCTCTTTCATTTCAATTAAATAATATATTTTATATCTTTATGATTACATTTTCTTTCTCTTCCACTCACAACCACTTTCAAAATATATTATAAAATTATAGAGGGTGAACAGTGTACCCTCAAATATACAGATAAACAGTAACATTTTATCTCTCCTCCATTTATAACCATTTTTTATAATATAAAAATCTTACTTACACATTTTTTTTTATTATTTTAAACATTTAAAATAATAAAAGTTAAATAGAAAAGAGAATATTGAGGAAATGGGGTGGGATGGTTAGGACTCTGGCCCCAATGGTACCGGGAATGCATGGGACGTGGGAGGATGGCGTGGTGTGCCCCGCAATCCCTTTTCCGATGGAAGCACTCTCAAGAATGATAAAGAAAGCATGCTCCCTTGGTATTTCATGGAATCGTAAAACTGAACAACGGTCTGATTTTCTCGCACTTACTTTATGCGAATGACGTGGTCTTTGTGGGGGTGTGAACGGAACTAAATGTTAGGAACTTATGTAGAATTCTCTAAGGTTTATGTCGTATATCGAGCCTTAAAGTTAATTTGTTAAAGAGTAAATTGTTTGGGGTTGGTGTGGATGAAGCCACAATTCACTGCATTTATAAATTGTGGAACTAGAGCATTCCATATTCCTTACCTTGGTCTTCAAGTTGGTAAAAAATGAACCTTGTGAGGTATTGGAAACCGGTCTTAAATATTTTCCACTCGAGATTATCAGAGTGGAAAGCGAAAACATTTACAACTGGGCGTCAGGTGACCTTAGTGAGGGTGGTGTCAAATTCTTTGCCTATTTAATACTTTTCTCTATATAGGGCTCCAAATAAAGTCTTAGATTCACTTGATCGTATTCAAAGATCGTTCGTATGAGGAGGTTGCATTGATTGGTTTAAGTCTAACTGGGTCGCTTGGGACAGAGTGATTTCACCTAAAGATAGTGGTGGGCTTGGCATCGTGCCTCTAAAAGCGGTGAATGTCGAAATGTTGTCAAGATGGTAGTGGTGGTGGTAGTGGTGGTGGTGGAGCCTCTAAAAGCGGTGAATGTCGAAATGTTGTCAAGATGGTAGTAGTGGTGGTGGTGGAGGTTCAAAACTCAGAAACACAAATTATGGTATAACACTCAATCCCGATATTCTCGGGTATCGTATAATATTAGCTATAATTACATCCCAGAAGTTGGTACGTAAATTTTTTTCTTATAAACGTAACTTGACATATATAAAAAATTCATGAGAATAAACATAGAAAAATTGTTTTACCCAAAAGTTAACCAGATTGTATAAGTTAATTCAATGTATAAAAGCCATCATAATTAGTCTCCCAAATTGTATGAAAAGATGGAAGCATGGAAATGTTCATGAGTGTTCGTTTCTTCGAGTGGCTAGATCGTCCATATGGTGATTGCTTTAGATTTTACCTATCATAAACACACACAAAAAGATTAGTGTTTATGTTAATAAGTGGAAAAACCAACAAGAAAACAAATTTGGTTCATCCAGGCGAAATGCCTAACTCGCTAGCCATAATGCATGGCTCACTAGTTATGCCCGACTCACTAGTTAAAAAAAACTATTTGGCGATTTTTAGTTCTTTCTTGGGGGACTCAAAACCTTCAAAAATATATATATTGAATGCCCTAATTTTTTTCAAAAAAAAATTTGTTACATAAGGTTTTTCAGAGTTTGTGCAACTCAAATGAGTTTCGTTTTATCCTTCCCAATACTAATAATAAATATGTTAAAATGAAAAATGATTTTATATACCATTAATGTAATATAAAAGTAATTGTTTAAAATATATACACCTTTATTTATTTTTAAAGAATTCAAACAAATAAAAGTAAACAATATGAGATATGACACATGGGTATATTTTTGAGAAATGTTGGACATGGAGTTAAATTAGGAGTGTACAAATAATTTTGCCATGTATGGAAACATGGAGTTAAATTAAGAGTGAACAATTAATTTTAGGAAATGATGATGTGATTCAATTATACATAAAAATATATTGTATTTGTCGTTTATTAACTTGGAAAATTACATAGTAAATATAAAGAAAGAAAGAATGATATATATATATGCCTTTTGTATGTATTTCGTCTTGAGGACACAAAAAAGTTTAACATCGGGAGACACAAGCAATACACCAAACACAAAAGTATTAAAAGACAAGACAAATATACAATTTTTCACAATTAAAGAGTTTATCTATATCAAAAATAAAATTTTAATAAGTGGCACTTATTTGAATCCAAAATATGTTTTGAAAATGATAAAAAAGATTTAGATAACGCTAGCAATACTTGAAATTAATTACGTAATATTCATGAAATTAATTACATAATATTTGTCATTTTACAACTTTGAGTGACAAATGCGATCAACATTTTGTTAATTTATTGTTTATCTTAAAAATGTTTTTTACAATAATCTTTGAGACTTGAATCTATTGAAGATCGAAAAGTTAATTGTCTTTACGCTTTGCACGTGGTGACACCAACGGATCCTTGGGTAATAGTTTTATTCTTTTTGTTCTTATATTTATGTTTTGTTGTTATAAAAATACGCAAACGATCTTTAATTAAATAATTTAGACTTACTATATTATGTAAACGTGATGATAATAAACGTCTAACATGATTTTAATAGTTATATATATGGTCTTTATATTTAATTCAATTCAATTCAATTCAATTCATTCATTCAATTCATTCAACTATGATAATTTGAAAAACTGAATGAACAGTGGTGCAAGGTGGTGTTACTCTTCAATTGGGCCGCTTTTTAGAAGCCACGTGTAGGGCTTCTATCAACACCATCTGCCACACATTCAAAAACCAGATAAAAGACCACCGCGTGGGAGAGAGACTGATAAAAACCCACTGCATCAAAGACAGAGAGAGAGAAAGAGCGCGCGCGCACGAAGGAACAAGATCAGGTGGCTGGTGATGACGATGGATTCGGGGTAACAGTCAAGGTCTGAGATGAACCGACGATAGGTACGAACACAGATCCGGGAAGCCGGAAACGAGGGAGATGAGCGGCGGTGGGTTTTGTCGCCGGTTCCGCATGTGAGATAGCCTCGCAATTTCAGGTAATCTTTTGGTTTTCTCATTTTCAACCACAGAGAGAGACTGTGGTGGTTGTTGTTCCACTACGACCTACCACCGGCGACCATTCCAGCGACGGCACCAACGTCTCGATGACGGCGGCCAGTCCCAGGCGGTCTAGGGTTTTGATCAGCGGTCTCAATGATGACTACAGAGGCCTCCAGCAGGCGTGAAACATCTGATTGGCTCCCGGAGATGTATATTCCGAACCCTAACCCTGGGCATATGGTATGTACGCCCTATTACAGCCTTATTTTTTTAACAATCATACTGGGATTATTTTTTACAGAATAGTTGTGGTCGCTTTTAGTGTTAGCTCTTAAATTGCATAATTGATTTCATTTGATTTTGTTTTGGTTTCAATCTAATATTGGTACCTTTTTGCAACATTGATATTGTAAATCCAATCAGATTTGCGTGCGATCAACCTGTTCTTTTACGAAATTAGTAAATTGTTCATCGACAAAGCTGATAGGCTGCTTGACTACTCTCAGTTGATGATTATTGGTACAACGCTTCATCATTCTACATCACAGTCGCACCATGATGGCGGTTATTTTAGACGATTATGGTTTTCAATTTAGTTTCGACAGATGATGATTTGCCGACATCCTTCATGCAATCACTTTCATCGATTGAGGTATATACATGTGATTTTGTGTGTATTATTAGCAGGGCAAGTTGTATTGAATAGGATTTTGGTTGACTTCGATTGAGTGTTTTTCCCTTTTATGTGATTGTAGATTGCATATATTCACCGGAAATTCACGTTTTCACTTCCGCTCTTCGCATTCGGGTTATATTTCGTTTTCACCTTCCTGTTAAATTCAAACTCGGTTGGATATTTTTACTTTTATTTCTGATGTTCATCTATAAATGGTGCTGAATTGCAAAAACTATTTTTTTTTTTTTGCTTAGTTTTCAAATTTCGATTTAAATAGACTATTTGTTTGGATATAGTTTAGACACGGTCATTTCTTTTATCATCCCCTGGTCTTCAGAAGTATAGTTGATTTGCAGCTTAGTAAAGACGCACATATTTCCTTTTTTTAGAAGATCAGAAGTTTATTAGGTTATTTTCCTGATATCACAGAGGTTTTCCTTCAAATATCCCTTTATTTCTTGAAAATAATTATAATAATAATCTAATGTTTAAAATGAAACAATTTAAGATGTGTTTGGCTTGAAACTACCTCTGTTATATTGTCTACCAATAATATGAAATTAAGGATGTTTTGATAAGTGATTGGTCATTACAACTATGAAGTTTGTGTGTGATCATTACTTTATTAGAAATAAACGTTACACCAAATGAACGACGTTTTTCACTTTCTGCCCAAGTCATATGGGTTTGTTGCAAATAATCATGACATAGAGTTGAAAGTAGCTTAAGTTAAAATATCCCTTCGAATGGATTAATTAGGGTTGTGTTTTGTTTTAAATGAGTCAAATTAAAAATAGTTGTTTCCGTAAACAAGTTGAATGGGTCAAACTGTTCAAGTTCGTCCAAAGTCTATACTTAATGCATATGATCGCCTAGGTTGTTCATAGAATTTGTAATACGTAATTAAGTTATACATTAGCTATTTGTTAAAAAAAAATGGACATAAAGTGTGTGTAGATCATTCCTTAGCATGGCCCGTGCTAACTGTAGTTTGTTGTTCGTTTCGGACTGTTGTCTCATTTCCCTTTAAAACACGTCATCCATCATCTCTTCTAACAATATTGTTTTCATGTGTAGTGTGAGGGCCATGTAGTTCTTTTACATATTTCCGGAAGTCAAGGGTATATGTCTCCAACTTAAAGTCTTCACATTGTGTGTATGGGCTATGCAAAGAAAAGCATCTAAGCCGATGCTTAAAAAAGTCGCACAAAAGCCGGTGCTTGGGAAGTACTAGCGAGAGCATAAAAATTCGGGATTACTGTAACATGAGTATGCGCACTTTTTCCTTTTTGGTGAAAGTTGTTCCAGTATACTACATATTCTACACAGTTTTTTGGTTCTCTACATGCACACGTCTCCCGCCACAACGTGGGGAGGGGGGGGGGGCATCTTACTAGTTATAATAAAGATGGTTGACCTTTGATATATAGAAGCTATGATATTAAGGATATCTAAAAAGAAAAAAAGAAAAAAACTAAGTGTAATATTTTTTCTACATATGATAAATTTTACACGTATATTTAAAAAATGATGTTTAATTTTTTCTAAGAGTAATATTAAAGTCACATGAGTTGTTTTTTTTTTCTATAAAATCCCTCAACATTCATTAAGACTATCTCCAATGCTAAGGTCGTCCTTAGGTGTGCCCTTAACTGCCTAGTCAGCTGCCACATCATATCCTTACAAATCCTTAAAATCCTTACAAATCCTTAATACCTCTCAATTTCTTCTCCAACCATTCAAACATCCTTCTAAATCAACCAAGTTTGAACTAAAAATTACCATTGAGAAATAAAAATAAAAAACAAAAGGAAATGGCTCAAGAACCCAGGCATATCAAGCCCTTGCAGTTGGATTTTTCTTTCGGATCTGTACAAATCGGATATGCTCCATTGAGCCTGAAAACATGGATTTATTCCACGTCACTCAGGCGGGATCACAGATTTCCCGTTGGAGACAGTCTACGGGCCTGTTTGGTTGACAGGAATCCATAGGATTTCAAGTGAATTGGAATTTGAATTCCATTCATTTGTGTGTTTGGTTGGACAAATTAGTTAAAGGGAATTGGATTTCAATTACAACAAAATCCCTTATTTAATAGAATTTAGATTCCTTCTAAATTTCAAAGGAAATTTTAAAAAACCACGGGAATGTTTCCAAAGTTACGGAAATAACCCCTTGCCACTTTCATCTTTGTCTAAAAACCAAAAAATAATAAAAAAAAACAAAAAAATCCAAAAAAATCAAAAAATCAAAAAAAATCAAAAAAAAAAATCCAAAAAATTCTAAAAAATAAAAAAATCCAAAATATTCTAAAAAATTATAAAAAATCCAAAAATAGTAAAAAATCCAAAAAATTCTAAAAAATAAAAAAAATAAAAAAAAATCTAAAAATAAAAAAATAATAAAAAATCTAAAAAAATCAAAAAATCCAAAAAATAATAAAAATCCAAAAAAAATCTAAAAAATAATAAAAAATCTAAAAAAATCCAAAAAACCAAAAAAAATTAAAAAATAAAAAAAATCTAAAAAATCAAAAATCAAAAAAATTCTAAAAAATACAAAAAAATCAATAAAATAATAAAAATCCAAATTATTCTAAAAATTCAAAAAAATAATAAAAAATCCAAAAAAATCATAAAAATTCTAAAAAATAAAAAAATCCAAAAAATCTAACAAAATCAAAAAAATAATAAAAAATCCAAAGAACTTAAAAAAAACAAAAAAATTCTAAAAAAATCAAAAAATTAAAAAAAATCCAAAAAATTATAAAAAACCAAAAAATTAATAAAAATTCTAAAAAACCCAAAAAAAATTCTAAAAAACCAAAAAAAAATCTAAAAAATCCAAAAAATTCTAAAAAACCAAAAATTCAAAAAAACAAAAAATTCAAAAAAATAATTTTTTCAACTTTTTATAATTTTTTTGTTTTTTTTAATATTTTTTAGAATTTTTTTGATTTTTTAAAATTGTTATTATTTTTTAGATTTTTCTTTGAATTTTTAGGATTTTTTATTATTTTTTAGAATTTTTTTTGATTTTTTAGAAAAAAAAATTAGAATTTTTTTGATTTTTTAGAATTTTTTGATTTTTTAGAATTTTTTTGATTTTTTTGATTTTTTAGAATTTTTTGAACTTTTTATTATTTTTTTGGATTTTTTATTATTTTTTAGATTTTTTTTGAATTTTTGGGGTTTTTTTGATTTTTTATTATTTTGTAGAATTTTTTTATTTTTTAGAATTTTTTTGGATTTTTTAGAATTTTTTGAACTTTTTATTATTTTTTAGAATTTTTTTGATTATTTAGAATTTTTTGGATTTTTTATTATTTTTTAGAATTTTTTATTTTATATAATTTTTTGAACTTTTTATTATTTTTTAGATTTTTTTTATTTTTTAATTTCTTTGATAGTTTTGAATTTTTTGGATTTTTTAGAATTTTTTAGAATTTTTTATGATTTTTAGAATTTTTTAGAATTTTTTATGATTTTTAGAATTTTTTAGAATTTTTATATTTTTTTAGATTTTTTTTGGATTTTTTAGATTTTTCTTTAATTTTTATCTAAGATAGTTGTTTTTAAAACTTTTGCCAATTGTTTATAACTAGGGGTAATTTTGTCGTTTTAGGTATTTTTAAATTGTAATTCTATTAATACATTTATCAACCAAACACATTTATGAATTTCAAAGGAATCCATCAAATTCCAATTCCCATAGGGATTCCAATTCCAATTCCTACACATTCCGCGAACCAAACGCCCCCTAAATGTTTCACTTAATTTCTTTTATAAATGTCATAGAAAAATTAAAATTTATATGAGACAAATAAAATATGTATGAATCCCAGATACTATTTTATGACTCCATCATCATCATCATCATCATCATACTCAGTATATCCCACCAATAGCAAAGCTAAGGTAGGGTCTGAGGAGGGTGAGATGTAGACAGCCTTACCTCTACCCCATAGGAATAGAGAGGCTGCTTTTAATGAGACCCCCGGCTCGAAGATACTATTTTATGACTAATTTTGTTATTTTGACTTAAACTAAACAATTATAAAACTTGATTAATATTTAGTGAAAAGTTTTTTTCTTCACTACCACCTCCTTCAAGTTAATTGGATACAAATATCACCAAACAATATTCATATACGTTCATTTGTGTCTCTTGATTTTTAAAAAAGTGTAAACACTTGTAAAAAAAATTAACACTTAATAAAAGTAGATAGACTTTAGAGGAAAAACACTTTGATTAACTTTAGTGAAACATTTGAAAACTTGGTTACTATAGCTACTCGGAGTGGAAGAGGCTTGAAGGGGGTGTGAAGCGACACGTGACTATCACATTGGCAAAAGAGGTTTTGCCCTCCAAGCCCAAAAATCACTAGGTGGAAGAGGCTTAAAGGGGGTGGTTTAAAAAAAACCAAAAAAATAAAATAAAACAATCAATCCAAATAAAACCAAACAACAACCAACCACATTGCGACACCCCGCCTTCACCTTTGCCCCACGCCACCTTCAAGTCCCATGGCGAAACGGTGTTCAGGTGTAAGGGGGCTTTCCGATCACTTCTAAGCCTGCACTTTGTATAGTCTAACAGATGAAGGTTTCTTTATCTATTGATAAGTTGACATAAATGAAACATTTGTGAATATTGGTTAGTATATTTAGTGATTATATTTTATTGAGTAAACTGCAATTTCACCCCCTGTGGTTTAGGCCAATTGGCACTCTAACCCCTCTAACGAAATAATTGCAATTTTACCCCCCAACCTTGGTGTTATGTCGCACATTTACCCCCCGGTGTCAAATTCCCTGGTTATCTTTAAACGGTCAAAGGGGGTCAAAGGGTAGAAATGTAATTTTACCTTAATATTACCTTATATAATACTATTACCCCTATACTATTACTTCCAACTTCAATCTTACCTCCTAAGCTTATCGATCACACTCCCCCCACTCCTTCTTCCTCATCAACGGCGACCACACCCACCGGCGATCCTTCCTAAGCTTGTCCACCGGAGAATGAGCGAATCAGAGGACACAATGTTTCCACCTCCACCAGCAGAGCCATTAACGGCGACCACACCACCGGCGATGCCCCTGTCCACCGGCGATCCTCTCTGTTCTCGCACTTGTCAGGTAAAATCGAACAAGTATTGTGATTGTGGTTAATGAACAAGTAATATCAAGTTACAGAACAAGTAATGTCAGGTTAAAAAAACAGGGGTTATTGAACATGGATCTTTCTGTGTTTGTAGTGGACATGAGGATTCGGGTTTCACTAGGATCGATTGTGGTTTCCTTGGTTGTCAAAATGCGAGGCCGCCCTTTCCTGCACTTCCAGTTTCCCCCTCAGCAGAAAATGGTTGCGTAGTTGAACTGTAATATATTAGGATGTTTTTTGTAATATGTAGGTTAAGTTAAGTTAAACATGTATTTTGTGTATATATCATGAACCTTGGTTATGACAATGTAGGACTAATGAACTTTAACAATGATCCTTATTTAACTGTTGAATGTCTATTGGAATGAATGTCTATTGTGAGTTATAAGGGAAGGGACTGATAGGTGGTTATATATTCTTGATCAGCAGGTTATTGTTTGGACATATTGTTTTTGAATGTTTATTGTGAGTTGGTTATATATGCTTGAGACTGATAGGTTGGGTATGCTTGTTTTTGAATGTCTATTGTGAGTTAGTTATATATGCTTGATCAGCAGGTTATTGTTTGGACAGATTGTAATAGTCATAATGTAACACCCCGAAAATACCAGGAATTATATAAATGGCCATAACAAATATGTTGGTCACAATTAAGGATAAAATACAACAAAATAACGTTAGGTAACAATTAGATAATGGATTAAGGTTATGAACGAGAAATTAAGACTAGGGCAGAAAATACCCTCCAGGAAAACGAAATGGATGATACATATTATTCGCTACTATGAATAATAAAGTATCAATAAATGCGGATTTAGAAACTTGGGTATGAATAACCGCCCAAGTAAAACATTATTAATCAAATCCTTACGAGAAAGAACGATGATCACACTGATGGGTGTGATTGTATAAAAGATTAGTGAAATAAACGTATTAAAAGCGTTGGAACGAAAATGGGTAAAACCCCAAAAGCCGTATAACAATAATAGTGGTTTTATCAAATAAGGCTTATGAAATGGACCTTCAGGACATTAATAAAAAAGACGGACCTAAGGGTCGCTAACAAAAGAAAGTCGGATGTTCAGATCAAATAAGTAAAATGTTTTATAATAAAGGAAAACGTAAACCAGTGAAACTGGAGAGTTAAAAAAAATATTAAGATAAAGAACCCGGGTAACGGGCGATAAAGAAAAATAAGTATGAATCGGATAACGATAAGCGAAGAACAAACCGACTTGTAAATGACGGAAGAAGTCATAGAGTCGGAAGAATAGTTTAAAAGGAAACGGGTGTAGCCTTAGACTACGGTCAAATCGATAAAATTCGAAAATGAAAATGAATAAGTTTTAGGCTTGAAAAGGGTGCCCTGACACCAGAAGTGCAATTCTAAGAATACGAAACGATACAAGCAAAAGATGATCTACGGGATCATCATAACCTTTGATATTATAAACAAGGTAAGGGTTTAAAAGACTAAGAGAACCACGCGTCAGCAATAGAAGGAAATAAAACAAAAAATGGGTGAAAGCCTAACGGAATAACCTATGAGGTTAAGCAAAAGAACATACGAGCCACTTGGGTAAAGCATGGGGATTAGTTACGATTCCTCGCATAATATAAGAGCGGAAAAGAATAAATTATTATAGTCAATTCCTGGGTACGAGAATTTGACATAAGTTAAAAAGATAGACGTTAAACTAAAATTCAGTTTTAGTGACAAGTGACGTTTAGCAAATATGAATATTATAGAGAAATTAGAAAATAGTTAATATTAAAGAATATAGGTCACAACACCGATAGGTGTGAGACGCTATGTTCGAAAGAAGATTTATGATAATGAAAAGTTTATAAAAACTTAAACATGACGTGATGCGATGCGATCATAGTCACATGAGTGATATAGAAATACAGAATATAATCATGTCGTAGCGTGATTTACGGGATATGAGATCACGAACTCAAGTAAGGCCGAATATGGCAATGTGGAAGACCCGAACAACGGGGCATGAAATGACGGTGATTAATCAATCTAGCCGATAAGACCACCCAAAGTCAAAATAGTAACGTGATTTATACAAAACACTTGTCAATATAAGATTAGTATGGGGCAAACATGTTGACGAACTCATACTATGGAGTGGTCAATTGACAATTGGGTCAAATAGGTGACAAAATAAGAAATACAAAATACAAGTTACAGTCCGTGAGGACTTACACGTGAAAGACGCATGCGTCGAGGTAAAGAATAACCTTTGACAAAAAGAAAGAATGCCTTAAAAACAATACTAAGTTAGTTTGGTCCAAATCAAAGGACTACTTAAAGAAGGTTTCGGGGACGAAACCTATTTAAGGGGGGTAGACTTGTAACACCCCGAAAATACTAGGAATTATATAAATGACCATAACAAATATGTTGGTCACAATTAAGGATAAAATAACTAGGAAAAATTTAACCTAGTTAATTATGTGCCTTGAAATATTAAGGAAAACAAGGTTAAAATACCCAAAATAAAACTTGAGAATAAGTAGAGGGACCAAAAGTGACAAAATTGAAATTTGTTTTTATTAAATAAAAACTTAAAATCTAAAACACACACACTTGGTGTGTTTTAGTCGAAGGAAAAACACAGGGGGCGAACAAGCTTCTCCATTTGAACCCTAGTTCATGCAATTCCATCAAATTGCAAAGGGAAATCAGTTCAAAATCAAAACCCAAACTCGAATTAGTGATCGCCTTCGCGAAAGGATCATAAGGTATGCTTAATTTTGGTTATTTGGTTTCATCTTGAGTTCTAGATGAATATATGAAATTCGAAATTTAGCTTGGATGTTTGATGTTGGATGAGATTAGGAAAGAAATCATGTCTAGGAGTAAACCCTAGTCAATAAATTGTTGAATTTGTGTTCATAAGTAAGAAATCCATAATCACCCATTTAGGTCTTAAATGGGTTTTGTAGGATGATGAGATACATTGAAATCTTGATCATAAAACGAGTATTATTGATTTTTATGAAGTGAATCTAGGTGTTACTATGCATGCTAGATAAAATAAATTTGAAAATGATGTTAATCTTGGCTAAATAGTTAGTCATGAACTTGATTGTTATTGGTAAAAAAATCATCCTCACTAGGTGTTCGATGTAATGCCTAAACGAGAACAAGATTGTAAGATTTAGAGTAAAAACGCATGTTCGAATCGTATGGTGAATTATGCGTTATAGGAAATAATAAGAGTTCTAAACATGATGTTATTTGAACTCTACAGGCACGGTGGTTGAATCTTCAAGCGGTCAAGTCGGAGCGAACGCGTGCTTGAAGGATATGATTTGAAAGGTACGCGACTTGTCGTCTCTTTACATTTATGTAGACAAGCCTAGTCATAGATATGTTTAATGTTGTTATAGAGAAAATAGTTGCGTTTGGTAAGTCTAAGAAGTGATGGAATTCACTCGACAAACCAAATAGTTGGAATATATATGATGTTGAAATGGTGAAATTGTAATCGTTTGGTAAGTCTAAGAAGTGATGGAATTCACTCGACAAACCAAACGGGTTAAAATAAATAGTTGGTTAGATATGTTTATTGATAATATTGTTTAATTAGTCATGTTTGGAATGTACATAAAGTGATGTAACTCACTAGATAAAGAACGGGTTAAAATAATGTCCGAAATGGTAGTGTTCGAAGTGACTTGAACGTCACTCATTAAAATTGAGTTATAAAAGCGTAAACCATGGAATGGAAGTGACACGCTAAGATGGACAAGCCCGGGAATGGGTAATTATGGTTAGAAATCAATTACAATGAATTATGCAAGTACGTAACCACGGTTCTGTTACTTTATGTTTGATCATGTAACTTTGTTAGTTAACTACGTGTTAGAATTGTTATGTAAACTTGATAAATAGTTGAAGTGTCGAAATTCACTAGATAGACTGTCACGGCCCCCGACCCGGTTTAACCCGTTTCAGGAGCCACGGGACAGAAAATCCCGTGGTATTAATTTAACAGCGGAAGGTTTCTTCAGGATCTTTTTAAAACTGCAATTTTCCCGATTATTTTATTTCACAACTCGGGATAAAACCCGATAATTTACAACCATAAGTTTTCACGGAGAAATCTTTATTTTACAAAACATGTTTCTTTATTTTATATTGAGCCACTTCCTTAAGCTTGTAGTGCTTCACAGCACTTTTCTTGGATCACAACAGATTACCTGAAACATGTTTGAAAAAGGTTTTGTCAGCGGGAAATACTGGTGAATCATTCTATTTACTAAAATGACCCATTTGTTATAATTTACAGTATTAAGAGAGATTACAATGTTTCCAGATATCAACCAACTACCCACAGTATTTGTCACTCGACCATCCATCGGTAACCTCATTGTCCAATGGAGTCTGTGACTATGGTCATATCACTCATTGGCTAACTCGTTGTCCAATAGTGACGGTTATCAAGTAATGTATACAAAACCCCACATACCGGCTGTAACTTGGTGATTACATGAACTTAATCACTGTAATTATAACCTTTGAAAATAAACATGATTTGAAAGTAATTTGATAAAAAGAGAATGACTCACATTGCAGATTTAATTTGAGCAGAGCTTAGCCTACTGATTCGCCTTTTAACCTAAATTAATAACATGCACACAACTCGGTTAGTAACTTAATACAGCATTTACGACAACTCACGAGATTAAAACCTTCACAACGAATGACAAAGTGCGATACTTAAACATCCATTGAATTAACAACGAATGACAAAGCATAAACCCTAATGTGGGCAGCACTTAAACATCCATTGAATAGTTTAATCGATCGTACATTGAATCGTAGCAGCGATCGAGTTATTACCCTGTATTGCGGCAGCACTTCGTGAATCGTGTGTGTTTTTGTAGTATTCCGACAATATCTCAACGTATATTTTGAGTTTTTACGTCGAACTGAAGCCAGGAATCAAGTCCCAGACTCTACTATTTATACATGAAAAACCGTCCCCCTCGCGCCACGCGAGAGGTCCTCTTGTTCGCGTCGCGTGGCGCGAGAGACCCTAGTCTACTATAGGGTTGCTTCGTGTTCTAGTAGCTTATCTGAGTTGGTCTCACGTTCATTTGAATTTTTGACAACAAACTGTGTGGATATTACCGATTAGGGTTTACCCCCCCTGAGTTTTAGGGGCCCTATTCCTGATTTCGATTATTCTGAAAATTTTAGGGTTGATGCAGAATCACTTGGGTTTCTCAATTAGGGTTTCCTATTGGACAATTAAAATAATAATTAGGACTTTTTAATGAGAGTTGTTACATTCTCCCCGCCTTAATAAAATCTCGTCCCCGAGATTTACTGGAATAATTGAGGATACTTTCGCTTCATCTCTGATTCCAGCTCCCAAGTGTATTCAGGTCCTCTCTTTGAATCCCACTTGACTTTGACCAATACTAGTCGTTTATGTTTGAGAAACTTGATCTTTCGATCTTCTATTTGAAGCGGTTTCTCTACGAATTTCAACTTTTCATTTACCTCTATGTCTTGTAGAGGTACTACCAGTGATTCGTCTGATAGGCATTTCTTAAGGTTGGATACATGAAATACATCATGTACTCCAGCTAACTCCTCTGGTAGTTTTAAACGATAGGCAACTGGTCCTATACGTTGGATTATTGGAAATGGTCCTACGTATCGTGGACTTAGTTTTCCTTTCTTACCGAATCGAACTACTCCTTTCCAAGGAGAAACTTTCAATAGTACTTTGTCTCCTACTTGAAATTCTAATGGCTTGCATCGATTGTCGGCATAACTCTTCTGGCGATCTCGAGCTGTCTTCAATCTTTCCTTGATTTGAGTAATCTTGTCAGTTGTCTCTTGCACTATTTCAGGACCTGACAATTGACTTTCTCCTATTTCTGCCCAACAAACTGGAGTTCTGCACTTTCTTCCATACAGTGCTTCGAATGGGGCAGTTTCAATACTTGAATGATAACTATTGTTATAGGAGAATTCAATTAATGGTAAGTGATCGTCCCAATTTCCCCCAAAATCTATTACACATGCTCTGAGCATGTCTTCTAGAGTTTGTATCGTCCTTTCACTTTGCCCGTCTGTTTGTGGATGATATGCAGTACTCAGATTTAGTCGAGTTCCCATTGCTTCTTGGAAACTTGTCCAAAAATGAGAAGTGAAACGACTATCTCTATCTGATATAATGGAGAGTGGAACTCCATGTAAGGATACGACTTCATCTACATACAACTTTGCCAATCTTTCCATGCTAAAGGTTTCTTTCATTGGTAGAAAGTGAGCAGATTTGGTTAATCGATCCACAATTACCCAAATTGTATCATCACCTTTTCTGGTTTTGGGTAACTTAGTAATAAAATCCATTGTTATGAGTTCCCATTTTCATACAGGCATTTCTAGTTGTTGTAGTAGACCTGAAGGTTTCTGATGTTCTGCCTTAACTTGTGAACAAGTAAGACACTTAGAAACATATCGAGCTATATCCTTTTTCATGCCTATCCACCAGAAATTATTTCTTAAATCTTGGTATATTTTATTGTTTCCTGGATGCATGGTATACCAAGATTTATGGGCTTCTTCTAAAATCTTATTTCTTAATTCTCCCTGCTTAGGTACCCATATTCTGCTTTTGTAAAATCTCCAAATTCCACCAGCTCCTTGTTCTAATTCCTTTATTTGTCCCTTCATTCCTTCAGCATCATCCTTGATTGCTGTTTCTTGAATATTCTTCAATTGTTCCATTAAATCTATCTGTAGATTTAATCTGAGAGCACGAACTCGCTTTTGTTTTTCATGATACTTACGGCTTAGGGCATCTGCAACTACATTTGCCTTTCCTTCGTGATACTGAATATCACAGTCGTAGTCACTTAGGATTTCCATCCATCTCCGTTGCCTCATGTTTAACTCTTTTTGCCCAAATATATATCTTAAACTTTTATGATCTGTATAGACAGTAAACTTACTTCCATACAGATAATGTCTCCAGATTTTCAGGGCAAAAATTACGGCTCCTAATTCTAAGTCATGAATCGTATAATTTTCTTCGTGCTTTTTCAATTATCTTGAAGCATACGCAATTACCTTCTTGCGTTGCATCAGCACACATCCAAATCCTAGTTTTGAAGCATCACAATATACTTCAAAATCTTCAGTTCCTTCTGGTAAGGCTAAGATTGGAGCATTGGTTAATTTCTGTTTCAAGATTCTAAAGGCTTCTGCTTGTTTAGGTCCACATTCAAATTTAACTGCTTTACAGGTTAGCTTAGTTAATGGTACAGCTATTTTGGAAAAATCCTTAATAAACCGTCTATAATATCCAGCTAAACCTATAAAACTTCTAATTTCCATTGCAGATTGCGGAACCTTCCATTTGGTTATTGCCTCTATCTTAGCAGGATCTACATGAATGCCTTCGTGATTCACCATGTGACCTAGAAATTGCACTTCTTGCAACCAAAATTCACACTTCGATAATTTGGCGTACACATTTTCTTTTCTTAACAAAGTTAAGAGTGAATGCAAGTGCTGACAATGTTCGTTCTGACTTTTGGAATAAATAAGTATATCGTCGATAAAAACAATTACAAATTTATCCAAGTACGGTTTACTGATTCTATCCATCATGTCCATGAATGTTGCAGGTGCATTCGTTAATCCGAAGGGCATGACTGTAAACTCGTAATGACCATACCTAGTTCTGAAAGCAGTCTTAGGTATGTCTTCCTCTTGTACCTTCAATTGATGATATCCGGAACGTAAGTCAATCTTAGAAAAATATCTAGCTCCTTGAAGTTAATCGAAAAGATCATCAATCCTAGGTAATGGATATCGATTCTTAATTGTAACCTTATTCAATTCTCTATAATCAATACACATTCTCATTGAACCATCCTTTTTCTTTACAAACAACACTGGTGCTCCCCACGGGGATGAACTAGGTTGTATGAAACCGTTACTTAGTAATTCATCTAATTACTGTTTCAGTTCTAACATTTCTGTGGGTGCTAACCGATAAGGTGCCTTGGCTATCGGTATAGTTCCTGGAATTAGATGAATTCTAAATTCTACTTCCCTATCTGGTGGTAACCCTGGTAATTCTTCTGGGAATACATCTGGGTATTCTGAGACTACTGGTATTTCCTTAAGTTCTTTACCCTTAGTGCTAATGATTACCGAAATCATATACACTATTCCTTGCTTTCGTTCATAACTAGCAACTTTCATTACTGATATGAACTTCATGGGCTTACGTGGTTTATCTCCTGTAATCATAATTACTTCTCCGGTGGGTGCCTGAATTTCTATGGAATTCTTATCACAAAGAATTCGAGCATGGTTGGCTACTAACCAATCCATTCCTAATACAACATTAAATTCGGCTAATTTCATAGGTAACAGGTTTGCAAAGCATTTATGACCTGATAGTTCTATATTTTCCTTTTGCAAAACTTTATCTATGCTAACAGAATTTCAGTCGGCCATTTCAACTGTAAAAATCTGCCTAAGATTGGTTAAGGGTAAATCAAGAGCTTGGCAGAATGAAGTATTGATAAAACTTTGGTTTGCACCAGAGTCAAATAATACTTTTGCATAAACGTTGTGAACTAAGAACGTACCAGCTATCACATCTGGGATTAGCTCGGCCTCCTGAGTTGTTAACTGAAAGGCTCAAACATTCTTCTTGGTAGCTCCGTTAGCTGTCTTGGCTTTGTTGTCTGCTGGTTTGACCAATTTAGGACATTCTGTTTTGAAATGCCCCGCTTCTCCACAGTTAAAGCAGACTATGGTTTTCTTTCTGCAGTTTTCTTCACGATGTCCTACCATTTTACAAAAATTGCAGGTTACATTACATCTTCCAAAATGTTTCTTTCTGCAATTCCTGCAAAACGGCGGATTTGAAGATTGCCCTGTTCCTCTTCTCCTGAAACTGCTGTTATTACCCGTACGAAATCCTTGGGTAATTTTATGAGCCAGTTCCTTTTTCCTGTTATCATCTCTTGTACGTACCAGTTCATCAGTTAGGGTGTTGGCTAATTCCACTGCATCGTCAATAGTGCGAGGTCTCGCAGCTTTAACGATATTGCGGATTTCACTAATCAATCCCCAAATATAACGAGAAATGAGTACCGATTCTGGCGAAGCCAGTGTTGGTACCACTCTAGCATATTCAAAGAATGTTGAAGTATAACCGCGACAATCTACACCCATCATTCGATGATTTAGGAACTTATTCGCCATTTGATCTTTTTCATATTCGGGACAGAATTTTCTTTCTACAAGACTCTTAAATTCTTCCCAGTTCATAGCATACGCCATCATCCTTCCTTTTGCTTGTAACACCGTGTTCCACCATTCTAGCGCCCCTTCTTTAAAAAGATTTGACGCGTACATGACCTGATCATCCTGAGCACATTTACTTATTGTAATAACTGCCTCGGTTTTCTCTAACCAACGCAGTACCGCAGTTGCTCCTTCATTGCCTGCAAACTCAGATGGTTTACAAGCAAGAAATTCTTTATAAGTGCAACCAAGTGTTGCAGCTTTCATTTTCTTAGGGAGCGGAGCCTGCCGTGGATTATTATCGTGATTAGTATGATTACCGCCTCCATTTACGCTATTGCTGAAGTTATCTTCATAAATACGTTTGCTAGGAATGATTTGTTGAGGTTCGATTGGATTTCTAACATCAGCAACTATTGCTGGAATAGCGTTGGCTATCCCTTGAGCAACGATATTTTCTATATCTTGCCTATTTAGAAATTGATCCTCCGGGTGTTGCTCAGATTGATTAACCTCATTAACTGGTTCGTTATTAGCGTTTTCCATCTGATAATATATATATAATTTATTAGTATTAATTAAATATCAATTATACACAAAACAATCATACAAATTTCAAATACACACATATAGCCAAAACTATCGATTTCTGATTTCCATTTATATTTAATAGTATGCATCAATACACACCATTATCTTACAAAGTTTTATTTTAGGTTATTTCACAAGATTAGATTATTATTGCTATTATACAACCACAGTCTCATAAACCCCTTATCCCTCGTCAGTTGATATTTTAATAACGGCGTTCCCTTTCATCGTACTTCCAGGAGATCTGTTCTCCTACTTCCCTGATCCTATTTCCTGCATCCATTAACTCCTCGCCAAAATGACGGAGTTCAGCTAAATTCTCATTGCTCATAGGTGGATTAGGTATAGGTTCTGGGTCAAATTGAGGAAGAAAGGAATAAGGACTGTTGAGCAGGTTTTGGAACTGCCAATCATTCGTCCACCACTCGTCCATTCCTAGAGGTTGGGTGTGAATTATAGGTTCTGGGATTGCTGGTTCCAAATTTATTGGAAGTTGAGTTTCAATAGGATGAGTAAAAACATTCGTATTGACAGGCTTAATAGTATCACAGCTTGCCAATATAAAATCTAGCTCTTCCTGCAATGTCATTTCCTGGGTTTATTTAGAGCTTTCTCCAATTTCTATCTGGGTTTGTTTAGAACCTCCTCCAATCTCCATTTCTATTTGCTTAGAGTATTCTTCAAACTGTATTCCCATCTGCCTAGACTCTTCCCCGACTTCAATTCCCTTCCCTTTATCTAAGGGATTTTCTATTTTAGGTATTTTTCTAGTGACGGGTTTCCTCCTACGCACACGCCTCCATCCCACGAATCTTCTCCTTTTCTTGGGTTTGGGTTTCTCTGGAGGTGGAGCATTGAATTCCATAGGTTCTTCTATGTCTGGTATATATCTATTGAAATCTCTGGAAACCTCTATTCTTACTGGATAGAGATTTAAATTCTGAAGGGCGTCAGACAAGTCACTCATGCTGTTTAGAAAAATACACACAAATACTAATTAAAATTTTATAACAAAATTTCATAGATAATTTTTAAATATTATTTCATACTGGGTAACTACAAAATAACGGAAATTTTTAAAACATACTAGAGTTTATTGTAAACTTATTTATTTTACTGGATAAGGTTTCTAGATTGTGGGTGATAAGGTTGCTAAAACTTGAGTTTAAAATATTTAAAGATTTTCATTTACTGCTACAGTAGCTAGCATATAAAGATCTGCCCATTTTTCATCTAACTTGTCTTCCCAAGGTGATTTACTGGTTAATTCCTGGGTTTCCTGTTTAATCTTCTTTTCTCGGAATTTGTTTATTTTCTCCTGACTTTTCTTAAAAATCAAACTTCTTTTATTAGGAGAAAGTGGTTCCTCATATTGTGCCTTTCGCACAAATATTCCTTCTTCAGAAATTACAGAGTGATTTGAGGATTTGGTTTGGGGTGAACTTCCCTTCTCGTTGGATGACCTATCTAATTTAAGATAGATATTTGACAGCTTTTGTTTACCCATACTGTACACAAATATTCAAATAAGAAAACACATAATCACAAAATGACAAGTAGAAAAATTAAGTATTTTCTAAATACTTAATTGGCTTAAATCAGTGGCTCTGATACCACCTTTTTCTGTCACGGCCCCCGACCCGGTTTAACCCGTTTCAGGAGCCACGGGACAGAAAATCCCGTGGTATTAATTTAACAGCGGAAGGTTTCTTCAGGATCTTTTTAAAACTGCAATTTTCCCGATTATTTTATTTCACAACTCGGGATAAAACCCGATAATTTACAACCATAAGTTTTCACGGAGAAATCTTTATTTTACAAAACATGTTTCTTTATTTTATATTGAGCCACTTCCTTAAGCTTGTAGTGCTTCACAACACTTTTCTTGGATCACAACAGATTACCTGAAACATGTTTGAAAAAGGTTTTGTCAGCGGGAAATACTGGTGAATCATTCTATTTACTAAAATGACCAATTTGTTATAATTTACAGTATTAAGAGAGATTACAATGTTTCCAGATATCAACCAACTACCCACAGTATTTGTCACTCGACCATCCATCGGTAACCTCATTGTCCAATGGAGTCTGTGACTATGGTCATATCACTCATTGGCTAACTCGTTGTCCAATAGTGACGGTTATCAAGTAATGTATACAAAACCCCACATACCGGCTGTAACTTGGTGATTACATAAACTTAATCACTGTAATTATAACCTTTGAAAATAAACATGATTTGAAAGTAATTTGATAAAAAGAGAATGACTCACATTGCAGATTTAATTTGAGCAGAGCCTAGCCTACTGATTCGCCTTTTAACCTAAATTAATAACATGCACACAACTCGGTTAGTAACTTAATACAACATTTACGATAACTCACAAGATTAAAACCTTCACAACGAATGACAAAGTGCGATACTTAAACATCCATTGAATTAACAACGAATGACAAAGCATAAACCCTAATGTGGGTAGCACTTAAACATCCATTGGATAGTTTAATCGATCGGACATTGAATCGTAGCAGCGATCGAGTTATTACCCTGTATTGCGGCAGCACTTCGTGAATCGTGTGTGTTTTTGTAGTATTCCGACAATATCTCAACGTATATTTTGAGTTTTTACGTCGAACTGAAGCCAGGAATCAAGTCCCAGACTCTACTATTTATACATGAAAAACCGTCCCCCTCGCGCCACGCGAGAGGTCCTCTTGTTCGCGTCGCGTGGCGCGAGAGACCCTAGTCTACTATAGGGTTGCTTCGTGTTCTAGTAGTTTATCTGAGTTGGTCTCGCGTTCATTTGAATTTTTGACAACAAACTGTGTGGATATTACCCATTAGGGTTTACCCCCCCTGAGTTTTAGGGGCCCTAATCCTGATTCCGATTATTCTGAAAATTTTACGGTTGATGCAGAATCACTTGGGTTTCTCAATTAGGGTTTCCTATTGGACAATTAAAATAATAATTAGGACTTTTTAATGAGAGTTGTTACATAGACAAACGGGTCAAATGTTGGTTAAAATAAGTTTGGCATGTCGTATAGTGGTGGTTTTCGTTAGACAACCAAACGGGTCAAATATTGGGTAAATTGGTAGTGTTGAAGTGTGTTAGAAAGTTACTCGTTGATTATGAATCATAAAAACGTAGTCCGTTGAATGGGCGCGCCAAGAGCATAACTTTTCTTGAAAGAACCCATGATATGGGTCAAAAGAAAAGTAGTATAATTTGTTGATTATTAACCATGTATTTGATCGAAATTGTTCATAACATGCACAACATAATGTGTGCAAAAGTTTTGGGAATGGTAGTGAACACCAATGTTGACAAGCCCGGGTAAAAAGGGGTAAATTTTATTTAGAAACCATTATGAGTAACTTATGTAAAGTTTGACATATACCCAAACGGGTCGAATAAATAATAAAAATGAAATTCTTGTAGAACGAAAGTTATGAAGATTTTAAGTTTAGAATTTGGTTATTGATTGGAGCTGGGCAACTGCAACTTAAACCAAGCAACCTACTGACGAAAATAGGGTGTCGCGTCACGCGACACCAAAGCAGCCTCGTGGTCGCGTCACACGACGTCTGTCGCGGGCCGCGTAAGCCTAGACGGGATCTGTCGCGAGGCGCGACAGACCCATAATTCATAAATTTTATTTTGTTTTCATTGTTTGGCATTAGAACTTGATTATACGTGTTTTAACGTTGTCAAAACTAACAATTAACGTGGTTTTGACATTAGGTGATGTTGGTCTCACTCCGGATGGCGATTAAGCATGAATTCAAGAACCGAACACATCGTATTGAAGCTTCCGCGTTAATCTAAATTTCTTGTAGAAAATGTTTATTTTGTAAACACTTAACTTGATGTCTCTCATGTTTAAACTAGTTAGTTAGTTAACTAACATACTATCGTTATAAAATCTTATCGTTTTGTATAACTTTTGAAATGATGCATTTCTTTTAAAAATGCGTATTTTATGTTAAAATCCTAAACAAATGAGACGGGTGTTACACATAAGAGAAGGGACTGATAGGTGGTTATAAATGATCAGCAGGTATGAAACTGATTGTTAGCATAAGGAATTAGTTGAGGGGTATAATTGTAATACTCATAACAGCCCCAAGCTAACAGCAGCAGCCATAAGAGAAGGGACTGAATACATGGAAACATAGAACATGTATGCTTGATTATGAGTTAGTAGGTATGCTTGATCAGCAGGTATGTGTAATACTCATAACAGCCCCAAGTTATATATGCTTGATCTGCAGGTATGTGTTTAAACTGAATACATGGAAACATAGAACATGTTTGATTTTAATTTTGATTTTGAGTGTGCAGCCAAATGTCTGAATGTTGCAGATTTGTTGTAATGTTTCTGATTTTGATTTTGTGAAGCCAGGTATGTTCTGAATGCTGCAGAGTATGTTCTGATTTTGATTTTGATTTCTAAATGCGGTAGCCAAACATGTTCTGAATGCTGCACCAGGTATAACAAATGCTGCAGCCAAACATGTTCTGAATACAAGTGTTGATAATGCTTATAGGTTTCTGATTCAGCTATAGGTGGTTATACATGAACATGTTTGAATACCTGGAAGTTGGTAGTTATAGGTGGTTATACATGAACAGGTTTGAATACAAGTGTTTATAATGTTTATAATACATTGTAATGCTTATAGGTTTCTGATTTTGAGTATACAAGTGTTTATTAAGTTTAAATCAGATTTCTTGTGAATTTCCATATGTAGTTGACTTTGGGTGGTTAAAGTTTTTTGGCGGTAAGGGTTTTGGAAGTTGTAGGGGGTAATATTGTTTCTTAACTCAAAGTATAGGGGGTAATTATGCGAGGATAATTTAGTAATTTACCAGTGGGGGGTAATTATGCGACATAACAAGAACGTTGGGGGGTAATATTAAAGGGTAGGTTAGTCATTTCACATTAAAGTTAACATATCTGTTAACATAATTGACGCCGGGGGGTAAATGTGCGACATAACACCAAGGTTGGGGGGTAAAATTGCAATTATTTCGTTAGAGGGGGTCAGAGTGCCAATTAGCCTAAACCACATGGGGTAAAATTGCAGTTTACTCTATTTTATTTTAGTGTCACTTAATTAAATTTAACAATTTTAAAAGTTGATTATTATTTAGTGATTTTTTCTTTACTCCTACTACAAGTTAGCTTCAAAAAATAAAATAAAGAGTTAATTGCCAAAATCGTCCCTGAGGTTTGGGCACGTTTGCCATTTTCGTCCAAAATGACACTTTTGTACCAAATTGCCCCCAACGTTTGTAACTTTTTGCCATTTTCATCCAAACCACTAACTTAGTTTATTTTTTCTGTTAAGTTGAGGATATTTAGATGAAATTGGCAAATATAAAACCGTAGGGACGATTTTGGCAATTTACTCAAACCCTTTTTAATTTCTTTTATTTAATTATTTTTGTTACATATATAATAAAAAAGAATATACATGGAGTTTTTAGAAAAAAAAATTAATAGTTTTGTCACATATTTTTTATAATTTTTCATCCAAATCACTAACTCAGTTTATTTTTTCTGTTAAGATGAAGGATGTTTTAAATTTTATAAATTAAGACATAAATTAATTTAAAACTTCTTTATATAAATTAGTTTTATAAAGAGAAAACGTCATTGGTGTGCAAAACATAACAATCGATTACAACTTTTAGTATTTATCAGTTGTAAAGATAGAAAAAAATTGTAAAACATTACATATTTTTTAAATGTGTTGAGCACCTAGGAAATATGTTGGTAGAAATAAAATATTTATTTAATTAAGATTATGAGGACTAACTAATACTTATTATGAGTGGCTTTAGTAAATAAACTTTTGGTTCATAGCATTATAATTACAATTTGGTGGGTAATTTTAAGATTTGGTAACGATACGTTGTTTAATAGGGGGGCACTGGCTTCTGTTTTCCTTTAGGAGCAAATTTAAAAGAGTAGAAGATAAATTAAAAACTTGGTACATATGATAAGATTTTTTTATTTGAACTTTTTCAATAAGGTCACTAGCATTTTAGTTTTATGAAATTTAGAGGTTGAAGTAGATTTTATTTTTATAAAACTGATCTATATAAAAAATTAGATATTAATTTCTGTCTTAGTTTATAAACATCCTTCGGCTTAATAGAAAAATTAACTTAGTTAGTGATTGGATGAAAATTTATAAAAAATTTATATGTGACCAAGCTTTTATTTTTTTTCATATAAAAATTGCATGTATATTCTTTTTTATTATATATGTAACAAAATTAATTAAATAAAAGAAATTTAAAAGAGTTTGAGTAAATTGCCAAAATCGTCCCTGTGGTTATATATTTGCCAGTTTCATCTAAATATCCTCAACTTAACAGAAAAAATAAACTAAGTTAGTGGTTTGGATGAAAATGGCAAAAAGTTACAAACGTTGAGGGCAATTTGGTAAAAAAGTGTCATTTTAGACGAAAATGGCAAACCTGCTCAAACCTCATGGACGATTTTGACAGTTAACTCTAAAATAAAATAACAATCCACTATGTAGTAATTAGGATTCATGCATTTTCCATTTAGATCACTTAATATCTTTTAACATTTACAAGAAAAAAAAATCAATACATCAAGACACCTAATACAAGATGGATGACTTTAGAAATAATAATAAAAAGAGTAAATTACGTTTTTAGCCCCTGTGGTTATATCACTTTTACTATATTAGCTCAAAATAAATTTTTTTAACATATCTACCCCCATGGTCTCTATAACTAACCATTTTGACCCTAAGTCTAACCATTTTGGCCTCATAATCTTTATAACTAACCATTTTGGCCCCCATGATCTCTAGACTTAGGGGCTAAAATGGTTAGTTATAGAGACCATGGGGGCAGATATGTTAAAATTCTTATTTTGGGCTAATATAGTAAAAATGATATAACCACAGGGGCCAAAAATGTAATTTACTCTAATAAAAAAATTGAGTTACTTTAATGTAACATTTGGGAAACTTGGTTACGAAATTCTCCCAATATTGTTTCTTTTAGCTGTATTTAAAGTTTATAAAACTAACAAATTAAATATATAATACAGTTAAAAACTACTCGTTTTATTCAAGTCTCTCTTAGTTATACTATTTGGTCAATTTCATTTAGTTTAATATAAAAGTTTATTCACACGTAACACATTTATTTAATAAAAACTCAAATGTGAGTTTTTAAAAGAAAACATAAAAAAAAACTTTGAAAATATAATTTGTAAATGCATTTAATAATTCATCAAGACCCATCAATGCCCTACCTTCTTCAGTTATGGATTTAGAAAACCAACCTTGTCTCTCTAGGGGTAACATATACAAGAACAAGTACATCGACATAAATATGGTAAAAGGGAAGATTTTTTTTATTTTTTTTAACGGCAAATTTGGATCACTGACGGACTACTGGGGTATTATCGTGCCACCAGCGGAACCATCCGATCATATTCATCTCCACTAGACATAATGCCTAAACATCAATTCAGGAGGAAGCCCAATAAATATGAGAAAAACCCCCTTGTAGGAATCGAACCCATGACCAATTGGTTACAAAGTCTTATCCACCCCCAAAATGTCACTAGGCTATAAAGCCATGACGTAAAAGGGAAGATGATACCTACTTAAAACTTTGTTATTAACTTTCTAAACAAAGACCATCAATGCAACCAGAGGCGATGATAACTCGGTGAGTTGTTGTTAACGAGTTGAAACAGGTTGAGGTTATGGAGAGTTGCACAAGTACGTGTTATATTAGTGAAACCATAATATATATTATAGATACAATGATTTAGACGATTTATATATATGTTTTTTGATTTTATAGTTTGTTATTATATAAATAAACCTAACTTATGAACTAGCTATAAAGAAAGATGGTGGAGGAGGCCATTAAGCATTGAAGACAAATTGCGGTTACAAGAACTTATGGCTTTTTGTTCTAATAAATAATATTCACCGCACTAATTTAATTTTCCAACGAACCAATGCCATTTTCTTGAACATCTAAATCAAATATCAAGGAGGATGTGATGCGAATGAGCTGGTGCTGAAGCGGTAAAGGAGAGATCTGGTGACTCAGGTTCGATTTCTGCTCTTCCCATTAGTTTCTGCGACACCTGGTAATGATTGGAGACTAGACGAAGATCGCTAGTTCGATCCTTGAGTTGAGCGGGTTTTACCTCACCGCACTTTTCGTGCCTTCGGGCTAGGGTTGTAACAAGCCCAGAGGCTTGAGAGCAACTCGTGATCGGCTTGGTTAAAAGCTCGAACGAGCAAGCCTTAACGAAGCCGAGCCCGAGCTCAAGCCTAAAATAGAGCTCGTTTAGTTATCGAGTCTGAGCTCAAGCATGATATACAAAGCTCGTTTAGGCTCCCGAGCCTAAACGAGCCCAAACAAAGTTTAATTTTTTATATATATTATATAATTAAAATGAAGATAACATTGGCAAACCGAACTTGTAGCTCATTTGAGGTTGTTCTCAAAATAGCTCGAGTTGAGTCGAGTCGAGCTTCAGCTTTGGGTTTTACTTGCGAGCCAAGCTCGAGCTCAAATAAGTAGGCTCAGAACGAGCCGAGCTCGAGCTTCATAAAAACATGACGAGCCGAGCTCGAGCCTAGTCGGATTTTGCCCGACTTGTTTACACCCCTACTTCGGGCGAGTGTTCATAGGCTTCCACTCTAGGTGAGGGTTTTTTTCCGGTTCGGAGACAAGTGTAACCTGATGTGGTGAGTTTCGTCAGTAGCTCATTTGATGGATTCGTCGACCGTTAAAAAATATGATGCAATTAATCTAAAAGTAATAAAAATTTAGCTTCTTATTTTAAGAGTTTTTATTTTAGATAGGGGTGCAAACGCACTAAGCTACTCGAGCTTGGCTAAAAAAAGGTTTGAAATGAGCCCGCCACTAGTAGATCGCGCTAGCGAATCTGAGCTCAAGTCAAATAACGGGTCCATGGTCTTAGGTGTAGGAACCGTTCGCGCAAAATATAAATGAAACAGTTTTTATTACTGAATTACCAAAACATAAATAAACGAAAGCGTTTAAGTGCAAAATTATTACAAAATTATTACTACTGAAGTAAACAGAAAATACAAGAAATTGAGACGAAACAGAAAGAACAGGTGGTTGAGGGTTGTGTTTGACACAGACCCCTTAAAACAAATTACGAGTCTCCACTGAGAACTCGTTTTGTCTCCTGGGGTACAACAATCGGAGCAGCAGTACTGTCGGAGTTGGCTCGAGGACCTGAAGAGTACCAGGGAAAGAGAAGCAACAGAGGAAATTTTTCATATGTTGTTGGTATTTTTGGGTGATCGGAGTGTCGCGCTCCGGTCAAAGATAATATTTATAAGCCCAAATTACCCCTAACTATGTGTTAGTGGTAGTAAGGGGTCGAACCACGAAGAGTGTGTGGTTTGCGAATGGATTCGATTGAATTAAAATGAAAGTCACAAATTATGAAGCTTGCTATAATGTTTTTGTATTTTTATTTAGTTGAAAAAGATGTGAATTGATTTAATTGATTAAAGACTAATGATTAACGATTGCAAGAAATTTGATTACTAAACAATAATGATAAAAAGGGTTCACATCCGGTTTCGGTAATTGCCAACCTAGGATTTCTACAAGTTTTAGATTCAACTCAATTGTATACGATTAGCGGATTTAGTGTACCGTGACTTAGGTGCCAATAACTATCAACGTTTCGAAAAACGGACAAGAATGCACTTTGTAATCAACACAAGTAAAACCTAACCAAGACAATGCATAACTACACATAACCATTTCGCAAAGTCATAAATTTATAATCGTTCGACAATTTACGAATACGAAACAAATGTAAACTATTGTCAATGGTTTCAAAAATCAATACAAATTGTCACAAAGTTGAATCAAGAAACAATTCAAAACCCTACATTAAACAACTACCTACACCGGGGTGAAACCAATGTGATTAGTCGCTCATGGTGGAAGGAACTCGATCACCGGATGCTTGAAACTTAATTGAGATCATCTTGAAGCTTGAAGGATAGAGGAATGGTGAATGATTAGGGTTTGTCAAGTAATGATTGTGAATGATGGTCTTGGATATGAATGAATGGATGATTAGGGTTAATGGGATAATGATTATGAATGATAATGATCTTCTTGATGATTCGGATCAAGCTTCGTGTTAGAGATGGAATTGGTAGTGAATGGTAGGTGAGAATGGCTCCAAGGATGAAGATTCAAACTCATATGAAGTGAAACTTACGAGTTCAATGCCCAAGAACCAATCAAAATCGACTTTAACCCAAAAATCTCCAAATTTTGCGTTTTGAAAAACTGTTGCCCGTCGCCGACGGCCTTGACCCCATCGGTGACGGCCTCTCAAATGCTGAAAAACAGCCGACGGGCTATTTGACTGGTTACGGGCAAGTTTGGCCGACGGGTGTTTCTAGAGCCCGTCCCGGACGGCCTAGAACCCGTCGGCGACGGCCTCTCCAACTCCACTTCTCCAATTTTCCATTTTGCACTCCCGTTTGATCCGTAACGCGTCCCGATTGTCCGTTTTTCCTCCCGATAGCTCGTAAAGCTCCCAAAATGCACCTTAAACTTCATTAAACCTGCAAAACACAAATATAATTAAAAGTAGGCTATTCAAGATTAAAACTTATGTAAAGACACTAAGTTACACAATTACGAACACCTGTTTTCAACCACGTATCATTGGGGGTATCACACTATCACTACAACAGATATGTTCCTATATTTATACTGCATATGAGATTAAACAAAAAAAAAATCGAATCAAATGAGAAAATTAAACTGCATTAAACGTCTTCAACACACTTTAATTCGTCATTTAATTATGTCAAGTCCCCTTGACTCGTCTTTTCCAACTTCATATTCAAATCTGCTCTATTACTGAAGCCTGGGAAGCTTCTGTGAGTCACATGCGTGCAAGAGTTGGCACGCCAGTGCGCGCGCGCTACGTCGCCAGTGAACCTATAGGAACACGCCACACAGTTGCGCCGTATTGGCTGACTTTTGTACGCCACGCGCGCGCCACCTAGACGCTCTCATAAAGTCGTGCGCGCAGACTAGGGCACACCCTGTTCATGCAAGGGCGAATCCAACCCACATTTGTGGGTTCCCAGAAACGGGCGAAGGTTTGTTGGTGCCCGGGTGTGCACCCGCCCACCCCAATAATTTGGTTAGAAGTGTATAGGTTTCGATTTTTCATTCGAAAATTTTAAAAATTATATAGGATCGCCTCCCCCTAGGTAACAAACTTTACTTTAATTTATATATTGTATAAATATTTAGGAAAAATTATATAGGATCGCCTCCCCCCAATTATTTTTCCTAAATATTTATACAATTTTTCTATACTAATAAACAAAAATCCTTTTTGGACACGTGTCATTCCCTGATAATTTCTCACCCTTTAATTTTTATTTATCTCTTTTATAAAATAATAATAATATTAAACATCAATTTAACTAAATCTATTTATCTCTTTTGTTTTCATAATTTGAAATTGATTTTTTTTAACTCTAAAGTTTCAGTCTTTGGCAATTTAAATCTAAAGTTTCAATCTTTGGTATTTTAACCCCTTTGATTAATTTGTTTTTTCACTTCTAATTTCAAAAGTTTTCATCTTTTGCAATTTAACACCTTTAATTTTTTTTACTTTCAACCCAAAACTTTTCATCTTTTCAATTTATTCTCAACATTTTTTTACTTTCAACTTTAGTCTCTTATATACTTTTCATCTTTCATAAGTTCTCCGTTTAACGTGTCGTTCTAAATTTCCGAGTTAACACGCAGCAACGTGTGTGTGGGGTTCAACGGTTTTTCATCTATTTTTTTCCTGTTTGAAATGTCTGTCGCAGCGCGTCTATTTTTCCCCGTTTGATAGGTCTGTCTCAACGTGCGAGTCAAAGATCGACTTAGTTATTTTTTTCTCGGTTTTACACACAGGCTCGTGATCATGTGAGAAATATTTGTCTTTCATCTAACATGATAGATAACTAACGAATCCCCCACCGCAAAAGAAACCACTTTGGGGACACATGTCGCTTTATGAGGTGTTCTCAATTAAAATTTATATAAGAGATTTTGATGATAAAGATAACTGATAACCATATATTAATTATTAAAATTAAAAGATTTTGATGATAATATTAAGGATAAATGATAACCATATATTAATTAATAAAATTAAAAACTATATATTAACGTTTTTATTATTTATAAAGATAAAGTTAGTTTTAATTGTTTATATAAAAGTTTATAATCTTTATCTTTATTTACTATCTAATAACCGATGGGTAATGAAACTGAAGACGAACCGGACTCAGTTAAGAATTATTTCCAAATTCCAATCAATCACAAGTAGTTCAAAAGGAGAAAAAAAAATATTTGTTGGTAATTCCTCTGCTACTACTATACTAACCTAATCAAATATGAAAGTAAAACTATAACATCATATTAGGGTTATCTTCCAATCAATCACAAGTAGTTCAAAAGGAGCAAATTAAAAAAATTATTTGTTGTTAATTCCTCTGCTACTACTATACTAACATAATCAACTATGAAAGTAAAACTATAACATCATACATGAAAATAAAAAAAAAATAACATTTTTAACGTTTTCTTTTACTTTTTCCGTTTTTAATAACTATTTAATTGAAAATTTAATCGATTTAACCATACGTAATACTTAAGTTTCTAACCTATTAATAAATAAATAAAAAATAAGGTAAAAATGTTAACTTGTGTTATACACAAGTTTCTAACCTAACAATAAATAAATAAAAAACAAAGTAAAATGTTACAATACATTAAAGTTCATTTTTTTTCAAAAACATATCTTGACGACCATATGTGTTAAAAAATTGTATTATATTTAATCAAGCCGTGTAATACACGTGTTTATTTAACCCATGCAGTACACGTTTTTAAAGATATAATTTTTTTATAAAGTTATATTTATAAAATATATAAATTAAAGTAAAGTAAAGTTTGTTACCACTTTGTATATAAGTGATGGGTAGTTTTGTAAATATATTTTAACTCTTATTTGTGTAACCCTATGTTACCCACCACACAATAAACTTAATCACAAATTTTTATCTCTAAGAACACGGGTCCTTTGAATGAATGATTTTTTTAGTTTTATCTGGAGCTATTATTATTTGACTTGACCCGAATCGATAGCCGCCCCGACCTGAAACATAACGATAGGAAAAAAATTGCTATCACTTTACGCCCCCTCGAAAATTTTGGTCAAGCTCCGCCACTGCCCAGAAACCTAGTGCGTTTGGAAAAAAAAACTAGTTAGAACCTTATAGAATTTAGGAAAAATTAATGAGAATTAAGAATAATTTACCAGAAGGAACCCATTAGAATAAAATCATGAATCCGCCATAGTGGTCATGCGCTATACCCACGCCCTATGTGCACGCCATGTCACCAGAGAGGCTAACCGGCTCTAGCTCTAGGTGTTGCGAGCGTCCGAAGTGCAAAGTGTGCTATCAAAGCACCCACATTGTGCCTACACGTATGCGAGTTAGAGTCTGCACCTTTTGCGAGTACACTAGTGTGTGCTTCCATAAAACAATATGGAAGGAGTGTCCCGACTTATATACCACCTAAAGTTTTGTTTCTCATCCTATGTGGGACAAGATATCACTTTCCCGTTCAACTTCAATATTAAAGCATTGTGTGTTTCAGACACCAAACTTTGAGCATCAATATCTCATTCATTTAAGCTCCGTTTTGGACACGATTTGACTCCCTTTTCCAACATAGAACACATATCACAAAGAAATATATATATATTCACCTCAGTTTCATATATATATTTCTAGTCCAAAATTAGAATAAAATTTATTTCTGTATTTGTGAAAAATATCATTTTCACAAATTTCCAAGGAACATTTAGATCTGGTGTAAATTATAATTGGGTCAATTTGAGAAGGACTCGAATGACAATTGTTCAGGTCGAAAATCTCGTCTAGGCCGAAGCAAAGGGCTCATTATCAACCCTGGATTGTAGCTTAAAAAAGGTTCAGAGAATGGGTTGGATTTTGGCTTGGTGGGCTAATTGATTTTGTCCTAGTTCTCTTGATGGGCCAGCTTTAAAAGAAAAGAGGCCTACATTCTGAGTCCAGGTGTTGAAAAAATAAACTGCTGATTAGGATTTAGGCACCAAAGTAATAATGGGTTTTCAAAAATTGATTATTTGTTTTAGAGAAATAATCATTAATGGAATAGTTTACTTTAAAAATATCGGAACCCAATCAACTAGACCTGGCAAACGGGTTGGGTTGGGTCGCGTCGCGTCGTGTTATGGGTCAAAACGGGTTCGGGTCAATTAAAAAAATGGTTCTTCTGGTTTGGGTCGAAACGGGTTCGGGTTGAAACGGGTCTGGGTCAGAACCGGGTTGAAACGGGTCTGGGTCAGAACCGGTTTCGGGTCGGGTCAGTTAAAATGCTTTTTTTAGAAAAAAAAGAAATTGTATAGCGAGGGGCCAATCTGTCGGGTTGAAACGAGTTCCGGTCGAGTACGGGTCAATACTTTGTGACACCAATCAATCCATGCTTAAGCATAAATAGGTGATCAATAAAGGCACAAATTTGATTAATAATTCTACCAGCAATTCTCAAATCTGTAGAATATGTAATGAATGTCCAACAAATTATGAGAATTAAACCAGGGTTGTTCAAAACTATCTGTATCCAGAAATTCGATCCGAAATATCCGAAAATTCGGATATCCGAAATGCGGATATCCGAGTTTTTCGGATTCGGATTCAGATAGTGATTTTAAATTTTTTCGGATATCCAAATATCAAAAAATATCCGAAATATCCAAAATATCCGAAAATATCCAAAAAAATGTCTGAAAAGTTATATTCGGATATCCGAAACAATTCGAAATATCCGGTTCCGAATATGAAAAAGTTGGATTTTCGGATACGGATTCGGATAGTGAAATCTGGTATCCGAAATTTTTTTGATATCCGGTTTTGAACACCCCTTAACCAACCAAAATGAGTATACTTATGTAGACTTGTGATATTTTGGTCAATATTAGAGATCAGTACATCAACTAGGATTTTGTCCGCCGCGCGTTGCGGCGGCGCGCGACGGGCGGAAACATATAGCAAGACAAAACACGATTCGTAAAACGCAGTGTGTAACAAAGGTAGACACAAAGCGTACAACACAATGCCAAAGACATTCGAAAAACACAATGCATTAGCATTTGCAAAAGTAGTAGTTATAGTCTAGGGCTTACAATTGCAATTTTTTTAAAGTTTGGTGGGTGTAAAAATGGAGTAATAGTGCAAGGGGTAAAAAAGCAAAGTTTAAAAAAGATAGAGTGTAAAAGTATAGGGGTGGTGGCGAAAATGTGTAAAAGATGAGGGAGTGTTGGTGGAAATGTAAAAGAAGAGGGTTGGTGGCGTAACTGTGTAAGAGCTAAGGGGGTGATGGTGAAAGTAGAGGGTTGGTGCAGGCAAAGTTTGAAAGATGAGGTTGTGGTTTTGGAAATCCAAAGTAGAAGGTTTAGGGACTAAATTTGTCATTTTATGAAACTTTGAAGATACCAAAGTCAATGAGCTAAAATTGCAACATCGTGAAAGTACGGGGGCAGGGAGGCAAAGCCGGTGGGAAACCCGCGCGCGTTGCGGCGCAAGTACATTTCAAACATCGAATAGATTAGTCGAAGCGTTATGTAATGCGTTAAACATATGAAAACGCACATTTTGACGTATCCAATTTAACTCAATAGCATTGTAGCTGGATAAAAATGTAAAGTATATCGTATTAATATGTGACTCGACTCATACATAGGAAACGTACAAAAAAGCATAAAATGTGTATCAAGGGAAAACTAACACGTGTAATCAAAAGTGATAGTCATATCAACGGAAAAAACTATACCCTTAGCGTGTTGCGTCAGGATTGAAACGTAAAATTGGAAAAGTACATAAAACAATCAAAAAACAAAATATATTTGACCTGACTTGTTCCCAAAAAAAGTTTACAAGGAAACGTACACCAACTTGAATTTATACCGACACATAAATTTTAATATTCATAATACAACCCGCGGGCGATGCGTCGTAGGCACGTTGCAAACAGATTAGTCCAAGCGCTATGTCATGCGCAAGCGCATGTCTTGACGTATTCAGTTCAACCTAATGTATGGTTGAATCCAAACGTTTAGTTTTTTAAAAAAGAAATTAGCGATCGAAAATAATTAAAGAAAGCAATAAGCTAAAAAGGTATAGATATACGGTACAACGATAAAGTTGAAACATTATAAACTTTTGAGATTAAACCTCAATGGTCTAATATTGCAATGTAATTGAAATTTAACTTGAAAAGGAAATGGACTCAAAACACAATTTAAGAAAACTAAAAGCAGATGACAAAAATGTATTTTACTCAAAGTATGGGTGAAAAATTGAAGTTTAACTTGGAAAGGAAAGAGACTCAAAACGCAATTTAACAAAACTAAAAGCAAGCGGTAAAAATGTATTTTACTCAAAGTATGGGTGAAAAGAGGAAATTTCGAAATAGACTCAAAACACAGTTTAACAAAACTAAAAGTAAGAGGCCAAAATGTATTTCACTCAAAATATTGTGTAAAAAATGGAAATGACACATGCATGTCGGTGGCGTATGCCACCGATTTTGTGTTTTAAGTAAGTTGATAATTAGATTTTTAAGAGTCCAACACTTATCGAGTTTCGTTCAAGTCACGCCATTAAAATTAGCAGTTTATTACCTTAAGTTAATGGGTTTTTATAGTTTAGACAAAGCATTAAACGGACGGAGGGCAGGTCAACGCCGTTTGACCACAATTTTGCTTTTTAGTCTTCACAGTTTTTATTTGCTTGTGATAATAATATTTTATCATTAGTTAAATGTTCATTTTCTAGTTCTTGTTACAAAGCAGATAAGGACAACACAATGCAGAAACGGATGGGATGGCAGTATCGTATTTAAATGGCCTTTTTAGGACATGTACATAAGACAAAAAGGGAGGAAATGTCGGTGGCTTTGCCACCGACTTTGTCCTTTAAGTCTTTAGGGTAATTTCCCTTTACCCTTACAACATACGCTTATAATGGTCATACAGATTTGATGTTTTCAATTTTCAACATTAACTTGATAGAAATACAGTCAAACTCTACTTTCATCACATGAATGGTTGACTTTTGTTTACAAAGTTAAAACTACTCTTTATAATACCCTGTCTAAAAAATTTATGCGAATCATGAAACAGTAACTAGTAACCCATCAAATCTTCAACTTTGCTTCCCCCTCACTCTCTTCTAATAAACACACACAGTTCATCGGTTGACTGTTAAATTCAATCACCTGATTCTAAGAATTACCCATAACAGCCATGGGTTCTAAGAATTCAGCCACAACAACCTCAATGAAGGCTTTTTTTAAGATAAAAACTCACCAGATTCTCAATCGTCGATGAAGGTGAAGATGATTTTAGGATGACGTTTCACATATATCAGAGATCTCATATTCCTATCATTAAAATTCATGATTGAAGATGATTCGTAGATTCTCTATCTAGATCGAAGAAAAGCTCTCTCTGAGAAAAGAACAGGAGAACGCTTCTAACCTGCTTCTTTTTTCTTCTACCCCACTAACCCGTTCCACCCATTTCTTTACTTTTAAACCCTACTTGACCCGTGGAACATATTTCCCTTGTTTTAAATTAACCGGTTAATTATTACATGGAAGCCCAAACTGACCCATAGTAATGGAAAAAGGACCCATGTATATGCATTCCCCCCCCCCCCCCCCCCCCCCCCCCCCCCCCCCCACACACACACACACACACAAACAAAATCAACCATCACCACCGGTCATCAACCCGACTATTTGGGAAGCTAGAATGTTGAAACAATCCGAAATGCTGTTAACATATGCAACTGACAATAACATAAGAAAGCAGGGCAGGAATGGGAGTTATGCTATAGTAAAAAAGGTCCAACATAAGAAGCTTGATGGTCCTTTACAAGCTAACATAACCATACAAACTCTACATTGCCCATCCCTAAACCATTTCATTACACGTTATATTTGTATATATTCTTCTTAAAAAAAAAAACTTAAAAACAACAAGTTTCTCTTGCTGATGGAATTTGCTTGCAGATCTTCTATGCTTTGGTATCTATACACCTAGGCTCATGTAAAAAATAATACTCACCTGCAGCTGCATTAAAAAAAAACAACATTTAGCAATCCAATTCCTCCTATTTTGTACAAATTTTAATAAAAGATGCATGCCTGAAGACTAACTTGGGGCATATACTAGTCAACAGGTTGCGACAATGAGACACTTGATGTTGATGCTTCTAAGCCTTTTGCTCCGTTTATGGCGGATTGTAGCACGTTGTATTGCTCGCACACTGAATCATAAAGTGCCTGTGAATAAACTGCCTTGGCCTGCAAGCAATATAATTATATAAATAAAATTTTTAAGGATGGAAAAACATGTAAAATTATGTAACATCAACCTCCTCGGGGGATCCACAAGAAGCAGTGGCCTTTTGGAAATCAACTTCAGGTGCAACTGATATTCCAGTGCCATGAAAAGATATCAACCTTTTCTCTCCAATTTCTTTCTCAATCTATACATTTTTTATATAATTAAAAAAATAATAATAAAATTATGAATACCAGAAGCAAAAGGGAACACACCTGAGGAGGAGGGGGCATGATGTCATGGCACAGTATGGCTAAAGGATATATATGACCCACCACACCAGCATGGTCCACAAGCCTTCTCATGTTGTCCAGAGAACTGGCATCGAATGGTGCCTAAACATAACATATATAGTTATAATTTATAAACATGTAGTTGCCTAATCTTAAAAAGTTAATAACGTGAAAATAACACGTAGTATCCATGTCATACAAGGAAAGATGTCTTACTGGAAACCATTGATTTGTGACGGGATCAGGCCTGTCCCTTCCACCACTTGGTGCAATCCATATTATTTTTGATCCACCCCTAGAGTTCAAAAGCTAAAACTATTAAACCATTTAGGATTAATTTCATACATATCCTTACAAACTTGAAAATTTTCATATATACCCAACCAAAACTAAAAATATTATATATACCTTTACAAAATAGTTAAAATATCATATATACCCAATTTATTAAACACAATCTAATAAATAATCATTCTACCCTTATTTTTTTAACTTCTAAGTTTTCATATATGCTCATCTTTTAACTTCATATATTTATATAACACTTTTTAAGCTTAAATTTATTTTTTTACCCCTTTTATTTTCATTTTTTCCCATAAACAATAGTATTCTCCATATATAATATTGAAGCTAAATAACTTAAGCTATAATTGAGTAAATATAATATTTGAAGTTGGAGGTCATATATGAATTGGGTATATATGATATTTATAATTTTGCTTGGGTATATATGATTATATATGAAATTGCCCCAACAATTTAATAAGATTAAACAGCATTGAAGTTGTCTGAATAACAGATTATCAAAAGAGGTAAAAAGTCCTAAAAAAACATAAGTTGCCCAATTACAAAAAAGCCCAAACTTGAAGGGCAGCACACATTATTAATCATAAAGATACATACATACTTGATTTGATGGAAGCACATTTAATCTGTGTAGAATGTTATTTACAGAATGAGATAGAGCAAATAATAACAGCTGCGACTTTATAACCACACAGAAGTTCCAACTTAAATATTAATAATAATTTTCAAAAAGAATAGTAGATACCTCAAAAGCAAAGCCATCTCTTTTAAACTTCTTGTATTTGCTCTCCTTTTCATATCAGCAAGCTCAGGAACATCGTTCATATGTTTTTTTGAATATACGCACAGCAAGTTCCTATGATATAAGTTCATATCAGGACAACCATATGAAGGCATGATTGTTATGTGGAATTAAAAAGTAAATAGAACCTTCCCATGCTGAAAGGCTTACAAAGAGGATCCGTTATAACTCTGTCCCCTGCCACATAGATCTGCATTACAGTAATCAAATACTTAACTCAAGTGAACATTTTCATCGTATGTGGCATTAATTTATAGAAAACTTACTATGTTCTCGGAAATATAAGGATTTGTTGTTTCAAGCAACAAGGCAATGACAGCTGGATCTGCTTCGGATTGGTGGTTTGAGATCAAAATTACATTTTCACCCTGATGGTTTTAATGATAATAAGTAAATATTAGGATCTAAAAAAAGATCAGGATTTCACACACACAAAAAAAAAAAGAAGAAGAAGAAGAAGAAGAAACCAGGAACCTGCTTCAGCTGTTCTTCCATTTCACTGAAAAGAGAGACGTTGCCAACATATGATTCCCTGATAATCAAATACGATTACGTCGTAGGAATGACAATGATACTCACATGTTCCTTTATAGTTATTGTGTAATATGGGCTATGCCTTTAATATCGGTGATATTTCTCCGATATATCGGTTATCGGTCCCCATGTAAAATATCGGAGTCAAATATCGGTACCGATATTATCGACGATATTGACCAATATATCACCGATTTTCCTGATATCAGTACCTTTCTTCTTAGTTCTACCATTCGTCTTTCTTCTTATTGCTGCTATTAGTGTTTTAAGTCTTAATTGTTAATTGTTAGCGTTTGTTTCAAGTCTTAATGAGTTCCCACTTGCTACAATTGTTGTGTTTTGCAAGTTGCAAAAGGTTAATTTGTTAATGGTAGGAGAGTAAACTGAATTGTTAGTGTTAAATTGCTATATATATATATATATATATATATATATATAGGATAAGGATCATGTGAGAAGTAGTAGGCTATTTGAGAAACTTGAGAAGCATTCTGGACCACACATTTTCCCTAAGCAAAAAAATGCAAAAAAAAATGTAAAAAAAATGCAAAATTTTTTTTGGAAAAATCGCAGCTTTTTCTTTAAGGATTTAATTTTTTATTTTTATTTTTAAAAAAAAAATTTTTTTTTTTGGGATTTATACATATGTGTATATTGTTAATCTTCTAACTATACATATATGTATATTGTCAATTATACATATATGTATATACATGTTTAAAGTTGAAAAATAAGTGTTATTTAGGGTTTAGCATTAGTATTTAGGGTTTAGCATTAGAGTTTAGGGTTTAGCATTAGAGTTTAGGGTTTAGCTTTATGGTTTAGGGTTTAGCTTTAGGGTTTAGCATTAGGGTTTAGCATTAGCGTTTAGTAATAGTATTTAGGGTTTAGCATTAGGGTTTAGCTTTTGGGTTTAGCATTAGGGTTTAGCTTTAGCTTTTGGGTTTAGCTTTATCTTTAGGGTTTGCATTAGGGTTTAGCATTAAGGGTTTAGCTTTAGGGTTTAGTTTTAGCTTTAGGGTTTAGCATTAGGGTTTAGAATTAGGGTTTAGAATTAGGGTTTAGCTTTAGGGTTTAGGGTTTAGCATTAAGATTTAGCTTTAGTGTTTATGGTATAAGGTTTAGGATTTATAACACATATTTTTTCAATTTTAAACATGTATATACATATATGTATAATTGACAATATACATATATGTATAGTTAAAAAATTAACAATATACACATGTCACCACCACCAACCGTGACCACCTCACCACCACTCACCATTAACCCTAACAGCCACCACCACCTGCAACCTGCACCAATAACCACCACAACCTGCCATCTTCCCCAAAAAAACCCACCACCGTCGACATCTTCCCCAAAAAAACCCACCACCGTCTCTCAAAATCACCCACCTCTAAACACTAAATGCAGTGAAATTGACCGAAGAAAATCACCGTCTCTATCCGGTATGTATTGTTCGAGATCGATTACCATATGAAGTTTGGAATCAGGATGAGTTGAGGATGAATCTGGATGACGGCAAAGGCTTCAGGCCCCGATTAGAAGTTGTTAGGGTTCTGGCAAACGCTTCAGACCTCGATTATATGACGGCGGCGTTAGCGTTCCGGCCTTTAGGGTTCCGCCGAAAATCACATTCAGGGACTCGATTTGGGGAAGTTCGTCGCTGAACCACCGTCAGAATCCACCACCACCGTCGCTGTAAGCGGTGGCGTCGCCTTCAGTCCGCTGTCGCACCTCCGTGGACTGCAGCTTAACCGTCAGTCCGTCAGTCCGCCGTCGCACCTCCGTCGCACCGCCGTCAGTCCGCCGTCGCACCTCCGTGGACTCGATTTGGTGGCTGCAGGTTGTGGTTGTGGTTGCAACTTAATTGTCTCTCAGGAGAGTAGAGAGAGATGCAGGAAAGAAAAGGGTGCAACCATCATCATTTTTAACTATGAGAGAGAGAGATGAGTAAATAAATATGTATTTACTGTTTTAAGAGAAAAAAAGTAACCAATTTTTATATTAATTCAGGTTTTACTCTTAATAATTATTAAAACCTGAGATGGACCAAAATGCCCCTGCATAAAAGGACAAAACAAGCAGCCTTCAACAGTCAAAATAGGGGGGTTTTGAAATTTGGACTAAAATGGCAACAAAATGCAAACCTCAGGGACCCAGATTTAAAAATTTTGGATTTTGGACTAAAGTGGCAAAAGTGAGCAAACCTCAGGGACCATTTTGGCTATTAACTCTAAAAAAATTAATCCTTAAAGAAAAAGCTGCGATTTTTCCAAAAAAAAAAAAAAAAAAAAAATTTGTTTTGCATTTTTTTCACCTTTTTTTGCATTTTTTGCTTAGGGAAAATGTGTGGTCCAGATTGCTTCTCAAGTTTCTCAAATAGGGTGGACTTCTCTTAGGATCCCTACCCTATATATATATATATATATACACACAAATTCTGCATGATATTAAAGTTACCAATATCCCACCGCGATAACCTATATCTCAAATATCGGTCCTTGACCAATATCCGATTTTTTACCGCATTAACTGCTTCGAATACGGGAAAGCTAAATGAGGAAGTCCACTAAATACAACGATGAGAATCAAAACAAAAACTGTTAACTAACCTGAAATTGATCAGAGGACGAATATAATTTTGACCAAACATATAGTAATTAAAAGGCTCTCGAATAGCTTCATGATACGGTGAAAATTCGAAAGGCTCCTGAAAATTAATTAACATGAATAGCAAGGAGTATAATTCAGATAAGTTATTATCAATACGTATCATCTAAGCAAACCTTCACATCCAAGAACATTCGATCAAATGCTACACGCATGTTTGACAATACAATATCTTCTGCACGGGGATTACCACTTTGGAAAACCTGAATAGGGAAAGAACGTTGAAAGTTAAGAAATAAGCACTTTTGTTTAAGTGAGCCTCTTATTCAGATGGCAAATGCTATCCAGTGTTTCACACACTTTAAAAAATCAGGATGAGCCCAAGAATATAATCACCGCATTTTTGTAGTTCTGATAGAGTTCCTCCATTGAGTGAGCGATATGTTTTGGCAGTGTTCCAGCTTCTACCTCTCTTTGAATTACAGAAAGAAGATCTGCAATAAATAGTAAAACTAAAACCCATTAAATAGATTTAAATAAAAGGAAGCGAGGTTTCACTCAAATCAATGGAAATCTATTAAACAAACGTCGTATGGCGACAATATAGTAAACTCATAAATATCAGCTCCAAATATTTACGTAATAAACTATTGCGTCACACGGTCACTGAGTTTCCTTATGATGTAATACTTGATGAGTAAATAAAAAGTGAGAGAACCTATTAATTACTTCCAAAATTGAGTATTGACAACTTTATATGAAGAAATAACTTATATGATTCAAACAAAATTTGCAACTGTTGTTATCCCTAGAATGTTGGATAACAGAACCATAGTTGTCACTAGCGATTGCTACGCTCAATAAGTCAATAGCGTAGCATATAGGTCTAGTCTCGCTATAGCCTCTGTAGCGATAGATAGCGAGCGACCTCTAATTTTTTTTTAATATAAATAGCAATTAAAATAGCTGGATTTTAGGTTTTTGTTAAATATACATGTAAAATAGCGTATATACCAGGGTATTTTGATATAATATACATATAAATTCTTTTAAAAAAGTTTCTAGTGTATCGCTATTTGCTATGTAGCATATAGGTAACTTATCGCTATTTGTCACTATTCGCCATTAACAACTATGAACAGAACAAGTGAACAGTCTACTTAAAAGTGTATAGGTCTCGGCTTTTCCGAAAGTAATTGGTAGGAAAAACTGGATATTGAATAGTATAATACATTTATATTCTTTAAATGAGTTGCACAGTTGTAAAATGTTTCACAGAAGGGATAAAGAATTATTATTACATAAGTTATGGATATTCTAGAGCATTATGGTATATTATTGAGGATGATTGGGTCGAATAAAAAAATAAAAGCAAGGGCGCCATCCATTACAGATTACCAAAACTGTCAATTTATTATGTATCCGAATGTTCTAGTCCTATAAATGCATTAACTCAGCATATAAAGATATCATTCTCTCTTCACCATGCACCTTATATTTAAGGAACCCTAAATCATCATACATTCATACGGCCAAATAATGATTGACAAACAACTACGGCAATATCTAAAACCAGTAAGGCCATGAATAACTAGAGCACCGCAATTAAAGTGTTGGATGATAACACTAAGAACAATTGAAGATCCAACAACACGATGAATAAAAGTGACGGTTCAACCTCGAATCATCCGTAAGACAAGACAATGCAGCAAATATATTCAACAAACATTAGTTTTACTAAACGTCAATGGCGCAAACAAACTCGAACAAAACAAAATATGTAAAGATAAGATACACGTCATTCACTCGGGAACATATCCAAAACATCAAGCAAGCTGTCAAACCATTTATCCCATTGAAAAATCAGTTTAGGAAACTTTAGACAACCAATGAAGTACACACAGCGCATAGACACGAATACAGATGTAAGAGAATGATGTTGGGATTGTGGAGTCTTCGCAAGGCATTTGGGTAGCCGGCCTTAATTGTGTCTCTTGGCCGAATTTATGGTAGATCACCATATTTCAGATTTCTTGTTCTCAAAGTTGTTTACTCTAATCTAAATGTTATATAAAGATGATAGACCATTGTAATTCTCTTGAGCACCTAAAAAATAAGAAAACGCTAGTTGCAGCTGTGGACGTAGGTCAAATTAGACCAAACCACGTTAAATCTTGTGTAAACTACATTTCTACAGTTTGTGGTTGTGTGTGTGCCTCTGAATTCCTAACAAATGATGCATACGAATGTATGCCGCTCTATACCTACCACGAGAAAAACTAATAAAAACCTTATTTCTTCTCTAGCTTTTAGAAATTTGCTTCTTATCTGTCTCAGATCAGAGCATATATTCACTATACAACTACATATATGTCAAACGGCCTCATAACTAATTTGAGAAATCAGCGACCTCTCCAACACTCAATTCAACCGCATTTCGTTATAACCGAAAACAAAGGATAAAACCTACTGAACTCAAATCACAAAATGCAAACAATAAACATCACATTAAATTATCAATCAATCTCTTGAAATTCATCTACAGTCACTTTATCCGTCAACTAAAACAGAACAATAATCAATTGCGCATGCCTGCATACAGTATCAGTGCATCAGAATTCACAACACAAACATTCACGAAACCGCATACCTTGTTCAGACAGAGCATCGATGAATGTATGCGAGTAACCGAGCTCGGATCCGGAGATCGGTTGTGTAGCGGAGGACGACGACCACTTCTTGCCTTCAAACGTCTCCGCGGCGGCATTCGCTGCCCTAGAAAACGCTAGGTACGGAAAACGCCGGAAAATCGAGCGACTGCGCACGGATGAAGATGTAGAAACTGTAGAAGTAAGTGAAAGAGAAACAGAAACCCTAGGGTTTGCGGTGGAGAAGAAGAGAGTAGGAGAAGAAGACGAGAGAATCGACATAGCGCGTAGAGAGAGAAACTAGAGAGTAGTGTGTGTGTGAGAGAGAGAGAGAAGGAGAAATGTTTCAGGTGTATGATAGTGGTGTTAAACTAGTGATTGTGGTGGTTTGTGGTGGTGGTGAACGGTGGCGGAGAGGAGAGGGGGGACTGGGTTTTCATCGAAAAAGAATCATCAAGTGAGTGCCGATTGGATATTTTGGATGAGAGCTGACACCACCGTTGGATAGTGAAACTAACTGGATAACCGTTAAACCTTTTTCTTCACTTTTTGTTAGTATTTTATTTGGATTTAGATATTTTGTAAACAATACGATTAATCACATATTCACGTCACTTTTGTTTCTTAGTTTATTTATAGAGTAAACTCCCGTTTTGGTCCCTGAGGTTTGGTCACTTTTGCCACTTTAGTCCAAAAGTCAAACCTTTTGCATCTGGGTCCCCGTGGTTTCAGTTTTATTGCCATTTTGGTCCAAAAATAACTCAGGTCATACTTGTCTTATAAAATCTTGCAATTTTATCATTTTCTTCAGGGACAAATCAGGTCATATTTGTCTTATAAAATATGGTATTTATTTATAAAAAAGAAATGATCATTTTGCCCCTGCGGAAAATGACAAAAAAACAGGATTTTATAAGACAAATATGACCTGATTTCATTTTTGGACCAAAATGGCAATAAAACTGAAACCACAGGGACCCAGATGCAAAAAGTTTGAGTTTTGGACTAAAGTAGCAAAAGTGACCAAACCACAGGAACCAAAATGGCAGTTTTCTCCTATTTATATTATATACTAGCTAACAACCCGTGTTTTACACGGATTACATAAAATTAATTTTATACGATAAGCAATATACTTGTATCTTTAAAATATCACGTGTATTGCACGAGTTAGATAAATATAATATGATCGATTAACACATACAGGCTTTAAGATATGTATTTAAATTATGAATTTGATGTACTATTTACTTATTAAATTTTTAATTTGTTTTTTTTTTATTTATTATCAGGTTAGAAATATGTGTATTACACGTGGTAGAACCAATGAAATTTAGATAATCGTTAATAAGCGGAAAAAACAAAAGAAAATAATAAATAAATAAGAGAGATCTGGAAATTTGTGATTTAATATTATTTCTTATTTATGTACCTAATTAAATATTAAATAATAATACTATTAAAAACAATAATTTAACTAAATCTAATTTAAATGAGAATAAAAATTTATATATTTACCTTGTTCTACAAAGAAAAAACTTCTTCTATCTCTAACAGTAAAGGAGAAAATACAAATCATATATTATTATTATTATTAGAGTTAATTACTATTTTCGTCCCTGTGGTTTGTCAAAAATCACTATTTCAGTCCATTAGTTTAAAAATTGTGATTTCAGTCCCTGTGGTTTCACTTTCGTAACCATTTCAGTCCACCTCCGTTAACCCCATCCATTTATTCTGTTAAGTACACGTGAATTGACCATAATGCCCTTATTAATAAAAAACAAAAAGATATCTAAATGAGTTAATTACTGTTTTCGTCCCTGTGTTTGTCAAAAATCACTATTTCAGTCCATTGGTTTAAAATTTGCGATTTCAGTCTCTGTGATTTCACTTTCGTAACCATTTCAGTCCAGTCTCCTAACACCGTCTATTTTACCGTTAAGTTTTTAATGAAATACCTAAATTACCCTTGTGTTAATTAAATAAAAAAACCATGGAAATTTAAAAGATTGTATTCTAGGACCCACTTGTTAAAACACAACCTCACGCTACCCCACCACACTCCATCCTTGCTCTCATTTCCGGCAAAAGTTTCCGGTCATCTTCTCCGACATCACAACACCACCCTCTTATGTCCGGCGACCCATTACCCTACCCCAATTAATATCTTCCTAGCAACATCAGTTAACATAATAACTTTGAAAAATAATGCTTACCTGAACATTTTCTCATTCTAAAATCCAAAATTAAAATTTTGGAACCATATATGTAAAAGAAGTGCCAGACTTCTACTTCTACTGAAGCCATGGTGGGTCGAACCCTACAATCCAATTTAAGTCCATATGTCATACAGCAATAAAATCATATAAATCCAATAATAAAATCATATAAGTCCATATTTAATTAACACAAGGGTAATTTAGGTATTTTATTAAAAACTTAACGGTAAAATAGACGGTGTTAGGAGACTGGACTGAAATAGTTACGAAAGTGAAATCACAGGGACTGAAATCGCAAATTTTAAACTAATGGACTGAAATAGTGATTTTTGACAAAACACAGGGACGAAAACAGTAATTAACTCATTTAGATATCTTTTTGTTTTTTATTAATAAGGGCATTATGGTCAATTCACGTGTACTTAACAGAATAAATGGATGGGGTTAACGGAGGTGGACTGAAATGGTTACGAAAGTGAAACCATAGGGACTGAAATCGCAATTTTTAAACTAATGGACTGAAATAGTGATTTTTGACAAACCACAGGGACGAAAATAGTAATTAACTCTTATTATTATTTCAAAGTTTAAGAAAAAAAAATATAAGAGAAAAACTCATAGGGTAAATTACTTTTTGAGTCCCTGGGTTTTAGTGGTTTTAACCACTTGAGTCCAAAATCAGAAAGTTTAACGCCCTGAGTCCCTAATCGCTCATTTTATAACGTTTTGAGTCCAATTTTGTTCATTTTATAACGTTTTGAGTCCAATTTTAGGAATATAATTATTAAATATTTTTACAAATAAAATGAGTTTTTATATTTTTAAGAGTGAATTTCAAATTTTGTCCTTTATCTTTATACACTTTTTTTCAAACAGTGTCCTTTGTGTTTAAAATTGACGACTTTTGTACTTAATGTTTCAAAATATTGCACGTTATGTCCTTTAACGCTAACTCAGTTAATTTTTTTTATTAAATGTGGTCATGTGCAAGGCACATGAGGGCATGTTTGTCATTTCATCTTTCACGGACTATTCTGTATATAACTTATATATGTGAGGACTATTGAGTATAAAAATAAAATATATATGTATAACTTAAATAATTTTATTCCTCTATCTCTCTCTCTCTCTCTCTCTCTCTCTCTCTTCAATGTGATCATCTGTGAAACACCATGAACAAACATGACCAACCCTCAACTTACTCTCTCTACAAAACAAAACAAAACAAAACAAAACAAAACAAACATGGTGCATTATTACTCTGAAATACCATGGACAATATGATTAACATGTATTACCATTCAAAACCCCTAATCATGGCTGAACAAGAATATGCACCAGAGGGAACCATTCAGAACCCCCAATTTGATCCAAACCCCAATCTAATAAAAACCATAAAAGATCTGAAATTTTTAAAAGCCAACAACACCATCTTTAAAACCCCCCAATCTGATTGACTGGATCTGTACCCGTCATCCACCTCAAAAAATTCTTTTGGAGAGAGGGCCTGTGTGCCGAATTTAAGGTTGTAAAAACAAATCAAACCGAGGTACGGTTGTCGGATTTCAGGTTGTTGAGAGTGGTGTTTGTTGGTTGCGGTAGAGGTTTGGTGGTGAGGTTGAGGGCGGTGGTGAGGTTGAGGGTGGTGGCGATGGAGGTTTGACGGTGGTTGTTGGTTTGGTGGTCATCGGTCGTGGTGGCCGCCCCCCCTCTTTTTCTCTTTATCAGATCTGGGGCAGTGGCAGGTGGTGCGGTAGGTGTGGTTGGGAGTGGTGTCGTGGAAAGTGGTGTTGTGTGTGGTGGTTGGGAGTGGTGCGGCGGGTGGTGCGATGGCAAATGGGGCGGTGGGGAACAATGATGGTGTTGAGAGTAGTGGTGGTGGATGGCAGTTGTTGGTGGTGGAAAATGTACAGAGTGGGGTATAGAGAGAGGGGGGATGCAGGTTCTATATTGCAAAAACATATACATATATAATTTAGAGTAAAATGCACGGATAGTCCCTGTGGTTTGTCAAAATGTCACCTTTAGTCCCCAACTTTTTAAAATTACATGTGTGGTCCCTGTGGTTTGTTCGGTTGTCACTCGAATAGTCCCTAGAGTGGTTGGCAGTTAGTTTTCTCTGTTAAATCCATATAAATTGACTAAAATGCCCTTATCATTAAAATACATTAACTTAAATATAAAAAATATAACTAAACTTTAATAAATTAAGTGGGACTCACTTTTTATTTAAAAATAAACATCTAATCTTCACCACCAACATCTTTGCTACCTGCACCACCCACCTCCACAAACCACCTTTACCTACACCTATTAAGCTTAGAGAGAGAGAGGGAAAAACAGGAAAGTTAAAGAGAGAAAGAGAGAGATACAGAGAAAAGCTTAGAGAGAGAGAGAGAGAAAAACAGGAAAGTTAGAGAGAGAGTGGCGCGAGACGGGAGATAGAGAAGCTCCGGCGACAACGTGAACGACCCCTTTCATCTGAATCGGAACGGTGAAGGCTCTACTTCTTCTGAATCTGAACGTGACGGGTGCCCTTTATCTTAATTTGAACGGAGATGGGTCCCTCCATCTGAATCTTAACAATGACGGTCCCCTTCATCAATTTGAACGGCGATGTGAACAGTGGAGCAACGTTCAACTCTCTCCCCTTCATCTGAATCATGCTATTTCTCATTAATTACAATATTGCCACCTTGCATTTTGCTTAAATATTGCATCATAAATATTGTTTCATATCGTTGTATGGAATTTTATCCACATCGTTTGTTGACATAAACGATGTTTCTATCTGTTTCATTTAGTTTGGCTTAGTCTATAACCATGTCCTTGTCATCTATTACTATTGTAAACTCCCAGGGTTCGGGTGTTATTACACTCCTCCCTATTATGACGCTTATCTTTCATTACGTTCTCGGGTTCGAGTGTGCACGCACCCCTTCCCAAGGCAATATTTATCATGATTATTTTTACCTCGATGCTCAACGTACAGTTTCAGCACCTCTTATAAACAATAGAACTTTTATTATTACCTCTTTCTAATTTTTTTTTTCAAAGCCTTGGTAATTTTCGTTAACACTAATGTAGAATGTTAAATAAATCGATATAAAACAAACGATTTATTTGCACTCGTAATAATTAAAAATTCATGATGAAATTTAATTCACAAGAGTATACCTGAAACGACCTCAGGTTCAGCTTTAGCCTCCGTGGCTGTTATATAAAACAACTTTGTCCTTGATTTCTGGGCATCAGACTTTGTGTCGGTTGTGTCCTTGGTTCCAAGCCTCTCTGGACATTTAGACTTTTTATGTCTTGGCTTACCACATGTGCCCTTGTGAATTTTTCCACAAAATCTACACTGATGTAACACACTTTTTGTAACTCCCTTCTTGGGAGCTTTATTAGACTTGGACTTCTTTACGGATCTTGGATTCATATCCAACACCCTCATTTCTTCTATTTCTTGTAGTATGCTGTCTTTCAATTCAGCCATCATATCGTTCACCACCGGCACGATTGTGGTTTGTAATCTATCAATATACTGTGATAGACTATTTTCTAGAGCTTTTCCGACCTCCTCGGAAATCTTAGCTTTCATTTGTTCAGTCAATTGAGATGTCGAATCATCTCCGGTTACTCCAGACATTTCTTTAACTGAAACATCCATCACGATTTATCAATAATTATTTAATTCATTTCCATCTTATTATACGGAAATTTATATCACTCTCACTCAATCATAAATAATGTGTTATTCTTTTTCGGTTTGGTCAAGTATATATCTTGCCTTACCTTTCTTACTTAATGTATTTTCCCGGGTTCGAGCGTATTCGTACACTCCTCCCATCTTTCCGTCATCTTGAAATTGAAATGTTTACACTAATTGTTAAACATTTCATTTATGACATATGCGTCATTCATTTTGATCTAGCCAAGTTCACCACTTGCTTAAACCATTTATGCTTAGTGCACTTTTCCGGGTTTGAGTGTGTAAACACGCACTTCCCGTGCATATCAATTCAAATTTCCTTTTTCTAGTATTCTAGTAAGTCTACTAAAGCAATTAATTCTTACCGGACGATCGATCAAGCTTGAACCGAACACTTTGTTAACAACCTTAAGCTCTGATTACCAACTTGTAACACCCGTCTAATTACTACTTGAATTTAATAATAATTCATGTAATTATACATAAAAGACGTCCATTTATAACATAAGTTCCATAGATGTAGTTAGAAAGTAGCAAAACATTAGTCAACTAAAATCTATTTCAAACATTCATAAGTTGTTTAGCTAATTGATTACATTTCAAAACAGTGGCTATTAAAATTAGATATCGCGGAAGCTTCTAAAGTGTGTTCGGTTCTTCAAAACTTGCTTGACCGCCATCCGTAAGATCCACATCCTCACCTAAGGTCAAAACCACTAAAAACATTAGTTTTGACAATAATGTAATGCATAAAAACAGTTCTGACATCGAAATGTGAAAGAAAAATAAGAATTCAAGGTTTTCTGGGCTCTACCGTAACTTACGGTGTCTACCGTAAGTTACGGTAGATGCTGTATGATCCTGGTCGGCCGTAATACAGGAGTGAACCACCGTAACATTTTTGTTTTCCACCGTAAGTTACGGTGGAGACCGTAACTTACGGTGGACCCTGTAACTTTGCTATTCGTAAAAGAAACAGACCTAAGGGCCGCTGACAAAAGAAAGGTGGTGTACGGATTAATTAAGTAAAGTGCTTGATAATAAAAGTAAACGGAAGCCGGATAATGGGAGCATATTACATTAAGATAATGAGCCCAAGGGAAGGGATAAGAATCAAGTAAACGAAAATATGAATCGACAATTTAGAATGTCAAGGCATAAGGATAAAGTTGACTGTCATAGGAGATGGAACTCACACGAACAAGTCAAACCAGACGAGTGAAAGAATAAAAGACTTGGTTGAGTAAAAGCGGTGGGTTTTGCTGATACGACCAAATAAATCGAGAAACAAAGTCTTAAGGAATGACGGAAGGGTTGCTATGAAAATAATATCGATAAAATACTCAATTAATAGGTATGTTTTCAGACAAATGCGTAACCAACAGTCAAGAACGCGAATTAAAAGTCAAGAGACTCGGATTAAGAGTTATGACTGAGAAAACGATAAAATTTTGCAAAAACAGAAATTTCGATAGTCATGTTCAACTACTTTAATGTTGGGCGGGTTGAATAAAGTATAGTAGTTGATATCCCAAGTAAGCGCAACCTGGATAATGAAAGCGTGAAATATTATTGAATCTATGGGATAGGTCATAAAAAAGTATGAAAGGGAAAATGCAAACCAATGAAACAGGAGTGTTAAAAAAATATCAAGATCAAGAACCCGGGTAACAGGTTGAAAGGAAATAGAGGCATAAACCAAATAACGGTATGAGTAAAATAAACCGACGCGAAGGACACATAAGAAGTCATAGAGTCGGAAAGATAATCCGAAAGAAAGTGAGGGTAGCCTTAGACTCCGGCGATCTTCTCCGCTCATCAGTCAAGGCCTTCGATAATCAGATCTATTCAGACTTATGAAGACAACAAAAGAAAGTCAAGTGATTAAGTAAATAAATTCAGGTAACACGTATTTAGAGGTGGTCAACAGCAAGAAGGATACTTCCGGCATTTTCTTGGAAAAAGAGAATTGTTGGACCTGCAAATGAAACAATAACACGCTTAATCCTAGATTTGAGAATGGAAAAGGTTTAACTAAATAATCATCATTAGATTGGTAAAAGAAGACAGATGCTCTCTAAAAGATTTATATTAGCAGAGAACATCATGGGTTTTTGTAAAAGAAACTATTTGAATTTCCTTATTTTGTCTGATTAAGTTTCTTCAGGGCTAACTAAATGTAGAAGAAATTTGCCTTTAATATGCTCTCACACAACGATCAAATATGTTAGCTGCAATCCATTCAAATATGTTGCCTTTAACTAACTAGAGAAGAAAATTGCCTTTAATTTGCCTTTTACCATAAGTCTTGCAGCCTACCCTGTTTCTAGTTGTAGTATAGGCCACACAAGAACAGTCGCTCCAGCATATTTTTTTGGCAACTATTTGAACCGTTTCATTGAGGTCTAATGTAAATAATCCTTCGGCCGGTAGCTCATCATTCCACCAAGAAGTTAGTGACCATTTGTGACCAGTCTTGAGATTAATTCCCAGTTTCATTCCAGGTAGAAGTGCGTCTGTTGGGTAATCAAAGCTTTGCCATAAAATTTGCTTAACAGACCCATTTGGATGCAGTTCTCGAAGCACCAACTTTAAAATAGAGTTATTTAATATTTATGTAGGAGAACCTACTTGTTTAAGCTCCCTGACAGTAAGTTTAATGTCCCAAATTCAACCGTCAGATTCAACGAACCCAGTTTCATTTTTTAAAAGTTAGTAGTCGTTAAGGAGTTCTAGTTAATGTTGTTGCGATAGTGGTGATTTTGGAATTTAGATTCTTATTGATTTATAAAAAAAGGCATGGTGTTGATTTTGTCGCCAGTGATAGTTGTGGAGGTGGTGGTTGGTGGGGGAGATGGTGGTGGTGATAGGTGGTGGCAGTGGTGGTCGATGGTGGTGGTGGAGGGCTTATGAGAGAGGGGGTAATATTACAGAGTAGAACAAACCATAAGGGGTAATATGAAAGGGTAACATAGTCATTTCACATTCCATTTAACAGATTTGTTAACTTATTTGACGGCAGGGGGTAATATTGCGACATAACATCATATGTTGGGGGGGGGGGGTAAATTGCAATTATTTCCAGGGAGGGGGTCAGAGTACCAATTGGCTTAAACTCCAGGGGGTAAAATTGCAGTTTACTCTAAAATATTATATATATATATATATATATATATATAATCGGGATCAGGAGAGAACGGTGAAAAGTGTGAGAACGATGAGAACGGATCCTGGCCCAACACGTGGCTGGGAGCGCCAATTGAAATGCCGGGGTACGATTGTCATTGTCCACTTCCCGCTAAACAATGGCGTTATGATTCCTTTGCCCCAAAATAATTAAATATATATGGCGTTTTCATCTCTATGCTAGTTTATATGGCGTTTTTTTAAGTGTATTTTTACTAATGGCGTTTGTGTTTTAATGGCTTTTTCATCTTTATGCTTGTTTTTTCATAGCGTTTTTTTAAAAAGTATTTTTTTATGAATGGCCTTTATGTTTTAATGGCATTTTATTGATTTCCTATAGATTTGACGTTTTTGTGTTTTCTACTTGTCTTAATTTAGTTTTTTAACCCCTTTTTTTTAATGTTGTTTATGTTTTAAATGGTTACTTTTTGTTAATTTTTCTAATCATGGCGTTTTCTTTTGATTTCCCCAAATACGGTAGTAGATCACACAACCAAACATGTAGATGTAATAATGTAAAGAGTAAAACACGATAGTCAACATTAAAATACATGGCGTTTAGCTAATATACATATTCTAACATTCGTTTTGCTATTCTCTCGTCTGCTTTGTCAAACAACTTACGCATTCTTTCTCCCCCATAAGCCATGAATGTATTTAGACAACTTGTCAGTAGTTTTAAGTTTTCAGTTTCGCTATGAAATAGGATTTTTCCAATGTATTTTACCCTTAGTTCATTTAGCTGTCTTTGTTGGAGTTGATTTGGGGCATCTTCTGTTGCCAAACCACTTTTCCAACGAGCTATACCCCCCATGTATGTTTCCATATGCCTCATTGCGAAAATCCCACAGTCGATGACGTTAGACTTTGTCCTCCAATCCATCTTTTGTCTGACAACCTTCGCCTTGCTCATGATCTTATGCATTGGGTGATTTTTAATACGCAAGTAGTTTGCAAAAGCTTTGTGCTGCAGTTTTCACATTTTTTTTGCATATATTAGTTTGGCGTTTTGTCAACATAGTTCCTATATTTAAAGTTTTTAAGATAATTACCAATTTTTCCACCCATCCTTCATACTTTTTTTGATGCTGACGTTATCCCCTACACCGATGTTGTCCAATACATCAACTCTTTTGTGTTTCATGTTGAAACAAACAACATAGAAATGTCTTTCCCAAATTATTGGCACGAAGACCAGTTCATAATCGTTGATGGTTTTATGTTTCTTGTCTCCTTTGAAACGTGTGTTTTTCATAACAGTTTCCATGTTTCTGTTGAATTCATTGTTTCGTGCATCTTCTGTTGTTGTTTTGTAGTATGCCGGAGTATTCTGTAATATCGAGTACCACATAATTAAACAACAAAACAATGTACTATTATAATTTTATCAAATTTATATAGCAAAAGAGTTACCAGCAGTATTTCTGTGCAGAATAACCTTGAGGGTGATTCATGAGCCTTGTATCTTTCTTCATAGTTCAGGATATGTGCCCAACTTAGAATAACTGAGACGTGTGCTTGAAATCCTGGTTTCATGGTCTCACATATCACCCTCATGAGAAACTTTTCTCCCATCTTGAACAGCTCAGTTCTAAAAAAAACATCATTTGGCGTTTTAGTTATACAAACTCATTCTATTATAATACATGGCGTTTTGATTGTTTTTGCATGCATATTCTCAAGTAAACGTTATGGATGGATTGTTTGGCGTTTTATTTTTAGCTGTTCTCCCATCTTGAACAGCTCAGTTCTAAAAAAACATCATTTGGCGTTTTAGTTATACAAACTCATTCTATTATAATACATGGCGTTTTGATTGTTTTTGCATGCATATTCTCAAGTAAACGTTATGAATTGAAAGTTTGGCGTTTTATTTTGAGAGAAGTGTACATACTCATAATCGCCGATTCCAATGAAGATGTATGTGGAAAGGTTATTTTCAGCGTTTGTCCTTTTTTCATGTATCACCACTTGCCTCCTTAGATAAGGTGACAAACATGCCTTGCTCAATTTTTTATCTCTCTTCTCCTCTTCAGCCACATTTTTTTTGTATTTTTATCTTCTTCATCATCTTTATCAGCTTTTTCATCACCAGGCAGCTCTTCAGGGTTTAAAATTTTATTTTCTTGCATCAGCTTTGTGATGTCTGGAGTGTTATCCTCATCACATTTCTCCTGCACATCTGACATGTTTGGCTTTTTTGGTGGTGATGTGTTGATGGCGTTTTCATCATGGGGTTTATTTGGTGTCTCTTCCTCTTCAAAACTTTTCAAGAGGTTTTTCCCAGATGTAGTTGGTGGCTGTTCATATGGCGTTTTATCAAACACTGCCCCTTCTTGGTCAACACTTTTGTTCACCATCTCCCCTTCAGTTTTTTCTTTTTCAGTGTTGAATGCCTGACTGTCTTTTGTTTCTGTCATGGCGATGTTTGGTGTCTTATCAAATACAGGCATTTTTGGGGTCTCTTCAGCAAGTTACAGACGTTTTTTTATTGCTTTAATTGCTTCATCCACCATCTTTGAATTGTCAAGACCTTCTTTGATATCAATCATTTGTTTTAGATCTTGTCCTGGCAGCTCCAAAATCTCAGCAATATTCCTCTTAATTATTTTTTCCCCATTGTATCTTGAAATGTGATATTCAAGTGTCTTGAAATCACAACTCCACCTCTCAATATCGTTTCCGTTTACATCTTCATCTGATGATGTAGTATCCTCTTCATCATCATATATGGGGGCTGTTGTAGCATTCGAGGGTTCAGCGTTTTGTTTTATTGCCACATCCCTTGTATCCCCTTCTCCTTGCCTTTCTCCTTCCCCTTCTCTTTCTCCTTCCCCATCTCTTTCTCTTTTTCCTTCTCTTTCTGCATCCCCTTCACCATTCCCTTCGCACTCCCCTTCCTCTTCTTCTTCTCCTTCCCCTTTTCCTTTTCCTTCTCCTTCTTCTTTTCCTTTTCCATCATTTTCATCTTCAATGGCGTTTTCATGAACTATTTCCACTTGCATGACGTTTTCATCAACTGTTTCCACTTCAATCGCGTTTTCAATTCCAGCCATCTCCTTCTCGCTTTCTTCTTCATTTTCACATCCTTCCTCTCCTTGTTCTTCATTTTCAAATTCTTTGGTGTTTTCATGAACTGTTTGCTCTTTAATGGCGTTTTCTTTTTCAGCCATCTCCTGTTCCCTTTTTGTTCATTTTCATCTCCTAGTACCACCTCATTTTCATCCTCAGTTTCTTGTTTATCTTCTTCTGTTTCAGCTGGCATTTCTTTGGAGTTTTCATCAACAAATTTTGAGATGTTCTCCAACAATGTCATACATTGTGAGTATTTAATGTGTACGAGGAGGCTGTTTGGGTATTCAGTCTTTGACTGTTTTAACAATGTGCTCATTTTATTGTAACAGTCTTCTAATTCTTTGTATGCCCCATCCAATTTATTAGCCATTTCCTGTTATATTAAATAAAAGGATTTTGTTTATCATGGTGTTTTTTGCTTTTTTTAAATTTATTATTTGAACAACATACCTCTTCAGGTTCTTTGTTTTGTTCTTCTTCATCAGCAAAAATGTTGTCATATTGTGTTACTTCTCTGATAAGAGCATGGTTTCCTGATGCAGAAACTTCAAACATCGTTTCCCGGCTTTCTATATCCTCATTCACCATCCTTTGAAGTGAAGCCTCTTCATCATCATTATAGGGCATGGCGTTTTGCACCTCATAGTTATAATGATCATCATGATTAAAACCATCATCATCATCAAACTCATCATCATGCTCATTGACCTTGTGAACATCATCTTCATCTTCATTCTCAACATCATCACCATCATCTTCATCTTCATCATGAACAACAATCTCCATTTTTCTTGTTTTTTGGGGCTTGCTTCCTTTACCTTTTTTGACTGTTTTCCTTTTTACTTCATTGCCCACAAGGTGTTTTGCCATTGCATTCTCAAATAAGTCAAGAGTTTCTGTTGTAACCCACTCAATTGGGTATCCTTCTTTTCGGTCCCATTTTTTCAAATTGCAAGCATCGTTCACTAAGGCAAGCTGTAACAAAATAGATTTTCAAATGACATATATTTTTGGCATTTTAATGACACATAAATGAATAGTGAAATTTCATTCTTACCGCAAGTACGATCAGTGGCCCTGTGTAATGCTTTTTGGGAGCCCATGCAGTTTTGGCGTGTTGCAAGCATTGGATGATATAACTACACCAGTTCATTTGGTTTATTTGAACGTCTGGTGTAACACTGTGCAAGAATTGTTTGTTGACGACTGCATTGTCAGTTGCATGCCCCATTATAGTGAAGAATGCTACAAGGAAATTTAGGCAGAAGTTTCTTCCAAAGCCATGCATCATAGGCAAAACGTTATCAAAATATATCCTCACACTTGGTCTGTTAACCCAGCCCAACCCTCCTAACTGTGCTTTCCACTCAGCCCCTCGGAACTGTACTTTCCACTCAGCCACCACGTGGTCTTTAGTTGTTGGTCTTTTTTTCATGTTCACGGGCACCCTTCCATTTGGTATACCCGTTAAAGAGTTTACCAATTCTTCATTTATATGTATGGTATGGTTGCCAACGTTTAGGGTGTTTGTCTTTTCATTATAATTTTCAACCAACCAGTACGCAAGCATTGTGGGTACGATGTCTATTTTCAACCTTAGTGTAGCACCAAAACCCATTTGGTGTACTGTCTTTCTTTGGTTTTCGTTTAGATTCATAAACCAACCAGTCAATTTTGTAGGTTTTACTCTTGACAAGATCCTAGCCCCACTGAACTCATGGTATGGTTCTTCTTCAACCTCCACATTCTGGCTTAATGCCTTTCTCTTATTGGCGTTTTGGGCCTTTCCAGTATGCACATTTATTCTCAATCTTAACCTCTCTTCGCCTATAAAAAATGATTTCATGGCATTTTATTTTATGGTGTTTTAATAGTATAATTGAACATAACTACGATACATTTATGGCGTTTTATAAATCAATAAGAGATTATAGATGTTGAACAACTCAATAACAATTAAATGGCGTTTATAACAGAATCCATACATTTTTTGGCGTTTAGTAACAAAGCTATGACAGGATTCATGTGTTGTGGCCTTTAGTAACAAACGATACATGTTTTGGCGTTTTGACAACAAAGTATGAAAGTGTATTTTTACATCACGAAAAGTAACATTTGTGTACCATGTCCTCTTGTTGCCTTCTTTCTTTGCTCGTTCGTTTTTTGGCGTTTTGGAGCAGATGACCCTTCCTCTTCCCCCCTTGTAGAAACTGCAAATTTTTGTTAAAATTAGAACGCCAAAAGCATCATAAACTAGCACAATGTGAATCGAAGTTAACTCACTATGTTTTTTTCCTGTGGATTTTGTTTGATCTTTCGACGCCATAGTTTTTGTTGATTCGCGTTTTCTAGGGTTTTCGCGTTTTACGTTGGTTTTGGGGAGGTTTTTCTAGGAAATATATATGTTTTGGTCAGGCTTTGATGTGTTTGTATATGGACATTTACCTTTTTGCCCTTATGGAAGCGCCCCACACTAATAAAAGTGATGTTATTTACTAAAATGCCACCGCGTCATGTAGTCCGTAGATTGTTTTGATCCGACGGTTCCTAATCGTTCTCACACTTTTAGTCGTTCTCTCTAAATCCTCACCCTATATATATATATATATTGGGTAAAAAGACTAAATTACCCATGAGTGATCTGATTTAACAAAAAAAAATTCTAAATGGTTGTGCAACATTTTGAAACATTAAGTATAAAAGTCGTCAATTTTAAACACAAATGACACCGCTTGAAAATGGGTATAAAGATAAAAGACAAAATTTGAAATGCACCCTATTTTTAAAGTTAATTACACAGATAGTTATTGTGATTTATTGAAGGTAACACCTTTGAGTCTAACAGAAAATTTTATAAGGGCATTTTAGCTATTTTACACTTATTTAACCAAAAAAAATTAATAATACTCAAATGTGTTATAAAATCGAAACCATAGAACCTGAACATGTTACAAAAAAAATTTACTACTCAAAGATGTTACTTTCAATAAACCATAAAAACTATATGTTTAACTAACTCTTAGTGTAATTGATGTAAAGTAAGAGTACTATTTGTCGTTAAAAAATAAATATTAAGGGTTTAGGGTATAAGGAGTGGTTAGACACTTGAGAGTGGCAAACTAAAAAATCAACCAATGAGAGTGTGCCATGTCAAAGTGGAAAACTATGCTCAAAAGTGTTGGCAATGGTTAGACACCGGTGAAGTGGTAAACTATTTAAAAAGAAGGAAAAATGTGTGATTGGTTGAGATTGGAATGGACCCCACCCCACACCCCCTCTCTCTCCTATCCTCCCTCCCCGCATCGGCATGGCATCACCGATTTCTTCCACATTTTCGGCAACACATGTGCGGCAAAAGAGTTGGCGGTGGTTGCCGCTCGGTGCCGATGTGTTTGCCGATCACTACTCCGGATACCCTTCTATTGGTTGGGTAGGGCCCAATTAATTTTGATCTCAACTTATTTAAAAGAGGAGGATCTAATATTCATTCATTTCAGATTGAGTAAACTTTAGTTTTGCTCCCTGTGGTTTGGTCATTTTAACGGTTTTGCTCCAAACCTTTAAAAATATTCATTTTCCTCCAATAGTTTGCTATGGTTTTTTCATTTTGCTCCCCGCCTCTAACTCCATCCAAATTGTCTGTTTTTCCGTTTTGCTCCCTGTAGGGAGCAAAATGGAAAAACCATAGCAAACTATTGGAGGAAAATGACTATTTTTAAAGGTTTGGGGCAAAACCGTTAAAGTGACCAAACCACAGGAAGGAAAACGGAAGTTTACTCTTTCAGATTTAAAAGAGAAATTCAGTTAACTCGACTCATTTATCTTATATTTATTACTTAACTATTTTTATATGTGTATAAATTTAATTTGAGTTAATTGCTATTTTAGTCCCTGAGGTTTGTCCAAATTTGCCATTTTAGTCCAAATAGTTTTTTTCGCCTCTGGGTCCCTGACTTTTCCCTTTTGTTGCCATTTTGATCACATACTCTAACTCCATCCAAAAACCCTATTTTTAACCAGGGGTATTTTGGGGATTTTCATTTTAAATCTTTTCAATTGCCATTTTGATCCAATTCTAAAAAATCCAAAAAATTCTAAAAAATCAATAAAATTCTAAAAAATAAAAAAATCATAAAAATAAAAAAAATTCTAAAAAATGTAAAAAATAAAAAAAAACTCTAAAAAATCCAAAAAATTCTAAAAAAATCATAAAAATAAAAAAAAGTAAAAAAATAAAAAAAAATATAAAAAATAAAAAATTTCTAAAAAATAAAAAAAAAATTCTAAAAAAATCAAAAAAATGCTAAAAAATAAAAAAATCAAAAAAATTCTAAAAAATAAAAAATCTAAAAAATAAAAAAATCTAAAAACTCAAACAAACATATTTTAAAGTTTCAAATTCAAAAAATGACGATATATTCCTCGTCCAGACGAATATATTTTCAAGTTTTATCTATTTTGTTGAGTGAATGAGTGGTCATGATGAGATAGAACCATTTATCCATTTAAAAAAACAAATTTCATTTTAAGTTGACATCTTTCACAAACATTCTTACAATTCCACATTAATTATCACCCTTTGGGCCTTTTTATATATGTTTTCATAGCAAACTATTTATTACAATAATATTTTCATCTTTAGTTTTGTATCAGTTAATATATTTATTACAATAATATTTTCATCTTTAGTTTTGTATCAGTTAATATAATTTACTTAATATAAATATCATGAAATATAAATTTTATAAACTAAAACATAACATGCATGTTCGTTAGTTAGTGATTCTATCTTATCATGACCACTCATTCACTCAACAAAATAGATAAAACTTGAAAATGTATTCGTCTAGACGAGGAATATATCGTCATTTTTTTGAATTTGAAACTTTAAAATATGTTTGTTTCAGTTTTTAGGTTTTTTTTTTATTTTTTAGATTTTTTATGATTTTTTTTATTTTTAGTATTTTTTGATTTTTTAAATTTTTTTAATTTTATGGTAATTTTATGATTTTTTAGATTTTTTTATTTTTAGAATTTTTTTGGTTTTTATGATTTTTTTATTTTTTAGAATTTTTTGGATTTTTTAGAATTTTTTTTGCTTTTTATGATTTTTTTATTTTTTAAAATTTTTTAGATTTTTAGAATTTTTAGATTTTTTTAGAATTTTTTAGAATTGGATCAAAATGGCAATTGAAAAGATTTAAAATGAAAATCCCCAAAATACCCCTGGTTAAAAATGGGATTTTTGGATGGAGTTAGGGTATGTGATCAAAATAGCAACAAAATGGAAAAGTCAGGGACCCAGAGGCGAAAAAAAAACTATTTGGACTAAAATGGCAAATTTGGACAAACCTCAGGGACTAAAATGGCAATTAACTCATTTAATTTATATAACATATTTGTAAAATTTAATTGTTTTACTATTATTTAAGTATATACCATAATATTTGTAATTATATACATTATTATATTGTATAAGTTATATGTATAAACATCTGTGTATAAGTCCAAACTTGAGGTTGTTTATTTAACAAGCTTTAAGTTAAAGTTTAAGCTTAAAAGTAAGAAATCAAGCCACCATCTTGATTATGTGAGATTGATATATTGCTTGGTCCTACAAATAACGGTTTTAAAACAAATCTAAATTGAACCTTAAAATTTTAATATAGTTTTCTAGTTGCCTTGGTTGGAAATTAGGTTAACTATTAGTTTTCATTTCATACTTTCATGTTATTAAAGACCAAACCAAATATTTATCATTGAAAATCGATTCATGCCTTTTGTATATATATTATCGCACTTTAACTGTTAGATTAGAAAAATTCTATTCTGGTACACTATATTACTTTTATATTGTTTTAAAATCATACAAGGATAGGTCCCAAAAGTCGAGGCACCAGGCACGCGCATTACATACACAAAGCGTTGATCTATATAGGATCAAATGAGCCTTATTTGCACATCAACCTTTTTATTAAATAAACCTGTTAGATTTTCTTCATTTTCGTTGGTTGATTTTACATGTCTCCAAGACTCTAGTTTAACCATTTCTGACCTAGAAATACATGAGATGCCGTCGCAAGCCCTGATGTGTTTTCCCGAGTGACTTTTAAAAGCAGGAATACAGGTTTAAGACGAAAACAAGCTGATACAACATGATTATGCAGAAGATACCACAAGATGTGACGAATGGATACAAACTCTAATATGTACATACCTCAGTTTAAGAGAATCAAGTGGGTCGTGTGCATTGAATAAATCATACCGCACATCTAGTATTCTAGGGCTCAGGCGCTCAGCATCAAAGATCATTTACAATATCACAATGGTAACACAACAGGTTTAGTCATTTAAAAACCGAATTCGTTGATATAGAGATTTAAAAACCACTGAATATTAATGAACCACATATTGCAATATAAGTAACAAACAAATTATCCTATTGCAAATACAGAATTCATTACTCAGCCTCACAAATCCATACCCAGGAGATCTATTGCTAACCTCATTATCAAAATGTAGTCCATATAGCATGTCCAAAGACTCAACTTATCCAAGGAAATTCATTATAACCAAATGCAGCACCAAATTGCACAGAACAAAATCAGCAAAAGCACGTTCCGGAGGTAGATCCTGCAAAATTTTAACAAATATTATTTACAAAATTAAAAAAAAAGAACAAAATATGTTTGCAGGTTGGCCCCGCTCCACCTCACACAAAAACAATACATCTTTGTAACCGGACTTCTTTGACCCATCACCCAACCCGCCCAACAATGTTAATCAGGTAATTTGATAAGAATCGTGAAGGTCCAAAAGAGCTAATTGTCTATTCAAGAAGGGGTAAAACGCAAAGTGGCTAGGGGGGCACATGTTAGTATTAATAGGATGGGAATAATCATGTGAGTTAGTTATGAATTTTGTTAGACATTAGTGGCTCTTGCATCATGCAATGAGAGAGGGTATATCCCTGGATTGTTAGTGGTCCTTTTCAATCTTTCTTTTGTAATTCTCTTACGTATTCAATCAAATTCCCATCCTTCTCACTATTGCTCTTATTATTTTCAGTCAATTGTTCATTAATTCTCAAACCTATTTCCATTACAAACCGATTAACTGCTCTTGTTTGATTCTGATACTCATCATTGGTCCGACCTGCCTTTGACCTGCCGATTATTCATTTTCCGGTGACCTGTTCCTTCGTTTTCCGGTGACCTTCAACATGGAAACTCGTACAAACTCCAGATTAGATGCTCAAGATTCTCAAATCAAACAGTTACAGTCAGATGTGACTGACATTCGTGGGTCGTTACAGGCGATGGGTAGTTCGCTACAGTCTCTGGAGACTGAACGAGCGGAGTCCGGCGAGTTTCGGAAGGTGGTTTTGACGTGGATGGCGAAGCAGGATAAGAAAGTGGTGTCCGGTTCGCCGGATTCAGGGGTTTCCGGTGGGGGCTCCGTCGTTGTTGGTGCCGGATCTAGTTTGGGACCGTCCGATTCATCAACATCACTTCCTTGGGCTGTTAAGAAGGTAAAACTTCCTGAATTTTCTGGTTTTGATCCGCAAGGCTGGATTCAAAAAGCAGATCTATATTTCGATTTGAACAATACACCTGATGAAGGTCGATTACGTTTGGCTCGCTTGAGTATGGTTGGGGTTGCACAACACTGGTTCACCATAATTACTCAGGTGCATCCGACCATCTCGTGGCCGGATTTTCAATCGGAATTGCTTCAGCGGTTCAGTGGATTAGAAATCCAGAACCCGTATGAACAGTTGGCTACGATTAAACAGGGGGACTCAATCTATGATTACATTGATGATTTTGAGTACCTTCTCTCCCTTGTTCCCCGACTACCGGAATCGCAGACGATAGGTTACTTTGTAGCAGGTTTAAAAGACGATGTGAAGAAGTGGGTCCGTCTTCATCGTCCTCATTCTCGTTTGGACGCGATGTACTTAGCGAAGGACGTCGAACTAATGCTTCGACCAGACTCGGGTCAGGAGGCTTTGGGCCGTTTCCGTTATGTAAACCCTAATAGGCTTCCATCGTTTGGGCCTAAAGAAGGGCCGTCGGGTATGGGCCGCTCCGATTCTAGATCCATTTCTGTTACCAGACCCAGTGATAAGAACGTGACCCCCAAATTGGACTCCCCCCGTTTCTTGGGAAACCCTAAATCATTTTCTCCAGTTGCCGATATGGGTCAGTCATCTCCCCGTGATAGAGGTATCCGTTCTCTCTCTCGAACCGAGTGGGAGGACCGGCGTAAGAAGGGACTCTGTTTTCGTTGTGGTCAACAATATGGACCAACTCATAAGTGTCCTGAGGGTCGGTTACGCGTCTTGCTCTTGGGAGATGATGAAGATGACTTTCCCATTGGAGAACAATGTGCCTTACAACATGATACTTCTCCTACACACGAGACCGATTTGGATTGCACGGTGGGTACTTGTAATGCCTTGGAGTTTGCTGGAACGGTGGCTGCCCAAGCACCGTCTACTACTATGAAATTGGAGGGTATGTTGATGGGTTTCCCAATCTCTATGCTGGTTGACAGTGGGGCGTCTCATAATTTCATTTCGCAACGTTTAGTTTCGGCTATGGGTTTGTCTTCTTCGAAATTCAGAGGTATAAATATTAAACTTGGTGATGGGCATTTCGTTTCTGTTTATGAAAGATGTGTTGCTTTGCCGATTATTATTGGTCCTTGTTCGTTTTCGGTGGATGCGTTGGTGTTCGATACCGGGTCTTTGGATTTTATTCTGGGTCTAGAATGGTTAAAGTCCTTGGGTGAGGTGGTCCATGACTGGCAACATTCTTGGATGCGATTTATACATCAGGGAGTGTCAGTGCAGTTACACGGAGTTCATTCTGGTCAATCTTCTTTATCAGCCTTACATCAATGGTTATCAATGGACAGGATTACAGTTACCTCGTCGGTGGACACTTCACTTCCCTCAATTTCACCCCTGTTAACCACTCAACAACAAACCACTTTGACTTCCTTATTGCAGCAGTTCGAAGAGATTTTTCAACCACCCTCGTCTCTTCCTCCGAGCCGTATTCGGTTATCCAGTTCTGCTCCCATATGTGTCCGCCCTTATCGTTACCCTCACGTTCAAAAGACAGAAATCGAACGTCAGGTTCAGTAGTTGCTAAATACGGGGCTGATTAGACCGAGTACGAGTGCTTTTTCAAGTCCGGTCATATTGGTTCGAAAAAAAGATGACTCGTGGCGCATGTGTGTTGATTATCGCGCCCTAAACAACGCCACAATTCCTAATAAGTATCCGATTCCGGTGATCGATGAATTGCTCGATGAATTACATGGTTCCACCTTTTTCTCTAAATTGGACCTCAAGGCAGGTTATAACCAGATTCGTATGTGTCCCGATAGCATTGAGATGACTGCTTTTCGTACTCACGATGGACACTATGAGTACTTGGTCATGCCATTCGGCCTTATGAATGCCCCGGCTACCTTTCAAGCGGTGATGAATGATATTTTCCGGCCTCTTCTACGTCACAAAGTTGTCATATTTTTTGATGATATCTTGATCCACAGTCCTACTTGGGAGACTCACTTGGCTGATTTAAAGGAGGTTTTTGACATTTTATTATTCCATCATTTCAAAGCTAATCCGGGTAAGTGTAGCATGGGTCAAAGGTCGATTGATTACTTGGGTCATATAATCTCTGGTCAAGGGGTCACTATGGATCCAGCAAAAGTGGCATCGGTTGTTGAGTGGCCGACCCCACAACGTTGAAAGCTCTCCGTGGATTTTTAGGTTTGACCGGATATTATCGTAAATTCGTTAAAGTTTATGGAAGTATTGCCCGTCCGTTAACCGATCTCACAAAGAAAGATTCATTTAGTTGGACCCCGGTGGCTCAAGCAGCCTTTGAGAAACTGAAACAGGCCTTAACTTCAGCTCCGGTATTATCTTTACCCGACTTTTCTCTTCCGTTTGTTGTGGAATGCGATGCTTCGGGTTGTGGGATTGGTGCGGTTCTTATGCAGCACAATAAACCTATTGCCTATTTTAGCAAAGCGTTAAGCGATCACAATTTATCAAAATCGGCATATGAACGGGAATTAATGGCTTTAGTCTTGGCGGTCCAACATTAGCGGCCTTATTTGTTGGGTTCCAAGTTCACGGTGTGTACGGATCAAAAGAGTTTGAAATTTTTATTACAACAACGTGTTTCTACTTACGATCAACAGAATTGGGTGGTTAAACTCTTGGGTTACGATTTCGACATCCAATACAAACCCGGTCGGGAGAACCGGGCAGCAGATGCCCTGTCCCGTCGTGCTGATTCCGGTCAGTTTTTACAGGCAGTTTCTGCTCCTATTTGGCTACACGGTGCTTTGCTTATTGAGGAGGCCAAACAGGATTCTGATATTCAGACTTTAATGGCAAAACTCAAAGTGACGCCTGAAAAGTATCTTGGGTATTCAATCAAGAATAATGTTCTGTTTTACCAGGACCGTTTGGTTATTTCGCGCCACTCTAAATTTATTCCTGCTTTATTACACGAATTCCATGTCACCGCTGCGGGTGGACATTCGGGGTTCTACCGAACATATCGGAGACTAGCGGCTAATGTATATTGGGGAGGTATGACAGCTACGATTAAACAGTTTATTCGGGAATGCAATATTTGTCAGCGTTGTAAGGCAAGTTCGGTGCTGCCAGGGGATCTTTTACAACCTTTAGCAATTCCTGAAGCTATTTGGGAAGACGTGTCGATGGATTTTATCGTGGGACTGCCTCCTTCGAAGGGATTTACGGTGGTCTTGGTGGTGGTGGACCGTTTATCGAAATATGCTCATTTCATTTTATTAAAACACCGTACACCGCGAAAACCGTGGCTGAGATTTTTGTTAAAGAGGTTATTCGTCACCATGGAATTCCAAAATCCATTGTAAGTGATCGGGATCCCTTGTTTTTAAGCAAGTTTTGGCAAGAAATATTTCGTTCCATGGGTACTAAACTACAATTGAGTTCAGCCTACCATCCGGAATCCGACGGTCAAACGGAGGTAATTAATCGGTGTTTGGAATCCTATTTACGTTGTTTTGCTGTTGATCAGCCCAAGACCTGGTCTGTTTGGTTACCGTGGGCCGAGTATTGGTACAACTCCACTTTTCATTCTTCTACGGGTGTTACCCCCTTCGAAACCGTCTATGGCCGACGTCCCCCTTCGGTGTTTCAATTCATTCCGGGGGAAATTCGGGTGGATTCGGTCGCGAGAGACCTTCAGGACCGTGACGAGGCCCTAAAGCAACTGAAAGTTCGCTTATCTAATGCCCAGGGTGCTATGAAGTTACAAGCGGACAAGAAAAGACGGGACGTCCAGTTTTCGGTGGGAGAATGGGTTTATGTTAAATTGAAACCTTACCGTCAGTTGTCTGTTGCTAGCCGTATTCATTAAAAGTTGGCAGCAAAATTCTTTGGACCATTTCAGATAGTAGAAAAGTTGGGTCCAGTGGCCTACAAACTGCTATTGCCTGCCACTTCCAAAATACATCCGGTTTTTCATGTTTCTCTTTTGAAAAAGGCCATTTCGGGTCCTAGTGAGACAGTGTTACCTCCAGAATTGGACATGGCTGACTCCCCTCATCTGGCACCTCAAACGGTTTTGGCGACTCGTGTCATTCGGGACGGGTCAGATTCGGTGGAACAATGGTTAGTATATTGGATGGGTCAACAGGTGGATGAGGCCTCATGGGAAGATGCTGATTGGATTAAGCTCCAGTTTCCGGAATTCAGTCTTGGGGACAAGACTGCTCTTGAAGGGGAGGGCAATGATAAGAATCGTGAAGGTCCAAAAGAGCTAATTGTCTATTCAAGAAGGGGTAAAACGCAAAGTGGCTAGGGGGCACATGTTAGTATTAATAGGATGGGAATAATCATGTGAGTTAGTTATGAATTTTGTTAGACATTAGTGGCTCTTGCATCATGCAATGAGAGAGGGTATATCCCTGGATTGTTAGTGGTCCTTTTCAATCTTTCTTTTGTAATTCTCTTACGTATTCAATCAAATTCCCATCCTTCTCACTATTGCCCTTATTATTTTCAGTCAATTGTTCATTAATTCTCAAACCTATTTCCATTACAAACCGATTAACTGCTCTTGTTTGATTCTGATACTCATCATAATTTCAACCGTAACTTTTATGCAAGAGCGATCAACGTACCTTGAATTCCTTGTTTTCTTTATTCACTTGGATACGAAGACAAACTATAGCCAAAATGACAAACATAAAAAAATAAAATGAGTTGGCAAGAGAATAAGTTGAACTGAAAATGGGTAGCATCCACGCATGATGAACGAATTCGGATTAAGCTTACTAGCTAGGACGGCGGTCCCTACACAAGAAAGCACGCCCGAGAGAAAAGAGTTGAATGGAAACGACCCAACTATTGCCATGTAAACCACCTGGTAATAAACAAAACACAAACAAGCTTCCTTTTAAGTTCACTCTGATAAAGTAATTTTTTTATGTGTTTTATGTAAGCGAGCAACACGTGGCGGTAATTACTTAAATCCTATCATTTGAGAGGAAATGAAGATGTGTGAGAGTCCCATTACAGTATGATCATTATGAACATTAGTACATGCATAGCAGTGAGAAGACCAAATCATTGAACTACACATGAATCATCATTGACAACTTCTATAGAGGGAGTTTTTCTCCACCAATTCATCGTTACAAAATCCATTTTCAAACTACATCACACTATGAAATCATTAGTTGCGAGAAATGAGAATTAACAAACTTAAACCAAATATACTGTTGTTACATACATTTGCAGTTTTTGTCATTAGGTGAATCAAAGCTATATTTCTAGAGTAGTTGTTTAAAGTGTCAATTGTCAACAAACATTAAACTGTATCCTGCTTTCCAAGATTAAATATTATGAACTGGTTTAACTACATCAAGTAAACTGCAGAAACTGGTTTTAAAATGCGTGTAGCGCTCTAATGCGTTTTGATCCCAAAATCTGATGTCATGATGTGTAATGTGTGATTGTGTGAAGCATCATGTATGCAAGACGTTTGTTATTAAAAAAATACTAAAAGATTATCTGTAGATAACATTTTAACCTGTCAGCTTTTAAATTCTAAAATATAAGATATGCTTATCAACACTGGTCAGATTTGTACAATAAATAGTCTAATTTGTTCAAATACTCAAACTCATTGCTCAATCGATGGTCAGATTTTAAAAACTCAGACCTATTGCAATCAACAGTCCAATTAGTTCAAGTACTGGTCAGCTGCATAAAGCGACACATCACACATAAGTTCGCATCATCATGCATTCATGTGATGAGCGCGTCATGGTATCGCATCGCGTGATGCGATCTCATCACCGCATCATGTGATGTGTGCATTTAAAACCAAGATGTTGAAAAGGTCTTCGACCAACTAAAGCAAATCGCCAAAACCCAACATCAGTAACAACAAACTCCTTAAAGGCTGTTCGTGTATAGATATAACCATAGTTGTTAAAAGCCATCGCCTTTTGCGCCTAGGCCCATTTTTCAGGCGAGGCGAGTCAGTTACGCTTTAAGTCGAGGAAATTGCGCTTTAGTTCTTCAGGTGATGGTTCAGGCGCACATTCCGGCGAGATACCTAGATTCTGGAGAGTTTCCGGCCAAATTCTCTAAATTCCGACAAGATTCTAGCCAAATTTCTTCTTTTATCTAAGGAAAACTACTTTTCTACACTAATATTTTAGAACTTTTTGTACTAAATAGATGATATAAAGTGTTATATAATAAATTTTGGTTATTTTATTTGAAAAAATAGCATTCTTTTTGTAATACATAATATTTTTTAATTTTTTTTCATTGTGTGCTTTATTTTTCTCAAGCCCTCGTTTTTTTTTTGCGCTTTGCGCCTAGGCCCCAGGCGAAGCCTATGCGCCTTGTGTGCACCTAGCGCCTTTAATAACTATGGATATAACTAGAACATAAACTCAAAAATCACAGATTGATGGGTCAGAATCTCTGTTGTCAAGGCACACCCAGGCGCGCGCCTAGGCCCACTTTTCAGGCCCAGCCCAGCCTTCCCGCTTCGCTTCAAAAGCCCCACTTTCAGGCCCTCAGACGCATTTTTAGGCCAAATTCCAACGAAATTCCGGTGAAAAATCATTTGAAAAGGTTTGAACATGTCTGAAACAATTAAAAGAACCCTAAACAAGCCTGGAAACAACCTGAAACAACTTAAACTAGCCCTAAAGAAGCCTAAAACATGTATAAAATCCCTTAAAACTGTATTTTCATACTAAACGACTTGCCTAAAAAGGCCCTCGCTTTTTAAGCGCCTTGCATTGAGGCCCAAGGCTCACCCTTTGCGCCTTGAGTGCGCCTTGCGCCTTTGACAACTATGGTCAGAATAAGTTAACCATAACCAGAATTACAAATTTCAAATGCTAGAAACAAGATAAAGTTTCATACACTAATTAACTAAAAAAGGCCAAAACATAAACAGAGAACATTCTGCCTATCAAATATTGACAATAACTTAAGTCATAGAACTGAAAAAATTTCCTCAAGTTTTCTTGTTAGCAAATAACAAAGCTGATACAGTCCACAGCTTAAAGTCTTACATACACATACAATAAAACACACAAATATATAAACACTGATAACTACATAATCATTAATCAGGCCTCTGGATTTTTAAAATTTTGCAAGAAAAAAATAATCTGAACTTAAATCTAAAAGTCTAAAACATAAACTACAATGTTAAATCAAACATAAATGAACAAATCTTCATGGATGATCTGTGTACCTGAATTAGAGCAGTGAAGACAGCAAAGACGACGTACAGATCTATAATCTGGATGAAACATAGGAAAATGTGAATCGATTTGGATAATTAGGGCATGAAAAAGTAAGGTGATTAGATGGAGATAAAGAGGACAACCTTGAGATTAGTAGGAGTAGCGGAATACGCAGATCGGAGAGAGTGAAAAAGAGCTTGTGCGTCATCTTTCGTCGTCGGAGATTTCGCCATTTCCGATTGCAAACTCTTGATCGCAGTTTTCTGTGCGTTTACTTTGGAAGACTGATGTGTTTTTATGGATTACATACTTTTTGTTTAGATGTATAAATTAAAATAAAACCTTTGATATCAAGGCCTATTAGCTCAGCTGGTTAGAGCGTCGTGCTAATAACGCGAAGGTCGCAGGTTCGAGACCTGCATGGGCCAGGTATTTTTTTTTTTTGCATATTCTGCAATAGTTTTTTTGCTTACGGTTTTTTTCGCTCCCTTTACCTTTAGTTTGCACTTTTGCTCCTTTTCGTTTCTCCTTTTTTTTTTGTAACATTAACATGAACAACATTTTATACGTCTTCGTTTCTTAAGAAATATATATGTTCACGAACTGTTCATGGACATTTACCGAATGAGATTTTATGTTCGTTTTCGTTTGTTAATGAAATGAACTTGTTCATGTTCGGTTGTATTTGTTTGTTAATTTTAGGCAATGAAGAAAACGAACGTTGATGAACACAAATGAGCACAAGGTAATGTTCACGAACACAATTGTAAACAAACGAACACAAACAGGCGTTCATGAACATAATATATAATACGCTGACACTTACTAAATATTTTATTTGTCGGAATTTTGAAGTATTTAAATAATATATAAAAACTAAAAACACTAATAAACTATGGAAAACAACTAAACAAACACGTTACCGAACGTCCACGAACGAATGCGACATCTGTTCATTTTCGTTCATTTAACTAAACAAATGAAGAACAAACACACATGAACTTTCCACCGAACGGTTTACGCACAAACTGTTCGTCAAACGTTTGATTCGTTTGTAGCCCTAGATATGATACATATAGTAAACAAGTGATATAATTGTGTCATATGATTGCATATTTGCATGCTACTCTTTCATTTTATCTTTTTGGTGTGTCTTAATACGTTTCTTAAAAACTTATGCCATACTTATAATGTTGGTTACATTATGATGAAATTACAATTATAATGTTAATAACATTATGGAATCAAATTTTCTTCTTACCCTCTAATATTTGAGTATGAAGTTTATATTAGAGGGTAAGAAGAAAATTATTTATGAAAAACAAACTAAAGTTGTTTTTTTTTTAAATTGGACAATTATATAAAATCTTGAATTGCGATATTAATATTTTTATAATTATAATAATAACAAATATGGATCATATGTTTAGTTTGTAGGTGTACACTTGAATTATAATTTATCTTTTACTGTTCATTCAACTTTTTTTTTCACAAAACCCGTTTACATGATATTCTTGTGGGAAGATACACAAAAACCATTTTACTAAGCTTACAACAACCACTTAAAGTTGAAGTTCTTTATATTCAATTTCGGGACCGCAATAATGAGACAAAAGGGTTAAAGTTGACGAAGTTATAAAAATAACTTTCATGCCTAGCGTTATTCATGGCTTATCCTTGATGAATGATAAATATAAATTAGTTTTGTTTTCTTATGTGGTACAATTTCACAACCCTTGGACTTGATATACGATGGGGTGTTCATTATGTCTTCATGTGACATGTTATGTCACATTAACATTTCACTTTTAAACATTTGTTGCCCTTAGTACAAAATAGGGCACGACATATTAATTAGGCGGTATTGACATAATATAGTGATAGCATTGATGCCTTTTGGGTGGAGCACGTATACAACCATTTTCCACGCGTTCATTAATGTATTAAAGCAAAGAAAGTTGATCTCGCTGCGTTAAAGTGGCTGGATTAAAACCGGGAAAAGTGTAAAACCACGGTTTTAGTTTCAAAATCGCTTTTGTTGCGAGGAGTGCGCTCTTCTTCAACAACTTGTACAGCTGTCGCCTCCTGACACGAGGCTTTTGCTTTCGTCTTGTGGTGCACCTCTCTCGGTTTTTCGAATTAAACCTGACAAGATCTTGCTTCTCATGATTAATAGAAGTAGCTTTCAATGGGGGGCAGTGGTGGCTAGTGGGTGGGGGTTAGTGGTGGTGGTGGATAAATACACGTATTAATTTGTTAAATTTAGTTTCTTTTTATTTATTAGAATATGTTTAAATAAATGGGTAAACAAAGACTAAACTACCTTTTGTGTCTTTGTGTGATTTAATTCAACAATTAAAATTAACTGGGTTAGGGTCCAAATGTGCAATGACGTAACATGTAAGATTTGCAAACATTATGCATGATTCCCATCAATAATAAATGCAAATGACGAGTCTTGAAATTTGGTATAAACATAAAAGACGATTTTTATAAGTTACTTTTGTTAAGAAAAAGAAAAAAATGTTCATACTTCTTCACACCTCACTAGAAACTAGTTAGGGGGGGGGGGGGGGGGCGTTGTGAAACCCCCATCACACGTCAAACTATAACGCACACTGCCGCCACCAAAGTTGACCACGCGTGGACTTTATAACGCGTGATATTTATCACGCCTGGTAACTTGAAAAAATTGTTGAAAGTTGAAGAGAATGTGAGGGAAAATTGTTGGGTATGGTGAGTGATGGGCATTTCCACTAAAATCCACCACTAGTGATGGAATAAAGCTCGATAACATGGCGAAAATTGATTGGATGTTGTGAGTGGTGAGTGATGAGCGCCCCTACTCCCCTTAGAATATGAGACCACTTTTCAGTCCAATGCATGATAAAACCAGTGAACTTCAATCAGAAACAGAAAACAATGACTTGTCGTCGCGGGTTAAAGAACACCACGTAGACGAGTATTTGAGACTAATCTCACAGAGTTATCTTTCGATCCCCATGTCGCGTCCCCATTTCCTTAGGGAGAAGTCAATCCATCTCGCTCTTTGTGTGAGCCACTAGTTTCGTGAGTTTTTTCCCATAATAGTGTTGGTGAAAAAACTATTTACCAAAATAGTGTTGTTAGAAAAATATTTACCTAAATAGTGTTTTTGAAGATTTTTTTTTATTTCTCACTCCTATTCTAATTGGATAAATCCAATTTATTAAATAACTATTGAGCTAATCATATTTTTTAAGAATATAAAAACAACTTTTTTTTTTATAAAACCTACTTTGAAACAAAAACATATTTAAAAAAAGCTAATCAGCTGTAATTAAATCTACAAACTTTGTTTTTGTAACAAAAAGAAAATAATAAAGAAAAGCTTTTTTTTTTATTTTCCGGTTAAACTTAAACGGTTTTAAAGGTTTATTTAATATATTATGTTTTATTCAATATAACAATATATAAAATAATTCTAAGATCTGTTGAAAATATCTTTAAGTAATGTTATTTAGTTTTAAAAATTATATTGTACTGTTTTGTTTACATAAATAAAATATTAGTCAAAGACAGCATTGAGTGAATTTTCACTCTTTTTTTGTTGAATAAGTTAAACTTGAATATGAGGGGGTAACTTTAATGAATAACTTAGAATATGAGAGGGTAACTAAAGTTATAAAAATCACAATGGAGCTTCTTTTCTATTTTTTTAATCAAATACAGTTTTTTCGACCTATAAAATATGTTTTTATTGCAAAGTAGGTTTAAGAAAAAAAGTAATTTTCTTTTTAGATTAAAAAAATGATTAGATCAATAGTTATTTAATGAATTGGATTTATCCAATTAGAATATGAGTGAGAAACAAAAAAATATTCAAAAACACTATTTTGGTAAATACTTTTCTAACAACACCATTTTGATAAATAGTTTTTCCACCAACACTATTATGGGAAAAAACTCCTAGTTTCGTCATTGAACTCACCAGGAAAGTGGCACAAACTCTTAATCAATCCTATATTCACATCATACACACGACTAGACACGTAAACCTTCATAATCCTTATAATAAATAGAAACGAAAAAAATGGTAACCCAACAAAAACAAATATTGAAAAAAAGAACACGAAGAAGAAGAAGAAGATGTCTTCATCATCGCTATCGTACGCGGCTACCATTTCCAGACCCCCTTCTTCTCCATCTCTTCCTTCAACCGCTCTCTTTCCCTCTGCTTTCCCTTCGCATTTCTCACACTCCATTTCTCACTCCAATCGGTCTGTATGAACTTTTTATTCCTTAATTTCATTCTAATTAACCTCTTATTATTATGCGTAATTCAACATTTCAGCGCCATTTATGTCAATTAGCTTAATAATTTTGATTTCTTTTTGCATGTCCACTAAAATTGCCTTTTTTGACATAAGACTAGGGGTGCAAACGAGCCGAGCCGAGCCCGAGCCCAAGCTCGAGCTCGTTTAACACATGAAAGCTCGAGCTCGAGCTCGGCTCGATTCGAGCTTTATTTCTGAAGCTCGAGCTCGGCTCGAAGCTAATTTTTCAAGCTCAAGCTCGGCTCGGGCTCGACTCGTTTAGTATTTATTAATTAATTTATATTAATTATAATTATTATCATACATATAATTTAGTTATTTTTTTAATATTTATATAAATGGTAATTATTATTATATAAATATATGTTTAATATATTAATAAAAAATATATAAACAGAAAGCTCGATTAGGCTCACGAGCCGGCTCGAGCTCGATAAGCGAAGCTCGGGCTCGTTTACTAAACGAGCTTGTGTTTAGGCTCGGGCTCGAGCTCGAGCTCGTTCGAGCTTTTTTTCGAGCCGAGCTCGAGTAGCTCGCGAGTAGCTCGGCTCGTTTGCACCCCTACATAAGACTAAGTGTTACCGACTAACGCCCCTAGCCACTTGGCCGTGAGGGGGAGTGACACACCGTGCCAAGGGGCTTTAGAAGGTGTGAAATCGGAGGTGGTGTTGGTGCTCTAACGGGACTTTGAAAATAAAAAATATTATTTCTTATATAATTAAATACACCACACATATAATTGCACTTTTTTTTTAGTTTTTAAACATCTTTTGTTAATTTTACTCAGTTATTTGTCTAAATTAGTTAGTGAAACCAAAACATGGTGCTTTGAAAAGAAAGTGAGTGAAAGTGGTCTCATGATGCGTCAGTCACTTTATGATATGGTAGTGAAAAAAGATGAAAAGGTAACACATGGTCTAACTGTTGTCTAGATGCATATGTGGCGCCACCTGTGTGTCCTCTGCTGACATGGCATTGAATTAGATTTCTAACTCTTACATAGGGCCGTAAACGATCCGAACTTTTAGCAAACAGTTCGTGAACCGTTCAGCAGGAAGTTCGTTTATGTCCGTTCGATTAGCTTAACGAACGAACACGAACGCAAAATTTGGTTCGGTTAGCTACACGAACGAACACGAACACAGGTTTCTTTCATTTGACTGCGTTCGTGAACGTTCGGTAATATGTTCGGTTACGTTCGTTCATGTTCGTTCGTGTTCGTTTGATTATATTAAAAAATAATAAATAATAAACGTCATCTAAACATATTGAAAACTTGAAACCCTAATTTTTACTAAGTTGGCTAAAATTTGGACATTCTAAGACATTTTTTGGGATAATTATTTAAGTTTGTTAAACTTTGAATAATTATGTCTAAGTTAGTTAAACTTGATTCATCGTGGTTGTAGTAGACTTCTTGTGTTTGATTTTTCAATTGATGGTTGTATTTAACTACTTATGTCCAATGTTTAAGAATAACAATGTTTTTATTTTTTAGTTTCAAGTTAAATGTTCGTTTATGTTTGTTTTTATTTGCTTGCGTTCGTTTGTGTTCGAAACCAGTGTTCACGAACTGTCGTGAACAACTGAATTTCCCTAACGAACGAACACGAACATAAACTTATGTTCGGTATGCGTTCATGAACGGTTCGAGAATATGTTAATTTCCTTAACGAACGAACACGAGCATGGCCTTGTTCGTGTTCGTTCGGTTCGTTTACAGCCCTACTCTTACATGTCCCTCATGTACATTTTGCCTCGAAACATAAACAATTGCGTGTTAAAAATGTGACGGATATATGAGTTAAAGACGTCATCTTAGTTTGCTCACACCATTTGGGTGTCTTATCAGAATTCTGCCAAAATTGGGTAAAGAATAACTGTTGATAATGATACCATTGTTAAGGAAACTAAATTATGAACCTTTTTAAAATTAAATCACAACAACTGAAACATAAATATGTGATTACACTATAGGAGGTTTTATGCATTAAAATTACGTACTGGAATATTGGACTATTTTCAACACGACCAACTCATTTGAAATTTTTTTGTTTTACGTGTTTGACCAGTTAGAAATAAAACATAACCTGAACCGAACCATTCATAACTAGGGCCAAAATCGTCACCTCTAATCAGTTTGTCATCTGATTTACCACCAATTTCGTGTTCATTAACTAACGGAATTGTTTTTCAGCAGATTTTCGAGGTTTGGTGTCAAGTGCAGCTATGCTGATGCAGGCGTAAAGGACACCAATTCTTTCACTATAGACGTTGAAGCTAATATTAAGGCTGAGAGGGTCTGAATATGCACATAGATTATATATTTCATTTCATTTTGAAAATATTTCAGTACATCAATAATTACAAATTAAGCATCCACATCAAAATTCGTCTTTTTATCAGCTTGTAGTGTTGGGAGGCAGTGGCTTTGTTGGTTCGGCTATATGCAAGGCTGCAGTATCAAGGGGTATTGAAGTCATAAGCTTAAGCAGGTGACTAATATATTCAAATATATGATTATATGAACTTTTATAAAAATAATGCTAGAACTTTTATGAATATTTCAGGTCAGGGCGGCCAAGTGCTTTGGATTCATGGGAAGATCAAGTAAGCTGGATCACAGGTACACTGATGATATTCAAATTTCAACATCATAAGTCAAATACCTAAAATACCCCTCAACAGTACGTTTTCAGTACTCCCTCCCGTCACCCTTTTTGATGTTTGTATGTTTCAGGAGACGTTTTCTATGTAAATTGGGATGAAGTACTTCCAGGTGCTACCGCAGTGATTTCAACGATAGGAGGTTTCGGTAGCGAGGAACAAATGCAACGAATTAACGGTGAGGCAAATGTCGTTGCGGTAAATGCTGCCAAGGAATATGGTAAGATTTTTTAGTTGACTTTTGACCCGTTCAACTCACTTTCATATCAACTAGTGGTTTTTCTCCACGCTACGTGGCGGGAGCTCAGTTGGTATCGGTTCGGTTCTTTCCGATACCGGCACTCGCTATAGCAACCGAAAGAGAAAACTAAAAGAATAAAGTTGTGATATGCCCAAAAGGATATCGACACGTGTTTTATATCAATCGAAAACTATAAAAAAAGAATACCAGTTCCGATACGACCGATATTCATATCAATGTTCGGTTGAAATCGGCTCGATTCGTCACGTATTGATACTCGTATAGTTTACGTTTAAAAAATGCGTTTTTTTAATATTGTTATCGGCACTCGTATAGTTTACGATTAAAATAAATTACTATTCATTGTCGGTTTTGATTTGATACGATAGCAACACGATATCCCTTTTCAATAAAAATCAAAATATATATAATATCAAAACTTTAGATTTACTATTCATCAAGACTTCCTATTAATATATATAAACTTAACAGGCTCGTTTCCTTGCAGGAATTCCAAAGTTCGTTTTGATCTCGGTGCACGACTATAACTTACCGTCATTTTTACTTACGTCTGGATATTTCACCGGAAAAAGAAAAGCCGAATCAGAAGTTCTCTCCAAATACCCGAGTTCTGGTAATCCAAAAGAATCTTTTCACATTTAACTATTTTTTGTCGTGAACTCGTGATGCTTACGGGCATATATGTAATTTTACTTATGCAGGTGTAGTCTTAAGACCTGGATTTATATACGGGAAAAGAAAGGTTGGTCAATTTGAGATCCCGCTCGATTTAATAGGCGAACCGGTGGAAAAACTTCTTGAAGCAACCTCAAGCTTCACCAAACCATTGAGTGCTCTACCGGCGTCGGATCTAATATTGGCGCCACCTGTTAGTGTGGATGACGTGGCACTAGCCGCGGTGAACGCTGTCAAAGATGATGATTGCTTTGGAGTTTTCACAATCAACCAAATTAAGGAAGCCGCAGCTGGGGTTAAAGTGTGAACTTGTCACAAGTTATATGGATATATAGTACGTGTATAAATAATTAAACCTTAAACGTGTATGTATTGCATCATGTTGTAAGAAGCTGTAACTAATAACTATTTGAAGAAATGCAATGCAATGAATTGGGAATTAGAATTCGGGATTTACGTATACTCATTTTGTAAATCTTAATAAATAACTAATATGCTAAATATAATAGATTTTGTGAAAAGATAAAACCTTAAATGATGCATCTTTTTATAAATAACCACTTAACTCGAAATAAAGGACCCATAACACATATTTAAGTGCACAAAACTTTAATCATAGGGGATGATGTACACAAACAGATGATGCTCAATAAGTACTTTCATTGTTTCCTGCAAAACTGCACCATTTAACTATATTTAAGCTATGTCATAGCTTGATTAACAATCTTCTTTATAACTTCTTAATCAAGAAAGCTTATATATAATTCCAAACAAGATCCCGAGTTGGATTTACATATCGAGACATCATCATTTCTTTGCAGAAGCCTGCTCTGAGAGATACCTGCAAATACGAACACACGGTTACACCAGCGATACAACGAAGACCATGTTGACTTCAGCGGTCAACTTGACCATTTCACAATAATTTTTTTCTTTACAAAATAGTTTGAGATAAAAGAGCACGTAAACAACTTACTTGCCGGTATAAAAACCCGCAGAAAACCAAGCATTTAAGACAGCCGAAAGATCCGTCTGAGACGTCTCTCCTTCTTGCTCTTGCTTTCCCTCTGCGCAATTTAAAGACAATATTTACATTAAAAAACATGAGTAAAATGCCATTTTCGTCCCTGAGGTTTGGCCAGTTTTGCAACTTTCGTCCAAAGGTTTGTTTTTTCGCATCAGGATCTAAAAGCTTTGAAATTTTGCCATTTTCACCGGCTTGTTAACTCCATCCATTTTTCTCTGTTAAGTCAAACATATTTTCGTCTTTTTTTTTTAACTTAAAGGGAAATTCAGCCTTTTTCACTTTATGTACAAGCATTTAGCATAACGTACAACTATTTAAAAAGACAGAAATACCCCTTTAAGTTAACAAAAAAGACAGAAATACCCCTGCCTAAACGGAAAAAAATGGATGGAGTTAATGAGCCGGATGAAAATGGCAAGATTTCAAACCTTTTGGGTCCAAACACGAAAAAACAAACCTTTGGATGAAAGTCACAAAACTGGCCTAACCTTAGGGACGAAATGGACCCACTAAAGATCATTCATCATACGGACCTTTATCAAATGAACGGATAGCTTTGTCCACCGCTCCCTTTGCTGCTTTAATAAAACCGTCATCTTCTACAGAAGCTGAATTCCCATTGTGAGCTGATGAGGTCGAGTATGGACACACATAGGGACGACAAGTACATGCAGGCGGGCCAGAAGTTTGGGGTGCAGACACGGTATGGTATTGAGAATCATAACCAGCACCATAGTCATAACTGTAACCTTGTGCGTCCCAATTGCCATATTGGTAAAGCTGTTGTAAAAGTTTTTGTCGTTGTTCCTCAACGGCATTGTATTGGTTGAGTAGAAGATTATATTGTTCTGCACTTTCTGTATTCACGTTACTATAATATGAATCTTGAACCTGATCTCCATTTGATGGAACCGCGTGTTGCGCAACGACTTCAGAAGTACACTTTTCAGTTAGTGTGATGTTATCTGTCTCCACATATGAACTATACACAAAATAAACGACAGTCACTTACAATACGCTTTGAAGACAGCTTGATGTATGTATACACACAATACCTTTTAGCTTCATTGCTTGTTGGTGAACTTTCTTCTATATCTTTTGTGATTCTTTCTTCCTTTAGAGAACCGTTGTCACCTCCTTTGTCATGCATTATCTGAACATAAAGACATCCATTTTGAAAAGTTACGGAATAACTAATGCTACATGTTGCAGAAGTTGCAGCCCGCATTGTATATACCTAACCCCGTGGATCTACTTTAAAAGTTATACCGAAATCATCTATGCATTTGGTGAAGATCAAACAATGGTGCACTTTGCAAGCGAGATGTCCCGTATGGACTAACTCATGCCTTAAGACTTATGCATATATTTGGTGTTCCGTAAGTTTATTGTTGATTGTTATACAGTCTTTGATCTTATGCTAAGCAGCAAAGATAGATTACTTCTTACTTTAACCTAAACCACCATTAGTGAAAGAATTTACTTAAGAACGCCGGAAAGTAAATTATCATCATATGTTCAAGTGATAGACGGTTCACTATCTTGTAAGCAAGCTTAAGATTTTTCTGTAACACAAAAATCTAAAATAGGAATTGCAACATCCATTTCAACATATCTGTGTACAAATTGAACAACAGAAAAAAAAAAAAAAAAAAAAAAAAAAAAAACACACACACACATTCCCACATTATAACATCACAATCTTTTCATCCATTCAGCTTAAAATTCCAAGCTAGATGAACCTAACTCACTAAACGGCCAATCTGAACCCGCCATTACGATATCACTTCCAATGCCACTTTTCTTGCCCATCACTCACATGTTTGCATATGTGTCCACAAATGTCACAACTCATTCAATTTCTCCCACTCTATAGGCCCATTTCAGTGTTTAAACTAAGCTAAATATGAATTAGAAGAATATAACCTAACTATCCAACAAAATACATCCATAGGCTGCTTAAACCAACACTCCACTCCTACCAAACATGTACAATAAATATTTCTAAAACCACATATCAATCTACATAAAGGCATTAATCAATTTATAAACAGCATACCTCATATATATATATAACACAAAACCTAGTTCTTTTTTATCACAAATACAGCAAAATCAATCAAACAAGCTTAAGAAAGTGGAGCAAATCTAAGCAATATAAATAAAAATCAAGTCTTTTTTTTAGAATTAATAATCTTTTCACTATAATAATTTCACTGCTTTCAATTAGAAGTTGATACAGAGAGTGTGTGAAATGGGTAGAGAAAAGGAGACCTTATATTTGGAAATAGCGTCATCAAGGGCTTTAACAAGAGCTGAATCATCCCAAAGTTGTCCATTTTTCGCCATTGTTTTCTGCAGGTGTGCCGCAAAGTGTCAACACTTGGAAGCACTGTATATAAATGGAGATGTTAAAGAGTTTAAGAACACCCCATGTACTTCTAAATAACACACTTACCTCCCTCATGTTTGTATTATGAACTTCCATTCAATATATCGTGTTTGGAAAATTACATAACAATGACAGATAAACAGGCAAGAAGCTACGCCGCAACCCCATTTTGAATAGCAATTCCTACTCTATCAAAAACAAAACCCTGGTTCTTCGGCGTTGAGAAGTTGTTGTGAACGACCTTCTGCACTCTATCTAAGAAACCAACAGTTTTAGGGGCAAGAGACTCAAAAGTATCAAAGGTAAAGAGAATGAAGATATGTTGATTCTCAGCACAAGCTTTTTTAAACCTAGCGACTTTTCCTGATTCTGCATTCAATATAGCTTGACCAGCTACTAAACGGTTTTCCCTGAGCCAACACCCCGGTAAGATCCATACAAGCGTGTTTCCCACCAGTGAACACAAGAACATCCGTTGGCCGAAGAGCGGATGTCGCGGTCCCGACCCCACCCTGGGAGCGGACGCCGCGAGCACGAGCCGGTGGTATCGGTGTTTATAAATTTTGCAGCGGAATTAAAATATCAGGATCGTAGTTAGGAAATAAATTTAAAGTTTGCAAAACACCAAACTTTTATATTAAACAAATGGGATAAAAACCCATATTTCATTTGTAATAGGGATAAACCCGAACTTGCTGAAAATATAATTTCTTTTATTTAGGTAACTAATACCCACTTTATTTAAGCCTTCAGTGCTCCATAGCTGGCTTCTAATAGCTTCACATCAAGTTACCTGAAACGCGTTTTAAAAATATTTTATCAACAAGAAATACTGGCGAGTACATTCCATTTTGTAAAAATATAATGTTATACTTTACAACATCAAGAGTTTTTACATTTGTTTATATCTACCAATTTCTCAAACAGTATTGCTACTGGGGCACAATTTCCCTCGTGCTTGTGGTTATGCTGTCATTGGCTAACTCTTTGTCCAAAGGTAACGAGTGTCAAGTAATGTATACAAAACCCCACATACCAATAGTAATTGTAGAATACAAAAACTTAATCACTGTAATTATAACTGATAAACATTTAGGGTTTTGTAAAGCATTTTAAATAAAATGTATCACAAAAGGTGATAAAAAGGAGAATGACTCACATTGTAAACTTAATTTTTTCTATAAGCTTCCTGGTGATATTTTCTGATTATTTTCTTGAGTTCCTATTAAAAATACACAATGCACGCGAGTTAGTATAATAACCCAATTCAACTTTATCAATACGTCACGAGACAGAACCCCAACTTAGTTCACAAAGCATAGCCTTTATCAGGAAGAGCTTTGGCATCAGTTGCTGGGTTCCAGATCAATCGGATAGAGTATCAAATCAGTGATCAGGGGTTAAAACACTTACAACGGGGCAGAGCTTTGTGATTTTAGGGGTATATTATCGAGCTAATATTGAGAGAGAAAGAAAGAAATCTGAATGATTTGAAACGGCAAACTGAAGCTCTATTTATAGTTGTTTTGGTATCCCGTTGCGCCCCGCGACCGTCGAGGGCATTGCCCGTCGCGGCCCGTGTCACACCCCTATTTTCCACGTGTCACCGGTGGGCCAGGTGGGGAGTATAGTGACGTAGTTGATATCATCATAGACAAACAACACAATATATAAATGCACAGCGGAAGCAAAGATAGATTCATTTCAACTTTAATAAAGTGTAATATTAAATATCACGAATAGTTGAAACGGATCCACAGGCGGATCAAAATAAAAGAAGATATTGTTCAACAGCTTTATTGACATCCAAGCTTGCGAGACTTATTGTGGACGCTTAGAAGATAGCCAGCCTAGTACGAGTAGTACCTGCACTTAACCTTTTGGAAAAATACGTCAGTTTACACTGGTAAATACATTTTAACTGACTCATTTTGAAAAGGGTTGAAAATTGATTTGAATGCACGTGGCACAAAACATTTTATAACTTGGGATAATTATGTAATATAATCTTGTAAGGGAATTACATGTTACTTATGCGTTCAGTAGCCCGATCCGTAGACCGGGTTAAAGATTAATAGACACACCACAATATTGAGTTATGCACTGAAAGGTGTACGCCTACACCCCGTGCTCAGGTCGTGGCCATCTCGTAAGATGATGCCAAGGATATCCGGGACATGGTCATTAACCCCCCAAAGGCTTTAAGCAAACAAAACACATTCAAAACATAGCATATCAATAATTTAACCTCTATTCGATTAAAGATTCAATGCCGGACCAAGCGGTATTTTATATACCGTACCCCAAGCCCGTATAAGGAAAATAAGTTAAAAGTTTTTACCTTTGTAAGTATAAGTCACAATTAGCGAGTGAAGGTAGCTTTTACTGGTTCTTCTATTCTGGAACAAAGGTTTATAATAACCTATTAGATTTCTAACGGGTCTTTATTTAAGCCTAAGCTTAGACCGGTTAGTTTTAAGGACGATACGGTTCAAACGCACGATTAAGCGAAGACCGGATAGAATGTGATTTAGACCCGACAAGTTTGAATACTTGTATAATATGGGTATACTAAATACATTCTGGATTTTGAGACAAAAATGATAATGTTTGACCCGTTTCGGTCAATTTATGCAAACTAGTTACATAAACCGAACCGGACGTGAAAAGGGCGTTACGGGTAACCATAAGAGTCATATGCAAGTTCCCTGAGTTAATATGCCTTAAATATGTGATAATATCAGTAAGATATCTTCTATTATGCCCCAAACGAATTTAAACTCAATTTACGCCTCATAAGGGCATTTTGGTCATTTAAATGATTATAAAAGAGTTTTATTTGTAATCTGAGCTACAGGTCTGATTTATACAGTAAATATACTTAATTTAACATGTTATAACAGTAGCGTATGACCTATATGTGAAATTTATCACTTAAAACCAAACTATGCACCTTAGGGGTATTTTGGTAATTTCACCAGGGCTAAAAAGGTCAAAACTGGAAACCTGAGTTCAAAAACTTTTACTTACTGTTATTATCTCAAAATATACTAAAAACATCAGTAGGTATCAACCTTATATGTTTAATATGGTTATAGTACATACTATGCGTTAAAAACGCTTAAAAAGGCGATTTGGAGCCATTTCCGGGTTTTTAAAAGAAAGCTGATATTTTTATAATTACAGAAGGCTCAAAATATTTTATTTAACAAATGAAATCAGTAGAAAAAGGTTTGGGGTCAAAAGGATTTGTAAAACTCATTTTATGGCTTAAAAGGGCAAAATCGTCATAAACCGAATCAAACCTAGAGACCTATGTTATGCTCAGCCAAAAATTAAATAAAAATCTTCAAAAATCCCAAAATATTATATTACATCAGTGGGTAAAAATTTTGATATCAAAAAGTGGGTTTAAATAGGCTATTTGCTAATTACGCCGTTTAATTAACATAAAGCTTTCAATTTACGCTAATGAGCATAACTCTTAATCTAGACCTCAAACTGATGTCAAATTTTAGGTGCAAGTTTATAATTCAGTAACTAATGTTTCTACTCTTTCACTTTTTCAAAAATCACGTTTTATAGTCAAAAGGGCATAATAGTCAACATTTAAGCATTAATCGGAAACATGCATATGAATCGGATAAGTATTGAACCAAGTTGTATAATCTCAGAGAGTTATACTTATATGAAACCTGGTCCAAAATAAGCTCTAAGGCAGATCTTAAACATGCATAAACGGGTCAGAACTGAAAGTCAAAGTAAAAGTCAAATTATGCAACTTTCGGTTCCGATCCGGGTTTAAACTGAAAATTGTCGAGTTGAACATGTTGGGACATGTTCTCACATTAATTACCATGTTATATTAATGATCAAACAGGTTGCATGTACCCTACATTGCTAATTATGCTTAAATTTGAAAATACACATTCTGTTGACTTTTTAAAGTAAGCTTTGACTCGACAATTAACATAGTTAGAGTGGGAATCTGAAAGTACCCTTTTAAGGGTTTGTTACCCACATAAATACCTACTTGTAGGTACTTTCAATTCGAGAAATGACTGAGCAAATTTCATTTAATCTCAAAGTCAAACTTAAATTACGACGGTTTGACTTTTGGTTAATTAACTAAGCTAGAACGAATTAGAGAGGGTTAGGAATACTTACAAGAGTCCTAATTACGATTAGAGATCACTAGAAAGCCTGAGGTTGATCAGAGAAGCTCCAGAAGTGGACTTGTGAATTTTTGTAAATGCAAGTGTTGAATGTTGCAACTTCAAGACCCTTTTATATCAACTTTGATCTCATTAGATGATGCCACAAGAGTCTATAAATGTTATAAGATCTGTCCAGGTGCCCCCCCTATGCATGTAAAACCATTGGTGAGTCCCTGGTATCATGTAACAGCTGTGTAGCATCGATTCAGACCTGATAACTGGCAGCTGGTCGTTTTTGTCACTGGCAGGTCGTAGGCGGGCCGCGAAGACCCCCCCGCGGGCCGCGTACAAGTGTTCATCAGGTTAACAAGTTTCTTTGTTTTGCATTTCAGTCCTTGGTCCTTTGATACGTGGTTTTGGCTATTTATCTTGCACTCTTGACCCTCAAACCTGATTTTTAAGGGCCTTGGGACATCCACAAACTTGGTTAGGTCCTTGGTTAACTTTGTGCTTACCCGAAAAGTCACAAATTTCAACGTTAACGCATTTAACCCTTCGTGCACGGTTTTGATCATAACTTTCTCATACGATAACGAAACTTTATGAAATTTTTACCACATGTTCTAGTGAGTATATTTTACCATTACAAAGCTTCGGGTTTGCCAAAAGGTCACTCAGAGGTATACTTTCAACATGTTGACACATTTAGCCCCTGTAGTTTGTAATTCCTCACTTTCTTTCATTTTCCGCTTTGTATGATCCATGATTTAATCGTTTAAGATTATAAACACCATGTAGGGTTATTGTAGGGCCTATTTATCCATTGTTGACACCTTGGACCCTTATATTCACATAGTTTCACTGTTTGTCAACTTTAGTCCCTCTAAAGTACTTTTTCACATATTCAAAACCTATGACACGTGTCAATACATTATTAGACGTAAATTTTCGAGGTGTTACATCCTCACCCCCTTAAAAGAAATCTCGACCTCGAGATTTACTGAAACAATTGAGGGTATTTTTCTTTCATCGTGGATTCTACCTCCCATGTGTATTCGGGACCTCTACGGGCATCCCATTTGACCTTTACAATAGGTACATGCTTCCTTCGAAGCTTCTTTACCTGTCGATCCTCAATTGACAATGGCTTTTCCACAAATTTCAAGCTTTCATCTATATGTACATCCGTATGTGGTATAACCAGTGACTCGTCAGCGAAACACTTCTTCAAATTACAGATGTGGAACACATTATGGATAGCACTAAGCTCTTCAGGCAAGTTTAACTTATAAGCAACTGACCCGACACGTTTGATAACCTCGAAAGGTCCTATGTATCTCGGGCTTAGCTTGCCTTTCTTACCAAATCGCATCACCCCTTTCCAGGGTGATACTTTAAGCAATACTTTGTCACCTACTTCGAAGTGAAAAGACTTACGCTTTGGATCCGCATAACTTTTCTGCCTATCCCTGGCAGCTTTCAGGCGATCGCGAATCTGGACAATCTTGTCCGTTGTTTCAAAGACCAAATCTGGTCCTGATAATTGAACTTCTCCTACTTCTACCCAACAGATGGGTGTTCTGCATTTTCTACCATATAATGCCTCAAAAGGCGCAGCCTTAATACTAGTATGGTAGCTATTATTATAGGAGAACTCGATCAATGGTAGGTGGTTATCCCAACTGCCACCTAAATCAATCACACATGCTCGAAGCATGTCTTCCAGCGTTTGGATGGTACGCTCACTCTGTCCATCCGTCTGTGGATGGTAAGCCGTACTAAAATTTAAGCGCGTGCCTAAAGACTGTTGGAAACTTTTCCAAAAATGAGAGGTGTATCTCGTATCTCTGTCAGAGATAATTGACACTGGTACACCATGCAGAGCTACAATCTTATCTACATATAACTGAGCTAACATGTCGGAGCTGTAAGTTTCTTTAATGGGAAGAAAATGCGCTGACTTGGTCAGCCTATCTACTATGACCCATATAGTATCGTTTCCCTTCCTTGTCTTTGGCAATTTGGTGATGAAATCCATTGTCACCATCTCCCACTTCCATGTGGGAAGTTCAGGCTGTTGAAGCAAACCTGACGGCTTCTGATGTTCAGCTTTGACTTGCGCACATGTCAAGCATTTTGCTACATAGGCAGCTACAGACTTTTTCAAACCAATCCACCAGTAGTTTGCCTTTAGATCCTAGTACATCTTATCAGCTCCAGGATGAACGGAATATTTGGAACTGTGGGCTTCCTGGAGGATAACATCTCGAAGTCCTCCATAAACTAGAACCCATATTCGTCCGTTCAATCTTAGCATTCCGTCCTTGTCATAGGATAACTGCTCCTCAGTTACTCCTAGTTTTTCTTCAGGATAGTTAGCTTCCAGCACAGCTTCCTTCTGTGCAGCTAACACCCTTTCATTCAAACTATTCCTTATTTCAATGCGCTTGGCATTGATTCTTATCGGCTTCACTCTCTCTTTTCTGCTTAAGGCGTCAGCAACTACATTTGCCTTGCCTGGATGGTATCTTATCTCACAATCGTAATCATTTAAAGTTTCCATCCAGCGTCGCTGTCTCATGTTCAAGTCCTTCTGATTGAACAAGTGTTGAAGGCTTTTGTGATCTGAGTAGATCACACACTTGGTTCCATACAAGTAATGCCTCCATAGCTTTAATGCAAATACAACGGCACCCAGCTCCAAATCATGGGTGGTGTAGTTCTTCTCGTGCACCTTTAGCTGTCGTGAAGCGTAGGCAATAACCTTGCCTTTCTGCATGAGTACACATCCCATACCAGTGTGGGATGCATCACAATACACCACGAATTCTTCTATACCATCGGGCAATGTTAGCACTGGTGCATTGCTCAACTTTTTCTTAAGAATGTCAAAGGATTCATGCTGCTTAGGGCCCCAATCAAACTTAACCTTCTTACGTGTCAACGAAGTTAGAGGCGCAGCAATCCTTGAGAAATTTTCAATAAATCGCCTATAGTATCCTGCTAAACCCAGAAAACTGCGAATCTCAGTAGGCGTCTTTGGCTCTTGCCAATTCATAACCGCTTCTACCTTAGCGGGATCCACTTGGATACCACGCTCACTAACCACATGTCCGAGGAATTGGACTTCTTGAAGCCAGAATTCGCACTTCGAAAATTTGGCGTAGAGTTTCTCATGATGTAGAAGTTTGAGAATACAGCGAAGGTGTTTCTCGTGGTCGACTCGATTCTTTGAGTAAATAGGGATGTCGTCAATAAAGACGATGACGAATTTGTCCAAGTAAGGCTTGCAGACGCGATTCATGAGATCCATGAATGCGGCCGGTACATTAGTGAGCCCAAAAGGCATCACTAGGAACTCGTAATGACCATAACGAGTCCTAAACGCTGTCTTGTGCACATCTTCATCTTTAACCTTCAACTAATGGTAGCCTGACCTCAAATCGATCTTAGAAAAGTAGCTTGCCCCTTGCAATTGATCGAACAGATCATCGATCCTGGGCAAAGGATACCTATTCTTGATAGTGACTTTATTTAGCTCACGGTAATCGATGCACAGACGCATCGATCCATCCTTCTTCTTGACAAACAAGATCGGCGCTCCCCAAGGGGATGAACTAGGTCTAATGAAACCTTTGGCTAGCAGATCATCTAACTGCGTCCTTAACTCCTTCATCTCCGTTGGTGCTAAACTATAAGGTGCTCTCGCTACTGGTGCAGCACCAGGGATGATGTCAATTCGGAATTCTACTTGCCTATCTGGAGGTAAGCCAGGTAGTTCTTCAGGGAAAACTTCAGGATATTCCGAAATGACAGGGATGTCTTCAATCTTGGGTTTTGGCTCATCAATAGTAACTTGTGCCATATAAATGACACAACCCTTCTTCAAGCATCTAGATGCCTTGAGCATGGACACTTGCTCAGGCAATTCATGCTGGGTATCCCCCTGAATGGTAAGTGACTCACCAGACGGAGTTTTGACTACCACTTGCTTTCTGTTGCACACAATCTGGGCTTGGTTATGCGATAACCAATCCATACCTATCACTATATCAAAACCTGCTAGCTTAAAGGGAAGTAAAGACAAAGGAAAGGAGTGGTTCCTAATGGATATAACACATCCATCTAAAACAGTTGAGGCGGTTTCTATGGTTCCATCAGCTAATTCCACCTCATACTTCACACTTAAGGCTTTTACAGGCAATTTTAACAACTCACAAAACTTATTATCCACAAAAGACTTATCTGCTCCAGAATCAAACAATACTCTAGCAAAAACATCATTTACGAGAAAAGTACCTGTAATCACGTTGTCATCCTGAACCGCTTCCTTTGCATCCATCTTGAAGACCCTGGCATTGGTCTTTTTCCCATCCTCGGTTTTCTTGGTGGTCTTTGGGCAATTGGACTTAATGTGCCCTTTTTCATTGCAACCAAAACATGTTGCATCTTTCAGCTTCTTACACTCCAAAGTCTTATGATCCGTAGATTTGCAAATCCCACAGGGTCTCGAGTGAGACTGGGATTTCGACTCAAGTCGACACCTCCCAAAATGGTTCTTCTTACAAGTTTTACATTTGGGCTTATCCCCCGATTGTTGCCCATCCTTCTTAGATCCCGACCCTTTCTTGTGGTCGTTATTTCCTCGGTGTTTCTTATCTGATCTTCGTGAGGTATCGTCCTCACGCTTCCTCTTACTTTCTTCTGAATTCCTGAGCGCTCTCAACCTGACTACGTCCAAGGTAAGAGATAGAGATAGATCAGCTGCTGATCTGAAGGTTGCAGGCCTTGATGCCTTAACACTTGCTTTAATTTCAGGGGCTAAACCCCCGATGAAGCGAGCAATCCTCTTAGGTTCTGGGGTTACCAAGTATGGAACCAACCTAGATAGGGTATTGAAAGTGGTGAGGTATGCTTGGCAATCTAAATTCTTCATCACCAATGATAAGAAGTCTGATTCGATTCTCTCGACTTCGTGCTGCGGGCAATAGTTCTCCTTAATAAGAGCAACGAACTGATCCCATGACAAGTTGTAGAGTGGAATCTTTCCAGCAGCTTGTATGAGAGACTTCCACCACGCCAGTGCTTCTCCCTTGAACGATTGGGATACGTATTTCACTATGTCCCTTTCAGCACAACCGCTGATGTCCACAACCGTATCCATTTCGTCCAACCAGGTCATGCAGTCAACCGCTCCCTTCTCCCCAGTAAAGTCCCGGGGTTTACATGAGACGAAGTATTTATACGTACAGGACTTACCACGCGGTTCCTGTTTATGCTCGACCTTCCTTGACGGGACGCTGTGTTGGTTCGAGGAGTGATGATCATCATCATCCTTCTTGAGCTCATCTTTCTTAGGTACATCTTTCTTAAAGGGCGGTTTGCTATGAGCCTCCGAGTGAACTTTTGGCTTGGAATGTGGTGCGGATCGGGTCCTACTTCGGGTCCCGCTTGATTCACTATATTGCCTCTCGATGGCTTTATTAACAGCATTTTCTACTAATGCTTGTAGCTCCGCACCCGTTACTAGTATTTTAGTGTTATCAGGGTTTTCCACTGGATGACTGTTTATTTCTTCTGACTTGGCCATGTAGTCTTAATTGCTACATAAAATAAGGACAAGGTCTATTTAGAAGCCTAAACAGTATTATCGTTCTTGACGATTTATTAACTATGGTTTTAATAGCCATTTTAGTTAATTTAAATATATGATTATTTAGGATCTTTATCATAATCCAAAACCATAAATTAATATTAGCACATAGGCCTAGTCACGTAGACAAATTTCTAAATTACAATTTAGATCTTATAGGATTAAAGTTTGAATAAAATAACAATCAATCCCTTTATTGGCAGGGAGTCTATAAACTATGGCTGCCCTTTTGTTTTATATGACATTAATTATAACCCGTAGGCATTATGTCACAATCAGATATATATAAAAATATAAATTTGGATAATTTATTAAAAAGGGTGACATGTGTGATTTTGCGGATCACATTAGCCAAGAATGTTAACATATTTGCAGATGTTAACAGAGATTTGAATCTTTTTAAACAGGTTCTACCATATTGGCCAGGTCTTTAATATGACATTCAAGCTAGGTTTTACCTTTTAAGATTCTCATTATTTCATTAAAATGGTAAATCAAAATAATAAATGTTATTTTTCATTTATTCATATATTATATTCATGCATATAATTTAAAAATGAAAAACTTAAATTAACCATTCCAATTAAAATTAAACTAGTACGAGTTTGCCCTAAACGGGACTTTTACACAAATAACATGCCCACGCAGGGGCCAAACTAACAAACAAACCCACGCAGGGGTTAAATAGAAAAACATGCCCACGCAGGGGCAGAACATGAGAAATATGCCCACGCAGGGGCAGAGTACAGAAAACAAATGCCCTCGCAGGGACATTATTACAATACTAAATAAACAAACAAACAAAGGATTTAGTGATCCTTCTTGCTTTTTCCCTTGATCAAATCCACCATCTTCTTGAACATCCCCCGGTTATGCCGTCGTTCTTCCCGCAACTCATGCCGCACCTCTTGTCGTACCTCATTTATCCCTTGAAGGATTTCTTGAAATTGTGGCGGCGACATCACCGGTGTCTGCGGTGGTTGCTGATAATGCGGAGGTTGAGGGGGCTGCGGTTGCTGATACCCATATGATGGGTATCCATAGGTCGAGTGTCCCGTGGTCCAGGGACCTCCATAGGGACCTTCCGGACGGGGAGCGTTGAAGCTCGAAGCTACCCAGTAGGGATCCTCTGCAAAGTTGTAATTTGTGTGGATCGGCTGCTCGAAGGGATTGTATGCTGCCGCGCCAGTGTAAGCAGGGATTGGGTCTCCAAAACCCATTGGTGATTGTGGTGCGACTGGCGCAGAGACTACTTCTGAGACCGGGTGTGAAGATTCTCCCATCTCTGGTTCTTCGTGGACTGGCGAGTACCGGCTGCCACTTGAATGTGGAGGGGTGCTGATGCGCACTCCCCCTCGCGCGGATATTCGCAAGGTAGTTCTCCTTCGCCTCGGGGGCGAGGGAGGCTGAAGCTGAGGTGGTACTGCTGGCGGAGTGACCACGACAAGTCGGGAATCCTCGGAAGGATTCTGCTGCTGCTGTGGCTGGTGCAGGGGAGAGCTGTGTTGCAGCTGGTGCAGGGGAGAGTTGTGGTAACTGGGAGTAAATACCCAGTCATACTGCCTGAATTTCTCCTCAAAGCTGTCGGGACCATTGTAGGGTGATCCCACGAAAGGTGACCCATCAGAAATTTCGATGGGGTGGTTCGGAGTTCCGGATGGTGGCATTAAAGGATCGGTATCCTCATCTATATCCATCGGGTTGCCACCAGAAAAGTGGTCTTCGGGTCCAAGTGGGTTAAAACCCATTGGCACTCCAAGGTAGTCAGCAGGGTTGAACTGGCCCTGGAAAACAGGTGATAGGTGGTCAAAGGGTGAGTTATGTCCTTCAAGAGGTATGTAGGACTGGTGGGAGTTGTGGGGCTCATTTTCAGAATGAGGCCCGAAGGAGTGTGGGATAGATGGGGAGGTACTCAGTGAAACCGAGCGCCTAGCAGTCTCAATGTAGGTCCTCCATGGCTCCTGGGGACCCGGGTTGTTGGGATCAGAAGGTGTTCGCCGGTGCGAGGGTCCGGCTTCATGATCATTTGGGGCTACATGTGCTCCTTTTCCTCTGCCTCTTCCCCTCATCCTTGGCGGCATTTTTGTGAACCTGTCAAAAACAAACAAGTGATACAACAAAAATATATATAAGACAAAATTAGAAATAAAACAAATTTTGGAATATTCCTAAGTTCTTTGTCTAGACTCAAGAATCGAGGAATGTGCAATTGTGTAACTGAGATTAAACACAAAAGGCTAGTGTTTAATTCACTCAGAGTTGGCTCTGATACCAACCTGTCACACCCCTATTTTCCACGTGTCACCGGTGGGCCCGGTGGGGAGTATAGTGACGTAGTTGATATCATCATAGACAAACAACACAATATATAAATGCACAGCGGAAGCAAAGATAGATTCATTTCAACTTTAATAAAGTGTAATATTAAATATCACGAATAGTTGAAACGGATCCACAGGCGGATCAAAATAAAAGAAGATATTGTTCAACAGCTTTATTGACATCCAAGCTTGCGAGACTTATTGTGGACGCTTAGAAGATAGCCAGCCTAATACGAGTAGTACCTGCACTTAACCTTTTGGAAAAATACGTCAGTTTACACTGGTAAATACATTTTAACTGACTCATTTTGAAAAGGGTTGAAAATTGATTTGAATGCACGTGGCACAAAACATTTTATAACTTGGGATAATTATGTAATATAATCTTGTAAGGGAATTACATGATACTTATGCGTTCAGTAGCTCGATCCGTAGACCGGGTTAAAGATTAATAGACACACCACAATATTGAGTTATGCACTGAAAGGTGTACGCCTACACCCCGTGCTCAGGTCGTGGCCATCTCGTAAGATGATGCCAAGGATATCCGGGACATGGTCATTAACCCCCCAAAGGCTTTAAGCAAACAAAACACATTCAAAACATAGCATATCAATAATTTAACCTCTATTCGATTAAAGATTCAATGCCGGACCAAGCGGTATTTTATATACCGTACCCCAAGCCCGTATAGGGAAAATAAGTTAAAAGTTTTTACCTTTGTAAGTATAAGTCACAATTAGCGAGTGAAGGTAGCTTTTACTGGTTCTTCTATTCTGGAACAAAGGTTTATAATAACCTATTAGATTTCTAACGGGTCTTTATTTAAGCCTAAGCTTAGACCGGTTAGTTTTAAGGACGATACGGTTCAAACGCACGATTAAGCGAAGACCGGATAGAATGTGATTTAGACCCGACAAGTTTGAATACTTGTATAATATGGGTATACTAAATACATTCTGGATTTTGAGACAAAAATGATAATGTTTGACCCGTTTCGGTCAATTTATGCAAACTAGTTACATAAACCGAACCGGACGTGAAAAGGGCGTTACGGGTAACCATAAGAGTCATATGAAAGTTCCCTGAGTTAATATGCCTTAAATATGTGATAATATCAGTAAATATACGCCTCATAAGGGCATTTTGGTCATTTAAATGATTATAAAAGAGTTTTATTTGTAATCTGAGCTACAGGTCTGATTTATACAGTAAATATACTTAATTTAACATGTTATAACAGTAGGGTATGACCTATATGTGAAATTTATCACTTAAAACCAAACTATGCACCTTAGGGGTATTTTGGTAATTTCACCAGGGCTAAAAAGGTCAAAACTGGAAACCTGAGTTCAAAAACTTTTACTTACTGTTATTATCTCAAAATATACTAAAAACATCAGTAGGTATCAACCTTATATGTTTAATATGGTTATAGTACATACTATGCGTTAAAAACGCTTAAAAAGGCGATTTGGAGCCATTTCCGGGTTTTTAAAAGAAAGCTGATATTTTTATAATTCCAGAAGGCTCAAAATATTTTATTTAACAAATGAAATCAGTAGAAAAAGGTTTGGGGTCAAAAGGATTTGTAAAACTCATTTTATGGCTTAAAAGGGCAAAATCGTCATAAACCGAATCAAACCTAGAGACCTATGTTATGCTCAGTCAAAAATTAAATAAAAATCTTCAAAAATCCCAAAATATTATATTACATCAGTGGGTAAAAAGTTTGATATCAAAAAGTGGGTTTAAATAGGCTATTTGCTAATTACGCTGTTTAATTAACATAAAGCTTTCAATTTACGCTAATGAGCATAACTCTTAATCTAGACCTCAAACTGATGTCAAATTTTAGGTGCAAGTTTATAATTCAGTAACTAATGTTTCTACTCTTTCACTTTTTCAAAAATCACGTTTTATAGTTAAAAGGGCATAATAGTCAACATTTAAGCATTAATCGGAAACATGCATATGAATCGGATAAGTATTGAACCAAGTTGTATAATCTCAGAGAGTTATACTTATATGAAACCTGGTCCAAAATAATCTCTAAGGCATATCTTAAACATGCATAAACGGGTCAGAACTGAAAGTCAAAGTAAAAGTCAAATTATGCAACTTTCGGTTCCGATCCGGGTTTAAACTGAAAATTGTCGAGTTGAACATGTTGGGACATGTTCTCACATTAATTACCATGTTATATTAATGATCAAACAGGTTGCATGTACCCTACATTGCTAATTATGCTTAAATTTGAAAATACACATTCTGTTGACTTTTTAAAGTAAGCTTTGACTCGACAATTAACATAGTTAGAGTGGGAATCTGAAAGTACCCTTTTAAGGGTTTGTTACCCACATAAATACCTACTTGTAGGTACTTTCAATTCGAGAAATGACTGAGCAAATTTCATTTAATCTCAAAGTCAAACTTAAATTACGACGGTTTGACTTTTGGTTAATTAACTAAGCTAGAACGAATTAGAGAGGGTTAGGAATACTTACAAGAGTCCTAATTACGATTAGAGATCACTAGAAAGCCTGAGGTTGATCAGAGAAGCTCCAGAAGTGGACTTGTGAATTTTTGTAAATGCAAGTGTTGAATGTTGCAACTTCAAGACCCTTTTATATCAACTTTGATCTCATTAGATGATGCCACAAGAGTCTATAAATGTTATAAGATCTGTCCAGGTGCCCCCCCTATGCATGTAAAACCATTGGTGAGTCCCTGGTATCATGTAACAGCTGTGTAGCATCGATTCAGACCTGATAACTGGCAGCTGGTCGTTTTTGTCACTGGCAGGTCGTAGGCGGGCCGCGAAGACCCCCCCGCGGGCCGCGTACAAGTGTTCATCAGGTTAACAAGTTTCTTTGTTTTGCATTTCAGTCCTTGGTCCTTTGATACGTGGTTTTGGCTATTTATCTTGCACTCTTGACCCTCAAACCTGATTTTTAAGGGCCTTGGGACATCCACAAACTTGGTTAGGTCCTTGGTTAACTTTGTGCTTACCCGAAAAGTCACAAATTTCAACGTTAACGCATTTAACCCTTCGTGCACGGTTTTGATCATAACTTTCTCATACGATAACGAAACTTTATGAAATTTTTACCACATGTTCTAGTGAGTATATTTTACCATTACAAAGCTTCGGGTTTGCCAAAAGGTCACTCAGAGGTATACTTTCAACATGTTGACACATTTAGCCCCTGTAGTTTGTAATTCCTCACTTTCTTTCATTTTCCGCTTTGTATGATCCATGATTTAATCGTTTAAGATTATAAACACCATGTAGGGTTATTGTAGGGCCTATTTATCCATTGTTGATACCTTGGACCCTTATATTCACATAGTTTCACTGTTTGTCAACTTTAGTCCCTCTAAAGTACTTTTTCACATATTCAAAACCTATGACACGTGTCAATACATTATTGGACGTAAATTTTCGAGGTGTTACATCCCGCCACCCCTTATAGCTAGGTTTAGGGCTGACTAGTCAGCATGTAGGCGTGACACGTGTCATCAAACGTGACCGACAAGATATGGGGCCGTCGCGCCCCGCGACGGCCGCGACAGACGTGTAAACTTTATTTTTTTTCATTTTTTTTATAAAAATAACAATACACGGGTTCCAACTTTGATTTTTGGTTAGTTTACTCGCAATATACCAATTTACCTTGTAAATTCAGTTTTTAAAATATGTGATTGTACTTGAACCACATTTGTGTTGGCTGGTTGTTAGTGTTAATGGCAGGTGGTGGCGACTGTTGGTGCTAGTTACAGGAGGTGGTGGTGGTTGCTGGTGGTGAGAAGTTAGGGTTTTTAAAAGGCAACAAGATACCTGGTCTTAAAAGGGAGGATGGGAAAAGACAGAGTTGCCCCTCATGTGAGGGGCACGTGACTGTGTTTTAACGTTGGAAATGGATGACGTTAGGGACGGGGAGTGAAATAGAGATAAGCTTCACAGATCAGGGAGTAAAATAACTATTTTTAAAGGATTGTAAAAAACCGTTAAAACGATCAAACCACATGAAACAAAATGGAAGTTTACTCTATTCTAGGGGTAACAAGTAAGCTCTATTTAACATGTCAAAGTCCAAAGTACAAAATGCAAACCCCATCTCATCTTGGTCCTGTCTCAAACACACCAAAAAACATATCATGAAAGTCTCCTTCTCCCTTTCATCGTCCTCCAAAACCTCAAACTCCACCTCACGATCTTCCTCAAACGAATCCTTAAACAACAACAAGAAGGAATTCATAACACACTTCGATCCATCCAAACCCCCAACCGATACCCCCATCATAATCCCCCCAATTCCCAACGAATGGAACCCCCAAAATCAACCAATGAACATCGACCCAAACATTCAAACTGAAACAGACCCGAATTGCTCTGCAATTGACCGGTTGATGTTAATGAAGCTGAAAAGTGATCTGAAAAGGTTGCCGGATGACAGAGGGTTCGGAGACTTTGATGATGTGAGTGTGGAAGATTTTGCACGGGCGTATATGAAAGGGTACGGGTGGTATGAAGGAAGAGGGATTGGGAAGAATGCTAAAGAGGATGTTAAGGTTGTTGAGTTTACAAATAGGGCTGCTGGTCAAGGGTTGGGGTTTGTTACAACCACTGATGATAGTGATTGTAAAAATTGAATAATTGTTTAGGATGCATATCCGAGTCACCAAGCCACCAGTTCCGAGGAAAACCTGTCCGTCCGAAGGCCCACACTGCGGTAAAACCCGCTTGGTTTATGAAGTTTGCAGTTAGTAGCTTACTTTGGTAAAGGGTGTAGGTGTTTACAGTTGTTGAGTTAGATATTATTGATTTTATGATGCATTATATGAAGTTCTAGTTGGTAACTTACTTTGGAAAAGTATAATTGATGTAGCTGTGTGTAATCGTAGCTTGAACCCAACAAAGTGCATTTGTCTTCATGTTAAGTGTCCATCTTAATTGTGTGTAATCGTAGCTTGAACCCCAACAAAGTGCTTAAAGGTATGGATGAGCTCAGTACCAAACCGGTACTGAAAATCCTCAAAAACAGGTACCGAAAATACCCAGTACGTTTGGTACTAGTACCGGTATTTGAGTGAAAATTCCGTTAAATAGCGGTACCGGACCAGAAATGAAAACTTCAAAAGCGGTTACCGAATCGGTACCGAAAATATTTCGGTTCGGTAAATTCGTTGCCGGTACCCATACCATTTGCTAGCTTGCTTTGGTAAAGTATAGAGTGTGACTTGTCTGTTCTAAAAAAAGTAGCTTGCTTGATGAATACAGTTGACTGGATACATGAACTCTTGTTTGATGATGTGAGTGTTTTCTAATCATGTTTCACTACATTTTTTTCTTTATTTGTTCAACAACCACAAGTTAAATATATATGTATATATTTTTTGTTCTTGATTGTACATTATGCAAATGGTACAACTCTAAACTGAGGATGATGATGATGGTGAGCTACATATAGGGTGTAAAAGAGTTGTGTTACTCGAGTCGGTCTCAAGCCTAAATTGGAGTTTGTTTAATAAACGAGTGCGAAGAGAGTTTGAAAAATTGATCTTGGTTAGTCCCGCTAGTCTAAAGGAGTCTTTTATTTACATAGATATTTGATGACGGGGGTAGCCCAAGACCAAATACAAATGATTTAAATATGTACATGCTCACAAGGCAAAATGGTTCAAAGGTTAGGAATCTGGGAAGACGAGATAAAGTAACACGGAACAGTAAGTAGTCATATCTCTGGATTACTTCACCAACTCGCCAGCCGCAAAAGCAATACAAGTCCACAGAGCACACTCTATTATCCAGGGGTCAAAAGGCTTTAACCCCTGAAAGGGTAAGCCCCTCACTGCAAGCAAAGTCAAAGTCTCCTATATATTTGACACTTCATTTACTGAAGTGTGACATTCCTGGCCAGACTTGTTTCCTTAAAACTCTGGTCATTCACATCGAGTACTTGCTTCATGCGAGTTACTCCCTTTCACATCCAACACACACATCCTGTTTGCTCCCACATCCGAATCTGAATACACTTCAGAGGAAGATCTTCAGCAAACAATAAAAATAAACTAGTGAACCTCCTTCCACGTCTTGCAAACGTGGGGAGACCCCACGACCTGCGTTAAGCAAAGTTGAACCCTTCAACCCTTTTGCCTAACAGGCCCAGCTACTATCCTTGGTCTGATATTTGTTGCATCAACAAGTTGGCGCCCACCGTGGGGCTACGCCGCTATTTCTCCTCTAAAAGACCTAGTAGTGTAGCTCTTTCTTCTTGGAACCGCCATGTCAGAAAGTGGATCCCCGGGAGAAGTAAATCAGATCCCAAACACCTCAACCCCGGGTACTAGCCAAGCACATGTGGCTATACCAACTTCTTTTTCAACCCCGGGGAGCACTTCCGAGTTCCTCACCTTTAACACGCCAACTCCGTCCAGATCCGGAGTCCCTTCCCCCAATGTCGGTGTCTCGGACACCCCAGCACTTGTTGAACTTACCCCCGAGGGGGTTGCCAACAATTTCCTTGAGTTGAGGTCTCTCCTCAACCAATATGTGAACAAAGAAATGGATAAGGGAGTGAGGATTCGTCTAGACTATGATGAGCCCGAACCAACGCTATCTCCTGGACCTCCCCTTCCACCTTTTACAACCAGGAATGGGGCTTGTCCCAGTAATCCTCCGAACCCTAATCCATACTTGCCCACAATGGCAAACCCTACAATACATCATCTCTTTTCATCTCAACCAGCTACGAGTGGTGCTCCTCTAGGCCATGAGCTGACTCTAGATCAGCTCCTACAATCCCCAGTAACAAGCCTTCCAGCTTCTACCACAACCTCGTGGGAACAAGCCCTATCCGTGCTCCCCTTGGCATGAAGTGCTGTTATGAGCACCCCCTTTGGAGTTAACTATTCAGCTGCACCCGGAAGCCTTCAAGGTTTCAACCCCATGCCCCAGATGATGACCCAGATGATGGCCAACTTCCCGTGGCAGCACTTTATCAATCAAATACTGGCCACTCAAGGAAACAACAACAATGACAATAACATGGGAGTAGGGGTTGAAGAAGATCTGGCCAAACCATATAAGCCAAGTAACCTTTCATGCTTTTCACAACAAATAGCCGATTATGATTTTCAAACGAATATCAAGATGCCGTCCCACATCAGAACATACGATGGGACTGAAGATCCTGAGGACCATCTTCAGATCTTCACCGGTGCAGCAAGGATTGAGAAGTGGTCAAATGCTGAATGTTGTCTAATGTTCATGCAAACTCTTGTCGGATCGGCCAGAATCTGGTTCAATGATTTACCTGCTCGAAGCTTCGATGATCTCAGCAAGGGTTTTCTGGCCAACTTCTCCCAACAAAGGCGATATGTCAAAGATGCAACCGTGATCTTTCAGATAAAACAACGTGACAATGAAAGTCTTCGCGAGTTCATTGAACGATACAAGACGGAAGGTCTAACATATGTATGGGCAGATGAGAAAATGAGGGTAGCCGGTTTTATGAACGCTATCACATCAAAATATCTCACAAGAGATTTCAACAAATCCCTGCCCAAGACCTTGGAAGAAGCTCTCGAAAGGGCAGAAGCCCATATCCGGGGAGAGGATGCAGTTGATATTAAAGAGCAAAGGAAAAGAGGGTCTAGTTGGCGAAGCGACAGCCCAGCCAGAAAAAGAGGGAACTATAACTCCTATGACAGACGACAGAAGGGTTCAGACCATAGAAGGTCTGAAGGTCGGAACCCTCTAGCCAGGGAGAAAGGCATGAGCTTTACACCCCTCACAAAGACTCCTCAAGAAATCCTTGCAACAGAAGAAGTCAAACAGAACTTCAGGCCTCCCAGACCTCTCCCCAAGAGTAGAAAGAACGAAAACTCCACACAATATTGTGAGTTTCATGAAGAGAAGGGACATCATACCAACGATTGCTTCCAACTTAAAAAGAGAATTGAAGAGGCCGTAAAGTCCGGGGAACTTGCTCACTTGGTGAAGGGAGTAAGGGACAAGATGGCTGAAGGAAAAGGCAAGGAAGTCAATATGGTAGATTTCGATGGAAGGGTTCCGCACAAAAGACAGCGGTTGGAAGCCTGGGAGCTCCAGTGTGTTTGCTTCCCCCAACAGAAAGAGACCCTCTTTCAAGCCCTCTCGTGGTTGAGGCTATGGTGGGAACGTTACAAACAAGCAAAGCTTACATAGACACAGGTGCTGCCACCGAAATCATGTTTGAGAAGTTCTTCAACCGTTAGAGCAATGAAGAGCGTTCAAGGCTTCAACCCTCCGGAATCTCCATAAAAGGTATCGCCGATATACCCCTCAAGCCTTTAGGGCAATTGACACTTGACGTTCGTTTCAGGGAGGGACAGAGAGAAAGAATCCAACCACTCACCTTTGTGGTTATCAATATTCCCTCAAATTATGATGTGATCATTGGGAGGCCGGGACAGAGTGCATTTTACATGGTTGTGTCTGTGGGCCATGACACTGTCAAGTTCCCCACCGAGAGGGGAATAGCAACCCTTCAACCTTCCCAAGAAGCCTATATGATTGAAGGCGAGAGCTCCCAGAGTGAAGAGGACAGGCAAAGGCTCATTATAAACCCTAAGTACCCCGAGCAGATGATAAGGGTCAATCCTAGCCTTTCACAAGAAACCCTGGCATACCTCGAGAAGCTGTTAAAACATTACAGTGATGTCTTCGCGTGGTGCCCTGAAGACATGACAGGCATCCCCCGAAACATTGTTGAACACGAGTTGAAAATACTATCTCATGTCAAGCCCGTGGTCCAAAAGAAACGAAGTCTAGCACCAGAAAGAAGCCTGGCTGCATGCCAGGAGGTTGAAAAGCTTGTGTCAGCCGGCATCCTCCGCGAAGTAAAGTATCAATCTTGGGTTGCAAACCCGGTGATGGTCTGAAAGCCAGACAACTCGTGGAGGATGTGCATAGACTTCAAGGATCTTAACAAGGCTTGTCCCAAAGACTGCTACCCGTTACCCGAAATTGACCTCAAGGTAGACTCTCTTACCGGCTATCCGTTCAAATGCTTTCTTGATGCATACAAAGGTTACCACCAAATCCTCATGAAGAAAGAAGATGAGGAAAAAACAGTCTTTCATACGGACAAATGGATCTTTTGTTATCAAAAGATGCCTTTTGGTCTCAAAAATGCCGGAGCAACCTACCAACGACTCGTCGATAAGGCCTTTTCAAGCCAAATTGGCCGGAACATGGAGGCATGTGTTGATGACTTGGTGATTAAAAGCAAGACGGAATATCAAATGCTCGATGACATCCAAGAAACCTTCAAGAACCTAAGGAATGTCAACATGAAGCTCAATCCCGAGAAATGTTCCTTTGGGTTTGAGGAGGGCAAATTCCTTAGGCATATTGTGGGAAAACAAAGCATCAAAGCCAATCCAAGCAAGGTGAGAGCTGTCCTGGAAACCAAACCACCAAAAAGCAAGAAAGAGGTTGAAAGCTTAAACGGGAAGCTTGCAGCCTTGAAGCGTTTTACCTCCAAATTGGCTGAAAGGTCTTTACCCTTTTTCAAAATGCTCAAAGGCTGCTCTGACAAAAAAAGACTTCAAATGGACTGAGGAGGCTGAAGAAGCCTTCAACCAAATGAAACAACATCTTGCTTCCTTACCAGACATTGCAGCACCTGAAACAGGGGAGCTAATCTCAGTCTATCTCTCAGTTGCCGAAGAGGCCATAAGTGCAGTCCTCACCATCGAACGAGGCACAGTTCAGGTACCCGTTTATTTCTTCAGCAAAACCTTAAAGTTGGCTGAAACCAAATATCCTCCCCTTGAAAAACTTGCCCTAGCCCTGGTTCAAACAGCTAGAAGGCTTAGAAGGTATTTCCAAGCACACCCTATACAAGTGGTCACCGACTAGCCTATTAGGAGTGTGCTTGAAAAACCAGAAAACTCGGGACGATTAGCCAAATGGGCCATAGAACTAGGTGAACATAACATCACCTATGTCCCAAGAAAAGCTATCAAGGCCCAAGTCTTGGCCGATTTCATTGTAGAAATTCCAAAGCAAACAGTCACTGAAGTGAACACTACAACCACTGAACCCTCTGATCTTGAAGCCTAGAAGCTTTTCACCGATGGGGCTTCAAGCGTTGAAGGGTCAGGGGCTGGACTCATTTTGATCAACCCAAAAGGGTTGGAATTCATGTATGCCCTCCGTTTTGATTTTCAGACCACCAATAACGAGGCTGAATACGAGGCACTGATTGCCGGTTTAAGGCTGGCAAAAGAAATGAAGGTTGAAAAGCTTGAAGTGTTCACAGATTCGTTGCTGGTCTCAAGCCAAGTAAATGATAGCTACATTGCTAAAGAGCCCAATATGAAAAGATACAAAGAGAAGTCCAAGGAGCTGATGAGTACCTTCCAAGCATGCAACATCAAACAGATTCCCAGATCTCAAAACAAAAAGGCTGACGCCCTAAGTAAGCTTGCATCTCTCACTTTTGCCCACCTTACCAAGAAGGTGTTGGTAGAAGTATTGAAGGCTCCATCGATCGATGAATTGGAAGTCCAAGACGTAGTCACCGATGAAGATCCAAGCTGGATGACTCCCATCAAAAGGTTCCTTAAAAATGGTGAACTACCCAATGATCAAGTAGAAGCTGAAAGGGTTAAAATCAAGGCAAGACAGTATGTACTACAAGAAGAAACCCTTTACAAAAAGGGTTACCTTGCCCCCTTGCTAAGATGTGTTGGTCCCGAGCAAAGTAAGTATTTGATCAAGGAAATTCACGAAGGCATATGCGGAGCTCATTTTGGAGCTAGGTCGGTGGTTGCAAAACTCATGAACCTCGGATATTTCTGGCCCTCAATGCATCGTGATACTACGGAGTAATTGAAGAAATGTGACGCTTGCCAGATTCATGCACCAATCCCAAAAAGTCCCAAGCATTACCTTGTCCCAATAACCTCGGCGTGGCCATTCCATAAATGGGGAATGGACATTGTTGGCCCATTTCCCCCAAGCAAAGGAGGAGTAAAATTCTTGCTAGTGGCAATAGACTATTTCACCAAGTGGCCCGAGGTTAAACCACTCGCAAAAATCACGGGCAAACAGGTCATCGACTTCGTTTGGGAGAACATTATTTGCCGTTATGGGTTGCCGGGAGTAATTGTCACTGACAATGGGAAGCAATTTGCTGAGAAGCCTTTCAGCGTTTGGTGCAAAGAATATAGAATCAACCAGGTTTTCAGCTCAGTGGCTTACCCGCAATCAAACGGTCAGGTCGAAAGAACAAACAGAAGTATAGTGGAAGGCATAAAGACAAGATTGGGAAGATACGAAAGCAACTGGCTTGAAGAATTGCCTAGTGTTCTATGGGCAATAAGAACAACCGAAAAAACAAGCCATAAGAAAACACCCTATAGCTTGGTATTTGGATCCGAGGCTGTGATCCATGCCGAGATAGGAGTTGTAACCCAGCGAATTGTCAACATGGATCCCGAAACAAACCAAGAAGAGACCATGTTGAATTTACAACTCCTAGAGGAGGCCTGAGATCAAGCCGCAATTCAAGAAGCCAAATACAAACAACGAATGGAAGCCTACTACAACAAGAAAGTCAAGAACAAACGTTTCAAGCCAGGGGACCTGGTCCTCAGAAACAATGAAGCTAGCAAAAAAGAAAATCAAGGAAAGCTTGGCCCGAAATGGGAGGGTCCGTATACCATCCTCAAAGCACACAAGGGTGGATCCTACAAGCTAGCAGATTCAGAAGGCAAAAGGCTTCCAAGGCATTGGAATGGCAAAACCCTGAAAAGGTTCCACGTTTAGACAGGAAAGATTGGTTTGTATCAAAATGTATTTCGAGAACAACACTATGAATACCTTTTGTAAAAAGCAAGTATTGCTTGAATGAATGAGATTGTTTGTCAAACTTGTCTTTCTATCCTATAATAAGGTTGAGAACCTAGCAAAAAACTCCATGGCAAGGGCCATGTAAGGGGATGAGCTCCCAGGCCACATAGCTCAATAGGTTCAAGGGTTGAAAGAACCTATATAAGGTGTGAGTTTCTAAATCAATACAACTCCATGAGACTTGTTAAGTTAAAACAAAAAATTGTCTCATAGACGGGCCAGAACAGCCTACACCAAATGTTCCTTAAGCCTTTGAAATATAATCAACAAACAGGCTTACAAAAAAAAAAAAAAAAAGGATAGGTGCTATGTCTTTTTGTTAAAAATACCAAGGCTAAGTGACTGCAGCACTGAACCCTTTAAGGTATAAAAAACATAAAGGCAACACAAACTCGACAAAGACAAAGTTACAAGAAGACGAAAATAATCTAAAGGATGATACAACTTAAAAAACGAAAGATACAAACCAAGCCAAGTCAAAGAACCAAGAAGCCTTAAAGGCTTCAAACCCTCTAGATGACAACTCGAAACCTCAATGGCTTCAACATACCTACATATGGCTAACAAGCTTAAAGGGTTTAAGGATCTGGTGTGGTCCGATGGTAATAAAGGGGTGTGGTGTTGGCGGTGGTGTGGTGGTGGTGAATCGTGTAGTCTTCTAATTAACAACCCAAGATTAGTTCTAGGCGTGGGGAAGATGGGTGGAGGTGGTGTTGGCGTCGACCTGTTAGGGGATGTCAAGAGTTGGACCAACTCTATAACCTGATGCAGCTTATAAATGAATTTTGATTCAAATCAAAGAAGATAGGTGGATTTGGGACTTTGATGCGGAGGAATTGTTTTCTGTTAAGAGTATTCATATCACTATCCTTACCGGATGGGCCCTATGGAGACACGGTACAACGGTGCCTATTAAGGTAAATATTGTGGGTTGGCGTGTTTTATTGAATCGCTTGCCAAGCAAACCAAATTTGATGGATAGAGGTATATATATACCGTGTGTGTTTTGCCCATTTTGTGATTCGACGGAGGTGACTGTAGATCATTTATTTGGCTCGTGTTGTGACGCGAGTGTGGGCATTGGTTTTTATGTGGCTTCAGATTCCTTCACCATCTTCAGTTAAGCCGATGGATCCTATATCTTGGTTGAATTCCTAGGAACCCATTCGGTTTAGAAAAAATGGGAAAAATAGTGATAACCACGTATGATTTGGAAAAACAACAGTGAAAATTAATGAGAATATACCAAAAGGAACCCAGCGAAAAAAGTTCTTAGATCCGCCACTGCATGAATAGAAATAGGAAAATAAACGTAAGTTGGGTGGGCTGGTTACAAAATCCGCTCCTCTTTGTGTAATTTTTTTCATTCTAAGCTAGCTTTTGGTTAGCCGTTTTATAATATTCCGCCGTTATAAAAAAATTGACCACCCAAGATTCATTCTGTATCATAAATCGTACTAAATATTGCATAATATATTTCATAAATGACAGTGTTGTGGTCGATGATAAGGTTGAGGTTGTGGCCGATGAGTAGATTGTAGAGAGCGATGACGGTGAGAGCGGGAGACATTCGACTTAGGGACAGTGAGTCGATGAGCAAACCGTCTTGGTCAAAGACTGTCACTTAAAGGGTTTTACTTTTAAATTTAATGTTATCTTTTTTTTGGGCTGATTAGGCTAGTATGTATAAATATGATTGTATTTTTGTGCATAAATATACACTGATACACACATAATATTATATAGAGGCCAGTTAACGTACAAAATGGCTTATCGTACATTGCGTACGTGATAACCCCAGCCGTCAGATCATCATCCCCCATGCGATTTCACCCCATAAATCACAAACATGCGATTTCCCAGATTTATGAACGCGCTTTTTTGCGATTTATACTCGCGTACGTAATGTACGTTAAGGGCAATTGTACAATACACTTTTCCTATATATATAATAAATTAAAAACAATTTTGAACCGAACCGAGTCGAGTGAACCTTTGCTCGTGCTTGGCTTGTTTACAAACTTAACCAAGCTGATCGGTTCGTTTACAACCAAGACGAAAAAACAAACGAGCATTTTCTAAGTATTTTCCGAGCGAATGTGAGCGGCCTAGGAGTCCTACACACGACAATCTATAAGCTGTAAACACGCAGGTTTTAATATATATGATAAATTTATAAACTTAAAGAAAATAATATTTATGATAATGTTATCATAATTTTTTTCTCCAAGTCCTTAAAGAAAATAATATTTATGAAAAAATGGACTTGGAGAAACAGTTTTAATTTCTACAAAAACCGTTTTTATAAATTTTTCCTTTCATAAAAAAATCTTCAAAAAACTAATTTACCATTTTTTAACGACTAACAAACTCAATCCCGAGCACTCTCGGGGCACCCATTGGACAAACGGAGTACTCCGAGAGTAACCCGAGTCCATTTTAATTTATTATTTCATAAGTTAGTATCATTAACAAATTGTTTCCCGAAAATTATTTTATCGAGTAAGTTGATCATCTTTAATGTTATTAAATACACAATTTGATTAAATTAAAGTATGTATAAAGAAAAGAATATTCCACCCAAGTTGCAATAGGTTATTCTTAGAAGTCTCGAAATAAGAGTTAAATGTTTGGTTGGTCCCTGTGGTTTTCAAAAATTGCAGACTTGGTCCCAGTGGTTTACTAATTACACGCGTGGTCCCAAAAGTTGTCAAAAATGCACTCGGTTGGTCCACAGCCCTAACATCAGTAAATTTTTCAGTTAAGTCCATGTTAAATGACCAAAATACCCTTGCTTATTAACTCTCTTTATAATTTTTGTTTAGTTTTACTTTTGACTTGGTTAAACCCATCATCATCTTCATCACCGGGTCATCTTCATCACCATCATCTTCATCACTATCATCATCTTCATCACAAACCCACACCCCATCTTTGTCTCTCGTTCTTTTCCGGCGACGGAGATCAGAAGCGAAGATAGAGGAGAGAGACGACAAGAGAGAGAAGAGATCGGAGAAGATGGTGGAACGGAGGTAGCGCCGTCGCTCACGGCGGCGGCGGTGGAGGCATAGGCGCTGGAAAACAAGCACCAGACACGATTTCAGAATTCCATATTTGTGACAAGAACCCTAAATCATCCCCTCCCTGGTAACCGATGTTCGTGATTTGACCCAGATCTAGGGTTTGGATGCACAAATCGTTGGTGGTTTAACCCAGATCGTCTGCTCTGTTCTTCCAAGATCTGTCTTCTTTCAGATCTGATTTTTTCTTCAGATCTATTCTCTAATTCTGATCTAAACAATTGCAGTTTCAAACTCAAACTCATCCAGTTCATTCTCATCTACAGCAACAGAATCACAATCAAATTCAATGAATAATCTGCTAAATCTGCTAAATTCAATGAATAATCTGCTAAATTTTTTCTTCAGATCCTTTAATCAACAAACATTTGCCAAACAAAATCAGTATAGAACTCAGTCTTATCTTCCAAAACAAGAAACAAAAAATATCACCGATTATGGTAGTCGTGCTAAAGAATTGGTTGATGCCTTGAATGTTGCCGGTGACTCTTTTTCTGATGAAGCTTTAGTTCATTAGACATCATCAATGGTCTGAATGAAGAATATAAATTGTTTACTCTCAATGGATTGGTGATGAAGATGATGCAGAGGCTGGGTTTTGTTAATAAGCAAGGGTATTTTGGTCATTTAACATGGACTTAACTCGAAAATTTAACTGATGTTAGGGCTGGGGACCAACCGAGTGCATTTTTGACAACTTTTGGGACCACGCGTGTAATTAGTAAACCACTGGGACCAAGTCTGCAATTTTTAAAAACCACAGGGAACAATCAAGCATTTAACTCCTCGAAATAATATATAACCTTTCTTTTATTATACCTTCTCATATTAAAATTAAGATTCGCTATACAAAGAGTTGATCCTAATTGTTTTCATTTCAAAAGTCCCACATATTTACTAAAAATAAAATAGCAAAAATAAATTTATGTTTAAAACCTACCCAAATTATATTTGAATACTAAAAGGGAAAAAAAACCTCATTATATTTTATCGAAAAATACAGATTGCTACAATAATTGACAAGACGATTCGTTATTCATTCAACTCAACCCAACTTGGCTCGGAATGACCCGTTATCCAATCAACTTAACCCAACTTGGCTCGGAATTGCAACACTCTGATAGACTTTGTAAGGTATGTTAAAGAGAGGCCGGGTAGTAACAATTGGAAACGTATTGTGTACCTGATTGTTATTGCTACTATTTGGAGAATATGGAGTGCGAGAAATGCAAAGGTCTTCGAAGACAATTTTATTCCTGTGATGAAGACGGTTGACCTTATAAAGGAAGAGTCGTTTCTTTGGTTATGTAACAGGGCCCATCTCAAAAATCCAGCTTGGGAGAAATGGTTGTCTTTTGATATTGTAGACATTCTGTAGTCGTTTTGGTCCGCTGTTTTGGTTGTTTTGTTTGTTTGTTTTCTCCCAGTTTCTTGCTGGCTCTTTATATCTATATTATATAATAAAAGAAACCATTTTGGGGACATTTGTCATCATATTAGACCATGTTTTATAGATAAGTATTATTTTAGTTTAATCTTTTTTAATTAATTATAGATAATCCTCCTACTAAATATTATTTAGTTTATAATTTCTTATGGATAATTATTTAGTTTAATATCCTTCTCATTTATAATATTATTTATTTAACTAATACAGTAAATTACGATTTTGGCTCATGTGGTTATATCACTTTTACTCTTTTAGCCCAAAAAGAATTTTTAACATCTGAGCCTACAACGTCTTTTTTTCTAATCTTTTTGGCCCCTAACGTCTTTTTTCTAACCCTTTTGGCCCCTAACATTTAATGGATGGGGTTAGTGTTAGGGGCCAAAAGGGTTAGAAAAAAGTCGTTGGGGGCTCAGATGTTAAAAATTTCTTTTTTTGGGCTAAAAGAGTTAAAGTGATATAACCACAGGGGCTAAAATCGTAATTTACTCTAACTAATATTATTTATCATTTATACATTTACGGAGTTTTAAATAATGGGTTAAATTTATTGAGACTTCGTTAACAAATTTTGCTACAACAAAATAATATATTTATATCAATCTAAATTTTTATCTATACTATACTATATAATAAAACATTAATGTGTGACACATGTCGTTTATTGTATGTATTTATTTTATGATTTTCTCGCCTCACTTCCAAACTTATATTATATTAATTAAATAAATAAATGAATAATGAGCTAATATTAAATTTTATCCTACTTTAAATTTCGAATACCATTCTTCTATTTTTCTAATAAAATATTATCCGAAATTGTAAATTGTTAATTTAAAACATTTTAAATAAAACAAATTATTTATCACGAAAACCAAACTTTGTATTAATATATTAAATATTTTTATTTTCACTATACAAAATTACATTTACTAACTTTTTTATTATTTGATATATAAAATTACATTTATTTAACTCGTGTAATAAATGAGGTTTTTTAAAGATGTACTATTTTATTATTTGGTAAACAATATTACATTTATTCAACCCGTGTAATACATGTGGTTTTACAGATATAATTTTTTTATTTGGTATATAAAACTACATTAATTCAACCCGTACAATATGGTTCTTATGTATATAACTTTTTATTATTTAATATAAAAAAATATATTTATTCAACCCGTGCAATAAAGGAAGTTTTTAAATATATAATGTTTTATTATTTAGTATATAAATTTATTTACTCAACCCGTGTAATACACGGGGTTATAACTTAGTTCATATATAAAGTGATTTGCGGTTAAAAAAAAAAAAAAATCGATATGACCGGTTATTCAATCCACCAATCCATGCATTATTGATTATCCTAACACATTAATTAGCCAGATTCTTAAAACATAATCCTTTATCAAATTTAAGATGTTAATAGGCATCGTAACATATTAATTAGCTAGATTATTTTTATTTATACATAATCACTTTCAAAATTAAAATGTTTATTTGTTCCATGATCCAAGTTTTGGCAAAGCTAGTGTGATTCTTACACGATCCTTTCTCTTCTACAACCCAAAGAACCACATTCTTACTTCCCTTCAAACCAAAGAATCAAACTCAAAAAAGAATGATAAAAATTCGCCATCAATAGGTTAGAATAAAAATTATTTGTTAGAGCGGTTGCAATGGGCTCCGCTCAAGAATCACTCAAGGATGTCATCAAAATTCGATTCACAAGCATCAGAACACATTCAATCAAATTTTATACCCATTTTCATCCCAGCATCTTCATTTCTTTTTGATTCGGCACGTGCATTTGTTTCACGTCGATTACATCCAATAAAGCGTAAAGTACAACCTTTATCAATATGCTTTTAACTTGTAAAGTATCAAGACATTCAAAAAATGGATACTTTGGAACAAAGTGGTTAAAAAATATCTGATTTTTTTATTGCTGGAAAAAAGAATGAAAGAAGCAGACTTTGTGACACTTTCCATCTCACAAAAAAATTGATCAACAGTTAATAACAAGATGTACATCAAAAGAAACTGCTAAAATCACGACTACTTTTACCTTCAAATTTTGCAGAAACTGAGAGAAAAGAAAAATGTGCTGCCGAATTCTTTAAAATGAACCCGGCCCAAGAACCGTTACATATTCGCCACCGTGCAAATTACACCCCAATTTGAGGTCTGCACAAAAAAATGTACTTTTCTTTCATCTAAAAATTTGTGGGTCAATTCTCTGCTGCTTTCCCTTGTTTGTTAGAAATTAGAAAAAAGTAAACGCTCTAAGAAATCAGTAGTCAACGTGTGAAGTGTAGTCCGACCCTGTAATTGAAGGGCCTTTAATTTTTAGTCGTTTTGGACCTTTCTCGTGATGCGGTGGTTCCCTTGTGGTTTTTCTAGGTTCATGGTTCAAGTTGCAATCTTTATATTTACTCACAGCTTCTTCATTTCCCGTCTTGTTGTACTTAATTGAGATGTGAGTGGTGGATCCTCTATTTGATACACTTTGATCCGCTTCTTTAGAGTGAATAGAACGCTCGGATGCTGAATCATGCCGAGATCTTACTTCGGGTTGTACTCTCTTCAACCGTTTTAGCCCCTGAGGATACAAATGTCGGTCACTAATCGAAAATCTTAAATGTGTTACAAAAACTAGACTTTGACCCATCTACTTATCATTGTTTATGTTATAATAGTAACGGGTCAAATAGATAACGTTAAAAGAATAGCTTAAAAAGAAATGGCATGAACAAAACGCCCCTGAGGTTTCGCCACCTTTGCGACTTTCGTCCAAAGGTTTGTTTTTCCGCATCCGGATCCAAAAAGTTTGAAATCTTGCCGTTTTCATCCAATTCGTTAACTTCATCCATTTTTCACTGTTGAATGAGGGGCATTTTCGGCCTTTTAGACATTTTTATTAAAATAAAGAATACTATAAGAAATAAAGATCCACCTCTGTTGACTTTCTTCCCACTGAAACCCTTTAATCATCATAAAAAAGAAATGTCTAAAAAGACGATAACATCCCTAACTTAACGTTAAAAATGGATGGAGTTAACGAGTTGGATGAAAATGGCAAGATTTTAAACCTTTTGGATCCAGATGCGGAAAAACAAACCTTTAGATGAAAGTCGCAAAGTAACCAAACCTCAGGGACGAAAGTCGCAAAAGTAACCAAACCTCAGGGACGAAAATGGCATTTTACTCAAAAAAAACAATATCATTACCTGATTTTCAAAACCTGGAGGGACAGAATCATATGCATTTCTGTTCTCTGACTTTGAAGATGCACGGCGTTTGACCCTAAATGTTCCCGAGTCAGAATCATCACTTTCTTGACACGTATTTCTAACATCCACAGTATAATTACTATCACCATGTACCTGCTAAAACAAAACCCGATCTCATTAGATCCCAAATTCCGTGTGATGTGTGATCTCCCTAAGCCATTAGAGATTAATCTAATCTTACATGGTTAGTTAAAGATAAACTTTCTGATGAAGAACAGACTGTAGACGCATCCAGAATCTCTGAACCACACCGCTTGTTCAGATCAGGTCGAAAAGAGATTTTGCAATATGGATTATACGCTTCGTGTTCAGTTATCGGATACAATTTAGATAGTAGAATCATGTCAGTGGAAACTTTAGATTGCTGTTGAACCTCATATATAATATCTTTTTCTTGCTCGAACATTTTCGCTACATCCTCCATGTCTAAGATATCGTCCTTTACCGAGATTGTAAATTTGTCTCCACAAGGTAGGTTAAGTAGCTTAAACTCTGAAACGGAAAATTACATGATATCACAATTTAAAAAAAAAAAAAAAAAACATATAAAAGCTACCGTGGGACTTTTTGTCAATGTTTTGAAAACCGGACCAGACTGGCCGGTCAGACCAGTCCGGTTCACCCTATCGGACCGCTTTTGAGTCGAACCAGCTGGTTGGACCAGGAACCGGCGGTCGGACCAGAAAACCGGGTGCTCGGACCGGTTGGATTTACCCTATTTATTTTTGTAATAATTACGGCATAACCCGGTTCTTATATCGGATCCGACCGACCCGACCAGTGGAACACTAAGGAGACCGGTTCGACATCCAGTCCGGTCCTAAAAATATTGCTTTTTTTACCCATTTACATGTTCATATGGGTCAACTTCCTAAACCCTTTTACTCAAAGATTCAGATTATTTTTCTAATCATATTTAATGCCTTAAAGATTATAATGGATAAAAAAATTGTTTCTAGGCATACCATGGCGAAGGCATACAGGATGTAGATAGCAACCGCAATTAATATACGCTACATAACAGTCGCGTTTGCAAACACTGCAGATAATAGTTCCATGAGAATGCGTGGAAGCACCCATGTATCCTCTTGATTTCATTAGACACCAACGTATACGGTGTTGAAAACGGATCAGATTCACAAATGCTGCTTTAATGTGTCTATGAGATATTCCATCCTCACAAGATCGATCTTCATATTCCATACTTGAATGGAGAATCATGGATTCTTTGCACAAAAGTTCCTCGTGAGGAAGAAGCGGTATACGGTTTAAAAGTGCGTAACGATGACTAGCGACTGATCCCAACAAGAACCAATCACCGATTGCAAAATTTACAGCCTCGGTGCAATTGAAACCTAAGGTTTTTAGACAATACAAATATTAGAAACAGAAAGTAGTAGATATTATATATTGGGAAGAGTAAAATGACATTTTTGTCCCTGAGGTTTGACCACTTTCTCGACTTTTGTCCAAAGGTTTGTTTTTCCGCATTTGGATCCAAAGGTTTGAAATCTCGCCATTTTCATCTGACTCGTTAACTCCATCCATTTTCTCCGTTAAATGAGGGTCCGTCTTTTTAGACATTTTTATTAGAATAAAAAACACCATAAGTAATAAAGATCCACCTCTGTTGACTTTCTCATTTCTCCGCACCCAAACCCTTTAATCAACACAAAAATTGTCTAAAAAGACGAAAATACCCCTGACTTAAAGTTAAAAAATAGATGGAGTTAACGAGTTGGGTGAAAATGGCAATGGCAAGATTTCAAACCTTTTGGATCCAAATGCGGAAAAAGTAAAAACAAACCTTTGGACGAAAGTCACAAAAGTAGCCAAACCTCAGGGACGAAAATGACATTTTAATTTTACTCTATTGGGAATTATGGACATTATACCATGGCTAAATCCCGCATGATATGCTCGTGGGAAGGTTACAACGAATTCTCCAGGTTTTTGAACAGCTTTATAAACCGGAACATTGTGTTGCGATAATATATTTGGAGGAAATAAGGTTGTCTTTCCTAAAAGAACATCAAAAGCACCATCTTCCCCATCAGCTGATAAAATGTCGTTAGTGTACACTTTTTCTCGAACCACCTTTTCGAAATCCAGAGCGGCATGACCGGGAACACCGTACCATGTTTTTGCAGCTCCACAATGATGATAATTCACACTACAAAGTGTAAACATGTAATGAGACAAATGTGGGAGTATTATACAACATAATAACAAAATTAAATACCTATATAAGTAATGATCTTCTACATGCCAAGCAAACATGCTAAATAGCATACCAATGTAAAGCATAGGCTCGGTAACTCCCTGAAAAATACAAACGATAGTTAGGAGAATGGATATGCGAAAATTTTCAGAATCAAAGAAAGGAGTCGTATCTATAATTCTGAATACCGGAATCGTTCTTTCAAGCAGACGCAGAGTAGAACGGGACAGTCTTGAGACTTTCTGAATTCAAAAAAGGAACAAAACAATGTGTTGATTAATAAAGATGTGAAGTAAGAAACATGTAACAACAATCATTAAAAGTTGAATGACCGAAAATGAAAACCTTTAAATTCCATTTGCTACTTGCAAGTTGATCAGTGGGAGAAGAAGAGAAAGCACTGCCATCAACATCGCAAGCATATTCAACACTTTCTGTCTTTCCACACGCTATCTCACGCCAGAACTCTTTTTCCATATATGAAACAGGAAGACACCCAGTGCTGTAATATCTACGAGCAAATATCTTGTTTGCCAGTTTCTCATAATCACGGAATGTATAATTTCTGATGAATGAAAACCATTACTCAAGCTGAATAAGATCCGTATACTAAGAATAATACGTAAAATATCATAAAGGGGGTACCCACCTTCCACTCATGAAGAAGGTGACTTTATCATCAGTATTCCACTCAGCAAGACGAAGAGGTTGCACTCGTGTAGTAAACTTAAAACCAATTTTCTCTCTTGTCAAAACTGTACCAGCAGAAACGGAAGCACTCAAAGGTGAAACAATCTTGCATATACCTGAAAGTACAAAGATTCAAGGGGCAAACATGTATTTAGAGATAATCCTTTAATATTTATAAAAGAATTGAGGAAGTATTACCGAATTTTGAAGCTTCTGAAGCTATCTTTTGCAAATAAAATAAAGGATCCTCAAACTCTTCTATACTTGGAAAGTATACAGGGCACTCTGGAACCCTATCTGTCCAATCAAGATCGTTTAAATCAAACTTTTCAACTGTGGGTTTTGACGTATTATCTCTCCCACATGAATCCAGATTGTTGAATAATCCATCACCAGAAGATGCAGAACCTCTTAATGCATCTCCTCCACTTCGAGTCATTAAGCTAGACACAAATGCAGCATCATTCACAGTGCCGGATTTCATCCGCTGAAGCCTCTTATGCTTCAGATACTTTAACGTGTCCTCTCTGGTGAAACAAACCCTTCCTTCCACCTGTCAAAACCATATCATAAGTCAGATAATCCAGCTCACATTTGTACACAAAACTAAAACTTCAATTGTTCAACATAACACTTTTTATTGCCTAACCGCATATATCCTCGGTGTGATTACAACCTAACATGTCTCGGAACCTCAAATGATGAACAAACTAGCACGTATCCAAAACGAAATTATTACAATTATAAGTACTTAATTGCCTCTTTGAACCAATTTCTCTTCGTGGTAGATCCTTACATACGGCTATTACGAGTTACGACTGTTCAACAATTTTGAACTGTTTCCTCCTTCGAAGTTCAAATACCATTATGTAACAAATCCTTTGAACTGTTCAACAATTTTGAACTGTTTCATCCTTATGTAGACAACTAGAATCCAACCAAACAAAGTCAACCTCCTTTGAACAGTTAACCTAACTAATTCCTAACAGATATCTAACAGAAAAAAAAAACAAAAAAAAAAAACAAGTGAACAATATCATCAATTCATCATCACATAGTAGGTCAATAAAACATTAAAACCTAAAGTAAATATAAAACTCCAATAAAAACTTAGAAAAACACATATGGAGTTATAATTAAATATAATCAGCCATTACAATGTACAATTACTAGAAAATTAACAAAACGCTAGAGATCTCAGGACGCATTATTCATATATTCCACAACGCATAAACATCACAGAGTTAGAATTAAAATTAAATTAAAATAAATAATAAAATAAAAACAAAATAATGACGTAATCATACCATCTCATTCCGAACTTTCTCACCGGAAGCCTCCGTCTTCTCTCACTTCACGAAAACCACACGAACGAAACAGAATAACAGAATCAGTTACACCGCAACAAACTTCAACCGCAAATCACGATCTCGTCACGTATCACCGCCACATTATCTCGAAACCGCCTCTAACGCAAAGATCGGACAACTTCCGCCGGTTAAACAGCCTTAGGCTCTGATTACAGCTCAATGAAAACAATTTCCACCGGTTAAATAGCTCCTGTGCGTATGTGTAACTGCTCGTGCCGCGAATTGTTCACCTGAAAGGATAAACGGAGTTAATACCGGCAAACAAGCGGTTTACCGGCGACAACAGAGAGGTTTTCCGGCGGTTTTGAGAGAGAAAGAGAGAGGAATAAACAGTAGATGAAATCCGAAAAAGAGAGAGAGAGGATAACTTACATGTGTATATATATATATATATTTTTGCCATAATTGATTAATTGTAACTTGTATGCACTTTATTTGTTTTTAATAGTTTTATGATTTAATAACAAAAAGAAAAAAAGTAAATAATAATAAAGGAAATTGGTGGTTAGTTAGGAGCTTGTTCAACCAAACGCACCCTTTGTTGCCGCCTCGTAACGCGTCGTTTTGATGCCTAGCGTTTTTCTTTTTCTTCCCAAACTACCCTCCAAGAAAGGGAAAGGTTAGGCTCATTCTATACGCACCCCCATCCTGATTATACCCCCCTTGTGAGAGGAAAACTGTCGGTTCCACGCAGGCCCCACCTGTAAGTATGTGAGAGGAGGGGGGTGAAAAAAGTAAATAGAGGGGGTGTAGAAAGTAGCACCCAAAAATTAATTGGTTATTGAAAGAGTTGTTTACAATGTACATGTTTTTTTTTTTTTTTTTTTTTTAACGGCGTACGGTTAAAATATCGCTAACTGGATTAGTAGATTAGTATCATCAAGTTAGTATTAAGATCTCCCTTGCCTGGTGAATAATCAAGTCGAGCGCAAGGTCAGGGCAAACACAGTACCAGATTCGACACTTGGCTCTTTGGATGAAGACCCTTACTCCCTGGACGTTACGCCGGCTACACGGAATATTCTCGATAGTCACGCAGAGGAAAGAAGCGCGGGTAATCCTAGGACAAGTACCAAAGGTACAAGTGGCAGAGCAGTGGACAAGTACCATCTTACAAAACTATTCTTATGGTTTAGATTAGTTATTAACCTCTTTGGCATTATGTTTAGACATTTAGTGAGCCCAATATCCATCGTTAAGGCTAAGGGCACATTTTTTCGAGCTTGAACAAGGTACACGAATTCTCAGGGCCGGCCCTGGTGTCCATACTTTATATTTGTATATCAACTTAAGGGGCTGTTTGTTTACCTCTTAATGAGAATCTTAATGGTTCAGACCTCTTACTGATTAAACACTTAATGGTTCAGACTGTTTGTTTCACGAGCAGATGTCTGAATAGTTCAGCATTTGCCTCTGAATGGTTAAGATTTATACAGAGTCTGAATGGTTACCTCTAGTCTGAATTGGTCAGACATTTGCCTCTGAATGTTTAAGCATTATACATGCTCTTAATGGTTCAGACCTCTTACTGGTTCAGGACTTAATGGTTCAGACCTCTTACTGGTTCAGCACTTAACCATTCATATGTTGCCAAACATCGCCTGAGTCACACGAATTGATAGACCAAATTACTTTTCTAATGACTTTAAACTCACGTATAATTGTATTATCATTTTATATTTTTATAGCAACAATGTAAACTTAAATTATTTTATATTTTTATAGCAACAATATAAACTTAAATTATATGTCGTGTATCCTTCACTTTCTTTGTGTATCATACCAATGTGACACCGACTTTTCGAACTATCACACACATTTAGACCATGCGTAGTGGACATAATTCACCCTTGGGCGTTTTGCGCCATGTGGCAGCCCAGTCAGCAATGGGGCATTATTGGGCGTTTTCTAAAATTGGTGTAGTGGGGATGAGGCATTATTGGGCAATATGTTTTGTAGTAAAATAAAATAAGAAAAAACACCTAAAGATCTTATTGGCCAAGCAAATGGAATCTCTAATGTGATTGGCCAACCTTTTCCCAATTGGGCGTTTTTCAAAACACGCCAGACCAAACAAATTGGCCAAACACGCCCATGGGGGCGGAGGGGAGGGCGGAAACCGGCGTTTTCGGGCGGTATTAGGGGGCAAACACGCCCCAGTACGGTCGGTCTTATAGTCATATTTAAGGAAATATCCATGAAAAACGCGAACTTAAGTCGCTTGGCGTCTTTTCTAATTGTATTTGCATCATTATACATTTACATTTGAGAACTTTAACATTGTTAGATTGATTACTAGTAAAACAAATTCATTTAAACTCATATTGAGAAGAGACAACGTATGGAAGGTTGGTTAGTGAGGGTAGTGATCTCTACCTTTAAGTCACCTTAATAAGTGCAAAGTTCTTAGGAATCACAAGATTAGTCAATTCTTTTGGATGGTTCGTAACGTCTTGAATAACTAGTTATATGATTGGTGATATGTCTCGCGATTATTAATACGGGGTTAGTAGAACTTTTGTATTATAGTGGCTACAATGTACTTTTAAAGAGGTGTACATAATGTTTTGTCCATCTCAAAAATGGTATATTGTCTATAAGTAAGTAGGTTAAGATGAATAAACAATACATTGCAACTACACACTCATTATCACATACAAAGAAAGACTCCCAATTTAATGTTTCTAACGCCTTATTAGGACGATTGCTCCGTCTAATCTCACATATGACTTTATTTTTTGTGTAATGTTCGTATTGCAACATTTACTTATCATATGACGAGAGCATAATGATGGTAATGAAATTCCATTTGCACGATGGGCAGTGGCGGACTTAGGTGTTGTGGTGGGTGGCGGGCGCACCTCTGAACAAAAACTTTTAGCGTATTTTATAGGCAAAAATCCCTATTGCACCACTAGAAAAGTTGGTTGAAACCCTCGCTCGCACTCCTACAAAATAATTCCTAAGTTCGCCACTAACGATAAGACATGTTGTGCTCCACAACCATTTGATTCAACAAGTTTCAACGAGATGATCTAAAAGACGGTTACATCACTAGCACCTAGTTTTGCACACAAAAGTTTATAATAAGCAATGTTTTAAAAACTGGTAAATATCAGTCGGTCATACCGGTATTACCGTTTTCGGATTTAAATCCGATCCGAAACACCCCGGTAAGTAGGATAAACGACATCGACTTTGTACCGCCGGTAAAATCTGATATACCGGTTTGAACCATTATGCCGGTACCGGCTCAGGTCTGTTTTTTTGTTAGGATTTTACCTTTTATCGGCCAATCTTCATGTTTACTCTCAACTTTAACTTTACGATTTTAATATTTTGTTCCAGACTTCCATCACTCCATCATTCGTTCCAGATTTACATCTACATCCAATTTTTTATTATTTTTTGAGTTGATGTTGTAATTATGGAATTATACAATTAATTAGTCAACCTGATTGAACCGCTCGATACAAACCGGTTCAACCGGTTAAACCATTTTTGTGCCTAATCCGGTACGATTAGAAAACCGGATTTTAAAACATTGATAATAATTGTGAGATACATAATTAATAGAGTAAACTGCTAAAATCGTCCCTGAGGTTTGACTCAAAATGCTAGATCAGTCCAAAATCAACTTTTGTTGCTAAAACAGTCACTGAGCCCAAGTTCTGTTGCTAGATCAGTCCAATTAGTTAACTGAAGTTAGTTTTTAACTTTTATTTATTACACAAACAGTCCCTGTAGTTATAATTTACTAGTTTTAACTATGAGTTAATAGCCAAAATGGTCCCTGAGGTTTGCACCACCACCACCACCGCCACCACACCGCCACCACCGCACCGCCGCCACCACCACCACCACCACACCGCCACCGCCACCACAGCGCCACCGCCGCCACCACCACCACCACCACCACCTCCACACCGTCACCACCACCGCCACCACCACCACCTCCGCACCGCCACCACCACCACCACCACCATCGTCTGGTCACCATCACCATCGCCACAGTGGGTTGCAGGTTTGACCGGAAAACTTTTGAGATAGTTTTGAAAGCATGCCACACCTTTTGAAAGCATGCACACCTGTTAATCTTTTGAGTTTTTCTTTCAAAGCTTTGATCTTTTTTAAGAAATCTGGTATGGGTATGTTCTAATTGTTTTGTTTAATATCATTCTTCAAGAAGCTATATTTGGGTATGAATTATATGTTTTAGTTCATCATTTTCTTGTAATTTGTGGGAATTGTTGTGTAGGGTGTTAATCTTTTGAGTTTTTCTGTTAAAGCTTTGATCTTTTTCAAGAAATCTGATTTGGGTATGTTCTAATCTTTTTGTTTAATGATTTTGTTGATTAAATTCAAGGGCTTTATGTTTGATGTTTCCAGGAGTATAATTGCACAGGAGATCAATTAGATCTTTGGAGTTTTGTTTTAAAAAGTTTACCTTTTTTTGTATATTGTCTCAAAAATCTGATTCTTGGTATGTTTTAATTGTTTTGTTTAGTGATTTTGTTGATTGAACTGCAGGTGTATGTAGTTAATTTTTTAGGAGTTTTTTGTTTGATACTAAAGATCAAGAATTCAATCCTATTAGTTTTTGTTTATAGCTCAAGTTCTATGGTTAATTGTTTTAATTTTGGTGGCGGCGGTGCTGTGGTGGCGGTGGTGGTGGCGGTGTGGTGGTGGTGGTGGTGGCGGCGGTGCGGTGGTGGCGGTGTGGTGGCGGTGGTGGTGGTGGTGGTGGTGGTGCAAACCTCAGGGACCATTTTGGCTATTAACTCATAGTTAAAACTAGTAAATTATAACTACAGGGACTGTTTGTGTAATAAATAAAAGTTAAAAACTAACTTCAGTTAACTAATTGGACTGATCTAGCAATAGAACTTGGGCTCAGTGACTGTTTTAGCAAAAAAAAGAGTTGATTTTAGACTGATCTAGCATTTTGAGTCAAACCTCATAGACGATTTTAGCAGTTTACTCTAATTAATATTAAGTCTGACCAAAAGAATGTTAGACCACTGTGTGAGATAACAAGACATGTTACTGTTCATAAATTATTAAGTAAAAAAATACGGCCGTAAGAATGACAGCCCACTGTAAAATAACAAGACACCTTAGTTTTTTTAACAGTGAATCATTGCTTTTTTTTGTTTGGATTTGTGGATCTAAAGTAGCCACGATATTCTTTTAGATAGTTAATATATAAAGGTGTTAATATGTACATGGTCTTTCGAAAAAGAAAAGGTTTTATATTTAATTGGCCTTCGTACAATTATAATTGTCGATTAAGAATCGATACGATTCAAAAAAGAAAAGATTTTTGTTTTAAGTTTTAGCCTATAAGTTATTTTACCGATTCCAACTCTAGTAGCAGGCTTGGTTTTTCCAGTGGAGACTCAAGTTTGATCGCCACTTGTGTCATTTTTGGTAAATTAAGGCAACAGAGGATTTGAGCTAAGCTTTGTGCGAGGTTGTCAATTCGAATCTCAAGACCAGTCGGGTTTTCGTCCCACCATGTGTTACGTCAGATAGTTCTGATCTTATGGTGGCACAACGACTGTCAAGTGGTAACCGACGATATGGTTTTCTGGGGGGAACGCCCAAGCCAAACTCTAAAGCCAATGTGGGTCCGGTTACAACATATTCTGGCGGAGGTGGGGCAATGGGGCTCCCCGATTCGGGGGGTGCGGTGGCCAAACACAAGAAAGTCACCGTTCAAAAAATAACCAATACTAGGGGGACCTACCTTATAATAAAGGGTGGCCCCCGCTACACGTTGACGCTCCAACTTAGTGTAAATTTTTGAAAATTTTGACATTTTTGATTTCGTTACTCATCTTTTTTGAAACGTTACCTCTGTAAAGATTTTCTAGATCCGTCATTGATAGATACCGAGTTGATTATCATAAAGTACATTGTTCAAAACAGAAAAATGATCGAATTGCCCTTCTCATTAACAAAAAAAATGAATGAAGTTAACCCAGTGGACTAATATGGCAACAGTGAAATCTTTTTGGACCTACAGACGAAAAATGAAACATTTGGACTAAACTAGCAAAATGATCCAGACCACAGAGACTAAAAAGACATTTAACTCTTTTTTCAATTTAGCCACATGAAATATAGATATTTTTTTATTTTATTTTTATAAACCAAATAGGTAATATAAATAAATATAATTTTTATACTCAAATACTTTTCTTTTCTCATGTTTTTATTAGATATGTTAAAAAATTTGTGTTTTAATTATTCTATACTTCTTTTAGTTTTACAATAGTTATAGTTTTATCTGATTCTTTTATTTAATTTATAAATCAATTGTAATAAGCTTGGATATGCCACGACTTTACTCGAGTTTAATTCATGACGTAACTTTTCCGTGATTGGAGAATACACCGTCGTATGTGCTTCTATATACATCTCAATAGTTTTACTAACTTTTTCATAATTTGCCAATATACCATCACAAGTGTTATTATCTATATCTTAATGATTTTACTCAGGTTTAATGTATAAGGTAACATAGCCGTGACGCGTGGGGTATTTTACTAGTTTTTACAAAAAAATCTTTATAATGTTTTAATTGCGAGGGGTATTTTTGACTTTAGATATGGTTATCCTGGAAATGGTGCGCCCACCGAACGGGGTAGCCTAAACGTGGTTAAACGGACAACTCGGAAATGAAAGGATGTACATCACCGTTAGGACACGTGGCAGAAGATGTCAGTTTCTAGTTGGGTGCATATTAACTGGCGGGTGAGTTTTGTTTCTTTTGGCGACAAGATTGATAAAAGGGTATCATATTCATAGGCATTCAAGCCTCTATATTAAGGGTGGGTAGTATGTGCACACTTTCAAAAATTAAATCGAAACCACTAAGGATAATACGATATCATACGACACGTCATGATAAAATATAACATAGTTAAAAGTGTGATAGGATACGTCACGATATGCTATAATACGTCACGATAAAATATAATAAAGTTAAAAAATGTGATACGATATGTCACAATACGCTACAATACGTCACGATAAAATATTAAAAAGTAAAAAATGTGATACGAAACGCACAATACGCTATAATACGATACATAACGATATAAAAATAATAAAAATTTTAAATCTCATTAAAACAAAAATAACCAACAATAAACACCAATAACCAAACCCAAAACATCAAAAACCAAACCCAACACACCAAAATTCAAACCTCAAAAAAATCAGGACTCAATACGGATTGTATAGCTCTATACGATCCGTATAAGCCAGCCGCCAGACATACACCGAACCTGTCTTAACTTTATCCAATAAGCCAACCGCCAGACACCCTAATCCCTAAACCTGTCAGATCGCCATGTCTTAACTTTATCCAATATGAATCATATAGGCCGATACGATCCGTATTGAATTGTCAAAATGTGAGGATAGATTTCTCGGTGTGCGAATAGAACCCCTTTATTAATCTCATAGTAGCAAGAAGCTCTCAATTTATATTTATTATTTTTCTTCTAGTTGGATTATTATTATTTAACCACATATATAATGTTTTATTTTGTTTATAACTAGTTTTATACCTCGCTCGTGTTGTGAGATGTTAGGTCCAATATTTTTCAACCAATTTAAAAAAACATTACCATAGTTTTGTTTGAAAAAACTAAAACGATGGCAAGACTGTAATTTTGAGTTGTGTGCAAAACTGTAATTTGTGAGGACTAATGAACGAGTGTTAAGCAGCTGCCTGACACGAATAAAAAAATATATCAAGTCAAGCAATTAAAATAAAACACTTTCATAGTTTTGCTAAAACTGTAGTTTTAAATTGTGGGCAAAATCGTAAATTATTAAAAGCTAAAACGATTGCAATACTGTAATTTTGAATTGGTGGCAAAACCGTGATCTTGAACAAGGGCAATTTCATAATTTTAAATTGGAGTTAAATGCTTGGTTGGTCCCTGTGGTTTCCAAAAATTGCAGACTGGGTCCTAGTGGTTTGCTAATTACACGCGTAGTCCCAAAACTTGTCAAAAATGCACTCGGTTGGTCCTTAACCCTAACATCAGTTAAATTTCTCAGTTAACTATGTGTGAAATTACTATATTACCCCTCAAAGCCTAATCATCTTCTTCAACCTCTTACCCCTGAAAGCCCTAATCATCTCCTTCAACCCTGAAACATCTGCATCATCGTCATCACCATCATCATCTTCATCACCGTCATCTTCAGCATCCATCCACCGATACACACCCACAATTACACATAACAACAACCCATACATACATACATACATACACCATATGTATACACACATGTGTCAGAGAAAACGAACGAATGTAACACCCCGTGTTTTCATAAGTGAAAGTCAAAGTCAAGGTCAAGTCAACGACCGGTTTCGCGCAACTCGACTTGTAGAAATGTCTTTATTTTATTTGTATTATGTGGAGTAAGTGTCGTTCATTGCAATAATCGATGAGTATTAATCGTATTTCAATCGACCTACGACTGTGAACTATAGGAAGTAACAATGCGATAAAGTTAATCAACTGATAACCAAGCTATGTTAATCAAATCGACATCAAATCGTAACTCGAACTACGTGGTTTTACTTATTGTTTATACGTGTGAGCGTGCCTTACGTGTTACCTGTGCATGTTTATTTAGTTATGTTATGTTAAACAAGCGAACTCAATCGAAACTCGAAATCTAACTCGAATTGTAGTCGAACTCGAACTCGAATCATGATCATGATAGATAGTGGAGAATAGATTACGCAAGATACGAAGTAGTGGGGACTAAAAGTAATTTGACTAGGAAACCCTATCGAATCGCTCGCAATCGGAACCGAAACGCCAAAGCTCGTCGCACCAAACACACCACCCAGGCGCCAATCCGCACGGACAGGCCATCCGCACGGACAAGCCATCCGCACGGACAGGCAATCCGCACGGATGACCATCCGGGTGATGTGCAATCCGGACGAATCGTACTTTCCTCTTTTAGCACCCTATAAATACACAGGTCACTCTCCAAACTTTCCACTTTTGGCAAGTGACGTCCGACCAGCACGCTCTCTTCACCTTTTCTTCGATTTCTCTTGATTCCGGTAAGTTTTCGTCCTAAATCTTGTACATTCTTGATCTATACGCACTTCTACACCTTTCTATCTTCTAAATATTAATTTTTAACCATGAAATCATCAAGATTTGAGGTATTCTAGGATGACGTCATCATGAAGTTCCTATGAACTTCAAGTCTGACTTCATTCCACCAAGAATAACTCGGATCTGAACGATTTCCACAAGATTTCACAAACGACTTCGCATAAATCTGAACTTTTCAGAGTATAAAAGAGTTGAAAGAGATAAACACAATTTTTCTCCTTCTGTTACACTCTGAAACGGTAAGAATCGGATCAGTTCTAGTTGTCTGCTCAATGTTAGTGAGGCACTAGTCCTAAATCCGGATTCTACCCGCGAGACACCTGATTTCGGGTGAGACCAGAATGACCGTTCTGAGCCGCCGACCGGCCAAGCTGGGGTGATTCCTGGCCGGCTTAGTCATACGGGTAAGAATGCAATTTCGATTGGTCGACGCGTAATCAAAACATCTCGATAGAACGACAAAAGGGACCAAGGGTAGACGAACGGAACGACCCGAACGAGATGCCGTCCGGACGGACTGATGTCCGCACGGACAGGCTATCCGGGCGAGTTGCCATCCGGACGGACTACACTTGGGGCCCATATTCAAACAAGGTTTGAGTATCGACGAATGAATAATCTGCACGGACGACCATCTGAATGGATTACTCTTCGGATCATGAGATACTAAGACCTTAAACAATTTCCAACATGTTCATCCGACCGGACCACCATCCGCACGGATTATCGTTGTCCGCACGGACTACCATCCGGACGGATTTCACCAAGTGACTCACCACCAACGTCGTTGTCCGCACGGATTACCATCCGGATGGATTGTCGTCCGCGCGACCGACTTGAAGGATAGAGAAACTTGAATGTTTTCTAAATACTACAACGAAAACTTCAAAGGACAAGCCATCATACACAAACACATCTCACCCATAGGAAGAAACAATCCACTCGAATAGTCATCCGCACGGACAAACTGTCCGCACGGACGACCAACCGAACTGATTAACTACTCGCACGGATTGTTGTCCGCACGGATGACCATCCGGACGACCAGCCATCCTACCCACTCCCACCCTGTATTGTTTTACGCGCCACTTATCGTTATGCTATCGAATCTATTCAGGCTAACCGAACTCTCTAAGCGCTCCCTTCAATCCATAATCGTTGTGAGTATACTCGATCCCTTTTTGCTTTAAGCACTTTTGGGTGTTACATACGTTACGAATATTCAAACTACAACTATCACACTACTCAAACTATTTGAACGCTAACCATTAATGCATGTTATACGTGGCTTATGAATGCTTGTTTGTTATGTTTACACATGGAATGCTGTCTACCTGCCTTAGCAACGATAGTACTATAGTTTGGACTCAGCACCCGTTCACACGGGGGTTGTTAAGGATCTTTTACTTGCATGGATTACGGTGGTAATCATGTATTGCGAACTACCTCGGGTAGGGCTGCAAACGAACCGTACGAACACGAACACGGCCTTGTTCGTGTTCGTTTGTTAAGGATTTCATGTGTTCACGAACAGTTCACGAACACTTACCGAACGAGATTTTTTGTTCATGTTCGTTTGTTAAGGAAATGAATTTGTTCGTGTTCGTTTGTGTTCGTTTGTTAATTTAGGTACCGAACACAAACGAACGTTTATGAACGCACACGGACGCAAACGAACACAAACAAACGTTAATGAACATAAACAAACACAAACGAACATATATTTACTTTCGAAGATGATCACAACAAAAAAAAAAAACACTAAGTAGATCCACCCAAAATATACCAAGCTAATTATCCAAACTTGAGTAGCTTAACATATAATTTTTATAAACATAACTAACACAAAGTAGTGTCTCAAAAACTTCATCTTAAACATCAAGTCTCCATTTAATCCACCAAAATAACCTTGAAATCGTTTATAACCAAAATAAACTTGAATTCGTCCAACCATCATCATTCATCAAGTAAGCTCAACACGTATGACATCTTCATCAAGTATTGTATGTAGGTTCTCGATCAGCATATCTCACAAATACTTCTTTAAACTCTAAGGCTGTAGACAACATATCATATGTGGCATTCCACCGAGTACTAACGTCTATGATTAGATGCTTCTTTGACATTTGTAATTGCTTAGAAAGCTTAGAAGACAAATGCAATCGACCCGGAGAAGCAGTGACGTGTTTAACACTCTCACGAACATTATGAATTATGCCTTTAATTTCTACTAAACCATCTTGAACTAACAAGTTAAGAATATGCGCACAACATCGCACATGAAACAATTGTCCATCAATTGCAAGCTTGTTTTTGAGATATAAGTTTTCCATTAAGTTCTTTGCCACCACATCATTAGTTCTAGCATTGTCAACCGTCAAAGAAGCTACTTTCATCTCTATATTCCACTCTTTCAAACACTTGAACAAACAATCATATATATGAATTCCGGTATAGGGTGGAGGTACATCAACAAAGTTCAATATGAATTTATGTAGCTGGAACTCTGAGTCAACAAAGTGACATGTCATGACCATGTAATGAATATTTTGAACTGATGTCCACATATCAGTTGTAATGCTAACACGATTAACTGTATTTAGTAGCTTTTGAATTCTTTTCCTACCAATTTCATAACTAGAAAAACAATCTTGCTTAGCTGTTGTACGAGAGATCTTGATAAATGTCGGGTTTGCTTCCTTCATCACAACATTAAAGATTTCATACTCAACAAAGTTGAATGGTAACTCATGAATCACAATCATATGAGCAATAACTTCTCTCATTCTAGCATTATCAAACTTCCAATTTTGAACCGGTGACGAAGAAACAGATTTTCCATGCGGAACCTTCAACTTCAACTGACCTTTATCCACAGCTTTTAATTTAGGGCAATATTGATCAATGTGCCTCTTCATTGGTGTGGTTGTTCCATCTTGATATTTCTTGACTTTCTCCCCACAATATTAAGCATTAGTTATTTATTAAAAATCATATGACATATCTCATTAAAACAAACAGAGGCCAAAACACACTGGCCAACAACTAGCAAGAGGGGCACTATAGCAACAAAGAAAACAAGATAAACAAAAAAAGCACCGAATTGATCCCTGGAATTCGCTGAATTGACTCCAAAAATGCGATTGGAGAAAAATACGATTTGTCCAAATCTAACCTCAAAGTCTTTGACTCCAAAATACTGTGTTTTACAAAACGCAAATCGCGAATTTAACCCATAAAAACCACCAAATTGAACGCTATAATACGCGAATTGAAGCGTATGAATTCGTATGCGAATTGCGTATTTGGTAACTATGTTTTCTATAACTTAACTTGAATGGAAATAATGTGACAATGAACCTTACATGAGTGGGAACGGTGTTGAACGATGGTGATTGACAGAGGAACGACGGAGGGAGCGGAGGAGAGAGCGGCGCTTGGTCGAGCGGAGAAAATGGGATCCAGATAATGCTTAGGGTTTTTGTAGTTTCTAACTTTCAATTGTATATCTAATTGTATATCTGGTGGACCATATGTGATAATATAAGTTGGGCTATAATAAAAACAACATAATCAGTTTTTATGTTTTAAATAAAAACCATACGTAATCCCTTTTTTTATAATTTTCATTGTAATTTGATTGAATATTATATTTTTTATGACCCAATAACTTTTTTCTTTGTTTTCCATATGTAAGGTGAAATATGATGATATGATATATATATATATATATATATATATATATATGTATATTCCTATACATAAACGAACACGAACATACAAACGAATATAAACAAACGAACACAAACGAACGTAAAAGAACACGTTCACGAACACAAATGAACGAACACGGCCTTTGTTCATGTTCGTTCATTTAACTAAACGAACGAAATTTTTTGTTCGTGTTCGTTCATTTATTAAACGAACGAACACAAACGAACTTCCCGCCAAACGGTTCATGAACTGTTCGCTGAAAGTTCAGTTCGTTTGCAGCCCTAGCCTCGGGCAGTCAACCCGCAGTCATTGGTATCGATGGATCTATGTCGATAACTAACGTGCTTCATTTCACAATGTGTACGTGCTGGTTATGCGTAAACGAATTCGAACTCTATGTGCTATTATCAAACTTGTATGCTCACCTTTACATTTTATGTATTGACTTTACTTTAACGTATGTGACAGGTGCTTAGGAAGTTTACATGCTTAGCATGCTGTGAACTTGAGGCTAGGAAAGGTCTAGGATGCTCGCTATGCTGTGATGAAATTGAAGCTAGGAAAGGAGGTCCTAGAAACCAATAAATAAACTATTATGTTTGAATCTGAGTTGTCGGAACAGAATGTTTGTCTTGATGTCTATCTGTAATAATTTGTTTACTGTTTGAGACATGGTATGGGACATGTTAAATTAAATTGAATGGTAATGATAGTTGTTATGGAAACTTCTGGACAATCTGTTTCGCTCAGTGCCATGCCCCGATGATTCCGCCATCGGTTGGGGTGTGACAGATTGGTATCAGAGCCATAACTATAGGGAATTAGTGTAACACCCCGAAAATGGGTTTGGTAATTAACCCATGTTAATACTAAAAGACGAGTAAAATACCGTTAGTGGTAAAAGTAACCCGGTGAATATTAGGATTTCAATTAAATAAACCTAATATTAAATAAAAGTAGAATAAAGGCTTTTGAGGAAATAAAGTTTATAGAAGGCCCGACCTAACGGGACCTAAAATAAACCTAGTCATAAATATTCCCGAACCCGCTAAGTTAACTAGGAATATTGAACCTAGTTAATAAGTGGGAATATTATTGAAAATAATTAGGTTGTGACCTAATTAATAACTAACCAAACACGAGGGACCAAAGCCGGATAACTTGAAAAGGGAATTATAAACTTAAAAGTAAAACACACACACACACAAGAGTGTGTGTGCGTGCGTGAGAAAGAGCAGGAGACAAGCTCCATGGGAGCTAACCCTAAACTCAACAAATTCTTCAAATTGGGGGATCAATTGAAGGCCAATCTCGGATTTGAATACATAGAAACGGTCACCAAGTCAAGGGGATCGTAAGGTATGTCGAATTTCTAACAATCTTGAAGTTGTAAAAATTGGATAATCATCCTAGTCTTGAATTAAGCATGGATTAGAGAAGCTATGGCTAGATTAGTGATGTATATTTGCTTAGGAACAAAACCCTAAGTGAAAATCATACATAACATGCTATGGATTGAATGATTGAATAATTTACCACACTAGGTTAAGTGGGTTTTAATCATATGACGAATTTGATGATATGATTGTCATTAGGATCATCATGCATGTTAGTAATTAGGAAATACTTAAATAATTTACAAGCTTGAGTATTTGATCATAAGTGATAGTGATGAATTTTGATGTTAATCTTGGTAAAAATAACTAGTTATGAACTAGTTGTAAATGTGTAAAATTATGCCCACTAGGTGTTCGTTAAAATGCCTCAAAGAAGGCTCGAAACTAGAAATTTGTAGTTAGAACACCTAATTGTGATGTTTTGGCTATTATGCAAGATGTGATTAAAAGAGTTCTAAATGTGATAAACGTGGTTGGAGCTCTGGTTAAAACGGTGGCCTAAAGATAACGCCTACCGGGTAATTAAAGAATGCCAAAACTAGTTGAAGAACTCGAATATGCAATTAGCATGCTAATGGGCATTTGACTTTTAAAAAGGTCAAACTGACCTATAATACAATAAGTAGTAATTTTGATATAAAATGCATAAGGTGGAATAATCGTATTACATTATGATTAAACTAACCACCTTGAAAACGATGATGATAGTTTGACGCGTAACAAGCTAGGTGGAAGCTTGGAGTGGAAGCGGGTCAAACGAATCAAGAATGAAAGGAAAAAGTATAATTCGGATGCAAGGTAAGTATAGCTTACACTAGTCTTATACTTCAGAATATTTTCTTATCGTATTAGTTATGAATAAGTTGAATACAAAAATCGAGGTATGATGTTCCGACGTGTAGGCGTACGGAACAAAATAGTCGAGCATAATTAGAAGCCATGTTGATGGTTTAAAAAGAAGTAAATCGATAATTCGGTTATATTAAGTCGAAGGTAATAAACGGTTTATAAGTTAAAATGACCGCACGGTGTTAAACGAGAAGAGTCATGTAGAGGAGATGATAATAAATATCATTTCGCAAAGTTAAATGGTCATCTCGGCCAAACGGGTCAAAAGGTGTAGATAACACCTTTTGACTATATAGACTAATGATTCTTTTGTCGAGTCATATGTTTACAGGAATAGATGTCCAATGGATATTCGCATCGTTCTTAATTAGCGAATATAAGCAAGGTATTAAAATCGGGTCAACTTGTTGATCCGAGCCAGGTACGTTTATTTATGATGTATGTAAAAGCGCTAATTTGGTCGAATAATTGGTGATAGCCCTTCATTGTAAAAGAAGGACCAAAATCGACCAAAACGCCCTTGTAGGCTAAATTGAACAAACAACTCATAGAGGTTGTTTGGAAAAGAGTCTTATGATTAAACAAAAGTTTAGAACGAGTACGGGTAGTGAAAGATGTAATACTTGGGCCAAAAGACTCCATATGAGTCTTTGCCGTAAAATGATAGTTCAAGAAGTATAAATTCGGAACACATAGATATCTACCTTAGATCCAACACACATTGAGGTTGTGATGGAAGAGTACTAGATAAGAGATATAGGTTACAACGCTAGTTTAGAATGAAAGCGAAATTGAGCTTAAAAGTGCTTAAAATATCCTTAACGGGTCAAAATAAGCATACGAGTGAAAACGGGTTTAATTTGTGTAATAAACCTAATATGGTATATCACAATTATTTGATGAAGTGTATGAAATATAGGAATCAAATAAATGCGTTTGTATGATAAAATGCATAACCGGGTCAAAGTTTGGTATAAAGGGTAATAAGCCGAAGACTTAGAAGTCTTGAATTTTATCAAGCCGGTTGTCGGATTTTAACTCCATAGGATGGAGAATCAAATTACAAACATGTAGGAAGAAACGGTAGATCAAACGGATAAGCGGTTTGAAAGATACGAAAGATTTCGTGTCAAATTACGACGAAAAAGAGAATCAGGATGCAGAGTCCACCGTAATTTACGGTCCCACCGTAAATTACGGTGGAGTTGATTTTGTTACGGTGCTAAATGTCTGATTTACGGCAGAAGATTTGAAACCCAGGTCCCACCGTAATTTACGGTCCCACCGTAAATTACGGTGGAGAATTTTTATTATATTTTATTTTGTTTTTCATTTGAAAGTCTATTGTTTTCCCGGACATCGTTCGGACATGATTAAACCCGTATGACTAAAGCATTTCATGTTTATGAAATGTAGGTACACCTTGGATGCCGGAAGACGATTAAGCTCAGCGAAGAACCGAACACGATAATGATACACGCTTCCGCACTTTGCTACGTTGTAAACTTTTAAACAACGAATTCGATCACATTACCTAGAATGACTTATGATTTGTAAAAGTTTTAATAAACCCGTATTTCCAAATGTTATGTAATCTTAATTACATGTTTGTTTTACGTAAGATTTACGTTAAACGTTGATTTAAAAGAACGGGTGTTACAATTAGGCAAGACTCGACCTAGTCCGGGTTGAAGTCTTAGATACCTAGACTATAGTTAAGAACCAACAGACCGACTCGAGTACGTCTAGTAGGAATTTCGTACGTACTTACTTTTCCCTATCTTTGCTTATACTACCCCATTTCTGCACTCTAATTTTCAACTATGAGTGGGCAATAAGGCCGAGAATAGGTGTGAAAACCGCAAACTCTCGACTAAAGTTGCTTAATCAACTCGCATTTTAGCTACAAACAAGGAGAATTATACCAAACTAGGGGTGAAACCCATATTTTGATGAATAATCTCCTTAATTTTATTAAAAACAGGGACGAAGTTGTTAAGCCAGGGGTGAAACCCTAACCTTGACGACTTGTTCCGCTTTTATACAAAACTCTCACCAAGGTCTCGACGGACTCCAACGATCTGAAGGTACAATATGACCAACGGGATGTGTGTCAAATGCCCAAGAATCGAGGCAAAGGCACAATCCTGAAAGTTGAATGTGCACAACGGACCCTTGTGAATAGTCGAACCCCTTTGGTTAGTCAAAGTCTACTAGCCGCAGACAATCTATTTCTCGACTTTCCTGTGTTTCGATTTTAAGCCGCAACTGCTGACTCTGATGTTTCATCGATTTTATGTGCTTGTACAGATGCTTACCTGTTTATGTGTTTAAATTTTTGGATTTGCTCGATTTTTGTTTTACTTCGATCGACACACACGACTCGCACTGCATCTCGTGATTATGTGCTTACTTTGACTCCAAACGATTACGTAACGACATGTTCAACATGCGAAATCCGTGAACGTGCGTGACCGAACACACAAGAACGTACAATTTACCGTGATTCTCATTGATCATCTTACCACTTTCTCTCTCTAGTTTCTTTCTCTAGACTTAGGTTTCTGTGTTCGATTGGGGGTTGAAAACGTATATATCTTAAAAAATTATAAAATCGGAGGGTCGAAAACGTATATACCTATAAAATTCTATACGAAAACTACATACCGGACACTATTGAGCGAAAAGTTCGCCCCCCCCCCCCCCCGGCCCCTTCTATGCTACGCCCTTGCTAATTGAGACTCAAGTTCAATCCACACTTGTGTCACTTTGATAGAAGGAAAGGAGTTGGCTATGATAGATTGGGCATCTTCTCGCTTTTGACTTGGTCTCGTATGGGACATTCCCTCATGATGGAATGGCTACCTTTTTTGTCTTGTCTACTCAAGGAAGAGTGGGATACTTAGCTATGGATAGAGCCTAGCCTACTTGCAGAGATGTCAGACTCTATCATGAGCTCACTGGGGTTTTCGTCCCACTATGTGTTACGCCATAGAGTTCTACTCTTGTGGTAGCATAACGACTATCAAGTGGCAGGCGACAATATGGTTTTCCACAGTACGCCCAAGCCAAACTCTGAAGCTAGCATGAATCCGGTTTAGACAACATGGTCTGGCCAGAGTGGGACAACGTGGCTCTCCAATTTACAAAGCACGGTAGCCCAATAAAAGAAAGTCGTCGTTCCAAGAAAAAAACCCTCAATAGTGTTAGGAGTCGATGTAAGCTACTAGTACTGTACTATAAGGCGAGTGATAAATTTCATGAAAATGGTTTAGATAGTATGAGAAACAACTAAGTCTGTGTGTAGTGGGGTTTCATATGGCGCCCTTTTCTCCTATAACGCCTGGCACACAACTACGGGCGGCGTTATGAGACAAAAAAAAGGGGGGAGCGCCATCTATATAGCGCCGGTATGGGGGAACTTTTCAAAATTTGGACCAATCAAAAATTAGTTAGTGTTTTTATAATTAACTAATAAAAACGAAAATTAATAATTAGATAATGATAGGTAGGGGCTTTATGACTACGGGCTCTAGTGATATAACGCCCCATAAAGCCCTTGTGTGACGTGGCATGACACGTGTCGGATAACGCCCCACAAAGGACTTTATGATTACAGATGACCTAATATGTTAGTTTTTTTTTAATATCATCCAATCTATTGATTCAACTTAACTAACTTAACGAATTAATTCAAAGTCATCGAATTAATTCAAAGTCAGTTGTATTTCGCTTCACCCCTGTCAAAAAAGTAATTTCAATTGATTAAAGTTTATTTTTAAGTACGCATAGGTTGATATTAGTTTGCACATGGAGGGTTGACTTGCACTAGTTATTTTTTATTTATCAACACTAATAATATGCTCATCTATAAAATATTAGTTCCTCTATAATTTATATCACAAATGGATTATAAATTTCTTATTTTATTTTGAAAGTTGAGTTTATTTCGATTATATTAAGAAAAAAAACTTGAGCAAGTTGGTATCTCAATAATTCATGGTAGACAAAAGTGCACTAAATATTTTAAGCTCTTATATGGAAATTATTAACTTATAATTAAAAGGTGATTATTTTGTAATTATAAAATTCTAATTCATATGGTTGTAGACATATAGTTAATATTTCGGTCATTTAATGAATTATGCAAGTAAATTAAAATTTTGAAAATTTAGGTAAAGTTATATAATCGTAAGATATTTACTTACAAGATTAATAATAACTAGTTAAATTCCCCCGCACGTTGCGGCGGGTATCATTCGGTATAGGTTCGATTCATTACGACATCGATACGGTATCACCACTCGGTATATCAAGGGAAAGATAAAACCCAAAAAATAAAGTCACGATATGACCAAAATATTATCAATATGTGTTTTACATCGGTCAAAAAACATAAATACGAATATCAGTTACGGTTCTGATAATAAGGATACCGATACCATGTTATACAGTTAGGGGCGGACCCATATGGTCCGGGTCGGGGTGCACGGACCCCAATCTTTTTTTAGAAAATAGTAGAACCGGTATGTTAAATTTTTCAAGGATCCCATAAATAAATTAATTGGACCCCATAGTATTAAAAGCAAAGATGGTGTGGTGGTAAATCTCCTAGTGTTCTAACAAATAGATCCCGAGTTCAAGTCTTACATGTCCTATTTTTTTAGTTTATTTTTTCCATCAAAATTAAATTAGTGTTTTAAAACAGCACAACCACTCTCTAATTTGCTTCTTTAAAATGATAAATTGAATGTCGATTTTATTTAACACTTGATTACCAAATAAAACTTTCAACATATAATGTAGTGGTTTCATGTCCACTAAATGCTTATACATTATTTTCTAGCACCGACTACGATGATCGACCCGAAAATTTTAATTTTTGGTTATGAAAAATCCTTACACAAAAAATGGACCCCAATGAAAAAAAAAATCCCGGGTCCGCCACTGTATACATTATCTTAAATGTTATATAAGAAAACTTAAAATAATAAAATAAGGAAAGAATAAAATAATAAATTAAAGTAATAAAATAATGAAAACTTAAAAAAACTATAATATTAAAAAAAATTAATTACTGTTAATCACGAGTTCTTATTAATATGTATAATATCTAGCTCTATACAACAAAAATAAAAAAAGTTTAACCTATATATAATAAATCTAAGAGTAAACTGACATTTTGGTCACTGAGGTTTGGCCAGTTTTGCCACTTTAGTCCAAATCTCAAACTTTTTGCATCTAGGGCCCCGTGGTTTTGTTTTTGTTGCCATTTTGGTCCAAATTTCAAATTGGCCAGATTCCCCAACTTAAACCCCCTAATTTGTCTTTATTCTTAGGGGTATTTTGGTTATTTAGATTTATTATAACTCAAATTTAATAAATAATAATGCCACTGCCAGAACAACAACAACAACAACAACAACAACAAGCACCACCACCCCCAACCCCCACCCCCACCACCGCATCATCCCCCTCACCACCATTCCACTGCCGCCAACCCTCCCAAACCCAAAACCCTCACATAACTCAAATCAGCCACAAAATTCCACCGCCAAAGTAAATTGTCCTAACTCAAATCAGCCACAATCAAATCGGCGACCAAACCTGTTAAATCAGCAGTGAAGAAACCGCGGAGATGAAGGCGACGGCGTAGCTGAGGTGGATCTTCAGTGGTGGTGGTGATTGACGGAGGTGATTCATAAGAACAATAAATCCGATTCAGGAGGAGGTGAAGGTGGAGGAGGTGAGGGTGTCGGGGTGGCGGCGGTGATGGTGGAGGCGGTGAGGGCGACGGTGGTGGTGGATCTTCAGTGGTGGTGGTGGTGATTGACGGAGGTGATTCACAAGAACAGTAAATCCGATTCAGGAGAAGGTGAAGGTGGAGGAGGTGAAGGTGGAGGAGGTGAGGGTGTCGGGGGTGATGGTGGAGGCGGTGGTGGTGGTGGATCTTCAGTGGTGGTGGTGATTGTTTGAAAATATGGAGGTTTAATTTGGTGGTGATTGTTTGAGAAGATGGATCTTCAGTGATGGTGGGGTTATATATTAATGGTGTTAATCAATATTAGTTTATAATAAACCTAAAACGACCAAAATGCCCTTAAGGATAAAGACAAAAAACCAGGTTTTAAGTTGAAAAATCTGGTCAAATTTGAAACTTGGACAAAAATGGCAACAAAACGAAACCACAGGGACCAAAATGGCAACAAGTTTGAAATTTGGACTAAAGTGGCAAAACTGGCCAAACCTCAGGGACTAAAATGGCAGTTTACTCTAAATCTAAACTCTTATAGTTCTTATTTTGTTGTGTGCATTGATCTCTCCTTTCTTGTTCTTTTATTTAGGGTTCAAAATTTTCAAAATTGTTATGGGTAGTGCTAGATTTGTAATTGATATCGTGAATGAGTATAGTGCTTCTCAAGATGTTGACGATTAGATAACAAATCTTGGGTTTGATCTAAGGAAAGAGGAAACGATGTACTCAAGTGAGTGTAGCCATATATTGATTGTAAGTCAATATATGGAGATGGTGGTAGCGTTGTTGAAAAATAAGAGGTTACTCATAGTTGTTGATGATAGTGGTTTATGGTGATTCTTAGGAACATTTAAAGAGTCTCACGAGCATTCATGCACACCACAACTCTTCTAATATTAATTAAAAAATATCGAAAGTAAATATAAAAAAAAGTTACATCACACTTATTCTATATGTTATAATACTTGTTCTCATGATAGTGTTCTAGTGGTAAGGAGTGTTTTGGAGGTTTGGAGTTCAAACCCCGACACAACCTGATGTATTCTCAGATACGTGATTTACCTCCCTAATGTTGGTTGTGAGACAGGTCAGTGGGAGACGCCAAGTGGTAGCTGGTAGCGCACCATATGTTATAACACACTTGATATCACAACTTGAAAACATATGGAACTCGTATTTCTATGTATAAGAAAGCCAAAGCTCACATAAAAGGTTACATACGTTAGCATTGGCCTAGTGGCAAAGGTGCATATGTAGTGTTGTGTTCTAGCCTCATTTAAAGCGTGTAGTAGTTTTGGATTGGAGCAAGGTAGGAATATATTAGGTCCGTTAAAATAATAAAAGGTAAATAAAGTTCAAAACTTTTATACAATTTACCGTTGTTTTAAATGGCTAAAAGGTATTATAAATTTTAGAGTAAACTGCTATTTTGGTCCCTGTGGTTTGGCAGTTTTGTCATTTTAGTCCAAATCTCAAACTTTTTAAATATGGGTCATTGTGGTTTGCATTTTGTTGCCATTTTAGTCCAAAACTCAAAATCTCTCATTTTTTACTGTTTTAAGGCCCATTTTTTGTCTTTATCTGTAGGGGTAGTTTGGTTATTTAATTTTCATTAAAGCAATTTATTTATTAAAAAACCCACCTAATATAAATACCACCACCATCAAAATCTCTGCACTTCCTCTCTCTCTCTAAACACCATTTCATCAATCTCTCCATTAATTCACACACAAATTCACGCAACACATCTGTAATCCACTCCATTATCTCATCAATTTCAGTTTCATCATCTCAAATCCACGGTAGAAATCGACGGAGATAAGTGGAAGCACCAGGTGGCAAACCATCATCTTCTTCAAAATTCAGACCCAAACCCTCCCAAACCACAAACCCTCATGTCTCCTGCCATTAACACTTGAAATTTAAAAAAAAAATCAAAAGCAACGACAGTGGTAGGAGGAGTTTACCGGAACCCTGTCGGAAAGAAAGAACACCGGTGATTGCGGCTGCCACCACCACCCCCATCTGCCACCACCGCCCCCATCTCTCTACACCACCAGCAGCAAACACCAGCCACCACCGCCCCCATCTACCACCACCGCCCCCAGAAACCATCATCATCAACCATCAAACACCACCCCACTCCACTGACCACCATCTTCGCAATACACCAACCACCACCGAGAAAGCCCCCTCCGACGACCAGATCCGTCATAACGCCGCCGTCAACTTCAAGAACCACCTTAAACAACGCTGGGTGTTCGTTGATCTTCAACTTTCATCTCCGAACTCTTCATCTTCAACGTTCACCATCACCGTCTTCGTTGATCTCGTTAACCTGCAACTTTCATACCATTTATTTTCATCTTCTCCGACGAGTCCTCCGGCCACCATCACCTTCACCGTTGCTCCATCATAACCACCACTCCGACCACCGCATTCTCCGGCAACTGTTGCGTCCATCATCAGTCTTTTTCATCATCATCGTCTCTGAACTTCACCGGTAACCTGCAACATCTCCGGCGACCACCACCTCCATCTTCCTGATTGTCTGATTTTTTTTCACTTGTATCGTCGTTTGATTGTTGTTGGCTGAAGTTAATTTTAGGGTTTTGATGTAATTGGGATAGGGGGTATTTATATTATGTGGGTTTTTTAATAAATAAATTGCTTTAATGAAAATTAAATGACCAAACTACCCCTGTAGATAAAGACAAAAAAGGGCCTTAAAACAGTAAAAAATGAGAGATTTTGAGTTTTGGACTAAAATTGCAACAAAATGCAAACCACGGGGACCCAGATTTAAAAAGTTTAAGATTTGGACTAAAATGGCAAAACTGCCCAAACCACAGGGACCAAAATGACAGTTTACTCTAAATTTTAATTTCTTATATTACAAAGAAGAGAAAATGATGGTGCATTTATATACATACCAAAGACTTTCTCTTTAGTCAATTAGTTTTATTGTCTTCCATGGATAGTGATGTTGACCCTAATATATCCGACTCCCCAAGTCTTTTAACTTAAACGATTTCAACACGTGAGAAAACAAAGTATAACACAACTTTTTTGTTGCATAATAAACACTTTGTTTTTTTCTCCTTTTTGATAGAAAAACAAACGTGCAATATTTGAATTGAGACTTGTGAGTAATGTGTGTTACAAGTGATTTTCACTTGTTTTTCCAAGTACAATATTGTGTCGTTATAACATCATTAAAAAAAAGAGTTTTTTTTCCAAACTACCATTGGTGGAAAAAATATTTATGATTTTGGTGTTCCTTGAAAACTATTTACCAAAATAGTGTTATTCATTTATTTTTACTATTTAGTTAATTCAACATTTAATTTTATTATTTTCTTCAATCAACCCAATGTAGTTTTTTACTAACTTGTAATTATTTTACATTTGTTTTTTTAATTGATTCATCTCAAATGCGAACTATGAAACATAAAAAAAATAATCAAACATTAAAAGTTAGACTCCTTAACAAATCATTCACTTCGGTTTCTGAAAATCACTTGGTAAAATTCTTAATGGTTCCATTAAGAGGTAGCCTCTCAACATTAACAATTATTAACAACCATTTGAGATTTTGTGCTGAAATCAACGTTTTTGAATTTATATGTAATACTCCAATAATCTGGTTTATACAAGTTTATACAATTCTGGAAGACCTCTGTAACTTCAACTTTACAAGTAAATAAAACAAAAAAAATTATAAAGTTCTATTAAACCTGCTCTAGGAATTCTATACATCTCTACATTTTCTTTATTAAAGTCATTAAGTTCTATAAAACCTGCTGCTTCAACACTTTGCGAGTTTATGCTTTCAAAAAATTCTACACGACGACTTTTGTAAAATTCTATGAAATCACTAACAAAAAATCAATTTGGCAAAGACTGAGATTAGCTTCCCAAAAAACGTCAATGATGTTCGTTTTTTATTAAGAGATTCAACCAATTATGATTCAATGCTCGCTTCTGATTCTGATTCAATCGATTGGTTTCTTGATTGGATGCGTCGAGCGTCGGTTGGATTCTAATTAACTGAATCGTTGGGCTTACATCTAAAGCGAAAAAAACAAAAAAAAAAACATAGAATTAATGAAGTGGCTTACATCTAAAGCGAAAAAAGAAACATAGAATGAAGAAAATAAATAGAATTAGATGTTGGATTTATTGGATAAAAATAGCAATGATTTACCTAAATAGAAAAAATGAAAAAAATAAAAGAATAAATGAAGAACACTATTTTGGTATACAGTTCTCAAAAACACCAAAATGGTAAATAGGTTTTCCGTAAGTCTATTTCGTAAAAAAACAAAAAAACAAACAAACAACTCGTTTAAACTTTTTTGTCTTTGTTTAGCATAGGTGTGTAAACAACCAATGAGGGCTTGTCTAACTTTGAACTCAGTTAATTTAACTTAACAAATTTTTAATTCGGCTCATTTCGAGCTTTATTTGTAAAGCTCGAGTTGGACTCATGAGTAACTTTTAAGGCTCGAGTTTAATTCGTTTATTATTTATTAAATATTTAACTATTTTAGTTTTAAGCACATATACTTATTTTTATATATTTACATTTATGTTTTTATATGGATAACATAATACATGCTATGTAGTTGTTTTTTTTCATAGCAATACATTTTTTTTTGAACGGCTGTCAATACATTTATTATGTACATATATCATTAAATAATTTTATTTATATTTATATAAATATAATGCCTGTTTATACTCTAGAGACAAATCAAGCACGGTATGTGAGGCTAAGGGAAGATGCTTATATATTAAACTAGGTTATAACCCCGTGTATTACACGGGTTGAATAAATGAATTTTATATACCAAATAATAAAACATTATCTTTTTAAAAGCCTCCTTTATTGCACGGGTTGAAGAAATGTAATTTTATATATTAAATAATAAAATAAGTTATATCTATAAGAACCATATGTATTGTACGGGTTGAATAAATCTATCTATCTATTATAATAAAAGAAACAAACTTTTGGACACATGTCATTCATTGAAGGTATTCTTAAATATATACTTATCTTATATTAATTAAAAAAAATAAATTAATATTAAATCTTATCATACTTTAATATAATATTATCCTCTAACCTAAATTGTTAATTTAATATATATTTTTAAGACAAATACCTCTCTTTCCTACTTATCTTATACTAAATATATAAATAATAAATTAATATTAAATGTTATCCTAATTTATTAAAAATATAAATTTTTTTTATATTATTTGGTACACAAAATTATATTTATTCACATCGTGTAAAACGTGGGGTTTTTTAATTTTTTTTTATTATATACTATACAAAGTTTCATTTATATAACCCGTGTAATATACGAAGTTTTTAAAGATATAACTTTTTATCATTTTCTATGTAAAATTAGATTTATTCAACACGTGTAATACACGTGGTTTTTAAAGATATATTTTTTTTTATTATTTGGTAGATTTTTCAACCCGACTATACATGGGTTTGTAAAGATACGACGTTTTTAGTATTTAATATACAAAAATACATTTATTTAATATGTGTAATACACAAGGTTTTTAAAGATATAACTCTTTTTTAGATCTATTCAACACGTGTAATATATGAGGTTTTTAAGGATTATTTTTTTATCATTTGGTAGATTTATTCAACCCGATTTTACACGTACTTTTTAAAGATACGGCATTTTTAGTATTTAGTATACAAAATTACATTTATTTAATTTGTGTAATACACATGGTTTTTAAAGATATAACTTTTTTTATTATTTGATATATAAAATTACATTTATTTAACCTGTACAATATACGAGTTTCCTAAAGATATAACTTTTTATTATTTAATATATAAAATTACATTTATTCAACCCTTGTAATACACGGGGTTCTAACCTAGTGTAATATTATATACCAAATAATAAAAAAAAATTATATCTTTAAAACCATTGTATTACACGGGTTGAATAAATATAATATTGTTTACCAAATAATAAAAAAGTTATATTTTAAAAACCCTTGTGTATTACATGGGTTGAATAAATATGATTTTATATACCAAATAATAAAAAAAAATTTAAAAAAACTAACGGATTTTTTTATATTTAAAGTAGGATAAGATTGAATATTAATCTGAACTAACGGATTTTTTTATATTTAAAGTAGGATAAGATTGAATATTAATCTTTATTTTTTTAGTTAATATAAGATTGAAAATCATATGATTGAATATGTGGGAGGTTGTATGATGATAAATCGGTTAACCGTACTGAATGATAAAGATAATAGTGATTGTTGAACAAATTAATTAATCGAATTTAACATAAACATTTGTGATGTTAGGTGGATTTTTTTTTTAATTATTTGAAAGTTAATATCAACTTTGGAATTTGTATGAATTCTTATTAGATTTGATTAAATATTATTGATAATAAAAATTTGTATTAGATTTGATTTTAGATTTGATTAAATACTATTAATAATAAAAATTTGTATTAATTTAGATTAAATATTAGTATTATTAGTATTATTAATAATTTTAATCAATTAAATGAGAGAATGACAAGTGTTCCAAAACAGGTTTCTTTTTTAAAGCAGGATAATATTGAATATTAATTTGAACTAACGGATTTTTTATATTTAAAGTAGGATAAGATTGAATATTAATCTTTATTTTTTTAGTTAATATAGGATTGAAAATCATATGATTGAATAGGTGGGAGGTTGTATGATGATAAATCGGTTAACCGTACTGAATGATAATGATAAAGATAATAGTGATTGTTTAACAAATTAATTAATCGAATTTAACATAGACATTTGTGATGTTAGGTGGATTTTTTTTAATTATTTGAAAGTTAATATCAACTTTGGAATTCATATGAATTCTTATTAGATTTGATTAAATATTATTGATAATAAAAATTTATATTAGATTAGATTTTAGATTTGATTAAATATTATTAATAATAAAAATTTGTATTAATTTAGATTAAATATTATTATTATTAGTATTATTAATAATTTTAATCAATTAAATAAGAGAATGACAAGTGTCCCAAAACAGGTTTCTTTTATTATATAGTATTGATGATGAGCTTCAAGTTAGTCTCGAATACATTTAACTCATTCTAAGTATTTAGGACCGTCTCGACAAATTGCACCCCTACAACGATATGTCTCATTATGTATCAAGTGAATGTACAGAGGTGATTTGTGCACAAATTATTTATTTGTACGAAAAAAAAAACGTTTATGTTATATTGTTATGTATGAAATATGAATCCCCTCTCAACCATTACCATTGGGTATATACTTATATGCATGGTGCATGCAATCCCAACCCCATGTGATCGACCAACCTTGTCTACATGGATGTAAAAGGTAAATGGGAGGATGCAATTGGTCTCAAACTTCGCATTTAGCTTTGGAAACTAGTGTTTGGGACTATTGAACCAACATTATGTGCAACATTCTTTTTAGATTCCTTACGACATAGGGTACTTAAAACACAGAATTCAGTTAATAACAAAAAAAAAATTAAGTTTTTTTTAACGACAAACGCTATATACCTATGTTAGATTAAATATAATAATTTATTGTATTTAATACATGGTCATTATAATTATTTATATAATATTGGATCATCATCATCATACTCGGTAAATCTCATTAATAGCAAAGCTAAGATAGGATCTAAGGAGAGTTAGATGTAGGCAGTCTAACCTCTACCCTGGAGGAATGGAGAGACTGCTTCCAGTGAGACCCCTAGCTCGATAGTAGTTTTGCATCAAGCCTTGGACATAAGACACATAACACTCAGCAAAGGTCGGTTAGTGCATGTATCCCCTTGTCCTTTGGCTATCAAATTCCACCACATGATGCATGATTAGCCGTCCCCCGTTTTTAACTTTATTTTCACGAAATAAGTAAAATAACGTTAAAATTAGTGCACTTAAACTTTTGCACCCGATGGCCCACACATATATACATTATATGGGCATACCGCAAGCGGGGCATTTATATAATATTGGATCAAGATATTAAATTATACCTATTATAATATTAGTTGGCAATTGTTGATGGATCATATTACCCTTATTAACTAATAAAGGGTTTCCCCGTGGGTGTATTTAAGAAGATAACTAGAGAGGTTAAAGGGTTAGACATCACATATGACATCAAGAAATCGTCCCCCCTCTCTCCAATATCCACGAGTTCATCATCTTCAAGAACTAAAAATTCCCATCACTAATATACACCCTAACCGGAAACTCGACCAATCTGACAACCATGTCGTTTATTTCCCTCTCTGGTGTGGTTACTGGCTTACCGGGTTGTAAGACCCTAACACGTTTTAACCGAAAGACACAACAGAAATATGAACCCTAAAATTTCTTTCGTTATAAACATTCTAACGTACTTGAAACTTCTTTTAAATGACTCTTTTACAATAATTACATTCTTTGTGCTCATTTAAGAAATAAAACATTACATATGTTACTAAACTACATGACTATACACACCCGTACAATCTGCGTTATGACTCGATCTTCAACCGCTCACACTTCATAATGATGATACGTGATTCTGTGCAACCTGTAGTCACCACATACATTCACATCATTAGTACTTGGTTACATTATACATAATCTAAACATACATATTTAAACAACCATGTCACATTCTTTCTACATATACTAATCCATTCGGATATCTTTCAAAGTTCAATTTTTGCATCCTAGTATCGATTCTACATAAGGCCAACAGTAGCATATCTGCACTTTCATTATATTCACAAAAGCAACATAGTTAGCATCGCTAATACTCATATGTATTAAAACCACATATAGAAGTCCCATTCGTTCGTATATACAAAATTCCAATTCATGCATACATCCCCTTCTATCCATACACATATATACAACTTACGTTCTAATACATTCATACATACAAATCCTAACCACATATATCCATACATATAAAACGCACACATACGCGCACACATAATAGTCCATCTACTTACATACAATTTGATCTCATATATATATATATATACGAACATGCTTATATACAAACCTATTTTATCCTTTTACATTCTTAAATACAAATCCCATACTGACCCATACCTTGCACAACTATTTTGTAAGATTTAGATGCATTTTGGAAGCTTAAATACAGGCCTCATACTCACCCGTACCTTACACAACTATTTGGTAAGGTTGGGGTGCATTTCGAAAGTTTAACGGGGCTTGAGAATGGGTCTATGGGGTTTGGGATCGAAGAAAATGAAGAAACAGGGTCACCGGCGTCGGTTGGGGCATCAACAACCCTTAGGGGCGTAGATCACCCCATTCACGCCGGCGACTCCAAAATATGGCGTCGGCGACTCGCTTAACATTTCCGGCACCCGGATTTCGTTCTTTTGCTCGTTTCAGCCCCCGTTCGCGCATCCCGAGAGTTCCAAAAAGTAAAATATTATTTTTCCAAGCTCCCAAAGAATACTAACATTAAACCCCATACCCCTACATCCAAATTCCATATCTTAATACACCACTTTCTAAATTTTGAGTCATTTGCTTCTACCATGTAATGCATTCATAGTTAATCTACATTTAACCCGTTACAACAAAACTAACCTTAGTACCTCCATTATCTAGACATTCTTACATGATTCCCCATATTCATACATACCCAAAACTCACTTTATATTCTAAGAAGTGAGTCAGGAATCACTTACCTTAAGCGTTCGTGTTCGTGCTTACGTCCCTGCCTCCTTTTAACCTGCTAGCCTTCCGTGCCTGTCTTTATGCTAACGTGATTCCTATTCTTTCATGCCATCGTACCCACAACGTTGTTAGTATGCATGTTCATTCATATCAACATTCATTTCCAACTCTTAGCTATATTGACTTTTATTGGTCAAATCATTAACATGCATAAGACATGAATTGACAATCAAATTGTTCAACATCCACGCAAGTCAATTCCTCATCATACATAACACATAATTGTCCTAACACATATCACACGGTTTTCCTTAATCTTACAAACATATTCGTAAGTCTAACCATGCTACTCACAAAATCGTTGATTTTTCAGAAAGTCAGCGGTCAAGCATACAAACTTCCAACCTAGGAATATATGTCCATATTGATGTAGTAGAGCATACTAACGACACCGTATAAAATGCATACTCATGTTTTAAGACACATATTACCACATTATCACCTAGATTACGTCCACGCATATACATATTCAACTTCCATTCATACTAATGTTTTCATAATCATACAAGTAGCACCATAACACATGATTAGCTAACCCAACTTATCATTTCAACATTGTTCCATCAACTCGCTTCTTATTCTCAACTAGAAATAAACTAAACACATAATGTGCAATCATACTATCAACTATATTTCCACTGAAAGCACACTCCTCATGTTAATTTACTACTAATCATGTCGTTATCACATTTTACCCATGTTCATTCATTGTTAGCATACAATTTCACCAACTAACCTATACTAGTCATATCATCCAACACTTGGTGTGCGTATTACTATCAAAGCATAATGTACAAGTATTTGATGCTTTTCTCCATACTTCTTTTTTTCATTCATCAACACAACTAAACATCAAATTAATTACATACCACACTAAACCTAACTAACAAGCATCCATCACATACTACATAATACATCAAATTTGCACAAGAATTGGAAATGGGTGATACACCCATGTTGCCACCCTTACCATTACAAGTGGGTTTCATCCCAAACATTAAATATTAAAAAAAAACCACTCATAAACCAAGTTCTATTTGGTGATTCTAGCACACATTCATGCTTAATTTCATACGAATTCAAGGGTTAATTACATACTCATTACTTGCAAAATCACCATATCAAAATCTACAACATACCTTATGCTTGTTACTACTAGATGGTTTGAATTCTTCAATCATGCAAGTATTTTAGCTCCAGGTCCTTTAATTTCATCAATTTATGGAGGTTTTGGGAAGAACCTTTTTTTTCCATGTGTGTGTCGACATACATACACATGTATATTCTGAACTTTTACAACGTTTCCCCACTTGCCACTTTTGGTCTCTCCATTTGGGTTTTTGGTTATTTACAACCAACACCTCAATTTACATTCATACTAACCCTTATGTTTTTAAATAGGTTACATAACTTAGTTATTTTTTATTCCATGCCATAAGACAAGAAAACATACTAGCAAATTAAAAGTTCGAGTTTTGGGGCGTTACAAGTCTACCCCCTTAAAATAGGTTTCGTCCCCGAAACCTTGTTCATTTCCACTAGATGATAACTACCTTTACTTCTCGATTATTATTATTCCTTCACTCAGCATACTTAGAACGCACTCCTAGAGTGCATATGTTTAAATTTCTTATTCTTGCATAATGCTAGTGACGTGTGCGGGTGTGTGTATGTTTTAATCTATATTTTAGCTATTTTTACTTGCAGATTCAAGTTTTAAATTTAAAAAAACACGATATTCTACTATCACTCTACACACACGTTAGGGCAAGTGCACCAATTGCGGACGTAGTATAGTGATGGAAAGATACCGAGGTCGTCCAAGGACACAAGAGCTATTAATACCGGCTTATCGTTAACGTCTAATCGAACCAAATTTTGATGAAAAGAATTTAAAGCTATAAAAAGATAAATTAAAAAGAAAAATAAAATATAAGGAAAAACAAATAGACAAGAAGGAATCACTTGGTTTCAACTCCCCTTTTATGTATCCTTTTGATGATTTCCGCACTTTGGGCATTTTAAGAGATTATATTTAAGTTATAGTAGTAGGCCCCCTTCCAGGCAATGTTACCCTCAACCTATTGGTCTGGTCAGCAGGGATACATTCCCGCAAAGTCGGATTATTGAAAGATAATTAAGTAAGTTATTAATGTGAAAAGTGGTAGGCCCCCTTCCAGGAAGCGTTTACCCTCAACCCTTTGGTCTGAGTCAGCAGGGATACAGTCCTCTTAGAGTTGGTTTAAAGTTTTAATAGTAGTTTATAGATAAGGGATTCAAGCGGTTCCTACTTCTCCCGCGGGGGTTACGACCATCCGCTTGTGAAGTACTACTAAGCTTGAACCAGGTTCTCGCAGGATCAATACACTGAACGAGACTTAGAATTTACCCAACCGCCCTTCTAACCCCCTTCCAGGCAATTAACGTGCTTTATATAGACCGTAAAGACACGAATATGTGAATCAACAACATATAAAGAATGATTAGATAAATTCGCCTTCAATATAAAAAAACTAGTTATTAAAGTCATTAATACATAACCAATTAAAAAGTAGCCAAAGATTGGAAATAAAAAAGTAATACATAAAAGATTTGTCTTCACCAAGTGATGTAAGAGTTTAGCCAAGCATGGCCTTTGTTTGACAAAGACTCTTACTATCGATTTTGGATCCCGATACTACTACACACACTCTAAATGATGGAAAATGGATGATGGTGTTGTAGTGATGGCAAGTGAGAGAGAAGTGGTTTGCCAAGGGATGGTTTGAAGTGAAACCAAGCACCCCTATTTATAGCTGAAAACAGAACGTTCACCATGGACCGTGCCCGCCTGGCACGGCCCCGTGGTGTGACACCTGTGCCTCCACGACCGTCAAACAAACACCAAATCAATGAAATATTGTATTTCATACTTGTAATTTGTATAAATATGTGTATCATTTGCACATATCAATTCTTGTTCGATTTCGAGCTCTAAATCGCTTTCTAGGAAGTTATACGCGAACTGGTGCGTAAACGCAGTCAGTTTAACGCAAAAAACACTCCGGAACAGTGACATAGGCTTAACATACCTTAAATAACCTTTACATAACTTAGAAATAAGTTTTGAAGGGTTTGGTATGCCGAAATCAAGTTTATTCGCTTACAGGGACTAATTTCGACAAACTGCAAAAGTATGCCGATTCGTACTGTAACGAACATTCCGAAACATGACCATAAGTTAAACATACCATAAATATCCTTTACATGGCTTAGGAATAGGCTTTGAGGGGTTCGGTATGCTAAAATAAACTTTATGCTCATTCAGGGACTAAAAGCGTCAAAAAGTGCATAAGTTTGCATTTTCGCGCATATCTTACGTTCTGAATACATCCGGACATCCAAAAATTTATGTAACCACTAAAATATTTTATTTTAGTGATTGGCATGAGAAAAATTCATTCGTCGCGTAAATTGGATCGTTTTTCGCGTTCGTGCGTACTTCATCGTAATTAAGCGAATAACGCGACCGTATGGCCAAACGAACTGACATCCGAGATATTTTTGAGCATATTTCATGTTCCCTATACTTAACCTTCATTATTGAGCCTTGAAAATGGGTTAACGGGGTTTAAACGCATCAAAACAGGCCTTAAACATGTGCAGGGACCATTTCTGCCATTTTGGCAAACTTTATGGGAACTGGCACATGGTGGCGCTGCTCCACCACCACATGGCTCTGCCGTGGCACGACGTCACGGCCTCATCTGGGCAGAAACTCCATTTCAGCAACTGCAGGTCCATTTTCAGCACTTGTCTTGAAGTTTAGGGGCTATTTTGTAACATTTGCAATACCTTTTGATGGTTTTGGGGCACCCCTAGTATTCCAAAACCTTGTGCCCACTTGGACGGTCCAGATTGATGCTCGCTTATCGAGGAACGATCTTAACGGTTCTTGGTTTTCTATAAATACCCAACCCCCACTTCCATTTTCACTCACATCTGATTCTGAAATTTCTCTAAGTTGATGTGATTTTCACTTCATACCTGATAATATTTGGAATCAAACCTCCATTCTTGGACCTTTTGTAAGTATTCTTTCGTTCTTTTACGCGTTTTAGCGTGAAAGTCAAACTTTGTTTGACTTTTTGCATTGACCAGTTTATGGTCAACACGAAGTTCGTTTGAACTTCATAACGTGAGCGTAATCACGATAGTTTTAGTCTCTCGTGACTATACCTACTGATTACCACGTTATCTAGGCATAGTGGCGAGTCGTAGTTTCGGCAAAAATGCGTATTCTTGCGTATTTTGTAACCAAACTACTTTTGGGTATCAAAACCCTTTGTTTTGATACCAAACCTGTTTTCAAACTTCGTTAAACATGTTATAACATGTTTAGCTCGTCACTTTTAGATTTGTGCTTAAAGAGGGTCGTAAGGTAAGCGATCTAATCAATTGCTTAGACTTTCGAACCCGACCCGTTTGATCGATCATTAGGATCCGACCAAACACATTAGGTGACCATAGTTGCATAGAGAATAACCTTCCGAGGTTATACCTTATGGTCACTTCGTTTAAATAGTTGTATGATAGGTAGTTTATATGCCTTAGGAAAAATGACCGAAATGCCCTTTTTACGCATAAATTCATTTTAAGCATATGTAACCTAAATTTTGACATCTAAACTGATTAGGCAACATTATTAGACATGTTAAGGCATATATTACTTGTCATAGGACTAGTTAGGCGGTCCGAAGGCGTTTTACGCGAACGACGCGTTAAAGTAGCGTAAGCCACCTAAACGGGTCGTAATGGGTCGTAAGCACTTAGGATAGGTTTCGTTTTAGAATGTAGGCTTTGTTAAACCATATTACATGAGTTCCTATACTCATTTGGTTTACGAAACCTCATTCTATCCGATCTTCCGATTTAGGTCCGTTTATTTACATAGTTACCTATATTAGTTGCCGTTTGATTCCGTGATCCCTCTAGCTTTGCTTGGTTATTGTTCAAGACTTCTAAGCACCCTCAAGTGAGTACATAGTCCCCTCTTTTACTGTTTTTCAAACATTTTGGGGTGAAACACATGTGCCTACTTGTTATTTTCGTGCTTTTCATGTTTTTATATCATACTTGCTATGTTCATTAGTACACGTATAGTACATGATTTCATTATGTTTTTGCTATGTATGTCTATTTAGTGCATACTTAGCACATTGTTTTACATTTCATTTTATTCTATGTATGTCCATTTAGTGCATAATTAGTACATCGTTTTACATTTCATTTTATGCTATGTATGTCCATGTAGTGCATACTTAGTACATTATTTTACATTTCATTTCATGCTATGTATGTCCATTTGTTGCATACTTAGTACATTATTTTCATAAAACATGCTTACATTTTGGTATGACATTTGGTTTGTTTAAATGGCTCAGAAATACATTCATTAACATTAGCTACGCCGTTCGTTAGTAGGTAGTGGTACCATAGGAATTGACAACTCCCGTTCCTGACATCCTAGGTATGTTTGGATGGAAGGAATGACCGAATTCGATACACATAACTCAGATAAATCTTTAATTCGTTTAAGGGTTTATCGCCACAGTCTCAAGGCTTGAATGTATGCATTTTCACAATACCGCATAGATGTTTGTATCAGTAAAGCATGCATTATTTTACAAAACATAACTTTTGATTATTATTTTATCAAATGCATTGTTTTGTACATTTCTTTCTTATATGGTTGAGTAAATGATTTTAAATCAATAATTGCTTTTATTCACTATACATTACATTTGGTTATACATGAACATTTTTACACTGGTGGTTTGTTTTGGTAAGTGATTTAAATAACGAGGCGTGTGTAATAAGATAAAAGCATGGTGGATACGCCGCTGGTACTTCCTATATATAAGTGCTTTTATAATATTACACATCGTAGCGTTATTTAAACCATTTCAAGTTAGACATAATACATTTTTACACTCATATCATATCTTCATGAAACATTGTTTTACAAACAACATATATTATACAAAACTCCTTTTACTTGGTTATTCATTTCATTATGCAATGTTCTTTTATAGTATCTGATTTCTTATCACTTTTCTATGATTATAAAAGAAAACATTTTACAAGGATCATGACTTACTTTTGTTAAACATCTTTTCTAAACTCATAAGTCATGAATCCTAAATCAATAAAACATATGTATCTCACATGCATTTTTATGCTGACGTACCTATTTTCAAATGTGTTTCAGGAAATGTTGAATAGGATTGATCAAGTTACACATAGGCAGACTCGGGCCTTAGTGACAATAAAAGATGCAAGACTAGTTAATCATGTTATGCTTCCTTGTTGCTAAGACATTGTAATTTCTTTTAATCAATAAAACAACATTTAAATTTCCATGTGTTATGAAACAATGATTCTGTTACAACATTCCCCGACGATTCCGCCACGATTTGTTGTTTTACGTGGTCGGGGTGTGACACATGGCCATCTCTCTCTCTTCCTCATTAACTGCAGTGTAAGGTCTTGTACTAACACGACCCCGTGTGTCAACGGCACGGCCCGTGGCCAATGTACTTGTTGTACTATGTCAGATTCTACGAATCTTAAAGTTGACCATGCCCCGTGTTGCCTTAACACGGCCCTGTGTTGGTTTTCTGTTTTGTCCTTTGCTGTTGTCTTTTTTTCTGCAGAGAATCCAGTCTTGGACACAACCCGTGTCTAGTGGACACGGCCCAGTGTCAGGTCTTCTGATCTTGCTATTTTCTTGGTTTGGATGTGGATCGGAGCTTGGCGAGTTGCGTCAATCCTCCTTCTTTGTATTTTAGGTTGGTTTTTGTTGTTATTTTGTTTCTTTTGTGCGTTTAAGCTCTTTTGACCCTGTAAGTTAAAAAGGAACAAAGAAACAACCTTTTTCCAACATTAGTACCGAAAAAGGTTGATTTTACACCGTATTTGATATAATTTATATGTTGTATTTTAAACACATCACTAGTTCTTAGCGAACATCATCACTACCGGTTAATTCATTCAATTCATTAAAAATGCACACTATAGCAAGAATGCACTCGTGGTTTATACAAAATGTTTTATTCACGTACAAATATAATCACATGTCTTGTTTCAACCTTCTTAATCAAGCATAAGACTTTCATACATTACTAATCGTAATGAATCTATTAATTCCATCTTACTCGTATAACATATGTGATATTCCATTACGGCATCAGCCACATGAGTGCTTATCGTGAGTTTACTTCGGTATTTTACTATTGGCATTCTTACTACCTAATTTCATTCACATGTGGTAGTTTAGTTTACCATGTATGTAACATTTTGTATTTTTCATCATTTTTCCATTTTATTTTAATTCGTACTCTATCTTCAATCTTTTGTAATTCAAGACTTGATCATGATGGAAAATATTTTTTATATTATCCTTGTTTATTCATACTTGTATAATACGTAAACGTTTCGTGAATACGCGTTTTTAATTCAAAACCGAGCCATACATCGAGATCATATTTTATTTGAAATATTGTTCATACGTGATTTAATATTACACATGCTTGCATACACTTAAAATACCAAAAAACATGCTTAACTATGTGTTTTGAACACCAAATAACCAACAAAACTACCATAAGGACCAAATATGAAATTTCTCTCCACCTAACTCCCAACCAACTCATTTAAAACCTCAATCACTTATCCCACTTATAAATACCAACCCTTAACACCTTTTAAACATTTTCACCACTTCTAAATCACTCTTAAACACTCTTTAATCTTCCAATTCTTCCACTTTGGGTAGAAAGTTTCAGTAACCAATATAATGAGTTTTGGTTTTCCTTCTTACACTTTTCTTCTTGTTTTACTTCTTCTCCATCCTTGGATAACCTCTATGAATATTACCACATGTTTACCAAGGTAAACAAAGTTGGTATACCACCATTTTTTAGGCCCAAGTGATGATTTTTGTTAGACTTTATAAACATGTTCATCTTTACTTTGTTTTTGGAACATTTTTGCACCAATCCAAGTCACCAACAAACTTCGATGTTGAAGGGCTTGTGTTAAGGTTTTGTTCGAGAAATTTTAATGTTCATATGCCTTCTTTTAAGTTCTTGTAAGTCTCTAAGTAATCTTCAAGTAAAAAAAGTGAGTAAACCTACACCAAGTCTCCAATCTCGCAATGTTGGAAGTACTCGTCTAGGTGATAGCTCACTTGGTTACTTATCAAATAGATAGTTTAATTATGTAATTCATACTTGTATTCATGACCATCCAAATCATCCATGTTGGTGATTTTGTGCAATAGTGAAAATCTTGAGGTTAGTGGATTACTCTACCTCCAATGCATGACAAATACTTGATTATGTAAATAATAATAACCTATGTATATACATATCATACTTATCTCCAAAACTAAACCTTAATATCAACCAAATCCATGGTTGAATGTTATGTGTTAAGGTGAAGAATATCTTAATCTTAGATTCCTTATTTTGGGCTTCTAATGAGTGTTAACACTCATGAGAATATATGTAAATTTCATTTACAATCCAAACTCCAAATTTCATGCTCATACACCTTTGTTTACCATTTTAGGGTAAACTTTGGTGACTCCATCCTTCAAGACCGATTACTTACTTTTGTGGATATCTTCGCAAACCGTGAGTTCATACTTGACCATTTTTATGTTTTAAACACTATTTGGGTTGGAACATATATCCGTATTAAAATCACAATCACACATATAATCAATCTTATGCAAACACTCAATCCTTAAACATGCTATTTGTTATGCTACTTGTTTATACATACTAAGACAATCTTATGCATCTTATCTATTATTAACTTGAAAAAGCCTCCCTTAACATGTATAACGCTATATGAGTAGCACACCGGCCCGTTTGTTGGGTCATTGTTAAGTATTTAATCTTTGAGGTCTTATTCACTTTGGTGATAAGGTTACGCTAGTGGAAACTTTGGGTTGATATTTAGTCTTATATGCTAGTATGATTATATGACTTACATGTGGATTTGAGATTTTATTCATACTTATGCTATGTAGATAAACCAGTATGCTTACGGGTATAATTTGTGTTGACGGATAATTTATACATGTTGCATGAAATATTTGTTGATGATTTCGCAAGAAAAGACTTAGGGTGGATTTAGATACTCACCTAGTTTTTAATTTATGCATTCAAATATTGTTAATTTTGAGATTCCAATTGTCGTACTTTCCACTTTCATGAATAATATAATGCTTGATTTAGTGAAATGAAATAAACTTTTGAATTTTAATTTATTGTCGCAAATTTTGTGTTATGTTGTGTTTGAGAAATCTATTACGTCTCGCATCGATGTTTCCACCATCGTTTGTTGGTTATATTATTGTAATATGTATTATTAAAACAGGGAGATGATCAAATAGAAAGTTTATTTTGCTAGAAAGGATAGGAAACAATAGTCTTATGACATGTGGCAAAATTTAAAAATAAAAATGAAGGGTATTTTTATCAATTTTATCCAATCTTCTCCCTTTTTCTCTCCTTGTAACTTCAAAATCCACCATTTTCAAAACCCACCATCTTCAACCTTTTCTTCACTTTCTATCACAATAATCACTATATTATAGTGCGATTTTCGTCACCAATCAATGATTCAAACACCCAACCAACGTGTTCTTCAACTTTTTTGAAGAAACCCAGTTTAATTTTATACAATATCTCATTTTTGAAGCGAATCACTTCGTTCCATTCGATCGCTGATAAGTGTTTCTAGCATTCAAATTTTGTCAGTATTTGAAGAAATCTGAAGAAATCGGCTTCGATCTATGTAATAAAATTTTGAATTGCATTTTTACGATCTGGGTTTTTGAATTGAGTAATTGCGTTTTACAAGGAATGAAAAAACATTTTTTTTTTGTATTTTTAATCCATTGCGTTTTAGAAATAACAAATTTTATTGTGTTTTTAGTTAATTGCGTTTTAGGTAAAAACACATTTTATGTGGTTTTAGTCCATTGCGTTTTAGAAAAAAAAAAACATTTTCTTTTGTGTTTTTGTCTGTTGCGTTTTAGGATTTTTATGTGTTTTTTGGTCCAATGCATTTTACATTTTAGAAAAACACATTTTGAAGTGTTTTTTGGTCCATTGAACATTTTGAAGTGTTTTTTTTTGGTCCATTGCGTTTTAGAAAAACACATTTTGAAGTTTTTTAGTCCATTGCGTTTTAGGTAAAACACATTTTATGTGTTTTTAGGCTATTGCGCTAAAAAAAACACTTTCTTTTGTATTTTTAGTCCATTGCGTTTTAGAAGGAACACTTTCTTTTGTGTTTTTAGTTCATTTTGTTTTAAAAAGAACACTTTCTTTTATGTTTTTGGACCATTGCGTTTAAAAAAACATTTCTTTGTGTTTTCTGGCCATTGCGTTTTAGAAATAAGACATTTCTTTGTGTTTTCTGGTCATTGCGTTTAAAAAAAATACATTTCTTTGTGTTTTTAATCCATTGCGTTTTACAAAAAAAAACATTTCTTTGTGTTTTTTAGCCATTGCGTTTTAGAAATAACACATTTATTTTATGTTTTTTGTCCTTTGCGTTTTAGAAAAAAAAAATTCATTTTTTTACGCTTTTTGTCCATTGTGTTTTACGCAACTGGGTTTTCGATTTTTTTTTTTTGAAAATATAGTAATAGTATACTCGTTTTAAAGATAAAAACGCTCGTTTTTTTGTGCAATTTTTATAAGAAAATAATGTCGTATGAAAGAGTTATTAATGTTTAAAAAATGGGGGGAATTGGAGGAGAGAAAAACTATTGCCTTGAATTGACTAGAATACCCCTAGACAAACCCACACGCCTCTTTTTTTTCTTCAATTTCACTCATTTAATCTTAGCACTTGATTAATAAATATGGTCAAGATTACGTCCTAGTCTTCCTACCCAAATAAACTTCCTAGTATATTCTGACCCTATTAAAACATCCTTGTATGTATGTAACTATCACTATCAAAGTTTGACGTTCAGGAGATGATCGCTACCTAATCTAGTGAGTACTCATAAGGTGATCATGACTTAGACTATTGAGACGACTATTATCAGTGATGACCCCTTCCAACTTGTAACGAGAGAAACATGGGTGATCACTATCTTATTGAAGTAATGTGGAGGTGATCACTACCAATAGTAGTGGGGTGAGAAGAGGTGCATTGCCTTCTTAGTAAGAGGTGAATGAGTTGATGTAAGGTAGGTTTATTAACATCCACTAAAACTACTACTTCCTCGTGCTTATATGGTCTCTAACCCCAAACTCTTTATTTATTGTTGCTAATCTTTCGTACAAAATATCCATCTAACAAACAAATAGTTTTTTTTTTTTAAATGGCCAATGATTAAAAATAACCTACACACCCCTTTATACATAAATTAACTTTATGAACTCACCATCCCATGTAGTTGAAATCATATGCCTCAATCTCCTCATATTCCTTGTGATTATATTCTTCACTTATAAGGAATAACCAATGCACATACACAAAAAATCACACTAGATAAAAAAAAATTATTACCAAGTAAAAAAGAAAAGGGATAAAGAGTCCCAAGAACCTAATTTTTTTTCCTTTATTGTTGGAGCTAAAGAAAGAGGAAATGACAATATCATCAAACACTTTTTCTTCCTTTATTGTTGGACTAGAAACCATCTCGTTTCGAAATCTCAATATCAACCACCAAAACTTAAAAATGATCCAAGAAGGTAACCAATTAATCAACATACACTAAACCAAAATATGAACCTTTCTCCGAACCAATGTATTCCATCTAGTGTGTGACGTCCTAAAATGATCAATAATCAATAATATATCTCACCCACCTAACCATAAACTATTCCATCCATTGCAAACATCAAACTCATTTATCTTGAGCCAAATAAAGAGTTACACGGTTAAGAATATTGTGCCACTCACGAAACAGAGATTCCTCCCGACCATGCCAGGGGCAGATGTACCATATGAGAAGGGGTAGCCTCCGCTACTCCTTGGCGCTCCGACGGTAGTGTAAATTTTGGAAAAATTTGACATTTTTTTAACGTTTTTTCGATTTCGTTACCCCTTTCTTTTAAGACGTTACCTCTATGAAAGTTTTCTAGATCCGCCAATGCGACCATCCCAAAGATGTTGGTGTCAGCTCTACTTATTCCAAGTGATCCACAATCTTTGACTAACAACACAATATTTATCAAATATCAAGCGTGAATAACCGATGAAATCGAGAAGCCAAAATAGCGTTACCCACCCATTACATAATTCTTTTGCAAACACCATATCCGCGAATAGGAAACCCTCATCTTCGTCCCATGAATGATCATTAAGACTTCACCCACAACAACTCACCATTATTCACAAATCTCCAACATCACTTTTGAGGAAGTGCATAGTTAAAAGCTTCCAAGACCTAATCCCTCCACCATTGTTTCACGATAGTGTTCAACTGGTAAGGAGATGAGAATGTGTTATAAAGATCTAGAGATCAAATCTTCGATATAACCCAATTTAAGGACACCTAATTTACCTCTCTTAAGTTGGTCATATGACGAGTCGGTGGGGGCGCCTAGTGGTGGTGTACACCATGAATAGTCATTAAGGCTTCACCCACAACCTATCACTATCATTCATAAATCTTAAAAGAAACGTAAAATTAAAACCTCCTAATAACCTATATATATATATATATATATATATATATATATATATATATATATATATATATATATATATATATATATATATATATATACTATATTATAATGCATGAGGTAAGGGCATTTTAAGATACCCAAAAAATAAGAACTTTTCCCCCCTTTATTTATAGAAAGACTCTTAAAATGAGGGTAGTTTGGTCTTTTAAACACTATTTATTTTTTAGCCCCTAAACTTATTACACTTAAATCCCTAAGGTTTTAACAAAATTATAGATAATTAGTTACAATTCACCCCTACACAACAAACTTATAAATTTTTTACTTATTCTTGACATATCCTATAAACTATATTGTTTAAAAAAAATCCAAAGATAGCATGACGACCTATACATTTTTGTCGACGTTTCGGTAGTTGTCTTGTTCAATATCGACGCACAGATTAAAAGGTACAAGTAGATAATGCTTTAATGTACAAGTGATTAAAGAAAAAAAATAACAACTAATAATCTTTTTCATTTTAAGATACCCAAAAAATAAGAACTTTTCCTTTTTAATTTATATATACACCCCCTAAAATAAGGGTAAATTAGTCTTTTTAAACAATAGTTACATTTTAACCCTTCATCTTAATTAGATTTTAACCCCTTGTTTTAATATACAACGCATTAAACCTATCATGTTAAGAAATAACCCTTCATCTTAATTAGATTTTAACCCCTTGTTTTAATGTACAACGCATTAAACCTATCATGTTAAGAAATATGTAAATTACATTTGGCTCCATCTTTTGTGACTTTTAAATTTTGAAATAAGGTTACCAAATTAGAGCCGAAATCTATGTTTTCTCTCACCACTTCAATCGATAGAAAGAGAAACAAAAATGGAGAACACGCAAGAGCGATATAGAGAGAGAAATCTGAGGGTGGCAATGGTGGTGCTACGGCGGCGTCAGCCATACTCCGGGGCGGTGAAAACTGATTGAGCAGGCGAGTGGCGGTGGTAATGATTCGGTTACAACCTTCCATACGGTGGTGACGGTAGTGGTCCTCAAGAGCCACATAACCTTCACCGGTTCCAAGGTTAAAACTAGGAGGAAGACAATGACAGAAAACCCTAGCCGTTTCCTCTGGCGATGGTGGCTAGGGTTTCGGCGAAGACTCTGACTAGCTCTGGTAAGTCCTCTTTCGAATGTATGTTCCATCGGCTGTTAGATTGGTCCGCATAATGACGATTGTGACGAATGTCGGTTGTTACAGCTTCCCGACAATGGTTTAGCCACCTCTAATGCATTCTAGTGTAGGAGACTAGGGTTCCAACGAAGGTCAGAGGCTAAACCAACAATGACCACAATCATCATCATCTTCAAGATAAGATTATGGTAGTTTATCACCTGGTTGTGAGGAACAATTAAACCTAGCTGTCACAGGTTAGTTTTAATTACAACGAAGGGGAATTGGATATTGTTGTTCAACATGTTATCTCACTAATATATGTAGGTACATATCCTTGTTTTTTTAGTTTAAATTTTCTCCGTCTAATTTATCATCTTGAATCATTTTCTTCGCAATAGAAATTGAACCCTTTTAGTTTTGTGAATAATGGATAGACATGTGTAAAGCGCAATTGGAATGGACAAGGTAATTTAGTGATTTATACTTTGAAGATTATTTGAAATTAATAAATTATATGTTTGAATATAATTTTTATTTCTAAGTTATATTTATTATTCCGTGCTTACCCATTGAATTTTTAACAGATATTCAGCTACGAGCAGCTGCTGTTAAATCAAATTCAAGGAGAAAAGCCAGATGATGTGTACTCTGGGATTGCTTCCAGGTTAGGGCTTTTAACTATAATTTGGAAATATATATTCTTTTTTTTTCTTTTGGGAAAATGATGTTTTTAGATGTTGAAATTGTTGCAAATTCATATAATAATCTAAATATAATTTTACAAATCTGAAGTGTCCAAGTAATACGAAATCTTATTTTAATCAGAGTGATTGGGATTAGGAAGAGAGATGCAGAGGGAGATCCGACGACTGATTAAAATGCTAAACTTATGTGGTCTTCGCTGGCTGGTCTTGTTAGTATCACATTGGTGTAAGTTTTGGTTGGGTACGTATACTGCAAAGGGAGGCTATTTTTTGCTTCTATCGTTAAACATTTATTTTTATGTTTTAAGTTTTCTTATGTTTCTAATTTTATGTAACAATGCTACAAATGACTTATGCTTCTATTTCTTATGTTATTAAGATGTGTAAGTCTTATGATATAGATAGATCAATTGGTGTCACTAACTCAAAAACCTAAGAAAACAATAAACATAATAAAAATTTGTAGAACATCATACGAATCAGAAAACTAACCTAAGTACTATACAATAGATCACAACTGAGTTTGATAAACTAACAAAAATGTGTATCGCAATGCAAATTTTCACCCCGCCGCATCGCCCGGGCACCTTGCTAGTATATATATAGGGGTAAGATCAAATAAAAAGTTTATTTTGCCTAAGTAGGATGAGAAGGAATCTTAACCATCCATTTTTCAAATCAATGGTTAAGATGAAAGTATAGAAAAAAAGAGGAGTGCAAGGGTATCCTGGGAAAATCCTATTTATGGACTTTCTCTCTCCACATGCAAGTCACATGCATATTCCACCACCATTTTTTAAACGTTCATAACTTTTTTATACGACATTATTTTTTCATAAAAATTTCACCGTAAAATTGAGCGTCTTTTTATCTTTAATTTGAGTACCATATTGCTATATAAAATATGAAAACTAAAAAAACATACTAAAATGGGTTGTATTTCTATGTTGTATAACATTTTTTGTGCTGGATTTTTGTACTATATTTTTTTGCTAAATTTTTTGTGATGAATTTTTTTGTCATAATTTTTTTTCTCAATTTTTTGTGCTAGATTTTTTTGTACTACATTTTTTGCAGAATTTTTTCGTGCTATATTTTTTTGTACTAGATTTTTTGTGATATATTTTTTTGTACTACATTTTTTGTGCTATATTTTTTTGTACTAGATTTTTTGTGCTAGATTTTTTTGTTGTATTTTTAAAAAACAAAATGGGTGGCACATGTCATTTCCACTACTATTTATAAGGACCAAAATGCCCTTCATTCCTACTTATTAGGAGTGCCACATGTCATCATCACAATTCTTCTTACACTACTTAGGCAACATTCACTTTTTAGTGGATCATTCCCCTATATATATATATATATATATACTAGGTTTTTACCCAGGATTGCTTCCCGGGCTCGGGAAAGTTATTTAGATTAATTAATTACTATTTGTTTGTAATACGACCACATTACATCAACCATCTCATTCAATTCAACAACAATGACTTCAAATCACCGGATTAGATCATGAACTCATATTAGAGGACAAACAAAACCACAACAGGACCATATGAATAATATAATTTCCACTTTTACATCAATGCACTTACATGATAGGGTGATTTGGGATTTTCAAAAAAATCTTTGTTTTTGTACCTCTTTTACAAAATAAGATGTTGACCAAATTTGAAACAGATGTTAACCAAAAGTCAATAAGATATTGACAAATAGTCAAACAGATGTTGAGCTTAACAGATGTTTGGTTTAAGGCCAAACATCTGTTTATGGCCAAACATCTGTTTAAGGTCAAACATCTGTTTAAGTCCAAATATCTGATATAGAATAAGAACATCTGTTTAAGGCAAAACATCTGTTTAAGGTCAAACATGTGTTTAAGATCAAACAACTGTTTAAGTCGAAACATCTGATACAAAAGGCCAAACATCTGTTTAAGCCTTAACAGATGTTTAACTTGTTAACATCTGTTTAAGGCAAAACAGTTTAAGCCTTAAAAGACCAAACAGTTTTAACCCAACAGTGGTTTTAAACCACCATTTTAACCAAACAGCGGTTTCGACCACAGTTTTCTGAACAGTAGTTCCAAACATCTGTGGACATCAATCTGTTGACCAAAGTCAACAGATTTATCAACCACTGTTTTATTTTCAAACATCTGTTCCCAATAACAGAGCTTTGATGATTTAAACATACATTTGCCAATATTACAAGCTTTTACACTCTCAAACCTAAATATTTATAAAAAGTACAAGTGTTAAACAGCATACAAAGTTCATCCATCTGTTGACCCAATTCAACAGATGTATCAACCACTGTTTAATTTTGAAACACCTGTTCTCAATAACAAAGCTTTGATCATTTAGACCGACCTTTGCCAATATTACAAGAATTTACACTCTCAAACATCGATATTCATTTACTTAATTTTAATAACAAACATTATTAATAATTTTAACACAACTAATTATATAAAAGATACAATTGTCAAAACAGATAATAGCATTCAATAAAATACAGGATCCTAATTCCTAATCTATTGGTGAAACAGTAGTTTCGATCAGTAAAGCTCCTTTCGGACCATTGTAGTTGTCAACATGTTGGAGGTATTTCAGAAGTTCGTTGGTGAGATCAACTTCAATCATATCCCCCCAGATGCTTGTTATCAACCACTTGTTGTCTTCAATTATATTAGTACTTCGGCGTGCATCTACGTAACCAACTACACGAGGATTATTGAAAACAAACATCTTCTTCCAGCCTTCTTCTTCATATCTGAGCAAATCAGCAGTTAGCTCAGCAGACTTTCCAATAACAATCAAATGCAACCTCTTTGCAATGGTCAAAAAATGCCCTTGGCAAGGATTGACTACAATACTCTCAGGAAAGTGAAGCATTCTGAAAGTCTCACTAACAACATCAAAACAAACGATGTTCCTCTCACCTAGTGGATACCAATAATTTGAAACCATAAAATATATGGTTTTATCAGCATAAACTCCTGTAGACCATGAATAACGACTTGAACTATAATTGTTTAGGATAATGAAATTTATTGTTGTCCATGACTCACGACGTCGTGAGTAAACACCAATAAAGATTACTATCTTTATTTAATAACTATTTAAGTTAAACGGTATTTTCTTCAGTTATCCAAATAAACCAAAGAAAAAAAATAAAATAAAACATGGATCAATAAAGCAAACAAAAAACCAAATAAAATGGGTTTGAATTTATGCTTCATACTTGGTTACGATTTTTCTGAACAACATTCTTTGAATGACTTAGAGAAAATTTGAAGTATATAAAAAACCTATTGAATGAGATTACTTAAATAAGTAATGGGAGAAACAGGCACAAATTAAATATTTTTTTTAAACTGTAACATATGACGGATACTTACTAAATCTTAGTGGGCAGGGATAACGGTAAAAACCAATAAAGAACAACCACATCCACGGATAATCCTATATAAATTATGAGATAAAATAATAACATTAAAATTGCTTAAAGATTAGAAATGTTTGTAGATAAAAAAGTTGTTAATTGGGTATATACAATATATATTATAAATTGTTGCTACTATTCATACACATAAGTTTTAAACATAAATATTGACTATTGAACATCTCAATATTTATTTAACAGTATACATTATAATAAGCAGATAAGTTTTTAGGAATTCAAAACCACATAATCAGTCCAAAACATAACCCACCAAACACCCAAAAGCAACAAAACGAAAACCATAAGTTCAACATGGCAACAACATATGAAATCAACACATAAATGTATTTGGAAATACAGAAGACACTATTTCTCAATCTTTGGAATCAAAAGCGTCGAAACACCAGCATCTTCATCCTGAGAGAGTTCATTACTGATGCGGCGCTTTGTCGAGGAGCAACCTAATGCATCATCCACATCGAACACTTCACGAATATTACGTTTTGTTTCATCAGAAGACGGATTCTTAGTGCCTACAAGTGCTTGGGATGCAGGTGTAACATTCTCACCGCAGTATGACAACTCATCCTGATATAAAAGGACAATAAGTACTAACGTTTAAAAAAATTTACTACAAATAAGGAAATTCTCATATTACCTTCATAAGGTCAACAGGAGTAGACAAACTGCAGGATTCTGGAACATCCAACGATTCGGACTGCTCATGCTTTAAGTACATAATACATAATAACATAAAATACACACAATGGTATAAATATATTTTAAAAGGATATGTATATCAAATTAAAAGAATGACATAATGAAGATTTAGACCTGGTTAAAATTGAATTTGGCGCAGAGCGCGGCAAGGATCTCATCATCGTTAGTGGCCATTGAAATACCATAGTTTTCAACCTGATGCTCAATGTTATAGTCTTTAACACTTATGATGAAAGCATACCTCTTTCCAATCAATGTGTCAAAGATCTCAGGATATGGGTTCGGTATCTCTCCAGAATTAACAACCTATAATTTTATAAAAATTAATATAAATTACAATGAGCAGAATGATTCCATAATTTCAACATACAATTTTATAAAAATTAATTTTAAATTATATATAGTACATGGCCAAATAACTGAATGCATGTATTTGTTACCTGATCTTGAATTGAAACTAAGTCTTTGGCAGTTTTCTTAAGAATCTTGTAAGCTTCAAAATCAAACAGTGTCAAAGACACAGTACCGGAAGAGTCTTGCACCCTAATAGGTATCTTGAACCTATCAAAGTTAAAAACAAATGAAAACATTAGTATTACTAAAAACAAAAGTGTCGTTCATATTAGTATTTAGTATAAGGAAATAAAACTGTAATCTCAAACCGCGGAATAGAATAGATGTCGACTCCTTCACATTTATCATTTGTACACACCAACGATTTTTCATGATCAACACCAGATAAACCATCCGGATTTTCTTTCGTTACAAATCTTTCCTCCACACCTGACTTACAGTGGTTACAACCATTGTAATACCAAAGTTTATCAGTGCATATAGCTGTGATTGTGCCAACAACCAAAACCTTCTTTGTCTATCAACATCAAACAAAAATAATAACACTTAGAAAAGACTTTTAAAAAACTCAGCATGTAGAGTACTTATAAGAAAATACACACCGTTGATATGGTTCCCAGGAAACCAATAAGCATGAAATCAGGGTTATTAAGAAACTCATCTTCAACACTTGAGATGACGTTTGAACCAACATGATCATTTGATGAAGATGAAGCAGAAATTTTCTCTACATATCTAAACAGATTCATGTGATCAAATTAAAACGTAAAAAATAAATGTAGGTACAAAATAATACTGTTCAATGTTTATATGCATACTAACTATACCTCTTCCTAAAAGAGGATATCTCTTCAATGTCAGTGTTAATAAAAAGTCTGCTTAGCTCAAACCCGTTTGCAACGCCACGCTTGCCTGAATTTAAAATTAAAACCAAATGTAGATCAATATAAATAGTGTCAAATTTAAAACATATAAGTAAATCTAAAGATAAATCTATAACAATAAAAAAATTAAACCAATTAAGTTAAAATTGTACCTTTGTAAAGGTTGACCATACCAAAATGACAAAGGATAACAACATATTTCTCTCGTTTCTTATCATTCATGTAAGCAAACATGTCAATAGCAAAACCATCCCACAAAGTAACCGGACACTTTTGGCCTCTAAAATATTAACATAAAATATAATAACATCAAGCAACCTTATAATGGTTTAAACATCAAAATGCAACAACTTAATAAAAAGAACGCACTCAAGGTCTTCAAGTCTAAGATTAAGTCTCTTGCCCTTGCTCCCATCCTTCTTTGACGTATCCTCTGGATTGAAACATACATCCACATAACCAATCCAATCTATAAACAAAAATATATTGTGAAAAGAAAACAGCATTAAGAAGTGATAAGAATAAAAAAAAAACAATAAGACAAAACAATAGATATATATCATGTAGTGATTTACATACCAATAACTGTATTAACTTCAAATTTATTTTTAACAACATCCTTGAGGTTAACGAAATTAAAACGGTATTTCGGTCCAGACCAGTCAAAGCATTTCTCAACAGAAGTATAGAAATAAAGTGATATTTTGTCATTTCTCTTGGTATACTTAGCAGAGGACTTATTAGTAGCAAGAGAAGGTTTGGTGATAAGAAGACATTCATCCAACTGAAGAAAGTGTTTGAATTTTCCTAGCATCTTATGCAAACAACTGGCTTGTATCATAGTTCCCTAAGAATATGAAACATCCGATTAAATAAAAAAGGTGTTATATTCATTTGGATATTCATATGTCCAAAAAAATTATAACACAACTATATACGGTACCATCTCATCCATGAAGATCATATCAAGACGATATATTTTATTTTTGTTATCATTCATCATCTTCCTCGAAATGCTAACAATCTTCACTCTAATCGAATAGTTGTTTGAGAATGTATTAAGATCGTTAAGCATGCTAACCTTTGTAACCTCCATTTGAAGACTGTACATAAAAAAAAAAGAATAAGCAAAATATAAGTATTGCTAAACGTAATATGATAATACAATAAGCATGGATGTTCTTAAAAAAAATATCAAGGTTGAAATTCAAGCTTACCGATTATCCAATAAAAATTTTAACTGAATGCAGTGGCAAATGTAATTTCAAATGTAGGGAGTGTATATCTTTATATGCTGCTTTATTAAAGTAATAAAATATTAGAAATAATATGCAAAGTAGGCAAAAAAAGAGAAAGAACGTCAATTTTAAATTACCATTTTGTATATTAAGAATTTCAATATTTCAAAATTACTGACTTGATTTCAAAGCAATTTTCATAATGACTTTTCTATATTTTATTTTAAATTTAATTAAGAAACAATAACCGTCAATTTGAAATTCACATTTTGCTTAACTCAAATGTCCAAAGCTCAAGAAATTAGCATTAATTACTAATTTGATTTGCAACAAATAGTCATTAACAATCAAATGTTTGAACCACTTTCAATAATACAATACCCAAACAATCAAGATGAGGAACTTAATAATCATCCAAGTGTATTTTGTGTTACCTTATTTATTAGTATAAAGATGAAACTGTTCAATTAATAGTACAGATCAAACCACTGAAGTGATGTGATAAATACTCTTACATATAAACCACTGTGGTGATAAACACTGTTACATATAAACAATGATGCCATAAAACCGGTTACATATAAAACACTGAGGTGATGACATCTAACAACCTAACAGACTATAAACACTGATGCGAAAAACACTGTTAAATATAAACACTTAAACACTCTTAACATCCAAGTGTATAGGAATTTTATTTTATTAAAATAAAGATGAAACAACTGTTCAATTAATAGTAGAGATCAAACCACTGAAGTGATGTGAAATACAAAACTGTTCCTAAACACAGTTACATATAAACACTGATGCCATAAAAATGGTTACATATAAAACACTGAGGTGATGACATCTAACAACCTAACAGTCTATAAAACACTGATGCGGAAAACACTGTTACATATAAACACTGTTAACATAAACAAATAAAAAGAAACATAGAATAACTAAAGTTGAAGCTGAACCACTGTTATGGTTTGACACTGTTATTGGACGTCATAAATTTCAGATTTAATTTCAAAGGTAAAAGTAGTGTATATTCTTATATGCTGCTTTAATAAAATAATTAAATATTAGAACTGATATACACTGTAGGAAAAAAAAAAGAGAGAGAGAGAACGAAAAATTTAACTTACCATTTTGCATATTTTGAGTTTCAAAATTACTGATATTGTCAGTAACTACTGACTTGATATGAAAGCAAATGCCATAATGACTTTTTTAAATTTTATTTTAACTTAAATCAACATATAATAACCGTCAATTTGAAATTCAAAATTTGGTTAATCAAATGTCCAAAGCTCAAGAAATCAGCATTAATTACTGATTTGATTTGAAACAAATAGTCATCAAGAATTTTTTTTTATTTTTTAATTTAACTTTAAATTTTATCATGAAAATAATGTTGGTGGAACTCTTATGTAATTGGAATGTAAAGATTAGGTAAAATGGTAATTTGATTGTAATTCTAGTTTTCATTTGATAATTTCAATGTATCACTAATTAACAACATCAAAAATAAAAACGTGAGCACTGACTATTTTTTAGGGAAACTGCTGATGGTCAATATCAGTGAATGTCAACAATGTAAAAGTGAGCAGTGGCTATTTTTTCCGATCAGTGGATACCAACCAGTTTTCGAAACACTGATGTTCGGTCAATCAGTGGTCAACATGGAGATTGAAGAAACGCAGGTTGTGTATCCGCAGTGGAATACTTGAACAATCAAATGTTTGAACCAATTTCAAGAATACTATACCCAAACAATCAAGATGAGAAGCTTAATATTCATCAAAGTTTATATGAATTTTATTAGTATAAAGATGAAACAACTGTTCAATTAATAATACAGATCAAACCACTAAATTGAAGTGATAAATAGTGTTACATATAAACACAGTCTTTTAAATTACCATTTTGCATATTTTGAATTTCAAAATTACTGATATTGTCAGTAACTACTGACTTGATTTGAAAGCAAATGCCATAATGACTTTTTTAAATTTTATTTTAACTTTAATCAACATATAATAACCGTCAATTTGTAATTCAAAATTTTCTTAATCAAATGTCCAAAGCTCAAGAAATCAGCATTAATTACTAATTTGATTTGAAACAAATAGTCATCAAGAATTTATTTTTATTTTTTAATTTAACTTTAAATTTTATGATGAAAATAATGTTGGTGGAACTCTTATGTAATTGGTTGTCAACAATGTAAAAGTGAGCAGTGGCTATTTTTTCCGATCAGTGGATACCAACCAGTTTTCGAAACACTGATGTTCGGTCAATCAGTGGTCAACATGGAGATTGAAGAAACAGAGGTTGTATTTCAGCAGTGGAATATTTTGAACAATCAAATGTTTGAACCAATTTCAAGAATACTATACCCAAACAATCAAGATGAGAAGCTTAATATTCATCAAAGTGTATATGAATTTTATTAGTATAAAGATGAAACAACTGTTCAATTAATAATACAGATCAAACCACTGAACTGATGTGATAAATAGTGTTACATATAAACAAAAGTACTAAACCCTGTTACATATAAACATTGATGCCATAAAAATGGTTTCATATAAAACACTGAAGTGATGACATCTAACAACCTAACAGTCTTTAAAACATTGATGCGGAAAACACTGTTATATATAAACAAAGTCTTTTAAATTACCATTTTACATATTTTGAATTTCAAAATTACTGATATTGTCAGTAACTACTGACTTGATTTGATAGCAAATTCCATAATGACTTTTTTAAATTTTATTTTAACTTTAATCAACATATAATAACCGTCAATTTGAAATACAAAATTTGCTTAATCAAATGTCAAAAGATCAAGAAATCAGCATTAAAATAGTGATTTGTTTGAAACAAATTGTCATCAAGAATTTTTTTTAATCTAACTTTAAATTTTTTGATGAGAATAAAGTTGGTGGATTTTTTCCGATCAGTGGATACCAACCTGTTTTCAAAACACTGATGTTTGGTCAATCAATGGTCAACATGGAGATTGAAGAAACAGTGGTTGTATTTCAGCAGTGGAATATTTTGAACAATCAAATGTTTGAACCAATTTCAAAATTACTGATATTGTCAGTAACTACTGACTTGATTTGATAGCAAATGCCATAATGACATTTTTAAATTTTATTTTAATTTTAATCAACATATAATAACCGTCAATTTGAAATACAAAATTTGCTTAATCAAATGTCAAAAGATCAAGAAATCAGCATTAAAATAGTGATTTGTTTGAAACAAATTGTCATCAAGAATTTTTTTTAATCTAACTTTAAATTTTTTGATGAGAATAAAGTTGGTGGATTTTTTCCGATCAGTGGATACCAACCAGTTTTCAAAACACTGATGTTTGGTCAAATCAGTGGTCAACATGGAGATTGAAGAAACAGTGGTTGTATTTCAGCAGTGGAATATTTTGAACAATCAAATGTTTGAACCAATTTCAAGAATACTATACTCAAACAATCAAGATGAGGTGCTTAATATTCATCCAAGTGTATAGGAATTTTATTAGTACAAAGATGAAACAACTGTTCAATTAATAGTATAGATCAAAACACTGAAGTGATAGTATAAATTATGTTACATATAAACACTATTAACATAAACAAAGATAGAATAAACACTGTTAACATAAACAAACATAGAAGATGTTTTGTTGATGAGGAACCACTGTTGTTGGAGAGTGTTTCACATTTAGTTGATCGGTGCTTGTCTGGACTTTGGTCTTGATCAGTGGTTCTTCATAATTGAACAGTGGATGATGTTCATCAAACTTTATGTACAACCATCCTTATATCCAACACTTGTTAGGCAGATCAGTGATGTGCCATATTAACTTGTTATAACCACTGTCATTGTAGGAAACTTAGTTGGGCAGTGCCTATTGGTGGAAACTTCAGTTTACCTACAAAAACTGATGAATTTAGAATAAATAACGCAAACTATTGTTAAGTCAAATAGCTGATGGAAAACTTTTTAACCACTGCTAGTAATTAAAACACCGATAGTGATTAACGAAACTACGTTTAATTGCTCAAATTGAGATGACGGGAGATCTGCAAAGGATTACAAATGAATCAATGCACCAATAAACAGTAAATCAAAACGTTAGAAATACCAAAAAAAAATAAATCACACCAATTTAAGTTACCTTGGTGATGTCCTAAACTTTTGCACTGGTATCACCTATCAACACACCTGGTATAACCTTTCCCATTTCCATCTCCTCAACAACCGTCCGGCAGAGGTTGCTTCTAATCAACAAACTCTATAATCCAACAAAAAAGGTTTGGAAAGATAAAGTACAAAACATATCAAAATAAATCTGCTCGTAATCACATGATACAACAAACCAAACATACCAGAGTCACCGATTAAGAGGAGGTTGTACAAAAGCGTTCATCGAGTACGATAAGGAGATCTGTTTCTTCTTCTGAGGGTAGAAAAGGGTTCATCATGTTCAGTATGACAAAATAGATAAAACGAAATAAAATTTCTAGATAAAAAAGTAGATCTTACATGATTATTCTCTTCTTCAACCACTGGATGGTACATGATTTAGGGTTTCAAACGAAGATGTATCCAATAGAAGTAACCTCTGCCGTACGTTGTTGAGGAGATGAATATGAGAAGAAGAAGAAGAAGAAGGATAAACATGAGAGAGGATAAACATCGATCGGAAATAGAGCAGAGCAGAGAGAGAAAGAAAGCAAGAAGCCCTAAATGAGTAAATGAAGGAGGATATAAATAGAAGAGGGCAGTGGCACTGTTGGGCGGGAAAAAGGGCATTTAGGGGCTCTCTGGTGTTGACACGTGGCCCAAATAACTTTCATTTATTATATATAATAGATATATATATATATATATATACTGGAGAGTTCAAATGAGAAGAAATTACAAATTAAGAATAAAAAGAATAAAGGATACAAAGGTAATTTGAACAAATCATTTAATGAGTCTATTATTTATTTTTGTTATTCAAATTAATGAACTCTAATCATTTAATGAGTCTATCTTATAAAATAGTTGTGCACCTTACACAATAAAAACAATCATGCACATGATCTTACATAGTTAACGTTTCCTACACTATTAAAATAATGTTTTGGTGTAGGGTACAAAATGTGTAGGACTCCAAAACTTTTAAATAATTTTGTCACTTCTAATAAAATTAGTGTAGGATCCAACACATTAATGGTGGTGAAAGAGAAAATTACGATGACATTAATGAGACTTGAGTAACTCTTTAAAACATTTATTAGTATTGTACATCAAATTGTCTATATTACCCTTAGTAATTAAAGCATTAATAAAAAGTGGATAAAAATGATATCTTAATTCCCAACCATTGATCAAAAAATTATAGGGTTTAGATTAATTTATTTTTCTTCTTTCAAGAAGATTCTTCTCAAATGAACCTCTCCCTATATATATATATATATATATATATATATATATATATATATATATATATATATATATATATATATATATATACAATGTTGCAGAAATCGGCCTAGGCGGCCGATTAATCGGCGCCTAGGCGCTAGTCGGTGGGTTACTGCCTAAATTTATGCTAGTCGGTCAAAAAATCGGTTATGGTCAAAATCGGTCAAAGTCGGTGAAAATCGGTCAAAGTCGGAGAAAATCGGACTAATCGGTCTCATGGTTTTTGACCCAATAAACCCAAAATTTGAAGCCTAGCCCATGGTTTAAAGCCCAAAATTTAATTATAACCTATTTTAACATTTAAGTTTAGGTATTTTAACATTTAATCACCTCTATCTTTCACTAGTTTACATATGGTTCCTAAACTTTTAAATTTATTAATAAAAAGTATAAAGTTATCTCCTAAACTTGTAAATTTATTAATAAAAAGTATAAAGTTATCTATATATACATAAAAATTTGTAGAATTATACTTAAAAAGTCCAATCCGATTAATCCCTATTAATCCCGATTAATCCCTAGGCGGTACCTCACCGCCCGACTAGCGCCTAACGCCTTCTACAACATTGTATATATATATATATATATATTATATTTGTTACTTATTTTTTTAGATTGATAGATATCAAGTAAGAAAAAAGGTTAGAAATACAATAATTATATAAAGGTACACCGTACATTCCAACTTTATTACTGCTACATTTAAAGTTTTGTATACCTAAAAGTGTTAAAGGTCATCATATTCAAAGTTTGACGACGAGAAAAAATGGTGCTGAAAACATTGTGAACAAGTGCCAGTGTGCTACTAACCCACCTCGACCAAATTAACAATATTATCTTTCAAGCTTTTATATTTTTATTTTTTAAACGGGATCGAACTAGGGCCAACAAATTCTCTAAATGTGCTACTAACAAAATTCACTATATCGGGATATATCAGCCTCTGAACCGGGAAAAACCCTCACCTAGAACCGAACCCTGTGAACATTCGCCCGAATACACGACAGTGCAGTTAGGTAAAACCCGCCCAGTTCAAAGATCGAACTAGCGATCTCCACCTTTTCGTCTGGTCTCCAATCATCACCAATTGCCGTAGAAAATAATGGGGAGGTCAGGAATCGAATTTGGGCCCCTTAGAACACCAAGTCTCTAGCTAACCACTTCATCACCACCTCATTAACTTTTATATTTTTATTTAGTTGTATATTTCTCTCACGTCAAGTTTAACGATTGGACACAAATAATCACGCTTGTTTGAACCTTGTATAGTTGTATTACATTGGAATTTAAAGATTAAATCTATAGTTAAATGCCATTTTAGTCTTTGTGGTTTGGCCAATTTTACCAGTTTAATACAAATGTTTCATTTTTTACCTGTGAGTCTAAAAATATTTCACCGTTACCCTTTTAGTCCACTAAATTAACTTTATCCATTATTTCTGTTAACGAGAACGACAATTCCGTCATTTTATGCGGCATAATTGCCCTTCTAGTTCACAAAATTACATATACAATGATCAAATTGCCCTTTTCGTTAACAGAAATAAATGGATGAAGTTAACCATATGCACTAAAATGGCAATGGTGAAATCTTTTTGGACCCACATGCGAAAAATAAAACGTTTGGACTAAACTAGCAAAATGACTCAAACAACAGCGACTAAAATGGCATTTAACTCTTAAATCTAGAGTAAATTTCACTTTTTGTCTTTATGTATTATCTGAATTTTGAAACGTGTCATTTAAAAGTTTTAATTTCAGTTTATGTCATTAAATCACATGTTTTGTATCATTTTAAGTCCTTTACACCAAACTGAGTTAAATTACTCAGTTAGGTTTATTTAATGCAAGAGTATTATTGGTACTTTAATGAAATTTATTCTAATTAATAATACAAAAGATAAATTATTAATCTTTGACTAAAAAATGCAGAAAAAGAACTCCCAAAACCGCCATCAATATATACCCCAAATTGCTCTATTTCTAATTATGCTTCAACACCAAAACCCTGATCATCAAATGGGTCTCTGTGTCGGAAGGCCTGCAAATATTGCTCATGTTTCTTCCACACATTCAATGAGTAAGCTCTCTTTTTCAATAAAAATCAAAACTTCACAATCTTTTTTTAACAAATTTGATCTAGGTTTTTGTTTTTTGAAAATTTTGTTGTTACATAGCATGCACATGCTCTTCTTTTTAATAAAAATCAAAACTTTACAATCTTTTTGAGTAAATATGATTTGGGCTTGTCAATTTATAAAAAAAAACTTTAATAAAATTCAAAACGTTATAATCTTTATCAACAGATATGATCTAGGTCACCAAAACCCCTTAAAAAACCTAGGTCACCAAAACCCCTTAAAAAACCTATATTTTGACCTAATCCATTAAACAGTTCATCAAATAAATATGTAATTAAAAGTACATGTTGAAACCCATGGCTTTATAGCCTAGTAGCATCTTGGGGGTGGGATAAAGCTTTGAGATCAATAGGTCCTGGGTTCGATTCCCACAAAGGGGGTTTTTCCATATTTATTGGGTTTCCTCCTGAATTGGTGTATAGGCATTATGCCTAGTGGAGATGGATATGATCGGGTGATTCCGCTGGTGGCACGATGATACTCCAGTGGTCCGTCAGTGATCCAAATTTGGCGTTCAAAAAAAAAAAAAACATGTTGAAAGCTTTGAATGGAAACAAGATTTCTAAGTTGCAAGTTTAAAGTTTTGAATGGAAACTAAAGGTTGCAGGTTATGAATGTGAAGCAGAGGATGGCGATTGAAGTTGGTTGGAAGATGTTAGGGGCAACCGTCGGTGCCTGAAATTGGAGAAAACAATATTGCAGCGGGGCTGGTTCTTACCGGCGAGGTGGTGATGGTGATGTGAGGTGGTTGTGACAGTGATGGTGGTGTTCTAGAGAGAGAGAGGGAGGGATAGATGAATCGTTGCTTCATTTCCACTGTCACACCCCAACCGACGACGGAATCATCGGGGCGCAGCACTAGGCGAATCAGATTGCTCAGGAGAATCCATAACAACTATTAGCGACAATATTTAATGAATTCATTATCCCATACTAATAAACAAATACAGTCACATACGTTATCACAGATTTTGTGTTCTCGCGAACATTACAAATCCGACAACCTAGATTTTAGGTGAGTTTCTAGACTTCCTAGCTTGATTTGATGTAGTCTGCGTCTAAACCTGCAACATACGTTAAAATAATGTCAATACAAAAAGTATTGGCGAGTATACAGGTTTGATAGATAATAGTGTAATAGGTAAAAGCTGCGAATTTCCACATACATAAACGTAATACACGACATATATACTCACAAAACTGATACTACCAGCTAAGTCCTCGAGCTTCGATCGCGATTGCTAAACTAGACCCCGTCGGGCGCAATAGTACTATACTAGTCATGGTGGGACGTCGCGAGTATAAGTCCTAGCACATATGTAACTAGCATCACGTATAACTATGCACATTGGTCATTCGCAAGTGATAAGTAGTTTAAGCATTTGATATGATTTGATTTGATAGCAACGTATGTTACACCCAAAAGTGCAAAAGGAAAAAGGGTTCAAGTATACTCACAGTCGATGTTCAGCAAGTAAACACAGCTTGGTTGGATTGAAGGGGGGCGCATCTGAGATTACCCTGATTACAGATCGATAGCGTGAGCGTTGAATTGTGCGTTAAACGGAGCCAGGTGTCAATGGATCGGACATTACTCCAAATTGTTGAAATTGAAGTCAAGTGTGGGACCCAAGGTGAAATCCGATCGGATGATTGCCTGTCCGATCGGACGGCTGTCCGTTCGGTCGGTCGGCTGTCCGTTCGATCGGCTGTCCGTTCGGACGACGGTCCGTTCGGACGGTTGTCCGTCCACACGATCTAGTCGTCCTTGGCACTTTACTAACTTTGAAGGTTTTTGGTGGTTTTGATCGATACGGTGTTGTGACGTGCTAAACAAGAGAAACCCCATCTCGAACCAAGGGACCCGATCGGACAGGAATCACCCAATTCTGACCGGTATACCGATTCGTGATGGTCGTTCTTGGTTAACCCGAAATCGGTCGTCTCTTTGTTAGAAATCAGATCTTGAACCAACACGACATTAAGAGTGAGTAGAAGGTCAGTATAAGCTCCGATTCTATCGGTTTTGAGTGCATTGAGTGTAAAAGAGTTGAAAGAAAGTTGGAAAACCATCTTTCAATCCTTTTATCCATGATTATGTGTGGATCTATGCGAAAATGTTGTTGATTCTTGTGGAAATCCTTCAGATCTGAGTGGTTCTTGGTGGAATGAAGCCAGCATTTGGAGTTCATAAGAAATCCGTAATGACATCGTCCTATAACTCCTCAAATCCATTGATTTCACGGTTAAAAGTTGAGATTTAAAAGAGAAACGATGAAGGAGTGCGTGTAGACCATAGAAGTACAAGATTTGAGGTAGATACTTACAAGAATTGCGAGAAATCGAGAGGAAATAGTCCAAAAGCGTGCTGGTCGAGTGGGAGCTGTCACATCAAGGCAATTGATGTGAGAGTGGGGATATTTATAGGCAAGAGAGGAGAGGAGGTGGTGCAGTGAGTCGGCTCGGACGGCTGTTCGATCAAACGCCTCCGGCGAGCTGAGTTTCAGCGTTCCGTTTCGATTGTTAAGCGTTGCGATAGTTTGGTTACACATTTTCATACATATATTTATTATAATTAATCACAGAGGGTCGTATATACGTATCCACACTTTCAAATATACGGTGCGATAATCGAGTTGCGCGTGATTGCGGGTGCGCTTTCGTGTTTGCGATGCGTTGTGCCACAATGACTGACGGGGTACCACTCGCTCGTATTGTCATCATCGTCACGATGACCGATGGGGTAGTACTCACGCGAAAAGTCATCGTTAGCATTAATGTTTGCGTTATGACACATCACGGCTATCAAGGAGTGTTGGATCTGAGTTTGATTCTGATTGTATTTTGTGTTTGTAATTAAAATGAAAATGGATGAGTGTGCAGCGGAATTATGATGAAAACAAACTTTGCATACAATCAAACGAGAGTAATACTTTGATCAAACATCTTTTCTCAATGAATCGGAAGATTGAATTTATTTCAATAACGATTACAATGATTGATGAATGAATGCAAACTCCCCCCTCAGCCAGAGCTCAGTGTTTGTTCGTGCAAAGAAGACGATGATGCAAAGAGCTAATAGAACAGTACAAAGTACTGAGCTATTTATAGGCACTTGCAAACCACTGAGCATCTTAGCTGACGTCACCATGAAAGTGACATCTAACCTCCTAACAAACTCTAACCTCTGATCTATACAAACACTGCTATGTTAACTACTGCTATTACATTACATTACAAAACAGACTATAGATCAGCTGCTGCAACCTTCCACTGCTATGAACCCAGCAGTACTTGTTCGGATCAGCAGTGCTTGACTCAAGGCAGTAGATTGAATCAGCAGGGCTTTAGTCTTTCATCAGGTCTTTACTTGAGCAGCAGTTGTAGGTCAGCATTTTGCACGATCAGCAGATAGGAGGTCAGCAGATGTTGAAATCACTTTCAAGGGGAGAGACTTGTATGTAAACATCTGCTTATTCTGGATCCACTGCTCTGATCCAGTTTTGGCTTTAATTATCTTTTCCTCTGATAGGGTTCAATCCCAACAAGGAGGGTAGAACAGGTCATCACTCAATGACATCGTGAGTGTTAGTATGTGCGATGTGATGTGTTTCAAGGGTAAAATATGCGAAATATGCGAGTATACTGCAAAATAGCGATGTATGCGATATAGTTACATTATGATCCGAATCTCTGGTGCTAGACGTAACGAGTGTAGCGAGTAATAACAACGTACGAACGTGCGGGTTGTTACATCCACACCCACAAAACACCATTTTATCAACCTTGAAACCCTAATTGAGGAAAAAGATGCAGAAAATCAACCTTGAAACCCTAGTTGAGGAAGAAGATGCAAATAAGAGGGGATATAAAGGGGCGAGTAATAAAGTAAAAAGGTAAAATACCAATAATGCCCTTGCATTAAATAAACTTAACTGAGTAATTTAACTCAGTTTGGTGATATAAAACATGTGATTTAAGGACATAAACTGAAATTACAACTTTTAAAGGGTACGTTTCAAAATTCAGATAATACATAAAAGACAAAAAGTGAAATTTACCCCTTAAATCTATCTTTAGTTATTTTTTAAATTAAAATAAATATTGGATTTTAATGATTTAAACTATTTGTCATTGGTTGCCAACAGTCCTAACTTAAAAAATAATCACTAGCAGTTACAACTATTAACATATTGGCCTTCAATGGACCCTGACTAATAGAACCCTGACGTCGTAAGTCTCTGGTCGCCAGAAAAAACGTTTTTGGCCGAAAACTCAATCGTTTCGTCTCAAACCTTATTATGGACATTCAGGAACCTTTTTTCTAGTAAAAATCCAAGTTATTGAGATCGCCGGAAAACTCCTTTCTCGTTGGAAATCTTCTTTTTGGTTGGAAAACTAAACTTTTTGGCCGAAAAACTCAACATTTTCGTCCCAAACATCTTTGTAACCTTAGATCGGACCTTTAGAAACCTTTTTCTAGAAAAAAAAAACGTTTTTTCGGCGACCGGAGACTAACGACGTTAGGATTCTGTAAGTCATGGTCCATTAGAGACCAATATCCTAATAGTTGGAACTGTCAGTGATTATTTATAAAGTTGAGACTGTTGGCGACCAACAGCAAATAGTTGGAATTATTAAAATTCAATATTTCTTTTTTTAAATATACCCATCGACAGGCAATGGGCCGGGTTCGGGCTGGGTATTAGTATTCCCAATCCCATATCCTGTTGTAAAATCGTGTCCCACCTGGTCCTATACCCGTCGGGTATTTATCGGGTAATTACCCATCGAGTATCGGACATACATGTAGGTATCAGGTATACCCGTTAGTTTATTAAAAAATTTCGGTGTAATTTTTTTTTACAATTAAAATGTAGGTATCGGACATACATGTAGGTATCATGTAGCTACTCTTATATTGTATTTCCTTCACATGTAGCCATTTAAATTAGGGTGAACGGGGCGTACAGCGGGGAGGGCATCGGTGACCCTATCCACCGATCGGGAACACCGCCGCCATCCCTGCGGTGACCGGATTCGGGGAAGGGATTCGGGGGGAGTTCACCGAAGAAGGGGAGGGTTGTTGGTGGGGCCAGCCTCACTTTCAACCAATCACTGATTTCTTTTTTTTTTTTTTTTTTTTTTTTAATAAAAAACCAAGTCACCTAAGAGGGGAGTGCCGCCATCAATTTAGGGTGTTAGGGGAGTTTAAGAGGGGAGTTGACGTGGCACACGAGGATTGGGTGTGCGTAAGAGAGAGGACTCCCCTCTTAGGGGAGTGCCCCCCTCACCCTTAGTAAAGCTTTCTTCAACAATTCCAGAATCCATCGAGTAGTCAATTTTGGTGTCAGCTAATAATTAGTTTTAGTTTTTATTAAAAGTAGCAGTGACTAAGTTATTTTAGCTCAACAATTAAAATTTCAGTTTGGGTTAAAAAAACACATATACGAAAATAAATCACTAATATACAAATGTTAAACTGAAAATAAAAATACAAAATTTTAGGGTATATGATTCGGTTATATATTTCGGGTAAACGGGTATATGGGTTCGGGTAATCGGGTCGGATATCGCCTAATTCCATACTCGTCCCATAACCGCTAAAAATTTTAAAACTAATCCCATACCCGGTCTCATACCCGTCGGGCTTCGGGTATACCCACTGGGCTCGGGTATTTTTGCCATCCTTATTTAACATAAACTTAAGAGAGATTTTATAATGTTACATTTTAATATTGAAAGTTATAGAAATATAAAAAGTTTTTAAATTAGATAGAGTAAATTGTCAAAATCGTCCATGTGGTTTGGGATGTTTGTCATTTTCATCCAAAACAACTTTTTTGTACCATAAAATCTTTCACTTTTGGATTTTTTGTCATTTTCATCAAAACGTCTGATTTTATTTTTTTTGCCAGAATCGTCCTTGAGATTTGAGATTTTTTTTGTCATTTTCATCCAAATGTTTGATAAAAAAATAAAGCAAATTAGACGTTTGGATGAAAATGACAAAAAATCTCAAAAGTGAAGGACTAATGACACAAAAAAATTGTTTTGGATGAAAATAACAAATATACCTAAAACTCATAGACGATTTTGGCAATTTACTCAATTAGGTATAACAAAAATCAAATTTGATAAAAATGTGCATATTAACTTTAAAATACTTAGGAAAATAAAATTTTGTAGTACACGTATACGACTTTAAAATGGTCCAATTTAAGAGTAAGGATGACAATGAAATGATTATTGGCAATCTTAGTTTTAGATACCCAATTATAAATTCATGTCTTATACTGAACTCAATAACCTGTGAAGACACTAGCTAATACAATTTTTATTTTTAAATGGTCATTTTTTCCATTACATTTTAGCTTAGCCTAGTGACATCTTGAGGTGAGATAAGGTTTATGAACCATTAGGTCTTGGGTTCGAAAAACCACAAAGTTTTTTTTTTTTTTTTTTTCATATTTAATGGGTTTCCTTTAAATTGGTGAATATAGAGATAATATGATCGGGTGGTTCCGCTGGTAGCATGATGATACTCAATGGTCTGTCAATGATCCAAATTTGTCTTTCAAAAAAAAAAAAAAAAAAAAAATAACAAAGTTTTTTTAACCAATAATCTTATGTGGTGGTGTTCCCGGTACCATTGGGCGCTATGACTTGGTTGGTGCCCCTATGGCGCTCGACTATGCATGTACACATAGATTAGAAAAAAAAACACCCTACATTTAATAGTTTTTCTTAACATGTTAGTTTTTTTAACAAACTTTACTAGATGGATATAGGCATATAGTAGTTGCATGGTTTCCATTCCAACTAGAGTTTCATAACAAACTTGCAAAACCAAACAAAAAGAACATGGTTCTCTAGTATTCATAAAAAGGCTGTTTTGTATTATCGTATTTTTAACGACTATTCATTTATAGTATTAACTGGGTTTTACTCTATTTTATCTAAAAATAACCGTTTCTAAAAATATAGTCACTAAATACATTAAAATTTATACACAAACAATGCATTTATAGTAAAATCGAATATGAATTTAAAGGTCAAAATAATAGATATATCTACCAATGACATTATAGCCAATAGTGGCATCTTTGGCGTAAGATAAGGCTTAGGAATCATTAAGTCCTGGGTTTGATTCCGACAAAGGGGATTTTTTCCTAAATTTATTGGGTTTCATCCTGAATTGGTGTATATACATTACTTCCTAATGGAGATGGATATGATTGAGTGGTTTAGCTGGTGGCATGATGATTCTCTAGTGGTCCGTCAGTGATCCGATCATCTGAATTTGTCGTTAAAAATAGATATCATACCTGTTACAAGATTGTAACGCTTAACAAAAAGGCTGTATGGAACCACATAAAAATTTCGGTTCAAATATAATTATTCATGTAACTTATACATTATATTTTAACTTTTAACTTTTACGAAGATGTAGTTGTAATACATGAAACGCAAATCTAATAATCATACCAAACAATGAAGCAACAAAATCCGACAACCCATTACCGTAATCAATAACTGAAATCGGATGTGAACTGAAATTGTTATTTAAATAAAAGTCACAATCTGAGCGGAACCAGAGGTACGAGATTAAATAGAGGTAATCAATGTCGTTGATTTCTTCTTCTTTTTTAACGACTGATTTCTTTTTAATCCTGTCGTATATGGACTTGAACCCAAGACATCCTCTTCCCAAACCTAAGTATTTAAAGGTTTTGCCTTTGCCAATAAACTACCGGTCCACCACCCCATTAATTTGATCATTTGAATTGTCGTTGGTAAGTAAATTATTTACCTTGTTAGATTTGGAAATCAACCAATTGTTTAGGTATAGTTGGGCTTTTATGAGCTTTGCTATTGGGCCCAATTTTATGGAATAAGAAGCCATCAGTTATGGCACAAGTCTTTACCACAGATATCAAAGATCATGAAGCCTGTAAGCCCAAAAAGCCTAAAGTGAATAAAACCACCACAAGTCCACAGGACCACAAGCCCACAAGAAACACAACCATCACTTAGAGAGGTGCACATTCGGTTAATTTTAGTAACCGGTTCAGTTAATCAAACCAATTGTTGATTTTCAAAAAAAAAAAAAAAAAAAAAAAAAAAAAATTAGCTCTAACCGGTTTGGTTATTAACCAGTTTTTTATGTTTAAAAACCATAACTAGTATTAACAAACCATAATCAGTATTAACCTTTAGGTTAATAAACCGGTTTAGAAAAACTAGTATTTTCCTGTTATTTTTTAAATTCCTAAAAAACTCTAAAAAATATAAAACGTACAAATAAACTCAATAAGCAACCTTTTTTGTTTATTTCTAAAACTTTTATAACTCACATTACAAATAAACAAATATTTTTTGTTTGGTTCGGTTAATTCTTGTTAATAACCAAAATCAAAATTGTACTAAATTTTTTGTTTAGAAACAAATGAAATGGAGGTGTAAATACATGAAATAGATGCATAAAACATGAAACACATGAAACTGGGGTATAAAAGCTAGATTATATGAAAATATGCATTGTTTGTTTCAGCTCAGTTAATTTCGATTAACCGAGGGTACAAAAACAAACTGATAACCGGTTTTCGGTTAATTCGATTTTCAATTAATTTCAAGTTTGATTTCTTCGGCTTTCGATTCTTCACCCCTAGACCCTGGTACTAACTTGTGCCAAAAAAGTTAAGAGAAATAAATTAAAAACAAAAAAGAACCATATGCTTGATATTTTATTTCTAATAATACCTTTAAAAGCATTAAAAACAAAAGTTAACCATATGCTTGATATTTTATTTCTAATAATACCTTTAAAAGCAAATACAAATTATATTTTTGAAAAAACATAATATTTATATTTTTATACTAATCTATGCAAGCTTAAATATTTGTATGGCACGTGATTCAAAATCGCACCATGTCATTGTCAATTCATTAGAAATTTGGATCAATGGCTAATTTGTTAAAAAAAAAGTCATGTTAGTGGTCCAGCTTGACCCGATCGCATTAATTAATGAATGGTTAGTTTTTTTCTCAACGGCAAACTAACATATCTTTAAATACTTCTATATATCATTTTGCTGGATTTAAACACCAAACAGTTAATGCTACATGCCTACATGGATCGTTAGAGTACATAGCGATAATAGCTCACTCGAACCTGTTGAAAAATTCAAAAGCAACACAACCTATAACAATAACAATAAGAACTGAAAATCAACAAAATCCTTTTGAAGCAGTTGAAAAGGAAGGCTACACAAATAGTAGAGTGAAAGTGAATTTATTGAAAGTTTGGGGTAGAAAATAGAAATAGTAATGGTTGAAAAACAATGACATGTTATGTTAGTCATTGGGGATCAGATCATGAAAAGGATGGGCAACAACACGGTCCATACTATAGAAACCCAGCCAGAACACCAACAGCTGGCTCTTGTTTACAATGGTACGTACGGAGGATTGTATTATTTAAAAAAACAAATATTAAATCTTAGATTTTATAAAAATCTTATATTTTATACATAGAAAATAAAAATCAAACAAAGTCCCGTGGCTGGGGGGTCAGTCATCAGCAACCGGGGAACCAAACCAGAACCGCTAGATTCAAACCGTATTGTTGTATTTCGGGTCCGGTTCCAGTTCTTAAATTTGGGAGAAAACGGTTCCCAATTCGGTTCCGGTTATAACCGACGGAACCATTTAAGAACCTCTTGAACTGGGTTTGGTTTAAACTTTAAATAATATATTAAATAACCCTATTAATTTATTTAAACTTTAAATAGTATATTTAAACAAATGTTTCTAGGATTAAAGAATATGATAATAGTTTTTACATAATGTTTGAATGAAGTTTTTGTGATGGTTAACTAATAGTTTTTAGTTAATTGTTTTTTTTTACATTGTATACTTTCGTTACTTGCTTTAAAACATTTTATTGTTGCTACTTTTACTTTGATTGGTTTGAATTTTGGATGTTACTCTTATTTATATGTTTTAAATGGTTCTTCTATTTAGCATTAAACGGTTCCGGTTCGGTCTTGGTTCTGAACCGTTGCACAACCCTAATTCCGCCCCTGTTCCCGAATGTAAAGAAGACATGAGAGTTCATTTCATGTAATGTCTGCCGGTGTGTCTAGATTTTGTACTTGGTTATATACGATTATACACTTGTATAAAACACGCACTCAAAAATTGTTTTATGTATCTTGTGAATGTAGATGAGATCATGAGATTTCTATAATTTAAGATGATGTGACGTTGATATACGTTATAAAAGTAGATCCTAAAAATGATAACATGTTTGTTTAATTGGTTAATTAGTAGGTATTCCCCTTTACTAGAAAAGAACACTGTTTAAACACTGGTTGTTTCTCTTATCTGGCTTAGGAAACTTCTAAGTTGTGTCTAAAACTTTCAATGGATTCTTTTTTCTAATGTAGGACTTGCTAAAATCCATTTTTTATGTTCATACGATATTTACTATTCAGCCCTTCGTGTTATTAAAATTGTCTGCTTTGACTAAATCTTTTTAACTTATTTGTTCACGTCGTTTACTTCACCACTCATGTTTGATTTTTTGTACCCATGTGTGTTCGTGAAGAAAAGAAATTGTTTGTTTTCATTTTTTTTTTTCGTGAATAATCTATAAGAGCTTAAATGAGAACGTAGATGAACTGACATAAATGAAGAAAATGAAATTATTCTTGTTCGTTCATTAGTAGATAACCCAAGGCTTGGTTTTAAGGTTTGATTGGGTTGATGGTTGATTCATCTAGGACCAACTAGTATTACTAAAATATATTGTATATATCTAAAAGAATACGTTAACTTTTTTAGTAAACAGAAAATAGTGGGAACGTTTAAATAAATTTGATTCTCAATAAGTATCATAAAGACCCACTTTTTGAAGATCTCTTCGAGATCGAACTTCAATCGCAATGATTTGATAGATGGCTCATCAAGATAGATGTAGATGAAAAAGACTCCCCCCCCCCCCCCCCCCCCCAAATAAAATAAAAAATTTGTATAAGAAGCTTTCTCTTCATACGACTCGATAGAAAAAATGACACAAATAAGTTTATTCATGTTTATTCGTTGAACCAGATGATAAAAACTTTGGTTCATGTTCATGCGTATTAAACAACGAACATAAACAAACAAATTTCACGCCGAATTAGATTAGAGGCGTAACTTGTATGATACAAATAAGTTTATGAATACGAAAGACAAACAACAGATACTTGAAGGGTGTATATGCAAATGCAATAACATAAACAGTTGAAGTCATACCAAGGAGAAGATGGTCATTTCAAGCATTTGAATACAAAAGCTATCTCCTGTCATCCATTTCAGTTCTCATTCGCACACTATAAAACCACAACATGCTCTATTTGACTCCTTCACCATCACTTATTATTTCACCATTCAAGTTCAACCATCCAATGAACAACAACAAAGACTCCAACAACAATCCTCACTTAACCAAAAAGAAGTACAAAGGAGTACGAATGAGAAGCTGGGGCTCATGGGTATCCGAAATCCGCGCACCAAATCAAAAAACACGAATATGGTTAGGCTCACATTCCACACCCGAGGCCGCAGCCCGAGCCTACGACGCCGCCCTTATATGCCTCAAAGGACCATCAGCCAATCTCAACTTCCCACGTCATCATTACCACCACCTTATTAACTACTATGACACGGCTATGTCCCCTAAATCAATCCAGAGAGTGGCGGCTGCCACTGCAGCTGCTACAGAAGCTGCAGCCACAGCCGTCACTAATGATACTGACATTGACATTGACATCAGTACCAGTACCAGTATTAGTATCAATGTCACGGGTTCATCTAGTTCATCATCCAATTTGTTTTTACCAACAAGTCCAATAGTTGTTGATGAAATGATGGTGGCTAGTGATTGTTATGATTACGCGACCCCCGCGTATGATCAACCGTGGTCTTGGTGTGACTCAGATGTGCCTATGTATGATGATATAATGTACGATGAATCAATGTTTGATCCTTTGTGTTCTTTGGGGATTCAAGATGTTGTTGACGAAGATGTTTACGACATTCCTCTTTGGAGCTTCTGCTGAATTTTTGGTGCTCAAGTTCCACGTGGGAGTTTAATGAATTTTGTGGATTAATTATTTAATTTATTCTTTTGGTGATCTTCATATTAATAAGGATCATCATTTACTCATATTAATCTTTTGGAAATTTATTGTTATTAATGGTTAATGTCCTATTGTATCTATCTCTTAATGTAAGCTTGACTTTATCAATTTATATTTATATTCTTTTAATTTATTTATCACTTAATATTTACATTCTTTTGATTGCTACTAGGCATTGATAATTATTAAAGACATTTTGGAAGAGACACTTAAAACAAGGACGAGATAAGAATCTTAATCTCATGAATGACTCGAAGTCTAAATCATTGTACACAAATTATAAAAAGATTTCACAAATTTGAGATGATATTTTAGGTACACGATGAATACGTGATTAGTTTTAAAAACATTTTACAAGTTTGAGACGAATATGATATTAGATGATATCCGCGTAAAACCATTTCCGCGTCAAAAATAATTGTACTAAGTTTATTATATAAGTTAACATGGGAATAGACACTTGAGTTGCCCATTTTTTTATTGTACCATGCATTTGACTATTTTGCTTCATGTCAATCATTTTGACGCGTTTGTACGTACATGCACACACAAATAATGATTTTGATTGTTCTTATACTGAGTTCTCATAATATTTGTTAGTACTCATTTGATTTGCCTTATTTCGGCATGGTGCATTTGGAAGGTCCGAAATGAGACGATATTCAACCACAAGCAATGCTTGGTGCAAAAGGTTTTGGATAACATAAAGGCCCTAAGTCTATTATGGGTCAGGGCGAAAAGAAAAATCCAACCTTGGATTGGAATGTCTGGTGTAGGTTCAATATGTCTAGAATAGGTTGGTGAATTTGTTCAATGTAAACTTTTGATGTACCGGTAGCTAGTTCCCCACAAGCTTGATTCAATAAACTTTTCGTTAGCCGTTAAAAAAAAATACTTATTTGATATATATATTTTTTAAAAATTTTATTTGTGTGTGTGAAAATAAACTTAAATAAGTGCTAGATAGAAAGAAACAAAAAAGTATATAAAACATAAAATCCATATTGGTAATAATAACTAGGGGTGGGAACCTCTGACACAACCCGAAAGGCGTCAACGAACCTAACACGAAATTCGCGGGTTTGAGTTTAGTCTAATCGGGTTCGGGTCAGTTACAAGTTGAACCTGCGAACTCGATTAGCTAACCGGGTCAGGTTCGGGTTAAACCCGTCGGGTTGGCGAGTTGACCCGTTACCAATTTATATCATATCTTATTTTTTTTCAAAATCTATTTTTATGTAAAATTAAAATAGTTGGGTATTTTATGCGATAACTGTAACTTTAAAGAGAACTTAACACAAGATTTTATAAATAAAATGTAATTATTTATCTACATTTGTATTTTTTGTTGTAAAATTTAATTTTTAAAATATTAATATGCGAAAGAAAATAAAAAATAAAGAAAAATCGGGTCAAACGGGTCATGTTCGGGTCAACCCGTAAATATTCGGGTTGTGTTCGGGTTTAGGTATTTGACACCATTTTCGGGTTCGGGTTCGGGTTCGGTTTCATGTCAGATTATACCTGCCAATATATGAATACGACCCGTTTAACGCCCCCTAATATGTGGTGATGGAGTGGTAAGTGAGAGACTTGGTGTTCTAAGGGACCCAAGTTCGAATCCTACCCTCCGCATTATTTTCTGCGGCACCTGGTGATGATGGGAGACTAGGCGAATAGGTGGAGATCACTAGTTCGATCATTAAACTGAGCGGGTTTTACCTTACCGCACTCTCGTGCCTTTGGGCGAGTGTTCACGGGTTTCGGCCCTAGGTGAGGGTTTTCCCCAGTTCAGAGTCGAGTGTATCCCGATGTAATTAATTTCGCCAGTAACACATTTGAAAGATCCGTTGGCCGTTAAAAAAAATAACAACCAACTAGAAAACCTTAAAACTAAAAGAATTGATTTATTTATTTATTTATTTATTTATTTATTATAGTTGGTTGTTGAAGAGTGTGGCAATGAGTAGGGAAGGGAGGGAGCAGTTTTGTTGTCATATCTTCCAGCTTGCAATTAGCTGCCCAATTCCGTGTACTGCTTGCTACTACTACTGCCGCCACTCGCACCTTCCTTCTCCTTGCCCCACGTATACGAAATATATATTATTTTTTGTGTATCTTCTCTTCACTTTTACTAAATATTATAAAACAGACACGTTGAATTTCGTAGAAGTGGACCATTGCCATGGCACTATAATACATATTATACTTTTTTAACGACTGTCGTTTACGTCAAAATTACTTCTAATTTGCATTTGACCAGTGATTAAGACATGCTATGATAAACTTTATGGTCAAAATTAAAAATAAATAAATGATGAACCTATAGATTGGTTTTATGTCGACGACAACTAGAGTTATTTGAAACCGATTTGTTGAAACTTAAAAACGTGGCAAACAAAAACCAATTCGGGTTAGAATAAGACTTATTTAAAATACGAGTTTGAACTCAAGTTTTGTATATCGCGTGTAACTAGCCTTAGACGCCTAACAAGCTTATTAAAATTTTAGAAATATTTTATCATATATATTATTATGATCATATAACATGCTTTGTTATATGTATATAACTTAGAATTATAAGAATATATTCAAGTAGTTATAAATGTATATAATTTAACTAAATTAATAGTTATAAATGTACAACACGAATTTAAAAAAATTACTCATATGCCAAGCTCAGGATTCAGACATAGAGTTTAAAAAGAGTTGATTTCGAGCTTGACGCATCTCCTTTACAACCCTAACCATAAAAAGGCCCTTCACAACTTGAGAGAAACATCGTAAGGACAACGGTCACCAAGAGGGGAGCACGGTGGTTGCTAGGAGGTTGAGAGAGATTCGTTGGTGGTCATGGGAGTAACAGATAAGTATGGGAGTAGCCATTAAAGTTAAAGTGTTGTTTCCCTTAAAGTCAAGAGTTTGAGCTTCGCTGAAGATGGATTTAATGTAATTTAAGTCGTTAAAAAAGTACGTGAACTGCGAACTCATATCGTGTTGTACAAGATGTACTAAATAATTTACATGATATAAGTTTTGATTTTAAATTTATAACATATATGGCTGGATAGATAATAAATATAAAAGAAAACAAATGTCAATAATTGAGAGTAAATGGTACAGATTTCCGTATCTTTCCGTACGGTTTGTGAAAAATTTGGGCGGTTTCGAAGGAAACCACTTCTTTGGGTCCGACCGACATGGCGACATGTGCTTGTCATCTCAACGTCGTCCATTTTTGTTGAATTGAAGTTTTTCTTTTATTATATAGTTTCGACCACACATCTTTTTTCGATACCATTCACACACGTATCACCATAAAATATTATAGAAATACCCAAGCTTGATTTCTAGATTTTAATATTATAAGTTTGAATGTAAATTGATAAACCAAATTATTCAAGCTTTATATGTCTTGAAGGTATCTATATATGTATAAGATATGCTTGTGAAAATAAGTAAGTGCGCTACATTACTTGTGTTTGTGTTTGCTGGTTGACAGGTCAAAATCGTTAATGTATGAATAGGTCATGAGAGCTTAAACGTATCATAAAAATTCACATCAAAACTTTTATAAACTAAAATTTGTCTTCTTACATAAGTCAAGCTCATTCTTTATACTATAACTCAAACTCGATATAGTTTTTGGTTATGGATTCAAGTCACTCGAGAAAGGCAAAGATGGATGTTAACTATTGGATATTTTTGTAATGTAAAATGTCAAAAAATCGAATTCTATTATTGTGACTTCCCATCTTAGGATCTCTACCAGCGAAGATGGAATGTAGATCTACCGATTTAACCCATTGTATAAAATATCATTAGTAATTAGTATGGGTAATATCTGTTACATTATGGGTGCATATACATCACTCTTAATTCACTCGACGGATCCAAATGGGCAACTTGGCAAAATGAAGAACATGTTGACAACATAAATCGATAAATTGATGATGGGTAGAGTGAAATGGAAGATGGCTTGCCTACTAGCCATGACCATCATGTAGTACCAACCACTATTAGTACACGTCTACACTGTGTAGATGTATAGTTATCATCGCTACCTCACCACCACCACCTGCCCACCACTGCTACCACGTCACGCACCTTACCTCCTGACCACCTGCCCACCACTGCTACCACTCACTTAACTCAAACTCGTTTTAACTTGTTACACAACGCAACACGACCCATCCCATCCGTTTTACCACTCACGATATAATAACCTATAAGATTGCACTAGCCATGATTTGAATCATCCGACAATCACGCTCTTATCAAAACTTGAGACTATATCTTAAATTTTTTTAACTATCATATGATAACATCCAAACGAAACCAGGTGTGTAAGCCCAATTAAGTAGCAATTAATAGTCCAAACTACCCATTCAGCCCATACCCAGTAGGATTTACTTATATATATATTTTTTTGAAAGACGGCTTAACATAAAAAAAAAAAAAAGAACAACCCACCGAGCAAGACGTTAGGCAAATAAAAAATGACATGTATGATAGGGCATTTTTAGATCACCCTGTCCTAGATATTTTGCATTTCCAGTTCCTATCACTATACCAAATGAAAGAAAAATGCATAAAATCATCAAATTCCGTTTGTTTGTGGTGACGGTTCTTCATGAATATCAAGTTGTTTTTGAATATCCGTAACGCTCGCAAAGTGACAAAAATAATCGACCCAATTAAATATTTATTTTTTGTAATTTTGAACTTTCAAAGATTACAACGTCATCATCTCGAGCGTGATAGGCGATGCATCGGATGGTCAAGCCACGACACAATAAGATCCCAAATCCGAGTAGTAGCCGAACAAACCCCCAAAACATGCTCATTAGTCTCACAAAGTCATTACATAATGGGCATAACACATTCGGGACATCTATATCCTTTCCCACTAAATTCACTCTAGTTGGAAGTCTATTAAACAACACCCGTCACACACCAATATTAACTTTTCTAGGAAGGAATTTAAACAAAATAGTTTTTCGAAGCCCCATCGGAAGGAGATACTCATCAATAACATTCCTAATACCTTTAACCGAGAATACCTTCAAATCCCCAAACTTCCAAACCCACCTATCCAGAACTCCACCAAAGACAAACTCATCTGTGACTACTACCAAATTCGATAGTTGCTCACTTTCGATACCACCTTGAAACAGTCTTAGGTAGCTCCAAGAAAGACAATTAACCTGTTAACTAACAAAACATTGTTTATTAATTTCCAACGTATATAATTGTGGAAAATTTTCAGCCAAAGAAACTCCCATTACCTAAGAATTCGTCTAAAATCTTGTTGCTTGACCATTAACCACCTCTTTATGAATAGCCCCATAAATTGTTTTTTTCTTTTTTTCTTTTCGAAACGAAACTCCTCTGCTGCTTTTGTAAAAGAGCCTTTTTAAATGCTTCTAATGATCCAATCGTGATACCACCTTTTGCTTTTGTAGCCAAGGCATGTTTCCACGCCACCCAAGGAACCTTTCTTTCTTTATTTGCAAAGCCCCCAAAAAATGTCAAAGGAGTTAAATGCTCGATTGGTTCTTGTGGTTTGCTATTTTTTCACCTTTAGTTCTCACATTTTCAAAATAGCATGTTTGTTCCCTGTGATTTGATTGTTTGTTACTCGGATAGTCCCCAAATTGAATGGAGGTTAGTTAGTTCCAGTTAACTCAATGTGAAATGACTAAAGTACCCTTAATATATTAGAATTATCAATTAAAATTTTAAATATATATAAAACAGTTAAGTGCATGGGTCCCACCCCAACCCCCTCACCCAATCACCCCTTCCCACCATCTTCATGGAACCCGCCCACCACCATTTTTAACTTCATCTTCAACCTCACCATCATCACCACCACCACCATTGCCCGCCATCACCTGTACATCGATTTAGATCTTTTTTTTGGTGACAACAAATTCGATACCACCATTAAATCTACACATACTCACACATGGGAAATATTAACAGTGGGTCGATCACAATCAGAAAACCCAAGACTTCAACAAGACAACAACTATTCGACTTGTTTTATTAATCTTTAATAATAAAGATTACAATGATATGTTGGTATCATCGTCATCGGAAACCCAGGACCAGTCGGAACGGATCGAGTTGTGACCGCATACACAATCATTTTCATACAACCGACAACTATTGCAATACTTCATCATGAATCAAAACTAACAGAACTTGTAGAATGATAATAACTAACCGTAATAAATCTGATTGAACTTGAACTTTAATAAACACAAACTTGCATTACAGAACTGATGATTATGAACAAGGGTTGCGGCCGTATATATATGCAGTGAAAGGGTACGTCCTTGATCAGTCACAACGTTTCATGAAGGGAGATGACGTTTCCCTCATAACCGCTCATGCGGTTATGCAGACGTACCGATTCAAAGACTTCGGCCCAGCCCGCTTGTTCTCCAACATAACTTAACCTACTGGACTATTATGTTCGACCCACTAGACATGGCCTCCGGCCCAAATACATAAACATAAACAATAAACTGTTTTGACCCATTACTAACTAAAACAAATAAATAAACGATACCGGCCCGAAACCGATTTTCTTCGGATGGACTTGATTATATTTGATCTTCATTCACCCCCCTAATCAAGAACATCCGAGTCTCCAGCCGTGATTACTCCTTGCGATTGTTGGTGACCTCTATCTTGACCACCACTTCATCGTCACTTGATTCTTCGATCCAACCGCCGTTGTTGCTTGAATTTCCAGCCATGACGTTTGCCTTTTTCCCACGCTCTTTCTTCATGTAGTCGAAATACCACTCGACTAGTTCCAAGTAATAAATGTAGGCAACTTTCACTTCATATGCATCATCCGGTTCATAACCGTATTTAGCCGCAATCACGTCCCACATATTCTTTTCCATTACTTCCTTGAATCCTCCGTTGTGCTTTACAATGCGATGTAGTAATATGAGACTAAGATCTCGGCCATCAATCAACTCGGGTGGCATTGCCTTTTCACATACGATTCCAAGAAAATCCGTAATAAACCAAATCAAGATTTCTTCGAATGGAGTATCGAAAAACCTTTGGTGATTTTTTAATTCTTCGTGCAACGTAATGAGATCTCCCGGTTCTACACAACTTTCCATGATCATGTTCCTTTCTATAACGTCTTCCTCGAGTTGTGAGAGAATTATCGCTCGTTCCCGGAGCGTTTCTTTTGACTCACGCGGATTATCTTTTTCACCTTCGATGTATATTAAAAGCGCCTTCTTTGCCTTCTTGGAATAAACAATTTCTTTCTTTCTAGCCCTCGAACTTTCACCGTACACCTTTTTCTTGTTCCTTTCTTTTCCGAATTCCCTTTCATAGTAATCTTCCAAACATTCTTGAAATTCCTTCTTTTCTTTTTGGGCAAATCGAGGCGATATGACCAAATTGCTTGCACTTGAAGCAACGAATTCCTGGTTTTCTTGGCCTTCCCACCGGTGCATTTGCCTTCTTTCCGGATTTCTTCGCAAAACCCTTCGGACCCATTTTCTTTGGAAACTTCTTTAACGGTGATTTCCCGGCTCGTATGGTTGGCTTCCCCTGCGCGTACTCATCCTCTTCCGCCGCCCGGCCGCACTTTCCACTACGAACAACATCTTCACCGTAATCGGTTTCCACCGATTTTCCCTTGTCTCCACATACCCGGTTTCCATCATAATCACAACCCTTTCCGGTTCCTGTTAAACCTTTGGCTCTGATACCAATGTTGGTATCATCGTCATCGGAAACCCAGGACCAGTCGGAACGGATCGAGTTGTGACCGCATACACAATCATTTTCATACAACCGAAAACTATTGCAATACTTCATCATGAATCAAAACTAACAGAACTTGTAGAATGATAATAACTAACCGTAATAAATCTGATTGAACTTGAACTTTAATAAACACAAACTTGCATTACAGAACTGATGATTATGAACAAGGGTTGCGGCCGTATATATATGCAGTGAAAGGGTACGTCCTTGATCAGTCACAACGTTTCATGAAGGGAGATGACGTTTCCCTCATAACCGCTCATGCGGTTATGCAGACGTACCGATTCAAAGACTTCGGCCCAGCCCGCTTGTTCTCCAACATAACTTAACCTACTGGACTATTATGTTCGACCCACTAGACATGGCCTCCGGCCCAAATACATAAACATAAACAATAAACTGTTTTGACCCATTACTAACTAAAACAAATAAATAAACGATACCGGCCCGAAACCGATTTTCTTCGGATGGACTTGATTATATTTGATCTTCATGATAAAGACTTGAAAAGAGAATAAAACCTAAATCACCTATTTATTTATATACATTAGAAACTTGCGATTGACTTTTCCTTGTTGGACTCAAACAAAGCTAAACAACCAGATAACTACTAAACTTAAATAACTTTGAAATCTACAATTAATTTAAAATTCAAATCAATTGCTTGGTATAAATAAACAAACCAACACAAAAGAATCAAAACAATTCCTCTCCTGCGACAATAAAACCATCGCACCAGTTCACCAATCATAACATTATTCGTCGGCGTTAATGATACTCCTATCAGCCATAGCAAAGCGTGTCTACAAAAATCATCAACCGCCACCATACCTAACTTTCACCACCACCTTTTGCCGTCGCCGAAGACGTTTTCTTCCACCGCAGACACCAGATTCTTCACGAAACTCTACCATTGAAGACATCAAGACAAACTAACCAATTTCCGACATCGTGATTATTTAACAATGGTGTCGACATTGGAAATGATGGTCAGCAAAGAAGATGGAGATGACGTGTTGGAGATGATGGCGTGAAGAAGATGGAACGAAGTTAGGGTGTCCGGGGCACCAGCGGTAACCCCTTTCGGTGACCCAAGTCACCTAGCGGGAACACCGCCGCCGTTGGTGCGGTGAGGCAAATCGGGGACCAAGCTCGGTGGGAGTTCACCGCATGAAGAAGGAGAGAGATGGTGGGGCCAATCTAATTTCCAACCAATCAATTGTTTTTCTTTTCTTTTTTTTTTTTTTTTTGAATAAAAAAGCAATTCCCCTAAGAGGGGAGTGGCGCCATCAAATTGGGGTGTGAGGGGAGTTTAAGAGGGGAGTTGACGTGGCATAACCTGATTGGGTGTGCGTAAGAGAGGGGACTCCCCTCTTAGGGGAGTGCCCCTCTCACCCTTAGCCAGATTGGAGTTGTTGGTGTTTGATATTCTAGTGTTTGACAAAGAGGCAGGACCCATTCTAGTATTATACATCTACTTAATTATTTTTAAATTTTAGGGGCAATTTTGTCAATTCAAATTTACTTAACTGAATAAGTTAACACCCATCCAGTGTAGGGACTACCCGAGTAACAAGTGGGCAAATCACAGGAAACAAACATGCTATTTTGAAAAGGTGGAAAAATGGCAAACCATAAGGACCATCCGAGCAATTAACTCAATCGAAATGATACCTTTCTAAAATCTTCAACACACAAAGGGGAACAACGAATAACGAGATAAAAGAAATCCCCAAAGTTTTAAGAACTAATGTTTTAGAAGAGCTCTCACCCCAATAGATCAAGATTCAACTTCCAAGTTGAAAGACGATCTTTATATTTATCAATAAGACCCTTCCAGCCTTCTACTTTTTTCATATTCAAGTCAATCGATAAACCTAAATATGTAAATGGACATTTTCTAGAGACACCCTGTCAAATATGGTCGACCAATCACCTAGACATTCGGCACACCAACCCTATATAAGTTTGACTTAAAAAGATTAATCTTTAAACCTGAAGCCAAAACAATTCAAAATGCCACAAATCCATTTATGTGTGACTCTGGCCAATCACCTATGTAAATGATGTCATTCACATAAAATAAATGAGAAATACACTGACCAACGAAGTCCCACATCGGTAAAACCGTGACTACTAATGAAAGCACGACCTCCAATAGCTCTTTCGAAATAAAAAATCTGTCAAGATTACTTAACTTTTTACCCGAGTAGATCACTCGTGTAAACTTGAAACCACCCATTGGTATATCAAATAAAACCAACTCGGTCAATAAAACCATTAAAATCCACCACATCCGCCTTAAAAAACAGCCATTAACCTCTCCGAAGGTTTCCTACAAAAATTGAAATAACCAAAAGTAACATACGTACCTGGATTATTCCTATTTAATGAATAAATATCCTTCCACAATTTAAGCTTGTCGCTCACTTCTTGTGGCACATAAACATTCACATATAAACCGAAATCAAGATCAACCCACATAAAACCCTAATACTAATAATAAGTACACAAAAGATAAAATAAAATTATATAACAACAACAAACATAACTTAGTACTAAACGTGGTAAGGTCCTCGGCAACGACACCAAAATTTGATTGTAGTGTCGAGGTTCGGTCAAAGATGAGTTAAATAGAGTTCCTTAGCATCTTAGCTTGATAGCTAGTGGTAAAAAGGGTGTCGAACCATGGAGATTTTGTGATTGATGTTTAGGCCTAATTGATTAACGCGTCACTTGAAACAAAGTTAAGCGAAAACAATTGTAATTGTGAGGACATAATGCATTCACAGTAAGTCAAATTGGTTATTGATCAAAACAGTTAACTATAATGAGGTGTAAACAATGTGGTAAAAACAATCACACTCGGGTTTGGATTAGTAAGAAACTAGGGTCAATTCGCATAAATGGTTCAATCAAGTTGAGAATTCTAATGATCTTTCGGGTTTGTGAAAAAAAAAACTAATCAATAATCTTAGACATCAACAATTGGACGGAAGTATGTTATATTAACCAAGATCAATTCCACACAAAACCCTAATAAAAACCAAAATCAATAGCCAATATTTTTTCACAAAGTTTATGATGCAAGAAAACCATAACATTTACAAATTCATAACCAAACTAACAAGTGAATTGTATCAATTTCTCATTCAAAAGACTAAACAAGTGTTTTCATCAAACCAAATATGAAAATAAAATCCTAGCCTACTTACAATCTTCACCCGGGGGTGATTTGGGGAAATTAGCCTTGCCTTGCGGTTGAAATTATGCTTGAATCTTCAATTTTCGGTGTTGTTTCTTGGATTTGGTGTATGGGAAAGATGAGCGATGGATTAGAATGATGGGGAATGATTAGCAATTAATCCAATGTCAAGCCAATTCGAATTAGGTTATAACTCTATCATTAAAATGACAATTAAGGATAATTCGAATTAGGACACCTTTTCAACACAGATTGATATCGCAACTACAATTCTTTTTATAATAATATTTGCAATGTAGAGGAAAACTATCCATGGTTAACCTTTTGGAATGAGATTGTTTTTTTTAATACTTTCTGATATCCTTTATTCCTTTATCTTCATTACTTCTAGAATAAGAGTAAGGGACTGTTTGTTTCAGTTCTTAATTTGCTCTTAATGGTTCAGACCTCTTATTGGTTCAACACTTAAAGATTCATAGTGTTTGTTTCGCGAGCAAATGTCTAAATGGTTCAAAGATTTGCCTCTGAACGGTTAAGCATCATGCTAAGTTTGAATGATTAAGACCTTTTATCTGAATTGGTCATACATTTGCCTCTTAATATGTCACACCCCAACCGATGGCGGAAACATCGGGGCGTGGCACTGAGCGAAACAGATTGTTCAGAAGTTTCCATAACAACTATGATTACCAATTATTTAAAGCATCACGTCCCATACCATGACATAAAAAGTAACATAATTATTAGAGGCAAAGTCAAGACAAATTGTTCTGTTTCGACAACTCAGAATTTAAGTACAGACAATTCGTTTATTTGTTTCTAGACCTTTCCTAGCCTCGATTTCACAGCAAGTCAAGCATTCTAACATCTTAAGCACTTGTCACATACGTTAAAGTAAAAGTCAATACACATAGTGTAAAGGTGAGCATACAAGTTTGATAGATATAATAGAGTTCGAAATCATTTACGCATAACTAGCACGTACACAGTGTGAAATGAAGCACGTAAGTTATCGACATGATCCTATCAATACCAATGACTGTGGGTTGACTGCGCAAGGCAGTTCGTAATACACACTCACCACTGTGAGCCATGTAATTAATTGTCCTTAACAACCCTGAGTGAACAGGTTATGAGTCCAAACTATAGTACTGTCGTTGCTAAGGCGGGTAGACATCAATCCATGTGTAAACATAACAAACAAGCATTCATTAAGTCACGTATAACATGTAGTAGCGGTTAGCGTTAAAGTATTGCGTAGTGTGTTCGATGTGATTTAGAATAAGTAACGTATGTAACACCCAAAAGTGCGTAAAGCAAAAAGGGGTTCGAGTATACTCGCAGCGATGATGGATTGAAGGGAGCGCTAGAACGGAAATTAGCCTGATCAAAACGATAGCATAACAATAAGCGGAGCGTAAAACAATACAAGCGTACCATGGATCGGACGGTAACCCGATCGGATGGCCAGTCGATCGGGTGGCAATCCGTTCGGATGGTCATCCGATCGGATAGCCATTCGATTGGATTGTCACCTCGTTTGGTGAGGATGTGTTTGTGTATGATGGTCTGCCTTTTGAAGTTTTCGTTGTAGCATTTTGAAAATAGAGAAGTATCCCTACCTTTCAGGTCGGTCGATCGAACGGCCGTTCGATCGGGCAGCAATCCGATTGGCGAGACTTCTCAGAGTGAGAGCAAGTTCACAGCAGGACGGTCGCTCGATCGGATGGCTATCTGATCGGGTGGCAATCCGTACATATTGAACTTGTTGAAAAGTGTCTAAGTATCCAAGTCCCAAACGTCACACGATCGGACGGTCACTCGATCGGATGGCAGCCCGATCGGGTGGTAATCCGTTTCAACGTTCAGTTCCTTGAATAGTTTGGAAAATAAGTTAAGTATGGAACCCAAGTGCAACCCGATCGGATGGCCGGTCGATCGGGTGGCAATCCGATCGGATGGTAATCGGTCCCGATGATCCGTTCGTCTCGTCACTTGATTTGTTTGAAGTTTTGTAGTGTTTAAACGAGGCATTTGATAACATGCTTGAACAACAGAAACCTATCTCGGCCCAAGTGACCCGTCCGAACAGGAATTACCCTAGTCCGACCGGTTCACGGTTCGAGTCGGTAGTTCATGTTCAAACCTGAAGTCAATACCTCTTGGATGGATTTCGGATCTGGAACTAATACATCACCAAGAATGGGTAGAAGATCAGGACAAGCTCTGATTCCATCGGGTTTGAGTGCATTGAGTGTAAAAGAGTTGAAAGAAAGTTAGAAAACCATCCTTCAATCCTTTTCACCATGAATATGTTCAGATCTATGAAAGATCTTTGTTTATTCATGTGGAAATCGTTCAGATCTAAGTTGTTCTTGGTGGATTGAAGCCAAAACATGAAGTTCATAAGAACTCCATGATGACATCATCCTAGAACACCTCAAATCCACTGATTTCACGGTTAAAATTTAAGATTCAAAAGATAGAAAGGTGTAGGAGTGCGTGTAGATCAAGAAAGTACAAGATTTAGGTTGAAAACTTACAAGAATCGGAAGAAATCGAGAGAAATGATGGCTGGAGCGAGCTGGTCGAGTGAGAGCTGTCAACATCAAGTGATGTGACATATGAGGGTATTTATAGGGTTTCCATAAAAGGAAAGTGGGGAAAGTGGCTGGTCGATCGGGTGGCAGTCCTATCGGGTGGCAACCCGATCGGTTGGCCACCCGATCGGTTGGCCACTCGATTGGAGTGTCCGGCGCGACGAGTTTTGCAGTTTCATTTCGAGTGTAGAGCTTTGCGATGCGATTCGAGTGAGCAATGCGATAGGATTACCCATCAAATTACTTTTAATCCCAACTACTATATCTAACATACAATCACTATAATTCACCTGCGTTTAGTGTTTCGATTCGATTGCGATGCGATAGATTTGCGATTGCGATTAACACCTCAACATAAACATAACATGCACCGGTAACACATAAATAACACGCACACGTAAAACAATATCCAGCACACATAATTCGAGTTGCGAATGCGATAGCGATAAGCGATAAATCGATCAAACATGCGATTAATAGTGATTAAACCTCGATTATTAACAAGTACTCCACATAATACAACTAACGCAATAACATAACTAGACTATCTACGAGTCAAAGAAGTCAAAACAGGAGTTGAGCAAGGAGTGACAGATCGCAATTAGCAATCTTGTCTTCCTTTGACTTTCAAAACACGGGGTGTTACATAATAGTTAAGCATTATACTGCCTCTTAATGATTCAGACATTTTACTGGTTCAGCACTTAATGGTTTAGACCTCTTACTGGTTTAACACTTACCCATTAAAAAGTTGTCAAACAACCCGTTAATAGTGTTTATGGTTGATTTTGATGAACCGTCCAATAGTCTTTAGTGTTTGGTTATAAATTTGTTATTTGTTACTTATTCTGTTATTAAAATATTTTTTGTTTTAATCATAATTACTTTCAACCATAGTTTTATTTTTTGCTACATATTGTTTTATAAAACTTTGAGAATGCCGTTGCGATGTGTTTACATGTAGATATAAACTTTACTCAAATACTTGTCATCTCTTTTCTCTTAAATTTCATATCTGTAATCGTACTACCTTTTCTTTTTCACATCCTTTTGTATCATATCTTTTTATATATTTAAAAGAGTAAACTGGCATTTTGGTCCCTGAAGTTTGGTCACTTTTGTCATTTTAGTCCAAATCTCAAACTTTTTAAATCTGGGTCCCTGTGGTTTCACTTTTATTGCCATTTTAGTCCAAAATTCAAAAACTCCATTTTTTGACTGTTGCAACCTGTGTATTTTGTCTTTTTGTGCAGGGGTATTTTTGTCGAACTGATTTTCATTTAACATATTCTTAATTAAAAAACTAAATTAAATACATTTAATTCCTTTAAATACCCTTATTAATATACATTTCCCCATTTACTGACATCATCTTCTCCCCCCCAAATAAAACCCTAACCCACCCCACAGGAGATCGAAGCACATCAACTAACCCACGATTGTTATGGCAGTTCAACTTTCGTGGAATCATATCGTCTTGCTTCGAACCACACTTGACGGTGTATGTAGAATTTGAAGAGAAGACACTTATGGACAACCTAGAGAAGCTTGTTCAGGTTTGATCAGTCTCTGTGTTGATTTGCCTTTTTGACACCCATTCTTATTTCAAGATATCATATGCTTATATCTTCAAACTTGCAGGATGTGTTTAATAATTCAATTTTATCTATGTAAGGTATTCTTGATTATCAGAAGGAGCTTAAAGCAGTTCTCTGCATTAACAAAGAACCAAACTTCGCTAAATTTATTCAAGGTCAGCTGTGGAATAACCTGTTTACATTTTGTTCGTTGCCATTACATTATTCTCTAGAATTTTCAGCTCTTATTAATAGTTCCGTTTTGGTCATGTAACTGTTTTCCATATATGAGACCTATGCATTCTGCATCCACACGAACTAGCTAATTTGGATGGAAATTTAAATATTTCTAAGATTAATTCATTCGATTTACGATGCAAATAATAATAATTGCTTGCTCCGTTTGGCTGATAGGTCTTTCAAAGGGTGCTTACAACATACGCTACAAAGCTTTTTATGAAGTTACCTAAAGGTGGCACAGGGATTGTTGCAGCTACCACAGGGATGTATTAGGGTTTTTTTGGGGAATATGATGTGCTTCGATCTTCTGTGGGGTGGGTTAGGGTTTTATTTGGGGGGAAGAAGATGATGTCTGTAAATGGGGAAATGTATATTAATAAGGGTATTTAAAGGAACTAAATGTATTTAATTTAGTTTTTTAATTAAGAATATGTTAAATGAAAACCAGTTGGACAAAAATACCCCTGCACAAAAAGACAAAATACACAAGTTGCAACAGTCAAAAAAGGGAGTTTTTGAATTTTGGACTAAAATGACAATAAAAGTGAAAGCACAGGGACCCAGATTTAAAAAGTTTGAGATTTGGACTAGAATGACAAAAGTGCCCAAACCACAGGGACCAAAATGGCAATTTACTCTATTTAAAACCTTGTGATGATAGTATGCCTTCGATTTCCTGTGTATCAGGTAATCTTTAAGTGTAATATCTTTTTCTTTTTCACATCCTTTTGTTTCGTATCTTTTAATGATAGTAAGCCATTGTTTTTTTTTTTTTTTGTGTATCGGGTATGGTATAGCTACATCTAATCTAACTTATAATAAAAGACTCCAAATAATGGCACATGGCATTTTCTCCTTCAACCCCATAAATTTTATTTATACTTGTTTAATTAATTTCTTTTAATATTAATATTAATTAATAACCAATATATAGATATCACTTATTTTTATCCTTATCTTTATCTAAAACTAATAAATAACTTTAATTTTGCAATTTGGATCCTTTGTTTTGTTTTTTTTTACTTTTAACTCAAAGTTTTTCATCTTTTGCAATTTAATCTCAATTATTTTTTATTTTCAATTTTGGTTCACCATACTTTTTATCTTTCCCAAGTTTTTGTTTCGTTCTAAATTTTGTGAGTTAACGCACCGCACCGCACCGCAACGTACGTGTGGGGTTCAACATTTTTTCGTATATTTTTTTCACGTTTGACTGGCACGTCGCGTCACATCTATTTTTCTGCGTTTGACAAGTTCCTCCAACACGCGGGTCCTGTTGATCAATTCAATAAGCATGTAATGGAAAACAAATAATGATTGTGTACCTGGTAAGCCAGCAACAACACCAGAGAGGGAAGTAGACGTCATGTTCGTCAGATTGGTATGGTTCCCCTTTAGGATGTATCTTTTTGATGGTAGTACCGAGTTCTTTAGGGTTGAAGAACTCGTAGTAATGGAGAGAGAGGAGGGGCGATTTTAGTGTTGATGTTATGAATGTCTAACCCTAATCCCTCTCTAGTAATATCCTTATATACACCCAAGGGGAAACCCAATTAGTTAATTAGGGTAATCTGGCCCATCAACAATTACCAACTAATTTATTATAGGTTTTAATATATTTTGATCCGTATTATATAAATGATAATGTTGGCTACTAGATTAAATATAAATAAATAAATATTTATATTTAATCTTACATTCTCCCACTTAGCCGAATAATCATTTATCATGAGTATTAGATAAGTCTGATCAGAAGTTAATACTCATTTTAGCTTTAAACAAGTACTATAGCAGAGAAATACAGCCGTTGAATCATTATGCGACTCAGGACCCCCATTAGTCATACTATAGCCTTAATTTAAAACCTAACAGTTATGATCAAAATAAGTAAGCCCTTTAACGTTTGATTTGTATTTATAGTTGTCTATATGTCATTACACCGGCAGAACATATGTAAGAGACATACAAAATCAAACTGATGAGGAAAATTAATTAATAGTTAGTCATTCATAGTACGATATGCAGTTGTACATGGTCATCAATTAAAACCCGTCTCTTTTATGAGCACTCTTAATAAGACTTATGGGTAATAGACCTTCAGTTATAGGATCCTTAAGCATATCACGAATGTATTCGATACAAATATTTAGTTTCCTCAATTCGCTCATAAACGAATAATTAATCGTGTATCGAAATTTAATGCAGCACCTCTCTAACTGTTACTGTTCAAGGAGACATGGTAGCTGACTTTATCACAAGAAGTCTTCAATACATTAATTATATGGAGTTAATAAACTTATGAGTCAACTGATAAATTTCCAACAACATTTAGTGACTATATTATGTCGTTATAACTTAGGTTGTAATTATCAGTTTATTATGACTCCTCCATAAGATAGGTTTTTGTCTGCTGACATAAGGATATACCCGAAATTACATTTTGGTCATCTTTGAATATCAGAAAGTTAGAGTAATCAACCGGTTTCAATTCTCACTTCTTCTTTAAATTATAGCCTCTCGTTTCCTTTAAAGATATTGTAATACTCTATTAGATGCTTCACGTTTATCTAGACATATCTAGTGTGTTGCAATGTGAGTAATATCTAAACGAGTCTAGACTTGAACTTACATAAGGCTTCTAATTAATGAAGCGCAAGTAAATAATCTCGTTTATCCTATTACCCTCTAAATGAGAGCATTAATGTTTGTTACATATGTAAGGACCCATTTAAGGTTAAACTTATGGACCGGAATTAATGTCCCATTGGGTCTACCTCGGTATGTTATGATATCTATCACTTAAGAGATATATCTGACATCTATTATATCAAAGTTTGTGTTAACAATGCTTTGACTTATGTAACATATACTTGTCAAAAGAATATCATCTATATAGACAAGTTTAATTTAGTTGTTCCCACTCATCTTGAGGTAGGTACATTAATCCACTTGATTCTTGATGAAAATAATTATGTTAAGATTTCATCACATTATGATGTTTGCATTAACCCATACATGGATTTTATTGGCTTACAAATAAAGTGTTCTTTAACCTTTAGTTTGGAACTTTGAGGTTGTTTTATGAACATGTAAATATATCAGCCATTTGTTAGGGAAAATTGTTTTTAATGTTCATCTAATGTAGCTTTAAACTATTATAAGCTACTAGAACAGTGATGATCCTTAAAGAAACCTTTGATAATTTATCTCTTCCTAAGTATAACCTTTGACAATCAATCATGCTTCTTTGTGTCTTAACGCTTATATTAGGATTTGGTTTAGTTATGAACACTCTTAGGTAATTCAATCAAATCCCAAACGTTATATGAACACATAAAATCAGTTTTACAAGAAAAAATTTATTCTATTTAGAAGATTAATTGACGCTAATGGCTTAATTAGAAAAGATAGGATCAGTAAACTTTTCCAAAATCCATTTCAACTTCAGTTAGGGAGGTTATGTAATCATCAAAGTTAGTAGGCTTTTAAACCTAGGTGACCTCCTGAGTTGATTATTGGGTTTGTTAGAAGTTTCAGTTTTATGGATTAGCTCTTGGTTAGGTTGCTATCATTTTCAGGATTCTAAGTTTGTAATAGTGGTGCAGTATGGTGTACAAGAGGTGTTATCGGAGTTAAGAGTGGTGCAGTATGGTGTACAAGAGGTGTTATCGGAATTAAATTCGGAGTGAAATTTAATGACACTCTTCCCCCCGCCTCTTGTATTCCTTGCAAGTCATGATAAGGACTTTGAGTGCTCCCACTAACCTTAGAAATCTTTAGGAACTCAGCATGCTTAGGGTCAAAATTTAACGACCAACAAATTCTAATAGAGAAAAAACAAATTAATGACGTTAGTCGTTGTGATTTCTCCTGTTGAGGATTATGTTAGTTTAGGTAAGAAATCTAAGTGTGCCCACAATTAAGCAACAATGAAATTTTTGTAAGAGTAGCTTTAGATTTAAGGAGACAAGTTTTGATAGAACAGTGTCATAATGGAGCAGTGTCTTGTACAAGAGGTGTAAATTGAAGTAATATAAAGTTTTCACTCCCCTACCTCTTGTAACTATTGCAAGTTGTTATTAAGACACTTAATGCTCCCACTGATCTTTAATATCTCTAGAAATGCTACAAGATAAATTTCAATGAGGTACGTGATGTGGGAACCTATCATATATATGTTAGACTTTATTTGATTTCGTTAATGTCCAGATGTCATAAGAAATTTTAGGGACATATTTAATAGACATCTTATTAATTGTATATATGAATAGATTTCTTCTAAGACCGTGGGCCATATGCGACAAAATTTAGATACAAGTTGATAGTCTTTAAATGATAAATGAATTATGTCTGAATATTCCATTTGGAATAAGTTCCACGAATGTCAATGAATGACTTATGATGGACCCATACTTATTCCTTAAGCCAAGTCATATTTTAGGGCTTTAATGTCATGATTTAAAATCCCTTAGAATGCGATTAGATGAAAATCATCCTCATTAACCACGTCATGATTTCTCATGAATTTTGGTTGTAATGGATGAAATTTATAAGTCTCATTTTTCTTTTGTCAAATTCTCATTTGCATGATGACAAAAGTTGTGAAACTTTAAGGTATCATCTAGTTTCATCTTAGTAATGTTTCAATCCAGATATTTAGAACAAATAAAATGATAGTTTAAGATAAGTGTGACTTTATGTTGGTTATGCAAACCTCACAACCTTCATAACATAGCCTAAGTAATGATAGTGTATTCTGATTAATCTTCAGAAAATGTAAGGTATCGAAAAGCTTTGTTAGAAGACTGCTTATTATGGTTCTTATAGCCTTAACAATTAATTTTGTCACTAACTCTCATGTTAGTTATTTGTTGACTTCTGGTAAGGAAACGTTTAGAACTAGAGTCAACTAATCATGTGTTAATAGGAATATTAAAATTACCAGACTTGAATATCATTAGTAAGTGACTATCTAATTAATTTATCCAACTGTTCTTTAGAATTATGGATAGTCTCGTTGCTTATGTCTAGTCTAATGGCATAATTATGCAGTGAGATTTTCCCTTAAAGAACCTTAAAGTTGGAATTTTTACTTGTAATTTGTCTATGGACCTTAGAACAATCCTCTTTTAAAGTTTTAAGTGGTTGTAAGGTGAGTAACAACTTATTTTCCAGCTTCAAACATTTATTTCTTTGTACATATGTTGCTTATCAACACACTCATTATACTTTGGTACTTTTGAGTGTTATAGTTGATTTATAAGGCATCAAATTGTACAAGTGAAAATCTTAGTATGTAATGTACTGGAAAAATGTACCGCCCTTAACTTTATGGGTCATGGTATTGTACATTATTATGTATTCACATATACCACTTAGCTTTATATTTTATAATTTTAAATGAAGGCATGCATCTTAAGAATTCTTGTAATTATTTTTACAAATAATAGATTAGTCTTAGGAAAGACTTAATCTGGAATAACTTTAGTGATAGCAATTATGTTAGAGAGTTCTTGATTATCATAAGAGACATCATGTTTAATTTGTCCTATTCATCATGCTCTACTTTTCTTCTGTAGTGCTTTATCAGAAGAGAGCAATAGAATTATCGTGTCTTAAGAGATAATCAAGGATTTAATTTAAGAGCTAATTCTTATAGAAACTTTAAATAAAGCAAAACATTTTAGGTTTAGAAATTAGAGTGGGTGAGATATTGATTTATAGAAGAGGATCACAGTGAGTAAAATTATGGGTACTAAAAAATAAGGCAGACGAAATGATCATAAAAATTAATGAAGGATCATTAATATAAGGATCATTATATGAAGAGGTTGTGATATGTCTATTACTAACATCAAAATAATAGACTTATTTAAAGTTCTACATAAACGAAGACAAATCAGCTTTGGCCAGAAGTGTAATCATTTAAGCATGTGTGCAAAGTAATCATGACAAATCAGCTTTGGCCAGAAATGAGACAATCACTTTAGTTATGCACTTGTTAAGAATGCTATACATGAATGAATTAAATCAGCTTTGGCCAGAAATTAAGACATTCACGTTTGTAATGCATACTCAACATGGCTTTTATAATACTTGAGCAATAAATAGATGTATCAAATCAGCTTTGGCCAGAAGTGATACATCAGAAGCTCACCCAAGTAAAACCATTTTGGTTTTGTGAAACTTTATTTGATTCTGATTAATTATCTAATTACAAAACCAATTATTTAATAGCAAAATCTTAGTTCACATTAAACAGCCTAAAATTATGCAGTTTCGAGTGAGATCTCGACTTAGTTATGAGGTCTCGAGTGAGATCTCGAGTCAAGTCTCGACTCATCTTGCAACATTATGAGGTCTCGAGTCGCAACCTCAGTGTCTCGAGTCATAATCATGGTCTCGACTGCTGTGTTTTATGAGATCTCGACTCCTTGATAAGGTCTCGAGTCGTAACCATGGTCTCGAGTTGTGAAGATTGAAGTCCTTAGTCGAGACCTTAGTGGTCTCGAGTCGAAACCTTATGGTCTCGAGTCGAAATCGTTGTCTCGAGTTTATAAAGATTTGAGAACACTTATGATTTCGAGTCGAGACCTTGTGGTCTCGAGTCGAGATCTTGGTCTCAGCTCGTTAAAATTTATCTCGAAACTTCTGTTACAGCTGATTAGTGTGATAAGTTTGAATCAGCTAATTTTAAGGGATTTTGATCATAATTTCGAAATATCTCTTGTGTATCTATCCAAGTTTATTATTCGATTATAAATATATTTTATTCGAAACTTGGAGATAAAGTTACACAATTTGAGGAAACATAATCAAAATCTGATCTATCACAAAATTAGGTGATAGCATATGAAAAATTCATATATTAAAATTTAATAGGCAAATTGGAAAATAATAATCCCACCTCTCTGAAATTGGCCAATAATAATCCCAAGTCACGAATTAGCCAACAATAATCCCACCTCATCCATTTTTTTTTGTAAAATACTCCACAGTTAACTTTAGCCTAACTGAGTTAATAAAATGCTGATGTGGCTAATAAATGTCTGCCACATGTTAAATTATTAATGACATGGATTATTTTAATCCAAAATTGAAATTGGGTAAATACAAAAGCCCTTTAACACTGAACGATTGATCAAAACATTACAGACTTAACCAAAACACATCTCTTCTATCTACAAAACCCTAAATTCTTATCAAGAACAACGCTGCAAACGAACGATCAGGTATGATGAGATTCTTGGTACATTCTTGTTCTTTATGCGATTGAATGTTGATTTAACCCTTCTCTCACTCTTTAATCCAACAGTATGGATGATAAGGTTATTGTCAAAGCTTGGCACGGTGGTAAGCTGAAAAGAAGACCTAAATTGCACTATGAAGGTGGTGATACTCATATGTTCGAAGTAGAAGTAGACAAGATGTCTTATTTTGAGCTGATCGATTATGTGATTGAGGGTGGGTCTTACCAAGATAAGAATATTGAACTTTTTTACCTGATGCCAGGAAAGAATTTTGCAGATGGTATTGTGCAGATTACCAATGACGAAGATGTAATGGATATGCTGAAAAAATTGGGGGACAATGATGCCAGGCACATCCTTCATTTGTATGCACAAGGTAAGAAATCTGTAGACTTCCAAGCCCAAACTGTTGCCTTCAAAGGTTTTACTAAGAGAGCTGCAAACAGGACTTTAACACCTACAAAACAACTTATTGAAACCATACCTGATGCCATACCTGAAGCCCAAACTGAAGCCCAACCTGAAGCCCAAACTGAACCCCAAACTAAAACCCTAACTGTCTTCAGAGGCTTTACAAGAAGTACTGCAAACAGGAACCTAACACCAACCACACAGCTTTTACAGTTGACTAATTCATCAGACATAAACATGTGGTCAATTCCCCCTTTTATAATTAGTAAACTAAACAATTAAATGATTTAATAAAATCCATAATCCAAGTCATTTAAAAAAATCCATGTGGCAGCCATTTATGAGCCACATCAGCATTTTATTAACTCAGTTAGGCTAAAGTTAACTGTGGAGTATTTTACAAAAAAAATGGACGATGTGGGATTATTGTTGGCTAATTCGTGACTTGGGATTATTATTGGCCAATTTCAGAGATGTGGGATTATTATTTTCCAATTTGCCAATTTAATATAATAATTAATTTAAAATTGATTTTAACCATTCGATGACAATCACAATCCAATCCACTTATTTCAAATTTATGTACATATTAAAATATGGATATGTGAAGAAACCATCAGAGTTATACACGAATACATATTGACTTCAATTAAATATTTATGAAGTGCAATATAGATAACAATTCAATGAATTAATTATGGTTTCAAATTCTTAAGCTAATATGTACGATGTTATTTAATAAGCGATGGGAACCAGTAATGTTTTGGGCTGATTATTTTCTTAAGAAAAGGATTTAGTGACCATCAAAGAAATATAAATTTTGATTGATTTAATTTTCAAATCAATGATAGACCATCAATCGAAAAACCAAAAAAAATCAATTTTAATTGTTTTCATTCCTATAATTTAATTCATTGAATTCCTTAATTGAATTGATATAATCAATATATAGCTCTGATACCACATGTTGATCAATTCAATAAGCATGTAATGGAAAACAAATAATGATTGTGTACCTGGTAAGCCAGCAACAACACCAGAGAGGGAAGTAGACGTCATGTTCGTCAGATTGGTCTGGTTCCCCTTTAGGATGTATCTTTTTGATGGTAGTACCGAGTTCTTTAGGGTTGAAGAACTCGTAGTAATGGAGAGAGAGGAGGGGCGATTTTAGTGTTGATGTTATGAATGTCTAACCCTAATCCCTCTCTAGTAATATCCTTATATACACCCAAGGGGAAACCCAATTAGTTAATTAGGGTAATCTGGCCCATCAACAATTACCAACTAATTTATTATAGGTTTTAATATATTTTGATCCGTATTATATAAATGATAATGTTGGCTACTAGATTAAATATAAATAAATAAATATTTATATTTAATCTTACAGGTCCTGGATGGACTTAGTTATTTTTTTCTATGTTTTACGTTTTGGTTTAATTTCTCAGCAACGAGCGTGCGTGATTCAAAGATTTTACGTCTGCTTTTCGCTCGGCGTTATTTTTTCCCATTTTTATTTATTTTGTTTTTACGAGCTTTTCCGGTGTTCGTGGTCGCTGACAATGATATAGTATTGCTACTACTTAACACAGTTTTATGACAACCGTTGCAACGCAGGGGCTTAATACTAGTAAAATGAATATTCAAATGGTGGGATGCTAACTATCACTGACCACTTGAACGATAACATAAATAGTTTGTTCATCATTCTACCAAGAGACACCACACAACATGCATGGTATGCCTTTGGAGGAGCAAACTAACAGAATTGACAAATCTTTATGTCATTTTACCAAGGGAAAACCCATACAAACCCACCCTTGGTGTATATTAACACGGAAACTTAATTTATAATGGTGAACCCAATTTAATAACAGATTTATACTTTTATGCTCGAGCAACCATCTTTAGTATACGACCGTGGCATTATAGCCTGTTGGGGAATTTTCAAAAAAAACGAACGATCAGAGATGCGTGTAATCACTAATCACTCTCAGATCAAATTATTTTGGTGGTTCTCCCGAATAATTTAATCGGATACAACTCTGATTTTCGAGAAATTGAACAACTGTATGTTTGTATGGAATTTGTCTAAACCAGAAGATAAATGATCAAAACTTGTCTACAAATTTTGGGGTTGGGGATGATTAACTGCCTAACGGGAGTTATCTTAATTTTATATAAAACTGCCATTATTTAATATTTCGAAAATAAGGCATTTTCTAGAAAATAAATTTTCCGATGTAATTTTAGTAAAACTCGACCCCAGCCAGGGGCTCTGCCCTTTGGACCCCACCAGGGGATGCCGCCCCTTGGACCCTACTCCCAGGGGCGCTGCCCCCGGACCTCCGCCAAGGGGGCATTGCCCCTCTGGAACCCCCGTAGAATACGGGCTCCGCCCATAAACTTTGAATTATAATAACTCAAACAAGGGTGTACTCCCGCACCTCCTAACTTGCTTGATGTGTATTATAATTCGCTTTGATCACCAAGTCAGTCACGATTACACTAAAATATCTAACATAACCTAGTGACATCTTTAGGGTGAGATAAGGCTTAGGGACCACTAGGTTCTGAGTTCGATTCTCACAATGGAGGTTTTTTCCCAAAGTTATTGGTGGTGGCACGATTATGCTCGAGGTTCGTCAGTGATCCAAATTTACCGTTAAAAAAATCATCGTTAATATACACCCCAAAGTAGTATATGTCTACGTTTTGTGAGTATGCATTCTTAGCCCATCTTTTGTAAGCATGCATTCTTAACCCATAAGCATCCTCTTCCAACCCCCTTTTATCTTTTTACCTTTTGTGAGCTTACACCTTTAACCCACTTTTTATTCCACTTGATCGTGTCATGTAATAATAGCGGCAAAAGGTGGGGATCGGGGGTTGAATTTGTTTAGGAGCACATAAGTTGTTTCCAATTTTATTTTAATCTCATGGTTGAAGTTGATTAAAAGTATCTCAACTAGTTAAAACATATAAACTATTATATGTAGTAATGAGGTTTAGGATTAAATACAAAGGCTCTTAAAAATAAGAAGTGTACAAAGGCTCCTAAAAATAAACCCACTAAAAAAAAACGTAAACACCCACCACCACCCAAAAACCTAAACCCTCCCCCCCCCCCCCCAAAAAAAAAAAAAAAAAACATTTTTTTTTTTTGCGCGGGGGGTGGAGGAGGGTTAGGTTTTTGGGTGGTAGTGGTGTAGTGAGTTTAATTTTTAGGTTCTTGGACACTTGTCACGTTATAATGCCTTCTTACACTTCTTATTTTTATAAGTCTTTGTAGAATAACTTAACCCGTAGTGATAAATATGTTTTATTCAATAAAAAATGATTATTCATATCGTTCAAATTACATAAAAATAATAAGACTTATAATTTTCAAAACAAACTAACATGGAACAATTGTGATGATATAAACCGGGATAGGGTTGTACTACATAGGTCCAAACTATAAATGGTCTACTTGACTAATCCGTTTAATAAGCAGTTGAAGTTTAACTTGATATAACTAATGAGTATCACACCAGGCACTTTCACTCCTCATCTTATGAACAATCTGGTGACAACTTTCACTCAACTTCTCTCAATATCTCTATCATCAGTATCACACCAGGCACCACCACCAGCTCCTCTTTTAATCGCCATCGTCATTGTCACCATGACTACAGCTGTTCTTCGACGTCGTTATCCCACAGAACCGTCTCCTCCTCGTACCATCTCTACCGTAGGCGACAGATTTTGGTGATAGCAGTCATCACTCAGGTGGACCTTCGACCGCATTGACTCCTTAGCTGACTTCACCGGTAAGATTTCTTCATTGATGTTTGGAAATTTAATAGTTTTCCATGTCTGTGGTGTGTCATTTGGTAGTTCCGGTTGATTTTTGGGTTTATAAAACGTTGCACACCAAGTGTTTGATGATTTGCCAACGCAATTTTTTGGCCTTTTTGGTGTGCTCATTGTCAACATATTGTTTGTACGTTGTTCTTTAATGTCAAAATAAGGTTATGTTAGGTTACCAAATTGACAAAAGCAGATATTGCTTGTAGAAGTTTGGGTAGTGATTTAAGGAGATACTTTTAAGGCCCTTTGGAAGTGTTTTTTTTTTTTAAATTCAAAACACATATTATGGTTTTACTCTAATTTTAATTTAGATTTATGCTAAACATGTAGACCAGATGCCTTTTTAAAAATCTAGACTGGATGATAGTCACAATGGGTTTGCATGTATTAAGACATTTTTCACTCAATTATCTCATGAGCAGGTTTGCGAGTTTTTAATACATAAAGCGAATTGTCTTGGCATATTCAAAGCTGCGCATCCGAAAGTGACAATGGGTTTGTATGTATTAAGACATTTTTCACTCAGTTATCTCATGACCAGATTTGCGAGTTTTTAATACATAAAGCGAATTGTGTTGGCATATTCAAAGCTGAGCATCCGAAATCAGCTTTGATTTTCAAGGTCGAGTTAAACTTATTATATTCAAAATGAATGAGCGTTTGGCATTTGGTACCGGTAAAAAATTTACCGATTCGGTTCCCGCTTTTTCACGTTTTCAGTACCGGTTTTTTCGGTTCGGTCATAAAAAACTTAAAAGAGCTTAGTTTTTTAATTAAATTTTGCTTTACTTTTTTTTTTTCCTACATTTGGTCGTTGTTTGGTTGCCATTTAGCACAATGTTTGCTTATCATATTTAGTTCGGTACCCGCTTTTTTACGTTTTCGGTAACGGTTTTTCCGGTTCTGTCCGGGTACCGGTGCCGATATTTGGCAGATTTCGGAACGGGTATTTTATATATAGTTTCTTTAACTCAATCTATTTTTTCTTTATATATTCAAGGTCGAGTTAAACTTAATATATTTAAAATGAATAAGCGTTTGGCATTTGGTACCGGTAAAAAATGTCTCGTGCCGGAAAGTTTCCGGTACCGATTCGGTACCCGCTTTTACACGTTTTCAGTACCGGTTTTCCCGGTTCGGTCATAAAAAACTTAAAAGAGCTTACTTTTTTTATTAAATTTTACTTTACTTTTTTTCCTAGATTTTCATCTATATACTTATGGGCGCATACGTTTGTATAAGAAATAGTAGATAATAATTTATAGTAAAGTTTGCCTCACCTCACGAACAACAAGATCATCTGGGGAGGTGCTAAGTGTTGCTTCATATTGTTGCAGCTGTGTCTATAACAAATGAAAAACATGTTCAAAGCATAGGATATCTTATAATATGAAGCAATGTTGATTGTTCGCTAGGCAATAACCTTATTTTAATAAACTGCTGGTTCCTTTTTTAACTGGCATATTTTTCTTAGATTTGGTCGTTGTTTGGTTGCCATTTAGCGCAGTGTTTGCTTATCACATTTAGTTCAGTACCCACTTTTTTACGTTTTCGGTAACGGTTTTTCCGGTTTTGTCCAGGTACCAGTGCCGTTATTTGGTTTTTTCAGTTCGGTCCGGGTACCAGTGCCAATATTTGACAGATTTCGGTACGGGTATTTTATGTATAGTTTCTTTAATTCATTTTATTTTTTCTTCATATACTTTTTGGTTCCTTTTTTTACTGGCATAGCGAAATAAATGCTATAATATTTAAGAATTTCGTTATACAAGTTGTTAATTTGTCATTCTCTTGTGCAGGGGCGATACACAATTTCTTGATACACCAGAGGTTCTTTTAAGTTGTTTGATGCAGGTATGTTAAGTAACATACATCATTTGCTGTTAGCTTCTAGGAACAAAATATACATATATTTTTGAATGTTTATTAGGGGTGTTTTTATGCTTTGAGGTATTGTATACCCTGTTTTGACATCTACAAATCGTCCCAGCATCCACGTTCCAAACGACCCCGTATTGTGTCGTCTTCAACGGATGTTGCGTCTTCTTCTGATTCGTCTTTTGATGCTTCATCGACCTCGCGTCGGCAAACATCTCATCGAAGCGCGATGCTGCGTTCTAGGGCTGCAATGGCAGCTGTTGATTCCGTTGGTTTCGCAGCTCTTGCTTTACAGTCCCCAGATTACATTGACATGGGGTTGTGTACAGAAGTGTGTGAGTATTGTGGAGCTCTTTTTTGGTTCCAGGAACGACTAACATCGTTTCCAATAAGTGTTCGTCCACGTTATAATCGTTGTTGTCGAGGTGGCAGAATAAAATTGCAATACCCATCTGAACCGCCATATTTATTGAAATCTTTGTTTTCGGATACTCAATTTATGTTAAACATTCGTGCATACAACGCTATGTTTTGCATGACATCGTTTGGTGCTGTTGTCGATGATGCAATAAACCAGGGTGGTGGCCCCTACGTGTTCAAGGTTGCCGGCCAGGTTTCACACTGGTTGGGTTCTCTATGCCCTTCTTCTGGTGATGGTCCCCGCTTTTTGCAAATGTATGTTTACGATAGTGAACATGAGATTGCAAATAGGCTGCGCTTCTTTTCAACTATCGGCTCGGATCATACTGCAGCAGAAACTGTTGCCGCACTCGCTCAGATGTTAGATCATGTAAACCCGTATCTACGGTTATTTAGATCTGCTAGGGAATTGTGTTCTCAAGCCGACATTCCAGATTTTGAAATCAGGCTTCACAATCGTGTTCGTGACAATCGTTATTCTACCCCTGCTTCGCATACTCTTGGTGCCATAGTCTGTGACAACAGCCAATTGTCCGCGGATTTTGATGTCGTCATCAAAAGTAAAGATAACATTCCTCATAGGGTAAGCAAGCTTCACTCAGCTTATATGCCTCTGCAATGCCCACTCCTTTTTCCGCATGCTGAACAAGGTTGGTCGCCAGATCTTAAGCTGACTGGAACTGAACCTACAACGGCCGATGAAGAAGTGCCTGATGACCGGAATTTAACACCTATAGTGTTCTACGGTTATCAAATGCATGATCGTGAGAATGTGTACACTCATATACTGAGGGCATCCAAATTGTTACAACAGTATTTGGTAGACGCCTACATTTGTGTAGAACATTGTCGTTTGGATTACTATAGGGCGAACCAGGACGAATTCCGATGTGAGTTTTTTCAAGGTGTTCAGGATGCAGTTTCGAGAGGGGATACTGACGCGAGTACCATAGGAAAGCGTGTCATGTTACCTTCTTCGTTTACGGGTGGACCAAGATATATGTATAAGCATTATCAAGATGCGCTTGCGATATGCCGTGTGCATGGTAATCCTCAGTATTTCATCACATTTACATGCAATGTTCGTTGGCCGGAAATAACAAGGGAAATTAGTCGGGTGGGTGCTGCTAATGCGCAAGATAGGCCTGATATCATCGCTAGAGTCTTCCAGATGAAGGTTCGTTCATTTATCAAGCACTTGCGAAATAGGAAACCATTTGGAGATGTCACTGCAGGTAACTATAAATATAACCTTTGTTTATAGTTTAGACCTGTTATGTGGCTTACATACTGTGGTATTCCCTCTTTGCGCAGATTTATACACAATTGAATTTCAAAAAAGAGGTCTGCCACATTGTCACACGCTTTTATGGGTGTCTAATGCGTATGGTATACGCAATGCTGAACAGGTGGATCACTATATATCGGCTGAACTTCCTGATCCTGTTCTCCACAGGATTGTGACAGATTGTATGTTGCACGGTCCTTGCGGTTTAGCACGCATGGGTTCTCCCTCCATGAAAGATGGAGTATGCAAAAAGAATTTTCCTAAGCCATATGAAGATGTCACACGGTTTGATCATGCGGGTTATGTTCACTATAAGAGATCGTCAGCGTGTGAACCGTTTGTAAAAAATGGCGTTCCTTTAGACAACGGGTATGTTGTTCCATACAACGCAAATTTGTTAATGCACTTTGAAGCACATATAAACATAGAATACTGCGGTTGGACTATGCTGATCAAATACTTATTCAAATACATCTCCAAAGGTGATGATCGTATTTAGTTTGCGTTAACACGTGATAGACAAGGTGGAGAGCCAGCCGACATCCCGGAGGTCATAGAGGAGATCAAAAATTATACAGATGGCCGATTCATATGTCCACATGAGGCAATGTGGAGGATATTCAGTTTTCCGATACATCATAGGAATCCCCCAGTTCAAGTTTTAGCTGTTCACTTGGAAGGAAAGCAGAACCTTACTTTTAGACAGTCACAAAGGCTTTCGGATATTACTAGCAATTCAAATATTGGTAAAACAACCTTAACAGAATGGTTTGTGAATAATACCAATGAGATGTCCAACGGGGGTAACTCCGGCTTGTCAGGTGTTAACCTTCGGTACATCGATTACCTAACGAAGTACCGTTGGGATATGTCATCAAAAAAATGGATACGAAGAAGGAAAAGGGAGCCAACAATCGGTAGGCTTACATACGTGCATCCAACATGTGGAGAACTCTTTTATTTACGGCTTCTACTCAATTTTCAAAGAGGATGTCGTTCTTTCGCAGATGTACGTTCAGTCTCAGGAACTGTAATGCCCATACTTATCGATAGCGAACATAGCGTTCGCTATCGCGCGCTTCGTAGCGAATCGACCATATCTCGCAATATGTTACTTAGCGACTCCATAGCGTGATTATAGCGGGATTCCGACCACGAATTCCGGCTCCGGTGCTGTAATTTCTGCCGGAAACCTACCGGAAGTCAGGAAGAAGAAGAGAAGAAGAAGTAGAGCGGCTGCGTTATGTGTTTTAGCTTTTTAGGGTTAAATAACTTTTTGGATTTTAACCTTTAACCCCTCTATCTTTTCACTAGTTAACATATAGTCCCTACAACTTGTAAAAATTTACATAAAAGTGTAAAAATAGTTTGTGTATTTTAACATTTAACCCCCTCTATCATCACTAGTTTACATTTGGTCCTTAAACTTCAAAATCTATACATAAAAAGTATAAAATTAACATTATATATATATAAAAAATTACAATTAGCTATTTTTTATTTCTTAAATTTTTAACAACCTTATCTCTAAACACTAAATAGCGGGCGCTATTTCGTCGCTATCGCTACGTAGCATATAGGTACCTCGTCGCTATTGGTCGCTATTCGCTATCGATAACTATGGTAATGCCAACATTTAGAGAAGCGTGTGAAAGGCTTGGTTTGATCGGAGACGACAAAGAATGGGCCACCACTATTGAAGAGGCTGCCGAGTGGGCTACAGCTGCTGAACTAAGATCTCTCTTTGTTTGCATGCATGCTCCTTCACTGTGATGTTTCAAGTCCTCGAAGGTTGTGGGAGGCAAATTGGAGATGCATGTCTGACGACATAAACCGTAGTATAGGCCTTGCAGTTACCACTCATTCAGCAGTTATAGACGATCAAGATCTACAACAGTATGTCCTACGGGAATTGGAAACTCTTCTTGATACGAACTCAACTTCACGTTCTTTGGTTGAGTACGGTCTACCAATGCCAGATGCTTCTGTAGTTTCGGCGCTTGGGAACAGCCTTCTTTTAGAAGAGAAAACCTATGACAGAGACGCCTTACGCGTTGAACGCATGAGTCTCCACGAGGGCCTTCGACCAGGGCAACTAGCTGTATACAATGCAGTTATGTCTTCAATTGAAAATGGAACTCAAAGTTTATTGTTTGTTTACGGCCATGGTGGAACAGGAAAGACATACTTATGGAAAACGATCATTGCACGTCTTAGATCAAGAGGTGAAGTTGTACTTGCTGTCGCAGCATCAGGTATCGCATCACTGTTGCTTCCATCTGGTAGGACTGCACACTCCAGATTTAAAATCCCTGAAGAGTCCATTTGTTACATAAAGAAGAAGTCAAACCTATGTAATTTGCTTTTACAAACCACTCTAATAATATGGTACGAGGCTCCAATGAGTGATCGCAGATGTTTTGAGTCCCTGGATAAGACACTTAAGGATTTAACATCAAACACTTCACAATATTTTGGCGGAAAATCAGTTTTACTAGGAGGTGACTTCAGGCAAACATTACCAGTAAAACCTAAAGGCAAAAAGGCTGAGGTTATTGCAGCTTGTCTACCCAATTCATACTTATGGAAACATTTTACTGTGTATAGGCTCACTGAAAACATGCGCATAAATTCTCTTTCAACAACCTCAGCCACAGGAGCACAGTTGCAAAATTTTTCAGAATGGCTCCTAAGAATAGGGGACGGGAAGGAAGGTCTCGTCGTGGATTTTGCTGAACCTGACATCAGAAAGATTGAAATACCACCCGAGTTCACACTAAAGGATCTGAATGATGGCCTTCAAAATCTTATTTCTTTCATCTATGATGCTCAACTACTAGCAAACCCATCACCAGCTGCAATATCAGAACGTGCTATTATATGCCCAAAGAACGACATAGTTGACGAGATCAATGACTTGGTTCATGCAATGTCGCCTGGGGAATGCACCTCATATTTCAGCACTGATTCAATGGTTCCACATTCAAAGGATGGAAGCGAGATAGATGCTATGTACCCACCTGAATACTTAAATGTGCTTAATTTCAATGGTATTCCCAGTCATTGTTTACGCCTTAAAAGAAATAGCCCTATCATGTTAATGCGTAACATGGATCCAAAAAACGGCTTATGTAATGGTACTCGACTTTTGGTAACACAACTGCTTCCACGAGTGATTGAGGCCCGCATTATAACTGGAACGTCAGTTGGTAAGAAAGTATACATACCGAGAATCAATTTTGTGCATGACACTAAAGATATACCGTTTGTGTTTACACGTCGTCAATTCCCGGTTAAAATCTGCTATGCAATGACTACAAACAAGAGTCAAGGCCAGTCACTCAAAAAAGTTGGGCTCTACTTACCTGAGCCTGTTTTTAGTCACGGCCAACTATACGTCGCCTTATCACAAGCTACCTCACCAAATTCATTGAAAATACTCACATCAAATAAGGCAGGCGAACAAAACAACACAACGTTAAATATTGTTTACACAGACTTGCTAAATGACATTAATTCACAACAGGTTATATTCTGAGTTTCTGACTGTTAGTAATAAAAAAATGTTGTTCACATCAAACGTACATACACCATTTTACAACTATGATAGCTACCGTCGTTATGAAAATTAATATAACTTATTAAATACGTGTTTTTCTCTTTAAACAGGTTTCTGAAAATGGACAACAACGGAATATCGGGATTGCGACCCAATGGCCCAGCACCAGCGCTAGAAGTGCGTGTCATTCGGAAGTGGGTGCCTAAGTATCGTGAAAACGAATTGCATTTTGTATTCGTTGATGAAGAGGTATACATGCTTTCCGAATTTCTGGAAAAACGCCTAATGATCTGAAATATAAACATATCTGATATATAATTTTCTCTTTGTTGCAGAAAACAAATAAGGAAAGTGTAGGATATAGACTTACTGAAATAATAATCTGATATATAAACAATGTCTACTAATTCATGGATTTAAATCACTGTTAGGTCACCTTTTAATAGAACATTAATCAGTATATTATTTCTCTGATTTATGATGATATTTGCCTATTATTTAATTATGTGTATATACCTCACCAGAATTATATATGTAGATTCTAAAAAAAATATGTTTCCTTACAAAAATTGGCAGGGAATGGGGATCCAGGCTTTTGTGAAAGGAAAAAGCTGCAAAAATCTTGACTCAAAACTATGCCTACAAACATGCTATCAGATAAAAGGTTATGGATGCACGGAACCAGACAACTTTACGAACACATTGACCCACCCAGCTATAATGAACCTTGGGAACGCCACTGTCATCACCTCACTTCCGGACAATGAAAACATACCGAAACAATACTTCGACCTAGCCACACGCAGAAGAGCAGAATTCCAAGCGAAAACAGAAGGGGTTGTAGGTACGCGTTAAACATTTTGTTAACAACATATTAGTAAACGAGTACCAACATTTATGTCACCATTTATATAAACAACCTGATAACAGATTACATCGGACTGCTGGTACGACGAATTGAGGACAAAAGAACTAACGACAATAGACCCTATGTTGTTTTATCATTCAAAGACTGCAGGTAAGCTACAAACAACCTATCTAATAATTTTTAAATTTTATCACCAAAACACTTATAGCTGAATGCGTTTAACAGCAATCAAGACATTACAGTTGCACTCTGGGAAGAAATAGCCACAGTCAAAAGTCGGTTCAACAGGGCTGAAATAGAAGCTGCATCAGCACCTATAATACTAGCAATGACAGCATTAAAAGCAAAGATATATTATGGCCGTGGAATCACAGGAACACTACAACTATCTTCAACAAGTGCTACACATGTCTACCTAAATCCACAAACAGTAGAGACTGAAACTTTAAAAGAAATGTAAGAATAGTTGTAACAATTCAGGAATTAAATTAGTTATTATTAACAACACATAACACCCTATCTCCATGCTAAACAGGTACGAAAAATCGGATATGCACAACTGCGAAATCACTACGACAACATACCTAGAGGTTCCAATTTCACACCTACTCCAAGGCAATTTTGGGATAATTGTAAGCACTTCGCAAATACCATATCTATATACAAGTTTAGATATAAACACCGTACTTAAAAAATGCAGGGCAAGCGTTTCACAATAAAGGGGAAAATAACAGAAATCATGTCAGACAAGAGTTGGCACTACAATGCATGTCCTAAATGTCGTCAAACAATGATACAAACTGGTTCTCAATGGTTCTGTGTAGATGATGGGACCTATGACAAGGCAGTTTACATGTGGGTATCTATTAAACTCAGTTCTATAAGGAAATCACAAGATACTAACACAAAACGAAATGCAGGTACCGAATACTGGTCAAAATCTCAGACAACACAGGAACAATCAACGGCACCGTCTTTGATCAGGCAGCCAATCAACTTCTTCAACAAACATGTGCAGAGACACTAACCAAAGAGAACCAAACCCAGCTGCTCCAATCGATGAAAAATAGGGAAGCACAGTTCCAGGTTCAGGCAGAACAAGATCTCAAAAACCGTTCAATACGCTGCACTGTCAACAGCGCAAACTACGTTCAAACACAAACAACAAACTACACCTTTACCAGCACACCACCTATAACAACCCCAAAACCAGTAACACCGCCACCAACAAGACAAAACACAACCTCAGCAAAACGTTCGCTGAACATGCTCGAAGGTACACAAAATTCTGCATATTTACCCATTAACCATTTTCATAGCTACCACTTCCACATTTCATTTTTAGATACAAACACATATAATGCAATGTCGGTAGACATGGTAAACTATGGTCATTGTAGTATTGAATTAACTTTATCTCCGCATAGCAACATATTATAAGGACATGCTTATACTATCATTAGACATCACGCCTAAACCATTATTAACTACAGGTCCTGAAGCTATGACGTCGAAAAAAGTACGAGATGATGACACGACTGACTGAGGCTCCAAGTCACCAATGAAGGCATGGGGGGTCAAACAAAACACATGAAACCGTTTTGAATTTTGTATAAAAAGCCATAGCATGTAAACAAGTCTAATATGTAGGCCGTTTACCGTTTAATGTAGCATGTAAACAAATCTAATATGTAGTAAATGCCTGGACTTCCGTTTAATGTAAAAAACTTAATATGCTAACAAATCTAATACATAAACGTGCACCATAAGAAACACGCTTTTGAAAACAACTGAAAAAAAAAGAACGCCTAATGCGCGGAATCTAAAGCACTAGTTTGTATAGAAATTGAAATTTGAAGGAATTTGATTGAAATCTATCACCCCGGTCCTCAACCCTCGCCCCATCACCGACCCAATAGGGCCATCGCCCTGACTCAACAGTTCGCCCTGACCGCAACTGCTCTGATACGACCCGCCGTCATAAGCAGACCACGACCCGCATAATTGACCTGACTCGCACCATTGACCAGACTTGTCGGCTCGAATTGAACTTGGACCGCATCGTTGACCCGACCCGCTGTCCCCGACCCATACTGCTGGCCCGAACCGATTTGGCTTGTAGATTCAACCCAGCCCTGCTACAATTCAAACCGGGTCTGACCCCCGAACACGACAAGAACCAGATCCCGAAGCAGAGCTAACACCACATGACTCGCTGTCGACTTGCAGCGGGTCGAAACAGGGTGGCGGATGCGACGATGTCAACCGGTCAAAGATTCCATTGTCATTACACATGAAGATTGGAATTGAGATTCCAATTCCAACAAATTATATGATCCAACCATCTTTAAATTTGGAATTCAGATTTCAATTCCATTCTAGTAAGGCGAACCAAACGCTCTAGTGTTTCACTTTTCAACTAATCATACTACCAAACGGTCCAAACCCGTCAATAATAAATTGTTGCCCGTATTTTTTTTAACAAAACAAATAAACATGAATAACAAAAATATACTTTTTACAGGCTACAACTTAAAAAATTATTATTGTTAAAATTAGCTTAGAATCTAAGCTAATACGCTAATTATTAGCTTAACGTTTAAGCTGGTCAGACTCTATCTATATAAGAAGTTACCCTTACCCAAACTGTTATTTTTTTTCCTGGAATATAATAATATACGGAGTGTTGGTCTCTTTCTAGGTATGAACATTCCCTCTTTTACATGTTTAAATATCTCGATTATTAGCTCTCTGTTCCTATCAATTGTTGTTTATAATTTCCGATCGTCGGTAATTACATAGTAATATGTAAGTTTTTTAAGGTTATCTGTTTACTTACAATAAATGTTTTGTGATTTACGTATATACAATGTTTTTGCAGAATTTGAGATCAGAAGAAACTATGACTGCTTCTCTGAACCAATGTACGTTCTATCTTGTAGTAGTTTCTTTAATTTAATTCCATAAATTCGTATATTATTATTCCATAGGTTTAGTATATTAATCTAATAAGGGTGTCATGATTTTCATGAGATGTTCTTTGACTGCTTCACCTAAATATGGGGATCGAAATTCGATAGGAATTGATTTATTTGTTACGCCTAAGGATGTAAAAGAGACAAGCCGGCTGTTTATTTGTCATGCATAGTGTTGTTACTTGATTAGTTAGAGACCGATGCAAACTTCCCTTTAACAAACAAATGGCATATTTGATCATATTGTCATGCAAGTCCATATTTTACAAGTGTCTATACTCTATATGATGATATGAACCAAGTAGTGGCATGAACTTTTAGTGACCCAATGGACTAAAGGGTTGTTTGTTTAGCTTTTAATGGTTCAGACATGTTACTGGTTCAACACTTAATGGTTTAGACTGTTTGTTTCACGAGCAGATGTCTGAATGGTTCAGACATTTGCCTCTGAATGGTTAAGCATTATACTGAGTCTGAATGGTTAAGACTTATAATCTGAATTGGTCAGGCATTTTCCTCTGAACGGTTAAGCATTATATTGGCTCTTAATGGTTCAGACCTCTTACTGGTTTAACACTTAATGGTTTAGATCATTTACTGGTTCAACACTTAGCCATTCGGAAGTTGCCAAACAGAGCCTCAAGTCTCAGGTGGTGTGACTTAACTCCACGCAACTCAAAAATACCCTCACTTCGGTGTTCAAAATAGCAAAAAAAAAACCTGTGCTTGTTTAATTCTTGATACACTTCTTGTAAAACATATATTTGGTCTGGTGTCTATTGTTTATGTGTTCCTTCAGTGTATGTCCTTGCAACATTAAGATTAATGATTAGGAGTAGAATTGAAAGCAAGTTTCTCATTACCTAGTTTATGAGATTTCTTCATAAGTGAGACAAAGGTCCTGTGACGTTGGAAGGCACAGTAAAATTTATTTAGTTTCGGTTAGGTAAAAAGGTTGCTACCTGCATAGCCTATACAACCTAAATTTGCTATTACTTGCCTACTGATTCTTCTTCTTAGTTTGTTACCAAAAAGGTTTACTAAAATTTGTGTCACCACTATTTTGTATTCATGGTATTTTGTCATTTGGTCAACAGTTGATGGGTTTAGAAGGTGCCCTTGCTTTATATATCATATGAGTATATCAAGATTGATCTTTTCACCATTAATAAGTATCGAGGTACTAGATAGAGGATGTTTTTCCGATGTTCTTGTGTTAATGTTATGAGGAAGACACATTGGTTTCTAAAGATCCATGCAAATATGATACTGATAATCATCAATTTTGAATGTGAACATTTGAAACATACTTGTTGGCATGCTGATTGTATTAAATATATAAATCTATACTTGATGGTGTTAGTTATTGTATGCCTGAATCTTCAACTTGTCACTATGAAGTGCATCTTTTTTTTTTCTTCTTTTTTTTATCAGCAACTTCGCGAATCTAATTGCTTTAGTTTTTTTTTTAAACAGCGTTTGGGCAGTCATCTAATAATCCATTTGGGTCTTCATCAGTTTTTGGGCAGAACAATAATCCAAATAACGATCCGTTTGTTGCAAAACCATCTGTTAGTAGTTCTCCCTTTGGTTCACAAACAGGGAGTTCAATTTTTGGCAGCACGTCTACCAGTGTGTTTGGTACGCAAGCTTCATCACCAGTTTTTGACGCCTCGTCAGCTCCTGCTTTTGCGAGTTCAATGCCTGCTTTTGGAGCTTCATCAAGCCCATTCTTTGGTGTTTCATCCTCTTCTTTTGATAGTAAGCACACTTATCGACATTTTATAAGTCGAGTCTCCATATCTTGTAACAACTTTATAAGCTCATATGTAAAAAACAAACTTTTCTTGTAGATTTTCATGGTTTTACATAGTTTCTTTGATTATCTCATAAGATGCCTGATTTTTTATTGTGACGTGTATGCCTCTTGACTAGGTTCTCATCAGTTTAATATTTGTTCTGATTGTAATATTCTCATATTCTATAGATTACGAACTTTGATTTGACATCCTTACTAAATTATGAATTCTTCATTAGTTTTTTTTGCTCATGTTTTCCATCTTTTATCCCGTCTTATATCTACTTAATTGCTTCACCTTATCTAATGCAAACTACAGGTTCATCTGTGTTTGGGCAGATGCCTGCATCTAGTCGCTTTCGATCCACGACACAGTCAAGTTATACTGATAGCTCATTTCAGAAACCAAAACCTACTACAAGCTCTTCTTTCAGTTTTGGGTCAAGTCCAACATTTGGTCAATCAACTTCTGCTTTTGGAAGCAATCCGTTTGGTGCCACTAGCACAACCGTTGGCGTTCAAAGCTCCCCATCTGGTACATAGCTAATATTTGTTCGAAAACTAATAATCTAATCTATGTTTTGTCATTAAAAAGGTTTACTTTGCTGAAACTTTGTTACTATACATAAACATGCAGGATGTAGGTGTCACGGGTTTTGTCAACCATGTTTTGGAGGTCAACAGCGTGGGGGAACTAGAGTAACTCCTTATGCTCAAACACCTGAGGCCTATACGAGTAGTGGAACTCAGCCTGCTGGAAAACTGGAGTCAATATCAGCGATGCCTACATACAAAGAAAAAAGTCACGAAGAACTTAGATGGGAGGATTATCAATTGGGAGATAAAGGTAATAATATTAATCATTGTGGTTTCCCCCTTACCGTCTTTCATAGTGATTGCTTGATGTTTTTTTTTTGTTTCAGGGGGCCCGAATCCTGCTGCTCAATCTTCTAGTGGAACAGGTTTTAACATGAACGATACACAACAATCAAACCCTTTTGCTTCCGCTTCACCTGCATTTGGGCAGTCATCTGCAAATACGTTTTCTTTCACTACGTCTACCACCCCAGTTGCCCCAAAGACTTCACCGGGGTTTTGGAGCTCAACTCCGTCACATGGTTCTTTAACTTTTGCAAAGGCAAAGGCAAAATGTAGCTTTTTTGGGTCAATACCCTCATCAGCACCATCTGCATATGGGTCAACTCCTGCTTGTGGATATACAACATTTGATTCTCTTTCTGGTGCACAAGCCAAAGGAACAACTTCATTATTCGGTACTGGCTTAAACTTTGCAAGCACTCAATCATCCCCTTTGTACCAGTCAACCACACCTACTCTTGCGCAAACTAGTTCTATATTTGGTTCAACAAGCACCCCTGCTTTTGGTTCAACAAGCACACCTGCATCTGGTGCTACAAGCAGGCCAGCTTTTGGTTCAACAAGCACACCTGCATTTGGTTCAACAAGCACCCCTGCTTTTAGTTCAACAAGCACACCTGCATTTGGTGCTACAAGCACGCCAGCTTTTGGTTCAACAAGCACACCAGCTTTTGGTTCAACAAGCACGCCTGCATTTGGTTCAACAAGCATGCCTGCTTTTGGTTCAACAAGCACACCTGCATTTGGTTCAAGCCCTCCAGCTTTTGGTGCTTCTAGTACTCCAGATATTGTTGCATCAAGCACACCGGCGTTTGGTGCTTCTAGTACTCCAGATATTGTTGCATCAAGCACACCGGCGTTTGGTGCTTCAAGCACTTCGCCGTTTGGTGCTTCAAGCACTCCGGAGTTTGGTGCTTCTAGCACACCGGCGTTTGGTGCTTCAAGCACACCGGCGTTTGGTGCTTCAAGCACTTCGCCGTTTGGTGTTTCAAGCACTTCGCCGTTTGGTGCTTCAAGAACACCGGCGTTTGGTGCTTCAAGCACTTCGCCGTTTGGTGCTTCAAGCACTCTGGAGTTTGGTGCTTCAAGCACTTCACCGTTTGGTGCTTCAAGCACTACGGCGTTTGGGTCTTCACCCGCTTCTCCTTTTTATGCTACTTGCTCTTCTTTCAATTTTTCGTCATGTCCAGCATTTTGTCAATCAACTTCTATATTTGGAAGAAGCAGCCCATCCGGTGCTACTAGCACAGCCTTTGGGGCGCAAAGCTCCTCATTTGGTACATGACTAATAATTTAACCTATCTTTTTACATTGAAAAGGTTTACTTTGTTGTAACTTTGTTACTTACTATACACAAACATGCAGGAGGACAGACCACAACACCAACATGTTGCAGTCCTAGGTTTGGTCAACCATATTTTGGAGGTCAACAACATGGGGGAACTAGAGTAATTAATTATGCTGAGACACCTGAGGCCGACAGTGATAGTTATGCTGGAAAACTAAAGTCAATATCAGCAATGCATGCATACAAAGGAAAAAGTCACGGAGAACTTAGATGGGAGGATTATCAACGTGGAGATAAAGGTAATAATCATTGTGGTTTGGTTTCGCTCTTTATCACTTTTTCATACGGATACCCTGATGTTTTTTCTTTTCTTTTTGTTTTAGGGGGCATGGATCCTGCTGCCCGGTCGTCTGGTGGAATGAGCTTTAACCCTTTTGCACCTATGTCTTCTTCCATTACATCTACCAACCCATTTACCAACCCATTTGGCCCGATGACTTCAACCTTTTGCTCAACTCCTTCACTTGGTTCTTCGCCTTTTGGTCCTGCAGCATGTAATCCCTTTAAGTCAACACCATCACCAGCACCATTTGCAATTGGGTCAACTTCATCTTTTGGACCTACGCCTATGATCATAACCACACCTACTCTTTTGCAACCAAGTGTTTCTTTTTCGCCCCCACCATCTAATCCCTTTTGGTCAACACCACCACCATCTAATCCCTTTTGGTCAACAGGTGGCACATCAAGCAATTTTGGCCGCGTAAGTAAATTATGTAACAACTACCGACTCTATTGCTTACAAGATACACTCACCAATCACATATAGTACAAAGTTAACATCGTATTCTCAGCTTACATTTTTTTAATATTTATAGGTCGTTGACAAACGAGCTCCTATGAAGATATCATGTGCGTTGACTTCTCGACATCTTTCTAAAACATGCCCCAAAAATGAAAGTCCAAAGGTTAAGTGTCGCACTTTACTTCTTACTCGAGTGACTAGCTTACTTCTGTTTCATGATAAAATAATAATGCTATTGATTTGTGCAGTTTTCATTTATCAGTAACGAGGAAAAGACTACTAGCACAACACCAGCGTTTGGTCAACCATCTTTTGAAGTTCCACGTGGGCTAACTAGAGTAATTCCTTATGGTCCAACAACTGTGACCGAGTATGAATATGGGTCACAATTTGCTGGAAATATGGAGTCAATATCAGCAATGCTTGCATATAAAGAACAAAGTCACGAAGAACTTAGATGGGCGGACTATCAAGTAGGAGATGAAGGTAATATTCATTGTGGTGTCTTTCTTACCACTAAATCATGTTGATCTCATGATGTTTTTTTCTTTTGTTTTAGGGGGGCCAATCCTAATGCTCAATCTTTTCGTGGAATGGTCTTTAATGTGAACAACACGCAGCAACCAAACTCAAGGATTCAACATGATTTTATGGTACCCAATATCTCATAGTTCTACAATTGTTCTTATGACTTACACTTTAAATGTTTGTTATGGAGACTCTTTGGATGTAAATGATGGTATGATGTAAAGCTTGAACTCTATATATTTATGTTATGACATGAAATGGTATCCACCGTTGGTTTACTATTGAATGTGCCCTTTTTTTTTTTTATCAACTATGAGTATTTTGAAAATTGTTTTAAAATCATTGTCATTAGTTTTGTAGCTCATGTGGCAGTTAAATCCCTACTAGAATGTTGGTTAGAAACAATTTTATAAAAAGAGTTTGACAAAATTTAAAGCAACTTGGTCTTGTACCACAGATTTACACTCTATTTCACTCGTAACGATAATTCTACACGAATTGGGAAAGACATAGATTTTTTTATTAGGGTGGTCGGAGCACCGGCGTGAGGGGTAGTGTGATGGCCCCATCACGCGTGAAACACCACTGCAACCAACCATCATGGTGCGTGATGGTTCATTTCCGTGGTGGTGGCCACAATAGTGATGAGATGAGTTGATTGTTGTCAATGGTCTTTGACTGTTAATTTCATAATAAAAAAAATAAAGTTTTTTTTTTTCTTTTCAAAACGTAACATTTCAATGTTTATAACATTTTTTTTGTTTTTACCTTTATCCATTTAAAAAACGTAAAATTATAACTTTTTTTCTAAAAATTTTGCTTTTTCCCTATATTTATTTAGTTTTTATACTTAAAGAATGTTGTTTTTTTAATTTATTTTATTTTATAACTAATTTAAAAAATAAATCATGTGATGGAAATGTGATGGTGTGTTTAAAAAATAAATCTATGCACCCTTAACTCATTTTATTAATATCTTTAACCCACTTTGTCTTTTTATTGTGAGTTTATAGTTTACATTTTAACATACCTTTTAAACCATTACATATGATTTCACTCTATTGAAATCTTAATAATGCTGATTGTGACATATAACAATGGCGTGTGTATGTTGGGGTGCTGGTTTGGTTGAATAGAAACTTGATCAAAAATTAGTTTTATATAGGAGTTCAACATATAAAATAATATATGTACTAATTATTGGGATCTTTGATAGTGTTCTTTACTGAAACACTAACAATTAATCAGAATAAGCAGTGTAATAAACCAACAAAAACACATTGAATTAAGTAAAACATATTCATCTGTATTAATCATTGAATTTAAAGTTACAATTCGTGCTCCCCCTTAGTTGATGCACACTTTGTATAGAAATTGGTAATCAGAGTTTTATTCATTTGGCATATGCCTTTTTTCTGATGATAAAATACAAAGAAGAAAGGTCCTTAAATAGGCAAAACAATAGACCAAACGAATGAAACAAATAAAAGAGAATTAAAAATAATTGCTGGAGATATGCGTGGATATTTGATTGGGAGTGAAACAAGGAGAGACAATTATGCACAGAATAATGCATTTTCAATACTCCCCCTCAAATTGGAGCATGTAGATTTCGAATGGCCAACTTGCTCAGTAGAGAGTTGAGGTGCTGAGCTCCAAGGGCCTTGGTTAACAAATCTGCAACTTGATTTTTGGAGCTAATATAAACCAGTTCAACTTCTCTGCTTTCAACTCTTTCACGGACAAAGTAACAATCCATCTCTACGTGCTTTGTTCTCTCATGGAAGACTGGATTGTTCGCTATATGCCTAGCCGCCTGGTTATCGCAGAACAAAACAGTTGGTTCTCCTTGTTTAGCATCTAATTCACTCAACATCCACCTTGCCAAATCACCTCGCTAACAGTAGTAGCCATGGCTCTATACTCTGCCTCTGCAGATGATCTTGAAACTACTGATTGCTTCTTTGACTTCCATGATATGGGTGCTCCTCCGAGAGACAATAAGTAACCAGTTCGAGACTTTCTTGACAAAGGGCATCCTAACCAATCCGCATCACAGTATGACAATAAGTTCATGGCACCTTCTTTTGGTAACAATATACCTTGTCCTGGAGTCGATTTCAAGTACCGCAGAACTCTAGTTGCTGCATCCATATGGTTCTGGCAAGGGTCTGTCACAAATTGGCTGAGGACATTCACTGCGTAGGTGATGTCCGGTCTGGTGGCCTGCAGGTAAAGGAGACTACCAACTAACCTCCTGTATTGACTACTATCCACTTTATCTTCTCCTTCTCCCTTCCCAAGCTTAAGGTTTTGTTCCATGGGAAAGGAACTAGGTTTACACCTTTCCTGGCCGCTATCCCTCAGGATTTCTAGCGTGTATTTTCTTTTACTCAAGACCAAACCTTCCTTAGTACGAGAGACTTCGATTCCAAGAAAATATTTTAACGGACCCATGTCTTTGATGCTGAACATCTCGTCGAGCTGATCTTTACTGTGTTGTATTTTTACAGAGTCGTTTCCAACTATGACTACATCATCAACATATATAAGCACAGCTACATAGGACCTTTCTGACTTATAAATGAAGAGAGAATAATCTGCCTTTGACTATCTGAACCCGAGCTCAACGAGAGCTTTTGTGAACTTTTGATACCAATTACGTGACGCATGTTTCAAACCATAGATCGATTTTCTTAATTTGCAAACACGAGCCTCCCCCTGTTTAGCAAAACCATCTAGAATCTTCATGTAGACTTCTTCCTCTAAATCCCCATGCAAGAAGGCGTTATTCACGTCAAGTTGGTGAATCATCCAATTTCTTTTAACAGCCACGGCCAACAAGGTACGAATAGTAACCAACTTTGCAACTGGTGCAAATGTATCATGATAATCAACCCCTTCGAGTTGAGTGAAACCCTTCGCCACCAATCTCGCCTTATATCTATCCACCCCTCCGTTTGGTTTGTACTTGATTTTGTAAACCCACTTTGAGTCAATCGCCCTTTTGTTTTTGGGCAACGCCTCAAGAGTCCAAGTACCATTTTGTTCAAGGGCCTTAATTTCTTTCTTCATGGCTTCTCGCCATTCATGGTTCAGTGATGCTTGACGAAAAGTATTGGGTTCATCGCATGAGTCGATAGCTGACAGAAAAGCTTTATGGGTGGGAGAAAAATTTCATAAGAGATGTACCAAGCTAGAGGATGTACCGTGGATGAACTTTGATTAGTTATGGGTCGAGTATGGTCTATCGATGGGGGAAGCTTGACATTGTAATCGTTGAAGCGTGTTGGTTGGGTTCGAACTCTGGATGGTCGAACTTGGGCATTTTCTTCCTCTCGAACCGAAGTGTTTTGTTCAGAAGGACCAGCAGCGTTTTGCATTTCATGTTCCGCAATTTGTGCATTATTAAGATCTTGATCATTAATGTTTGAGGTGTTCAACGATGCCTCAACTAAAACTTCATGGCTGATGGTCTCGACATCATCCTCGTGACCGTGGGCATTCTCTTGATTTTCTTTGTTCCCATTAACATAAGGGTTGACCGCCTTCATTTGTCTCATTGTAATACCAGGGTGGAAAATAAAAAAGTTTCTCATTTTAGCTTTTGTCGATACGATCCATGCTCTTGAAAGGAAAAACATTTTCAACAAATTTCACATCTCTTGACACCACCATTTTGCTATCGGTAATGTCATATATTTTGTACCCTTTGGTTCCCGGTGGATAACCTAAAAATACCCCGGGTTTCCCTTTCCATTCAAATTTGTTTCCATCTGTGTCGGTATTTCGAAAGTAAGCGAGGCAACCAAAAATCTTCATATGTTCATAATCAGGTTCTTCTTCATGTAAAATTTCAAATGGGGTTTTGTTGTTAATGGTGTTTGATGGGAGACGATTGATTATGTAGGCCGTTGTCATGACACACTCGGCCCAAAACTTCTTTGGCAAATTTGCCTCAAATCTAAGTGCTCGTGCAGTCTCGAGCAAATGTCTGTGCTTACGTTCTACAACACCATTCTGTTGTGGTGTGTGTGGGCAAGTGGTCTCAAGAATTATGCCCTCTTGAGCATAAAAGTTGTGCATTCGGTTTGAAATAACCCCCCCCGTTATCACAACGAATCCTTTTAATTGATTTTCCAAATTGCGTTTTGATCATTTTGTGGAAAAATATTAGAAGGTCACCCGCATCAAATTTGTGTTTTAGAAGGAAAACCCAAACAGATCGACTGTAGTCATCCACGATCGTTAAAAAATAGTTTGCTCTTGAAAACGAAGGAGTTCTATACCTTCCCCAAAGATCACAATGCAACAATTCGAAACATTCTTTGGTTTTGATATAACTTATGGGAAAAGGTAACTGGGTGTGCTTGGCTTTAGCACATGAATCACAATCAATAGTTTTAAAAGAGGCATTCTTGACAAAATCAAAATGAGAAAGTTTACCGCTAGAAGCATGACCAAGTCTTTTATGCCATACCTCCACCGACGCCGACATAGCCTTCCTTTCGACCATCTTCATCCGGTATAAGCCATGTTGACATTTACCCGTTCCGATCAGTTTCTTCGAATTCAAGTCTTGCATTACGAAGAAGTCCGGAAAGAAAGTTACAGTGCAATGAAGGTCTCGAGTCAGCCGACTAACCGACAATAGGTTGCAAGTAAAATATGGAACGTATAGGACATCTCGGATTTCAGTCCAATTTGGTAAGGTGGACGACCCTTTCCCTTTAACAGATATAGAGTCTCCATTTGGAATTCTTACCGGTAGTTCGTGTGTTGTTTTTAAGTTGCCATGAAACAAATTAAGATGGTAGGTTATGTGTTCGGTACACCCTGAATCAACGATCCAGTTGCCATCATCGCCTAATCTAGCCCCCATGTTTCCCATCCACTGGATTATCTCGTCATTAGTGAACGAGCTGATAAACTGTTCGTACTTCTCACGGTTTAATCCCGGGATTGGACTCGATTGATTTAGGCTGTCGGCAGCGGAATTGGATTTAGTTCGGCTCTGGTCATCACCGGCCATGGTGGTGAGAAGGAGTCGATTGAATGAGATGCGAAGTAGAAGCCGAAGTGTATATATTTTTTAGGGTTCAGGAACCTGCTCTGATACCATATAGAAATTGGTAATCAGAGTTTTATTCATTTGGAATATGCCTTTTCCTGATGATAAAATACAAAGAAGAAATGGCCTTAAATAGGCAAAACAATAGACCAAACGAAGGAAACAAATAAAAGAGAATTAAAAATAATTGCTGGAGATATGCGTGGATCTTTGATTGGGAGTGAAACAAGGAGAGATAATTATGCACAGAATAATGCATTTTCAATACTTTGTTCTAAATCTCTCTCGAAATCTAGAACAACTTATTAAACCTCATGAAGAAGACGTTCATGATCTATACGTAATTGACATTAGATGACGTCATCTTGATGTTAACATCACAATTATTAAGTAAACAACAAAAGATATTAACAACAACTGAAATATAAAAAAACATTTGAAACTCTAGATGAAGAAATATAAAAAATATTTGAAACTCTAGATGAACAACTGCTCATATGCGAGATCAGTTGTTTACATCAGTTAGTCGTTTTTCAACAATTATTTAATTCTTTCAATCTTCTGTCCTTTTAGTCCTCATTCGTTATCTTTATTTTTTCTAAGTCACCAATTTTCCATCAGGAGGGAGTCAATGCTCAATGCTTATTTTTTTTGGAAACGGCAAAGGTTAGTCCTATTGACTTTAGGGGGGACGGGGCGCCCCATGATAGCCCCTCCACCACGCGTGGAACCATCACGCACACCGCCGCCACTCCCTTTGATAACGCGTGGAACCCAAAACGTGTGAAATGTTTAACACGTTAAAAGTTTGAAAAAATCAAACGTTGTGGTGTTTTGACGGTTTGAATTGGACCATTTGTAATAATAATAAAAAAAACCTTAAACAATCTATATATATTTCACACTTTCTTCATATCTTTATTCCATTTCACCCACACCAAAACATAAATATATATATAACACATTCTATATATCTTACATACTTTAGTTTTGATAATCATAAGTGCTTTATGAGTTTCAACAATACTAAATGTGTTCGAAAAAAATGATTGTTTATACCCGTTTAGTTAAGAGAAAAAAAAGAGCTATAGTTTAAAACAAGACGAAAACCCGATACAAAATAATCCGGGCAGAGTTGTACTAAACGAGTCCATGTTATAATATAGTCGAAATGACTCATCCATGTAATAAATAATCACATGTGGATTAACCCAACCAATGAGTTTTCACCCTACTAATTCGTTTCAAATTAGAACAAAAAAAATTACAACCTAACGTCCCAACCCTTAAAACCCTGTTTACAACCTCCAACCAAACAACCATTTAACCCACCAATACATATGACTCGCTTCAACTATTACGTTACACAACTAATCATGTATTCATATCGCATTACCCAAACCTGTCAATTACAAATTACCACCGTTAAAAAAACATTTACAAAATAACCATTTTCGAATTTTAACCGGCCACAAAACTAGTCACTCTACCGTTACACAAAAACGTAACATTTTATCTCCAAATCATAACTTTCAAAATGAGCGTATGTTTTAAGCTAATCATAAACTTGACCGACTCGATAAGTTTAACTTTAACCCAAACGGTTATTTTCCGTGTATTGGTCTTGTTTACCCTTGCCAGCGTGACAATCGCCTCTCTCTCTCTCTCTTCCTTCTTTCTCTCTCTAACCCTCTCTCGTAGGGCGACGCAATTCGCTATTGCGTACAGATCCACGATCTTCATCCCTAAGCCGCTTATTATCAGGTACGATCAATATTCAATAACCCTAGCTTGCATTGTTACATGTTTTAATCGTGTATATATTGTATCTATTCCGATTATCAGCTGTTTATTCGTTTGTTATTGTTGTTGTGTTAAGTTCGGTTTCAGTTAGCCCTAGATTTACCGGTTTTGTTATCAATTTGTTTGTGTTTATGGTTTTTATGTTTTGATTGTTGAATTGATAAGTTGAATTCGAATAGATGAGAATAGCTGATTGAATGATTGAATTTATACTTGTTTTTGTTGTTGTTGTTGTGGTAAGTGTATAGTGTGTTTGTTTCGTGTTGCTTGAGGTGTAAGTTATTGTTATTGAATGAATTAATTTGTTTTGTTATTTCAGAATTTGAGATCCGGAGGCTGTTGTTGGACGTGTGCTGTGAAGGAATAGAGAGGAACAATGTTTGGTTCTAGCAACCGTAAGTTTTTTTTTTTTTTTTAATGTTCTTGTGTTAGAATGAATGTTAACTTGTGTGATACTAAGTTACTTCATGTTTTTACTAAGTGGTTAGTTTTGAAAAGGAAAGTTGTAAATCGATGAAATGTTTTTAAGTTTTGAATGTCATTTTAGTTGAAGCATTGGAATAGAAAGTGAAGTGTTTGCCATTATTATCTGTCAAAAAGTTTAAAATGAAAACTAAGATGGAAATTAGATATGAACTTAATTTGGTATGCATAGTATTGGCACTCGCTTACTTAGAACTCAATGCAAACTTCCCTTTTGCAAAGAAAATGACAGAGTTGATTTGATTGTATACTCATGCAAGCCCATATTTTACAAGTGTTTATACGAACGGGGCCTATATGAATAAAGTAATTGAACTTTTAGTGAGAAAGGAACCAAGTCTTCTTTTTTTTTTTAATTGAAGAGTGGAGCTTCAAGTTCCACATGCTCTGTCTTGACTATGTGCAACTCAATCACACCCTCACTTCTGTGTCCAAAATAGAGAGAATGAGGCAAGTGGCACAACACAATGAATCCTTTTGCCCAAAAATAGTATGTGCTTATTTAGCCGTTAATGTACTTCTGGTTAACCATATGTTGGCTAATATCTGTCATTTATGTTTTTATATTGTACATGCTTGCATAGAGTAATGTTTAGGAGTGTAACTGGACGCAAAATTTGAGGCTTCTTCTTAAGTGAACATTTTATACATGCTTATTGACATGCGTGTCATGTTGCATCATGCTCTGTATTGTATGCTTGATTCTTGGAACTTGTCACTATGTTTTTTTATTTATTTATGATCAGCAACTTTGTGAATTTAACAGTTTCTGGTATTTCTAAACAGCTTTTGGGCAGTCATCTAATAGCCCATTTGGGTCCCCATCAGTTTTTGGGCAGAACAATAGTCCAAATAACAATCCTTTTGCTGCAACACCATTTGGTAGTACATCTCCCTTTGGTTCACAAACAGGGAGCTCAATTTTTGGTGGCACGTCTACCGGTGTGTTTGGTACCCCAGCTTCCTCACCAGTTTTCGGTGCCTCGTCAGCTCCTGCTTTTGGGAGTTCAATGCCTGCTTTTGGAGCTTCCTCAAGCCCAGCCTTTGGTGCTTCATCCTCTTCTTTTGGTGGTAAGCACACTTATTGTTCCGAATATTGTACTCAATATGGCTTAAACTTGGTCTTTAATAATATTAAATTAATATTAATGTTGGTTCTGTGAAGAGTATCTTTAGTATGCTGTGTAGATCTACCGATGTGGTTGGTTAGGATACTAGTAATCGCATTATTTTGTTCAAACATCCTAGTGGTTTTTTTTGTTGAGCATGCAACTTGCGGTTGAAAGTTGAAACAAAGGCTCAAGATCTTGCTTTGATTGGTAGAATCATTATTTATATGTATTTCTTGAGTGTGACTCACATTCGGACATTCGGTGGATGGCACATTGTGCATATATGTAGTCATGTAGTAACCATAGAGTATAATTTTCTTTGTAACAACTTCATAAGTTCATACGTAAAAATCACAATTGTTTTTACTCGCCCTTTAAATAGTTATTCTTATTTATACTTTCTTGATTCTACTTTTTTTTAACATCTCACAAAGATACCTGATTTTGGCTCATGACGTGTATGCCTCTTGACTATGATCACATCAGTTTCATATTGTTCTGATTGTCATATTATGTCAAATCAAAGTTTGTAATATTATATCTAATTAATTTGCTTCACCTTATTTATTTAAATTACAGGTTCATCTGTGTTTGGTCAGAAGCCTGCGTTTGGTGGCTTTGGATCCACTACACCGTCAAGTCCTTTTGGAAGCTCATTTCAGCAATCACAACCTGCTTTTGGGGCCTCAAGCACACCTGCTTTCGGGGCCTCAAGCACACCTGCTTTTGGGAGCAATCTTTTCGGTTCCTCCCCTTTTGGAGCATCAAGTCAACCTGCATTTGGGGCATCAAGCACACCTGCTTTTGGTGCCACAAGCACCCCCGCGTTTGGTGCCACAACCACACCTGCGTTTGGTGCCACAAGCACACCGGCTTTTGGTTCTACATCAACCCCTACATTTGGCAACACGGGCTCTGCATTTGGTGTCTCTAGCACCTCTGTTTTTGGTTCAAGCACTCCAGCTTTTGGTGCTTCTAGTACCCCTGCGTTTGGTGCGTCAAGTACACCGGCATTTGGTGCTTCAAGCACACCAGCATTTGGTTCTGCGAGTACTCCAGCGTTTGGATCTTCACCTACTCCTGCTTTCGGTGCAACAAGCTCTCCTTTCAGTTTCGGGTCAAGTCCAGCATTTGGTCAATCGACTTCTGCATTTGGAAGCAGCCCGTTTGGTGCCACTAGCACAACCTTCGGGGCTCAAAGCTCCCCATTTGGTACGTAGCTAGTATTTGTTCCAGAACTAATAATCTAATCTATGTTTTGTTATTAAAAAGGTTTGAGTACAATGCCATTTTCATCCCTGAAGTTTGGCCAGTTTTGCGACTTTCGTCTACTTGGTTTTAAAAAGCGAGAGGCGCACAAAAGCGACGAGGTCTAAAATTGTAGCGCAAAGCGCAAAAGCGGTGGGCTTTTCGTACCCGAGGCGCAAGATGTTTATATAATTTTTTTTATATATCCCATAGGTTTTTAGCTTCCTTTAACCAAAACATAGCTATAAATAAGGCTTTTATACCATTTTACTTGCATGTACAAGTCAAAAAACCCAAGGTACAACATTTTTCTGCAGTAAAACGCCTCAGATACATGAGGCGAGCGCCTCAGGCCAAAAAGCCCCCAAAAAAACCCTAAAATTTGCGCTTTTTGGGCGCTTCTTGTAATTACACAAGGCGCTGAGCAAAAAAGCTCCAGAGGCTGCGCCTTAGTGCGCCTCGCGCCTAGGCACGCTTTTTAAAACCCAGTTCGTCTAAATGTTTGTTTTAAAATCTTGCCTTTTTCATCTGGCTTGTTAGCTTCATCCATTTTTTTCCGTTAAGTCTGTGGTATCATCATTGTTTTTGTTAACTTAAAGGGCAATTCGGTCTTTTGAATACTTGTACATGATGCTAAAGGCTTGTACATAAAGTGAAAAAGACCGGATTGCCTTTTAAGTTAACAGAAAAGACGGAGTAACCCCAGACTTGACGTTGAAAAATGGATGGAGTTAACGAGCCAGATGAAAATGACAAGATTTCAAACCTTTTGGATTCAGATGAGAAAAAAACAAACCTTTGGAAGAAAGTCGCAAAACTGACCAAACCTCAGGGACGAAAATGGGATTTTACTCAAAAAGGTTTACTTTGCTGAACTTTGTTACTATTCACAAACATGCAGGAGCCCAGACCACAACACCAGCATTTGGGAGTTCCGGGTTTGGTCAACAACGTGGGGGAACTAGAGTAACTCCTTATGCTCAAACACCTGAGGCCGACAGTGGTAGCGGGACACAAACTGCTGGAAAACTTGAGTCAATATCAGCAATGCCTGCATACAAAGAAAAAAGTCACGAAGAACTTAGATGGGAGGATTATCAATTGGGCGATAAAGGTAATAATCAGTTTCGTTTCCCCGGTACCGTCTTTTTGTATCTGTTTCCTAATGTTATGTTTTCTTTTGGTTCAGGGGGCCCGAATCCTGCTGCTCAATCTTCTGGTGGAATGGGCTTTAACATGACCAACACACAGCAACCGAACCTGTTTGCTTCGTCGTCACCTGCATTTGGGCAATCATCTGCAAATCCATTTTCTTCCACTACGTCTACCAACCCGTTTGCCCAAAAGACTTCAACTTTCGCCACCCCGGGGTTTGCGACCTCAACCCCATCTCTCGGATCTTCACCTTTTGGTACTACAACGTCTAATCCTTTCGGGTCAACACCATCAGCAGCGCCATCTGCATTTGGGTCAACTCCTGCTTTTGGATCGACTCCTGCTTTTGGCTCTACATCGTCTCCTTCTCTTTTTAATACACCCAATACATCTGCGTTTGGAACATCAACGTCTATTTTTGGTACTCAAGCCCAGGGAACAACTTCATCGTTTGGTACTGGCTTAAACTTTGGAAACACTCAATCATCACCTTTATTCCAGTCAACCACACCTACTCTTGGGCAAACAAGTTCTCCTTTTGGGCAGACTTCCTCACCTTTTGGGCAGGCTGCACCGGCTTTCGGGCAGAGTACTCCGGCTTTTGGTCAATCGAATGCGTTTGGAGGAAACTTGTTCTCTAGCACCCCTTCGTTACTAAGCACCAGCAGCATGGGATTCAATCAGACAACTGTGAGTTCCCTTTGTTAGCATTTTTCGTATGTGATTACTTATGATTCATTAATAGTTAATAGAGCATGTGTGAGATGAGGATTTTGGAAACTATGACATCACTAGCTCACACATAACCACATGTCCAAAATCAATTAGTTGGTCAACTAATGAAACTGCTGACTATTAGTTGACAACCGGAATACTATTTAAATGTCTTTGATTTACAAGGTCATAAGTAAGATATAAAACAAATAAATATAAATAGAGTTAATTACGTTTTTCGTCTCTGTGGTTTGTCAAAAATCACTATTTTAGTCCATTAGTTTTAAAATTGCCAAAACAGTCCATGTGGTTTCACCTTCGTAACTATTACAGTTCACTCTCACTAACGCCATCTAGTTATTCTGCTAGTTTATTTGAAATGACCATAATGCCCCTGTTTTTAAAATGAAAATAAATAAAGAGTTAGTTACGTTTTTTCGTCCGTGTGGTTTGTTAAAATAACCATTACAGTCTATTAGTTCTAAAAATTGACAAAACAGTACCATTACTTTCACATCTTTCACCTTCAACACACCAACAATGGCAGTTAACAATTTCATCTATCTAATATCTTTTACTCTACTATTCGCTCTCCCTGTTTCCTCAAATCCAGCCGGAAGATCACCTGCTCTGGCTCCACACTCTCTCTACTTCATCCATCTTTAACATCTCCCACCAGTACCGCACACACATACCTGAACAATGACCACCTCCACCACCCATTATGGCCACCACCCCTCAAGTTTTTCAAGTAGGCAATAAGTTTTCCTACTGACGTCGATTGTAATGGGGAAAATTAGGTGGCCGGATCTTAAGAAACGGGGAGGGTGAAAAGTAAAGTGAAAGATACTGGTACTGTTTTGGCAATTTTTAGAACTAATGGATTGTAATGGTTATTTTTAACAGACCACAGGGACGAAAAACGTAACTAACTCTTCATTAATGTCAATTTTAATAACGGGGGCATTATGGTCATTTCAAATAAACTAACAGAATAACTGGATGCCGTTAGTATGGGTGGATTGTAATAGTTATTTTTGACAAACCACTAGGACGAAAAACGTAATTAACTCAAACAAATATTAACTGATGATTTTATTTGTGTTCGCTCACCTACCTTACGAAAGTGAAATCACAGGGACTGTTTTGGCAACTTTTAAACTAATGGACTGAATTAGTGATTTTTTGACAAACCACAAGGACGAAAAACGTAATTAACTCAAATAAATATTAACAGTTGATTTTATTTGTGTTCGCTCACCTTGTGACATTTTCGAATCCAATAGCTAAAAAATGTTTTTTTTTTATGTACAATGTACGAAAATCACCTAACCGTGTCCTTTTTATGTTTGCACACGTACCTGCTTGTAAATGCATATTCTCACCATTGATTAAAATATCTGAATCCTGTACGTGGATGATGTCAAACGTGTTGACATGTTTTTGTTTACTTCTATGGTAACCATTCTAGAATGAGTTGTTTATATCCGTAAATTTGTTTTATCCTTTTAAAGAGTTCTCATGTATTTGAGAAAAACACAGGGACTCATAATACTTCTTTTTGTATATAGTATGTTTTCAAATATAAGCTTTATTCATTGGAAGTATTTTCTACGGAATGCGTGATTTGGAGATCTGTTTTTTTTTCTCTTGCATATTTCTCTACTGTTGTTTTTTCTTCTGAATTTGTTTGATGCTTGTACTGATCTTGTTAGTTTTTATGGCTCTGTGAGACCGAATCCGTTATATGGTGTAACTATTAACTTTTGTTGATTATATATACAGCCTTCTCTTTCAAATCCTTTTCAATCGGCTCAACCAACCCAAAATACTGGTGGCTTTGGCTTTGCAGCACCATCAGGTGATACACTACTTTTCAACTTCTTAAATTCCGTTTTGAAAATTTTTATTTATTTTCTCTTCACTATAATCTTATTTTCTTATTGCTTTAACAGGTGGCACATCAAGCATTTTTGGTCAGAATAATTTTGGACAAGCGTATGCTTTTTAACCCTCTCATTGTGTGTATATTATTTATTTCATTAGGAATTTCTCAATGCTTCATATGACAGGCCTGCCAGTCAGAGCCCGGCACTAGCACAGCCACAGTCTATTACAAATCCGTTCGGAACGTTACCTGCAATGCCGCAGATGTCAATTGGGCGTGTGGGAAATGCACCATCAATTCAGTACGGAATTTCTAGCCTGCCAGTAAGTAAATTATATAATATATAACTACCAATCACATATAGTACAAAGTAAATATCGTATTATATGCTTACATATTTTTAATCTTTGTAGGTTGTTGACAAACCAGCCCCTATGAGGATATCATCTGTGTTGACTTCTCGGCATCTTTCTCAAAGGCGGATTAGGTTGCCTGCAAGGAAATATCACCCCAAAAATGAAGGTCCAAAGGTTGATACATTTTACTCGAGTGGCTATCTTACTTCATATTCATGATAAAAGAGTCGTGTTTAATAATTTGATTGATTTCTGCAGGTTTCGTTTTTTAGTGACGAGGAAGAGACTACGAGCACACCTAAAGCTGATGCTCTTTTCATTCCCAGAGAGAATCCAAGGGCTCTCGTTATTCGCCCTGTTGAACAATGGCCTGCAAAAGCATCTGCCGAGAAACCAAAAGAAAAAGATGCATCTAATATTTCTCCACCACAAGCTAATGGTAGTTATTCCAGTTAATGTATTTATGTTAGGAAAATAAAGTGAAATCATTGCTTTCTAGACATTATAAATTGTTATCTTAATTCAGGTCAATATACCGAGTTTGCTTCTACCACGCATCAAAATGGACGCCCTACAGAGAATGGGAACAGTAAGATCATTGCTTGTAATTGGTAAAACCAAAACTGTAACCAAAGTATTCGGTTTTCGGTTTTTGAAAACCGTTCGGTTTCGGTTTTAGCAACGGTTCGGTTTTTCGGTTTTTGGAACAAAATTACGTAAGATTCAAAAATTTAAAGTATAATCCAAATTTTAAGAATCTTTCTTAGATGTTTACATTTAAGTTATTATATTTAACCTTTTAAATTAATTTTGTTTACATAAACCTAACCTTCTAATCTATTTCTATGTTTCTCCAAAGTTTTTATGAAGAGATTTTCTTTTTTAATACTTTGAAAATCATTTTTTTTTATGTTACGTTTTGTTATTTCTTGTAGGCAATGGATAAAGCATTTCAAAGATAAATAAACATGTTAATGTTTTTATTATAAATACTTAACCTTCAAGAATAAAGTTAATAATTCCTAAATCAATATATAACAAACTTAAAAAAATGATTTTTAGGTTGTTCGGTTCAGTTCAATTTTTTTCTTTTTTCATAAAATGCAAAACCGTAATCAAACCGTAAATTTCGGTTCGTTTTTTTTCTTCTTTTTTGTGTGGTTCGGTTTTATAGTTCTTCTCAACAATTCCAAATTTTTTGGTGTCTGAAAATGCAATTGTTTCTAATGCTTCATGCAGGAAATCATTCTGAAAATGGCATTTTCAAGGAACAAACTACTTCCGTCAAGATAACCCAGAAAACAAACGGTATACACGACGATCAACCAACTTCAAAATCCGACTCATACATCACCTTAACAGGTCACCGAGCAGGTGAGGCAGCAATCGTTTACGAACACGGGGCCGACATTGAAGCATTGATGCCTAAACTTCGCCATTCAGATTACTACACCGAGCCACGGATCCAAGAACTAGCCGCTAAAGAGCGCGCAGAACCGGGTTTCTGCCGCCGTGTAAAGGACTTTGTAGTCGGGCGACATAACTATGGAAGCATTAAATTCTTTGGGGAAACCGATGTGAGACGACTGGACCTTGAGTCTCTTATCCAGTTTAATAACCGAGAAGTGATTGTTTATATGGACGAGACGAAAAAACCGCCAGTCGGACAAGGCCTTAACAAGCCCGCTGAAGTAACACTTCTGAATATCAAGTGTTTTGATAAAAAGACGGGGCGTCAATTCACCGAAGGACCTCGAATTGAGAAATATAAAGAAATGTTAAAGAAGAAAGCTGAAGACCAAGGTGCGGAGTTTGTGTCGTATGACCCGGTTAAAGGGGAATGGAAGTTTAGGGTCAGCCATTTCAGTCGATACGCGCTCAAAGAAGATGATGACGAGGATGAGGATGGCTCACTGGTTGAATGATAAGCGGTTATATCTAAGGCTGGTTTGTATATAGCTTGTGATATACAATTATACATACAACAAACCAGTGATTGTGGTGGACTGCTTGTCTCATGCAAACTTGCACTTCTGTTATTGTGGTTTGACAAACCAACATACACGTTTTTCTATTTGTTTTTGTGTTTTTTATTAAGTCATGTTCGATCCAGCAAAACATTATTATTGGTGGATTTGAACAAAGAATCGTAATTTTTGTTTTTTTTTTACTGTGATGTAACAGTCATCAGTCATGTGGATTTTGGTGTTTTCATCTTATCCCTTTTTTTTTGTTTTTGTGTTATATCGAATGGCCTAAGAGCTTTTTTGAGTTTTTTTTTAAAATACTTAAGCTTGTGAATCCAAATCCACAAACAAACACAAATAAAAGACCCACAAAACCCACAATAAAGTAAAATAACAGGTGAATATGCATCAAGAATCAACAAAGAAATAATAATTAAAAACAAAACATAGAAATTAACAAAGAAAAGTTACCAAATTTTTATAACTAGTATTTAGGACCCATATTTTACGACGGGACCGTTAAACCGAACAATAGCAGACGTAAAAGCTATAATAATTGTTTAGTAAATTTAATACTAAGAAAAACAATAATATAGTTAATATAAAGGGTAAATTACATTTTTCGTTCTTTATGATTTACTAGAGTTGCATCTTTTTGAGGACATGGTCAAAGATAGGACTTCGTGGAGGCGTAGGATTAGACCACGTGTAGTGGTAACAACTTATAATGCCCCCACCATGGGGCATTATTCGACACGTGGCGTCCTAGTCAGCGATGGGGCATTATAGCAAAAGTGGCGTAGTGGGGCATTATGCCAATAACCCCCATTCAATCAATAAATAATTATTATTTTTTTATAGAGAAACGGATTTAAAAAAAAAAATCAAATGGATAATGCAAGACCCCACCATGTCAGGCCACATGGAGTGGACCTTCTTCTCCCATTGGCCAATGCAAGAATCACGCCAAAAGCAAATGGATATTGCAGCGTTTTCCTCATCACGCCAAAAGCAAATTTCTGATTTTTTTTTAAAAATAACGCTTAGTGTAATGGTGCTTTGGGCGTTTTCGGGCGTTTTTTTTTGAATTTAAAAAAAAAAAAAACGCCCCACTACACATGGTCTTAGGGTTAAGGACTTCTAGAGGATATTGCAGTAAGGTATTAGGTGTATTTTAGGGACGTATGTTTTTCTTATTCTTTAAGTGACTTTACCGGTGATTGACTTCTTGTGTATATGCCCGAATGATGTTGTATGCTATTATACATGGTTTACATTATACTGTGTACTCGGATCTCTTTCTTGGTATATGTGACTTCTTTTTTCTATATTCTTTGACTTGATGTGTTGGTTTGTTGTTCGTTTTAGAGCTGAGGGTCTCTTCTGGAAGCAGCCTCTTTATCCTAAGGGACAGAGGCAACGTCTGTCTACATCCCACCCTCCCCAGACGTGGGATTTGCTAGGTATGGTTGTTGTTTATGTTTGTATCGGATTGCAATGGATATCCTTTAACTTCAATAATTACAGTCAAAATCCTTTATTTGGAAATCTCATTACATCCTAAATCCTTTAGCACTAATTCAGTTAAATTTATCAGTTAAGTGTGATCATGTGCAAAAGTGTTAAGGGCAATTTCGTCAGTTTATGCCATTAAAAAATGCATTATAATAATTAAAATAAAAATACTTTTAAAATGTTGTAAAACAATGGTCTATTAGCAATCCATATACAACTATACTAAACATGAGAGAACAAAACTATAGAGAATAAGTGAATAGGAATTATTTTTCATTGAGATATCAACATATAATACAAAGCACTCTATATATAGTGTTCTTACATTAATACAAAGGACATGAAGAGATGGTTGTTACATATGTGTGGAGAGTCAACACATTATGGTGCATTCATAACACTCCCCCTTGACTATCCACATGATGAAATATAATAGTCTACTATTCTTTTAATACGCTAGGTGATGCTGTCTCGTTAAAAACTTTGCTAGGAAAACCCAGTGGGATAAAACCATAGCTAAGGAAAAAAGAGTGCAACGCGTATTTTCTCCCCCTGATACTTTTGGATCAGATATGTTGGCTCATTAAAAAATCTTACTAAGAAACCCCAATGGGAAAAACTTAGTCAAGGGAAAAATAGTGCACTACGCATTATACATAATTAACAACATGATTTATGATGATGTTAAATTAGTACTTCGGGACCTATAAGATAAACTGATACTACTGGATCAGTTATGTTGTCTCGTTAAAAACCTTACCAAGAAAACCCAATGGGAAAAACTTAGTGAAGGGAAAAAGAGTGCAACATTTGAGATTAGAACTGTAATCTTACCAATACATCTAGCAAGAACGTAATATCAGATGTCGTCTTGTTTGCAAGATACTTCAATGCTCTGATCGCAATTAAGTATGGTACTTCTTGACTAAGTAGTTCAACATCCCTTTCTTGGGGTTGATAAGAATATTTTTTCTATGTCAAGCGATCAGACAATCGTTCATGTACTCAATGAATGAGCTTTTTCTATGTAACATCTTCTAGATGTAGTCAAATTGACGAGCAAAAATAGTACATATATACTCGAACTACAGGTCGAGAATAACTACACTTTGTAAAGGTCATTCAAAAATTTCCTCTTTAGTTTGAGAGTTCCCTCTCGATGATGTTTATATTATCACCGTAAGAGTGAAATCTTGTTAAATAGATGTAGCTCATTTTATCAAAATTATACCTCTCTTTTCAGAGTATAGTCGACTGTACCACATACGAGTAGTTTCCTTTAAGATTCATATATATAACACATATGGGGTTATTGTTTCATAATGCTTTGAGCATTTTTAATCCTTCAGGGGGTTTTCATACAGATGTCATTTGCAATTGTCTCGTACATGTATACGGTGATGACATCCATAAGTTGTTTTATCTGAAGTCATTCTGAGATTGCGAGGCCGCTTAAACATTTAAAGATTATCGCATCCACTACAGGGGTATACGTTTCCTCGTAATCAACTGCTGGGATTTGGGAAAAATCTTTATGTTAAAATGCGTGCCTTACATCACAAAAACTTATTATTTACGTTTCCTTTTATTTAAAGACACCCATTTATAACCTACTGGTTTGACGTCTATGGGCGTTCGAACTGCTGGTTCGAAAACGTTTAGTTTGTCGAGCAAAGTTAGTTCAACCTGAAGTCATGTAGCCATTTTGGCTATTTGTGTGCGTACACTCTTGCACACTTTCTATATACGTAATCCTTTTTTTTCATCGATTACATCTATTGCTATAGCATAATCAAATATATCATTTTACACGTGTTTCATTACGGTTCCATATTGTACTTATTTTGTACATAATTCATCGCGATCTCATATTTATTTGGTACTAGAGTTTCTTTTAGAACTCTATTAGCCTCTTTTGGGGTTTTGACAACAACCTTCTTTAAGGTTTAGTATGCAACCACTTCTGGGGTTTTGTATGTAACCACTTATGGTGTTTTATGTGCCACCTCTTTTGGGGTTACACCAACTGCGTTACTCTGCTCTTTTTATGTTTTGTGGGTTTTATCTTTTTGGAACCGATTTATCTCTCACAATTTATTAATATGATAATCATTTTGTGAGTACTTCCATTCGAGCAGATAAGTTTAACCTGGTATATGTGACTTTGTCATCTTATTTGTGTTAGTGAATGCATCTTGTATTCCATTTCTTATTTTTTGCAAATACACGCTCTTTCTTTTGGACTTCAGATTTGCATTGACCACTTCAGGGGTCGATATATAATATGATGCATTTTTTTATGTTACCAGTCTTTCATTTTCTTGTCTCCCCCTAAGACTGGGAATACGATGTACATATCCCATTTTATATGTTATGGTGGTGCTATTGGTACATAGGCTGCACAACAAAATATATATATATATATATATATATATATATATATATATATATATATATAATGGAAACTTGGTTCTCTTCAGAAGACCAGTTGTAATGGAGAGTATTTGTGATAAGCAGTTGGTTTTGAATTGATATAATCAATCGACGAATTCCATCTCGACTACGTATGCCTCTCACTATATTTCACATTGTGCCCAACAATGGTCCCTACAATTGGGTTGTCAAAGAACCGTGTTAAACCATGTAAAAAAACAACGTTCCATAGTGTTGGGCATATGCTACATACGGGTAGCTAAAAACTCACATGTAACCATGTATGAATGCCACAATCCACACAACTATACATTTCAATGGTCCCATATAAGAGGGATTGTTTGTAGGAGTTTATTCTTTGGAAGGGCATAAAAAATTATTTGCCACAAAAAAAAAAAAAATAACTAACTAGACATATGATAAGGCATTTTGGGAGCAATGTTTTTAGATTACTTAGAGGTGCTAAGGTACCGGTTAGCATGTTTGATTGTTTAGCATATCATGATGCTATCTTAATGACCTATTTTGTCATGCCATGTGGTGAACGTATAAATATTCTAGTAACTTCTGGTTACTCACCATATTTGATTTAATGGAATATTTTGGAAAATTAGTATCATTTCTAGTAACTTCTAATATAGTCTTCTTGGCCATATTTACTATATGATATATTTTAGATATTTAGTACATTTTCTTTTACACCATTCCAAGGTGATGACTTTTCATTCAAACATAGTGGAAACTTAATAAATTTCTTCGGTATACATTAGAATATGATGCATTATGAATTACAAAATTCGATATCAGCGGGTAAACTATCGATGCTCTTCTGGAGCATTTAATATGCTATTAACACGTGAAATAGTATCAATAGCGTCTCTACCACGTGAAATATTATAGTTTTAGCCTTTGTTTAGAGGGAAAACATGTACTATTCATAAGGTTTTCCATCACTAGGCTATATGTTAGCCAAAAACGCCAAGTGCGATGAACTAAAGTTTGGGTTGAACTTGAAAAATCATTATTAAAACAAACGGGACTTTGTATACATTTGGGAGAACTTCGGGTTCTCAACATTGATTTAGGATTCATGTGAAATTCAGTATAAATGAGCATCAACACTAACTCAAATGAATTATTATCTATCAATTTAAGTAATTAACATCAGAGTAGTTTACTTATGAACAAGAGAACAAACATAAGAAAAAGATTTCCCTCATCATTTACCATGATCATGACCTTTATAACGATCATTATATCATCACGTTCACTTTTAGGGAATGGATTATAACCACACAACTTTCATAGTGCTATCATTACAATTGCTTTTGTTATGTACATGATCTCGACCTTTCACTAATCTATCATTGCATTTACCTTAAGGAATGGCTTAGAGCCACACAACCTTCATTCTGGTTGTTTCAAACCTTATATATATATATATATATATATATATATATATTAATATTACTACTTTATAAGAATATTTGAGGTTTGATAAATGGAAATTGTTTTATTCAACCAATATAAATAATTTTTTCATCACATAACCTCAACTAGCCCCATCAAAAGAGGCACATAGCCTACTAAGTATGCAAGAGTCATGGGTGATGAAAAGTCTAACATAATTAGAGACTTAATTTTGCCATAAAATCTCTAATCAATTGTCATAAAAGACATCAATACACCACATGAAAAGTACTTAATTTTGCCATAAAATCTCTAATCAATTATCATAAAAGACATCAACACACCACATGAAAAGTACTTAATTTTGCCATAAAATCTCTAATCAATTGTCATAAAAGACATCAACACACCACATGAAAAGTACTTAATTTTGCCATAAAATCTCTAATCAATTGTCATAAAAGATATCAATACACTACATGAAAAGTACTTAATTTTGACATAAAATCTCTAATCAATTGTCATAAAAGACATCAAAACACCTCATGAAAAGTAGTTAATTTTGCCATAAAATCTCTAAACAATTGTCATAAAAGACATCAATACACCTAATGAAAAGTACTTAATTTTGCCATAAAATCTCTATTCAATTGTCATAAAAGACATCAATACACCACATGAAAAGTTTATTATATTAATAGAAAATTAAACAAGTGACATAAATAACTCTACTCAAGATTTGTCACTATATGTAGAAATTTAATATTATTATAGGCTATTACTTTATGAACTAGAAAGGCAACAAAGTGTCACACTTTTACTTTTTGAATATTAGAATGAATAATCATAATAATAATAAAGATGATTGATGCTTAATGTAACTAATCATACATACAAGAGTTATTTTACCTTTAAAACATGTGTTATGATGAAAAACGTAAATGAAAATAATACATAAAAGTGTTGAAAGAATATAATGAAGTGGCAAAGATGTAAACCTTATCTAAATTGCTAACAAATTTTTTATTAATTATATAAACTAATAGGGAATGTTAACTGCCACTTTAAATGATTTCTTTATAGCTCTTTATGGCTAATTTAAAAATTGAATTATAATAATTAGTTACCATCCCGTTTCTTCTTAACCCCCCTTCAATTTCTTTGGTGGTTTTAGAAAGCAATCGGCCAAACACAAAAGCATAATTCTAGATCATGTATATCAAATTATCAATTCCAACGAGATTTCAACCGGTGAAGTATATGGCCGATTAAATACATAGAAAATCAGGTTTCTTCGGCAAATATTAATTAGATATGTGCAAATTAACTTGTTTTCAAACAAAGTTTATTAGGCTCATCATCTTAAATACAATTTCTTAGTTGAAATCAAAATGTCAAAATAATTCTTAATACAAACAAATAATTTATGTGCATGTTGATGATCATATTGACCCGTTACTAGCAAATGTAAATACTATATATAACATTTAAACTTTCATACATTTATAATGGATGAATAATAGATTATGACTAGTTAACCTAGGCAAGATTTTCATCGAGCCCATATAAGAACAACCAAAAGAAAAAATATACATAAAAAAATAATGAGGTCACGAGTCATGATGACTTAATGATGATATTGGGGGAAATCTGAAATACTATAAATCTAAAATGTAGTAAATGACATGAAATAGTCCGATTTTATAAAGTAGAAGTCACACATTTTTTATTTGATGCTAATGAAGAACGTAAACAATTGCATGAAAAAAAATAACCTTCAAAGGCTGTAAACGTTGTTATTTATTTATTTATTTATTGAAAACAAATCAAATATAATTTATTTTTCAGTCATTTTCTCCTCAGTTACTTTCATGCCATCAAAATATTCACAAAACTAAATCCAAATTTTCTAGTCATGATTATATACAAAAACAATAAAATAAGGACAAAACATGGAGCCATGAAGTCCAAGGTGAAAGGCTGCAGGTCAATTGTTTCTACTCTTAATTTCACTTTTCATGGATACGATAACATTATTCAAGATGTCTAAAATAATAAAACAATTACTAAGTAGCAATATGAGCTTTGTGTATTGTTACCTGAATGGATGAAAGAAAAACCAAATCATGGATATGAAGATTCAAATCATGGATATGAAGATCTTGCCGCAATTCGTGCTGATAACGTGTTGTAAAACAATGGTCTATTAGCAATCCATATACAACTATACTAAACATGAGAGAACAAGACTATAGAGAATAAGTGAATAGGAATTCTTTTTCATTGAGATATCAACATATAATACAAAGCACTCTATATATAGTGTTCTTACATTAATACAAAGGACATGAAGAGATGGTGATTACATATGTGTGGAGAGTCAACACATTATGGTGCAAAACAATTAATTAGTTAAGTATGTATTATTTAACCAACCTGCACACCTAAACCATGACCATCTCTTTCACCACCGTTACTACCACCACTACCTAACCCTTCGTCAACCGCGAGCACCACCACCAACTTCACAACAAACATCACCATCTTTGCAACCACCACCATCAACCACGACCATCTCCATCATCACTACCACGACCATCTCCATCATCACTACCACCGTCCAACCACCGCAAACCTCCGGCAACCACAAGCACCACCACCATCAAGCCCTTCGGTTCACAAATCGAAGCTTTCTTCTTCGGTCGTCGCCAAACAGATCTGATTTGGTGATATGGGTTGTAGGATCGGATCATGAGTGAAATAAACCCTTAATTGAAGTGATTGAAGGTTTGATTTCTTCGATTACAATACAATTATCACCCACTTTGTTGTTAGGGTTTTGCAGTGGTTACAAAACAATTGTCTTTTTCTCCTAAGTGAAATATTCCAAGAAATTCAGCTTCAAACAATTACCCCAAACCCATTAGGACTCAGCCAAGAAAAAAAAAACAAATAAATCATAATTCGGGATTTGTCAAGCATTACCAGCGCCTCTTCACTTAACATGTTTTCGAACTTTGATGATTAACATTGTTTGCAAGATAACTCGATTTGCTAATGGGGCTCTTCATGTTGGAGGTTGGGTAGATTTGGAGGGGAGACGGGATGTGAGGTGGAATGAGGGTGGACCAAAGGAATTGGAGTTGCAGGTGGTGGTAGGTGTGTGCCTAAGGTTTTTGGTGGTGGTGGTAGTTGGCGTTACCGCCGTGGCCCCGACACCAAGGGTGGTGGCCGACGTTTAGAGAGAGAGAGAGAGACATGAGAGAGAAGTGAGAGAAAATAGATAAGAGCATTCACATCCATTCCACCATATTTTCACCCTAAATTACACTAAAAAACACTACATTTTCTCTTCTTTTCAATTAAATAATATTTTTATACCTTTATCATTACCTTTTCTCTCTCCTTCACTCACAACCACTTTCAAAATATATTAAAAAATTATAGGGGGTGAACAGTGTCCCCCAAATATACAGATAAACTGTAACATTTTCTCTCTCCTCCACTCACAACCACTTTTTATACTTTTTATATTTTAAAAACACCACACACACAATTTGATTATTTGGATGTGAATGCTCTAAGGTTTTAGGTTGTGTGGATCTGAAAATGAAAGGGAAAATAAGATATATATTAAATATAATAGGTAAAATTACTAACATACCATCAAGTGCAAGGCACATGCTATAGCTAACTGAAAATTTTAATCTGATTAGTGCTAAAGGACGTAGGGTGTAATAGGTTTTCTAAATAAAGGATTGTGACTGTAATTATTGAAGCTAAAGGCTATCCATTGCCATCCGATACAAACATAAAGAACGAAAAGTGTAATTTACCCTAATATAAATTAGATAGTTACGTACTTTTGAAATAAATGTGAGAGAGGTGGTCACCTCTTGAGGGTAACTTTCCACTAATGATTTCTTGCCATGTCAACCTCCCTCTTCAACTCTCCTCTTGCCCTTAATCACAATAGGTGGTTTCACCTAAACCATTAAAAAAAAAAGAAAAATGTACAATTGGTTGCAAGATAGTGGGACCCACTATACACCCCTCTCTCCTCTTCCATCCTCTCCCCTAGTGCAGTGAACACTTCCCGATTTCAAACTTGCCACACTGTGAGGGAAGGGTTGGCGATGATGTTGCCGCACGGTGAAAGCCCACCCCACACCCACCCCGTTCACCCTAATAAAACAAAATGTGAATTAGTTGTTGTGACGTGGGATTAAGAGAGATGAACAATCAAAATTAACAAAAGTGAAGGGTTGCCAAATTATAAGTAGAAAAACAATAAAAAAGTAATAATAATGAATAGTGTTTTGAGAGGAGGAAGAAATGTTGATAATTATATAGGGAAAATATTTCAAAAAGTTTAGTTTGTTTAAAATCGAATAAACTTTTGTTGAATATATATACAATTTTATTTATAAAAATTAGTGGACTTAAATACCATTTGGTAGTTTTTATAACATGATTATTTCGGATTATAATGTAAGATATCAAATTTGTAACTATTTTGATGATTATTATTTTTTTAGAACGTTCATTGAAATATATAACTATTAGCAATTTGTGATAAAACTGATGATTGTGAATAATAACTATAGTATGTATGATAAGCACAGGTACGCCAGTCTTGATCTTAGACCATGTGTAGTGGTTTAGTGAATAATACCCCTACATTTGGGCGTTTTTCATCATGTGGCAGTCCAGTCAGCAAGAGGGTATTATTGAGCATTTTTACAAAAGGGGCATAGTGGAATAATGCCAAATAATGCTGTCACAGCCCCTGACTCTACCCTGGGAGCGGGAGCCGCGAGCTAGTCAGATAGTATCGGTGTTTATTAATTATGCAGCGGAAAATTTTCATCGAGACCGTAGTTAGGAAATATTTATCAGAGTTTCAAAACACCATATTTTATAATAAACAAGTGGGATAAAACCCATGTTTTGTTTACAATAGAATTTATAGGGATAAACCTTAATTATTGAAAACATAATCTACTTTTTTATTTATGTAACTTTTATAGCCACTTTTCTAAACCTTCAGTGCTCTCCAGCTGGCTTTTATTAGCTCCGCATTAAGTTACCTGAAACGCGTTTAAAAAAAATTTACCAGCAAGAAATACCGGCGAGTGCATCCCAGTTTAATCAAAAACAACTTTTATAACTTTACAGTATTGAGAGCGATTACAATGTTTATATCTATTCAATTACTCATTCGGTACTGTCAATCCTGACTTGTGGTCATGCTATTATTCGCAATAGTCACTACTAGAAAATTGGTCATTTTGCTACGGAAATTTCCTACGCAAAAAAATGCGTCGCAAATTCTGACACATTTACTACGCATTTCCTACGGAAAAAAGATCTTGATTTTTTTTGGCAATTTGTGACACAATAGTGACAAATATACTAATTCTAAGTATTGTGTCGGAAATGCGTAGCAACTTGCTACGCATTTCTGACGGAACCATTATTTATTTGTTGGAATTAGATTTATATGTTAAATTCATTTAAATATTAATTGTTGCGTCAGAAATGCGTAGCAAGTTGCTATGCATTTATGACGAATTATTTATTATTATACTTAGATTATATTTTAATGCTTAATCAGCATTATTATTAATTATTGCGTAGGAAATGCGTAGCAACTTGTTACGCATTTGTGATGGAAAATTTATTACCATATTGTGTAGGAAATGTGTAGCAACTAGCTACGCATTTGTGATGGAAAATTTATTATGTAGGAAATGTGTAGCAACTTGCTACGCATTTGTGATGGAAAATTTATTACCATATTGTGTAGGAAATGTGTAGCAACTAGCTACGCATTTGTGATGGAAAATTTATTATGTAGGAAATGTGTAGCAACTTGCTACGCATTTGTGATGAAAAATTTATTACCATATTGTGTAGGAAATGTGTAGCAACTAGCTACGCATTTGTGATGGAAAATTTATTGTGTAGGAACCGTTCCTTCGACGTTTTTCCCGGCTACTTTAACGGTTTGGTTTTGATGGTGAAGACGATTTGCTGTTGTTGGCATGGTTGTAAAAGTCGCTAGGCGCTCTGTAGTCGGTCGACCGGGGAGTTGAGAGTACTCGGCCTAGGCGGAGAGTACAAGGGGAGTACTCGGAGATGCCAAATTATAAAGAAATTAGTTTTCGGAAATGAAATATATGTCAAATAACATAAATTTACTAATATTTATAACAAAATACGTGAAATTGATATTCATTCTTTAATATGATAGACATAGAAATTATATTTTATTTTATTTTAAGTCAAACTCGGCCCGAGTTGACCTACTAGATCCGATTTTGGCCAATGTTGACCGCATTTGATCGATTCTGGGTAATTAGTCGGAGTTGAAGAAAGTCGCCTCGGCAGCCTACCTTGTAGCGACTACTCGGGGAGTACTCGGCCTTGGAGACCTTGTTTTACAACCATGGTTGTTGGTAATGTTGGTGGTTCGGATACTTCCAGATCGATTCAGGTTTGGTTAAAATAGATGACATCAGCTTCATGATGGTTCCGGTTTTGTTTCGGCTCGGGTCACGGTTCGGTTCAGGTCAGATTTAACGCAGGTCAATCTGTGTATACCCGTGTTATACATATGTATTGTTACCTCTGTTCATGTTCTTTTATAAACTGTTCGCCGAACGTTTGGTTCGTATGCAGCCCTAATTATTATATAACTATAATACATTTAATTTTTGTAAGTATGTTTTGGAATTAATAATTAAATCTTATTTGACATATAGTTTACGAAAAATGTGATTTATAAAAAACTGGATATAATTTATGTGCCACCATATTAATAATAATAATATTTTTTTATTAATTAACTAGTTAATAATAATCTAAATTCTAATAAAAGACTACAATTAATGCCACATGGCAACACCTCCTACAATCCTAATTTTTTTAATTAAATTTAATTTTTTATTTGTTTTGATTTTTTATATATTTAAAATTTTTAATATCAAGTTTATCTATACAATCCTAATTTTCAATCCAACGGTTTAAAAATACCTCTAGAAACACAAAATCTTTAAACCCACAAATATCAAAATCTCTTCAAACAAGCACACCCCAAGATCCCTCTGCCCCCACCCTTTTTGCTTCAGTTCAACCACCAGAATCACCCACATCTCCATCATCGGCGGTTGTCGGGTCGTTGTTCGAGCGAGAATAGAAGGCGGCGGCGGTGGTGACGAGATCAGATGAAGACGTGATGTTTTGAGGGCCGGCACACCCACCAGCAGACGACCCCCTCTCGATTATAATTGCAAGCACACACACACCAACCGCCCTATCGTCTCTCTCGATTCCGGCGGCTGACGCGGGCGAGGATGGAGCCGCCGTGAATGATGATGATGGTGGTGACGAGATCAGATGAAGACGTGATGTTTTGATGGCCGGCGACCGGAGACCCCGCTCACGGCGGTGGTCTTTATCTCCGTGATGAAAAATTTGATGGAAATGGAAGAAATGGCAACACAGTAAATATGTTCAACATACAGTTTTTTTTTACAATGCCTACAATAATTGTCAAAGCCATACGATGATCTGTTTGATGAAAAAATATGATGGAAATTAAGAAATGACAATATTGTAAATATGTCTAAATCAAAGGCTTTTTTTCTACTGTAGACAAGAGTCTGCCATAATTCTTATTATATATGATTAATGTTATTGAATTTTTATAGTTTTTAGTTTTATTTACTTTTGTATCCGATCTCTAGGATGTTTTATAAATAGAATAAAACTATAAAAAACATTAAATTTCGTGATAATTGTGTAACAAAAATAAAAAATTAACTTCTACTAAATGGGTAGGAAAATGGGCAGAAAATGTGTAGTAATTTGTGACAGCCTTTTTTCCGTCAGAAATAGGTAAGAAAATGCGTAGAAAATGCGTAAAGAAACCAGTTTCCTACGAGTGGTTTAACTATATATGCGTTTCGTCACAAATTCGTAGAAAATTAAATTTCGTGACAATTGTGTAGCAAAAATTAAAAATTAACTTCCGTTAAGTGGGTAGGAAAATGCGTAGAAAATGTGTAGCAATTTGTGACAGCCCTTTTCTGTCAGAAATGGGTAGGAAAATGCGTAGAAAATGCGTAAGAAACCAGTTTCCTACGAGTGGTTTTCCTACATATGCATTTCGTCACAAATTCGTAGAAAATCACGAGTTGTGACGCATTTCCTATGGAAAATGGTGTCAGAAATTTTAATTTTTCTAGTAGTGAGTAACGAGTATCAAGTAATGTATACAAAACCCCAACATACCAACAACAATTGTAAAATACATAGACTCAATCACTGTTAAGTATAATTTAAAACATTTGAGATTTTCACAAAAAAAGTTTACAAAAAGAGAAATGTTCTCACAAAAAGGTTTATAAAAAGGGGAATGACTCACATTTGTAGACTTAAGTATTTCTATAGATTCTTGTTGCTTCCTGGTTAATTTTTTGTTAATTAGAAGCAGATCAATAAAATTTTTGTTGGACTTAAAAAAAAAAACAATTGTTAAAATAAAACAACACAAGAATTTCCCTTCTTTTTCTTTTGGGCGTCATCATCCAAAAATATATGGTGTCATTTAAAATGTCAGATGGATATATAGCACAACAATTTTTACTAATGTCACGTATTTTTTATTTTCGGTCACATTGGCGACAAAATGTTGTTTTATTTATGACCTTTTATTTTGCGACATATTTGTGGTAAAAAGGTACTTTTTGTTTATTTATTTATTTTATCTTAGTTTGAAACATCTTTGCAACAAAACGAATTATTGTTTATTTCTTAGTGACATATTTTTGACTTAAAGAGTCTAAAAATAATAAGAAACAAACAAAAAAAATCCAGATTTTTCTACTAATTGATGAAAATAAAATTAAATATTATTACAAAGCCTGTTTTACAACACAAGTTTAATATGTCTAAACTACAAACTGTTTACAAGTTTTAACATATATGTCTAAAATGATATCCACAAAATATAACTAATAATCAAGTTGATGCCAGTTATCAGAATGTCTTGTAGTTGTTTTTGCAACGTTTCCAACATTTGTAGTCGCAGATCTTCCCTTGCTTTCCTTTCATTTTCAAGTCGAGCTTCCTAATCTTGCATTTGGGTTCGTAAAGGTCGAACCTAAAAAAATATTAACACATATATATATAGGGGGCGGTTCCCCTAAGAAGCCTATTTTGCCTAAGTTGCCTAAGAAGCAATCTACACCATTTTTTTAAACAACCAATGGACCAGATTAGATCCCTAATATTAAACTAGATAAGTAAACAAAATAAAACGCGCGGGGGTATTTTCGTCATAAACAAAAAAATAGTACTGGACAAAAAGCAAAACAGTTATTGAAGATTCAAAAACAGTTCTTCTTCACTCTCTCTCAAAACTTCCCAATCGCTAACCAACGTCCCCTAAAATCGACAATCAGACAGACGAAAATCGAACAAACAACAACAAAAACAGCATCAACGATGGATTCAGAGAGTACGTTCCATTTTTTTTTGCATTTTGGTGTATTCGTTTCAATTTTGTACGGTTTTTCTAAGTTTCTTCGAAATCAAATCGATTACACAGGTTCTAAGAGATCTACAAGAAGCCAGAAGCATAAAGAAACAAAACCTGATGACGATTTCGAAGGTTTGTTAAGGATCTGTAAACGAACAGATTTCTAGGGTTTTAATATGTCTAAACTGATTCATGTTCTGCATTTTATAAAACAGATCGATCGTTGTGTTTTAATGAAATAGTGCTGGTTTATTTTTTGTGCTGGTTTATTTTCTGTGCTGGTTTAACCTATGTGCTAGTTTAGTGTTTTAGAAATATCTAGCACAAAGTTGTGGTTGGTTTTCTGGTTTTGAAATCGGTGCTGGTTTAACTTCCGTGCTAGTTTAGTGTTTTTTAAGAAACTAGCACAAAGTTCTAGTTGGTTTTTTGGGTTCCAAATATGTGCTGGTTTACTATCTGTGCTAGTTTATTGTTTTAGAAGAAACTAGCACAAAGGGTTTAGTGTTTTCTAGTAAACTAGCACAAATTCTAGTTGGTTTACCGTCTGTGCTACTTTAGTGTTTTAGAAGAAACTAGCACAAGTGGTTTTTTGGGTTCCAAATCTGTGCTGGTTTACCGACTGTGCTACTTTTAAATTCAGGAGATAAGTAATATAAGTTTCAGTTGCTTTTTTGTGTGTGAAAACAGAGCTGTACAATCCCAAACCACTACAAATTGTACAACTAGGAGAACCAATCCCTACTTTTGATAATGAACCTTTGCATCCCATTCCACTCAAAGTTGTAAGACCAACAAAAAAGGAATATTATATGAGTCCGAAATTTTGGAATGAAGTAGCAATCTGGGGGCCAAGCTATACCAATCATCCTACTTCTGGTGGTGAACCTTCAGATCCCATAAAAGAAGAGATTGATGAGAAACATGAATTCTCAGTTGTACAACCCAAAAAAGAAGAAGATGATGAAAAACAAAAGATCCCCATCCTACAACCTAAACATGAAGAAGATGAGGAAAAACCTATAATCTCAGTCAAGAATTTTGGAAGGAAGTAGCAATCTAGCCAGCTCCTGCTATGATCATCATGTTTATGTTGTTTGTTTTAGTTTTCTAATGTTATCAATGCTGTTATGTATTATGATCATGTTTTTCTGAACCTTATGTAACAATGATGTTTTGAATTATAAAAATCATGGTTTATTATGTATTAAATGATCAAAATGGTACTGGTTATTGTTTTTTTAATATATAGTACACTTTATAACTTGTGCTGGTTACTATGTTTCTTCTGAAATTACTTGCAGGCTCATCAGACAGTGACTTCGAACAACCGGAAAAGAAACAAAAAACAGCACTAAAAGTTGTTGCCACAAACCTTGAACCTATACGATCAACACTTTTCAAGGAATTTGATAAGAAAAAAAGAATTAGAATCAGGAACAGCCCAAAAAACCTTGCTCAATTCATGCAAGTGTTATCTGACGAACAGAAAGCAGAAGTAGATAACATGGGATTTGAAAGCATGAAGAACTTTGATATAACAAATATACCAACTAATCTGGGATACTGGCTCACTAACAATTATGAACCTACAATCAACACACTGAATCTAGGTACACATAATGTAGTGATAACACCTAACCTAGTACAAGAAGTTCTTGGCATACCAATGGGTAAATTGAAGGTTACGGAGACTAAACCATCAATGAGTGATCCAGTTGTTGCAGAGTTTAGAAATCAATTTGAAATTGATGATGAACTGCCAAAAATGCATCATATTATTCATGTTGTGAAAGAACAGCAGGAGAGTGGAAGGCTATTTCAACTGAACTTTCTTGTAATGTTCAACTCAATAATGGCAGAGCTCACACACGGTGGCAGCGTCAACATGAAATTCCTTAGAACATTGCAACCTGATGTAGATATTAAGGATGTTGACTGGTGCAGCTACGTGATCGACTGCTTGAACAGAAAGACAACAAGCTGGTTCCAATCTAAAGCAGCACATTACATCGGACCGATAACATTTCTAGTGGTATGTTGTAGTTATCTAAAAATGATCTATATTTATTGTTTTTTTATCAAACATAATAACAAAAACTAACTTGTAAATCAATCAGTTGGTTTATGCTCATGATACATACCAAAGAACAAATCCAACACAGAAGATGATACCAGCTGTAATGTATCATAAAAATGATACAATTAAAAAGCTTGGTCCGGTGGTGGAAAGCAATAAAAGAAAGAGAAGTGAAAAAGATGGGAAACCAGCACAGAAACTCACCTTGACAACACAAACACCTACTCAAAAGGTGGTGAAGAGTAAGAAGAAAACAAGTTTGAAAGCAGCAACAACTGGTGAAACAGAAGAAAATGAAAAACGAAAGAATTTGAAGGTAAAACTGAAGATGAAGAAAAAAGCACCAGCTGAACAACCTCTATCCACATATCAAAAAATCTCAAAGGAAACTGATGAAGCTAGAAATCATTACTTTAGTGACTTCCCAGAATCTCTAGACATTACACAAAGTTTGGACATTCCACAATCCCAGGAAAAACTCTCACAAATTCCACCTACAAATCCAACAAGTGGAGTGGTAATTTCTATTTTATTGTGTTTATCTGTAGTATTAGTGAAAAAAGTGCTGGTTTAGATGGTTATTGAAAAAATGTGCTACTTTTATGACATTTAGTGTTTGGAATGTTAAATTGTGCTAGTTTATACCTAGTATATGTTAGTTTAATGTTAGAATTTGGAATGTGAAATTGTGCTGATTTATATGCTAAAGTGTGCTGGTTTAAATGGGTTGTAAAACTGTGCTAGTTTGAAATTGTGCTGATTTTTTTTTTTGTATGTAAAAATAAAAATGGAAAATGTGCTACTTTTACAATTTGTGCTACTTTATAAAAAGAATGTGCTACTTTTACAATTTGTGCTACTTTATAAAAAGAATGTGCTGGTTATCTTTTCAGGAATGGATTTGTCTGATAAAATCCAAAACAAAAGAGCTGGACATTCTTGTCAAAGAAACACACGAAATGATTGCAGAATGTTTAACAAAGTACAGAGGTGAGGAGGTTGTGGATGCTGTGGATGAGTGGAGAAAAAGATTGGTAGTATATGGTGAAAAGTACAATTTCGAGAAGCAAGAATCAGAAGCAGGGAATGAAGAAAAGAAAAAAGGAGGAAGTGGAGAGAAGACAGAAGGAGGGAATGAAAAGGAAGAAGGGAATGAAGTTAAACTTACCCAATCAAAAAAAAAAATGGTGGTCTCACAATTTGATTCAACTCCTTTCAGAATCACCAGTTCAATGTGGCCAGAGATTATAAAAAAAAATAGAAATGGCAGAACAAGCAGCAAGCAGCAAAAAAGATGGTGCTGATCATGGAGTTGGTGGTGAAGAAGAAAAGGATGCAGGTGGAGAAAAGGCTAAAGATGGTAAACCTGATGGGAAAACAACAAAGAAAGGAGGTGAAGATGCTAATGAACCACCAAAGGGAGAAAGTGACACTGCTGGTCAACCAGCAAAGAAAGAAGGAAACGAGGCTGCTGGTCAACCAGCACAGCAAGGAGAGGTTTTTAAAACACCAGAAAAGGAAACCAAAAAAGACAGTGAAAAACAAGAATTCATAGGTGAAGACCTAAACGCCGGAGACCAGAAGAAAAAAATACAAAGCAAACGTACAACTCACCCTGCCGAACCTTTATGTTCACCATATATGCAGCGAGTTGTACAAATAAAAACAAAAACTGAAAAAATTGAAGAAAGGATAGCCGAATGGATGTTCTCGACAGTTGACGACCCCTGGTAAGTATAAAAACCAACAAAATCTTAATTGGATAAAAATAAGTATTTAAACTAATGTGTATTACAACAATGCAGGGTGTTTATATTTGAGACAGCATTTAGCACAACCCTTTCAAGGGTATTTCTGGAGTCGCTTCACCCGAACTTATACATACATGTCCAAGTCCTAACAGCTTGGTCATTGGTACTAAACAGTGAAGAGGTCTACAGAAGCAAAGGTTCACCGGCAAGAGTTTTCTGCCCATGCAACATGCTGGTATGTTTTCTAATATGTGCTGGTTTTAATAACAGATTAGAAAAAGCACATTTAACAAAATGTGCTGGATTATTACACATTGTGCTGGTTTTGAAATATTAATGTTTTATTAATAGCTGGTTAGTCTAATATATGAAATGCTATTATTGTGCTGGTTCATAACACATTGTGCTGGTGCTGGTTTATAACACATTGTGCTGGTTTCTGTGCAGGGAGAAAACAATTTCAAACCAAAACTGAACAAAAAGACCTGCACACAAAATTTCAGAGAAAACATTGCCGCGACATTGATGACTACCGGGTTTGAATCTATTAGGAAAGTGGACATGTTGTTCATTCCAATACTACAAAACAAGCACTACTACATTGTATGTTTTGATTTCAAGGGAGAAGACATCAAGATTATAGACAACATGAAAGGGAAAGCAAAAGCACAAAAAATGGCACGTGCTAAAAGAGTGGTAATATATTGATGCCCATTAATTCTGTGCTGTTTATTTTAATTATATTTGTGATGCTTAGGGATTTTGATTTTGAAAATTTTCAAATTACAGAAAGAAATTGTATGTGATTACCTTGAAGTTGAATACCCAACAATGCACCCAAAGATGTCGCCCTTGGAACCAGAAATAATGAAAATGTCGTGGCAAACGGAAAAGAACTTTGTAGATTGTGGTGTCTTTGCAATGAGACACATGGAGACATACACAGGGAAGCATGTGAGCAAGAAGGAATGGGATAGTGGGCTGTCGAAAGAGTCACCGGAACAAGACAAAGAGTTGGTTGAACTGAGATACAAGTATTTAAGCAAAATACTTTTATCCGACATCAACTTAGCGAAAGGTGAAATGATGGAACTGTTAGAGAAGTATGAGGAGATGGAGCCTGAAAAGAAAGAGGAATGCAAGAAAAATGCGGAAAAGAAAATCAATGACAGATTGAACAAGAAATATTGATTGTGTTGGTTGAACAATATAACATTAGTTTGGTAGTTGTCTGTAATATTTTGTGCTGGTTTAACAATTAATATGGTGCTGGTTTAACAATTACATTGTACTGCTTTAACAGTTATATTAGGAAAGTTAATTTTATGCTGGTTTTACAATTAATATTGTGCTGGTTTCACTATGACAATATGTGATGGTTTCATAGAAGAAGTTTAAAATTGTGCTGGTTTTATAATTGTGCTGGTTTTAAAGAACAAAGTTTAAAATTGTGCTGGTTTTAAACAGTATATTGAATGTTGAAAAATCAAATTCTTGACAATTGCATTTACAAATCAACAAAAACTAATAATGTGCTGGTTGAATGTTGTAAACATAATAAGAATACAAGAAATCCAAACTGAAATGAAAAAAATAACAAATCCAAATATCATGATTTCCAAGACACACGACTAACTGCTCTTCTGGGAATCAGCAACAGTAGTCTTCATCTTACAAGTCCGACTATTATGTCCATGACCTCCACATATCAAACAACCTCTAGTTTTAGGTTTATTTGATATTCTTGAAGATGATACCTCACGAAAAGACTTTAAGCGTTTGTTTGAACCACACCCCTTGTTTCTAATACCACTAGGTGGAAGAATGGTAGCAGAAGACGATGAACATGGCTGATCAGCACGAAGAATATTAGCTAATGCATTCTTGTCAAGTGATTCTGCAGGAAGGTCAGCAGAATCAACCTTCAACTTCGACTCGATCACTTGGTCTCTATACAACGATAACAGGTCTATATTTGTAACAAGACGGTTAACAATATGTTCAGTTGCAGTCATTATCTCACGCACAATGCTGGAAGCACGTTCAACTTGATTACCAGCAGCATTTTGATCAAAACTCGAAACTTTTGTCTTTATTGGAACAACATCTCTTGTCCAACGCCCCATAACATATTTTTTAGGGAACTCCTTTATACCACAAAGACGAAGAACACAAAAGGCATGCCTACATAGCAAACCATACTGCTCATATCGGTTGCAGCTGCATTTAATTACCATATCCTTAGGAGTAAAAAGAACCTACACAAATAACAAATGCTTTATATTGTGCTAGTTTATAACAAAGTGTGCTGGTTTATATATGTAAAATTCTAATTGTAAATATAAATCAATGTGCTACTTAAAATGTATTGTAAAAAGCAGAACATGTTTGTGCTACTAAAGGTATAAATAAATACCTCATGAAGGCCGGGAAGATTGACCTGTAGAATATAAAACTTAATTGAATCACCAACTTCTTCTTCACGCCTGCACATACAATTCTTGCAAGCAAGTCGAATTTCTTCTTGAACATCAAAAAATATCCCCCGAGTATAAATCTTTACAGCTTCCAGTTCCAATTCATAATTGGTTTTCATGGCAGGTTGTGTGTATCTGGTATCATGATCACGTTTGCTGCGCTTAAACCTCTGAGATTCCATTGCAGTATCAAAATGGCTCAAAAACTCAACTAATGACAATTTTGTGTTGGTTAATTGACCAAAAAAATGATTTTCACTCTCAGACCTAGATGTTGTACGCATAAGACCGGACATATGTTCATGACGATAGTATGCAGGAATCCAATCTGATCTGAGGTTGTACATATCAGACAGCCAGCTGTTACTAGTAAGGTTGTACTTAATCATTAAATCACACCATTGTGTCTCAAACTGTGCTGGTTCAAGAGCATCAGTCCATACAACAGCACATATATCATCTTTAAAAACCTCATCTTGTGATAGCTCAGTACCAACCTATAACAAAAAAAAATAATTACTATATTAAAACAGCAAAAAAATCCTAAAATGTGCTGGTTTATATGTTAAAGTGTGCTAGTTGATGTATAAACTTAAACTATGATGCTTAAACTGTGATGGTTTAAAGAAAGTGTGCTGGTTTAAAAGTGTGCTGAGTTATATGCCAAAGTGTGCTGGTTTAAAAGTGTGCTGATTTATATGCTAAAGTGTGCTGGTTTAAATGGATTGTTTAAAGTGTGCTGGTTTATATGCTAAAAGTGTGCTGGTTTAATTTATGATGGTTTAAAAAATTATAACATTGTAAAACTGTGCTGGTTTAAGAAAGTTACCTTTTCAGAAACTTTGATCATTATATGCCACATACACAAACGATGTCTGGTATCTGGGAAAACATCTCGGATGGCAATTTTCATTGCAGGGTCCTGATCAGTCACAACCACCTTAGGTGCAACACCAAAAGCCTTCAAAAAACTTTGAAGAAGCCATTTATATGATTCAGCAGTTTCAGATGCTAACAAAGAACCAGCAAACGTGACATTGTGATGATGATTATCGATTCCAGTGAACGGAACAAATACCAAGTCATACCTAAAAATTGAATTGATTATATTACAACTGCTTGCTGAATTGTGCTAGTTTAATAAAAATATGAACAAATGATCTACAAAAAATGAATAAAATACCTGTTCGTACGGAACGTAGCATCAAAAGATATAACATCCCCAAAGACCTCATAATTCAGTTTCATTTCTTCATCAGCCCAAAATAATCCAGCAAGAGAACCTTTTTCATCACAATAAAATTCACAAGAAAAATTCGGCAAATACAGCTTCTTCTTCATAAGACGTTGGACAACCATGTCCACATCAAACTCTCCAATGAACAAATTAATATCTCTTTTAAAATTTTTACAATCAGTAGACGTCACTCCAACCTTATCAAATCCACCACGAATCTTTCTCATAAGGTTGAATGCCCTAACTGGACCAATATTCATCTCAGAAAAATCAGAAAGCAGTTGCTCTTCAGTGAATGTCAACTTTCTAGACGAAGCTAAAAGATGATAATCCTCTTCATCAACAAAAGAATGATTATGCTCCTCAAATACATGAGAAATTCTATAAGTATTTTTTGGAGTTAAAGACAAACGGATGTGTGCCTTACATCCGGTACGTTTAGAAGGTCTCCTCCTTCGGTCATTTAACTTTTTATCAGCACCAACACTATCATTTACCGTGTCAACAGCACAGGATGTCGCTGAACCCTCTTTCGCACAAACAAAGTACTTTCTAATCACAACACCATTTTTTGAAGATTGAGTATGCTTTCGACCCTCAAACCCAGATAACTTAGCATACTTCTTATAGAAATTAAAGGCAGAATCAATTGACTGGAAATGCATACCAACTACAGGTTTGGAAGAATCTGGAACAATAGGAGTATAATACTGATTACCAGTAGTTGGACAGATACGAACTCCTGAACAAATCAAAAAACCAGAACAAATAAAAGATATCAGCACAAACTTTACAATAAACCAGCACAAAAAACAAGCACAACTTTACCAGGCAAACTAGCACAAAATAAAGATATCAGCACAACTTTACAAAACTACACTTTAAAATATGATGTAATATAAAAAACCAGCACAACTTCAAAAAACCAGCACAACTTCAGAACTACACTTTTAAATAAAAACCAGCACAACTTAGATCAAAACTAAAAACCTAAAAAGTAGATGAAATTAAAACTAAAAGGTATTTTACCATCGACAGTAGTAGACATCATTAAAATAGAGGAGGATAAATCAGCAAATCAATGAATGAACAGAGGAGCTAGGGTTCCAGCAAATCGATGAAAACGATGAACGATTCAGCAGGATTGATCTCAATCTCGCAGGTACCGGCAAATCGATGAAAACGATGAACGATTCAGCAGGATTGAGATTGAGATTTGCGATTGATTTAGATGTGGTCAGATGATGAAAACGATTGAATTAGATGTGGTCAGATGATGAAGCTCAATGAATGAATGAATGAAAAATATGAAAGAAGGAATGAAAATCGTGTGATTAAAACTAAGTACAGATCTGTTTGAAATTTGAATTTTCCAATATTACCCTTTCACCTAAATTAATGAGATTGCCACATGTAAGCTCAAGATTGCTTCTTAGGAAACTTAGGGAAGATTAAATTCTTAGTTGAACCTCTACCTAATAATATAATAATTAGTAAACAAAAACAAGACATAACAACAACGACGACTCCAATAATAATAATAAGGATACCTCTTCTTGCAACCGCTAGTACCCAACATATGATGGTGCGGGCTCACAAGATGAGGTTGGTCTCTCGTCATGACGAAATGAAGATCCAAAGATGCTATCCTGACTATCCGGCTCGTGCGAGCGACCTTTGTCTTTCACCGGCTCACACCTAATGATCATCATCCTCCAGACCTACAGTGAAATCTGACGCGCCATCTTGCATGTTTTCCTTAAGTATGGCGTCTACAAACAAATAATAAAATTTATAAGTATGATTAGTTTACCAATTGGATACGATGCTTGTCATACATAACCCATAGATTCACTATTATGTTAGGAAGACTTGTCATCGTTATTGGTGTTGGTGTGGTTGTTTGTCCCACTATCAGACCTTTTAAGCCATTACTCTGTTTCCTAATCTTGTAAAGAATAAAAATATATGTATAAAATAAATAAAACATTTTGTCAAAGTGCTTGGTTATTTACAAAGTTTATATTATATCGGAAAGTCAAAAAAAAAAAAAAAAAAAAAAAAAAAAAAACTAAACAAATATGTGCGTTTAGGTTGTTTAAAAAACTTAAACATCACAAGTGATTAGAGGAGAACCACATTATATCTTTAACTAATTATTAAGAAAAACAAAAAAAAAAAAAAGAAAAAAAGAAAAAAGAAAACCTACACCGTTAGTTCAGGAGCGGATTACTACAATACTGTTAAAGATCCACTATCCACTAGTTTAACTAGTGGATCTCCTAAAACCCAAACAAATTTCAAAACCACACTAGAAATTATGTGTAAGACCCGTCTTAATTAATCAAGATTATAATATTAAACACGCATTTTATACGAAAATGCAAGCTTACAAAAACTTTTTCAAGTTAAACTTCTTACATAATTAAAAACATTCCAAAATATAATTTCAAGTGTTTACAATATCCACTTTTTAAACTAGAACAAAATAAGATCGTTGCGGAAGCCTCGAGACATGTGTTCGGTTCTTCTTTCTTGCTTGATCGTTATCCGGCATCATATAATACATACCTAAAATCAAACCAACATAAAGTTAGTTTTGACAGTTTCACAACAAGTTATAAACATATTTCCATCCAATTCATTCATCCATTATTCAAAATTCTTGTTTCATTCGAATTCAAATTTCTGGTTCTTAAACCGAATTATTTGACCCGTTATGGGTTTTGTACCATATCCCTATATGCACAATCATTTTTAGTAACTCTTTAATGTTTACTAATACGGTCCATTGTGTAGGTCCACCCGGAGGATCGAGTAACCTCTATTCCCTGTTTTCCGACAAACCCGAAAGTGCGGAATCCAAACGGGTAAGTTAAACCAAGTTACGAACACAAACACAAAGATTCAATGATTAACACTCAATGTATTAATGCTATGAAACGGTTACAAATTAATGTTTACAAGATAAACCTATAAACTCTCAGTTGTGTGTGTTCTCTTGGAAATCTATTCAGACTTCGTTAAGTGTTCTGTTTGATGTCTGGGTTTATATACTAACACACATGACGAAATCAAGTCCTGGATGAAATCAGGGTGATTTCGTCCCATTTGGTTTTCACCTAAAAGGTGTTTTCACCAAAAAGTGTTTTCATCACTTGTGTTTTCGTTCATGTTCTTTAGGCTTGGGATTTCATTGAAGTGTTTGGGCTTGGGCTTCATGTTGGGCCTTGTCTCATGTTGGACGTCAAACAAGCAGACAACAAACATAATGAAAACAAACTATAATCTAATATGCAAACTGCACACACGCAGTTGCATTTACATCGAACGTTACGAAGTAAATCGCATACCGAGTCAAGACAGGAGGTTGTCTTGACTACGGCCTTCACTTCGTAGTCGAGTCGAACCGAGCCGAGCCGTATCCACAAAATATGTATCAACAAACTCCCCCTTGGATGCTGCTCGCGAGGTTCGTTATCTCGTTCTCCATCTCTTGATGGTTCATTTTCTCGGAAAGGATCTTCAAAGTCTTCACGTGACACAATCAGGGAGTGTATCAACAAACTCCCCCTTGAACGATACTCGTGAATCTTTTGAACTTCAAAACTTTAGATCCTTGAGGTGTTGAAGAGTGATCAACTGCAACCCGATCATCTTGATCTTCTGATTGCATCAACATCGTGTCTTCACTTTACGGCTTGTCATCTGACACGTTCTCTTCGCCTTTAGCTGATTCTGATGTCGCATCTGCACATACAAGAAAGCTAAACACATAATGAGAACAACCGCTTGGAATATAGACAAATTAAACAAACGACACATATGAGATCAAATCTCAATCAAACACCGACCGACAACAGTTTGAAAGTTTAGAAAATGATCAATTTTAATCCCTTACTTTCAAAACTTGTTAACTTCGACAGTTTATGAAGGTGCAATTGTTTTCCGGCTTACAATCAGGATTTTGGGTAGGATAGACTCGAGTTCCAACATCGGTCAATCAAAAATAAACTAGAAGCAAAATCTTTTTGGCTTTTATAAAGTTTAAATTAAAACACACCTAAAATCTTTTTGGAATTTTTCATTTTTCAAATGTAAAGACGGAAAGCAATAAATAAATATATACAAAGATGCAGAAACGAAAGCAGTAAACAAATATTTACAGACATTCTTTTTGCAAGTTTCGAGGGTAAGAGAATCATATCAGTGTATGGTCATGCCAAAACGCTCTTTTTGTTCAATTAGTTAACATTTAGATAAGCATCCTATAACAATTATCGGTATTGTTGTCCACGTAAGCTCAACTTATCATATGTAATCATGTTTAGGGGATACGTTAAGGTATGATTTGTACTTACCGACCGGTGTTCATCCACACACGACATATTCCCGTATCAAGGCATGCGCGAGAGTTCATCTTACCGGTGAGTATACCATTTATCATCTGTTTGACCGTATATGAAAATGTGAGAAACTCACTTATTTGATTTGAAAACAAGCCCTATGTGATAGAATCACTTATTGATGAGGAACTTGATTTTCATATGCATGAGGGCACAAGAGCAAGTCCATGAATAGGTCAGTACTTTCGTACAGCAGAGAGACGAACTTGACTCCCGGAAAGAATCTGTGATAAATTTATCACTTATTTGAGGGACATGTGATTGTTGATCACTTATTGAGGTCGAATGCAATATGTACACGTATGTATAGTATCATGGAAGATCTAGACTTCGTCTCCATTTTGTTTCGGTAAAAGAAACAACCATGATACCCAGATGATAAACAGCATAAAGACCGAATATCTCAGAACCTCGGCAATCTCTCAAACGAAATTTCGGTACTAAGACCATATGCCAATGTGCGGTTCCCACCTGGTCTTCAGTCGATTTAAGATTTATATCACCCTGCACACTTTAAAATGATTGTGAGCCTACCGATACATCTTATATAGAGCTGCTTATCAATTTTCATTTTGCATTTCAGTTCGAAAAGGTTTCGACAGACCACTGATTTACTATCATTTTCTCCTTTTCTCGCCAGGAAACTCATTTTTGTTTTTCTATTGTTTTGCGTTTTGAAATTTTTCGATGTTTTTGAATTTTCAAATTTTTGGATTTACTCCCCCTAAAATCAACAAACTAAGAGAAATTTTAAAAACACAAAGGTATTTACAAAAACGATTTTCCGATGTCAGTTAACTCATGTTTTACCTCAATGCCGTTTACCAAAATTAATTTTGAATCAGAAATGATTTATTGAATTTTGGAAAAATGAGTTGGCATGTCGGTAAGAGGTGCGGACCATGACAACATTGACGAGTTTCATAGTGAAACAATCACTTGTGAGGTGATATTCGAGTTCAACGTATCTGGCCAAAGAGTGCTACGAGAGGATAACAATTTATAAAGCAGCTTAAATATCGACAAGTATAGGAGAGATTAGAAATTTAAAACCGTATCCTGCAACTGCTTCGTGCATTGCAAGGAATCTGAGTGCTCTCCCAAACTGGATATCCACCCGGTGTGGATTTCAAAGTCGATTTTGTAGCTACTTAGAAATCTCTTCACAGCAACAAGATCATAAACCTTTGGGTCCGGCTGGTCTTCCACATTGCACCAGCGAAGGTCTTTGTCTTTCTCTTTCAGAAGTAGTGTGCGGTTGTTCAATCCACGCCAAGGCATCCGCACACCCGGTTGGTTTGTTCAACAAACACATTTTCTTCAATCACACCGCGAAGAAATGTACACTGCACGTTCATCTTGTTGATTTTGATCTTCAGACGTGCTGCAGGTGCGTACATTTTGATTGAATCTATCCTAGGGACCCGATCAAAGCCTTTAACAATCAAACTTTGAAATGATTTTCATTTTGTCGAAGCTTTCAATCTCTTTCGACAGACAATTCTGTCTTCTTTTTTTTTTCTTCTCTCCATCAAAGGCAACCACTCCTAGAAATAACAATATCTTGGAGCTTTGAGTCGCCTATCTTGTGCATGGACACTCCACTATCAACAATCCGATGACTATCGATAGTTCCTCCTGGAACATCCTGCACACTTACTCAGAGATTAGTTGGAGAGGGGGACCCAAGCCTTCATAGACTTGGGTCGTCCTTCATCATCGAGGATTGTGACTTCGATTTCCTGATGATTCGGAATGGATTGAGCTTTCCCTGAAGCAGTTACCGATTTTGGTTTCCAAATCTGTTTTTGTTTTTCATTTTTAATTTCTAACTTAACAGACTCTGTTTGGACAACCTCCGGTTTTAACGCCTTTTCAACTTCTTTGACGTTTTGACATCGTTGTTTTGTTTCTTGTTCTTTAACATTTTTTTATCATGTTTTGGTGAAACAGGACGACGTTGTGGGTGAACCTTTTCAGAGGGGGCTCTTTCTACAAAATTTGGTTTGGGCGAGTTTTTGCAGTCTTTAATGATGTGCCCAACCTTCCCACATTTGAAACAAGTTCTCCTTTCAACAAACTTAGGAGAACCGGTTCGACTTTCACGTGTTGAACCTGTAGACCCAGAGGTACTTGTTCCTTTATCACACCCGTTTGTGTGTTGGGTGTAATTGTTTTGAGCATTACGTTTTAAAATCTTGACTTGTTGGATAAAATCGGTGTTTGATTTGTTTTCAAAAGTCTCAATTTTATCAGTACCCTTGGATGCTACAAATTTAACATCATTGTTTTTCTTCTTGAAACGAGCTCCTTTGGTCTTAACCTTTGGTTGTGAACCTTTAGAATTTTGAGCTCGCTGCTGTTGCTGTTTACCCTTAAAAGCGACAGGTTGTTGTTTAGTCGGTAATTTTTGGTTTCCAAATTGTTTCCTCACTTCAGCTTTTGGAATAGGATCACACTGAGTTACTGAAACTCTCGGGATCGCTTTTCCCAAAAACTTAGTTGTATTATCTTCAAACACTTTATCAATCAAGGATTGATTGACGTTTTTGATTGGAAAATCTTTGTTTGAATAAATTTTGTCATCACCGACTAAAGTATACAACACGTTATCACTTTTAATGGTAGACACTGTCTCAGTGATAGGATCTATCTCTTGTTTAACACTAGTTGATTGCACAACAGGAGTAGGAGGATCACACAGAATGTGATTCTCAAAAGGAACTTCAACTCCTTTGTTCTTCTCAAGAGATTTATCCTCATCACTCACATCTGGTTCATCATCTGACGAATCATAGTCCTCAACTGTGGGAGGACTTTGTTCCGTACCAACAGATGCTGAATTTTCGCTTGTTCCAGATGAGCCCTCCAAGGAATTGTCCGTTTTGAACCCTAAGCCAGTTGTAACTTCCCCATAATCAAGAGGCACACTGAGTTCATACCGAGGCATATCCTCTTCATCGGGCGACTTGGTATAGTCGTGTCTCAAAGGGGGTGGACACTTCCTATAACCAACGCCTTTAACGTTTCCCTTTAGTTTCTGAACGTCAATGATGTGATCAAGCACATATCGGGAGTTAGAATAACTCTCCAATTTGAGCTTGATCGCTTCATATTCACACTTGGCCGTGGCTAGCTCTTTCTTGGTTTCCTCAATGATATTAATGTAGTTATTAATACCAATTTGTTTGTTGAAAACAGTTTTTGTTAATTCGGAAACACTTTTCTTTTGGGTTTCAATAACTGTTTTAAATTCCTTTTCATTGCGAGCTAAGGCCATGTTTGCCTCTTTGCACTTTGACAGTTCAACAACTAAACTCTGATTGTGACTATGAATCGTATCACATTCAAGTTTCACTCTATCACATTCATGTTTCATATCAGCACAATCACTACATATGCTAGGAGTTTCAGATTTTACCTGACTTGTCGAGGCTGAGACATTTGCTATAAAGGCAGTCTGATAAGAAAAAGATCCATCTTCAGAATTATAATCTCCCGCATTCGAGCTTTCTTCATCTGAACTCCCGCTATATCCCGAACTATCATCTGATTCAGAAAATTCTTCTTTGTGCACATGCTTGATGTGACTGATGATCTTCGCATAGCATGCATTTCCTCCTCCTAACTGTACGGACCAATCACATCCTTCATTAGCTTGAACTATCAATGCTTGGTTGGGGTTTGAAGGCCCTGACTGGTTGGTTTGGTTGTTAGCAGCTACTATCCCTCTTTCGTTGTTAGCTTGATTTGAAGTACTTGTTTGATTTTGGAAGGGATTTTGGTTGCCTTGTTGGTTGCCTTGTTTGCTCGGTCGCGTGCATTCACGTTTGAAGTGACCCTTTTCACCGCAATTAAAACATGTGACAGCACCCTTGTCAAACCCGTACTTGGTATCCCTTTTGCTTTCCAAGCTGGTTCTCCCCGTTCTGCTCATATAATCCTTTGCCCTTCTCACAGCGCTAGCAAACGCCCACTTGATATCCATTAACTCCATTTCATCCCTGTCTATCTGCTGATAGTCTTCGTTTGTCAAATTAATGTTGCCAATTTGACTTGCGACTAATCCGCTGTAGGCATTAACCATAGTGGTAAGAATTTCAATGTGATCCCGTGCAGCTTCTACACTCACTTTGGAAAGATTTGAAGTATCAGGTTTGTTACCATAGAAGGCTTGTTGTGGTTGGGCTTGTGGTGGGGGTTTAGAAAAATAGGCAGTTGGATCAAATTGGGGTTGAGGTGTGTCAATTTGAGGTTTTGGAAGATAGGCATTTATATCAAATTGGGGTTGAGGTGTGGCAACTTGAGGTTTAGAAAAATAGGCAGCTGGATCAAATTGGGGTTGGGGTGGTGCAACTTGAGGTTTAGAAAAATAGGCAGCTGGATCAAATTGGGGTTGGGGTGGTGCAACTTGAGGTTTCGGAAGATAGGCATTTATGTCAAACTGGGGTTGAGGTGTGGCTACTCCTCCAAAATAGGATCTTGGGTCGAAAGCATTTGACACATAAGCTGTTTGTATCTTTGGTTGCTGGCTTGTACTAGCAGCAGGAGCAATCCCTCCAAAGTACATCTCTGGATTTTGAGGGACAGGAATTAGTTTAGCTTTTCTGATCTCTTCTGCATCCTTGTTCTTCAGCTTTTGAACAAACTCATAGATACTGACAGTATCCAATACACCTGTATGCTTTAACAACTCAATGAATGGGCTCCACTTTGGTGGTAGAGCATCAGCAAACCGTGCGACTATTTCCTGTGAAGATACAACAACCTTGTAAGAAATCAGTTCACTAATTAAATGATAAAAACGAGTTGTCATCTCATTCAACGTTTCAGTCTGCAAAAACATAAACCCTTCAAACTCCTTCTTTAGTAAATCCTGACGCGTCTTCCGTGTGGCCGCATTTCCTTCTCCTCTCGCTACCAATGCATCCCATAAACCTTTCGTGTTCTTACAATAAGAGAATTGATGAAAGATGTCTCTGTGAAGTGCCTGAGTGAGAATAGCATATGCCTTCTTCTCCAGATCATATGCCTTTTTGTCGGCTTCTTGCATATTATTGAAAGTTGTCGCATTTGATCCTGCTTCTTCAAGAGCTTCACTAAATGCAGAGGTGAAGCACGTCCATAATTCTGTGTTTTGCCCTTGAACGTAATTATGGAAACGACCCTTCCATGATGGATAGTCGTTCATGTGATTCAGCTTTGGCGGGCGATTGTTGCTACCCGTCTCATTCTCGCTAAGCAAAAGATTTTGAATGCTCTGATTTTGATTCGACACCATTGCCCATTGACTTGAACTTATTGACTGTTGTTGTTTAGGTATGGTACTCGTCATATATTCGGCCAACGACATCTGTTTTTGAGCTGGTTGTGGATCCGTACTCCAATCCCAAGGACTTGTACAACTCATATTTGATGTATGAATGATAACAACCTAATTAAATTACACAAATCAAACAGTTAAAAATGAGTTACAAGTCTTCTGAAAAAAAAAATAACACCAGTCCAGTAACAAGTTGACGAAATCAGATGGATTAAAGTGATTTCGTTGCTGATGTTTGATGAAATCAGATGTGATTTCGTTGAAATCAGACTTGGATTTCGTTGCTATGATGTTGGTGATTTCGCCCAGAAGAGTTTTTGTCCAAGACAAGACAAATACAAATGATTTCGGCTAGGGAATGATTTCGGCTGTTGAGAGCTGATGTTTGACGAAAACAAAGAGCTGATTTCGTCCAGCAAGAAGTTGACAAGGATGTGATTTCGGCCCAGACAAAGAATTGGGCCCAGAACTGATTTCGGCCCAGACTGAATATGGGTGATTTCGTTCAAGAGAGCAAAGTGTTTTCGGCAGGAAATGATTTCAGCAAGGTGATTTCGGCCAGAATGAATGATGTGCAGCTTGATATTTTTGACTGGGTGATTTCATTGACCAGATATGTATCAGGGAGTGTTTTCGTTGAGGTTGAAGGATGTCTAGCAAGTGTTTTCGACCATCAGTTGTTCCAGCACATGTGGGATTTCGTTCAAATGGATTTCGTCCAAATGTAAGACTAGACAAAGATATTATGAAACAATTAAAATCTTATCCTACTTCTGACAACAAGACTCCTTTTTCAAACAATTAATATCTTCCTGACACTATAGGACTTCTTTTTCAAACTCAACACTTACTTTCGGCCAGCTTTTCTCCTTTTCAATAAACCATCATCATTTGCTTTTGTACACAATAGTCAACTAATTGTTTTAATAATCATATCAATAATTCATCTAAAACAACATAGCAGACTTTAACTCAAATACCCAGATTATATGATGAACAATGAAGAACAACTTATGAACTCAGATGAGTTTATGAGTTTACCGGTGAAATATATGAGTTTACCGGCCACCGGAAAATTTTTCAAACACAATTTCGCAAGAAAACTTCAATAAAAACCTCAACATAACATGTATAACTGAGATCTAACAAGGTTTTGTATGAACTAATCAGCAAAACATCAAGATTTTCAAGATTTTAAACTGTTTTTCCAGAAAATATAAACATCAAACTCAAGAAAAACTCATGAAAATCAACTTGGTTTTAACAAGGAATCGAGCCAATGCTCTGATACCAATTGTAGGTCCACCCGGAGGATCGAGTAACCTCTATTCCCTGTTTTCCGACAAACCCGAAAGTGCGGAATCCAAACGGGTAAGTTAAACCAAGTTACGAACACAAACACAAAGATTCAATGATTAACACTCAATGTATTAATGCTATGAAACGGTTACAAATTAATGTTTACAAGATAAACCTATAAACTCTCAGTTGTGTGTGTTCTCTCGGAAATCTATTCAGACTTCGTTAAGTGTTCTGTTTGATGTCTGGGTTTATATACTAACACACATGACGAAATCAAGTCCTGGACGAAATCAGGGTGATTTCGTCCCATTTGGTTTTCACCTAAAAGGTGTTTTCACCAAAAAGTGTTTTCATCACTTGTGTTTTCGTCCATGTTCTTTAGGCTTGGGATTTCATTGAAGTGTTTGGGCTTGGGCTTCATGTTGGGCCTTGTCTCATGTTGGACGTCAAACAAGCAGACAACAAACATAATGAAAACAAACTATAATCTAATATGCAAACTGCACACACGCAGTTGCATTTACATCGAACGTTACGAAGTAAATCGCATACCGAGTCAAGACAGGAGGTTGTCTTGACTACGGCCTTCACTTCGTAGTCGAGTCGAACCGAGCCGAGCCGAGCCGTATCCACAAAATATGTATCAACACATTGCCCGGATCATATCTTATTAGTTTTCATGGTTCTTTTACCAATTCTTAAGTTATATACATGTTTGACCCGTTATGGGCATTTATGTCAAAACTATAATTTTATCAACTCTTATTTCCTCCAACCATAATCCATATTATGGTTGATACATGTACCCTTCACGAGAGTATCATTCCTTGTGCGTACCTGGCACGGGTTAACATTGACTCGTTTTTAATACATTGTATTACCTTTCGCCAACCTTGGCAAAACATGCTCATACTTTCCGCTTGCCTGTATTTATAACACTTAACAATACATAATATTACCAATCATCATTTATATTGTTATACAACTTCTGACCAAGTATTGAGTCAAAACTAAGTGCTTAAGGCCTCGAAACAATTTCTGCAAGTACGGACCTGCTTGCTGTCAACAACTATTTTGTTGATAAAACGTCCGCGAAAACCACGTCAAATAACTTCCGAAAAATTTATAAAAATTACCAATCATCATTTATATTGTTATACCACTTCTGACCAAATATTGAGTCAAAACTAAGTGTTTAAGGCCTCGAAACAATTTCTGCAAATACGGACCTGCATGCTGTCAACAACTATTTTGTTGACAAAACGTCCGCGAAAACCATGTCAAACAACTTCCGAAAAATTTATAAAAATTACCAATCATCATTTATATTGTTATACCACGTCTGACCAAATATTGAGTCAAAACTAAGTGTTTAAGGCCTCGAAACAATTTATGCAAATACGAACCTGCATGCTGTCTACAACTATTTTGTTGACAAAACGTCCGCGAAAACCATGTCAAACAACTTCCGAAAAATTTATAAAAATTACCTATCATCATTTATATTGTTATATCACTTCTGACCAAATATTGAGTCAAAACTAAGTGTTTAATGCCTTGAAACAATTTCTGCAAAGACGGACCTGCATGCTGTTAACAACTATTTTGTTGACAAACCGTCCGCGAAAACCATGTCAAGTTTTTGCATAGAAATTCTCATTCTAAGATCACCTAGACATTTCATCAGTCACTTGGTGTGCATATCATATTTAAAGCACAATGTTCAAGTATTTCATGCTTAATTTCCTAGCTCATGGTATCAAACATCATATTTCTTACATACATCAAGTACCATTCATTTAATAAAAATTAATCATAGCAAAACATCAATTTCTTTCAATCTATTTGTCAAATTGACCAAGAATAATAATGGCTTATACCTAAAAATCAACATCCACATCCAAACCCATGAAACCTCCTTCAACTTACCAAATTTCTACAAAATTAACATTAATTAAAGTTCTAGTCATCAGTTTCAACCAATTCTACGCGGATTCACATATCAATTATGAATAAAGCCTAAGATTTCATCATGCAATGAATCTCTAACCAAGAATCATTATCAATTGAAATTCCATCACTTACCTTATGTTTCCAATCATTAGATTATTAGAAATCCTTTATCATGTAAACATTTGAGGGTTGAATTCCATCACAAATTTAGGATTTAGAGTGATTTAAGAGAACCATATTCTTCTCTTTTGTATATGTCGACACACACAGATATATCCAGATGTTTTTATTTTGTTAAAACATAAATTCAAATTTGCAATTTCATTTGCAATTTCAGCCCCTCATGTTTACCATTTGATCTCATTTGTCACAAACTGCATTCCCTACTTTTTAACTTATATTCTAACCAAGTTAAATAACTTAATTAATTTATTTCATGCCATAACACAAGAAAAATACTAATAGATTAATAATTCAAGTTTTGGGGCGTTATATTATTCTAGTTTTTCATTTGTCTAGAAGTAAATCATTTTTTTTTGTTTTAAAAAAGAGAAATTTACGAAAATAGTCAGGAAAATGTTTGACTTACCAAAATGGCCAGCTCATCCGTCCTTGGAGCAGAGCATCACTGATTAAGAGAGAGCTTATGCGTCTGCAGGGCTGATTGATGCGTCCGCCAATATTCAAATGACACGTGTCTCAATGATTAGGAATTAAAGTAACGACGCTTCAGAGGCGTCTACGAGACACATCCACTTTAGCTTGCGTCTGGCTTAGTGTGATGCGCCTGGCTCAGACCACTCTCTTGCGACTTTGAGACTCTTCGGATGCGTCTGCCAAGGCATCACGTGTCAGGTACCGAAGGCCTCTTCAGAGTCTTCTTATGCGTCTAGCGACGCTTCCCTTGTCAGCTATGGAAGGCGTCTCACACGTCTTCTTATGCGTTCAGCGACGCTTCCCGTGTCAGCTATGGAAGGCGGCATGATGACTACTCTTGTGCTTCAAGAGACGCTTCCCGTGTCAGGTTGAGAAGGCGTCATGGTGACACTTGGCAAGCGTCAACCGACGCGTCCGCCGCCAGTATCAAAGACCTCTTGAGATGCCTAACATGCATCGGACTAACAAAAATTACGGACTAAACAAGATATTTTTAAGCGATAACACGATGTGATCCACAAAGCTCGGTCTCCAATTCCTCCACAAAGCTCGATCTCCAATTCCTCTTTGTTTTTGAACAATTTGGCGGCATAGGAGGAAGTGGTAGAGGACGTGGACGGGGAAATCCGATAACACGAAGTGATCCAAAGTTCTCTTTGTAGGTGAGTTCTTCGAATTTCTTCGTTAAACCACCTCCCTTAAAGGGCAAACTGGACCACTTCCGTCACTAGTGGCAGGTACCGTCACCCATAAATACTAGCACTTCTAAAGCTCAGGAAAACGCCATCTTCAACACATGTAAACACCTTCATTTCTATTTGGAGACTATGAAAGGCAGATAGATTGGCATTTTATAAAATTGGTTGCATATATTGAGGAAAAATTAAAATTTTCAAATAATGACAAAATGTTAAAGATACCTTCAACACAAGTAACAACTGATTTTCGATGCAATATATAGATGGGGAAAAATAAAAATTTTCAATTAATCCCAAAATGTTAAAAATAATGTGATAAAAAAATTACGCATACCGAGGCCTCTAATGCGTCATCTATCTCCTCCAAACGAGCCACTCAACGAGCCACAGCCAGCCAGCCAAGCGCCTCGGGATGCAGCGGAGTCAGACGCATCCGCTTTCTTTTTGGCCCAGATGCGCTGGCGGCGGACGCATCCGCTTACTTTTTGGCACGTGTCAATACTGCAATGGCGGACGCATAAGATGTCTGATGCCCTGCTCCACGGACGTATGAGCTGGCCATTTTGGTAAGTCAAACATTTTCTTGGCTATTTTCGTAATTTTCTCTTTAAAAAATGGTGTATTATTTGCACCCTTTTACAAATGGTATACAAATATTTTTGTTCGTAACTCAGGGTGATTAACCCTGGGCTTATAGCTCAGTGGTTATGGAAATGAGGGAAGACTCCTGACCGAAAGGTCTCGAGTTCGATTCCTGATCCACCCGGGTTTTACCGGCTTTGCATTGTCGTGCCCTCGGGCGGGTGCAGGGTCGGTTTTTCCCCGGAACTGGTGGCATGGTGGGCTAGGGGCTCCGTGCGTGCAGGTTGGGCTGCCGCGGGCTACCTTACGGCCAATGGGTGCCGCGTACGGAGTACCCGGCGATTCTTATGTTGGACGTTAAAAAAAAAAAAACTCAGGGTGATGAAAATCTTAAGGAGTGTGTCATGGGCTTTGGTATTTCTCACCACAATATGGATTTTAGAAACCAAGTGTGTTGTTTTTGGTCAATCCGGACTTCGGAGCCCTAGGGTGTTGGTTTTTTTTTTATCAATTCCCAATATCGTAAGTTCGGATTGAGGTAAGAAATTCCAAAGATAATGGTAGACTTATGTTTCTCGTTTAAATTTTCATCACCCCGGAGTTAGGAACTACGAAAACACCAAATGTGAAACAAACAAATTTTTAATACCATTTGCAAAAGGGGCATTAAAAAGAACACCATTTTCTAAACACAAATTCAAGTAAATCTCGATTACCCAAACGTGGCTCGATGACATTAAAATTACCAACAAGAACTATATTATCTAAGATTCTAGTCTTAATACACGTAGCAAGTAGCAACATCCTCGAACTTATGAAACTATGAAAGAAACCATCTTTGCCCTAGACATTACCATAACACAATTAAGAAAGAACAAGTTTATAAACTATGTTGACAGGTTCATTGGCGAAGCTTGCCCCCCCCCCCCCCCCCAATTTTTCCGAAACCGGGGGGGGGGGGGGGGGGGGTGGAAACGTATATACCTAAAAAATTTCTATACGAAAGTACTATTCATAACACTACGTATCGAAAAGTTCGAGGGGTCGGGCGCCCCCTCGGAAGCCTTCTAAGCTGCGCCCCTGGACAGGTTAACCTGTATGTACTTCCAACAATTGCAAAAATGAAAAATAAATAAATAAATAAATAAGCTATATTTATGAGAACGATTTGCCTTATAAAAATTAAAGAAATTTAGCCCTTCGATACTTGAGTAGATCGCTCACGCAATTATGACACTGGAACCACTAATTAACGATGCATCTTCATATCTTTTCCCTTGTTGGACTTGTTCTAATTCTCATCCTTATTTTGTACCACGTCAATTCATTTACTAAATAAACATGTTCTTCAAGAAAATATTGGAGAGAATAGCATATATAGCTAGCTAGATTATATATTATATTCCATCATTTATATGTATATTATCCCCTCTATAAATAAGCAACATCTTTAAGCTTAGGGTAGTTGTACCCTTGGCTTTGGGTAGTTTTCAAAAAAAAATGTGAATTTTACTTTTTACCCCAATTCTTTCTATTTATTGCAAATTTAACTTACAAAATTGATTTTGTTCACCTTAAAGCCAAAACTTTTCATTCTTTTACAATTTAACCTCACAATTTTTCTACTTTTCATCTTTCGCAAATTTTCGATTTACGTTTCGTACTAAATTTTATGAGTTACCACGGAGCAAGGTGCTTGCGTGGTTCCACGTTTTTACGTTTTGTTCATAATTTTGCGAGTTAACACGACACAACGTCCGTGTGTAGTTCAAGGTTTTTACGTCTATTGTTTTTCATCTTACAGGTTCGTCACAACGCGTGGGTCATTGATCAACTTAATTAGTAAAATACTATAAAGAAGCAACATATTTATGCACATATGTGTTGGAATCTTGGCTTTGGGGATTTTTCAAAGAAAAAATGGTTATGCATATGGTTGTTGTAACGTTGACTTTGGGGGGTTTTAAAGAAAATGATTTTTTTACTTTTCACCCAAAAGTGTTTCATAAATTACTTTTAACCCAAAACTATTTGTTTTTTACTTTTAACCCTAAACTTTTTATCTTTTGCAATCTATCCTCACAATTTTTTTTTGCTTTCAACTTTGGCTCTTTATAGTTTTCATTTTCCGCAAATTTTTCGCTTTATGCTTCGTTCTAAATTTTGTGACTTAACACATCGCAACGTGCGTCTTTGGTTTAACGTTTTTACGTTTCGTTCTAAATTTTGCGAGTTAACACGATGCAACGTGCGTGTGTGGGTGAACGTTTTTATATCGTCTATTTTTTCCCGTTTGACAGGTTCAACATAACGTGCAGGTCCTAAATCGACTTAGATTTTACGAGTTACCACGGAGCAATGTGCTTGCGTGGTTCCACGTTTTTACGTTTTGTTCATAATTTTGCGAGTTAACACGACACAACGTCCATGTGTAGTTCATGGTTTTTACGTCTATTGTTTTTCATCTTACAGGTTCGTCACAACGCGTGGGTCATTGATCAACTTAATTAGTAAAACACTATAAAGAAGCAACATATTTATGCACATATGTGTTGGAATCTTGGATTTAGGGGTTTTTCAAAGAAAAAATGGTTATGTATATGGTTGTTGTAACGTTGACTTTGGGGGGTTTTAAAGAAAATGATTTTTTTACTTTTCACCCAAAAGTGTTTCATAAATTACTTTTAACCCAAAACTATTTGTTTTTTACTTTTAACCCTAAACTTTTTATCTTTTGCAATCTATCCTCATAATTTTTTTTTGCTTTCAACTTTGGCTCTTTATAGTTTTCATTTTCCGCAAATTTTTCGCTTTATGCTTCGTTCTAAATTTTGTGACTTAACACATCGCAACGTGCGTCTTTGGTTTAACGTTTTTACGTTTCGTTCTAAATTTTGCGAGTTAACACGATGCAACGTGCGTGTGTGGGTGAACGTTTTTACATCGTCTATTTTTTCCCGTTTGACAGGTTCAACATAACGTGCAGGTCCTAAATCGACTTAGTTATAACTAAAGAATCCCCGCCGCATTGCGGCGGGTCGTAATTATAGTTTATTCATAAACAGTAGCATTAAATTATCCAATAAAGTAAGCAAGTAAATCTGTGGGAGCTACAGATTGCTTTAAGATGAGAATACTGTTAACATATAATAGCATTAGAAAGTCATCTATATGTAACAACAGCTGGCTCATCTGAACGGGCCTAAGACACACACCAGGTCCAGGACCAGCAGGACCAGGACTAGGACTATGTACATAGACATGATCCCACATGCAAACAAAATAGTATAAATGTTACATATATGAGCTTTGCTTTTGGATGAAAATAACAAACTCAGTATGTTTGGTTAACTAACATCACCCTTTTCTTTTCTCTAATTAAATTAGTTCCATGCTATTGTTGTAGTAAACAAAAAGGGAAAGAAACTATATATTTGTGCATCTGATCGAATCGAAACAAATACAAAGACCGCGCGAGAAGGATTATAAGTCATATCCGCAACCAACTTAACATGCGCTACAAACTATTTATGCCTTAGTATGTTTCCGTTATTTAGATTATAACAAAGATTTTTTTGAACGTCCAACAAAGCCCGACCACCTGGGTAGACAATGCTAGTGACTGGATCTGTCACCAATTTCAGGGGAAACCCACCGCCCTAAGGCCCGCTGTGGTAAAATGCCTGGCTGGCGCATGACATTTTATCGTGACCTGCCCTGACAACATACAGTGTATAGAATTTGAATTTCGACAAATGAACAAGGTAAAGGATCACTCACTACAAGGAAAAAGGGTTTTAGCGGCGACAAAAGTCACTACTAAAGAGCTCCGACGTCGCAGCTGAAATATGTTGTCGCCGCTAATGGTGGCGTCGATAATGCCTGTTTTTCCTGTAGTGGGAGGAGTTAATGTAGTGAATGGTTGTATGACATCTAAAGAGGAAATTATACTCATTAACTCATGCTAGAATGGAAATTAAAGTTGAAATATTGATGAGTATATATATAGGTACAACTTAATAAATTTAAACCAAAACTGTTACATGCTTTTAAATTAAAGTAACCTTAATAATAAGTTGCCCTAGCAAATTCATTGAGAGAAAAAGATCATTGTTTACTTTAAACTGCTATTAATTATTAGCCAAGTGGGTTGGTTTTGTTTCTTTTTCCTGTAATACTCATGGTCCTCTTCCAAAATTAACTTCTTGTTGAAGATTTTCAAAACATATGTGAACCCCAGAAGTTCAATAAACCCCATCTCTGTAGAATTGTACCATAAATGAGTAGAACCCTTCCAAGTCAGACAACTTTATTTGTTTAGCTTGATTCCAACCTACACCCTCAAAACCACCCCTTATCTTCTTCTTAATTCTTAATTCATCTCTGTAACTCTTTCTTGTTTAACTCATCTCCACATCTAGATCTGCAGGTAGCTGCACAAACATAAAGTCAATGAATTTTATGGGAAAGATCACTGGTGGCACTAGTGGGGAGGAGAAACAAGAACAAGAACAACAACCACCCACATCAACTCCACTCTTGTTAACTTCTTCTTCTTCTTTTTATCATCACCATCCACACCACCACCAAGAACCCTTCTTTTCTCCACCGTCCTACACCCACCACCACCACGGTTGGCTCCCAGACGGTGGCGAACCTTCGTCGAATCAAACCGACGAAGGCGGTTACAATTTGGTGGAAAGAGAACACATGTTTGACAAAGTAGTAACTCCAAGTGATGTCGGTAAGCTAAACCGGCTTGTGATCCCAAAACAACATGCTGAAAGGTACTTTCCTTTGGATTCTTCAACCAACTACAAGGGCCTTTTGCTTAACTTTGAAGACAGGAATGGAAAGCTATGGAGATTTCAATACTCCTACTGGAACAGTAGTCAAAGCTATGTTATGACCAAAGGTTGGAGCCGATTTGTTAAGGAGAAAAAGCTAGATGCTGGAGATATTGTTTCTTTTCAACGAGGTGTAGGTGTTACTGCTAAAGATCGGTTGTTTATAGACTGGAGAAGACGTATAAACCCTTCAACACCATCACATAACTTATCTGCATCATCTGATTTATCTTTCTTGTTTCAAAATCCTAACTTTATCCACCCTTGTAATCCACTTGTGTTGCAATCTTTTCCGGCTAGGAGAAACCCTAATAGTTTTATGCTTCATGCTCCAAATGGAAACCCTAATTGTACTAGTTCTAGATCTGGTTACTTTGGACAACAACAACAACAACAAGGTGGGTTTGGAATTACACCACAATTACAACAGTTTGGATTAGGGTTTGATCCACAACCACCTTTTGTTGTTCAAGAATCAACTGATCATTCAACTCCACCGGTTCATGGGAAAGGATCGGGTAAAAGACGGCTCCGGTTGTTTGGGGTTAACATGGATTGCGTGTTCTCGGAAGATGGAGCAGATGAAAACGCCACAGTTGACGGTTCGTCGTCGTTTTCGACGATTCCTTACTTGCAATTGAAGCCTGATTATGGAGGAGAAAGTGAATTTGATCAAAGTGCAATGTTAACAGCTTCTTCTGCTCATGATTTCAACATGATTGCAAACTCAACAGTTTCTAATATGTCTTTGGATTTGAAGATGTGACACACTGAAGCTGAAATCTGAAATATGAAATCAAATAAAGATGATTAAGCACCCGGATGTTGAAGCTCAAACCTATTATAATTTGAGGTACTATAAGTTCCAAGATTGTAGGTACTTCATGATATTAATTATTCTAGTTCATATTGTGGACAATTTTCCAGTGAAATTCACTTACAGAACTTCTTGCTATTACTATGATATTGGTTATATATTACGTTGTATGTATGATTATTGATATTATTATTAAGTGCTAACAATTCCTTGAATCCATTGAGCTTTTTCCATTTTCAACTAGTACATAACAAATAACTTGATCATTTCATCTAAACTATTTACCCTCTACAATATTGAAGTTTTTTACAAGATTTGATTAACTAGTTAAGAACATATGATATGATTTATGGTGGACTTTAAGTAACCAAGTTGTTGGAATGAATGTATGTGGATGATTAAAGTGAATTGTTTATTATCCAATGGGTGGGCGCAGTTTTTGTTTTGATTTAATAAAGGAAAGGAAATGAAGATGAAATAAGTGTGCAGACTTTTAACCGATGAGAGTACAATGAGAAGGAGAATGATCGAAGAAAGGTATAGATCGGTCAGATAAACGCAGTAAATGGGCCTTCTGTTCGTATGTTTATTTATTACCTTTTGTAGGTTCGTTGCTCTTGTCGCTGCCACTGTCCACTGCAACACCTTCGTTGGAAGGTAGCTCCTATTCGCAGGTACTCTAATACTCCTCTGTCTCTCTCTCTCTTCCTGCCATAACACAGATAAAAGTTTTCCTGTGTGTGTTTGTGTGCCAACATCTAATCAATAAGAGTTATATGAACTTTGAGAGATGAGTTGTAAAAGAACTTTACAGTGAAATATGATACTTTCTTAACATTATCATATCTTATGGTGAGTCATAAAACAATTTATATAAAACTGTAACATATATACAATAAAGCTTGATGACATAAACTTAGCTAAGTAAGCACAAGACTTGTAGCTTAGGGTAAGCACAAGACTTCTAGCTTAGTGTTTATACTTCACCTCACAACTCCTCTCTCCTCAACAGTTTTTCTGCTACGTGCTTTTTATCGCCACAACTTGTCAAATCACAGAAATTGCAGCACGCTTCGTACGTTTTCCACGCCACAACTAATTTTGAAATTAAATTAAAAGAAAAAACCTAACTAAAATTGGTTAATTTAACAAGGGGCCCGCCCCTCTCTCTCCGCTTGTGGCAAGAGTGGCAAAGGTTTAACACATTAACCCACCTTGCCGCAACCTCCTTGCCAATCTCCACCTTGCCACGACTTGCCACACCCCCACGGCGTGGTATGTTTCTCATACTTCTCACGTCGCACCACGCCAAAACCATCTTGCCAAACTCACTGCTCTCTCCACCTTTACCGGTATCAAAGTGTAACATAAATGTGTTACTCCTCATAAAATTAATGATTCAAACCATAAGGTGAACAAATGTGTAGATTTAACATTAGGATTAGAAGATGTATGAGTTAGTCAATAAAAAGAGCTACTTAAGAATGTAAAATTAGAGCATAAAGGGCACATGCCAAGAATTTTGATACAACACCTCATGATCATGAACTTGTGGTAAATACACAACTACGTGCCACCTTGTAAATGTATTGTACGTTGCTCGGTAAGTCGACCCACATTCGGTTTTCTTCTTACCTATGGACATTTCGGTTACTCTTTAAAAAGATGTACTAGTCTGTAGTAACTATAACTTCTACTCTAGAATTTAAATTTAAGTTTATAATATACTCGTAATAGTTATACTGTAGTGTAACTAAGAAATTTATATACACGTCCATAATTTTTAGTTAATCAAGTACTGTACATTATGTGTTGTTATTTAGCTATTTTGATTTTCAAGTTCTTATAATTTTTTAAAATTTATTATTTTGAAGTAACAATAAAATTCATAACATATTTCTCGCGCACACACACACACATATATATGTGTGTATATAAACAGCCTTTATTTAACAATAATATAAAATGATATAAATATATAAAAACTAGGTTAGAACCCCGTGTATTACACGGGTTGAATAAATATAATTTTATATATTAAATAATAAAAAGTTATATCTTTATGAACCCCGTATATTGTACGGGTTAAATAAATGTAATTTTATATATCAAATAATAAAAATAGTTATATTTTTAAAAACCATTTGTATTACATAGATTAAATAAATGTAATTTTGTATACTAAATACTAAAAGCGTCGTATCTTAAAAAAAACCGTGTATAATCGGGTTGAATAAATCTACCAAATAATAAAAATATTACATCCTTAAAAACCCCGTATGTCACACGTGTTGAATAGATCTAAAAAAGAGTTATATCTTTAAAAACCGTGTGTATTACACATATTAAATAAATATAATTTTGTATATTAAATACTAAAAACGTCGTATCTTTAAAAACCCGTGTATAGTCGGGTTGAAAAATCTACCAAATAAAAAAAATGTATCCTTAAAAACCCTGTGTATTACACGTGTTAAATAAATCTAATTTTACATAGCAAATGATAAAAAGTTATATCTCTAAAAACTTCATGTATTACACGTGTTATATAAATGTAACTTTGTGTAGTAAATAATAAAAAAAATTATTTTTTTAAAAACCTCGCGTTTTACACGAGTTGAATAAATATAATTTTGTATACCAATTAATAAAAAAGTTATATATTTAAGAAATTAGGATAACATTTAATATTAATTTATTATTTATATATTTAATATAAGATAAGTAGGAAAGAGAGGTATTTATTTTAAAAATATATTAAATTAACAATTTAGATTTGAGGATAATATTTTATTAAAGTATGATAAGATTTAATATTAATTTATTATTTATTTATTTAGTTAATATAAGATAAGTATAAATTTGAGGATACCTTCTATGAATGATACGTGTACAAAACTTGGTTTCTTTTATTATAGTAGATAGATGATAAGTTATGAAATATACTATGTAGAAAGGAGCGGGATCCCGTTAAATAAACTCTAAAAAGTAATATGAACTAGAATTAAGACCCGCCCGCTTTGCGGTGCGGGTACATCGTAAAAATTGAATGGATTGGTCCAAACATTATATGATGCATTAACCATATGAAAACACACATTTCGACGTATCCAGTTGAACTCAATGTAACCTATATAAGCATTGTGATTGGATCAAACGTAAAGTAAATCAAATTCATATCGAAAAATCATAACGTATTATATGTGACCCAACTCATACATAGAAAACGCAACGGGTATGAAGGAAAATCTTCACATGTAATCGAAAGTGATTAATTAGAGCTTTCGAAAAAAGGGAGAAAAATAAACCATAATTTGACTTCACTTGGTTCGAAACAAACTTTACGAAACATACATAAAATAAACACGAAAAATATTAAATTTGACCTGAATCATTTCCAAAAAATGTTTACGTAGAACAACATGAATTTATATCAAAACGTACATAAAAATATGCATGTAAAAATGGTTTCTTTAAACGAAAACGTATTATATTTGACCTGACTCGTCTATAAAAAAAGTTTACGTCAGAATGTAGAAGAAATCATATTTTATACCTACCCGTACATAAAATATGCACGTAAAAAATAGTTTTTAAGTAAAGGAAGTATAGGGGTAAACTGAAACAAAATATTAGTAAAAAATTTAATAGGTTAACAACGTTTGTAAAACAGTGCCAAGTAGCTCCAATGCCACAACGACATCGATTCTCAACATCGTAAAAATAAAATAGATAAAATGGGAAAAATTATACTGAACGAAAAGCAGATTTAAAATCGTTGAACCACGCACACCCGTTACAGTGTGTTAATGTGAAGAAATTAACCAGGAACGTAAAACGTAGAAAATCCCGTTGCGCCGAACTTGTCAAAAGGGAAAAAAAATGGACACATTACGACGGGTCTGTCAAATTTTAAAAAATAGAGCAAAAAACGTTGAACCTCAGATGAATGCTACGACGTGTTAACTCACAAAATTTAGAACGAAACGTACAACTTGAGAAAGATAAAAAGTATGGGTGACCAAAGTAGTAAATAATAAATTGTTGTTTTAAATTATAAAAGATGGAAACCTTTGGGTTAAAAGTAAAAATATTAAAAAGGGTTAAAATACAAAATATGAAAATGTTTGGGTTAAAAGTGAAAATCAAATATATATATTTTTTTTAAAACTCCCCAAACTTAGAGTACAACAGATAATGCAAAAAAAAATTCTAAAAAGTAATATGAATTACATGGCGTGTAAAGGAAAGTTGTATAAAAGATTATATGATAAATTGATAATTCCCTAAACTTTCTACATTTGAATAAACTATTGATGCTCTTAGGCTTTAGGTATGGTTTAACTCTCTTCAACTCTACTTAGGTATGACATTATTCATTTATTCTCATATCACTTTACCTTAGTTCAAAGAAATTGTTTAATCGTGTTAACTCCACTCAATATTATTTTTAGTGGTTTTTGGTTTAAAAAAAATAAAAAATTAATTCAGTCTCTTAACATCTAGTTAATATGTTAACAAGTAACATCTTTAACGTCCCTTAACACAAGAAGAAAGTTATGTGCAATGCTAGTTAACATGTCATCATGTCAGTTTTAACGCCATATGTTAGGGTACACACCTTTAGCGTTAGGAAGAAAAAAAATCCCGTTGATTAATCTTACATCACTTTCATAATTACATCTTCTATTAATAAAGACATGACATGAGAGGCAGTTATTTTTCACATTTACATCTTCTATTAATAAAGACATGACAAGAGAGGCAGTTATTTAATAAGCTCAAAGAAACTTAAAAATACGAGATTCGGACATGAGGCAATTTATACCAAAACTCAATTGACGTCATCATTGGTCACTATTTTTTCTTCAAATGCTAACCACACATCATCTAGTATTTAAACGGAACAAGCTAGGTTATATTCTCCCATATATTTTTGTTGTTGTATTAAATAAAACTATTGTAATTTTTATGTCTTGATTAATAAGCCAGGTTCCAATGGCAGATCTGTTTGTATTCCAGGGGGTGTACAAGCTACCCTTCAACTTTTTTGACGAAGTGCATAATACCATTGAATGTACAGTAAAAAAAATCTCTTCCCTTTAGAATTGTATGGTAAAAATTTATCTGAATACTCCCAAATTTCTTTAAATCCACCACTACTAGGATCCATCACACATCTGAATTCAGTACACTACAACATGGCAGTCCAAAAACCAGGGTTCATACTTGTATTCTCAAATAAGTGTCAATCCACATAGTGTCGTGAGTAGGTTGACCGTAGACTATAATTTCGGGTTCGTAGAAAATGTTGGAATGCTATTAGAAGCTATATGAGGATGAAGTAAACTATGGAAACGAAATAATCAGGATGCACAACATGTGAATTACAATATTAAAAGATATTAGCTACTTTTAAGCTTGGGGCATGAGGAAATATCAAGTTATTCAATTTAGTGAGGTGTTGCATATGTCCTTTGAAAGTGCTTCCAAGTTCATAAAACCAATTATAGAACATGTAGTACCTCATATCGAGCCTCGGGTTGATGAATATGATCCCGGTTACATCCGGGCATTTCGACAGTTTTTTCATGGCTACCATAGTTCTAAATATATATAAAATGACAACAAATTAATAGTTTTAGTAACCTTTTCAAAATTTGTACAACCGCTTTTGAAAAAGGTTCATTCACATCCCTAAATTTTGGTTTTACCTTATCTACATGTGAATATTTGATTGGTTTTGGGATTACGTTTTGAAGTGATTATTTGATTATTGCGTTTGTAAAACATAAATAATCTAAAAAAGTGTTTGGATGAAAAAATGATTATCTGCCTCCAAAACGTAGTTTTGGAGAAGTATGTACCTACATGCTTTTTCAAAACGCAGTTTTAAAACGCAAAATCTATTTTGAAAACGCAACACTAAACACCCCTAAGAACACAAGGATGTTTGCAATATAACGAGAATCACATAATTTGTTGTGCGGTCGGTTCCATGAGAGGAAACCTTTCCAAATAAGCATTTGAAAACAGAAACTAAAAAAGAAATAAGAAATAAGAATTGAAGTCGAGTTAATTTTGGAAAACTTTTGAGCTTGGTCCAATGGTCCACTGAGCAGTATACTCTATAAAGCTGAACATGCATGTTCTTCTCTTTTTGATAAATTCAATTCAATTAATAATAATACGTACTTTTCTTTTAACATAGTTTATTTACTGCTATGATCAAGCTAGAGATATATGGGAAATCATCAGTGAGATAATCTTTCGGTAAGAAAGGAATTAAAGCATGCAATTCATTATCGTCTGCATGCATGTATCACCTTTACAAAGATTATATATAGAAAAATTATGTAGTCATTTTATCTTGTTGGATTTAATTTATTGATTAGAGAAAATCAATTTAATCACAATTTTTCTTTGAACGGCGAAATTTCATCGTCTAAAATGGTGCCCTTCCCAAAAAGTTGAGAGTGTGAGTCTCGTGATGAAGAATGATGTATACCTGGAAATAGATTTAGATTGTTGTTTAACGATTTTGTGGCAATTATCAAACCTCACGGACGATTTTAACAATTTACCCATTCATTCTTTTGGTTTTTTATTTTTTTATCTTAAAATAAAAAATAATTATAAATATAACATATATACATATACATACACAGTTATATATACTCCCGAATTTTTTAATTTTCTTTTTTACCATTAAATAAAAAATAATAATAAATTAATTATAATATATATGCACAGATACACCATACACACCCTTTCTCTTCTAGCATTCTCTCTTATACCCCTCCACCTCCACCTCCATCACCACCACCACCGCCACAACCACCCTGTTTATCTCAACACTCGTACATGATCTCCCATCGTCGACCTGTCATACCAATCATCAATACCACCCGTCACTCCCATCATACCAAATATCAATAATTATTATTATTTTATCTAAAGGTAAAAAAGAAAATTAAAAAAATAAGCGTGTATATATATTTGGTATATGTATACATATTATATCTATAATTATCTTTATTGCTTTTTATTTAAAGATAAAAAAGAAAAAAATAAATGGATAAATTCCCAAAATCGTCCGTGAGGTTTAGAATTGCTAAAATTGTCCATGAGAGTCAATGATACATTTTAACTGAGTTAGTGATTTGGATGGAAATGACAACAAAAATTAAATGTTGGGACCCTAGTGACAAAAAATTCTTATTTTGGATGAAAGTGGTAAAAGTGTTCAAACACTCAGGGATGATTTTGACATTTAACTCAAATAAATATAAGGACTTTGGGATGTTCAAAATTATTTTATCTCCTCCGTATCTTAGAGATAATAAAGAATATTAGTGTAACCACAAAAATCATTGGCAAATCCTAGCACATCATATAAAAGGTGTGATTTCGAAGGAGATTTAAAGCTTTTGCTTCTATTTGATAAGGAAGAAGTAAAATATCCCCACCTCTTTACCTATTGAAGATCATGGTGATCAAATGACATGATCGAAGAACGTTCGAAAATGTATACAAAATTGACCTAAGAAATTAGAGTGATTAAAAAAAGTTGACATGAGTTTTAAGCTATTCAAAGAGTTGTAATTAGAAGAGTCAAATGAAGGGGGTAGCATCTCAACTCTACATCTACAATATGGCTTCGGGACAACCACTCAATTGTGGGGCAAAATCCCCAAACCACTCATCTCATTTTGGTTTACTTTATATAAGAGCTTAGGCTCTAGACTATACCCTTCATTCTAGAACACGAGATCCAACAACACCCTTTATTTCGGAGCACATACTCCAAACTAAACGTTCAATCTAGAGATCAGCCTCCGAACTACACCCTTAGTTTCGAAACATAGGCTCTTAACTACACCCTTTATTCTGCAACACATGCTCTAGAAAACACCACTAAGCCCTAAACACATGACCTGGACTACATACTTCACTCTAGAGCATGACTCTAGGTAAAGTTACATCTGTAGATAAGTCCAATATCAAATTGCCCTCCGGAACTTAACTAATGTACCATCAGTTATTTATATTTTTAGTACATAATTACCCCTTAAATTTAAGTACTTTAATGACTTTTTAGTTACAAATGCTACCTAAATCCTTCCTATTTGACAAATGCAGGTTTGCGGGGGCTCGGGATGAAAAGAAGTGAAAAAACGAGCATAAATGACGTAAAAATCCAAGATTTTAAGGAACTCAGCAAATTGCCAGCTAGGCACAGTCATGCTAGGTTATGGACACGGTCGTGCATAACACTAAGGAACAAAAAGTTAACAAGTCAACCCAAGAAATGGTCCACAGAAGTCCACTAGAAGGAATGCACGCCCGTGCTCAGCAAGGTACAAAAGTTAGAAGCTTTGAGAATCGAACAGAATGCCACCTGTTCAAGTCATGTCAGGACACCTGTCCAAGCACGGCCGTGGCAACCCATGCACACCCGTGCCTATAACTAAATCGCAACGGATTGTACTGAAGAAGGACAAGTACGAGGATTAGCACTACGCACGACCGTGCTCACCTGGTCCACTTCAGCCTATAAATAGAGGCCCTTGGCTGCCCATTTCCAAAATCCCGTTTCACCCACTCCTCTTCTACGTTTTACACACATACTTTCTATTCTTGAGAGACCAAAAATGAGTTTAGGATCATTCCAAGACACTTGTAATAGCTTAGTTTGAGAGAGAGAGAGAGAGACAGAGAGAGATAGGGAGAGAGAGAAAGAGAGAGAGAGAGAGAGAGAGGGAGATAGAGCTTGTAATCAACAACCCTTCTTCAAGTTGTTTGATCTTATCAAAGTTTATCAATCGTGACCCACTCTATGATCATTGTTTGTGGACAAGTTATGTCCATTGTTGGCTAACCCTTTGTGTTGCTTAGGTTGAAGATGAAGCTTCGTATGAATAAAATGTTTAATCTTTGGTAAGATGTGTTTTGTCTTTAATAATTCTTTCTACTCCTTTTCTTTCGTAATAATTCGAGAGGAGAGTTAGGTTTGCTAGGTTATTAGCTAGCCGTTGTTAGGTCAATTAGGTGACTGATAGCTCAGATTCGTCTATTTCCTCGCGTTTAGAGTTTCCTAGGATTTCATCTTTCGAGGTCTTGTCAGCTTCACAAACTAAGGATTTTGACACCTTAGTTGTCATGTATCTGATATTTGTGGGATTTGGTATCGATAGGTCGAGCCGGTCCATCTTAGCACTTTGCATTTTGCCCACTTTCACGCACATTTATCATCTCTAGCGGGAGGTTCACCAGGTAGATTATGGTATTTGAGTCCATTTACTTGCCTGAATTTAGGTGGTTGTTCTGAGTTGTTGCTTGAAATAACATTTTCCCCCTTTCATATTTATTTGTTTAACTAGGTTTAGTATAAATTCACAAAACTCATCATTAAAATTAACTAGGTTTTTTTTATAGAGGTTCAGTATCGAGAGCTTGCCCATAGTGTCCACCGATTGATATCCGATCTTACCATCTACACTACACTGCGACCAGTGCACTTGCGTGCCAATTGTGTGTGGTTTAGTTAGCAATTCCATTTTTAAGAACTTGTTTGAAATTATTTTACACACATTTCACACATCAAGCATCAATATGTTTTGACTCCACAGAGATATAGAAAATATGAACAACCCAAGTTAATGGCGACGCAAAATTATTGGTAGATTTTAAGGGTTAAGTCGAAAGACTAATGACCCAGTTAATTAGCTGAAGTCATTAACACACACACACACACACATAACTTATTCACCCATGGTTTGCTTTAGTTAATTCCCCATCAAAGGGGTAAGTTTCCTCCAAACACCATCAAGAAATGTAGCCAAAGATGGCCATGGAACTAGTTTTACCAAACTTGAAAACATTATATTAATAATCAAAAGCTTGATAACACTAATGATTCTTATGTTTTTCTTATTAATTAAAATGATTATAGATAGTGGGTAGAAGAGAAATATGTTGTGGAGAAGAGGGGAGTTGGGACCCAGACATGGGGTGTGTCTGGGCAGTTGATCTACCGTAGCCAGTTGAGCGAGGCACAACCAGTGTCTGCCAGACACAGTCGTGGTCAACTGTTGTGGGTCCCACGGATCTTCCAAGTCTTCCAGAAATCAAATTTTGTCATTTTGTGCCGAGATACGGGGCGTGCCTTCAGGGTATGGGACATGCCTCGACTTTTCTTGTCTAGGCTTCGTTTCGTGGTCTTCTTGAAGTGCTAGAAGTCTTTGGTTCCGAGACATGAGGTGTCTCTGGACAACTTTTCTTTTTTTCTTCAGTTTTTCGTTCGGTTTTGGTTCCCTTGTTCAACTTGGGTTTGTTTTGTCCTGAAAAAAGTCTATTTTAAATACATCTTTAACAATACTTAATAAAAAGTGAGTGTAAATTGATATAAAAACATTTGCACTTTTTCTTATATCATTAACCATCTGAAGAAGATCTTTAGAGAATTCTTGATAAGCACCCAACGTGGAATATGATGGTACAAGAGTTGTTTAAGCCAAGAAAAGAGGGTAAAATGGTGAGGTCCTTAGTCATGTTATATTCGTTGAATGCAAAATGAGAGGTTTTCTAGAAAATTAGTATGAATTCCTATAAGTCTAAAGCTGTAGCCTATTGTTGATGCCATTCTAATGTGAATTTCCTAGAAGCTGCAGCAGCCTACTGCTCTGGGCTTCTCCACAACTTCTTTTTTTCTTTGTTTCTTTAACATTCCACTTTATAGATTCTTCATGTAAGCTCCCAAATCAATCGTTTAACCTACAAAACACATTTCTTCATAGTCACATAATTCCAAACGATTAACCATAATAAACACGCAATAACTAACATGTAAACGCATCGAATACAAATCCAAAACCCATCCATAATTTGGTTGTACCTTTTTCTAACCTAACCATTTTAAATAACCAAAGATTCCCTACCTTCACCCAAGCCCAAAACCTATAAGTTATTTTGATATGTACATTGACTATGTATTATGGTAGAGGTGTGATTTCATACAAAGTTACGGTAACAGAGTGGCATATTTGGTTAGTGAATGATAAATACTAGTGCATTTCATACTAGTTCAAATCTTAAATCAAGTGGAGTGAGCCATCATGAGGGGTGTGTGCATGAAAATAAAAGTCGAAAGCACGTTAAGTTTGGTTAGGCGAATTCTAGTTTTAAATGTGCACTACTTTATTTGCTGAACCACATATCTATTGCAAATATGTGAATGGGGTATGACTTTGGACCTTAGCCGAGGCATGGTAGTATTTTTTTAGATTTGGTTGAGGGCAAACAAAGCATAAGTGTGGGATGTGATGGATGGGATATGGAATGGTGTTTAGTGAGACTAATGAGTGATTATTATGAGTTATCCTAACAACATATTATATGAAACAAGTATGAATAAACGAATACGATGAAACGATGATTTCTAGGTTCACACGATTTGAGGATCTAGTTTAAATGATAAAATGATTTAAATGTATAAAATATATAAGTTCACATAACACAATTCACATTTATGTATGATAGTAAAAATATGATAAAGTAGTATGATTTTGACTATATATATTCTGAAATAAATATATAACATCTACAAGTTTGATATATTATATACATTTATTAAAAATAAATAAATATTTCAAGATTGGTTAAGAATACCTATAAATAACGATTCAAAACCAAATGCCTATCTATTGATATTGAATATGAATATAAGTCTGAAATGATTAACAATATATATTTATAGTTTCTATAAAATAGATTTAGGCTACGAGTATAATTTATATAATTTATCTATTTAGTGACAAATCAAATCAATATTTTTAATATATGAGACTATATATGGTGAAAAAAATATTTATTATAATGTTTGGAAGTCTAATAGTCCATAGTTTTGTCTATAATATATATATTCAATTTGTCCAAAAGTTTACTTATGTCTAAATGAATTGTTTAAACTAATTAATTTTAGATTGAACATTAACTTAATTAAAACTATGGTTAAAATTTCATGTTTAAATTGTAAAGGCACAATTTTTAGTTTAACATAATATAGATTTCTAACAAATTATACATTTTGAATAAAGATACAAATTAGTTTAATAAGCAATATTTAAATTAGTAAAAATTATATCCAGGAATTTCTCAATTAATATTTTGAAAATTGATATTTCTACTAATCTAAATTCATTAACAAGAATTCTTAACATGATTAATGTAACAAAAATATAAGAATAAATATCTAGATTATATCAAAAATCAATCTTAGAAAAATAGACAAACATGCTTGATATGAATACTACTGAAATTACAACATAACATAAGCCTAGAATCATCATGAAACAAAGTAATTAATCTTATTTTAGATAATAGAGAAATCCCCAAATGCTAAAAAACCCTAAAATCCATGAAATCTAAACGAACAACAATTGCCTTCTATCAATAGAAATTGATAGAGGGCTTTAGTAGAGCTCGAAAAATAAAGTGGAATAGGCTCAAGAATTACCTCAAAAGACTGAGAAACGAGTTCGAATTGATAGAAAGAAGATTTCAACCCTAGACCCGAGTTCTTCAAAATTGCAGAATTGGTGACTAGAGTATGTTTATGGATTTAATTTGTATAAAACTCGTCAATTGATTACGAATTTGAATTGTCTCATCATGGGTCATCAAGAGGGTAACTAAAACCATGATTACGGTTGATTTGATGCTTGTATTTAACTAAGGATAATGACCACGTACATTAGGATTGATTAGTAACTAAAACACAATAATAAAATCCAGTTTAAAGGTTAGTTAAGGTGTGAAACGGAAGCTGATCACAAAACATACATGGTCTAGTCAGGTCCGCCCCAAGTGTCGTGTGGGGGGTTAGCATAACCCTTCGCGTGGCGCAAGGGAGAGGGAAAACTAGAATTTCCTTTTTGCCATTTTTTGCCCCTCCAGTTTATAAAATCTCTACAATGCATTGTTTAAACAAATTTAGCAAACGTGACGTGTTGTCGTAGTCACACGTAAATTTAATACAATTACAACTAATAGATAGTAGCAAGTGGGTATCGAACACATGGAGTTTGTGGAAAGTATGTTGATTATGTAGGTTTGTACTTAACTAAAATTAGACTAAAATTGCACAAATTAGAATTCAAGAGTTTGATTGTTTGGTTTTAAGAACTAAATTACTAACTAATTGTAAATCAAAATTGGTTGTTAAACAGATTAAGAGAGAATGACCATCTTTGGTTTCTGGTTTCCCTTAACAATTGTGCCTAAATCCAACTAGAAAGAGTCACATAGACATGACTCATGCATAAACGTTTGTTGTGATAAAAGGGAACTAAGTACTCGGATTAGATAAATGCGAGGTTGTTACCCGATAACCAATTAACCAATATCTAACCCTAACCCCTCCTGTGATATCTCGATTGTCAACGACAGCAAGAACGTACGGTTTAGACTAAGATCAAAACATCAATTAACAATTTACAAACAAACATTCATTCACCATAACAAACATAGCAAACAAACCAAGTTCATTATTCTAGAAATAAAGATAAACACCCAATGTCATATGGAAAACCTTCCACCTAAGATGATCACTGAAAGTTTAGCCGGACATTGTTTGGTGAATCATCATAACACAAAGATTAAAGTTCATACGAATCGAAACACAAACCGAGATGTTAGAAATTGTTCACAAACACTATCCCAAGCCAAAAATCGCTCCTGGAACTCTGAGAAACGTCTCCAATCATGAGATATGTGAAAAGGCACATGAAAACGGATTAAAAGAGGGCAGTTACACTTTTTTCGCCAGAGCCTACTGTAACTTACGGTGGCTACCGTAAGTTACGGTAGATATCAATTGTTTACGCTGGAACTCTACTGGATTACGGTGGGAGTTTGGAATATTTGTAGGATCGTTGTGCGACCTGAATGAGTCGTTCAGAAGAGTTTTGGATCCGAATCAAAGGCGGAATCAATGAAACGGACGCTCGATTCAATTTAAATGTCTCTATTATTGATCTAACAATGATTTACAACCTGGAGACAATTCGGCAGAGCTTCGCTACTCATATCTGAAAGTTAATTCCGTGTCAAATGACACCCTAGGCTCCTCTATATAGGTGTTCTGATTTCGTTTGAAATAACCAAGTGTCATTTCAAACGGAATTAACATTGTTAATTTCGTTTGAAATGGCCATTTGCTGTTTCAAGCGAAATCACTAATAAACACTTAAATCTCAGTTTCTAGCAACCGAGCTCTGGTTTATCCTATCCTAATACATGACTCGATACAAGACGAAGTCGACAGACATAGTGCACTAACAGACTCCCCCTTGGATGTTGACGAAGTCTTCAGTGTCGAGTCTTTATCATGACACATCTTCAGTCTTGATCAGTATTCACACTCTAACCAAATTGTCTAACACTTTAAGCATCCATCAATCTTTCTTCATTGATCAGCTTCTATCTTTGAATTGTATACCAGGATCTGTCTCTGGCTCTGACATTAACAGCTTCTTCAGGCTCCCCCTTACGTCAAGCTTCCGTGCTTTAGGGATCGACACCTTGCTTTCTGGTTACAAGCTCCCCCTTGCTTTGAGCTCGTCTTCAGACTCCCCCTTAGACTCAGCTATCGGGATCGTAGTCTGGAATCTCATCTGCAAATCTCAAACATTTATAAGTACAAACATTTCAAACATTCAATTATCCTGGAATTGTGACCTGGCTCTTTCATACTTTCTAAACTAACACTTTTTAACAAATTTCAGGATCGGAAACTGGCTCTATTTCATAGATTTTAACAATATAAGCATCCAAATCCCTCACAGTTAATCATCCAAGTCCAAACTAATGACCTTGGAGATATCACAAACTGTTTTTTATTTTTGTTTAAAAAACTTCAAGTTTCAAATTAATGAACTTGATTATTTTTCAGAAACACAACCAACATACTTAGATTTTGAAGCTCAGCATTTCAGACATCGGTTGTCGAAAATAAAGCAGAATCAAAAATCTTTTTGTATTTTCTGAAACATAACGCAGTAAAGAAATATATTTACAAACATATTTACAGACAATATTTTTGTTTGAGTTTGCGTCAGAGGATCATATCAGTTTCTGACAAATCACAAATACCGTTAAGCTTAGTTACACATTAAGAATTAAACAATTCACTTAGATTGTCGATATACTGATCCACTTAAATTTTCATACAAATTTCAACTGATTCAGGATACGAATTAGGTGTATTAAGAACTTAAACTTATTCATGTGTCCCACCTCTTGAATATACTCCCGTATCTAGATCCCAATATTCAGTCTTACAGGTGAGTATACCTAGATGATATCTGTAAAGGGTTAATGTGCGAGGGCCGTGAGAGCTCAGACTATTGCTTCCGCAAAATCAGAGAGATGACGGCTTCGACTTTTGGTGTGTCCCCTTTAGAGGATCTTTTCTTCAACAGCACATGATTAGCATTTTTCAATGTTTCATCATTTTTTATGCTGAGGGCGAGCTATATTCCAAGCATGCAGAAAGTATTATACGGGGACTAGGCCATTGCTTCCGCAAAATCAGAAGTCCCGGGATAATACCCCAGATATCACTAAGCATAAAGACCTAGTATCTCAGAAAGAGGGGTATTTCAAACAAGATTTCAGGGGTTACCTATATATCCAAGTAGTGTTCCCCACGAAATAAGCAAGTTTGAATTTAAGTTTATATCCCGAAAAAGTTTACTAAATGTATAAAAACCTATCGGCATATCATCAGTGAGACCGTTTAACGCTATATAAACATTACATTTCTTTAGCATACTGTAACTGTTTACTGATGTACTATCATTTCCTCTTTTTACACAAAAAACTTTTTTTTTTGAATTTTATCATGTTTTTGACTTTTTCAAATTTTCTAATGTTTTTGGATTTTCTGACAATATTACTCCCCCTAAAATTCAAAACCATTCTAAAGAAAATTTGATAACCGATGCTGATAGCTTTGTCTCGCCATCCATTTTCTGCTAATGGGTACCAAATTGCATGAAAAGCAGTAAATACCCCCATGATTTACAACAATTGATTTTTTACAGTTTGAAAACCGTTTTTTCAATATTGTGAAATTAATCATGTTTGTTCCGCCGTGAGGGTTTCGGCGTATTCAATCAACATATTTTTGTAATTTTTTAATATTTGACAAATTTAAAAACAAACATATTTTTGATTTTTCAAAATTTTGACAAAATAAAAACATATTTTTGGTTTTTAAATTTTTTAGTGTTTTTGAAATATTGTTTATTTATATACAGATAACAAACAAACTCCCTGTTTAACCAAACCAGGGTTCAGCAACCTCCTCTTCCTGTGCCAGGCTGCTCCGATTTTCATTATCACAATCTTCAATTTTCTTGAGCACCTGCACATTTACAATTACTCAATTATTTGAACAATTTAGCCCAGGTCTGTTGGACCTTAGGCATTTCAACACAATATGTATCATTTAGCTCTGGAAAATCTTTGTCATTCTGAACAAAGATTTTTTCAACTTTGACTTCAACTTTTTCATCATTTACAGAGGTCATTTGTTTCTTAACACTCCATGTTTGACCTTTCGGAGTACCTCTTTTGTAAAAATGTGACTCTTTTTGATTTTGAACAACAACTTTTGGTTTCCAAAACTCTTGGGTTTTTGACATATCAACTGATGTTTTCCAACTTTGAGTTGTTCTGAATCTGGGTGTGTGAGAATTCCAGGTCTGTCTTGAATCGAACCTATTTGGGTTTGATTTCCAAGTTTGGTTTGAAACAAACTTGTTTGTGTTATACCTCCAAGTTTGTTTTGAATCAAATCTGGTCGACCTTTGTTTCACATTCTCAGATTTTTGTTTCTTAACATCATCAGACTTCTTTTTGTCAACATCAACAGGTTTCAGATTTGGACACTTGCGTGCAAGATGTCCTGTTTGATCACATTTGAAACATGTTCTCTCGGACACATCTTTGACCTGTGGTTGTTGCTTTTTCTTTTGAGCATAGAACTCTTCATTAGACTGACGCCTAAATTTGAGTTCTTTCTCTTCTTCGGAACTTGTTCCATGAACACAATTCATCTTTATCTGATAATTTGATGATTCATTTTTATTTTTATTTTTATTTCGATTTTGTTTCTTTTTATAACCCAACCCAGCTTTCATGTTTTTCTTCTTGTAACCAGGTTTGTTATAAAAAGTTTTGTGACCGTTTCCAGCAAACTTTGGAATCTCAGATTTTTCAATCTCAACCATCTTGAAAACTTTGTCAATCTTGTCTGAAATCACATTCTGAATCGGGAATACAATATCTAAGAATAATTTATCCGATCCAATCATGGTATAAACCAGTCCTTTTGAATCATCATCCAGATTTTTCATCAGATTTTGAGTTTTTCAGATATCCATCATGAAAATTACCTTCATTTTCATCCTGTGATTCAGATTTACCTGTTTCACCTGACTCTTCTTTCAACACACTTTCAACGACCTTACCTACCACCTATGAATCACTAGAATCATCAGATTTGGAATAGGTTACGTCAATGTTATCTGGCAATTGATCTACCATGTTGAAAGCTTTTTCGACCTTTTCATCATCATAAAACACAAACTTTTCCGGTGGTAGAACTTGATGAAACTCTGAGCCAATACCTTTCTTGTTTTGCTCAGAATCTTTTCCATCCGGTTTTATGTTGAAAATTCTTTCAAGCACATATGACGACGTGTGATAACTTTTTAACTTGTTATTATCCTGTTCTAAATCAGCAATCTGACGCTTAAGTTTAGCAACATCCTCAATGTAAGAATTAACAACTTGTTGCTTAATTTCATAATTTCGCTTAAATGTATTAGTTGTTTCAGAACAGTAATCCAATCTTGATTGAACAAATTTCATTTCACTTTTCACTTTTTCATGACTCTTTTGTAATGTGATATGCCAATTTTATTGAATCATATTCCTTTTTCATTTCTTGACAATCATTTTCTTTTTGATCACATTCTTCTGTCTTTTTCAAAATATTTTCTTTCAAAACTTCATTTTCTTTTTCTAACTTTTTACATTTTTCTAAAAGTTTTTCATCATTATCTTTCAAAACTTTTTCGTTTTCTAACATTTCTTTGTATTTATTTTTGAAAACTTTTTCTATTTTAGTAAATTCAAGATCTCTTGTTCTGAACCTTTCGTCTTTTTCAGTACAAGCACTACACGTTTCCATGCATTTCTTGCACTGTTCAACGATTTTGATTTGAGTTTTAGAATCAGAATTTACCTCAGTGATTGACACCTCGGTGTTTTCTGCTGCATCTGTCTGATCAGCATCTTTCTGCTTCAGTTCAGTTTCACTCTTCTTTTCTTCACCAGTACCAGCATCACCAACAACATTCGAAATCTCATCCTTCACTTCAATCAAACTTTCAACTTTCTTCTCAGTTTCTTCAACTTGTTATTCTTCGATAACAGCTTCTTCTATAACTTCTATTTTCACAATCCCTACCTTTTCAACAACTTTTTCTTCTACCTTCTCTTCCTCAGCAATCTTCACATTTTCAACTTTCACAGCTTCAACAACCTTCTTTAAATCGTTCACTATCTCATCTACATGTCCAAGAAAATACTTCAAGCGACTCCCTAACCATGTCCAAGAAAATACTCATCATACATCGTTGGAAAGTAGCCGGTGCATTACACAAGCTAAATGGCATTCGTCGAAAGGCAAAAGTGCCATATGGACAAGTGAAGGTGGTCTTGTGTTGGTCATCCGGGTGAATTGCAATTTGATTATAACCCGAGTAACCATCTAAAAAGCAGTAATATTTTTGACCCGATAATTTTTCAATAATTTGGTCAATAAAAGGTAGCGGGAAATGGTCCTTAGAAGTGGCGGCATTCAGTTTTCGGTAATCAATACACACACGCCACCCGGTGACCGGTTGGGTGGCGATTTGTTCGCCATTTCCATCTTTTATCACTTGAATGTCGGCCTTCTTAGGCACTACTTGGGTAGGACTTACCCAAGCACTACGAAATAGGATAGATAATTCGCGCATCTAACCATTTAATTACTTCCTTTTTTGCCACTTCTCGTAGGTTCGGGTTCAATCTCCTTTGTGCTTCTCTCGTTGGTTTGGCATCCTCGGTTGTGATAATTTTGTGCATGACAATTGATGGACTAATTCCTTTCAAATCGGCAATTGTCCACCCAATAGCCCCTTTATTCTCCTTTAATACCTCCAACAAAGCTTGCTCTTGAGCCATCTCCAAATTAGAGGCAATAATGACCGGTAAAGTGTCATTATCCCCTAAAAATGCATATTTCAAATGGCTTGGCAAGTCTTTCAACTCCAATTTCGGTGGTTCCTCCAAAGATGGTTTGGTACCCGAATTGATTTCCACCGGTAAGCTTTCAAACTGATGGGTCCATGGCGGTCGACCCTTTTTAAGTGCCATAGCATCTTGCTTTTCCTCTTCAACCCTTAGTGCACAAGCATGTACCTATTCAGAAAAATCACAAACACAAATATCCACACTATCTTCCTCATACTCATGCGGGTTGCATCCGTCGACTAAATCTACCATAAAACACTCATCAACACCAATAGAATTAGAATTGTTAGTAAACACATTCAATCTCATTTTTCTATTTCCGAATGTCATGTCGACCGTACCAAATCGACAATCAATCACGGCATGCGCGGTGCTAAAAAATGGCCGACCCAAAATAACATTTTGTTGTTGTTTTGGGTCCGCGAACGAGTAGTCTAAGACTTAAAAGTCAACCGGATAATAAAACTCATCAATTTTCACTATGACATCTTACACCATCCCTCGAGGTAGCTTATGAGACAAATCGGCTAAAACAACGGTTGTCTCTACCCGTGCTAATGGACCAAAATCATATTGGTCGTATAAGCCCCCCCTGCGGTAAAATACTCACTCCGGCTCCAAGATCTAACAACACCTTTGACATTTGAAAATTCCTAACTTAAATATTTATTAATGGTGTTCCCGGATCTTGGAGCTTAGGAGGAAGCTCCCCATTAAGTACCCGGGTCAAGTAGAACCGATGAAAATGGGACTTTTTCTTTTGTTGCCTCTTTTGTGTGCATAATTCTTTTAAAAATTTAGCGTAATCGGGTACTTGTTTAATTGCATCAAGTAACGGGAGGTTAACTTTTACTTGTTTAAAAATGTCCCACAACTCCTCTTTTTGGGGACCCCTTGTTGAAATAAAATTTTTCCTACCCGGGTCAAGTAGAACCGATGAAAATGGGACTTGACTTGGCTCCCCTTCATCTTTTTTATCTTTTACAATTTCACCCAACCCCGGTTTTTCAACATTAGACTCCTGGGAAAATTATATTATAATCTTGTATACAAATTTACATGTTTGTCATACATTTAAGGCCCGGTATAGAAGCTGAGACATGATTAACTGACACACCACTAATATAAACCCACAAGGAGTTATCCCCAACAATGTGGGTATATCTTTTTACATACGTAACTGTCAGGTGTATGCCAACACCCCGTGCTTAAGTCGTGACCATTTACAATTAAATGAGCCAAGGATATCCAGGACACGGTCGTATTAACCCTCAATGTTTATGTTATCAAACAAAACGGATTAAAACGGGCTATGTGAATTTATTAATCACAATCCAATTAAATGATCCCACACCCGACCAAGCAGTAATTTTTTACCGTATCCCAAACCCGTATAAGGGAAAATAAGTTAAAAGTATTTACCTGAGTTTCTAAATGCAAGATCTATCTACTTAGCCGTATAATGTACTTAGACTCGTGAATGTAGCTTTTACCGGGACTCCCTAATCTGAACGAAGCTTTTATTAACCTATTAGATTACTAAGGGTCTTATTTAAGTCGTAGACTTAGACCGGTTAGTTTAAAGGACGATTTACGGTACGAAACGCTAGATTAAGCGATGACCGGATTGGAATGTAATTTAGACCCAACAAGTATGGAGACTTGTATAATATAGGTAAACTAAATACATTCTGGGTTTTGAAGTTTAAATGGTAAGGTTAAACCCGTTTTAGCTAATTCATGCAAACTAGTTACATAAACCGTACCGAACGCGTATAAGCATAAACGGGTAATCGGATGATTCATATACAAGTTCCATTTGTTATTATGCTTAAAATATGTTATGACATCAGTAGGATATCAACAAATATGCCCATAAAGATTTTAAAACCGAATTAAGCCTCATAAGGGTATTTTGGTTATTTTATGATTTATAAAAGGGGTTTACATGCAAACTGAGGTTCTGGTCATAAACCTTCTGTAAAAATATTTAATTTATGTTATAATAACAGTAGGATATCATATATATATGTGTGGTTTATGATTTATGGCCAAACTATGCATCGTAGGGGCATTTTGGTCATTTCACACATAGCTTTAAGGACTTACTTGGGATTCTGAGTTCATAACTTATACCTACTGCAAAAATATTAAAAATGGTTTATAATTTCAGTAGGTAACAAGTATTGGGTGCTAAGTATGGTTTAAAACCATACTATGCACTTAATTAGCGTAAAAATCGGTAAATGACGATTATTTCGATGTTTAGTACTTCTGAGGTTGTGACTAGCTTTGAATGGTCAAAATACGTTATTTATCGTAACATATCAGTAACAAAAGGTTCTTGTATGTTAATCATATTTAAAACTCAATTTATGTGTAAAAAGGGCAAAATCGTCATTTACTAACTTCATGCAAGAGTTGTAAGTTAAACTCATAAATTAATCTGTTTGAAAATACCAAATAATTCCAAATATGATATCTTATCAGTAGGTGATGAGTTTTTATGTTAAAAACTCATTTTATGTGAAAAAGGGTATTTTGGTCCTTTTTAAAGCTTATATTTAGATTAATTAAGCAAACTTAGTTTATGACCAGTTTATAAATTTTAAAATATGCTAAACATGTTAACATATCCGTATGTAATTCATTTGCATGCTTAATTATGTTTAAAATCTCATTTTTACATAAAAGGGCATTTTAGTCAACATTAAGCATAATAATGGAATCAAGTAAATAAACTCAGATTACTAGGTGACCATGTAATATAACCTTAGATGGTTACACTACTACATAATATGGTCACAAAGGAACCTTAATGCATAAAGAAACTAAGCTAATTCGGGTCAGAACTGAAAGTCAAAACAAAAGTCAAGCTTTTGCGACTTTCGGTTGCGAACCGAGCCTAAACTTAGAATTGTCGGGTTGAACATGTTTAGACATGTTCCGTTTGACTTTTTATGTTAATTACTTTGACCCGACAATTAACTAAGTAAACGTGGTAATTAGGAGGTGTCCTTTTGAGGGATTAACACCTACCTAATTACGATCACGTAGCCATATTCGCCTCGAACAATGGCTAGACCGTTTAAGTCTAAACCGAAAGTCAAAGCCGATTTGCGGCAACTTTGACTTTCGGCTTTTAAATGCATAAAAACCAAACTAAAGTGGCTATGGACACTTACAAAGGGTCCTAGCTCGAAACTTGAACTATGGAGAGCTTCCTTTTTGATCAGGAACCTCAGAGAAGCCAAGCAAGAAAGAAGAGATGATATTTTTGAATGAGCAAGGAAGAATGGCAACTAAGGTACTGTATTTATAGTGCAAGAGGGTTGCCCAAGATCATTCCAGGTGTTCTCTGCTGTTTTAAGATGTCACCAGGTGTCCCTCAACGAGATATGAGCAGCCATGCAACCCATGGTATTGAAGGAAGTGGTTTGGAAGTATATGTGTGGAGAACAAACAAAAATTCGCCCAGTACCAGTCCTTACGGACCGTAAGCCAGGACCTCATATGGTCTGTATACGATCTGCCCAGCGGGAGAAATTTTAAAACTCTACACAATTGGCCCCTTGACTTGTATAATCTCTATTATTGCCTTGTAACTAATCAAAAGCCAACTTTAGCCAATAATGGCCATATATGGGAGTGTGAATAAATATTCTAAGGCTCCCGGTTCGTATGTAGACTACCCGAAGGTATTATTTTTTCTCGTTGGCATTATTAGTCCCCCCGCATACATATTTTCATTGTTTGTCATCTTTAGTCATTCAAAGTCAATTTATAACACGTGTCTTCACATTATTGGATATGATTTTTGCGAGGTGTTACAATTAAAAAACTTTATATAATACCATATTCAACAAAATAGAATTTTTTTTCATAAAAAAATTATAAAAACGTTTTTAAAAGCATTTTCGTTTTCATAAAACCTTTTTTTTATAAAAACGTTTTTTAGAAGTTTGGTAAATAAGTTTTCCACCAACAAACTTTTAGGAAAAAACTCCATAATCTAAACATAATATATCTTCAAAAACTGAATACCATATTCTGTTGCATTTTTTTAGGGATTATAAGTACAAAAATACTCTTATAGATAATATTAGTTATTTGAAAAAAACTACAGATTATTCAATTCGTTGGTTTAGAGGTTCTATATATAGTATAATTCATTAATTTTTTTTCTTCACTTCATGAAATTTCTTGTTCTTTAAAATTTTTGGTTTACATGTATTTCAATTTTCTGTTGTTTATAATTTTGATTTATTCTTCTATGCTCACACTTAACATTTATCTTATTTATTATTTAGTGGTTTTGGAGGTTCAATATTCATCCTTTCAGATCTTTACACAGGTAAGTATGTTTCTAAAACATGATATATTGTTTGATTTTTTTTGTTTTTATATTATGTTTAATTGTGAACGTCGTTTTTTCATATTTTTTATAACAGTGACATGATAAAATATGTAGCTAAAATACTTAACATTTTTTTTTCAGTTCCTCAAACTACTCCAGCTACTACTGATGTATCAGTTAAAGAGGAGAACATAGAAGAAACTCATCACCCAAATGATGTAATAATCAAACGGGAGGAGATATACTAAATTCCGGAGGACGTTGATCTCGAATATGGCAAATGGTGGTGTGACAATATAGATGACATCCTTGAAATGTTTAAGCCATATGATTACTAAATTGATCTCATCATGATGCAAAATACTTATTACTTGACACTTGAGCTTTTAGTTTTCAACTATCAGAAACTAATGCTGCAATGCAAAATGTCACCCTGCCGCATTGCGCGGACACCCTACTAGAAACTAACAAACTATAAGTCACATTAAAAAGTTTCTTATCCTTTCCTATAGCATAGGGGAGACCCGATGAATTTTCCTACATTGAAGTTGTAACGGTCACATAAACAATTTCCACGTCCACTTCATTTTACAATTTTGTTTGTTGGAAAAATAATCTGTGACTTTTCTTCTCTAATTATGTTATGTGTCATATAATAAACTACGCAATTTCTTTTATCATACAATTGATTGTTATTTAATTATTTACAGATGGTTTTTGGTGTTGATTAACACAAATACAACTGTCATTTTCGTTCATGTATTAACGAATGATTGATTTAAATTTTGATTAATTTATCGATTAACATATCTATAGTATCTATTGATTCGATTTACATTTACCATACCATGAGTTAATACCATGAGTTAGAAACATTCTTACCTAGATGTACTTTATGTATCATCAAGGCCACTTAAAAGATGTTCCGATTAAAAAAGTAACAATTAACAACTATTATCTTTTCTATAATAAAAGGCAATGCAGCCAAAATAGCCAATAAACAAATATTCAAAATGAACCCTAGCTAGTTTCACCTAATGGCTACTTTTACATCACATGCTTGCAATTTTGGTGCTTTAAATTTGGTTGATATAGAGTGACACTACAAATCAGAGTACCTACGGCAACGAACATAACTTGTTTGAAGACTTGCTTGAAGACTTTCATATTATTTCTCATAAAAGGTTACTTGTTTGAAGACTTTCAAGTTTTGCTCATAAAATATCACTTGTTTATAGCATACAACCTCAGTCTACAAAATAATTGGTTATCAGAAAAAAAAAAAAAAAAAAAAAAAATCTTTCATGTGACAATTCAAATCACTTGTGAAGTTGTGATGGATGTTTAGCGTGCGTTGTATAAACATATTTTCACCATCATGTGGTTATAAAAAAGAAATAGAAGTATGTGCAAAATCAAGATGGTGATATTTATAAACTAACAATTAGAAAAGAAAAAAAAAAGGCTTTTGTGAGAGGAAATGTAATAGAAGCTTTCAAATTTTTTTTCTTTTATTGTATTATTAATTTTTTTTTGTTTTATAACACTCTGAGTATGCTATTATTGTTATCTACATTTTGATACAAGTTTAATTAAAATCGAGTCTACATTTTGATACAAGTTTAATTAAAATCGAGTTATGAATGATGATGTACAAATGATCAAAATAAGCTCCCTGACGGTTTAATTTTTTTATGTAAAATGACGACATTTACTCTATTGTGTTGCAGCATGTTTAATTTTATCTACATTTCAATAAAAGTTTTTTTTTTGTTATTTACCATGACGAACGGTACCGTCTAGTTCCGTGACGGACTGAACCAATTCCAACAGAATAACATCGGTACCGATATCGGTATCATCCAAACTGCTAACGGTATTCTTTTTTTATGATTTTCGATTGAGATGAAACACGTGTCGATATCATCTTGAGCATATCACTTTCAGTTACTATACCGAGTATCAATATCATACCCATACCGTAATGACCCGAACCAATACCAATACATGTGACAACGCACGCGGAGTTCCACTAGTTATGTATATAACTAATGATATAAAGATGGTTTATAGACCATCATAACTTTAAAGATGAATAATGTTAGTAACTTAAGTATAACACACAACTATATATATGATGATATGTAAAATAGCTCGGTAGCAATGCCACACACACATATAGAGTGGGATCCGGTATAAATATGAGTTAATGTGTGAAACGTACGGATAATTAGCGTAATTAAGCTTGAAATAGAGTAATTATTATTACGCTACATGTTTAAACTTTAAAGTAGCTTAATAAAAATTACTTTAGTTCATTTTTTATTGTTATTCATCCGGATCTATGGTTCATCTGGATCTACACTTGTTCATCCGGATCAATTAATGCACGTGTATGTTTTGTTTTTCTGTCATGTGTAAATATACAGTATAGTTGTAAAACTATCAAGCTAACGAAATCAGAAACTACGTCAACCACTTTGTCTCAATTTACGGTACTTATAATGTAATAATAACAACGTACGTTAAAAGTTGTTTGTATTTGATCATACGGCGTAATTAATGTATGAGTGAGGTAAGAGTACGTAAGAGATGACAGAGGGCCCATGCTAAATTATGCCGATTCTAGTGCATGATGAATTAGAGAAAGAATCTAGGGATGTAGATTAGGGCTAACCCAGTGAGATGGTGGAAGAAAAAGAGGGTGGATATATATATATATATATGCATGCTATGCTACTGTATGATAAATAGTAAATATATATATTTCTATAAACAAGTACATTGCCTTTAAATTCAATGTTGGTACTTTAGTGATCAATAGGCACTGGCCTACTGGCTATATGGCACCATTATGAGGTTATTAAAGCTATGTTACTGCATGCCTGTGTTATTCTTATATGCACAGACAACCCTAACGAAATTTGGTTAAATTTGCTTCAGACCTCCAAATATATATAGATCGACTCATGTATGAACTCCTCTCTATTTTAGTTGCCTAAGAATGTAGGCTTGAAGCAACTAAATATGTTTATATATAGCCAACATAACTTTTTAAAAGGCATGATCTGTATCGTGAATTTAATCTAATTCAACATCCATAAATGTATAAGTGGACACTAACAACAAGAATAAGAAAGGCTCTGGAGTGTGGTGTCATCATATAAATTGACTACATCATGTAAATTATGAGTTTACTTTAATGCATGAGCTGTCATCGTTATTGCGGGTTTGTATTTGGTATACTAAGGCTATGCGATACGATACGGTGATAGTCCATCCTTGGAGGATGATCCGACACGTAAGCGCCACGTAGGATGTGTGTGAGGATGAGACAAAGAGGATGGAGGTAAGGAAATGAGGGATGAACCTAGAATATATATGCATATATTGTATGTACTAGTCTTAAACTACCCGCGTTGCGGGTCAGTGGGCATAAAAACGTGCTACCAACGTTGAGGAGATGGGGACGTAAAACCATGCCAAGTAGCATCGAACGAAGACGAAAACCAGGTAAAGCGTAAAAAACACGAATTTCCAACACAAAGTGACTTACGTGACGTAAAACGTAGGAGTCGAATTTATAACGATGCGTATTAGAAAGTGGAGGGGAAAAAAACTTAAAAGACCAAATGTGACCACCAAATACGAATGAAAAAAAAAAACCTGAAGGGCCAAATGTGACTATCAAACATTGTGCTAAATAGCAACGAATGACGAACAAATCCGAGAAAAACGTAAAACAAAAACTAATAAAAAAACTAAAATTATTTAGCCTTTGTGACACAAATTATAAAAACTAAAGTTTTGTTATAAAATGAAAAATCATAATCCCAAAAAAAAAAAAAAAAAAGAAAAAAAAAGAAACAAAAGAAGACAAAAAAATATATTATTCTTACGTATGTTATTAAAATTAAAATTGAGAGATAATAATAATAATAAGGATAAGGTTAACAAAATATTTTTTATATTGAAATTAAGAGATTTATAGATAATAATAATAATAATAATAATAATAATAATAATAATAATAAGGATAACAAAATATTTTTAAATAAAAATAAAAATATAATTGTGAAGTTGAATGAGAAATTGATACGTGGCATTAATTGTAGTCTTTTTATTAATATTTAGATATGTGTGAGAGAGGGAAAGGCCCGTCTCCAACGTGGAACTCGACGTTCAGGACGCCGGCATTGGGGGGGGGGGGGGGAGGGGGAGGACCCCATACCGCAAAGCCTAAACACGTATATTAATTTCTGTTTGGTGCAATTATATATATAACATTTTAGAAAAGGTGTTTCGTTGTAGCATAAGTCAAATGAACATTTTTTTCTTTTGTTTTTTCTATTTTTTGGTTTTTTTTCTTAATTTTTTTCCATCAGCAGCATTGTAAACACATTTTATCAACATGTTTTCGTGCATATTTTTATATATGTTTTTATTTGATTTATGGTTTGTCTGTATAAGTTTTGACACCGTTGCAACGCGCGACTGATCAAATACTAGTTTCCTAACAATTCAAAACTTTGTTTATGATAGTGAAATTTCATTAAGATAGCAAGGGACTTACGGAAACCTTGGATTTTAACGCATTCATACTATATAGAAGAAATGGTTAATTATAGTTTAATACTAAGGTTTATCTACATTTGGTGGTTAACTTATTGATTTATTTATTTTTTGAAATATTTTAAACTTAAACTTTTGTGAACATGTTACATTTGCGCTTTAACCACGAGTTAATGTCTTTCTGAACGCCACATATGCAAGTTTTTTAATTTATCATCTGATTTGGCATGTTATTTGAATATTTAATAATAATAATCAATAACAGTAATAGTAATAGTAATAAAAAAAAAAATCAATAACAGTAATAACAAAAAAACCACTATTAATAAATAGTAATTAGTGAAGATGGTGGATTTAGTGGAGATACACGTGGAGAAAATACTATCAGCGGAGATGAAAGTTGGAGGTGATATGTCAATACCAAAAATTGAGTATCATTTACTAGGGTTGTAAATAAACTGAACGAACACAAATAAGGCATTGTTCGTGTTTGTTCATTAAGGAATGAACATGTTTATGAACTGTTTACAGACGCTTATCAAACGAAATTGCTTGTTCGTGTTCGTTCATAAAGGAAATGAGTGTGTTTATGAATTGTTCACGAACTCTTACTGTAACGCCCTGCGTTTCGAAACTTTATCTTCTTGGCAAGTCTCGTCACACTTCCTACCTAGTGCTGCTTAGTGGGACTATTTAAATCTTAATCATGTTAGACTATGTGAAACTTTTACTCTATGTGATACTTTTATATGTGAACAATGCGATTCTTAACTCTTGATTCTTAAATCTTGTGATGCGTTGTATGTAAACGATGTGAATCTTGACTCTTGTGATACTTGACTTCTATGATACATAACTCATGTGACGCTTGACTCTTGTGAAACTTTGAATCTTGATACTTGTGATACTAGAAACTTGACACTTGATACCTATTGAATGAGAAACTTTGATACTTGGAATGCGCAAGAAACTTGATACTTATTGAGCGAGAAACTAGCTTAGACATAGACTTGAAACACGGAAATTTCTGTGTTAGTTATATCCTAATACCATGTAATGGCTACTCACAATAACACGCAACGCAACGCTTAATCTAACTCGCAAAACAAACCCAAGTTGGAAAACTAGCAAATGGGGCATCGGCTGCCCGGATGGACATCCGATCGGATGACCATCCGAGCGGAAGACCGTCCGACCGGAGGGCCATCCGATCGCCTGCCTTTCTCCTCTAACTCTCCCTATCACCTATAAATTGGGTTGTTCACCCTTCATTTCACACCTTTCACTCTCTGCCATTCGACCACACGCACTCTCAGGCACTTTAGTCGAGATTCAAGGCAAACTCGTAAGTATTCTCACTCGATCCTTGTACAACTTCCATCATTCATCACTTCTACAACATATTCTTCATCAAAATCACACGAACACTTCAACTTTTTCATGAAAACCAACTGATTTGGGTCTCTTGAAGGTGGTTTCCACTCAGATGTTGGTACAAACTGCGGTGGAACATCATTTAATCAAGATCGACCCCAGATCTAAAGGATTTTCACAACTTTTTAACAGAATCTAAGGGATTAACCCACTTTTACACCAGATCTGATGGAATTCAACATGTTTCCGACTCAGATCTGGGGGACATCACGTTTTACAAACTGATTTTCGAACTTTTCTTCAATTCTTATACGAACCATGGGTGAAATCGGACTCAATCAGGCTTCCGACTCGTTTTTAGTCGGAAGCCGGCTTGAAGACTGGATTCCACCGGAAAACGAACCGATTAACGTGTCCAAACATGAAACATCATCAGAAACAACTCGTTGGTTCGAAAGGGGTGGTTCCCAGTCGGCCGAGCGAGCTGGGTTTAGTACGTTTCCGTTGTTTGACACGTCGTTGCACCGTCTCCGTTAACACGAAACTTAGAAAATGTCACGGAACCTTTGCACACTGATCGTCTGTTCGAATGGCCATCCGATCGGATGACCATTCGTCTAGAGGATCTGATTATGATGACACTTGTTTGTTTTACAGGACACTATGAACAAAACACTGAAAACTTTATCAGTACACAAACACCCACTGTTCGAATGGCCATCCATTCGAATGGTCTTTCGTCCGGATGACCATCCGTTCAGGTATTTAGTCAGACACTTTTTCTCGATTTTCGCATCATTCGACACTCTGTTCCGAACCGGGTCAGCTCTTAGAGGACTTATGCTCTATACCCCGCACGCAGGCTGATCCACCGCTCCCTTCAATCCAATCTTAGCAGTGTTTGGTTTAAGCACCCACTGTGAGTATACTCGATTCCTTTTTGTTTTAAACACTTTTGGATGCAACATGTATTCTATATCAAGACACTTGACACTTGAAACTTATTTGAAACATACTCTATCCGTTTAAACATGAAACGTGAAACTTGTGATACTTGAGACTTTTTATGCTATGTGAACGTTTAATCCTTGTGTGTAGTTCCGCCTTAACAATAGTAGCGCTATAGGGGTAACGCACCTCCCCGTTAGTCTTGGAGGTATTGTTAGGAGGAGACATTAACCTCCCGTTATTCTTTGGGAAAGGCATTTAACGCGTTGGGAAACTTGGGCTATCACTTGGACTGCGTAAACTAGCATGGTGAAACTTATTATAGGTTTTCATGTTGGATATGAGTTTTTAAACTATTATGCTACGCATTCAAACTTGTATGCTCGCCAACATTTTTGTTGATTGTATTTTAATACATGTTGTGGGTTGATAGTAGCTGGTGACGTGTGTAAAATGCAACATATAAATTACATCAAATAAGGCATAAAACTAACCCTTTTTAGTACTAATGTTGGAAAAATGTGGTTTTGTCTTCCTTTTGTATTTTCAGGATTAAATGAGCATAAATGAACAAAAGAAGCAAAAATGCAACTAAATCTAACATAAATACAAGAAAAGGAATAAATGTGGCATGCCCGACCCCTCGACAGCATCTCCCCAAGCAAAAACAAGAGATCAGAAGGCTGAACACGCCCCGTGCTCAGCGCACACGGGGGCGTGCCCAAGTGTCTGTAGAAAAGACAAAGTTGTAGAAGCTTCTATTTCCCAACACGGGGGCGTGCCCAGCTCAACACAGCCGTGGTCAACACTAAGATTCGCAGAATCCAAGCAAATCTTGATAGTACAGATACGCTTCTGCACACGGGGCCGCGCCCAGCGGACACGAGGGCATGGTCAACTAATGCAGACAAACTGCAATTAATGAAGAAAGAGAAAGTAGATGGACACGGGGCCGTACCCAATGGACACGGGGCCGTGTCCGGGTTTCTGTGCAGGCTATAAATAGAGGTGTTTGGTTCATTTCAAAGGCATCCCTTGACAAACCACCTCTCTCCCACTTCACCCACACTCCACCACCATCACAACACCCTCATCCACCACCATCATCCATCATAGAGTGTGTGTAGTAGTCTCGGGATCCAAGAATGATAGTAAGAGTTTTTGACAATCAAAGTCCATGTTTGCCTAAGTCTCTTACATCACTTGGTGAAGACGAGCATTTAGTGTAATACTTTTGTTTTTTAATCTTTTCGCACTTTTTATTTGGTTTTGTATTAATGACTTTAATAACTAGTTTCTTATGTTGAAGGTGAAACTTCCTTATCATTTGTTCGTGGTGTCTTGGCATTATTTTACTATCTATATAAAATAAAAGATTTACACCATTCATATCTCCACGGTCTATATGGAGATATGTTGGCTACCTGGTCGGGGGTTAAGGGAATGGTTTGGTAAGGTTCTTGCCTTGTTCAGTGTATAGATCCTGCAAGGACCTGGGTCAAGCTTACTAGGACCTCCTTCAATACCCACTAGTATTGGATGGCGGGGGTGCGAATGGCTTGATCCCCTCATATGTAAACTACTATTAATACATTAACCCGGCTACTTGGGATTGTATCCCTGCTGACTCAAACCACCTTCAAAAGAGGGCCCTACCACATTACGCATTAATAACTTAATTAATTATATTCCAATAATCCAACCCTTTAGGATTGTATCCTTGCTGACTCAAACTACTGGGTTGAGGGTAACGTCACCTTCAAAAGAGGGGCCTACTACTATAACTAAGATAATCTCTTAAAAAGTGCAAAAGTGCGGAAAACATCAAAGGTTAAACTAAAGGCGAGTCGGATCCAAGTGATTCATCTTGTCAATCTGTTTTTATTTTATTTTTCAGCATTTTTAGTTATTTTTATTTTTCATGTTAAAACATTTTCCTAAAATTTTGATTTGATTAGACGTTGAGGATAAACCGGTACTAAAAGCTCTTGTGTCCTTGGACGACCTCGGTATCTTACCAACACTATACTACGCTCACGATGGGTGCACTTGCCCATATGTGTGTTTAGTGTTAGTATAATATCGTGTTTTATAAATTTAAAACTTGACTAAAGTGTTAAAAAGGGCTAAAAATATAGATAAAAATATATAACACACCGCACACATCAAGTTTTTTGCCGCTGTTACCGGGGACACAAGGATTTTAAGAAAGTTAGGAATCAACGGCCTAATCGTTTTTCTTATTTTTCTGTTTTTCTTTAGGATTTTTCTAGAATTTTCAGCTTGTGTAGACTGCAGCACGGGGCCGTGCCTCGTCGGACACGGGCCGTGCCCATCATTGTTACTGGCAGTTTTTATTTTCCGAGTTACAGGGAGCTGAGCACAGGGTCGTGTTGGTGTAGCACGGGGCCGTGTCGAGCTCCCCAGTAACTGGGATCCGGAAAATAATCACTGTAACTCCGACCACGGGCCGTGTTCATCTGAGCACGGGGCCGTGGTGAAACTTCTGACCAACGTTCTTTTTGTTTTTATTACAGGACTTGGAACCCAAGTGCCGCACCTGAACTTTCTACGCAGTGTATGAGCTCCAGTTCCAGTAGAGACATAAAAGAACCTCTAGACGAACCCGAACGCTTTCTGAGAAAAAGACTTAAAGCTAAAAACCAAGAGAAAGTTTTGGGGGACCCACTTCTAATGGCGGATCAACGTACCCTCATGGATTACCTACGACCCACTGTAGGTAATCTTGGCGCCGGTATCAATGCACCGAATGTCAAGGCCAACAACTTCGAACTTCGGCCACATTTGATACAAATGCTCCAAAACTCCGCAACCTTCCACGGGCTTGCGGACGAAGATCCCCATTTACATATTACTAACTTCTTGGAAATATGTGATACTTTTCGGATCAATGGAGCATCAAATGACGCCATCCGCCTCCGAATGTTTCCAATTTCACTAAAAGACCAAGCTAAGGCTTGGCTTAATACCCTCCTAGTTGGTTCGGTAAACACCTGGGATGAACTAGCCCAAAATTTTCTATATAAGTATTTCCCTCCTGCTAAAACGGCTAAATTAATGACTGAAATTAATACATATTCACAAGAGGACGGGGAATCCTTATATGAAACTTGGGAAATGTTCAAGGAGCTACTAAGAAAGTGTCCTCATCATGGTCTTGCGTTATGACAACAAGTATCCACTTTCTATAATGGGTTGCTGCCACACATAAGACAAACACTCGACTCTAGCTCCGGGGGACTTTTAGGTAGTCGTTGCCCAAATGAAATTTATAATCAAATTGAGGAAATTGCTCAAACCAATTTTCAGTGATACACTCCCTGGGGCGCAAAATCTATTGCCCCGGGCGCCCATAAGGTTGACGAAAGAACCTCCTTGCAAGCCCAAATCGAGGCCCTTTCTTCAAAAATAAAAAAATTAGAAATGGCAAAAACGGCCTCGTTTAGGGCTTGTGAAGGGTGTGATGGGCCACATGAAAATTGGAATTGTATGAAAGAAATGGATAATCAAATAGAAACGGTAAACTACATTGATAATAGACCTAGGCCGTCAGGTCCTCCAACGGGTACCTACAACCAAGGATGGCGTAACCACCCTAACCTTGGTTGGAGAGAACCCGACAATAGTAGTAACCAACAAAATCTATACCAACGGACAAACTTTCAACAACCAAGAAACGAGACACAAAATTTCTCTCAACAACAATAAGGTGGACGAGAGAGGCTTGAGGATACCGTCTCTCGCCTCCTATCCAACACCGAAAAGAAAAACTCTGATCGATTTCAACAACTGGAATCGAACTTTAGAAATCAACAAGCTAGTATTCAAAACATTGAAAAACAACTAAATCAACTTGCTCAAAATTTCTCCGAGAGACCACAAGGCGCGTTACCCAGCAATACTGAAACCAACCCAAAGGCGCAAGTGCATCTCATCACATTGAGAAGTCGTACCGTAGGTCCCGAGGAGGCTCCGCTACCTCCAACTGAAAAGAGCCGATCTAGCAAAACCGCAACTTCACCGACACCCCAACAAGAGACGGCTCCTCCGCGAAATCAAGAGCCTAACAAGAATCCTCCGTTACCGTACCCCGGTCGGCTACTTCGCCAAAAGACCGATGAGCAATTCACAAAATTCATAAATTTACTAAAACAATTGCATGTTAATATTCCATTTGTCGAAGTCCTAACTCCAATGCCTAAATATTCAAAATTTATGTGGGACTTCCTCACTCACAAAAGGAAGCTCAAATCATTGCAATTAGTTAATTTAAGCGAAGAATGCTCCGCCTAGCTACTCAATAAGCTCCCGCAAAAAAAAAGATCAATCCTGTAAGCTTCACCGTCCCTTGTTCAATTGGGGAATCACACATTCACCATCCATCGGGGCTAGTATCAACCTCATGCCCGCATCAATGTTCGACCGAATCGGACTAGGGAAAACAAGCCCTACAAAAATGAGCATACAACTCGCCTGTAGGTCCGTAAAATATCCACAAGGTGTCGCTGAAAATCTATTGGTTAAAGTCGAACACTTTGTCTTCCCGGCCGACTTTGTCATACTAGATATGGAGGAAGATATCGTAGTACCACTTATCTTAGGGAGGCCATTCCTAGCTATGGCCCACGCAGTGGTAGATATGAATGGTGGGACACTAACATTGAGGGTTGGGGACAAGGAGATGAAGTTTGGGGTTGGTAAGAGAGTAGAAGACGACGACCCAGTCAATTACATGAAAGTCATAGACTCAAGTTTGGATGATGCTCTCCGACGGTGCAACATGGGATGCGAAACATCCCACTTGGGTAACATATGACCAACTTTTGGGTCTAGCCAAGGACCCTTATAAACGTGGCGCACCACGGAGGCATTCCGCGGAATTATCCTTAGTTTTAGTTTAAATTAACTTTTATGCTTTCTAGTTTATTTTTAATTTTCAGGAATAAAACACACTCAGGATGGTGAAGGATACTAAGGGAGACTTGAACCAACACCCCATGCACAAAAACAGAGCCTCCCGAAAATTTTTCTTCGTTACAGCAAGTTCCGCACTGGCCGTGCTTAGCCAACACACCCCGTGCTCAATGATTTGCAGAAAAACGGCCAGTTGAGGTAACTGGACGCGGGGCATGTTCACTGAATACGCCCCCGTGCCCAGCCTTCTGTTACTGGCAATCTGAACACGGGGTCGTGCCCGGTCACCACGGCCCGTGTCCAGATGTCCAGTAACATAAATTTTTGTTTTTAACACACCTTTTTACACATTCAATCAACCTAAAAACTTATTTTTGTGACACATTGAGGACAATGTGTAATTTAAGTGTGTGTGGGGGGGGGGGGATGCTAAAACCTTGAATTTTGCAAGTCCTAATTACAAGCCTTATACAAAACTCTATTGGAACCGCTAAACACCCCAATTTTTTTCAAAAACTTTTCAATTTTTTTTACTTGTCTTGGTTTAAGTTGGGAATAACAAGTTCTAACAAGGTTATATTTTTACAAATTTACAACCGATAGTGTCGTGATAAAAAGAACCAACATAAGAAAATTATGAAAAGGCATGACAAATCTAGTTAAAATTTGATTATATATACTTGATCACATTAAAAACCCATTCCCACAAAAAGTGAGTTTTGAGCCATTATTGAGCATACAAATACACATCTTTAAACTAAATGCTCATCCTTCGTTTCTTATGTGAATAGCCGCTTGGTTTCTTACAACTCTAGAACTTGCCATGACAATACATTCCTGGTCCTTACCAACTTAAACCCAAGTAAGTAAATGATGGAGGCATTAGGACTAACCCTTTTTTCTTTCAACACCATTATTTTTCTCTTTTTTACCACCTACCCAAAATCCCCCTAGTTAACCCCTTTGAGCCTAAACCTTTTCATTTCTAAACCCACAAAACAAACACCCTTTACCCACCAAAACCCTTTTTCATTTTAAACCCTTTATTTTAGTAAAAAAACTCGGTCTTCATGTGACATTCCTTAAAAAAATGATGAAGTCTAGCAATAAACAAATAAGTTCCTCAAAAGAAACTTTGTTTGAAAAATGTTTCGTTTGAATAAAAAGTCACAAAAACAAAATGTTTTACGAAAACCGACGCTTTTTACGTCTTTCGCCATTTTCTACTAACCACCACTAACCCAAAACCACCTACCTTTAACCCAAGCCTAACCCTTCCCCAAGTCCTCTTGATATTTACAAAGGTTTATAGTTAAAAAAGAGGAGGATTGATTGCTTGGCAAGCATATGGTAGAAGTAAGTTCCATGCCGGTCTCGAGTGTTTCACAAAAATACATCTTTGGACGAGTGTTGAGTGATCTCCCGTGAGGTATGTGAACTTGTATATAAATGGAATTTTAAAGAGGCATGTTATGCCCAAATAAGTAATTTCTCTTATGTAATGTTCTAAATAAATCATAACGAATATGATTGTAAATAACATAAAAATAAAGCCTAATAAAGATCTTGGAATCCCGACACTCAAGACAAGCCCAATACTTCTCTTCTACCCATTCCATTTGGGTGTGTAAGCCACATTAAAAAGAGTTTTGCTTGAGGACAAGCAAAGATTCAAGTGTGGGGGTATTTGATGTGTGTAAAATGCAACATATAAATTACATCAAACAAGGTATAAAACTAACCCGTTTTTAGTACTAATGTTGGAAAAAGTGTGCTTTTGTCTTCCTTTTGTATTTTTAGGATTAAATGAGCGTAAATGAACAAAAGAAGCAAAAATGCAGCTAAATCTAACATAAATACAAAAAATGAATAAACGTGGCATGCCCAACCCCTCGACAGCATCTCCCCAAGCAAAAACAAGAGATGAGAAGGCTGAACACGCCCCGTGCTCAGCGCACACGGGGGCGTGCCCAAGTGTCTGCAGAAAAGACAAAGTTGTAGAAGCTTATATTTCCCAACACGGGGGCGAGCCCAGCTCAACATGGCCGTGGTCAACGCTAAGATTCGCAGAATCCAAGAAAATCTTGATAGTACAGATACGCTTCTGCACACGGGGCCGTGCCTAGCGGACACGGGGTGTGGTCAACTAATGCAGACAAACTGCAATTAATGAAGAAAGAGAAAGTGGATGGACACGGGGCCGTGTTCGGGCTTCTGTGCAGGCTATAAATAGAGGTGCTTGGTTCATTTCAAAGGCATCCCTTGACAAACCACCTCTCTCCCACTTCACCCACACTCCACCACCATCACAACACCCTTATCCACCACCATCATCCATCATCCATCATAGAGTGTGTGTAGTAGTCTCGGGATCCAAGATTGATAGTAAGAGTTCTTGACAATCAAAGGCCATGTTTGCCTAAGTCTCTTACATCACTTGGTGAAGACAAGCATTTAGTGTAATACTTTTGTTTTTTAATCTTTTCGCACTTTTTATTTGGTTTTGTATTAATGACTTTAATAACTAGTTTCTTATGTTGAAGGTGAAACTTCCTTATCATTTCTTCGTGGTGTCTTGGCGTTATTTTACTGTCTATATAAAATAAAAGATTTACACCATTCATATCTCCACAGTCTATATGGAGATATGTTGGCTACCTGGTCGGGGGTTAAGGGAATGGTTTGGAAAGGTTCTTGCCTTGTTCAGTGTATAGATCCTGCAAGGACCTGGGTCAAGCTTACTAGTACCTCCTTCAATACCTACTGGTATTGGATGGCGGGGGTGTGAATGGCTTGATCCCCTCATATGTAAACTACTATTAATACATTAACCCAGCTACTTGGGATTGTATCCCTGCTGACTCAAACCACTTAGCCGAGGGTAACGTCACCTTCAAAAGAGGGGCCTACCACATTACGCATTAATAACTTAATTAATTATCTTCCAATAATCCAACCCTTTAGGATTGTATCCTTGCTGAATCAAACTACTGGGTTGAGGGTAACGTCACCTTCAAAAGAGGGGCCTACTACTATAACTAAGATAATCTCTTAAAAAGTGCAAAAGTGCGAAAAACATCAAAGGTTACACTAAAGGCGAGTCGGATCCAAGTGATTCATCTTGTCTATCTGTTTTTATCTTATTTTTATTTTTCAGCATTTTTAGTTATTTTTATTTTTCATGTTAAAACCTTTTCCTAAAATTTTGATTTGATTAGACGTTGAGGATAAACCGGTACTAAAAGGTCTTGTGTCCTTGGAGACCTCGGTATCTTACCAACACTATACTACGCTCACGATGGGTGCACTTGCCCATATGTGTGTTTAGTGTTAGTAGAATATCGTGTTTTATAAATTTAAAACTTGACTAAAGTGTTAAAAAGGGCTAAAAATATACATAAAAATATACAACACACCGCACACATCACTGGCATTCAAGAAAACAAGCTTGGATGATGCTTAGAAACACATCTTAGTTAATCAAATAATTTGAACAATTTATGAATCGTTATGTTATTTGGATACTTATTGTGGTTGTGCATTTTGTTTGACATTTTTAGACTAATTTTATGAAATTTGATTAATCTATATCGAAACAAATAGTGTTGTGGAATCTCTTGAGCAATCTGATTCGCTTAGTGTTGCGCCCCGATGTTTTCGCCATCGGTTGGGGTGTAACAGATTGGTATCAGAGCCATAACTATAGGGAATTAGGAAAAAGTAGGAATGCTTTGCCCTAGACTATAGTTCTAGGAACTTTGACTCTTATTTGTTGATTAAAACTTATGCATTCTACCGTACATGCTTCATAGCAACACTTTCCCGATAAACTTACATGCCTTTCCTAAGGCTAACATAATACACACTTGGATGCTTTGAAAGCACTCTTGAAACACAATCGAAATGACTCATCAAAACAGGGGTGATTCCCGCCTTTGATGACGACTTTCACTCAGTGATACCTATATTTTGCACAAAATTTACCCTCAAGTTAGGAGTGACATCCAAACCTTGAAGGGGAATTTCAATTTCATATTTTAATAGGTCTTATCATTGGATAAGTACCGGCTATATTAGGGTACGATGTTATCAAGTTAGAGGTGAAACTCGCATCTTGATAACTAGTCCCACTCCTTGATTTTCAGTCTCGCCAAAGTCTCCAGATTCCCAATCAATTAAGGACGTGTATTGACTGAAAGGACAAATATCATAGGCCTAACATCGATGAATGTATTTGTCTAAGTAAGCCAAAGCACGCTACCTTGATTCGAAAGGGGCTCAATTTACTTTGTTAGTCAACGTTTCTCTACCCGAGACAATCCTATGTTTTACGAGCCTACCTTTTTATGTTACCTTGATTGATATGTGGTTTTATACTCGATGACTTGTTTATTTTGAGACTTTTGCACGAATCACACTATCTCCGCAATCTAAAACATTAACAATAATCTCTCAGAGGGGAACTAAATTTATGATGCTTTATTCATTTGTATCATACTATGTGAGAATCTTGATTAAACTATGAGAAACATGTTAAACGTCTATACCATGTGAAACAACTAGATCAAACTATGTGGAACATAATGAACGTTTTGTGATGTGTGAAACAACTTGAGTCTTTTATGCAATCATATGAAACTCTGTGCTATGCTATGCGTTCGTGAAACTATATTATTAAACAAAACATTATGATCTAGACTCATTCGATCCTCTTTTGGATCTTTAGATGTCGTCAAGTCGTCTCAACAACCCCCGCAAGAAATCAAAGACCAACACTCAGAAAAAGATGATGTCTTTTATGGCCGACCAGATTGCACGCATTGTCCCCAAGATTGTCATTGAAATCCAGGGATCCAACACACATCCCTCCTCTGTTGACTTTAAAGCAGACAAACCTAAGCCGGTGAGCTTCAACTACAAACACTTTATCTCTTGCAACCCTAAGCCTTTCACGGGCAATGATGGAGTGACTGCAATGCTGGAATGGTTTGACAGCATCGAAGTTACCTTCATCAACAGTGAGTGCCCTGAGCATCTAAAGACTAGGAGTGCAACTGACGTGTTTCGAGGAAGAGCTCTAGAATGGTGGATCAATGAGAGAAACATCCACTCGAATGATGAAGCTTATGCTTTACCATGGGCCGAGGTTAGGGAACTGATGATGCTCAAATTCTGCCCTTCGCATGAGCAGTAGAAACTTGAGGATGAATTCTGGCATCTGAAACAAGTTGGGGATGACAATCTGGCTTATACTACCCGTTTTAAGCAGCTCAGCATCATTGTGCCTCACTTGGTGTCTACTCCTAAAAGCATGATCACCAAGTACATCCATGGGTTACTTCCTACTATGCGTGATGCCATTGAAGCAGCTCAGCTCAAATCTATTGAAGAAGTTTACCGTCTTGCAGCAAGTTTGAACAACAATCGTGTTCGTGATAAACAGCTGGGAAACTCTGCTCCCTCGAAACCTGCTAACCAGATTACCCAGCAACCCAGTGGCAACAAGAACAAGAAGTGAAAGTCTCAAGGTTCTGGTTGCAATGCAATTGTCCCTGCTACGAATGCAAACCCTACGGGCAATGCTATGGTGCTTGCTGCTGCTAACCCTCCTGCTCCAAAGAACAACAAGAAGTCGTATACATGGGTTCATCCCAAGTGTGCCACTTGTAACTATCATCACCCTGCCAACTCTGCTTGTCGTCTGTGTACCAACTGCAATCGCTATGGTCACACAACCCCGTACTGCCGTCAAACCAACCAGGTCCAGCCAGCACCGCCAGCTCAGCAGAATCCCAGACCATCAAACAACGTGATGGCATGCTATAAGTGTAGAGACACTACTCATCTCCGTTCCCATTGTCCCCAGCTGAATCAGGAACAACAGCAAGTGACGTAACCGTGTCGTCCTGATCAGTCAAAAACCCAATTAAACCTAGGTAGCTAGGGTAAGTCGGGTATCATATCCACGAAGAGCATGTGGTCAGTATCGCACGACCTGTTCGATTAGTTAGACTATTTACAAAAATGTACAAAGTAATTATGAAGCTTGCTAATTTTCTTTAAAATTGTGTTTGAAAGTGTGAACCAACAATGTGATTCCAATTGGTTTGTAGAAAACGGTCAATGATGTTATTTAGAATGACGAATATCAAAACGGTAATTAAAATGGATTTGTGATCACTATTTAGAAAATAATCACACCCGGGTTTCGGATTATTAAGTATCTAGAGCTATCCAACATGAATGGTTTGACTATGTTATGAACACCAATGACTTCTTTAGTTTGTTAATTGGAAATCCTAATCTTAGACATCAACAATCGTCTATCATACGCAACCGGTGCAAGATAACCATCACAATATGAGACAATACTATGCTTTATTAATCAAGAACAAAAACCAAACCCTGGCATAAATCACAACTTAATGGTAGCAATCATCTCTCAACGTCAATGTTGCAAGAAAACTTAACAATTTCGAGTTCAAAGCAATACTAACAAATGATTCACACAATTTCAATCAAAGATTAACAAACGTTTGTATCAGACCAAAACATGAAAAACAAACCCTAGAAACTCAAAATCTTTCACCCGGGGATGATCTTGGGGAAATTAGCCACCCATGGTTTATGATTGATCTTCAAAACGTGATGGAATGTGATAATGGATGGGTTGAATCTTCAAAAATCTCCTAAAAAGCACCCAAAATCGCCTAGCAAAACCCCCCAATTCGTATGTGTTAAGCTTAGAATGAATGATAACTTCCTTTAGTCAAAAAGGGCATTTTTACGATTTGTAACTGATGAGGGACGCATTATGTGTCCTCAGGGACACATTATGTGTCCCTACTCTTAAATCCACACTTTTATGCGCCCTCTATTGCGTCCCAAATGAAGTAACTTGCGTTCTCATCCCATTTTTTCACCATTCTTCTCAAAACCACTCTCGATTACTTCCATATGCTTCCATGTGCTTCCCATTTCTCAAGTAGTTACCGAAATGCACTTATTTAAGCTCCGCTAAGCTCCTAAATGCATCATTTCCTTGTTACCTTCATTCCAAAGCTCGTAAAGCTTCCAAAATACACCTTAAACCTATCAAGGCCTACAAAATACAAACCATCTCAAAGTAGTGTATTCTAAAACTCAATTTCACACAAATCAGTAAAATTAAACACGTTAAGCTTTGAAAATTTACCAACCCATCACATCCCCACACTTGTCGTTTGCCTGCTCTCAAGCAAATTTGTTTTTCACTTTCACGTGGGTCGAACGAGAAACACACGCCCCATTCCAGAGACTAAGGTTAAGGTCAAATGTCATACCCGGTTCAAACTTTTTACAATTTCCAACATATTTAGCAATAAATGATTAATCATATAAGAATGTTTATCCAAGATTAACCCGCCCTCGAAATAATAAACCATGCACATCCCTCACAATATTCTCTCCACTCGGTTTAAAATTTGGCTAATAGCTAATAAATTAGCACTTTTCAAGTAATCACTCAAAAACCGATTAGAACACGTACCCGCATATGCTTGCAACTCAATCATTCTCCACCACCGAACATGAATACTAAGCACAAGTCAAAAGGTCTTTGAAGGGTTGTAATGGGGCGAGGCGAAGGGTAGGAAATAGGGTATCTTAAAGTGGCGAAGGTGATGAAAAATTCGATTTTTATTACAAAAGACTATGCTAAACTAACTAAAAACATCAACTACGAGGCAACGGTTTTCGCCTTTTATTCAACAAACTAATAACTCGTATTTTTGTACTTTTCTCAATGATTTTCTATTCTTTTTCGCAACATTTTCTGAATTTTTGTTTTGTTTTGTTTTTTTTTTTTTTGTTTTTTTTTTTTTTTTTTGCAAACACAACTACACAATCAAATAATCCTACAATCGAATTTTCATCAGACGGGTTTAAAAGAAAAGGTTTAACGGTTATGGGGTAAACGGGTTGTCAAACGAAAGGTTTAGGCTCAAAGTGGGCGACTAGGGGATTTGTTTGGGTAAGGATAGATAAATGGTTTTAAAGGAAAAGGTTCACCTAATGCCTTAATCATTCTCGTTCTTGTATTCAGTCTATGGTCTCAAACGTATCAAAAGTTGCAAGTTCTACAATACATAACTAATGGTCAACTCAACAAAGAAACATGTATATGTAAATCTATGATGTGAAAGTGGCTCAAAACTTCACGTATAAGGGGTATGGTATGTGACATGCATGATATGTTAGTTTCTTAGGCGGATTATTCCCAAATAACCACCCGCTAAATACCCGTCATGCTATTAACTCGAACTTGACCATGACAAAAGACCAAATGGGTTGAGTCATCCCCCGTTAACCTAGTTACTTGTGCTTTTAAGATCGCTTCAAACAAAGACAATTTGAAAAAAATTTGAAATTTTTCCCCCATCCCCACACTTGATGTAAACATTGTCCTCAATGTGTAGTGTTTAAATGAACGGGTCAAAAATCGAAAAACTTTTACTCCCCCATCCCCACACTTGAGGCAAACATTGTCCTCAATGTGTAACAACTAGAGTTTTTAAAACGCACAAGGGATGTGACACGGCTAACTTCCCCAAAATTTCACCCCGGAAAATAAAATACAAATTAAATTCCACTTATTTGCTAACTAAAAACCAAAGATAAAAAGAAACGTATGCACCTGGTTTTCGCTAGTTCCTCGTGTGCTCTTCATCTTTTCAACAAAGCGGTCGTCTCACGAACATAATGTACCTACAAATCTCAACCCTTGTGTAGAAGCATGCTTCTCACAACCATTAAAACTTATTACCTACCTAGTTCTACCACTTTTATGAAAATATTACGAAATCATACATTAATTTACTTTGGTTTATGTGAAAAAATAATTTACAACAACAAACTTTCGTAGGAATCACGGTTGCATTTAGCGTATGCAACAAGCCCTTTTAAACCTCCTGATAGCTCGGGAGGACGAGAGGTCTCATGAGGGTTATATAGGGAACACACCCACAACGTTCATTTAACTAAGAAAATAAAATAAAACGAATAATAGTCCAAACTCTACAACAATTATACCTGATTTGCCTCTCATGGTGGTCGAAGTGCACATTTTCCTACCGAGTTTCCAACATACGCTCGGTAGTTGGCATGCCGGATCCATTCTCTTTTTATTTTACACGGCATGCGTAGTAAGCTACTTTGGGGTCGTTTCTTGACGAATTTTCCAATGTCTTGCAAGACTACCCTTCGAATCCTTATTCCCGAACCCGCATCCCCAACTTTGTTGGTTGGGGTGATAAGTATGGGAGAAGGATGAATATGAACGTAGGCTTCTTTCGGATCCGAATCATCTGGCAGTGTCATGTCTTACGCTCGGTTCAAACACTCAACTTCTTTCTCAGGAAGATCTATAACCTCTTCCACCACATCACCATCAACCATGGTACCATTAGCCAACACCTCTTGGTCTTGTCTAAGTTTAGCCAGTTCTTCGGCGAGTTGACCCACTTTCTTTGCCAAGGCTTCATGAGCTTTATCTCTCACCTCAAATTCCTTTTTCAGTTCCATTTTAATCTCTTGATTTGAAGTGATGATGGCAGTCATGGCATTCATGATTGCATCGAGCTTGGAACTTATTAAATCTTGAGGTTCCTCGGATGCCGGTTGAGGGTATTCATTATAACAATCATTATACTCCTCCCGGTAACTAGAGAAATTTGGCAATTCGGGTTCATAGTTGTTATAACCCCGCTCTTGCTTATAATGGTAATCCATCTCTGAATAGTAATAGTCTTGATAATTTGGTGGTGGTGGTGGTCTAGTGTATGGATAATGTGAGGATGGACCATTGAAATCTTCATAATCCGCCCTCCTATATTCATACAATCCGCTGAGGTAGTCTTCCCGATCCTTGTAGGCTTGAACTTTTTCGTAGAAAACAGAGCAATCCTCTAAATAATGCTCTCCGCTTCCACAACACTCACACGGATCATCATCTACCCAATTCATATTGAAAGATGATACCTGCAAAACATGTACCTACACAAACAAGCTCGACCACCCAAAGTAAAATCATGAATATACAAGAAAGAAAAACTAAACTAAAATCGAACAAGCAATGAAATACTAAGCGCACTAGCTCCCCGGCAGCGACGCCATTTTGACGTGACTGTGTCGTCCCGATCAGTCAAAAACCCAATTAAACCTAGGTAGCTAGGGTAAGTCGGGTATCGTATCCACGAAGAGCATGTGGTCAGTATCGCACGACCTGTTCGATTAGTTAGACTATTTACAAAAATGTACAAAGTAATTATGAAGCTTGCTAATTTTCTTTAAAATTGTGTTTGAAAGTGTGAACCAACAATGTGATTCCAATTGGTTTGTAGAAAACGGTTAATGATGTTATTTAGAATGACGAATATCAAAACGGTAATTAAAATGGATTTGTGAACACTATTTAGAAAATAATCACACCCGGGTTTCGGATTATTAAGTATCTAGAGCTATCCAACATGAATGGTTTGACTATGTTATGAACACCAATGACTTCTTGAGTTTGTTAATTGGAAATCCTAATCTTAGACATCAACAATCGTCTATCTTACGCAACCGGTGCAAAATAACCATCACAATATGAGACAATAGTATGCTTTATTAATCAAGAACAAAAACCAAACCCTAGCATAAATCACAACTTAATAGTAGCAATCATCTCTCAACGTCAATGTTGCAAGAAAACTTAACAATTTCGAGTTCAAAGCAATACTAACAAATGATTCACACAATTTCAATCAAAGATTAACAAATGTTTGTATCAAACCAAAACATGAAAAACAAACCCTAGAAACTCAAAATCTTTCACCCGGGGAAGATCTTAGGGAAATTAGCCACCCATGGTTTATGATTGATCTTCAAAACGTGATGGAATGTGATAATGGATGGGTTGAATCTTCAAGAATCTCCTAAAAAGCACCCAAAATCGCCTAGCAAAACCCCCCAATTCGTATGTGTTAAGCTTATAATGAATGATAACTTCCTTTAGTCAAAAAGCGCATTTTTACGATTTGTAACTGATGAGGGACGCATTATGTGTCCTCAGGGACACATTATGTGTCCCTACTCTGAAATCCACACTTTTATGCGCCCTCTATTGCGTCCCGAATGAAGTAACTTGCGTTCTCATCCCATTTTTTCACCATTCTTCTCAAAACCACTCTCGATTACTTCCATATGCTTCCATGTGTTTCCCATTTCTCAGGTAGTTACCGAAATGCACTTATTTAAGCTCCGCTAAGCTCCTAAATGCATAATTTCCTTGTTACCTTCATTCCAAAGCTAGTAAAGCTCCCAAAATACACCTTAAACCTATCAAGGCCTGCAAAATACAAACCATCTCAAAGTAGTGTATTCTAATACTCAATTTCACACAAATCAGTAAAATTAAACACGTTAAGCTTTGAAAATTTACCAACCCATCAGCAAGCCGCTCGAGGACGAGCGTTCAACATCAACACGAATCAGGCGCGTAATGACAATGACGTCGTTAATGGTACGTTTCTCATTAATAATCTTTACATTTCGATACTATTTGATACTGGTGCCGACAAAAGCTTTGTGTCCGTAGAATTTGAATCTTTGTTAAACTGTGCACGCTCTAAACTACCTAAATCGTTCTCTGTTGAGATTGCCAATGGTAAGTCTATTCTAGTTGATTCTATTCTCCGTGAATGTTCCTTGATTCTTAACGATCACGTGTTTACTATTGATCTCATACCCATGCAATTGGATAGTTTCGATATCATAGTCGGCATGGATTGGTTGCATAAGAACCATGCTGAAATCGCTTGTCACGAGAAGTACCTTCGTTTACCTCTTCCATCCGGTGATTCTTTGCACGTTTATGGAGACCGACCTTCTAGAGGACTGAAGTTGATGTCATGCACTCAGGCGAATAGATGCTTACGTAAACAGTACTTTGCCTTCTTGGCCCACATAGTGGAACAAAAGGGCAAGGGAAAGAGCGTAAGTGATGTTCCAGTAGTGTGTGATTTCCCTGATGTCTTTCCTAAAGATCTTCCTGGTCTTCCTCCTCCTCGATCTGTCGATTTTCGTATTGATCTCCTACCTGGTTTGACTCTTATCGCCAAAGCGCCGTACCGACTTGGACCCTCCGAGATGCAAGAATTATCTAGTCAACTGCAAGAACTACTCGATAAAGGTTTTATACGTCCAAGTACCTCACCTTGGGGTGCTCCTGTGCTTTTCATCAAGAAGAAAGATGGTACTTTCGCATGTGCATCGACTACCATGAACTTAACAAACTCACCGTCAAGAATCGTTATCCTCTCCCTCGTATCAATGACCTATTTGACCAGCTACAAGGCGCAAGCTGTTTCTCTAAAATCGACCTTCGATCTGGTTATCATCAGCTCCGTGTTCTCGAAGAAGATATCCCCAAAACCGCATCTCGCACTCGTTATGGGCACTACGAGTTAATGGTCATGCCTTTTGGCCTGACCAATGCACCCGCTGTGTTCATGGACCTGATGAATCGTGTTTGTAAACCTTATTTGGATCGTTTTATGATAGTCTTTATTGATGATATTCTTATTTATTCGAAAACTCGAGCTGATCATGAATGACATTTACGCCTCATGTAAGAACTATTACGTGGTGAACGCTTATACGCAAAGTTTTCTAAGTGTGAGTTTTGGATTGATGAAGTACAATTTCTCGGGCACGTTGTTAGTAAAAAAGGAATTCATGTTGACCCTTCCAAAATCGAAGCAGTGAAGAACTGGAGTACGCCTAAATCTGCATCTGAGATTCGTTCCTTCTTGGGATTGGCGGGTTATTACCGTCGATTCATCTCGGAATTTCCAAAGATCGCCGTCCCTCTAACTTCGTTGACCAAGAAAGAGAAACCTTTTGCTTGGGGTCCCGAGCAAGAGGAATCTTTTCAAACTCTTAAGAACCTGCTCTGTAACGCTCCTGTACTTGCTCTCCCTGATGGGAATGATGATTTTGTGGTATATTGTGACACCTTGAACCGTGGCCTGGGATGTGTGCTCATGCAGCAGGGCAAGGTCATCACTTATGCCTCCCGACAGCTCAAAATACATGAGAAAAACTATACTACCCACGATTTAGAGCTTGGTGCAGTTATTTTTGCATTAAAGATTTGGCGACACTACCTATATGGTACTAAGTGTGTGGTTTTCACTGACCATAAAAGCCTGCAGCATATCTTTAATCAAAAGGAACTGAATATGCGTCAGCGACGATGGGTAGAGTTTCTTAACGACCATGACTGCAAGATTCGCTACCATCCGGGCAAGGCGAACGTCGTGGCCGATGCTCTTAGTCGTAAGACTCATGCTAGTAGCACTCGCTGTTTTCATATCTCTAGCGATCTTCATGCTTGTATCCGGTAAGCTCAATACTCGTTAGCAAACAAAGGAAGTCTAAATATGGAAATATGAGGCGCTACAATCGATCAACTTGAGACAAAGTCCGATGGACTTCATTACTACCTCAATCGCATCTGGGTGCCAGATCACGATAATCCTCGTGAGCTCATTATGAATGAGGCTCACAAATCACGATACTCTATTCATCCGGGTGCTGATAAGATGTACCATGATCTGCGTATGACTTATTGGTGGCCGGGCATGAAAAACGACATCGCCGCATACGTCTCGAAGTGTCTTACTTGCTCAAAGGTCAAGGCCGAACATCAAAATCCTTCAGGTCTTCTTGAACAATCCGAAATCTCTATTTGGAAATGGGATAGTATCGCTATGGACTTTATAACTAAACTACCTCGAACACCTTCTGGTCATGACAGTATATGGGTAATCATTGACCGTTTGACCAAATCAGCCCACTTTCTTTCGATTCGGGAAGATTTCAAAGTGGAGAAACTAGCCCTAATTTACACTGATGAAATCATATGTCGTCATGGTATACCCATTGACATTATCTCTGACCGCGATGGTCATTTTACTTCACGCTTTTGGCAAACCTTCCAGTCCGCTATGGGTTCTCTCTTGAATCTTAGTACAACCTTTCATCCTTAAACGGATGGACAGACTGAACGCACAATCCAAACCCTAGAGGATATGCTCTGTTCTTGTGTCATCGACCTTGGTGGTAATTGGGATGTACATTTACCATTGATCGAGTTCTCGTACAACAACAGCTATCATTGCAGTATTCAGATGGCTCCTTTCGAAGCTTTATACGGTCGCAAGTGCCGATCTCCTCTCAGTTGGCATGAGATTGGTGACAAGTAACTTACCGGCCCTGAAATCATTCAAGAGACGATGGATAAGATTCTTCAGATCCGTGATAACTTGATCAAGGCTAGGAGCAGACAAAAGAGCTATGCTGACAAAAGGCGTAAGCCTCTAGAATTCAATGTTGGTGATCACGTTATGCTCAAGGTATCTCTTGGAAATGAGTAATATGCTTTGGTAAAAAGGGAAAGCTTGCCCCTCGCTATGTGGGTCCTTTCAAGATTCTCGAAAGGATTGGCAAGGTGGCTTACCGACTCGATTTGCCTCAAGAGCTTAGCAACGTACACCGGACGTTCCACGTATCTAATCTTAGAAAGTGTTTAGCAGACAAGGAACTTCAGGTTCCCATCGAAGACTTGCAAATAAATGAGACTCTTCATTTTGTGGAGAAACCGGTCGAAATCATGGACCGAGGTACCAAGCGGCTGAGGCGCAACCAAATTTCCATAGTTAAGGTGAAATGGGAAGGAAAGCGTGGCGCCGAATTCACTTGGGAACTCGAGAGTGAAATGAAAACCAAGTATCCACAGCTCTTCGAGTAGTCTTCCTCTTAGATTTCGGGGACAAAATCTCCTAAAGGAGGGGAGACTGTAACGCCCTGCGTTTTGAAACTTTATCTTCTTGGCAAGTCTCGTCACACTTCCTTCCTAGTGATGCTTAGTTGGACTATTTAAATCTTAATCATGTTGGACTATGTGAAACTTTTACTCTATGTGATACTTCTATGATACTTTTATATGTGAACAATGTGATTCTTAACTCTTGATTCTTAAATCTTGTGATGCGTTGTATGTAAACGATGTGAATCTTGACTCTTGTGATACTTGACTCTTATGATACTTAACTCACGTGACCTTTGACTCTTGTGAAACTTTGAAACTTGATACTTGTGATACTAGAAACTTGACACTTAATACCTATTGAACGAGAAACTTTGATACTTGTAATGCGCAAGAAACTTGATACTCATTGAGCGGGATACTAGCTTAGACATAGACTTGAAACACGGAAACTTCTGTGTTAGTTATATCCTAATACCATGTAATGGCTACTCACAATAACACGCAACGCCACGCTTACTTTAACTCACAAAATGAACTAGAGTTGGAAAACTAGCAAAAGGGGCATCGGTTGTCCGGATGGACATCCAATCGGATGACCATCCGATAGGATGACCATCTGACTGGAAGGCCAATCGACCGGAAGGCCATCTGACCGCCTGCCTTTCTCCTCCAACTGTCCCTATCACCTATAAATAGGGCTGTTCACCCTTCATTCCACACCTTTCACTCTCTACCATTCGACCACACGCACTCTCAGGCACTTTAGTCGAGATTCGAGGCAAACTCGTAAGTATTCTCACCAGATCCTTGTACAACTTCCATCATTCATCACTTCTACAACATATTCTTCATCAAAATCACATGAACACTTCAACTTTTTCATGAAAACCAACTGATTTGGGTCTCTTGAAGGTGGTTTCCACTCAGATGTTGGTAGAAACTGCGGTGGAACATCATTTAATCAAGATCGACCCCAGATCTAAAGGATTTTCACAACTTTTTAACAGAATCTAAGGGATTAACCCACTTTTACACCAGATCTGATGGAATTCCACATGTTTCTGACTCAGATCTGTGGGACATCACGTTTTACCAACTGATTTTTGAACTTTTCTTCAATTCTTATACGAACCATGGGTGAAATCAGACTCAAATAGACTTCCGACTCGTTCTTAGTCGGAAGCCGGCTTGAAGACTGGATTCCAATAGAAAACGAAGAGATTGACGGGTCCAAACATAAAACATCATCAGAAAAAGCTCGTTGGTTCGAAAAGGGGTGGTTCCCAGTCGGCCGAGCGAGCTGGGTTTGGTACGTTTCCTGTTGTTTGACACGTCGTTGCGCCATCTCCGTTAACTCCAAACTTAGAAAATGCCACGAAACTTTGCACACTGATCGTCTGTCCGAATGGCCATCCGATCGGATGACCATTCGTCCAGAGGATCTGATTATGATGACACTTGTTTGTTTTCCAGGACACTATGAGCAAAACATTGAAAACTTTATCAGTACACAAACACCCACTGTTTGAATGGCCATCTGTTCGAATGGTCATCCGTCCGGATGACCATCCGCTCAGGTATCTAGTCTGACACTTTTTCTCGATTTTCGCATCATTCGACACTCTGTTCCTAATCGGGTCAGCTCTTACAGGACTTATGCTCTGTTCCCTGCACGCAGGCTGATCTAGTGCTCCCTTCGATCCAATCTTAGCAGTGTTTGGTTTAAGCACCCACTGTGAGTATACTCGATCCCTTTTTGTTTTAAACACTTTTGGGATGCAACATGTATTCTATATCAAGACATTTGACACTTGAAACTTATTTGAAACATACTCTATTCGTTTAAACATGAAACGTGAAACTTGTGATACTTGAGACTTTTATGCTATGTGAACGTTTAATCCTTGTGTCTAGTTCCGCCTTAAGAATAGTAGCTTTAGGGGGAATGCACCTCCCCGTTAGTCTTGGGGGTATTGTTAGGAGGAGACATTAACGTCCCGTTATTCTTTGGGAAAGGCATTTAACGCGTTGGGAAACTTGGGCTATCACTTGGACTGCGTAAACTAGCATGGTGAAACTTATTATATGTTTTCATGTTGTATATGAGTTTTTAAACTATTATGCTACGTATTAAAACTTGTATGCTCGCCAATATTTTTGTTGATTGTATTTTAATACATGTTGCAGGTTGATGGTAGCTGGCATTCAAGAAAACAAGCTAGAATGACGCTTAGAAACACATCTTAGTTAATCAAATAATTTGAACAATTTTTGAATCGTTATGTTATTTGGATACTTATTGTGGTTGTGGATTTTGTTTGACATTTTTAGACTTATTTTATGAAATTTGGTTAATATATATCAAAACAAATAGTGTTGTGGAATCTCTTGACCAATCTGACTCGCTTAGTGCCGCACCCCGATGTTTTCGCCATCTGTTGGGGTGTGACACTTACGAATGTAAATAAACGCAAATAAACACAAACAAAAGCTCATGAACATGCATTAACACAAACATAGGTGACATAATTGTCATAAACACAACTAACACAAAAATTAAAATGTTTCCCAAGCCATAACACAAACCGAAATTGAAATGGTCAAATGAGGGATGCTGGCGAAGGCGTATAGTATAACTAAGTCTTCAAAAAATTTACAAACTAAAACCCAATAAAATAAAAATATAACATATAAAAACCTTTAAGTGAACAAAAACAAATTAATATAAATGAGCGAACATAAACGAACATATTACCAAACATTCACGAACATAAACAAAAGAACGCATCCTCTATTCATGTTCATTCGTTTAGCTTAACGAACAGAATTTCTTGTTCATATTCGTTCGTTTAATAAACGAACGAACATCAACGAACTTCCCACAGAACGGTTCACGAACTGTTCATTGAACGTTCAGTTCGTTTACAACCCTCTCATTGACGACACATTAGTAAAAACCAAAAAATATAGAAAGCAAAAATAAATAATAAAAACACTTGTGTGTTTTTTGTTTTTCAGAGGTAAATCGTATGTAGTCTGCGAACCACGTCTGCAGACATCTGCAGCAGAAGAGGTGGATCAAACCTCTGCAGTGTACAAGAAGAAGACTAGTTGTTTTTTAACTTCTGCAATCAAACAAACAAAAACTCTAATCAAACAATTTATCAAGATGAACATCTATATTCCATAATAAACACAAAAAATTAACATAATCATAAGCAAAATTAGAATATAAACATTAGTAATTAACTTATGAACTAACATTAACAAAAAAATAAACACTTAACTTATAAACTAACATTAAACAACAAAAATCATAATTTAAACACCAAGATTAACATAATCAAAAGCAACAACTATAATCAGAAACACTCCTCTCTACAACGGTAGAAACGAGTTCTTCAATAGCCTTATTTATAGCCATCGGAAGCAAACTGCAAAAGAAAATAAAGTTATACAATAATTAATTATAGCTTTCTATTTGAACTTAGAATGGAAAAGGTCGAACCCAAGGACATGCGTCTTTAGAACCGATTGGAAATCAGGAATATTTGAGTCTGGTACGGTCTGCTGCAAATGCAATGACCATAATTGTAGAGTAAAATAACATAAAAATGTAAAAAAAAAAATCTTAAGGTAACATACCTTGTATACTATTTGTGAAAGATCAACTTGATAAGATGGACCTGCAACGTCAGCCGGTAATACAACTTGATTTACCGCACTTCTCACTGTAGATTTAACATCTTCAACAATTTTTGGTTGAGAAAAATCAGGGTTTCCTTCGGTCATCCTAGACTTGTGTTTAAGAAGAGTTGTTGGCGTGGAGGAGGAGTAGCAGCGGCGGCGGGGTAGGAGGAGCGACGGCGGCAGAGGAGGGAGGAGGAGGGGCGGAGTGGAGGGAGGAGCGGGAGCGGAGGCGGTGGTGTGGAGGAGGAGGAGGAGCGGCGATTGCGATGGCTGGGGTGGAGCAGATGGAGAAGGGATGAGATGGAGAAGGAGCTAGGGTTTTTTTTTGTGTTTGTGGTATCTGGCAAAAATAAAGAATGGAGAAGAGGTATGAAGATGTGGGTCTAGGTCTGCACCAAAAAGAGGACGCGCAAACCTTTTTTAATAAAATCACTTCTAGAAAACAAACACACTGCAGACCCAAACGTCTGCGCGTGGTCTGCGTGGGACAGACATAAAAGATCAAGAAGAGCTTTTCACAAAAAACAAAAACCCCCTTGGTGTAGTCTCTGGGTAACTACTGACGGCTCAACGGTTTCTAGGCTTGTTACAAAAGATAGTTAAATATCACAAAACATTTCTATATGTGTGATATCCAGAGATGTAATGTAGTAAAAATGTATTTTATGTGTATTGCATGTCATATATTTTTAACATCTAAATGACTTGCTATAACATAATGTAACTTAGTAGTATATGCTAAAATAACACATCAATACATGGCAAGGCGCACTAAGATCCAATTAATTGGCTTATTATCTAACATGTGTATGTCATTAGCACCTAGATGACTTGTTATGACATGATATTCGTGACTTACTCTAAGATGAGAACAACACATTGACACATGACAATACCTATTAATGCTCAATTAGTTAACTTATCAACCAACATTTATCATTAACACCTCTTGTTGTGACCTAATGTGATTGTTGTAAGCTAAATTAACATGATAACACATAGCAAGGTCCAATTAGTAGAATTGTCATCTAACACGTGTCAGTAATAGCTAAATGACTTATTATAACCTAATGGAATTATTACCTAACATATGTCATCATCTCCTAACGATTTTTATAACCTAAGGTGAATTGTTTTGTAAGTCCCTAAACCGAGATCACAATGATATCGCACAACTCGTAAAGTGGCGGAATCACACAAACAAGTTGTAAAGAAACAAAGAGATGAAAGAAGGATTCTTGTATTTAAAAGCTTCAATCTTGCATATAATCTATATTATCTAATACAAGATTTGCACAAGTCACCAACCATGCACCTATGACATAACATTCTATTTATAGTAAGTGGCTACGGAGGAGGCTCCCTAGCCCTAGGCCCAACATACCCAAAAAGCCCAAATTACATCATTAACCCAAAATTCTTTCTAATCCGCTAAGCTACTTATCCGTAAACCTTCAAGGGCATAACAATCTCCCCCTAGGTTTACTGGATTAGTAGTGTAACAACCCGCACTTTCGTGCGTTGTTACTACTCGCTATACTCGTTACGCCTAGCACCAGAGATTCGGATCATAATGTAACTATATGTAACTATATCGCGTACATCGCTATTTCGTAGTATATTCGCATATCTCACATACTATATCGCTATAATACATCGCATCGCAAATACTAACACTCACGATGACTTTGAGTGAGGACCTATTCTACCCTCCTCGATGGCCGTGATGTGTCGCAACGCAAACAATTAACGTTAACAAAGACTCTCGGGTAAGTACTATAGCTCCAACTGTCGTGACGATGACGGCAATACAAGCAAGTAGTACCCTGTCAGTCATTGTGACACAACACATCGTAAACTCGAAAGCGCACCCGTGACCACGCGCAACTCGATTATTGCATCGAACATTTGAAAGTATGAATACGTATATACGACCTTTTGTGATTAATTATATATATAATGATGAAAATGAGAATTAAATATAGGGGAATGGGGAACCAAAACTATCGCAACGCTTAAACGATCAGAACAGGACGCCAAAACTCAGCTCGCCGGAGGTATACGATCAAATGGCAGCCGATCAGACAGGCTAGTCGATCGGACAGGCCAGCCGATCGGACAGGCCAGCCGATCGGACAGGCCAGTCGATCGGACAGACCAGCCGATCGGACAACCAGCCGATCGGATAGCCTACACTCTCCTTCCTTCCCCCTTTTGCTTATAAATACCCCTCAGTCACATCAGGAACACTTGATGTGACTGCTACTGTTCGACCAGACGCTCCAACCCTTCATCTCTCGATTTCTCGCAAACCTTGTAAGTTCTCGATCTAAACCTCGTACTTTTATGATCTACACTCAATTCTACACCTCCCTATCTTTTAGAAATCAACTTTTATCCATGAAATCTACTGATTTGAGGTGTTCAAAGATGATGTCATCAAGAGTTCATATGAACTTCAAAGCATGACCTCATTTTACCATGAACAGCTCAGATCTGAGTGATTTCCACATGTTTTTATAACAATCTCACGTAGAATTATATGTATCTGATCAAAGTATTGCGTGATTTCGAATTAAACATGGAGAAACCGTCAAGAACGGCCAAAACTGATGGAACGGGGTGGTTCCCGGCCATTAGAACGGGTCGGAACTGGTGGAATTTCATTTGTTTAACACGACTTCACGCTATCTCGGTAAAAACTACCGGTATCCTTTCCAAAGACAATTGAGAGTGACTTAATCAGAAAATCTGAACGAATTGCCGCCCGACCGGACTGATGTCCGATCGAACGGCGAATCAACTCCAAACCAATCGATCGGACGACATGTTAACCGATCGGACAACATATCAGTCGATCGGACAACATGTCAGTCGATCGGACAACATGTCAACCGATCGGACAACATGTTAACCGATCGGACAACATATCAGTCGATCGTACAACATGTCAGTCGAACGGACAACATGTCAACCGACCGAACAACGTGCCAACCGATCGGACTATGTTAACCGATCGGATAGCATGTCAACCGACCGAACAACATGTCAGCCGATCGGATAGCATGTCAGCCGACCGAATAACATGTCAACCGACCGGACGAGCCCCAAAGTGTCGATGTTCGATCGGATTACCACTAGCCCTATTATTCAACTTTTCACCGCACCTCGCTTACGCTACCACTCTGTGTTCATACTAAATCAGGCGCACTCTAAATTAATCCAACCAAGTTGAGTTCTTGCTGAATACGCACTGTGAGTATACTTGAACCCTTTTTGCTTTTGCACTTTTGGGTGTAACATACGTTGTTATCAAATCGAATTATATCAAATGCTTAAACTACCTATCACTTGTGAATGACTTACGTGCATAGTTATACGTGATGCTAGTTACATATGTGCTAGGACTTATACTCGCGACGTCCCACCATGACTAGTATAGTACAATTGCGCCCGACGGGGTCTTGTTTGCCATCGCGTATTCGAGCATCGAGGACTTAGCTGGTAGTATCAGTTTTGTGAGTATGTATGTCGTGTATCTCGTTTATGTATGTAGGGGATTCGCAGCACTTTTAAATCTATTATGCTATTATATATCAAACCTGTATACTCGCCAATACTTTTGTATTGACATTATTTTAACGTATGTTGCAGGTTGGATCTCAAGCTATCTCAAATCAAGCTAGGAAGTCTAGAAACTCGCCTAAAATCTAGGTTGTCGGATTGGCATTGTTCGAGAGGACAAGAAATCTGTGATGACTTATGTGATTGTATTATTTGTTATTAGTATGGGATAACGAATGTAATAAATATTATCGCAATATAGTTGTTATGGATTCTCTTGAGCAATCTGATTCGCCTAGTGCCGCGCCCCGATGATTCCGCCATCGGTTGGGGTGTGACAGATTGGTATCAGAGCCATAACTATAGGGAATTAGGCAAGACTCGATCTAGTCCGGGTCGACGTCTTAGAAATTGACTTAGTCTATAGACTAAGTACCAACAGGCCGACTCGTACGAGCCCAGTAGGGTTTGTATTGGGCCTACTTGATACTCTTGATCGAAATTGCCAAAAACTACAACTTTGTGTGAACACCGCGTACTACAGCTTCGCACGAAGACGCCTTTCCTAAGGCTGAAATACTACTTAGCCTTTCCTAAGGCTGACACAATGCACATGTTTTCGAAAAATACTCGCATATCACAACTGAGTGATCCAGTCGAGATCAGGTGTGAAAGCCAAGAACTCTCGATAGGATTGCTCACTCAGCGCATTTTCTAGCACGAGAACCTTTCATCGAGTTAGGAGTGACATCCACACCTCGACGAAAGTCTCCATTCCGAACTCTAGTGGAACTCACGAATTTATTCGAAGAGCATAACCACAATTAGGAACGAAGTTGTTAAGTCAGGGGTGAAACTCGTACCTTAATGAACCGTTCCACTCTTTAAAATAGTTTTTAAAAAAAAAGCTCTCACCAAGGACTCGACCATGACAATGACTCAAGCCACGCGATGACTAGGAAGACAGATGCCATGAGCTGCATCCCAGTGGAAGCATGAAGTCTTCTAGGCCAACGCGCGTGCACGAACTTGTTGGACATAGTTGAATTACCTTGGGTAGTCGACGCCTAAACACCCGAGGCACTCCGATTATTTTACTAAGACTACAACTCGACGGTTTTACGTTCGATAAACTTGGTTACGATTTATGTGTTATTTTACAATCTATGAATTTACGCTCCCTGTTTTACAAAATGCACAACTCGCACAACCATCGCAATCTAAAACAAAGACTGAATGTCCGCATCAAAGCTAATGCCTAAATTACTCGCTTACGCTCTCGCTCACTACCTCTCATCGCGTCCTCGCGTATTCTACATCGATATGTATGTGTATGAGTGTAAACTACAACTATCTATATCTAAATACAAACAAATCATTGTGTGAGAACCTAGGAATGTCGTGTCTCCTATGTGAAATCTATTTATATTGCACGATACAAGTTTTGATCGCGCTCAATCGCATCGCAAACTCAAAAATCATTATGATCGAATCTCATTCCAAATCACTCTCTGTCTAGATGCCTTCCAACAACTCTTCCTCGAGACGAACAGCTAGGAGAAGAGCCAAACGAAGCGCCGATAAGAGGATTGCCTCACTTGTGACCAAGGAAGTGATCAAGCTCATTCCTCAAATTACCGCTCAAGTGCACTCTCTCAGCAACTCTCGAGCCTCGGAAGACTCTAAGACGGAAGCGCCGCAATCTGCTTTTCTCTACAAACACTTCAAAGCCTGTGACCCGATGGAATTCACGGGTGAAGGAGGTGTGACCCAACTACTCCAGTGGTTCGATTCTATCGAAGTTACCCTTCGTCAAAGTGGGTGTCCCGATAGTTTCCGTACTACTTGCGCTACCGGAGTATTTCAATCACGAGCACTCGAATGGTGGACCGCCGAACGTAACAATCGTGGGATCTCCACAGCTTACGCTCTCTCTTGGGATGAGCTGAAAGAGCTCATGAAGAAAGAGTACTGCCCTCCCCACGAAGTTCAGAAGCTAGAAAATGAATTTTGGGAAATCAAGCAAGACGGAAGTGACAATGCTGGCTACACCGCAAGGTTCAAACAGCTTAGCGTAATCTGCCCAAGTCAAGTGAACACTTCAGAAAAAGCCATTTCTAAGTACATTCGCGGCTTGCCTGAGTGTGTGGGTGATTTTGTCGAAGCTGCAAGACCTGCTACCATCGAAGAGACCTACCGTTTAGCCACCGAGATCAACAACAAATGACTCATGGAAGGATTTTTCTCCAAGAATCCTGTCAAGCAAACTTATCAAGCAATCGTTATTAACTCTTCAGACGATTCTAGAGATGATTCTTCTGACGAATCTGCCGACGATTCTCCGGATGAATCTGCCGACAATTCTTCTGACGAAGCTGCTGACGGTTCTTCCGACGACTCGGCCGAAGATTCTGCAAGTGAGTCCTCAGACGAATCATTCAACGACAACACCTCATCGCAAGACACCGACAAACCCAGCCGCAAACGAAAGATTTCAAGCCTGAACTCATCAATAACCGAAATGCTGCAACCAAAGCCTCTTCAAGCAGTTCTGGTGTTTCCAAAACGAGCTTACACTGGAGCTCATCCTCAGTGTCAATCATGTACCTACCATCACCAGGTCGGAGCTGACTGTCGCTATTGCAATAGCTGCAACCGTTACGGTCACTTCACCCGCAACTGCCGCACCGGGTCAAGAACTTGAGTACAACAACCGCAGCTCCAGCAAAAGTTCTCAACATCAGACAGACGTAGGATAGTGTTGTAATGAAATAAATTTTCGACGTAATTTCATGTGTAAAACTGTCCCTACTAATTGATGTCGTCGCTATGCGCAACATTGATTCACATTCTCTCTCGTGTTTCGCACTTAGACTAGATTCACACACATACTATACTATATCACGAGATAATGTGTTTTACCCTCACTGCACTCTTAAGAATAAGGTACGATAAACGTGCAAGGAACGACTAATCACAGGTGCACACGGGATTATTTTGGTCAGTGCACGGAGATCGTAGTGAATTCTAAAGGTGCCATAAGCGTCTCGACAAAATGTGACACCAAATCACGGGATGTAAGTAGTAGGGGTCAAGCAAGGTGTGCTTTATCATACTACCAAAGTTTCATAAGGAAAGTGCAACGTGGAGTTGAACGTTACTAGACCTATTATACTATTGTGGTTATTTTCAACACACTACACTCAATCGCAAGGCGTAACAACCGAACCGCACCACTGCGATACTTTTCGTAAGTCTTCCAACGCAATGCAATCGCCTCATCGATGGACTTTGGTAAGTCTACCCCCGCAGGGCAATTGCAGTGACGCAAGACTGGTCGTAAGTCCACATCGCAACTCAATCGCAATTTTGTTGGAATCTATCGCATTATCGCTTAAATCTATCTCGCAATCGCTATCGTTTATTATGTGTATCACGCAAACTCTATCGCTTATCATGTGAATCTCTATCGCTTATTATGTGGATCGCTATCGCTTATTGTGTGTATTGCGATATCGCTTGCTGTGTATCAATCTATCGCTCACTCTATCGCTATCACCATCGCTATCGCTTACCGTTATCTGTGTTGAGTTAGCACACCTGACCTCGTTTCACGAGACGAAATTTATATGGTTAAAGCATGGTGGATACGCCGCTGGTACTTCCTATATATAAGTGTTTTAGCCATATCGGCAGACTTTCGTGGAAAAAGGCCATATGGGGTCTAATGTTAGTTAAACCCTGTGGTGTTAATCCATTGAATCGAATCGCATAAATCGCGCATATCCCCATCGCTTGCAACGCAACAACCATCGCTTATCGCTCATCGGTTGTCGCTATCGCGTATCGCTCATCGCAATTCGTTTATCGCCGCCGTCATCGCTTGTGTTGTGTTTGTGTACTTCGCTTAATCGCCTATTCGCTTATCGCGTATCGCTACCTGTATTGCGCGAGCACACCTGACATCGAATCACGAAACACATCTAGTAAGGTTGGAACGTGGTAAATACATCGCTAGGTACTTCCCATATGTATAAGTGATTCAGCCATACCAGCAAACTTTCGTGGGCAGATGCCATATGGGGCTTAACGTTGGTTAAATTGTAAAGCTACGAAGACTAAATCGAATCGCACTACTCGCTTATCACGTATCACTTATCGTGTATCGTCTATCGCTTATTCGTTTGTCGCGTACCGCTTATCGCTCGTCGCTCATCGCTTGATATTCATCACAGTCTGTGTGGTATTAGTATGCATGATATCGCTTCACGGGACAAAACTAACCTGGTCGAACGTGGTGTTTTGCCATGTTAGCAAACTTTCGTGGAAACGTGCCATGTGGGTTTAATGTGAAATCTAATCGCGCTATTCGCTTATCACTTATCGCTCGACGCCTATCCAGACACGACACATCAATGTTTCGTGTCACCAGGCTACTCGCGCACGCTGTTATAGCTACATTCGCAATTCAACCCGCCTGTTTAACCTATTTGATTCTATCTTCAACTCAGTCCGACTCCCTATCGATTGGACCGAGGTAGAGCAATTCTATCTGTGTCATATCGGCACACATGACACCGCCTCACGAAACGGAAGTAATATGGGAGAAACATGGTGGATACGCCGCTAGTACTTCCTATATATAAGTGTTTTAACCATATTAACAACCTTTCGTGAGAAAGTGCCAAGTGGGGCTCGATGTTAATTAACTTTTTAAAACTGTTAAAAACTGATTTTTATAAAATTTTTATTAAAACCATTGGACAAGTGAAATTTCCTCACAATGTGGAGGTAACATCGAATCAGCTTAACTCCATGCCCAAGGGAAGTCTCATAAGTCCAGTTTTCTTTAAAAATAACTTTTTGCAATATCAAAATGAAATATTTCTTAAGACGTTGGTTCGACATCGAGTTCAGCTTGAACCCGTGTCATAGGAGAGTTTCCGTAACCCCAGTTTTCATTTTCAAATTCCTTAAAATGTTTAAGACCTAAACTTTCTTGCAACGTTAGTTAAACATCGACTCAGTTGACCCTACGTTATAAGAAACTTTTTCAAGATTTCCTTCCAAATTCCTTTTAAATAGCTAAAAACGTACGTTTCTTGCAACGTTGGTTAACAATCGACTCAGTTATAACCTTACATTATGAGAAACCTTTCAAGATCTTTAAAAATTTCAATCACATCGAACTCGCAGATTTTTCGCGACTCGAGGTACTTTTGAAACGCCAACTCGTAGGATGCTACTTTTGTCTATGCGTCGCCTCTCGTAATCGACCTCTCTTACTAAAAACGCTCTCGCTTTTCAACTCTCAGTCAATTAACTCGCTGTATCGCTACTTATACGGGACAACTTCCACAAGTCTACCTGTTGGATTAATTTCGGGATGAAATTTCCTACAGCAGAGGAGACTGTAACAACCCGCACTTTCGTGCGTTGTTACTACTCGCTATACTCGTTATGCCTAGCACCAGAGATTCGGATCATAATGTAACTATATGTAACTATATCGCGTACATCGCTATTTCGCAGTACATTCGCATATCTCACATACTATATCGCTATAATACATCGCATCGCAAATACTAACACTCACGATGACTTTGAGTGAGGACCTATTCTACCCTCCTCGATGGCCGTGATGTGTCGCAATGCAAACAATTAACGCTAACAAAGACTCTCGGGTGAGTACTATAGCTCCAACTGTCGTGACGATGATGGCAATACAAGCAAGTAGTACCCTGTCAGTCATTGTGGCACAACACATCGTAAACTCGAAAGCGCACCCGTGACCACGCGCAACTCGATTATTGCACCGAATATTTGAAAGTATGAATACGTATATACGACCTTTTGTGATTAATTATATATATAATGATGAAAATGAGAATTAAATATAGGGGAATGGGGAACCAAAACTATCGCAACGCTTAAACGATCGGAACAGGACGCCAAAACTCAGCTCGCCGGAGGTATACGATCAAATGGCAGCCGATCGGACAGGCCAGTCGATCGGACAGACTAGCCGATCGGACAGGCCAGCCGATCGGACAGGCCAGCCGATCGGATAGCCTACACTCTCCTTCCTTCCCCCCTTTGCTTATAAATACCCCTTAGTCACATCAGGAACACTTGATGTGACTGCTACTGTTCGACCAGACGCTCCAACCCCTTCATCTCTCGATTTCTCGCAAACCTTGTAAGTTCTCGATCTAAACCTCGTACTTTTATGATCTACACTCAATTCTACACCTCCCTATCTTTTAGAAATCAACTTTTGTCCATGAAATCTAATGATTTGAGGTGTTCAAAGATGATGTCATCAAGAGTTCATATGAACTTCAAAGCATGACCTAATTTTACCATGAACAACTCAGATCTGAGTGATTTCCACATGTTTTTATAACAATCTCACCTAGAATATTATGTATCTGATCAAAGTATTGCGTGATTTCGAATTAAACATGGAGAAACCATCAAGAACGGCCAAAACTGATGGAACAGGGTGGTTCCCGGCCGTTAGAACGGGTCGGAACTGGTGGAATTCCATTTGTTTAACACGACGTCACGCCGTCTCGGTAAAAACTACCGGTATCCTTTCCAAAGACAATTGAGAGTGACTTAATCAGAAAATCTGAACGAATTTCCGCCCGACCGGACTGATGTCCGATCGAACGGCGAATCAACTCCAAACCAACCGATCGGACGACATGTTAACCGATCGGACAACATATCAGTCGATCGGAAAACATGTCAGTCAATCGGACAACATGTCAACCGATCGGACAACATGTTAACCAATCGGACAACATATCAGTCGATCGGACAACATGTCAGTCGAACAGACAACATGTCAACCGACCGGACAACGTCCAACCGATCGGACAATATGTTAACCGATCGGATAGCATGTTAACCGACCGAACAACATGTCAGCCGATCGGATAGCATGTCAGCCGACCGAATAACATGTCAACCAACCGGACGAGCCCCAAAGTGTCGATGTTCGATCGGATTACCACTAGCCCTATTATTCAACTTTTCACCGCACCTCGCTTACGCTACCACTCCGTGTTCATACTAAATCAGGCGCACTCTAAATTAATCCAACCAAGTTGAGTTCTTGCTGAATACGCACTGTGAGTATACTTGAACCCTTTTTGTTTTTGCACTTTTGGGTGTAACATACGTTGTTATCAAATCAAATTATATCAAATGCTTAAACTACCTATCACTTGCGAATAACTTACGTGCATAGTTATGCGTGATGCTAGTTACATATGTGCTAGGACTTATACTCGCGACGTCCCACCATGACTAGTATAGTACTATTGCGCCCGACGGGGTCTAGTTTTCCATCGCGTATTCGAGCATCGAGGACTTAGCTGGTAGTATCAGTTTTGTGAGTATGTATGTCGTGTATCTCGTTTATGTATGTAGGGGATTTGCAGCACTTTTAAATCTATTATGCTATTATATATCAAACCTGTATACTCGCCAATACTTTTGTATTGACATTATTTTAACGTATGTTGCAGGTTAGATCTCAAGCTATCTCAAATCAAGCTAGGAAGTCTAGAAACTCGCCTAAAATCTAGGTTGTCGGATTGGCATTGTTCGAGAGGACAAGAAATCTGTGATGACTTATGTGATTGTATTATTTGTTAGTATGGGATAACGAATGTAATAAATATTATCGTAATATAGTTGTTATGGATTCTCTTGAGCAATCTGATTCGCCTAGTGCCGCGCCCCGATGATTCCGCCATCGGTTGGGGTGTGACAAGTATCCGCATCAGACCTGAGGACCACCTTCATCTTGATTAGGAGCAAACAAGTGATGGTTTAATATATTGGCAACAACGCTTGTCCAGGCCTTCGCATACTCTTCATACTTCTCGTTGGTCTGGATTTGGTGATTTGTAAGAACCATGATATCTTCTTCATGAAAACTCATCAGATCATATGAATTCGGGATCCTGATGGATTGTTCTTCAGTGACAATGGCAGCTTCGGCCATTTTAGGATCATAGGCCCAGAACTTGAAATTCTTTAGAATTCCTTTCTCAAACTTCTTCACAATTGGAATGATCTTCTCTTTGTCGGTAGCAAGCCAAATCACTGATTTGACGGTGCGCTTGGTATGAGGGTCACAAACACCAGGATTTCTTCTGATAGTTGGCTCAACAGTCTTCATCGTGGCAAAGTTGGTTCTCATTTCTCTTTCAAGTCTGGAGTGGAATGCCCAACCTCTACCTCTTCGATTTAGATCAGGATCATAAAAGGGAGTACGCAGAAGGCTCTTTAATCAATCTTCGTCCAAGACTCAAATTGACTTTCCTTAGCATAATATTCTCTGTGACCACTCTTGCGTGTAACCAGCCACATCTGCTTATCATGCTCATACCTCTAACATGCAACTTCGGATTTGTTTCCGACCTCGTCATAATGAGAAGATCCCAATTCCATTACCAGTCTGTCAGGCCTCTTCGTGGGATCCTTCAACTGAAAGTTTTCATCGAGAGGATTTAAATCTTGATTCTTCATCACCAACAATTTCTTGCTCTGCTTATCTTTCTCTTTCTCCTTTTCTTATCTCTTCTTTGATTTGCTGCTCTTTTTCTTTGGCTTAGCAGCCATATAAGCTTCTAAAGCTGCTGCACGTTCTGCTTCAACTGCTGCATGTGTTGCTGCTCTCTATTCTGGAGTTTGTTCAGTTCTTCCAACAAAAAATTGTTCATCTTCTTTATCAACAAACTCGTTGCCAAACTTCTTTTCTAATTTTGCCTTCATATCATATACTGTGGACATCAGCATCCCTACATCACCTTGCAACTGATCTATTGTGAGATCTATGTTAGTGAGTTGTGATTGTAGTGATGAGATCTGGGCTTCTTTCAAAGCAGCGTCTTGTTGAAGAGAAAAGATCTGAGCATTCTTCAGCTCTCCATCCTGTTCTAATACGACCACATGCCTTTTCAACCTTTTAACGTATTCATCTTCATCACTATCACTTTCGCTTTCAAAGATTTGTCTCTTCTCAGTCGCATAATGGAAAGCTGCTTCATCATGCTCAGTATTACCTCCCCCAGTTGAGCTTCCAGCTTCGAATCGAACACCACCACTTGAATTGCCTGGCTGTGAGGGGGTGACTTCAAAATCAAAGTTAAAATCATATAGATATGGGTCCTCTGTGTTTGTCTTCTTCGATGCATCTTCTATTTGTGGATCAGGCTGAGGATCAATGATTAGAGTGGACTCAGGGGCAGTTGATGGGCTAGAGAGAACGTCATCAGCTACGAAGTCGGTTTTTTGTTTCTCTTTAGCTGATTCTTCAGCATCATCAGCACTTGCTTCTATTATTGTCTCAATTTGGGGTGTGGCGGCAGCAGTTTGAACATCAGTGGTGGAGACAGATGGAGGGTTTCCATCACCACCCTGCAAACTTAGAAGTAACGCCGCTAAATTTTCACTTGTTAAAGGCACAGGCTTGCGAACAGTACCTCTTCCTTATCAGACATCACTATTTCCACCTCGCTTTCAGAATCAATTTCCTCTTCACTAGAGCCTGTATCTGAGTCAGAATCAACGACTTAAATCTCATCTTCATCACTAGCCACCTGTTGTACTTGCTGCATAAGCTGTACATCATGCTCTTCCGCAATTTGTGCATTGATTGGTGGCGGAACTGGAGCAACAGGGGCAACTGGAGGAACTGGGGCAACAGGAGCTCCTTGCACAGCATCTGCAAACCTACCATGCTTTTCAAGAGCAAATCTTCCTTAAAAGTTGTGATGTTTAGCTCTTTTATTTCTACAAGCGTTCTCAAAGCAGCTCGGCCCCATTGGCTTTAAATTGATAAAGTTTGGGCCCTTGGCCAATGCTGGGTGTCGATCATCAAGAATTATCTGAATGAACCTTGGATATAGCATGAAAATCTTCTTTTTCGGATCTTCAAGCATCTTCTTCACATTATCAAAGATAAAAGAAGAAAAATTGAAATCCCAACCATTCACCAATGCCACGATTGTAGAAGTTTGTGTCTTGTTGAGTTGATCAAATCCGCCCTTGTTTTCTGCGATGCACTGTAGGAAGAAGTGTACTAACAACCTCCAATATGGTGGAAATAACTTCTTCAAAATTGTTGGATAACCCCCTTCATAGCTCATCCTTCTAAGTGCGGCTTGAACTCTGGTTTGATCATAAGATGTTGAATGGTGTGGCTGATCTCCCATTCGTAAAACTTCTCGCACTATTGCCTCAGTTACAATGATCTTCGTCTTTTGAACGGCGCTTCAATTGATAGCTCCTTGTCTGTTGATCTTCGCAGTATTCCTGAATGTGTTGATGCAGTTGTTGCATATAACTGGTTCTGCTCGTAAGGCGTGAGTGAGGGGACAGTTGTTTAGACCCCGAATGAGAGATCCAAACAACTCCATGTGTTATGCTGGAGGATCTGACAAATAGCCTGCTTGATTATTGAACAATTCTACTTCTAATTGACGTTGATTTTTCTCTTGCATCATAGCGCCTGCCATTTTCTGCGCTAAAATTTCCGACGTTAGATCTTTTTAAACAAGTGTTAACTTATATTTGAAGTTAATGACTAGTCAACAAAGTCAACACGTCAAAAGGTTCAAACATAAGCAAACATGTCAAGTAAGGGTTCAAAGGCAGTCCAGATAAGCAGTTCAAAGGTTCAGGTCAAAGAGGTTCAGGTCCAAGGGTTCAAGTCAACCCTAGTCAAGGTCCGGAAAGATGAGGGTTCATCTCGGATGGACCTTTTCATCCGGAATGATATAGTCACTCCATCCGAGATCATCCGAGATGGTTGTCTGCTAATTCGAGATCTTCCGATATGATGATCTCTCAGTCTGAGATCATTCGTGATCCTCCTTTTCAGTCCAGAATCTTATACCTGCAATCCGGAATGAGTCTGATATCGTCCGAGATGGTCCGAGATGAAGAATGCTGAGAGAGAATTCAAGAAACTGTCCAGAATGATTCGAGATCTGTGTCTCGGATCTTTGTTATCATCACATTAAATACATTCCGGATGGGCTTATGGGCCAGGCCCATCTCGGATGATTTGTCCGAGATGATGGGCCTGTTCAGGCTTTGATTTGGTCAAACCTGATGGGTCCCATCCGAGATGGTGGGCCTATCCAAATCAATATTTTATTGTTATTTTAATCAAACCTTTCAAAACAACAAAATACCCTCTTTAAAATCAACGAATATACCCACTGCGCAACTAATAAAATAATAATATAATGTAAGAATATAAATATATGAAATACCAACACTGGGGTAATTTTAGGAAGACTGTCACGGGATCAAATCGTTTTCAAACTGATTAAGGAACACTTTTCAGCTCTTTGCTTACTTGGACTGGTCCACGCGATTGTTAATATGCTTGTCGTCTTAAATCTAACGCCCAATTTCAACTTTTAGCTTTGTGATACGCTTTAGGTAAAATTATACTGCAACTTCCGTGTGTCCCATTCCAAGGCATACCCCCGAGATCAAGGTAAGCACAACAGTTCATCGTAGCAGGTGAGTATACTGAGATCATCCTTAAATTTTTCAACGCCAGACTTCCTGGTGAACAGGTCAGTACTTTCGTACAGCAGAGAGACCAGAGAAGGTTTGACGAGGGCGAGACAGATACCTTTAACGGCAGAATTTAGCTTTAATAGCACACAGAATTCTCTTTAAAGTGAGATTTCTTCCGTTTTCAGGTTTTGGCCCTTTTTGTGGCTCTTTTGCAAGATATCCTGACTGTGCCCAGGTCTGCATATAGTCTGGATGCAACAGAGGGACAATCCTGATATCCCGAATGATTCATCAGCATAAAGACCCGAAACCTCAGACGTTGGCTATCTATCAAAGCAAGATATAAGACCCTGAAATCATACACCGTTGGTCTGTTACCCACGAGATGTCCAGTCCATTATATTTGTATCACTTTTGCCTCTTTTTGCTTTTCGAGCGTTAGACCTATCAACACATCGCAGTGGATCCTAGCCTGTTCAGCATTGAAACCTTACATGTGTGAATCAAGTTTTTTAACACGAAAATTCATTTCATTTCCCAGCAACTTTTCTCCCCCTAAATTTGTGCAAAAGTAGAATACTTTATGCCCAAATTTACCGGATGATACCGTTATTCATAAAAACCCCTTTATTCAATATATAAATAGAAGTTTTTTTTTATGCTCAGTCGGTGAAACGTATCATTTTCAAGAGGTCTACAAGCACATTGAATCTTGAGACGCTTACATGTTTTGTAAAAAGATCCACTGTATTAGCATCAGTATGGATCTGTTCGAGTTTAAATAATCCTCTGTCAAAGCAGTCTCGAATGAAGTAAATTTTGATGTCAATGTGCTTGGTTTTGGAGTGAAAACAGGGTTTTTAGTGATTTGGATAGCGGCATCATTATCACAATAAATGGTTGTATCAAGATACGTCAAACCGTAATCCTCCAGTTGATGCTGCATCCAAAGAACTTGGGAGCAGCAGGCAGATCCTGCAACATATTCTGCTTCCGCTGTGGAAAGAGATACAAGCTGCTTCTTACACTGCCAAGAGATGAGTCTATCTCCCAAGAACTGACATCCAGCGAACACATTTTTCCGGCTACTATTTTACGTCCAATAACCCTCACGAGATAGGTGCTAGCCACACATCCATTTATTTCTGATCCTGTTAATCCCACACAAACCAAATCCAATAATTCATTTCACCATGTATCCGTACCACCGGTTAACACGTGACTTCGTCTGAAACGTCTTCGTAAGATTCCCCTTATTCTCTCTTCTTATCATCGGCGTTCAGCACATTATTACAATCCACGTTGAATCATTTGTTTCCAGTGATGAATAATGATTTTTCTCAAATATTTGAGGATAACTAGCTGGTTCAAGAGACACTATCCTACACTAAGCAAGGCATTTGACATGTACACGGTTGAAGCAGGTGGACATTTTCATGATTATTATAAGTTCAAAAAAGGTGTTACTTTGTTATTGTAATCTGCGTGGGTCAAAAGCAAAATTTTGGTGTATGAAATCAACCAAACATCTTGTGACAAAAATGTGGAGCAAGGTTATGTTAACAAAATTCAAGGGTTTGATTTTCCACTTTCAAATCCATCTTTTGTGTTAGAACATCAAGATTCTTCATCTTCAATCAATCTCGAAATTATGGTTGCCGGAAAAATGTGGTCATCGGAATGGGATGCTCGTCGGAGGACGGGATGGCACCGAAAACGAAGACGTGGGATGGGGTGGGGTGGGGTGGGGTGGGGTGGGGTGGGGTGGGGTGAGGTGAGGTTAATGGCGGTATTGGATGGTTGGGTGAACGACGATGTTGGATGGTGGTTACGGTGGCAACGACAATGTTTGATGGTGGGTGAAGGATTGTGAACAAGTTTGGTAAAGGATGATGAACGAAGGTGTTGGATACGTTTATGGCAGTGGTGGATGGATGGTGAATAGATGTGGGTCTGATTTAGACAGAGTGGAATTGAGAGAGAATTTAGAGAGAGAGAAGTGAGGGGGTGTGTGTGCATATTTCTTTTGTTTAAATATGTTTTTACACAATAGGTCCTTCATATAAGTTTTTTTTACACAATAGTCCCTCAAATGTGAGATGACAAAGATGCCCTTATGTGCAAGTCACATGACCATATTTAACAAAAAAGTCTAACTGAGTCGGGGCTAAAGGACATAACATGCAAGATTTTGAAACGTTAAGGACAAAACTCGTCAAATTTAAAGGCAAATGACACCGCCTGCAATTTGATACAAACATAAAGGACAAAACTTTTTGTTGCAAACTGGAAATGGTGTTGACTCGAGTGACTCAAAGTGTATCGATTTGCAAACCACAAGGACTCAAGTGTCCATTATTTTGATTTAGGAACGCAAATTGATTATAACATACCATATGGGATGCAAATTGCAGTTTACTCTATGAAAACCCATCTAAGATCAAAAGGTTGAGATAACGTTGCTCATAATCTTGCTTATAAAAGACTTATAAAAGGAGTGGACAATTACAAAAAAAAAAAAAAAACTAATAATAATGGTTTCTTCTTCTTGAGTACTTCAACTCAAGTCAACATTTTCAACTCAAGTTAAATCTTCGGTTATTAATTAAAAACCAACTAGGGTTAAGACCCGCCCGCGTTGCGGCGCGGGTACATCGTAAACATTGAATGGATTAGTCCAAACGTTATATGATGCATTAACCATATGAAAACACACATTTCGACGTATCCAATTAAACTCAATGTAACATGTATAAGGATTGTCATTGGATCAAACGTAAAGTAAATGGAATTCATGTCAAACAATAACTTGAATTTATACGAAACGTACATAAAAATATGCACGTAAAAATGGTTTCTTTAAACGAAAATGTATTATACTTGACCTGACTCGTCTATAAAAAAAGTTTACGTCGGAATGCAGAAGAAATCATATTTATACATACTCGTACATAAAATATGCACGTAAAAATAGTTTTTATGTAAAGGAAGTATAGGGGTAAACCGAAAGAAAATATTAGTAAAAAATTTAATAGGTTAAAAACGTTCGTAAAACCGTGCAAGTAGCACCAATGCCACAACGACATCGACTCTCAACATCGTAAAAATAAAATAGATAAAATGGTAAAAATTACACTGAACGAAAAGGAGACTAAAATCGTTGAACCACGCACACCCGTTACAGTGTGTTAATGCGAAGAAATTAACCAGAAACGTAAAATGTAGAAAATAATAACTTAGTCGATCTAGGACCCGCCCGTTGCGGCGAAGTTTTCAAAAGGGAAAAAATGGGCGCGTTGCGACGGGTCTGTCAAATATGGAGAAATAGAGCAAAAACGTTGAACCTCACATGCACGCTACGACAAGTTAACTCGCAAAATTTAGAACGAAACGTAAAACGAAAAACTTGCGAAAGATAAAAAGTATGGAGGACCAAAGTTGTAAATAATAAAGTGTTGTGGTAAATTACAAAAGATAAAAAGTATGGCGGACCAAAGTAGTAAATAATAAAGTGTTGTGGTAAATTACCAAAGATGAAAAAGTTTGAGTTAAAAGTAAAAATTTTAAATGGGTTAAATGCAAAAGATAAAACTTTAAGGTTGAAAGTGAAAAATCAAGTAATGGATTAAAATGTAAAAGATAAAACTTTAAGGTTGAAAGTGGAAAATCAAGTTTTTTTTTTTTTTTTAAATTCCCTAAGCATAGGGTACAAGTTATGATGCACAAAAAAGTTGATAATTTATATATGGAATAAGTTTTTTTTTTTGAAAAATTCCCTAAGCATAGGGTACAAGTTATGATGCACAAAAAAGTTGATAATTTATATATGGAATAATTAGACCCAATGTTCATAACCGATGAACTAGAGTGAAATAATCTAAACCTATTGGTTTTTGAAATACCTAGATCGAAAGTTTTGGTTTTGATTATGATTATAGCCAGGGGCGGACCTACGTTACGAGGAACGGGGTCCCCGGACCCCAATCTTTTTTTAAAAAGTAGTAGAAACGGTATATAAAATTGTCTATGAACCCCATAAAATAAGTTAGTTGGACCCCATAACAATGAAAGTGAGCCTAGTGCAGTGGTAAAACCCTTTGTTTACACACAAAAGGTCATGGGTTCGATACCTGTTTCTTCATTTTTTTGTGTTTTTTTTTTTTTGGACCCCATTGTCCAAAAATCATGGGTCCGCCACTGATTATAGCTCAAAACTGATTAACCGAACAACAATTTATATACACCTCTAAAGTCACCAACTAAAGTGTTGTGATCCCCACCGAACCTAGCATAGTTTATAGTTTTTTTTTGAACGGCGATATTTCTACAACAGGCGATAGAGATCGCACCTACCCTATAACTCGGGTAGGCCCCTCCGCCCCACTCCGGCATCCAAGGCTATGTTGTCTTAACCGGGCCCACGCTTGGTGCGTCAGAGTTTGGCTAAGGCGTTCCCCGAGAAAATTTCCAGCCCACTGCCCACCCGATTAACCGGGAGCGTGTAGTTGCACCCTCCACAAGAGTCGGGGACTCTCTGGAGTAAATGCACTGTAATAGAAAACTCGGGGTGGCTCCCGGGTTTCGAACCAACTGACCCTCCACCCGTTCATTGCCATTCCCCCAAATGTGATGGGAGTGGGGATCGAACTTGGCCATCCTAGGAAAACCAAATCCTTTCCACCACTCCACCACAAGTGGAGGATAGCATAGTTTATAGTTTATATAACAAACATATCATATCATTTAAAACAATTATTCCTTTCTCCCTCCATTTATTGTTGCAAATCAAACATGACAGTAAATTTGAAGAAAAGTCGAAACCGAAGATCTGAAAAAGGAACCTGGGTTGGTCACGTGCTTAGTATTTCATCCCAAAATCTGACAAGTATAAAAATTAATGCCTTTTCGCACATGCATCTTCTATAACTTTGATCAATTGTATATTCATCCTCCATAAATATGCATAATTCCCGTTTGGGTAAATTGGGTAATCACTGTTCTAACCGAGTTTTATATGCTACTCTATACTAATACAACTACCAAGGGTTTAATAGACATTTAGATTACGAAATTTTCATAAGAAAATTCATCCTTTTCTAGCATCATAATATTATATATTATATTTATTTTAGAATGTTTTGGTTGGTTATATATAAATAATTAAAATTATAGACATTTTTCAATTTTCATTAGTTCAAAATATCATGGTATGTTGAAGGAAATGTAAAAACGTTCCAGTAGAAAGTGCATACGTTAATCACAATGCTTTTAAAACAAGATAAGTTTTAAATTATAAGGTATAAGGGAAAATTTCACAGAATAGTAACCAAGTTTTAAAAGTGTTCTAATTAGGTCACTGGTGTTGTTTTTGTCCCAATTAGATAGCCATGTCCTTTTTTCCATGTGTCAAAAAAAAAAAAATGGAGCATAAGATGTTGGGGTCGAATTATTTTAATATATGAAATTATATTTATTAAAAATAAAAACCATTTAATTACATTAAAAATTAGAAAAACAAGATACAATCCACGTCATCACTCGACGTTAGCATCAACTAAAAGAGAAAAAAGAAACAAAAATCCACATCATCACGGTTACCTATGAAATGGATGAAAAAACCCTTAATTTTAATGAAGAATGAATGTTGAGTGACCTGATTATGACACTTTTGAAACTTGAGTGACCTAATTGGAACACTTTTAAAACTTACTTACTATTCTACAAAGTTACCCCTATAACATTATATAATTACATGTCTAAAATCAAAAGAATTAAAAAAAAACACCCTCAAGAGCCTAACAATGCAACTTTCACATAAAAGATTATTTATAAAACTAAATAAATATAACTAAGTATAAAATGGTTAACTGAAAAAGATTATTTTTAAAGATGCATAAGATTATTTACATTTATCATTCAACAAATTCACTGACAAACAAGAATATAAACAAATTTAATTTCTATAATTCACTTCCTAATAATATTATTTACTAGTGATTTTTCTTCGTGCTTCGCGGCGGGCATTCGGTCATTATTTATTCAGTTTGTTATGTTATCGACATTCGCTATAATAATCAAAAGAGAAAACCTTACATTGATCGGAAACAATAAAAACGAATATCGATACTGCTACCGATGTTGTTTAGTTGGTATCAGTTTGGTTGGTTTGCGTTCTATGTTTATTTTTTTCAACATTGTCATATAAACTTTAATGAAAATGGCTATTATTGTGCCGCTATTGTAACAAACAGAACCAAAACTGACTAAACAACATTTGTATCGGTACTTGTCTTTATTTTATTGCTTTTACTTTTGATAAACTATGATTATATCGCTACCATACCATACCGAACAGAACAACCGTACTGGTATGTAATCATTTTTATGTTTTCTTGTTTAATAACAAATATTGTGCAGCTACCATAGTGAACTGAACTGAAACCAAAAGAATATCAATTCGGTACCGATATTTATTTTTGTTGTTTTTCTTTCAATAATCTGACATCGTATTGCTAACGTACCGTACAAAACAACATCAGTACTGATACCTATATTCATTTTTATGGTTTTTGGTTTCAAAAATCTTTCATTAATACAATTCTATTTGTGACGATAAATGAATATCGGTATTAGTACCGTGACAATCTACTGATCGATAACTTTCGAACAACATCGGTGTGGGTACCCGTGTTCGGTTTATCGTGTTTGGTCGATATAAAACACATATTGATTTCTATACCTAGTGCATGAATCGTTCCGGTACTGTAACGAACAGATACCAATCCAATTCCCGCGGTAACGTATCTTCATAATGAGCGGGAAAATAACTTGGCATGCTAAAAAAAATAAATAAACATAGATACATATTTCGATTTTTTTATTTGAAAGGTTAACGAACTTACGTTATCACTAAAAAATCATATTGAATGCTAAATACCCATATTACTATTAAAAGATTAAAAAAACAAATATCTAAGAATTATTAATTACTATCAAAAGAATAATAAATTGTTTGTTTATATTGAAAAAAAAATATGTGAAATCAATTAAAAAGATGATGATAAATCAATTAAAACTTAAAATGAATTAATACTAAAACCTACAAACACTATTCATTGTAACTTTGTAATAACTAGATATGTGCCCCGCCGCGATGCGGCGGGGGCTTTAGCATATGTTGTCAAACTTTTGGTGATTTTGTTTACAAACTTAGATTACGATAAATACCGAAATATATGTACAATTGTTTATTGTTTACATTTGGTAACCAAAATTAACAACCAACTATTTAACCTACTAACGACATATAAGTTTTTTCTTCATTAACATCGTTTTCCCTAGAAAAGTGTGCTAAGCACGTCTACTTCAACTTGTAATGCGGCTTGTTTTTGGCAGATGCTACTAACCAGTTTGGTTAGCTCATTAAGGTTGTTGTTAATTATACGGTCCGACTCATTAGCCTCTTGAAGGAGATTAGCAAACATTTGCAACAGATCCAACTGCAGTAGGAAAAAAGCGTTGATAATAAAGTATACTAAAGGGTTAGAAGAAAAAAAAACAGACTTCCAAAAGTAAAAGTACATATATATCAACCACAGGTGATATTTTAGTTGTGGGCTCTTGTTTTGAAGAATTAAAATCATGTACCTAACAAAATAAGCAAGTTATAATGTAACCTTCACATTTTGATTTGTGGTTTCCAAATGGGTCTGCATCATTTTCTAAAGCATTCTTAATGTAAGGGTTCTTCATACAAGGAGGAGGCATTACCGGACAACATAATACCACAGCAGATTGGGAAATGTAACCCTGCTTGTTTTTGTGAGGTTCTATTGCTGCTTGATTATCAGTTTCACTTGCTACTGGTAAATCATCTTCTAGTTCCAAAAGTGTTGTTGCAATGGAAAAAGGTTCAGATAACTCTCAAAAATGACAATTGATGAATGAGATTTCCAATCCTACTAAAAAAGTTAGACCATGACACCTATAGTTTCTAAAGCTAACTTTCCCACTACTTCTAGCAATAAAAAGCAAACAGTGTAGGCTTCAATAAGGTAATTATGATAGAGTTTGCATACAAGCTATTGCAACAATAAATAGTAATCCAAGCATTAGAAAAAAAAAAAACAAATAAAGGTAGCATACCTCATACATCCACCTTCAGTTGTAGCAACCACGATTGTAGAAAAAGGCTGCAATAAAGATGTTATCATATATGATTAAACCATAACCTACCATGAAAACCAAAAAACAAATATAGTTTCACTGCAAAACAAAAAAACAAAAATATGATGAAGACAACAATTGCAAATATATTACCTGAGATATCCAAGTTATTCCTTTCCACTACACCAAACCTATATGATCCTATCTTTTGTTTACATAGAGTAGTAATTCTACACGCGCGTAGCCACAGAACACGGTTTTGGATACAAACATAATAAACCGGGCCGACCCGATAAGAGATATATTGGCGAACATAGAGATAAGAACAAAATTGAAAAAATGCAACTAAAAAATCATATGCGTGGGTGTGGGTGAGACGTACAGGTATAAACCCTCTTCGGGAATATAAAGCTTCTTTTGGAAGCTTACAACCCAAACACCACAACAAACCTAAATAGTCAGACGAAAACACGTCAGACTTCACCGGAATACACTCCTCGTCGCTGATTTTTTTGTGGCAGTCATGTACGCATCAGAAGTGAGAAGCGACGCCGTTCGCCTTCGGGTACATCACCGTAAACTCCACCGTATCTCTATGTCTACAACAACAACAACAACCATACCCAGTACATCCCACAACCGTATCTCTATGTCTCTAAAATCCATATGGAACATAGAGCTTGCAAAAGTGTACAACTAACATAACCAAATGTACACCTTAAATATGCACGAAACAAATTAAGCCATAGGTACAGCTACCTGTTTAACTATTGGTTGTCCTCAACACCTTCACGATCTGGTTTCAAAACCCCTAAACTCGAACCATAGCCGCCATCGCTGCCAATCTGGTTGTCGGAATAAAGACCTCAGCCATAAGCCGTCGCCATCATCCCCTTCATCAGGTTGGGGTGGCCGACTTCGTCTCCCTTTCATCGCTCTCTCTCTCTCTCTCTCTCTCTCTCTCTCTCTGATGCGACGCCATTCTCAGTCTCTCTCTAGATGTGTATGTATGAGTTTGGGGGCATGATTTCTAAAAGAAAAGGAATATGTCTATATATTTCAAAGAAACACCATTTAAGCACAAGGTACAGCCTTTATATCACAGAAATGATACAAATGTTAGCACAGCCACCACCACTGCCCTGTCGCCACTGTCGCCGGCGACTCTCCGCCGTCACCGGACTCCACCCAGTCATCGGCGACCACCACAATTAGCAAAAACCCCAAAAATCAGTTTTATGTAAAACAAACAAAACTTCCCAAGGGTTAAATAGAAACGACACTTACCGTATACATCACGGCTTCCGGAGTTCCGAGGCACCACCGTCGCCGTCAACCATATCCAGCGTCAACATCATCATGTGCGATCATGTTCATAGCGAAACATCATCTTCAGCCGTCATCATGAGAGAAGCAAGGAGGGTGTCGGAGAGTGGTTGTGGTTGTCGAAAATGATGGCGGAGCTGGCCGGAACCTCGATCTCCGGTCGTCGGAGCGGCGTGAGAGAGTGAGAAAAGGGTGTGGGTGTATGGGTGAGTGATTCGCCGGGGAAAAACATGGCGCCGGAGCTCCGATCTCCGGTTGCCGGTCAAGACACGAGAAAGAGAGAGAGGGGGTCTGCTTGTTGTGTGCGTGAATATCGTTTAGGGTTTTCAAAGTTCCTGATGATAGTGATGTCAATTGTAGGTCTTCAAGAGTGGCAACAGGAAAAATGGAAAAGTTGGTGGTCAATGTGAAAAAGCCAAAAAGTCCCTGGCGCAAACCCATGTTGTGTTTTGATATATATAATAATATGTATAATGTATAATAGTCAATAAAAACAGTGCCCGGCGTCATGTTATTTATAGTAAAACTAGTTGATGCCCCGCCTGCGTTGCGGGGCGATGGCCGAATAATAAGCGAATGTTAGTCAGTTCATTGACACGAAAGACAATTAAATCGAGTCAACCAATTAACACAAAACACTTTTATAGTTTTGATAAAAAAAAAAAAAAAAACTAAAACAATGGCAATATTGTAATTTTTAACTGAGAGAAAGTTGTATTTTTTGACTGGGGTAAAATCGTAATTTGGCAAAAGCTAAAGTAATGGCAGTACTGTAAATTTGAACCTGGGGAAAAATTGTAAATTTTCACAGGGGCAAATTCTTAATTTTTAACTTGGGGTAACAACGTAATATAAATTTGAATTAAGGGCACAATCATAATTTTAAGCTTGAGGCAAAAGCACAATTTTATTTTGAACCGAGAGCAAAATCATAATTTTGAGTTGGGGGCAAAAACATAATTTTATTTTGAACTTGGGAAAAAACGTAATTTTGAATTGAGGGCGAAATCACAATTTTTAAACGGGAAAAAATCACATTTTTGAACAGAGGACAAAATCGTAATTTCTAAGTGGGGGGAAAAACAAAATTTTATTTTGAACTGGGGCGAAAAGGTAATTCTGAGCTGAGGGCAAAACCACAATTTTATTTTGAATGGAGGGAAAAATCGTAATTTTAAATTGGGGACAAAAGCGTAATTTTATTTTTAGCTGGGGGCAAAACCGTAATTTTAAAGAGGGACAAAAACGTGATTTTAGAATGGATATAAAATAATAAACTGGTTGGTCCAATGGGAGAGTGCCAGGCAAAGTCGTAATTTTGAATTGAGGGCAAGATCGTAAGTTTGAGATGGGGACAAAAAACGTAATTTTATTTTGAGATGGGGGCAAAAACGTAATTTTAAAATGAATATAAAATATTAAACGTGTTGGTCCAATGGGGGAGTGCCAGGCAGCTGCCTGGCACTATTTTATTTTGATATGGGGACAAAAAACGTAATTTTATTTTGAGCTGTGGGCAAAAACGTAATTTTAAAATGAATATAAAATATTAAACGTGTTGGTCCAATGGGGGAGTGCCAGGCACTATTCCCCCAACTTGGTAAATGTATATGTAGGATAATTACTTAAATAGGAAATATAAAATATCCCCCCCCCCCCCCCCCCCCTCCCAAAAAAAAAAAAAAATCTAAAATTCGGGAAAAAATTATTTGGAGCCTTAGCGATTTTAGCATGGTCATTTTTATTGGGCCAGGAGATTAAGTCATTAGGCATTTAGGCCCATCCCCTCACCCAGACAAGATATTATAGAAATTTTGGGTAATTTGACCATCCCCAAAAAAGAGCACACTTTATTTGTCACCAATACGAGTTGCAAAAATACCAAATTTAGCCACTAAAGAGTCCAGTTGTTTTACCTACAAATAACAAATCGTGATTAGAAGCCTATTTAATATTGTTTATGAAACAGATTATAATAAATAATAACTACTTATTAATCAAGTTAATATCATCATTGTTAAACAAACCGGAAACTTTAGAGTTGGCCGAGATCTCGTGTTTGATAGGATTTCCTTGAAACAACTTCCGCTCGTTCACAAAACGATGTACGGTGTAGGGTATAAGAGTCTGCACAATAGTTGTATAGTCGAATGTGGACTCACAAGCCCAAGGCAACACTGAGTTCTTATGTGTTTTATCGTTTGTGGAAAAGAAATACCATGCGTAGTGTGGAAAATCGCGAGAGTACTACTTTCTAATTTTGTCGGAACAATTTATTTTGGGACTTTCATACTTCTCTTCTCTATTCTTTAGCAAAATGAATCAGACGAGTTTATTCTATCACTATCTCAAAAGAAAACTACTCGACATTTTAATTGCAATGAACCAATTACACACTTGTAAACGCTTAGTAAAACGTAACAACTCATATGAACATTTGCGATAGCCGGTAGGTAGTTTCATATGGTGGGAGATTTTAAAAGAATAAATTAGGGGGAACTTGAAAATAAGTTTATGTTTCTTTTCATAGCAACCAAACTTTATAAGGCATCGAACATATATTTACAACCTAACTAGCTTGCTTTTCAATTAGGTATTCAATAAATTATTGGGACTAAATATGTATCCAAGAGAGTATGTGGGTTGGTGAATAACTAATTGTAAACAATGGTTGACATTCAGAGTCGTCCCTGATAATTTAAGTGCCTTGGCCAAATCGAAAGAAACGACTCTTTTATCTAACGAATTATATAAACTATTTTTTAAACGACGATTAACGTTATAGCAATAAACATAACAAAAATACAAGATTTCTAATGTGTAACCATCAATATCCGATCTTTAGTTTTTTTTTTACTTACATTAGATAGAAATTTGGATAATCGATATGAATCAGAATAAGGCTAATGAGCACAATATGTTATAAAATCTTAGATATATTGAAAAATAAAATCATTTGATCCCAGTAAATTGTAAGAGTATTTTTTTAGAGAGGGTCCAATATATTACATTAGATAGATGTTTAGATAATGGGTATGGATCAAAATAAAACTAACGAGCCTAATATGTTATAAGATTTTCTTTTAGATATCGATAAAAATAAAATTATTTGAGCTCAATAAGTTGTAAGATTAAATTTTTATAGAAAGTCTAATAAATTTTTCAGTTTTACATTTTTAAAAATATATAGAGAAAAAAAGTTTTAAAAAATTTAGCCCCTTAAAAAATCGGGGGTGCAACTCGCCCAACCCCTAGACCGACCCTGTTGACAATGATGTCGTTTTTTATTATCTTGTATTGTATATGAGTGCCCGTCTATACTCATACGCGTTTTGTTTAGCCTAAGAGAGTTCGAGCTTGCTTTGTTTAACTTAAGAGCGCGTAACTTATTTTACTTAAAACAGTTCGAAACTAACTTGTGAGTGATATGATGTCGAGACCTATTGATTACACATTTAAAGAAACAGCAACCAATAAATTAAAAAAAAACACCATTTCACCTAAGCATGTCTTCCACATCACAGCTTAACACAAACTACTTTTTTTTGAACGACAAGGAATTATGTGTCAATCAGCGTGACACCGGGCGCTGTAGCCAAGGTCAACTGCTCGACTGTCGCTGCCACCATTATTCGCCCATCACCTGGATGCAGGGGCGGACCCACATTATGTGGGTCGGGGTCCCGGGACCCCAATGTTTTTCAAAAAGTTAGTAGAGACAGTAAGTTCAATTTTGTATGGACCCTATAAGAAAAATTGGATGGAACCCATTGTAACAAGTGAAAGTTTGGTGTGGTGGTAAATCCCTTGTCTTGTATCCGATAGGTTAAAGGTTTGATTCTCATTATATCATTTTTTACTTTCTTCACTCTAATTGCCTTCATCAAATTCACACAACAACTTGAACCCTTGTCCGTTTTCAGTATTTCACCCTTGTTTCCTTCCACTCCTAATAAAATAAAAACAAGTTTACTCTACAAGTCCTGTCCTATGTTAAACTAAAAAGAGGTTTACTCTATAGGTCCTTATGTTTTCTTCTTGCAAGCTTATCGAGTTCATATTCTTTTAGAATACTACAAAAATTAATAAACTGAATGATTTTGTATGAAAAAAATCAAAGGTAATACTAAAATTTATAAATTCTTTCAAATGTATTAAAACGATCCAATATTAAGTTACTAGAGTTAATCAATTCAGTTTGTTTGAATTATATATATTTGAAGCTTAATCCAAATTAACAATTTAACAGAATTTAAAAGTCGATTTGAGTTCGAGTTGACAAAAACAGTATAATTCAACTTAAAAACTCCGTGTTATTACAATTATGCCGCCGGACCGTCCCGACCCGACCCGAAAGGGACCCCAGTGAAAAAAAATCATGGGTCCGCCACTGCCTGAATGCAATAGAAAATAATAGAAAGAGTGAAAGTCGAACCTGGATCACAAAAAGTCTTTTCCTAACAATTTCACCACTGCATCATTAACAACACAAACTACTTAATCAACAAACAAAACTTGTTTTAAACAAAAATATATATATATAAAACCATTATTTATTTATTTATTTCAACCATGGTTACTTCATAAAGAAGCCGAATGGTTTCAAAAGCAATCTCCTTTTCGTTCATCTTTTTCATTTTCACTATCTCCACAACCCACCTTACTGTTTCTTCTTCTACTGATCGGCGATGGAACAACTTCCGTTAGGTTTCCGGTTCCGACCCACCGACGAGGAGCTCATCAACTTCTACCTCCGCCAGAAAATCAACGGCCACCATTCCGAGGTTCACATCATCCCTGAAGTCGATGTTTGCAAGATGGAACCCTGGGATTTACCCGGTTATTACTCTCTCTCTCTTTCTATATATATATATATATATACCCTTGTTTTAGTATGTTTTCCTATGTGTTTATTATTATTCAGCATCACCATACTTGTTTTAGCTATTTATTAATTCTTTTAAATGCGATCTAGATTCCCGAATTTGTGCCGGTCAATCATTAAATAGACTTCAGATTTGTCTAAAAAATATATATATATGTATGTTATACTGGAGGAATCAGAATATTACTATATTGTGACATGTTGTGGTTTATTGGTGATTTTAGATCAATCGGTTATAAAGACGGAGGATCCGGAGTGGTTTTTCTTTTGTCCGAGGGATAGGAAGTACCCAAATGGGCACCGGTCGAATAGAGCTACTGGTGCGGGTTACTGGAAGGCTACGGGGAAGGATCGGACTATAAAGGCTCGGGGGCGGTCTGCTCAGGTTATTGGGATGAAGAAGACTTTGGTTTTTTATAGGGGTCGGGCTCCGAAGGGGGAGCGGACTCATTGGATTATGCATGAGTATCGGGCTACTGAGAAGGATCTTGATGGTACCAACCCTGGTCAGGTAGTTGTTACTTTGTTGTTCGTTACTCTTTAGGCGAATTAACGTATAGTGTTTTATAAAAACATAATTTTTGTTGGTTTGTGTGATGCAGGCAGCGTATGTTCTTTGTCGTTTGTTTAAGAAATCGGAAGAAAATATCGATGCTTTAAAGTATGATGATGCAGAACCAGCGAGTTTATCTCCTACCGCACAGAAATCATCACCTGATGATGCATCGCTGCATAATGTGCCAACGGATGGAACGGAGATGTGGTTGACCGACACGGCTCATAATTTGGCTCATAGCTCCGCTCTTTCTTTTGAAAATCGGGTTTCTGATCCACTCAAATCCTCTGAAAAGGAACCGGTTGAAAAGGTGAGATCTGTTTTAATAAGCATAGTATGAGCCAAAACAGTCCTGGACAGGTTGTGGGTAGGGCTGTAAATGAACCGAACTTTCAGCGAATAGTTTATGAACTGTTTGGCGGGATGTTTGTTTGTGTTAGTTCGTTTAATAAGTGAACGGACATGAACAACAAATTTTGTTCATTTGGTTAAATGAACGAATATGAACAGAGGCCGCATTCGTTCATTTATGTTCTTGGACGTTTGGTAACGTGTTCGTTTGTATTTATTCGTGTTCACTTGTATTCGTTTGTGTTTGGGGTTTTTATTTATTTTATATATATATATTTGATATTCTTTTATTTTTATATATTACCCAAGGTCCCAAACAAATAAACAAATGAATCTACAAACCCTAGGCATTTTTTTATGTTCATTAACGTTTGTTTGTGTTCGGTACCTAAAATCAATGAACGAACACGAACAAGTTCATTTCCTCAACGAATGAACATGAACAGAAAATCTCGTTCGATAAGCGTTCATGATCTGTTCGCGAACACATGTATTTCCTTAACAAACGAACACGAACGCCGTGTTCGTTCGGTTCGTTTACAGCCCTAGTTGTGGGTCAATCTGTTTACACATTTGTGTACTTTCGATTTTTTTTTGTGTAAATAGTTAATTATTGTTACAAAAATAATGTTGCAGAGTTATCCAGAACTTGGAGCGCATCTGGATTCAAGATTTGCGAATGATTTTGGCAGTGAGACTGGGTTAAACTTTCAGGACGGAACACGTGAACAGGATGTTTGTCTCTCTGAATTGTTGTCACTTTTACAAAACGGCGAAGAGTGCTCGATTAACAAGCCGGCTAGTAAATTAACGACAACAATGGGAAGTGAAGCACCCGTATCTGCAGGACTCAATATCGGTTCACATTATAGCGCGGGTAATGATCTGGAACAGTCAACAAGCCAGACAAATATTCATGCCACTGGCAGTTCTACAATGGGTCAACCCGAATTCAAGTTTCGGTCCCGTGACTCCCGTTCACCTCGAACTGACCGAACTGACCCAAGCTCAGAAGATGTTATGGGGCAAGGCACTGCTTCTAGAAGACTCCGCCTGCATGTCAATTCTCCATATCATGGTGATGAAACCGGTTCAACCGAGTCTGAGGTAAGTTCTAGTAAATTACAAACTGTGCCATTGGTCAAAGTCAAACGTTAATTTACATGAGTTGTCGAACGTTTTTGTTTCAGGTTTGTGACAGCGTCGACGACACTGAGATAAGTTCTGATTGGTCTAAGGAGACCGATGAAGGAGACGATCAACGGTCCAGATCGCAGATGAAGCAAGATGGTTTTAGTGGCCGTATTCAAATGCAACCGTTGGTTTTGGTGAAGGCGTATCGTGGTGGTCGTTTCTTGAGGTCCCCGTGGATTCAGGTAATGAGCATATTTCTGGTTATATTTGTGATGATAGTATCTTTAGGGGTTACGGAATGCCCAATTTTTTTTCTTTGATTTGATCGGAGGTTGTAGAAATTTGTCTATATACCGTCTTTAGGTCTGATCATCGATCCCTACGTGCTTTGTTATTTTGGTTACCGGTGTATTAGGGTTGGAATTCATGTATGTGATAGTGTATTAGGGTTGAAGTTCATGTATGTGATAGTGTATTTTACTTTATGAATCTTTCTTTCATCAATAAGTGGGAAAGTAATATGATTTGGTGGGGCGAGGCTCCTCAAAACCCGATATCTGAAGCTTCAGTTATTTGAAGGTTCAGATATTGGGTTATCTGAAATATATATATGATTAACTGAAATTTATAATAATCATATGGCCGAATTTTTTTGAGAGGAGTTATGAAGTTTTTAATCGTCCTATGAAAACATCTTGACGAGGGACATATAAGTTATGGGAGTTAATGGATTTAGTTGGAGCGTTGGTAGAAGAAAAGTAGCGCAAACTCCGCGAAAGTATATGATACGCTGACGCAAAAGCGGTAAAGCAAAGCTAAGGCTAACTTACCAAAAAAACGTAGTAAAAACCGAGGCCCCACGACAAAGCTAAGATAAATCTATGCGCTCCTCTAAAATTTCGTAACCTTTATCTAACGATGCCAAGAGCAAAAACACATATTTGCTATGACTAGGATTTTAGTGAGTATGTTTGTTTTGATTTTTATATGTATTACTTGGACAGTTGGACAAGGGGAAAATGGTTAAAAGCAATTAGATGCCAATAGACATAACTTTTGACCGTTAAAAGGTTGTAGACTCGTATAAACTATGTATTCTGGAACCCATATTTTTGCTTTAAAAAAATCCCCTTTTTTATTTGATTTCTGTTAAATTTGAATCATTAAATATGAATTTACACGTTTTTAATGGCTTATTTTTTGTCATCAATTGGAATTGAACCCTCATAACACAAAGTCATATAAACACCTTATACCACTAGGCCAAAGGCCCTTTGGTATACTTATTTATTAAATGTTTAATTTAGTTTTAAAAATAATATTAAGATTTACAAATTATAATAGCAGTATAAAATTGGGTATCGTTTAAGAGTGGAAGGGGATGGTCATCACCCATCACAATTCAAATCGCCATTAACACCTCATTTTATCACATTCCATCGCAATTAAGGGATGGTCATCACTCGTACTTATCACACCAAGTCACAACTTAACACCTCAACACCAAAGGCATAGACACATTCTCCAATCACACCTCAACAGAAAAGTCAAACACCACACATTTTCCTATCAACACGTGATATATATAACAAGTTCCCCTCATCCACAAGTGATAGCACACTTGCGGCAGTGTGATATCACTCATCACGAGTGGATATCACAAGACCACCCTAACGAAACAGATTTGATAAACACCTATTCAAAGAAATGTTCTGAAAACGTCTATCATTTGTGATTTATCAATTCAGTTTTCCTTAATTTCAAGATTTCCCTTTCTAATTTCGTAAATCCTAAGCTAAGGTATTTAGTTCATAAATTTGAATTTTGATCAAACACCTATTTAAAGAAATATTGCAACCTTTTTTAGTAAGATAAAACATTGCACCTATTCAAAAGTCCCTCATTAGTTCAATGAGGTCACTTACAATTATTATAAATTGACATAGACATGAAAGTGTATCATCAATTTATTAACCTTATATTGTGACACAAAGAAGAAAAACATTTTAATTGATAAGACAACCTCTTGTGATGATTTGAAAACCATGCCTATCTATTTCTTCAAGGTTTGCATGATGTACTCCCCATAAAGATCCCTACACAACCATTCAATAGTTAACAAGAATCTATATGCATTTTGGTGTATAAACATGAGCTTACATTGAGTGTTGAATGGCTTCAAAAGCAGTAGCTGAAGGCATAAATTCGTCGACCGCAACTTCTTTGTTCTCGTTCTTCTTGTCTATCAACGTGTCAAGAAAATTTATAAAATCATATCTTTCATTTAACCATCTGTAAGGATAATAGGATAAAACAGTATATAAGGATACAATCTTCAAAGAACCGGCGGATTTCAGCCAGACGATGAGGGGGTAACTGTTGTATATCGTTAAAGTGACGGTATTCTGGATCGTCCGCACAAACCGCGATGATTTTGTCATCTCTCTCTCCCTATATGCATCAAACAAATTCACCATTTGTTAAACTCTCATTCGGTTGTGTACGAGATTGATTTGTTTGATACCTGATCAATCATAGGCATGAGCCCAAGGGCCTTGGCTCGAACAAAGCATCCCGGCACCACTGGTTCCTGCATGATGACTAACACATCCATTGGGTCGTTATCTTCGCATAGTGTTCGAGGGATGAAGCCGTAGTTGTGAGGGTAGACCACTGACGAATATAACACACGGTCAACCTAATGAGTTTATCGTAAAGTTAGTCATATGTTCAAGTCAACGACAACAACGGCTCATTCATATGTTGTAACGATTAACCGGTTAACGATCTCACCTTGATGAGACCGGTTTTCTTGTCGAGTTCATATTTCACTTTGCTTCCTTTTGGGATCTCAACAACCTGTCGTATGCATGCATGCAAACGCGATAAGCCACAAATCCAAAGGAAAAAATAATAATGAAACTTATAAAACAAGCCTTTTCGCGTACCACATTGAAGATCTGAGGAGCTTCGGGGCCTGCATAACGCACATACATCCATTCATTAACAAAGAAACATACAAACACAAGTCGAATAAAACATGTGCGCACATGTACCTACCGATGTCAATATCATGCCACGAATGAGCTGCAGCAGATCTCTTGGATAAGGTAGATAGGATCCTTTCGTTCAAGCGGGGGGCGCTTTTTGCAGCCATGCTTGCGGGTAATATCGATCTAGCAGTCTAGTTTACTAGAAATTCAAGATTTGGATCTGTAAAAGTGGTTTCGGATTAATGTAGTTTCAAAGTTATTGATTAAAATTGACATGCATACCTTTAAGATTGGCGATGAGATTGGAATATCGTTAATTCAATGGAAATTAGGATGAATTTATATGCATAGACATTTGTGGTCATGCTGTTTAAAAGGGAAAATATGAGGAATATGTGCATATACACAAAGGGAGAGAGTCAAACTCGATTTCTACGTGGAGACAATGATATTGATAATGTGATCTATAGGGTGTCATTAAATAATAATAATAATAATAATAATAATAATAATAATAATAATAATAATAATAATAATAATAATAATAATAATAACTCAATAGAAGATTAATTTAAACTATAAAAACTATCGCTAGGGGTGAGGAAAAAATCGATTAAACGAGCTCTACTGAAAGAACCGGTTTTGGCTTTACTAAACCAAAAATTAAGGGTCGGTTTTGGTTATGTCTTGATCCAAAACTGAACCGGACCGAAATAAACGATAAGATCGAACAATACCGAACTTGTTTAAATGTTTGTTATTAAATTTATGACCTAATTGTTAGCCAAAAGTTCCATCCTCAAGTTCATTCTAGGTGGTTTAGAGAAATTGTAGCCCAAAAGTTCTAGGCCCATTTTATTATAATGGGTCATTTTTTGCCCCAAAACATTTGAAGCTCAATTGTAAAACTGAAAATGGACTCATAACCAAACCGAAACGGATTGGTTGGTTAGTTTTGAGCCCAAACCGATCATTGCGCGTCGCCTAATAGTCACAAATTTAGCTACCCTTTCATTTCGCTAGCTTACTTTTCACAATTTGGAAAAAAAGGAAATCTAAAACAATATTGGTCGCCAAACTTTATTCAAGAAGTTTTCTTTACAAAAAAATCCGGTAGCTAAATATAAAAAAAAATTAAATATATACAGTCGTAGACTAGGTCACAATTACAAAGAAAAATAACAAATAGAAGGTCGCTAAAATGATCGGAAAATATAAAATAAGCAATCACAAAAAGTTTTAGACACGAAGACGTAATTCCAAAAAAAAATGTTAAATGAAAAATCGCTAAAACATTGACAAAATATTATAAGATTTTCAAGAAAATACGGTTGCTTGTGTGTTCTCAGTTTAAAAACGATGACAAAGGTTGGAAGAAACATAGATAGTGCTGAAAACGAACCGAACGAACACGAATAAGACCTTATTCGTGTTCGTTTGTTAAGAAATATATATGTTCGCGAACCGTTCATGAACACTTATCGAATGAGATTTTATATTCGTGTTCGTTTGTTAAAGAAATGGACTTGTTCTTGTTCATTTGTGTTTGTTTGTTAATTTTAGGCAACGGACAAAAAACGAACGTTGACGAACACAAATGAGCACAAACTAATGTTCATGAACACAAATGGAAACAAACGAACACAAACAATCGTTTCATGAATAGAATATAGAATACAAAGACACTTATTAGATATTTAATTTCTCAGAATTTTGAAGTATTTAAATAGATATAAAAACTAAAAACACTAATGAACTATCGAACACAAAGGGACACGTACCGAACGTTCACGAACATAAACGATCGAACACGACCTCTGTTCATGTTTGTTCATTTAACTAAACGAATGAAATTTCTTGTTCGTGTTCGCTTGTTTAATAAACGAACGAACACAAACGAACTTCCCGTCGAACGGTTCACGAACTGTTCGTCGAACGTTTGGTTCGTTTGCAGCCCTAAACATAAGTGGTGTTTGTTTTTCTAAAAAATATCTACGCAGGCTATTTTGTCTGCGCCGCGTAGACCACACGCAGACATTGTCATCTGCAAACTATTTGGTTTTCTGAAAACGTTTCATTAAAAAACGTCTGCGCGAGCTCTTCTTAGTGCAGACTTGGCCCAACCACTTCTAAAATCTTCTAAGGTCTACAGAGGGTTAAACACCACCACGATCCACCACCCACCACCGTCCATCACCACCCACCACCGTCCATCACCACCACCACCGTCCATCACCACCACCACCGTCCACCACCACCACCACCGTCCACCACCACCACCACCCCCCAGCACCGTTCATAACCACCAGCACCGTTCACCACACACCACCACCGTCCACCAACACCCACCGTCCACGTCCACATCCACCGTCTACCACCTCCGTCACCACCACCGTCCGTACACCACCACCAGTTTAATTTAGAAATCTACATACGCTAAAAAATAAATTGTCAGCAGATGTGGTCAGCAGACTGCAGACATTTTACCTCTTAAAAAACAAAAATCATGTTCAAACAGTAACGAATAAAAAAAACAATAGAAAAAAATATGGGACATCAATTTCAATCGTAACTCTTATTAATAAAAAGTACTTTAAAAGGTAGGCGGCCGCAAAAGCAGACAAAAAGTAAGCCAAAGTATTAAAAAATGATAGTGCAATCAAACATAAACAGAGTTTGGCAAAACGACACAAAGGAACAAGTGATGGTGACTTGGTGTGAGTGAGAAATCATTAAAGATAGCTCCGTGAATCGAATGAAGGCCCAATATTATGATTACCAGTCGACATTGCACCACTAAAATCGGTTTCTAAAAAAAAAGAAAAAACAAATGACCGACTTCTCTTTATAAAGGACCACTTTGAACAACATTGCAAATCCTCTCGTCTATTTCTGTATCTAGCACACCTATCTATAATCGCAAGACGATAGAACGTCCAGATAAAGGAAAACACCTCCGTTAACGAAAATATAACACGTTGTAATAGAAAACGAGTTATAATTAAGGATAGAGTTGCCTACAAAGTCCAAATTTTCTAAAGAGTGTAAAAAGTCATAAAAATCATAATGTCAACCATAAAATACACAAAAAAAAACCCATAAATAACATAATGAAAATTACTAAAACATCATATTTGTGGTTTTTGTGTTGTGTTTTGGATGATAAGGCTCTCATTATCGAATAACAAATATTATGGTGTTTTATGTTGATTAGCATGTTGTGTTTTATATTCATGGTTCTACGATTTTTTATTTGAAATTTTATGGACTATTAGGGTTTGAATATGGTGTTTTAGTAATCTTCACTCTGTTATTTATGAGTTTTAATTGTGTTTTATAGCTGAAATTATAATGTTTTATATCTTTTTACACTTTTTAGAAAATTTAGACTTTATAGTTGAACTCTACCCGTATAATCAAATTCAACACCGAGAAAACAATTAAAACATTAAAAAATGTATTAGTACACGGTTTTGTAGTAATAAAAACCCAAGTTCTATTGCATTAAAAAATGTTCTTTTATTATTATAACTTTTAATTATATAATAAAATTATAACATGCCCTGTGTCTAACATGAAGTGAATAAAAAAAATTCAAATAGTTAGTAATGAAGGTTTAAGATTTATAAGACGACATTATTGAGACGCTTTTCAAATGTCCGAATAAAGTTTATGTCGTGTACGATCAAAACGTGTGATGTTTAACAAGTTTATAAATATGAAAGTATTTGATCCATCGATCAGAGAATTTGCATCAACTTTCTCGTAAGTTTAGAAGTCAGAAGATCATGCAATTGTATGATCAATTTTCTTATAAATTTCAGCAGTCACAAAAACCGTTGTTTGTGATGTTTTTTGATAATTAATTGAATAATATATATTGGCGAGGCATGAAAATCGAATAATTTAAGATTTCGTTTGCGGTCATAGTTTTGAATAATATATATATGTATACACACACACACATATATATATATAAATATACAGTCTTAGGATCCTGTAAAAAAGACATTTTCATGAGAAGTGTGAGAAGACATAAGAATTGAGATGTAGACATCATCTTTTGGACTTGGACATAATGTTTTGAGTTGTTTTGGCAATAAAAACACAAAAAATAACTATTTAAGACACAATGCAATGAATTTTATGCTTAAAACTTAAAAACCATACCAAGAATGTTAAGTAGTGTGTTTTAAGTGTTAAGTAGTGTCTTTTAGTTGTGTATTAAATTTCACGCCCATAATACGTTGCATTGTTTTTAAATTGTTATGTTTGGTGTTTTCCTTGTCAAAACAACCCAAAACATCATATCTAAGTCAAAAATATGACGCCTACATGTCAATTCTTATGCCTTCTCACGAAAATGGTACTTTTATTAGTGTGGCGCGCTTCATTAAGGGTAAAAAAGTCTTTTGACTTCTCTACACAAAAAGTCAAACTCATGAATAAAACGCCATTAAAATCCTGCCTTAACCCACATAGCACACATCATCCTAATCTAAACGCCATTAGATATAAGACGCCAAACTTTGTTTTTAAATGATAAAGCTGAACAAACAGTAACTGAAACGACGGGACTTAATTACTACATTTATTATAATAAAATCCCGCCAAAAACATCCTATATATACAACATCTCAGACGTTCCATTAAACACACCAAACCCAAAACGCCATATTTACTACTATATACCATTCATCTTAGAAACGCCAAAAAACCCAAAACATCAAACACACCAAACTCAAAAACGCGATATTTTACTATATAACAATCATCTTAGAAAATGCCAAAAAACTCAAACATCAAAAATTCCAAATCGACGTTTCTTTTAGATACACTATTTCCTCAGTAAAACACCAAAATGGCAAACATCGTTTCTTGTATATTCAATATTGTTCTACGCGAAGTTTCGCAGAATGCATTCTTAGCTGAGGGAGTGTAACTCAATAACATTTTGCTGCATGAGATGGACAAATCTTCAAGAAAAAGTGGCTGATGTCAGACTTATGTCATTTTCTGAGCTTTGTTCTTGATGAATATTATAATGGCATGAAGAGACGGAAGACACTGATGAGTGAGTTGAAGATAAAGAAGAAGATAAAGATGAATTTCAAACAAAAAACTCATGTCATTTGTGCTTCCAAATGGCGACAAAAAAGCTACTTCAAAAAAAAAAAACAAAATGAATCATAGGAAAGTCGAAACAGCCAGTTAAAATGTTTCAAAAAAAGAAAGAGACTGATGACAGTGAAGATTTGGAAGATCAATTGTTTACATATTTTTTTTTTTATTTTCTTTTTCAGTTGATTGTTATATAATAACAACGCCATATATAATAAAAACGCCACACAGACAAATGCTTGTGAAAACGTCATCATGACATAAAACGCCCCAAAAACTCCCAAACTATAATAAAATTACTTTGGACAAGTATTATAAAAAACTAAAAAAAATAATAATAAAGTATAAAAACAAGGTACAAAACAACATTTATTATATTAAAAAATAAAACGCCAAACTTGAAAGATGGGACGTGTTACAGACTTCAGAGATAAAGCTTATCAAAAACAGTAATTACAAAGAGTAAACTGAAATGACGAATACTTTATTATAATAATACCCCGCCTAAACTACGCGCCAAAGACATCCTATAAAATGATACCTCTTAGCAACTTCCATTTGATCACACAAAAAAAAAAAAAAAAACGCCAATGTTCCTAAAATACCACTCACTGTAAAACGCCAAAAATTTTAAAAAATAAAAGATGGCTAACATGCTTTATTGCATATTCAGTATTGTTCTGCGTGAAGTTTCACTGAATGAATTGTTAGGTGAGGGGAGTAACTCAATAAAGATTTTGCTGCATGAGATGGATAAAATCTTCAAGAAAAATATGCTGATGACAGTCATACGTCATTTTGTGTTCTTTGTTCTTGAAGAAGGCTTGGATGAGGAGAAGAGATCAATGACACTGAAGAGTGGGATGATTATAAAGATGAAGATAAAGTTGAAGAGCAAAGCGAAAAACCCACCCACACGTCATCGATCTATGTCCCCCAACATCCACCAAAGCCACTTCAACAAACAAACAAACAAAATAATCAGACCGATGGGTTTGTTAAGTTTTACATAAAAATGCCATATACTTGGTGACAGTTCTTGTAATATTAAAGAAGATAGAGACTAATGACAATGAAGATTGTGAAGAAAGAGATCCGATTAGGATTTTTAATTTATTTTTTTCGCTTCTATTTTTTCCCCTGTGGTTGTAATATAATTTTTCGCTTGTAAAACGCCAAAAGTATATAAACAATAATAGAAAAATAGTCCATCTTGTCTAAAAACGTCATTGAATCTAAGAACAAACAATGGGCCATCATCCTAAAAAAGTCATGGCCATACTTAGTATAGATGACGCCATTCAGAGAGATATTCTGACCCATTTGGGTTCCAATGGCCTGCGATTTGGAAATGCCATGAACGCCAAAAATATTATCTATCTGAAACAAAAAGATTAATACAATGAGACCATTAAAACGCCAGGTAATCGTTGAATTTGGTTAACGCCAAAAAATCTTAAACGCCAAAAATGAAGCACTATTGTGAAAAGCGGAATTGGAAAAGTGGAAGATAAAATGATAAAAAAGCCCCTACGCCCTAATTATTTCGCGCGCCACGTGTTGGGCCGGGATGCGTTCTCACCGTTCTCACACTTTAGGGCGTTTTCTCCTGATCCCGTACATACATACATACATATATATATAGGGAGGAGCTCATGCGAGAACCACCCTTATTGTGAGAACCGCGAGAACCAATGTGAACACAACCTAAAATAGCTAAAAAAACCTAACCCCCACCCCCCAAAAACCTAAATCCCCCACCCCCCCCCCCCCCCAAAAAAAAAAAACCTAACCCCCCCCCCCCAAGCTAAATGCTAAAAAAAAAATAAAAAAACCCTAACCCCACCCCCCCCCCCAAAAAACCTAAGCCCCCACCCCCCCCCCCAAGCTAAAATGCTAAAAACTAAACCCCCAAAAAACCTAAAAAAATCTAAAAAAATTTTTTTGATTTTTTTAATATTTTTTAGGTTAAAATCGCTACTTTTCGAAGCAAAAAAAAAAAATTTTAAATTTTTTTTTTTTTGCTTCGAAAAGTAGCGATTTTAACCTAAAAAATATTAAAAAAATCAAAAAAAAAATTTTGTGTGATTTTTAGCTATTTTTAGGCATTTTTTGTTGTGTTCACATTGGTTCTCGCGGTTCTCACAATAAGAAGTGGTTCTCGCATGATATTCTCCCTATATATATATATATATAGGGGATGGTTAAAATGAGAACCACCTCCAGTTGTAAGAACCGCGAGAACCACTTTCTAGCCATTAGATCAAGATGATGGGTGGATGAGATTAAAAGTATTTGAAAATAATATTAAGTATTTTTTGTCTTATTATGTCTTTAATATTTTAATTCAAAAGGGTATTTAAGTAAAATTACTTTTTTTGTCTTTTAATATATATTATATTTAATTGCTTTTTTGTCCTATTCTTTGATTACTTTTTATTAAAAAACAGATTTTTATATTAAACAATATTTTTAAATTCAGATTTTAATGATAATTTTTTTAATGATTAAAAAACAGATTTTTATATTACGTTTTTTACGCCCCGTTTTTTAACGAGCGTTTTTTACGGAAACGTTTTACGCCCTGTGTTTTTACGCCCCGTTTTTTTACGAGCGTTTTTTTACGAGCGTTTCTTTACGGAACGTAAAAAGTTTTTACTTTAACGTTTTTTTCGTTTTTACGTTAACGTTATTTTACGTTTTACGCGTCGGTTTTTTACGTTTTACGCCCCTGTTTTTTTACGTTTTACGCGTCGGTTTTTTACGGTTTACGCGTCGTTTTTTTACGTTTTACGCCCCGGTTTTTTACGTTAACGTTTTTTTACGTTTTACGCGCCGGTTTTTTACGTTTTATGCGCCGGTTTTTTACGTTTTACGCGCCGGTTTTTTACGTTTTAAGTAAAACTTTTTACGTTTTACTAAAAAAAAATTTACGTTTTACGTAAAGCTTTTTACGTTTTACGTTAAAACTTTTTACTTTTTACGTTTAACGTTTTACGTAGAACTTTTTACTTTTTACGTTTTATGTCTTACGTTAAAACTTTTTACGGTTTACGTTTTACAAAAACTTTTTACGTTTTACGTAAAACGTTTTACGCTTCACGTTTTTACATTTTAAGTTTAAAAGTTTACGGTTTACGTTAAAAAGTTTACGGTTTAATCGTTTTACGTAAAAATTTTTACGCTTCACGTTTTTAAATTCAGGTTTTTTACGTTAACGTTTTTTACGTTAACGATTTTTTACGTTAACGTTTTTACGTTAACGTTTTTTTTCGTTTTAGTAAAAAAAATTTACGTTTTTACGTTTTACCTAAAACTTTTTACGTTTTACGTTAAAAAGTTTACGGTTTACGTCAAAAAGTTTACGGTTTAATTTTTTTTTTTTACAAAAACTTTTTTACGCAAAAACGAACGCACCCAGAAATCGCAAACTCGCTGAAGCGTCTCAGATATATTGTTATCATCATCGACGCCTAAAATAAAAATAAAAATAAACCCAACAAACAAAAAACAAAAGAACGAGTGGATTCTAGAAAAAAATGAAGTTTTGGCTCAGATTTTCCGATAATCAGAGGCTGCAAAGTGGGGTTGCAGGTTCAAAACCCTACCCTCCGCCATCCTTGCCGCACCATCGTCAGTTTTTTTTTTTTTTTTGCCTCATCACAGCCGATTTAAACCCAGATTCAACAAAATTAAAAACCCAGATTCAACATTCAAACCCAGATTCAACATTCACAGCCGATTCAAAACCCAGGTTCAACATTCATAGCCGATTTAAACCCCAGATTCAAACCCACAAGGAACATGAACATCATTCAACCCACATATCAGATCAAACCCACATATCAAATCAAACCCACATATCAAAAATCAAAGTTCATCAAAAAAGCACCAGATTCAAAGCACAATATTCAAACCCAACAAAAACCCAGATTCAAACCCAACAACATATTCAAACAGATTCAAAACCCAACAAAAACACTTACCAACAACCCATCAAGAAAGTCAAAATCACAAGATGCAAACCCCAGATTCAACGGAAACAACAGAATCAGAAAGCACCAGATTCACCCACCCCCTTCACCCCATCATTCGCCGCCACCACCGCCGTTGACACACCGCCACCACCGCCGTCTACACATCAAACAGAGACACCAAAAGGGGGTGTCTGGCCGGTTAATCGGCGCCGTCGACTTTCCTTTTTTCTCCCCGTCTCTCTGATCTATTCCGTCGTAGCACCACCACCAGACGGTGGTTGTAACGGGGGCTGTGGTTGCGATGTGGTGGTGGGTGTGAGGTTGGGGCTGGATGTCATCGAGAGAGAGAGGGAGGATGTTAGCTTTTGTAGATGATGAAGATGAAGATCTTTCAAAACTTCATCAGGGGTTTTGAGCGTCAAAAGAGAATGAAGAGAGAGAAAGACAAAAGATGGGTATAAATACAAAATGACATATTAAAAAAGCTGATGGTAATTAATGTGGAGAGAGGAAGGAAATGACAATTGGGGCAAATGACCAAATTACCCTTTCTGTTGGCAAAACCTGATTGGTTGAAAGTGGTTCTCGCGGTTCTTACAACTGGGAGTGGTTCGTATTTTAACTCAATCCTATATATATATATATTGTAGGGTTATTGTAAAAAGTGTGTGTTTTGTGAGAAGTGTAGGAAGGAATCTACACCTTTTGATCTATAATCTAATGGTTGGGATTATAATGACAAAATTGTAAATAGTGTTTACCATTAAAGTACTTAATTTTCTATATTAAGGTTATAAAGGTAAATTTAACATTTTTAAATTCAAAAACCCACATGTAATGCACATGCAAGTTTCCCTCGTCTTTTTTAAACGTCAATAACTTTTTATACGTAACTTTTTTTAAATAACACACCATAATAATGGGTGTTTTTTTATCTTTAATATGAGTACCATATTAATATACTTATATAGAGAAAAAAAATACGTTTCGATCGGATGTTTTAGTCCATGGTGTTTTGTCTATGTTGTTTTAATTGAATAGTAATTTAAGGCGTTGTGTTTTACAATAAAACACCATAAATGTATATAAGACACCATAACATTGCAAATACCATTGAATTTAGCAAACTACTTACAGTAAAACTCCATAAACGTATTTGCAATGTTATGGTGTCTTATATACGTTCATGATGTTTTACTGTAAAACACAACACCTTGAATCACTATACAGTTAAAACAACATAGACAAAACACCATTGACTAAAACATCTAGTCGAAACGTAATTTTTTTCTCTATATAAGTATAGCAATAAAGATAATAAAACACTCGTTATTATGGTTTAATATATTTTTTAAAGTTACGTATAAAAAGTTATTGACGTTTAAAAAATACGGGGGAACTCGCATGTGCATTATATGTGGTTTTTTAGTTTTATCTTTAATTAAGTTTTTTTTATTGAATTACTTAATTGCCTTATCCTAATAAATTAAATAATGACACGTGTCCTCATCATGTTCTTTCTTATTCTTCTCACAAATTTCATTTTTTACGGTATATATATATATGTATATATGTATAGGGAGGAGATCATGCGAGAACCACCCTTATTGCGAGAACCCCGAGAACCAATGTGAACACAACCTAAAATAGCTAAAAAAACCTAGCCCCCACCCCCCCCCCCCCAAAAAAAAAACCTAAACCCCCCACCCCAAGCTAACCTCCCCCCCCCCCCCCCCCCAAGCTAAATGCTAAACACTAAAACCCCAAAAAAACCTAAAAAAAAACAAACCCCCCCCCCCAAAAAAAAAAAACCTAACCCCCCCCCCCCAAAAAAAAAAAACCTAAACCTCCCTCCCCCACCCCCCAAAAACCTAACCCCCCCCCCCCCCAAGCTAAAATGCTAAAAACTAAACCCCCCAAAAACCTAAAAAAATCTAAATTTTTTTTTAATATTTTTTATGCTCAAATCGCTACTTTTAGTGGCAAAAAAAAATTATTTTTTTTATTTTTTTCTTTTGGCTTCGAAAAGTAGCTATTTTTATATAAAAAATATTTAAAAAAAATTTGTGTGATTTTTAGCTATTTTTAGGCATTTTTGGTTGTGTTCACATTGGTTCTCGCGGTTCTCGCAATAAGAGTTGTTCTCGCATGATCTTCTCCCTATATGTATATATATATAGGGGAAGGTTCATTTGAGAAGAAAATTTAATTGAGAAGAAAAGGAACAAAGGGTAATTTTGTAAAATATTAAATAGTTTTTTCACTTATCTCATTTATTATCATTTTTAACTAATTAATTAGTCATAAAGACTAGTATCCTCCACACTAACTATTTTTTGCCTACACACATCAAAAGTTATCTTACATATTTCGAAATTCATCCTACACATTGAAATTTATCCTACACAACTCGTAATTTATCCTACACTTTAAATTATTTTATTTTATTTTTTTGAAAAAATATATATTTTGAAGTTAAGTTACAAAAAATTTAATGTAGTTAGCTATTAAAAAGGAAGACTAGAAATTAATGACCTATGTAGATTTACCAATGTACCCTTATAGTAACATTAAATACTTATATTAAATGATGTAAAATAAAGCATTCTTATTGGTTAAAATTTCTTCTTTTTTCTTCTTATAAAAAATTTCTTCTCATTTAAACTCTCCACTATATATATATATATATGTAGGGGAAGGTTCAAATGAAAACCACTAGTTATTGTGAAAACTCGAAAACTAATTAAAAAAGCCAAAAAAACATACCAATTTTTTTTTTGCATAACAATTTTCGCAGTTTTTTATATATAAAAAAATTTCAAAAAAAAAATTTGTTTTTTGTACTGCACATGTGTATGTGTACTACAAATTTTTTTTTTTTGAAAAAAAAAATTTATATAAAAAAACCTGCGATTTGTATAAAAAATTGAAAAAAAAATTGGTGTGTTTTTTAGGCTTTTTTTAGTTAGTTTTCGAGTTTTCATAATAAAAGTGGTTTTCATTTGAACCATCCCCTATATATATATATATATATATATATATATATATATATAGGGCTTGGCTAAATAGGAAACTCTATCTTTCTTAGAAAACTTTGCAAACTCATTGTCATCCATTGATTATGTTTCATCCAAGTTGATCAATGGTTCTCATCATTTTAGAAAGAATTATAATTAAAAGAAAACATTATAATACACAAGAAAAGCACCGAAGGGTATTTTCGGTAGTGAAATAGAACCTTGGAAAAACAAATCCCTGCCATGCAGTAGCAGTCAAATCAAAACTGCAAACCAATTCAAAAAAACTTTCATATTTATCTTTCCCACTAAACTGTTCATATGCAGTTTTGTTCTTCTTTCCCCCAACCGATACACTGTTCACATTTCCTCATCGCGAAGTCAACATCGATCGGTGCCTTCTAACCCTAAGACAGAAGCCGATAGTGTGGTTCCGGGAAAATGAGGAAATCGTTCGTAGTTTTGTCGTCGTCGATCAAAATGAAACGATTATGGAAGATCAAGAGTTCAAGCAAAAGGTTAGTTCTTGTAATTTCATCGGTATAAGGGGGTTTTGTTCTATCGAATTCCCCTTCCAAAAATGGCAACTAATTTTGTTTTGTTTTCTATCTATTGCACTAGGAGACCTAAATTAGGGCGGGAAAGGTCTGCCAGCCGTAGTGTTGTCATTATATCCGATGATTCCAAGCAAGATCCTCCCAAACAACAATCTCACCTCGGTCCGACCCAACGAGCTTTAGGTTAGTATTGATGTGCGTATAAACGGTTATTGTAATTTTAGGTGATGTATAGTGTGTTGAATGAGGCTCTGTTCATAACATACTTGTGTTTGGCTGCATTTGCAGTGTATGAAGATACTGACACTGGGTCAACATCCACTGGGAAACGACGGTTAAATGGTAAGTGCCTTTGGTTACAATAGTTAGTAATTGCTTATCAATGTGAACTTGTATAACATTTGTTAAAATGGTAGGGAAAAAAATGTTATAATAGTATCAATGGTAAGTGCCTTTTGGTTACAATAGTTGGAAATTTCCTATCAATGTGAACTGGTCTAACATGTGTTAAAATGGTTATGAAAAAAAATGTTGCCTTGTATAGTTCTGGCTGTGGAAGTACATTAATTTTTGGGTAGTTAACTTTAGAAGTTTGCATAACATGTGTTAAATAAATTAATGGACGGACCAAAGATCATTGCCTTTGATTTGTTTGACTGCCAAATAATTAATAGTGGGAGTTTGAAGTTTGCCTAACAGTTTGAAAAATTATATTAAGGTTATTGGATTAATGGTAAAATCAGTTAAGATTATTAGATTAGCTGTTTGAAAAATGTAAAACATATTGTTAGTGTATGAATGTGAACTTCTATAACGTGGTTAGGTAATTTCCGAAGTTTGCCTAACATGTGTTAAACAAGTAATGGACAGACCAAAGATCATTCGGCTTGATTTGTTGGTCTGCCAAAGAATTAATGGTCTGATTACAGTACACTGCCTAACATGTGTTAATTGGCAGAGAAAAAAAAAACATTGCGGCTGATAATTCTGGCAAAGGAAGGCAAAGAACCCGTGGTTAGTTATTTTTTATTTACTTTCATTTGTTTGATGTTCAAATGATAAATTGTTTGATGTTTGATCTTATAACTGTAATGTTACCGTTTGTGTTAGAAAGATTTGACATAAAGGGTTATAAAGTCGACTAATTATTTTATGGTTGGTTATACCAGTACATAGGGCAGATGTAACAGCTACGTCAAGCGGGAGAACCTTACGGTCAGGGACAAAGAAAGTTTTAGAGGAGAGTGCGAAAGTTAAAAAACGGAAGCAAAAAGAAGTTGTTAACGAGCAAGCAAAAGTTCCCAAAGCCCGTAAGCGGGCAAAGAAGGATGAATTTCTGGGAATAAGGACGCGATCTGCACCACTACAATTTTATAAGTGTGTACGAGCATTGACTGACCAACAACGTGCGGCAGTCAGGGAAATGGGCTTTGGTCGTTTACTTACTTTCAGCGTTGATGGGTTACCAGCTAAGTTAGCTTATTTTGTTGTCGACAATTTTAATCCCGATGAGATGGTGATATGTACACCTGCTGGTAATATCAATGTAAACACGAATGTGATACATCAGTTACTTGGGATCCCGACTGGCGGGATAAAGTTTAGTTCGATTGATAAGCTGCCTATCTTGGTTGATGCCATTGCGGATTGGAGGGCGAGATACCCGGGTGTAATAGTACCGCCAACTAAGATGGTGAAAATGATAGATGAGTCTGATGGCGAAGACAGTTTTGATTTCCGCATGGATTTTGTAATGTGTTTTGTGGCAGTGCTTGTTGACTGTCATAAACAAAGTTGTTTACGGGAAGAAATCTTAGAGTATCTAGATGACGAAATGGATTTTGCAAAGATAGACTGGTGTGACCTGGTGGTAGAGAAGTTGAAAACTTGCAAAGATACCTGGGATCGGCTTGACCCATAAAGCATCTTTGTTGGGCCTCTTTCCATTCTGATAGTAAGTGAAATTTATTTTGACGTCCTGAATTAACATGTGTTAAATATACTTGCTTGTTCTTCGGACTGAACTGATCGCTGTTACTTGTAGCTGTTGTACGTTGATAGCATTGAGTGCACAGGGATGAAGGTTGACAAGGCGGTGTGTCCTTTGGCTTTCTGGAACTTGAAGAGATTGCGAGAGAGAGAAAGGCTGGAAATACTTGCTGGTGGGTTTGGTCTGGGAGGGTTTAAAGGGTTAACACTTCCAAGTAACTATAACGTGGAACACTGGGCAAGTAAGGAGGTATAGTTATGTACACTAACATGTGTTTTTTAGAATTAGTATATAATTTTTGTATGAAACTGTTGCTTTAACCTTTGTTTACAGGAGAGGCTGTTGATGGTACGTCAGCTAATTAATGTGACAAACAAGAACAAAATCAAAATAGAGGGTATGTTGGAATCTTTGTGTGTGGAGAGTCCTGATGACGAGGAAGTACAGACGTTGAAGGCAATGTATGAAAGTTTGTTTGAACAGAGAGCGTATGCAAGTACAAGTCACGATCAAGCGGTAGATTTATCGTCGCACCGTATCAATGAGGTGTTGGCAGATTTGAAAAATGATGAAAGTATTCACGTTGACGAGGGACAGAACGCTGGTTAGTCACTGTTATTGTTTGTAAAAATTTAACTTGATTAATGTGGCACGTATTTACTGATGTGCAACGTTTTCGTAGGGGATGGCGTGCTTGACGATTTCTCGGATGATTCGCCAATAGCTAGTTTGTACAGGAAGTCACTTAATCGGCCTCCCAAAAGGATCAGTAAACGGAGATTGAAAGAAGTAGGATCTTCAGCCATAGACTTTGATGTCATAGAAGGTGTGATTATTATCTTTCTGACTTGTACACTGTAACACATGTTAATGTGTTACCTATCTTATTGATTAACATATGTTGTGGTTACAGGTGATGTTGCCGGGCAATCAAGCGTAGCTGTTGATGGAAAAGAGTTTGCTGAAACGATGGAAGATGGTGGGAAGTCGTTAAAGGTGAGGCGATCGGCTCGACTGGAGATGTTAAAGGATGATCAAGAGAAAGAAGAAATCTGTGTGACCCCAAAAAGGTGCAAGACAAATATAAAGTGTGATGGGCCAAACACGGAAAGTGGTAACGAAACAGGTAAAGTGTTACATGTGTTACCATTTTTAGTGTACGTTTATAGTTAAGTGTATAGATGGCAGCCTAGGAAGAAAACATCAGCTACACATTGTTGGTGATGCGTCGATTAGTGCTCGAGAAAGTTTATGTCCCTGTAATGTTTATATGGGACTGAAACGTATGGTGTAACACATGTTAAAGAGTGTAAACACATGTTTAACATCTGTTGTCGTTGCAGCTGATGATGCGGACCAAGCAAGCATACCACATGATGGCAAAGAGTGTACTGAGACGTAGCAAGATGTTGGGAAGTCGTTGCGGGTAAGGAGATCTCCTCGACTGAAAAAGTTAAAGGATGCTCCTGAGCCAGAAGTAGGCTGTGTGACCCCCAATAAGGGGTAAGACAAATAGGATGTTTGATGGGCCAAGCACGGATGGGGGTAAAGAAACAGGTAAAGTGTTACATGCATTACCAGATACATTGCACCGTCCCTAGGAATAAAAAATAAGTACACATTGATGGGTGATGCATTGTTTGTACAGGGACAAAGTTTATGACCCTATAATATGCGTACGTGTCTGAACCCATTTAATATTAATGTGATGTTATAGGGTGCAACGAGACTGAGAAGCAGGACGGTGATAAGAGTGCTCATGAGGCTGGTATTTCAACTGGGGGTGACTGTAGTATGGGTGGGGCGGCACATGTTGAAGGACAATGGAGCGGGGATAAAAGTGATGTTGAACAAGTCCAAAAGCCGTTCGGTTTAATGCGTGCGATACTACGTTTCAAAGCAGCAGCGGCCCAGAGTGTACCTGGTAGTGCTTCGTACAAAATCAGATTGTTGGTTTTTTATAATGTGCTTTATTGTTTAATTCTGTTTTAACATGTGTGATCTTGCTTTGACAGTTGACGGTGGCTCAGGCATGCGGTTGGTTGGTCAAGATGCATATAGTGTGGAGGCAGCAGGACATGAACAGCCACCTGAAAAAAATGTGGATGAGAAGGACAATGATCAGCTGGCACATTTAGACGCCACTGCTGACACAGAGGATAAGATTACTGATCAGGTAGAGAAAAGTGTAGAGATGGGTGTTAAGCTTACTGGTGAGGTTGAAGGGAATGACAATGAAGGTAATATTCAGACCGCATCTTATTTGTAGGGGTCGACAAAACTCTAGACAAACCCCGTTAAGCCATTTCTAAATTTTTCGAGAATGTTTATGCAGCATCAAATACTAAGACTGAGCATGAAGTGGTGGATGCAACTGATGCAAGTACGTTAGAAGCGGCGGTAGAGGAGGGGCAGCCGGACTTTAACGGTAAAAGTTTTTTATGCTATAACATGTGTTAGCTATTAGGTACATTTAGTGGGCTTAACGTGTGTTAATCGTAAGAACAGTAGACGGGGGCGATGCGTCGATTGATGAAGGTGGTTTAGATGGGCCTAATTGGAGTCTTGGAATGACACAAATTGGTGGTGAATTTGACGAGTCACAGCAAACCGGTATGTTCAATATAAAAAATGATTAGGATTGCTGGTTTTCTTGAGTCATTTCAATATACTTATTTGCATCGAACATGTAGGTTGCAAAAGTTCAAAGGTGGATGACATGGATGGGACCGAAACAGCGCCCGAAGGTTCCGGTAAGCTTGAATATTTTTGTTTACTGTCAAAGTGTTCAAATTGGTTGCAACGTAACATGAATTGTTTTTTTGAATTCGTGTTTAGGCGATGTGGAGACCACACCACAGATGAGTATGGTTATAATGGTAGAACCGGTGAGCTCATATGACCCCGCAATTGCTATCCATAGGGAGCAAGCTGGGGTGGAATTATTGGGTGGTGATGGGTTTGCGGTGGAGGACAATTTGCCGCTAGCCAACCGTGTACGTATTTTAGCTGAATTGGGGGCCCAGAAAAGGAAGCTGCCTTTTCGAGAGAAAGTGGCAGCGGAACCAAATAGATCACCTTACTATATAAGGTCTGTTGACATGGGTCAGCCAATCACTAAGAAAGAGGCAAATCTGTGGGATTACATATACGCTGATGAATCCCCCACGCACTTCCTAAATGGGCATTCTCGTAGGAAGCGGGCAATGGAGGCAAACATGTAAGTAGAACTACCACATGGTTTATTGTTGTATAATAGGGGTGTAAACCATGAACCCAAATGGATCTGGTTAATTGGTTATTTTTTTATTTTTGCCACAGGAAGGAACAGGGTACGTCGTCAGTTGATGATGTAGATAGCCCGATACACATGGCTGTGTAAGTATGGGGATACTGTTAAAAAAATGAGTTAAATTACATTAACATGTGTTAAGGTATGGAATGTAAATTTTTTTCTGTACGTATGAAACCAGGGAGTTGCTGTTTCGAAGCCCTTCCCATGTAGAAGCGTCTCGGGCTATGTTCAAGAGTTTAAACGCTGGCAATGAGGTATCGGATGGTATTATCGACTGTTGGGCGGAGGTGCTAAACTTCCAAGAGAAACGAAAATCAAGGGAGGCTTACAGTAGGCTATTCTTTGGTACTAAAGTTGTGGTGAGTGATTTGAATATTGACATTATTTATGTAGATTGTTGTTTTCTGTGGAAAACTAGTTACAGTGTGCCGAGTGCTTATCCTTATTAATTTCTCTTTTGTGAAAGTTTCCGTGGATGTTAACAAACGAGAAAGGTGGAGTCGAGGCGCGGATGCACAAGTTCCGGGTTGGAATAAAAGGTGGGGTTAACAGCGCTGAAAAAGATCCTGATTTTAGAAAGCACGACATTGTATTCTTCCCGATCTTGGAGCACAAACATTTTTACTTGCTAGTGTTTGAGTTACGGGACCCCGGAATTTATGTTGTTGATAATGACAAAGCCAAACAAGGACAACCGATAGAAGATAGTGTATACTACCTCCACAAGGACACACCGTATAAGTTTGTAAGTTTTTAAAATTACCCATGTTGTAACGTAAGTGTGATTGTATTCAAGAGGTGTTTTTTATATTGAGCATGGATTGTATATGTATATGCAGAAAGATATGTTTGTGCAATACCTTCGGGAAGTTGGGAATCCACGAGCCGATGACATTGACTACTGCAACATCCAGCGTATGCCGGTTAGTTGGGCGACCACAACAAACAAAACTGATTGTGGGGTCTTCTTAATGCATCACATGGAGTGCTACATGGGGAAAAACAAAAGTTTTAACTGTGGGTTCAACATGAGTGGGGCGAAGAAGATGGCGGAGGTGCGGAAGTTGAGAAAGAGGTATGCTGCGCACATCTTATGTTCAGAGGTGAATGTGCTGCTGCCTAAAATCCAGCAGGAATGCCGGTTAGAGTAACGTGTGTTAGTGGGTGAATGGTATTTACTGTAGGATAACTGAATGCGTTTAATGTGCCAGCTTTGTTTTGGGAGTGTCATGTACTTTGCTTTTGGGATGTTGCTTTAAACTTATTGTGATAGACTGTCTATGCGATAGACTGTCTATGCGAATTTTTTTTATAGACTGTCTATGCGAATTTTGTCTGACTAAAACTGATGTCTAGTGACTTGGTTATTTTATACTCTGATACATATTGATGTATTCTTGCATGTGTTGTAATGTTATTTCTTGTAGTTGATAATGTTTTAAATGAGGCTGTTTTAAATTATATATTGGTAGGTGTAACATTTAAGGAAATGTAAAAATGCTGCTTCCTGTTTTCAAGGGGCCCACTATTCTCAAAATGTAGTAGGGTTCTTGGAAGTTGGGGAAAGTTGGGGAAAGAAGTCTACTAACATATGGGTTGGTGGCTACAAAACAACTTTATTGGAACATGAACCATAGCTTTTTTGCCCCATATGGTCACATCAAAAGTCAAGTCACAACAACTATATTAAATGTAGCAATGATATACCTCTATAAAGTAGTGTAATAAAGAACTAAGTCCTGGATTGTAATACTTCACTACTTCAGTAAACCAAGAAGTTTTAGTGGTTCCAAAGTATGCTAATGTGATGGACACTTATAAAAATAAGGTAACGTCTACACCACCAGGCATGAAGAAGCTGAATCAAAAGAGGAAGGAAGCATGTGAGGGTCGGTACGGGGTGTGCTACGCAAGAAAAGTGTTTCACAAGAAGCACGAAGATGTGAAAAGTGGAGGAGCTTCTGGTGACCATGATTCAGGTAGGGGAGTAAACAATGTAGCTGATGTAGCAGGTGTTTAAAAAGAAGCGTCACGCCGTACGGAACACGTTTTACCAGAAGCTGAAATTTTGAAGGGGCTACCAGATGAGTTGGTTAGGTTGCTGACGGATCCAGACCATGAATTATGTGGTTGCCCGTTGTGTCCATACTCACCCGAAACAATCCAGTCCTGGTGTAACCATGACCCATGGGAGAGTGAGCGCAGCCCCTCTCCTCTGTACTTTCATGATGAGGATGTTGCGACACCATGAAGAAAAGCTTCGTAGATATGGAGGACACGGGGTAGTTAGGATGTGGTAAGTGGTTAAAGTTGTGATAACCTTTTGACCCTATGTTTGTAGGCCACATACTAAGGTCGTTTTCTTGTTCTTTTATTATTAGTATTTTTTTTTGGGAATGGGTTGATGTCACGGCTCCGTAGTCGATCCGTTGTTTCAGGTGCAGTTGTAACCTAGTAGTAGAATGTGTACTTAAGTTGGCTAGTTGTGGAGTTTAATTCTATAACCTGATGTGACTTAATATATAAGTTATTGATGTGGTTAAGAACCTTTTGTGTTGATCCTTTACAGTTAAAAAAACCCCAGGTACAGGGCTAACATGTATTAAGATCTGTTTTGATGCTGTTGTAAAATATAAACCAAAACCACAATTATCCATGCATATAATAATAAGATAGGCCTGTTAATACCAAACAGAGGACTTTCCACAAAAGTTGGCCTACAAAACATAAAGTGCCGAAGGCCACAAAGTTTTTACAAGACTGGATATGATAACTGGGATAAAAATAGTTCCACCTTCTTACACACGTAACAGAAAAGGGGAGGATGATGTTAAAAGACTGTTACATGTGTGTAAGAAGGCCAAAATGAAGAGTCTCCCATAATATATTACTAGTAAACGAAACCAAAGATTTTAATCAGAGAGGGATGCACCAGGGGCGGTCTGCCTTTGTTGTTCAGCGGCTGCCTTTGCTGCTTTCATTGCAGCCACCTTAACGCAGTTGCGTGAGTCGTGGTCGTCGACATAAAGACCACAACACTTGCATAACCGAAGCTGCTTTGGACGTTTCGGTGGTTTTGTCTTTGCCTTCTCACCGGGTCCGGAAATGCGAGTATGTGTACCACATCCCTTATTGCGTACAACATCTGGATTAGCAACTTCGACTGGAATGTTGATTGGTTGCCCAACTATTTCTTCCATTTCACACTCGTTTGTTTCATTTTGGATTGTACCCAATGGTTGCTTGGAGAGCACATTGATCTTGAAATCCCGGAGTTGGGCAACCAATTTTGACAACGAATCCTCGTTGGTTTTGGCCACATCAATGCATTCAGTAACGAGGTCAAGGATTTCATTACGCATAATGGATGGTGCGTGTGGGTTGACGCCGTATCGGCTGGAAAGTGAAAAAACCTCTTTTGGGAGGATATCTCGGCGCCACCTATCGTTTATGTATTGGGGTGGTATCTTTGCAACATTTTTCAATCGATATACGCAAAAGACATGGCGACACAGATATCCGATACGTGTGAAATTCCTGCATGAGCAACTGGCGGAGTGGTCTACAGTGTTATATGTAACCTGTTAGGAACAGAAGGAGCATAAACAAAAGGCTTTAGATCTAACATATGTTAGTGGAGTGGTAATAATGAAGTTGACTAACATGTGTTACCTGATAGACATTTGTGATGTTGTTCCTTTTGTCCAAATGAGTGACGTCTAGCAAAAGAGTGGTATTGCTGGAATCAGTTTGGTTTGTGATGTAGCATAAAAACTTCCCTTTAATTATCTCCTTTTGAACTTGCACGAAAACAGCGTTTGTGTAAATGGCAAACGTGTGCTGCTCTATCGCTAACTCAGTAGTGTCCTTGAATACCGTGGATGAGGTTTTGTACTCGGATACACGTTGCCGATAGCGTTGGCTATCTACCCTATTTTCAAAGCACATCATAAATTGTACAAGGGTGTTTGCGCTTGTTGAGTTGACCTTGAAGGCAGCGTTAGAGCTTTCGCAGCGTGAAGTGGTCTTCATCAAGCAACACATTGGCAGTTCCCTGAAGTAGGCTGGTACCCAAAGATGTTTGATGTTGTACATGTCGTTCAACCAAGTGTGGTCTTGTAGGCCAAATGTTTCTAGGAGGTCATTCCAGCGGGACTCAAACATTTCTGGTTTGATATAAACATTCCAAACCAACCGGTGAATGCAGGACCGAACATTAGTGTTTTCAAGAAGGTCCGCATAGATCTGGTAGATTAAAGAATTACTAACACATGTTAGATTAAACAGTTTAAAAACACATGTAAGTCTGTGATGTTGAATAACACATGTTAAAGGCTAACAATTTAACCTAACCTTGGCGGATAGTTTTTTCATTATATGCCACATGCATAGACGGTGGCGTGATTCGGTAAAGACCATAGGAACAACTTGAAGCATGGATGGGTCTTGATCACTCAGCACAAGAGTTGGTTGAGTACCGTGTGCCTTCAAGAAAGCCTTAAGCAACCACACATAAGATTCAATGGACTCGGTTGTTATCAAACCCGCACCAAATGTAACACATTGGAAATGATGATCCACACCCGTGAATGGCACAAAAACCATCTTGTACCTATTAATAAAAATGGATTTGAGGTTAACAAAATGTAACACTTTTTTGGTTTGGTTACAATACTTGGATATCAGGCCTAACACATGTTAAAGGGGGACCTAACCTGTTAGTGCTGTAAGTCGCGTCAAAGGCGAGGACATCGCCAAAAGCTTTGTAGTTTAGCTTTGAAATCTCATCAGCCCAGAATACAGAAGACAACTTTCCATTTGATACAGTGTAATCAAAAAAGAAGTTGGGTAGGTTGTCAAAGCGCTCACGCAAGCGTTCAAGGAAAACTTGTGCGTCGCGTTCACCAATAAAAATTCGCAACTGGTGGCTAAAATTTTTAAAATCCACCGGAGTCCCGTTGACATTGTGATGCCCCCCTTTTAAAGCTACAAGACATCTATAAGCTCTCATGGGTCCGATACGGTTTAGACTCATATTGTGAATGAATTGTTTGGTGGAGAATGACAGCTTCCGTGATATCTTGCTAAGATCATGGTTGTGATCCTCAACAAGTTCATGATTATGAATATCATTGAAAGTCAGCACTGTGTATGAGTCATTAGAAATTGAGACTAGAATGCTTGCCTTACAGTCACACCATGTGAAGTTGGATCTCCTACACTTTACAGAAGATTCATCTAGTGTGTCAAAAGTCCTCTTGGGTTGTGGTTTCCCGTATTTTGAGCATCGGAGATACTTGTGTGTGGGAATTCCATTCCAGACTTTAGTTTGGCCTTTTTTAACAGAAAAACCAGCTTCAAACGCATAAAGTTCATACATGGAAATAACAGCCTCAAATGTTGGATAAGATTTCCCACACACTGGTATGAACTTATCAGCGACGGTAGGAATCCAGTAACGGGTTCCCTAAGGGGTATCAAAAACGAAGTATGGATGCGCTGGCCCTGCATCAGAAAACGAAAAGGTTATGAATCTGGTATATGGCAGGACAAAAGGTTAGAACTCTGGTATATGAGTATAAAGTGTGCTCCCATGGAAAATAAACAACTGTCTAAAGGGCCGAGAGATATTTCAGCAAACACATAAGGGCCCTGAGATGATCCAGAACCATCACCCGGCATGTTAGCGTAGCCAGAATCTTGGAATTCTACATGTGAACATTATGCAATATGTTTGAACTATGCCATATCTAGTGAAGAAAAATCAAAACGAGTGTATCTAAAAACAAACCTTGATCATTATCCATAACCTCGTCAGAATGGAAAGCGCTGTTCATGAACTTGTTGGATATAAGAACATCGGGTGATCTAACAGGGTCTTCAGATGATCGAGAACCATCAACAGCCATGTAAGTATATACAAAAGCTTCTAATGGAACAGGTGAACATTGCCATGCAGTATATTTGGATTATTCCATTAAAAAAATGTCAAATAACAAAAAAAAAACATATATTCGAGATAGTTAAATTAGATAAAGAGACAAACCTTGAGCATTTAATTCTTCATCAGTTTGGAAGTCACTGCTAAAGAACCTGTTGGGGAAACTATGGACCGGCGACATTAACTCGGATGTTGGTGGATTTGTCTCCATGGCCATTAATGGAGAAAGGATAATTTGGAGGAGAAGATGAAATATGCACTTTCTCTTTCTGTTAAAAGAAGATATAAATTAAAATGAAATAGGGTAAAAGAAATATGGGGTGGCTGATTTGAACACATGAGTTGATTGGCATTAAATGATCATGTCAAATCAAATTGGGAAAATAACTTGGGTTGGGAAATTACTGATATAACCTTGAGAGCAAAAAGGATTAACAAGGGACTATGGCAACGTGGATTAATATAGGCCACAAGTAAGGTTTCCTAAGTTTTCTAAGTAAATGGGGTTTTTTGCATAGCATTCTCCTATATATATATATATATATATATATATATATATATATATATAGGAACAGGATCAAGAGAGAACGCGTCAAAGTGTGAGAACGGTGAGAACGATTCTCAGCCACAAGATCTTAGTGATTTGTGCCTGAGATTGATGCGGTGGCATTTTTGTAAATAATAGGGGTCTTGGAACTACCAGTAGGGGTAAAATAGGAAGACTCAATCAAAGTTGCACATGTCATTTTCCCCCATCATATTTAAACGACAATAACTTTTTTATACGTGATTATTGTTCGAAAAAAATTACACCATAAAACTCAGCGTTTTTTATCTTTCCAATGAGTATACTATTGGTATACTTTTCGAAAAAAAATTAACTGGATTTTATGGCGTTTTTCTGAACTAGGTGTTTTATGGCGTTTTAGACTAGGTATTTTCATGGCGTTTTTCTAAACTAGTTGTTTTTATGGCGTTTTAACTAGGTATTTTCATGGCGTTTTTCTGAATTGAGTGTTTTATGGCGTTTTCAACTGAGTTTTTCATGGCGTTTTTCAGAACTGCATTTTTACAGTGTTTTACAGTACAAATTATGATTTTTCTGAGCTCAAAAAATATTAATTTAGGCGGATGGCTCAAAAAAATGGGTTTTTTGTTATGGCGTTTTAATTAAATACTAATTAAATACTTGTGTTCACACTTGTTTACACTATAAGTTACACTTTGGACTCTGAAAATATAGCTTTTTTTTGTTATGTCGTTTTAACTAGTATGAATTCTTTTATTTTCAATTAAAGCTGCGTGTATGATGAAACTAATTAAATACTTGTGTTCACACTTGTTCACACTATAAGTTACACTTTGGACCCTGAAAATATAGCTTTTTTTGTTATGGCGTTTTCACTAGGAGTTGGCTCAAAAAATGGTTTTTTTAAGTTGTTGTACATTATAACTCAAAAATAGCTTTTGAGTGTTTTATGGCGTTAAAAAAAATGGTTTTTTGAGCTGTTGTAAATTATAGATTAAAAAAATAGCTTTTGAGTGTTTGGCGTTTTTCTAAATTGGGTGTTTTTATGACGTTTTATTTTGAACACCCAGTTAATGTGAGTGGGTTTTTTTGACAATATTACTCATTAGTGTAATTTAACATCAATGCCACATGTCACCACCAAAATCGTTCTCACCGTTCTCACACTTTTCACCGTTCTCTATAAATCATGACCTTATATATATATATATATATATATATATATATATATATATATATATATATATAGTGAGGTTCAATGCATGGTTCCTGGTTTCGACTTTTTAGTGTTCTCCATTGAATCCTCCCCAGTATATATATATATATATATATAGGATTCGGTAAGAACCATCATGAGTTGTGAAAACTATGAGAACTTCTACTATCTGCGCGACTTGAGCCACCATTTTTTTGCACAAACGTAGATGAAAATGTTACAAACACATCTGTAAAAATAAAAACTAAAAAAAAAATTATCGAGTTTGTAGTTACGCCTGATGTAAATTTTGTTTACGCACTGATTTAAAATTTCTTATAGTGATGTAAATTTTGTTTGCACTGGTGTAAATCTTTGCATGGCATATTTTTTATTGTTTTGCTAGAAGTGGTTTTTTTAAGTGGTTTTATTTTTGGATGAGAAAAAAATTTATATAAATTTTTTTTGGAAGGTCTAGTTTTCATAGTTCTCACAACTCAAGGGTTCTAATTTTACCCTTTTCCTATATATACACATAAATAAATTAAAGACAACGTAATATGTGATCATAGTGTTTAAAATAATAAAGGATTAGAAAAGTACTTGAAATTGACTTATGTGAAGCCTAATTTAGTAAGTATAATCATAATAGGTGTAATTTTTGATAGAGTTAAATATTTAGTTGGTCCATGTGGTTTGCAATTTTTGTACAGTTGGTTCCCATACTTCAATAATTAGTAGGTGGTCCTGCTGGTTGCAACTTTTAAACTCGGATAATACTTATCACTAAACTATGTTAGATTTCCCAATTAAGTGTATGTAAAATATCTATTTTACTCATGAGGTTAAAGATACAATAACTAAAAAAAAAGTAAAACAAAAAAAACAGATGGAACCACTTTATTTTACTAAAACACAAAATAATTAAACTCATAATTAAACCCCCACTCCCAATTTTCCTCCTCCCCCCACCCCCCTCCCTAAAAAAAAAAAAAAAAACCCCTACCACCATACCTGCAACTACTCCCGCCAACCATCACCAACACCCATTAGACCATGTGTAGTGGTAATGCCCCTACCCTTAGACGTTTTGCGCCATGTGGCAGCCCAGTCATCAATGGAGCATTATATGGCGTTTTCTAAAACGAGTGTAGTGGAGATGTTGGGCATTATGTTAAAATGGGTTTAATCGAATTAAATAAAAAAAAACTATCAAAAGATGTTATTGGACAAAAAACCATCAAAAAGGGTGATTGGTCAACACACAAGGAGCTTGGGCGTGAAAAAAACAACGCCAAACCAAATTTTGTTGAAAAAAACGCCCAGGGGTGGGAGTTGGGCATTGTGGGGCGGTTTTTAGGGGAAAAACGCCCAAAGGGCCCAATCTGCTGCTCACGTTTGGAAAAAGCCATCGGACACGACTGTTAAGGCTGCCAATCACCACCGTTGTCATCCACACAGATAACCATCACTGAAACCTCTCTTCCAGTCGCCCAACAACACAACCACATCAGCCGTAAACCTCCACACCAGCCCCCGCCCCTGCTGTTTCGAAGCTACTGCTGTCGTCGTTGTTTAGGCGACCTGAAAGTCGCGCCGTTGTTACTGCCTTCCACATGCGTTGCCATGGCTCTGCCGCCCATGGTAGTGTCCAACCTATTCTTAGAGATCGATGGGGGGAGGGAAAAGGTTTTGTTGTGTGGTGTGAAAATGAAAGGAAGAAGAAGATAAGGAGCATATATAGCTAAGGTTTGGTTAGGTTGTGATTGTGGGTGTTGGTGGTAGCAGGAGTAGTTGTAGGTGTGGTGGTATAGGGATGAGCAAAATGGACCCGGTACCGGTACCGAACCGGTACAGAATTTACCGAACTGGGTAACTTTTTGGTACCGATTTGGTATCGACTTTTGACATTTTCGGTACCGGTTCGGTAACGGTATTTATCGGTTTTTACCCTCAAATACCGGTACCGTACCGTACCGGTACCGGTACCGAACCATACCGTACCGGGTATATTCGGTACCGGTACCCACTTTTAAGGATTTTCGGTACTGGTACTTTCGGTTCCGGTACCGGTCGGTACCGAGCTCATCCCTATGGTGGTAGGGTGTTAGAGAGAGGAGGAGGGAGGGAGAGAGGGAGAGAGGAGGAGGAGGAAGACGATGAAGAAGATAAGGGGTGATTCAGTTATTTTGTGTTTCAGTTAAATAAAGTAGGCCCATCTTCTTTATTTTTTATTTTTTACTTTTTGTTTAATTGTTTTATTCTTTACCTTAAGGGTAAAATATACATTTTATATATACTTAACTGAGAAATCAAAAATAGGTTAATGATTTGGATCACCTGAGTTTAAAAATTGCAACCACTTGAATCATCTATATAATTATTAAAGTCTAGGGACCAACTCTGCAAACATTACAAACCACATGAACTAATCAGGCATTTAGTTCTTATTGATATTCATAGTTTTTAATTTGAATTTGATATTTAATATAATAAAATAAAATTTAGTTGTAAGTATATGAAAAATATTAAAATCTTTGATGCATATTAATAAATTAAGTTTAGAAAATCCATATAATTATTATTTTTCAAAAAATAGTTAATAGAGCAAAGATATCAAATGTTAATATAAATGGGTTAAGATATAATAGTAAGTTTTTTTGGTTAGAAAGGATAGGAAGTAATCTTGACCATCAATTGATTTAATCAACGGTTAAGATTAAATGAGAGAAATTGAAAAGAAAAAAAGAGGCGTCTGAGTTTATGTAAGGGCATTCTAGTCAATTCAGAACAATAGTTTCTCTCTCCTCCAATTACCCCCATTTTTAAGCGTTAATAACTTTTTCATACGGCATTATTTTTTTTATAAAACTTGCACCAAAAAAACGAGCGTTTTTATCTTTAAAACGAGTATACTATTGCTATATTTTTGAAAACCCAGTTGCGTAAAACTCAATAGACAAAAACGTAAAAAAATGACTTATTTCTAAAACGCAATGCACAAAAAACACAAAGAAATATCTTATTTCTAAAACGCAATGGCCATAAAACACAAAGAAATGTCTTATTTCTAAAACGCAACACAAAAGAAAGTGTTTAACCTAAAACGTAATGGCTAGAAAACACAAAAGAAAATGTTCTTTCTAAAACACAATGAACTGAAAACACATAAAAATTGGTTTTACCTAAAACGCAATGGACTAAAAACACTTCAAAATGTGTTTTTTTTAAACGCAATGGAACAAAAAACACTTAAAAATGTTTTTTTTTTCTAAAACGCAATAGCTTAAAACACAAAAGAAAGTGTTATTTCTAAAACGTAATGGATTGAAAACACATAAAAATGTGCTTACCTAAAACGCAATGGACTAAAAACACTTAAAAAATGTGTTTTTCTAAAACGTAATGGCTAGAAAACACATAAAAATGTCTTATTTTTAAAACGCAATGGCCTAAAAACACAAAAGAAGTTGTTCTTTCAAAAACGCAATGGACTAAAAACACATAAAAATGTGTTTACCTAAAACGCAATGGACTAAAAACACTTCAAAATGTGTTTCTAAAACGCAATGGACCAAAAAACACTTAAAATTTTCTTTTTCCTAAAACGCAATGGCCTAAAAACACAAAAGAAAGTGTTATCTCTTAAACGCATTGAACCATTGTTCTCTCAAAAACTGTCTACGAATTTTTTTCTACGAAATGAGGCAATTTCCAGAAAACTGAATTTTCTGATGCAGCTCGACCCCAGCCAGGGGCTCTGCCCCTTGGACCCCGCCAGGGACTGCCGCCCATTGCACCCTGCTCCCCCTTCAAGGGGGCGTTGCCCCCTTGGAACCTCCGTAGAACGCAATGACTGAATTCAAAAACCCAGATCGTAAAAATGCAATTCAAAAATTTCTTACATGGATCGAAGCCGATTTCTTCAACGATTAACGAAATTTGAATGATAGAAACACTTATCAGCGATCGAATCGAACAGATCGAGTGATCCGCTTCAAAATCATGGGAAAAAATAAGATATTGTATGAAGTTAAACTAGGTTTCTTCAAAAAAAGTTGAAGAACACGTTGATTGGGTGTTTGAATAATTGATTGGTGACGAAAATCGCACTATAATGTAGTGATTATTGAGATAGCAAGTGAAGAAAAGGTTAAAGATGGTGGATTTTGAAAATGGTGGGTTTTGAAGTTACTGGGGGAGAAGAAGGAAGAAGATTGGATAAAATTAACTAAAATACTCTTTTTCTTTATTTTAAATTTTGCCACATGTCAGAATCATATTGCTTCCTATCCTTCCTAGCCAAAATAAACTTTCTATTTGATCCTCACCCTTAAATAGCAATATAAAAGCATTATCTTTGATTACATAAAAAACAACTTTCAGAAAATAGAATTAAATTACAACTAGATTTAAGCTCCCCCGCGTTGCGGCGAGGGCGTAGAACTATGCCAAATAGCACTAATGTTACACCACCGTCAACGACTACCAACACTGAGTCGATCTAGGACCCGCGCGTTGCGACGAACTTGTCAAACGAAAAAAAATAAATGTAAAACATTGAACCACACATGCATGTTGCGTCGTTTTAACTCGCATAATTTGAACGAAACAATAAAAACTTTAAACGACACACGCACGTCGCGCCGTCTTAACTCGCAAAATTTAGAACGAAACGTAAAACGAAAATTTGCGAAAGATGAAAAGTATAGGGACCAAAGTTGGAGGTAAAAATATTGTGAGGTTAAATTGAAAATAATGAAACTTTGAGTTAAAAGTGAAAAAAAAAACAATTTATATGGGTTAAAATTAGAAAACATAAGAAGCTTTTGGGTTAAAGTTAAAAATTAACTTTTTTTTTTGAAAACCACCCTAATTACAACACCTTATACACAAAATTGTTCCTAATTTATGGAATGTAAAAAATGTAAATATCCCTAAAAAAATAGTTAATAGTTCAAAGATATAGTGTTGATCTAAATTGAATAGCAATATAAAAGTATTACATTTGGTTAAATAAAAACAACTTTAGACTAATAGAATTGAATTATAAGAGCATTCACATCTATGGCATTAAACTCTGTGTGTGGTGTTTTTAAAATATAAATAGTATAAAAAGTGGTTCTAAGTGGAGGAAAGAGAAAATGTTACTGTTCATCTGTATATTTGGGGGGACAGTGTTCACCCCCTATAATTTTGTAATATATTTTGAAAGTAGCTGTGAGTTGATGAGAGAAAAAAGGTAATGATAAAGGTATAAAAATATTATTTAATTGAAAAAGAGAGAGAAAATAAAGTGTTTTTTAGTGTAATTTAGGATGAAAATATGGTGGGATGGATGTGAATGCTCTAAGGAACGATATTATAGGATATAAAAGTATATATTTCCTAAATAGAGATTTGGGAGGGAAAAAGTTTGTGAGGTGAAATAGAGTTAAATGCTCGGATAGTCCCTGTGGTTTGCCCTTTTTTCGCCTTTAGTCCCTAACTTTCTAAAATTACAGCTATAGTCCCCAACTTTTCAATTTTCGTTCCCGGATAGTCCCTAGGCCTAACATCAGTTAGTTTTCTCAGTTAAAATGATGTGAAATGACAAAAATACCCTTGCTATAAAACAAAATAATTTATGTGAGACCCACCACCTACCCACCCACTTCATCTTCCCCATTCTTCACCACCTTTCATCACCACCACTATCTTCGGTTTCAGAATTACAACGAGGGGTTTCGTTCTGACCTTCTGATAACGACGCAATTCGCTCCATTTCCAAGAAATCATCCATTATATTGTTGATGTCGGAACACGATGTTACGTTTTTAGCCACAGATTTCCCACTTTTGAACTGATCAAGCTCAGCATGAATCTGAACACCCTTGTTTGTTTTCATTATACTCCAAATTATTCATTTTAAACGAGTCAACTGATTGACTGTCTGTAAGCGAGTCGACATAAAACGAAGAAATTGAAACAGCTTTATGGTTACCATTAACTGAAGGCGACTTACGAGTCAATGATTGTAACTTCCTGCACTCATCTTCAAGCTTCGCCACTTTCTTTATGCTTTCCAACTGTTGTTTACTAGCAGTTTCCGCTGCTTGCGTGCTCAAATCTCTCTCGATCGTCCGGATTTCCAGTTCTTCCGATTGGGCGTTAAATTAAATTAAATTAAACTATATAATAAAACATACCTTCCATGCCAATTGAAACCCTAGAAGACTTGCAAGAACACTACTAGCAACCCAGCAGAATAAACAGAGTAAAGCAGCCAAGGAACCAGCTTTATAATCAAAACATACATAAAACACAAAATAGATTAAAGTAAACAAAAACCCAAAATTAAAAATCAAGAAAAAATCAGTTTTGAATAAAGAAAAATGGATATGAGGGAGATCGAATGGGGGCGGTATGAAATTGAAAAGAAGAACACTAGTGAAAAAGATTGGCCACACAAAGATCATGTGGATTGCAATGTTAATTGGGTTGCTGTGATAAGTTGTATAAAAAGCAAAGTTTTTTTCAAGATCAAGAAACCCCATTTATTTGAAGTTTTGGTGAAAGAATGGTAGTTTAGAAAAGAGTTAAATGTCCGGATAGTCCTTGTGGTTTGCCCTTTTTAAGGAAAGAGTATTTTTGTCATTTCACACCCTCTTAACTGAGAAAACTAACTAATGTTAGGCACAGGGACTATCCGGGAACGAAAATTGAAAAGTTGAGGACTATAGTTGTAATTTTAGAAACTTAGGGACTAAATGTGAAAAAAAGGCAAACCACGGGGACTATCCAGACATTTAACTCGGTGAAATATGATCAAAATTTATAATCATTTATTAGGTAGTAGATTTGATTTATTATAACCAACCGGATTCTAGTATATTCTTGATTAACATTATACACTTTCAAAACATTTTAAATGTAGACAAAGCTATTTCTAATAAGCAAACGAGCTTTAGGGTGAACGGAGTGGGCGGCAAACTTGGTCGGTAAACGAGTTTACCGAGCGGTAACACCGCCGCCTAAGGTGTTTACCGCTCGGGGTGGTTGTGTGATCGGTGAACCTTTACCGATGAGGAAAGATGAAGGCTTGGTGATGATTGAATGGTTTCATTTATTATGTTTTTTTAAATAATAGTTTACCTAATCCAAGATAGGTAAACTACCGCCAACGTTTTTAAGCAATAGGTAAACAAAATAGGTAAAATAACTTGGCACTGTTTGATTGGGTGATTTGAGAGTTTACCTATTCCAAATGTTTAACCACTCCCTTCACCCTTATTACAGTAAAGTTATATATATATGTTAATTAGGGAACCATAAAAATGGGGAAACGGGGGTACCATTAGTTTTACATATACACACATGTATAAGCAGTTAAAATAAATAAAATTAACTTTTGTAATTAATTTTTTTTTTACTTTTTTACTATTTTATTATTTAGACAGCTTTTACATGTATTATATACGAACAAGATTAGATAAAATGAGTTTTTTTACAAGTTTCTTGCATGTTTTACCAATGGTTCCTCGCTCCCCACTTTTTTTTTGTGTGGTTCTCTAATGAGCTCACCCTAACATATATGTGTGTATATACACTAGAAGGGTGACAACGCGATACGGCGGGAAACACATACATTACAAGGGTGCACATAGCTCGATCGGTTCGGTTATCATCCTAAACCGAAGCTGAACTTGCTTTGTTTTTGTTAATCAGTTCGGTTTATTCGGTTAGATTAATGGTTTTTGAATGTGTTCATTTAAGTTTGGTTAGTAGCCAAAACCAAACATTTGCTAAAACTTTTACTTAGAAACACATAAAATTGAGGTTACATGAAATGGATTTGTAAATACATGAAATGGATTACGAACAGTGGCGGAGCTTGACCAAAAGTTTCAAGGGGGCGTAAAGTGATGGGACCCAAATTTTTTTTTTCCTATCGTTATGTTTCAGGTCGGGTCAAATAATAATAGTTCCAAACAAAAGTGAAAATTTTCATTAATTCAAAGGACCTGTTCTTGCACATAGAAAAACTAAATATTGTATAACAAACAAAAGACCTATATATATATATATATATATATATATATATATGTGTGTATGTATATTTATAGGGTTAGGTTAACGTACAATAGCTCTTATCGTACAATATGTACGCGATCATCTCAGCCGTCCGATCTGGTGCGAATTCACTTTTGAACATGTGATTTGTGCTGAAAACCCAACATGCGAAACTGCTTTATATACCAACATGTCATTTCATCATATTTACAAACATGCGAAATTGCTACAAAAAACCAACGTGCGATTTCACAATATCGTACGTATTGTACGTTAAGGGATATTGTATTTTACACTTTCACTATATATATATATATATATATATATAATGATACGAGATAAATGGAACCTGGACGAAAAATTACAACTCAGCCCGACGACCTTTAAGATTTTTAAATTCATCAACTATGTCTTCTGAAAGCGAAAATGTCTTTGATGGAATTGGAAAAAGAATGGACTGCAGATAGCTACGGGAGTACAGGAAGAAGATGATTGATAATTTGGTATTAAGTTGTGATTAAGTTTATTGTACGGGAAGAAGATGATTGATAATTTGGTATTAAGTTATGATTAAGTTTATTGTGTGGTGGGTAATCTAGGTTTAAACAAATAAGAGTTAAAATATATTTATCAAAATACCCATCATTTATATATAAAGTGGTAACAAACTTTACTTTAATTTATATATTGTATAAATATTTAGGATATACAATTTAGGAAAAATAATTTGGGGCAATCCTATATTATTTTAAAATTTTCGGACGAAAAATCAGAACTTATATACTTCTAACCGAAACATTAGGGGGGGGGGGTGCACCCCGGGGCACCAACTAACCTTCCCCCCTGAGTATGAATACAAGAACTAGAGGCATAAAAATATGAAATACATAAACTGGATGTATAAAAGCTAGAAATATATGAAAATACGAACGATTCGGTTCGATTAATTTTGGTTAAGTGAAGGTACAAAAAAACCGATAACAAATTTTTGGTTAATTTGGTTTTCGGTTAAGGATTCAGTTATTGCTCACCCCTAGACACTGTTAATCACGTAACATATCAATTTTTTAAATTAAAAACTATAGCCATACTATACTCATATTAAAGAGAATAAAATGCTCGGTTTTATGGTGTAAGAATTTTTTTTTTAATATTAACATATAAAAGGTTATGGTTGTTTATAAATCGTGTGGATAGTTGGTTTTATATAAGGGGGATAAAGAGTAACCATCTACTAATTTACAAGAATTTGGTTACAAATGATGGATTAAAGTGTAATTAAGATAAGGGGATTAAAGTGTAATTAATGTTTAAAAAATTAAGTTACTCTCATTTTAGGGTTATATTTTATGTATTAGGTTTTTAATGTATTATCATACTAGGTTAAGGGCCCGTGTGATACACGAATTAAATAAGGAAAAATTACAAGTTCTGTCATTTATCTTTATACCACTTTTCAGGCGGTGTCCTTTTTAACGAATGTTGACAGGCGGTGTCCTTTACTAGGTATTTTGTTGCAAGTTTAGTCCTTTGACCCTAACCTAGTTAGATTTTCTTGTTAAATATGGTCACATGCAAGTCACATGAGGGTAGTTTAGTCTTTATACATATAAAGGACAATTTTTGTAAATACTCTAAATACAAGCCCTCAATTCTTCTTTAAACCCACCCAGTTTTTCTCCCCAATTAATCAAATTCATCCACCCAAACCACAATAGAACCACCACCAACCCACAATCACCACCTCTGTCGCCACCTACTTCGTTTCTTAATAGTTCAACATCCAGGCTTATGATGCTAGCTCCAAACGTTCAGATTTGGTTTCAAATTTCAGACATTAAGAAGTGAAAATCAAACAGCCTCTTACTTTGTTTTAGCAGTAAGCAGTTAAGTGCTTCAAGATAGATAGGTAAATTCACTCCTGTTAGTTTTGTCGCTTAACATTTAGAACATCTGGGGGATGAAGTGGTCTTTTTTCTCCGATGCTTCCTGGTTCACATCCACTGGTTACTGATAGTGAAGAAGAAAAAGATATAAATAAAAATATTTCCTAACAAATATAAGTCCATAAGTCCGTTGACCCTCAATTCCTTGTAATAATAATCATGATATCCAGAATTTTAACGAATATACTTTGAGATCAGGACTTCTAGTCTTCGTTTGATCATGATTTTTTTAGTCCCAGGTTCGTTTAGCTTGTTTCGAGCCGACCTCGAGTAGCTCGCAAGTTTCTTGACTTGTTGAACGTATTTAAAGTCAAATAGGTTCTGCAATTTGTTTTATGTTGTGTTCAATAATGTTGCTGGAAATTGCCAAACACCAAACATGGAATCAAGAACAATTGACATTACAATAAACCCAATGGCATTACAAAAAAAAAACACATTGCATCTGCCATTGCCATTTTCTAACTTCTCATTTCAAACCTGTACAACCACCACGATTACACTCTCACTTTCTTCAAATATACACTCTGCAATTCCCTGAACTGATCAGACTCGCCAGATTTGTCCAACTCCGATGAAGATGCAGGTGATTTGCGTTGGTTTTGATGATGAAATTAGGGATGCCGGTGATTTGCAACACTGTCCCCATCAGATTGCAACACCCACCACCGGCCCCATCAGATTGGAACCAACCGCCGCCACAATCAGATTGCACCACCCACCACCGCCTCCGTCGGGTTTACCGCCAATCACCAAGCACCACTATAACCTCACCACACCTTTTTCATTGTCATTCTTCATCATTGATTCTTGTAAACCCCCGTCGCCATTGTCGTTCTTCGTCATCAATTCCTGCTCGTGGTTCCTACTGTTTTGGTTTGATTAGGGTTTCTGTGGTTTATAAAAGGGGAAAATGAAGGGATGGGCGAAAAGACATAATTACCCTCTTGTGCTTATCACGTGCCAACAATTAACAGGGTTTTTTAACTGGGTTGGGTGTAAAGGACTAAACTTGCAACAAAATACCTAGTAAAGGACACCGCCTGTCAACATTCGTTAAAAAGGACACCGCCTGAAAATTGGTATAAAGATAAAGGACAAAACTTGTAATTTTTCCATTAAATAATGTAAAGTATACAATTGATAAGTGTTTAATTTTTTTTTTATAAACGCAAACGAAAGATGGACACATTTAAAAACCAAATTGACATAAATGAGTTTTTTTTTAAGGTGTGAATTATTCGCGAATGTTGGGGGGTCTAGCATACGTTGTCTTAACCAGGTCGGCGCTAGAGAGCCCCCTCGCATAATAGATCCCCAATTTAAACCCGTCAATGAGAAACTTCTATCACACAGACTCGAACTTGAGACCTGGATGGGAAAACTCACCCGGATCCACCATAAGTGAGACTTAAATACCCGTGGCCACCACTAGAGCATAAGTGATAGTTGACATAAATAAGTTAATACAAAGACAGACACATTTACATATTTATTAAATGTAGAAAATATTACAATTCAAAATATTCAATAGGCACATAAGATAAGCAAATTTACTGGAATCCAATTGCTTCCATCCATCTCCAAGACCCAAGACCGTAACTGCATAATGTTTCCCAACTTTAGTCATTCACTTGTTTCGAGTGGACTTTATTAACAACCAATTCCTTATTCCACCTTTAAGAAACATTTTTTGACAAATGCATAAGGATATAACTAAAATAAATAAAAAGGAACTTGAGTAAATGTCAAAAAAAAAAAATAGCACCAAAAATGAATGAATAACATATTTGACCCTAAAATTCAAACTAACAATGTATAGTATTATGGAGATAATAATATGTATTTTTTATATTATGATAGTTTGCTGTACATATATTCCAAAATTAATATAAAATACAGTAATTGTTAGAAGAAAATCCTCTTTGTACCTCAAGTTCTATATAAAACAGATTTCTTTACAACTGTTCAGGATTATATGAAAAAAGACCCTATCAATGTATGGGTTTATGATCGAATTCACAAGAAGAGGCGTCAGGTTACTCTTAGAGTCCATTCGGAAATAGCTTCTTTGATGTGTCACGCAAAATCTGGAAAAACGATTACACTTGTCAATAATACCATGAAAGAAGAACACGTGTTCCTCATCGTTTTTATTTATTATTTAGTACTAGCGGTAAGACCCGTGTGCAAACACGGGTCGTTTCTTAGAAAACCATGCATAACAAATATAAATGATGAATATAGTTATATTTATATAGACTTATAAATAAATAAGTCAGTCGGTAAATACTTAAAGTTTAGAGTATAAAAAATACAAAAATAAACAATTTATTACTCTTTTGTAAACGAAATAACATTTGCATTCAAACATGTTACTTCAACCTCCACAAAACACTATTTTAACCCAACAGTGGTTTTAAACCACCGTTTTAACCCAACAACAGTTTCAATCATAGTTTTCTCTACAACAAATACATTTAACCCAACTGTGGTTTCAAACATCTGTTTTCCTCCATCTGTTGACTTTGGTCAACAGATGTATCAACTACTATTTTATTTTCAAACATCTGTTCACAACAACAGAGCTTTCATCATTTAAACTCTCAAACCTAAATATTCATTTAATTAATTTAAATAACAAACACCGTTAATAATTTTAACACAACTAATTTATAAAATATGAAAGTGTCAAACAGAGGTAACTATATATTAAACAAACTTCAAAACAGCAAACAACATTCAATAAAATATAGCATAATAATTTCTAATCAATGGGCAAAACAGTAGTCTCGATAAATAAAGCTCCTTTAGGATCACTGTAGTTGTCAACATGTTGGAGGTATTATAAAACTTCATTGCTCAAATCAAATTCAACCATATCTCCCCAACTTCAACCTTAAATACTTAAAGTTTAGAGTATAAAAAATACAAAAATATACATTTTTATTAATCTTTTGTAAACAAAATAACATTTGCATTCAAGCATGTTCCTTCTCTAAAAAACAATATTTTAACCCAACAGTCGTTTCAATCCCCTTCAACCTCCACAAAACACTATTTTAACCCAACAGTGGTTTTAAACCACCGTTTTAACCAAACAGCGGTTTCAACGACAGTTTTCTCCACAACACTCTGCTTTATCCCAACAGTAGTTCCAAACATCTGTTTTCATCCATCTATTGACCAAAGTCAACAGATGTATCAACCACTGTTTTATTTTTAAACATCTTTTCACAATAACAGAGCTTTGATCATTTAAACAAACATTTGCCAATATTACAAGCTTTTACACTCTCAAACCTAAATATTCATTTAGGTAATTTAAATAACAAACATGGTTAATAATTTTAACACAACGAATTATATAAAAACTACAAGTGTCAAATAGAGGTAACTATATAATAAACAAAGTTCAAAACAGCAAACAACATTCAATAAAACACAGCATACTAATTCCTAATCAATGGGCGAAACAGTATACAAAGTTCATCCATCTGTTGACCAAAGTCAACAGATATATCAACTACTGTTTTATTTTCAAACATCTGTTCACAATAACAGAGCTTTGATCATTTAAACAGACCTTTGTCAATATTACAAGCTTTTACACTCTCAAACCTAAATATTCATTTAGTTAATTCAAATAACAAACGTGGTTAATAATTTTAACACAACTAATTATATAAAAACTACAAGTGTCAAACAGAGGTAACTATATAATAAACAAAGTTCAAAACAGCAAACAACAATCAATACAATACAGCATACTAATTCCTAATCAATGGACGAAACAACATACAAAGTTCATCCATCTGTTGACCAAATTCAACAGATGTATCAACCACTGTTTTATTTTCAAACATCTGTTCACAATAACAGAGCTTTGATAATTTAAACATAAATATTCATTTACTTAATTTAAATAACAAACATGGTTAATAATTTTAACACAACTAATTATATAAAAACTACAAATGTCAAAACAGCAAACAACATTAAATAAAATACAACATACTAATTCCTAATCAATGGGTGAAACAGTAGTCTCGATAAGTAAAGCTCCTTTCGGACCATTGTAGTTGTCAACAGGTTGGAGGTATTTCAGAAGTTCGTTGCTCAGATCAACTTCAACCATATCCCCTCAGATGCTTGTTATCAGCCACTTGTTGTTTTCAGTTATATTAGTCCTTCGGCGCCTATCTACATAATCAACTACATGAGGATTATTGAAAATAAACACCTTCATCCAGCCTTCTTCTTCATATCTGAGCAAATCAGCAGTTAGCTCAGCAGACTTTCCAATAACAATCAAATGCAACCTCTTTGCGATGGTCAAAAAATGCCCTTGGCAAGGATAGACTACAATACTCTCTGGAAAACGAAGCATTCTGAAAGTCTCACTCAGAATATCAAAAGCAACGATGTTCCTCTCACCTAGTGGATACCAATAATTTGAAACCATAAAATATATGGTTTTATCAGCATAAACTCCTATAGACCATAAATAACCACTTGAACCATAACTGTTTACGTTACCGAAATTTATTGTTCTCTATGACTCACGACGTCGTGAGTAAACATGAGCAGTAGCTACATTACGGTAACATCTGATGTTCAGCACTTTCAGATCATTGAATTTATCAAAATAAATTCCACCAGTATCAGAGTTTCGATCATGATTGTAATTTAAGTAGTCATCAGACAAAACCTTATAGCGCCTGGTAGTTGGATTCCTAAAAATCAGCTCGCAACAAATCCCTTCATTGCAAACTAACAACAAACCATTAAATGACGATAGAATACGTAAGAAGCTAGGGTGGACATTGTTAGGAAAACTTAAGGTTTTGCTTCCAACAACATCCAAATTACCAGCAACTACGTCGTCAACGACAATTGACGTGTCTTTAAAGGAGAGTAGTTTCTTTTGTAGTGAATCTCCACTTCGGAGAGCATGCATCATCTGAAATCCATGACTTGACAGTTCCCTATAAAAATTGTTGGAAAGACATTTCAAACGACCAATATCTTCTGCAGAGAGCCTTGTGAAAATTTCATCAACAATCACTTGAAACCCAATGTTTTCCATTTTGCAGTGAACCAATGCGTCTTTGAAAGTAAAAGAAATTGTAATGATATTGATAAACAAAAAACTTTTTGAATATGATTGAGTAGATGGATGAAAACGGTAATGATGAAAACCTCTGCCCAATGTATTTTATATACCCAATGAAGGCGGTTATAACTAAATACATCGTCAGACGAAAGAATATGATGCGAGACTCGTTAGGCTTATAATGCATTTCCATGGGAAAAATATAAAATTAAACACGTTATTATAATTACAATTAACCTCTTCATTTACCATAAGACGCCTTTACCACAAGACAGAACTGAGTGAGTGACGTGCATTAATTGCAAAGTACATATCCCCAGGCATTTTGAATTTGAAATTACTGGCAATTTCAAAACCACTGCTAAGGTATATGTTTGCCAAAGGAAACATCTGCTAAGTTATACTTTCTTCGCGATGGGTTGTGGTTTGCCCTCTTGAATGTGGGCCAGACCTTTGACATTTGAATATAGAGCAGTAGTTTGAAATTAAATGTATTTTAACTCAGATAAAAAATCTGTTCATTTAAAGATCAGCAATACAAAGATATTGCGAACATCTGTTAGCCAACAACAGAACTTGCCAACAGTAGCAAGTCAAACAGCCGTTAGATTAGTAGAAGATCACCACTAAACAAATGTTCTCTTTGGGCAGACTTTACCTTTGACAGAGAGTTAAAGTAACAGATGCAACATTATTTACAATTGAGAGGAGGAAATTCTTCGAAAAGCTCTATTAGGAAACAATAGATGTTGGCAACAATAGCAAGTCAAACAGCTGTTAGATCAGCAGATGATGATTTAGAGCAGATGTTCTCTTTTGGCAAACTTTAACTTTGACAGATCTATACACTAACAGAAATTGATACAGCATCAACATAATCTAATTAAACTCAGAGACAATTTCACTTCTATATCAAAAGTACCGATCTGCAATAATCAGATGATATTAAAAAATACATAATAATACTTATTTAGCTTAAAATTAGTAAAAATAAAATGCTCCACAAACATTATTATGAAGATTAAAAGATCAACAATTACATCGAGTACTGAACAATGAAACTTTAAAATCTAATAACAACACCAAGAAATTTTTGAATCTAACAGCAAAAATTTAGTGCTTTTAGCTTAAAGACCATCGAGTACCGAACTTCTCAATGTATTTCTTCGACAATCGTCATGAACTCCACGGAAGTACTGAATGCATCACCATCAGGTTTCTGGAAACCTGGTCTCTCGTGAACAGACCAAGAAGCAGTACATGAAAACACTTCTTCAGCTGTTGAAGAGTAGCCCTATGCTCATATACTTAATCCTTAACTTGCTTCATAAAGAGCTTCTTTAAATCAAACTTTATGCTTCTTTTAATACAAAAAAGGCAGGAAAGAACATTGCTCTAGTAAGATAAAATCTTATCTTACAGCAGTAGCAGATCCTTTCTTGCGTTTAGTAGGAACTACTGTGGGTTCTACATCATCATCATCATCATCTGCCCAAAGTCATATATAATCATCATTTAGTCATAAGCAAAAATTATTTTAAATGTACATTTAATAATCTTTCTTTGTGTTTAATTTAACTTTATGCTTCTTTTAATACAAACTTATAATAACCCGCATATGATTATATGAATTTCAAACAACTGTGATTACACTGAATATAAAGTGAGAATTAGAGTATATCACTTCAAAATTAAAATTTCAAAATTAGAGTAGCAAAAAAAAAAAAACATACTTTAAACGATGTTGGAACAATGATGCTGGAAACAACCGTAGAACAATCATCATCATCATCTGCTCAGACCATTCACAATCATCATTTAGTCATAACTCAGATAAAAAAAATTTAGTAAAAATAAAAAACAAAAACAAACATAATCATATATATCACATTACCATCATCAAGGCATACCACATATCCCCAAAATTTGTTCTGAAAGTGGGTCAGAGAGAGCTTCTGTTTTCTCTTATCCTTTATAAACAAATGTCGAGTATTGAGAAGAAGGGATTTGAGGGAGAGATACATTAGAAATGTGGTTTGAAAATACAAAGGAAGAGAACACAAGAATGTAAATATGAAGAGTGAAATGAGAATATAAATCAGTTTATATAAGAAGATGATTGACAGAAATGAGTGAGTGACATGCATTAATTGAAAATTACATATCCCCATGCATTTTGAATTTCAGATTACCCGCAATTTCAAAACATCTGCTAACGTATACGTTTGCCAAAGAAACCATCTGCTACTTTCTTGTAGATGGACAGTGCTTTGCCCTTTGAAATGTGGGTCAAACCTTTAACATTTGAATACACAAGGCCGTGCTTTGAAATTAGATTAAATGTATTTTAAAGTAATTTATATATTTAGGTTTATGATGTAAAAATGACAAAAGAAAAGCCTTGTTGGACAACCTCTATGGGCGACACATCAACTTTTCTTATGTCATTGGGATTTCTCCTTTTATATAAAATATAGATAGATATAGATTTGTGTTATAAAATATGCAAAGTACATGTAAGAGCATTCACATCCCTTCCACCATTTCATTAACATTAATATAAAATAACTATACACGAGTTTTTTTAAAGATACGACGTTTTTAGTATTTAATATACAAAATTACATTTATTTAATCAGTAACACCCTTGTTAATATTTTACGGTTTTCGTATAGTTTACGAAAACAAACATGTAATTATGATAAATAAGGTTAGTTAAAACTTTTACAATTTAAAAGAATATACAACTTAATGTAATTGAATTCGTCGTTTAAAAGATACGAGGAAACGCCGCACGGAAGCTTGTATTTTATCGTGTTCGGTTCCTCATCGAGCTTGATCTTCATCCGGGCACTCTTGACATTCACCTATGATCAAAACCAACTTAAAAGTTAGTTTTGATAGTTAAATAACAAGTTATGTGGGTCAAACAAACAAAATTAAACAATTTTGGGATTCAGGGGGGCTAGACGCCCCACCTAGCCCCCTTTTTTACAGCAAGTTCCTTTATTGTTGCTGTACTTTGCCCAGCTACGAAAATTCACCAAATATTAACTTAGAACTTGCATAACTTTCACTACACAAGTCCGTTTTACGCGATTCTTTTTTCCTACGTGACCGTAATTTAATTCTCCATCTTATGGAGTTAAAATCTGACATCCGGGTTAACAAAATTTCAGACTTTTAAGTCTTCGGCTTACTACCCTTTTTACCAAATTTTGACCCGTTCATGATTTTATCACACAAACAAGTTTATTTGATCTTTAAACTCATGAAATTCATAATTTCAATATCTCATATCATATTAATCTCAAATTACGGGTTTCTTATATAATAAAAGCCCGTTTACGCTTAAATGCTTATTTTGACCCATTAAGGGTATTTCAGCACTTTTAAGCGTAAAATCACTTTCATTCCTTTCTAGCATTGTAATCCTACATTTCTTATCAAGTAATCTTCCACCACAACTATATGTGTGGTGGAATTAATGAGGATATCTATATGTTCCGAGTTTTACCCCTCGGAGTATCATTTTACGGCAAGGACCCCTATTGAGTCATTTGACCCAAGATTTACCCTTTTCACTCTTTATACATATTCAAAGTATTTGCTTGATCATATAACTTGTTTTTAAACAATTCTTAAGGTTCATTTGCTCGATTTTGCTTACGATGGCGTTTTGGTCATCTTAAATCCTTTCTTTACAACAAAAGACTTTTCATGTCGTAATTGACCAAAATTCCACTTTTTAAACTAGGATCTTGTTTAAATAGCCATCATGTTTTTAAAACACAATGACTATAACTTAAATCATTCGGTTTATTTAAAAGATAACCAAATGACTATTTTAACTTGTTTAGCCCTCATTAAACTTCAAGTTCTAATGATGAATTGACCAAATATACATACCTGGCTCGAATCAATATATTGATTCGTTTTGATACCTTGCCTTAGTAGCCGCTAAGCGATAGCGATGTACATATCCATCTGATATTTATCTCTATGATCATATAGCTCGACAAACCATTAGTCGATATTGTCAAAGGGTGATAATTTCACCTTTTGACCCGTTTGGTCAAAGACCATGAGACTCTATGAGATGATATTTATTACCATCTTATCCATATGACTAACTCCGGTTTACACCGTATAGTTGTTTTACTTGTAAATCATCTATTGATTCCTTTGACCCATTATGACCCATGCTATAACGTGTCTTTCCCCAAATTAATGGTTATTGTCAACAAGTTACCTAAGTACCATTTTACTCTTATTATTTGCAATGGTTTATCTTATAAGGTAACCATTTAAAAACTCATTATCTTTTTGTCATTTCATGACTAATTAACCGCATTAGCTCCTTTTTATCCATTAAACATGATTTATGACCATTGTCTCTTGTTCCGGACCGCACTTGCCGTGTCGGAACATCATAATTTAACACAAGACTTACTATTCACGACCTATCAAGTCAATAGGTATTAAATAATTAGAGTGTAGGCTTTACTTACTTTGTATCCGGATTATGCTCTTTTCCGCGTATACGATCCGTTTGACCCGCTTCTTTCCCCGAGCCTCCATCTAGCTTGTCAAGAGTCAAACTAACATCATAATTCGTAAGATGGTTAGATTAGTCATCATTATTATGACTATTTCATCTTACGGACTTTATGTCGAAACTTCTATTCGACTTCATCATAGGTTAGTTCGACTTTCTAAAGTCAACTACCTTTAATCATATAATATGCACGATTAAGGCAAATCAACATTATGATTAGAACCCGTTTTATCCCATATCTCATGTAATTAGTCAAGCTTTCCAATTACGCGTTTCACTTGAATTTCAACACTTTACTTCTCATTTGGGCATTTTAACAAACACCTAATGGGCATAATTCTACATGTTTACTAACTAGTTCATAACTAGCTATTTTCACCAAGATTTACCTCAAGAATCAAATCTCTATGTCTAGTGTTTATAAACAACATCTAGGTCTTGCATCCTATCTTCAAATTTCACAATTTAACACTCAAATTCATGTGTTCATCATTTTATTATGAAAACCCACTTAGCACATATAAGGGAAATCATTAAATCTCTAGTCTTATGGCACTAATTCTACAAGTTTGCTTCTAGGACTTGTTCCTAGACTTGTATTCATGTCAATATCACCCATACCTTCCACATGCACTCAAGAATTTCAATTGTGGGTGTTCATTCTAAATTCAAGATATCACCGAATTACAAAAATCGACATACCTTGTGACCTCCTAGCCTAGGGGATCAAGGATTTAGTTAAAGCCCCAATTTCTTTGCTTGATTCATCTTCGATTTTGCTGGATTTGTGAGCTTTAGGGTTTTGAGCTAGAGAGCTTCTTGGCTCCTGTGTTTATGTCGACCAGAACACACACTCAAAGTGTGTGTTTTGGTGTTTATTTATTAAAAACTAGTTTCTAGTTTAACACCTTTAACCCCTCTACTTTTCCCAAGTTTTATTTAGGGTATTTTAATCAAGTTTCCTCATTACTACAAGACTTGTAATTAACTAGGTTATTTATTTCCTAGTTATTTTTATCTTGTTCATAACCCATTTTATTTTTAAGTCCCGTTAACTTGGACCTTTCGTAAATTCATTTTCTTAAAAGCCTTTACTCCCGTTTTATTTAATATTAGGATTTCTTATTTAAATCCAAATATTTACCGGGTTATTTTTACTACTAACGGTACTTTACCCGTCTTTTAGTATTAACGGGGTTTGATTACCAAACCCGTTTTCGGGGTGTTACAAGTCTACCCCCCTTAAAGAGGTTTCGTCCTCGAAACCTTTTTCTTACATAGTTTATCGAGTTTAACTTATGCATTTGCTCTCGATAATCCATTGAGCATTGCTCATATTTTAACCAATTGTTAACATTACCCGAAAAGTATGGTAATATCTTTTTGGTTATTAATCATCCACGTATCTTATACAACATAATACAACTTAAAATAACGTAATCTTTGTTATTTCCTCTAGTTTAATTAACTTAGCAATATTCATCACTCGGCTCTAATGTGATTATACTTCACATTACACTTCTTGACCGTGATCATGTCACGTCATGCCAAATTTTATATCAACTTTCTATTTTAAAAAATTATCACTTTTCGAATACATCGTCTTGCACCTATCAGTGTCAAGACTTATATATTTCATATTTACTGTTTACACGTCTATCATAAATCATTTTTGTAGATACGTTATTCCTTACCAAAACCGAAGTTTTTAGTTTAGCGTCTTCTCTTTAGCCTTTGTCACTTATTCATACCGGGATATTGACAATCCAAAGTTTATTCTTTTTCATTCTTTGTTTTATGCGAGAATTCTCCGTTTATTCCCTCGCTTTGTCTAATTAACCCGTAGGTTTTATCACTTAGTCTATGGGCTATTTTATTAGACCTTCACCTCTTTAAGGCGAGGTCCTTATAATCTATTTCTTTCTAGTCATGACTCGTGGGTCGTTTTAGTCTCGTAGACCTTTCCATTGTTTATAACCCCAAAGGTTAGGTTGATCCCGTAGATCATTTCTTACTCATGTCATTCTTAAAATACATGTTTGGCGTCAAGGCATCCTGCTTTTGTTTAAAATCATTTATTTTCGCCTTGATATTTTCTTTGACCTTGACCGTAGTCTAAGGCTACATTCGTTTCCTTTCGGACACATTTTCCGACTTTATGACTTCTCACGTCATTTATGCGTCGGTTTATCTTGTGCTCACCATTATCCCGCTTGCGTTTACTCATGCCGTCCGGCATGATATTATATTTGACCAGATCAACTTTAAAATAGTTGAACATAATTTATTCAAAATTTCTATTTACATTATCTTGTCGTCTTTTAGTTATGACTCAAAACCCGAGTCTTTTAACTTTCCATCCGAGTTCTCGTTTCTCGGTCTACACATGTGTTTAATTTTTACCCATCGACCGGGTGTTTTACCGAAGTCGTTGTTATTGCAACCCTCCCGGTATGCATTAAGACCTCGCTTCATTTTTTTATATTCCGACTTTGTCCTCAAGTTTGACGTTTTACAAAAACGGCCCGTTAAGAGGCATGATTATATTTTCTGGGTTCGAGTGTAAGTACACTCCTTCCCAATGCATATCTTAATCATTTTACATGTTTGCATTCTCCGGGTTCGAGTGTAAGTACACCCCCTCCCAGTGCATACCTTAATCATTTTTTTTACATGTTTGCATTCTCCGGGTTCGAGTGTAGGTACACCCCCTCCCAGTGTGTACTTTAATCGTTTTACATGTTTGCATTCTCCGGGTTCGAGTGCAAGTACACCCCCTCCCAGTGCGTACTTTAATCGTTTTACATGTTTGCATTCTCCGGGTTCGAGTGCAAGTACACCCCCTCCCAGTGTGTACTTTAATCGTTTTACATGTTTGCATTCTCCGAGTTCGAGTGTAAGTACACCCCCTCCCAGTGCGTACTTTAATCGTTTTACATGTTTGCATTCTCCGGGTTCGAGTGCAAGTACACCCCTCCCAGTGCGTACTTTAATCGTTTTACATGTTTGCATTCTCCGGGTTCATTATCCTAATATAATACGCTTCCGTCACCCGGCTGTGCGTTTACATTATTATCAAATATTTTGCTTATCTGATTCATTTGGGTACTTTTTAATTTGTCCCACTCACCCCATCCTTACTACATTGGATGTAAGCGTGTACATCATAAAAAGTTCATGGTACCACGTGCTCACCACTTACTTGGCCAGAGTAAGAGATCAATACCTGGTATACATGACATTTTTGTAATTTTCACATTACACCCCATGTAAGTAATGCCTCTATTTGTTTCTCTTGGAAACAATATCCCGGATAGATTTTCTATTCGGGTTTTTCCAAGTTTTTAATCTACATATGCAACTTCCAATCTCTACGTATTTGTTGCATATTACTATTTGTGCAATTAAATTTAAAATGTGCACCTGGTAATGGTTGCCGTAACGGGCTTCTCTTGCCATTAGCCTTGTTCGCAGTCGCTACACGATTTAGGTCCTTGATGAGCATACTCTTTGGACCGTTCCTTTGTCAAATCCGCGATTTGTTAGACTCTTGCTATCTTCATATGCGAGTGTCCGTCAACTAAAACATTTACAACAGTTAGTAATTTCGACATTAATGGATGCCCGTATTATAATACAAGGCTTTTCTACTATACGCATCAACGCGTGTAATTTCGTTGACTATATCTACCCTATATCGTTTTTATTGGTGTAACGTGTATTTCACGATAACCATATGTGTTGTTTACAACACTTTAGCATGCTCAATCATTAACATACATGTACTTACCGGATTTGCGATCAAGCCTCGAACCGAACACTTTATTCTTTTAACCTTGGGCTCTGATTACCAACTTGTAACACCCTTGTTAATATTTTACGGTTTTCGTATAGTTTACGAAAAAAAACATGTAATTATGATAAATAAGGTTAGTTAAAACTTTTACAATTTAAAAGAATATACAACTTAATGTAATTGAATTCGTCGTTTAAAAGATACGACGAAGCGCCGCGCGGAAGCTTGTATTTTATCGTGTTCGGTTCCTCATCGAGCTTGATCTTCATCCAGGCACTCTTGACATTCACCTATGATCAAAACCAACTTAAAAGTTAGTTTTGATAGTTAAATAACAAGTTATGTGGGTCAAACAAACAAAATTAAACAATTTTGGGATTCAGGGGGGGGGGGCTAGACGCCCCACCTAGCCCCCTTTTTGACAGCAAGTTCCTTTATTGTTGCTGTACTTTGCCCAGCTACGAAAATTCACCAAATATTAACTTAGAACTTGCATAACTTTCACTACACAAGTCCGTTTTACGCGATTCTTTTTCCTACGTGACCGTAATTTAATTCTCCATCTTATGGAGTTAAAATCCGACATCCGGATTAACAAAATTTCAGACTTTTAAGTCTTCGGCTTACTACCATTTTTACCAAATTTTGACCCGTTCATGATTTTATCACACAAATAAGTTTATTTGATCTTTAAACTCATGAAATTCATAATTTCAATATCTCATATCATATTAATCTCAAATTACGGGTTTCTTATATAATAAAAACCTGTTTACGCTTAAATGCTTATTTTAACCCATTAAGGGTATTTAAGCACTTTTAAGCGTAAAATCACTTTCATTCCTTTTTACCATTGTAATCCTACATTTCTTATCAACTAATCTTCCACCACAACTATATGTGTGGTGGAATTAATGAGGATATCTATATGTTCCGAGTTTTACCCCTCGGAGTATCATTTTACGGCAAGGACCCATATTGAGTCATTTGACCCAAGATTTACCCTTTTCACTCTTTATACATATTCAAAGTATTTGCTTGATCATATAACTTGTTTTTAAACAACTCTTAAGGTTCATTTGCTCGATTTTGCTTACGAGGGCGTTTTGGTCATCTTAAATCCTTTCTTTACAACAAAAGACTTTTCATGTCGTAATTGACCAAAATTCCACTTTTTAAATTAGGATCTTGTTTAAATAGCCATCATGTTTTTAAAACACAATGACTATAACTTAAATCATTCGGTTTATTTAAAAGATAACCAAATGACTATTTTAACTTGTTTAGCCCTCATTAAACTTCAAGTTCTAATGATGAATTGACCAAATATACATACCTGGCTCGAATCAATATATTGATTCGTTTTGATACCTTGCCTTAGTAGCCGCTAAGCGATAGCGATGTACATATCCATCAGATATTTATCTCTATGATCATATAGCTCGACAAACCATTAGTCGATATTGTCAAAGGGTGATAATTTCACATTTTGACCCGTTTGGTCTAAAAGACCATGAGACTCTATGAGATGATATTTATTACCATCTTATCCATATGACTAACTCCGGTTTACACCGTATAGTCGTTTTACTTGTAAATCATCTATTGATTCCTTTGACCCATTATGACCCATGCTATAACGTGTCTTTCCCCAAATTAATGGTTATTGTCAACAAGTTACCTAAGTACCATTTTACTCTTATTATTTGCAATGGTCTATCTTATAAGGTAACCATTTAAAAACTCATTATCTTTTTGTCATTTCATGACTAATTAACCGCATTAGCTCCTTTTTATCCATTAAACATGATTTATGACCATTGTCTCTTGTTCCGGACCGCACTTGCCGTGTCGGAACATCATAATTTAACACAAGACTTACTATTCACGACCTATCAAGTCAATAGGTATTAAATAATTAGAGTGTAGGCTTTACTTACCTTGTATCCGGATTATGCTCTTTTCTGCGTATACGATCCGTTTGACCCGCTTCTTTCCCCAAGCCTCCATCTAGCTTGTCAAGAGTCAAACTAACATCATAATTCGTAAGATGGTTAGATTAGTCATCATTATTATGACTATTTCATCTTACGGACTTTATGTCGAAACTTCTATTCGACTTCATCATAGGTTAGTTCGACTTTCTAAAGTCAACTACCTTTAATCATATAATATGCACGATTAAGGCAAATCAACATTATGTTTAGAACCCGTTTTATCCCATATCTCATGTAATTAGTCAAGCTTGCCAATTACGCGTTTCACTTGAATTTCAACACTTTACTTCTCATTTGGGCATTTTAACAAACACCTAATGGGCATAATTATACATGTTTACTAACTAGTTCATAACTAGCTATTTTCACCAAGATTTACCTCAAGAATCAAATCTCTATGTCTAGTGTTTATAAACAACATCTAGGTCTTGCATCCTATCTTCAAATTTCACAATTTAACACTCAAATTCATGTGTTCATCATTTTATTATGAAAACCCACTTAGCACATATAAGGGAAATCATTAAATCTCTAGTCTTATGGCACTAATTCTACAAGTTTGCTTCTAGGACTTGTTCCTAGACTTGTATTCATGTCAATATCACCCGTACCTTCCACATGCACTCAAGAATTTCGATTGTGGGTGTTCATTCTAAATTCAAGATATCACCGAATTACAAAAATCGACATACCTTGTGACCTCCTAGCCTAGGGGATCAAGGATTTAGTTAAAGCCCCAATTTCTTTGCTTGATTCATCTTCGATTTTGCTGGATTTGTGAGCTTTAGGGTTTTGAGCTAGAGAGCTTCTTGGCTCCTGTGTTTATGTCGACCAGAACACACACTCAAGGTGTGTGTTTTGGTGTTTGGTTTTTATTTATTAAAAACTAGTTTCTAGTTTAACACCTTTAACCCCTCTACTTCTCCCACGTTTTATTTAGGGTATTTTAATCAAGTTTCCTCATTACTACAAGACTTGTAATTAACTAGGTTATTTATTTCCTAGTTATTTTTATCTTGTTCATAACCTGTTTTATTTTTAAGTCCCGTTAACTTGGACCTTTCGTAAATTCATTTTCTAAAAAGCCTTTACTCCTGTTTTATTTAATATTAGGATTTCTTATTTAAATCCAAATATTTACCGGGTTATTTTTACTACTAACGATACTTTACCCGTCTTTTAGTATTAACGGGGTTTGATTACCAAACCCGTTTTTGGGGTGTTACATAATATGTGTAATATACATGGTTTTTAAAGATATAACTCTTTTTTAGATCTATTCAACACGTGTAATATACGAGGTTTTTAAGGATGTAATTTTTTTTTATCATTTGGTAGATTTATTCAACCCGATTATATACGGGTTTTTTAAAGATACGACATTTTTAGTATTTCGTATACAAAATTACATTTATTTAATCTGTGTAATACACATGGTTTTTAAAGATATAACTTTTTTTTATTATTTGATATATAAAATTACATTTATTTAACCCATATAATATACGAATTTCATAAAGATATAACTTTTTAGTATTTATTATATAAAATCATATTCAATCAACCCGTATAATACACGGGGTTCTAACCTAGTCTATTATAAAACAAACCAAACACATTTATGTAAGTTTTAATTACCAGACAAACATTCGTCAAAGCTTAATATTCAAACCTATATATATATTATTCATATACTTATCCACTTGGTGGAGAATTCAAATGAGAAGAAATTACAAATTAAGAATAAAAAGAATAAAGGGTACAACGGTAATTTGAACAAATCATTTAATGAGTCTATCCTTTATTTATGTTATTCAAATTAATGAACCCTAATTATTATTGAGTTATCCTATAAAATAGTTTTGCCCCTTACATAATAAAAAAAATCAAGCACATGATCCTACATATTCAACGTTTCCTACACCATAAAAACAACGTTTACTACACCATAAAGAAAATGTTTTGGTGTAAGGTACAAAATGTGTATGACTCCAACACTTTTAAATAATTTTACGACTCATAATAAAATATGTGTAGGACACAACACTTTTAAATAATTTTGTCACTTCTAATAAAAAAATTATAGGGTCTAAATTAATTTGTTTTTATTCTTACAAGAATATTCTTCTCAAATGAACCCAGGGGCGGACCTATATAGAAAAGTACGGGTTCCCAGGAACCCATTCGGTTTCGAATTATTAGTAGAAAACTATATAAAAAATAAACAGTGAACCCATAAATAAATTATGTGGTGAACCCATAACAAAAAATGTCAAGTAGTCCACTGGTTTGGAACTTGCTTTCCACGCTTGTGTTTGCGAGTTCGAATCCCGGCCCAAGCATAATAGTTATATATTTTTTGTAATAAAACCTGATTTATGTTTTTTATTCAAACAACTTGTGATTTGTGGTTTTCGTAGGATAGTTATTTGATTTAATATGAGTTTTGGCTCTTTAGCAATTTTAGTTTTTATGAAACCTGAATTATGGACTAATGCTAATAGAAATTTGATATGAAATTTAGGTCTTTATTATGTTCTGTGACCCGGCCCGACCCGAAAATTATAAAGAATGTTGTGAAAATTTGACCATCCGAAAAAGTGAACCCATAAGAAAAAAATCATGGATCCGCCACTGAATGAACCTCCCCATATCCACTTAAACTCTAATATTTTGGCTTTTTTTCTCATTGTACTATGGATGCATCTACATCTTTGTATAAGCTTTATATTCAAAACTTTTATATATATTATTATTATTATTATTAATATACTTATATTAGCATTCTTTTGTTAATTCTTGTTTTTCTTCCTTTTTATGTCAACTGATATTTGCAAAGTTCTTCTAGTTTTTATAACGTTATTCATAATCATTAATGGCTTGAAAACGGGTTAAATTTTTAAATATCTGTCTTTATGCTTTCTTTTTAACAAGCTTTTACATATAAAGGAAATAATTAATATTTAGTATTAAGGATCAAGGAATTATAAAGTGATATTTAAAGATAAATATAATTACCTTTACTTATATAGGTACAGAGAAGCGATTTTTTTTGTCACAAAATTGTGACATGTACCGAACACAATTACTTATTTATTAGGTATATATTAGTTTTTTTAATTATTTTTTTATAATTAAGCTTTATTTTTGCTTTAAACTAGAGAGGGTAAATAGCTTTTCTTAAAGTTTTTGCTAATTAAGAACTCTAATCAAGGATGTTTATCACTTGTTTGAAACCTAAAAATAATATAACGCAACCCAAAAGAGTTTAGGGAATGAATGACAAACAAAAAGGTTCATATGGATGTTAACTAATCCACTCTATTCTGATTCTCCAATCAAGATTTGCTCCACTAATCGTTTCTGTTAGACTGAAGGCACAAATGTTTCACTAAAAAGGGTAGTGAGCTAGGAATCACCTCAACAACATGTCACTAATCAAAGGTAGTAATCACATTCTTAAACACACTAAGTCAACATAGTATGTCTTCCACACTTCTTTACACATTCGCTATATCAAGATACTGAGTCCTCACAACAATCACCAAGTATGGTGAGACCCCTCACAAATCACTCACTATTAGAACTAGGGCTGCAAACGAACCAAACGTTAGGCGAACAGTTCGTGAACCGTTCGGCGGAAAGTTCGTTTGTGTTCGTTTGTTTATTAAACAAACGAACACGAACAAGAAATTCCGTTCGTTTTGTTAAATGAACAAACATAAACAGAGGTCGTGTTTGTTCGTTTATGTTCGTGAACTTTCGGTAACGTGTTCGTTTGTATTCGATACTTCATTAGTGTATTTAGTTTTTATATTTATTTAAATACTTCAAAATTCCAACAAATTAAATATCTAATAAGTGTCAGGGTATTATATATTCTGTTCATGAACGATTGCTTGTGTTCGTTTGTTTCCATTTGTGTTCATGAACATTAGTTTGTGCTCATTTGTGTTCGTCAACGTTCGTTGCCTAAAATTAACAAACAAACACGAACAAATTCATTTCCTTAACAAACAAACACGAACATAAAATCACTACTAGAAAAGTAGGCAATTGCGATCAAAATTTGCGACCAACAAAAGACGGTCGCAAAAATAGCGACCAGATTGTGACCAAAACCAAAATAGTCGCAAAATTAATGACCAACCTAGATTCGATCGCAAAACGGTCGCAAATCTTGTGACAACATTAATCCAGTCGCAAATATGATAAATAGTGGTTGGAAAACGGTCGCAGATACAAGAAAAGTTAAAAAGTAAATGTTGCAACCGTCCAAAGCGGTCGCAAATACAAGAAAAATATAAATAGCAAAAGTTGCGACCGTCTAAAGCGATCGCAAATACGAGAAGAGTAAAAAAAAAGTTGCGACCGTCTAAAGCGATCGCAAATACGAGAGATATACAAAAAAGTAAATTGTCATTTTAGTCCCTGAGGTTTGTCCTAAATTGCCATTTTGAACACATTGCCCAACTCTAATAAAAAAACTATTTGGCTAAAATGACAATTTGAGACAAACTTTAGGGACTAAAATACAATTTACTTACTCATAAAAAACCAATTAAACTGCCTCACATTTACATTTACTCTGCTCACATTTACGGTTTTTTTTTTCTACTCCACTACTACAAAATTAGGCAGTTGCCACAAAATTTTGCTACCAAAAAGAACGGTAGCAAATTTAGCAACTTATTGGACACGGGAATGTATAATATACACATAAATAACAAATTTGACTGCACTTCTCACAATGAAACCCTAATTTTTGTGCCCTGCTCATTGTACGGCCGCTGATCAATCGCTCCGATCAATCACTCCGATCAACCGCTCTGCTCCGATCAACAGTATTCACTATATCAATCGCTTTGATCATTCGATCGCTCCGATCAATCGCTTCGATTAATAGAAAAACTTAATATTTTTTGTTCGATACAGATCATTCAAGGAACTCAATCGAAGTGGAAACTCCTTGAATTCTACATCTTCTACCACTCAATCGAAGCAGCAAGGTATGATTCTCCACCTCAGTTGTTTTTAATTCCATGATTGATTTGATTAAATAACAGTTTCACCAATGTGTTGATTGTCGATTCGATCAATTAATTAGGGTTTGCTGAAACCGATTCTTCGAAAAACTGTTTATATGTAATTTGTTGAGACTTTGAACTGTTGATTTTGTTGATATTACTTAATTGGCTTTCAATTGCAGCAGAATTCAACACTGAAATTGATTTTTCGTTATTCGGCTGCTTGATTGGTTAGGTTTTAGGCTTAATTGACACTGTATTTCGTTGTTAGAGGACGTGAATGTTATTTAGAGAGAGTTGATGAAACTATAATTTAGGTTTTAGATTATTGTGACTTATAACATAGTGTGACCAATTTAGAGAGTGTTGAACTGTTGATGAAAGTAAAATTTAGGTTTTAGATCATCGTGACTTATAACATGGTATGGCTGATTTAGAGAGAGTTGTTCAAAATCTAGCGGCACATAGCTCGCTCGAAACTGGCTGATCCGGCTCGGTATATAAACAAACCAAGCCCGAGCTAAGTAATGATGATGATAATGTGTTTTAAATATTTTCTTTTGTTTTTATATACATATATATCTGTAAAAGTATAAACATATTTTTTTCTAAATAAAAGAGTTGCCTCGAGCTTATTACGAGCCGAGCTCCAGCTATAACATTTCAGCTCGTTAAGATAAACGAGTCGAGCTGAATAGGCAAGCCCAACGTGGCCCGGCTCTTTCCAGCCTTGGTTTTAGACATGTTTTAGGCTGTTTTACGGCTGGTTTAGGCTAGTTTCCGGCCATTTTTTGGATGTTTCAGAAGAGTTATAGTTGTTCAACCCGGCTTTTTGCAGAATTTGGCTGGTATGGCTGTGCCTTGTGTGTCTTTGACTAATGTGGATATATAGCTCACAGTCTTTTTTCAACTTCCTGTTTGTAGCTTTGTATGAATGTATAGAATTCGAATGTGATTCAACAACATGGTAATTCGCATCTGCACCTGCATAATCTGAATTATATTTCTTCATGTTGTTCATGACAAACGATTCCTTATAGTTGGAACCTATTAACAGCTAGTTATATTGAACAAACCATTCATGGGGTAAGCATCTTCTATGGTTCTATTTTGTAGTTATTATATACATTTGAAGAGAAAAACTAATTGTTTTAATTAAGAACATGTATGCAGACTTCTTCATGTCATTTGTTTTACAGGTTGTTATTAGCACAATTGGTCTACTATTCATTGGAAGGCTGCTTGAACCCATCTGGGGTTCTAGAGAGTTTTTAAAGTTCATCTTTGTTGTCAACTTTTTTACTAATGTATGCGTTTTCATCACGGTCATCTTCGTGTATTACATAACAATCGAGGAAATATATATGTAAGTCATATTATAATCCCATTTGCCCCCTCTAAAGTCTAACCTTCATTCCTCATGTATAGTTTATGTAATATTAGTACTTATGTATGATTATGATCAGTCTGTAACAATATTGATTTATTGTAATATTGGGTGTAGTTACATGCCTCTTTCTGGCTTCTGTGGGGCGCTTTTAGGGCTCTTGGTTGGCGTCAAGGAGATCATTCCTGACCAAGAACTATCTCTACTACAAATTAAAGTAAAGGTATCAAACATACATGATGATGATGATGATGATGATCACGAAGAGATCGTCGTTATTCATCTCTCTTTTTTGGTAAATTTATTTTATTTTTTGATGTTGTTTATGGGTTACGCAGTGGGTGCCATATATCGTGATATTTCTATCTATTGGTTTAAGTTTGTTTATGGTAGAACCGGCAACATGCCTACCAATCTTGATATTCAGCACATATATCGGTTGGATTTACCTCAGATACTTTCAAAGGAAACAAGAAACAAAAATTAAGGGTGATACCAGTGATCAATTCTCCTTTTCTACATTCTTTCCTGAATTCTCGACTTAGCAAATCCTCAACATAAGCTAGTCACATAAACTTGAAACTATGAAAATTTACTTATGTATTTATTCAAACTTATGCTTTTTTCTTCTTCTCCGCAGAGGTCCTTGGGGTGCTCTTTCTCCTATCCCTGAAACTAATGCTATTGCTGTTGATACTCAGGTCTGTAAGCTTTTTCTTAAAAACATTTATCAGTATTTCGAACTACATAAACTTGTATGTAAGATATGAGTTCAGTTTTCATGTACCATAGGGAGGTTCCATATATGCAGCTGCTGGTGATTCTTGTGCCTATTGTTGGGATGTGGTATATATTTTCTGAAGGTGATTAAATCTTCAAGTACATAGATTTTTTCTTTTCTCTGTCTAGTTAAATGAAGTTCTAATTCAGGAGAAATCTAAAATCAAAATGGCTTTTATCTTCATGTTTTGCATGTTTAGGCTCCTTTTAAAGTTTGCCACTTATTTTACATCTTGTAGGGCCCGGGTCTGTATTACGTAGACATCGAAGGAAGGCGCTTGAAGGGAACAAAGTTCTCAGTCGGGTCTGGTTCACCATATGCTTATGGTGTACTAGATAGCGGGTGAGAATCCCCCACCCTACCTCTCCCTCTCTTGACAGAACAATAAACACATGTGTGTGGAGCCCACCTAAGTATGTACTTAGTTTTGTTTGTATGGAATCTGGCCAAATACATATAGAAAAACATTAGTTCCTTTTAAAACGAATCGGTTGTTTTCGATGGGTCAAATCAAGGGTACTTTGCCTTTTCAAATAAATTTTTGAAGGCATAATCGTCATTAGGCATTGTCTGAAATTGGTATAAACAAAAGCATATACATACTTGGGTGGCCTAAAAAGTAGTTTCAATCGTTGCTTTTTGAAAGCTCGAAACAATGGTGTTGTTGTCTTTTTTAATTTGTATGCGCTGTTAGGTGTGAAAAAAGAAGTTGAATACATGGGTGGCATCCACATGTATTCACTCTTTTAAAAGAATCTGCTTTTGATATGTTAGGTTCACCATGTATATGAAGAAGCTATTGTTGAGGACTTGTTTTCTTTTCCTACCTTTCAAGTCATTGATTTCAACTCGTTTACTAGAAATGAGTTGATTACCTATTTAATTATAATGGTTAAAACTCTGAAAACTTGGTTTCTAATGGTACAAATCAAATGGTCAAATGGGTCAACCCAATCTGACCTCATTTGAATACTTCTCATTTGACCTAAACCCTTTCGACACTTCCCTCCCAAAATGCCACCTGGATGTCACCAGAAGTTTGTATTTTGTGCACTACGTGATTGATTTGCAAGTTTCATATTTGTCTTAATTTTGCCAATTTTGATAGGTACAAATATGATCTGACAATTGATGAAGCTGCTGAATTGGCTAGAAGAGCCATCTATCATGCCACATTCCATGACGGAGCTAGTGGCGGTGTTGTTAGCGGTACACCTTCTTTAACCTTTTTTACAAATAATTAGTAACAACTATGATAGCAAAATAATATTATTTCGTAATATTTTAATCATTGACCTTTTCTACCCATCCACCCATGTGACTTGTTTTTTTAGCGTGTTTCTTTGAAAGTTACACTTTTCTCCCTGTGCCTTGTCAAAAACTACGATTCGCAACGTGGCATGACAGAAATTGTACATGTTTTTACTCAATGCAAAGGAGGGACTAGTTTGACAGACCATAGGGGGACGAAAATGTAACTGATTTGCTTTGTCAGTTTGTCTCTAGTGATAAAATATACACTGAGAAGTAAACGATAGGGCACATGGGACTTGGGTAAGTTTCTTCACAACCTGAAAAAATAGTATGTTATGGTTTCCGGTAACCGTGTGACTTTCTTCAGGCTTTGCCGTTGAATAGTGCATTTAAAGTGGTAATCACAACCTGAAAAAATAATTTCATTATAACAAAGTTCTAGTTTTTTTTTTTTTTTAACTTAACTTTTTTTTTATATACTATTAAAATTTAACCAAACAAATTACACCAAGATAGCCGGTAGGCGGGCAACAAGCTGCGCCGCTACCCCCTTTTGAATAGCGAAACCTAACCTAGTAAAAACGAAACCCCAATCTCTAGGAGACAAAATGTTGCTGTGAATAACCCGTTGGACCCGTTCAAGAAATCTGATGGCTTCTGGGGCTAGCGAGCCAAAGGTATCAAAGGCAAAAGGGATAAAGGAATGTTGATTATATAATACTGAAGATATATATCCTGAAAAAAAAAATTCATTATAACAAATGTATTGATAGGGTTAAATAAGGTTGCATCTATATTACTGGTTTGGTACTGCACATGGTTACAATGTTTTCTTTAACATGTTAAATAAGGTTGTATCTAAAGTTTTTTTAATACATAATATAAGCAGCTAATCAGTTTAATAAATTATGATTATGCCGGCCATTAATATTTCACTTTGCATTGGTTTCATTAGATCGAAAGGTTGAACGTGATTATCCAGGATATAGTGAAAGAAAAAGAAGAAGAAAAAGAAAGGTTGAACGAAATTATTGCGGGATTGGTGGTGGAAAAAGAGAAAGATAACGTGGAGAAAGAGGCTATGAATCAAAGAATGGCAAACATTGAAGTGATGCTAAAAGCTAGGTTTCAAAACGTATAATGTAGGTTATAAATAATTTGTTTTAACATGTATTTTGGTATAATAACTTTTGTATTTGATGTTTTAAGTGGAATGTTTTATATAATTGTGAAAATTTGATGATGTGTAAATTTAAAAAATTACATTATATGCAGGTTAAAAAATGGCTAAAAAGAAAAAAAAACCTTTTGCGACCGCGAAAGGCGGTCACAAATTTTCTTAAGGCAAGCGGTCGGAAAATGATTGCAAATTTTAAAAGGCAAGCAGTCACAAAACGGTCACAACAAGACTGTCGCAACCAAAGTCGCACAAAACCAGTAACAGTCGCAAAATTTGCGACCAATTTTATAGTCGCAAAACCCAGGTCGCAAATGATAACAGCAGTCGCAACTCAGTCGCAATAGAGCAATTGCGACGGGTGTTTTTCCAATCGCGTGTTTGATCGGGAAACGGTCGCAATAGAGCAGTTGCGACTGTTTTGCGACCGGAAATGCGGTTGCAAAAACCAAGTTTTCTAGTAGTGAATATCGTTTGATAAGTGTTCGTGAACGGTTCGCGAACACATATATTTATTAACAAACAAACACGAACAAGGTCTTGTTCGTTTTAGTTCGGTTCGTTTGCAGCCCTAATTAGAACAACAATGTTCACAATACACCAATAATTACAAGGATTGAAGGATTGTACTTGTAAAACAGATTGTACTTGTAAAACAACTTTTCTTTTTGCTCTTTGATTTTGATTTTGATTATATCTTGAGTTTGATGTTTGAATCACAAGGAAACTAAAGAGATATGATTTAGATGTGTATTAGAAAGTGTTTAGAGAAAAATAGGTGAGTTAAAATGCAAAATGTTGGTTTTATTTATAGGTACAACACAAAAACAAGGCATGGGGATCCTAGACCTTTTGCGGTCAATGGATCGATCGTGAATCGTCAGGTTTCTCCTTTTTGTTTTGTTTTGTTTTGTTTTGTGAACGTTATAAGGTGTCTCATCCATCATTTATAACCCATTTAAGCACATTTTCTCTAGATGTTGTGTCTCAAGAAGATTACATTTGACTTGGTGACTTTGAAATGTGGTAAAAGTATACTTTTGTGATTTGTAAAAGGTTTAAGATGTTGTCGCAAAGTATTTATCTTTAAACCACTTTAAAAATCTTGTGTCTTCAAGGTGGATATATTTTGAATTAATACCAAGTTTAGCAAGTTTCATCCACCAACTTTCGAATTCAAAAACCAATTTTTATAAATTTGAAAGACTTATGAATTAACTTGATGTTTTATAAAAATCCTTTGGGAAATCATTAATTTTTATATAAAAATGATATTATAAACTTGTATAGATTATATGAAAACCATTAATTTTGACATTTCAAAATTTCCAAGTGATTTAGTTGCCGATTTGGCTTTGATCTTCACTTGGCTTTGTCGTTGTCAAACTTTGATCTTTGTGAGTTACTAAATCATCTTTGTTATGTATAAACATTGATTTTCATTCAAATGATGTATATGAACTTTGTTCTTCATTAATTTTCGATCAATTGATGAATGTGATGTCCAATCTTCAAGGACACAAGGCTAGTAAAGGATATCGTCAAACAAGAACATATAAGTACGTAAACTTTTGTTTCTATAATCTTCATGTATTCAGTACGATTATTAAGGGTTCAATCCACAGTGACATCCTCATATTTGGTTATTTGAAATGTGTTAGCTGGGAAAATTGAAGGGGGGGGGGGGGGGGGGAAGAGTTGGTAGTGAGAGAGATTTTCTACTTGTGAATCTTAAAATATATATCATTTTAATTTATTTTTTTTACTTTCATAAATGTGTTATAGTCAACTAATAAAGTTTAACAAAAAAAAAAAAAAAAAAAACTTGAATTGTAACAATATGAAACCATAGTGACTGAAAAAGTAAAACTAAAACTTTTGGACTAAAATACTTATTTTAGCCAAAGCATATAAACTAAAACTGTAATTTATTCATTAGTTTATTTCAGCTTATGAAATCTAACAATAATAACAACACTAGCAAACAGCAAATTAATGACGAACATAAAAAAGAGCATAAATTAAAAGCAATTGTATTACATATAAAAATTCAGTAGTTGGGCTAATGATTTTTGAGCAATTAAGTTTTGGTATATCAATCACATTGATAACTGTCAACCTTCATTGAATGCATGCATAACCACTGCTTAAACCAGCAGGAACTTACAACGGAAATAAATAAAAAAAAAAACTAACTGATCATCAGGAAGGAAAACCCACCCACATTATTCATTTATTCTAGAGGTACCATTGACTCAAATCTATCTTCAACAAGAGACTAATACTAAGGACCTGATCTTTCAACGACATAAACGCTCAACATTAAGTAGCATGGAACGCATCCAAGCACTTGTGAAGCCCACCTGTCCATATCGTACGATTATACTCCTCGAATGTAAACTGTCGGTACACAGCAGGCTCGTCATCGGTTACCAGTTGTGGAGCAGGGCCTATCACTGCATCAGGTGATGGGCAGTAGAAAGTAGGTATAGATATCCTTTCTTTCTCAGAGTTCACCACGGCGCGATGCATAGCACTCTTGTATTTGTCATTGCTTATCACCTGTATATATGTTACCATAATCATTAAGATAAACTGAAACAAAAAGATCACTAAATGGTTGTTGGAGGGATTTTTTTATGTCCAGGTGGTTTAGAAATTTTAAAAGTATTTATAAGACCATCCTCCCAAGATGCTAAATATATGTATTTATGCATTTAGTGAGCTGTCACATCATATTTCTACAAATCAAATGCATAAAAACACTTATTTCTCTTCAACCCTACAAACATTCTTTACCAATACTTCCACATCACCACTTTTTACATTTTATTTTTAAACATAAAATTTCTTTATAATTAACCCATTTCTATTTCGGTATTTTTTTAAAATATATAAATTAGTTAAATATATTTAAACATAAGTAAACATTTAATTTTTTATTTGTTTTCTTCGGTTATTATTCATATAAATGAATTCTATATTTTATTATCATTGATTATAGTGTATTTTATTTTTTAAAGGCTTTGGCCCACTGGTTCAAAAATTATTACCGTAAGTATTTATTTGTTACGGTTGAGTACTTGAAAAGGAAAAATAATATAAATTAATAAGTAGACGTTTATCTTTGTTTATGTTGTTGCAAAAGAAAAAAATAATAACATTAATTTACCAAATTAACCAAGAATAAACTTTGACCACCAAATTAGCCATTTGATGCCTCCTTGGAGCAGGGCATCACGGATTCAAATGTGCGGGATGCCTCTTTCAAGACCCCTCATGCCTCTTTAAATATGGAAGTGACACGTGTCTCAATGATTAGGTAGACTCCTCCAATGCCCCTCAGCAGACTCATCCAATGCCTCAGCAGACTCTTCCAATGCCCCTCAGCAGACTCTTCCAATGCCTCAGGTATGAGTTAAAATTTTATGTGAGACCTACCACCTACTTCATCTTCACCACCGCCACCACCGCCACCACCACCACCACTTCATCTTCAAGATCCTTCATGAGCTCCAACAGGGAAGATGCCTCTTTCAAAGGAAGACATGATGATCGATCTGTGTTCACCAAGTCAAAAGGGGATAGAAAGAAATGAATCTGAAGGAAGGAAGATTAGTAGTATATTTTATGGTGGTGGTGGCGGCGGCAGCGGCGATGGTGGCGGCGGCGGCGGCGGCGGTGGTGGTGGTGGTGGCGGTGGTGGTGAAGATGAAGTGGGTGGTAGGTCCCACATAAAATTTTAACTCATGCCTGAGGCATTGGAAGAGTCTGTTGAGGGGCATTGGAAGAGTCTGCTGAGGCATTGGATGAGTCTGTTGAGAGGCATTGGAGGAGTCTACCTAATCATTGAGACACGTGTCACTTCCACATTGAAAGAGGCATCCCGCACATTTGAATCCGTGATGCCCTACTCCAAGGAGGCATCAAATGGTTAGTTTGGTGGTCAAAGTTTATTCTTGGCTAATTTGGTAATTTCCCCGAATAATAATTACTTGTTTCCTCAAATGTGTCGTTCTTGCAGAAGTGCATTCTCTTCAAATGCATTTTGCTCCAATAAAGCTTTTGGTAAATGTATAATTCATGTCACAAATGCATTGCCTAAATACATACATGATGGTTTAAGTGGTTTTTGAGATTATATTGGTTTTTCGGTAGTCTCTACGTACTTCAATAAGCGGACTATGAATAAATCTGACACATGGATAATAACACGTATGCCAAAGAATAGGCTGTGCTCTACTTCATTAAGCAGACACTAGTCCACTTTCCACGTTCCTGTGTCGTCAGATCTATTCATGGTCCATTTATGAAAGTAACGGACTACTAGAAACCCCAAAAACAACCTACAAACTAGGGGTGAGCAGAAAACCGAAATAACCGAGCCGTAACCGAAATAACCGACAAAATCGAACCGAAAAAACCAAACCGAAACAAAAACCGACGGTTCGGTTTTCAGATTTTTAATAACCGAAAATTTCGGTTCGGTTTTTGGATAACCATTTTCAATAACCGAAAAAACCGAAACGAACCAATAAGTTACAATCCATATATTTTTGAATTTAAGTTTAAGTTGTTTAAATGTTTAACCCAATGTTAGTAGAAATTATTAATTTTATTCTTGAATATTGTTAAGTGTTTATAATAAAAAAACATTACATGTTTATTTATAATTGAAGTGATCTATTTATTACCTACAAGAAATAGCAAAATTTTATAAAAAAATTAAATGATCTTCAAATTATTATAAAAGAAAATGTCTTAATAAAAACTTTACAGAAACATATAAATAGATTAGAAAGTTAGGTTTATTAAACAATATTAATAAAAGAAGTTAACTATAGTAACTTAAATGTAAACATATAATAAAGATTCTTATATTTTAAATTATACTTTATATTTTTTTTGAATCATACCTAATTGTGTTCCAAAAACCGAAATAACCGAAAAACCGAACCGAACCGACATAAAAACCGAAACCGAACGGTTTTTAAAAGCCAAAAACCGACATTTCAGTTTCGGTTTTGATTTTACCCAAAAACCGAACCGAACCGAACCGAACCGTGCACACCCCTCCTACAAACACCTTTAAAACTTGTAAACCACCTATACATCAACAAAAGTTTAGATGGAATGATATGATTCTATACCTGAATTTGATCACCAATGTTGATGACGAATGCGTTCGGAACTGGATCAACAGCAACCCACTGGCCATCTTTGAGCAGTTGAAGACCAGAGACCTCATCTTGAAGAAGGAGGGTGAGGACATACCCATCGGTGTGTCCAGGCAACCCGTAAGTCAAATCGGGTTGTGGGCATGGAGGATAGTAGTTCATGGCCATTACCTGAGCATGCGACCCCAGTTGTGCACTGATGTAGTCTTTATCAAGCCCCAAACTCTCAGAAATCGCCTCAACCAGTTGGAGTGCTAACACTCTAACACTCCTGCAATACTCAGCCGCAATGTCCCGAAAGGACTCGGGGTTGGTTGGCCATTGGTGAATGTAATCCTGGAGCGGGTAGCAATGGAGTCCAAGATAATCTCTCCAATGAGAAATCTTTTCAGTACGTACGTTGTAGCTGGTTGATAGCCTGTTGGCTTTGGTGGGGTCATCAGAGTACATCTTGAGCCTTTCTTGTAATGGCAAGTTGAAGAATTCTCTAGCCATTTGCATCATGTTGGCTATGATGGACTCGGGTATGCCGTGGTTCTTAACTTGGAAGAAGCCGTTATCGGAGCAAGCTCGACGGATTTCGTCGAGTACTTGAGAGCGGTTGGGACCGTTGAGGTTTTGGAGGTCAATGACAGGGATGGAGTCAGGAACAACATTTTGGTAATTGGGGCGTTTGGTGATGGGATGGATGTATTTTGAAGGGACTTGGTTCATTTCACCAGAGGCAACCAAGTCGCTAAGAAGTAATGGTTTAGAAGCAGTAGCCATTGCTGGATTGAAGAGATGTGAGGTTTAGATGAGAATGGGAGAAGGTTATATATAGAGAGCCATGGACTTAATTCATGTGATATGTGTGTTCAAGTATATCCTTTAATTACTGAACCCTAAAATGTAATTATTAGATATTTATGTATATTTCGTGTTGGAATGAATTGGTTTTCAAGTAGATAATGAGAAGCACGTAGGATATTCTGATAGAGATTAAATCGAGAGGTTTTGAGTGGCTAAATAGTAGATCTTCATGTAAATATTTAATTTGGAAGGAGTGGTGTAAATATCCTATGTATATGTTGTAATCTGGTCCTTTGCCCGTTTGGGTCGGAGGTGTTTGTTTGTTGACCTTTTGTCCGTTTGGGTCGGATGTTTGTTTTAATAAAGTTTAATTTTCAAAAAAAAAAAAAAAGATATTTATGTATATATTTATTAATTGTTTCAGTTGCTTTTGCTCTTAATGATAGATGTTATACAAACTCAGAAAATCATGCATATATATTCTCATCTGTATCTTTTTATCAAGATGAAATAAGAACATATATATCAAAATATGGATTCATACACCCTAAAATGAGACATTTAACACCTTTTTACTTTTTTTTGTCAAATTAATTAGACAATCAAAAAACTTTTTTGCTAATATAATGAGTTAAGTGTTTTTTTTTTCCACACCACCTCATTTTTAATATTATTTTTTTTATTGTTTACTATTTTGTGTTTTTTTTCATAAATAGTGTAGTTTTTTTTTTGGAATGTGACTTTCTATGTACTGGACCAGTGGTCACCGGGTTTATGTCAAAGACATTCCCCCCGTCAGCCCCGCATCTGCGGACGCGATGTTCGATTGGGCCCCGGCCTGCCGCGTGAGCTGACTTCCGCCCGGAAACCATACTGCCCCCACACGAGAGACTCGCTGGGGTAACAGCTGGGTAAAACCGGGTTGCCCTCAAGACCGTTCCATGCCTCGGTAGGAGACGATCTATCATTGGGACAATCCGCCCCACTAACCGTAAGAGCCGGGAGTCGAACCGGGGTGGCCTAAGCAAACCCCCGGCCGACCCACCAACTGAGCTAGGAGGCGGATCCATAAATAGTGTAGTTAGAAAATTTATCAAAATAGGTGTTTTTTCTCTCTCTTTATTTTAACTTATCTACTACTATTTTTTTCATCAATCTATTACAATAAACTAAAAGATAATTCCATCAATCTGTTCCAATAAATTAAAAGAAGTTTTGTTGTTGAAGGATGTTAATTCATCTTCTTCAACAAATTCTGCTTTTAAAACTGTGGACCCAAAGCTGGTTCATTTCTTTTCCCCCAAGCCCACAATTATTCGATAAATGAAACTTTTCATCTTGGTTGTGGATAGTGTTGTACCATGGGAATATGAGTTTTCATTTGTTTATATTTATTATCATATAATAGTTACATATATAACATAATCATAAGAAAATGTGGTGGAATACACTTATATATCGCCCCTTTTCGCTATAAAAATGTAGTTTTTTTTTTATAACAACTTTCAACACCTTTTGGTTGTTTCATTATTTAAAATTATAATTATGATTGTTTTTTTTTTTTTTCTTTTGACATAAATAATTTAGAGTAATTGCAAGAAATTTTACATAAAAAATTCAAAAAGAAAATAGAAGGTGGTGGTATATATTAGAAAGAATGTAGTGGAATAAAGGGTTATTGACTATAAAACATTAAAAAAAAGTTTGGTGTGTATTCCTGAGTAACTATTTTTTTTGGACAAAAAAATAGTATGTATGGGTTGGTTTGGGTCGGTTTTATCCTAAAATCATAATCATAACCGCAATATCGGTTAATGGATAACCATAACTATAGCTGACCGGTTATGGCGGTTACGGTTAATCGATTTTGATGGTAATAGTAGGCCGGTTGTGGGTGGTTAACCGTGTATTTAGCCTAACTAAAAATAGCTTAATTTTTTTAACATGCAATAAATTGTTATTGCATATTTGTATATATTAATATATTACATAGTATTAAAAAATACATATAATCTATAATATTAATACTAAATATTCAATAAAGTGATCTGATATATTCCATAAATTCATATAAACATTCAACCAAAACCGCAAAATGATATGAAATAACCAATAAATACGAAAAAAACTTAAATAAAAAACATTAAATATTAAAAAATTGGTGAAAAGTCTTAAATCCTGCAAAGATTTATTAAATGTCGGTTCGGTTATGGTGGTTATGGAAACGTTGATAACCATAACGACCCGCTACTTTCGGTTTAAAAAAAAACCATTAACCGACCCATCGGTTTTGATTTGATTCGGTTTTTTCGGTTCTGTTTTATCGGTTAATTCGGTTATAGTTTGGTTAATTCCGTTTTTCCACACCCCTAGTTTGTAGGTAGTGGTGTATTAAACCCATATCCCCGTACAAAACAACTTTTATAAGTTAGAAAATCATGTTTTGTGAAAACAATAATCAAATTTAGAAAATCATTGATTAGCTTTTATTACAAATTAACACTCACGAGTTGATTGTAACTTAATACGTTTTTTAATTCTTTAGTGGTGTAAAGATATGGTGCTTGTCTCTTTATAAAATTGGTATGAGTTAAAATTCTTACAAGTGAAGGTTAAGTGTTATTTAGGTGTAAAAAATTGTATTAAACAACTGGTCACTATTAAAGACATACTAGGTTTGTTGACGTCGCATGTTGCGATGAAACGGAGCAAATAATAATGTAAAACAAATGTTATTTGAAAATGAAGCATTTTGTTTAGAAAACCAAACCGTTGGAATCGGTTTAGTTTCTCATTATACCGTTTTACGACAATAAATAAATACTCTACGTTGAATACAACTTCATTTTTAACAAAACTTATACCGGAATTTTAAGGGGGGGGGGGGGGGGGAAATTAAATACAACAATGTACGTAAGTTTTTAAAAAGAAAGAACTTAAAAAAAATATGTGATAAAAGAAATATGGTTTTAAAAAGTTAATAAAAACAATAATAATATGTTAAAACTTAAAAGTAAATATAATAATAAACCATTCTAATATTAAATAATAAACTATTCAAAAGGTATATATTATTATAAAAATAAAATCACTATTCATGGTCATTGGAAAAAATTACAAACATAAATTATTAAAAAATATCAAAGTAATTAATAAAGGAAATGTGATTTAAGAAAAAATAAAAAATAATTAGTAAAAACAAATGATAAATGAAAAAGAAAATATAATTTTTAAAAAGTAAAACAGAAAGAAAAATATGTTAAAACTTAAAAGTAAATATAATAATAAACTATTATAACTAGTTGATTTTCCTCCCGCGCGTTGGGGCGGGGACCCAATGACTACAAAACGCGTGTCAGCAACGGCAAACAGATACCGAATATCAAAACATAAATAAAAATGATGTGGTAAGGATAGTCACTCCGTCCTAAAAACGATTTTAAATAACCTAATATATAATAATAGGACCCAGACGTCCTACACGTTGGAAATTCGGTTGTTTTCAGTTCAGTTATTACGGTGCTAACACGTTAAAATATGGATGAACTCGGTACCGGTAACGGCACCGAAAGTACTGATCCGGAAAATCATCGAAATTAGGTACCGGGCACCGAAAATGCTCGGTACAATACGGTTATGGTATTTGAAGGTAAAAAATCAATAAATACAGGTATGGTGCTAGACCGGTGTCGAACCGAAAGTAATGATTCTGAAAACGCCAAAAGGTGGGTCCCAAATTGGTACCGAAAATGATTTGGTATAGTAAATCTGGTACCGATACGATACCGGTTTGATTACAGGATTTGATACGATTTGCTCATCAATAATCTAAATATCCAAGTTAATTTTACATGCTATAATTCATTCATTACAGAAAAAGACAAAAAAAGAAAGCAAAATAGTTGTTGTGTATATAAAACCTCATTCAAACTAAATACTGTTTACTTACTGTGTGTATGAAAGTAATCTAAACGGTGCAAATACTTGCATTGCTACGTCTACGTTGCTACAGGATTTGATGAGCTTGTTAGCAACCGGTATCGAGAATACCGTTACCGAAATCCGTAAAAGTGGGCACCGGTACCGAATATACCTGTTACGGTACGGGTTCGTACCGGTCGGTACTGGTATGGCATCGATATTTGAGAGTTAAAAACCGGTGAATACCGGTGCCGAACCAGTACCGAAAATACACCTAGTTTGGTAAATTTGATATCGATACGGTACCCCAATACCATTTGCTCATCACTTTGTGATGTTACTGTTCATTCAATTCAAATTTTAATATATAGGTAAATATTAGATAATAAAATATTAAAAAGCTCCATATTATTATAAAAATAAAAATTACTATCCATGATCCTTCATCAACAAAATATATATAAAAGTGTGAGAAGGGTGAGAAATATTATGGTGATGACATGTGTCCTCAATCTAAATTAATTCAAAAGGGTAAACAAGTAAGTAATTTTCTTATTGATTTAATTAATTGATAACCTTCCATAACCGCCACCATTAATTATAGGAATACGAATTAAGAATTAATCTACGAATTTGTGTCATCTCGTTCAGAACTGTATAGTGTTATATATTTTTATATAGTGTTATATAGTGTCATATGGTGTTATATAGTGGTTTTTTGGTGTTATATAGTGTTATATAATATTATATGATGGATGTATAGTGTTATACAGTGTTATATGGTGTTATATAGTGTTATATGGTATTATAGTGTTATATAGTGTTATTTAGAGTTATATAGAGTTATATAGTGTTATAGTGTTATATTTGTCTAATAAGCATGTCTATGATAGATGTATAGTGTTATATAGTGTTATAGGTTTGACTGTCTGGTCGTGCACCTGCCCCTTACATACGCTGCGTAGAGACCTATACGCAGCGTATGTATAACCCTAAGTGTGTAGATAGCCTGCCAATGTGTGCAAATAGTTAGGGCTTTATGTATACACTTTTTACTTTTTTATCAAATTATTATATATATCAAATTATAACATGCTATTGCGCCAGGTAACTTTGTGGGTTTTCACTTTTGACCAAAGTTGTTTTGAGATATTATGTTTTCGGCACTGCACACGTGTTAACTTTTGCTTTTTTACTCACTCACATGGTATGTTGTGAGAGAGAGGGGGGGGACCGAGATAGAGAAACAGATCTGGAAGTAGCTAGGAAGAGGAGAGAGAAAGAGAAACCGGCAGAGCTTCGATGGTGATAACGACACCGGTCAAGGGTGACATAGCAACGATGGTGATGATGGTTCGCGATGGTCAGCGACTTAGCGCCACACCTTTGGGTGACGGCTAGGGTTCTGAACGAGGGTTTGTTTCTCCGGATGACGTGAGCAATAGCGATTTTATTTTCCTTTGCTTCTTCATCTTCTACATAAACTTGAAATATAGCAACAATTTTTTTGGCAGATTGATTTTTCTGATTGTGCGATTTTGGGAGAAGAAGTTTGGGCTGAGATTCGTTTCGATTGCGTCTATCTCTACTGCAGCTTCTTCGGAGGTTTGTATCGATTGCTTGCCGTTATCTTAAATCTCTACTTCATTAAAGTTTAATCGGTAGAGCCTGATGATGAATTTTGTTAGAAAATTGTTAGGGTGTGAGTGTTTGAAATGTTTGCAAATGAATATTGTTGTTGAAAAGAAATACATAGTATAATTTAATCATTATGTAAGTTGTAGCTGTTTGTAAGTATGATTTATTTATTTATGTCAATCAATGCATAAGGATAATTCTTTTGATTATTAACTGCAATGGTATCAACAGAAAGTTGTAATAAGATCTTTTTGTAGATAGTTGAAATTACGATTGTTGTGATGAAGTTTCAAATGATACATTGGGCATATTTAAAGCCTAATGTACAAGTTGCTCTTGCATCACTTTTTAATTTGTTGCCACGTTGTGTGATGTTTGCTTCACCGTTTAAACGAAGCTTCAGGCGCGACGGCTTAGGGTTACCTGCCGCGAAGGGAGACGACAAAGGCGATGGTGAGGATGGTTTGTTCGTATGTTCTTTTCGATTATTTCCCATGATTATCTTATTCGTAACCCTAATTTATAGTCGAAGCATCCACGTTGGGAATCTATGTTGTTTTTTTTTTTTGTTTTTTTTTTTTCGATTTCTTTGAATAGAACATGATGTATGAAACGTGTTGTTTGTTTTTTTAATGTGAACTATGATGAGCGATTTGTTAGGGTTACCGAGATGACGGAGGTGGGGAAATTGTTGTGGGCGTACTGGTGGAAGATGACGATGAATCATTATTTTGATACACACGTCCTTTTCTTTAGAGCACCTTGTGGTTGATGTCACGAGTTTAAGGTATTGTTTGATTCTTTTGTGTTAATTTAGATGAATACCCGAGTGTGCTTTTATGATGACACAATTAAGTCAAAAGGATGTTTGATAGAATAATGGGTCAGATAACAGCTTGGGTGACTCAGTGAGGAAATGATTTGTTGAAAGTTGATCTTTTGAAAGATAATAGTTGCGATATTGATAATCAGTCTAATAAGATGAATTGAGGTAATCATGTGGTTCTGGAAATTGATGGGAAGCCTTTTGATTTGTACAAAAAACGCACGATAATTGTCTTCAAAATGAGGATTTTCGTCGAAGTTGTTTGTCATGCTCTGCCTGGATATCAGTATGTTCAGCCTAAGCATAGAGTTGATTTTGTTTAAGTGCAGGTACATTAGATTCATATATTTGTTTGACTTTATGTTCTTGATTTGTGATTTATCATATAAAATCTATGTTAATTTATTCCATTTTTCAAAGGAAGGAATAAGTTACTTTGACTGTGTTACTCCGCGTTACCAACGTACGTAGCAAATCAAAATTTATTCCAATTTTTATGTTAATGAACTTATGTTGTATTTTTAGTTCATAAATTGCAGGCTAGCAGTTTTTGTTGATGAAAATCAAAATCCACTCCCATGATCTACTTACCATGCAGGTGAACATCTAGACCCAATTGTTGTTTCAGAAGTCAAGGCCAAAAGAAAAGTTAAAAAAGAAGTCAATGGTGTGTATCGGTGTTTCCACAAATCAACTCGATGTGTTTATGATGCCATTTGAAGACTTTAATGCTATGGCATAGTTCCAAATGTCAACTTTCTAATCGGTTTAAGGTCATGAATTATATTGTGCAATAAACCTTTCATGAAAGAGGCTTGATCCGTCGCGAAGCGCGGGCTCATCAACTAGTTATTAAACAATCAACAAACTTTTTTACCAATATAATGAGACAAGTGCTTTTTTTTCAACACCATCTCATTTTTAATATTATTTTTTTATTGTTTGCTATTTGAGTTTATTTCCTAAATGATGTAGTTAGAAGAATTTTTTATTAAAATAGTGTTTCTTTTCTCTTTATATTTAGGTTATCTACTACTCTTTTTTTCCATCAACCTATTACAATATGTTGCAGGATGTTAATTCTTCATTTTCTTACAAATGAAGGTTAAATGTCATTTAGATGTAAAAAGTTATATTAAATAACTTGTCGTTAGCCACTTAGGTTATAGCCTAGTGGTCAAGAGAAACTAACTCTTGTGGAAAGATTAAGTTCAACCATTGGGAGGTGTAAGTATTTAAAAGAAAAAATTAGTCATTCAAAAAAAAAAAATAACTTGTCATTATTAAAGATATATTCTTTTAACTGATCATTTGCTATTTATGGGATTACTATCCATTAGTATTGGATATGGTTGTTATTCGTGTCGTTATTAAATATACCTTCCAAATTAAATGTGTGTATAAGTTAAGACTGTGTAAACAAATCAAAAGTACTTATATTATAAAATGATAGGAGACCCAGGGAAACTGGGTTGGATCCTTGAGTCAAACGGGTTTTACCAGTAATTTCACTGTCGTGCCTACAGGCGGGTGGGTTACCGGGTTTTCCCCGGAATTTGTGGTGGACTCGGGTTACTCTCGGAGTACTCCGTTTGTCCAGTGGGTGCCCCGAGAGTGCTCGGGATTGAGTTTGTTGGCCGTTCAAAAAAAAGTACTTATAAAATGACCACATATGTGATATGTGTGGACAAAACTTTATATTTTTTTTGAACGGTTGATTTCTTTAATCCTTGTCGTCTGTGGGACTTGAACCTAAGACCTTCCCCTTCCCAACCTAGATGTTTTAAAAGCTTTACCTTTGCCAATAGACCACCACCCCATTGGTGACAAAACTTTATATTTGTTTATCATTTTTCTAAAATAAAAATAACCTTTCTATTTTATGTTTGTACACATTAAAAAAAAATTTGATTGAAGTTTTCTGCTTAAATGAATAATACACAACACATTTTTTCACTTAAATAATCATATTCTTTAAATTATTTAGTAAATTTTAAACAAACAAATGGCGTACATGTGCTTTAATTATTTGCAATATTACTTTGTTACTTAAAGTCGCGAATAGTGTCGGTACCCGGTGATGTTTTAAAAGTTATTATAACATGGGGAAAACCACATAAAATTCACATATATGTTGTGTGAATTATTATAATTTATAGCTTATTGTTATAAATTATTTAAAAGATGCATAAGTCATCTCTTTAATAACAAGTTAAAATTATATAATTATCACCGCAACAAATTTATAAAGTGTTAATAAGCAATTGCATAAAAACCCTAAGTTTTTTTTGTCGTATTTATAAATCTGTAAACCTATTTACAATACAATCTTCAAAACACTAAGACTAAAGGGTATGGTGAGGGGAGGATGGGCCGCCACGTAGACGGGTGTGAGGATGGGTCTAAAGGGGATGGACCAAAGGGGTGGGGGATGAACCCCTTTATATATATGTATGTATGTATATATAGGTGTGTGTGAGAGGTGGAGGGGCGGCACAAGCGGCGGATTCTTGCTGGGCTTGCCGGACCAAGCACGTCGCCGGAGCAAGGGGATGGGGGTGAATGGAGCGGCAGTATGGGGACGGGCCTATGCCGTGCCCCATACCCACTAGTCTAAACAGAACTTCATATATATAAATTTACGAGTGAATTTCAAATTTTGTCCTTTATCTTTATAGCTAATTTCAAGCGCTGTTCTTTGTCTTTAAAACTGGCGAGTTTTGTACTTTATGTTTTAAAATCATGCACGTTATGTCCTTTAGGCCTAACCCAGTTAATTTTTTTTTTGTTAAATTAGATCATGTGCAGAGCACATAAGGGTATAATTGTCTTTTTACCCTATTATTTAAAAGAAAAAAATAAAGAATTTGTATATTAACCCAATGACTTTCTCTCTCCTAAAAAAACCCTCATATCTCTCTGTATTCCTCCTTCTACCACCTCCTTCCACCACCACAACCTTTTATCACCACCACCATAACCGATTCCGGCCAAGAAAAAAACCCATTTTGATGATTTTATATATCCATTTTCTCACACTCTTCTCTCTAAAACACACATACTCTTCACTCTCCCCTCTCTCTCTAGAACCACCACTGCCACCACACAAGCAGCATTTTAAAACATGAGATCCCAAAAATGAATATTTGTGATATGGAAATGCAATCGGAGCAAAACCCAGATCCCAAAAATGAATTTTTGTTCAAGAACAGTCTTAGGTGTGATTAATGAACCCTAGATATGAGAATTTTATCAAAATCCCCAAATTTGTTTTTTTTTACACTGAACCACATCACATTTCAAATCAAAGAAACACCAACCCTTCTAAATTAGAGAAATAACTACTAAAGCACTTAAAACCCACCACGGAGACGAAGAACAAGATGCAGGGACGAAGAACAGCAGTTTGCCGGAAAAGATCAACCCCAACAACCACCGCCACCGTCGCCATCGCCACCGTCTCTGCCCCATCTCCACCTCTATCTCCCCTAACCCTCACATAATCCAAATAATTTAACCCACCAGATCTCAAATCGATTCAAATACTAGTAATTTTTCCGATTCAATCCCCGATCTACTTACCTCACCGGTAAATAAAAGTTGGACAACAACATTAACATCTTCTCCCACTTCTCACGAGACATCCTCAACCAGATCTTCACCCGACACTCATTCCAACAGGTCGTCAGTAATCGCTGTCAACAAACACATCTACGCTGCCCTCTCATTTCGGTCGTTCACCCGCCTCCTCGCCACCACCAGCCAACGCTGCTCTTCGTTAACCTGATCCGAACGAGGTGACCCCTAATAGGTGATTGCGTGGGCGATCAGTTAGAGACAGGGTTTGGAGGTCAAAATTTAGGTTCTTAATTTGTAATGGAGGGTGATGCCTGGAGATTCCTGAGAGATAGAAGAGGGATAGAAAGTTTAGTAAGAGAAGTTGAGAGAGTATGATTTGGACGGTGGTTGGATATTGTATCTTTTTTGTTGTTTTTTAATTATAATAATTTTATAATTAAATGACTAAAATTACAAGTATACCCTTATGTGCCTTACGCATGATATGATTTAACAAAAAAAAAAAAAAACAAACTGAGTTAGGGCCAAAGGACAAACCGTGCAACAATCTGAAACATAAAGTACAAAACTCGTCAGTTTTAAAGACGAAGGACAGCGCTTGAAATTAGCTATAAAGATAAAGGACAATTTTTGAAATTCACTCTAAATTTATAGATAATAATAATAATAATAATAATAATAATAATAATAATAATAATGTTAACATTGAAACAATAAGGTGATGGTCCATTGGTAAAGGCAAAACTTTTAAACACCTTGTGGGAGGAATGTCTTGGGTTCAAGTTGTCGCAGCCCCGACCCCTGCCCCGGGAGCGGGCGGCCGCGAGATATCACAGAGCGGGTGGTATCAATGTTTATTAATTTGACAGCGGAAATGAGACATCAGGACTGTAGTTAGGAAATATTTATCGGAGTTAAAACACCAAACTTTATATATATATAATAAGTAGATGGGATAAAACCCAAGTTTTCAATTACAATACATTGGTAGGGATAAACCCTAATTTATTGAATTCAAAATCTCCTTTATATTTAGGTAACATTTATAACCACTTTTCCAAACCTTCAGTGCTCTCCAGCTGGCTTCTATTAACTTCACATTAATTTACCTAAAACACGTTTTAAAACGGTTTTATCAGCAAGAAATACTAGCGAGTGCATCCCAGTTTAATCAAAACAGTTTTATAACTTCACAGTATTGAGAGCGATTACAATATTTATATCTACACAGTTACTCATTCAGTACTGGCAACACCTGACTTGTGGGTCATGTTACTTATTGGCTAACTCTGTGTCCAATAGTAACGGATTTCAAATAATGTATACAAAACCCCAACATACCAGCAATAATTGTAAAATACATAGACTTAATCACTGTTAATTATATTTGAGTTCTGGTAAAATATTTTGAATCACAAAAAGATTTACAAAAAGGTGACAAAAACCAAGATGTGCTCACATTGTATACTTAGGTAAACTAAAGCTTCCTGTTGAATCTCCCGGTTATTATCTATTAAAAATTAAACAATGCACATGTGTTAGTAAGATAACCCAAATCACATTAGCCGTATAACACGAGACAGAACTCCAACGAACCGAGTCAGGCAGAGCCTTGACATGCGCTACGGAGCCCTAGATCAATCAGGTAGGGTAACAAATATATGATCGGGGGTTATAATACTTACAACGAGGCAGAGCTTCGCTTTTTAGGGGTATTATTTCCCGAGAAATATTGCTACTATATGTCAGAGAGAAAGAAAAGAAGTTGAACGGAAACAAATGAACATGGTCACCCCTTTTATAGGGCTGATGGACACTCCGTCCCACCCCGCGACGGATTTGACTTTGGCCTTCGCGGCCCGCGAGCCGCCTATGCTAGGGCTAGGCTTGGTGAATCAGCGAGTATATCCTTGCCACGTGTTGACACGTGGTGCCATTGTGTGTCCGGCAAGCCAACTACGTCGCGCCCCGCGACGGCTAAGGGGATCCGGGTCGCGGCCCGCGACAACCCTAATTAGTTGTTTTTATTTGATTTTTATAATTATTAAGGTATTTTAGGGTCGTTTCTCGTATACGAGGTATAATAGGAACGTTTAGGGTTATATTAAGGGGTTTTAGGAGGGTTGTTATATCCTCCCCACCTTGTTTTAGATCTCGTCCTCGAGATCTACTGGAACAGGTGTGGATATTTCTTTTGCATCTTTGACTCAAGCTCCCACGTATATTCTGGTCCTCTCTTGGAATCCCATTTTACTTTGACCAGAACTAATCTCTTGTATTTGAGATTTTTGATCTTTCTATCTTCAATTTGAAGGTGTTTCTCTACAAACTTAAGTTTCTCATTTACCTCTATGTCCTTAAGAGGTATCACTAAGGATTCGTCTGCTAAGCACTTTTTGAGATTACATACATGAAACACATCATGTATTCCTGCCATTTCCTCTGGCAGTTGTAGCTGATAAGCTACTGGTCCTATTCTTTTGACAATCTCAAAAGGTCCAACATACCTAGGGCTTAGCTTTCCTCTTTTAACGAATTTGACTACTCCTTTCCATGGAGAAACTTTTAACAATACCTTATCTCCAACTTGAAATTCTAATGGTTTTTGTCTGTTATCTGCATAACTCTTTTGATGATATCGTGTTGCTTTCAATCTTTCCTTAACTTGAATAATCTTGTCCGTTGTTTCTTGTACTATCTCTGATCCAGATAGTTGTTTTTCTTCAATTTTTGCCCAACAGACTGTAGTTCGGCATTTTCGTCCATAAAGTGCTTCAAATGGTGCAGCATTAATGCTAGTATGATAGCTGTTATTGTAGGAAAATTCTATTAATGGTAAATGATCGTCCCAATTTCCTCCGAAATCAATTACACAGGCTCTAAGCATATCTTCCATTGTCTGAATTGTCCTTTCGCTTTGTCCGTCCGTTTGAGGATGATAAGTTGTGCTTAGATTTAACCTGGTTCCTATTGCTTCTTGGAAACTTGTCCAAAAATGAGAAGTAAAACGACTATCTCTATCATATACAATAGATAAAGGAATTCCATGTAATGAAACTATTTCATTTACATATAACTTGGCTAACTATTCCACACTGAAAGTTTTCTTCATGGGTAAGAAATGAGCAGATTTAGTCAATCTGTCTACAATCACCCAGATTGTATCATTACCTTTTCGTGTTTTGGGTAATTTGGTAACAAAGTCCATTGTTATCAATTCTCATTTCCATATTGGTATTTCTAGTTGCTGTAATAACCCTGAGGGTTTCTGATGTTCAGCTTTAACCTGTGAATAGGTTAGACATTTAGCAACATAGTTGGCTATATCCTTTTTCATTCCTATCCACCAGAAATTCTTTCTTAGATCTTGATACATCTTATCACTACCGGGATGTATCGTATACTTAGGGGCTGTTTGGTAGCCTGATGTGTGTAAAATGTAACATATAAATTACATCAAATGAGGCATAAAACTAACCCTTTTTAAGTACTAATATTGGAAAAAGAGTGTTTTTGTCTTCCTTTTGTATTTTCAGGATTAAATGAGCTCAAAAACACAAAAGAAGCAAAAAGACAGCTAAAGCCAACATAAATACAAGAAAAGGAACATAAGTGGACTGCCCGACCCCTCAACGGCATCTTCCCAAGCAAAATAGAGAAGGCAGAAGACTGAACACGCCCCGTGCTCAGCCAGCACGGGGCCGTGCCCAAGAAGCAGCAGAAAAGACAAACCTATAGAAGCTTCTATTGCCCACCACGGGGCCGTGCCCAGCGAACACGGGGGCGTGGCGAAAGTACATCAGGCACATTAATTGTAATTGCGAATTACAATTAATGAGGAGAGAGAGTGTCAGACAGGCACGGGGCCGTGCCCAGCGGACACGGGGCCGTGCCCAGCCCTCTGTTCAGCCTATAAATAGGAGTGCTTGGTTTCATTTCAACTCATCCCTTGGCACACTACCTCTCTCACACTTCATCCACCACCCACCACCATCACAACACCATCATCCACCACCATCATCCATTGTCCATCGTAGAGTGTGTGAGTCGTCTCGGGATCCAAGATTGATCGTAAGAGTTCTTGACAATCAAGGCCATGTTTGCCTAAGTCTCTTACATCACTTGGTGAAGACAAAGTGTCTAGTATAATACTTTTTATTTCTAATCTTTTGCACTTTTTATTTGGTTTTGTATTAATGACTTTAATAACTAGTTACTTATGTTGAAGGTTACGCCCCGCTTGCGGTATGCGCATATAATGTATATATGTGTGGGCCATTGGGGGGGGGGGCAAAAGTGAAAGTGCACTAATTTTAACGTTATTTTACTAATTTCGTGAAAATAACGTTAAAAGCTGAGGACCGTTAATCATGCATCATGTGGTGGCATTGATAGCTGAAAGACAAAAAGGTACATGCACTAATCGGTCTTTGTTCCGATTGCTGAGTGTTATGTGCCATATGTCCAAGGCTTGATGCAAAACTACTATCGAGCTGGGGGTCTCACTGGAAGCAGCCTCTCTATTCCTACGGGGTAGAGGTAAGGCTGTCTACATCTTACCCTCCTCAGACCCTACCTTTGCTTTGCTATTGGTGGGATTTACTGAGTATGATGATGATGATGATGATTATGTTGAAGGTGATCTTTCCTTATCGTTTGTCCGTGGTGTCTTGGCATTATTTTACTGTCTATATAAAATAAAAGATTTTCACCATTCATATCTCCACGGTCTATATGGAGGTATGTTGGCTACCTGGTCGGGGGTTAAGGAAACGGTTTGGTAAAGGTCTTGCCATTGTTCAGTGTTTAGAGGTCCTGCAATGGACCTGGGTCAAATTTAGTAGGACCTCCTTCAATGCTTCACGGTATTGGATGGCGGGGGTCCAAACTCTTTGATCCCCTCATAAGTTAACTACTATTAATACTATAACCCGGCTATTTAGGACTGTATCCCTGCTGACTCAGACTACTTAGTCGAGGGTAACGTCACCGCCAAAAGCGGGGCCTACCATAATATTGCATTAATAACTTAATTCATTATCTTCCAATAATCCACCCTTTTAGGATTGTATCCTTGCTGACTCAAACTACTGGGGTGAGGGTAACGTCACCTTCAAAAGAGGGGCCTACTACAATCACTAAGATAATCTCTTAATTATGTGCAAAAGTGCGGAAATAATCAAAGGTTATACTAGATACGAGTCGGAACCAAGTGATTCATCTTGTCTATCTGTTTTTTTTATTTTATTTTTATTTTTATTTTTCAGCATTTTAGTTAGTTTTTATTTTTCTTAGTTTAAAACATTTTTCTAACCTTTTTATTTTGATTAGACGTTGAGGATAAACCGGTACTAAAAGCTATTGTGTCCTTGGACGACCTCGGTATCTTACCAACGCTATACTACGCTCACGATGGGTGCACTTGCCCATATGTGTGTTTAGTGTTAGTAAAATATCGTGTTTTATAAATTTAAAACTTGGCTAAAAATAAGTGTTAAAATGGCTTAAAATATACACCTAATATATATAACACTTCACACGCATCAAGTTTTTGGCGCCGTTGCCGGGGACACAAGGATTTTAAGAAAGTTAGGAATCAACGGCCTAATCAATTTTTATTTTTTCTTTTTTATTTTTTAGGATTTTCTTAGTTTTTCAGCTTCTGCAGAGCTCAGCACGGGCCGTGCCCGGTCAGACACGGGCCGTGCCCAGCATCATCACTGGCAGTTTTTATTTTCTGAGTTACAGAGAGCTGAACACGGGGCCGTGTCGGTGCAAAACGGGGTCGTGTCCAACTCCCAGTAACAGGGATCCAGAAACAAATCACTGTACCTCTGACCACGGGCCGTGTTCGCTGAGCACGGGGTCGTGGTGAATATTCTGACCAACGTTCTTTTCTGTTTTTATTGCAGGACTTGGAACCTAGGCGCCACATTTGAACCTCCTACATAGTGCATGAGCTCCAGTTCTAGTAGAGACATAAAAGAACCTCTAGAAGAACCCGAACGCTTTCTCAGAAAAAGACTTAAAGCCAAAATTCAAGAGAAAGTTTCGGGGGACCCACTTCCAATGGCGGATCAACGTACCCTCATGGATTACCTACGGCCCACCGTAGGCAATCTCGGCGCCGCTATCAATGCACCGAATGTCGAAGCCAATAACTTCGAACTTCGGCCGCATTTGATACAAATGCTCCAAAACTCCGCAACCTTCCACGGGCTTGCGGACGAGGATCCCCATCTACATATTACTAACTTCTTAGAAATATGTGATACCTTTCGGATCAATGGAGCATCAAATGACGCCATCCGCCTTCGAATGTTTCCATTTTCACTAAAAGACCGAGCTAAGGCTTGGCTTAACACCCTCCCAGTTGGATCGGTAAACACTTGGGATGAACTTACCCAAAAGTTTTTATATAAGTATTTCCCTCCTGCTAAAACGGCTAAATTAATGACTGAAATTAATACATACTCACAAGAGGATGGGGAATCCTTATATGAAACTTGGGAAAGGTTCAAGGAGCTTCTAAGAAAGTGTCCTCATCACGGTCTAGCGGTGTGGCAACAAGTATCCACTTTCTACAATGGGTTGTTGCCACACACAAGACAAACACTTGATTCAAGCTCCGGGGGACTTTTAGGTAATCGTCGCCCAAATGAAATATATAACCAAATTGAGGAAATTGCTCAAACCAATTTTCAATGGCACACTCCCCGAGGTAATAAATCTATTGCCCCGGGCGCCCATAAGGTTGATGAAAGCACCTCTTTACAAGCCCAAATCGAGGCCCTCTCTTCAAAAATCAAAAAGCTAGAAATGACAAAAACGGTTATGGCTTGTGAAGGGTGTGGTGGGTCACATGAAAATTGGAGTTGTATGAAAGAATTAGATGAACAAACAGAAACGGTAAACTACATTGATAATAGACCTAGGCCGTCGGGTCCTCCAACGGGTACCTACAACCAAGGATGGCGTAACCACCCAAATCTTGGTTGGAGGGATCCCGGCAATAGTAGTAACCAACAAAACCAACGAACTAATTTTCAACAACCACAAAATTTCTCTCAACAACAAGGTGGAAGAGAAAGGCTTGAAGATACTATATCTCGCCTCATCTCTGACACTGAAAAGAAAAACTCGGATCGATTTCAACAATTGGAATCGAATTTTAGAAATCAACAAGCTAGCATTCAAAACGTTGAAAAACAATTATATCAACTAGCTCAAAATTTCTCCGAGAGACCACAAGGCGCGTTACCTAGTAATACCGAAACCAACCCGAAGGCACAAGTACATCTCATCACATTAAGAAATCGAACCGTGGGTCCCGAGGATGCTCCATTGCCGCCAAATGAAAGAAGCCATTCTAGCCAACCTGTGACTCCTCCTGCGCCAGAAAAGGCTTCTCTACCAACTCAAGAGCCCACCAAGACTCCTCCAATTCCGTACCCCGGTAGGTTAAATCGTCAAAAGACCGATGAGCAATTCGCTAAATTTGAAAATTTTCTAAAACAATTGCATGTTAATATTCCTTTTATCGAGGTCCTAACCCAAATGCCTAAATACACAAAATTTATGAGGGATTTCCTCACAAACAAAAGGAAAATTGAATCATTGCAATTAGTTAACGTAGGCGAAGAATGCTCAGCCTTAGTGCTCAACAAACTTCCACAAAAGAAAATCGATCCCGGAAGCTTCACAATTCCTTGCTCGATTGGGGAATCTCCCGTTCGTAATGCGTTAGCCGATCTTGGGGCTAGCATTAACCTCATGCCCACATCAATGTTCAAACGACTCGGCCTAGGAACAACAAGCCCTACAAAGATGAGCATACAACTCGCCGACAGATCCGTCAAATTTCCACAAGGTGTCGCTGAGAATTTGTTGGTAAAAGTTGACAACTTCGTTTTCCCTACCGACTTTGTCATCCTAGACATGGAGGAAGACACCGAGGTCCCTCTCATCCTCGGGAGGCCATTTCTAGCCACCGCCCAAGCGGTGGTAGACATGAATGACGGAACGTTAACATTGAAGTTTGGGGATAAGGAGGTGAAGTTTGAATGTGGAAAAAGAATTGAGGACGAAGACCCGGTCAACTACATGCAGGTCATAGACTCAAGCTTGGATGATGCTCTCCGACGGTGTAACATGGGATGCAATACATCCCACTTGGGCGACATATGACCGGCTTTGGGTCTAGCCAAGGACCCTTATAAACGTGGCGCACCACGGAGGCATTCCGCGGAACTATCCTTAGTTTAATTTAGATTAATTTTTATGTTTTCTAGTTAGTTTTAATTTTCAGGAATAAAACACACTCATGGTGGTAAGGGATGAAAAGGGGAACGAGAAAAATGACCCCACGCACAAGAACAAGGAAACCCGACAGTTCTCTCCATTACAGAAGGTTCAACACGGGCCGTGTCCAACCAACACGGCCCCGTGCTGAACCACCTGCAGAAAAACGCCCAGTTCAGGTAACTGGACACGGGCCGTGTTCACCCGACACGCCCCCGTGCCCAGACTTCTGCTTCTCTTATTTTAATTTTGTTACTGGCACTTGAACACGGGGCCGTGCCCGGACAACACGGGGCCGTGTTCAGCGCCCAGTAACACAAAATTTTTGCTTTTTAACACCATTTTACACATCTAATCAACCTAAAAATTTATTTTTGGGACACATTGAGGACAATGTGTAATTTAAGTGTGGGGGGGATGCTAAAACCTTGAAATTTTGCAAGTCCTAAATACAATCCTTACACAAAACTCTATTGGAACCGCTAATCACCCCAATTTTTTTTCAAAAATTTCATTTTTTTTACTTGTCTAGGTTTAACTCGGGAAATTCAAGTTCTCAAAAAGGTTATATTTTTACGAATTTACAACCGATAGCGTAGTGATAAAAAGAATCAACATAAGAAAATTATGAAAAGGCATGGCAAACTTAATTAAAATTTGATTGTATATACTTGATCACATAAAAACTCATTCCCACAAAAGTGAGTTTTGAGCCTTTATTGAGCATACAAATTTACATCTTTAGACTAAATGCTCATTTTTCGTTTCTTGTGTGAATAGCCGCTTGGTTCTTACGACTCTAGAACTTGCCATGATGATACATTCCCGGTCCTTATCAACTTAAACCCGAGTAAGTAAATGATGGAGGCATTAGGACTAACCCTTTTTATTTCTACACCATTATTTTTCTTTTTCTTTTACCACCTACCCAAAAATCCCCCTAGTTAGCCCCTTTGAGCCTAAACCTTTTCATTTCATCACCCAAACCAAAAACCCTTTTACCCACCAAAACCTTTTTATTTTTAACCCTTTGTTTTAGTAACAAGTTCGGTTTTTTTTTTTCGTATGATCATTCAAAAAAAAAATGTGTGTTGATGATGAAGCAAAAAGAAAATAAACAAACAAGTTCATCAAAAATAACTTTGTTTGAATAAAAGCTTCATCAAAATAAAAAGTTACAAAAATAGAAAGTCTTACGAAAACCGACACTTGTTACGCTTTTCGCCCTTTTTCTACTAACCACTAACCACTATCCCAACCACCTACCTTTAACCCAAGCCTAACCCTTAACCCACAAAGTCCTCTTGATATTTACAAAGGTATAAAAGTTAAAAAGGAGGAGGATTGATTGCTTGGCAAGCTTATGGTAGGAATAAGTTCCATGCCGCTCTCGAGTGATTCACTAAAAATACACCTTCGGCCGAGTGTGAGTGATTTCTCCCGTGAGGTATGCGAACTTGTATATAAATGGAATTTTAAAAAGGCATGTTATGCCCGAATAAGTAATTTCTTCTATGAAACGTTCTAAATAAATCATTACGAATAGGATTGTAAATAGATAAAAATAAACCCAAAAGGATCTTGGATTCCCAACACTCTACGACAAGCCAAAACCTTCTCTTCTACCCATTCCATTTGTGAGTGTATGTGACAACCCTCAAAATTCCATGTATTCCGTACAATTTATTAATGACAATTAAAGTGCTTAACGACTGTGTGGAATTACTTAATTGCTTTCTGATATCTGTGTTATACTTACATGTATTTGTTAACATACTAGTAGGATACAAAAAAAAAAAAAAAAAAAAAAAGTTACTAAATAGTCCTGTGTGATTTCCTATGTGTTAGAAATTAAAAACGTTACAAAAATATACATATAGGACGCTTTGCGGATTAATTAAGCAGTTTAACGGAACAGTATCAAACCGAACAACCGGACTTTACCCGGAACATAAAAATATTGTTAATGACATTGTTCTTGCCTTTCTGAGTTAGTGAGGGTCCCCGAATACCCTAACACCCCTTTATAATTCATAACACACTAGTAACTAGTTTAAACTCCTAACTAAACAAACTAACACCTAACTATATGATTGAAATCCAACTATATGACCCCCCCCCCCCCAACCGGTTAGCAGACAAGAAAGGACACCCCTTTGATTTCTTCATTATTTAATTTGATCATGTTGGACCATTAGAGACATATTACACATTGGGTAAACTTGAAACATGGTCTATAAGTAAGTACACAAGACTTCCATCTTCATTTCATCAAACACTCAACACCCACAAGCTCTCTCTCCTTCCCTCCTACACCTCACGGCCACCACCTCCTCCACCATACCTCCACCATCAACTCCCATTCTAGCCATTTCTCATACATACAAAGGTGCTACGGGTCATACAATGAAGCTTGGTGCTCTCGGAAGTTGAAGGACCTTCTCTATCCGCTATTAACCACCACTTTTCTACTCTCGAACTTCCCTAGCCTTGAGCTAGTGGTAAGAACTTAGATCCGTTCATCCTTCATGTTATTTAAGTGGTTAATTGGTGATTTGATGATTAAAGTTATGAAACACACAAGAACATGACATAAAGTCTTGTACATAAGGAATAAAATGTGGATAAAGAAAAGTTAGGTGTGTAAATCATGTAGATCTTGTGTGATTATGATGATTGGCTGATTATCTGATGTTGTGCTGAATAATATTAGTATGTGATGTTGTTGTGGTCACTAAACTTGTTAAAGGAATCGATCGAACACGATTTAGAAGGTTAAACACAAAAGAATCAGAATCTGTCCAACTTTTACAGCCCACTTCTGTTGGCTGTAAACAGATCTTAAACTCAACGAAAAATTGATATTTTGAATCTAAAATATGTTATTATGAAATACGGTTCTAATGGCACCGGAATCGTAATTTTTGGACTCCGTTTACTATTTTTAAAGTGTTAATTTGTAACAGCTACTTAAGCTGAACTTTGACAGCAATAAATGGGTGTCGTACTTTCAGTCATAACCTGAGTTTTGTGATCAATCGGACCATGAAAATTTTACTGTAGATGACAACTGAAGTATTTGTAATTACCCCACTGGAATTTCGCAAATCGGACTTACCATGAATTTTTAATAAATTGTTTCGTGGACTGTGGTCAGAAATACATGAATCTGAGTTCAGTCCCGAATATGAATTTTTATAAAATGTGGGTAATGAACCGGACCCCGATATTTTTACACAATAAAATATGGAATGTTTATGACATTCTATAAAAATTTAGGAATTTTTGGAATAATCTAACTATTTTATTTAAATGTCCGAAAACAGCCGGTTTTGAGTATTAATGCTGAATTGACATAAGTTGTGACTTGCGTGTCTAAATGTCGAGTATGCTATCTGTGAATGATTTGACATGTTATATATGTTATGTGCATTATCGTATGTTTGATTTTGAGTGGGGAATGGACGGGAAACTTAGATGGGCATAAACCGTTACAGTGATGCATGTTGTGTGATAGATACGTGTAGGAACTTTGTGTTCTATTTGAAAGCCACTAAATGACTAACTGGTAAATCATACTAGGACGTGATTGACCGACCTTGACTGTTAGCTATATTGAGAATCTAACCGAGCAAACCGAGGTGAGTTCACACACTTTCTAAGGCATGGGATTCCCGGTGGTTTGGGAATGGGTTAAAGAATTAAAACTAAATCTACATATCCTCCTTGGGTAGGATATGTACGGCCATCCTCCATAGAGCGGATGCCATTATTAATCCTACGAATTCTCCTGGTGCAGAATACGTACGTTCGTCCTCCTGGTGCAGGACAACAACCTTAAAACTAGCTAGACAAAACTCTATCATGAAGTCCCTCAATTTATATCGACTTAATCGCCGAGGCCAATGGCGAGCGGGTCATTAGTTAATAGCGCTATTAGGTTTAACAAACCTCACACCGTGCCAGTCGGACGGGCGTGTACTAATGGACTATGGCAGATTGTCAGTGATGATAGACACTGATATAGGGCACAACTTATTTGCGTAGCAGTCGATATCACTCCGTCTAGTAGTTCAAACGGGGAAAACCCCCACTGATCATGGTTATGGATTGGGTAAAGAAAAAGAGAAATGGTTAAACATACTTTCAACTACGGGGTAACCCCCACGGCAAATAAGCCAACGAAAGTCAAACCACGTTTTCAGAAACAACTTAAAACTAAACAACCAAACGTGAACTCACTCAACTTTGTTGTTGACTCGTTGTTACATGCCTTACAGGTCGCTAAATGCTTGGAGCTTGCACTTGAAGGAGTCGTTGTGGTGTACGGACTGTTATGTTCCGTGCTTAATGTTTAAATCCTTATGAACTTACTAAACTAGCGTTTTGAAACTTTAACTTATGAACTATGGACTTATGCTTTTGAACTCACGTTTATGCTTCCGCTGTTTAAACCAAACAAGGTTAACTAGCTTTGGTCACCAATCGTATTATGTTTAGTTTTATTTACTTAATTGAGTTGTTCAATATGATTGGTGGCTCGATCCTGGTCATGTCACGCCTCCAAGCGGTGATACTCCGCATGGTGGATTTTGGGGGTGTGACAGATTGGTATCAGAGCCATTGGTTATAGTGAACTTGGTTTTAAAAAGGGAAAAGTTTTTGATAAAACCAGACTATAACCGGTACAGTACTCAACGATCCACAACGACGCTTCGCTCCACGTGCAAGACTCAACACACTAGGTGGTATGATTTAAGTTTATATTTCTTACTTGCTAGATTACTTTTGTCCGGTATGGTGTTTATGGTGGTTTATTTAGGGTAGTAGCATGTTGTCTATTAGCCCTACTGCAATCTTTATGATATGCAATTGTTTACTTGAAATTTGACAAACGGTGGTCAAATTCTATTATAATTTCTCGTCACCCCTCTACGACAACTGTTTATGCATTCTATCTATTGACACGCTTAACTCGACATGACGTCACCATCTGACCCTCCGTGCATTCGACTTGTACGTCAACATTCACGGAGACTCGACCTGGCTCAAACGAACTTGGGTTTTGGAGAACTATACCCACGCATCCCCGTTGACGGACCTCATCATCTCCACTGGTCGTCGTTACCAGAAACGAAGCAGCCACAGTTACGCGCGTTCGTCGCTTTGCAACTCGCAACTCTACCAACCAAACTCTATTTTGGACAAGTAATATACTTCCGTGAATCCTGATGCAACGAACTTCCCTTTTTGTGTCATGCCGCCACACCTCACTACTAGAATTGCTTCTAAGCGACATATTACTTGGTTGAATTCTTCTGTTATTGGTGGACCCCTGTTTTCGCTCGATTCTTCGCATGAACCTCATTAACTCCCTGTTTCTTCGATTGGCAACTGATTTAACGAAACGCCAACAACCACATCACTATTTCCACCGATCACAAGTTTACCCCCATTACCTTATTGGGTGGTTAATGCTTCTTCTACTTGATTTACTCCTTCGAAAACCCAACCTAGCGAATGGATGCCCTTACTGATAGGATAGTCATCAGGATGCTCAAGGACGGAAATATGGAATCACTCGACCTACAGGCGAACACGATAATCTATACGCTTACCTGACCCGCCTCACACTACAAGAAATCGTACTATTCCATGATAGTCTTCTTAAATACGCGGAATCCTTATACTAGCTTTTGTACCGACACATGATTATTGGTTTATGTTATGTCTAATTTCTACCATTTGCTTAGACCAAACCGTCATTTTCTTACCACAGTGACATTTCGTTCTCGCTCCACCATGCAAAGACACTGAAATGAACACCCTCTAACATAGAGAGTTTGGAAAGCTCGACTCTCGATCCTCGGTGATCACTCCTTGAAATCTTCAGGGTGATGCAATGAACGATCCCAATGTTGTGATGGGTAAGTTTCTTCTTGACGACTTCTTCGTTACTGTTTTATTCGATTCGGGTGCCGATACTAGTTATGTGTCCGTAAAAGTTAGCCAAATTCTTAAGCGCACCCCAACACTCCTGAACACCAAACACACGGTAGAACTAGCTAACGGTAAAAGTCTTGAAGCAACACACGTAGTTAAAGGTTGTAACCTCGTCTTAGCTGGTCAGACTTTCCCTATCGATCTTGTTCCTATCACACTTGGTAGTTTCGACGTCGTTATTGGGATGGATTGGCTATCTCATCATCAAGCGGAGATTGTTTGCAAGGAGAAAATCATCCGCATTCCTCGTTCTGATAAAGAACCCCTCGTGATTCGTGGCGACAAGAGTGGTGCTGTCGAAGGCATCATCTCTTTCCTTAAGGCCCAGAAGTGTTTGCGAAAGGGCCACACTGCCATTTTAGCACTCGTTACTGACACATCCACGGAAGAGAAGAGAATTGAAGACATCCCTATTGTGCGCGAATTTCCCGAGGTATTTCCTGAGGAATTACCTGGTCTTCCTCCTCATCGCCAAGTTGAGTTTCAAATCGAGCTAGCTCCTGGAGCAGCGCCAGTAGCTCGAGCACCATATCGTCTAGCCCCATCAGAACTCGAAGAACTGTCCACACAGCTACAAGAACTCTTGGAAAAGGGTTTTATACGTCCGAGCTCTTCACCCTGGGGAGCTCCAGTCTTGTTCGTGAAAAAGAAAGACGGTACCTTCAGGATGTGTATTGACTATCGCGAACTTAACAAGGTGACTGTGAAGAATCGTTATCCTCTTCCACGTATTGACGACTTGTTTGACCAGTTGCAAGGGTCGAGCTATTACTCCAAGATTGATTTGAGATCGGGATACCATCAGCTGAGAGTCCGAGATGAGGACGTCTCCAAAACAGCATTCAGAACTCGTTACGGCCATTACGAGTTTCTGGTTATGCCATTCGGGCTGACGAATGCACCGGCAGTCTTCATGGATCTCATGAACCGAGTGTGCAAGCCTTACCTAGATAAGTTCGTTATTGTGTTCATCGATGATATCCTGATCCATTCTAAGAGTCAGGAGGAACACGAGCAGCATCTACGACTTATGCTGGAACTTCTTCGAAAAGAACAGTTGTGTGCCAAGTTTTCGAAATGTGATTTCTGGCTTCGCGAAGTCCACTTTCTAGGCCACGTGGTAAACAAGGATGGAATTCATGTGGATCCATCTAAGGTTGAATCGATCAAGAACTGGCCCGCACCCCGCACACCAACAGAAATCCGCCAATTCTTGGGTTTGGCCGGATATTACAGAAGGTTTATAAAAGATTTCTCTAAGATTGCGCAACCTCTCACTTCATTGACTCAGAAGGGCATCATCTATCGTTGGGGTGATGCACAGGAGTCCGCGTTTCAACATCTAAAGGATAGACTTTGTAGCGCGCCTATCCTCTCATTGCCAGAAGGCACCGATGATTTCGTGGTTTATTGCGACGCTTCCATCCAAGGACTTGGTTGGGTATTGATGCAACGTGACAAGGTCATTGCCTACGCATCGCGCCAACTTAAAGTTCACGAAAGAAACTACACTACTCACGATCTGGAGCTGGGAGCAGTTGTATTCGCGCTTAAGATATGGAGACATTACCTGTACGGTACCAAGTGCACCATTTACACCGACCACAGGAGTCTCGAACATATCTTCAAGCAAAAAGAGTTAAACATGCGACAACGCCGATGGGTCGAACTCTTGAATGATTACGAATGCGCTATCAAGTATCATCCGGGCAAAGCCAATGTTGTGGCTGACGCCCTCAGTCGAAAGGATACTTTACCTAAGCGTGTACGAGCATTACAGCTTACCATCCAATCCAACCTTCCCGCTCAGATTCGAGATGCCCAGGCCGAAGCATTGAAAGCAGAGAACATCAGGGCTGAGTCCCTACGAGGATCGAGGCAGCGGCTAGAACAAAAGGAAGACGGTGCCTACTATGTTAACGGACGCATCTGGGTTCCATTTTATGGCAACTTACGCGAGCTTGTGATGGATGAAGCACATAAGTCTCGTTATTCTGTACACCCTGGTTCAGACAAGATGTACCACGACCTCAACACTACGTATTGGTGGCCTGGCATGAAAGCCCACATAGCAACCTACGTCAGTAAGTGCTTGACTTGTGCGAGAGTCAAGTCTGAATATCAGAAACCATCAGGCCTACTTCAACAACCGGAGATCCCGAAATGGAAATGGGAGCAAATTTCCATGGATTTCGTTACTGGCCTGCCTAGATCTCAACGCGGAAACGATACCATTTGGGTGATCGTAGATCGACTGACCAAGTCTGCACATTTTCTGGCCATCAAAGAAACGGATAAGTTTTCTACTCTTGCAGACATTTATCTAAAGGAAGTAGTGTCAAGGCACGGGGTGCCAATCTCTATTATATCTGATCATGACGCGCGTTTTACTTCTGAACTGTGGCAAGCAATGCACAAGTCCTTTGGCTCACGTTTAGATATGAGCACCGCTTATCACCCACAGACGGATGGGCAATCGGAACGCACCATCCAAACCTTGGAAGACATGCTTAGGGCATGCGTAATCGACTTCGGCAATGGCTGGGAGAAGCACCTCCCGCTAGTGGAGTTCTCATATAACAACAGCTACCACACCAGCATCCAAGCCGCTCCGTTTGAGGCATTGTACGGACGCAAATGCCGATCGCCTCTCTGTTGGGCAGAAGTTGGTGACAGCCAAATCACTGGCCCAGAACATGTGGTAGATACCACCGAGAAAATTGCTCAGATACGACAACGAATGGCGGCAGCTCGTGACCGTCAGAAACGCTATGCTGATGAGGGAAGAAAACCACTCGAGCTCCAGGTTGGGGATCGAGTGCTACTCAAAGTCTCACCTTGGAAAGGTGTAGTCCGCTTTGGCAGACGAGGCAAACTCAATCCGCGTTATGTCGGACCGTTCAAAGTCATTGAGAAAATTGGCCAAGTCGCCTACAGGTTGGATCTACCTGAAGAACTCAGCGGAGTTCACAACGTATTCCACGTATCAAATCTGAAGAAGTGTCTGTCAGATGAGCCCTTCATAGTTCCTCTCAAGGAACTCACAATCGACGACCAGCTGCGATTCGTCGAGGAACCAGTAGAGATTACTGATCGAGATGTTAAGATTCTCAAGCACACAAGAATACCTCTCGTTCGAGTTCGTTGGAATGCTCGTCGTGGCCCAGAGTATAACTGGGAACGCGAAGACCAAATGAAACTCAAGTACCCCCAGCTGTTTAAGAAAAACGCAACCACTACTGAGGCTGAAGCTACTGCAGAATTTCGGGACGAAATTCCAAATCAACGGGGGGGTGATGTGACACCCCAGGAAAATCTGGAAGACAACGCAACTTAACTAGCTTCCTCAGTAACCACGCGCTAAATTTCGGGACGAAATTCTCTTAACAGGGGGAGAATGTGACAACCCTCAAAATTCCATGTATTCCGTACAATTTATTAATGACAATTAAAGTGCTTAACGACTGTGTGGAATTACTTAATTGCTTTCTGATATCTGTGTTATACTTACATGTATTTGTTAACATACTAGTAGGATACAAAAAAAAAAAAAAAAAAAAGTTACTAAATAGTCCTGTGTGATTTCCTATGTGTTAGAAATTAAAAACGTTACAAAAATATACATATAGGACGCTTTGCGGATTAATTAAGCAGTTTAACGGAACAGTATCAAACCGAACAACCGGACTTTACCCGGAACATAAAAATATTGTTAATGACATTGTTCTTGCCTTTCTGAGTTAGTGAGGGTCCCCGAATACCCTAACACCCCTTTATAATTCATAACACACTAGTAACTAGTTTAAACTCCTAACTAAACAAACTAACACCTAACTATATGATTGAAATCCAACTATATGACCCCCCCCCCCCCAACCGGTTAGCAGACAAGAAAGGACACCCCTTTGATTTCTTCATTATTTAATTTGATCATGTTGGACCATTAGAGACATATTACACATTGGGTAAACTTGAAACATGGTCTATAAGTAAGTACACAAGACTTCCATCTTCATTTCATCAAACACTCAACACCCACAAGCTCTCTCTCCTTCCCTCCTACACCTCACGGCCACCACCTCCTCCACCATACCTCCACCATCAACTCCCATTCTAGCCATTTCTCATACATACAAAGGTGCTACGGGTCATACAATGAAGCTTGGTGCTCTCGGAAGTTGAAGGACCTTCTCTATCCGCTATTAACCACCACTTTTCTACTCTCGAACTTCCCTAGCCTTGAGCTAGTGGTAAGAACTTAGATCCGTTCATCCTTCATGTTATTTAAGTGGTTAATTGGTGATTTGATGATTAAAGTTATGAAACACACAAGAACATGACATAAAGTCTTGTACATAAGGAATAAAATGTGGATAAAGAAAAGTTAGGTGTGTAAATCATGTAGATCTTGTGTGATTATGATGATTGGCTGATTATCTGATGTTGTGCTGAATAATATTAGTATGTGATGTTGTTGTGGTCACTAAACTTGTTAAAGGAATCGATCGAACACGATTTAGAAGGTTAAACACAAAAGAATCAGAATCTGTCCAACTTTTACAGCCCACTTCTGTTGGCTGTAAACAGATCTTAAACTCAACGAAAAATTGATATTTTGAATCTAAAATATGTTATTATGAAATACGGTTCTAATGGCACCGGAATCGTAATTTTTGGACTCCGTTTACTATTTTTAAAGTGTTAATTTGTAACAGCTACTTAAGCTGAACTTTGACAGCAATAAATGGGTGTCGTACTTTCAGTCATAACCTGAGTTTTGTGATCAATCGGACCATGAAAATTTTACTGTAGATGACAACTGAAGTATTTGTAATTACCCCACTGGAATTTCGCAAATCGGACTTACCATGAATTTTTAATAAATTGTTTCGTGGACTGTGGTCAGAAATACATGAATCTGAGTTCAGTCCCGAATATGAATTTTTATAAAATGTGGGTAATGAACCGGACCCCGATATTTTTACACAATAAAATATGGAATGTTTATGACATTCTATAAAAATTTAGGAATTTTTGGAATAATCTAACTATTTTATTTAAATGTCCGAAAACAGCCGGTTTTGAGTATTAATGCTGAATTGACATAAGTTGTGACTTGCGTGTCTAAATGTCGAGTATGCTATCTGTGAATGATTTGACATGTTATATATGTTATGTGCATTATCGTATGTTTGATTTTGAGTGGGGAATGGACGGGAAACTTAGATGGGCATAAACCGTTACAGTGATGCATGTTGTGTGATAGATACGTGTAGGAACTTTGTGTTCTATTTGAAAGCCACTAAATGACTAACTGGTAAATCATACTAGGACGTGATTGACCGACCTTGACTGTTAGCTATATTGAGAATCTAACCGAGCAAACCGAGGTGAGTTCACACACTTTCTAAGGCATGGGATTCCCGGTGGTTTGGGAATGGGTTAAAGAATTAAAACTAAATCTACATATCCTCCTTGGGTAGGATATGTACGGCCATCCTCCATAGAGCGGATGCCATTATTAATCCTACGAATTCTCCTGGTGCAGAATACGTACGTTCGTCCTCCTGGTGCAGGACAACAACCTTAAAACTAGCTAGACAAAACTCTATCATGAAGTCCCTCAATTTATATCGACTTAATCGCCGAGGCCAATGGCGAGCGGGTCATTAGTTAATAGCGCTATTAGGTTTAACAAACCTCACACCGTGCCAGTCGGACGGGCGTGTACTAATGGACTATGGCAGATTGTCAGTGATGATAGACACTGATATAGGGCACAACTTATTTGCGTAGCAGTCGATATCACTCCGTCTAGTAGTTCAAACGGGGAAAACCCCCACTGATCATGGTTATGGATTGGGTAAAGAAAAAGAGAAATGGTTAAACATACTTTCAACTACGGGGTAACCCCCACGGCAAATAAGCCAACGAAAGTCAAACCACGTTTTCAGAAACAACTTAAAACTAAACAACCAAACGTGAACTCACTCAACTTTGTTGTTGACTCGTTGTTACATGCCTTACAGGTCGCTAAATGCTTGGAGCTTGCACTTGAAGGAGTCGTTGTGGTGTACGGACTGTTATGTTCCGTGCTTAATGTTTAAATCCTTATGAACTTACTAAACTAGCGTTTTGAAACTTTAACTTATGAACTATGGACTTATGCTTTTGAACTCACGTTTATGCTTCCGCTGTTTAAACCAAACAAGGTTAACTAGCTTTGGTCACCAATCGTATTATGTTTAGTTTTATTTACTTAATTGAGTTGTTCAATATGATTGGTGGCTCGATCCTGGTCATGTCACGCCTCCAAGCGGTGATACTCCGCATGGTGGATTTTGGGGGTGTGACAGATTGGTATCAGAGCCATTGGTTATAGTGAACTTGGTTTTAAAAAGGGAAAAGTTTTTGATAAAACCAGACTATAACCGGTACAGTACTCAACGATCCACAACGACGCTTCGCTCCACGTGCAAGACTCAACACACTAGGTGGTATGATTTAAGTTTATATTTCTTACTTGCTAGATTACTTTTGTCCGGTATGGTGTTTATGGTGGTTTATTTAGGGTAGTAGCATGTTGTCTATTAGCCCTACTGCAATCTTTATGATATGCAATTGTTTACTTGAAATTTGACAAACGGTGGTCAAATTCTATTATAATTTCTCGTCACCCCTCTACGACAACTGTTTATGCATTCTATCTATTGACACGCTTAACTCGACATGACGTCACCATCTGACCCTCCGTGCATTCGACTTGTACGTCAACATTCACGGAGACTCGACCTGGCTCAAACGAACTTGGGTTTTGGAGAACTATACCCACGCATCCCCGTTGACGGACCTCATCATCTCCACTGGTCGTCGTTACCAGAAACGAAGCAGCCACAGTTACGCGCGTTCGTCGCTTTGCAACTCGCAACTCTACCAACCAAACTCTATTTTGGACAAGTAATATACTTCCGTGAATCCTGATGCAACGAACTTCCCTTTTTGTGTCATGCCGCCACACCTCACTACTAGAATTGCTTCTAAGCGACATATTACTTGGTTGAATTCTTCTGTTATTGGTGGACCCCTGTTTTCGCTCGATTCTTCGCATGAACCTCATTAACTCCCTGTTTCTTCGATTGGCAACTGATTTAACGAAACGCCAACAACCACATCACTATTTCCACCGATCACAAGTTTACCCCCATTACCTTATTGGGTGGTTAATGCTTCTTCTACTTGATTTACTCCTTCGAAAACCCAACCTAGCGAATGGATGCCCTTACTGATAGGATAGTCATCAGGATGCTCAAGGACGGAAATATGGAATCACTCGACCTACAGGCGAACACGATAATCTATACGCTTACCTGACCCGCCTCACACTACAAGAAATCGTACTATTCCATGATAGTCTTCTTAAATACGCGGAATCCTTATACTAGCTTTTGTACCGACACATGATTATTGGTTTATGTTATGTCTAATTTCTACCATTTGCTTAGACCAAACCGTCATTTTCTTACCACAGTGACATTTCGTTCTCGCTCCACCATGCAAAGACACTGAAATGAACACCCTCTAACATAGAGAGTTTGGAAAGCTCGACTCTCGATCCTCGGTGATCACTCCTTGAAATCTTCAGGGTGATGCAATGAACGATCCCAATGTTGTGATGGGTAAGTTTCTTCTTGACGACTTCTTCGTTACTGTTTTATTCGATTCGGGTGCCGATACTAGTTATGTGTCCGTAAAAGTTAGCCAAATTCTTAAGCGCACCCCAACACTCCTGAACACCAAACACACGGTAGAACTAGCTAACGGTAAAAGTCTTGAAGCAACACACGTAGTTAAAGGTTGTAACCTCGTCTTAGCTGGTCAGACTTTCCCTATCGATCTTGTTCCTATCACACTTGGTAGTTTCGACGTCGTTATTGGGATGGATTGGCTATCTCATCATCAAGCGGAGATTGTTTGCAAGGAGAAAATCATCCGCATTCCTCGTTCTGATAAAGAACCCCTCGTGATTCGTGGCGACAAGAGTGGTGCTGTCGAAGGCATCATCTCTTTCCTTAAGGCCCAGAAGTGTTTGCGAAAGGGCCACACTGCCATTTTAGCACTCGTTACTGACACATCCACGGAAGAGAAGAGAATTGAAGACATCCCTATTGTGCGCGAATTTCCCGAGGTATTTCCTGAGGAATTACCTGGTCTTCCTCCTCATCGCCAAGTTGAGTTTCAAATCGAGCTAGCTCCTGGAGCAGCGCCAGTAGCTCGAGCACCATATCGTCTAGCCCCATCAGAACTCGAAGAACTGTCCACACAGCTACAAGAACTCTTGGAAAAGGGTTTTATACGTCCGAGCTCTTCACCCTGGGGAGCTCCAGTCTTGTTCGTGAAAAAGAAAGACGGTACCTTCAGGATGTGTATTGAACTCACGTTTATGCTTCCGCTGTTTAAACCAAACAAGGTTAACTAGCTTTGGTCACCAATCGTATTATGTTTAGTTTTATTTACTTAATTGAGTTGTTCAATATGATTGGTGGCTCGATCCTGGTCATGTCACGCCTCCAAGCGGTGATACTCCGCATGGTGGATTTTGGGGTTGTGACAGTGTAAGCCACATATTAAAGAGTTTTGCGTGAGGACAAGCAAAAGTTCAAGTGTGGGGGTATTTGATGTGTGTAAAATGCAACATATAAATTACATCAAATGAGGCATAAAACTAACCCTTTTTAAGTACTAATATTGGAAAAAGAGTGTTTTTGTCTTCCTTTTGTATTTTCAGGATTAAATGAGCTCAAAAACACAAAAGAAGCAAAAAGACAGCTAAAGCCAACATAAATACAAGAAAAGGAACATAAGTGGACGGCCCGACCCCTCAACGGCATCTTCCCAAGCAAAATAGAGAAGGCAGAAGACTGAACACGCCCCGTGCTCAGCCAGCACGGGGCCGTGCCCAAGAAGCAGCAGAAAAGACAAACCTATAGAAGCTTCTATTGCCCACCACGGGGCCGTGCCCAGTGAACACGGGGGCGTGGCGAAAGTACAGTAGGCACATTAATTGTAATTGCGAATTACAATTAATGAGGAGAGAGAGTGTCAGACAGGCACGAGGCCGTGCCCAGCGGACACGGGGCCGTGCCCAGCCCTCTGTTCAGCCTATAAATAGGAGTGCTTGGTTTCATTTCAACTCATCCCTTGGCACACCACCTCTCTCACACTTCATCCACCACCCACCACCATCACAACACCATCATCCACCACCATCATCCATTGTCCATCGTAGAGTGTGTGAGTCGTCTCGGGATCCAAGATTGATCGTAAGAGTTCTTGACAATCAAGGCCATGTTTGCCTAAGTCTCTTACATCACTTGGTGAAGACAAAGTGTCTAGTATAATACTTTTTATTTCTAATCTTTTGCACTTTTTATTTGGTTTTGTATTAATGACTTTAATAACTAGTTACTTATGTTGAAGGTGATCTTTCCTTATCGTTTGTCCGTGGTGTCTTGGCATTATTTTACTGTCTATATAAAATAAAAGATTTTCACCATTCATATCTCCACGGTCTATATGGAGGTATGTTGGCTACCTGGTCGGGGGTTAAGGGAACGGTTTGGTAAAGGTCTTGCCATTGTTCAGCATTTAGAGGTCCTGCAATGGACCTGGGTCAAATTTAGTAGGACATCCTTCAATGCTTCACGGTATTGGATGGCGGGGGTCCAAACTCTTTGATCCCCTCATAAGTTAACTACTATTAATACTATAACCCGGCTATTTAGGACTGTATCCCTGCTGACTCAGACTACTTAGTCTAGGGTAACGTCACCGCCAAAAGCGGGGCCTACCATAATATTGCATTAATAACTTAATTCATTATCTTCCAATAATCCACCCTTTTAGGATTGTATCCTTGCTGACTCAAACTACTGGGGTGAGGGTAACGTCACCTTCAAAAGAGGGGCCTACTACAATCACTAAGATAATCTCTTAATTATGTGCAAAAGTGCGGAAATAATCAAAGGTTATACTAGATACGAGTCGGAACCAAGTGATTCATCTTGTCTATCTGTTTTTTTTTTCCAGCATTTTAGTTAGTTTTTATTTTTCTTAGTTTAAAACATTTTTCTAACCTTTTTATTTTGATTAGACATTGAGGATAAACCGGTACTAAAAGCTCTTGTGTCCTTGGACGACCTCGGTATCTTACCAACGCTATACTACGCTCACGATTGGTGCACTTGCCCATATGTGTGTTTAGTGTTAGTAAAATATCGTGTTTTATAAATTTAAAACTTGGCTAAAAATAAGTGTTAAAAGGGCTTAAAATATACACCTAATATATATAACACTTCACACGCATAATAGCCTCTTAATGACCATTCAGATGCTACCTCTTAATGGTTTAAAACCTCTGAATGAATAAGAGGTAACTTCAAGTCTGAATGGTTAAGAGGTAACCTCTGAATGGTAAATCATCACATGTCACATTCTTCTACCTTCTCATTGGTAAAATTATTAATGGTTCCATTAAGAGGTAGCCTCTTAATGACCATTCAGAGGCTACCAAACAGCCCCTTAGACTAATGGGCTTCTTCTAGAATTCTGTGGTGTAGGTTTCCTTGTTTAGGTATCCACATCCTTTTCTTATGGAACTTCCGAATTCCATCTAATCCTTGTTCTAATTCCTTAATTATTCTTTTTAAACCTTCAGCATCGTCCTTGAATGTTGTTTTCTGTACCTCTCTAATTTGCTCGTTTAAATCTATCTGCAGATTTAATCTGAGAGAGCGTACTCGTTTTGGCTTTTCATGATACTTTCGACTTAAAGCATCAGCTACTACATTAGCCTTTCCAGCATGATACTGGATATCATAATCATAATCGCTAAGAATTTCCATCCAGCGTCTCTGTCTCATATTTAATTACATCTGCCCAAAAATATACCTTAAACTCTTATGATCCATGAAGACAACAAACTTACTTCCGTATAGATAGTGTCTCCAAATCTTAAGGGCAAAAACTATGGCTCCTAACTCTAGATCATGGGTTGTGTAATTCTCTTCAAGTTTCTTAAGTTGTCTAGAGCATAAGTTATAACCTTGTGACGTTGCATTAACATACATTCATATCCTAACTTAGATGCATCACAATAGACTATAAAGTCTTCAGTTCCTTCTGGTAATGCGAGTATGGGTGCGTTGGTTAACCTTTGCTTAAGAATCCTAAAGGCTTCTTCCTCTTTTGGTCCCCATTCAAACTTAACTGATTTGCAGGTCAGTTTGGTTAGTGGAATGGCTATTCTAGAGAAATCTTGAATAAACCGTCTATAATATCCTGCCAGTCCAAGAAAACTTCTTACTTCCGTTGGCAATTCAGGGACTTTCCATTTGGTAATTGCCTCGATTTTTGTGGGATCCACATGAATTCCTTCATGATTAACCAGATGTCCAAGGAATTGCATTTCTTGTAACCAGAATTTACATTTTGAGAATTTAGCATAAAGCTTCTCTTTTCTCAATAAGCTCAGAAGTGTATGTAGATGCTCTGCATGATCCTCTTTACTCTTAGAGTAAATTAAAATATCATCTATAAAGATAATTATGAATTTATCCAAGTATGGTTTACATATCATGTTCATCATGTCCATAAATTCGGCTAGGGCATTGGTTAAACCAAATGCCATGACTGTAAATTCATAATGACGGTACCTTGTTCTGAAAGCAGTTTTAGGAATGTCCTCTTCATGTACTTTCAATTGATGATATCCTGAAAGTAAGTCGATCTTAGAGAAAAATCAAGCTCCTTAAAGTTGGTCGAACAGATCATCGATTCTCGGTAGTGGGTACCGATTTTTAATCGTAATCTTGTACAATTCTCGGTAATCAATGCACATACGCATCGATCCGTTTTTCTTCTTGAAAAACAGTATAGGCGTTCCCCATGGCGATGAACTGGGTTGTATAAAACCTTTGTCAAGAAGTTCGTCCAATTGTTTCTTCTGTTCCTGCATCTCCGTTGGTGCTAGTCGATAGGGTGCCTTGGCAATCGGTGTTGTCCCTGGTATTAGGTTAATTCTAAATTCAACATCTCGATCTGGCGGTAATCCAGGTAACTCTTCTGGAAAAACATCTGAGAATTTAGATACTACAGGAATATCTTTTAATTCTTTTCCTTTAGTGTTAATGATTATGGAAATCATATACACTATGGCTCCTTTCCTTGCATAGCTTGCAGCTTTCATCACAGAGATGAATTTTGTTGACCTGGTTGGCTTATCTCATTTGATTGTGATTTTTTCACCACTTGGTGTACTTACTTGTACTGACCTTTGATCACATAAAATACTGGCATGATTGGCTACCAACTAATCCATTCCTAATTCAATATCGAATCCAGCTAGATTCATTGGGTAAAAGGTTAGCAGAGAAATGATGGTTCAGAATTTCTATTCTTGCTCCCTGCGAGATTTCACTAATCTTAATGGATTCTCCGTTTGCCATCTCTAACAAAAAGTCTTGTTGAAGTTTAGTTAATGGTTGGTCGAGAAGTTTGTAGAAAGAAGTATTGATAAAACTTTGGTTTGCACCAGAGTCAAATAATACTTTGGCAAAAATATCATTAACTAAAAACATACCGGCAATCACATCCGGAATCATCTGGGCTTCTTCGGCTGTCAGAACGAATGCTCTGGCATTCTTCTTGAGTCCTTTAATTGCCTTAGCTTTGATGGTCGTTGATATAGCTAGTTTCGGACAGTTCGGTTTGATATGCCCAGTTTCTCCACAATTGAAGCATAGCCTATTGCTAGGTTTCCTCCTACAATCTTCTTCCTTGTGTCCAGACATTTTGCAAAAGTTGCAGTATATTGAGCACCTTCCAGAGTGCTTCCTTTTGCAATACTTGTAGTAGGGTGCAGAGGAAGAACCTGTACCTTTCCCACGGTTGGAATTACCGTAGCGAAATTTTTGGGTAAACCTTTGAGCTAGTTTCTTTCTCTGGTTTTCCACTTGTGTGCGTACCAATTAATTAGTCAAGGTATTGGCTAGTTCTACTGCTTCTTCTATGGTTTGTGGCCTAGCTGCCTTGACTACGTGTCTGATTTCACTAATTAATCCCCAAATGTAACGTGAGATTAATACTGGTTCAGGTGAGGCTAAGGTTTGTATTATCTTAGCATATTCAAAGAATATGGTAGTGTAACCTTTGCAGTCTATTCCAGTCATTTTAAGATTTAGGAATTTATTGGCAATTTGCTCCTTTTCATGAGGAGGACAAAATTTCCTTTCAACTCTATCCTTAAAGTCGGTCCATTCCATATTATAAGTTATGTCATTTCCTCTAGACTGGAGAATGGTATTCCACCACTCTAGGGCTGCATTCTTAAAAAGATTAGAAACAAACATAATCTTATCTTCGTCTGCACATTTACTTATTTTTAAGACTGCTTCTGTCTTTTCTATCCAGCGTAAGGCTGCAATGGCTCCTTCATTGCCTGAGAATTCTATTAGTGTGCAAGACCAGAATTCTTTATAAGAACAACCATATGAAACGGTTCTTCTTCTTTTTGGAATAGGTACTTGGATCAGTGGTCCATTATTTTCGTTCACACTGCGACTTGGTTCATGGGGTGGACGTTTACTTCCAATTACAGATTTATTATTTTCTACTTCTTTAACAGTCTTGATAATATATGACATAACATCTATAATTCCTTGTGCAACTATATGTTGGATGGCACTGTTATCTACTTGGTTTCCGTTATTATCATTATTCTGGTTTTCTTGATTTACTTCGTTGTCCATTTGAATTGGAAACATTTATCAGGTATCAATATCACAGAATAAACAATCACATAAACAGATTGATCAAAATCGTCGAACATTACGACTTTACTCTTTTTATATATCTATTTATATGCGTCGATTACAAACTATAACTGGAATTTAAACACACTAGTAGTTAGGCATCGGTATCTATTTTAGTATATCTATTATATATATATATATATAGGAGAAGGATCCGTTAGGAACCACCCTTTATTGCGAGAACCGCGAGAACCAGTGTGAACACAAACAGTAATACCTAAAAAATCTAAAAAACACCCAAAAAAAATTTTTACTATTTTTTTTGGAAAAATCGCTATATTTTGTTTTAAAAAAAATTCAAAATTTTTTTTCGAGTAACAGTTATTAATGCACATGTGCATTTGTATCATTTCTTTGACAAATTCCGTATTTCATTACAAATATTAGACAATTGCACTTTCATTTACACTACCACGTGTAATACACTACTTTTTACGTTAACAATATTAGAAATGCACATGTGCATCTATATGTATCAACATGAAATAAGGTGTGTAGGTACACTACTTTCTCTTTCATCTATCATTCCATCCATAATACACAAACATGCACATGTGCATTTTTTGTCATTTCTTTGACAAATTCCGTAATTCATTACAAATATTAGACAATTTCACTTTCATTTACACTACCATATGTAATACACTACGTTTTACATTACAAATATTAGAAATGCACATGTGCATCTATATGTATCAACATGAAATAAGGTGTTTTGGTACACTACTTTGAATACACTTTCCCTTTCATCTATCATACCATCCATAATACACTACCATTACCTTCTACCATCCATAATACAATACCATTACCTCCTACCATCCATAATACAATACCATTACCAATATTTTCACTTTATTACATGTATATCAACACCATTTATACCATCCAATCAACATATAACCAAACCATCAACCACTAGATATAACTAACCAAAAAACATGTATATGGGCCTACTTCTCCATTCAAAATCGTACCAAAACACGTTATATCATGGTTATACATAATGATGCGCATGTGCATTTTGAATATTAGTAATGCAAAAAGTAGTGTATTATGGATGGTATTGTAAATTAAAGTGCAATTGTCTATTATCGATAACGTATTACGGAATTTGTCGAAGTAATGATACATATGCCCATGTGCATGGATAACTGTCATTCGAAAAAAAAAGAGTTTTTTGTTTTTTGCTAAGTAAATATAGCGATTTTTTTTAAATTAAAAAAAAATTTGAGTGCTTTTTTATTTTTTATATATTTTATTTTGTGTTCGCATTGGTTCTCGCGGTTCTCGCAATAAGGGTGGTTCTCAAATGAACCTTACCCTATATATATATAAATTACACACATATCTATGTATTATTATAGGTGTCATGTATCCAATCATGTATCTCAGGCTCGGCATGCTTCCACACGAGCTTCTCTCCTATTTAACGAATTTTATCTCCTTCTTCAACTAACTCATCACCCCATTGGCGAAGTTCCTGCATATTTTCTTCACTCATGGGAGGTAATAGTGTTGGTAATGGTTCTTCAGGTGTATATAATGCCGAATATGACCTATTGTTGTCAAACCATGGATCATATTCTAAAGGGTTAAGGGTTGGGATCCTAGGAAATTCATTAGGGTCGAATGCTGGGATTGGGAACTGGTCTTCCTGGTTTGGTTCTAGCATTTTTTGGTGTAGGAATAAGGGTAACTGTCACACCCCGATATTTCCACGTATTACCGGTGGGCCCAGTGGGGAGTATCGTGACGTAGTTGATATCATCATAGTCAATATACACAATATATAACACAGCGGAAGGTTTGGTAGATAATTACTATTACAAACCATAGTGTCTGAGTGTTCAAAATGAAAGAATATACAGACTGGTTGTAATAGAGATCCACAGACGGATCATAAAAACAAATACAAGAAACTGAAATAAACAGACTTCAGGCATCTAAGGATTTGCAAGATCCTCTTAATTATTTGATACCGAGTAGCTCCAGCCTAGTTTCGTGAGGTACCTGTCACTTAGTCTTTGGAAAATACGTCAGTTTTCACTGGTAAATACAATTAACTGACTCATTTGAAAAGAGTTTATGAAAATTGATTTAAGTGCACAAGGCACAAAACCTTTTATAACTTGGGACAATTCTTATTAAAATCTTGTATACCGATTTACATGTTTGTCATACAATTGGGGCCGGTTTGGAAGCCGGTCATGATTAACCGACTCACCACTTATAGAACCCACAAAGGAGTTATCCCCAACATGTGGGTTAGTTATTATTTAGCATTTGCATCTATCAGGTGTATGCCTACACCCCGTACATAGGTCGTGGCCATTATTAACTTTAATGAGCCGAGGATATCCAGGACACGGTCGTTAACCCCCAATGTTCATGTTATCAAACAAAACAGATTAAAACGGGTTATGCAGATTTATTAAATCACAATTCGACTAAATGATCTCACACCCGACCAAGCGGTAATAATTTACCGTACCCCAAGCCTGTATAGGGAAAATAAGTTAAAAGTATTTACCTGAGCTAGATTCGTAAGGATGCAACTCAACCATATGTCTCCTAAAACCTTATGTAAATACCTTCTACTGAGGCTACTCAATCTGTATGGAAGGTTTATTAACCTATTAGAATACTAACGGGTCTTTATTTAAGTCAAAGACTTAGACCGGTTAGTTTGAAAGATACTTTACGGTTAGAAACGCTAGATTAAGCGAAAGACCGGAATGGAATGTGATTTAGACCTGACAAGTTTGGATACTTGTATAATATGGGCAAACTAAACACATTCTGGATTTTGAAGATTTAATGATAAGGTTAAACCCGTTTTGGCTAATTTATGTAAACTAGTCACATAAACTAAACCGACCGCATAAATGCATAACGGGTAACCAAATGAACTATATACAAGTCTCATATGTTATTATGCTTAAATTATGTTAATACATCAGTAGGATGTTAACATATATGCCCAAAAAGTATTTAAAACCATTTTAAGTCCCGTAAGGGTATTTTGGTCATTTTAATACTTATAAAAGAGATTTAATAGTAAACTGAGGTTCTGGTCTAAAACATTCAGTAAAAATATTTATTTTATCAAGTTACATCAGTAAGATATCATACATATGTGAGGGTTACCATATATGGCCAAACTATGCACCGTAGGGGCGTTTTGGTCATTTCACATATGTTTTAAAGACAAAATTTGAAGTCTGAGTTCAAGACTTATACTTACTGTTAAAATATTAAAATTCATTAATAAAATCAGTAGGTATCAAGTCTTAGGTGTTAAATATGTCTTAAACCATACTACGCGCCTAATTTGCGTAAAAGTCGGTAATTGACGATATTTGAGGTGTTTATGGAAATCTGAGATTTTTATCAGCCTTTAAGGTTTAAAATATTTAATTTAGTATATAACATCAGTAGGAAAAGATTTGGCATGTTAATCATGTGTAAATCTCATTTTATGAACGAAAAGGGTATTATCATCATTTATCGAATTATACGAGAACTCAATGATATGGTCAGTTTATAATCTGACCAAAAATTCTAAAAATATCTAAAAGTAATATCAAAACAGTAGGTAATGGGGTTGGTGTCAAAATTTGGGTTTAAATATGATTTATGCTAAAAATGCAATTTAATTAACAAAAGGTTTCATTTTACGATATCTTGTATAACTTGAGTTTGAGACCAGAAACTAATGTCAAATTTATTTGACATACTTATATATCAGTAATAAAGCTTTTTGTCCTCTCACATTTTCAAAAATCTCGTTTATATAACATAAGGGCATAATGGGCATTTATAAGCATAATAACTAAAGTTAGCATATAATTCAGAATACTAATGACCAGGTAATATAACCTCAGAAGGTTATACTACAATATAATGCGGTCCCAATGGAAGCTTAAAACATAGAAGGATTAAGCTTAATCTGGTCAAAACTGAAAGTCAAAGCAAAAGTCAAGCTTTTGCGACTTTCGGTTGCGAACCGACCCTAAACTTAGAATTGTCGGGTTGAACATGTTAAAACATGTTCTACTACTAATTACCAAGTTATTAGAGTGATAAACTATAATTTATAACCTCTGCATTATTACTTTTGTTTATTATTTACAAATCTGTCCAGTTTGACTTTTTAACTAAATAGTTTGACCCAACAATTAACTAAGCAAGTGAAATAATTAGGAGGTGCCCTTTTAAGGGATTAACACCTACCTAATTATGGTCACAGAACCATATTCATTTCGAATAATGGCTGGACCATTTGAGTTTAAACCGAGATTCAAAACTATTTTGCGTAACTTTGACTTTTCGGTTTATAAATAACAAAATTGAACTAAAGAGAAGGCTAAGACGCTTACAAAGGGCCGTAGCAATCTTTTCTACTAAGAGTGAGCTCCCTTTTTTATCAGGAATCCCAGAGATGAGAGAAGGAGATGGTCAAGATGATTTGTGCAATTGAAATGGTTCAACACAAGGCCTATTTATACTTGAAGACCATGACTTAAAGATAAATATTCCTTCCTCAGTATCAGCTGAGTATCCTGAGGGATTTGGCTGATATGAGGTTCCTTCATCTTTTGGGGAACTAGCTAATTGACGATAAGCGTCAGATGTACCTTACTCACTCATACTGTAAACTAACAAATTGTCAAATAACACCAAACAATAATATACATATTTACACATAATCACATAAATTATTTCCTAACACAGTTTGTTCAAAATTTAGTGTCAGCAGAACACTTCATTGGCTTAAATTAGTGGCTGTAGCTCTGATACCACCTTCTGTCGCAGCCCCCGACCCCTGCCCCGGGAGCGGGCGGCCTTGGGATATCACAGAGTGGGTGGTATCAGTGTTTATTAATTTGGCAGCGGAAATGAGACATCAGGACCGTAATTAGGAAATATTTATCAGAGTTAATACACCAAACTTTTTATATATATAGGGGGCCGCTAAAATAAGAACCACCTCCAGTTGTAAGAACCGTGAGAACTTTTTGATCCGGGGTGAGTTGGACCAAAATTTTTTTTCATAAACGTAAATGCTTGTATTATAAACACATTTGTAAAAAAAAAATCAAAAAAAAAAATGTCGTGTGTGTAGTTTTGAACACCACAAGTTTGTGTTTACGGGTACCGTAAATTTTAAATAAAATTTACGGGTCCCGTAAACGCAAACTTTGGGTGCTCAAAACTACACACCCGACATTTTTTTTGAATTTTTTTTACAAATGTGTTTATAATACATGCATCTACGTTTATTAAAAAAAGTTTGGTCCACATCGCCCCGTACGGTGTAGTTCTCACGGTTCTTAAAACTGGAGATGGTTCTTATTTTAGCGGTCCCATATATATATATATATATAATAAGTAGACGAGATAAAACCCAAGTTTTCAATTACAATACATTGGTAGGGATAAACCCTAATTTATTGAATTCAAAATCTCCTTTATATTTAGGTAACATTTATAACCACTTTTCCAAACATTCATTGCTCTTCAGCTGGCTTCTATTAACTTCACATTAAGTTACCTAAAACGCGTTTTAAAACGGTTTTATCAGCAAGAAATACTGGCGAGCGCATCCCAGTTTAATCAAAACAGTTTTATAACTTCACAGTATTGAGAGCGATTAAAATGTTTATATCTACACAGTTACTCATTCAGTACTGTCAACACCTGACTTGTGGGTCATGTTACTCATTGGCTAACTCTTTGTCCAATAGTAACGGATTTCAAATAATGTATACAAAACCCCAACCTACCGGCAATAATTGTAGAATACATAGACTCAATCACTATTAATTATATTTGAGTTCTGGTAAAATATTTTGACTCACAAAAAGATTGACAAAAAGGTGACAAAAAGCAAGATGTACTCACATTGTACACTTAGGTAAAACTAAAGCTTCCAGGTGAATCTCCTGGTTATTATCTATTAAAAATTTAAACAATGCACATGTGTTAGTAAGATAACCCAAATCACATTAGTCGTACAACACAAGACAAAACTCCAACGAACCGAGTCAGGCAAAGCATTGACATGCGTTACGGAGCCCTAGATCAATCCGGTAGGGTAACAAATACATGATCGGGGGTTGTAATACTTACAACGAGGCAGAGCTTCGCTTTTTAGGGGTATTATTTCCCGAGAAATATTGCTACTATATGTCAGAGAGAAAGAAAAGAAGTTGAACGAAAAGAAATGAGCTCAATCACCCCTTTTATAGGGCTGACGGACACTCCGTCGCGCCCCGCGATGGATTCGGCTTCGGCCTTCGCGGCCCGCGAGCCGCCTATGCTAGGGCTAGGCTTGGTGAATTAGCGAGTATAGCCTTGCAACGTGTTGACACATGGCGCCTTTTTGTGTGTCCGGCAAGCCAACTACGTCGCGCCCCGCGACGGCTAAGGGGGACCGGGTCGCAGCCCGCGACAAACCTAATGAGTTGATTTTATTTGATTTTTATTATTATTAAGGTATTTTAGGGCCGTTTCTCGTATGCGGGGTATAATAGGAACGTTTAGGGTTATATTAAGGGGTTTTAGGAGGGTTGTTATACAAGTCCCATTGACGACATAGAATAAAAGAAATATGCCATTAAAAAAAATAATGTGAACCTTGAAAAAGTTAACAAATTAACATAAACATTTAGAAGTTCGAGGTATAACAAACTTTTCTAGCACATAAAGATAATGTGAACATTGAAGAAGTTAACAAATTAACTTAAAGATTTAGAAGTTCAAGGTATAACAAACTTTTATTGCACATAAAAAGCATGTATTTCTTACTTTTTATCAAATATATATCATATATCATATCAAAAAAATTAATTGGTGGTGCTATTCGTAATCGGGATAAGTTGTGATGGCGTGGTTTTGTACATCGAAACATAAAATAACACACGATGACGGTATATTAGGATATTACGAAACATTAAGCCTTAATTATTTAACAAAATATAACTTCAAATCGTATAAAACTTTGACTTGTCCAAATTTGTTATATTCAGTTAATATCTTTATATATTTTAGTTTAAGAATTTTTTTACTTTTTATTTCTTTTACTACTTAACTAAATTTTATTTATTATTTAACTAAGAAAAGTTTTGAATGTTGTTTGCTTTTATGATCTTCCTAAACTTATATTGTTATTATTATATATAATTGTAACTAATTAAAATTATAACCTAACAATAAATTAAACGTCCAAAAAATTATTTAGTTAAATAATAAAAATATAGTCAAATAATAAGTAAAAAAGAAAATTAAAAAACTTAAAATTACAATATTAAATTAAAAATAAATTGAGTTAAATAAAAAAAAAAAGAATTTTAGTTATACAATAAAAGGAAAAGAAAAAGCATTTTGAATATGATTAAAAGTCATTTAATTAAATTTGAGTTAAACATAATAGAAAAAAAAGCTTTAAAACCAGGGGTGTTTGTTGCCTTGAACCCACATGTTGGATGAAGAACACGCCAATCACCAGGCTATAGCATTCACAAACACACAACACGTATAAATAAAATATAACACGGGCAATAAAATAGTAATAGGTGTGTTCATCTGTAACACCTCGTAAAATCACGTCCAATAAAGTATTGACACGTGTAATAAACCCTAATAAAGTCAAACCTTGTATATAAGGGACTAATTTTTCGAAAAATCGAAAAACATTAACCATGATAGAACTGGAAGTATTATCATACCTAAAATAAGTTTCTAAATAACCTTTTACGGTCTTATATTCACAAATGGGCCACTTGTTAATCAAGTGTAGCCGTTTATGTGATTAATTGAAAGTTTGCGCAATAAAGGGTTAAAAGCGTCAACATGTTAATTCTTACCTCTGAGTGACCTTTTAACAAACTGAGAGCCTCATGATATTTGATTATACTCTCGGGAATGCCAATCATTGGCCATCCAAGGCTTTTATGCCTAAAAGTGAAGTTACGCGCAACTTTGCAAGTATAAGAGACTAGAAGTGTCAACATGTTTAATTATACCTCTGAATGACCTTTTATCGAGCCCGAAGCATTATCATGTTTAATAATACTTTCATGAATGCCTAATATGGTTTAGATAAGGCTTCGATGCTATTAAATGATGAGGTGTGCAAGTTTGAACAATAGAGGGACCAAAAACGTCAAACTGCAAAAGTATGTCGATTCGTATGTTATCGGACCTTCCAGATTATGAACATGGGTTATACATACCCTAATTATCCTTTGTATAGCTTAGATATAGGCTTAGAGGTGTTTGGTGTGCAAAAATAAACTTTTAAGTCATACAGAGACTAAAAGTGTCAAAAAGCGCACAAGTTTGCGTTTACGCGCAAATCTTACATTCTGAGTATCCTCGTACACCCAAAAAAATTATGTAAGCACTAAAATATTTTATTTTAGTGTTTGGCTTGACAAAATTCCATTCGTCGTGTCGTTTGAATTGTTTCGTCGTAATTAGCCGAACAACGAGACCGTACGACCAAACGAACCGACATCCAACATATTTTTGAGCATGTTTCATGTTCCCCATACTTAGGCATCCTTGTAGAGCCTTAAAAATGGTTTAACGGGCCTTGGATGTGTCGGAAATGGCTTTTGGAAGTGCAGGGGCTAAATCTGTCAACAAGTGAAAATTTCAGAGTGCTGACCAGGTCCTTACGGACCATAAGGCTGGACCCTTACGGTCCGTAAGCAGTGCCCAGATGCAGCAACTCGGAAAAATTGCCTGTTCAGCCTTTCAAACGACATGTATTGCCCTTTTTCACTTCCATGCGCGACCTCTACTGATTTTAGGCAACTAGGGGCACTTGTAAACATCTTGGTTCCATCTTAGACCTACTTGGCATGATCTAATAAGATCAAGATCACTATAAAAAGCCCCATTGTTTGCCATTTTGATCATTCATTCTCAAACTCAACTTCTGCTCATTTCTGGAGCTTTTGGGAGTTCAAGAGCAGACCCTAAGCATCCCTAATCGTGCATAGGACTTCTGTAAGTATGCTTGATCTTCCTTAATTGAGTTTTGCTTAGTTATTAGCTTAAAAGTCAAACCGTTGTAATTAAGGTTTGACTTATCGATTAATCACTAATGGTCCAGTGATTAGTCGAATTGAAGGTAGTTATAAGCTGGTAATTATGTGGGCAATAAACCCTTAAAAGGGCACCCCCAGATTCCCACTCTAACTAGATCAAATGTCGGGTCAAAGTTGTTTAGAAAAAGTCAACATAAGCTTAATTTGAAAATTAACATGTAATTAGCAATGTAGAAGGCATGTAACCTATTTTATCACTCATATAACTTGGTAATAAGTATAAGTACTGATCTAAGCTTGTTTGATCCGACAATTTTCTGTTTAGACCCGGTTCGGAACCGAAAGTCACAAAACTTTGACTTTTGCTTTGACTTCAGTTCTGACCCGAATTAGATAGGTTTAGAAATGCCTTAGGGCTTCCTTTGGACCAGGTTACATGTTGGTATAACCCTCTGTCCTTGGTTCGTTGATTGCCCCATTCGTTTACGCGTTTCCGTTAATTGCCCAATGTTGACCAATATGCCCTTTTGACCATAAAACAAGAATTTTGGAAATGTGAAAGGACAATAATCCTTATTACTGATTTATAAAGTTGTCCCTAAATTTTCACATCAGTTGGAGGTCTAGATTAGGAGTTATGCTAATTGGCGTAATTATAACGCCTTTTAGTAATTAAACGGCGCAATTAGCATAAAGCCTATATAAACCCAATTTTTGACACCAAACCTTTTACCCACTGAAGTAATATAATATTTTGAGATTTTTAAAGATTTTTAATTATTTTTAAACTGATCATAACCTAAGGCTATCGCCTTAATTCGGTAAATACCGATTATACTCTTTTTATGTATAAAATGAGTTTTACATAGTATTTTGACACCAATCTAATTGCCACTGATTTTATATAATAAATAAAATATTTTGAACTTTATAACCTGATCAGAAAACTCAGATTTCCTGTATAACCCGGAAATCGCTAAAAATGGCTTTTTAAGCGTATTAAACGCATAGTTTGGGTTTGAAACCATTTTGGCATATAAGACTTATTACCAACTGATATGACCTAATAAAATAAGTTATTCTACTGATGTATTCGGACCCAAATCTCAGAATTTTAATTAACCTCTTTTATAATATTTAAAATGACCAAAATACCCCCTACGGGGCTTATTTTGAGATTAAACTCGTTTTGGGCATAATGAAAGATATCCTACTGATGTCACAACATAATAAAGGCATATTAACTTAGGAAACCTGTATATGACTCTTTTGGTTACTCGTTACGCACTTGTCGCGTTCGGATCGGCTTATGTGACTAGTTCGCATATATTAGCCGAAACGGGTCAAACCATATCATTTTTGTCTCAAAATCCAGAATGTGTTTAAGTTACCCATATTAAACAAGCATACAAGCTTGTCGGGTCAAAACCACATTCTAAACCGGTCTTCTCTTTAACATGCGTTTGAACCGTGTCTTCCTTTTGAAAACTAACCGGTCTAAGTCAAGGCTTAATTAAAGACCCGTTAGGATTCTAATAGGTTATTAAAAACCTTCGTTCCAGATTAGGAGCTCAGTAAAAGCTATCTGTACTTGCTGATTTGATATACGGCTGGGATTGAATTTATATTTAGCTCAGGTAAATACTTTTAACTTATTTACCCTATACGGGCTTGGGGTACGGTATATAAAATACCGCTTGGTCAGGCATTAAATCTTCCATCGTATGGTGGTTAATTGATATTTGATCGGCCCGTTTAAATTGTTTTGTTTGCTTAAAGCCTTTGGGAGGCTAATGACCATGTCCCGGATATCCTTGGCATCATTTTACGAAATGGCCACGACCTTAGCACGCGCGTGTAGGCGTACACCCGCTAGTGCATTTATGAATAACAAGGTATAACCGCTGGTTTCGGGAATAACCCGCCGTGGGACTATATCATGTGGTGTGTCTATTAAGCTTTAACTCGGCACGATCCGGGCTACTGAACGCATAAGAAACATGTAATTCTTTTACGAGATTATATATTTAAATAATTATCCCAAGTTATAAAGAGTTTGTGCCACGTGCATTCAAATCAATTTTATTAAACTTTTCAAAATGAGTCAGTTGAATGTATTTACCAGTGTAAACTGACGTATTTTCCAAAAAGGCTAAATGCAGGTACTATACGTAATAGGCTGGCTACTCCAGGCATCAATAATCAAGTCTCGCAAGCTTTAGATGTTAAAGTCTGTTGAACAGTGTTATCTTTCTATTTTAGATCCGCCTGTGGATCCATCTTACATTCCGTTGTAATATTTGATATTACTTTATATCGGGTTATAATATATTTATCTTTTGCTTCCGCTGTGCATTTATATATTGTGTTGTTTGACTATGATGAGATCAACTACGTCATGATACTCCCCACCGGGCCCACCGGAAATACGTGGAAATATCGGGGTGTGACAGGTTGGTATCAGAGCCAACATTGAGTGAATTAAACACTAGCCTTTTTGTGTTTAATCTCAATGACACATTAGCACATTCCTTGAACTTCTGAGTCTAGACTTAACCTAGGAATATTCTCAATCCTAATCTGAAAATTTTGCTTCCAATTTTTTTATATATATTGGATACGTCGCCAAGCGAAGAAGCTGTAATAGGAATTCTCCACACACGGAGCTTTGAAATGCTGAGCTTCGTACCGCGGCCAGGATGAAACGTGCAACCAAGGAGAAAGCATCCAGAAATAAAATGAAGAAGAAACTCCTTTTACTAAAGATCGTTTTCTTAATTGTCCTCATAAGGACATATTTATCTTTCAGTCCCTTCGAGGACAACATTACTCCTTTCAAGTCCCGTTTAGGGCAAACCTGAACTTTTTAATTTTATAGTGGAGTGACTAAATTTAAATTTTCATTCTAAACATGAAATATGAAATAAATGAAAAATAACATTTCTTTTACAAGATCTACCATTATAATAAGATGGCAAAAATCTAAAAAGGGACAAGCCCTAGCTCATGTGTCGTTTTAAGACAGGGCCAAGATGGTAGTTCCACAATTAGATTCAGATCCTTGTTTACATTTCAATTTAGGATTGTTCTGCGTTAAATATTAAAAGAATCTTAAAGGTAAAACCTAGCTTAAATGTCAATGCAGACATGACCAAGATGGTAAAACCTAGCCTAAATGTCAATGCAGAGATGGCCAAGATGGTAAAACCTAGCCTAAATGTCATTGCAGACATGGCCAAGACGGTAAAACCTATCCAAAAGATTCCAATCCCTGTTAACATCTGTAAGTATGTTAACATTTTTGGCAAACTGTGAATCGTTAAAGTTACACAGGCCATCTTTTAAAAAGGGGGTTAATCTAAATTCCCTTATTTGAAATAATCATCCCTTAAGGGTGAAGTGCCTACGGGCTATTATTAATGTCCTCTGAGACTAAAGACAGTGGTAGCCTACAACTCCCTGTCAAGAAAAGGTAATGAACTTTGATTCAAACCTTAATGCCTCGATTCTCTGAAATCATGGCTTATATCATCCTATAAGATGATCATATTATAAACATCCCTTAGAAGGGAAGAGCCTACAGGCTATAGTTAACGTCCTCTGAGACTAAAGACAGTGGTAGCCTACAACTCCCTGTCAAGAAAAGGTAATGAACTTTGATTCAAACCTTAATGCCACGATTCTCTGAAATCATGGCTTATATCATCCTATAAGATGATCATATTATAAACACCCCTTAGAAGGGAAGTGCCTACGGGCTATAGTTAATGTCCTCTAAGACTAAAGACAGTGGTAGCCTACAACTCCCTGTCAAGAAAAGGTAATGAACATTGATTCAAACCTTAATGCCTCGATTCTCTGAAATCATGGCTTATAAATTAAAATTGTCCACGTGACTAGGCCTTTTGTGCTATTACTAACTTATAAATTAGGATTTATGATAAAAAAAAATCCTGAATAAAATAAATATCTTTCCTTTCCTGCCAGTATACATATTAAAAAGAATCTTAAAGGTACGACCTAGCCTGTATGTCATTCCAGACGAGGCCAAGATGGTAGAACCTATTCAAAGGATTCAAATCCTTGTAACATTGTAAATATGTTAACACTCCTGGCAACAGTGATGCGATAAAATCACACTTGTCATCTTTATATTAGGAAATTTTTCCTAACCCCCTTGTTTAGCCTAATGATCGATAGGAATCATGGCTAATAAACGTCGAATATGATGTATACATCAAAACATCCATTTAAGATGTATGCCTGTGGGCAAAGATGTAATTATGACAAAGATAGTTTCCTTTCATAACTTCCTACCAAAAGGCAATGAACTATGAAATTTATCCGACCCAAAGGATCATTGATTATGTTTTAAAATTTTCCTAGTGACAAGGTATCTATGCCATCAAAAGTCCTTGGGAACAAGCCCTTGTGCTATATAAAATGTCGGTACGACATTGACAACCGTGACTTATGTCCCCTGTCTATAGATATGAAATATTACATTCCGTTAAAACGCCAAAGATGGTTTATTTAAAAACCTAGGCAAAACATAATCAAATAAAGTTAATACTATCTATTCGCCTATATGGTTTATTAGTACCATGGCTAAATAATCATCAAATTCGACAATTCACCATATACTTAAACCAAATTATTACTACGTGATTCGTAGCCTTCAAAGCTTCACCATGACTGACTCCTCTGAAGCTCACAATCATCCAGTTAATCAGAATGACAATGCAAGACTGAACTTAACGGGCACCGGGTTACAGGCTATGATAGATACAGCCGTAAACAAAGCCGTTGGCCGTTCCAGGAGGTACTGAATATGGAGTGCCTAAGCACTTGCTAAATTTGGTATTTAATACCAGAGCTTCGAGTATGGAAAACTCAGAAGAAACAAACAACAGTCGCGATGCTAGAGATGCGACAAATGTTAATAATGAATCCAATGTGAACCCCAAATGTTAATGGAGTAAATCTCCAGAACTGTGATTAACGCAGCTGTTAGAAAGGCTATGAGAAAAGTCATGAAAAGACTTAAGAAGCCGAATGATGCTCGCTTTAAAAACACATGTCACTGCTCATGAGAAGAGCTCTATTCATACTTCAAATGCGAAGGGTAAACCAAACAAAATCATATATGGCAAGAAGCCCATTTTTAGGATGTACTTAAAAAGTACTTCGTCTCTTGGAAGTCAAGAGACTTCAAAAATAAAAAAAAATAAAAAGGGGTCATTGTAACACCCCGAAAATGGGATTGGTAATCAAGCTCCGTTAATAATAAAAGACGGGTAAAGTACCGTTGGTAGTAAAAATAACCCGGTAAATATTAGGAATTTAAATAAGAAATCCTAATATTAAATACGAGCGAATCAAATTTTTAAGGAATTGAGTTTATAAGAGCCCGAGTTAACGGTTTTTAAAATAAAAAGGAGTTGTGAACAAGATAAAGTAACTAGGAAATAAATAACCTAGTGTAAGTCTTGTAATTAAATGAAATAAGTCAGTTTGATGTGCATTAGTCTAAAAAGATAAACTAAAGGGGCTGATTTTGTATAAATGGCCAAACTTGATTTTATAAAAATAAAATAAATAAAACACACACACACACATCAGTGTGTGCGTGTGTGGGAGCGACCAAGAGAGGGGAAGAACCCCCAAACCCTTATTTCAGCTAATCTGATCTATTGAAGGGTGAATTGGGCATGTAATCACTGCATGAATCAAAAATCTTGATCACCTACACTTGTCTAACACTAGGTAAGTTGCAATTTCAGATTTGGTGATGTTTGATTTTTGGGTAAAGTTTAATTAGTAGAAATTCTTGAATGATTGAGTAATGTTATGATTCAAGGAAGTGTGATTCGAGTGTAGGATCATAAACCTAACTGAAATCATGTGAAAAGATTAATAAATTGTGTGTTAATGTAGCTATGTGCTATATCATGAAGTGGGTTTCTATCTAGAATGAGAAACTCCAACATATTGTATGAGCTATGTGAGTAATAATCTAGGTTGGTTGAACTAGTATGATGAATATTGGTAGCTATGATATAAGTTCTTGATGTAATTCATGAACACTAGACATAGAGGTTTAATTTTAATGTAAATCTTGGTGAAAATAATTAGTTATGAACTAGTTAGTAAATATGTAAAATTATGCACATTAGGTGTTTGTTAAAATGCCTAAATGAGAACTAAAGTGTTGAAATTTAGAGTGAAAACGCGTATTTGAATGATATGGCAATTACGCGTGATACGAAGTGATAAGAGTTCTAAATACTATGTTGATTTAGACTTAATGTAGTAAACACGTGATTGAAAGTAGTTAACTTTAGATAAGTTAAGTTAACTAATCATGAAGCCGAATAGTAGCTTCGGCATAGAAAATAAGTGAGGTGGAATAGTCGCGATTGTTAATGACTAATTTAACCGCCTTGTAAATGTTGACAATAGTTTGACGCGTAACAAGCTAGGTGAAAGCTTGGAGGAGGGAGCGGGTCAAACGGAGCAAGTACGGAAAGAAAAGCGTGGCGTGGATACGAGGTAAGTGTAATTTACACACTTATGTAGAATACCCGTTTATTTGATACATTGTAAACGTGATAACAATAATATTGGAAATATGGAAATTTGTCAAATATCGACTAATGTAAATCAAGGTTAAAAGGATACCCATGGCGTAAGCCGAAATGGGTTGAATTTGTAAGAAAAGAGTGTAAAAGAAAAAGGGGTATGGTAATAAAATCCGGGATGGGATGGATGTATGAATTGGAGATCAAAAACGATGTTTTTGATTAAATAGATAATGTTGGGCATATACTCCAAACGGGTCGAATGGTGGTGATAACACCATTTGACAATATCGACTAATGTGGTTGTCAAGTCTTATTTTAACAGGACCAATTAGCAAATCGGATAATTACGTCACCATTGATGGTGTGATAATGAAAACGAGGTATAAATCGGGTCTACTTAATGATCCGGGCCAGGTACGCATAATTATGTTGTAGTTAAGAATGCTATTTTGGTCGAATAATTTGAGAGAGAGTCCTTCGTCGTAAAAGGACCAAAATCGACCAAAACGCCCTTGTAGGCTAAGTTGAACAAACAACCCTTAAAGGTTGTTTGGAAGCGAATTTCATGATTAGATAAATACTTAGAATAAGTATAGAAGTTGAAAGATGTAATATGTTAGTCAAAAGGCACTATTTTAGTTTTTGCCGTAATTAATGGACCAAGAGGTAAAAAAATTTGGTTTATATTAATCACCACATTAAACCCACCTTAAATACAGTTGTGGTGGGAGATTTTAGGATAAGAAATGTGGTGATGGAATGTTAGAAGCAATCGAAAGCGATTTTAGGTTCGAAAGTGCTTAAATACCCTTAACGGGTCAAAATAAGCATACGAGCGAAAACGGGTTTAAATGGTGTAATAAACCTATGATTAGAACCTAATATAGTAGGTAACATTAATTTGAAGAAGTGTATGAGATATAAGAATCAAATAAATACGTTTGTTTGATAAAATGCATAAACGGGTTAAAATTCGGTAAAAAGGTAACGATTCGAAGGCTTAGAAGTCTCAAAATTTCTTATGTTGGATGTAGGATTTTAACTCCATAAGAGGGAGGATTAAATTACGGACGCGTAGGAAAAAGAATCGGGTAAAACGGATCAATAACGAAGAAGTTATGGCCGTTTCCGTGAAATCAGATCATGCTGGGTATGTACAGCATCGGCTAAGGCAACAGGCTGTGAAAAACAGGGCTAGGCATGACACCTAGGCCCTTGGCGTCACGTCTAGCCCCCTAACTCTGAAAATTTTTAAATTTTGTCATTTTTAACCCCTGTACTTGTTTGAACTTAATATTTGACTATCAAAACTAACTTTTAAGTTGGTTTTGATCATAGGTGAATGCCAAGAGTGCCCGGATGAAGATCAAGCTCGATGAAGAACCGAACACGATAAAATACAAGCTTCCGCAAGGCGTTTCGTTGTATCTTTTAAGCGACGAATTCAATTACATTAAGTTGTTCAAACTTTAATTTGTAAAAGTTTTAGATTACTCGTATTTTCTAAGGATACTTAATTGTAATTACATGTTTATTTTCGTTATTTATACGAAAACCTTTAAAATAATAACAAGGGTGTTACAAGTTGGTATCAGAGCTCAAGGTTGTTGACAAATGTGTTCGGTTCGAGGCTTGATCGCAAATCCGGTGAGTACAAGTATGTTAATAGTTTAGCATGCTAAAGTGTTGTAAACAACACATAGGGCTATCGTGTGATACACGTTACCCCAATTGAAATGATTGATATAGTTGACGAAAATACGCATGTTGATGCGTATAGTAGAAAAAGCCTTGTATTATAATACGGGCGATTATTGAAGTTGATGTTACTAACTTTTGTGAATGTTTTAGTTGAAGGACCCTCGCATCTGAAGATGACGAGAGTTGGACAAATTACGGATATGAGGATGAAACGGTCCGATGTATGACAAGCAAAGCATACTCACCAAGGACCTAAATCGCGCAACGATTTTCGAATAAGTTAATGGCAAGGGGAGCCTGTTAGAGCAAGCATTATCAGGTGCACGTTTTAAATTATTGCATAAATAGTAATATGCAACAAATACGTAGAGATTGAAAGTTGCATATGTAGATTGAAAACTTGGAAAAAACTGAATAGAAAACCTATCCGGGATATTGTTTCCAAGAAAAACAAATAGAAGCATTACTTACATGGGGTGTAATGTGAAAATTATAAAAGGTCATGTATACCAGGTGTTGATCGCTTACTCTGGCCAAGTAAGTAGTGAACACGTGGTACCATGAACTTCTTATGATGGACACATTTATGTTCGATGTAGTAAGGGTGGGGTGAATGGGACTAACTTAAAAAGTACCCAAATGAATCAAATGAGCAAAAATAATTGATAATAATGTAAACGCACAGCCGGGTAACGGAAGCCTATTACATTAGGATGATGAGCCCTAGTGAAGGGACAAAGATTAATGTAAAACGATTAAGGTATGCAATCGGGAGGGGTGTGGTGTGCTTACACTCGAACCCGAAGAATGCAAATATGACTCTTAACGGGCCGATTTTGTAAAACACCAAGTTTGAGAACAAGGTAGGAATATAAAAGCGAAACGAAGTCATAATGCATATCGTAAGGGTTGCAATAATAACGACTTCGGTAAAACACCCGGTTGGTGGGTAAGGATTTAAACGCATGCGTAGACTGAGAAACAGGAACGCGAAATAGAAAGTCAAAAGACTCAGAATATGAGTCATGACTAAAAGATGACAAGAATTTTCGCAAACATAAATTTTGGTAATTACGTTCAACCATTTCAAAGTTGGACGGGTCAAATAAAGAATGAAGTTTGACTTTCATAAGTGATGAAAATTTAATCAAAATGAGTCAAATGAGTCAATTAAGGAATAACGCTTAATAAAATAGGAAAACGCAAACCGGTGAAACCGGAAAGCTAAAGACAATAAGATAGAAGGACCCGGGTAATGGGTTGTAAAGGAGTATAAGTATGAACCGGGTAATGGTAAGCGTAAGACAAACCGACGTGTAAATGACGCTAGAAGTCGTAAAGTCGGAAAGGATAGTCTGAAAGTAAACAAATGAAACCTTATACTACGGTCAAGGTTAACTAAAGCTCAAAAGCAAAATTAAATGTTCCAAACATAACAAAGGATGCTTTAAAGCTATATATGTATAAATAGACGATGGAATAAAGACTAGAATAAAAGATGATCTACGGGATCATCATAACCTACGGGATATTAATTAGTGTAAAGGTCTACGGGGCCAAAATGACCCACGGGTCATGAACTGAAGCAAAGGGATCATAAGGGCCTCGTCTTAAAGAGATGAAAGCTTAAGGAAATAGCCTACGAGGTTAAGTGAAGAAACCTACGGGTCAATAGTGTAAGGTGAGGGAACTTGTTACGATTCCTCGCGTAAAACGAGAACGGAAAACAATAAATTAGGGGTTGTCAATTTCCTTGATATGAGTAATTGACATAGTTAAAGGGAAAAACGTTAGACTAAAATTCAGTTTTAGTAAGAAATAACATTTTTACAAATATAAATTCTGATAGGAAATTGAATGGTAAGCATGAAAGATTCAAGTCCTGACGCTGATAGGCGCAAGACGAAATATTCGAAAAGTGATCTTTTCGAAAATGAAAGGTTGATATAAATTAAACGTGACGTGACACGATCACGGTCAATAAATGCAATGTGAAGTGGAATCACATTATAACCAAGCGAGCGGTAAAAAGTAACTGGACTAATAAGTCTAGTTAGTGAGACCGGTTAAGGTCATTTAAGTAATTTGGTTGCTTGTAAGCGGTGGATTCGGTATAACTGAACCGAATAAATGAATTTGAAAACAAAAGAAATTGTTGCTAAAAGTGAAAGATTTCACTAAAGACCTTTAAACGGGACAAAGTAACGGATTCATAAGGAATCCGATAGTATATGAAAGCGATGGATATCGCTAAGTTAACTAAACTAGTGAAAATAACGAGATTTCGTTATTTCAAGTTGCTCTATGTCGTATGAGATACGTAGACAATTAGTGGCCAAAAAGATGTTACCATACTTATCTGGTAATACTAACAATTGGTTAAAAGAATAAATAATGTTTAAAAGATTTCTCGGATCAAATGCATTGAGTTTAAACTCAATGAATTATGTAAGAAAGGGTTTCGAGGACGAAACCTCTCTAAGGGGGGTAGACTTGTAAGACCCCGAAAACGGGATTGGTAATCAAGCTCCGTTAATACTAAAAGAAGGGTAAAGTACCGTTGGTAGTAAAAATAACCCGGTAAATATTAGGAATTTAAATATGAAATCCTAATATTAAATACGAGCGAATCAAATTTTTAAGGAATTGAGTTTATAAGAGCCCGAGTTAACGGGACTTAAAACAAAAAGGAGTTGTGAACAAGATAAAGTAACTAGGAAATAAATAACCTAGTGTAAGTCTTGTAATTAAATGAAATAAGTCAGTTTGATGTGCATTAGTCTAAAAAGATAAACTAAAGGGGCTGATTTTGTATAAATGGCCAAACTTGATTTTATAAAAATAAAATAAATAAAACACACACACACACATCAGTGTGTGCGTGCGTGGGAGCGACCAGGAGAGGGGAAGAACCCCCAAACCCTTATTTCAGCTAATCTGATCAATTGAAGGGTGAATTGGGCATGTAATCACTGCATGAATCAAAAATCTTGATCACCTACACTTGTCTAACACTAGGTAAGTTGCAATTTCAGATTTGGTGATGTTTGATTTTTGGGTAAAGTTTAATTAGTAGAAATTCTTGAATGATTGAGTAATGTTATGATTCAAGGAAGTGTGATTCGAGTGTAGGATCATAAACCTAACTAAAATCATGTGAAAAGATTAATAAATTGTGTGTTAATGTAGCTATGTGCTATATCATGAAGTGGGTTTCTATCTAGAATGAGAAACCCCAACATATTGTATGAGCTATGTGAGTAATAATCTAGGTTGGTTGAACTAGTATGATGAATATTGGTTGCTATGATATAAGTTCTTGATGTAATTCATGAACACTAGACATAGAGGTTTAATTTTAATGTAAATCTTGGTGAAAATAATTAGTTATGAACTAGTTAGTAAATATGTAAAATTATGCACATTAGGTGTTTGTTAAAATGCCTAAATGAGAACTAAAGTGTTTAAATTTAGAGTGAAAACGCGTATTTGAATGATATGGCAATTACGCGTGATATGAAGTGATAAGAGTTCTAAATACTATGTTGATTTAGACTTAATGTAGTAAACACGTGATTGAAAGTAGTTAACTTTAGATAAGTTAAGTTAACTAATCATGAAGCCGAATAGTAGCTTCGGCATAGAAAATAAGTGAGGCGGAATAGTCGCGATTGTTAATGACTAATTTAACCGCCTTGTAAATGTTTGACAATAGTTTGACGCGTAACAAGCTAGGTGAAAGCTTGGAGGAGGGAGCGGGTCAAACGGAGCAAGTACGGAAAGAAAAGTGTGGCGTGGATGCGAGGTAAGTGTAGTTTACACACTTATGTAGTATACCCGTTTATTCGATACATTGTAAACGTGATAACAATAATATTGGAAATATGGAAATTTGTCAAATATCGACTAATGTAAATCAAGGTTAAAAGGATACCCATGGCATAAGCCGAAATGAGTTGAATTTGTAAGAAAAGAGTGTAAAAGAAAAAGGGGTATGGTAATAAAATCCGGGATGGGGTGGATGTATGAATTGGAGATCAAAAACGATGTTTTTGATTAAATAGATAATGTTGGGCATATACTCAAAACGGGTCGAATGGTGGTGATAACACCATTTGACAATATCGACTAATGTGGTTGTCAAGTCTTATGTTAACAGGACCAATTAGCAAATCGAATAATTACGTCACCATTGATGGTGTGATAATGAAAACGAGGTATAAATCGGGTCTACTTATTGATCCAGGCCAGGTACGCATAACTATGTTGTAGTTAAGAATGCTATTTTGGTCGAATAATTTGAGAGAGAGTCCTTCGTCGTAAAAGGACCAAAATCGACCAAAACGCCCTTGTAGGCTAAGTTGAACAAACAACCCTTAAAGGTTGTTTGGAAGCGAATTTCATGATTAGATAAATACTTAGAATAAGTATAGAAGTTGAAAGATGTAATATGTTAGTCAAAAGGCACTATTTTAGTTTTTGCCGTAATTAATGGACCAAGAGGTAAAAAAATTTGGTTTATATTGATCACCACATTAAACCCACCTTAAATACAGTTGTGGTGGGATATTTTAGGATAAGAAATGTGGTGATGGAATGTTAGAAGCAATCGAAAGCGATTTTAGGTTCGAAAGTGCTTAAATACCCTTAACGGGTCAAAATAAGCATACGAGCGAAAACGGGTTTAAATGGTGTAATAAACCTATGATTAGAACCTAATATAGTAGGTAACATTAATTTGAAGAAGTGTATGAGATATAGGAATCAAATAAATACGTTTGTTTGATAAAATGCATAAACGGGTTAAAATTCGGTAAAAAGGTAACGAGTCGAAGGCTTAGAAGTCTCAAAATTTCTTATGTTGGATGTATGATTTTAACTCCATAAGATGGAGGATTAAATTACGGACGCGTAGGAAAAAGAATCGGGTAAAACGGATCAATAACGAAGAAGTTATGGCCGTTTCCGTGAAATCAGATCGTGCTGGGTATGTACAGCATCAGCTAAGGCAACAGGCTGTGAAAAACAGGGCTAGGCGTGACACCTAGGCCCTTGGCGTCACGTCTAGCCCCCTAACTCCGAAAATTTTTAAATTTTGTCATTTTTAACCCCTGTACTTGTTTGAACTTAATATTTGACTATCAAAACTAACTTTTAAGTTAGTTTTGATCATAGGTGAATGCCAAGAGTGCCCGGATGAAGATCAAGCTCGATGAAGAACCGAACACGATAAAATACAAGCTTCCGCAAGGCGTTTCGTTGTATCTTTTAAGCGACGAATTCAATTACATTAAGTTGTTCAAACTTTAATTTGTAAAAGTTTTAGATTACTCGTATTTTCTAAGGATACTTAATTGTAATTACATGTTTATTTTCGTTATTTATACGAAAACCTTTAAAATAATAACAAGGGTGTTACAAGTTGGTATCAGAGCTCAAGGTTGTTGACAAATGTGTTCGGTTCGAGGCTTGATCGCAAATCAGGTGAGTACAAGTATGTTAATAGTTTAGCATGCTAAAGTGTTGTAAACAACACATAGGGCTATCGTGTGATACACGTTACCCCAATTGAAATGATTGATATAGTTGACGAAAATACGCGCGTTGATGCGTATAGTAGAAAAAGCCTTGTATTATAATACGGGCGATTATTGAAGTTGATGTTACTAACTTTTGTGAATGTTTTAGTTGAAGGAAACTCGCATCTGAAGATGACGAGAGTTGGACAAATTACGGATATGAGGATGAAACGGTCCGATGTATGACAAGCAAAGCATACTCACCAAGGACCTAAATCGCGCAACGATTTTCGAATAAGTTAATGGCAAGGGGAGCCTGTTAGAGCAAGCATTATCAGGTGCACGTTTTAAATTATTGCATAAATAGTAATATGCAACAAATACGTAGAGATTGAAAGTTGCATATGTAGATTGAAAACTTGGAAAAAACTGAATAGAAAACCTATCCGGGATATTGTTTCCAAGAAAAACAAATAGAAGCATTACTTACATGGGGTGTAATGTGAAAATTATAAAAGGTCATGTATACCAGGTGTTGATCGCTTACTCTGGCCAAGTAAGTAGTGAACACGTGGTACCATGAACTTCTTATGATGGACACATTTATGTTCGATGTAGTAAGGGTGGGGTGAATGGGACTAACTTAAAAAGTACCCAAATGAATCAAATGAGCAAACATAATTGATAATAATGTAAACGCACAGCCGGGTAACGGAAGCCTATTACATTAGGATGATGAGCCCGAGTGAAGGGACAATGATTAATGTAAAACGATTAAGGTATGCAATCGGGAGGGGTGTGCTTACACTCGAACCCGAAGAATGCAAATATGACTCTTAACGGGCCGATTTTGTAAAACACCAAGTTTGAGAACAAGGTAGGAATATAAAATCGATTGCAAGAAATTGTTAGATGAAGTAGAAACCATTAGGTGTATCAGCGGTTGCGCTGGAAAGGACACGGTGAAGTATACATCCCAGCCATTCGATGACAATACTCCTAATTAGTAAGGACATTAATAAAGTCCACAAGAAAGATCCCCTTATACATTATGGGATGGTCCAAATTCTAAGGACCTTATTAGAAAAACCTGTTATCCACATCACAAAATGGAAAAAGATGGAATAAGAATTTTCCGACTCTCGCCATAAAAGTTGTAGATCATCGACAGTAAGTCGCAAATTTTAATTCATTGGCTGAGTTAGTGCTCTATTCAATTTACCCAAAATCTAAGCTTAATACAAATGATTATTGGTGGTTAGTATCAAAAAAATAATAATAATAATAATAATAATAATAATAAGAGGGCATATTAAGGTTCCAAAGCCTGCTCATTATAAACCCATTATGGATATACCTCAGCTACTCACGTTGTATAGACTAAGAAACAACCAGTCAAAGCTGAGACTGCCCTAAATTTGTCATAGATTTTACAGCTAAGTTTAAAAGGATTAAGAATGGAGGCGCTTAACCCTCCTAATGAATGATTAAGAGGCATCTCACATTTATAATGACATTAGATAAATCCCTTATTGTGATTTATAGCTAAGAGTGGTGTTGGGTTCAGGTGCTACTAAGCCTCTCAAAGACCATAAGCTTAGCAAACTTTTAGAAAATTTTCCCCTAAGAAACCCAGATATTAAGTATAAGGTAAAACTTACAGGCGAGTCAGAATGACCATTTCTTCTGTTCCTGTCAGAAACCTTCAGTTACAGAATTTTAGAAGTATCCCCTCTCTAAAAAGAAGTACGTCAGCATACGTAGTTGATATCTCTTTGATCTCTATCGATTCCGAATACCCGATGGTATGATAAAAGCGTCATATGAGGATTGGTGTATCTTAGTAAGTTCCATAGATTGCTTCCATGCCTGATCAGTATGGAGGTTTAATGCATGGGGCCACAAAGATACTCCGATAGATCATATGGTGCTAAAGTCAACTAATGGTATTCAAAGGAGATATCCAGAATGGAATTGTCCAAGTAAATATTACCGATTAAGGAATTCATGGACTAGTAACATAAATGTGTCACTTATTTAACACAAGCAATGATGGGTGAACTGGAGCCAGAGATAGGGAAATCTCTGTAACCTCCTTGTGTCTTGATTATCTTCTCCTAAGATTACCGTGTTTACCCCTGAAAGGCAGGTAGAATTAAGATTTATATCCTATTAAGGCTGTATTATTATGAAATCTCCAAGACGGCTAGTACCATCATTGGGAGAATCAAAACCTCGATTAACTAAGTTTTTAAAATAGAGGATTCATATAGTCTAACTCGATATCCTGAGAATTCGGTATAGTTAATTATGAAAGACGGTTCATTTTGCTTAGGCATTGTTACCGCAACCCTAATTAGGCAACGATTAAGAATTGTCATCAGCTGCCCAGGATCGTCGATTTGTTCGACTAACGACAAGGATTAACTATTCCTTAAAATTAGTTAAGCAGTGGTTGGAATAACCATCTCACCTTAAGATAAGCTTTTCTATAATAGTTGTTATATAAGCATCAAGGTGGTTCCTTTGGAGACCTTGAATAGATGAGATATCAAAACATCCGTTGGATGGACGAGACTTTGGGAAGTCCACTTATCGGGATCTGAAAGTTGCATTGGAAACAACGAATAAGATCATACAAATCCCTAATTATCTGTAAGTTGCCAGTATTCGGCAGAAAATCAAGAATTAATGAAAGTAGCAACCCTCCTAAATTCTTGTTAAGGAATAAGGTTCAACAAAAGGTATCACCCAGAAAGGGTGTACCAAATTTGTTAAATTATCAGGCTAGTTAAGCTCTGAATATATAGAATCATTCGAAGGAAATTGAATGTATCAAGATCAAGTAGCTTATAAGCTAAAACCTATTTAAGGAGCTTGGCGGAGCTCACAATACATTACACACTAGTGACTGAAGGATGTGTTTCGCCAATAAGTCAAGAAGCATCCTGTATCGATTGAGGATCGACAGGTTAAGAAGCTCCAAAAAGGATACATGTACCTACTATAGAGGTCAACTTGGGAGCTTGGAAAGGCTCCAGGTATGCTGAAGAAGTTAAGTCCATAATACGACAAAAAGTACTTCCATCATTTCTAGCAAATCTCGAGGTCGAGATTTCTTTTAAGGGGGTGAGGATGTAACACCTCGTAAAATCACGTCCAATAAAGTATTGACACGTGTAATAAACCCTAATAAAGTCAAACCTTGAATATAAGGGACGAATTTTTTGAAAAATCGAAAAACATTAACCATGAAAGAACTGGAAGTATTATCATACCTAAAATAAGTTTCTAAATAACCTTTTACGGTCTTATATTCACAAATGGGCCACTTGTTAATCAAGTGTAGCCGTTTATGTGATTAATTGAAAGTTTGCGCAATAAAGGGTTAAAAGCGTCAACATGTTAATTCTTACCTCTGAGTGACCTTTTAACAAACCGAGAGCCTCATGATATTTGATTATACTCTCGGGAATGCCAATCATTGGCCATCCAAGGCTTTTATGCCTAAAAGTGAAGTTACGCGCAACTTTGCAAGTATAAGGGACTAGAAGTGTCAACATGTTTAATTATACCTCTGAATGACCTTTTATCGAGCCCGAAGCATTATCATGTTTAATAATACTTTCATGAATGCCTAATATGGTTTAGATAAGGCTTCGATGCTATTAAATGATGAGGTGTGCAAGTTTGCGCAATAGAGGGACCAAAAGCGTCAAACTGCAAAAGTATGTGGATTCGTATGTTATCGGACCTTCCAGATTATGACCATGGGTTATACATACCCTAATTATCCTTTATATAGCTTAGATATAGGCTTAGAGGTGTTTGGTGCGCAAAAATAAACTTTTAAGTCATACAGGGACTAAAAGTGTCAAAAAGCGCACAAGTTTGCGTTTACGCGCATATCTTACATTCTGAGTATCCCCGTACACCCAAAAAAATTATGTAAGCACTAAAATATTTTATTTTAGTGTTTGGCTTGATAAAATTCCATTCGTCGCGTCGTTTGAATTGTTTTTCGCGTCCGTCCGTGTTTCGTCGTAATTAGCCGAACAACGAGACCGTACGACCAAACGAACTGACATCCGACATATTTTTGACATATTTTTGAGCATGTTTCATGTTCCCCATACTTAGGCATCCTTGTAGAGCCTTAAAAATTGTTTAACGAGCCTTGGATGTGTCGGAAATGGCTTTTGGAAGTGCAGGGGCTAAATCTGTCAACAAGTGAAAATTTCAGAGTGCTGACCAGGTCCGTAAGCAGTTCCCAGATGCAGCAATTTGGAAAAATTGCCTGTTCAGCCTTTCAAACAACATGTATTGCCCTTTTTTCACTTCATGCGCGACCTCTACTGATTTTAGGCAACTAGGGGCACTTGTAAACATCTTGGTTCCATCTTAGACCTACTTGGCATGATCTAATGAGATCAAGATCACTATAAAAAGCCCCATTGTTTGCCATTTTGATCATTCATTCTCAAACTCAACTTCCGCTCATTTCTGGAGCTTTTGGGAGTTCAAGAGCAGACCCTAAGCATCCCTAATCGTGCATAGGACTTCTGTAAGTATGCTTGATCTTCCTTAATTGAGTTTTGCTTAGTTATTAGCTTAAAAGTCAAACCGTCGTAATTAAGGTTTGACTTATCGATTAATCACTAATGGTCCAGTGATTAGTCGAATTGAATGTAGTTATAAGCTGGTAATTATGTGGGCAATAAACCCTTAAAAGGGCACCCCCAGATTCCCACTCTAACTAGATCAAATGTCGGGTCAAAGTTGGTTAGAAAAAGTCAATAGAAGCTTAATTTGCAAATTAACATGTAATTAGCAATGTAGAAGACATGTAACCTATTTTATCACTCATATAACTTGGTAATAAGTATAAGTACTGGTCTAAGCTTGTTTGATCCGACAATTTTCTGTTTAGACCCGGTTCGGAACCGAAAGTCGCAAAACTTTGACTTTTGCTTTGACTTCAGTTCTGACCCGAATTAGATAGGTTTAGAAATTCCTTAGGGCTTCCTTAGGACCAGGTTACATGTTGGTATAACCCTCTGTGCTTGGTTCGTTGATTGCCCCATTCGTTTACGTGTTTCCGTTAATTGCCCAATGTTGACCAATATGCCCTTTTGACCATAAAACAAGAATTTTGGAAATGTGAAAGGACAATAAACCTTATTACTGATTTATAAAGTTGTCCCTAAATTTTCACATCAGTTGGAGGTCTAGATTAGGAGTTATGCTCATTAGCGTAATTATAACGCCTTTTAGTAATTAAACGGCGCAATTAGCATAAAGCCTATCTAAACCCAATTTTTGACACCAAACCTTTTACCCACTGAAGTAATATAGTATTTTGACACTAATCAAATTGCCACTGATTTTATATAATAAATAAAATATTTTGAACTTTATAACCTGATCAGAAAACTCAGATTTCCTGTATAACCCGGAAATCGCTAAAAATGGCTTTTTAAGCGTATTAAACGCATAGTTTGGGTTTGAAACCATTTTGGCATATAAGACTTATTACCAACTGATATGACCTAATAAAATAAGTTATTCTACTGATGTATTCGGACCCGAATCTCAGAATTTTAATTAACCACTTTTATAATATTTAAAATGACCAAAATACCCCCTACGGGGCTTATTTTGAGATTAAACTCGTTTTGGGCATAATGGAAGATATCCTATTGATTTCAGAACATATTAAAGGCATATTAACTTAGGAAACCTGTATATGACTCTTTTGGTTACTCGTTACGCACTTGTCGCGTTTGGATCGGCTTATGTGACTAGTTCGCATATATTAGCCGAAACGGGTCAAACCATATCATTTTTGTCTCAAAATCCAGAATGTGTTTAAGTTACCCATATTAAACAAGCATACAAGCTTGTCGGGTCAAAACCACATTCTAAACCGGTCTTCGCTTTAACATGCGTTTGAACCGTGTCTTCATTTTGAAAACTAACAGGTCTAAGTCAAGGCTTAATTAAAGACCCGTTAGGATTCTAATAGGTTATTAAAAACCTTCGTTCCAGATTAGGAGCTCAGTAAAAGCTATCTGTACTTGCTGATTTGATATACGGCTGGGATTGAATTTATATTTAGCTCAGGTAAATACTTTTAACTTATTTTCCCTATACGGGCTTGGGGTACGGTATATAAAATACCGCTTGGTCAGGCATTAAATCTTCCATCGTATGGTGGTTAATTGATATTTGATCGGCCCGTTTAAATTGTTTTGTTTGCTTAAAGCCTTTGGGAGGGTAATGACCATGTCCCGGATATCCTTCGCATCATTTTACGAAATGGCCAAGACCTTAGCACGCGCGTGTAGGCGTACACCCGCTAGTGCATTTATGAATAACAAGGTATAACCGCTGGTTTCGGGAATAACCCGCCGTGGGACTATATCATGTGGTGTGTCTATTAAGCTTTAACCCGGCATGATCCGGGCTACTGAACGCATAAGAAACATGTAATTCTTTTACGAGATTATATATTTAAATAATTATCCCAAGTTATAAAGAGTTTGTGCCACGTGCATTCAAATCAATTTTATTAAACTTTTCAACATGAGTCAGTTGAATGTATTTACCAGTGTAAACTGACGTATTTTCCAAAAAGGCTAAATGCAGGTACTATACGTAATAGGTTGGCTACTCCAGGCATCAATAATCAAGTCTCGCAAGCTTTAGATGTTAAAGTCTGTTGAACAGTGTTATCTTTTTATTTTAGATCCGCCTGTGGATCCATCTTACATTCCGTTGTAATATTTGATATTACTTTATATCGGGTTGTAATATATTTATCTTTTGCTTCCGCTGTGCATTTATATATTGTGTTGTTTGACTATGATGAGATCAACTACGTCACGATACTCCCCACCGGAAATACGTGGAAATATCGGGGTGTGACATCATCGAATCGAATAACCAATTTTTTAATTGATTGAATTGAATTTTTTGAATTTTTATATATTTTACCTAAATTTGTATTCAATTCGATTTGTATTTGAAACTTGAATTATATGAATTCATGAAAATTCTAAAAATTTGATTTGATTCAAATTCACCCTAAACACTAAATGATTTTACTTTCATTTTTTTAAAACTACTAAAAAATAATTATATTTAACATGAAATATAATAATCTACAAAATTAATTAACTATTAATATGTCCAAACAACAAAATTTAGAAATAGGTTGGTTACCAGTAGTGATTTAAGTTAGGTAAAAATTAAGAAATAAGTAGTATAAGCTATATATCATTAGGTTTGGTAATGTTATAAATAATAAACTTATCACTTGTGGATGCAATTCATACTTTGGCACAAATTTAGAAGTTAATGCGTGTGTACATGTGTGTGTGTGTGTAGAGAAAGTATAATGTACTTCACGGCTTAACGTACATTGATGTACGCGACCAAATAAATAACATGCGTGATTACATTTTTTATCAACTTAACGTGCGTGATTATTGATCACATGCGTGATTATCACAAAACAACTGATCCCATGCGTTATTATATGTTCCCATGCGTTATTATCTATTCCATGCGTGATTATAGTCCTGATCTGACGGTTACCATTGTCGTGTACGTTAAGTATGATAAGGGCTTTTGTATGTTAACCTTCCTCTATATATATATATTTAAAAATTATATTATCGAAGTCGAATTGAAAATCATATATTCGTATTCGGTTACTTGAATCAAATACGAATCAACTCGAATTTGAACCTTGATAATCGAATTTGAATCGAGTAGAATTTCAAATTCGAATCAAATTCTAAACATCCTTACATAACAAACAATTTTGAGCGATGGTACTGTTTATCGTGACCACCAGAATCAATAGTCTATATAATATGTTACATATTGGTTTTATAAGTATATTATTATTTAATTACCAAAGGCAGATTTCCTAAAACATTTTTTATATATATATTTTATATTTTCATTTAGTATATAAGTAGATAGATTTTATACAAAGTAAACATTATACTCATCTATTTTGTTTATTAAAGTGATTAGAAGATGTAAAAGAATTAAGGGTAAATATTTTTTGACTTTCTATGTTTTATGCTTTTTAATCATTTGAGTACAAAATCAAAATGTTTAATGCCCTGAGTCTCTATAGCCACTTTTCTTAACCATTTGAGTCCAAATTTTTAACATTGTTAGAATTATTTTGTTATCTTTTGTTAAAAGACCAAATTACCCTTGTATATAAAAAAAACCATTTTATTATTATTAAAACTATTACAATATGTAGCAGGATGTTAATTCTTCGTCTTCTAACAAATGAAGGTTAAATGTCATTTAGATGTAAAAAGTTATACTAAATAACTTTCATTATTAAATATATATTCTTTTAACTGATCATTTGCTATTTATGGGATTACTATCCATTAGTATTAGTATTGGATATGGTTGTTATTCGTGTCGTTATTAAACATGCTCATGATTTTCTGTCTGTCGCACCTATTGAAGGCTTGGGGCAACACATGTCGGCTGTGGAATACCGTGCTATCCTTAGATACCGACTGATGATTCCTTTGTTCCCAGTTGACGAGCCATGTCCGGTATGCCGCAAAGCGTGTTTGGATTCTTTCGGCGAGCACGCGATCCACTGTAAAGAGCTACCAGGGTTTAAATATCGGCATGATTGGGTGAGAGATGTGTTATGCGATGTTCTTAAGCGGGCCGGGATCTCTGCCAAAAAGGAGGCTCCAGTAAATTTCCTGACTGACCCCTTAGAGGGGAGGTCCACTTTACGTCCGGCGGACATCCTTGTGTTTGGATGGGAAAGGGGGAAACACGCTTGTGTAGATCTAACTGGAGTCTCCCCCCTTGTCGGGCTCAAGGACAAGGGCTTTGCCGTAGGGCAAGCGGTGCTCAAGGCAGAGGCGAGCAAAGTGGCAAAACATGAGAAAGCCTGCCTAGAGAATCAACATGTGTTTGTCCCGTTTGCGTTTGATACCTTTGGTGGTCTCGCTCCTGACGCTGTGCGACTTTTGAATTGAGTTCAAAAAGTCGTTAATAGTAATTCTTCGTCGCTAAAGGTTTCAAACTATGTATTTAGTAGAATTGGATTTTCTATTCAAAAGGGGGTGGCGGCGCAACTTGTTGCCCGACTACCTGCCATTGCTTTGTAAAAAAAAAATATTTTTAATAATTTGCATGAATGTTAAAAACAAATTTTATTAAAAAAAAATGTGTGTATAAGTTAAGATTGTGTATACAAATCAAAAGTACTTATAAAATGACCACATATGTGTGGACAAAACTTTATATTTGTTTATCATTTTTCTAAAATGAAAATAACCTTTTTGTTTTATGTTTGTACACATTAAAAATATTTTTGATTGAAGTTTTCTGCTTAAATGAATAATACACAACACATTTTTTTCACTTAAATAATTATATTCTTTAAATTATTTTGTAAATTTTAAACAAACAAATGGCCTACATGTGTTTTAATTTTTTTTTTAACAGCAAAATCACTTTATATATATATATATATATATAAAGAGCCAGCCAGAGGCTGAGAACAAACAAAACAAACGAAACAAAACGGAAAAGAAAAACAGAAAAAAAAGAACCTACAGAAGATTCAGAACATCAAACTTCAACTAGTTTTCCCACGAAGGCCTTCTATTGTTCGCACGATTACTTAACCATATAAAGGAGTCCTCTTTAATAAGGTCAACCGAGGCTTTAATGGGAATGAAGCGACCTTCAAACACTTTCACATTCCGCGCACTCCAAATCCTCTAAACCGTAGCAAGAACAACCAAATGGATAATACGTTTCCATATTTTACTACCCGGGCTCTGATTAATGTAGTCAAGAAGCTCCCGAAACGAAGACACTTCAACCGGGAATCTAATACGGACCCAAGCAAGGACGTTCCACCAAATGCATCTGGCCCATAAACAACTAAAAAATGTGATTGCTACTCTCCATCGTCAAACCGCATCGAGGGCAACACCCGTCATCAAGCAGAACACCTCTTTTCAGCAGATTTTCTCTCGAAGCTATCCGTTCAATTAACACTCTCCAGAGCAGGAAATTAGATTTAGGGGTTGCCCAGCTATTCCAACTGAAACACAAATCATCAGGAGAACCTGCCAGCTTCGCATCTTCTAAGTCCTTTCGGACTTGTTTAACCGAGAACAGATTTTCTGCATCATTTCTCCAAGTCCACGAACCGCCTATCAAAGTTAAACTCTGTTTTAAATCTATTCCCATCTTAGATAACTTGGAATCCATGGTCCCGATGTCTTTCCAAACGCCCGTAACCGAATTTTTGAAAGGAACAAATTGGGCCACGTTACTGTTATGATGTATAGCCGCAACGACCTTCGCCCACATCTGATCCGAGTTCTCCTTGAAACGCCACCACCACTTAATGAGCATAGCAAGATTAAACTCCGAGATATTTCCGACTCCCATACCCCCCCTTTTTCTTTGACTTAATTAACAACTCCCAACGGACCTTCTTGCATCTATCTGAAATTCCCCATATAAAATCTCTACGAATCTTTTCGAGCTTGTTTAGAACACATTTAGGAGCTGCAAAAATGGATAAGAAATATGCCGGAATACTCCCTAACACCGATTTAGCTAAAGTCATTCTCCCCGCGAACGACAAATGTTTGGCTTTCCATTTGGAAAGTTTAGAATAAAATTTGTCAATAACCGGTTTCCAAAGCTTAGCCCGTTTCATATTCGCACCGATAGGAATGCCGAGATAAGTGAACGGAAAACTCCCCACTTCACACTTGAGAACCGCCGCCAAACGATCCACTACCCCTTCTTCAATTCCAATCCCGAACAATTTACATTTGCGATAATTAACTTTTAAACCCATAACCAGGTTTAACCATCTAAGAAGACGACTGAGAGTAACCACATTTTTCTCCGACCATTTTCCAATAAATAAAACGTCATCCGCGTAAGAGAGGAGAGATAACAAAGGGCCACCGTTTGGAAGTTGGAAACCATGAAACAGACCATGATCAATAGCCCGAAGAAGAAAAAGGTTTATAACTTCCATAGCTATGATGAAAAGGAAAGGTGATAGGGGATCTCCCTGCCTTAAACCCCTTTTAAATTTGAATTCAGACGTCGGCAAGCCGTTCACCAAAACCGACCCCATTCCAGAAACTAGGCAACCTTTAATCCAGGTTATCCATTTAGCCGGAAACTCCATATGTTCCATCATTTGGAATAAAAACTTCCAGTTTAGAGAATCGTACGCCTTTTCAAAGTCAACTTTGAAAATTAATAAGTCCGCTTTGTTCTTTTTAGCCCAAGCGACGGTTTCACTCACAATAAGAGGACCGTCTAAAATATTTCTCCCTCCGACAAAGGCCGATTGCGTCTTAGAAATAACTTCGTCCAAAACGACCTTAAGACGGTTAGCCAAGATCTTAGAAAGGATCTTGTAAACCGACCCAACAAGAGAAATAGGGCGAAAATTAGTGATAACATCTGGATCTTTAATTTTGGGAATTAATGCCATGAACGAGGAGTTACAACCATTACTTATGCTTCCACTGATGTAGAAATCCCGCAAAGCCCCCATAATAAGATCTTTTAAATCCTCCCAAAATAATTTAAAAAATTTCAAGGTGAACCCATCCGGGCCAGTGGCCTTACCCCCATCGCAACTTCTGATCGCTCTTAATACTTCCTTTTCGGTAAACTGGGCACATAAGCTTTGGCTATGATTCTCCGACAATCTAGGTAAGCCTTCACCGCTGAATTTTGGTCTCCTTCTAATCGGTTCAGAAAAGAACTTCTTGAACCAATTTTTAATCTCTGACTTGAGCTCAACCGGGTCCGAAACCAACCTATTATGAAAGCAAAGCCCGTTAATCCTGCTTGAAGCAATGTTCACATTCAGAATTTTATGAAAAAAGGAGCTATTTTCATCCCGGAATTTTGCCCAATTAGCCCTCGCCTTTTGTTGCAAATTTTTTACTTTAACCCGTTCCATATCTAAAATCTTTAATCTAAGAATCATTCTGCGATTTTTATCCTCATTCGAAACAGGCCCAGTCGACGCTTTGAATTCAATCTCCTCAATAATCTTCGACATCTCCTTAACTTTCGAATTTTCCGCTTCAAAAACCTGTTTTCTCCATTTTTTAACTCCCCCTTGATATGTTTTAGGACCGAGGAAAGCACTACATCCGCTTTACCCCCTCCTGAATCAGCCGCCAAAGCTGATTTAACAATACTCACCACATTTTGATCGCGCACCCAAGTGTTAAAGAACTTGAAAGGAATGGGACCGAAATCGGTGGCATTGCAAGAAAGAGAAATCGGGCAATGATCAGAAAACCCCCTCGGGTGAACCTCAACTTTAGCACCAGGCCATTTACTCATGAACGAATCATTGACTAGGAACCTATCCAGTTTACTTAGTTTGACATCAGAATGACCAGAGATGAAGGTAAACTTACCACCTGTCATAGGATATTCAAGAAGACCTGTCCTCGAAATAAACCCGTTAAATTCCTCCGCTGCCCCCATGACGAATCTGGAATTTACCCGCTCCTCAGCAGTCCACAAGCCATCGAATTGACTTAACAACTTCGAAATCTCGGACCACAGAGATCTTCTTAAACTAGCGTCGTTTGGGGCATGAATATTAACCAGATTAACTCTTTCTTCAACCTTCGAGACCTTCCCCAAAACCAACAGGAATCTTTGTTTTTTCACAGTCACCTCATCGCTAAAAAACTCCGGGTTCCACATCAGTGTCAGACCCCCAGATCTGCCCACTGAATTCACTGAAGCCACTTTCAAATTCGAAGAATCCCAAAAACTATGAAGAAAAACATCAGAAAGCCCCGATTTATGAGTCTCTTGGAGACCTATGACATCGGCTCTAACCTTACCTTTGAGCCTCCTCACCCAAGATCCTTTAGCCCCAGTCGAGACCCCATTAATATTTAGGGAAATAATATTCATTTGCAACCATTGATCTCCAGTTCCCCCTAACGATTTTTCTCACATGGTTATCGAATCCAGTTACCTCAATTCCCAATTTTGTTCCAAACTCAATAGTCTTCGCGACTTCCGATTCAAACCCGTCCAACACCTGCTCGGAGACCGGATTATTCCCGCTAGACTCCGGTTGAGAGGAAGACCTGCAATTCTCGTCCTATCCCCTAACATGTTGATTCTCGAGCCTGAAAATCTCCGCTATATTGAACGGATCTGAATCCTCATCATTAACCGCCTCCGAGTTCTCCATATTCGCCTCGTTTAGATCAGGAATCTTAGGCTCTTTTGATATCTTTTGATTGGGTTTAACTTTGGGCCTCAAGGTGATGTAACTGGGTCTACTAAGCCCTGAACTAAGCCCATAGCTCCCAAGATTTGCCCCACTGTCAACATTTAATTCCCCCACGTTTTCTCTCTCCTCCATAAAGTCAGCCTCCTCCACCTGATCCCTAGAAAAGTCGTCTGCATGCGCATGAGGGGAACGAGGAGAAATTGGATTTTCCATGCACATGTCTGGGGAGCCCTCCAATCGTCCAGACGAATGGACTCCCCCAAAATCATTGGACTTTTCCGCTTCCGGTGACTTAACCGGACTACCCTTCACCGACGAATCAGATGCAAACTCCGATGACAACTCAACTTCGTCAACCGAATTGCTCGAGTCCAGAAAGGCGGGACACCATTATCCAGAAATCTCTTCAACCCAAACATGAATGGTATGATCTTTCCAATTCAAAGAAAAATATTTGGAAATACGTTTCCCAGTATGGACCAAGATCGCCACACGATCTTCCGACATATTTCCATCGGCTGGAGAAGCATCGGATTTCACTAGGAGACGACCGCATCTTTCTCCAATTTTATTAATAATATGACGATCCCATAAAGAGATCGGGACACCCAATACCTTTATCCAGGCCACTCGCTCGAACACCGGGGGAAAACCTTCCCACATGTAAAGCCTAGAAAACCATTGTTCCCACTCCTCCACCCTCGAACGGAGGTATTCATCAGCTTCTTGAACACTATTGAAGGAAATGAGAACCTTAAGACCACCTAAGTAACTAATCTTTAAACCTTCATCTAATGTTTCTTTCAGATTGTTAAGGATATCAATATCCTTCGTTTCCCCCACCAAAGACTTGAACTACAAACTCTTTTTCGTCTCGGTATTAACAGGGGGCAGCTCAATCAGCTGTCCATCCACCTGGGTCGAAGAACATTGGTTCTTAACTGCAGCACTGTAAGATTTAACACCAACATGAGGAAAACCACTACCTAAATGCCTCTTGGACTCCTTCTCCAAAACACGGTCTTTAGGGGCCACCGGGGCCTCTCTATTCAGCCTGGAGAACACAGAAACCCGCTCCCCCTCTTGCATTCTTTCGACCTTCGATCCGTCCCTATTGAACTTAGCCAATGCAATGTTTATAACAGTGCAGTCGATTCTAACTTCCTTTAGAGTGTCAATCCAATAATTCACGTCCCGTATCTTGTATAACTTAATGAAGCCAAACTTATTTCCTGCCCCATCCCACTTATTAGGAACAAAAACATCTTTTAACACTTCCAGATGACCGAAGGCTTCCCATATCCTATCCCGATTACAAGAGTCCGGGAGATTAGATATAAAGAAGGAGGTACAATCACGGAGCCTGCGCTCTCTGGCTGCGAACAACTTCTCCCTTCTAGCGTCTTTCTTGCTGAGCACCGGATAGCAAACATTATTTTTAAAACGCTTGTTGTTACCAGACGCACCCCACCTTCCCCCTCTATCCATGAACAGGGAATCACGGATCTTTAAAAGGTTAATAGGATTCGTACCACTCAAGCTAAACTATAAAAATAGCCGCGAATGGTAACAGACCTACTAAGCAATCAAGATCCGGATCAGACGAGGGAGATAACTACAACGACCAGGAGACGAAGAAAAGAGACCGGAAGCGAATGGAGTCAGAAAACTACACAGGATAGGGATAAAGGAACCTCAGGCACACCGCCGATATTCTTTATTCACTATTCCGATAGCTCCTCGTCGAGCTCTCTGGCGAATTTTATGTAACACCTCGAAAATTCACGTCCTATAATGTGTTGACACACGTCATAGGTTTGAACGTGTGAAAGAATGTTATAAAAGGACTAAAGTTGACAAACATGAAAAGTATGTGAATATACGGGTTCTAAATGTTACCAGTGAATAAATATATTGTACATTAACCCTACATGATGCTCATACCTTCAAACGAATAAATCATGGATCATACGAGGCCAATTATGAAAGAAAGTGAGAGATTACAAACTACGGGGGTTAAATGTGTCAACGTGTTTAAGTTATACCTCTGAGTGACCTTTTAGCAAAACCCGAAGCTTTGTAACAGTTAATTATGCTCACTAAAATGCACGATATAAATTCCATAAGGTTTCGTTATCGTATGAGAAAGTTATGATCAAATTCGTATGCGAGGGGTTAAAGCGTCAACGTTGAAAACTTTGACTTTTCGGGCAATAACCGAGTGGCCAAGGACTTAACAAAAGGGGTATAAGTCTTGAGGCCCTTATGTGTTAATATGGAGGGTTCAAAGTGCAAAATATAATTTAGTTGACCTTTCGGAAGAGCCAAGAGACAAATATGCAAAAGCTAGAAATTTTGAAAACTGATCAGAAGCCTTGCGCACCGCAAGACTTTTGCTTACGGTGCGCAAGGGATGCCCAGTAACAGAAAACGGACCTGTTTGCTGTTTAAATGCGTTTCTGACCTTTCAAACGATTTTCCTCATCTTGCTTGGCCCCTAAACAACCCCTAAACATCTAGGGACACTTGTGGGAAGGTTATGGTCACTTGTAGACTTGTGTGTCAACATTTTGTGGTGTTTAAATCACTATATAAAGGCCAAGGTTGCAACCAAGTTCTTCACACCTTTCATCTGCACATTGGAGCATTTCTGGAGCCAAGGACTTCTCTCTAAGCTTCACATTTCGTGCATAGGACCTTGGTAAGTTTGCTAAACCTTCCTTAGTTAAGTTTTTGCTTAGTTTTAGCTTAAAAGTCAAACCGTCGTAATTAACGGTTGACTTTAAGATTAATCACTAATGATCCAGTGATTAGTCGAATCAAAAGTAGTTATAAGTTGGTAATTATGTGGGTAATAAAACTTTAAAAGGGTTCCCCCTGATTCCCACTCTAACTAGGTCAAATGTCGGGTCAAACTTATCATTTAAAAAGTCAACAGGATACTTAGTTTCTTTTTTTTGCATGATTAGCAATGTAGAACACATACAACCTGTTTGATCATTAATATAAGTTGGTAATTAGTGTAAGAACGTGTCTAAACATGTTCAACCCGACAATTTACTATTTAGACCCGGTTCGGAACCGAAAGTCGCAAAGCTTTGACTTTTGCTTTGACTTCAGTTCTGACCCGTTTTGGTATGATTTAGAAATACCTTAGGGCTTCATTTGGACCAGGTTACATGCTAGTATAACCCTCTGTGATTATACACCATGGTTCATTAGTTAACCAATTAATACGCATGATCCCGTTAATTGCCTATATGTTGACCATTATGCCCTTTTCACCTTAAAATGTGATTTTTGAAAATGTAAAAGTGTAGAAACTTTAAATTCTGATATATAAACTTGTATGCAAAGTTTGACATCAGTTTGAGGTGTAGATTAAGAGTTATGCTCATTAGCTTAATTAAGAAGCTTTATGTTAATAAAACGGCGTAATTAGCGTATAACCTAGTTAAACCTACTTTTTGATATCAAACTTATTACCCACTGATGTAATATATATTATTTTGGGATTTTTGAAGATTTTTAATTAATTTTAGGCTGAGCATAACTTATAGTCGTAGGCTTAACCCGGTAATTGTCGGTTTTGCCCTTACGGGCCATAAAACGAGTTTTACATAACTAATCGACTCCAAACCTTTTGCTACTGATTACATATGATAAATAAATTATTTTAAGCCTTCTGGAATAATAAAAATATCAGTTTTATGTATAAAACCCGGAAATGGCTTCTAATCGCCTTTTTTTAAGCGTTTTTAACGCATAGTATGTACTAGAACTATTTTAAACATACAAGGGTTGATACCTACTGATATTATAGGTAAATTATAATATTTTAACAGTAAGCAAAGGTTGTTAAACTCAGACTTCAGTTTTGAGCTTTTCGGCTTATGTGAAATTACCAAAATGCCCCTACGGTGCATAGTTTGGTTATAATTGATAAATTTCACATATATACTTTACCCTACTGTTATAACTTATTAAATTGAGTATTTTTGCTGGTTACATCAGACCTGTAACTCAGGTTAATACTTAAACTCTTTTATAACCTTATAAATGACCAAATTACCCCTACGGGGCATAGTTTGTGTTTAAATTCGTTTTGGGCATAATGGATGGTATCCTACTTTGTATCACAACATATTTGAGGCATATTAACTTAGGAAACCTGGTTAGGACCCTTACGATTACCCGTCACGCCTCTTGCGCGTACGGTTCGGCTTATGTAACTAGTTTACATAAATTAGCCGAAACGGGTCAAACCTTATCGGTTTTATCTCAAAATCCAGAATGTGTTTAAGTTACCCATATTAAACAAGCATACAAGCTTGTCGGGTCAAAACCACATTCTAAACTGGTCTTCGCTTTATCAGGCGTTTGAACCGTGTCTTCCTTTTAAAACTAACCGGTCTAAGCTTAGGCTTAATTAAAGACCCGTTAGAAATCTAATAGCTTATTATAAACCTTCGTTCCAGATTAGGAGCCCAGTAAAAGTACTTGAATTTGCTGTATTTGATTGATACTTGCTCAGGTAAATACTCTTAACTTATTTTCCCTATACGGGCTTGGGATACGGCACTATAAAAGTACCGCTTGGTCGGGTGTATGTAGTCATTTAAATCGGATTGTGATTGATGTATTTACATAACCTGTTTAATATGTATTATTTGGTGTATGGCCTTTGGGGGTTAAATGACCATGTCCCGGATATCCTTGGCATCATTCGAAGAAATGGCCACGACCTAAGCACGGGGTGTAGGCGTACACCTGACAGTTGCATTATGTAAAAACTGGTAATCCACGCAGAGGTATCATCCTTGTGGGCATTATACCAAAGCTGGTAATCCACTAAAAGGATGATAGCCTGTGGGCATTATACATGTGGCGTGTCAGTTAATCTGTCCTGATGGAAGGCAAATAAGTAAAACTGTATACATGATTATTTCAATAATTGTCCCAAGTTATAAAGATATATTTTGCCGAAGTGCATTCAAATCAATTTTCAAACTCTTTTCTAAATGAGTCAGTTGAGTTGTATTTACCAGTGTAAACTGACTAATTTTCCAAAAAGGTTAAGTGCAGGTGCTAGACGAAATAGGCTGGTTACTCCAGGCATCATTACTCAAGTCTCGCAAGCTCTAGATGTCAAAGTCTGTTGAACAGTTTTCATTTTATTTTGATCCGCCCGTGGATCCTTTACTTTCCGTTGTAATACTGGACATTACTTTATATTCGGATTGTAATATATTTATCTTTTGCTTCCGCTGTGCATTTATATAATTGTGTTGTTTGACTATTATGTTGCCAACCACGTCACGATAATCCCCCACCGGGCCCACCGGTGACACGTGGAAATCGGGGTGTAACAGGTTGGTATCAGAGCCAACACTGAGTGAATTAAACACTAGCTTTTGTGTTTAATCTCAGTTACACAATTGCACACTCTTGAGTCTAGACAAGAACATAGGACCAATCCAAATTCGTTTCATCGTCTTGATTACTTCTTTTGTTATTTTTCTGATTAGCCTTTGCATGGGCCAGTCATTTTCTTAAGAAGTCCCGTTTAGGGCAACCGTATACTTGTTTAAATTTTAAAGGAACGATTATGTTTAAAATATCATTCCTATATTATAAGATCTACCATTATGATAAAATGGCAAAATCTAAAAAGGACAAGACCTAGCCATACGTCACGTTAAGGCAGGGCCAAGATGGTAGTTCCACAATTAGATTCAGATCCTTGTTAACAGTTCAATTTAGAAAATTGTTCTGCATTAATTATTAAAAAGAATCTAAAGGGTAAAACCTAACTTAAATGTCACTGCAGACAAGGCCAAGATAGTAGAACCTATTCAAGAGATTCAAATCCTTTTTAAACATTTGAAAGCATATTAACATGCTTGACAAAGTGTGATACGATAAAATCACATAAGTCATTTTTATTGGATTATTCTAAAATCCCTTACTTATATAAACATCCCTTAGAAGGGAAATGCCTACGGGCTATAGTTAACGTCTTCTGGACTAGAGACAGTGGTAGCCTACAACTCCCTGTCAAGAAAAGGTAATGAACTTTGATTCAAACCTTAATTCCTCGATTCTGTAAAATCAAGGGCTATAAATTAAACTTGTCTACGTGACTAGGCCTTTGTGTTATTATTAACTTATGATTTAGGATTATGATAAAGATCCTGAACAATTATATATTTAACAAATTAACTAAAATGTGTATTAAAAACATGGTTAATAAATCGTTTAAAATGATAAAACTGTAAAAGCTTCCGTATAAACCTTGTGCTTGTTTGATTTTTATGTAGCGTTTAAAGCTACATGGCTAGGTCAAAGGAAGGGAACAGTCACCCTCTGGAAAACCGCGATGATGATAGGATTAATATAACCAGAGGAGAGCTTCGTACATTGATTGATTCAGCTATATCTAAAGATGTAGAGGAGCAATTTAGGGAGTATAGTGAAACGTATAGTAAAGCCTCATCTGTACCCCACTCTAAGTCTGACCCTAAGACTCATTCGGAGGCTCACAGCAAGCCGCCGCCCTCTAAAAGGGACGAGCCAAAGAAAGATGATGATCGACGCTCTTCAAATCATCAAAGTGATCCATCTCAAAGGGTCGTTATGAATCAAGGACCCCGTGAAAACGGTTGTACCTATAAATACTTTGTTTCCTGCAAACCCCGGGACTTCACTGGGGAGAAGGGAGCAATAGATTGTATGACCTGGTTGGACGAAATGGACACGGTGGTCGATATCAGCGGTTGTGCTGAAAGGGATGTAGTAAAGTATGTATCCCAATCGTTCAAAGGAGAGGCACTAGCATGGTGGAAGTCTCTCATTCAAGCTGCTGGGAAGATCCCACTCTACAACATGTCATGGGAACAGTTTGTTACTCTCATCAGAGAGAACTATTGCCCTCAACACGAGGTTGAGAGAATTGAATCAGATTTCTTATCATTGGTGATGACAAACTTAGATTGTCAAGCTTACCTCACCAGTTTCAATACTCTGTCCAGACTGGTTCCTTACCTAGTAACACCAGAACCCAAGATGATTGCTCGCTTCATTGGGGGTTTAGCCCCAGAGATCAAAGCCAGTGTTAAGGCTTCAAGACCTGCTACCTTTAGGTCAGCAGCTGACCTCTCTCTGTCCCTTACATTAGATGCGGTCAGGTTGAGATCGCTAAAGAAATCTGAAGAAAGTAAGAGGAAGCGTGAGGATGATAACTCACGAGGGTCAGAGAAGAAGCACAAGGGAAACACTGATTCTAAGAAGTCTGGGTCGGGAAGGAACAGTCAGCGAACAGAGGAAAAGCCAAAGTGCACGACTTGTCAAAGACGCCACTTTGGAAAGTGCAGACTTGAGTCCAATTCTAAGTCTAAATCACCTGCATGTGGGTTATGCAAGTCTAAGGAGCACAAGACTGTTGATTGCAGGAAGATTAAAGATGCCACATGCTACAATTGCAAGGAGAAGGGGCACATTAAAACCAACTGCCCTAAATACGCCAAGAAGCCTGAGGAGGTCAAGAAGACTAATGCAAGGGTCTTCAGGTTGGAAGCAAGGGAAGCCGTCCAGGACGACAACGTGATTACAGGTACCTTCCTCATCAATGATATTTATGCAAGAGTACTTTTCGATTCAGGCGCTGATAAGTCGTTCGTAGATAATAAGTTTTGTGAATTGCTGAATTTACCTGTCAAAACCCTAAGTGTGAATTATGAGGTGGAGTTAGCAGATGGCACCATAGAAACCGTCTCAACTGTGTTAGATGGATGTGTCATATCCATTAAGGACCACTCCTTTCCTCTGTCCCTACTTCCCTTTAAGTTAGCAGGTTTTGACATAGTTTTGGGTATGGACTGGTTATCTCATAACCAGGCCCAAATTGTCTGTAACAAGAAGCAAGTGGTGATTAAGACTCCGTCTGGTGAATCACTCACCATTCGGGGAGACACTCAGTATGGACTGCCTGAGCAAGTGACTATGCTCAAGGCCTCCAAGTGTTTGAAGAAGGGTTGTGTCATCTACATGGCACAGGTGACGATTGATGAGCCAAAACCCAAGATAGAAGACATCCCTGTCATTTCTGAATACCCTGAAGTTTTTCCGGAAGAACTACCTGGTTTACCACCAGATAGGCAAGTGGAGTTCAGAATTGACATCATCCCCGGAGCAGCACCTGTTGCTCGAGCACCCTATAGATTGGCGCCCACGGAAATGAAGGAATTAAGGACACAACTGGATGAATTACTAGCTAAAGGTTTCATTAAACCTAGTTCATCTCCTTGGGGAGCACCAGTCTTGTTTGTCAAGAAGAAGGATGGATCGATGCGCCTGTGCATCGATTATCGTGAGCTCAATAAGGCACAATAAAGAATAGGTATCCTTTGCCTAGGATCGATGATTTGTTCGATCAATTGCAAGGAGCAAGTTATTTTTCGAAGATTGATTTGAGGTCAGGCTACCATCAACTGAAGGTTAGAGATGAAGACGTGCATAAAACTACATTTAGGACTCGTTATGGTCATTACGAGTTCCTAGTAATGCCTTTTGGGCTCACTAATGCACCTGCCGCGTTCATGGATCTCATGAATCGAGTCTGCAAGCCTTACTTAGATAAATTCGTCATCATATTCATCAACGACATTCTGATCTACTCGAAGAACCGAGCTGACCATGAGAAACACCTTCGCTGTATTCTCAAACTCCTGCATCATGAGAAACTCTATGCCAAATTCTCCAAGTGTGAATTTTGGCTTCGAGAAGTCCAATTCCTTGGACATGTGGTGAGTGAGCGTGGTATCCAAGTGGATCCCACTAAGGTTGAAGCAGTTATGAACTGGAAGGAGCCGAAGACGCCCACAGAGATTCGTAGCTTCCTGGGATTGGCAGGATTTTACAGGCGTTTCATTGAAAATTTTTCAAGGATTGCTGCACCCCTAACTTCCTTGACTAAGAAGAAAGTAAAGTTCGTTTGGGGCCCTAAGAAGCAAGAGTCCTTTGATATTCTGAAGCAAAAGTTGAGCAATGCTCCTGTACTAACATTGCCTGAAGGTACCGAAGAATTCGTAGTTTACTGCGATGCATCTCACACTGGCATGGGGTGTGTGCTTATGCAGAAAGGCAAGGTTATTGCCTATGCTTCAAGACAGTTGAAGGTGCATGAAAAGAATTACACCACCCATGACCTGGAATTGGGTGCCGTTGTATTTGCACTAAAACTGTGGAGACATTATTTATATGGTATCAAGTGTGTGATCTATTCTGATCACAAGAGCCTTCAACATCTGTTTAACCAGAAGGATTTAAACATGAGGCAACGCCGCTGGATGGAGACTTTGAATGATTATGATTGTGAAATCAGATACAATCCCGGCAAGGCGAATGTAGTCGCTGATGCCTTGAGCAGAAAGGAAAGGGTCAAACCCATCCGAATCAATGCCAAGCGCATTGAAATAAAGAACAGTGTGACTGAAAGGTTGTTAGCTGCACAGAAGGAAGCTGTGTTGGAAGCTAACTATCCTAATGAAAAGCTAGGGGTAACTGAGGAACAGTTATCTCTTAGCAAGGACGGAATTCTGAGATTGAATGGAAGAATATGGGTTCCAATTTATGGAGGACTGCGAGATGTTATCGTCCAGGAAGCCCATAGCTCCAAATATTCCGTTCATCCTGGAGCTGATAAGATGTACCAGGATCTAAGGGCAAATAATTGGTGGATAGGCTTGAAAAAGTCTGTAGCTGCCTATGTAGCTAAGTGCTTAACTTGTGCCCAAGTCAAAGCAGAACATCAGAAGCCGTCAGGTTTGCTACAACAGCCTGAACTTCCTACTTGGAAGTGGGAAATGGTAACTATGGATTTTATCACCAAGTTACCAAAGACAAGGAAAGGAAATGATACGATATGGGTTATAGTTGATAGACTGACTAAGTCAACACATTTCCTACCCATCAAGCAGACTTATAGCTCCGACATGTTAGCCCAGTTATACGTGGATAAGATTGTAGCCTTACATGGCATACCTGTGTCTATTATCTCTGACAGAGATACTAGATACACGTCACATTTTTGGAAAAGTTTCCAACAATCTTTGGGCACACGTTTGAATTTTAGTACGGCTTACCATCCTCAGATTGACGGTCAGAGTGAGCGTACTATTCAAACTTTGGAAGACATGCTTCGTGCGTGTGTAATTGATTTAGGTGGTAGTTGGGATAAGAACCTACCACTGATTGAATTCTCCTACAACAATAGCTACCATACCAGCATTAAGGCTGCGCCTTTCGGGGCCTTATACGGTAGAAAGTGTAGAACGCTCGTTTGTTGGGTGGAAGTTGGAGATGTCCAATTATCAGGACCAGAGATAGTCTTTGAAACGACGGACAAGATTGTCCAAATTCGTGACCGTCTCAAAGTTGCCCGAGATAGACAGAAGAGCTACGCAGATCCAAAGCGTAAAGCTATGAAATTTGAAATTGGCGACAAAGTGTTGCTTAAAGTGTCACCCTGGAAGGGGGTGATGCGATTTGGTAAGAAAGGCAAGTTAAGCCCCAGATACATAGGACCTTTCGAGGTTATCGAACGTGTCGGGTCAGTTGCCTATAAGTTAAACTTACCATAAGAGCTCAGTAGTATACACAATGTATTCCACATCTGCAATCTGAAAAAGTGTTTCGCTGACGAATCACTGGTCATACCACATACAGATGCGCATATAGATGAGAGCTTGAAATTTTTGGAAAAACCATTGTTGATTGAGGATCGATATGTTAAAAAGCTTCGAAGGAAGCATGTACCTATTGTAAGGGTAAAATGGGATGCCCGTAGAGGTCCCGAATATACGTGGGAGGTTGAGTCCACAATGAAAGAAAAATACCCTCATTTGTTTCAGTAAATCTCGGTTCGATATTTATTTTAAGGGGGTGAGGATGTAACACCTCGAAAATTCACGTCCTATAATGTGTTGACATGTGTCATAGGTTTGAACATGTGAAAGAATGTTATAAAAGGACTAAAGTTGACAAACATGAAAAGTATGTGAATATACGGGTTCTAAATGTTACCAGTGAATAAATATATTGTACATTAACCCTACATGATGCTCATACCTTCAAACGAATAAATCATGGATCATACGAGGCCAATTATGAAAGAAAGTGAGAGATTACAAACTACAGGGGTTAAATGTGTCAACATGTTTAAGTTATACCTCTGAGTGACCTTTTAGCAAAACCCGAAGCTTTGTAACGGTTAATTATGCTCACTAAAATGCACGATATAAATTCCATAAGGTTTCGTTATCGTATGAGAAAGTTATGATCAAATTCGTATGCGAGGGGTTAAAGCGTCAACGTTGAAAACTTTGACTTTTCGGGCAATAACCGAGTGGCCAAGGACTTAACAAAAGGGGTATAAGTCTTGAGGCCCTTATGTGTCAATATGGAGGGTTCAAAGTGCAAAATATAAGTTAGTTGACCTTTCGGAAGAGCTAAGAGACAAATATGCAAAAGCTAGAAATTTTGAAAACTGATCAGAAGCCTTGCGCACCGCAAGACTTTTGCTTACGGTGCGCAAGGGATGCCCAGTAACAGAAAACGGACCTGTTTGTTGTTTAAACGCGTTTCTGACCTTTCAAATGATTTTCCTCATCTTGCTTGGCCCCTAAACAACCCCTAAACATCTAGGGACACTTGTGGGAAGGTTATGGTCACTTGTAGACTTGTGTGTCAACATTTTGTGGTGTTTAAATCACTATATAAAGGCCAAGGTTGCAACCAAGTTCTTCACACCTTTCATCTGCACATTGGAGCATTTCTGGAGCCAAGGACTTCTCTCTAAGCTTCACATTTCGTGCATAGGACCTTGGTAAGTTTGCTAAACCTTCCTTAGTTAAGTTTTTGCTTAGTTTTAGCTTAAAAGTCAAACCGTCGTAATTAACGGTTGACTTTAAGATTAATCACTAATGATCCAGTGATTAGTCGAATCAAAAGTAGTTATAAGTTGGTAATTATGTGGGTAATAAAACCTTAAAAGGGTTCCCCCTGATTCCCACTCTAACTAGGTCAAATGTCGGGTCAAACTTATCATTTAAAAAGTCAACAGGATACTTAGTTTCTAATTTTTGCATGATTAGCAATGTAGAACACATACAACCTGTTTGATCATTAATATAACTTGGTAATTAGTGTAAGAACGTGTCTAAACATGTTCAACCCGACAATTTACTATTTAGACCCGGTTCGGAACCGAAAGTCGCAAAGCTTTGACTTTTGCTTTGACTTCAGTTCTGACCCGTTTTGGTATGATTTAGAAATACCTTAGGGCTTCATTTGGACCAGGTTACATGCTTGTATAACCCTCTGTGATTATACACCATGGTTCATTAGTTAACCAATTAATACGCATGATCCCGTTAATTGCCTATATGTTGACCATTATGCCCTTTTCACCTTAAAACGTGATTTTTGAAAATGTAAAAGTGTAGAAACTTTAACTACTGATATATAAACTTGTATGCAAAGTTTGACATCAGTTTGAGGTGTAGATTAAGAGTTATGCTCGTTAGCGTAATTAAGAAGCTTTACGTTAATAAAACGGCGTAATTAGCGTATAACCTAGTTAAACCTACTTTTTGATATCAAACTTATTACCCACTGATGTAATATATTATTTTGGGATTTTTGAAGATTTTTAATTAATTTTAGGCTGAGCATAACTTATAGTCGTAGGCTTAACCCGGTAATTGTCGGTTTTGCCCTTACGGGCCATAAAACGAGTTTTACATACCTAATCGACTCCAAACCTTTTGCTACTGATTACATATGATAAATAAATTATTTTAAACCTTCTGGAATAATAAAAATATCAGTTTTATGTATAAAACCCGGAAATGGCTTCTAATCGCCTTTTTTTTAAGCGTTTTTAACGCATAGTATGTACTAGAACTATTTTCAACATACAAGGGTTGATACCTACTGATATTATAGGTAAATTATAATATTTTAACAGTAAGCAAAGGTTGTTAAACTCAGACTTCAGTTTGAGCTTTTCGGCTTATGTGAAATTACCAAAATGCCTATATGGTGCATAGTTTGGTTATAATTGATAAATTTCACATATATACTTTACCCTACTGTTATAACTTATTAAATTGAGTATTTTTGCTGGTTACATCAGACCTGTAACTCAGGTTAATACTTAAACTCTTTTATAACCTTATAAATGACCAAATTACCCCTACGGGGCATAGTTTGTGTTTAAATTCGTTTTGGGCATAATGGAAGGTATCCTACTGATATCACAACATATTTGAAGCATATTAACTTAGGAAACCTGGTTAGGACCCTTACGATTACCCGTCAGGCCTCTTGCGCGTACGGTTCGGCTTATATAACTAGTTTACATAAATTAGCCGAAACGGGTCAAACCTTATCGGTTTTATCTCAAAATCCAGAATGTGTTTAAGTTACCTATATTAAACAAGCATACAAGCTTTTCGGGTCAAAACCACATTCTAAACCGGTCTTCGCTTTATCAGGCGTTTGAACCGTGTCTTCCTTTTAAAACTAACCGGTCTAAGCTTAGGCTTAATTAAAGACCCGTTAGAAATCTAATAGGTTATTATAAACCTTCGTTCCAGATTAGGAGCCCAGTAAAAGTACTTGCATTTGCTGTATTTGATTGATACTTGCTCAGGTAAATACTCTTAACTTATTTTCCCTATACGGGCTTGGGATACGGCACTATAAAAGTACCGTTTGGTCGGGTGTATGTAGTCATTTAAATCGGATTGTGATTGATGTATTTACATAACCTGTTTAATATGTATTATTTGGTGTATGGCCTTTGGGGGTTAAATGACCATGTCCCGGATATCCTTGGCATCATTCGAAGAAATGGCCACGACCTAAGCACGGGGTGTAGGCGTACACCTGACAGTTGCATTATGTAAAAACTGGTAATCCACGCAGAGGTATCATCCTTGTGGGCATTATACCAAAGCTGGTAATCCACTAAAAGGATGATAGCCTGTGGGCATTATACCTGTGGCGTGTCAGTTAATCTGTCCTGATGGACGACAAATAAGTAAAACTGTATACATGATTATTTCAATAATTGTCCCAAGTTATAAATATATATTTTGCCGAAGTGCATTCAAATCAATTTTCAAACTCTTTTCTAAATGAGTCAGTTGAGTTGTATTTACCAGTGTATACTGACGTATTTTCCAAAAAGGTTAAGTGCAGGTGCTAGACGAAATAGGCTGGTTACTCCAGGCATCATTACTCAAGTCTCGCAAGCTCTAGATGTCAAAGTCTGTTGAACAGTTTTCATTTTATTTTGATCCGCCCGTGGATCCTTTACTTTCCGTTGTAATACTGGATATTACTTTATATTCGGATTGTAATATATTTATCTTTTGCTTCCGCTGTGCATTTATATAATTGTGTTGTTTGACTATTATGTTGCCAACCACGTCACGATAATCCCCCACCGGTGACACGTGGAAATCGGAGTGTGACATTTTAGAATTCTGGAGTACTCAAAACCATGTGTTTTAATTATACGCAATATTACTTTGTTCCTTAAAGTCAAGTGTCGGTACCTGGTGATGTTTTAAAAGTTATTATAACATGGGGAAAACCACATAAAATTCACATTTATATTGTGTGAATTATTAATTTATAGATTATTGTTAAAAGATATCGATCTTATGATTTATAAATTATTTAAAAGATGCATAAGTCTTCTCTTTAATTACAATTAAAATTATATAATTATCACCACAACAAATTTGTAAAGTGTTAATAAGCAATTGCATAAAAACCCTTAGTTTTTTTTTTCGTATTTATAAATATGTAAACCTATTTACAATACAATCTTCAAAACACTAAACAGAACTTCATATATATAAATTTATAGAAAATAATAATAATAATAATGTGAACATTGAACCAATGAGGTGGTGGTCCATTGGTAAAAGGCAAAACTTTTAAACACCTTGGGGGAGAAAGGTCTTGTGTTCAAGTCCCATTGACGACATAGAATAAAAGAAATGTGTCGTTAAAAAGATAATGTGAACCTTAAAAAAGTTAACAAATTAACATAAAGATTTCTAGAAGTTCGAGGTATAACAAACTTTTATAGCACATAAAAATAATGTGAAAATTGAAGAAGTTAACAAATTAACATAAAGATTTAGAAGTTCGAGGTATACCAAACTTTTATTGCACATAAAAGCATGTATTTCTTACTTTTTATCTAATATATCATGTATCATATCAAAATATAAATTGGTGGTGCTATTCGTAACGAGGATAAGTTGTGACGGCGTCGTTTTGTACATCGAAACATAAAAAAACACATGATGACGGTATATTAGGATATTACGAAACAGTAAGCGTTATTATTTAACAAAATGTAACTTCAAATCGTATAAAACTCTGACTTGTCCAAATTTGTTATATTCAGTTAATATCTTTGTATATTTTAGTTTAAGATTTTTTTTACTTTTTTATTTCTTTTACTACTTAACTAAGTTTTATTTATTATTTAACTAAGAAAAGTTTTGAATGTTGTTTGCTTTTATGATCTTCCTAAACTTATATTATTATTATTATTGTTATATATATAATTGTAACTAATTAAAATTATAACCTAACAATGAATTCAACGTCCAAAAAATTATTTAGTTAAATAATAAAAATAAAGTCAAATAATAAGTAAAAAAGAAAATTAAAAAACCTAAAATTACAATATTAAATTAAAAATAAATTGAGTTAAATAAAAAAAGAATTTTAGTTATACAATAAAAGGAAAAGAAAAAGCATTTTGAATACGATTAAAAGTTATTTATTTAAAACCAGAGGGGTGTTTGCTGCCTTGAACCCACACGTTGGATGAAGAACACGCCAATCACCGGGCTATAGCACTCACAAATACACAACACGTATAAATAAAATATAACATGGCCAATAAAATGGCAATAGGTGTGTTCATCGAATCGAATAACCAATTTTTGAATTAATTGAATTGAATTTTTCGAATTTTTATATCTTTTACCTAAATTTGTATTCGATTCGATTTGTATTTGAAACTTGAATTATACGAATTCATAAAAATTTGAAAAATTCGATTTAATTCAAATTCACTCTAAACAGTAAATGATTTTACTTTCATTTTTTTAAAACTACTACAAAATAATTATATTTAACATGAAATATAATAATCCGTAAAATTAGTTAACTATCAATATGTCAAAACAACAAAAATTCAGAAGATATGTTGGTTACTAGTAGTGATTTAAGTAAGGTAAAAATTAAGAAATACGTAGAATAAGCTATATATCATTAGGTTTGGTAATGTTATAAATAATAACTTTATCACTTGTGGATGCAATTCATACTTTGGCACAAATTTAGAAGTTAATGCGTGTGTATATGTGTGTGTGTGTGTATATATATATAGGGTGGAGTTATTGTAAAAAAGACCAAAAGTATGAGAAAGGTAAGAAATAATCTCAACCATTAGATCTAAATTAATTGAAAATGGTAAGATTGTAAATTAATTAACAAATTCAAATATGGTAATCCTTGATTTAAGGATTTGGAGAGAGAAAATCCCTGATTTAAGGAAAATAGCCGTCCATAAATATAACACCATTCAGAACATGTTCATACATGGTGTTTTAAATATAACACAATTCAGAAAAATATAACACAATTCAGCACAAAAAAACACCATTCACACAAAAATAACATCATTCAGCACAAAACATAACACCATTCAGCATAAAAAAAACACCATTCACACAAAAATAACATCATTTAGCACAAAATTTTAACACCATTCAGCACAAAAAAAAAACACCATTCAGCACAAAAATAACACCATTCAGCACAAAAAAAACACCATTCAGCAGTAAATAAAATAAACACCATTCAGTACAAGAATATAACACCATTCAGTAAAAAAACACCATTAAGAAAAGGAAAAAACACCATTCAGAAAATAAAAAAAAACACCATTCAGTACACAAAATAACACCATTCAGTACAAGATATAACACCATTCAGTAAAGAAAAAAATAACACCTCTGTATCATCTTCTCCACTTCCGGCACCACCACTGCCACTTCCGGCACCACCACTGCTGCACCACCGATAATTGTCCTACCACGTAACTACACATCTCGCCGTCGCCGCTGCCGCTCGCAGTCATCTCCTCCGAGCGTCGGACCGTAATTCCCCATCGGACATCAACATCGCCCGTTGTCGCCTTCGTTCCTCAGTCGTCTTCTTCAGTCTCCGATCACCACCCTTCACACCGGAAACCCAAACCGTCGCTGGTTCAGATCAAAATCCATCTTCTTCGCTACTCAAGAAGAAAGAGAGAGAAAGAGCTCTCTGGTCGTGCGATTGGAGGGAGAGAGAGATTATAGGGATTTTGATTACAGTTACCTATTTTGAATGCATCTAAAAGACTTTATTACCCCTATAATTTTCAGTTCAGTCCAAAAAATAAAACAAATTTTACGATTTGGTCCCTATTAATCTAAACCATTAGATCAAAAATCTAATGGTGTAGATTCTTTCTTATCCTTCTCACACTTTTAGTCTTTTTTACAGGATCCTCTACCTATATATATATATATATATATATATATATATATATATATATTTAAAAATTATATATTATCGAAGTCGAATTGAAAATCATATATTCGTATTTGGTTACTAGAATCGAATACGAATCAATCTCGAATTTGAACCTTGATAATCGAATTTCAATCGAGTAGAATTTCGGATTCGAATTCTAAACATCCCTACATAACAAACAATTTTGAGTGATGGTACTGTTTATCCTGACCACGAGAATCAGTAGTCTATATAATATGTTACATATTGGTTTTATAAGTATACTAGGTTATAACCCCGTGTATTACACGGGTCGAATAAATGAATTTTATATACTAAATAATAAAACAATATATCTTTAGAAACCTGTTTTATTGCATGGGTTGAATAAATATAATTTTATATATTAAGTAATAAAAAGTTATATCTATAAGAACCATATTGTACGGGTTGAATAAATATAATTTTATATACCAAATAAAAAAATTATATCTTTAAAACCGTTTGTTTTACACGAGTTGAATAAATGTAATATTGTTTACCAAATAATAAAATAATACATCTTTAAGAAACCTCATTTATTACACGGGTTGAATAAATATAATTTTATATATTTGGCGCCTACCAAAAGGGTTAGAAAAAAAGACGTTTGGGTCCAAAAGGGTTAGAAAAAAAAGACGTTGTGGGTTTAGATGTTAAAAAAATTCTTTTTGAGCTAAAAGGGTAAAAATGATACAACCGCAGGGGCCAAAATCGTAATTTACTCTAATATCAAATTAGATAACTAAGTTTGAATTTGAAGTAAATAGATAAAGATAAAAGTAATAATTAAACTAAATAAATATTTAGTAGGATGATTAATCTATACATATAATAAAGTAAATCAATTTATGACACTTGTCATTATACGGTGAATCCTTAGCCTTATTTTTCCGCCTAAACTTATTATTATTTAATAAAAGTATTTATTTAATTTAATATTAAAATATCAATTACATTATCAGTTGACTTATTTTGAAATTTAAAATATCAGTTGATTTAATTTTATTATCTCTTTAATTTTATTTATTGTTTTCAATTTAATTAATTATGAAACTTAAGAAATACGTAATATTGAAATTGAAAACTATTGAAATATTGCAATTCATAATTATGTAAAAGTATTGTAATTGAAAACTAATAAAGAAAAAAAAAATTAAAACACCGAACTGAAAATTTGATAAACAAAGAAAATTAAAGAATCACGATTCTTGGTAACTGAGAAAAGGAAACCACAAGTAAACAAAATCAACAAAAACGTTGTCGAAGTCATAAGTGTTTAGAACAAAAACGAGAAACTCACTTCCGATCAATATCCAAAATCTATTAGGTAATGCGAGCATAGGCTGGTTCGATTTTTTTATTAGAGTTCAGTTATCTGATTCAAAGCTTGCTTATGGTTTTCGTCACGTGTCAAGAGAACAATTCGGAAATCTAACGGACTACAATCATTAGTTTTTTATTTTTTGAACGACAAATTTCTTTTAATCCCACTTAATATTTTTTAAATTTTTTTATTTAACTTCTATTGATTCAAACGCTTTCCTCTATATAGAATATATGCAATACATAATTTCAATCATCATAAGTATTTAAGTTTTTTTAATAATATTATTTTCATTATTCACCCCGTGTAATACACGGGGTTTTAACCTAGTTATCTATAATAATTAATTAGAAGAGATTAACCTAAAATTATAATTATCCATAACACATGGCCTAATATGATGACAAGTGTCCTCAAAGTGGTTTCTTTTATTATATGTATAGATTATTATTTAATTACCGAAAGGCAGATTTCCTAAAACATTTTTTATATATATTTTATATTTTCATTTAGCATATAAGTAGATAGATTTTATACAAAGTAAACATTATACTCACCTATTTTCTTTATTAAAGTGATTAGAAGATGTAAAAGAATTAAGGATAAATACTTTTTGAGTTCCTGTGTTTAAAAGGTTTTAATCACTTGAGTCCAAAAAATCAAAATGTTTAATGCCCTGAGTCTCTATAGCCACTTTTTCTTAACCATTTAAGTCCAAATTTTTAACATTGTTAGAATTATTCTGTTATCTTTTGTTAAATGACTAAATTACCCTTGTATATAAAAAAACCATTTTATTATTATTAAAACTATTACAATATGTTGCAGGTTGTTAATTCTTCGTCTTCTTACAAATGAAGGTTAAATGTCATTTAGATGTAAAAAGTTATATTAAATAACTTGTCATTATTAAAGATATATTCTTTTAACTGATCATTTGCTATTTATGGGATTACTATCGTTTAGTATTGGGTATGGTTGTTCCTGTCGTTATTAAAGATATCTTTGAAATTAAATGCCTGTATAAGTTAAGATTGTGTATACAAATCAAAAGTACTTATAAAATGACCATGTATGTGTGGACAAAACTTTATATTTGTTAATCATTTTTCTAAAATAAAAATAACCTTTTTGTTTTATGTTTCTACACATTAAAAATATTTTTGATTGAAGTTTTCTGCTTAAATGAATAATACACAACACATTTTTTTTCACTTAAATAATCATATTCTTTAAATTATTTAGTAAATTTTAAGCAAACAAATGGCGTACATGTGTTTTAATTATACGCAATATTACTTTTTTTCTTAAAGTCGCGAATAGTGTCGGTACCCGATGATGTTTTAAAAGTTATTATAACATGGGGAAAACCACATAAAATTCACATTTATTGTGTGAATTATTAATTTATAGATTATTGTTAAAAGATATCGATCTTATGATTTATAAATTATTTAAAAGATGCATAAGTCTTCTCTTTAAAAACAATTAAATTATATAATTATCACCACAACAAATTTGTAAAGTGTTAATAAGCAATTGCATAAAAACCATAAGTTTTTTTTGTCGTATTTATAAATGTGTAAACCTATTTACAATACAATCTTCAAAACACTAGATTCATATATATAAATTTATAGAAAATAATAATAATCTGAACATTGAACCAATGAGGTGTGGTCCATTGGTAAAGGCAAAACTTTAAAATACCTTGAGTGAGGAAGGTCTTGAGTTCAAGTCCCATTGACGACATAGAATAAAAGAAATGTGCCGTTAAAAAAATAATATGAACCATGAAAAAGTTAACAAATTAACATAAAGATTTAGAAGTTAGAGGTATAACAAACTTTTATAGCACATAAAAATAAGGGAAAATCACGAAACTAGCCTTGACCACGTCGTTTTTTCAATTTTGGCCAACTGACCCGACTCCACGAGCCGTTTCACGGATCCCCACCCGGCTCAAAAAATCCTTTCAAGCAACCAACCGTTTTTTGCCACGTGTCCATTTGTCCCCTAGTCTCTATATCTCTTTCATCTCCACTGCTACACTCAATCTTCTCTCTCTGTTCTCTCTGAAACGACTCAAACTTCAGTGTGTGTTTGTGTGTGAGAGAGAAACACATTCATCTCCACCGCCACCATCACCTCCACCGCCATTGCTCCGCCTCCTTAACCCATACCCATACCCACCTCCACCAAACCACCATAACACTACAACCGCCGAACCAAAACCCCACCCCCTTTTCCTCCTTCCCTCCTCTGCCGACAAACCCACCATCACCAAGCACCACCTCCCATTAAAGATCAGTGTTTTTGAGAAAGAGAGAGAGTACTGGTTTTGAGAAAGAGAGAGAGAGAGAAACAGTACTGGTAACAGTACTGGTTTTGAGAAAGAGAGAGAGACAGTACTGGTTTTGAGAAAGAGAAAGAGAGTACTGGTTTTGATGGTGGCGGTGGAGGTGATGGTGGCGGTGGAGTGATGGTGTGCCACGAGCCGGCACAAGTATGCTACGAGCCGGCACAGGTATGCTACGAGCCGTTACAAGCTTTGTCGGACACGTGGCACTCAATCGTTGGTTGGCCGTTAGAAGAACATCTTGTGCCGTTTCAGCAAGGGGAAACGGCTCGGTGAGGGGTGTCAATTGGCCAAATTGGAAAAAACGGCGTTGATTTGGCTATTTTTGTGGTTTTCCCTAAAAATAATGTGAAAATTGAAGAAGTTACAAATTAACATAAAGATTTAGAAGTTCGAGGTATAACAAACTTTTATAGCACATAAAAGCATGTATTTCTTACTTTTTATCTAATATATCATATATCATATCAAAATATAAATTGGTGGTGCTATTTGTAATCAGGATAAGTTGTGACGGCGTGGTTTTGTACATCGAAACATAAAAAAACACATGATGACGGTATATTAGGATATTACGAAACATTAAGCCTTAATTATTTAACAAAATATAACTTCAAATCGTATAAAACTTTGACTTGTCCAAATTTGTTATATTCAGTTAATATCTTTGTATATTTTAGTTTAAGAATTTTTTTACTTTTTATTTCTTTTACTACTTAACTAAGTTTTATTTATTATTTAACTAAGAAAAGTTTTGAATGTTGTTTGCTTTTATGATCTTCCTTAACTTATATTATTATTATTATTATTATTATTATTATTATTATTATATATAATTGTAACTAATTAAAATTATAACCTAACAATAAATTCAACGTCCAAAAATTATTTAGTTAAATAATAAAAATATAGTCAAATAATAAGTAAAAAAGAAAATTTAAAAACCTAAAATTACAATATTAAACTAAAAATAAATTGAGTTAAATAAAAAAAGAATTTTAGTTATACAATAAAAGGAAAAGAAAAAGCATTTTGAATATGATTAAAAGTCATTTAACTAAATTTGAGTTAAACATAATAGAAAAAAAAAAGCTTTAAAACCAGGGGGTGTTTGTTGTCTTGAACCTACACGTTGGATGAAGAACACGCCAATCATCAGGCTATAGCACTCACAAATACACAACACGTAAATAAAATATAACACGGCCAACCAAATGGCAATAGGTGTGTTCATCGAATCGAATAACCAATTTTTGAATTAATTGAATTGAATTTTTGAATTTTTATATCTTTTACCTGAATTTGTATTCGATTCGATTGTATTTGAAACTTGAATTATACGAATTCATATAAATTCGAAAATTCGATTTAGTTCAAATTCACCCTAAACAATAAATGATTTTACTTTCATTTTTTTAAAACCACTACAAAATAATTATATTTAACATGAAATATAATAATCTACAAAATTAATTAACTATGAATATGTCAAAACACCAAAATTTAGAAGATAGGTTGGTTACTAGTAGTGATTTAAGTTAGGTAAAAATTAAGAAATAAGTAGTATAAGCTATATATCATTATGTTTAGTAATGTTATAAATAATAAACTTATCACTTATGGATGCAATTCATACTTTGCCACAAATTTAGAAGTTAATGCGTGTGTGTATATGTGTGTGTAGGTAGTCGTCGCTAAAAGTCGCTAATGAATCATTGCTCAAGGTGTAATACCTTTAGTGGTGGCAGGTAGCCGTGGCTAAAAGTCGTTTTTTTTTTGCTGCATTTACAATATTTTTCGATTTTTACAAATACACACAAACAAACCACATAAACACAATAATTATACCAACATACTACATGTCGCAGCCCCCGACCCCTACCCCGGGAGCGAAAGCCGCGAGCCAGTCAAGTGGTATAGGTGTTTATTAATTTGGCAGCAAAAATGAGACATTAGGACCGTAGTTAGGAAATGTTATCAGAGTTTCAAAACACCAAACTTTTTGTAGTAGATAAATGGGATAAAACTCAAGTTTCATTGATAGCACATTTATAGGGAATAAGCCTAATTATTGAAAACATAATCTCATTTTTATTTAGGTAACTTTTATAGCCACTTCTTTAAGCCTTTAGTGCTCTCCAGCTGGCTTTATTAGCTTCACAATAAGTTACCTGAAACGCGTTTTAAAAAGGTTTTATGAGCAAGAAATACTGGCGAGTGCATCCCAGTTTAATCAAAACAGCTTTTATAACGTTACAGTATTAAGATTTACAATGTTTATATCTATCCAATTATTCAATACAACATTACTATTGGGCAACCTTTGTCCCCCGTGCTTGCGGTCATGCTACTATTCGCATTAGTAACGAGTGTCAAGTAATGTATACAAAACCACACATACTGATGATAATTATAGAATTACAAAAACTTAATCACTGTAAGTATATTGATAAACATTTAGGGTTTTGTAAAATATTTGAAACAATGGCTCACAAACGGTGAGAAAAGGAGAATGTACTCACTTTGTTAACTTAGGTGTTATTATAGCTTCCCGGTGCTTTTCTTGGTTATTATCTATTAAAATTAAACAATGCACACGTGTTAGTAGGATAACCCAAATCACATTAGCCATACTACCGAGACAGAACTCCAACGAACTGAGTCAGTCAGAGCCTTGACATGCATTACGGAACCCTAGATCAATCGGGTAGGGTAACGAATACATGATCGGGGATTATAATACTTACAACGAGGTAGAGCTTTGCGTTTTAGAGGTATTATTTCGAGCAACACTTTGCTATTATAGGGACAGAGGAAAGAAATGAGGGACGGACAACTGAGGCAGAGGCCTCCATTTATAGGCTGGTCGAGGGGCGGCTCGCGCCCCGCGAGCCCCTCTTCCTTCTCCATCACGGCCCGCGAGCTAGGCTGGCTAGGGCTTAGCCTTGGTTAGTCATTGGTCTTGACTTAACACGCACCTAGACACGTGGCGGCCTAGAGTTCCGGCACACCCAGGGCTGTCGTGCCCCGCGACTCGCAAGCCCAGGAGGGTCGCGACCTGCATCAGGTTAGGGTGATTAGGGGTGTTTTAGGGTGATTAGGGGTGTTTTAGGAGGGTTGTTATACTACATTACTTAAAAGTTATTTGTTAATTTAATTCGCAGATTAACATCCTAAAATTGCACAAAATGTGAAAAACTACATCATGCCATCGTCATCGTTATAAAAAATGTCATCATCAATGTCCGCGGGTTGCTTTCCCCTCGAAGGGATATAGTCATCAAGTAGGTTTAAAAATGACGGGGTTTGGAACAACCCCGAAACAAATTTCTATAATAATATATATCAAAACCCAAATTAGCATATTAACATAATATCAACATACATGTACCAAAGTTACCAATTTTCTAACAAAACCACTAACATAACCCAACATTTACCAAAGTAAAATAAGATAATTTATACCTCGGAATATTATTGTTGAGTTTGAGGCTACGCACCAACATTCAAGGGCGTATTAGAAGAAAGTTTATGCCCAATCCCTCAGAACCATCCCCACCGATCACCCAAGACCTTTTGAAACGAGGCAACCTCATTCGGCGGGTGACAACTACCGCCTTCTTCGGCATGTTCGTTTTGACCTATAATCTCCCGTTCTAAAGCTAGCTATATTTTACGAAGATGATTATATATATATATACATATATATTATCAAGAATTATACTTTAACTAAATACTTACAAAATTCTGCTTAGTTACTGTGTCAAGCTAATTCCCATTTTTATCGGTGTGTGTTTTGCGATACGTATTGAGTTGTTCCAAACCCTGTTTAACGATAAAAATTAGATTAGATATTAAATAAACACACACATGAATTAAAGTATTTTGGAGTTAAAATCTGAGTTTATCTGTCACAGGAAGTTAAACACGCATATGAAATCGATCACATCCATCAGATAATCGACGATGGTGGTTTGATTGACGGTGAAGATGATCCAGAGGATGCAGATGAGAGTGATGATAATGCTGATGAAGATGATTTGGACGATGAATTGGTGCCGAAATGGTTGAATAATAAATTCGAACGTCAGAGGATGAGGAAATTGGGGAAAAAAGCGTATCCGAAGATGAAAAAATCTAAACGACTGGCTTACATGTACAACAAACCTGGATGTGTTCATGGAAAGCATGGCATAGGAATGAAGCACAATCTGATGATCTAATTTTGTAAATTCTGATCTCGATGCGTTAAATTAGTTGAAATAATGCTCGATTTGAATGGATCTGATGATTTGAAATGTATAGCAGTTAGGTTTAACGAATTGTTTTTAGGTTTTCAAGTTAGGGTTTGAAGTTGGTTTCTTTAAGATCTGCAATGTACATATGAATTATCTGATCAAATTGCATTCTAATTTCTCAGATCCACAATTAGTTCTGTCTTCAATTGTCGCAACCCCCGCCCCCTGTCTCCCGGGAACGGGCGGCCGCGAGCCATTTTCGGTGGTATCTGGTGTTTATCATTTTGGCAGCGAAAATTACATCAGGACAGTAGTTAGGAAATATTTTATCAGTGTAAAATACCATGCTTTTATAATATTAACCACATGGGAAAATCCCAAGTTTTCATTACACACATCTTTATAGGGATAAACCCTATTTTATTCAAATAAAACATCTCTTTATTTAGGTAACTTTTATAGCCACTTTTCCAAGCCTTTAGTGCTATCCAGCTGGCTTCTATTTGGCTTTCATATTTTGTTACCTTAAACGCGTTTAAAAACATTTTGTCAATGGGAAATACTGCTGAGTGAATCCCAGTTTAATCAAGTTTGGTAAAACCAGTCTACAGTATTGAGGGCGATCTCGCAATTACATTTGTTTCCATCTACTTTAATTACCACCCACGGTACTGTCAACCCGACTTGTGGTCATGTTACTACTCACAAAGTAGTAACAAATTTTTTATACAAAACCTCAACATACCGACGATAATTGTATAATACAAATACTCAATCACTGTTTAATATATCATGAATTAAGTGAGGTTTTGTAAAAACAGTTTACAAAAAGGAGATTACTCACATTGCTATCTTAGAGTTTTCCTTTGTGATTTCCTGGTGACTATCTATTAATTACACAAATGCACACGCGTTAGTATAGTAACCCAATATTTATATTAGTAATACCCTACCCGAGACGACATTCCAACGACTACGTCGGGCAGAACCAAGACAGCCGTTACGGAACCCTGGATCAATCGGGCAACGTATCTAATAAGTAACCGGGGGTTATGATACTTACAACGAGGCAGAACTTCGTTATTAGGGGGTATTATGTCCGATAATAGCTTATACTATGTGAAAATTCGAGAGAGAAAGAAAGTTGTGAGCGAGTTGTCGACTGAACCTCTCGTTGCTATTTATAGGGTTGTTCAGGGTCTTTGTCGCGCCCCGAGAAGGGAACCAAGCAGGGCTTCGCAACCCACGAGGATAGCTAGGGTATGCCCTAGCTTGTCCGATTCACCCCTAGCTCCAACACGTCGCTGCCACGTGGCAGCTCAGGGTGTCGCCCTGATGACTGGCTGTCACGGCCCGCGTAGATCCTAGCCAACACGTTCGCGGCCCGCGAGCGACCCCAAATCTTTGTTTTTATTTTATTTTTAATGGTATAACGTACTTTAGACTCGATTTTCGCATACGGTATGTAATTTAAGACATATAGGGATAAATTAGGGGTGTTGGGAATATTTTGGAGGGTTGTTATATCCTCCTCACCTTGTTTTAGAATTCGTCCTCAAGGTCTACTGGAATAAGTGCGAATATTTCCTTTGCATTTCTGATACAAGCTCCCAGGTGTATTCTGGTCCTCTCTTTGAATCCCATTTCACTTTGACTAACACTAATCTCTTATGCTTGAGATTCTTGACCTTTCCATCTTCAATCTGTAGAGGCTTTTCCATATATTTATGCTTCTCATTGACATCTATATCCTTAAGAGGCACTACTAATGATTCATCAGCTAAGCATTTCTTGAGATTAGATACATGAAATACGTCATGTATTCCTGCCATTTCTTCTGGCAGTTGTAGCTGATAAGCTATAGGTCCTATTCTTTAAATAATCTCAAAAGGTCCTACATACCCGGGGCTTAGCTTTCCTCTTTTAATGAATCTTACTACTCCTTTCCAAGGAGAGACTTTTAATAATACCTTGTCTCCTACCTGAAATTCCAATGGTTTCCGTCTGTTATCAGCATAACTCTTTTGTCGACCACGTGCTGCTTTCAATCGTTCCTTGACTTGAATAATCTTGTCGGTTGTTTCTTGTACTATCTCAGGTCCGGATAGTTACTTTTCTCCAATTTCTGCCCAACAGACTGGAGTTCTGCATTTTCGTCCATAAAGTGCTTCGAATGGTGCAACATTAATACTTGTGTGATAGCTGTTATTATAAGAGAATTCTATTAATGGTAAGTGGTCATCCCAATTACCTCCGAAATCAATTACACAAGTTCTAAGAATATCCTCCATTGTCTGAATTGTCTTTTCGCTTTCTCCGTCCATTTAAGGATGGTAAGCTGTGCTTAGATTTAACTTGGTTCCCATTGCTTTTTGAAAACTTGTCCAAAAATGAGAGGTAAAACGGCTATCTCTATCAGAAACAATTGATAAAGGAATTCCATGTAATGAAACTATTTCATTTACATACAACTTAGCTAATTATTCCATACTGAAAGTTTCCTTCATTGGTAGAAAATGAGCTGACTTAGTTAGCCTGTCTACAATCACCCAGATTGTATCATTACCTTTTCTTCTTTTAGGTAATTTGGTAACAAAATCCATTGTTATCAATTCCCACTTCCAAACTGGCATTTCTAGCTGGTGCAATAATCCTGAAGTTTTCTGATGTTCAGCTTTAACTTGTGAACAGGTTAAACACTTAGAAACATAAGCTGCTATATCTTTCTTCATTCCTATCCAACAGAAATTCTTTCTTAAGTCATGATACATCTTATCACTTCCAGGATGCATCGTATACTTAGACTTATGGGCTTCTTCTAATATACGGTGGCGTAGGTTTCCTAATTTAGGTATCCACATTCTTTTCTTATGGAATCTCCAAATTCCATCTGTTCCCTGTTCTAATTCCTTAATCATTCCTTTCAACTTTTCAGTATCGTCCTTGATTACTAATTCTTGTGCTTTTCTAATCTGTTCGTTTAAATCTACTTGTAGATTTAATTTAAGAGAACGTACTCTAATTGGCTTTTCGTGATATTTTCGACTTAAAGCATCGGCAACTACATTAGCCTTTCCTGCATGATACTGGATATTACAATCGTAGTCACTTAATATTTTCATCCAGCGTCTTTGTCTCATATTTAACTCTTTTTTTCCCGAAAACATACCTTAAACTCTTATGATCAGTGAAAATGGTAAACTTACTACCGTAAAGGTAATGTCTCCAAATTTTCAGGGCAAAAATTATGGCTCCTAGTTCTAGATCATGGGTTGAATAATTCTCTTCATGATTCTTAAGTTGTCTATATGCGTAAGCTATAACCTTTTGACGTTGCATTAACACACATCCATATCCTAACTTAGAAGCGTCACAATAAATTACAAAATCTTCAGTCCCTTCTGGTAATGCTAATATGGGTGCGTTGGTTAATCTTTGCTTAAGAATTCTAAAGGCTTCTTCTTGTTTTGGTCCCCATTCAAACTTAACAGATTTACATGTTAGCTTAGTTAAGGGAATGACTATTCTAGAAAAATCTCGAATAAACCTTCCATAATAACCGACCAATCCTAAGAAACTTCTAACCTCGGTTGGTGACTCAGGGGTTTTCCATTTGGTAATTGCCTAGATCTTGGTGGGATCTACATGAATTCCTTCATGATTGACTAAATGTCCAAGAAACTGTACCTGTTCTAACCAAAATTCGCACTTCAAAAACTTTGTATAAAGCTTTTCTTTTCTTAATAAACTTAGAAGGGCATGCAAATGCGCTGCGTGTTCTTCTTTTTTCTTGGAGTAAATGAGAATATCATCTATGAAGACAATTATGAATTTATCCAGATATGGCTTACATATTCGGTTCATCATGTCCATAAATGCAGCTAGGCATTGGTTAAACCAAATGGCATGACTGTAAATTCATAATGGCTGTACCTTGTTCTGAAAGCGGTCTTAGGAATGTCCTCTTCCTGTACCTTTAATTGATGATATTCTGAACGTAAATCGATCTTAGAGAAAAATCGAGCTCCTTGTAATTGATCGAACATATCATCGATTCTCGGTAATGGATACCGATTTTTAATCGTGACTTTGTTCAATTCACGGTAATCAATGCACATTCACATTGACCCGTCTTTCTTCTTAACAAACAATATTGGTGCTCCCCATGGCGATAAGCTTGGCTGTATGAATCTTTTTTCCAATAATTCATCTAAATGTTTCTTCAGTTCCTGCATTTCGGCGGGTGCCAAACGATAAGGGGCCTTGGCGATTGGTGCTGTTCCTGGTAGCAGGTGAATTCTGAATTCGACTTCTCTGTCCAGCGGTAGTCCTGGTAATTCTTCAGGAAACACATCTGGAAACTGAGATACTACTGGAATATATTTTAATTCATTTCCTTTAGTGTTAATGATTATAGAAATCAAATACACTAATGATCCTTTTCTTACATAACTTGTTGTTTCCATCACAGAGATGAATTTTGTGGATCTAGATGGCTTATCTCCTTTAATTGTGATCTTTTCACCCTTTGGTGAATTTACTTGGATTGACTTTTGATCACATAGAATACTGGCTTTATTGGCTATTAACCAATCCATTCCTAGTACAACATTAAATCCTGCCAGATTTATTGGGTAAAGGTTTGCAATAAACTTTTGATTTAGAAATTCTATTCTTGCTCCCTGCAAGATTTCTGAAATCTTAATGGTTTCCCCATTTGCTGTGTCTACTAGACATTCTTGTGGAATTTTAGTTAATGGTTGATTGAGAAGTTTGCAAAATGAAGTATTAATAAAACTTTGGTTCGCACCAGAGTCAAATAATACTTTAGCAAAAACATCATTAACTAAGAACGTACCGGTTATCACGTCCGGAATCATCTTGGCTTCTTCTGTAGTTAGAACAAATGCTCTAGCATTTTTAGTAGTCTTGTTGTTCATTATAACAACCCTCCAAATATTTTTCCGACCCCCTAATATATTTAAACTATCCCATTATGTCTTAGAATGTACCCCGTATGTGAGAACCGAGTTTAAATTACCTTACATACTTAAATATTAAATAAAAATCAAAATTTCTAGTCGCTCGCGAGCCGCGAACGTGTGGCCAAGGAGCTACGCGGGCCGCGACAGCTCATAGTCAGGGCGAACCCACAGGAGGCCACGTGGCAGCCTCGTGTCACGCCTAGTGGCCGAATCAGCACAGCAAGGGCAAACCCACATACCCTAGCTGGCCTCGCGGGCCGCGAGAGCCCTAGAGGAGGTTTACACGGGGCGCGAGGGAAGTCAAAAGGTCGCCTATAAATAGAGGCCATTAGTTTCACTTTCAATTCGTTCATCTCTCGATCTTTCTCTCAAATTTCTATATTATAGGCACTATACTCAGGTATAATATCCCCCTAATTAATGAAGTTCTGCCTCGTTGTAAGTATTATAACCCCGGTTACGTATTAGATACGTTGCCCGATTGATCCAGGGTTCCGTAACGGCTGTCGTGGTTCTGCCCGACGTAGTCGTTGGAATGCCGTCTTGGGGAGGGTATTACTAATGTAAATATTGGGTTATTATACTAACACGTGTGCATTTGTATAATTAATAGATAATCACCAGGAAATCCCTAAAGAAAACCTAAGACAACAATGTGAGTAATCTCCTTTTTGTATAAACTGTTTTTACAAAAGCTCAATGTTTTACATGATGTTACCAGTATTTGAGTATTTGTAATTCTACAATTATCGTCGGTATATTTGGGGTTTTGTATACAAAAGTTGTTACTACACTGTGAGTAGTAACATGACCATAAGTCGAGACGACAGTACCGTGGGTGGTAATTAAAGTAAGAATTGGAAACAAATATAATTGCGAGATCGCCCTCAATACTGCGAATGATAATAAATTGGTCTTGATTAAACTGGGATTCACTCACCAGTATTTCCCACTGACAAAATGTTTTTTAACGCGTTTCAGGTAACAAAATGTGAAAGCCAAATAGAAGCCAGCTAGGACAGCACTGAAGGCTTGGAAAAGTGGCTATAAATGTTACCTAAATAAAGAGATGTTTTATTTATAATAAAATAGGGTTAATCCCTATGAAAATGGACGTACTGAAACTTGGATTTTACCCATGTTATTATTAATATAAAATGTGGTGGTTTTACTCTGATAAAATATTTCCTAACTACGATCCTGATGTAAATTCCGCTGCCAAAACGATGAAAAACGTGATACCACCAAGACTGGCCGCGGCCGCTCTTTCCCAGGGTAATTAGGGGACGGGGGTTGCGACAGAAGGTGGTATCAGAGCTAAACCACTGATTCAGCCACATAAGTGTTCTGCTGACACCAAGATATTATTCATAGTGTTAGGAAATAAACTATGAAAATACGTGCATATCTGTATTTTGTTGTTGTGTGTTATTTGACTATTTGTTAGTTTACAGTATGAGTGACCAAGGACCTTCGGACGCTTACTGTCAGTTGTCCAGCTCACCTAGAAGCGAAGGCACCTCTTCACAGCCTGCCCTCTCAGGGTATTCAGCTGACAATGAAGATGGGATATTCGTGTTTAAGGCTCAGTCTGAAGAGCCATTCCCTCCTAAAAAGAGAGGATGGTTCAGTAGAGGAGCGCATGAACGTAGAAAAAGAATGAAAAAGTTACAACAGCAGTGTGCTTTAGCAGCCATTAAGCGAGAAATAGATGCTCACACCCAGGATATGCTCAATAGGAGTCTAGCAAACTTCCATATTTTAGCAAGCACAGCCGCAGACCCTAACCTGGAGCAACTTGTAGCACCCCAGCCTTTACCACTGTTTCCCACCCAGCCAATGGAAATCGAAAACAACCCAGAAAACCAAATCCAAATGCATGACTTTGACCCAATGGAGATACCTAGGGTACCAGCACCTAATCCCTTAGACTCAGACTACGACCCATGGTTAGACGATCATAGGGATTACCAGCAACGTTATCCAATACCAGAAGACATACCCATACCGAATCTAGCAGCTTACCCAGGTTTGGACCCTCTAGATCCCTACTATGATAGCGATCAGTACATCAGGGAAATTCTAGAGAATCCTTACCCAGAACCCATGCCCCAGTTTCCAAACCCAGTCCCAACACCTACACCCCCAATGAGTGAAGAAAATGTGCAAGAACTCCGAACTTTCGGAGAAGAGATTTTAGAAAGTAGCGAGAGGATGAGGCAGGTTGGAGAACGACTCGTCTGGAAGTATGACAAGCGTAATATGGAGTTCTGGATGAACCCATATCAGTGAAGGTGATGGTAGAAATAATAATAATAATAATAATAATAATAATAATAATAATAATAATAATAATAATAATATATAATATGTGTGTATGGTTGAAGATATATATATATATATATTGAAGTATAGACCACCCTGTGGTTAGTGATGCCTAATAGTATTGTAATTTTAAATTCCAGTATCAGTTTGTATTAGATGCATACTATAAGAAAGAGTAAGTCGCAATGTTCGACGCTTTTGATCAATATGTGTGTCATATGATTGGTTATATTAAACACTATCTTGTGATATTAATACGTGGTAAATGTTTAAAATTCAGATGGCTGACCAAGTGAATCAGGAGAATCCGGATAATAACCCTGAAAACCAGAATAATGATAATCTGGATCATGATAACCAGAATAACAATAACAATGGAAACCAAGTGGTTAACAGTGCTATTCAACACATAGTGGCACAAGGAATTATAGATGCGATGCCATTTATTATCCAAAATGTTAGGGACGCTGGTAATAAAAGTAACCGTGATAGTAAATGACCAACTGAACCTGAACACAACGTGAACAATGGACCCATACTTCAAGTACCCATTCCCAAAAGAAGAAGAACCATGTATTATGGTTGTTCTTATAAAGAATTATGGTCTTGTAAACCAATAGAATTCTTGGGCAATGAAGGGGCGCTTGCAGCTCTACGCTGGATAGAAAAGACCGAAGTAGTCTTAAAAATAAGCAAGTCTGCGGAAGAGGATAAGATAATGTTACCCTCCAATCTGTTTAAGAACTCAGCTTTAGAATGGTGGAACACTATCCTCCAATCTAGAGGAAGTGATAGGATTTACAATATGGAGTGTGAAGAATTTAAGAACAGGGTGGAAACGAAATTCTGCCCTCCCAATGAAAAAGAACAGATAGCAAATAAGTTCTTAAACCTTAGAATGACTGGAGTGGATAGTAAGGGTTACACTACGTTATTCTTTGAATATGCTAGAATAGTACCAACCCTTGCATCACCAGAACCAGTGTTAATCTCCCGCTACATCTGGGGATTTATTTGGTGAGATTAGGCATGTAGTCAAGGCAGCTAGACCTCAAACTATAGAAGAAGCTGTAGAATTAGCAAACACCTTGACAGATGAACTAGTACGTATGCGAGAATAAGACCAGAGAAGAAATCTAACTAAAAGACTTATCCAAGAATTTCATTATGGAAATTCCAATCGTGGGAAAAATGTAGGTTCTACATATGCACCTTACTGTAAGGCCTGTAAGAAGAAGCATTCAGGAAGATGCTTCGTTTACTGCAATTTCCGCAAGATACCAGGACACAAGGAAGAAGATTGCAGGAAGAAACCTAGCAATGGAATATGCTTCAACTGTGGAGAAAAAGGTCACATCAAGCCAAATTGTCCGAAACTAGCTCCAGCCATGAACAACAAGACTACCAAAAATGCTAGAGCATTTGTTCTAACTGCAGAAGAAACCAAGATGATCCCGGACGTTATCTCCGGTACGTTTTTAGTTCATTTTGCAAACTTCTAAATAAATCATTAACTTCATTTTGCAAAGTTTTATTATTACTTGACTCTGGTGCGAACCAAAGTTTTATTATTACTTCATTTTGCAAACTTCTAAATAAATCATTAACTAAACTCCTACAAGAATGGCTAGTAGAGACAGCAAATGGGGAACCGTTAGGATTTCTGAAATCTTGTAGGGAACAAGAATAGAAATTTCAGACCATAAGTTTATTGCAAACCTTTACCCAATGAATCTGGCAGGATTTGATGTTGTATTAGGAATGGATTGGTTAGTAGCCAATAAAGCCAGTATTCTATGTGATCAAAAGTCAATCCAAGTAAATTCACCAAGAGGTGAAAAGATCACAATTAAAGGAGATAAACCCTCTGGATTTACAAAATTCATCTCTGTGATGAAAACAACAAGTTATGTATGAAAAGGATCATTAGTGTATTTGATTTCTATAATCATTAACACTAAAGGAAAGGGACTGAAAGATATTCCTGTAGTATCTCAGTTTTCAGATGTGTTTCCAGAAGAACTACCAGGATTACTGCCAGATAGGGAAGTTGAATTCAGAATCCACCTGTTACCAGGGACAGCACCAATTGCCAAAGCACCTTATCGTTTGGCACCCGCCGAAATGCAGGAACTGAAGAAGCAGTTAGACGAATTGTTGGAAAAAGAATTTATACAGCCAAGTTCATCGCCGTGGGGAGCACCGATCTTATTTGTTAAGAAGAAAGACGGATCAATGCGTATGTGCATTGATTACCGTGAATTGAACAAAGTCACGATTAAAAATAGGTATCCATTACCAAGAATCGATGATCTGTTCGATCAATTGCAAGGAGCTCGATTTTTCTCTAAAATTGATTTGCGCTCAGGATATCATCAGTTAAAGGTACAGTAAGAGGACATTCCTAAGACTGCTTTCAGAACAAGGTATGGCCATTATGAATTTACCATCATGCCATTTGGTTTAACCAATGCCCCAGCCGCATTTATGGATATGATGAACCGAATATGTAAGCCATATTTGGATATATTCATAATTGTCTTTATAGATGATATTCTCATTTACTCCTTAAGCAAAGATTAACCAACGCACCCATACTAGCATTACCAGAAGGAACTGAAGATTTTGTAGGCTATTGTGATGCTTCTAAGTTAGGTTATGGATGTGTGTTGATGCAACGCCAAAATGTTATAGCTTACGCATATAGACAACTTAAGAGTCGTGAAGAAAACTATTCAACCCATGATTTAGAATTAGGAGCCATAATTTTTGTCCTAAAAATTTGGAGACATTACCTTTACGGTAGTAAGTTTACCATTTTCACTGATCATAAGAGTTTAAGGTATGTTTTCGGGCAAAAAGAATTGAATATGAGACAAAGATGCTGGATGGAAATACTTAGTGATTTTGATTGCAATATCCAGTATTATGCAGGAAAGGCTAATGTAGTAGCTGATGCTTTAAGTCGAAAATATCACGAAAAACCAAAGAGAGTACGTTCTCTTAAATTAAATCTACAAGTAGATTTAAATGAGCAGATTAGAAAGGCACAAGAATCAGTAATCAAGGATGATACTGAAAAGTTAAAAGGGAATGATTAAGGAATTAGAACAGGGAACAAATGGAATTTGGAGATTCCATAAGAAAAGAATGTGGATACCTAAATTAGGAAACCTACGCCACCGTATATTAGAAGAAGCCCATAAGTCTAAATATACGATGCATCCTAGAAGTGATAAGATGTATCAGGATTAAAGAAAGAATTTTTGGTGGATAGGAATGAAAAAGGATATAGCAGCTTATGTAGCCAAGTGTCTAAATAAATCATTTTGCAAACTTCTAATTTCTATATTATAGGCACTATACTCAGGTGTCTAACGGTTACCCATTTGTTGTCTCTACTAGCTGGCCACGCGGGCCGCGAGAGCCCTAGAGGAGGTTTACGCGGGGCGCGAGGGAAGTCGAAAGGTCGCCTATAAATAGAGGCCATCAGTTTCACTTTCAATTCGTTCATCTCTCGATCTTTCTCTCAAATTTCTATATTATAGACACTATACTCAGGTATAATATCCCCCTAATTAACGAAGTTCTGCCCCGTTGTAAGTATTATAACCCCGGTTACGTATTAGATACGCTGCCCGATTGATCCAGGGTTCCGTAACGGCTGTCGTGGTTCTGCCCGACGTAGTCGTTGGAATGCCGTCTCGGGGAGGTATTACTAATGTAAATATTGGGTTATTATACTAACACGTGTGCATTTGTATAATTTATAGATAATCACTAGGAAACCCCTAAAGAAAACCTAAGACAGCAATGTGAGTAATCTCCTTTTTGTATAAACTGTTTTTACAAAACCTCAATGTTTTACATGATGTTACCAGTGATTCAGTATTTGTAATTCTACAATTATCGTCGGTATATTTTGGGTTTTGTATACAAAATTTGTTACTACACTGTGAGTAGTAACATGACCATAAGTCGAGACGACAGTACCGTGGGTGGTGATTAAAGTAAGAATTGGAAACAAATATAATTGCGAGATCGCCCTCAATACTACGAATGATAATAAATTGGTCTTGATTAAACTGGGATTCACTTACCAGTATTTCCCACTGACAAAATGTTTTTAAACACGTTTCAGGTAACAAAATGTGAAAGCCAAATATAAGCCAGCTGGGACAGCACTGAAGACTTGAAAAAATGGCTATAAATGTTACATAAATAAAGAGATGTTTTATTTAAATAAAATAGGGTTGATCCCTATGAAAATGGATGTACTGAAACTTGGATTTTACCCATGTTATTATTAATATAAAATGTGGTGGTTTTACTCTGATAAAATATTTCCTAACTACGATCCTGATGTAAATTCCGCTGCCAAAATGATGAAAAACGTGATGCCACCAAGACTGGCCGCCGCCGCTCGTTCCCAGGGTAATTAGGGGACGGAGGTTGCAACATTCATGGCTGGAGCTAATTTTGGACAGTTCGGCTTGATGTGACCTTTTTCTCCATAGTTGAAGCACATCCCATTATTAGGTTTCTTCCTACAATCTTCTTCCTTGTGCCCTGGTAGTTTGCAGAAATTACAGTAAGTGGAGCATTTTCCTGAATGCTTTCTCTTGCAGGCCTTACAATAAGGTGTAGAGGTAGAACCTACATTTTTCCCACGGTTGGAATTTCCATAACGAAATTCTTGGGTAAGCCTTTGAGCTAGGTTTCTCCTCTGGTCTTCCTCTCATGTACGTACTAACTCATTGGTCAAGGTGTTTGCTAGTTCTACAGCTTCTTCTATAGTTTGAGGTCTAGCTGCCTTGACTACATGTCTAATTTCACTGATTAATCCCCGGATGTAACGGGAGATTAATACTGGTTCTGGTGATGCAAGGGTCGGTACTATTCTAGCATATTCGAAGAATAATGTAGTGTAACCCTTACTATCCACTCCAGTCATTCTAAGATTTAAGAACTTATTTGCTATCTGTTCTTTTTCATTGGGAGAACATAATTTCCTTCCCACCATATTCTTAAATTCTTCCCATTCCATATTGTAGATCCTATCACTTCCTCTAGATTGGAGGATAGTGTTTCACCATTCTAAAGCTGAGTTCTTAAACAGATTAGAAGCAAACATTATCTTATCCTCTTCTGCGCACTTGCTTATTTTTAAGACTGACTCAGTCTTTTCTATCCAACGTAAAGCTGCAATGGCTCCTTCATTGCCCGAGAATTCTATTGGTTTACAGGACCAGAATTCTTTATAAGAACAACCATAAGACATGGTTCTTCTTCTTTTGGGAATGGGCACTTGAAGTATGGGTCCATTGTTTACGCTATGACTGAGTTCATTGGTTGGTCGTTTACTGTCATGATTACTTTTATATCAGCTTCCCTAACTGTTTGGATAATAAATGGCATCGCATCTATAATTCCTTGTGCCACTATGTGTTGAATGGCACTGTTATCCACTTGGTTTCCATTGTTATTGTTATTCTGGTTATCGTTATCCTGGTTATCATTATTCTGGTTTTCCTGGTTTACTTCGTTGTTCATCTGAATTTGTAAACATTTGCCACATATTAATATCACAAAATAATATTTAATGCAAATGATTACGTAACACGCATATTGATCAAAATCGTCGAACATTCGACTTTTACTCTTTCTTATATATTATGCGTCTAGTACAAAATGGAACTGAAATAAAAAATTACAATACTATTAGGCATCCGTAGCTTTTTTTTTAAAACATGCACGTATATATATACATATATATATATATATATTACTATTACTGATATGGGTTCATCCAGAACTCCATATTATGCTCGTCATACTTCTAGACAAGTCGTTCTCCTATCTGCCTCATCCTTTTACTTCCTTCTAAAATCTCCTCACCAAAGGTGCGGAGTTCTTGCACATTTTCAGTGTTCATTGGTGGTGCAGGGGCTGGTATTGGGTTTGGGAACTGGGGCATAGGTTCCTGGTAAGGATACAGATTCTCTAAAATTTCCCTAATGTATGGGTCATTATCGTAGTAGGGATCTAGAGTGTCCAAGTCTGGGTAAGCTTGCTAGGTTTGGCATGGGTTCGTCTTCAGGTATTGGGTAGCGTTGCTGGTAATTCCTATGGTCATCAAACCACGGGTCATAGTCTGGGTCCAAGGGACTGGGTGCTGGTATCCTAGGTATCTCAGTTGGGTTAATGTCAGGCATTGGGATTTGGTTTTCTGGGTTGGCTTCAATTTCCATTGACTGTGTGGGAAACAGTGGTAAGGGCTGGGGTGCTATGAGTTGCTCTAGATTAGGGTCTGCAGCTGTAGTTGCTAAGATATGGAAATTTGGTAGACTCCTAATGAGCATATCCTGAGTGTGGGCATCTGTTTCTTTCTTAATGGCTGCTAAAGCACGCTGCTGTTGTAGCCTTTTCTACCTTTCTCTACGTTCATGCGCTCCTCTGCTAAACCATCCTCTTTTCTTGGAAGGGAATGGCTCTTCAGATTTGGCCTTGAACACGAATATCTCATCTTCATTGTCAGCCGAATACCCTGAGACGGATGGCTGTGAAAAGGTGCCTTCGTCCCTAGGTGAGGTGGACAACTGACGGTAAGCATCCGAAGGTCCTTGGTCGCTCATACTGTAAACTAACAAATAGTCAAATAACACACAACAAAAAAATGCAGATATGCATGTATTTCCATAGTTTATTTCCTAACACTTTGAATAATATCTTGGTGTCAGTGGAACACTTCTGTGGCTGAATCAGTGGCTTAGCTCTGATACCACCTTCTGTCGCAACCCCCGCCCCCTGTCTCCCGAGAACGGGCGGTCGCGAGGCATTTTCGGTGGTATCTGGTGTTTATCATTTTGGCAGCGGAAATTACATCATGACCGTAGTTAGGAAATATTTTATCAGAGTAAAATACCATGCTTTTATAATATTAACCACATGGGAAAATCCCAAGTTTTCATTACACACATCTTCATAGGGATAAACCCTATTTTAATCAAGTAAAACATCTCTTTATTTAGGTAACTTTTATAACCACTTTTCCAAGCCTTTAGTGCTATCCAGCTGGCTTCTATTTGGCTTTCATATTTTGTTACCTGAAACGCGTTTAAAAACATTTTGTCAGTGGGAAATACTGGTGAGTGAATCCCAGTTTAATCAAGTTTGGTAAAACCAGTCTACAGTATTGAGGGCGATCTCGCAATTACATTGGTTTACATCTACTTTAATTACCACCCACGGTACTGTCCACCCGACTTGTGGTCATGTTACTACTCACAATGTAGTAACAAATTTTGTATACAAAACCCCAACATACCGACAATAATTGTAGAATACAAATACTCAATCACTGTTTAATATATCATGAATTAAGTGAGGTTTTGTAAAAACAGTTTACAAAAAGGAGATTACTCACATTGCTATCTTAGAGTTTTCCTTTGTGATTTCCTGGTGACTATTTATTAATTACACAAATGCACACGCGTTAGTATAATAACCCAATATTTATATTAGTAATACCCTCCCCGAGACGGCATTCCAACGACTACGTCGGGTAGAACCACGACAGCCGTTACGGAACCCTGGATCAACCGGGCAGCGTATCTAATACGTAACCGGGGGTTATGATACTTACAACAAGGTAGAACTTCGTTATTAGGGGGTATTATGCCCGAGAATAGCTTATACTATGTGAAAATTCAAGAGAGAAAGAAAGTTGTGAGCGAGTTGTCGACTGAACCTCTCGTTGCTATTTATAGGGCTGTTCAGGGTCTTTGTCGCGCCCCGCGAAGGGAACCAAGCAGGGCTTCGTGGCCCGTGAGGATAGCTAGGGTAGGCCCTAGCTTGTCCGATTCACCCCTAGCTCCAACACGTCGCTGCCACGTGTGTAACAACTCTCATCAAAAGTCCTAGTTATAATTTTAATTTGGCCAATAGGAAACCCTAATTGAGAAACCCAAGTAATTCTGCACTAACCCTAAAATTTTCAGAACAATCGGAATCAGGATCAGGGCCACTAAAACTCAGGGGGGGTAAAACCTAGTCGGTAATATCCTTACAGTTTGCTGTCAAAAATATAAAATAACGTGAAACCAACTCACCCAAGCTACTGGGACACGAACACACCCTATGCTAGACTAGGGTCTCTCGCGCCACGCGACGCGCACAGGAGATCCTTTCGCGTGGCGCGAGGGGGGACATTTTGTGGGTATAAATACAGGACCTTGGGACTTGAAATTTGTCTTTGAAACGACGTGAATTCAGTTTACGTAGACTGAGTTATAGTTCGATTAATACACAAACACACACTAATCTCGAAACACTGCCGCAATCAGGGTAATAACTCGATCGCTATTACGATTCAACGTCCGATCGATTATAACTATCTAACGATTGTCTAAGTGCCTCTCAAATTGAGTTTATACTTTGTTAATTCATCATGATTTCGACTTGAATGTTTGAGTACTGCTCGAATTCGGACTATACTCTGTCATTCGTTGTGAATCCGCTGAATTATTAAGTATTGCACTTGTAAATCGTTGTGAGGGTTTAATCTCGTGAATTGTCGTAACTGCTGTATTAGTTACTAACCTGTTTGTGTGTGCATTGTTATTTAAATTAGGTTAATCAAGGCTAATCAGTAGGCTTATATTCTGCTCGTTAAATCTACAATGTGAGTCATTCTCTTTTTATCAAAGTGCTTTATAAATTCTTAAATATTTTTAAAGTTATAATTACAGGGATTAAGTTTATGTAATCACCAAATTACAGCCGGTATGTGGGGTATTGTGCACAGTATTGCAGTTTTATCACTTTAGGTGGGCGAACCTAAAATTAGTGATATTCGTCATTCATTGGGGCAGCCAATGGTGATATGACCACAGTCACCGTAAAGATTCGAGTGACAAATACTGTGGGTAGTTGGTTTGATATCAGAAACATTGTAATCTCTTAATACTGTGAATTATAACAAAAGAGTCGGTTTAGTAAAACTGAATGATTCACTCAGTATTTCCCTGCTGACAAAACCTTTTTCAAACATGTTTCAGGTGATCTGTTGTGAGCACAGGAAAAGTGCCGTGGAGCACTACAAGCTTAGAAAGTGGCTCAATGTAAATAAATAAAGAAACATGTTTTAAGAAATAAAGATTTCCCAGCAAAATCACTTTATTGTAAATTATGGGATTTATCCCTATATTATATATAAACGAGCATTTTTAATATTAATTGATCCTGTTTAAGAAAACTTCCGCTGTCACTTAATTAAATACCATCGGATTTCCTGCCTCGCGACTCTGGACCGGGTCAAACCGGGGCCAAGGGCCGTGACAGGAAAAGGTGGTATCAGAGCCACTGATTTAAGCTTACTATTGATTTTAGCCTATTAAAGTTATTAAGAGATATTTAGGAAATTTAATTGCTATTCTGTGAAAACATGTTTTATTAACTGATTAATTGTTGAGTTACAGTATGGGTAAACACAAGATTTCTGCTATCTACCACAAATTAGATGCTGCACCTACAGAAAAAGGAACCTCTTCCTCCAAACACCCAGCAGATCTGGAAGAAGGGATTTTTGTCCGTAAAGCAAATTATGAAAATCCTCTCACCCAAGATAAAAGAAATTCGATTCTTAGAAAGGGACAGGAGAAAATAAAGAAACCCCAAGTCAAGAAAGCGAGGTTTAATCCAGAAAACCAGGAATTAGGCAATAGGTCACCTTGGGAAGATACATTAGATGAAAAATGGGCAAACCTTTATATGCTAGCTACCATAGCAGAAAATGCAAACCTTTAAACTATCAATAAGCCTGGTTTAGTAGAAAAATTAATACCCAGTAAATAAATAAATTTTAGTGTGTTCAATTTCCTGTAGTCTTTTGTACAAATCCGTATGCAATAAAACTTTAATGTTTATTTGTAAAACTTTGTTCCAAAGTTTTAACATTGACATTTTTGTGCATTTTGCATATATGCTATCCAGCATGACTGAGATATCGGAAGCATTTCAGAATCTCAACCTCTACCCAGTACCAATTGAAGTCTCCCACGACTTTACTGGTTATATTGCTGACATAGAGGAACCCCTGGAATTCCAAGCTCCACCGCTGGAAAAAGCAAAACTTAAAAAGAAAAGAAGATATGTAGGATGTAGGAAAGTGCGCAGGAGAAAGCCAGCTACTAGGAAACTCCCTAAAATAGAAAACCCTATAGACAAAGGAAAAGAAATCGAAATCAGAGAAAGTTCTAATCCAGCAGAGATAGAAATCAGGAAAGATTATAAACAAAAAGGAATAGAAATTGGAGAGAGTTCTAGACAAGCTGAAGAAATCACATTTTAAGACGAAATCGACCGTCTACTGAAAAATTGTGATGTCATTAGCCCTATCCATAATAATCTATATCCTTACATAGAAACCCAACTTCCTGTCAATCTGGAACCAGCTATTCCAGACCCACTAATCCACACTCGACCTTTAGGCCAAATGGAAGAATGGTGGACAAATGACTGGCAATTCGAAAATATCATCAACAGTCCTTATTCTTTCCTTCCACAGTTTGATCCATAACCTATCCCCAATCCTCCAATGAGCAACGAAAACTTAGCCGAACTCCGTCAGTACGGTGAAGAGCTGATAAGTACAGGGAATAGGATCCGGGAAATGGGGGAACAAATTTCCTGGAAGTACGACGAAAGGGAGCGTCGCTACTAAACTGCCAGTTGACCAAAGAATAGTGGGGTTGGGAAGAATGTTTGTATAATAATAATAATAATAGTTAAATATAAATCTGTAAAATGAGAAATAAAACATTGTAAGATAAACAGTGTGTATGGATGCCTATATAATATATAAAGCAAAATAGAAGTCGAAACATCGACGATTTTGGATATATATCTGTGTTGTAAGATTTTATGTGCTTCTATGTAATTGTTTTATTTACAATCATTTGATACTAATAGTTATATTTTTAATAATTATCAGATGGAAAACGCTAATAATGAACCAGTTAATGAAGGGAATCAATCTGAACAAAATCAGGAAAACCAGTATATGACTAGACAGGATATAGAAAATATTGTTGCTCAAGGGATAGCCAATGCTATTCCAGCATTCGTTGCTGCTGTTAAAAATCCAATAGAACCGCAACAAATCATTCCTAGTAAACGTACTCAGGAAGATAATTTTAGTCATAGTGTAAATGGAGGCGGCAATCATGACGATAATAATCTACGACAGGCTCCACCTCCTAAGAAAATGAAAGCCGCAACACCTGGTTGCACTTTCAAAGAATTTCTGGCTTGCAAACCTGCTGAATTTGCAGGAAACGAAGGAGCAACTGCAGTACTGCGTTGGTTAGAGAAAACCGAAGCAGTAATTGCAATAAGTAAGTGTTCAGAAGAAGATCAGGTGATGTATGCGTCAAATTTGTTCAAAGAAGGGGCGCTAGAATGGTGGAACACGGTGCTACAAGCAAAAGGAAGAAGGATGGCTTATGCTATGAACTGGGAAGAATTTAAAATTCTTGTAGAAAGAAAATATTGTCCTGAATATGAAAAGGAACAAATGGCAAATAAGTTCCTAAACCATCGTATGGTAGGCGTAGAGTGTCGCGGTTATACTTCGACATTCTTTGAATATGCTCGAGTGGTACCTACACTGGCTTCGCCAGAACCGGTACTCATTTCTCGCTACATTTGGGGATTGATTAGTGAAATCCGCAATATCGTTAAAGCTGCGAGACCTCGCACTATTAACGATGCTGTGGAATTAGCTAATACCCTAACTGATGAACTGGTGCGCACAAGAGAAGAAGATCGAAAGAAGGAATTGGCTCAAAAGATTACCCAAGGATTTCGTGTGGGTAATGATAATAATAGGTTCAAGAAAAGAGGAAGAAGACAATCTGCACAACCGCCTTTATGTAAAAATTGCAAAAAGAATCATTTTGGAAAATGCTATGTAATTTGCAACTTTTGCAAAATGGCAGGACATCGTGAAGAAAATTGCAAAAAGAAAACCATAGTCTGTTATAACTGTGGAGAAACAGGACATTACAAAACAGAATGTCCTAAATTTACTAAAACCACAGACAATAAAGGCAAACCAGCTGATGGAACAACAAAGAAGAATGCCCGAGCATTCCAGCTAACCACTCAGGAAGCCGAACTCATTCCCGACGTCATAGCCGGTACGTTCTTGGTCCACGACGTTTATGCAAAAGTATTATTTGACTCTGGTGCAAACCAAAGTTTTATCAATACTTCATTTTGCCATGCTCTTAATTTACCCTTAACCACCCTTAGGCAAATTTTTACAGTCGAAACAGCAGATGGGAATTCTGTTAACATAAATAAGGTTTTGCAAGAAGGAAAGATAGAACTGTTAGGCCATAAGTTTTCTGCAAACTTGTTACCTATGAAGTTAGCCGGATTCGATGTAGTGTTAGGAATGGATTGGTTAATAGCCAACCATGCTCGAATCCTTTGTGATAAGAATTCGGTAGAAATCAGTACTTCCACAGGAGAGGTAATTGTAATTACAGGAGATAAACAACAAAAGCCACTGAAATTCATCTCAGTAATGAAGTTGGCTAGTTATTCAAGAAAACAAGAAATGGTGTATATGATTTCGGTAATCATTAACACTAAAAGTAGGGAACTCTCAGACATCCCTATAGTTTCAGAATACCCAGACATCTTTCCAAAAGAATTACCTGGGTTACCACCGGATAGAAAAGTAGAATTTAGAATTCATCTAATTCCGGGTACTACACCAATAGCTAAGGCACCTTACCGATTAGCACCCACTGAAATGCTAGAATTGAAAAAGCAGTTAGATGAATTATTAAGCAAAGGATTTATACAACCTAGTTCATCCCCTTGGGGAGCACCAGTGTTGTTTGTGAAAAAGAAAGATGGATCGATGAGAATGTGTATCGATTATAGAGAATTGAATAAGGTTACAATTAAGAATCGATACCCATTACCTAGGATTGACGATCTTTTTGATCAACTTCAAGGCGCTAGGTATTTTTCTAAAATAGATTTAAGATCCGGATATCACCAGTTAAAAGTACAAGAAGAAGACATACCTAAAAATGCTTTCAGAACTAGGTATGGCCATTATGAGTTTACAGTCATGCCCTTTGGATTAACAAATGCCCCAGCAGCATTTATGGACATGATGAATCGGATCTGTAAACCGTACTTGGATAAATTTGTAATCGTATTCATTGACGATATACTTATTTATTCCAAAAGTCAAGAAGAACATTGTGAACACTTGCATGCACTCTTAACTTTGTTAAGAAAAGAAAAACTTTATGCTAAATTCTCGAAGTGTGAATTCTGGCTGCAAGAAGTACAATTTTTAGGTCACATGGTGAATCACGAAGGTATCCACGTAGATCCTGCTAAAATAGAAGCAATTACCAAATGGAAGGTCCCACAAACAGCTATGGAAATTAGAAGTTTTCTAGGCTTAGCTGGATACTACAGACGATTTATTAAGGATTTCTCTAAGATAGTTGTACCTTTGACTAAGTTAACCTGTAAAGCCACTAAGTTTGAATGGGGATCTAGACAAGAAGAAGCTTTTAAGATTTTAAAACAACGATTGACAAATGCTCCAATTTTAGCATTACCCGAAGGAACAGAAGATTTCGAAGTATATTGTGATGCTTCAAAATTTGGATTCGGATGTGTGTTGATGCAACGCAAAAAGGTAATTGCGTATGCCTCCCGGCAGTTGAAAAAGCATGAGGAAAATTATACGACTCATGACTTAGAATTAGGAGCCATAATTTTTGCCTTGAAAATTTGGAGACATTATCTGTATGGAAGTAAGTTTACTGTTTATACAGATCATAAAAGTTTAAGGTATATATTTGGGCAGAAAGAATTAAATATGAGGCAAAGAAGATGGATGGAAGGTTTAAGTGACTACGACTGTGATATTCAATATCACGAAGGAAAGGCAAATGTAGTTGCAGACGCCTTAAGACGTAAGTATCAGGAAAAACAAAAAACGAGTCCGTGCTCTTAGATTAAATATACAAGTAGATTTAATGGATCAATTAAAGAAAGTTCAGGAAACAGCAATCAAGGACGATGCTGAAGGAATGAAAGGTTATATAAAGGAATTAGAGCAAGGAAATGATGGAATTTGGAAATTCCACAAGAAATGAATTTGGGCACCTAAGCAAGGAGAATTAAGAAATAAGATTTTAGAAGAAGCTCATAAATCTAGGTATACTATGCACCCTGGAAACAATAAGATGTACCAAGATTTAAGGAAGAATTTCTAGTGGATAGGAATGAAGAAAGATATAGCAAGATATGTTTCTAAGTGTCTTACTTGTTCACAAGTTAAGGCCGAACATCAGAAACCTTCAGGATTACTACAACAATTGGAAATGCCAGTATGGAAATGGGAACTTATAACAATGGATTTTGTTACTAAGTTGCCTAAAACAAGAAAAGGTAATGATGCGATTTGGGTAATTGTGGATCGATTAACCAAATCAGCTCATTTTCTACCAATGAAGGAAACCTTTAGCATGGAAAGGTTAGCCAAGTTGTACGTAGACGAAGTGGTATCTTTACATGGAGTCCCACTCTCCATTGTATTAGATAGAGATAGTCGTTTCACTTCTCATTTTTGGAAAAGTTTCCAGCAAGCTATGGGAACTCGACTAAATCTGAGTACTGCATATCATCCTCAAACAGACGGACAAAGTGAAAGAACCATCCAAACTCTAGAAGACATGCTCCGAGCATGTGTAATAGATTTTGGTGGAAACTGGGATGATCATTTACCATTAATTGAATTCTCCTATAATAATAGTTACCATTCAAGTATTGAAACTGCTCCATTCGAGGCACTATATGGACGTAAGTGCAGAACTCCAGTTTGTTGGGCAGAAATAGGAGAAAGTCAATTATCAGGTCCAGAAATTGTGCAAGAAACTACTGACAAAATAACTCAGATCAAGGAAAGACTGAAAACAGCTCGAGATCGTCAAAAGAGTCATGCAGATAATCGCCGCAAGCCGATAGAATTTGAGGTTGGAGATCAAGTACTTTTGAAAGTTTCTCCTTGGAAAGGAGTTGTTCGATTCGGTAAGAAAGGAAAGCTAAGTCCAAGGTACGTAGGACCATTTCTAGTGATCCAACGTATAGGACTAGTTGCTTATCGTTTACAACTACCAGAAGAATTAGCTGTTGTACATGATGTATTTCATGTATCCAATCTCAAGAAATGTTTATTAGATGAATCACTGGTAGTACCTCCTCAAGATATAGAGGTAAACGAAAAGCTGAAATTTGTTGAGAAACCTCTTCAAATTGAGGATCGAAAGATCAAGTTTCTCAAACATAAACGACTAGTTTTAGTCAAAGTCAAATGGGATTCAAAGAGAGGAGCTGAATACACTTGGGAGCTGGAATCCGAAATGAAGAGAAAGTATCCTCATTTATTCCAGTAAATCTCGAGGACGAGATTTTTATTAAGGTGAGGAGAATGTAACAACTCTCATCAAAAGTCCTAGTTATAATTTTAATTTGGCCAATAGGAAACCCTAATTGAGAAAACCAAGTAATTCTGCACTAACCCTAAAATTTTCAGAACAATCGGAATCAGGATCAGGGCCCCTAAAACTCTGGGGGGGTAAAACCTAGTCGGTAATATCCTTACAGTTTGCTGTCAAAAATATAAAATAACGTGAAACCAACTCACCCAAGCTACTGGGACAAGAACACACCCTATGCTAGACTAGGGTCTCTCGCGCCACGCGACGCGCGCAGGAGATCCTTTCCCGTGGCGCGAGGGGGGACATTTTGTGGGTATAAATACAGGACCTTGGGACTTGAAATTTGTCTTTGAAACGACGTGAATTCAGTTTACGTAGACTGAGTTATAGTTCGATTAATACACAAACACACACTAATCTCGAAACGCTGCTGCAATCAGGGTAATAACTCGATCGCTATTACGATTCAACGTCCGATCGATTATAACTATCTAACGATTGTCTAAGTGCCGCTCAAATTGAGTTTATACTTTGTTAATTCATCATGATTTCGACTTGAATGTTTGAGTACTGCTCGAATTCGGACTATACTCTGTCATTCGTTGTGAATCCGCTGAATTATTAAGTATTGCACTTGTAAATCGTTGTGAGGGTTTAATCTCGTGAATTGTCGTAACTGCTGTATTAGTTACTAACCTGTTTGTGTGTGCATTGTTATTTAAATTAGGTTAATCAAGGCTAATCAGTAGGCTTATATTCTGCTCGTTAAATCTACAATGTGAGTCATTCTCTTTTTATCAAAGTGCTTTATAAATTCTTAAATATTTTTAAAGTTATAATTACAGGGATTAAGTTTATGTAATCACCAAATTACAGCCGGTATGTGGGGTATTGTGCACAGTATTGCAGTTTTATCACTTTAGGTGGGCGAACCTAAAATTAGTGATATTCGTCATTCATTGGGGCAGCCAATGGTGATATGACCACAGTCACCGTAAAGATTCGAGTGACAAATACTGTGGGTAGTTGGTTTGATATCAGAAACATTGTAATCTCTTAATACTGTGAATTATAACAAAAGAGTCGTTTTAGTAAAACTGAATGATTCACTCAGTATTTCCCTGCTGACAAAACCTTTTTCAAACATGTTTCAGGTGATATGTTGTGAGCACAGGAAAAGTGCCGTGGAGCACTACAAGCTTAGAAAGTGGCTCTATGTAAATAAATAAAGAAACATGTTTTAAGAAATAAAGATTTCCCAGCAAAATCACTTTATTGTAAATTATGGGATTTATCCCTATATTATATATAAACGAGCAGTTTTAATATTAATTGATCCTGTTTAAGAAAACTTCCGCTGTCACTTAATTAAATACCATCGGATTTCCTGCCTCGCGACTCTGGACCGGGTCAAACCGGGGCCAAGGGCCGTGACAACGTGGCAGCTCAGGGTGTCGCCCTGATGACTGGCTGTCGCGGCCCGCGTAGATCCCAGCCAACATGTTCGCGGCCCGCGAGCGACCCCAAATCTTTGTTTTCATTTTATTTTTAATGGTATAACGTACTTTAGACTCGATTTTCGCATACGACGTGTAATTTAAGACATATAGGGATATATTAGGGGTGTTGGGAATATTTTGGAGGGTTGTTATATCAATTGCTATGAATCTGTGTTTGTTGCTTATTGTATGATTGTCATGATTTGAGAAAACTATCGGTTTACAATATTTATTTTTTTTGGTGATAATGACTAATGAGGCATACACAGCCACATACAAACACACACCACATTTGAGTGGATAATGTAGATGATGTGTTGGGTAATTTCGGTCAATTGCCAAACACTTGGATGGTTTTGATGCGATTAAAGTTGGATTAAAATAAAAGATAGAACTATTTGAACATTCATGGTAAACATGTTTTATATTTAATACAAACGAACAAAACGTTTAGACAATAGAGTCTTTTCTAAGGGTGTCGGTTGTTTGGGTTTGACGTGGGCTTGACGTGGCAGAGCTTAAATGAAAACTCAGTGGTGGTTAGACTCTTAAAATCCAAATTAGTAGGGGTCGGACTTTTAAAAATTCAATATTTTACCCTAAAAAATCAGAAATTTTCGGTAAAATTAATAGAAACGAACAATTTTAAGTAGAAAACTATGACAAACGATAGACATTAGAGTCATTTCTAAGGGTGTTAGTTAGTTTGCATCATGCTCATTAAAAAGTTATTAGTGGGTGAACCGGACCTCGCCCGTTTTGACCCATACTTAGAAATGACCCGTCTTGGCATGTTTGACCTTATAAGTGCGCTTAATTTTTCAGGCCTTCGATATATATATATATATATATATATATATAGGGGAGGGTTATCTTGAGAACGCTAAATATTGCGAGAACCGTGAGAACGAATGAGAAAACCAATCAAAACCGAATTTTTTTAATACAAACCTCATTCTAATTAAAATACAACATCAAAAAAGAATTCACAATATCAAATAATTCATTTCTCCACTCAAAATCACTCTTACTACATTTTTTTACTCATGTGTAAATATAACAAATTTACACATGTGTAAATGACAAACTTACACATGTGTAAATTTTCGTTATTTACGAATTCACGTAAATTTAAACGTGTAAATTTAATTTCTAACATTGTATTCAAATAATAATGATAAGTGTAAAAAAAAATTTTGAATTTGAATTGTTTTTGACCAAGTTCTCGTGGTTTTTTCATTCGTTCTCACGGTTCTCGCGATATTTAGCGTTCTCATTTAAACCTTCCCCTATATATATATATATATATATAGGGAGGCGCTAAAATAGAAACCATGCCTAGTTGTAAGAACCATGAGAACCACTCTCAACCAATCAGAAAAAGGGGTAGTTTGGTCATTTCTCTTAAAAGTCTAATCTATCATCTATCATCTCTCCTCTTTAAATGTCCAATATAAGTTGCAGACCTTCACTCCCTCAACCCTTCTTCTTCCATTATCTTTCACCCACAAATAAGGGGCTTCATCCTCTCAAACTCACAACACAGACACCCATAACCTGTTGTCACACCCCAACCGATGGCGGAAACATCGGGATGAGACGAAGTGTGTATAGATTGCTCGAGACTTCATAACACTATGTGACAATATTTAATTAAATTCAAATTTCATTGCATGTGCTAAATTGTCATACAACATTTAAAATAAAAATAACAACATTGTTCAAATTTCAACATAACATCAAAAGATAAATAAATTAAAGGTGTGTATCTAGTCCATCCTAACTTGATTCCTTCATAATCTTGACTATCAACCTGCAATATGTATTAAAATAAAATCAACAAAAAGTTGGCGAGTATACAAGTTTGATACATAGTATAACATAGAATAAAAGTACTCATATCCAATATAAACATTATAAAATAGTTTCAGCCATGCTAGTTCACGCAGTCCAAGTGATAGCTCAAGTTTCCAATGCGTTAACGTGCTTATCCCAAAGTTTCACGGGAGGTTAAAAGATACATCCTAACAATACCCCTCGAATACAAATGGGGGAGGTGCATTACTCCTATAGCATATGCATAGTACTACTAATTGTTAGGGAGGAACTACACACATGGATTAAACGTTCACATAGCACAAAATAGTATCCCAAGTTCACAAGTTTCATGTTTCATGTTTAAATGGATAGAATATGTTTCAAATAAGTTTCAAGTGTCAAGTGTCTTGATATAAAATACATGTTGCATCCCAAAAGTGTTTAAAACAAAAAGGGATTCGAGTATACTCACAATATTGCATATACTTTCCGATTATCCAATGTGAGGAAGTTGACGAGTTTAGAAGGTTGAATATGTAGAGGCTAAAGTCCAAGTATGTTTAGAGTCGAGATTCGGGCTTAGATTCAAAGAATGACAAAGTATGTATTAGGAAAATATTCACTATGGTATTAGCACTTGTCTTGACACTATGGTAATCCTTAAGGATTATATGTGATTTCATAGGTTCAAGACCTATTAGAATCGTGACAAGGAACTACACACATAGTGAGAAACTTATTAACTTGGTAGTAGATTTATATAATTACTATCAAGGGTTCGGTTTATGATATATACATAATGATAATATATACATAATTATAATATATCCATAATAATAATATACATATTAATAATATAGTTAGCCACGTAGGAGGCGGGAGGTTAAACCTTCCACTTGTTTACCTCTTGGTGCCATATGAGTTATGTAGGAGGCGGGAGGTTAAACCTTCCACTTGGTTACCTTGTTTGTTATGTTAATATATAGGTTATGTAAGAGGCGGGAGGTTGAACCTTCCACTTAGGAACCTCATAAGTATGTTTATGAATTAAAGGTACAATTATACTAAACAAAACATCAAGTGATGTGTGGACTTGTATGTAAGTTAGCCTAGGCTAACTAAGTAGTCACACCATCTTCAAGTTCAAGACTTGGCACCACTTGTGAGTCAACAACTCTATTAAAACAGAAAGTTTAGAATGTTTAGACACTCTTATTAAGTGTAAAACAACTTTGGTTTGGCTTTACTAATCATACAATAGACTAGAAGCATAAGAACACAAGTTTGTTTGAAGTATGCAAGAGTTTAAGAAAGTTTCATGCAAAATAGAAAGTTTATGGACATTTTCAGGGCAATTCCAGGTCTGATTTCTCCCAGGAGAAGTCAAGGGATCAAACCCCATGATTATACAAACAAGTAGGAAAAAGAATCAAGTAATTTGGTTGAGTTTTGAGCAAGTTATGCTCACTTTTGCATGCAAGGGTGAATCTGCCCGAATTTCAACTTTGCAAGAGATTTGAGAGTGATTTAGGAGAGATTTGAGAGTTGTGCAAGAGTCTAATGCCTTAGGGAAGGTGTATTTATAGATGGAAGGGGGTAGGTGGTGATCCAAATTGGTCAAATGGCTGCAAAATTAGGCAGAAAATGAGAAAAATGCTCATATTTTCGTTCAAATATAGTTGCTGATGTGAATAGTACCCTGCAGGGTACTATTCACGCTAACAGTTTTTTTTTTTTAATACTATGGATCAAAACAAGCACTTTTTATAAAAGGGACCTATACTAAAACCATTTCTAAAAATTATTAAAAATTCTTTTGTATAAAATTTATTAGAAAAATAATTTTTTTTTTTTTTATAATTTTTTTTCTTTGTATAGTTTTTCGGTTTCTTATAAAAAAAATCTTGTGTTTACCCTTTAACAATGTGATAAAAAAAAATGTATTACCATTATGATTAACGCCTCGAAAAGTTAAAATACAAATATGAAAATACGAGGCGTTACACCTGTTACCCCTGTTCCCTCTTGATGGCTTGGCCGACGACCGGACTCCATCTCCGGCGTCGGGTTGATCCGACAACCACACCACATCAGCTCCCCCTTTCTCATTTAAAACCGGCGGCATATCCGGTGACCAGCAGAGCATGGGCCGCCAACGGATGAAGACGGCGCCGCCGCTAACGGCGGCAGCTGTGGTGAATCTGAACAACGGAAACAACGGCCCCTTCCCTTTGCTCGTTTTTCGATGATGGTGACAAGGTAAGATGAAGAGGATGATGGTTCGAGGAGCCGACGACCGGAGACGCCGCTCACGGCGGCGGTCTGTATTTTTGTCCTACAAATTTCCCGGTAAACAACCCCCCCATCCGATTCCTTTTGTTTTCCTGAAGAATGAAAGCGATGTTGATCTTGTTGTGGCTGATGTTGTTTAGCTCAAATCTGAGTTATGTTCGGTTCATGAATTAGTTTCGGCTCGAGTTCTGGGTTTAAACCGATCAGCTCAGTTTTCATTCGGGTCTCGGTTCGGAAAGGCAGCGGCAGCGGTCAGCTCCGACGAGTGCCGCACACTTGCCCGTTCAAAACCCTTTGGTCAGTCTTTATGCCACTGTTTGTGTTTTTGTGTTTTTGATCTTGCATCATAGTTGACTGCTTGTTTGTTTCGGAAGTTGTTAAACAATTGTTGTATTTAATAAAAATGAGGTGGTATTGTTCCTGTTCAAGATGAATGGTAATTTAGGATCAAAATAAGGTATATGGATCATGTTCAAAGGATGATAAATGCTAGATGAATGGTGTCGAGATGCTTAACCGGGTTAAATTGTTTATGATCCTAATTGATGAAAGATGATTCTTGTTTATGTGAATCTGTTTGTTGATTCAGGAATGTACGACTTGTTGGTTTTTTATTTTTTCCCCCTAGTCGATGATGATAACGATATATCTGAGACACCTCTCGAGTGCGATTTCTGGGTGCGTTCGTTTTTGCGTAAAAAAGTTTTTGTAAAAAAAGTTAAACCGTAAACTTTTTAACGTAAAACGTAAACTTTTTAACGTAAAACGTAAAAAGTTTAATGTAAAACGTAAAAAGTTTACCGTAAAACGTAAAAAGTTTAACGTAAAACGTAAAAAGTTTAACAAAAGACGTAAAATTTTTAAAGTAAAACGTAAAAAGTTTTACGTAAGACGTAAAAAGTTTAACGTAAAGCGTAAAACCTTTTCTACGTAAATTGTAAAACGTAAAAAACCTTTTCTACGCCTAAACAAGGGGCGTGAATGCGGCGCATAAAAACGGGACGTAAAAAACGGCGCGTTAAAAAAAGACGCTTGAAAAAGCCGAGCGTAAAAAACGGCGTTTAAAAAACGACCCGTTAAAAAAACGATGCGTGAAAAAACCGGACGTAAAAACGGAAAACGTAAACGTAAAACGTAAAAAGTTTAACGTAAAACGTAAAAATTTTAAAGTAAAACATAAAACGTAAAAAGTTTTACGTAAAACGTAAAAAGTTTAACGTAAAACCTTTTCTACGTAAATTGTAAAACGTAAAAAACCTTTTCTACGCCTAAACAAGGGGCGTGAATGCGGCACATAAAAACGGGACGTAAAAAAAGGCGCGTTAAAAAATGACGCTTGAAAAAGCCGAGCGTAAAAAACGGCGTTTAAAAAACGACCCGTTAAAATACGATGCGTGAAAAAGCCGGACGTAAAAACGGAAAACGTGATTTTTTAACATAAATCGGAAAACGTAAATTTTTTAACGCGAAACGTTAACGCAAAACGTAAAGTTTTTAACGTAAATGACGCGCGTTAAAAAAAGGACGCCTGAAAAAGTCGGGCGTAAAAACGGGGCGTAAAAAAACGGTTCTTCAAAACGTTTTTTTAAACAAATCTTAAAAAAAATTATCATAAAAATCTGAATTGAAAAAATTCTTTACCCAAAAAAAAATCAGTTTCTTAATAAATAATAATTAATATCCCCCCTTCCAGCCCAGTTGGGTAATCCCATGTGGTTTAGTTGGGCCGGTCTCTGGTTCGACTCTCGGCTGCGGCATTTGGGGAGGGGGGGAGGGACGTCCCAATGATGGATCGTTTCCTACTGAGGCATGGTTCGATCCTGAGGGCTACCCGGTTTTACCCAGCTGTTACCCCAGCGAGTCTCTCGTGTGGGGGCAGTATGGTTTCCGGGCGAAGGTCAGCTTACGAGATGGTCGGGGCCCAATCGAACATCGCGTCCGGAGGGCGCAGCTGACGGGGGATTGTCATCGACAAGAACCAAGTGACCTATAGGTCACGTACATAGAAAGTCACCCTTCAAAAAAAAAAATAATAATAATTAAGACAAAGAGTAATTAATGAATATGACAAAAAAAAGGCAATTAAAAATAATATATATTAAAAGAAAAAAAAACAATTTTACTTATATACCCTTTAACAATAAAATATTAAAAACATAATAAGACAAACAGTTTTTAATATTAATTTTAACTACTTTTAATCTCATCCATCCATCTTCTTGATCTAATGGCCAGAAAGTGGTTCTCGTGGTTTTTACAACTGGATGTGGTTTTCATTTTAGCGGTCCCCTATATATATATATATATATATATATATATATATATATATATATATATATAGGTAAAGAGTATGGTACAAATCTCCTTATCGTACATTATGTACGCGCTACACACAGCCGTACACGTGTCCTGATTCAATTTAAGTAAATAAGGGTATATCAGACATTCTATTCCAACATCTCGACTGCTAATCATGGAATCCCGTCAATTATAACCAGATATGGAGTTCTATATAGGTAAAGAGTATGGTACAAATCTCCTTATCGTACATTATGTACGCGCTACACACAGCCGTACACGTGTCCTGATTCAATTTAAGTAAATAAGGGTATATCAGACATTCTATTCCAACATCTCGACTGCTAATCATGGAATCCCGTCAATTATAAGCAGATATGGAGTTCGTTTCCTAACCGTTCCATTTAATTTTTCTTCGTTTTAATTCGATTGTAGGGTTTTTGATTGATTCCTCACAGAACGGCCATTTCCGAAAATGCTTGATTCGTCATTTAGGATTCGTCAATAGGTATATTAGTTTTGAGTTCTGGGTTTTATTTGATTTGAAGCTTTTTATTTTATTTTATTAGATTTGTAATCAGGGTTGAAGATAAGTGTTTCTGGGTTTACTTGTTGTGTTACTATATCGCATGTGTTGTTTTGATATATCGCATGTGATGTTTTAACATAATCCAACTAGTTTAGAATGGATCTGTTGTATAATTTCGCATGTTAAAAATAATCATTTCGCACACAATGAAGTTTAATATATAATTTAGCATGTTTAATTCGAGACTTCGCAAACCTTAAAGTATTTATCAATTGTAGCTATTTATTTCGCAATCTTTATTAGTAATTATTTTTATTTTCGTACAGTGTGTTTCAATAATTGAAATCAAATAATTCAGTTCAATAATTGATTTCAATAATTCATATCAATAATTTTTCTTTTATTATATAATTTTTGTTTTCATCACTATTGCAAACATCCAATTTAAAAATGGCAGATCTAACAACACCCTCTTCTTCTGAACCAAGTATCAAGCAGGTTTTGAGGAAAATGATTTAGCAACAAATTCAAGAGGATCAATCATGTCAAGAGATGTTGGAGGCCAACATTTCTCGTGTAACAGAAAACATGAAGAGAAGACAATAAATTCTGAACTTGCTATCCCAGATGCAAGTGAGTAGTCTTAAAGAAATTGCTGTTATGTTTATGGTGGATTTGGGTGAGAGGGATGAGAAACAGTTGAAAGAGTTGGCTGGTGCAATAACTGTATTAAGATGCTCGATGAAGATGAAAATGGAGTTTCTTTCATCTTTTGAATGAACTTTTGTTTATTTTTTGGTGCATGTTCCAATAAATTTGCATGTTTTGTTATGTAATGGAGTTGTATTTCGCAAATTTTAATAATTCAATGTCAAACATGCGATTTCAAACATAACACATGCGAAATAAAAACACAAATGCCAATTTAGAAATACCAATATATGCGAAATTAATAGCACTAACAAGTTTAAGTATGTAACATAAATCCATCATCAAATGAAGTTTACTTCCCCTTTCCAAAATATGTACTCATCCTATCTGGGATTATCTTATCCAGATCTTTCATATACACTCCACAGTCTACGCCGTTATTCTTCATCCTCCAATCCATTTCTTTTCTTTCTATATCTGAGCTTCCAAGTTCTTTTATAGCCGGTGTTGGTTTTAAAGCCTTTTCTAGGTATAAAACCAATACCCTTCTCTGTAACATAGCAACATTGTGTTAGTAGCTTTTTTACATAAAACATAACATGTATATGAATATTTTTTTATATTACCAGTGTGTCTGGAAGCCCTTTGTATCTATCCTTGAAGTCTTGTTTAGCTGCTGAATTGTCGATCAGCTCAATTTTGCCGGATTTCAAGTTGAAGCATAAGACATAGAAGTGGTCACCTTGAAGTACCGGAATAAACACCAGGTCAACCGAATCAAGTTTTTTTTACCTCATATCTCAGTAACATGTCTTCAAAATTTGAGGCAAATATTTTTAGTCGTTGGTTGTCTGTGTATTTCTCCTCGTCGTAAAAGATATCCGGCTGTATGTTATGTAACCAGAGTCAAAGCCATGCAAACAATGGTTTTTTTTTCACATGCGAAGAGTGTATATACCAAATGCGAAATTACAACAGTATGAGAAATGCAAACAATGGATTTTTTTCACATGCGAATAGTATATATAAGACATGCGAAATTACAACAGTATGAAAATGTTTCAAAAGGAAATACTCTGCCATAATACATGCGATTTAGATATAACTAGTGTGCGAAATCATTTAATATGCATTTACTTTTAGAATTTCGAATGACAAAATGTATATGAAAACATGCCATCATTGTGGAATATAAGAAGAGTATGTATGGTGATGACTTTCTATCCCTTTTCTTCTCTTCAAGGTTTAGAATATCTACAAATGCATCTATTCCGTTTGATGCTATGCATTGTTCCCTGTAGAAGCTTTCAAATACAGCTTTGAAAGTTGCAACCTCTGTTTTTTATCGGTAAAATTCTTCTCTGCCAGTCATAAAATAAATAATAATTAGTATTTGTTGTGTGTATATTTTTTAGATGTTTGTTAGTTGATATATGTTTTTTTACTTACTGCAAGCCTGCAAATGTAGCAAATGTATAGCGGATCACACTCAATTCTTGGTTCAAGAGTGCTTCGTGCATGTTTACCACTCTGTTGCAGTAAGGGGACCAAAATTTGTCTCCAAGCTCTTTACATCTTTTCTCAGCTCGGGTTTTGGCTTGTTCTATTGTCTTATAAAGCAGTTCATTTAACCCTTTTGGAATAACCTGTTTTGGAACTTGCTTTGGCTTTGAGTTTTTTCTCCCCTTAGTTGGTTTTTTTCCTTTATCTTCTTCCAAGCTGGGTCCCAGGCTCAAAACCAACTCAACTGAATGCAATTCCTCAGTCGTTACCTGAGGGCATTCAACTTCCTTTTCCTTCTCAACTTCAAGTTCCGTATCGGGTTGTTGAGGGTCTTTTTCTGCCATTTTTTCTTGAACTTTTTGTTGAATGTTTTGTGTAGATTCTGCCAAGTTCACTGTTTCTTCGATAATAGTTTCGTTTTCACCAGTTTCTGCATGGCAGAGTAATTTAAGAAATACAATAATTTGTGTTGTTTAATTTTTCTCCTAAAATAAAGTGTTTTCTTACCCTTGGCAGTTATTTGGTAAGCGTATACACCCGGTTCCACAGTTTGAATGTTTGCAATAAGGGTGTCTGTGACTCCTCCATCATCTGGTTGCAGTATACCTATAGATACAAATTATTTAACTTAATACAGTAGAATCAAAACGCAGGGTTATACATGAAATCTTGTGCGAAATCAAATTTGAAGTGTTTTTGACAGGATCGCATGTGTTTTTTGTAGGTTTCGCACGTGCATAAATGTAGTGATTTTTTTACATGATTTTCGCACGTGTTAATATTGAGTTCGCATATTTTACCTTCTGATGCCATTTGTACCAAAACTGTTGATATTACTTTTTGAGCTTCTTCATCCTCTCTACCTTCTTCGTTTGTAGTAACTTCATGATGAACTTCATGCTCTTGAACCGAATCATGCGGCACACAAATTGGATTATTTTGAAGCGTCTTATCCCACTCCTTACAAGCATTCATAATCTCCGGATCCCAAAAACACTTAGTTTTAGCTTCTGAAACTAAGTTGTTCATCACTTGAACATCTTGAACCATTTTAAGGTATTTTTTGACATTTGCTTTCATTTTTTTCAACATATTCTGTAAAAAAATTTCGAGTTAAGATACTATCAATCTAGAAGTTAAATATAATTGATTAAGTTAAATTAATATTTTTTTGCGCTTACCTTTTTGTTGGCTCTTGAAGCCTCTAGTTCTTTTTTGTGGGCTGAGTCGTAGAATACCGATGGTGAAAGTTGAGTAGGAGTGTTGCAATAATCCATCATTTTCTGTGTCTGTGTTCCAACTTCAAACTCAAGGTTCATCTGAGACATTTCATGGATTTCAAAACTGAAATCCATGAAATCATCATTGTTCTCGTTATCTTTTGGATCTTCCCCGGTTTCTTTGTTCTGTACTGCTCGCGCAGTCCTTCTTTTGTAGCTTATTGTGGTGTCAACCGGTGGGCGTAGTGTATAATCATCCGTCGAAGGACCCTCTTCTTCTTCATTTTTTTCTTCATTTTCTTCTTCATTTTCTTCTTCTTCTTCTTCACTCTCACTTGATATCCATAGAGGTCCGTTATCCGAAATATGATCTTCGACTTTATCAATCTCCGAAGATGTGATATAACGGATAACCGGTATCTCCACGGCTTTCTCAAACAGGTTAAGCCTTTTGTTGTACTCATGCGTGTATAGAAGCTGTATAAATCGCAAGATCATTTAATTATATAAAAAACAAACTAGTATTTCAAATATGTTATTAAATGTAGTAATGTATACCGTAAGAAAGGCAACAGGTCCCACGAACTGTATCTTATAGTTCTTCCAGCCCGCTCGTGTACGACGTAAGGTGTCGAGTAGATATGAGCACCAATCTAGATTTTTTATTTCCTCAACATCTTCTACACCAAGCAAACATCTATCATTTGCAAGTGTTGCCTTTGTAATTTCTGCAAAGAAGGTCATCCAGTATACAAGGAAATTTAATTTAAACAGACTCCCTCCGTCTATTTGATTTTCCATTGTATTTGCAATTAAGCCATGGGTAATTCTCGCGTTTTGCCCCCACTGGCGGATGAATGTATCCCGGACAACATTTCCTGGTTCTTGACTTTTTTTCAATTTTCTCTTGCTTTTTGACTTTTCTCTTATCGGCTATTATTTCTACTTTCTTTGGACCATTTGGTATTCCAAATACCTCGTAAACTGTGTCCGATGTTATTTTTATTTGGTGTTTTCCTACGTTTAGCTTATCAAACTTCTCATCAAAGTTCCTGGTTAGCCAATATGCCAATTGTGTCGAAATATGGTTGATATTGATATCCAGAATAGCTCTAAATCCCATATCCCTCACATCATCAATCTGTTTTTTTGAAAATCTTCTAAGAGTATCCATATATGAGTTAGGTTGGCATCTCAGTAGTATTGCTTCATTGCTGTATTTGAAGAACTCCCTATGTTCTGTTTTATGTGCTTTAACTTTGTCTGAATGTTTTTTTTTTTTCTGTATCATTGATTTCCTCTCATCTTTTTTCTTTTTTGTGGGTGGCTTAACAAACTCATCCTCTTCAGAACTTTCAACTATCCTTCTCTTTCTATTCTTGTTAATTTTTATCAGAGTTGATATTGGTCCTTCAAAGTCATCATCAGATTCTATTTCTACAAAATCGCATGCTATAGTTAAAAACACTTACAAAATCGCATTTATCAATTAATCATATACAACAAGTCATCAATTCGCATGTGTTAGTCATCAATTCGCATGTGTTAGTTATCAATTCGCATGTGTTATTTATCAATTCGCATTTGTTACTTAAGCATTACCTAAACTAGTCAATCATTATAAATCATAAACACTAAAACTAACTTATCATATGAAATCGCATGTGCCTTTATATCAATTCGCAAGTTCAATCTAACCTAAAACAAAAAACCTTCAACATAGAATTTGTTTTTATCATATGAAATCACAAATGACATACAAAACCCTCACAAAACCTTATATGATATCGCACATCTATCAGGTATCATTAAGAAAACTGCATAATAATGCAAATCCTAATAAATAACAAATACCAGTCATAAACCCTAGGAAAATTTGTAGTTGTGAACAATATGTAATCTTATAAAAGTATATGTTTCAGTTAAAAGGTTAATAAACAAACAAAATCGCATTTGACTATAAACCTCTGTGTATTCCACTATAAATTCGCAAATGTCAATCGATACATGGATTCATCTTCTTCGCTTGTGGTCTGTCGTTGTTTGTTTTGCTTCGTTTCTCAATATTCATGAATCCTAGTTGAAATCTCAACGGAGAGTAGCAGGGAACTTTTGGAGAAGGAGAATGCTATGCTTGATTTTGGGTTTACGGTATGATTGTGAGTTATTGTGTGCTGATTATCAGGGTTTTGATCCCGGCAATGGACGATTTTAACCTTGGCGGATCCTTTAATTAATTTTAATTTGATTTATTTAATAGTTAAACACGCGCTTTAAATTAGATGATCGGACGGTTGTTGTTGTAGCGTACATAATGTACGATAAGTGTATTTGTATGTTAACCGGCCTCTATATATATATATTATTGTTGATACATATTAAGTGGACACGACTCGGTTCGGTTCGACTCAGCTCGGTTCGGTTTGGCTCGGTTAGGTTCGGCTCAAGTCCGACGTCGCGACATTCCTCCGTCGTGCGCCCCAGAGTTCGACACGCGAAGCACGGAGAGCCGCGAACCAATTCCCAGTGACACATCACCATGACATCATCATGATGATGTCACATGTTTACTAATCTTACATTATGAATTCTCAGAATTCATTTACGTATAGAATTGGGCCACTTTACTTGGGCCATTTGCATTGGGCCTGCTACATCCACATATGATGAAAACAGTAGTGACGAAATCACATGATTTCGTCAAAGATATTGTGATTTCGTCAACATATGGTTTTCGTTGATGCCTTTATTATATAAGCACAGACAGTGTACATAACACACTAGGGAAGTCTGAATAGATTTCATTGAGCGAACACACTGTAACACACACACACTGAGAGTTTACAGAGACCATTTTTAAACACCGCATTGTAACCGTTTCATAGCATTAATACATTGAGTGTTAATCGTTGAATCTTGTGTCTTACGTGTTCGTAACTTGGTTTAACTTACCCGTTTGGATTCCGCACTCTCGGGTTTGTCGGAAAACAGGGAATAGAGGTTACTCGATCCTCCGGGTGGACCTACAATTGGTATCAGAGCATTGGCTCGATTCCTAGTTAAAACCAAGTTGATTTTCTTGTGTTTTTCTTGATTTTGAGCTTTGAAAATTCATACATTTTCTGAAAAACCTTGTTAAAACCTTGAAAATCTTGATTGTTTTGCTTATAGTTCATATAAAACCTTGTTATAACTCTTGTATACATGTTAGTTTTGGGTTTTTATTGAACTTTATATGCAAAAGTGTGTTTGTAAAATTTCTGGTAACTTGAATCTTCATCTAGTTCATCACATCTTCAAGTTGTTCTTGGATAATATTCATATTTGATCTTTATTTGTTACTGAATGATTGTGTTTGTTGTTTGATTATTAAACAATTGTGTACAAATCACAATGATGAAAGGTTGAAATAAACAAGCTTCGAAATCTGTTTCAGTAAGGTGGTTTGACGAAAGAGTGTCTTGGTAAGGTAAAGTTTGAAATTTATGGCTTTGTGTCAGAAGAGTTGGTTTTGATAATATCTAGTTTGTCTGGTCACCTTTGTCAACGAAATCCAATTATAATCTAGTGAAATCCACCAGACGAAATCACTTGCCATCCAGTCAACGAAATCACTTAGTCAACAATATAGTGCTGGACGAAAACACTAGTGCTCAACGAAATCACTTCAGTCTTCACTTCTAGACGAAATCACTTCACTTCTGGACGAAATCACTTCAATATCTGGACGAAATCCAGTTTGTAAATCATTCTGGACGAAATCAGTTTGTAAATCATTCTGGACGAAATCAAGGTTGCATATCATTCTTGGCCGAAATCCCTTATAAACGAAATCAGATCTTGCCTTTGCCGAAATCCCTTTCAACCAAACACTTGTGTTATCAACGAAAACACTTGTCTTTGCCGAAATCCCTTTGCCGAAATCACTTGTGTTATCAACGAAAACACTTGTGTTATCAACGAAATCACCTGTGTGCTTGTCTTTGCCGAAATCCCTTGCAACCAAATCACCTTTCAACGAAATCACTTGTGTTGAACCGACGAAATCACTTCTGATTTGGACGAAAACATCTTACAATTTCGTCATTCATACTTGTGATATTACTAACAGAAGCTTTTTAAAACATTCTTAACTGTTTAATTTGTGTCATTTAATCAGGTATTCGTTATTATACATTCAAAATGAATCCGGCTTGGGGTACTCCGTCAACTGCAGAGAGCAAGTATATAAACATGCATTTATTTCCATCATGGGCCAAATCTCCCACACCACCTCGAATTACGGCGTTTGTCACAAGCACAGATTTGTATGGCAATCCGATACAAGTTCCTGTAAAGCCAGCTCTAACCACAGACTTGTATGGAAATCCACTACCACCAATTGCCTCACAGCGCCATCGTTCTACTGTAGCACCATCATCTCTTAATCCAAGGAACTGCAGTCAAACAAAAACGGCGTTTTATGCTAAAGTTGTCAAAGATGCCAGCAATGGAGAACCCTCGGGAAACAATGACAGTTCTGAACATGACAATAGTTCAGTTGAAGACGTTTCAACTTCAGTTGAAGATGTTACAACTTCAAGTTCAAGCGAGGATGGATCTGAATGTAAATCATCAAGGGAGGTTGTTGATTCTGATGCAGATTGGTCAACATCTGAGAGTGATTCCAGTCAGGTACGTGTCGATGAATCAAAATCTGATAGTTGTGATAGATGTGATAGGTGTGTTGGATTAAATGCTAATATGTCTGAATTGCAAAGCAAACATGATGCTTTAAATGCTGAATTGTCAGACTTGCAAAACAAACATGTTTCTTTTGATGCTAAGTGGTGTGACTTACAAAGCAAACATGAGGCTTTGCAAAACAAATTTGAAGTGACAAATATGCACAATTAAAAGTTGATAGTGGATCTTTCGAAATGCACAGAGGCCAACATGTTTCGTGAAAATTATGAAAAGGAATTTAAAAAGATAATTGAAACATTAAAAGCAGATAAGACCGAGCTAACGAAAATGGTTTCAAGAAAACAAACTGAAATAAACCTTTACATCAATCGTCTTGAGATCATGCAAAAAGAGTTAGCCTGTCCTAAGTGTGAAAGTGAGGCGATCCAGCTTAAGCTGAATAGTTATTCAAACTCTAGGTATGTGCTGGATCACATCATTGACATACATAAAAAGAAAAATGATGTCACGTGCATAGGTTATAAGAAATGTCCACCACCTCTTAAACACGATTATTCTTCGATGCTTGATGAGGAAAATAAACCTCATTTTGAGCCCTTAGTTTCTTTGAACCTTGAGGAATTCACAGCTGGGATCGGTTACACAAAGGAAGTATCCTCAGATTCGGATGAATCAGTAGATACGAAAGTGTCAACAACTGAACAAAATCAGGATCCTCCAGTCATTGTTGAGGATGCTGATTCGTCAGATGATGAATCCGAGGATACTAACTCTGAACAGTCAGAAACGGTAACAAAAGAGGAAAACATACTTCTCGAAAATCACATTCTTTGTGATCCACCTGCAAAACCGTTTTTGACTGCTACAGCCAAGTCTGTTGAATCCTCATCTGGAAGCTGTGAAAGCGTGAACTTGCTTTACACGTTGATTGGATCTGATAAAATATACTCAGACAATGATTTCCCTATAAAAAATGTCAATCAATCTTTGATTGATAAGGTTTTCAAAGATTCTACTAGTAAGTTTTTGGGAAAGTCGAGCCCAGGAGTTGTAGTAACTCAGTGTGCTCCTATCCCAAAATCCGAAGTTAGAAAGAAATATGGAAATCAAAAATTGCAAAAACAAAACAATCAACGAAAGCAAAATCACGCTGCCCAAGGAAAGGGAAAAGGCAAACAAAGCCAAAACAAGAAGACGATTCAGAAGATAAACTTCGTGAAATCCAGAGGGACTGATAAAATTGCAACTTTTGAAAACAAATCCAACGTGGATTTTGTTAAACAAAGTAAATTTTTGAAAAGAAAGAGTCAAAACAATTACACACAACATACAAACGGTTGTGATATAGGACCAAGTACCTCAAGATCACGAAGTTCATCATCAAGTTCTTACAGTTATGATACTCCGAGGTTTGTTGAGCGGAGATCATGCTTTGAATGCGGTGAGTATGGCCACATTGTCAGAAATTGTCCATATCTCACGAAAGGAAATGCAAAGGTTGATGCCCCCTGTGGTAACAGTTACCATAAAAGATCTGTTTCACCAAGACAGGATCCTCGTCTTGTTAAACAACAAGAAGTGAAACAGATAAATAAACAACGGAAAAATGTTGAAAAGGTTTTAAAACCGGAGGTTGTCAAAACAAAATCTGTTGAATCAAATGTTAAACATGAAAAACAAAAACAGATTTGGAAACCAAAATTGGAAATTGTTTCAGGGGGAGCTACATCAATTCCGAATCATCGGGAAATGGATGTCACAATTCTCGATGATGACGGACGACCCAAGTCTGTGAAGGCTTGAGTCCCCCTCTCCAACTAATCTCTGAATGAGTGTGTAGGATGTTCCAGGAGGAACTATTGATAGTCTTAGGATTGTTGATAGTGGAGCGTCCATGCACAAGATCGGCGACATAAGGCTCCGAAATATTGTTACATTTAGGAGAATATTGTTGCCATTGATGGAGAGAAAGGAAAAAGATAAGAAGACAAACATTCCGATGAAGGAATGATGGTGAAAGAATGTGGTTGAATGAAGTTGAAAAATTCGACAAGATGAAAAATGTGCCAAAATTTGGTTGTTATGGTTTTTGATCGGGTCAACAGGATAGATTCAAATGAAATGTACGCACCTGCAGCACGTCTGAAGTTCAAAATTAACAAAATGATCGTGCAGTGTACATTTCTCCATGGTGTGATTGAAGAAAATGTGTTTGTTGAACAAACCAACCGGGTGTGCGGATGCCTTGGCGTGGATTGAACAACCGCACACTACTTCTCAAAGAGAAAGACAAAGACCTTCGCTGGTGCAATGTGGAAGACCAGCCAGACCCAGAGGTCTATGATCTTGTTGCTATGAAGAGATTTCTCAGTAGCTACAAAATCGACTTTGAAATCCACACCTGGTGGATATCTAGTTTGGGAGAGCACTCAGATTCCTAGCAATGCACGAAGCAGTTGCAGGATACGGTTTTAAATTTCTAATCTCTCCTATACTTGTCGATATTTAAGCTGTTTTATGAATTATTATCCTCTCGTACAGCACTCTTTGACCTGACACGTTGAACTCGAATATCACCTCACACGTGATTGTTTCAATATGAAACTCGTCAATGTTGTCATGGTCCACACTGATGACCAACGTGCCGACCTTTTTACCAAAGCATTTGATAAATCAAGATTTGACTTTTTATTATTGGTAAACGACATTAAGGTCAAGCAAGAGTAATCCACATCGGAAAATCATTTTTGTAAATATCTTTGTGTTTTTAAAATTATTTTAAGTTTATTGATTTTAGGGGGAGTAATTTCAAATTTGAAAATTCAAAAACATCGAAAAATTTCAAAACCCAAAAACAATAGAAAAACAAAAATGAGTTTCCTGTCGAGCAAAAGAGAAAATGATAGTACATCAGTGGTCTGTCCAAACCTCTTTAAACTGAAATGCAAAATGAAAAATGTTAAGCAGTTCTATATAAGATGTATCGGTAGGCTCACAATCATCTTAAAGTGTGCAGGGTGATATAAACATAAATTGACTGAAGACCAGGTGGGAACCACTCATTGGAATATGGTCTTAGTACCGAAATTTCGTTTGAGAGATTGCCGAGGTTCTGAGATATGTGGTCTTTATGCTGTTTATCATCTGGGCATCATGGTTGTTTCTTTTACCGAAACAAACGGAGACGAAGTCTAGATCTTCCATGATATCATAGATACGTGTACATACTGCATACGACCTCAATAAGTGATCAACAATCACATGTCCACAAAACAAGTAACAATATATCACATTTATAAGGGAGTCAAGTTCGTCTCTTTGTTGTACGAAAGTACTGACCTGTTCACGGACTTGCTCTTGTGCCCTTCATGCATCTGAAAATCAAGTTCCTCATCAATAAGTGATTCTATCACATAGGGCTTATTTTCAATCAAAATAAGTGAGTTACTCACATCTTTTTATACGGCAAAACAAATGATAAACGGTATACTCACCAGTAAGATGAATTCTCGTGCATACCTTGATACGGGAATGTGTCGTGATGTGGATGAACACCTGTCGGTAAGTATAAATCATACCTTAACGTATCCCCTCGCCATGATTACATATGATAAGTTGAGCTTATGTGGATAACAATACCGATAATTTTTATAGGATGCTTATCTAATTGTTAACAAAAAGAACAACAAGAGCGTTTTGGCATGACCGTACACTGATATGATTCTCTTACCCTCGAAACTCGCAAAAAGAATGTTTGTATATATTTACTTTTCTTAGTTTCTGCAACTCTGTATATATTTATTTACTGCTTTCAGTCTTTAAGTTTGAAATATTCAAAATACCAAAAAGATTTTAGGTGTGTTTTAATATAAACTTTATAAAAGTCAAAAAGATTTTATTTCTGCTTTAGTTTTGATTAACCGATGTTGGAACTCAAGTCTTCGTTGCCTGAAATCTGATGAAAACCAAAACGACTGAATCTTCATAAACGGTCAGAGTTTGCAAGTTTTGAAAGTTAATAATCAAAATTGAAAAATCTGTTAACTTTTCAAACTAACTGTCGGACGGTAGTTGAAAACATGGTCACATGTGTGTTATTTGTTTAATGTTAACTATATTCCAAGCAGTTGTTCTCTTTACGCGTTTAGATTTCTTGCATGTGCAGATGCTAAAGGCGAGGAGAACATGTTCGATGACAAGCTGCGGAATGAAGACACTACATGAAGGCACTCAAATGATAAAGATGATCGAGTTGCCGCTGATCAATCATCAACACCACAAGGATCTATACCATTGAAGATCAAAAGATTCACGAGCATAATCAAAGGGGGAGTTTATTGATACACTTCCTAAATGAAAACGGGAGTTTGTTGATACACTGTTTACTTCAACACGTGAAGTCTTTGAAGATCCTTTCTGAGAATGAATGAACCATCAAGAGATGGAGAACGAGATTACGAACCTCGCGAGCAGCATCCAAGGGGGAGTTTGTTGATACATATTATGTGGATACGGCTCGACTCGGCTACGAAGTGAAGGCCGTAGTCAAGATATCCTCCTATCTTGACTCGTTATGCTAATTACTTTGTATCGAACGATGTAAATGCTACTGCGTGTGTGCAGTATGCATTTTAGATTATAGTTTGTGTTTAATGAGTTGTCTGTTTAGTGTTTGGCCCAACTTTAAAGATCCTCCGACATGAAAGACATGGAAGACGAACCTTCACTAGTAGCGTCCTAGGGGGAGTTTGTTGGTACACTTTAAGTGGACGCGACTCGACTCGGTTCAGTTCGACTCGGTTCGGTTCGACCCGGTTAGGTTTGGCTCAAGCCCGACGTCACGACATTCCTCCGTCGTGCGCTCCAGAGTTCGACACGTGAAGCACGAAGCGCCGCGAGCCGGTTCCCGCCGCCACAACATCATGATGATGTCACAAGATTGACTAATACTTACAATTTGAAATTGTTAATCTCATCAACGTATAACATGTGGGCCGAAACCTTTTTCGTATGCATGTGAATTGATTTGGGCTTTGACTTCTCATTGGGCCGGAACATCCATTGGGCCGAACCCCCATTTGTTTGCATTGGGCCAACCTGATGTGACAAAAACACTTGTTGTGGGACAAAGAACATGTGACGAAAACACATGTGTGGGGCGAAATCCCCTTGTATGGCGAAATCCCATATGAGACGAAATCACATGTGATTTCGTCAGACCTTGTATGTTCGTCAGGGAGATTTCGTCAGCTACCTGATTTCGTCACGGTGTTACTATATATACACAGACAACAGACAGAACACAGTTACGAGTCTGCATAGACTTTGAGAGCGAACACTGTAAACACACACACACTGAGAGTTTATAAGGATATCTTGTAAACATTGCTTTGTAACCGTTTTCTAGATTAATATAATGGAGTGTTAATCGGTGAATCTTGTGTTTTACGTGTTCGTAACTTGGTTTAACTTACCCGTTTGGATTCCGCACTTTAGGGTTTGTCGGAAAACAGGGAATAGAGGTTACTCGATCCTCCGGGTGGACCTACAATTATCAAGAATTATACTTTAACTAAATACTTACAAAATTCTGCTTAGTTACAGTGTCAAGCTAATTCCCATTTTTATCGGTGTGTGTTTTGCGATACGTATCGAGTTGTTTCAAACCTGTTTAACGATAAAAATTAGATTAGATATTAAATAAACACACACATGCATATATATATATATATATATATATATATATATATAGGCTAAAGATAAATAGAAAACCACTTTTAGCTAGAAAACCCGGAAAACTCTAACCTCTCGACATTTTTTTTTTTGAAAAAAATAACACATGTAATATACATGTTTTTAAGACTTTTGGGCCAAAAAAAAACAAAAAAGCGCCGAAGGGATTTTTTTTAAAAAAATAAACAAATTTCAGCAACTTTGCTGTGTAACACGTGTTACACAAAAAATGCTGAAATTTGTTTATTTTTTTAAAAAAAATCCCTTCGGCGCTTTTTTGTTTTTTTTGGCCCAAAAGTCTTAAAAACATGTATATTACATGTGTTATTTTTTTCAAAAAAAAAATGTCGGGAGCTTAGAGTTTCCCGGGTTTTCTAGCTAAAAGTGGTTTTCTATATATCCTTACCCTATATATATATATATATATATATGGTAAGGATCCGTTAGGAACCACCCTTTATTGCGAGAACCAGTGTGAACACAACAAAAAATACCTTAAAAATTAAAAACACACAAAATAAATTATATTTTTTGTTAAAAATCGTAAAATTTCGTCATTAAAAAAATTTGAACACAGTACCGCTGCACATGTGCACGAAATTTAGCAATTTTTAATAAAAATATATATATTGAACAACAGTACCGTTGCGCATGTGCAGCGGTACTGTAGTTCAATTTTTTTAGTGACAAAATTTAGCGACTTTTAATAAAAAAAAAATTAGCATTTACTTGTGAGTTTAGCTTTATGGTTTAATTTTTAGCATTTGGCATGGGTGGGGGTGGGGGGGGGGGGAGGAGGGTAGGTTTTTTAGGTTTTTTTTTTGGGAGGTAGGTTTTTTTATAGGTTTTTGTGAGGGGAGGGGGGTTAGGTTTTTTGGTGAGGTATAGTTCTTTTTTTAGGGTGGTGGGAGTGAGGGTGTTTAGGTTTCTGGATTGTGGTTGAATCGGTTCAGTTTTTAACGCATCGGTACATCACCGGTTAAAACTAATAAATTACTATTCATTGTTGGTTTCAGTTCGGTTTGATACAACTACAACACAATAAGTTAGAATTTTAAAAGAAAGTTAATATACGCTAGATAAAACAAATGTCTAAAAAATTGTGATCACTATTATTATATTATTATTATATATGGTTTCAAAGTTACCATGAATAATGATAACTTTTTAGATATTTGTTTTAATTTTTTGTAATAACTAGAAATGAGACCCGCCGCAATGCGACGGGGATTTTTTAGTTATAACTAAGTCGATCTAGGAGCCGCACGTTATGTTACACCTGTCAAACGGGAAAAAAATAGACGATGTAAAAACCTTCACCCATACATGCACGTTGCGTCATGTTAACTCGCAAAATTTAGAACGAAACGTAAAAATGTTAAACAAAAGACGCATGTTGTGATGTGTTAAGTCACAAAATTTAGAACCAAGCATAAAGCGAAAAATTTGCGGAAAATAAAAACTATAAAGGACCAAAGTTGAAAGTAAAAAAAGTTATGAGGATAGATTGCAAAAGATAAAAAGTTTTGGGTTAAAATTAAAAAAACAAAATAGTTTTGGTTTAAAAGTAATTTCTGAAATACTTTTGGGTGAACAGTAAAAAAATCATTTTTTTTGGAAAACCCCCAAAGTCAAGGTTACGACAACCATATCCATAACCATTTTTTTTAAAACCCCCAAAGCGCACCCCGCGTTGCGGCGGGGCATAAAACGGTGTCAAATAGTACTAATGTCACACAACCGTCATCGACCACCAACACTAACTCGACCTAGGATCTGTGTGTTGCGACGAACCTGTCAAACATGAAAAAATAGAGGTAAAAACGTTGAACCACACATGCAAGTTAAGCCGTGTTAACTTGCAAAATTTGAAACAAAACATAAAAAAGTTGAACCACACCCGTACGTTGCTTCGTATTAACTCGAAAAATTTAGAATTATACGTAAAACGAAAATTTGCCAAAGATGAAAAGTATAAGTGATAAAAATTGTGAAGTTAAATCGCAAATAATGAAAAGTTTTGGGTTAAAGTTAAAAAAAATTACGTAGGGTTAAAATTGTAAAAGGTAAAAACATTGGGTTAAAAGTAAAAAAATCAAAATTTTTTTTTGAAAATTTCCCAAAGCTTAAGGTACAAGTGGTTATGCACAAAAAACTTGTTTATTTATATATGGAATAATTATTATACATTTGGTTTCATAGTTACCATGAATAGTGATAAGTTGTTAGATAATTGTTTTAAGAGTAAACTTTCATTTTGTTCTCTGTGGTTTGGTCACTTTAACGGTTTTGCCCCAAACCTTTAAAAATGGCCATTTTCCTCCAATAGTTTGCTATGGTTTTTCCTTTTTGCTCCCCGCCTCTAACTTCATCCAAACTGTCTGTTTTTCCATTTTGCTCCCCGCAGGGAGCAAAATAGAAAAACCATAGCAAACTATTGGAGGAAAATGACTATTTTTAAAAGTTTGGGGCAAAACTGTTAAAGTGACCAAACCACAGGGAGCAAAACGGAAGTTTACTCTTGTTTTAATTTTTTAGTAATAAATTATGATGATAACTTTTTTTGGTATCTTTTCTAATGTTATTTAATGTAATAATAAATTATTCATCATTTTTATTATACATATTAAAAGAATCTTGTGATGAACAGTACCAAATTATTATTATAATATCAAATATACTTTTGATTATTACATTATTTTATTACTTAATTGATTCACCTAATTTAGGCCAAATTAAATTACGATTTTGTCCCCGTTTGAAAATAAAGATTTTGTCATCAGTTTAAAATTACATTTTTACCTACAGTTCAAAATAAAATTATGCTTTTTATCCCAATTTAAAGTTACATTTTCGCTATTAGTTTTGTTTTGTGCCTCCAAGCTAAATTACCATTTTTCCCTCAATTTAAATTTACATTTTTATCATCGTTTTTGTTTGCTTTACCTGTAAAATTACGATTTTGCCCCCAGTGTATAACTATAGATATTAAAACATAATTGTGATGAACAGTACCAAATTATTATTATAATATTAAATATACTTTTGATTATTACATTATTTTATTACTTAATTGATTCACCTAATTTAGGCCAAATCAAATTACGTTTTGTCCCCGTTTGAAAATAACGATTTTGTCATCAATTTAAAATTACGTTTTTACCTCCAGTTCAAAATAAAATTATGCTTTTTATCCCCATTTAAAGTTACAATTTCGCTATTAGTTTTGTTTTGTGCCTCCCAGCTAAATTACCATTTTCCCCTCAATTTAAATTTACATTTTCGTCATCGTTTTTGTTTGTTTTCCCCGTAAAATTACGATTTTGCCCCAGTGTATAACTACAGACACAAGATTGGGGAATAGTGTCAGGAAGCTGCATGACACTCCCCCATTGGCCCAACCAATTTACGATTTTATCATCGCTTTAAAATTACAATTTTGCAATCAGTTCAAAATTACTTTTTTACCCACAGTTCAAAATAAAATTATGCTTTTGCCCCCAACTAAAAATTAACATTTTGCCCTCGATTCAAAATTACGATTTTGACCCGTAGAAATTTACAGTTTTGCCAATAGTTTTGTTTTTCCCCACCCAGCCAAATTACAATTTTGCAATCAATCTAAATTTACATTTTTGCCATCGTTTTCCTTTGCTTTCCCAGTCAAATTATGATTTCGACCCCAGTGTAAAATTACAGTCATGCGATCGCTTTAGTTGTTTTTTTTTTTTTGACAAAACTATAGTAGTGCTTTGTTTTAACTGTTTGACTCGGTGTAATTTTTATTTTTCCACCAGTTTAAAATTATTGTTTTTCTATCGTTTTTGTTTTTATGAAGCAAAAGTATGATAGTGTTTTAATTTAATTGGTTAACTCAATGTAATTTTTTTTGAGATCGTGTTATGAATAGTATGTACAAGTAATCGAAACACAGACGGACATGTTATGAGAGAGAAATATTCGGCTTAGTGCCCCGCAACGCGGGCGGGGCAAAATCTAGTTTATATATGGTTTCAAAGTTACAATGAACAGTGATAACTTTTTAGATATTTGTTTTATTTTGTTAGTAGAAAACTTTTTAGGTATCTTTTTTAATTATATTTAATTTGATAATAAATTATTCATCATTTAATTTAAACATTGAGTTGGATCATATGCACATTAATCACAATGACGAATAATTCTTTATTTAATTAAATAAAATTAAAAAAAGTTCTTAAAAAGTTATCATCATAATTTATTACTAAAAAATTAAAACAAATATCTAAAAGGTTATCATTGTTACCCAACTTAACGTTTAATTAAATAATTTTTTTTTTGAAAATTAAACTTCATTAAACCGTCTCTGACTCAAACTGGCAAAAGGCCAAACAAACAACAACACCCCTCACCTAAACGGGCAAAGAGCAATAAATGATGAATAATTTATTATTAAATTAAATAAAATTAAAAAATACCTAAAAAGTTATCATCAAAATTTATTACTAAAAAAAATTAAAACAAATATCTAAAAAGTTATAACTATTCTTGGCAACTTTAAAACCATATGTATAATGCATTAATGCTATTATTCTTTTTTTTTTCTACAATAAAAGATTAACCTTTAAAGAATCTCGATGTATCCGAGGATTCACATGTTATGCAAGACTTGCATGCCTTGAAACTTGATGGATATTGCAAAAGTTTTTACCTTAATTTCATGCTTTCCTTTTCATGAACTGTCAAAAGCTTCAGGTGCCAATGTGTAAAGTATGACATGACCCATGGTTATACTCGGTATTTCAACTCCTTTTTATGATAAAAAGTGGAAAAAGGCATTTCAAATATGACATTCATTTCATACTTCACAAACTAAGGGGCTGTTTGGTAGCCTCTTAATCTATTCAGAGGTTGTCTCTTAATGAAATCATTTGTGGCCCTTATGTCTGAATGAATAAGAGGTAACCTTATGTCTGACTAGATAAGAGGTAACATCTGAATGGTAAACCATCACATGTCACATTCTTCTACATTATCTTTGTTAAACTCTTAAATGATTTCATTAAGAGGTAGCCTCTTAATGTCATTCAGATGCTACCAAACAGCCCCTAAATTCTTGATCAATCATCATATTAAATATTAATATACCACCAAAAATATATTGAACAGAGCTTCAACTAACACAATATATAAAAACACTAAGTAACTTTATTTATATAATATATAAATAAAGTAACATAACTAAACCTATCCAACTAGATTATATAGAAACTGCAAATCATAAACTTATAAAAATCAACAAATGTATCCAAAGGTAGGATTTATTCAAAACAGTTGGGCAGACCGATGATCTTCAGTAATCAACTAGTCTTGAACATATCCAAGCACTTCTCAAGCCCATTGTCCCAAAACTTCTCATAGTACTCCCCATAAGTAAACTGTCGATACACAGCAGGCTCATCATCAGTTACAACCTCTGGAGCAGGCCCGATAACCGCCTCAGGCGACGGGCAGTAGAAAGTCGGTATAGATATCCGTTCTTTATCACAATTCACAACAGCTCGATGCAAAATACTCTTGTACTTATCATTACTCATCACCTGAACTTGATCACCAATGTTGATGATGAAAGTGTTTGGAACCGGATCAACCGCAACCCATTTACCATCTTTCAAGACTTGAAGACCAGGAACCTCATCTTGAAGAAGGATGGTGATGAAATTAGGATCAGTGTGTCCGGGTAACCCGTATGTTAAATCGGGTTGTGGGCATGGTGGGTAGTAGTTCAAGACCATATGCTGAGCATGCTTCCCTAATTGTGTGCTCATGTAGTCTTTATGAAGTCCTAAGCTTTCTGAAATGGCTGCAATAAGTTGGAGTGCTAAGTTTCTTGTACTCTGGCAATACTCCGCTACATGGGCCCGAAATGAGGCCGGATTGGTTGGCCATTCGTCGATGAAGTTATCGATAGGGTAGCAATGGAGTCGTAAGTAATCTCTCCAGTTTGCGACCTTTTCGGTTCGTATGTTGAAGCTAGTGGAGAGCCTAGTGGTCTTTGTGGGGTCATCTGAATAGTTTTTGAGTCGTTCTTGTTCGGGTAGATTGAAGAAGTCTCGAGCGGTTTGCATCATGTTGGCTATGATGGATTCGGGTACCGTACGCCGTGGTTTTTAACCTGGAAGAAGCCGTAGCCGCGGCAGGCTCGACCGATTTGTTTGATCACGTTAGCGCGATTGGGGCCGTTGAGATCGTCGAGGTCAATGAGAGGGATGGAGTCGCGAACAACGGATTGTAGATTGGGACGTTGGGTGATTGGTCGGATGTAGTTTGAAGGGACTTGGTCGATTTTATCGGTGGATACGAGGTCGCTAACTAGTAATCTTTTTGAGGTGGTAGCCATTGTTGATGGAGAGGTGTGGTGTGGGTACAAATGAGAATGGAGGATTGTATATATAGAGGAGTAAAACGTGATGTATTTATTCTTGAAAATTTAAAAGATAAATTTAAAAGATGCAGTTGAAGAAAGAAGCCGTGTTATGTACAGTCTAATTTTGGATTTTTTTTATAAAGTTAAATTATTGATCACAAGTTAATGGTGGTCTATAAATGCCTTTTAATTTAGAGTGATATATTTGTATTAAATTTTGTTATGTGTGCATGTGAAACGTGGCAACTATGGTAAATGGATGTCGACGTGGTGTGTGTGGGTGAGGAAAGCCTACCCGAGTTTAAGGTTACGTCGGTGGATGTCGACATCTTATCTCAGCATGCATGTCTTGTGAAAACCATATCCCTAATTCGTATTCCTATATTTTTTTTCACTTTATCTCTCTATATATCTATATCTATGTATGTATAGAGAGATAGAAAGGATAGATGTGTGAATATTAACTGCAAAAAAATTTTAACGTGTCGTTTTAAAATTGTTTTAGGGGACTCATCAATTTATTAAATGACTATGATAGATACAAAAACATGGTCGGCATATTTAAGACCAGAAACTTTCGGGATGGGTAATAAGATAGGTATTTAAGTATGATATTGATAAAAAAAATTAAAGGTCAAGATGCAAGTATGACATTAGACTATGGGGTGTGAAGGAGGGTAGTGCTCAAAGGATGCTTCGTCACGTAAGCGTCTACGTAAGCGGGTGTGATAATGAGCCTGAAGGGGATGCGCCTCAATATATTATATTATATTATATTATATTATATTATATTATATTATATTATATTATATTATATTATATTACTACATTACATTACATTATATTACACTACACTATACTAGACTATACTATACCGTATAACAAAAACAAAATGGATGAATAGGAAATATGATATCTTTTATTTAATGTTTCGTTAAGTTTTCTATTTTTATTACTTTATTTATAATAATAATAACTAGAAAATTCAAATCGTCAATAATAAATAATAGTTAAACACTGAATCAAGAACATGTAGTTTGTAGTTATGAAATAAAATTCTGTAAATACCCGCGCCGGCTACATTATTTGGAGGTTTTTTAACAAATAAAACCAGAATCTTAAATAATAAATTAACTAAAAAGAGAATCTTACTTGTGCTAATTGCATGTTTCTTCTTCTACTTTTTCAATTTTAATATAAAACTAGTATTAAGCCCCCACGTTGCGGTGGGGACGTAAAATCATGATAAATAGCACCAAGGTCACAACACCGCTAGCGACCACCAACACTGAAGTTGCAACGTGTTAATGCAGAGAAATTAGAACGAAACATAAAAAATAATAACTAAGTCGATTTAGGACCCGTGCATCACGATGAACACTATCAAACGGGAAAAAATAGACGACCATAAAAACGTTGAACCACACACGCACGTTGCGTAATGTTAACTCGCAAAATTTAGAACGAAGCGTAAAACAAAACGTAAAAATGTTGAACCACACATGAAGGTTGCGTCGTGTTAACTCGCAAAATTTAGACAAAACGTAAAACGAATTTTTGCAAAATATGAAAAGCATAGGATACCAAAGTTGAAAGTAAAAAAGTTCTTAGCTTAACTTGACAAAGATAAAAAGCTTTGGGGTTAAAAGTAAAAAATCAAAATAGTTTTAGGTTAAAAGTGTAATTATATCAAAAAAAAAAAATTTGAAAATCTCCCTAAGCATAAAGTACAACTACTCTATGCATCAACATGTTTATAATTTATAATAGATAAATAATTAAGTTTGAGTATGTTTTTATTTCCATTATACTTTTGAAAATCCGATCTTATATAAAATTAAGAGTATGTTGTATCGCGTGCCTAACTTTATCTATGTCTCGAAGATAATATATTTATCGAAACCGAGTTGTTAATAGTAATGTATAAGTACTCAAAACACAAACGTACATGTTATCAAAACTAACTCACATTTAATTTTGTGTTTTATAGATTGGCGTCGTTTACAAGTTTTGTTATTATAGTAATATAATGTAATGCTTATTAGTATTCGGATACATTGTTACGATATACATATTTTTATCTATATTTTGATAAAAGTTTTGTTCAAAATCTTACGGGTCAAATATAATTGTTTTTTTAACAAACATCAAAAGATTTGAATTATTTTTTTATAATAAATTTAAATACGTCACGTTTTTAGATGATTTTAAATTACGATTTTTAAATTGTTTAAGCAAATATTGAATGATATAAAATATCTGGATACGTTACGGGTTTACGTGATTTTAAATCCGATCATTTTTAAAACTAAGATCTAACTTTTCCATGATTTCCAAATATACCGACATGACGTGCTTTTATCTATATTTTGATGTGTAAAATCGAGCCGCCGCATTTTACAACCGCACCTTAGGCCATGAGGTATACCTTAACCCTTCTTAACTTCATATAAGCGCCACATCACTCGTTTTTTCCTTTCTTATTCCACCTTGTACTAAGAAAATTGTTTAACTTTGTTAAGTCAACCTCATTCACCATTTTTTAATTGTTATAATATTAAATAATTAAATTAAATACAAAATAAATAATAATACCATTTCATTAACTTATTAGCTAAATTAAACATTGATAACAAATAGCATTAATTATTTAATTTTTAAGCGCCACATCACTCGTTTTTTCCTTTCTTATTCCACCTTATACTAAGAAAATGGTTTAACTTTGTTAAGTCAACCTCATTCACCATTTTTTAATTGTTATAATATTAAATAATTAAATTAAATACAAAATAAATAATAATACCATTTCATTAACTTATTAGCTAAATTAAACATTGATAACAAATAGCATTAATTATTTAATTTTTTTTGCCAGGGTTAACATGTTAACCAAAAGAGGTTTTAACAACCCTTAACATGGGAAGGGAGTGGTTTTGAAGACATGTTAACTTATCATGTCATTTTTAACATCAATGAAGTTAGAGTACACCCGTAGGCCTTAGTACCGCAACGCAGGCGTTATAGTATTTGACTAATATAAATTTTAAAAATTTAATCCGAATTTAAGGTTACGTCGGTGGAAGTCGACATCTTATCTCATCATGCATGTCTTGTGAAAAGGGGCTAAAAGGATTTTAACGTGTCGTTTTAAATTGTTTTACGGGGATTCATCAATTTATTTATAATTATTATATTATATTATATTACATTATATTACATTACATTTGTTATATTGTATATAATATTGTATATGTTATATTATACTATACTATACTATACTATACTATACTATACTATACTATACTATACTATACTATACTATACAATAACTAGGTTAGAACCCGGTGTAGTACACGAGTTGAATAAATGTAATTGTATTGTATATACTAAATAATAAAACAATATATCACTTTAAAAACCTCATTTAACACGAGTTGAATATATGTAATTTTATATATTAAATAATAAAAAAAATTATATTTTCAAGAATTTCGTGTATTGTAAAGGTTGAACAAATGTAATTTTTTTTATCCCAAATAATAAAAAAAGTTATATCTCTAAAAACTCGTGTATTACACAGGTTGAATAAGTGTGAAATTGTATACTAATGATAATAAATAATAAAAAAAGTTATATCTTCAAGAATCCCGTATATTATACGGGTTGAATAAATGTAATTTTATATCCCAAATAATAAAAAAGTCATATCTATAAAAACCTTGTGTATTACACGGGTTGAATAAATGTAATTTTGTATACTAAATGATAATAAATTTATATTTCTCTAAAAACTTCATGTATTACACTAGTTGAATAAGTGTAATATTGTATACTAATACAATAAATAATAAAAATGGTTATATCTTCAAGAATCTCGTGTATTATACGGGTTGAATAAATGTAATTTTATATCTCAAATAATAAAAAAAAAGTCATATCTATAAAAACTTTGTGTATTACACGGGTTGAATAAATGTAATTTTGTATACTAAATGATAATAAATTTATATTTATAAAAAAAACCCCGTATGTTTCACGGGTTGAATAAATCTAATTTTAAATACCAACTAATAATGAAAGTTGTATTTTTAAAAACCTCGTATATTACACGGGTAAATAAATGTATTTTTGTATGGTAAATAATAATAAAAAGTTATAACTTAAAAAAACCCTGTGTATTATAGGCTAAATAAATGTAATTTTGTATAGAAAATAATTAAAAAAACATATATATTTATATAATTCGAATTTGAATATGTTATTGGATTTGGTTCAAAAATCATAAATTTGTTTCAGTTTAATTCGAATTGATTACAAACCCCAATGTGAAATATCAAAAATAAAATAAAATTATTCGCTAATATCTTAAAGGAAAATTGGTTTTTAATAAACCAACATTTGCCCCATTGGTAAATAAAAATCCTACCTATGTAATTGGTATACAATAATCATACCTATCAACATGTTGGTACTCAATGAACTTTCGTTAATTTTTTTTAACTGAAGTTAGTTTTTAAGTTTTATTTATTACACAAACAGTCCCTGTAGTTGTAATTTATTAGTTTTAACTATTTTATAAAATTTAATTACATGGCCCTTGACGTTTTTTTTGGTTTTACAAAATAGTTAAAACTAGTAAATTATAACTACAGTGACTGTTTGTGTAATAAATAAAACTTAAAAACTAACTTCAGTTAAAAAAAATTAACGGAAGTTCATTGAGTACCAACATATTGATAGGTAGGATTATTGTATACCAATTACATAGGTAGGATTATTATTTACCAATGAGGCAAAGGTTGGTTTATTAAAAACCAATTTTCCTATCTTAAATTAAGAATTTAAATTTCAAAATAATATTTTATAAGAAAAATAGAAGGTTTCTATCTGACATCTAAAGTATGATAATATTTAATATTAATTTATTATTTATTTAATTAATATAAGATAAGTATGCAAAAAAGACAGGAAAATAAAAATTGGAGGTCTTCATTGAATGACACGTGTCACATATTAGTTTCTTTTGTTATATAGTACTAGCGGTAAGACACGTGTGCAAACACGGGTCGTTTCTTAGAAAACCATTCATAATATATTTTAACATAAAGTATAAATAGGTGTATAGATATTGTAATTTTTAGTTTAGTTTTTCATTTGATTAATATTAAAACTCTGTTTGAGGTATCTAAAACTGTGTTTGACTAAAGTCAACCACTGTTTGTTAAGGGTAATCTCTGTTACGCCAAATCACTGTTTCTTAAGACTCTGTTTATAACCAAACAGATGTTTCAAACTTATGTTTCTAATACTATTGTTTGAAATCCTAACCTCTGTTTCAAAAACAGATATTACAAAAGGAAAAACAAACATCTGATTGACCAAAAGTGAACAAACATTTAACTTTTGTTTTCAAAAACCAAACCTCTGATTCATAAACATGTTTTAGGTTTCAAAAGAGTATATCATTTGTTTGAGGTATCTAAAACTCTGTTCGACTAAAGTCAACCACTGTTTGTAAAGGGTAATCTCTGTTTTGCGAAATCACTGTTTCTCAAGATTCTGTTTGTAACCAAACAGAGGTTTCAAACCACTATTTGAAATCCTAACCTCTGTTTCAAAAACAGAGCTTACAAAAGAAAAAAACAAACATCTGATTGACCAAAAGTGAACAAACATTTACTCTTTGTTTTCAAAAACCAAACCTCTGGTTAATAAACAGGTTTTAGGTTTCAAAAGAGTGTATCATTTGTTTGAGGTATCTAAAACTCTGTTTGACTAAAGTCAACCACTGTTTGTAAAGGGTAATCTCTGTTTCGCCAAATCACTGTTTCTCAAGACTCAGTTTGTAACCAAACAGAGGTTTTAAACATTAATTCAAAATTTTTACAACAACAGCCAATCTAAATAACAAAATGTTAAATCGTTTTAAAACAATAAACCAAAACCTAAATACAACCGAGCAAATATTTTTCTATATTTTTTGCAACATCAATTAAGTATGAAATCATAGAAGCCAATTTCCTTCATTATCCATCCACTGCACCTGAAACAAATATTTATACGTAATTAAAAATCATTTGCAATCAAAATCATTGTAACAACCCTCGGTAAAACCAACACCCTCATAATATTTCCAACCCTCTAATATACTATAAAATGTCTCAATATGTTTTATATTGTACCCCGTATGTGAAAACCGAGCCCGAATTATATTAGAGTATATAAAATAAATAAATAAAAAAAAATCTAAAAATGTAAGTTGAGGCGGGCCGCGAAAGACCTCACCTCAATCTTACGCAGGCCGCGAGAACTCGTGAAACGCGGATACACCCAGAGGCCGACACGTGTCATGATCGTGGCGGTCTAGAGGATGACCGGGACAAGCTATAGGTTGACCGCATGTTGACGCGGGCCGCGTAAGGCTTAGCCTTACCTTACGCGGGCCGCGACAGGACCAGATTACACAACTATAAATAGAACGCATCAGACTTCGTTTTCCGTCGCTCATTTCTTTCTTTCAATCTCGAAATTCTGTAGAGAAGTTATAATATTTCGGGTATTATACCCCTAATTAGCGAGGTTCTGCTCCGTTGTAAGTATTATAACCCTAGTTTCGTAATAGTTACGCTGCCCGATTGATTTAGGGTTCCGTAACAACTGTCGTGGTTCTGCCCGACGTAGTTGTTGGAATGCCGTCTCGGGGAGGGTATTATTAATATTTTCAAAGGGTTATGGTACTAACCAATGTACATTTGTATAAATTATAGATTATATCCAGGAAAACCTTACGAAAAGCCTAAGACAGCAATGTGAGTTTATCCTCTTTTTGTTAATGTTTTTGGAATGTTTTATAAAACCTTAATTGTTTTACAATGTGATTAAGCGGTGATTGAGTCTTTGTAGTTCTTCAATTACTGCCGGTATTATGGGGGTTTTGTATACAAAATTTACTACGAGTAGTAGTAAGTCTGAATGACAGTGCATTACCATTGGACGACGAGTTAGCCAATGGGTAATTTGACCATAGCCACATATCCGGTCGAGTGGCAAATACTGAATGAGTAATTGTGTAGAAATAAACAATGTGATCGCTCTCAATACTGTTTTAATTGATAAAATGATTCTTGATTAAACTGGGATTCACTCACCAGTATTTCCGACTGACAAATGTTTTTAAAACGCGTTACAGGTAACACAATGTGAACAGCCAATTAGTGAAAAGCCAGCTGGAGAGCACTGAAGGCTTGGGAAAAATGTGGCTATAAAAGTTACCTAATAAACGATGTTTTAAATTCAATAAAATAGGGTTTGTCCCTATAAATGTATTGTAATAAGAAACTTGGGTTTTGCCCATGTATTTATTAATATCAAGTATGGGGGTTTTACTCTGATAAACATTTCCTAACTACGGTCCTGATGTAAATTCCGCTGCGAGACTAAATAAACTGATACCACCAAAACTCTGTGATCACATCCGCCCGTTCCCGGGGATCAGGGATCGGGGGTTGTGACAGAAGGTGGTATCAAAGCCTAGCCACTGGTCTGAGCCAAAGAAGTGTTCTGCTGACACTTAAAATTCTGAAATTTGTGTTAGGAAATAAAATTAGGTAAATAAGTGCATAACTGTATTTATTTGTTATGTGTTATTTGACTATCTGTTAGTTTTCAGTATGAGTGATCAAGGACCATCAGGCGTGAATCGTCAGTTATCTGATTCACCTAGGAGTGAAGGTACATCATCACAGCCTGCCCTTTCAGGGTATACTGCTGATCAGGAAAATGGAATATTTTCTTTTAGAGCTCAATCTGAAGAACCATTTCCTACTAAGAAACGAGGAAGGTTCAGTAAAGAAGCTTTTGCTCGTAGGAAGAGAATGAGGAAATTGCAACAGCAAAGGGCTTTAGCAGCTATTAAGCGAGAGACAGATGCCCATACTCAAGATATGCTAAATAGAAGCCTAGTTAATTTCCATATCTTAGCTACGACTGCTGCTGACTCAAGTCTGGAACAATTAGTAGCCCCACAACCACAAAACCCAGAACACCCTATGGAGATAGAAAATCAGGAAAACCAAGTGGAGATGCACGAATTTAACCCAGAAGAAATCCCTAGGGTGCCTGCACCAAACCCACTAGACCCGAATTACGACCCCTGGTGGGACGATAATAGGGGCTTTGTGCAACGTTACCCTGTCCAGGATTATCCACCCATACAGAACATAGAAGTTTACCCAGGTATGGACCCTTTAGATCCCTATTACCAAGATAATTACATTAGGGAGATTTTAGAGGATCCTTACCAATTTCAGGAATTGTCACCCCCATATCAGGAACCCGTACCCCAGATTCCAAACCCAGTCCGAGAACCTGCACCCCCAATTAGTGCAGAAAACGTTCAAGAACTTAGGACTTTCGGGGAGGAAATTTTAGAAAGCAGTGAGAGGATGCGTCAGGTAGGAGAGCGTCTCGTATGGAAATACGATGAGCGCAATATGGATTTTTGGATAAATCCATATCCATAAATGCTAGAATGGAGGAAGTAGTAGTAATCTTAATATAATAAATAAATAAAAGATGTGTGTATGGATGCATATTATTATTTTATTTCTGTTGGTATTGTAATTTTATTTCTGTACTAGTGTGTAATAGACACATAAGTATATGGAAAAGAGTAAAGTAGCAATGATCTACGTTTTTTGCTAGATTACGTGTCATGTAAATGGCAATATTACTTATTATCTTGTGATATTAATATGGGATAAATGTTTAAAATTCAGATGGCCGACGAAGGAAATCAAGGCAATCTGAATAACGATAACCAGAGTAACATTCACGTGGCTAATGAAAATCCAAGTATCCATAACAACGAAAACCAAATGGACAATAGTGCAGTTCAACACATTGTAGCACAGGGAATTATAGATGCAATGCCATTTATACTTCAAACTGTTAAGAATGCTGATAATAAAAGTAAGCATAGCAGTAAACGACCCATTGAACCAGAAAACAGCGTGAACAATGGACCTGTACTTTAAATGCCTATTCCTAAAAGAAGAAGAACCATGCCTTATGGTTGTTCTTATAAAGAATTCTGGTCTTGTAAACCAATGGAATTCTCAGGCAATGAAGGGGCCATTGCAACCTTACGGTGGATAGAAAAGACTGAGGCAGTCTTAATAATAAGTAAGTGTGCTGAAGAAGATAGAATATTGTTTGCTTCTAACCTGTTTAAGAATGCAGCACTAGAATGGTGGAACACTATCCTCCAGACAAAAGGAAGTGATAAAACCTATAATATGGAATGGGAAGAGTTTAAGGACAAGGTAGAAAGGAAATTCTGCCCACCCAATGAGAAAGAACAGATAGCAAACAAATTTCTAAACCTTAGGATGACTGGTGTGGATAGCAAAGGGTACACTAAGTTATTCTTTGAATATGCTAGGATAGTGCCAACTCTTGCTTCACCAGAACCAGTGTTAATTTCCCGTTATATTTGGGGATTAATTGGGGAGATTAGACATGTAGTCAAGGCAGCTAGACCACAAACCATAGAAGAAACTGTAGAACTAGCCAATACCCTGACTGATGAATTAATCCGTACCCGAGAAGAGGATCAAAGAAGGTGCCTAACCCAGAAGTTGACTCAAGAATTTCGTTCTGGAAATTCTAACCGTGGGAAAAATATAGGTTCTACCTCTGCGCCCTACTGTAGGTATTGCAAAAGAAAGCATTCAGGGAGATGCTCCATATACTGTAACTTTTGCAAAATGTCGGGACATAAGGAAGAAAACTGCAGGAAGAAAGCTAACAGCAGGGTATGTTACAATTGCGGAGAACCAGGTCATATTAAGCTGAATTGCCCAAAATTAGCTCCAGCTCCAGATAACAAGAATACTAAAAATGCTAGAGCATTTGTTCTGACTGCAGAAGAAGCCAAGATGATTCCAGATGTCATAGCTGGTACGTTTTTAGTTAATGATGTTTTTGCCAAAGTATTATTTGACTCTGGTGCAAACCAAAGTTTTATTAATACATCGTTTTGCAAATTTCTAAATCAGTCATTAACTAAACTACCACATGAATGCGTAGTAGAGACAGCTAATGGAGAAACTGTTAGGATTTCTGAAATCTTGCAGGGAGCAAGAATAGAAATTTTAAATCAGAAGTTTATTGCAAACCTATATCCTATGAATCTGGTAGGATTTGATGTTGTTTTAGGAATGGATTGGTTAATAGACAATAAAGCTAGTATTGTATGTGATCAAAAGTTAATTCAAGTAAATTCACCAAAAGGTAAAACGATCACAATTAAAGGAGATAAGCCTTCTAGATCTACTAAATTCATTTCTGTGATGAAAACTGCAAGTTGTATGAGAAAAGGTTCTATAGTGTATTTGATTTCTATAATCACTAACACTAAAGGAAAAGAACTAAAAGACATTCCAGTAGTGTCACAGTTTTCAGATGTCTTTCCAGAAGAACTACCAGGACTACCTCCGGATAGAGAAGTTAAATTCAGAATCCATTTAATACCAGGAACATCACCAATTGCCAAAGCACCTTACCATTTGGCACCTGCAGAAATGCAAGAATTGAAGAAACAATTAGATGAATTGTTGGAAAAAGGATTTATACAACCAAGTTCATCGCCATGGGGAGCACCGATTTTATTCGTTAAAAAGAAAGACGGATCAATGCGTATGTGCATTGACTACCGTGAATTAAACAAATTCACGATTAAAAATCGGTACCCATTACCGAGAATCGATGATCTGTTTGATCAACTACAAGGAGCTCGATTTTTCTCTAAAATCGATTTAAGGTCAGGATATCATCAATTAAAGGTACAGGAAGAGGATATTCCTAAGACCGCATTTAGAACAAGGTATGGCCATTATGAATTTACTGTCATGCCGTTTGGTTTAACCAATGCCCCAGCTGCATTTATGGACATGATGAACCGAATATGTAAGCCATATTTGGATAAATTCATAATTGTTTTTATAGATGATATTCTAATTTATTCTAAGAATAAAGAGGATCATGCAAAGCATTTGCACGCACTTTTAAGTCTGTTAAGAAAGGAAAAGCTTTATGCTAAGTTTTCAAAGTGTGAGTTTTGGTTAGAACAGGTACAATTCCTTGGACACCTAGTCAATCATGAAGGAATTCATGTAGATCCAACAAAGATCGAGGCCATTATAAAATGGAAAACCCCTGAATCACCAACTGAAGTTAGAAGTTTCTTAGGATTGGCTGGTTATTATAGAAGATTTATTCAAGATTTTTCTAGAATAGCCATTCCTTTAACTAAGTTAACCTGTAAATCTGTTAAGTTTGAATGGGGAGTAAAACAAGAAGAAGCCTTTAGAATTCTTAAGCAAAGATTGACCCATACACCTATATTAGCATTACCAGAAGGAATTGAAGATTTTGTAGTCTATTGTGATGCTTCTAGATTAGGTTATGGATGTGTGTTGATGCAACGACAAAAGGTTATAGCTTACGCATCTAGACAACTTAAGAATCATGAAGAGAATTATTCAACCCATGATCTAGAATTAGGAGCTATAATTTTTGCTCTTAAGATTTGGAGACATTACCTTTATGGTAATAAGTTTACCATATTCACTGATCATAAGAGTTTAAGGTATATTTTTCAACAGAAGGAGTTGAATATGAGGCAAAGACGCTGGATGGAATTTCTTAGTGATTATAATTGTGATATCCAGTATCATGAAGGGAAAAGCAAATGTAGTAGCCGATGCTTTAAGTAGAAAGTATCATGAAAAGCAAAGAAGGGTACGTTCTCTTAAATTAAATCTGCAAGTAGATTTAAATGATCAAATAAGAGAAGCACAAGAATCAGTAATCAAGGATGATTCTGAAAAATTAAAAGGTATGTTAAAGGAACTAAAACAAGGAACAGATGGAATTTGGAGATTTCATGAAAAGAGAATGTGGATACCTAAATTAGGAAATCTTCGATATCGTATATTAGAAGAAGCTCATAAATCTAAATATACGATGCATCCAGGAAGTGATAAAATGTACCAAGATTTAAGAAAAAAATTTATGGTGGATAGGGATGAAGAAGGACATAGCAGTCTATGTTTCTAAATGTTTGACTTGTTCACAAGTTAAAGCTGAACACCAGAAACCCTCAGGTTTGTTACAGCAATTAGAAATGCCAGTTTGGAAATGGGAATTAATAACAATGGATTTTGTTACTAAATTACCCAAAACTAGGAAAGGAAATGATACAATCTGGGTGATTGTAGATAGACTAACCAAGTCAGCTCATTTCTTACCAATGAACGAAACAATTAGTATGGAACAATTATCTAAATTGTATGTAAATGAAATTGTTTCTTTACATGGTATTCCTTTATCAATTGTTTCTAACAGAGATAGTCGATTTACATCTCATTTTTGGTCAAGTTTCCAAAAGGCAATGGGAACCAAGTTAAAATTGAGCACAGCTTATCATCCACAAACAGATGGACAAAGTGAAAGAACAATTCAAACGATGGAAGATATGCTTAGAGCTTGTGTAATTGACTTTGGAGGTAATTGGGACGATCACTTACCTTTAATAGAATTTTCTTATAATAATAGTTATCACACAAGTATCAATGCTGCACCATTCGAAGCATTTTATGGACGAAAGTGTCGAACCCCAGTCTGTTGGGTAGAAATTGGGGAAAAGCAACTATCTGGACCTGAAATAGTGCAGGAAACAACCGACAAAATTATTCAAATCAAGGAACGACTGAAAGCAGCACGTGATCGACAAAAGAGTTATGCTGATAACCGATGCAAACCCTTGGAATTTCAAGTAGGAGATAAAGTATTGTTAAAAGTCTCTCCTTGGAAAGGAGTGGTAAGATTCATCAAAAGAGGAAAGCTAAGTCCCAGGTATGTTGGACCTTTTAAGATTATTAGAAGAATAGGATCTGTAGCTTATCAGCTACAACTGCCAGAGGAAATGGCAGGAATACATGATGTGTTTCATGTATCTAATCTTAAAAAGTGTTTAGTTGATGAATCATTGATAGTACCTCTTAAGGATATAGAGGTAAATGAACAACTCAAGTTTGTAGAAAGACCTCTACAGATTGAAGACAGGAAAGTCAAGAATCTCAAACATAAAAGATTAGTTCTGGTCAAAGTGAAATGGGACTCCAAAAGAGGACCCGAGTACACATGGGAACTCGAGTCAGAAATGAAAAGAAAATATCCACACTTGTTTCAGTAGATCTCGGGGACGAGCTCTAAAACAAGGTGGGGAGAATGTAACAACCCTCGGTAAAACCAACACCCTCATAATATTTCCGACCCTCTAATATACTATAAAATGTCTCAATATGTTTTATATTATACCCCGTATGTGAAAACCGAGCCCGAATTATATTAGAGTATATAAAATAAATAAATAAAAAATCTAAAAATGTAAGTTGAGGCAGGCCGCGAAAGACCTCACCTCAATCTTACGCGGGCCGCGAGAACTCGTGAAACGCGGATACACCCAGAGGCCGACACATGTCATGATCGTGGCGGTCTAGAGGATGACCGGGACAAGCTATAGGTTGACCGCATGTTGACGCGGGCCGCGTAAGGCTTAGCCTTACCTTACGCGGGCCGCGACAGGACCAGATTACACAACTATAAATAGAACGCATCAGACTTCGTTTTCCGTCGCTCATTTCTTTCTTTCAATCTCGAAATTCTGTAGAGAAGTTATAATATTTCGGGTATTATACCCCTAATTAGCGAGGTTCTGCTCCGTTGTAAGTATTATAACCCTAGTTTCGTAATAGTTACGCTGCCCGATTGATTTAGGGTTCCGTAACAACTGTCGTGGTTCTGCCCGACGTAGTTGTTGGAATGCCGTCTCGGGGAGGGTATTATTAATATTTTCAAAGGGTTATGGTACTAACCAATGTACATTTGTATAAATTATAGATTATATCCAGGAAAACCTTACGAAAAGCCTAAGACAGCAATATGAGTTTATCCTCTTTTTGTTAATGTTTTTGGAATGTTTTATAAAACCTTAATTGTTTTACAATGTGATTAAGCGGTGATTGAGTCTTTGTAGTTCTTCAATTACTGCCGATATTATGGGGTTTTGTATACAAAATTTACTACGAGTAGTAGTAAGTCTGAATGACAGTGCATTACCATTGGACGACGAGTTAGCCAATGGGTAATTTGACCATAGCCACAGATCCGGTCGAGTGGCAAATACTGTATGAGTAATTGTGTAGAAATAAACAATGTGATCGCTCTCAATACTGTTTTAATTGATAAAATTATTCTTGATTAAACTGGGATTCACTCACCAGTATTTCCGACTGACAAATGTTTTTAAAACGCGTTACAGGTAACACAATGTGAACAGCCAATTAGTGAAAAGCCAGCTGGAGAGCACTGAAGGCTTGGGAAAAATGTGGCTATAAAAGTTACCTAATAAACGATGTTTTAAATTCAATAAAATAGGGTTTGTCCCTATAAATGTATTGTAATAAGAAACTTGGGTTTTGCCCATGATAAACATTTCCTAACTACGGTCCTGATGTAAATTCCGCTGCGAGACTAAATAAACTGATACCACCAAAACTCTGTGATCACGTCCGCCCGTTCCCGGGGATCAGGGATCGGGGGTTGTGACAATCATCATGATAAAAAGTTACAATTCAGTGAAATTTGAAGCTTTCTTTGCATCAACTTCCTTCTAACGTTTGATTTTAGGTAAACCCACTCAAAGAAAACGACTTCTTTCTGAGAAGCATATATAAAAAAGTTAAATTATAGCAAGAAAATGACGATTAACAGAAACCAAACAGTAAAAATATTTACACTGTTGACCAACACAAACCTGCTTAGATGCATTTCCGACTGCAGCCAGCCCTATAAAATGGATTACATTTGCAGCATCGACATTCACGTACGGTTCACGAGCATAAAACACTCCCTTAGCTACTGCAACATGATACCGCGGTTTGATCTCCGCAAACTCCGATATTATGGCATCACTGCCGGACGAATCTGATAATCCTGGAGGAATATCAGATGTTGAAGCTCTATTCAAGACTCCACTCGGCCATTCATTAGTGAGTAGTAATTAAGGAAATGAAAACAAATGATAAATTCAACACACACGAAACTCTAAAATATATAATTCAGTATAAGGATATGTGATTCCTCCTCAGTGATTCGTTCTTTTCAAGTTATGGGATCCCTGGCCATAGCTCATAATTTGATCTACCATTCTTCGATCGTCCCATGATGTGATTCCTCCTTAGTGATTCGTTCCTTTCAAATTATGTCTTATTACTCTTAGTGTTTGTCATGCTCATATATGTATTATTTATTGTTACAATTTTAGATACAAAGACACTGAACGACTCAACGGACGACTCGAGGCTCGCTGAAGTACCTGAATACAAAGCTTGTTCCAGATTTGTCATCGCTTTCTCTCTGATTACTCCATAAAAATAATGCTGCACAGTCTGGCTGAAAAGAGAAGGCAAGCCGATTGCAGAAAATAGCAATGAATACCATCCAACTTTCTCTTTAGACCCACTTTTAAAATATGCAACTCCAATGGTTATAATAAAGAATCCGAAAACCGGTTTTGAAATGCCAGAAAATGCAGCAACAAAAGAGCCTACACCAATCTTTATAAACTCTTGGTTATTCAAACCGAACCAGATTCTGAAAAATATATCTTTGTTCACACTTCCATCTTGTTCATCTTTCTTGGGAGTATCTTTAAGGAGCTTGTTCGTTTCTATAGGCGTATCAAGTTGATCAGAAACCTGTTGCTCTTTTATTTCCGTCTCTTTAATGGGATATGTTATTTCTGTCTCTTTAATGGGATTTACAGAACTATTAAGCAACACACTTTGAATCAGTAAATACATATGGCAGATTCGGGTTGTGTTTTATCTCTAAAGTCTTGGCAAAAAAAGAAAGGGTCTAATACCAACCTCGGTTCGGCTTCTGTACTGATATTCTGCATGCTAAAAAAATTGCGGTAAAATTCCCTGGTTTTTAGCAAATTTCTGTGAGTTCAATTGTGTTCGATTCAACATCGTCGCTGGATCCTCCGCCTCAAAGCCATCCAAAACCGCCGGAACTATTATTGTTGTGTGATAATTCGAGATGAAAAGCCTGCAATCAAAATTGTTAGGTAACTATTACTTTTTGTATCTACAATTGACAATCAAGTTGTTACAAACTTGACACCAACAGATTTTAGTCAGTTGCCACTTCCAACAGGTTTAACAGTTAACACAATCCCCGATTTTACACGCTAATTGAAAGAAGGGAGGATGGGCACCATACCAGGTAGCCTTACGAAGCACGGAAATTTGTACGAAGCCAGGGTGTTTTAAACTCACAAGTTTGGATTCAGGTGTATAATCGCAGAATCGTTGTCCCGCAGTAACAATCTGCTACACAGAATTTGCCGCAGAATTGTTATTCGTTTGCGCAGAATTGTTATTCGTTTGCAGTTATGTCGTTAAAAAACAAATCTGTTCATTAGCTGCATTATAGACCTTAGTACATTAGCTGAAAGTTTTCAACAGATCTGATTGAAAACAGAATTACTCGAGTCCCTTTATACAGAATCAGTCCACGGAAACAACCATTGCTGAATCAGTTTAAATCGCGGGTGTATAATTGCCGCATAATCCGCTCGATAACAGTTTTCGCTAATACAATAATCCACTTGAAATCAGATTTCAGATTGATATCAATTTGGGTTTACACAATCTGAACGAATCAGAATCAGCGTGCACGTTTGCAGATTTGCTGCAGACTCGGAACTTGTTCATCCGTTCAGAACCTTTCCAACAGGTTTAACAGTTAACAGAGTCCAATGATATACGCCACTCTTCACTGAATTACTCAAACATTACTAACTATTAGTATTAGTAAAACGATAAGGTTGACCATACCAGTGTTTCTAGTCCAACCAATTTAAACTCCTTATCCATCACAGTCTCATCCTCAACAATCACAACATCACCAACCTGTGGTCAAAGCATAATTATGTATTTAACCCTGATTCCGATATGAAACACTAAATAGCAGTAAGTCAGATTACAAAGATGCAAAAAGTTATATATACTTGATTCCGATATGAATAGAAGTCATTGCAACCTAAGATTGTAACATCCATGCCTGCATAACATTTCAGTTAGTGATCAGAGCGTCGAATTCATTATACTGTGCATATATGAAGCCCGGATCATACCTTGTGATAGTAATTTGTGCAATTTATTCCTCTTATTATTGTCTAGTGTGGTGTATGCTGCTGCTACCGAATATTGGACCGCATATTCAACAAAGGGGCTCCTTGATTCACTGAGATTTAAGCACAAGTCTACGGAAATCAGTTATAAAACTTTAATCCACGCTGCTTATTGGTGTAAAATACTATATATAACAAATACAAAGGAAGGAGGTGTAAAATACCGACTGCTTATTGGTCTCAAATGACAGTGGATCCGACCACTACACTTAAACAGATCAAATTCATGAAATTGAGAGAGAGAGATTTGAGAGTTTATATAACATACCCTTTGTGGATTGATACCAATAGGGATTACCTCCTAGACTCCATAAACTTGACCAGCCTGTAACACATAAATATACTTAACGAATCACATTTCTCGGTCAATGTATAGATCCAAGGTTATGTAGTATATATCAAGAATAAAAGTGACTCTACCTCAATCCATTACTCGGTCTTCTTCTTCTTCTGATTTGATCAAAGTTTTAGCTTCATCACCTTCTTGAAAACCATTGGAACCATCTAGGGCACCAAATAGAAGCTTTAAATCAAAAAGGTAAATAAAAATTTCTAAATCATTGTTTACCTGTGCAGATTTGATGGGCAATTCAGAAACATAAATCCTCTTGAAATGCTCCTTCATCAATCTCTTGAAATCATACTTTTGGATCTTCTTGCGTGCCATTGTCTTTCCCTTAAAACCCTGTTATCCAAAAAGTAAAAACAAAACAGATCTCAACTCAGAAATCGAGTTGTTTTGTTGTACCAGATGTGAATCGATATCGAGTTGCAAAAATCTCTCGCTTTGTTGTTTTTTATTTGATTTGTGTCTGGATTTGAGAGAGATAGAAAGTGGGTTTTAGAGAGAGAGAGAGTTGAGAGTTGAACTGCTCAGAGAAATTAAAAACTTTTTATACGTAGGTTTGAATTTTGAATCTGGAGCCAATATTTTGAATTTTGAATACGGGCAGAGGTTTTGATGGCAGATGTTTGAAGTGTGGCTTTGATGGCAGAGGTTTTGATGGCAGAGCTTTGCCCTATTGAATGTGGGCAGACCTTTGGAATTTGAATGTTGGCCAACTTTGAAATTTAAAGACTTTTAATATTAAGGTTTATGATGTAAAAATGACATAAGAAAAGCCTTGTTGGACAGCCTCTCTAGCTGACACATAAGCTTTTCTTATGTCATTGAGATTTCTCCTTATATAGAAAGTATAGATAAATTATTAACAAAAAAGTTATGTATATAAAAAATACTCATGTATTACTCGAATTGAATAAACATGTGTATTACACCAACATAACTATCAAATAATAACCCGCATACTTTTATTATGTTTGAGTATGTTTATTATTTCTATAAATTTCATTATTCATCAAAAACTTTTGACTTTTTTATTATCGAAATTTTTATCACTATATATATTTATTTATTATTTTGATGGTACTCCATTGATTTTAATATATATTAACAGTTAACAATATCTAAAAGTTTGTTGTTGCATTTTATAAGAATTGTTTTTATCTGTATAAGAAATCAATTATTAAATTAAATTTTAGATTATCAAAACAAAAACAAAAGAGATAAATAGATTTAGTTAAATTGATATCAACATAAAACGTTTAAAAATTTGTGGTTGTATTTTATAAGAATTGTTTTTATCTGTATAAGAAATCAACTATTAAATTAAATTTCAGATTATCAAAACAAAAACAAAAGAGATAAATAGATTTATTTAAATTGATGTTTATTATTATTTATTTAATAGAGAGAGAAATACGAAATAAGGATGAGGAGGCATTAGAGGGTGACACGTGTCAAAAAAGGAGTTTCATTTATTAGTATAGAAAGATTATATTATATTATATTATAATTATATTATATTATAATTTAAACTACTACAAAGAGAAGTTGCTGACATCAGCAAGTAATAGTTGACCTCTTCAATTGGCCAAAAAGGGCGGCAGGCTCAACAGTGCCAGGCAGCTGCCTGGCACTCCCCTATTGGCTCAACAAAATTACGATTTTGTCCTGCTTTAAATTTACGCTTTTGCCATCAGTTCAAATTTATGTTTTCGCCCCCACTTAAAAATAAATTTGCGCTTTTACTCTCAGCTAAATATTTCGATTTTGCCCCCGGTTAAAAGTTACGATTTTGACCCGTTTCAATTTACAGTTTTGTCATTAGTTTTTTCCCCTTAAAATTACGATTTTGCCATCAGGTCAAAGTTATGTTTTTTCCCACGCTAAAAAATAAATTTACGCTTTTCCTCCCGGCTAAAAATTCTAATTTTGCCCTCGGCTCAAATTTACGATTTTGCCCCGTATAAATTTATACTTTCGCCATTAGTTTTTTTTTTTTCTCACAGCCAGGTTACGATTTTGCCCTCAACTTAAATTAACATTTTGCCTTCCTGGTGACATTACAAGTTTGGCCCCCAGTGCAAAATCACAGTCGTGCCGGCAACTTCCTGGCGCTCGCCCGTTGGTCCATTTAGTTTACGATTTATCCCTGAATTAAAATTATGATTTGGCCCTCAGTTAAAAATTACGTTTTTCCCATCGTTTTAGTTTTTTTACCAAAACTATACAGGTTTTTTTTAATTGGTTTACTCGATTTTATTTTTTTTCGTGTCAAGGAGTTGCCTAACACTGGCTCATTAGTCCTGAAAAATTACAGTTTTGCCCTGAGCTCAAAATTACGGTCTTATCATCGTTTTTGTTTTTTTTTTCCTATCAAAATTATAGTGGTCTTTTTTTAATTGGTTGAAAATTATTCGGCCATCGCCCCGCAACACAGGCGTGAATGAATAGGAAATTTGATATCTTTTATTTAATTTTTTGTTAAGTTTTCAATTTTTATTACTTTATTTATAATATTAATAATTAAGTTTGAGTATGTTTTTTTTTCTATTATACTTTTGAAAATACGATCTTATATAAAATTTAGAGTGTGTCGTGTGCCTAACTTTATCTATGTCTCAAAGATAATATATTTTTTTGAAAACGGGTTGTTAATAGTAATGTATAAGTACTCAAAACACAAACGTATATGTTATCAAAACTAACTCACATTTAATTTTGTGTTTTATAAATAGGCGTCGTTTACAAGTTTTGTTATTCTAATAATATAATGTAATGCTTATTAGTATTCAGATACATTGTTAACATATATACTTATTTTTATCTATATTTTGATAAAAGTTTTGTTCAAGATCTTACGGGTTAAATATAATTGTTTTTTTATCAAACATCAAAAGATTTTAATTATTTTTTATAACAAATTTGTCACGTTTTAAGATGATTTTAAATTATGATTTTTTAAAATTTTTTAAGCAAATATTAAATGATATAAAATATCTGGATACGTTACGGGTTTACGTGATTTTAAATCCAATCGTTTTTAAAACTAAGACCTAACTTTTCCATGATTTCTAAATATACTGGCATGACGTGCTTTTATCTGTATTTTGATTTGCAAAATCGAGCCGCCACATCTTACCACCGCACCTTAGGTCATGAGGTACGTCTTAACCCTTCTTAACTTTATATAAGTGTCACATCACTCGTTTTTTCCTTTCTTATTCCACTTTATCCTAAGGAAATGGTTTAACTTTGTTAACTCAATCTCATCCACCATTTTTTTAATTGTTATAATATTAAATATTTAAATTAAATAAAAGTTAAATAATAATACAATTTCATTAACTTATTAGCTAAATTAAAGATTGATAATAAATAACATTAATTTCTTATTCTTTTTTTGTCAGTGTTAACATGTTAACCAAAAGAGATTTTAACACCCCTTAACATGAGAATGAAGTGGTTTGAAAGAAATTTTAACTTGCCATGTTATTTTTAACACCAATGAAGTTAGATTATACCCGTAGGCCTTAGTACCGCAACGCATAAGGCCTCTACTATTAAATATTGCATAAGGCCTCTACTATTAAATATTGATATTTTAATACTTTTCGTCGTTCAAAAAATAAAATATGTTAACTGAAAGACAACGCAGTTTAAAAATTAACTGAAATATGGAAAACACAATTTAAAAATTAATTAATAAAGTAAAGTAATTGATATTACCCTCTTTCTGACGGCTGAGACTTAAAAGTGGTAATCTCTCATTTATTCATTTATTATCATATATAGCTAATTAACTTAATATTATTTAACTACTTGATTATCAATGATTGTATATTTTTATATTATTCATTTGTTCTGCTTCATCATTTTTAAATCTATACTAGTTTTTTTTGACGTCGCAAATGATAATGTAAAACAAACATGATTTGAAAATAAAGCATATGTTTAGAAAAGCCAAACCATGAGAACGGTTTAGTTTATCATCATACCGTTTTATGATATCAAATAAATACTTTATTTAGAGTACAACTTCGTTTTTAACAAAACTTATAACAGAATGTCGGGGAAAAAATTAAACACAACTACGTACTTAAGTTTTTAGAAAAAAGTTATAAACGTAAATTATTAAAGAAGTTTCAAATTAATCGATAAATGAATATATGCTCTAAAAAAGAAAAAAATAATTATTAAAAAATGGTATAAAAAAATGGAAAAAAAATTAAAATATGTTATTAAAAGTAAATATAATAATAAACTATTATAATATATTAAATAAAAGAAAAACAAAAAACTATAAATTATTTTAAAAATAAAGTTACTATTCATCGTCCTTCGTCAACAATATTTATATATAATTAGTCAAATACTATAACGCGGTGGATGTGGTATCGGGGTGGAGTTTGGGCAGCTGATGCTGCCTTCTTCCCCAACAAAGAACATCCCCTGCTGTGATTTCGGTGCTCACGGAAAGAATTTCCCGATCCCTCCGATGTATATATTGTGTGTTATTGGGTTGATTTGTAGTGTTATGATTGGAGGGGAAGGAGAACATCATCCCTTTAAAGGGGGAAGGGGAATGTGGTGTGAGGTGGAGGTGATGTGGCGAAGAGGTACCCCACAACCTTAGGAAGTGGCGGTGCTGAGGACCATCGCACAGGGTCCGTGATTTCGAGGGCACTGGTATTTTTAAAAAAAATCCGATATGTGAATTGTTTTTCAAATAGTATATTCATACCAACTCCAAGATAGACTCATTTACAAAACAATTTTTATGTTTTAAAAGTTAGCCCATTGACATTCGTGAGTCAAATACCCATTTGATTTTTTTTTTTAAACATTACGCAATGACTCTTTTTTTTAAGTTCAAACAAGGTACATTAATTCTTAGAGATGCCTCTGGCCTTAGACATTCAATACTCAATAGTCATTACGAATGATAAATTGGCCTCTTGTCTATAAATTCTAACATGTTATTTATTAAAAATTATAGACATAGAGTTCACAAAAATAACCTAATTTTTATAGGTTGGTGTGTTATATATGTTTTGGAACAAATAATTATTTTTACAAGCACTTAACAATAACCAATTAACATTGTAAACTATATAATTAACTAGAATTTTTCCCGCCGCGCGTTGCGGCGGCGTAAAAACACGGCGTACAGACGGAAGTAACTGATTGCGATTTTTTTATTATACAATGACAACCAAAATTACAGTGTGCTTTCCATGCTTTGATTGGTTGCCATTGTAGTTGCCGGTGTCATTTCTAGGCGTAGCATTCCTGACAATCAAAAATAAGGTTATATGTTGGTTAGGTTCAATCTAGTTATGTGAGAAAGCAGATTCGCTAGTAGGGTAAATGGAGGCATACCTTTGTATTAGGAGACGGATGTTGAAATGACTGCAAGTATGTCTTTGGACTGAATGTTATCTCGAAGCTAACATCGCCTTGTTTTCACAAAAGGTTAGCACAATCTTGTTTCACGGTGAAGTTTCTACAAGCATCAGATAATTTCAAACTTAAAAAATAAAGAAAAAAAAAATAAAACTTTATTGGGGGCACAAAGCGAACTAAGAATGTGGGTCCTAATCTACGCACCTTTATGGGTTTCAATAGAAGCAGAGGTAAGTAGCTCATGTGCTTCTTATGTTGCTTGAACAATACAAGAGACTGAAGTACCATGGTAGTGTGGTAGGAATTCTGGTGTGATCCTATCGAACTGAGGCGAGACGCAACCTGATTGCCGTTCATGAATTCCACTTTGTGTTTCTTTGGACGAACATACTGAGTTGATTTATTCAAAACAAATGACATACTCAATGTTGATGTTATCTAAAACAAATGACAGTACCCATCACAACTTATAGAGGCAATCACTAATTAACAAAAAAAATGAGCATGATACGTGAAAATTACCACATTATTCACGTGTAAAGTAAGTACGAATGTGGCCAAAAAAGAGTACCCTGCATAAGGATTGATGCATTAGTAATAGTAAACACCAATTCAGCCGAAGTACCAAAACTCAACCTTCCAAAGTAAAGAAGTGAAGGAAAAATTACCATAATCTATTGAAAAGTTGGCTTCCCACTTTGACAATAAGCTTTTTGCTTGCATCTGTTGATTCGACCAAAGTTGGCTTCATATGGCAACGGAGTTCATTACACTCGGGTGGCTGCTAGTGTGTTTATCTGTAAGCGCTGAGGCTATACGATTAATCATAATAAGAAACATGTTCTTTTTTATTTTGTGACCAGCCAGATATAATATTACCGTGACAGATCCCTCACATTCTACTGTCGGATTATGTACCTTTCAGTATCTTGTTTTAACAAAGTAGTAGTAAGAGTTTTATATCATTTAAGTTGAACTCACTAAGGTTTGTTTAATGAAGTAGCATGAATTGCTACTTTAAATGATGGTGCTTGCTGGATTTTTTTTTTAAGGTTTGTGGATGCTGTTACATTGATTAGATATTGGTAGGAAAGTGGGTCACATTTTCTTTATTATAAAAAATATAACAATAAACAAACAAACACATACAAACCTTAGTAACTGCGTTACACAAGTTGACGCCTTCCCGCGCGTTGTGGTGGGATGTTGATTATCGCACAACATACAAAATATATCTCTTCTACATTTCAACATAAAAAAATATTCAATCTCCTGGCAATAAAGAAAAGTAAATTTCTTTTCTAAGTAAAGAGGTTTGAATAAACGGGTCATATAGCCATTAAAAATAGTCTTTAAACGCACCAGGTTGTTCAAGGAAACTAATTTGACAATATGAATCCCTGATTTGAATGGTCTCTTTATAGTTGTTATGAGGACCAGCAGCACACTCATGTTACTGAGTGCAACTGTCACTAATATGCAAACCACTTTTATCATCCATTGACATTTTATGATGACTTTTAGTTATGTTTAGTGTTTATCATTGCTGAATTTGGATGCTGTTTTGTATCTAATACACTCTAAGGGTAGTTTGCTTGACAAAAAAAGTCGATGACAGTAGTCCGAAAAGGGGTCTGTTTAGAAAAAGCGAAACAGCCGCAACCCAAAAGAAGGTCCGCTTTGCTTTAAAAAAGGCTGCAAAAACAGGCGACTACATTTAAGATCAATCAATATATACTACATTTAAGATCAATCAGTATATACTACATTTAAGATCGATCAATCTTCAGCGTCTTCTTCAAGATTACATTACCCTCTATGACTCCAAAGTTGAAAAAATTACTCATTCATTAAAAAATTCCCCAAACTTTCTTCCTAATGAACAGTCAAAGTTGAAAATAGTAACCTAAATCGTCAAAGCATACCTGCTGGAGTCGTAATCGCCTAATGAAAGCCTTCGACTTGGTTGTGGTTGTGTCGAGGGCGGCAAGTTTGAGAGCGGAGTAGTGTTGAGCGCTGTTGCTTGATGCCCTTCTGAGACGCGAAAGTTTAAAAACAAACAGTCGATTTGTTAAACAATTTCCCAACTATCTTTGTAACCAACAATGAAAGTTGAAAAGAATAACCTAATTTGCACAAATCGTACCTGGTGGAGCCCTAATTGCCTGACGAAAGCCTTGAATTTGGTGGTGGTTGTGTCGCCGGCGTTAATGGTGTTATCTCGTAGAAGAGTGCTGGTGAGGGACGTCACACGCCATCTTTAATGACCATATCGCTGTCGTCTTGAGGAAGAGAAGTCATATAGATCGAGTTGAATGGAAGTAAATATCAAATTCTTGTAAGAAACTGGTGTTGATTTACACTTACCGTGAGTCTGAGGCTGGATTATGGGTCAAAGCCGCTCCATACATTTGACGTGTGGCCGTTGTTCAAGCGGATGAGTTTATTTGAATGAAGACATATTTGTTGAAGGCGTTTGAGAGGGGTTTTGAATCTGGGTGTTTCAGATACAACAACTACCATTGGTGCGAACTGTAAAGCACAGAAGTTGAAGCCCTAAAAGAGTTTGGTAAAGTAATTTGGGATTGAAGAATGAATGAAATCGATATTGGTAGGGCTCTTTGTGAAGCATACCGTAGATCAAAAAACGAACGGCCAAGATGTATTACTGTAGCTAAGAGCTTCATTAATTGTATATATATAATAATTCATTTCATATAAACAACATATATGTTATTAGTATCATTCTGTTTTGATAAAGATTCAGCGCCGACGGTAGGCGAGCCGCACTCTCACCGAGACCCATTTTTCTTAGGACCTATATTTTGATATTTTATTTTATATTTATAAATATAGAAAATATAGGCTATAAAAAAATATGATTTGACCCAGTGTTTAAAGGCTTTGCGTCCCTGCTAGTATGTCGCGGGTTTTAGTCTGCTTTGCTCCCATTTTGACCGTTTCAGTTCTTTTAGTTCTTTTCCACTCCAGCTATGATATTCATTTTTTGTTAATTTGTTTTGTATATCATGTTATTATTTTCTGTAGTTGTAGACTTGTAGTTTTTCTATTAATTTCAAATACTAAACAACAAATAAAGGATTACGTAGACCCAATCATGGTCAAACGTTAAGGTTGATATTTTAAAATTTTTCCACCATAACCAATCGTGACACGACACTGTCGACCACCGTTGTACCGATCAAGGTATGTTTTTCGTTCTTTTATTCCACTTTCTTGGTTCTCACAATTTAACCCTAACTAGGATTACGACCCGGATTCTTTATTTATAACTAAGTCGATCTACGACCCACACGATATGTTAAACCTGTCAAACGGGGTAAAAATAGACGATGTAAAAACGTTCACCCACACACGCACGTTGCGTCGTGTTAACTCGCAAAATTTAGAACGAAACGTAAAAACGTTAAGCCAAAGACGCACGCTGTGATGTGTTAAGTCACAAAATTTAGAACCAAGCATAGAGCGCAAAATTTGCGGAAAATGAAAACTATAAAGGACCAAAGTTGAAAGTAAAAAAAGTTATGAGGATAGATTGTAAAAGATAAAAAGTTTTGGGTTAAAAGTAAAAAACAAATAGTTTTTGGTTAAAAGTAATTTATGAAATACTTTTGGGTGAAAAATAAAAAAAATCAATTTTTTTTTGGAAAACCCCCAAAGCCTACGTTACGACAACCATATGCATAACAATGTTTTCTTTGAAAAATCCCCAAAGCACACCCCGCGTTGCGGCGGGGCGTAAAACGGTGTCAAATAGTACTAATGTCACACAACCGTTATTGACAACCAACACTGACTCGACCTATAATATGCGTATTGCGACGAACCTGTCAAACATGGAAAAATAGAGGTAAAAACGTTGAACCACACATGTACGTTGCGTCGTATTAACTCGAAAAATTTAGAACTATACGTAAAACGAAAATTTGCGAAAGATGAAAAGTATAAGTGACAAAAGTTGTGAAGTTAAATTGCAAATAATGAAAAGTTTTGGGTTAAAGTTAAAAAACAAATTATGTAGGGTTAAAATTGAAAAAAGGTACAAACCTTTGGGTTAAAACTAAAAAATCAAGTTTTTTTTTTTTTAGAAACACCCAAAGCACAACTTACAAGTCCTTATGCACAAAAAGTTTGCTAATTTATATAGGTTTTAATTTATAATTGTTAATGTATCCATAAATTGGGTGTTTATTGAATGTTGAGCTATTAATTGAGTGTGATGTTTGTAATGCTTAGCATTTTTGATTTTTATACTTTCCTTATTTAGAAAAATGTAGTTGTACTTCTTTTTTTGGAAACTTGTAATCATATTATTTTTGTATTTATTTCCAACCTTATAAACCGAGACTTTGATCGTAATGAAATTCATGCATTATACATACGTGTTATACATACAATCAATGTTAAATACGTGTTTACTTGCAAACTGACACTTATTATACGTGCAAATACTCATAAATACATTCACGATACGCGGATAATACTTACATATTCGTTCATGCTCGAAAACATGTCAAAATGCGAAGTTTGGGCATAAAATGATAACAAATGAGAGTTCATGGGTTAAAATGTAAAAAAATGAAACTTGCTAGACCAAGGAGGCGCCGTGCCACGCGACACACCCCCTCCCCCTTTTGCTCGTGTGACGCCACGGGGTTGAATCCGTCGCGAGTTGTTTCCCTGCTGCGGGTTGATCTTACTTGGCTACTTGATGAACTAGGAAGTTAGTTGTGTTTTTTACTTTTCATTCATGACCAACTGAGTCATCACCTAAGTTGACGACTTTGTGTTTTAGTGAATCATACAATGAGGTTATTCACACCTCCATGCTTAACATCTACGATATTCATGATAGACTTATTATATAAATATATGCACATATTATATATTTAATCGGGTTCTTGATACTAACCAATATATGGTTAAGTGTTATGTCGCAACCCCCGTCCCCTATCTGCCTCGGGAACGGGCGGCCGCGAGACCAATTTTGGTGGTATCGGTGTTTATCATCTTTAGCAGCGGAAATTACATCAGGACCGTAATTAAGAAATATTTTGTCAGAGTAAAAATACCACACTTTTATAATATTAAACACGTGGGAAATTTCCAAGTTTTCAGTACACACATTTTTATAGGGATAAACCCTATTTTATTGAATAAAAACATCTCTTTATTCAGGTAACTTTTATAGCCACTTTTCCAAGCCTTCAGTGCTGTCCAGCTGGCTTCTATTTGACTTTCACATTTTGTTATCTGAAACGCGTTTAAAAACATTTTGTCAGTGGGAAATACTGGTGAGTGAATCCCAGTTTAATCAAGAAGAGTTTTATCCTTTAATAGTATTGAGAGCGATTACAATGTTTATTTCTACACAATTACTCATTCAGTACTGTCAATCCTGACTGGTGGGTCATATTACACATTGGCTAACTCTTTGTCCAATGGTAACGTGTTCCACATTTTGTATACAAAACCCCAACATACCGGCAATAATTGAAGAACTACAGAGACTCAATCACTGCTAATCACATTGTAAATTATTCAAGGTTTTGTAAAAACAGTTTACAAAAAGGAGACTACTCACATTGCTGTCTTAGGGTTTTCCTTAAGGATTTCCTGGTGATTATCAATAATTTACACAAATGCACACGTGTTAATATAATAACCCAATATTTAAATTAGTAATAACCTCCCCGAGACGGCATTCCAACGACTACGTCGGGCAGAACCACGACAGCCGTTACGGAACCCTGGATCAATCGGGCAGCGTATCTAATACGTAACCGGGGGTTATAATACTTACAACGAGTCAGAACTTCGTTATTTAGGGGGGTATAATACCCGATTATAGCTTCTACACTTATGAAATTCGAGAGAGAAAGAAAGTTTGTGAGCGATTTGGGACTGAAGGCCGATGCCTTCTATTTATATTGTCTGATCGACACATCCTCGCGGCCCGCGTAAGCCGAAAGTAAGTCCTTCGCGGCACGCGACGTAGGTTACGTAGGCCCTAGCCTTGACTGGTCATTGGACTAGACTCGACACGATCTCGACACGTGGCAGCTCAGGGTGTCGCCCTAACCTTGAGCTGTCGCGCCCCGCGTAGCCCGAAAGCAAAGCCTTCGCGGCCCGCGAGCTACCCCAAAACCTTGTTTTTATTTAATTTTTTTAATTATATAGGGTATTTTGGGCTCGGTTCTTGCATACGGGGTATATTTTAAGGCATATAGGGACCTTTTAACTAATTTATAAGTGTCGGAAATATTTTGGAGGGTTGTTATATCCTCCCCACCTTGTTTTAGAACTCGTCCTCGAGATCTACTGGAACAGGTGTGGATATTTCCTTTGCATCTCTGATTCAAGCTCCCAAGTGTATTCTTGTCCTCTCCTGGAGTCCCATTTCACTTTGACCAGAACTTGTCTCTTGTGCTTGAGATTTTTGATCTTTCTGTCTTCAATCTATAGAGGCTTCTCTACAAATTTTAACTGCTCATTTACCTCTATATCCTTAAGAGGTACTATCAATGATTCATCAACTAAGCATTTCTTGAGATTAGATACATGAAATACATCATGTATTCCTGCCATTTCCTCTGGCAGTTGTAGCTGATAGGCTACAGATCCTATTCTTTTAATAATCTCAAAAGGTCCAACATACCTGGGGCTTAGTTTTCCTCTTTTGATAAATCTTACCACTCCTTTCCAAGGAGATACTTTTAATAACACTTTGTCTCCTATCTGAAATTCCAATGGCTTTCGTCTGTTATCTGCATAACTCTTCTGTCGATCACGTGCTGCTTTCAATCGTTCTTTAACTTGAATGATCTTGTCAGTTGTTTCTTGCACTATCTCAGGTCTGAATAGTTGCTTTTCTCCAATTTCTGCCCAACAGACTGGAGTTCGGCACTTTCGTCCATAAAGTGCTTCAAATGGTGCAGCATTGATACTTGTGTGATAACTGTTATTATAATAAAATTCTATTAATGGTAAGTGATCATCCCAATTACCTCCAAAATCAATTACACAAGCTCTAAGCATATCTTCCATTGTCTGAATTGTCCTTTCACTTTGTCCGTCCATTTGAGGATGATAAGCTGTGCATAGATTCAATTTGGTTTCCATTGCTTTTTGGAAACTTGTCCAAAAATGAGATGTAAAACGGCTATCTCTGTCAGAAACAATTGATAAAGGAATTCCATGTAATGAAACTATTTCATTGACATATAGTTTAGCTAATTGTTCCATATTGAAAGTTTCTTTCATAGGTAAGAAATGAGCTGACTTAGTTAACCTATCTACAATCACCCAGATTGTATCATTACCTTTTCTTGTTTTGGGTAATTTAGTAACAAAATCCATTGTTATCAATCCCCATTTCCAAACTGGCATCTCTAACTATTGCAACAAACCTGAGGGTTTCTGATGTTCAGCTTTAACTTGTGAACAGGTTAGACACTTTGCAATATTCAATTTATACTTTAATGTATAAGTACAATGTTTTAAAATATTGATATATATAACTAAATTTAATATAAACTAATTAAATAAAATAAGGATATATATATTTGTATTCATTGGAACATTTAATGTAAATATATGAGGATTTAAATGTTAAATCTCTAGTCATATGTATATATATTTGTATAGGGGTTATAGTGGATACACCCAAATAAACTCCTACAAAAATTAATATAGTATACTAAATTTATAAGATATATTCAATAACTTAATATAGTAATGTAAAAATAATATTAGTTATAGGCTATGTCTACTGGGCACAATTCCCCAGTGCTTGTGGTCATGCTACTATTGGCTAACTTTTTTTTTTTTTTGCCAATAGTAACGTGTGTCAAGTAATGTATAACCCCCCCCCCCCCCCCACCAGAAGCTATTGCAGAATACAAAAATTTAATCACTTTAAGTATAACTGATCAATATTTAGGATTTTGGAAAACATTTTTTTTATATAACTGTATCACAAAAAGGTGATAAAACTGTGAGAAAAGAGAATGAACTCACTTTGTAACTTTAGGGTTCAACTAAAAGCCTCCTGGTAGAATCTTGGGTATAACTCCTGATTTATTTAATAAAATATATATAATGCACTTGCCTTAAATATAATAACCCAGATCAACTTTATCCCTACGTCACGAGACAGAACCCCAACGAACTTAGTCGGGCAAAGGCTTGACATGCGTTATGGGGCTCCAGATCAATCGGAAAAGGGTATCAGTGATCAGGGGTTAAAACACTTAAAACGGGGCATGACATTATTATTATTATTATTATTTTGAGGTAAAAGAAAATAAATAAAAATATATACATAGAGAGGTGGAGATGTTCGATAGGAGGTAGACAGAAGAAGAAGGAATTTTTGAACAATTGAATGTTTTAATACTTTTATTTATACTCCACTTGGAATGGGTGGGTACACTCAAAGATACACAGTCCTACCTACACGTAAACCTTCAAATCATGATTATTTTCTCCAGATGTGTACACGTAGCCTTCCTTCATGCACACAAACATTGAATATTGGACACATGTAAAGTTTGATTTTGATTGAAAAAGTGTACACGTACACTCATATGCATTTAACATTTAGAATTTTATTATTTTATTTTATATATTATAATTAAATTAACTGTTTCACTTATTTGGCGCTTATAACTTCTAAAATATGACGTTTTATAAAATAATGAATTTACCATTAGAACAAGAATATTCTAATCTACATTTTGAACCAAGTTTCATTAAAAACAGAGTAGGTTCAAATATAATGTATTTTTATAATTTAATTATTAAACGGTTTCTAGTCCTGTTTAGATACTTCATATTAACAGTCAACTTACCCGTAATCTACCCGTTTAATAATCTAAGTTTTATATACTTTATTTTAACATAGAAAATAGAAATGTCACACACATATAAGCCAATTAATTAGTATAACATTCCAACCAAATATATATAAAATAGTTTTTTAAAACTATATAGGTTGAATAATTATTTTAAAAATAAAACTAGTTACTAGTGGTTAATAAATTTAAACAACCTATAACTTTTATATGAAAAAATGGATATGTTACATCCTCCCTACCTTGTTTTAAATCTCGTCCTCGAGATTTGGGCTAAGGTGTATCTTTTAGAGTTATGTCACGTCTTAGTTAATAATAACAGTTTTAAGGTAAATGATACAGAATTAAAATATCAAATTTTGTGAATACGAGTTGTACAATAAATAGGATTCAATGGTTCAACTGAATTAGTTCAAGAAATCGATGTCAAATGAATGAGATGAAATGATATAATTTCCAAGGTGACTAGGTTCAAGCCAAAAGAGATTTATAATCAATAGATGTTGAAATTGACTGTAAATGACTTTTAGAAACAGTAGAATTCACTTATCAAAAGAAAACTAACTTTGATTGTCAGCTGAGGAAGACTCAGAATCAACAACCTCAAATGAAATAGAAGCATGAAAATGATTTGTCAATTATCGAACCATGACATGAGAAAAATCAATGTGTTGACATTTATTGAATTGCAAGGATATACCGGAATACAACAGAGTTTAGTGTATCATTGTCTTAATACATAATTGTATCAAGACTACTTTTAAATGATGAGTCAAACGAAAGAAATACATGGTTTTGAATGATTTGTATGCTTATGATTAGCCCAAGCTACAAGTTTATACCGATGCCGCAAGGTGTCGTAATGATTGAAATAGTTCAATAATTACGGTGACCGAACAAATTCACCGTGTAATCAACTGGAAGCTTTAATGAAGTAAATTTGGATATTCATTTCGGATAGGATTTTCAATTGATGATAAAAGACCAAATGAATATTATAGAATTTTCGATCAATGATGAAAGAATCTTTAGAGTTACACCGGAATATAATACGAATTTGTGTACTCTTATCTTAACACATAATTGTATTAAGACTGTTTAAGATAATGAACCAACAGAAATTTAAAATCCATACATCAGGAGTGAAAATGAGATTAGCTCAAGCTTCAAATTTAAAGAAAACGCCACCACAAGGTGTCGTAACCAAATAAATGATTTAAGGAAAGTGAAGACCAAACAAGTCTATTATGGTTCTGAATAGATGAAGTATTTGACAGAATGCATTTATTTATAAACTTTTATTTGTACTAGGGTCAAATAATAACTTAACTTAGATACTACATATCAGCGATTACGTCTGGAATCATTTCTGCTTCCTGCGTAGTAAGTACGAATGCTCGCACGTTCTTCTTAGCTCTGTCTGTTGTTCTGGCCTTGTTGTCGGGTGCTTTAGTCAGTTTTGGGCAATACGGTTTGATGTGTCCTGTTTTTCCGCAATTGTAACAAATATTAGTCTTCCTTCTACACTCTTCCTCTATATGCCCGGTCATCTTGCAAAAGTCACAGTAGGGTGTTTTACTAAAACGGCATCTTCCTGAATACTTTTTGTTACAGCTTCTGCAGGTAGGTTGCTCCAATGATGGTTCAGTTCCTTTCTTCTTGAATTCTTGAGAAATTTTCCGGGCCAACTATTTCTTCTTGTTTTCTTCTCTTGTGCGGACTAGTCCATCTGTCAGGATGTTAGCTAGTTCAACTGTTTCTTCAATAGTCTGTGGTCTGGCGGCCTTGATCATGTCTCGGATTTCACTCACTAATCCCCAAATATAACGAGAAATTAGTACAGGTTCTGGCGAAGCCAGAGTTGGTACCATTCTTGCGTACTCGAAGAACGTCGTCGTATACTCCCTACAATTTACATCTATCATTTTATGATTTAGGAACTCGTTAGCCATTCGTTCCTTTTCATAAGGGGGACAAAATTTCCTTTCTACCATTTCCTTGAATTTTTCCCAATTCATGGCATAAGCCATGTCACTTCCTTTTGCCTGAAGAATTGTATTCCACCATTCTAAGGCTTCTTCCTTAAAGAGGTTGGAAACATACATCACCTTATCTTCTTCGGCACATTTGCTGATTTTTAGAACAGCTTCCGTCTTTTACAACCATCGCAGAGCAGCCGTGGCTCCTTCACTGCTTGCGAACTCAGTTGGTTTACAGGCTAGAAACTCTTTGTAGGTACACCCGAAAGTCATCACCTTCTTTTTCTTGGGATATGGGGTTTTGATAATATCATCATTGTCCCCATTGACATTATGGCTAAAACTGTCATCGCGAGTATGCTTGCTACTCACAACTTTGGTGGGTTCTACGGGGTTTTTAACAGCTTTAATTATTAAAGGTAAAGCATTAGCTATTCCTTGGGCTATTAGATTTTCTATAACATTTTTATCCAAAGGATTTTCATTATTAGCATGAACTTCTGGATTATTTGATACTTCATTCGACATCTGAATGGCAAACATTTTCAATTATTAATATTACAGAATAATTAAAACAATACTTCCAGGAATCATATGTGCATATCTACATATATATATTCATATATTTAAATCTACAAAAATAACACATATGTTACTTTGTATTAATTTCCTAACTTTATTGTTTCAGATTAGGTATTAAAAGAACACCTAAATAGCTTAAACAAGTGGCTCTGATACCACCTTCTGTCACAGCCCCCGACCCTACCCTTGGAGCGGGAGCCGCGAGCCAGTCAGATGGTACCGGTGTTTATTAATTACGCAGCAGAAAATTTTCATTAGGATCGTAGTTAGGAAATAACTTCAGAGTTTATAAAACACCAAACTTTTAATATTAAATAAATTGGCTCAAACCCATATTCAATTCAATTGTTTTTATAGGGATAAACCCAAATAAATAAAACATAAATTTCTTCTTTTATTCAGGTATTTATAGCCACTTTATTTAAGCCTTCAGTGCTCCATAGCTGGCTACTATTATCTTTACAGCAAATTACCTGAAACATATTTTGAAAACATTTTTATCAGTAATAAATACTGGCGAGTTCATTCCATTTTTTTTTAAATATATTGTTATACTTTACAGCATTAAGGGTTTTATATTTGTTTATATTTACCAAAAATTCAATCAATATTTGTCACATGGTGGCAGTTCCGATGTGACAATGGTCATATTACTTATTGGCTAACTTTCGTCCAATAGTGAAGTTTATCAAGTAATAAATATAAAATATATCTTATCATGATTCAATGGTATCGGTCACTAGGAGATTCCCGTGACGGTGGTCAAATCACTATTGATCATTCTTTCAACTAGTGACTCTGGTCATAAAACTGTTGATCATTCTTTCAACTAGTGACTCTGGTTGTAACACTGTTGATCGTTCTTTCAACTAGTGCCTTTGGTCATGTCACTTTTGATCATTCTCTCAACTAGTGACTCTGGTCATATCACTGTTGATCATTCTCTCAACTAATGACTCTGGACTTAGTAGTGTCCCGTGACATTACTTTGTCAAATATATTTTCTATGGCACAAAACCACTTAGCCCAGAAAATGAAATATATCATTTTCTGTCAGACTACTATAACTTATCAAAGATAATATATTAATTAAATAATTGTAATATTATTATTTAATATATTAACGTGACTAAGACTAAAAATATAATCTTAGTATAGTAGAATATATTATATTTGACTATTATGGTATACATTTATAGACTAAACATTATTTTATAATGTAAATAGTAATTTATGGTTATTAAATATATTTTCTTTAATATATATTTTAATAATGATTAATAACGTTTCAGTATACTATAAAGCTTTATAATATCATATAACAATTTATAAGAACCAACTGTATATAAATTGAATGTAGCAATGTATATAAATTAAATGTAGCTATATTCAATTTATACTTTAATGTATAAGTACAATGTTTTAAAATATTGATATATATAACTAAATTTAACATAAACTAATTAAATAAAATAAGGATATATATATTTGTATTCATTGGAACATTTAATGTAAATATATGAGGATTAAAATATTAAATCTCTAGTCATATTTATATATATTTGTATAGGGGTTATAGTGGATACACCCAAATAAACTCCTACAAAAATTATTATAGTATACTAAATTTATAAGATATATTCAATAACTTAATATAGTAATGTAAAAATAGTATTAGTTATAGGCTATGGCTACTGGGCACAATTCCCCAGTGCTTGTGGTCATGCTACTATTGGCTATCTTTTTTTTTGCCTATAGTAACGGGTGTCAAGTAATGTATAACCCCCCCTACCGGAAGCTATTGCAGAATACAAAAATTTAATCATTGTAAGTATAACTGATAAATATTTAGGATTTTGGAAAACATTTTTTTTATATAACTGTATCACAAAAAGGTGATAAAACTGTGAGAAAAGAGAATGTACTCACTTTGTAACTTTAGGGTTCAACTAAAAGCCTCCTGGTAGAATCTTAGGTATAACTCCTGAGTTATTTAATAAAATATATATAATGCACTTGCCTTAAATATAATAACCCAGTTCAACTTTATCCCTACGTCACGAGACAGAACCCCAACGAACTTAGTCGGGCAGAGCCTTGACATGCGTTATGGGGCTCCAGATCAATCGGAAAATTGTATCAGTGATCAGGGGTTAAAACACTTAAAACGGGGCATGACATTATTATTATTATTTTGAGGTAAAAGAAAATAAATAAAAATATATACATAGAGAGGTGGAGATGTTCGATAGGAGGTAGACAGAAGAAGAAGGAATTTTTGAACAATTGAATGTTTTAATACTTTTATTTATACTCCACTTGGAATGGGTGGGTACACTCAAAGATACACAATCCTACCTACACGTAAACCTTCAAATCATGATTATTTTCTCCAGATGTGTACACGTAGCCTTCCTTCATGCACACAAACATTGAATATTGGACACATGTAAAGTTTGATTTTGTTTGAAAAAGTGTACACGTACACTCATATGCATTTAACATTTAGAATTTTATTATTTTATTTTATATATTATAATTAATTTAACTGTTTCACTTATTTGGCGCTTATAACTTCTAAAATATGACGTTTTATAAAATAATGAATTTGCCATTAGAACGAGAATATTCTAATCTACATTTTGAACCAAGTTTCATTAAAAACATAGTAGGTTCAAATATAATGTATTTTTATAATTTAATTATTAAACGGTTTCTAGGCCTGTTTAGATACTTTATATTAACAGTCAACTTACCCGTAATCTACCCGTTTAATAATCTAAGTTTTATATACTTTATTTTAACATAGAAAATAGAAATGTCACACACATATAAGCCAATTAATTAGTATAACATTCCAACTAAATATATATAAAATAGTTTTTTTAAAACTATATGGGTTGAATAATTATTTTAAAAATAAAACTAGTTACTAGTGGTTAATAAATTTAAACAACCTATAACTTTTATATGAAAAAATGGATATGTTACATCCTCCCCACCTTGTTTTAAATCTCGTCCTCGAGATTTGGGCTAAGGTGTATCTTTTATAGTTATGTCACGTCTTAGTTAATAATAACAGTTTTAAGGTAAATGATATAGAATTAAAATATCAAATTTTGTGAATACGAGTTGTACAATAAATAGGATTCAATGGTTCAACTGAATTAGTTCAAGAAATCGATGTCAAATGAATGAGATGAAATGATATAATTTCCAAGGTGACTAGGTTCAAGCCAAAAGAGATTTATGATCAATAGATGTCGAAATTGACTGTAAATGACTTTTAGAAACAGTAGAATTCACTTATCAAAAGAAAACTAACTTTGATTGTCAGTTGAGGAAGACTCAGAATCAACAAGCTCAAATGAAATAGAAGCACGAAAATGATTTGTCAATTATCGAACCATGACATGAGAAAAATCAATGTGTTGACATTTATTGAATTGCAAGGATATACCGGAATACAACAGAGTTTAGTGTATCATTGTCTTAATACATAATTGTATCAAGACTACTTTTAAATGATGAGTCAAACGAAAGAAATACATGGTTTTGAATGATTCGTATGCTTATGATTAGCCCAAGCTACAAGTTTATACCGACGCCGCAAGGTGTCGTAATGATTGAAATAGTTCAATAATTACGGTGACCGAACAAATTCACCGTGTAATCAACTGGAAGCTTTAATGAAGTGAATTTGGATATTCATTTCGGATAGGATTTTCAATTGATGATAAAAGACCAAATGAATATTATAGAATTTTCGATCAATGATGAAAGAATCTTTAGAGGTACACCAGAATATAACACGAATTTGTGTACTCTTATCTTAACACGTAATTGTATTAAGACTGTTTAAGATAATAAACCAACAGAAATTTAAAATCCATACATCAGGAGTGAAAATGAGATTAGCTCAAGCTTAAAATATAAAGAAAACGCCACCACAAGGTGTCGTAACCAAATAAATGATTCAAGGAAAGTGAAGACCAAACAAGTCTATTATGGTTCTGAATAGATGAAGTATTTGACAGAATGCATTTATTTATAAACTTTTATTTGTACTAGAGTCAAATAATAACTTAACTTAGATACTACATATCAGCGATTACGTCTGGAATCATTTCTGCTTCCTGCGTAGTAAGTACGAATGCTTGCGCGTTCTTCTTAGCTCTGTCTGTTGTTCTGGCCTTGTTGTCGGGTGCTTTAGTCAGTTTTGGGCAATACAGTTTGATGTGTCCTATTTTTCCGCAATTGTAACAAATATTAGTCTTCCTTCTACACTCTTCCTCTATATGCCCGGTCATCTTGCAAAAGTCACAGTAGGGTGTTTTTCTAAAACGGCATCTTCCTGAATGCTTTTTGTTACAGTTTCTGCAGGTAGGTTGCTCCAATTACGGTTCAGTTCCTTTCTTCTTGAATTCTTGAGAAATTTTCCGGGCCAACTCTTTCTTCTTGTTTTCTTCTCTTGTGCGGATTAGTCCATCTGTCAGGATGTTAGCTAGTTCAACTGTTTCTTCAATAGTTTGTGGTCTGGCGGCCTTGACCATGTCTCGGATTTCACTCTAATCCCCAAATATAACGAGAAATTAGTACAGGTTCTGGCGAAGCCAGAGTTGGTACCATTCTTGCGTACTCGAAGAACGTCGTCGTATACTCCCTACAATTTACATCTATCATTTTATGATTTAGGAACTCGTTAGCCATTCGTTCCTTTTCATAAGGGGGACAAAATTTCCTTTCTACCATTTCCTTGAATTTTTCCAAATTCATGGCATAAGCCATGTCACTTCCTTTTGCCTGAAGAATTGTATTCCACCATTCTAAGGCTTCTTCCTTAAAGAGGTTGGAAGCATACATCACCTTATCTTTTTCGGCACATTTGCTGATTTTAAGAACAGCTTTCGTCTTTTCCAACCATCGCAGAGCAGCCGTGGCTCCTTCACTGCCTGCGAACTCAGTTGGTTTATAGGCTAGAAACTCTTTGTAGGTACACCCGAAAGTTATCACCTTCATTTTCTTGGGATATGGGGTTTTGATAATATCATCATTGTCCCCATTGACATTATGGCTAAAACTGTCGTCGCGAGTATGCTTGCTACTCACAACTTTGGTGGGTTCTACAGGGTTTTTAACAGCTTTAATTATTAAAGGTAAAGCATTAGCTATTCCTTGGGCTTTTAGATTTTCTATAGCATTTTTATCCAAAGGATTTTCATAATTAGCATGAACTTCTGGATTATTTGATACTTCATTCGACATCTGAATGACAAACATTTTCAATTATTAATATTACAGAATAATTAAAACAATACTTACAGGAATCATATGTGCATATCTACATATATATATATTTATATATTTAAATCTACAAAAATAACACATATGTTACTTTGTATTAATTTCCTAACTTTATTGTTTCAGATTAGGTATTAAAAGAACACATAAATAGCTTAAACAAGTGGCTCTGATACCACCTTCTGTTACAGCCCCCGACCCCACCCTGTGAGCGGGAACCGCGAGCCAGTCAGATGGTACCGGTGTTTATTAATTACGCAGCAGAAAATTTTCATCAGGATCGTAGTTAGGAAATAACTTCAGAGTTTATAAAACACCAAACTTTTATATTAAATAAATTGGCTCAAACCCATATTCAATTCAATTGTTTTTATAGGGATAAACCCAAATAAATAAAACATAAATTTCTTCTTTTATTCAGGTATTTATAGCCACTTTATTTAAGCCTTCAGTGCTCCATAGCTGGCTACTATTATCTTTACAGCAAATTACCTGAAACATATTTTGAAAATATTTTTATCAGTAATAAATACTGGCGAGTTCAATCAATTTTTTTTTAAATATATTGTTATACTTTACAGCATTAAGGGTTTTATATTTGTTTATATTTACCAAAAATTCAATCAATATTTGTCACATGGTGGCAGTTCCGATGTGACAGTGGTCATATTACTTATTGGCTAACTTTCGTCCAATAGTGAAGTTTATCAAGTAATAAATATAAAATATATCTTATTATGATTCAATGGTATCGGTCACTAGGCAATTCCCGTGACGGTGGTCAAATCACTGTTGATCATTCTTTCAATTAGTGACTCTGGTCATATCACTGTTGATCATTCTTTCAACTAGTGACTCTGGTCGTAACACTGTTGATCATTCTTTCAACTAGTGACTCTGGTCGTAACACTGTTGATCGTTCTTTCAACTAGTGCCTTTGGTCATGTCACTGTTGATCATTCTCTCAACTAGCTACTCTGGTCATATCACTGTTGATCATTCTCTCAACTAGTGACTCTGGACTTAGTAGTGTCCCGTGACATTACTTTGTCAAATATATTTTCTATGGCACAAAACCACTTAGCCCAGAAAATGAAATATATCATTTTCTGTCAGACTACTATAACTTATCAAATATAATATATTAATTTAATAATTGTAATATTATATTTAATATATTAACGTGACTAAGACTAAAAATATAATCTTAGTATAGTAGAATATATTATATTTGACTATTATGGTATACATTTATAGACTAAACATTATTTTATAATGTAAATATTAATTTAGGATTATTAAATATATTTTCTTTAATATATATTTTAATAATGATTAATAACGTTTCAGTATACTATAAAGCTTTATAATATCATATAACAATTTATAAGAACCAACTGTATATAAATTGAATGTAGCTATGTATATAAATTAAATGTAGCTATATTCAATTTATACTTTAATGTATAAGTACAATGTTTTAAAATATTGATGTATATAACTAAATTTAATATAAACTAATTAAATAAAATAAGGATATATATATTTGTATTCATTGGAACATTTAATGTAAATATATGAGGATTTAAATGTTAAATCTCTAGTCATATCTATAATGTATATTAAAACAAAACAAACTTATGCCATTTGGCATGAACTTAAGCTACTAGATGCCACATGGCAATGTGATACTCATCCTTAATTGATTTTGAGCGGCAATTTGTTTTCTCAATAATAAGCAGCTTCTCAAACACGCTTTTCATCCATTCTCCTTCATGAAACCGCCTCTTCATTATCTCCCTCCAATCAATCCAACCTGCCAAAATTATTGAGATCCTTTGCTTCTTCATTTGAATTTCAACTAAAAAAACCCTAATTGATCTCTGCTCTGCCGTCTTCTACACTGTCGACTTCTCAGTTTCATCTCTGTCTCTTGATTGTATGTTCGGACGAAAGCCCTGTAAGTCGTCTTTTGAAAGAAGCCATCATAATCTTCCATCAAGTTTTATTCACAGGTATTTAAACTTCTTTGTGTTTTGTTTTTTTTAGGGTTTGATTGATTTTGATAATATGGGGTTCATAGTGTCTTTTAGTTTAGATTGATGATGATAACCCTAACTTCGTAAATTTATTTCTCTGGATCTATATGATAATATAATAAGGATTAATTTTATTATTAATCATGTGTATATACAAATACCATAACACTAAAAGATAATTACAAATTTTTTTTATTATATATTTGATTGAAAACCAAATTGAATGCCGACGACGAGTTGCAGTGATCAGGTAAGTCGTGTATATTCGTAACTTATATTCGTAGCTGTACGTCCATTTTCAAAGAGTTTGTTTAGAAGGATTAACAGACAGGTCGTCGAGCTCTTGTGGCTGGAGCTTGTGTGGATCGTTGATTGGTGGTCTGGAGTTAAGGTCAGCTTCATTTTAGTCGTTTTGTTGAAATTATTATTTAATTTGATTGCTGATTAATTTATGCATGTGATCATGTATATGAAGTAAATTAGGGCACTGTTATAATTAAAGTTTTTTTTAATTTGATTATTGATTAGTTTATGCATGTGTTTATGTATATGAAGTAAATTAGGGCTCTGTTATGGTTATTGATTACGAGTTAGGAGAGGTTGAGTTTATTGAATTTTTTTTCTATAGTTTTTATTCAATTGTTTAGTAGTTTATGCATGTGTTCATTGATATGAAGTATATTATGCTCTGTTATGTTTACTGATTTCAGTGGTTATGAGGTTGATTTTATTGATTTTTTTATAATACTGATTGTTAATTTGATTATGCATATCTTCATGTATTTGAAGTAAATTAGGGCTCTGTTATGTTTACTGATTTAAGTGATTATGAGTTTCTACTGTATTTGTGATTAAAAAAATGATGCTTTTGGGAAGTTTGGGGCTAAATCAACTACTTGATTCAATGGTGGATTCAGTGATTGATAGATTTTTTATGCGACACTATCCCCACACCCATGGCTTTTTCATACTGCCTGTATGTCATACGAGCCATATGACATGCGAAAAATGGTCATACAGGTCGTATTACGTGTTTTAATAACACATCATACGGGCCGTGTGATGTGTTAAACTGACACAGAAATGACTGATGTGACAACGAACGCCACTAAAGAGTCATATGGCCTATATGACTATTTTTACCATGTCATACTGCCCAGCGCCTATGATGACATCAGCTGGTGTACCTATGGTAGCATCCTTTTGATTGCGCAAGACTGATCAGTTCGAAATTAGCAATCCTAAAATGATTGAAAGCAACTTTTTTCAAACTAAAATAAATAACAAGCATGAACACTTTCTTTTAGATGGGTTAATGTTTGTATTGTGAACTAAGTGTATGATTTGTTGTTTTTTTGTGATAATGTAATTGTGCTTATTAGGGTTTGTTTTGAATGATTTAGGATAAAGTGGTGAAGAGTGGGTCGATATGGAAGTTATTGAGGAGTTTCTCGGGTGTAATCGGTTCTGTTCGATATATTTGAAGCTTTTGATGAGGTAAGTAATCTTTTAAAAAAGTACTAAATTTCTTTAAACTTCAAAGCTTACTATTTACATTATTGCAGCTATTGTTGATGAAAAGAGGTGGAAAGGTTACTTACACTGGACCTCTAGAACACCATTCTCACCTACTACTAGAGTATTTTGAAGTGAGTCAATACTACATTCTTATTTTATGCTTACAGTTAACACAACATATAAAAGCTAGCATGAACAGTTCACTTCTCAGTCCATTCCAGGGGTTAACAAAATAAAAGACGGTCAAAATCCGACCATATGGATGCTCGATGTTACTTCTTCAATAGTCGAAGCTCAAGTTAGTGTTGATTTTGCAGAGATCTATGCCAATTCAGATCTGTATAAGTATGAATCCTCCTAATGTTTCCCCTTATAATTCATTTTCTTTGTAATATAGATTCTATCAAGACCCTCGATTATGTATTCTTAATGACAGGAGGAACCAACAACTAATTACTGAGCTAAGTAAACCATCACTAAGCTCCCAGGATCTTTACTTCTGCTGTCAGATTGAATCTATAAAAATACATATAAAGTAAACTGTAGGAATGAGTGCATTTGGGTTTAGTGTTATTTCTAACTGTTCAATGGGTAAAAAAGATAGCTAAATACGAAACGGGTCAAACAAATTTAAAGTGAACTCAAAGTGTATATTAATACATAAAACTTCAAAATATTTGACCAATTTTTTCCCTATACGTCTGACCTGAAGGGCCACCTTCTGATAGTGAGTTACGATGAACCAACATCCATGCATATTTATCAAATACAGATTGCTTTTAGTGTCTTATTTCTACTCTTTGTAGTTAGCTTTAGCTATATTTAAGACCTATTTATTTTGCAGTTTTTATTATACATTTTAAATCGTTTATATACCTACATCAGCCTGGTGGCAATGGGTAGTTCGATCATCAGAACTTCGAAGAACCTTCGCACCCTTAAAAAACCTAAATGCATCAGGTGTGGCAACGACACCGTTCCAGGAGGTCCAATTCGTTATCATTGAATTCAATTAGTATATTTGGCTTTAGATGTTATTTTTTTTCTGATTTTAGCTCTTAGTCTCTGAACTATGTAGATGTGATGAATATTTGTTAAAAGTTCTTCTCATCTAGAAACAAATTTAAGAAAATTCTTACGACTCAAATTTAGTGGAAGGTGATGGTGGTACTAATGGTTTAAATGTAGTTTCTCTTAAAAGCAGGTTGAAGAAACGGGCCTCGACTGTCACTGTCTCAGTTGCAGAAAATAACCGTTATGTGGTTGAACCCGAGCCCATATAACAAAGTGCTAGAAGGAGCGTGCATTGGTAACAAACTTATTCTTTTGTGGACTTTTTTTGCGGGTGCTACTTATCGTTCAACAACTTTTGCAAGAGAATAGGTACGAGTCGAAATGAGATATATATTACATGCATCCTTGGGTGTTCAACAAATAGGATTAGCTTCTTTTGATACATCAAAGGTATATTGTTAATTAGTTCCCATTTTAGTTTAAGTATTCTTAATGTTTTCCACATTAGCCAAAAGGTGTTGTTTCTAAGATGTCTAGGTTAAATTTCAAGTGATAAAAACAAACTTTATTGATTTAGCTAAAATCCGAGATGGTTATTTTTTTAGTTTTTAAGTATATACTACTTTTTTTTTCCGGCGAATCGACGAGTGACTAAGCTTGGTTGGATTTTTAGCTCACAAAGATCGTTTAGAAATAAAACAAGTCCGAGTAATCGTGATATAGAAGAAAGAAGATGCAAGACATGTGGATAACACACACGTGGTGTATAAAGAAATCTTTAACGATTTTTGATTTTTTTTGTATTTCTTTTTTTTTTTCAGTTCGTTGTAATTTAATATTTACCCAAGTAAAGGAATGATCTCAACGCCAATAAATATTACATGCTGGTGTGAAGCCATCCATGTAACTTCGTTTGTTACATTACGTATCCGCGGGTAGAGAGATGGATTTCCTTACTTGAACGTTTATTTCTTTCAAAGGATTATTTTAACAATTTTAAGTTATATATTTGTGTGTTAAGCCACCCGCGAAACTCGCGGGATCTTAGGCTAGTGTATATATATTTGTATAGAGGTTATAGTGGATACACCCAAATAAACTCCTACAAAAATTAATATAGTATACTAAATTTATAAGATATATTCAATAACTTAATATAGTAATGTAAAAATAATATTAGTTATAGGCTATGGCTACTAGGCACAATTCCCCAGTGCTTGTGGTCATGCTTCTATTGGCTAACTTTTTTTTTGCCAATAGTAATGGGTGTCAAGTATTGTATAAACCCCCCCTACCGGCAGCTATTGCAGAATACAAAAATTTAATCACTGTAAGTATAACTGATAAATATTTAGGATTTTGGAAAACATTTTTTTTTATATATAACTGTATCACAAAAAGGTGATAAAACTGTGAGAAAAGAGAATGGACTCACTTTGTAACTTTAGGGTTCAACTAAAAGCCTCCTGGTAGAATCTTGGGTATAACTCCTGAGTTATTTAATAAAATATATATAATGCACTTGCCTTAAATATAATAACCCAGTTCAACTTTATCCCTACGTCACGAGACAGAACCCCAACGAACTTAGTCGGGTAGAGCCTTGACATGCGTTATGGGGCTCCAGATCAATTGGAAAAGGGTATCAGTGATCAGGGGTTAAAACACTTAAAACGGGGCATGACATTATTATTATTATTATGAGGTAAAAAAATATATATACATAGAGAGAGAGAGATGTTCGATAGGAGGTAGACAGAAGAAGAAGGAATTTTTGATCAATTGAATGTTTTAATACGTCTATTTATACTCTACTTGGAATGGGTGAGTACACTCAAAGATACACAGTCCTACCTACACGTAAACCTTCAAATCATGATTATTTTCTCCAGATGTGTACACGTAGCCTTCCTTCATGCACAGAAACATTGAATATTGGACACATGTAAAGTTTGATTTTGATTGAAAAAGTGTACACGTACACTCATATGCATTTAACATTTAGAATTTTATTATTTTATTTTATATATTATAATTAATTTAACTGTTTCACTTACTTGGCGCTTATAACTTCTAAAATATGACGTTTTATAAAATAATGAATTTGCCATTAGAACGAGAATATTCTAATCTACAATTTGAACCAAATTTCATTAAAAACAGAGTAGGTTCAAATATAATGTATTTTTATAATTTAATTATTAAACGGTTTCTAGGCCTGTTTAGATACTTCATATTAACAGTCAACTTGCCCGTAATCTACCCGTTTAATAATCTAAATTTTATATACTTTATTTTAACATAGAAAATAGAAATGTCACACACATATAAGCCAATTAATTAGTATAACATTCCAACCAAATATATATAAAATAGTTTTTTAAAACTATATGGGTTGAATAATTATTTTAAAAATAAAACTTGTTACTAGTGGTTAATAAATTTAAACAACCTATAACTTTTATATGAAAAAATGGATATGTTACAGTAAAGGTAATGTCTCCAAATTTTAAGGGAAAAAATTATAGCTCCTAATTCTAAATCATGGGTTGAATAGTTTTCTTCATGATTCTTAAGTTGCCTAGATGCGTAAGCTATAACCTTTTGACGTTGCATCAACACACATCCATAACATAACTTAGAAGCATCACAATAGACTATAAAGTCTTCAGCTCCTTCAGGTAATGCTAATATGGGGGCGTTGGTTAATTTTTGCTTAAGGATTCTAAAGGCTTCTTCTTGTTTTGGTCCCCATTCAAACTTAACAGATTTACTGGTTTGCTTATTTAAGGGAATAGCTATTCTATAAAAATCTCGAATAAATCTCCTATAATAACCGGCCAATTCTAAGAAACTTCTAACCTCGGTTGGTGACTCAGGGGTTTTCCATTTAGTAATCGCCTCGATCTTTGTGGGACCCACATGAATTCCTTCATGATTGACCAAATGTCCAAGAAACTATACCTGTTCTAACCAAAACTCAAACTTTGAAAACTTTGCATAAAGTTTTTCCTTCCTTAATAGACTTAGAAGTGCGTGCAGATGCGCTGCATGTTCCTCTTTGCTTTTAGAGTAAATGAGAATATCATCTATAAAGACAATTATAAATTTATCCAAATATGGCTTACATATTCGGTTCATCATGTCCATGAATGTGGCTGGGGCATTGGTTAAACCAAATGGCATGACAATAAATTCATAATGACCATACCTTGTTCTAAAAGCGGTCTTAGGAATGTCCTCTTCCTGTACCTTTAATTGATGATATCCTGACCGTAAATCGATTTTGGAGAAAAATCAAGCTCCTTGCAATTGATCGAACAGATCATCGATTCTTGGTAACGGATACCGATTTTTAATCGTGACCTTATTCAATTCGCGGTAGTCAATGCATATACGCATTGATCCGTCTTTCTTTTTAACGAATAGGATTGGCCCTCCCCATGGCGATGAACTAAGCTGTATGAATCCTTTTTCTAACAATTCGTCTAATTGTTTCTTCAATTCTTGCATTTCTGCGGGTGCCAAGTGGTAAGGTGCTTTGGCAATTGGTGTTGTTCCTGGTAGCAGGTGGATTCTGAATTCGACTTCCCTGTATGGCGGTTGCCCTGGTAATTCTTCTGGAAATACATCTGAAAATTGGGATACTACTGGAATATCCTTTAGTTCTTTTCCTTTACGGTCTGTTTGGTATGGGGTAATGGAATGGATGGGGGAATGGAATGGACGAGGTAATGGAATGGATGAGGTAATGGAATTGATTATTACCATAACATGTCTTGTTTGGTTACCATGTGAGAATGGAATGAACCATTACTTTTTGTTGTTTGGTATGCGAGAAAGACGAAGGAATAAAATCGGATAGCGGTGGTCAATGATGGGCGACGCTGGTGGGTTGTGATAGGTGGCAGTTGTAGCGGCGGTGGTGGGTGGAGACGGCGACGGGTGGTGACAACGGTGGTGGCGGTGGGTGGCAGCAGTGGTCAGAGGTGGTAGCGGTGGCGACGGTGGTGGCAGGTGGTGGTGGTGGTGGTTCATAGCGATGACGGAGGTGGGTGGCGACGGCGGCGGTGATCGGAGGTGGCAGCGGCGATGGTGGCGGCGATGATCGAAGGTGAGTGGTGGCGGTGATCGGAGGTGGCAAGGGCGATGGTGGATGGAGGCGGTGGCGGGGATGGAGGTGGGTGGCGGCAACGACGGTGGCGGGTGACGGTGGTGGGGGGTGGCGGATGGTGGTGGTGGCGGGTGGCGGCGACGGATGACAGTGGTGGTGGGTGGTGGCAACGGTAGTGAGTTGTGGTGTTATTAGTGAAAGGTGAAAAGGGAATGAAATGAAATGAAAAAAAAAACAGGGGGGAGGGATGGAATGATTTTGAGGGAATGGAATGCATTTTGGAATGGGCGATTCCATTCCATCGACCAACCAAACACTCTTTTCTTCATTCCCACTCAATGGTCCATTCCATTCCACCTCTCATTACTGCATACCAAACGTTACCTTAGTATTAATGATTATGGAAATCAAATACACTAATGATCCTTTTCTTACATAACTAGCTGTTTTTATTACAGAGATGAATTTTGTGGATCTAGATGGTTTATCTCCTTTAATTGTGATTTTTTCACCCCTTGGTGAATTTACTTGGATTGACTTTTGATCACATAAAATACTGGCTTTATTGGCTATTAATCAATTCATTCCTAATACAATATCAAATCCTGCCAGATTCATTGGGTAAATGTTTGCCATAAATTTTTTTATTTAGAAATTCTATTCTTGCTCCTTGCAAGATTTCAGAAATCATAATAGTTTCTCCATTGGCTGTTTCTATGAGACATTCTTGTGGGAGTTTAGTTAATGATTGATTGAGAAGTTTGCAAAATGAAGTATTAATGAAACTTTGGTTTGCGCCAGAGTCAAATAATACCTTAGCAAAAATATCATTAACTAAAAACGTACCGGCGATCACATCTGGGATCATCTTTGCTTCTTCTGCAGTCAGAACAAATGCTCTAGCATTTTTAGTAGTCCTGTTGTTCGTGGCTGGAGCTAGTTTTGGACAGTTTGGCTTGATATGACCTTGTTCTCCACAGTTGTAGCGTATCCTGTTGTTAGGCTTCTTCCTACAGTCTTCCTCCTTGTGTCCTGGTATCTTGCAGAAATTGCAGTAAGTGGAGCATCTTCCTGAATGTTTCTTCTTGCAAGCCTTGCAGTAAGGTGCAGAGGTATAACCTATATTTTTCCCATGGTTAGAATTACCATAACGAAATTCCTGGGTAAGCCTTTGAGCTAGGTTCCTCATCTGGCCCTCTTCTCGTGTACGTACTAACTCATCAGTCAAGGTGTTTGCCAGTTCTACGACTTCTTCTATAGTTTGAGGTTTATCTGCCTTGACTACATGCCTTATATCACTGATTAATCCCCAGATATAACGGGAGATTAATACTGGTTCAGGTGATGCAAGGGTTGGCACTATTCTAGCGTACTCAAAAAATAACGTAGTGTAACCCTTACTATCCACTCAAGTCATTCTAAGGTTTAGGAACTTATTTGCTATCTGTTCTTTTTCATTGGGAGGGCAGAATTTCCTTTCCACCATGTTTTTAAATTTCTCCCATTCCATATTGTAAATCTTGTCACTTCCCCTAGACTGGAGGATAGTGTTCCACCATTCTAAGGCTGAGTTCTTAAACAAATTGGAGGCAAACATTATCTTATCTTCTTCTTCTGCGCACTTGCTTATTTTTAAGACAGCCTCAGTCTTTTCTATCCAGCGTAGAGCTGCAATGGCCCCTTCATTGCTCGAGAATTTTATTGGTTTACGAGACCAGGATTCCTTATAAGAACAACCATAAGACATGGTCCTTCTTCTTTTTGGAATGGGCACTTGAGGTATGGGTCCATTGTGCACGCTGTGACTAGGTTCTGTATGGGTTCGTTTATTTCCATTACCACTTTTATCATTATTTTCCGCATCCCTAACATTTTGGATAATAGCTGGCATAGCATCTCTAATTCCTTGGGTTAGAAGGTGTCGAATTTCACTATTATTCATTTGATTTTCATTATTCTGGTTTTCTGGATTTGCTGCATCGGCCATCTGGATTTTAAACAATTACCAAGTATTAATATCACAGGACAATATCTAATTCAAACAATCACACGACAAGCATGTTGATCAAAATCGTCGAGCATTGCGACTTACTCTATTTTATAATATGCATCTATAATTATTACAATACAACTGGAATAAAACTACAATACTAATATGCGTCACTAACCACGAAGTGGTCTGTACTACGATAGATATATTTATCATTTTTTTTTTCAAACATACAGACATATTATATATTATTATTATTATTTTATTATTATTACTACTATCACCATCACTGATACGGGTTTATCCAGAACTCCATATTACGCTCGTCATACTTCTAGACGAGTCGTTCTCCTATTTGTCTCATCCTTTCGCTCTCTTCTAAAATCTCCTCACCAAAGGTTCGAAGTTCTTGCACATATTCTGTGCTCATTGAGGGTGCAGGTGCGGGTATGGGATCTGGGTACTGTGGCATTGGTTCTTCCCGAGGATATAGATTCTCTAGGATTTCCCTAATGTATTCATCATTATCATAGTAGGGATCTAGAGGGTCCAGACCTGGGTAAGCTGCTAGGTTTGGCATGGGTTCTTCGGGTATTGGGTAGCGTTGCTGATAATCCCTATGATCGTCAAACCACGGGTCGTAGTCTGGGTCTAAGGGATTGGGTGTTGGTACTCTAGGTATCTCAGTTGGGTCAAAGGCTGGTGCTGGGATTTGGTTTTCTGGGTTGACTTCAATCTCCATTGGTTGTGTGGGAAACAAGGGCAATGGTTGGGGTGCTATAAGTTGCTCTAAATTAGGGTCTGCAGCTGTAGTTGCTAGAATATGAAAGTTTGCTAGACTCCTATTGAGCATATCTTGGGTGTGAGCATCTGTTTCTCTCTTAGCGGCTGCTAGAACTCGCTGTTGTTGTAACTTTTTTATCCTCTTCCTACGTTCATGCGCTCCCCTACTGAACCATCCTTTCTTTTTAGGAGGGAATGGCTCTTCAGACTGAGCCTTGAACATGAATATCCCATCTTCATTGTCAGCTGAATACCCTGAGAGGGTAGGCTGTGAAGATGTACCTTCGTTTTGAGGTGAGCAGGACAACTGACGATAGGCGTCCGAGGGTCCTTGATCGCTCATACTGTAAACTAACAAATAGTCAAATAACACACAACAATAAAATACAGATATGCACATATTTCCGTAATTAATTTCCTAACATTTTGAATAATATCTTGGTGTCAGCAGAACACTTTTGTGGTTGAATTAGCGGCTTAGCTCTGATATCACATTCTGTCGTAACCCCCGTCCCCTATCTGTTCCGGGAACGGGCGGCCGCGAGACCAGTTTTGGTGGTATCGGTGTTTATCATTTTTGGCAGCGGAAATTACATCAGGACCGTAGTTAGGAAATATTTTGTCAGAGTAAAAATCACTTTTATAATATTAAACACGTGGGAAATTCCCAAGTTTTCAGTACACACATTTTTATAGGGATAAACCCTATTTTATTTAATAAAAACATCTCTTTATTCAGGTATCTTTTATAGCCACTTTTCCAAGCTTTCAGTGCTGTCCAGCTTGCTTCTATTTGGCTTTCACATTTTGTTACCTGAAACGCGTTTAAAAACATTTTGTTAGTGGGAAATACTGGTGAGTGAATCCTAGTTTAATCAAGAAGAGTTTTATCCTTTAACAGTATTGAGAGCGATTACAATGTTTATTTCTACACAATTACTCATTCAGTACTGTCAATCACTCAATCCTGACTGGTGGGTCATGTTACACATTGGCTAACTCTTTGTCCAATAGTAACGTGATCCACATTTTGTATACAAAACCCCAACATACCGGCAGCAATTTAAGAACTACAAAGACTCAATCACTGCTAATCACATTGTAAATTATTTAAGGTTTTGTAAAAACAGTTTACAAAAAGGAGATTACTCACATTGTTGTCTTATGGTTTTCCTTAAGGATTTCCTGGTGATTATCTATAATTTACACAAATGCACACGTGTTAGTATAATAACCCAATATTTACATTAGTAATACCCTCCCCGAGACGGCATTCCAACGACTACGTCGGGCAGAACCACGACAGCCATTACGGAACCCTGGATCAATCGGGCGGCGTATCTATGTAACACCTCGTAATTTCATGACCAATAATGTATCGACACGTGTCATAAACTCTGAACGTGTAGAAGAATACTCTAGAGGGACAAAAGTTGACAAACAAGGAAAGTATGTGTGTATAAGGGTTCAAAATGTCAACAATGGATAAATATACTTTACAATAACCCTACATGATGTTTATACCCTTAAACGAATAAATCATGGATCATACGAAGCTAATTGTGAAAGAAAGTGAGAGATTACAAACTACAGGGGTTAAATGTGTCGACAAGTTTAAAGTATACATCTGAATGACCTTTTAGCAAACCCGAAGCTTTGTAACGATTAATTATACTCATTAGAATGTATGATAAAAATTTCACCAAGTTTCGTTATCGTATGAGAAAGTTATGATAAAATTCGTATACGAGGGGTTAAAAGCGTCAACATTGAAATTTAAGACTTTTCGGTGATTGTATGAATAACCGGGGACCTAACAAAGTTGGTTTATGACTTGGAGTCCTTAAAAGTCAAGTTTGGGGGGTTACAAGTGCAAGAAAGCATCTTAAAATCAAGTTTGGAAGGATCATGGGCCAAATGTGTCAGTTTTTGAAAGTTCTGGTGAGCTGGCCGGTCCTTACGGACCGTATGGCTGGACCCTTACGGTCCGTAAGCCATGCCCAGATGCAGAAACTTGGTCAGGTGTCTGTTCAGCCATTTAACCGACTTATATTGATATTTTTCACTTCCATGAGCGACCCCTACTGGTTCTTAGGCACTAGGGACACATGTTTAACATCAGGGAACATGTATAGCATTGTTTGGCATGATCTTGATCAATCAAGATCACTATATAAAGGCCACATTGTTTCAATTCTTGATCATTCATTCCCAACTTCACTTCTGATCATTTCTGGAGCACAAGAGTCTTCCCCAAGCATCCCTAGTCGTAATTAGGACCTTGGTAAGTATCCTGACCTTCCTTAATCGTGTTTTACTAAGTTATTATCTTAAAAGTCAAACCGTCGTAATTAAGGTTTGACTTATCGATTAATCACTAATGGTATGTTGATTAGCCAAATTGAAAGTAGTTATAAGTTGGTAATCATGTGGGCATTACACCCTTAATAGGGCACCCCCTGATTCCCGCTCTAACTAGATCAAATGTCAGGTCAAACTTAATCTGAAAAAGTCAACAGAATCTTAATTTTCGAATTAACGCATAATTAACAATGTAGAAGACGTGTAACCTGTTTTACCACTAATATAACTTGGTAATCAATGCAAAAACATGTATAAGCATGTCTGACCCGACAATTTTCAGTTTAGGATCGGTTCGGAACCGAAAGTCGTAAAACTTTGACTTTTGCTTTGACTTCAGTTCTGACCCGATTTAGATTGGTTTAAAAATGCCTTAGAGCTTCCTTAGGACCAGGTTACATAAAAGTATAACCCTCTGTGGTTGGTTCGTTGATTGACCGATTCATTTACACGTTTCCGTTAATTGCCTAATGTTGACCATAATGCCCTTTTGACCATAAAACAAGAATTTTGGAAATGTGAAAGGACAATAATCTTTATTACTGATTTATAAACATGTCCCTAAATTTTCACATCAGTTTGAGGTTTAGATTAGGAGTTATGCTTAATAGCGTAATTAGAACGCTTTTTATGAATTAAACGGCGTAATTAGCATAAAGCCTATCTAAACCCAATTTTTGACACCAAATCTTTTACCCACTGATATAATATAATACTTTGGGATTTTTGAAGATTTTTAATTATTTTTAACCTGATCATAACCAAAGGTTGTGGCCTTGATTCGGTAAATACCGATTATACCCTTTTTGTGTATAAAATGAGTTTTACATAATATTTTGACACCAATTCAATTGCTACTGATTTTATATAATAAATGAAGTATTTTGAACTTTATAACCTGTTCAGAAAACTCAGATTTCCTGTATAACCCGGAAATCGCTTAAAATGGCTTTTTAAGCGTATTAAACACATAGTTTAGGTTTAAAACCATTTTTGTCATATAAGACTTATCACAACTAATATAACCTATTAAATTAAGTTGTTTTACTGATTATTTCAGAACCAAATCTCAGAATTTTAAATAATCTCTTTTATAATCGTTTAAATGACCAAAATACGGGGCTTAAATTGAGATTAAACTCGTTTTGGGCATAATGAAAGGTATCCTACTGATATCACAACATATTTAAGGCATATTGACTTAGGAAACCTGTATATGACTCTTATGGTTACCGTTACGCTTTTTGCGCGTTCGGTTCAGTTTATGTAACTAGTTTGCATAAATTAGCCGAAACGGGTCAAACCTTATCATTTTTATCTCAAAATCCAGAATGTGTTTAGTTTATCCATATTATACAAGTTTTTAAACTTGTCGGGTCTAAATCACATTCTATTCCGGTCTTCGCTTAATCATGCGTATGAACCGTATCTTCCTTTAAAACTAACCGGTCTAAGTTTAGGCTTAATTAAAGACCCGTTAGGATTCTAATAGGTTATTATAAACCTTTGTTCCAGAATAGGAGACCCGGTAAAAGCTACCCGCATTGCTATTTGTGATTAATACTTGCAAAGGTAAATACTTTTAACTTATTTTCCCTATACGGACTTTGGGGTATGGTATATAAAATACCGCTTGGTCGGGCATTGAATCTTTAATCGAATAGAGGTTAATTCATTGAGATGTACCGTTTGGAAATGTTTTGTTTGCTTAAAGCCTTTGGGGGGTTAATGACCATGTCCCGGATATCCTTGCCATCATCTTACGAGATGGCCACGACCTGAGCACGGGGTGTAGGCGTACACCCGTCATTGCATAAATAAATTATGTGGTGTGTCTATTAATCTTTAACCCGGTCTACGGATCGGGCTACTGAACGCATAAGGAACATGTAATTCTTTTACAAGATTACATCCAAATAATTATCCCAAGTTATAAAAAGTTTGTGCCACGTGCATTCAAATCAATTTTATTAAACCTTTTCAAAATGAGTCAGTTAATTATATTTACCAGTGTAAACTGACGTATTTTCTCAAAAAGGTTAAGTACAGGTACTACTCGAAATAGGCTGGCTTTCTCCTAGCATCCACAATAAGTCTCGTAAGCTTGGATGACATAAAACTGTTGAACAATGTTTCCTTTTATTTTTGATCCACCTGTGGATTATTTTCAACTATTTGTGATACTTAATATTACAATATCATTTGGTTGAAATGAATCTATCTTTTGCTTCCGCTGTGCATTTAAATATGGTGTTGTTTGACAATAATGATATCAACTACGTCACGATACTCCCCTACCGGGCCCATCGGTAAAACGTGGAATTATCGGGGTGTGACAGGTTGGTATCAGAGCCAATATTGAGTGAATTAAACACTAGTCTTTTGTGTTTAATCTCAATGACACAGTAGCACATTCCTTAACTTCTGAGTCTAGACTTGAACTAGGAATGATCTCATCCCTGTTATATGTATGCATTGTTTTCAATACTTCTGTTGCTCCGGATCGTGTCGCCGAGCAAAGCTGCCATTGGTGGAAACTCTCCAAATCCGAAGTTTAAGAATGTAAAGCTTCGTACTACAGCTCAAATAGGTGCACGACTTGTATGAAGGAATGACCTTTTGAACCCATTAATCATATTTCAAATTCTATACCTCTTTTAAAAATCATTGGAGTGTTTTATCTAAATTTCATTCATATCATTGTATATGAATATAATATATGAAATAAATTAAAATAGCATTCCTTTTATAAGATCTACCATTATAATAAAATGGCAAAATCTAAAAAGGACAAGACCTAGCCCACGTGTCATTTAAGACAAGGCCAAGATGGTAGTTCCTCAATTAGATTCAAATCCTTATTAACATCTCAATTTAGAATTGTTCTGCGTTAAATATTAAAAAGAATCTTAAGGGTAAGACCTAGCCACATGTCATTTTAGACATGGCCAAGATGGTAAAACCTATTCAAAAGATTCAAATCCCTGTTAACATTTGAATGCATATTAACATGCTTGACAAAGTGTGATTCGATAAAATCACATAAGACATTCTTAAATTGGGTTATTCTAATTTCCCTTATTTATATAATCATCCCTTAAGGATGAAGTGCCTACGGGCTATAATTAACGTCCTCTGAGACTAAAGACAGTCGTAGCCTACAACTCCCTGTCAAGAAAAGGTAATGAACTTTGATTCAAACCTTAATGCCTCGATTCCATAAAATCTGGGCTTATAAATTAAACTTGTCTACGTGACTAGGCCATTTGTGCTATTGTTAACTTGTAAATTAGGATTTATGATAAAAATCCTGAATAAAATAAATATCATTCCTTTCCTACCTGTATACATATTGAAAAGAATCTTAAAGGGTATAACCTAGCTTGAATGTCATTAAAGACCTGGCTACGATGGTGAAATCCATTTAAAGGAGATTCAGATCCTTGTTAACATCTGAAAACATGTTAACACTCCTGACAACGGTGGTCCGATAAAATCACACTTGTCATCTTTATATTAGAATTTTTTTTAACCCCTTATTTAGCGTAAATGATCAAGAGGAGTCATGGCTAATAAACGTCGAACATGATGAACACATCAAAACATCCATTAGGATGAATACCTTCGGGCAAAGATGTATACATGAAAAAGATAGTTTTATTTCATAACTTCTTGCTAAGACAATGAACTATGAAATTTTGAAATTTTCTGATCCAAAGGAATCATCGATTATGTTTTAAAAAAAAAAAATTCCTAGTGACAAGGCATTATGCCATCAAAAAGTCCTTTGGAACAAGCCCTTGTGCTATATATATAAATGTCAGTACGACATTGACAGTCGTGACTTATGTCCCCTGTCTAATAAATATGAAGGATTATATTCCGTTTAAACGCCAAAGATGGTTTATTTAAGAACCTAGGCAAAACATAATCAAATAAATTAAATACTATCTATTGGCCTATATGGTTTATTTGCACCATGGCTATTTAATCATCAAATTCGACAATTCACTATATAATTAAACAAATTATTACTACTTGATTTATAGCCTTCAAAGCTTCACCATGGCTGACTCCTCTAAAGCTCACAATCATCCAGTTGATCAGAATGATGATGCAAGACTGAACTTAACAAGCACCGAGTTACAGGCTATGATAAATACAGTCGTAAACAACGCTATGGACCGTGTGTTGAAGGATCATAAGCGAAAGTGCGATAATACCCCAAATAAAGGTTGTAAAAAGGGTAAGACCGGTTCAAATTATAACCAGTCCAAGCCAAAGGAGGCAAAACCCAAATGTAAAACCTGCAAGAAGAAGCACTTCGGAAAATGCTTCTATGAACAAACCAGGGGATGTGACATCTGTAAAGAGATGGATCACAAGACCCATGAATGCAAGGATTTAAAGGACAACCAGCAGCCAGGTGAAAAGACCAGATGCAAAACCTGTAGGAAATATCACCTCGGGAAATACAGACCTGAATCTCAGCCTTCACCTTGTGGAATCTGCAAGTCCAAGGAGCATAAGACGTTGGATTGCGAGAAATTGGAAGATGCGACCTGTCATGGTTGTGGCGAAAAAGGGCACATAAAGACCAGCTGCCCAAAGAAGGCGACTAAAGGAAAAGGCACTTTAAAAGCACATGCTAAGCCTTGTGGAATTTGTAATAAGGAAGGGCACAAGACTTTGGAGTGCCAAGACATAAAGGACGCAACCTGCTATGGTTGCAATGAAATAGGGCACATCAAAACTAATTGCCCAAACAAAACTAAGAAGCCTGGGGAGGCTAAGAAGACCAAAACTGGAAGCTCTCAAATGGATGCTCAAGAGGCTCATGCTAGAGTATTATTTGATTCAGGTTCAGATAAGTCTTTCGTAGACAATAGATTTTAAAAATCACAACATGTACTCTCTTTACCAATAACGCTCATGCTAGAGTATTATTTGATTCAGGTTCAGATAAGTCTTTCGTAGACAATAGATTTTAAAAATCATTAAATCTGCCTGTTAAAACTCTAAGCGTTAAGTATAAAGTAAAATTGACCGATAGTACCTCAGAGACTGCTTTAGCAATATTAGATGGATGTTTTATATCCATTAGGAATCATTCTTTTCCACTGTCCTTGTTCCATTAAAATAGAGGGACTCGATATAATAATAGAAGATGGGTTGGTCATCCTATAACCAAGCCCATACTTTATGTGATGAGAAGCAAGTAGTTATCAAGACTCCTTATGGTGAGCCTTTGACCATTCAAGGAGATACTGGGTATGGATTGCCCAAGCACTTGTTAAATTTGGTGTTTAACACCAAAGATTCGAGTATGGAAAACTCAGAAGAGACAAACAACAGTCGCGATGCTGGAGATGCGACAAATGTTAATGGTGCATCCAACGTGAACCTCAATATTATTGGAGTTAATCTCCCAAAACTGTAATTTGCGCAGCTATTAGAAAGGCTATAAGAAAAATTCATGAAAAGGTTCAAGAAGCCAAATGCTGCTCGCTTTAAAACACATGTCGCTGCTCATGAGAAGAGCTATATCCATACTTCAATTGCGAAGAATAAACCAAACAAAATCATATATGGCAAGGAGCCCATTCCTTTTAGGATATACTTAAAAGTACTTCGTCTTTTGGAAGTCAAGAGACTTCAATAGTAAAAAGGGGCCATCTGTCGCAACCCCCGATCCCTTATCTGTCCCGGGAACGGGCGGATGCGAGCTCAGAGTTTGGTGGTATCAGGTGTTTAAATCTCGCAGCGAAATTTACATCAGGACCGTAGTTAGGAAATGTTTATCAGAGTAAAACCACCATAATTGATATTAATTAACACATGGGCAAAACCCAAGTTTCTTATTACAATACATTTATAGGGACAAACCCTATTTTATTAAATTTAAAACATCATGTTTTAGATAACTTTTATAGCCACTTATTTTCCAAGCCGTCAGTGCTCTCGAGCTGGCTTTTTCCCAGTTGGCTTTCACATTGTGTTACCCGAAACATGTTTTAAAAATATTTTGTCAGCGGGAAATACTGGTGAGTGAATCCCAGTTTAAACAAGAAACATTTTATCAATTAACACAGTATTGAGGGCGATCACATTGTTTATTTCTACACAATTACTCATTCAGTACTGTCAATCCTTGACTTGTGGGTCATATTACACATTGGCTAACTCGTCGTCCAATGGTAACGTACTGTCATTCCGACTTACTACTCGCAAGTAATAAATTTTGTATACAAAACCCCAAATACCGGCAGTAATTGAAGAACTACAAAGACTCAATCACTGCTTAATCGCATTGTAAAATAATTAAGGTTTTGTAAAATATTACAAAAAGGTTAACAAAAAGAGGATAAACTCACTTTGCTATCTTAGACTTCGCGTAAGTGTTTCCTGGATATAATCTATAATTTATACAAATGTACATTGGTTAGTACCATAACCCTTTGAAATTATTAATGATACCCTCCCCGAGACGACATTCCAACAACTACGTCGGGCAGAACCACGACAGTTGTTACGGAACCCTAAATCAATCGGGTAGCGTAACTGTTACGAAACTAGGGTTATAATACTTACAACGGAGCAGAACCTCACTAATTAGGGGTATAATACCCGCGTATTTTAACTCTACTATAGAAATTGTGATTTGAGAATTGAGAACGAGCGACGAAAAACAAAAACTGATGAGTTCTATATATAGTGCTGATATTCGACTCTCACGCGGCCCGCGTAAGATAAGCACAAGGCTTTCGCGGCCCGCGTCAACCTTGGTCAACGCTGTAGCTTAGCTGGGTCAGCTACTAGACTCGCCAAGATGTCGACACGTGTCAGCTCAGGGTGTCTCCGCATCGTTGATCTCTCGTGGCCCGCGTTAACTAAACAAGACTCTTACGCGGCCCGTTTGAACTAAAGGAAACAACAATATCAGGTTTAAACCCTGATACCGCCCGCGTAACTGGTTAAGGTGGGTCTACGCGGCCCGCCTCAACTTATTATTTGTTGTTTTTCAATTATTTAATAACTATAACATAATTCGGGCTCGGTTTTCGCATACGGGGTGTAATATAAGACATATAAGGGTATTTTAACATATAATAGGGTGTCGAAAATATTATGAGAGTGTTGGTTTTACCGAGGGTTGTTACACCATCGATTGCAAGAAATTGTGGATGAAGTAGAAGCCATTAGGTATGTTAGCAATTATGCTGGAAAGGACACGGTGAGGTACGCGTCACAGTCATTCGATGGCAATACCCTTGATTAGTGAGGACATTAATGAAGTCTACAAGGAGGATTCTCTTATACATTATGGGATGGTCCAAGTTTTAAGGACCTTATTAGAAAAACCTATTATCCACATCACAAAATGGAAAAAGGTGGAATAAGAATTTTCTGACTCTCACCATAAAAGTTCTAGACTGTCGACAGTATGTCGCAAATCTTAATTCATTGGCTGAAATAGTGCCCCATTCAATTTACCCAAAATCTAAGCTTCATGCAAAAGATTATTGGTGGTTAGCATCGGCAATAAGAGGGCACATTAAAGTTTCAAAGCCTGCTTATTATAAATCCATTGTGGATCAACCTTAGCTACTCACGTTATATAGATTAAGAAATAACCAGTCAAAGCTAAGACTGCCCTAAAATTTGTCAAAGATTTCGCAGCTAAGTTTAAAAGGGTTAAGATGGGAGACGTTTAATCCTCCTGATGAATGATTAGAGGGAGTTCACATTAATAATGATACTGGGTAAATCCCTTACTGTGATTTATTTTTGCTAAGTCTCTCATAAGACCATAAGTTTAGCAAACTTTTAGAAATTTTCCATAAGAACCATAGATATTAAGTGTAAGGTAAAACTTACAGGCAAAAATCATAAGAACCATTCCTTCTGTTAGAAACCCTCAGTAGTAGAATTCTAGAAGTATCCTCTCTCTAGAAAAAGTGCGTCAGCATATATAATTGATGTCTCCTTGATCTCAATCGATTACGAATACCAGATGGGATGATAAAAGCACCATATGAAGATTGGTGTATCTTAATATGTTCCATAGATTGCTTCCATGCCTGATCAGTATGGAGGTTTAATGCATGGGACCACAAAGATATTCCGATGGTCATATGGTACTAAAGTCAGCTAATGGTATTCAAAGAAGACATCCAGAATGGAATTGTCCAAGTAAATATTCCCGATTAAGGAATTCGTGGACTTGTAACATAAATTTGTCACTTATTTGACACAACAATGATGGATGAACTGGAGCCTGAGAATTGGAAAATCTCTGTAACCTTCTTGTATCTTGATTATCTTCTCCTAAGATTACCCTGTTTACCTCCTGTGAGGCAAGTAGAGTTAAGATTTATATCCCATTTAGGGCTATATTATTATGAAATCTCCAAGACGGCTAGTACCATCATTGGAGGAATCGAAACCCTGATTAAGTAAGTTTTAAAATAGAGGGTTCATATAGCCTAACCCAATATTCTGAGAATTCGGTATAGTTAATTTAGAAAGACGGTTCATTTTGCTTATGCATTGATTACCGCAACCCTAATTAGGCAACAATTAAGAATTGCCATCAGCTGCCTAGGATCATCGATTTGTTCGACTAGCAGCAAGGATTAGCTATTCCTTAAGATTAGTTTTAAGCAGTGGTTGGAATAACCATCTCACCTTAAAATAAGCTTTTCTATAATGGTTGTTATATAAGAATCAAGGCTGCTCCTTTGGATACCTTGTATAGATGGAATGATAAACATCTATTAGTAGACAGAAGATTGGTAAGACCAATTACCAGGATATGAAAGCAAACTTTTGGTGGATAGGCTTGAAGAAGTCTATAGCTACCTATGTAGCTAAATGTTTGACGTGTGCGCAAGTCAAAGTTGAACATCAGAAGCCGTCAGGTTTACTACAACAGCCTGAACTTCCCACGTGGAAGTGGGAAATGGTGACAATGGATTTCATCACCAAGTTGCCAAAGACAAAGAAAGGCAATGATACTATATGGGTGATAGTGGATAGACTGACTAAGTCAGCACATTTCCTACCCATTAAGGAGACCTATAGCTCCGACATGTTAGCCCAATTGCATGTAGATAAGATTGTGTCTCTGCATGGCGTACCAGTGTCTATTATCTCTGACAGAGATACTAGATACACATCACATTTTTGGAAAAGTTTCCAACAATCTCTGGGCACGCGCTTAAATTTTAGTATGGCTTACCATCCTCAGACGGACGGGCAGAGTGAGCGTACAATCCAAACTTTGGAAGACATGCTTCGTGCATGTGTGATTGACTTAGGTGGTAGTTGGGATAACCACCTGCCATTAATCGAGTTCTCCTATAACAATAGCTATCATACAAGTATTAAGGCAACGCCTTTCAAAGCCTTGTACGGTAGAAAGTGCAGAACGCCCGTTTGTTGGGCGGAAGTTGGGGATGTCCAACTAACAGGACCTGAAATAGTCCTGGAGACGACAGATAAGATTGTGCAGATACGCGATCGTCTCAAAGCTGCCAGAGATAGGCAGAAAAACTACACAGATTTAAAGCGTAAACCTCTGAAACTCGAGGTAGGTGACAAAGTGTTGCTTAAAGTATCACCCTGGAAGGGAGTAATGCGATTTGGTAAGAAAGGCAAGTTAAGCCCGAGGTACATAGGACCATTCGAGATTATCGAATGTGTCGGATCAGTTGCTTATAAATTAAACTTACCTGAAGAGCTCAGTGGTATTCACAATGTATTCCACATCTGCAATCTAAAGAAATGTCTAGCTGATGAGTCACTAGTCATACCACATACGGATGTGCATATAGACGAGAGCTTAAAATTTGTGGAAAAATCTTTGTCGATCGAGGATCGACAGGTTATCGGTGTTTATCATTTTTGGCAGCGGAAATTACATCAGGACCGTAGTTAGGAAATATTTTGGTGGTATCGGTGTTTATCATTTTTGGCAGCGGAAATATACATCAGGACCGTAGTTAGGAAATATTTTGTCAGAGTAAAAATACCACATTTTTATAATATTAAACACGTGGGAAATTCCCAAGTTTTCAGTACACACATTTTTATAGGGATAAACCCTATTTTATTTAATAAAAACATCTCTTTATTCAGGTAACTTTTATAGCCACTTTTCCAAGCTTTCAGTGCTGTCCAGCTGGCTTCTATTTGGCTTTCACATTTTGTTACCTGAAACGCGTTTAAAAACATTTTGTCAGTGGGAAATACTGGTGAGTGAATCCCAGTTTAATCAAGAAGAGTTTTATCCTTTAACAGTATTGAGAGCGTTTACAATGTTTATTTCTACACAATTACTCATTCAGTACTGTCAATCACTCAATCCTGACTGGTGGGTCATATTACACATTGGCTAACTCTTTGTCCAATGGTAACGTGTTCCACATTTTGTATACAAAACCCCAACATACCGGCAGCAATTTAAGAACTGCAAAGACTCAATCACTGCTAATCACATTGTAAATTATTTAAGGTTTTGTAAAAACAGTTTACAAAAAGGAGATTACTCACATTGCTGTCTTATGGTTTTCCTTAAGGATTTCCTGGTGATTATCTATAATTTACAAAAAATGCACATGTGTTAGTATAATAACCTAATATTTACATTAGTAATACCCTCCCCGAGACAGCATTCCAACGACTGCGTCGGGCAGAACCACCAAAGCCATTATGAAACCCTGGATCAATCGGGCAGCGTATCTATGTAACACCTCGTAATTTCATGACCAATAATGTATCGACACGTGTCATAAACTCTGAACGTGTAGAAGAATACTCTAGAGTGACTAAAGTTGACAAACAAGGAAAGTATGTGTGTATAAGGGTTCAAAATGTCAACAATGGATAAATATACTTTACAATAACCCTACATGATGTTTATACCCTTAAACGAATAAATCATGGATCATACGAAGCTAATTGTGAAAGAAAGTGAGAGATTACAAACTACATGGGTTAAATGTGTCGACATGTTTAAAGTATACCTGTGAGTGACCTTTTAGCAAACCCGAAGCTTTGTAACGATTAATTATACTCATTAGAATGTATGATAAAAATTTCACCAAGTTTCGTTATCGTATGAGAAAGTTATGATAAAATTCGTATACGATGGGTTAAAAGCGTCAACGTTGAAATTTAAGACTTTTCGGTGATCGTATGAATAACCGGAGACCTAAAAAAGTTGGTTTATGACTTGGAGTCCTTAAAAGTCAAGTTTGGGAGTTACAAGTGCAAGAAAGCATCTTAAAATCAAGTTTGGAAGGATCAGGGGCCAAATGTGTCAGTTTTAGAAAGTTCTGGTGAGCTGGCCGGTCCTTACGGACCGTATGGCTGGACCCTTACGGTCCGTAAGCCATGCCCAGATGCAGAAACCCAGTCAGGTGTCTGTTCAGCCATTTAACCGACTTATATTGATATTTTTCACTTCAATGAGCGACCCCTGCTGGTTCTTAGGCACTAGGGACACATGTTTAACATCAGGGAACATGTATAGCATTGTTTGGCATGATCTTGATCAATCAAGATCACTATATAAAGGCCACATTGTTTCAATTCTTGATCATTCATTTCCAACTTCACTTCTGATCATTTCTGGAGCACAAGAGTCTTCCCCAAGCATCCCTAGTCGTAATTAGGACCTTGGTAAGTATCCTTGACCTTCCTTAATCGTATTTTACTAAGTTATTATCTTAAAAGTCAAACCGTCGTAATTAAGGTTTGACTTATCGATTAATCACTAATGGTCTGGTGATTAGCCAAATTGAAAGTAGTTATAAGTTGGTAATCATGTGGGCATTACAACCTTAATAGGGCACCCCTTGATTCCTGCTCTAACTAGATCAAATGTCGGGTCAAACTTAATCCGAAAAAGTCAACAGAATCTTAATTTTTGAATTAATGCATAATTAACAATGTAGAAGACGTGTAACCTGTTTTACCACTAATATAACTTGGTAATCAATGCAAAAACATGTCTAAGCATGTCCGACCCGACAATTTTCAGTTTAGGATCGGTTCGGAACCGAAAGTCGCAAAACTTTGACTTTTGCTTTGACTTCAGTTCTGACCCAATTTATAATGGTTTAGAAATGCCTTAGAGATTCCTTAGGACCAGGTTACATAATAGTATAACCCTCTGTGGTTGGTTCGTTGATTGACCGATTCATTTACACGTTTCCGTTAATTGGCTAATGTTGACCATAATGCCCTTTTGACCATAAAACTAGAATTTTGCAAATGTGAAAGGACAATAATCTTTATTACTGATTTATAAACATGTCCCTAAATTTTCACATCAGTTTGAGGTCAAGATTAGGAGTTATGCTTAATAGCGTAATTAGAACGCTTTTTATGAATTACACGGCGTAATTAGCATAAAGCCTATCTAAACCCAATTTTTGACACCAAACCTTTTACCCACTGATATAATATAATATTTTGGGATTTTTGAAGATTTTTAATTATTTTTAACCTGATCATAACCTAAGGTTGTGGCCTTGTTTCGGTAAATACCGATTATACCCTTTTTGTGTATAAAATGAGTTTTACATAATATTTTGACACCAATTCAATTGCTACTGATTTTATATAATAAATGAAGTATTTTGAACTTAATAACCTGTTCAGAAAACTCAGATTTCCTGTATAACCCGGAAATCGCTTAAAATGGCTTTTTAAGCGTATTAAACACATAGTTTAGGTTTAAAACCATTTTTGTCATATAAGACTTATCACAACTGATATAACCTACTAAATTAAGTTGTTTTACTGATTATTTCAGAACCAAATCTCATAATTTTAAATAATCTCTTTTATAATCGTTTAAATGACCAAAATACCCCTACGGGGCTTAAATTGAGATTAAACTCGTTTTGGGCATAATGAAAGGTATCCTACTGATATCACAACATATTTAAGGCATATTGACTTAGGAAACCTGTATATGACTCTTATGGTTGCCCGTTACGCTTTTTTGCGCGTTCGGTTCAGTTTATGTAACTAGTTTGCATAAATTAGCAGAAACGGGTCAAACCTTATCATTTTTATCTCAAAATCCAGAATGTGTTTAGTTTATCCATATTATACAAGTTTTCAAACTTGTCGGGTCTAAATCACATTCTATTCCGGTCTTCGCTTAATCATGCGTACGAACCGTATCTTCCTTTAAAACTAACCGGTCTAAGTTTAGGCTTAATTAAAGACCCGTTAGGATTCTAATAGATTATTATAAACCTTTGTTCCAGAATAGGAGACCCGGTAAAAGCTACCCACATTGCTATTTGTGATTAATACTTGCAAAGGTAAATACTTTTAACTTATTTTCCCTATACGGACTTTGGGGTATGGTATATAAAATACCGCTTGGTCGGGCATTGAATCTTTAATCGAATAGAGGTTAATTCATTGAGATTTACCGTTTGGAAATGTTTTGTTTGCTTAAAGCCTTTGGGGGGTTAATGACCATGTCCCGGATATCCTTGGCATCATCTTACGAGATGGCCACGACCTGAGCACGGGGTGTAGGCGTACACCCGTCAGTGCATAAATAAATTATGTGGTGTGTCTATTAATCTTTAACCCGGCCTACGGATCGGGCTACTGAACGCATAAGGAACATGTAATTCTTTTACAAGATTATATTCAAATAATTATCCCAAGTTATAAAAAGTTTGTGCCACGTGCATTCAAATCAATTTTATTAAACCTTTTCAAAATGAGTCAGTTAATTGTATTTACCAGTGTAAACCGGCGTATTTTCTCAAAAAGGTTAAGTGCAGGTACTACTTGAAATAGGCTGGCTTTCTCCTAGCATCCACAATAAGTCTCGCAAGCTTGGATGACATAAAACTGTTGAACAATGTTTCCTTTTATTTTTGATCCACCTGTGGATTATTTTCAACTATTTGTGATACTTAATATTACAATATCATTTGGTTGAAATGAATCTATCTTTTGCTTCCGCTGTGCATTTAAATATTGTGTTGTTTGACTATAATGATATCAACTACGTCACGATACTCCCCTACCGGGCCCACCGGTAAAACGTGGAATTATCGGGGTGTGACAATCTAATACGTAACCGGGGGTTATAATACTTACAACGAGGCAGAACTTCGTTATTTAGGGGGGTATAATACCCGATTATAGCTTCTACACTTATGAAATTCGAGAGAGAAAGAAAGTTTGTGAGCGATTTGGGACTAAAGGCCGATGCCTTCTATTTATAGTGTCTGATCGACACTTCCTCGCGGCCCGCGTAAGCCGAAGGTAAGTCCTTCGCGGCCCGCGACGTAGGTTACGTAGGCCCTAGCCTTGACTAGTCATTGGACTAGACTCGACACGATCTCGACACGTGGCAGCTCAGGGTGTCGCCCTAACCTTGAGCTGTCGCGCCCCGCGTAGCCCGAAGGCAAAGCCTTCGCGACCCGCGAGCTACCCCAAAATCTTGTTTTTATTTAATTGTTTAATTATATAGGGTATTTTAGGCTCGGTTCTTGCATACGGGGTATATTTTAAGGCATATAGGGACCTTTTAACTAATTTATAAGTGTCGGAAATATTTTGGAGGGTTGTTATTGTTTTGGTCAAAAATCAAGCAATGATAATGCAACCAAACTTTCTGTTGTGAGGTGTGATGCTTGAATCAATGAACAACACTAAGGATCACTTAGAAATGAAATGAATAAGTGACACAAAGATTTATACGAGGAAAAAGCCCTTGATCAATGAATGATCTCCGGCATAAAAAAACCTCGGGTGATGGAAACTACCGATCACCAACTCAGATTAAACAAGAAATGTATTACAACTTCGGATGATAGCGAGCTAATTACAAGGATTACTATAGTGTAATGTGCAAAAAAGTGTGTAATCGGCAAGTGAATTGTCAAGAGCTGGTGAGAGCAGTTGCGAGTGTGTGTGTTAAGCTAAAAATAGCCAAGTGTTTCTATTTAGCTCGCTACCCCTTTTAAAAATGGAAAATATCTAAGCTAACAAACTGTCCGCATTTTGTGCAAGTCTTCCACGACCTCCATAACGTCCACTTTAGCCATGCACGTGCGGAATAAATATGGAATATGCTCCAGGAATATCGCCAAGACCAAGTCCAAGCTCGTACTCCTGCAAAACAACTTCATATTCAAAACAGACAATCGTTAGTATAAGGATCCTGATGATGATCCATGATCCTGATCCTACAATACTTTCTGAGGATCACTAATTCAGACAGAATTGAGGATCACTAAGCCTAACAGTAAATGAGGATCACTAATCATTCCAAAATCCTCCCCTAACAATTGCCCCCAAAATATAAGGAGTAATTTGTAAATAAACGAGTTGTATTTTCTTGTTCTTATCCGTAACCAACTAACGGATATATAGCCGTTGTAATCGAACTATCCGTTGCCATCCTGACGTCACTGAAGTGACTACCCTGCAAGATCATCATTATAAATTGAAGTTAGAGATAAGGGTTAGAGAGCATTTAAATTCGTGCGTTTCCTCTTTAAATCCTCATTCGAAGACTTGATCAGGTAATTCTCTCTCCTTTCTCTCTTCATCTTCTTTCTCTGTTCCTTCTTTCCTCATCTTTATCTGCGATCAAGATGATGTTGAGATCTTCGCCGGCTAAGGATCACCGTAAGGACAGTCCCCTGAAGCCCCAAGAGATCATCAAAGATTCTGCGAAAGAAAGATGCTGCTTTACTGATCCACAGATGGACAGAATCCGCCATTGTTTCCCTGCGAACACCGTTTTCAAACCATTTGATCCCACCGTCCTGAGTGACTATGTTTCTGAAACCTGGGTGGCTTTTCCGGACACACCATTTACAATAGGATACTCGTATCCTGTTCCAGATTTCACCCAATCCTTCTTCTCTCTTACCGGCATCTCCTACATTCAAGCAATGGCAATAATCTGGAGGGTCTTATATACCCTTGAAAGGATCATTGATCATGAAGGAATTGATCTGGGAATGTCGGAGTTTGCAGAAATGTATGACCTTGTTAGCCATGGATCCCACCGATATCTACTCAAACATAAACCTGGTGAAGAACACCCCATCTTCAAAGCCACTAAGAATGACACCAACTGGAAACGGCGATTCTTCTTTGTCAGAAGGGATTCTCTCCCTGATGGAAAGGATCTGCCTAGGCAATGGACCACCCATGGTAGGATAGAGGATCCTTAGAAGGATCACCAGATAACCTTGTTTCTGCTGAGGATCACTAACATCCTTTTGTTTCTATTTTGCAGCTATCACTGTCGCACACCTTATTTCAACACCTGCAATGAAGGAAAGGCTTGCTGCTTTTCGGAGGCTTGATCCTGAAATAAGATCATTTAAAGCAAATACCCAGGATTCTCAAGAGGTATCCTCAGCTTCTGTTACAATGTCAAGTAAGTATCCATGTTTATATGTAATTAAATGCTTAAATTAAAATAAAATAAGGATACTTATCTGTTTTTAAACGTGTAGGTGCTGGAAAATCATCAAAGTCTGCTACCCGTTTCAGTGTCACCGATCTCACCACTGTTAAGTCCGAGAAAAAGAAGGCTGCTGCTAGCCCGAGTACTGCCATCCCCAAGCCTACTGCTTCCAAAGGAAAGAAGAGGAAAGCCTCTGAGGCTGACAATCTAGAAGGCCTGCCTCTCATTCGCCACCAGTTACTTGAGTACTTTGCTGATGTAAGGATCACTAACTTAACTTAGTTATCCTATCCACTTGAGGATCATGTTATCCTGAGCTTTATATTGTCTTTTTGCAGAAATTCGCTGAAATCGAGGATTATGTAGGCAGTGTTGAAGAAGTTGAGCAAAAGTGCGTGGATCTCCAAAAGATGATGCTGGCCAAGGATAAAAAGATTGCCTCCCTTGAAAATGATGTCAATCTGGTGAAGAGGGAACTTGTCCTGGCTCACATTACTGCTGATCAAGAGAAAAATGAGATCACCAATGATGCTAAAATCTCAGCTGCCATCGCTATGTACAAAACCCAGTTGCAGATGGCCCAAGAAGCTCTGGATCCTGACTTTGACAAGAGCAGCTGGGACGTAGAGGGCTGGAAGGCGAGATTGGCTGAGTTGGATGATGAAGAAGAGGTCTTAGCAATCGAGGCTGGCGGCAGTGGAGTCAAGGATCAGGTGGATGATGCTGGAGCTGGAGGAGATGGTGATGCAGCAAAGGTGTAAGCTGCAGGAATGGGCGATGAAGGACATTTCTAGACGTAGCCGGAGCCCATTTTTTTTTAGAATTTGGTAGTTTTATTTTGGTGATGGTGTTTTGAAACAATCTTGGGGTTGTAATAACTTTAGACAATAGTTTCTAGGGTGATGGATCATGGATCCTTGAACAATAGGCTGGATAATGGGTGGTGGATGGATCCTCTGTTTGGGGGATGAAGCCACTCGTTATCCTTCCGTCTTTTATTTCCTGCACTACAAAGACCCGTAAACAATGGACACCCTTTGCCAACCCATGTGGACGGGCCACGTTTTGCTGGTAGAAACGTGGGATGGCAATTTTGACAACCTTAAAGGGTTTAATCTTTTGTGAATAAAATAACTTTAACTTTTTGGCTATCTCCCGTGTTGCTATCCTTGTTAGTACTTTACTTTTCAATTGTTGTGATATACATTTTGTCTAAACTTATCAAGTAAAGAAAAAAATTTAATAAATATCCTCAAAAAGTTTAGGATATGATCAAGGATCATATATCCTTTAGTTGGCAAGTTCTGAAAAGTAATATAATTTAAGGATCATAAGTTCAGTTGTCAAAGGTTAAGGGTTACTCAAATGAATAATGAATAAAATCAAAATAGTTAAGGATCATACCTGAGAATCCAAGTTAGGATCCTAACCTTTAACACTTATAATCAGGATAACCAAAAGACAAACCTTAGTAAAAGGTAAGGATCAAGGATCCTTGGTCGTTTATCTCCAAAAACCTGAAATAGGATACAACTTGGGACTAAGCCAATATAAGATAAGAGTTAGTAACTGGGGACAAGCCCAACAATTTTGGGGACAAGCCCAATATACTGGGGACAAGCCCAAAGGATAACTGGGGACAAGCCCAAAGGATCGTGTGTAAACTGGAGTATGGCCCTTACTGGCGACTATCCAAACTTAGTGACATGAAAATGCCAAAACCTTAGCTAACGTGAAAACGTTTGAAACCTTAGGAACGGATGTATGGTACGTCTACCATTATACGTAGGATCCTGAATATAGCCAGTACAATGAAATTCAGCCCCTAAAGCGAGTACTGGTCCCATTGCCATGAACTATACCAGGATCATCGTGCGCTACTGGCGAAACTGGGGACAGGCCCAAACTGGGGTCAAGCCCAAATAACTGGGGTCAAGCCCAAATATCTGGATACTTCTGTGGATACTCAATCCTTAGATAAGGATACCTGAACCTTCAAAACTCAGAATTAAGTGAAAGGAGGATAAAGGATGCAGGATCCTTATCCTTATATAAGAGAATAAAAGAATGAAATAGTTTGAGATTAGAGTGTTACCAAAATGAGGATCATCTGTTCTGTAAGGATCCTTCAAGGATACTTGCAAGGATCATGGATCCTTGTCACATGAAATATTTCTTCAAATGGACAGCATTCCAAGCTCTTGGTAGCAAATCACCTTCCATTGTTAGCAATCGATATGCCCCCTTTCCTGCTTCAGCTTCAATCAAATAGGGGCCTTCCCACTTTGGTGCTAGCTTTCCATCAGCAGGATTGGTGGTATTTTGAAATGCTTTCCTTAACACCATATCACCAACTTGGAATTTCCTGATCCTGACATTTTTGTTGTAAGCTCCAGCCATCCTTTGTTGATAACTGGCCATCCTTATCCTTGCCAAATCCCTGATTTCTTCTATAGTATCCAAGTCTTGAACCAAGTTTTCAGCATTTTCTTCAGGATCACGAATGCTTGTTCTTGCAGTTGGAACCACCATCTCTGTAGGGATCACTGATTCTGCTCCAAATACCAAAGAGAATGGAGTTTGGCCAGTAGCATTCTTGGGAGTTGTCCTATCAGCCCATAGTACATAAGGTAGTTCTTCTGCCCATTTTCCTTTCTTGGATCTAAGCTTCTTCTTTAAATTGTTGATGATGATCTTGTTGGATGATTCTGCCTGACCATTAGCTTGTGGGTGGAGTGGTGTTGATGTTATCATCTTAATCCCCCAGCTGTCACAAAAGTTAGTAGTTCTATTCCCAATAAACTGGGATCCATTATCACAGACAATTTCAGAAGGGATACCAAATCTAGTAATAATGTTTCTTTTAATAAAGGATATAACTTCCTTTTCTCTGACTTGAGCAAAGGCTTCAGCCTCTATCCACTTGGAGAAGTAATCAGTCATAGCAAGCATGAATACTTTTCCACCAGGTGCCTTAGGAAGCTTTCCAACTATATCCATTCCCCACCTCATAAATGGCCAAGAAGAGGATATAGGATGCAAAAGTTCTGCTGGTTGGTGAAGGATATTACTGTGTCTCTGACAAGGATCGCACTTCTTGGCATACTCCACAACATCCTTCTTCATAGTAGGCCAATAGTATCCTGTCCTCAGGATCCTTGAGAATAATGCCCTGCCCCCAGTGTGGTTTCCACAATCTCCTTCATGGAAATCCTTTAGGACTTCTTGGATTTCAGGATCCTCAATGCACCTTAGATATGGACCTGCAAGAGATCGTTTATACAACATGTTATTCAATATTGTAAATTGAGATACCTTAGTTTTGAAAGCCCTGGGGTTTTCTCTTGTAGGAATCTCTCCATGTTGGATGTATCTCATAATTGGAAGGATCCATGATCCTGCATGAGATTGAGTATCCTCACTAGGGATGATTGCATAATCCTCTCCTATTTCCATAGCTACATGATCCTCGATAGCAGGGGTCAGGATATGGATAATAGGGATCTTGATATCCTCCGGGATCTTCAGGGATGATCCTAAATTGGCTAATGCATCAGCCTCTGCATTCTCTTCCCTTGGTACCTGTGTCAAACTAAAGGAAACAAAAGAGAGTGCCAATTCTTTGACTGTCTCAAAATATTTGATTAGCTTTTCACCTTTAACAGCATATGATCCATTAAAGTGATTAGTGATTAATAATGAATCTACATGTACCTCAAGATACCTGATCCTCATATGCTTAGCAATTTGCAAACCAGCTATCAAGGCTTCATACTCAGCCTCATTGTTAGTAGTTTGAAATTCACAAGCCATGGAGTGGGGTATTATGTCCCCCTGTGGCGATTTTAGTAGTATTCCAAGCCCTGTTCCTTTGACATTAGAAGCACCATCAGTGAAGAGTATCCAAGGATCCTTAGTTTCTTCAAGCTGTTGGACTTCTAACTCAGCTTCCTTTTGCAAGTCACTACTGAAATCTGCCACAAAGTCAGCTAAGGCTTTGGATTTAATGGCAGTTCTAGGCTCATATCTTATATCATAAGTGTTAGGGGAGGATTTCTTAACAGCCTGTGATCCTCAATTATTATCCTGCTTGGTGATCCTTACTTCTGTGTCAGTTAGTGATCCTCAGAAGTGCTTCAGGATCAGGATCATGGATCATCCTAAGGATCCTTATACTAATGACTGTCTGCTTTGAATTCGATATTGTTTTGCAGGAATACCAGTTTGGACTTAGTCTTGGTAACGTTCCTGGAGAATATTCCCCGCTTATTCCGCACGTGCTTGACCATGGTGAACGTTATGGAGATCGTGGGGAGAAGGCATGAATTGCGGATAGTTAGTTATTTAGATATTTTACTAAATTTAAAAGGGGTGGCGAGCTAATTAGACAACACTTGGCTATTTTTTGGCTACACACACTCGTACAACTGCACTTATCAGCTCTCGGCAAAACACTTAGCATTTTTCAAACGTTTCTACACGATACACTATAGTGATCTTTGTACTTAGCTCGCTATCATCCGAAGTTGTAAAAAGATTATTGTTTAATTTGAGTTGGTGATCGGTAGTTTCCATCACCCGAGGTTTTTTATGCCGGAGATTATATATTGATCAAGGGCTTTTTCCTCGTATAAATCTTTGTGTCCCCTGTGCAAATCATTTCATAGTGATCCTCATTGTTGTTTACCAATTCAAGCATCATACCCCGTAACAGAGAGTTTGGTTGCATTATCCTCGTCTGATTTTTGACCAAAACAGTTTGGCGCCCACCGTGGGGCAATTGGTGCTTCATTGCTAAGAAATTCCTATTTTTGTGATCATTTTGATTCGTTACATCCAAGCAGATGGCTTCATCATCAAAGAACACCTCCAGTGCGATGTCTGCAGTCAATTCGTCCCAGGGCATTCCACCTTTGCCTCCACCACCTTCTGGACCTCAGAAAAATGCCGAGAAGAAACCAACTCCCATTTTCTCAAAACCTCCAACTTCTTCTGCTTCTTATACTCCTACTACTAGTGACTTGTTTACTCTGATTTTGTAGATGAAGGAGCATATACAGCAGCAGGACAAGACCAATGAAAGGATTCTTAGAGATATTGGAGACATCAAGAAACAGAAGAGATCGACAGAGGATCATTCCCCACTGATGCCCAGATCTTTGAATTTCGATACTCCGGTTATAACTTCTCAGCCTTCAGTGGTTCCAGACGTTCAATATGTGGGAGGACCAAAAGGAGTGCATTACGGATCATCAGCAATAACTCAGGCTTCAGGGTTACACTTCCAACCAGCAGGATCCCATCCTCAGCATATAGGATCCTTCGCAAACTCAGGAGGATACTCGGGAGCGCAGCAGATTCAAGGGTTCTGGCCGTTTCAAGGATCCTCCTAGGTTCAAGGATCCTCCTATGTTCCAGGATCTTCCCAGGTTCAAGGATCCTCTCAGGTTCAAGGATCCTCCCAGGTTCAAGGATCCTCCCAGGTTCAAGGATCTTCCTACGTCCCAGGATCCTCCCAGGTCCAAGGATCCTCTCAGTTTCAGGGATCCTTCCAGATTCCGGGATCCTTAAGGAGTTTGCAATCAGGGAGTTCCGATATCCACCAGGGAGATTTTATTCCAATGCAGACCATTGCTTCTACTGGTCCATCGGTCATTCCGGAGCCCCAACAATATGGATTCACATCCGCTCTCCCTAATTTGAATCCAATGGGAGGTAACACTTTCAATAATTCTTATACCACTAACCATGGCCTTATGCAGGATACAGGTATCAGTCATGCCATGGCCAGAGAATTGCAAAAGTTAAAGGATATGATATCAAGTGTCCCAGGAGTGGTCAAGCCTATCCCGGAGATTGCAGATGGGAGCCACAAGATATCTCGTTTTGCACCACCAATCTGTGATGCTGAGATACCCAAGAGGTTCCATGTGCCTACCATGAAGTTGTATGATGGTTCAACAGATCCTGAAGAACACATAGCACAGTACAGGGAAAGGATGGAGATTAATCCCATCCCAGAAAGGTTAAAGGAAGCATGTCTGTGCAAGGGATTTGGATCCACTCTTACTGGATCGGCTCTTAAATGGCTGCTAAGTCTTCCTCCTTACTCTATTACCTCGTTTGCTAATCTAGTTAACCTATTTAATAACCAGTTTTCTTGTAGTAGAAAATTTGAGCGTTTAACTAGTGATCTGTATAGGATAACCCAAGGTCATAATGAATCATTAAGGGATTATATCACTAAATTTAGTAAAGAATCCTTAGATATCCCTAACCTGGATATAGCTACGGCTGTTGAAGCCTTTAAAATGGGATTGCTTAGGGATTCATTATTCTATGATGATCTTGTTATGACACCATGCAGGAATCTAGACGAGGTAAGAACCCGGGCCCTTAGGTTCATCCGGCTAGAGGATGACAAAAGGATCCAGGAGAGGTTAGCAGGATCCTCAAAGCAAGAGAAGCAAGGATCCTCATTCAAGAACAACAAGTTCAGATCCTATAACAAATCTGATAACCAGAATGTGCATGCTGTTGAACAAGAAGAGGGTGATGAGGATTATCCTCCAATTTCTGAATATTGTTTTTCTGTTGATAACAATGAACTAATCCTTGCGATGCAGAATTTAGGTGATAAAGCTAGATGGCCCAGGAAAAATGACAGACTAGCTGCAACTAAAGATAAGTCAAAGTGGTGCGCATATCATGAAGATTTTGGGCATCTCACAGAAGAATGCATCGCACTGAGAAAAGAAATTGGATACTTGTTGAGCAAGGGGCACTTGAAAGAATTATTGGGGAGAAAGAAGTCAAGGACTCAGGATCCTGAAAGGATCCCAGAGAAAGCTCCAGCCCCTCCAGCAGATGCACAAGTTATAAACTATATTTCTGGAGGATCAGACATTTGTGGAACATCCTTCTCTGCAGCTAAAAGACATGCAAAGGAAACCAAGATAGATAATGGAGATAGACCCATTCGAACATCCAGTGTCTCCGAAGGAAAAGTTATAACTTTTGATGAGGATGATCGTGTTGACATTCAGGATCCTCATCATGATGGTTTGGTTATCACTCTTTTTATTTCAAACCATTTTGTTCGCAGGATCCTTATAGACGGAGGAAGCTCCGTGAACATTATCCAGCTTGATGTCCTCAAGAAGATGAATATTCCTGAATCCGATATCATACCAAGATCCTCTGTGCTCGTGGGGTTCAGTGGAGAGACTAAGAATACTCTGGGGGACATTAAACTCCCAATCTATATCGAAGGCCTACATTCTTACCAAAAGTTTTATGTTATTGACTGTTTATCTTGTTGTAATGTTATCCTTGGCAGGCCTTGGATACATGACATGAAGGCAGTCCCATCCACTTATCATCAATGTGTGAAGCTTCCTAGTCCTTGGGGAATAGTGAAGATTGATAGTGATCAACAAGAGGCTAAGAACTGCTACACCTCATCAATGAAACCAGCATCAAAGTCAAGGGAGCAATAGCAATTAAAGCGTCCTCCAAGGGATGTCTTGGAGGCAAGAGAACAGGATGTAGTAGAAATCCTCATGGATCCTGATGATCCTGAATCTAAAGTTTATATAGGATCAGGGATCCTTGGCGAAATAAAGAAAGACCTCATATCCTTCCTCAAAAGGAGAAAGACTACCTTTGCATGGAAACACGAAGACATGACAGGTATATCTAAAGATATAATCACTCACAAGCTTGGCATTGATAGGTCCTTCAAACCAATCCATCAAAAGAGGAGGAAATTTGCACCAGAAAGAAATACCATTATCCAGGTGGAGGTAGAGAAATTACTCCGAGCAGGTATGATTAGAGAGGTCAAGTATCCAAGATGGTTGGCCAATGTGGTTGTTGTTCAAAAGAAAAATGGAAAGTGGAGGGTATGTGTCGATTTCACCGATTTAAATAAGGCATGTCCCAAGGATCCTTTCCCATTACCCCACATTGACTCCATGGTGGATGCAACTGCGGGTCATGAACTGTTAATTTTTATGGATGCTTCATCTGGATTTCAAAAAATTCAAATGGAACCATCCGATCAAGAGGATACAGCCTTTATGACTCCAACTGGTATATACTGTTATATTGCTATGCCATTTGGACTAAGAAATGCAGGTGCAACTTATCAAAGGCTAGTGAATATGATGTTCAAGGATCAGATTGGACAGACTATGGAGGTTTACATAGACGATATGGTGGTAAAATCAAAAAAGGCTGAGGATCACCTAAGAGACTTGGAGGAAGCATTCAATATCCTTGACAAATATAACATGAAACTTAATCCTTCAAAATGTCACTTTGGTGTTAAAGCAGGTACATTCTTAGGATATATGGTGACAAAGAGAGGCATCGAAGCCAGTCCAGAACAAATCAAAGCCATAGTAAACATCAAGTCCCCTGCCAATGCTAAGGATGTTCAGAAGTTAACAGGCAGGATTGCAGCTTTAAACAGATTCATATCCAAATCCTCAGAAAAGTGCAAGGAATTCTATGATATCCTAAGGAAGAACAAGAAATTCGAGTGGACTGAGAAGCATGAAAGTGCCTTAAGAGCTCTTAAGGATTACCTATCCTCGGCCCCGGCTTTGATGAAACCAGAAAAAGGAGATGTGTTATCCTTATATCTCGCGGTATCCTCAAAAGCAGTAAGTGCCGTCCTTGTTAAGGATCATGAAGGTACACAACATCCTGTCTATTATGTAAGTAAGAGTTTACTTGATGCTGAATCCAGGTATTCACACTTAGAAAAATTTATCCTTGCATTAATTATGGCATCTACTAAATTGAGACATTATTTTGAAACTCATGCTATTATCATCAAAACTAATTTTCCAATTAAGAATGTCCTCAGGAAACCTGAAATGTTAGGAAGGATGGCTAAGTGGGCAGTGAAGCTTAGTGCATATGATATAATATATGAGCCCAGGACAGCCATTAAATCCCAAGCATTAGCCGACTTTGTGGCAGATTTCAGTAGTGATTTGCAAAAGGAAGCTGAGTTAGAAGTTCAGCAGCTAGAGGAGACCAAGGATCCTTGGATACTCTATACTGATGGATCCTCAAATGTCAAAGGAACAGGGCTTGGAATACTACTAAAATCGCCACAGGGGGACATAATACCCCACTCTATAGCTTGTGAGTTCCAAACCACTAACAATGAGGCTGAATATGAAGCCTTGATAGCTGGCTTGCAAATTGCTAAGCGTATGAGGATCAGGTATCTTGAGGTACATGTAGATTCTTTGTTAATCACTAATCACTTTAATGGATCCTGTTTTGGTCAAAAAATCTGATAAGGATAATGCAACCAAACTCTTTGTTACGGGGAATGATGCTTTAAATGTAGAACAATGATAAGGATCACTTCAATGTAAATTGCACAAACGACACAAGGATTTATACGGGGAAAAAGCCCTTGATAAAGAGTTGATCTCCGGCACAAAAAACCCCGGGTGATGGAAACTACCGATCACCAAGCTCAAATAAATCAATAAATGTTTACAACTTCGGATAGTAACGAGCTAGGTACAAGGATCACTATCGTGAAATCTGTAAAAGTGAGTGAAAACTAATAAGTGTTCGTTGAGAGCTTCAAGAGTGCGTTTGTATGAGAGTGTGTGTAGCTGAAAATGGCTAAGTGTTCTAATTCTAGCTCGTTACCCCTTTTAAAATAGAAGTTAACTACAATAACTAACTATCCGACTTTTGTGCCAAGCTCCCACGTTCTCCACAACGTCCATTTCCAGTCAAACGTGTGCGACATACCCGTGGAATATTCCATAGTAACGTTGCCAAGACCGAGTCAAGCTTGTTACTCCTGTGAAGTAATACAAAACACAAACAAACAATCGTCAGTACGAGGATCCTTAAAGTGATCCATGATCCTGATCCTGAAGCTCTTCTGAGGATCACTATCTGTCACAGAAGTAAGGATCATTAATTAGGATAACGAATAAGGATCACTAATTGTTAGAAAATCCTCCCCTAACAATTGCCCCCAAAATATAAGGAGTGATATGTAAAATGAGCGAGTTATGTTTTCTTGATCTTATCCGCAACTAACTATCGTAAATATAGCCGTTATTGTAGAACTATCCGTTGCAATCGTGACGTCACAGAAGTGACAACCCTGCATAATCATGATTATAAATAGGAGATAGAGATAGGATCGATTGCATTTAAATTCAAAGAAACTCCCTTTAAATTCTTGGTCGAAGATCTATCAGGTATCTCTTCTCTTATCTCCCCTTCTCTTACTCTGTTTTTCTTTCTTTCTATCATCTCTTCAAGAATGATGCTCCGGTCCTCCCCCGCCATGGATCACCAGAAGGATAGTCCCTTGAAGAGTCAAGGGATCATCAAAGACTCGATACATGAGAGGTGTTGTTTTAACGATGCTCAAATAGACAAGATTCGTCACTGCTTTCCGGCGAGTGCTTTTTTCAAACCCTTCGATCCTACTATTCTGAGCGACTATGTTTCAGAAACATGGGTTGCCTTTCCAGTTACTCCATTCGCCATAGGGTACACCTATCCTTTCCCAGAATTTACACAATCCTTCTTTTCCCTTACCGGCATCTCTTACATCCAAGCCATGCCGATGATTTGGAGGGTTTTGTATACCCTAGAGAGGATCATCGAGCAGGAAGGCATTGATTTAGGAATGTCAGAGCTGACACAAATGTATGATCTTACTACCTTTGGTTCTCATCGTTATTTGTTCAAACGAAAACCCGGCGGAGAACACCCCCTTCTTAAAGTCACCAAGAACGACACAAATTGGAAACGTCGCTTCTTCTTTGTCAGGAGGGATACCATTCTAAACGGAAAGGATCTACCAAGGACATGGTCCACCCATGGTAGGCCAGAGGATCCTAAGAAGGATCACCAGGTAGCCTTGTTTTTGTATAAGGATCACTAACCCCTTTTTGTCTTGTGTTATGCAGCTATTTCTGTTTCGCACATCATCACAACACCCGCAACCAAGGATAGGCTTGCTGCTTTTTGGAAGCTTGATCCTGAAATAAGGACATTTAAGATAGACACCCAAGACTCACAAGAAGTATCCTCAGGTTCCATCACCATGTCAAGTAAGTATCCTGCTTGATTTATAGTTTGAATATTAAAATAAGTAATTAAATTGAAATAGGATTAGGACACTTATCTTGCTTTGAATGTGTAGGTGCCGGAAAATCTGCCAAGCCTGTATCCCAGTTCAACACGACTGACCTTGATGTTGTTCGATCCAGGAAGAAGAGGGCCACTACCAGTCCCAGCATCTCCATTCCCAAGGCACCCACTAAAGGAAAGGGTGGCAAGAAGAGGAAAACTTCTGACACTAAGGATCTTCAAGGCCTATCACTGATCTGCCACCAGTTCCTTGAATACTTCAATGATGTAAGGATCACCAATTCTGCCTAGGTATCCTACTCGTATGAGGATCACCTGATCTTGAACTGCGTTGTCCTTTTCTTTGCAGAAATTTGCTGAGATTGAGGACTATGTGGTGAACGTCGAGGAGCAGGACAAGAAGATTGCTGACCTCCAACAGGTTGCAGTGCTTAAGGACCTTGCAATTGCTGATCTTCAGAAGGAACTCCAAGATGCCAAGACTAAGGGGCTGTTTGGTAGCCTCTGAATGGTCATTAAGAGGCTACCTCTTAATGGAACCATTAAGAATTTTACCAATGAGAAGGTAGAAAAATGTGATATGCGATGATTTACCATTCAGAGGTTACCTCTTAACCATTCAGACTTGAGGTTACCTCTTATTCATTCAGAGGTTTTAAACCATTAAGAGGTAACATCTGAATGGTCATTAAGAGGCTACCAAACGGCCCCTAAGACGGCTAAACTTCTGATTGACCTTGACTATGAGAAGCATGATCTCATAGAAAATGCTAAGGTCTCTGCTGCCATCACAATGTATCAGACAAAATTAAAGATGGCCCAGGAAGCTCAAGATCCTAACTTCGATAAAAGCAGCTGGGATGTTGAGGGCTGGAAAGCAAGGTTGGCCGATCTTGAGGATGATGAGGAGGCTGAGGAGGTTTTGGCGATCGAGGCTGGAGGTAGTGGGAAGGATCTGGTGAAGGATACCGCAGCTGGAGGGGAAGAGGATGCAGCAAAGGTGTAGGCTGCACAATTGGGCGATGATGGACATTCCTAGACGCAGCCGGAGCCCAATTTTTAAATTTGGTAGTATTTTTTTGTGGTTGTGATGTTGAACAATTTAATGGTTTGTACTGAACAATAGTTTTAGGATTAAGGATCATGTATGATCCTTTGGACAATAGGCAGGATTGCAAATGGTGGAGGGATCCTCTGTTTGGGGGATGAAGCCATTGTGATCCTGCCGCCTTTATATTCCTGCACTATCTTTGAACTTATTATCATGGACACCCTTTACCTACCCCAGCGGACGGGCCACGTTTTGCTGGTAGATGCTCGGGGTAGGTAATTTTGACAACCTTTGAAGGGTTAGTCTTTTGTTAATAAATAAAATCTTAACCTTTTGTCGCTTATCTTGTGTTGTTATCCTTTTGTTTCTTTAATTCTCCTTTGTTTTGATGTACACTTATTGAATAAACAATTTTTAATAAGTCAAATTGAAAATATTTAGGACATGATCCATGACCAAATATCCTATAGTTAAAGAATCCCAAAAAGCAATATGTTTTAAGGATCACAAGTCTAGTTGTCAAACTTTAAGGGTTATTCAAATAAATAATGAATAGAATTAAAAATAGTTAAGGATCATACCTGAGGGTCCAAGTTAGGATCCTAACCATAATAAGGATAACTATAAGATAAACCTTAGAGAGAAGTAAGGATCAAGGATCCCTAGTTGCTTATCTTCAAGGACCTGAAATAGATCATAACTTGGGACTAAGCCAATATAAGATAAGAGTTAGCAACTGGGGACAAGCCCAAGGATAACTGGGGACAAGCCCGAGGATAACTGGGGACAAGCCCGAGGATAACTGGGGACAAGCCCAAGGATAACTGGGGACAAGCCCAAGGATCGTATTTAAACTGGAGTATGGCCCTAACTGGCGACTATCCAAACTTAGTGACATGAAAATGCCAAAACCTTAGCTAACGTGAAAACGTTAGAAACCTTAGGAACGGATGTATGGTACGTCTACCATTATACGTAGGATCCTAGGCATAGCCAGTACAATGGAATTATCAGCCCCTAAAGCGAGTACTGGTCCCACTGCCTTGAACTATACCAGGATCATCATGCGCTACAGGCGGGACTGGGGTCAAGCCCTAATAACTGGGGTTAAACCCAAGGAACGGATTGCTTCTGCAGATAACCAATGTTATGCTAAGGATACCTGAACTTTCAAAACTTAAAATCATATGAGAGATGGATAAAGGACACATGATCCTTATCCGTATATGAGAAAATAAAGAAATGAAATAGTTTAAGATTAGGATATTACCAAAGTAAGGATCACCGATACTTTAAGGATCCTTCCAGGATACCCCTAACGTGAGGATCATCTGTGCCATGAGGATCCTGCTCACATGAAATATTTCTTCAAGTGGACAGCATTCCAAGCTCTTGGTAGCAAATCACCTTCCATGGTTAGCAATCTATATGCCCCCTTTCCTGCTTCAGCTTCAATCAAATAAGGGCCTTCCCATTTTGGAGCCAATTTTCCATCAGCAGGATTGGTGGTATTCTGAAATGCTTTCCTTAATACCATATCTCCAACTTGAAACTTCCTGATCCTGACATTTTTGTTGTAAGCACCAGCCATTCTTTGTTGATAACTGGCCATCCTTATCCTAGCCATATCCCTGATTTCTTCAATAGTATCCAGGTCTTGAGCCAAGTTCTCATCATTTTCTTCAGGATCACGAGTACTTGTTCTAGCAGTTGGAACCACCATTTTTGTTGGGATCACTGATTCTGCCCCAAATACCAAAGAGAATAGGGTTTGACCAGTAGCATTCTTAGGGGTTGTCCTATCAGCCCAAAGCACATAGGGTAGTTCTTCTGCCCATTTCCCTTTCTTGGATCCAAGCTTCTTCTTCAAATTATTGATGATGATCTTGTTAGATGATTCTGCTTGACCATTAGCTTGTGGGTGGACTGGTGTTGATGTTATCATCTTAATCCCCCAGCTGTCACAAAAGTTAGTGGTTCTGCCCCCAATAAATTGGGAACCATTATCACATATAATTTCAGAAGGAATTCCAAATCTAGTTATAATATTTCTTTTAATGAAGGATATAACTTCCTTTTCTCTGACTTGGGCAAAAGCTTCAGCCTCTATCCACTTGGAGAAGTAATCAGTCATAGCAAGCATGAATACTTTTCCACCAGGTGCCTTAGGGAGCTTACCAACTATATCCATACCCCATCTCATAAATGGCCAAGAGGAGGATATAGGATGCAATAATTCAGCTGGTTGATGAAGGATATTGCTGTGTCTCTGACAAGGATCACATCTCTTAGCATACTCCACAGCATCTCTCTTCATGGTTGGCCAGTAGTATCCTGTCCTCAGGATCCTTGAGAATAATGCCCTACCCCCAGTGTGGTTTCCACAATCTCCTTCATGGAAGTCTTTTAAAACTTCTTGGATTTCAGGATCCTCAATGCATCTCAAGTATGGTCCTGCAAGAGATCGTCTATACAACATATTATTTAAAATTGTGAATTGAGATACCTTAATTTTGAAAGCCCTAGGGTTTTCTCCTGTAGGAATCTCTCCATGTTGTAAGTATCTCATGATTGGTGAGATCCATGATCCTGATCCTGAATGGGATTGAGTATCCTCACTAGGGATAATTGCAGAATCTTGCCCTATCTCCATGGCCGCATGATCCTCGATAGCCGGGGTCAGGATATGGATAATAGGGATCTTGATATCCTCAGGGATCTTCAAAGATGATCCTAAGTTAGCCAATGCATCAGCTTCTGTATTTTCTTCCCTTGGTACCTGCGTCAAACTAAAGGAAACAAAAGAGAGTGCCAAATTTTTGACTATCTCTAAATATTTGGTTAGCTTTTCACCTTTAACAGCATAGGATCCATTAAAGTGGTTTGTAATTAACAATGAATCTACATGTACCTCAAGATACCTGATCCCCATATGCTTTGCAATTTGCAAACCACAAATTAAGGCTTCATATTCAGCTTCATTGTTAGTGGTTTGGAACTCACAAGCTATAGAGTGGGGTATTATGTCCCCCTGTGGCGATTTTATTAGTATTCCAAGCCCTGTGCCTTTGACATTTGAGGATCTATCAGTATAGAGTATCCAAGGATCCTTGGTCTCCTCTAGCTGCTGGACTTCTAACTCAGCTTCTTTTTGTAAATCACTACTGAAATCAGCCACAAAGTCAGCTAACGCTTGGGATTTGATGGCTGTCCTAGGCTCATATCTTATATCATATGCACTTAGCTTCACTGCCCACTTAGCCATCCTTCCTGACATCTCTGGTTTCCTGAGGACATTCTTAATTGGGAAATTAGTTTTAACAACAATAACATGAGTTTCAAAATAATGTCTCAACTTAGTGGATGCCATAATTAATGCAAGAATAAGCTTTTCAAGGTGTGAATACCTGGATTCGGCATCAAGTAAACTTTTACTTACATAATAGACAGGATGTTGTGTACCTTCATGATCCTTAACAAGGACCGCACTTACTGCTTTTAAGGATACTGCAAGATATAAGGATAGCACATCGCCTTTTTCTGGTTTCATCAAGGCCGGGGCTGAGGATAGGTAATCTTTGAGGGCTCTTAAAGCATTTTCATGCTTCTCAGTCCACTCAAATTTCTTGTTCTTCCTTAGGATATCATAGAATTCTTTGCACTTCTCTGAGGATTTGGATATAAATCTGTTCAAAGCTGCTATCCTGCCTGTTAGCCTTTGAACATCCTTAGCATTGGCCGGAGATTTGATGTTCACTATCGCTCTGATTTGTTCCGGGCTAGCTTCAATGCCTCTCTTTGTCACCATATATCCTAAGAATTTACCTGCTTTAACACCAAAGTGACATTTTGAAGGATTAAGTTTCATGTTATATTTGTCAAGGATATCGAATGCTTCCTCCAAGTCCCTTAGGTGATCCTCAGCTTTTATGGATTTTACCACCATATCATCTATGTAAACCTCCATAGTTTGTCCAATCTGATCCTTGAACTTCATATTCACCAGCCTTTGATATGTTGCACCTGCATTTCTTAGTCCGAACGGCATAGCAATATAGCAGTATATACCAGTTGGAGTCATGAAGGCTGTATCCTCTTGGTCGGATGGTTCCATTTGGATTTGTTGAAATCCAGATGAAGCATCCATAAAAGTTAACAGTTCATGACCCGCAGTTGCATCCACCATGGAGTCAATGTGGGGTAATGGGAAAGGATCCTTGGGACATGCCTTATTTAAATCGGTAAAATCGACATATACCCTCCACTTTCCGTTTTTCTTTTGAACAACAACCACATTGGCCAACCATCTTGGATATTTGACCTCTCTAATCATACCTGCCCGGAGCAATTTCTCTACCTCTTCTTGGATAATGGCATTTCTTTCCGGTGCAAACTTTCTTCTCCTTTGATGGATTGGTTTGAAGGACCTATCAATGCCAAGTTTGTGAGTGATTACATCTTTAGATATACCAGTCATGTCTTCGTGTTTCCATGCAAAGGTAGTCTTTCTCCTTTTGAGGAAGGATATAAGGTCTTCTTTCATACCGCCAAGGATCCCTGATCCGATATAGATTTTGGATTCAGGATCATCAGGATCCATGAGGACTTCTACCACATCCTGCTCTTTTGCCTCCAAGACATCCCTTGGAGGATACTTTGATTGATATTGCTCCCTTGACTTCGAGGCTGGTTTCATCGATGAAGTATAGCAATTCTTAGCCTCCTGCTGATCACTATCAATCTTCACTATTCCCCAAGGACTAGGGAGCTTCACACATTGATGGTAGGTAGATGGGACTGCCTTCATATCGTGTATCCGGGGCCTGCCAAGGATAACATTACAACAAGATAAACAGTCAATAACACAAAATTTTTGATAAGAGTGTAGGCCCTCAATATATATTGGGAGTTTAATGTCCCCCAGGGTATTCTTAGTTTCGCCACTGAATCCCACGAGCACGGAGGATCTTGGTATGATGTCGGATTCGGGAATACCCATCTTCTTTAGAACATCAAGCTGGATAATGTTCACTGAGCTTCCTCCGTCTATAAGGATCCTGCGGACAAAATGGTTAGAAATGAAAAGAGTAATAACCAAACCATCGTGATGAGGATCCTGGATATCAACACGATCATCCTCATCAAAGGTTATAACTTTTCCTTCGGAGACACTTGATGTTCGAACGGGTCTTTCTCCATTATCCATTTTAGTTTCCTTTGCATGCCTTTTAGCTGCTGAGAAGGATGTGCCACAAATGTCTGATCCTCCAGAAATAAAGTTTATTACTTGTGCATCTGCTGGAGGGGCTGGAGCCTTCTCAGGGATCCTTTCAGGATCTTGAGTCCTTGACTTTTTTCTTCCCAACAATTCTTTTAGATGCCCCTTGCTCAACAAGTATCCAATTTCCTTTCTTAATTCAATACATTCTTCTGTGAGATGCCCAAAATCTTCATGGTATGCACACCACTTTGATTTATCCTTAGTTGCAGCTGGCCTATCATTTTTTCTGGGCCATCTAGCTTTATCACCTAGATTCTGCGTCGCAAGGATTAGTTCATTGTTATCAACAGAAAAACAATATTCAGAAATTGGAGGATAATCCTCATCATCCTCTTCTTGATCAACAGAATGCACGTTCTGGTTGTCAGATCTGTTGTAGGATCTGAACTAGTTGTTCCTGAATGAGGATCCTTGCTTATCTTGCTTTGAGGATCCTGCTAACCTCTCCTGGATCCTCTTGTCATCCTCTAGCCGAATGAACCTAAGTGCTCGGGTTCTCACCTCATCTAAGTTCCTGCATGGTGTCATAACAAGATCATCATAGAACGACGAATCCCTAAGCAATCCCATTTTAAAGGCCTCAACAGCCATGGCTATATCTAAGTTGGGAATGTCTAAGGATCCTTTACTGAATTTGGTAATGTAATCCCTTAATGATTCATTATGACCCTGGGTTATCCTATATAGATCACTAGTTAATCGTTCAAATTTTCTACTACAAGAAAACTGATTATTAAACAGGTTAACTAGATTAGCAAATGAGGTAATAGAGTAGGGGGAAGACTTAGCAGCCCTTTGAGAGCTGATCCAGTAAGAGTGGATCCGAATCCCTTGCACAGGCATGCTTCCTTTAACCTTTCTGGGATTGGATTGATCTCCATCCTCTCCCTGTATTGTGCTATGTGTTCTTCAGGATCCGTCGAACCATCATACAGCTTCATTGTTGGCACATGGAACCTCTTGGGTATCTCAGCATCACAGATTGGTGGTGCAAAACGAGATATCTTGTGGCCCCCATCTGCAATCTCTGGGATAGGTTTGACCACTCCTAGAACACTTGATATCATATCCTTTAACTTTTGCAATTCTCTGGCCATGGCATGATTGATACCTGGATCCTGCATAAGACCATGGTTAGTAGTATAAGAATTATTAAAAGTGTTACCTCCCATTGGATTCAAATTAGGAAGAATGGATGTTAATCCGTATTGTTGGGGCTCTGGAATGATCGAGGGACCAGTAGAAGCATTGGTCTGCATTGGAATAAAATCTCCCTGATGGACATCTGAACTTCCTGTTTGCACACTCCTCAAGGATCCTGGCATCTGGAAGGATCCCTGAAACTGGGACGATCCTGGAACAAAGGAGGATCCTTGAACCTGGGATGATCCTGGAACAAAGGAGGATCCTTGAACCTGGGATGATCCTGGAACAAAGGAGGATCCTTGAACCTAGGATGATCCTGGAACAAAGGAGGATCCTTGAACCTGGGATGATCCTGGAACAAAGGAGGATCCTTGAACCTGGGATGATCCTGAAACAAGGGATGATCCTTGAATCTGCTGCGCTCCTGAATATCCTCCTGAAGTCATGAAGGGTCCCATATGCTGAGGATAGGATCCCGCTGGCTGGAAATATGAACCTGATGCCTGGGTCACTGTTGTTGTTCCGTAGTGCACTCCTTTCGGTCCACCCACATATTGAATATCTGGAACCACTGATGGCTGAGAGGTAATCACCGGAGTATCAAAATTCAACGATTTTGGCACCAATGGGGAATGATCCTCTGCCGTTATCTTATAATGGTCTTATCCTGTTGCTGTATATGATCCTTCATCAGCAAAATCAAAGTAAACATGTCACTAGTAGTGGGAGTGTAAGAAGCAGAAGAAGTTGGAGGTTTTGAGAAAATGGGAGTTGGTTTCTTCGAAGCATTCTCAGCATTCTTCTGGGATCCAGAAGGTGGTGGAGGCAAAGGGGGAACGCCTTGTGAAGAAGTGAATGAGGGCATCAAATTTGAAGCATTCTTCGCTGAGGAAGCCATTTGCTTGGTTGTAGTGAACTGAAATGAGCACAGAAATACGAATTTTTCTAAGAGTGAAGCACCAATTGCCCCACGGTGGGCGCCAAACTGTTTTGGTCAAAAAATCTGATGAGGATAATGCAACCAAACTCTTTGTTACGGGGAATGATGCTTTAAATGTAGAACAATGATAAGGATCACTTCAATGTAAATTTCACAAACGACACAAGGATTTATACGGGGAAAAAGCCCTTGATCAAGAGTTGATCTCCGGCACAAAAAACCCCGGGTGATGGAAACTACCGATCACCAAGCTCAAATAAATCAATAAATGTTTACAACTTCGGATAGTAACGAGCTAGGTACAAGGATCACTATCGTGAAATGTGTAAAAGTGAGTGAAAACTAATAAGTGTTCGTCGAGAGCTTCAAGAGTGTGTTTGTATGAGAGTGTGTGTAGCTGAAAATGGCTAAGTGTTCTAATTCTAGCTCGTTACCCCTTTTAAAATAGAAGTTAACTACAATAACTAACGATCCGACTTTTGTGCCAAGCTCCCACGTTCTCCACAACGTCCATTTCCAGTCAAACGTGTGCGATATACCCGTGGAATATTCCATAGTAACGTTGCCAAGACCGAGTCAAGCTTGTTACTCCTGCGAAGTAATACAAAACACAAACAAACAATCGTCAGTACGAGGATCCTTAAAGTGATCCATGATCCTGATCCTGAAGCTCTTCTGAGGATCACTATCTGTCACAGAAGTAAGGATCATTAATTAGGATAACGAATAAGGATCACTAATTGTTAGAAAATCCTCCCCTAACAGATCCTATGCTGTTAAAGGTGAAAAGCTAATCAAATATTTAGAGTTAGTCAAAGAATTGGCACTCTCTTTTGTATCCTTTAGTTTGACACAGGTACCAAGGGAAGAGAATGCAGAGGCAGATGCATTAGCCAATTTAGGATCATCCTTGAAGATCCCGGAGGATATCAAGATCCCTATTATCCATATCCTGACCCCGGCTATCGAGGATCATGTGGCTATGGAGATAGGAGAGGATTCTGCAATCATCCCTAGTGATGATAATCAATCTCATTTAGGATCATGGATCCTTCCAATCATGAGATACATACAACATGGAGAGATTCCTACAGGAGAAAACCCTAGGGCTTTCAAAATTAAGGTATCTCAATTCACAATTTTAAATAATATGTTGTATAAACGATCTCTTGCAGGACCATATTTAAGATGCATTGAGGATCCTGAAATTCAAGAAGTTTTAAAAGACTTCCATGAAGGAGATTGTGGAAACCACACTGGGGGCAGGGCATTATTCTCAAGGATCCTGAGGACAGGATACTATTGGCCAACTATGAAGAGAGATGCTGTGGAGTATGCTAAGAAGTGTGATCCTTGTCAGAGACACAGCAATATCCTTCATCAACCAGCTGAATTATTGCATCCTATATCCTCCACTTGGCCATTCATGAGATGGGGCATGGATATAGTTGGTAAGCTCCCTAAGGCACCTGGTGGGAAAGTGTTCATGCTTGTTATGACTGATTACTTCTCCAAGTGGATAGAGGCTGAAGCTTTTGCCCAAGTCAGAGAAAAGGAAGTTATATCCTTCATTAAAAGAAATATTATAACTAGATTTGGTATTCCTTCTGAAATTATATGTGATAATGGTTCCCAATTCATTGGGGGCAGAACTACTAACTTTTGTGACAGCTGGGGGATTAAGATGATAACATCAACACCAGTCCACCCACAAGCTAATGGTCAGGCAGAATCCTCCAATAAGATCATCATCAACAATTTGAAGAAGAAGCTTGGATCCAAGAAAGGGAAATGGGCAGAAGAACTACCTTATGTGCTTTGGGCTGATAGGACAACTCCTAAGAATGCTACAGGCCAAACTCCATTCTCTTTGGTATTTGGGGCAGAATCAGCGATCCCTACAGAAATGATGGTTCCAACTGCTAGAACAAGTATTCGTGATCCTTAGGAAAATGATGAGAACTTGGTTCAAGACCTGGATACTATAGAAGAAATCAGAGATTTGGCAAGGATAAGGATGGCCAGTTATCAGCAAAGAATGGCTGGAGCCTACAACAAAAATGTCAGGATTAGGAAATTCCAAGTTGGTGATATGGTACTAAGGAAAGCATTTCAGAATACCACCAATCCTGCTGATGGAAAGTTGGCACCAAAATGGGAAGGACCTTACTTGATTGAAGCTGAGGCAGGAAAGGGGCATATCGATTGCTAACAATGGAAGGTGATTTGCTACCTAGAGCCTGGAAAGCTGTCCATTTGAAGAAATACTTCATGTGATAAGGATCCATGATCCTCACATGACAAATATCCTTAAAGGATCCTTAAAGCATAGATGATCCTCATTTTGGTAACCTTCTAATCCTAAACTATTTCATCTCCTTACTTTCTCACATAAGGATAAGGATCCTGCATCCTTTATCCCCCTTTCACGTGATTTTGAGTTTTGAAGGTTCAGGTACTCTTAGCAAAAGGATGATTATCCACAAAAGCAACCAGTTACATGGGTTTGACCCCAGTTATTTGGGCTTGACCCCAGTTCCGCCAGTAGCGCACGATGATCCTGGTATAGTTTATGGCAGTGGGACCAGTACTCGTTTTAGGGGCTGATAATTCCATTGTACTGGCTATACCTAGGATCCTACGTATAATGGTAGACGTACCATACATCCGTTCTTAAGGTTTCTAACGTTTTCACGTTAGCTAAAGTTTTGGCATTTTCATGCCACTAAGTTTGGATAGTCGCCAGTTAGGGCCATACTCCAGTTCACACACGATCCTTGGGCTTGTCCCCAGTTATCCTTGGGCTTGTCCCCAGTTATCCTTGGGCTTATCCCCAGTTATCCTTTGGGCTTGTCCCCAGTTGCTAACTTTTATCTTATAATGGCTTAGTCCCAAGTTATGTTCTATTTCAGGTCTTCGAAGTTAAACAATCAAGGATCCTTGATCCTTATCTCTTACTAAGGTTTGTCCTATGGTTATCCTGGTTATAGTATTAAGGATTAGGATCCTAACTTGGATCCTCAGGTATGATCCTTAACTGTTTTGATTTTATTCATTGATTATTTGAATAACCCTAATACTTTGACAACCGAACTCATGATCCTTAAAATATACTACTTTTTGGAATTTTTCAACTATAGGATATTTGATCCTGGGTCATATCCTAAACTTTTTATCTAATTTGTTCAACTTTTCTTATTCAGGCAAGTGTACATCAAAACAATTGAAAATTAAAAGGATAAACGAGGATAATAACACAAGATAAGCCAAAAAAGATTAAAGTTATTTTATTAACAAAGGTTTAACCGTCGAAGGTTGTCAAAATTGCCAACCCACGTTTCTACCAGCAAAACGTGGCCCGTCCACATGGGTTGGCAACGGGTGTCCATTGTTAATGCGGTTATAGCAAGTGCAGGAAATCAAAAGGCGGCAGGATCACAATGGCTTCATTCCCCAAACAGAGGATCCCTCCACCATTTGTAATCCTACCTATTATCCAAAGGATCCTAGATCCTTAATCCTAAAACTATTGTTCAAATACAGACCATCATTGTTTTAAAACAGCACAACCACAAAATCAACTACTACCGAATTTAAAAAAAAATTAGGCTCCGGCTACGTCTAGAAATGTCCATCATTGCCCAATCGTGCAGCCTACACCTTCGCTGCATCTTCATCCCCTCCAGCTTCGGTATCCTTCACCTGATCCTTCCCACTACCTCCAGCCTCGATCGCCAAAACCTCCTCAGCCTCCTCATCATCTTCCAGATCAGCTAACCTCGCTTTCCAGCCCTCAACATCCCAGCTGCTTCTGTCGAAGTCAGGATCTTGAGCCTCCTGGGCCATCTTCAGTTTTGTCTTGTACATTGTGATGGCAGCGTAGACCTTTGCACCTTCTATGAGATCATGCTTCTCGTAGTCGATGTCGATCAAAATTTTAGCTGTCTTAGTCTTGGCGTCTTGAAGGGCTTTTTCGAGATCAGCAATCTTAAGATCTTTGAGCACTGCAACTTGTTGGAGGTCAGCGATTTTCTTATCCAGCTCCTCAATGCTCCCCACGTAGTCTTTAATCTCAGCAAATTTCTGCAAAAGAGACAAAGCAGTTCAAGATCAGATGGTCCTCAAATAAGTAGGATACCTAGGCAGAATTGGTGATCCTCACGTCATTAAAGTATTCAAGGAATTGGTGGCGGATCAGTGGCAGGCCTTATAGGTCCTCTATCTCAGAATTTTTCCTCTTCTTGCCACCCCTTCCTTTAATGGGTGCCTTGGGGATGGAGACACTAGGGCTGGCGATGGCCTTCTTCTTTCTGGATCGAACAGTGTCAAGGTCGGTCATGTTGAACTGGGAGGCAGGCTTGGAAGCTTTTCCGGCACCTACACATTCAAAGCAAGATAAGTATCCTTATCCCATTTCTATTTAACTATTTATTTAAATCTTTAACTATATAAAAAGCAGGATACTTACTTGACATGGTGACTGAGCCTGAGGATACCTCTTGAGAATCCTGGGTGATTGTCTTGAATGATCTTGTTTCAGGACCGAGTCTTCTAAAAACTGCAAGCCTTTCCTTAGTATCAGAAGACGGTATGAGGTGTGAAACAGTGAAAGCTGCATAACATAAAACAAAAGGGGGTTAGTGATCCTATCTCAAGAGCAAGATTACCTGGTGATCCTTCTCAGGATCCTCTGTCCTACCATGGGTGGACCACTTCCTTGGTAGATCCTTTCCGTTTGGAATGGTATCCCTTCTGACAAAGAAAAAGCGTCGTTTCCAGTTTGTATCGTTCTTGGTGGCTTTAAAAATGGGATGTTCTTCGCCGGGTTTTCGCTTAAACAGATATCGGTGGGATCCAAACGTCGTGAGATCATACATCTCTGCCAGTTCCGACATTCCTAAATCAATCCCTTCCTGCTCTATGATCCTTTCAAGGGTATATAAGACCCTCCAGATCATCGGCATAGCTTGGATGTAGGTGATGCCGGTAAGAGAGAAAAAGGATTGGGTAAAAGCTGGAAAAGGATAGGTGTATCCTATGGTGAATGGGGTAACCAGAAAGGCAACCCATGTCTCAGAAATGTAGTCGCAGTGGGATCGAAGGGTTTGAAAAAGGTGTTCGCCGGAAAGCAGTGCCGGATCTTATCTATTTGCGGATCAGAAAAGCAACACCTCTCATTCGCTGAGTCTTTGATGATCCCTTGACTCTTCAAGGGGCTATCCTTCTGGTGATCCTTGGCGGGGGAGGACCGGAGCATCATTCTTAATGTGATGTTGGTAAAGAAAGAAAAACAGAGTAAGAGAAGGAGAAATAGGAAAAGAGATACCTGATTGATCTTCGGCTGAGAATTTAAAGGGAGTTTCTCTTGAATTTAAATGCAAATTGATCCTATCTCTAACTCCTATTTATAATGATGATTTGCAGGATTGTCACTTCAGTGACGTCAGGTTTGCAACGGCTAGTCCGTCTTCAACGGCTAGTTATCCGTTAGTTTGTTGCGGATAAGATCAACAAAATACAACTCGTTTATTTACAATATTACTCCTTATATTTTGGGGGCAATTGTTAGGGGAGGATTTCTTAACAGCCTGTGATCCTCAATTATTATCCTGCTTGGTGATCCTTACTTCTGTGTCAGTTAGTGATCCTCAGAAGTGCTTCAGGATCAGGATCATGGATCATCCTAAGGATCCTTATACTAATGATTATCTGCTTTGAATTCGATATTGTTTTGCAGGAATACCAGTTTGGACTTAGTCTTGGTAACGTTCCTGGAGAATATTCCCCGCTTATTCCGCACGTGCTTGACCATGGTGAACGTTATGGAGATCGTGGGGAGAAGGCATGAATTGCGGATAGTTAGTTATTTAGATATTTTACTAAATTTAAAAGGGGTGGCGAGCTAATTAGACAACACTTGGCTATTTTTTGGCTACACACACTCGTACAACTGCACTTATCAGCTCTCGGAAAAACACTTAGCATTTTTCATACGTTTCTACACGATACACTATAGTGATCTTTGTACTTAGCTCGCTATCATCCGAAGTTGTAAAAAGATTATTGTTTAATTTGAGTTGGTGATCGGTAGTTTCCATCACCCGAGATTTTTTATGCCGGAGATCATATATTGATCAAGGGCTTTTTCCTCGTATAAATCTTTGTGTCCCCTGTGCAAATCATTTCATAGTGATCCTCATTGTTGTTTACCAATTCAAGCATCATACCCCGTAACAGAGAGTTTGGTTGCATTATCCTCGTCTGATTTTTGACCAAAACAATAAGCACTAAGCTTCACTGCCCACTTAGCCATCCTTCCTGACATTTCAGGTTTCCTGAGAACATTCTTAATTGGAAAATTAGTCTTAACAATAATGGCATGAGTCTCAAAATAATGTCTTAATTTAGTAGATGCCATAATTAATGCAAGGATAAGTTTCTCTAAGTGTGAATACCTGGATTCAGCATCAAGTAAACTCTTACTTACATAATAAACAGGATGTTGTGTACCTTGGTGATCCTTAACAAGGACCGCACTTACTGCTTTTGAGGATACTGCTAAGTATAAGGATAATATATCCCCTTTTTTCTGGTTTCATCAGGGCCGGGGCTGAGGATAGGTAGTCCTTAAGAGCTCTGAGGGCACTTTCATGCTTCTCAGTCCATTCAAATTTCTTGTTCTTCCTCAGGATGTCATAGAATTCCTTGCACTTTTCTGAGGAGTTGGATATGAACCTGTTCAAGGCTGCGATCCTGCCTGTCAATCTTTGCACATCCTTAGCATTGGCAGGAGATTTGATATTCACAATAGCCTTGATTTGCTCTGGACTTGCTTCAATGCCCTTCTTTGTCACCATATAGCCTAAGAATTTTCCTGCCTTAACACCAAAATGACACTTGGAAGGATTTAGTTTCATATTAAATTTATCAAGCATATTGAATGCTTCCTCCAAGTCTTTAAGGTGATCCTCAGCTCTCTTGGACTTAACCACCATGTCATCAATATAGACTTCCATAGTGTGTCCAATTTGTTCCTTGAACATCATATTGACTAGCCTTTGATAAGTAGCACCTGCATTCCTTAGTCCAAATGGCATAGCAATATAACAATATATACCAGTTGGGGTCATAAAGGCTGTATCCTCTTGATCAGATGGTTCCATTTGAATTTGTTGAAATCCAGATGAAGCATCCATAAAAGTTAACAACTCATGACCCGCGGTAGCATCCACCATGGAGTCAATGTGGGGTAATGGGAAAGGATCCTTGGGACATGCCTTGTTTAAATCAGTAAAATCGACACATACCCTCCACTTTCCATTTTTCTTTTGAACAACAACCATATTGGCTAACCATCTTGGATACTTAACCTCTCTTATCATACCTGCCCGAAGTAGTTTATCTACCTCTTCCTGGACAATAGCATTCCTTTCAGGTGCAAATTTCCTCCTCTTTTGATGAATTGGCTTGAATGACCTGTCAATGCCAAGTTTATGAGTAATTATATCTTTAAATATACCTGTCATATCCTCATGTTTCCAGGCAAAGGTAGTTTTTCTTCTTTTAAGGAAGGATATTAGCTCCTGTTCAATGTCGCTAAGGATCCCTGATCCTATGAAGATCTTGGATTCAGGATCATCAGGATCCATGAGGATTTCTTTCAAATCCTGTTCTCTTGCCTCCAAGACATCTCTTGAAGGATACTTTAATTGCTATTGCTCCCTTGGTCTTGAGGCTGGCTTCATTGATGATGTATAACAATTCTTAACCTCTTGTTGATCACTCTCAATTTTCACCACTCCCCATGGACTTGGAAGCTTTACACACTGATGATAGGTGGATGGGACTGCCTTCATATCATGTATCCATGGCCTGCCAAGGATAACATTACAACAAGATAAGCAATCTATAACACAAAATTTCTGATAAGAATGGAGTCCTTCAATATAAATAGGGAGTTTGATGTCCCCCAATGTGTTTTTGGTTTCCCCACTTAATCCCACAAGGACTGAGGATCTTGGGACAATATCAGACTTCGGGATATTCATTTTCTTGAGGACATCAAGCTGAATGATGTTCACAGAGCTTCCTCCATCGATTAGGATCCTGCGAACAAAGTGGTTAGAAATAAACAATGTAATTACAAGACCATCATGATGAGGATCCTGGACATCAACACGATCATCCTCATCAAAAGTTATGATCTTATCCTTGGTGACGGTGGAGGTCCGGATGGGTATGTCCCCATTATCCATCTTGGTTTCCTTAGCATGTCTCTTGGCTGCTGAAAATGAAGTACCACAAATGTCTGATCCACCGGATATGAAGTTTATAACTTGTGCATCTGCTGGAGGAGCAGGAGCCCTTTCCGGGATCCTTTCAGGATCCTGGATCCTTGACTTCTTCCGTCCCAAAAGTTCATTCAAATGCCCCTTGCTCAACAAGTAACCAATTTCCTTTCTTAGTGCAATACACTCTTCAGTGAGATGCCCGAAATCCTCATGATATGCACACCACTTGGACTTATCCTTTGTAGCAGCTGGTTTATCACTTTTTCTCGGCCACCTGGTTTTCTCACCTAGATTCTGTATTACAAGGATTAGTTCATTGTTATCAACAGAAAAACAGTATTCAGAAATAGGAGGATAATCCTCATCATCCTCTTCTTGTTCCACTGCATGCACGTTCTGGTTATCAGACTTATTGTATGACTTGGATTTGTTGTTCCTGAAGTAGGATCCTTGTTTCTCCTGTTTTGAGGATCCTGTCAATCTATCCTGGATCCTTTTGTCATCCTCTAGGCAGATGAACCTAAGGGCCCTGGTTCTTACTTCATCAAGATTCCTGCAATGTGTCATAACAAGATCATCATAGAATAATGAATCCCTAAGCAATCCCATTTTAAAGGCTTCTACAGCTGTAGCAATATCCAAATTAGGAATATCTAAGGATTCTTTACTAAACTTAGTGATATAATCTCTAAGTGATTCATCTTGACCTTGGGTTACCCTATATAGATCACTAGTTAATCGTTCAAATTTTCTACTACAGGAGAATTGACTATTAAATAAATTAACTAGATTGGCAAATGAAGTAATAGAGTAAGGGGGAAGACTTAGCAGCCATTTAAGAGCAGATCCTGTGAGTGTGGATCCAAATCCCTTGCATAGACATGCTTCCTTTAACCTCTCAGGAATTGGATTGATCTCCATCCTCTCCCTATACTGAGCTACATGCTCTTCTGGATCTGTTGAACCATCATACAGCTTCATAGATGGTATCTGGAACCTTTTGGGTATCTCAGCATCACATAAGGGTGGTGCAAAAAGAGATATCCTATGGCTACCATCTGCAATTTTAGGAATGGGTTTAACCACTCCTGGTACACTGGATATCATATCCTTAAGTTTCTGTAATTCCCTAGCCATAGCTTGATTGATACATGTATCCTGCATTGAGCCATGGTTAGTGTTATATGAATTATTAAAAGTGTTACCTCCCGGGGGATTCATGTTTGGAATTGCGGATGTGAATCCATATTGACGGGATTCTGATATGATCGAAGGACCAGATGAAGCAATGGTCTGCATTGGTATGAAGTCTCCTTGATGAACATCGGTGGTCGGGGGTTGCATACTTCTCAAGAATCCCTGACCCTGAAAGATGTTGGATCCTTGAAGCTGAGATGATCCTTGAACCTGAAAGGATCCTTGGGGCATAGAGGATCCTAGAAACTGGGAGGATCCTGGAGTCATAGAGGATCCTTGAAGCTGGAAGGATCCTTGAGCCATGGAGGATCCTTGGACCTGGGAGGATCCTTGACCCTGGGAAGATCCTTGAACTGCATGCATTCCCAAATATCCTCCTGATGTGAAGTATCCTTGATGCTGAAGAGAGGATCCCGATGGTTGAGAAGAGGATCCTTGAGGCTGGAAGTGAGAGCCAAATGCCTGACTCATAGTTGCTGTTCCATAACGCCTTTCTGATGGACCACTTTGATACTGGATGCCAGGAACTGCCGATTGTAAGGTAGTCACAACTGGAGTATCGAAATCCAATGACCTTGGTATCAGAGGAGAGTGATCCTCCACTGATTTCTTCTGTTTCTTAATATCACCAATCTCCTGAAGAATACTTTCATTGGTTTTGTCCTGCTCTTGCATGCGATCTCTCATCTGCAAAATCAGATTAAAAAGATCATTAGTAGTAGGATTAGTGGAAACAGAAGAAGTTGGTGGTTTTTGGAAAATGGGGGTTTGTCTCTTCGCAGCATTTTCAGCATTCTTCTAGGATCAAGAAGGTGGTGGAGGCAAAGGAGGAACGCCTTGTGAAGAACTGATCGCCGACATAGAGCTTGATGTGTTCTTTGTTGAGGAAGCCATCTGCTTGGTTGTAATGAACCGAAATGACCACAAAAGTATGAATCTTCTTAGGAATGAAGCACCAATTGCCCCACGGTGGGCGCCAAACTGTTTTGGTCAAAAATCAAGCAATGATAATGCAACCAAACTTTCTGTTGTGAGGTGTGATGCTTGAATCAATGAACAACACTAAGGATCACTTAGAAATGAAATGAATAAGTGACACAAAGATTTATACGAGGAAAAATCCCTTGATCAATGAATGATCTCCGGCATAAAAAACCTCGGGTGATGGAAACTACCAATCACCAACTCAGATTAAACAAGAAATGTATTACAACTTCGGATGATAGCGAGCTAATTAAAAGGATCACTATAGTGTAATGTGCAAAAAAGTGTGTAATCGCCAAGTGAATTGTCAAGAGTTGGTGAGAGCAGTTGCGAGTGTGTGTGTTAAGCTAAAAATAGCCAAGTGTTTCTATTTAGCTCGCAACCCCTTTTAAAAATGGAAAATATCTAAGCTAACAAACTGTCCGCATTTTGTGCAAGTCTTCCACGACCTCCATAACGTCCACTTTAGCCATGCACGTGCGGAATAAATATGGAATATGCTCCAGGAATATCGCCAAGACCAAGTCCAAGCTCGTACTCCTGCAAAACAACTTCATATTCAAAACAGACAATCGTTAGTATAAGGATCCTGATGATGATCCATGATCCTGATCCTACAATACTTTCTGAGGATCACTAATTCAGACAGAATTGAGGATCACTAAGCCCAACAGTAAATGAGGATCACTGATCATTCCAAAATCCTCCCCTAACAGTTATATGTTATGGATTTATGTTATACTATCTTCGTTCTAAATTCCTTGTTTATGATTCTAATGGGCAAGTTAGGACCCATGAAATCACATAAAATCTTAGTGTCAAAACGAATATTTAAGACGAACTATGCTTTCGTGTACATACTTAAATTACAAATGCGAATCCTTCACCAAATCCGAATACTCATACACCCTCATTTCCCCCATGTAGGGTAACTTCAGTGTTCACATCTCAACAATTCATCAATTCCCGATTTAATTGGAAAGCTTTGCAAAACCGTGAATGTACATGGCCTCTTTTTCTTTTCGTCACTTTGGGTGCAATACGCATATGTTATCAAACTCACGCCGCAATGGTATATTTAGAGATGAGTGTCGAGCGGTTTAAAAAATGTTTAAAACAACTGGTCGGTTTAAAAACAACATTACGAAAATTCACACTGAAAGTAGATAAAAATAATATAAAAACGAAACCCATAAAAATTACATAATATAAATCCGTAAAAAACTCAAAATAATAGTTGTTTTAAAGCTTAGGGGTTGTAGCGAAAATCGGTTCAAAAAGAAAGAAAAATAAAATCTTACTAAAGTTAAAGGACTAAATTTTAAACTTATCATAGATCAGGGGTTGAAAATGAAAACTAGACACTAAAAATAAAATAAATGAAAACTACTATTCATAAGGCACCCATAAATGTTATATCAATAATCGCTTTATTAAGATCCTAACTTTTTTTTTTCATAAAGTCATGTGTGGTGGTAGCACCACATAACTCCTTTTGGTGAGGGATATGTAACAAATGGCAAAAAGTGTAATAATGTTTTTTTAGGGGGGGGGGGGGGGGGGGGGGGTATATCACTAGGGTATGTAGTGGCAACACATATACCCATCATTACTCAATTATTATTTTTGGTTTTTTTATTTTTCTTTTAATCTCTAAATTTATAAAATTTGAAAACAACTAACATTTTATTACATTAAAAAACATTACAATAAAATATATTTAATACTACTCATATTCATCGTCGTTATCGCCTTCTTCTCCGTGATCTCCGTCATTCAAACTTCTGTGCGATATATTGTAGGTTTAAATAATTGATAACACTGATATCACTGTGGACCATCGGCACTACAATGACCATATATCATCGTTTTGGAATAAGCAAATCTACAACCCTCTTCATCCTTCATTCAAACTCGATATCCTAAACCCTCTTCATCTAGTTGAACCTACAAATCTCCAACACAAACCTTACTTTGTAATCAAAATCTGGTCAGATTTTTCTGTTAACATCCAATTTTTTTTGTCTTTTTCCTCAATTTTAATGAAGGGCTAAATGGTCTTTTAACGTTTTATTATAACAAATTAAAAATCTGACAATTTTGCCATTCATTCAAAGAGAGGAAAAAGGCAAAAAAAAAAAAAAAAAAACTAGATATTAACTGGAAAATATGACCAGATTTAGCTTTTACATGAAAATGACAACAAAATTAAAACCATAGGGATCCAGATTCAAAATGTTTGAGTTTTGAACTAAAGTGGAAAAAGTGACAAAACCTCATGGACCATTTTGGCAGCTTACTCTTTTTTTTTAAAGTTAACAAGCCGGTATATTTAGGTTTTTTTTTCAACATTTCGATATAAATTTAATTGAAATTTTTAACATCGTATAATACTTAAGTATATGAAATTAGAGCTAGGGCCGGCTCAAAATTTTTTAGGCCTAAAGCGGATAGCAAAATTGAGTATCTTTTCATAAAAAGATTTTTTTAGATCCTATTACTCATATATCATCTTTATATATGCATAATAATAGATTATAAACTTCAATGTCAATAATCTCAAATCCAAAAACACTTGCATATAATATATTTTTTAGAACTTTGGACTTTAGAAAAATGAGAGCTAAAAACCCTGTTGACAATGATTCTGGTCTAGTTCGTGGCCTATTTCCCGATACTGTATTTGAAGCAGTTGTTCGAATTCCTTATGATACGCAACTGAAACAATTGGGATTTCCCTATTGGTTCAGGTCATTTCGGGGCAAGCGGATCATTTATGATAAAGAGGATGAGCTGCAAGAGAATGATTCGGACATTCGAGATTATGCAGGATTATACACGAAAGATTTGTTATAATAGGAAAGCCTTATATCTTGAAATTAATTCATCAAGTTGATGATAAAATCCATGGGTGTTCCAGCGGGCGTTTAGTTCAAAAACTCCTATACAATCAGACCAAAGTCTTATCCATTTGTAGATGGAGCTTCAATAGCAGCTAAGTCTAGAGGGAAATTATGAGCATTACGTTCATGCATAACTTCCATACCAAGGTTAGCACGACTAGGTAAGCGCCCTGTAGTAAGGGGAATAATTATGAACCCTGTAGACCATCCACATGGGGGTGGTGATGTACAATGATCTAGTAAATAAGATTTACTTTTTGTTAAATACAGAAAAAAACGACCGTATGAATAAAGAATCCATGGATGAAGATATACCTTTTCAAACTCTGCCTGTAGTATATATCATAGAATTTATATATACTACAAATACTACGGAGGGGATTAGTGTCGCGCACTTGTCTGCCACTTTTCCATTGGTCCGGCTAAATTACGATTTTGCCATGTTTAAATTTATAGCTTTGTCATTAGTTTTGTTTTGTTTTCTTTCCCTCCTTGCCAAATTATGATTTTGCTCATAGTGTAAACTTATAGTCATGTCATCGTTTTAATTAACTTTTTTTTAACAAAACTATGGTAGTGTTTTGTTTTAATTGGTTGACTCGGTGTAATTTTTATTCGTGTCAAGCAACATAATGTCAGACAGCTGCCTGACACTTTCCCATTGGTCCGGCTAAATTACGATTTTGCCATGTTTAAATTTAAAGTTTTACCATTGGTTTTGTTTTCTTTCCCTCCTAGCCAAATTACGATTTTGCTCATAGTGTAAACTTATAATCATGTCATCGTTTTAATTAATTTTTTTAACAAAACTATGGTAGTGTTTTGTTTTAATTGGTTGAGTCGTTGTAATTTTTATTTGTGTCAGGCAACTGCTTGGCACAGGCTCATTTGTCCTAAAAAATTATAATTTTGCTCTTAGTTTAAATTATAGTTTTTCCATCCTTTTAGTTTTTTTAGCAAAAGTATGGTAATGTTTTGTTTTAATTGGTTGACTCGATATATTTTTTTGATGTCGTGTTATGAGTAGCATGTATAAATGATCAAAACACAGACGTACAAATTATGAGAAAGAAATATTCGGCTTAGTGTCTCGCAACGCGAACAGGGTAAAAAGTAGTTAATACTTAATAACATGAATGGAAGTCGAAATGAATATTTTATTTCAGTAGTTTGAGTTGCAAAACGGTGGAGATTGGCTCTTTTTCTATTAGCGACCCTCTGTTTTCAACACGGGTTTGTTTCTCGGCTGGCAGCCAGCCTATCTAAATCAATTATTGTTAAGACTAACTTAAAACTTATAATTAATATTAATTGTAGGATTATATAAGAATCAATTATTGTTAAGACTAACTTAAAACTATAATTAATATTAACTTGTAAAATTATTTTAAGCAAATAATAGTGAGTCATGGGTGACGACATAAAAATGACAAAACACACATGTCGGCTAGAGTCGTTGGGCCCACCACGTCTATTGATACAAATCCTTTCAAGAGTTCAAGGATCAACTAGTTGCATAAAATATGACGCAAAAACAAGTCGACAAACATATATTTATTTTTGGGGGTGTTTGGCCAAGCTTTTTTAACAAAAGCTTATATTTTTTTTAGCTTTTTTTTTTTTTTTTTTTTACAAAATAAGCTTAACTTGGTATTTGGTTTAGCTTTTTAAGCATATGCTTATTAGTTTATATAAGCTAATTTGAAGAAGCTTATTTGAAGATAGTTTTTTTAGCTTATTTGAAGAAGCTTATTTGTGTAGGGGCAAATGATAGAAAATAAGCTATAAGCTAATTCAAACAATTAAAAAGATCTTATCAAATAATAGAAACTAAGCTATAAGCTACTTTAAAATATAATCATAAGAAAAAAATAAAAGCTAGGAGAAACACCCCCTTATTCTCATCAACAATAAACTTACAAATCTTTTTGTTTCAAGTTTTGTAAATTTGTATATTTATTTATTCTCATCAACAAAAAACTTACGAATCCTTTTGTTTCAAGTTTTGTATATTTTGTATAATTGTTAAAATACTATATGTTTAGTAAAATTAATTACGAGCTGAACCAATAGGGTGGTAGTCCATTGCAGTGGCGGATCTAGGATTCCGACCAAGGGGTAACATTTTATAAATAAGCCGTAACGAAATCGAAAAAACGTCAATTTTTTTCAAAATTTACACTAATTTTTTCAAAATTTTTCCGACCAAGGGGTAGCGGACGCCACCCCTTAATAAGCTATAGGTCCGCCCCTGGTCCATTGGCAAAAGCAAAGTTTTTAAATACCATGGAAGGGGATGTCTTGCGTTCAAATCCCACAAACAGCAGAGAATAAAAGAAATATGCCGTTCAGAAAAAAAAAATTACGAGCAAGATACTATTTTTTTAAATGTGCGTACTTTAAGAAGATTTTGGGTTCTGGTACAATTAAAACTATGAAGTTAAAAACTCTCTTATAAAGAGCTAGTATCGTGGTGATATAAAAATGTTCCTTCTAAATAGTTGAAGATTGTAATCTCATGGTAGACATTAACTAGATAATAATAATAATAATAATAATAATAATAATAATAATAATAATAATAATAATTCAAAAAAGCTAAAAACTCCATACAAAAAATTGTCATTACAAATTAGTTCTTTGATTGTGTAAGACCCTTAGTCCAATTATACGATTATTATATAAATTTCGACTATAATAGTGTATTTACGGTTAACAATACACTAAAAATACAGGTTCGTCAAAACATTTTAAGAAATAAAACATTTCCACATTTTATAAAACATTTGCCGTTTAAAACGTGACGACGAATCATTTCGCGAAAGCTTTGTTCTTTATGTGTTCGGTTCTTCGTTGAGCTTGATCGTCCTCTGGTAACTCAATTAGTACCTACATTTCATAAAACATGAAATGAGTTAGTCATATAGCGCTTAAAACATGTCTAAACGAGTTCGCAGCTGCATTTTAACAACCAGCACACTTTTGCAGTCATTTAGGTTGGTCGCGGGGCGCGACCGAGATGGGTCTTAGCCTCCGCGGGCCGCGAGAGCTCTAGTTTAACCTCTTTCTAAAGAATGTTCACCCATCAGTAGGAATGTTCATTAAATAATAGTAGTGTTCACTGAATAGTAGGGGTTTTTACTGAATAGTATGAGTTTTCACTGTACAGTAGGAGTGTTCACTGAACAGTGGGGGTTTTCACTGAATAATAGGAGTTTTCACTGTACAGTAGGGGTTTTCCAAATTATTCGACCCGTTCATGCATTTATCAAACAAACAAGTTTGTTTGACCGCTATTTCTCATGAACCTATTAAATTCAATAATGTTTATCAGATTAGGTTCCAATCACGGGTTCATATACATTCTTAAACCCATTTTCACTCATATGCTTATTTTGACCCGTTAAGGGTATTTAAACATATTTTAAGCACGAAACGCTTTCATTCGCTTCTAATTTCATATGTCCACATTTTTTATCAGATGATCTCCCACCACAACTATATTTGTGGTGGATTCAATGTGGTGATCTATATAATCCGAGTTTTACTCATCGGATTGTTAATTTACAGCAAAGACTCATATAGAGTCATTTGACCAAAAATTTACATCTTTTGTTTTTTATACTTATTCTAAGTATTTACTTAATCATAAACCTCATTTCCAAATAACCTTTAAAGGTCATTTGTTCAATTACGCTTACAATGGCGTTTTGGTCCATTTTAGTCTTTCATTTACGATAAAGGACTTTTGAAAGTATATTTGACCAAAATTCTTCTTTTTAACTATGAATTGGTTTGGAAAGTCATTATGCTTTTTCAAACGCAATGTCTACTGTTTGAAACATTCGGTTTACGTATTAAAGTAACCAAATGTCTATTTTTTACTTTATTTAGCACTCATTGAACCTTACGTTCTAAATCAGTGTCACCCTATTACACATACCTGGCTCGGATCAATATATTGACCCGTTTTTCCTACCCTTCTTTTATAACCGCTAATTCATAGCGATGCTAATATCCATTTGATATTTACTCCTGAAATAATATAACTCGACAATAGTCATTAGTCGATATTGTCAAAAGGTAATAACTTCACCTTTTGACCCGTTTAGTCTAAGTGACCGAATTTATTGGCGAGATGATGTTTATTACTATCTCGTCTACATGACTCGCTCCGGTTTACACCGTACAGTCATTTTTCTTATAAATCATTTATTGACTCTTTTGATCCATTATAACTTACGCTATAAAGTGTCTTTCACAAACTAACGGTAATTGTCAACAAGTGATCGAATTACCGTTTTACCTTTATTATTTGTATTAGTTTACCTTATAAGGTAATTATTCAAAACTCGTTATTTATTAGTCCTTTCATGACTAAATAACCGTATTAGCTCTTTTTAACCATTAAACATGGTTTATCTTTATTGTCTTTTGTTCCGAACCGCACATGTCGTGTCGGAACATCAGAATTCAAACAAGACTTTATATTATTCAGAACCTATAAAATCAATAGGTATTAAATAAATAGAGTGTAAGCTTTACTTACCTAGCATCCAAATTATGCTTTTCCTTCATTCTTGGCTCGTTTGACTCGCTTCATTCCCAAGCTTCCACCTAGCTTGTCAAGCGTCAAACTATCATTAAAATTTGTAAGATGGATAGATTTGTCATAATCATTTACGACTATTCCATCCTACGATTCTTATGTCGAATTTTTCATTCGATCATATCATTGATCAATTATCCGGTAAGCATCATTCTTATGCTATCCTTTTTAACCACTTTATTAACCAAGTTTATGTAATCGTATTTAATCAATTTTAACACAACTTTGATCATTTTTAACACATAATGATATCATACATCATTCAACATGAATATATCATCGATTTTTCATCTTATCATACTAAACTTACTACTTAGCAAGTATGATTTATATACTTAAACACCTAATTTGTTCAAGTATCATCTTATTAATTTCAGATATCATTATTCTAATCATAATTATATCATCAATTTCATCATATGATTAAAACCCACTTATCCTAGTGTGGTAAATCATCTAATCATTCAATTCATGGCAATATATGTATAATTTTCACTTAGGGTTTTGTTTCTAAGCAACTATACATCATAATTTAGCCATATCTTCAATAATTTATCCATAATCCGCATATTATAAGATTTATCAAATTTCACTACTTCAAGAATCATCAAAATTTTACATACCTTATGATCCCCTAGCTTGGGTGATCATTAATTTATGTTCAATTGTGAATTTAGACTTCATTTGGCCTTCCAATTGAACGATTTTGTTGGAGCTAGGGTTTAAGTTCCTGGGGCTTCTCCTGTGTTCGAACAGAACACCTTGAACACACACTAAATGTCACACCCTGATATTTCCACATATTACCGGTGGGCCCGGCGGGGAGTATCATGACGTAGTTGATATCATCATAGTCAATACACACAATATAATAGCACAGCGGAAGGCTTGGTGAATAAACTATTACAAACCATATTGTCTGAGTGTTCGAGTTTATGAATGTACAGACTGGAATGTAATAAGATCCACAGGCGGATCATAAATAAATACAAAGAAACAAAATGACAGACTGCAGGCATCTTATGGATTTGCTAGATCCTCTATAGACACCCTATAGCTCCAGCCTATTTCGAGAGGTACCTGTCAAATCAGTCTTTAAGAAAATACGTTAGTTTACACTGGTAAATACAATTAACTGATTCTTTTGAAAATGTTTAAGAAAATTGATTTAGGTGCACATGGCGTAAATCTTTTATAACTTGGGACAATTATTTAAATATAATCTTGTATACAAATTTATATGTTTGTCATACAATTGGGGCCGGTTGGAAGCCGGTCGTGATTAACCGACTCACCACTTATAGAACCCACAAGGAGTTATCCCCAACATGTGGGTTTATATTTAGCATTTGCATCTGTCAGGTGTATGCCTACACCCCGTGCATAGGTCGTGGCCATTTCAAATAAAATGAACCGAGGATATCCAGACACGGTCGTTAACCCCCAATGCTTATGTTATCAAACAAGACAGATTAAAACGGGTTATGCAATTTATTAATCACAATCCGATTAAATGATTTCATACCCGACCAAGTGGTATTATTATAATACCATATCCCAAGCCCGTATAGGGAAAATAAGTTAAAGGTATTTACCTGATGCTAGCAGTAAAAATCTTAAGGCTTTTTGAAGGAACCTTCTACCGGAAGCTATTTAATCTGTATAGAAGGTTTATTAACCTATTAGGATGCTAACAGGTCTTTAATTAAGTCAAGGACTTAGACCGGCTAGCTAGAAAGAAACCTTATGGTTCTAAACGCTCGATTAAGCGGAGACCGGAATAGAATGTGGTTCAGAACCGACAAGCTTGGATACTTGTATAATATGGGTAAACTAAACACATTCTGGAAATTGAGGATTTAATGATAGAGTTTAACCCGTTTCGACTATATTATGTAAACTAGTCACATAAGCCGATCCGAACGCGTAAACACGTAACGGGTCTCCAAATAAATTATATACAGGTCTTAATCATTATTATGCTCAAAATATGTTAATACATCAGTAAGATGTTAACATATATGCCCAAAAAGTAATTTAAACCAAAATAAGTCCCATAAGGGCATTTTGGTAATTTTAATGCCCATAAAAGAGTTTAATTGTGCAACTGAGTTTCAGGTCTGATTAAATCAGTAAAAATATGTATTTTTATAAGTTATAACAGTAGGATACTTTATATATGTGAAAATTATCTTATATAGTCAAACTATGTCCCGTAGGGGCATTTTGGTAAATTTTACATAGGCTTTAATGGTCAAAATAGACTTCTGAGTTTAAAATTTTGACTTACTGTTTAATTATATAAATTAGCTTAAAACATCAGTGGGTAATAAGTTTAATATGTCAAATATAGTTTTGACCCATACTATGTACTAAAAACGCTTAAAAGTCGGTTTAAAGGGTTATTCGGGTTAAAATAGTAAATCTGAGTTTTTGATCAGTTTATAAAGTTCAAAATACTTTATTTATCATATGAAATCAGTAGCAAAAGGTTTGACACGAAAAAGTTATGTAAAAAAGTCATTTTATGCATGAAAAGGGTAAAACCGACATCAAGCTATAATCCTATGTTATGCTCAGCCAAAAAATAATTAAAAATCTTTAAAAACCCTAAAATATTATTTTACATCAGTAGGTATGAAGCTTGGTGTCAAAAATCGGGTTTAGATATGCTTCATACTAATTACGCCATTTAATTACTAAAAAGTTCCTTAATTACGCTATTGAGCATAACTCCCATTCTAGACCTCCAATTGATGTTAAACTTTTAGGACATGTCTACATATCAGTAGCAAAGATTTTAGTCCATTCACATTGCTAAAAATCTCAGTTGTATGTCAAAAGGGCGTTTATGGCATTATTATGCATAATTACGATTAAGTGCATATAATTCAAACCACTAGTCACCATGCAATATAACTCCAGGGGGTTATACTACTAGGTAATGTGGTCCTAATGGAAGCTTAAAACATGAGAGAATTAAGCTTAAACGGGTCAGAACTGAAAGTCAAAGCAAAAGTCAAGCTTTTGCGACTTTCGGTTATAAACTGACCTTAGACTATTAATTGTCGGGTTAGGACTGATAAAACATGTTTTAATATTGATTACCAAGTCATTAGAATGTTATAATATAATTTAGAACCTCTGGTTTATTAATTAGAACCAATTTTGTAATTTCTGTCCAGTTTGACTTTTTGTCAAACTACTTTGACCCGACAATTGACCAGTCAAACGAGATAATTAGGAAGTGCCCTCTTAAGGGTTAATCACCTACACTAATGTGGTTCTATAACCACTTTCAATTTGATCAGTGGTTAAGCCACATGTAATTAAAACGAAAGTCAAACTAATTTTACGATAAGTTTGACTTTAGAGTAATTAAGTTAATTAAAATGACTAAACAAGAAATTAGAAGCTTACTTAAGGTCCTAGCAAACTTTTCTACACTTGATAATCCTCTTCTAACTGATGGAAACTCCAGAGCAAGTCCCACAAGTGAATTGTTTGCAAATGTGTTTATGAACACAAGAGCTATGGTCCTTTATATAGCAATGTCCAAGAATTTAGATCACTTCCAGGTGTAATTGGAGGCCCTGGGATCACCCCAGGTGTCATAGCTACTAATTTAAACTGACTTACACTCCCTAGGTCGATATAATCTAGACTAAGGCGGTGTAACAGCTTTAACCCGCACCTGCAGGTGTTTTTCTGATCTGGGCCTGCTGAGGCGGGCCGCGTAAGGTATGGGGGTGGGCTTACGCGGGCCGCTTGGACCGGCTGTTCAGGTAAAACAAGTTTCCAAGCTGGCAGTTTCAGTCCCTGCTCGTTTTAAATCCTTTTTAACATGATTTTTGGCAATAGAGACCCTTGTAGTTAATTTCTTGGGGCCCAAGGATGTATAAACAAACCTCATTAGGCTCGGGTTCGTTAAATATCACTATGAAAGCAAGTTTCATCAAGTTGACACTTTTGGCCCAAAGTCTTGAACGCATACTTAACGATATCGAAACCACGTGAAATTTATACCACTTATTCTTAAGAGTATATTTGAATGTTTCGAAGCCTTGGTTTCGTTAAAAGGTCACTCAGAGGTCAGAATCGACATGTTGACACGTTTAACCCTTATAATTAATAATCTTTTGATTATTTTCATAAACGGATTCTCATATCAATTCATTCACTCGTTTAAGAATATATTCATCATTTAAGGTCATTCAGAGGCACAAGTTTGGCATGTTGACACTTTTAGTCCCTGTGGTTTCATAGTTTCACTGTTCGATAACTTTGGTCCTTCAAACTAACTCTTTCACACCTTTAGAGTTTAGGACACGTGTCTATATATAATTGGACACGTTTTTACGTGGTGTTACACTAAATGTGTGTTTTAATTTTTAAGTTTTCTTTTATAATTAAAATTTCAAGTTTATCCACTTTAGCCCCTCTTGTTTGGTTAGTTTATTAAGTAGGCCACAACACATTTAATTTCTAACAATATTCTTACTTATTAACTAGGTTAAACATTCCTAGTTAAATTAGTGGGTTTGGGGAATTTACAACTCAGTTTATTTCAAGTCCCGTTAACTCGGGCTTCTATAAACTTTATTTTTCTCAAAAACATTATTTTTCCTTTTTATTAAATATTAGGTTTAGTTATATAAATCCTAATATTTTCCGGGTTAATTTTACCACTAATGGTAATTTACCCGTCTTTTAGTATTAACGTTGTTTGATTACCAAACCCGTTTTCGAGGTGTTACAGATTTTGTTTCCTATGTTTTTTTACTAGTTTCCTCAGTCAAACTAGAAAGGATCAGAAGCCAAACATGAGCAAGTCTAGACTCGACTTAAGCTTGAATTCGAATTATTTACACTTATGGTGTCTCATGATTCTCATAACACTTGGCAGAAAGTTCTGACGGGTGGATGTGGATCTACATGGTGGTCGGAGGCGAGCAATCTAGTGGCAGATCCAGGGGGGTTTCTGGAAACCCTCTTGGTTTGGAAATAGTTAGTGGAAATCTTGGATGATTTAGAAAAAAATTCGTGAAAATCTACCAAAAAGAACCCCTTGGAAAAATTTTATGTATCCGCAGCCACTGGAGCAATCTAGGGCTGTTCAAACTGCTCGACGATCGCTCGAAAAATGCTCGAAAAATGCTCGTTCGATTCCCGCTCAGTTTGTAAATGAGCCGATCGGATCGGTTCGATTCAAATTCAATCTGAGCATGAGCATAGCTCCGCTCGCTCGTCGATCGCTCGGTTTCGCTCGAATTATTTTTATTAATAATTAATATATATATATTTTATTTAATAATTAATATATATATTTATATTATAGAAGAAGTTTATGGCTTTTGAACTAAATGACAATTTGTATTCGCACTTTATTTTGTGTTTCTTGATATTGTTAAGAACATTTTTAGAATTATGATTTGAGTTATGTATTGCTTTTGTTACTAAAGTATTGGACTTGTTTTAATTAAGTTAGAATTTGTTTTTGTTGAACGAAGCCTTATCATTCAATCGAGCGAAAACGATCCGCTCGATTTTTTTTAGGATTTGATAAAAACCGAGCGAAACCGAGCCGATCGATTCAAATTCAATCCGAGCATGAGCATCACTTTTGCGCTCGGTTTTACAAATTTGATCCGCTCGGATCGGATCGGTTGTAATTCAATCCGAGCATGAGCAGACCCTCGATCGGATCGGATCGGCTCATGAACACCCCTAGAGCAATCTAGTGAGGGAAGAAATTGAGAAAACAAGACAAGGAAATTTTGTTAGATGCAATGTTTTAAAAAACCAAACTTGTTCTCGAACCAGTTGTTTTGATGGTTAACTGTTTGGATCAGCCGGTTTTAATTAATAATCAGTTTAAAACATAAATAAAATTTGGATATTTTAAATAATACTTAATTATTTCTTTTTTTAAGATAAAATTTTCCCATTCATTCATATTTGACAAGTTATATTAAAATAACAGATAGACGGACAAAAAGCTGCACCGTCATCCCTTTCTGAACAAGTGAGTATTTTGTTAAGTGTTTTCTAAGTGTGTTGTTAGGTGAATCTATCAAACATATTTTTATACTTTAGCGACCTTAGTACATCCGTTTGAAATTTATACGAGACAATCTAACTCGAGTTCTAAACGAATTAGTTGACATAGCCATGAGTTAAAACACGTTCGCTTAGTCATACCCACATCCACATCCACATCCACATCCACATGTATCTCTCCACACTCAGCTCCTACTACACGTGTCCATGACTATCCCTCTTCACATATATATCACTAGGTTATATACCCGTGAGCTTCACAGGTTATGGGTTGTGTTAAAAAAATCTATATCTATAAAAGTATTTTTTTGTATGATTTATAACCTGATATCTTTTCATACTAAGACTCATGTTTGGCAAACCTTACCAAGAAGAAAAAAAAAAGGTTACTCAAAGTAAATAATATAATATTGAATAGTGTTTGACATATAATTTGAAATGATAAAAACGTTCCATTACTTATGTAACTATTAAATTACAATTACTTATGTAACTATTAAATTACAATGAACTGAAAAAAATGATTATGGAAAAAATCACAAGTCGTTAAAACCTATCCCCATTATCATTCTATTATACGTAAACCCATACCCATAGTGATTCCAAGTTACAAACCAATAGCCCCCTTAAACTTCAAGATTCATACCACACTGTCCATGAAAACCGCTAACATTTCGGTGTTTATCTTCTCAAATTCAGCATAACGGTTTTTAATTTGATTATCATACAGCAGGAATAGAACAAAGAGAGTAATTTTAACAACTATTGTGAAATTCAGTAACTTTTCGACAATGTAACTTTATATAAAATATATATAAAAAGATAATGGGTCAAACAAATTTAAAGTTGGATGATGGAGAAGAAGACATTTAGGCTATTCAAAGTGTACTCGTTCAACCTAAATGTGCCGAAGTTCTTTTCGGCTATTCGAGCATATACGGACAGAATAAGTCAGAATCGTTACTTGAATAGATGAGTAATAATACTGACCCAAAACGCATGTTGGATTAATCGGGTTCGTTCACGGGTTACAACAAAGCTGTAAAGTAGACTGTGAATTTGATCTTGAAAAACAAATCATTAATCGGTTTCAATGTCGCATTATGGCATTAAGAATGGTCTTTTGTGAAAAAAAATAAGGACAAAAATCAAAGATTAGAGCAGGCCTGCGTGAGTTGTAGTTTGGTTGCAAAGCAAATCTTTTTGACAATTTAGAATTGTAGAGCTAAACCCCAAAAGTGATTGACAAATTGATTTGAAAATTAGCTAAACTAATCAGTGTGCATCACGAATATGAAAGCGATCAAAAAGAAGAAATCACGAATACGAATGGTTGGCAAGTCAGCCGCCTAAAATGTCTTTTTAATACACAATAACCTACTAAATGCACACAACAACATTTGTCAAATTTTGTATCATTGGCCCACTTTGCCATAGCTATAACAATGTTCTTAACACAATTGAAACGGCCCAAATGGGTTCGGTTTATACACTCAACGCATTTCAATTATACACTCATGTTAGTGAATATAAAAAGTGAATATTTTCTTTGCCAAATTAAAAGGTAATATAACATACAATTTTCTATTTTCAATTTTCAAGTACAATGCGTTGAATAAAGAAGAGAAAAAACATATGAATGATATCATCGTATTGCCATCTGAGAATCCCTAAAGAACACACTAAGTACCCATGTGTTACACGGGTGGCTTCAAAGTATTTTTTTAACAGTGTTGCATAAACCTTAAAATAAAAGAAACGATACATTACTTATGTATATATTAATTCCATTGAACTAAACTAAATGAATACGAAATGTGTTGCCACAGGTAACCGTCAATGTTCCAGCAGGCGATTCCGTGATTGTTCTGGGCTACTCGTCCATGTAACTGTCATCTAAAACAAACACCAGGAGTTAGCATCATGAATAGGTTGATCTGGGTTCTATTTAATCTCAAAAGAGTCGAACAAAAAGATGCTTAAAGGAAAACCAGTCAAAGTGTCAAACATTTGAAGGTCGCTCAAAGTGTATATGGTCGCAAACAACCTCCTAAATCATTTTATTCATCATCATCATCATCATACTCAGTATATCCCACCAATAGCAAAGCTAAGGTAGGGTCTGAGGAGGGTGAGATGTAGACAGCCTTACCTCTACCCCGTAGGAATAGAGAGACTGCTTCCAATGAGACCCCCAGCTCGATTGTAGTTTTGCATCAAGCCTTGGACATAAGGCACATAACACTCAGCAATTGAGACAAATGCCGATTAGTGCATGTACTCCCTTGTCTTTCGGCTATCAACGCCACCACATGATGCATGATTAACCATCTCCCTCTTTTAACGTTATTTTCACGAAATTAGTAAAATAACGTTAAAAATTAGTGCACTTTCACTTTTGCCCCCCGAGCGCCCACACATATATACATTATATGAGCATACCGCAAGCGGGGCAACCCTAAATCATTTTATTCAAAGATTAAATTAGTATTGTTTTGGAAACCCTTTAAAGAACTTTTTTTAAGGAAAAAAAAGTAATTTTCAGCTCAACCCGAATTATGTTTCGGTTCATATTAAAATTGATTACCCGCTTTGAACTATACCCAAACTACCCATGTGCATGAAAAAAATAAGATATAACAGAAAAAAAATACCTCAACCTAAGCCTTCCAATGTGCTAGGCATGGATAAATAGGAGCCTTCGTGTTTGCAAATTATATTAAATTTGAAATCGCCACCAATTTGGGTTGTAATATAAAAAAACATAGTCAAATGGATAGTAATAGCACTTAAAAGTTAAAACTTTTAGATTATGTGAAGACTACAAATGACGCACGCCATTGTCGATGTGCATGATGAAATTAAAATAGTGTAGCAGCCTAGTAGGTAGATAACGATCACATGAGGATCTTCATGACTGCAGCTAGGGGAAAGGAATACATATATTAATCAACTTTTACGTTCTAGATATTATAAAGTAAACAAAGTTAGGACAATAAGTGTGTTTGAGTAAGCCTAACCTGACCTGTTTGGCCGTTTCTAACAATAAACTACTTGTTTGACTCGAACATGCTTCCCAACCCACCTAACAGGTCCATCTAGCAACGCTATTGACTTGGTGCAGGTACATTTGGCAACACTATTGACCTGGTTGATTTGAGTCATTGAAACTCTCCGATCTTATTGATTCTGAATAGTCGTTTCACTCTTCTTTCTCTCCAACGACCTTAAAGAATGCTAGACTTCATAGTTCTTGCTTACATTTAACACAGAAAAGCATAAAATGAAATGTGGTTAAGTGTTTCTATAATTTTGTTTTGTTGATTACTTTACACCCAACTTATACCAAATCAGTAAATGGATAAAGTCCCAAATTATAATACGTTTCTAGAAAAGACACCCACACACTTCTACTACCTACCTAAAGTATGATTTTCCATGCTAATAGCCATTTAATCTTGGATCAGGTAACTAAATTGAAGATCAATAATACTAACTTGTACACAAAATAAGTTATTATTTATCACACAAGATGTCTAAGGTCATGCCTAATGATGATGGAAATTGGTAGAACAACCCAAAACAACCAAATAATAAGATTTGGGTTTGCTTACTTAATATGGTATCTTCAATAACCGTGTCACGTTCAGATTGTCTGCTTAATACACGGTTTGACCCATTACACATTCAAATTTAATTTGTATTTTTAAGTAGTAGTACCTAAACATCAAACGAAAAGCAAACAAAAAAATCACAACAACCAAGTTCGTCGTTCGATCACATTGTACAATGCAAACTAAACACATGAAACAACTAATTAACAAAGTCGGATCTAACCTGATAGATATCGAGAGTTGACGATCTGAAACCAAAGCCGTTGGAGGCACCTGGAGACTTTCAAGTGTGGTCAATCAAGGAGACGACTGGGATTGAATTAAGCAAAGGCTAGTACTTGTGACTTGCGGTAGCTTTTAAGCTTTCCTGAGCATAGAGTTAAATATTGTTTTAATCAAGTGAGTATTTTGTTAAGTGTTTTCTAAGTGTGTTGTTAGGTGAATCTATCATACATATTTTTATACTTTAGCGACCTTAGTACATCCGTTTGAAATTTATACGAGACAGTCTAACTCGAGTTCTAAACGAATTAGTTGACATAGCCATGAGTTAAAACACGTTCGCTTAGTCATACCCACATCCACATCCACATGTATCTCTCCACACTCAGCTCCTAGTACACGTGTCCATGACTATCCCTCTTCACATATATATCATTTCACACTTCTCAAAGACATGCATTTGTTAACTATCCATCTTATATATATATCATTTCACACTTCTCAAAGACATGCATTTGTTAATGGCTTAATACTATAAATTCTGATAATAAAATAACATTTGAATTAACTAACGAACTTGATAAGCTTAGGCTTTATGGGTGTGTAAGGGTTAGGTTGGTTTGGTTCGATTTTTACCATTAATCATAATTATAACCGCTAATTCTGGACCCTGGTTGTGATTCGGTTTTGGTTAATTTCGTTTATTAACTAAAAACTTTAACTAAAACTAAATTTTGGGCTTAACTTGGTTTTGGTCATAAAGCCCCTTAGGGGACGTTATGCGACAAGTAGCAAAACACGTAAGAGAGGGGCTTTATATCACAAGTAGGGCTGTAAACGAACCGAACGAACCCGAACAAGACCTTGTTCGTGTTCGTTTGTTAAAAAATATATGTGTTCGCGAACCGTTCACGAACACTTATCGAACGAGATTTTATGTTTGTGTTTGTTTGTTAAGGAAATGAACTTGTTCGTGTTCGTTTGTGTTTCTTTGTTAATTTTAGGCAACGAACGTTGACGAACACAAATGAGCGCAAACTAGGGTTCATGAACACAAATGGAAACAAACGAACACAAACAATAGTCCATGAACAGAATATATAATACACTGACACTTACTAGATATTTAATTTATCAGAATTTTGATATATTTAAATAAATTAAAAAACTAAAAACACTAATGAACTATCGAACACAAGCGAACACGTTACCGAACGTTCACGAACATAAACGAACGAACGCGACCTCTGTTAATGTTTGTTCATTTAACTAAACGAACGAAATTTCTTGTTCGTGTTCGTTTGTTTAATAAACGAACGAACACAAACGAACTTCCCGCCGAACGGTTCATGAACGGTTCGCCGAACGTTTGGTTCGTTTACAGCCCTAATCACAAGAGAGTGTAGTGGGGTTATATATGTATGGGGCTTTATATATATGTATGTATATGTGTGAGTGGGGGAGGATGGGCCACGGCGTAATGCTCTTCACGGGGACCGGGATTCAACCACTCATAGGGCCCGCCGTATCGATGTTTGGCGGCGCTATGGGGTGCTATGCTCCATTCCCCCATGATATCAAGCCCCCCTACGGGTGGCCTTATAAGTCAACCAATTTAGACTACACTTTTTGGTTACAATACCAATGTGAGTTCACCTTTAATAAAGTAATTCTCAAAAAAAAAAAAAAAAAAAAAAAAAAACACTTAAGCCTTCGATGTGGGATGGTGAAATCTTCTAGTTTCCCAACCTTCATTGTATGTTCTTATTCAAATGCACTAGAAGATTCTCATTGATAAAATTGTGTAAAATCAACAACTTAAATCTATTAATTATGTACTCGGTGTTATACAGAAGATTCATACAATCATAACATCTTAGTTCTTCATCAAAATAAATGGCATCTACAACAAAATTATTTTGTTACTAACATATATTTATCTTAGTAAAAAAAACCTATACATGGTTATTGTAACATAAATCCATTACATAGTATTATAGATTAAACATAATAAGTTTGGTTCGGTTTTGGTTATATCAGTTAACCAAAGCTTCATAATCGTAACCATAACCGATTGGTTAGTTAACCAAATCTTCATAACCATAACCATCAGTTATGTTTGTTATCAGTTAAAATTAGTTCGATTATATCGATTATGGTTCATTTATCGGTTACGTCGGTTAACTTGCAGCCTCCGCCTATTACAACTTTATGGGTTAAATTAAAAGAAAATAAGTCTATTTCTTTTTTAACTTTATATACGGTTTTCATATCCAATTAAATTATATCTTGATAAAGATAAATCCTTCAGAAACATCCAGATTTATAAATCTTGAATTCAGTTTCGCAAATAACAAATAAAAAATTAAAGAAATTTACCCTTTTAAAAAAATATTCTTGTATAAATATCGTGTATTGTAAATTATCATTAGATACTTCGTAAATAAAATAATAAAGGAATACCCTCTAGCAACGAAGACGAAAGAAGTTGACGTATCTCAATTAAAAACCACAAACGTCACCAATCTCTCGTCACTTAACCTACGTCATCTTTTAAGTCATCAAAAACATCAGCATCACTATCACCGATCACTCATCATTAATCATTCATATGACCATATCATAAACAATTCAAATAAGATACTCTCTCTCACTACCTCCAACGTTTATATAAACTCCACCATCCTCACCTTAACCTCACATCCTCAAACCAACCAACAACAATGGCAACAATCACCAAACGATTACTCCTAAGCGACCTTGTTTCCACCGATAAAATCGACCAAGTCCCTTCAAACTACATCCGACCCATCACCCAACGTCCCAATCTTCAATCCGTTGTTCGCGACTCCATCCCTCTAATAGACCTCCACAACCTCTTCGGCCCGAATCGCGGTCAAGTCATCGACCAAATCGGTCGAGCCTGCCGCGACTACGGCTTCTTCCAAGTCAAAAACCATAGCGTCCCCGAACATACAATATCCAACATGATGCAAACCGCTAGAGACTTCTTCAACCTACCCGAACAAGAACGACTCAAAAACTATTCAGACGATCCCACAAAAACCACTAGACTCTCCACCAGCTTCAACATTCGAACCGAAAAAGTTGCTAACTGGAGAGATTACTTACGTCTTCATTGCTACCCGATTGAAAACTTTGTTCACGAATGGCCGACTAACCCGACTTCGTTTCGGGCCCATGTGGCGGAGTATTGTACGAGTGTAAGAGGGTTAGCGGTGCAGCTTATTGAGGCGATTTCGGAGAGTTTGGGGCTTGAGAAGGAGTATATAGGGAGGCAATTGGGGAAGCATGCTCAACATATGGCTTTGAATTACTACCCGCCTTGCCCGCAACCCGATTTGACTTATGGGTTGCCTGGACATACTGATCTTAATCTTATTACTATTCTTCTTCAAGATCAGGTTCCTGGGCTTCAGGTCTTGAGAAATGGTCATTGGGTTGCGGTTGATCCGGTTCCGAATACGTTTATTATTAATATTGGTGATCAAATTCAGGTATACACTATAGCTTTTTACATGTCTCCAAGAATATTTCCTTGGAGTCACTAATTGGAGGTTCGCCGATTAATCGTTACGCGGTCAACGGGTCTCCTATTCCGGCCCAATTCTGGCCAGATTCGTGCCAAATTTCGACCAACCGTTACAAATTCCCTCTAATTACTTAAAAAATAAGTCAACGAGGGGTTAAAACATGTTTATTTAAAAAATTACATATAGAAATGCATGTGTATATATAAAGCTAAAAAATACATATAAAAATTTGAACTCAGTTAATCCCTATTAACCGCTAGTAGGTACCTCACTCACCGACTAACGTCTAGTGATTCTTACAACGCTGGTTATTAGTTAGATATTAATTTATTGTTTGAGTACTAACTAATTGTTGAAATTGTATATAAAGGTAATGAGCAATGATAAATACAAGAGTGTGTTGCATCGAGCTGTGGTGAACTGTGATAAAGAACGGATATCTATACCTACTTTCTATTGCCCGTCGCCTGAGGCGGTTATCAGTCCTGCTCCGGAACTCGTGACCGACGATGAGCCTGCTGTGTACAGACAGTTTACATACGGGGAATACTATGAGAAGTTTTGGAACAGAGGGCTTGCAACCGAGAGCTGCTTGGATATGTTCATGGCTACTTAATTAGTCCACATCATTTGCCTGACCACGCTTGGATAAATGTGTTAAATCCGGTTTTTAAGTTTGTGATTTGGTCTTTAAGTAATGTTTTGTAGGTAGTGTGTCCCTGTTATAAGGTTTCTTTAATAAACTTAATTAAAGACGGTATTTTCTGCTTTAGTTTGTAATTTGTGTAGATCAAGAATGTAGTTTATGAAGCATGAATTAATGAATAATCACCAAATTAGTGCTTGTTGTCCTATTTGTTAAATGGAGCCCTAAAATGTGGATCATATTCTAATTTCATTTAGTTTGGCATCGTCGACTTGGTCTGGGAATTCACGTACCTTGTTCGAGCTAGAAGAAATGTGCCTTTCTGTAATTATTATTATTATTATTATTATTATTATTATTATTATTAAACCAAATTAGTATCGGGCTCAATAAACCTATGTCAAGTGAACTAAATTCTAAACCATAAAAACTTATTTGTAAATGGGTCTATATTGGAATTGTTATGTGTTTACTATTTAAAAAAATTAACAAATATATCGGATTTTTTTTACAAATCACGTGCCACTCGAAATTATGGGCCTTGTGCGGAGGTTCTCCCCATACACCATCAAAGCCGCTACTGGTCTCTAATGGTGTAAAGCAGTAAAGCCATTCCTTATGAAGTTGGGGCACGGGATTTATTACTTACCCGGACTCTCTGTTTCTGTCCACCAAACAAAAGAAAATTATATTGGTGATCTTCCAAACCACATGTTGGTTTTTATGACGAGCAAGAAACGAGAAGGTGCTTAACAACAAAAACTCTTGTGTCCGCAACATAGTTGAACACATAAAAGCTCAAATCTTATTTCTAGTTACATAGTAGAAGTATATGTTTCTTAAAGATAGGTTTTTTTTTTTTTTAAATAAGAGAAGTGACATTTGTCTTTAAGAAAATGGATATTAGAGCAAAGTTAATTGATTTTAGTTGGAGGCTTCGTTGTATTTAGTGTTTCTAGTTTTGTGTAGAACATATATTATGTAAATTCTAGCTTCTACCAGTATAATTCAATAGAATCTTGTTGCCATTTAAAACAAAATTAGTAACCTTATCAAAATGTTCAAAGTAGTCAAAATCATCATTAATTATTTCCGTAAATAATTCAATTCAACAAAAACTTGTGATGTGTTATTCTTGACAAGACATATCAATTCTTTTGGTCCTTGCTGTAAGATATTCATTCTTTTTATGTTACATTCTAAAATTTCGAATTACCATTGGTTTGCATTAGATTCTTTGTTAATTAGAAAAAAAGATTACTTTTTTTAGAAAAAAAAAAAGTCAAATGAGTATTTAGAAAAAAGTTAACTTTTTATAGAAAAAAGAAAGTCAAATGAGTATTTAGAATTTTATAATATTATAATTGTGATTTTCCATATTTTAACCACCCCTCTTTCTCATAAAAAGGGCACTAAAAAGGAATAATATAATTATAAAAGAAAAAGGAGGCTGAAAATACTGAATAAAACATAAAAAGGGCACTAAAAAAGGAATAATCAAGAGTGTTCTTGTAACGCTTTAGACATCGGCTCCACATAATTTTCACTATAATCACACCTGAAATGAATAAACCATGAAATGTAGAATTGTAGAAACTTCTACAACATCCATCAAGATTCTTGGCATGAAATTAATTAAGATGGTGTTTGGTTTTTTAAAAATATCTTCGCAGACTCTTATGGTTGCGGCGTACAGACCACGCGCAGACATTGTTATCTGTAGACTATTTGTTTTTTTTTTAAAGCATTTCACTACAAAACGTCTGCGCGAACTCTTCTTTGTGCAGACTTGGCCCAACCACTTCTAAGATCTTCTGAGGTTGCAGAATGTTAAACACCACCGTCCACCACCAGTGGCGGACCCAAAAATTATTTGTTGGGGGGTGCGGATGAGGTGTTCAACCGTATTTTCAAGGGGTGCGGTCGGTTTTTTTTTCCTAAAATATACACTAATTTTTTTTTTCAAGGGGTGCGGCCGCCCACCCTGGCCAAAGGGTAGGTCCGTCCCTGTCCACCACCCACCATCACCGTCTACCACCACCGCCATCCACCACCACCACCACCCATCACCACCGTCCACCACCACCACCACCCACCAATTTATTTTAGAAGTCTACATATACGTTAAAAAAACAAACAACCTTCTTCTTGCAGACTGTAGAGGTTTGGTTCACTTCTTCTACTGATGTCTGCAAATGTGATAAGCAGACTGCAGACCTTTTACCTCTTAAAAAACAAACAACACCTAAGTGTTGCGTAACATGGAATCTCTTAGGTAAGTTTTTAATCGCATTTTTTTTAAATTACATATTTGTTACACTCATATTCACCATTAAACATGTTAGTGATACTCCGTTAAAAACCTAACAAATCGTTATAATCATCAACTTACATGACTCATTTAAAAATATCAGTTAAACGTGTCGTGTTCATATTGACCCGATTTTATATGTGTGCAAATTTGGATTAAAATCTTTGACCCAAATAATAATATGGGTCGGGTTTGGGTTGAATATTTCAACCCACCAACCCATCAACACTACAGTTTGACACCCATCGGGTATACTCGATCCCGGTGTACCAGAAGGGGCAAAACCTTGCCTTATTAACGCAAAGGGGCTGATCGCCAAATCGTTTGGTGACCTTTAAGACCCCAAGTAGGTTTGTAGGTATATTGTCAGCTCTGTTGGAAAGTTGCACAGAAATCGACAAATGAAATGAGGACCACTCATGCAAAAGTTGTATAAAAAAGTAAGAGATCACCAAATCGTTTGATGACCATTTTTTTTTACAGAAAGCTAGAGACCGCCAAACTGTTTGGCAACCACCAAGGGCGGAAATATGAAGGAGGGAGGGGTAGTCCGGGTTACCCCTCAACCATCAGTGGAACCAAAAGGAGAGAGAAAAAGTGTCCCATGGTAAGAATTGATCAAAACGTAGTCAACGGTCATGGTTATATTCGAAAACTGGTTTCTACCAAAACTGGTTCCCACACCGGTTTCAACGTAAATATTCCCAAATTTGTTACAAATTGGTGTATCTTACCAAAACCAAACCACATCGGATCAATCTAGAGGTGCACAAAAAAAAAAAAAACCGAACCCCGTAAAAAACTTGGAATTGGTAATTTTAATACTTGGGTATTCTATACCCGAAACCGACCCTACCCGTAGGGTAGATAGAGTATGCATTTTCATCTCAATATCTGGAATCGAAATCGGAACCGATCATACCCGATTAATAATTGTAACCAACAAGAACCGAAACCGATTATACCCAACTATACCCGATACATGATTCTAATATCTATCTTTTAAATTCATGTTAATAAACAAAAAGACAAGAAAATAGGGTAATAAAAAGTCAATAGAGTATTGAAAACCTTGAAAATAAGGTACTAAAAACTTGGAAATTGAATATAGAAAAACCCGAAAATATTATATTTTAATACCCGGTCAAATAACAAGAAGCAGAACCGAACCGGTTATATCAATAACCGGTTCTAACCCTTAAAAGATGAAACCGAAACCGGTTATTAAAAATACCCGATTTGTGCACCTTTAGGTCAATCCGGTTTCACGTCGGATTCTTTTTTGAACGACAAATTTCTTAAATTTCATGTCGTATGTGGGGCTTGAACCCAAAACATTCATCTCCCTCACCTAGGTGTGTAAAAGCTTTGCCTTTACCAATAGACCACTACGGCATTGGAATTGGATTCTGATCCGAATTATTTCCCCACCTTAAGACTGGGCCAATGCAGGTTGTTTCACGGCTGGCAGCTAGATGAATCCAGGCAGAAAACCCATTACATTGGTTGGGCCGTGTGTTGGATTATTTTTTATCGGCCTAAATGTCTGGCTCACAGTTTTTTTAATTAATTCTAGCCCAACTTTATATCGATATTTATGGTATATTAACTTTTCATGAAAGATGGTGTATTTGGCCATTGGCCAGGCCATTTCATAATTTGAATGCAACTGTTGTTACAAAACACAATTTAATATTTACATATTATAAATTAGCAACATACATAGAGTTGTTGTACCTCATGCTTTAGAGAGTTTTCAAAAAAAAAAAAAAAAACTGATATTATACTTTAACCCATAACTCCTTGATTTTTTTTTTACTTTCAACCCAAAAGTTTTCATCTTTTTTAGTTTAACCTCACAACCTTTTTACTTTCAACTTTGGCCTCCTATGCTTTATATACTTCTAAAAATTTTCGTTTTACGTTTCATTCTAAATTTTATGAGTTAACACGGTGCAACGTACATGGGCGGTTCAACGTTTTTACATTTTATTTTATTTTATTTTACGCTACGCTCTAAATTTTGCGAGTTAACTTTGCCCAACGGTGCGTGCGAGTTCTAAATCGACTTGGTTATTATTTTATATGTTTTACGTTTCGTTCTAATTTCTCCGCATTAACACACCGTAACTTCAATGTTGATGGTCGCTGACTTTGGTGTGGCATTAATACTATTTGTTACAGTTTTACCCCCCCCCCCCCCGGCCGCAACACGGGGGACTTAATACTAGTTATTTCTTATTTTATAAACATTAATTGACCGTTAAATAATAATAAAAAAGTCATTCTAAACATTAATTGAACGTTAAATAACAAAACAAAAAAGTCATTCTAGACAATAAAATGACAAAAATGTCCTTCCTTCATAGCCCAGTGGTTGGGGGCCGGTTTGTCCTCCTAGAGGTCACCGGTTCGACTCCCGCTTGTGGCGAAAGGGGGTAGGACACCCGTACGCAATGATGGTGAAAAACCTACCGAGGAGGGTTTGATCCTGAGCGTCACTCCGGTTTTCATCCGGCTGTTACTCTAGCGAGGCAACTCGTGTAGAGGCAGTACGGTTTCCGGAGGAAAGCCTTCGACCAAAGACTGGTTAACCCAACGCTGGCCTTGCTATCTGGGCCCACGTTCTTGGCGAGGGTCCGCGATTTGCGGATGTGACAATGGTCACCATTAAGAAGTTCACCTTTCAAAAAAAATAAAATGACGAAAATGAGTTGCAAACATTTCTTTTAGATTTTAAATGTGTGTTTTCATGATTAATGAGAAATAAATATTAAAACGGTTGAATATTGCTTATATTAAAAGGTGATATATTGCTAATAGGGTTGGTATATCGTGTCAACCCGACCTATTAAGACACGAACACGATAAGACACGAACACGATAAGACACGAACCCAAGATATGTAAACACGAACACAACACGAAATTTTATCGTGTTAGATTTCCAAACACGAACACGAACCTGATAATAAATTGCTTACACAAAATGACCTGTTAATACACGAAAAAATTATCAGCGTATCATACGACATGTTAAAACACGAACACGGCTTGTTATTAAATATATATAAACTTTTATTCCAGGTATTTTTTTATTTAAAATTAGGTGCCCAACATATTTTTTGTTTAAATCATAAACGCGTTATTAACGGGTCTTAACATGTTAACAGGTATTTAACCTGTTAAGACACAAAATTAAACACGTCAAGTGTCAACTTGTTATAGTCACGAAACTTGTTAAGGTTATACACGTAACATGTTAACTTTGTGTAGGTTCGTGTCGTGTTATTGTGTTCGTGTAGAAATTGTCAGCATTGATTACTAACTAGGTTAGTGACCCGCTTAATACACGAAAGAATAAATAATACATTGTAAAAGAAAAAAAAGATGTTTATAAGTTCGTTAATTTAGTTTGTTAATAAAAACTTTGTATTCAAACTTGACAGTCAAATTCGTAATTGTTGAATTAACATTTTGTTTCATATTCAGTTTTAAATTATTACATTATTTATTGATTAGAATCTGAAATTTAAAAAAATATTGTAAGAATAGGTTGAAAATAATCTAAGTAATATGAAATTGAGTTACCATTATAGAGCATAGTAATAAGCTGGAGAGTACTTGTTGAGACGTGTATAGATCAAATATACACACTAATATGCCCCCTTTAAGCTGAACGGGCAACATCAACGTGAGACTTAGACTACAGAGTGTTGGTGCATACGTCTGTCGACTTCGTCTTGTATCGAGTCTTGTATTGTATTAGATAGACCAGGGCACGCAAAACGAGAAAATTGTGTTTGTAGGTAATTTCGTACGAAATTAGTTGGTAATTCCGCACGAAATTAGATTTCGCATGAATCTAATTCCGTTTGAGCTGGTTCGTGCGAAATTAACTTGCCTATAAATACCTGATGTGCCTTGTCATTTGTAACGAAATTACTTCCGGTAGCGAAGCTCTACCGAAGTGTCTGCAGCATTGTAATCGATCTGATATCAATCAAAAGACAGTTTAAATTGATTTCTTGTGTATTTTAGCTGAAATAACACCGATACATCTGTTTCCGCCTTTTGTATTCGTGAAGACCTCTTCTGAACGACTCGTTTGGGTCACAAAACGATCCTACATGTGGTATCAGAGCTCAGGAGGAAGAGTTCTTACCTTTTAGCTTGTTTTTGCTGGAAAATTCTGATTTCTACACCTTCTTTTCAAAATTAATCAAGATTTCACGGTTAAAATGGACTGATTTTCACATATAACGTGCAAAACATAGTTTTAAAAAACCCTTGAAAGAATCAGACCTAAAATTGGCCTAGAACTTGATCAATTTTGCCAAAAACAGATCGACATGATGATATCAGCAGTATTTCGCACGGAATAGCATCTTAATTTCGCACGAAATTACATTTGGTGACTAATTTCGTTTGAAATTGCACTTAATTTCGCACGGAATTATAATTTCGCTTGAGATATTCCATACAAAATTACAATTTCGTTTCAAAGTTGTGATTTCGTTTGAATTTGTTTGTAATTCCGTACGAAATTAAATTTCGTTTGGTCGGTTCAAACAAAATCCCTTATTTCGTTTGAAGATTCTAATTTCGCTTGTGTTGTTATTTCGCTTGAAATTGTTGTGCAGGTTATTTCGTTTCGAACTAGGTATTTGATTTGAAGAAATTTCGTTTGAAAGTGACTAATATTGTGAAACTTGTTACCGAAACATGGAAACTGAAGAAGAAATTGCATTGTATTACTATGTATCTCAACAAGAGAGTTATATTGAGATTGAAAAAGAACCAGTTTTCGAAAAATCAATTTCAAGAGAACCAGTTTCAATAAAAAAGGATTCAAAAATTGTTTTAGAAAAGGTTAAAAAGGGTTTAGATGATGTTTTAGAAAAGAATGAAAAAGATTCAGAAGTTGTTTCAGAAAGAGCTCCAGTTTTTGATCATTCATACTCATCTGATGAAGAGTGTGATGATGATAGTAGAGAAATTGAAAAACTTGAATTTTATAAAAAGGTATTTTCATCTGAAATGTTTAATGAATCCTTTGCAGAACAAATTGAAAAGCTCAAGAATAAAGTAGCTGCGAAAAAGAAGAATCATGAAGCAGCAAATGTGGAAGAAAATGTAAAATCTGAGAAGAAACAGGTTGACAGTGTTAATCAAGAAACATCTGAACAAGATGAGACAACTGTGTTGTCACAGAATGATGAAGTCAAAACTGAGGAATAAGTTCGAATGGTAGAAGAACAGGTTCAAGAAATTCCAGCTCTCACAATTGAGAAGAAACCTGATGTTGAGAAGATTCATAAGATGTGCTCAAATTGTGAAAAATCTAAATCTGAAAATGTCAAACTCTTGAAGGATATGGAGAGTTTGACATTGGAAAATACAAGTTTAAAAGAAAAAGATTTTCAAAATAAAATAAAGATTTTAGAAGATGAAAAATCTGTTATTTTTAAAAATAATATTGAAAAACAAATGGTAATAAATTCTCATCTTCAGAAAATCATTCGGCTTGAAAATGAAGCTGAAATTGCTGGAAATAAAATCAAGGTGTTAGAGAATAAATTGAAAGGTTTTGAGACCTCGTCATCAGTACCATATTATATTTGTCCAAAACCGATCAATTCAGTTCCAATAAGTGACAATGTCACAAATTTTGACAAAGTCAAAATTGAATATTATGATGATAAAATTGATGATGAAAATGAGAAAAAGAAATTGTTTCTGAAATTAAAAGAAAAATTTCAAGAAACTGTTCTACAGTCTACTGAAAAAGGCGAATGCTCAACGCAAAAACCATTGAAGAAGAATGTGGAACAAAAACAAAAAGGTGAAAATTTGAAAAGTTTTCAAAAAGAAAATAAAAGATCATCAGTTCAATCATCTAATCATGATAAAAAATCACAAAAATTTGAAAATCAAAACTCAAAAAATGTTGGTAATAAGTGGTGCAGGTTTGACCACGGTGCTCAAAGGACAAATCCAGCTTACAAGAGGAGAAATGACTACCACAAGGCCAAGCAATGTCACGATCTTAGTGTTTGGTTTGAAAGTGGTGAATGGTACGATAACAGAGTGTGTTACAAATGTGGTTATCAAGGACACATTGCTGTTAACTGCCAAAGTCAGAGTTTTGAGACAAGAAGATGCTTTGAATGCCATATCAAAGGTCACATTGCCAGAGATTGCCCAATGAGATCAAAGAAAAGATCGGGGACTGAATCTCAGGAAAAAGCTAAGAAATCAGTCAAAGTCGAAGAAAAGCCAAAAGAACAGAAAGTTCTAGAACAGAAAGTGAAGCTTTCACAAGGGCAGAAAGACAGACTGAGGAAAAAAAGGAAGAAAGCGAGAGAATATCTCGAAAGGATTTTGTCCTCGGATACAACAGGAAAATCAGATAGCAGTTCTGATAAATCGTCTTGCTCGCCAAAGAATGATAAGTCAAGTAAAACGGATTCATCAGATACAAATCTGAGGATGAAAGGGATATTAAAGAAAGAAAAAGCAATTAATCAAGAGAATAACAAATCAAAGAAAGTGAAATTTTCACTTTCTGGCAATGAATTTGTTTCTTCAGAAACAAAGGAGCCACATTTTGGCAATAAATCTGACCTGTCAAAGTCAGAAGAGCCACGAGCAGGCGATGAATCTGGTTCGTCAAAGCCAGAAGAGCCATCTGTTGAGGTAAAATGTGATAAATCCGTTAAGACAATGGATGATGTAAACTTTCCATCATTATCAAACGGAAATTTAAAACAAAAAATTGAAAAGAAACCGAGTGACAATCACTCAAAAACACCCAAGGTTCGTCAGGCTTGGGTGGATCTCTTTAAATGAAAAACCTGACTTGCCGGAGCTTCCAAGTTGGTAATCATGGAGCATGAATCGGCATCATTCTTGAAAAATTGTGTTTGAAAATTGAAATTTTTCACTAGTGTGACTTGCCGGAACTCCCAGGTTGGTAAGTGTGGAGTAGGAATCGGCATTTTGAGATTTCAACCTACAGGTTGGTAAGTGTTGGTAAGTAAACCAACAAGTGGTTGAAAGAGATGTTTTATTTTCAAGATTAATCAGGGACATTAAGTTGTACTTGATTTATCTTTCCTACAAGTGGTGTTTTGAAAAACAAGATGATGAATTTATCCCCTAACCTACAAGTGGTTTTATGAAATCAACAAAACTAATTTTCCGGAAAAACCATTTGATTAAAACAAACTTAAGTGTTTTGAAATCACAATGGGAAAATGGTTTGTTGACAGGGGGAGTTCTGATTGTTTATGCCAAGTGGATGGCGAATTGAAGTAATTCACAACAGTTGTCATTTTATTTGTACAGTTTGTTTTCAAATTTTGTTAAATGATTTTGAATTTTAGGGGGAGTAAGGATTTCAGAAAATCCAAAAACATTAGAAAATTTGAAAAAGCCAAAAACATGATAAAATCAAAAATGAGTTTTGTTGTGAAAAGAGGAAATGATAGTACATCAGTGGACATTCACGGCATGCTAAAGAATTGGAAAGTCAAAATGTGATAAACGGTCTCACTGATGATGTGCCAGTAGGTTTTTGCACATTTAGTAGATTGTGTCGAGATATATACCTAAATTTCAAACTTACTTAACTTGTGGGGAACATCTCTCGGATATTTAGGTAACCCCCGAAATCTTGGTTGATAGGTCCCTCTTTCTGAGATACTAGGTCTTTATACTCAGTGATATCTGGAGTATTATCCCGGGACTTCTGATTTTGCGGAAGCAATGGCCTAGTCCCCGTATAATACTTTCTGCTTGCTTGAAATATAGCATCACCCTCAGTACAAAAAATGATGAAACATTGAAAAATGCTAATCATGTGCTGTTGAAGAAAAGATTCTCTAAAGGGAACACACCAAAAGTCGAAGCCGTCATCTCTCTGATTTTGCGGAAGCAATAGCCTGAGCTCTCACAGCCCTCGCATTTAACCCTTTACAGATATCATCTGTGGTATACTCACCTGTAAGACTGAATATTGGGATCTGGATACAGGAGTATATTCTGAGGTGGGACACGTGAATAAGTTTAAGTGCTTAAAACATTAATCTCGTATCTCGAAATAATTGAAATTTGTGTGAAAATTTAAGTGGATCAGTATACTGACAATCTAAGTGAATCGTTTAGAACTTAAAATGTTTAAAGCTTAACGGTGTTGGTGATTTGTCTCAAAAACTGATATGATCCTCTTACACAAACTTACAAAAATATTGTCTGTAAATATTTTTTTACTGCATTTCATTAAAATCAAAATTCCAAAAAGATTTTAGTGTGTTTTAGCATAATTTTTTGAAAAATCCAAAAAGATTTTCGACAACTGATGTTGGAGAGCTGATTTTCAAAATTCCAAGTGCTAAACATGATGAACAAAAGGTTTGGGAGAGTTTGTTTGAGATGTTTAAGATGAAAAAGATATTTGAAAAGAAAAATGATATTTCTACAAGTGGTTCATCAGAGATTAACATTGTAAAATCATTTAATGATTGATTGGTACCTGAATGAGATTTCTAAATTTGAAAAATTTTAAATTTGAGAAATTTATTGTGAGGTAGAGATTGTGCAGGTTAGCCAGGTTTTGATCCTGAGCAGGATGTGAGCCAGGTCACGATCTTGAACCTGTGAATTCCAGACTGCGATCCCAGCTGATCTAAAGGGGGAGTCTGAAGTCGTTAATGCTGAAACAGGATAAGAGTCAGGATTACGATTCTGAGGATAAGAAATCAAGATATTTGATTAGAGGATGGTGATTCTAAGAGAAAGAGAAAGAGAAAGAGATTGATTGAGGATGCTTACAATGGAGAATCTTTGGAGATAGCAAGAAGACTGATAAAGACTGAAGGATTGACAACCGAAGACTCGACACCGAAGACTTCGTCAACATCCGAGGAGGAGTCTGTTGGTGCATACGTCTGTCGACTTCGTCTTGTATCGAGTCTTGTATTGTATTAGATAGATCAGGGCACGCAAAACGAGAAAATTGTGTTTGTAGGTAATTTCGCACGAAATTAGATTTCGCATGAAATCTAATTCCGTTTGAGCTGGTTCGTGCGAAATTAACTTGCCTATAAATACCTGATGTGCCTTATCATTTGTAGCGAAATTACTTCCGGTAGCGAAGCTCTGCCGAAGTGTTTACAGCATTGTAATCGATCTGATATCAACCAAAAGACAGTTTAAATTGATTTCTTGTGTATTTTAGCTGAAATAACACCGATACATCTGTTTCCGCCTTTTGTATTGGTGAAGACCTCTTCTGAACGACTCATTTGGGTCACAAAACGATCCTACACAGAGTTTCAAAATGAACCAAAGAAAAACCTTTCGTCAAGAGATCCACAAGTTGGAGAGTAATAGGTGACGTGTTGAGAGGTGTATAAAAATAGTAGCTATTTTAGGTCGGTTTTAAAACAAAATCAAGTTTTAAATTTATAAACAAGGTAAAATACAATCATTTATGCAACACGTTAGGGCAAGTGCACCCAGCGTAGCATAGTATAGCAAAGGTAAGATACCGAGATTGTCAAATGACACAAGAGCTTCAATACCAGAATGTTATCAAAGTGAGTCAAACCAAAATGTGAGTTTGTAGAAAGGTTTTAAACATAAAAATAAAGCAGCTTGTAAGACCCATAGTAAGTTTTTTAACATTTCTATAATATTAAAGTAAGCATTTTATATGAAAAATGTCACTTAACAAACCTTTTACATAATAAGTATTTAAACATGTTTATAACATCCAAAATATAATTAAAAGTGTATACATAATCCTCTTGTATAAAACATAACAAGATCAAATGCGGAAGCTTCATTGAGAGGTGTGTTCGGTTCTTCTTAATCGCTTGATCTTCATCCGGAAAGCCGACATCATTCACCTATAATCAAAACCAACGCAAACGTCAGTTTTGATAATTTTATAACAAGTTTTAGCAAGTTCCTTGGGTCGAATAAAGAAAACAACAAAATTTGCAGGTTTTTACCCCCGTCGCGCGCCGCGACGGTATCTCCCCATGGCTGTCGCGCGAGTACCCCCGTCGCGCGCCGCGACGGTATCTCCCCATGGCTGTCGCGCGACGCCAATGCCCAATTCTGTCACACCCTGGCTTTGCGGAAGCGTGGTTAATTATGGTGTGACTTCTTAATACCATAGCTAAATCATAACAAAGCTATATGAATTTAAAAACCATGCAAGTCATCATTAAGTTTAGAAATCAACATACAATACCATTGTTTTAAACATACGACCATAACCTTGTTCAACAACATTACAACTAATAACAGAACATAAACGAGGGTTAAGGATTGTGTCTTGTCCAGGTAAGAGAACACAACCCCTAATCCTTGATGACTTCATGAAGATTGCAGCGGAAAACGTTCATACCGTGCCAGAATCCCTTTTAATTTCCTGAAATACATGTGAGTTGAAAAATCAACAATAATGTTGAGCGAGTTCATGTGTAAGTGAGTATGTAAAACACTTGTGAGTATAAAAATAGTTGTGGTATGTAGCAGTTGTAAGAGGACTTGTGATCACCAATGGTTTGCAAGGCCACTGACATATGTGAAGTGCAAATAGGGAGACTCAAACCTAGCAGATTTCGCCACGGCAAAGTATGTGGACAAAGTCACCCCACGGTACGTTTCTAGTTTGTCCGGGGGCTGGGCTCGCTACACCCAGATAGATCTACCGCTCCTGTCCCTCGGTCCCTCCATGAGGACTAATGGCCCCATGTGTTCCTATCCACTCACATGATCGTATAACACCTCCTTACGTTAAACATACCGTTGTAAAGTACTCGTAAATCATAGTAACATGTATTTCACCCCCGCAGTTAAGTAAACTGAAAACAGTTAGAGAAAAGGGGGACATGAACTCACAGTGGATGCGTAAACTCTATCAAGCGTCTCTGAAGCAGTAAGCTGTGCAACGACCTACAAGTGCTAATTCTATTAGACGGACGGCCGTGCTTTAGCTTTACAGTTTATGTTTGCGGGAAATAGTTAGACAACTATTTCGTGTTACGTTTTTGTATATGCTTGATAGTTATCTTCCTTCCCAAGGATGGGGGATTTAATACATGTGCGCAATATTTTTCCATCATTAAGTCTCACTTAACCTTTATATATATTCAACTCCAAAAAAAAAAAAAATGTATGCATTCATCCAAAATACGTTGTTAAAGTACGCGTTCATAAATATTTCCGAAATTGTGTAAGTTACGTTTTAACATACAAGTGGTAATATAATTACCGGTGTAACTTATATATTTATGGCGAAAGCGTTCGTATTCCTTTTGGAGTCGTTATCGTTCGTAAACATTATTTTTACTCTAAAAATAATATTTATGTGTTTCACAAAATAGTCATAAACAGTGTGTGAAAATATATATTTATCACGTTAATATTTTGTGAAAATCCCACCTCCGAATATTTAGTAATTTAAGTCATGGCGAAATTTATGTTTTGAAATCATATCAAAAATGATTCTAACACTTGTAATGTAAACAAGTTTAAGTGTTAGGTTTTTGGAAAAATTTCGCCAGAGTTTCCTCTGTAACTGGAGGTGGCCACGCTTTCAAGCGTATCATTTTCTTTTAATAATCAAATCAATCAACTTCTTTATTCAATCAAACAACTTCCGACAAATCAAACTAGTCAATAAATATGTAAATTTGCATAGTCGCATGAACTTGTAGTTTTTCCGAATCTATATTATAAATCCCATTTATATATGTAGATCTTTATATAAAGTACTTCCAATCTTGTAAAAACCTCGTTTTTAGAGAATCCGTCTTTTACAACTTCTAGTTATTTTTCCCAAAAATAGTTATTTTGTCGAAACATGCGTCACACAAGTGTTTACACACTTGTGTGTTGTAAGATCCGTTTCTTTAAAATACATGGTTCTTAAATGTGTGGTCCTTTGAAGATACCACTTGCGGATACGTAGATCCGCTAGTTTTAAACACCCTTTTACCGGTTAAAACACTTTTACACAAGTAAAATATTTCCTTACAAGTTCATGTCTCTAAAATGTGGTAGTGTTTCATTTTTAACCCTTGTATCTTTCAAAAACAAGCTTATGTGGTGATACGTGATTTTACAAAGTCGGGTTAAACGAAGATTCGAGCTACCACATTATAGATCGGGTCACAAAAATCACAAATTTCAAGTCCTACGACTTTTACACAAGTTACATGTCTTTAACCACCTCTTTTATGATTTTACTAGACTTTAATGCATCATCTTTTAACATAACGAGATTCAACCGACAACAATCCTTTTATCCACTTTAGATGAGTGTAAAAACGAGTTTTAAAGGTTATACCTCTAGCTCAAGGCTAGGGAAGATCTTTGACGAAAAACGCGTGGATAAAAGATAACGAGAGAGGTCCTTTGTACTCCGCTTGCACCAAAGCTCCTAAAACGTGACTTGTGAAGTGTGGATGATCTTGGAATGCAATGATCAAACTTGAAATCGGATGTATGTGGGAGGGGGGTTTGGGCCGTAAGTTTTAGAGGGCAAGAGAGAGAGGAGTGAAGTTGATGAAATGTAGTGGTGATTATGATGTGCATTAGTATGATTTTATAGACAAAACTCAAGTCTTAACCCATTGGTTTTTATGTTGCAAGATGCTAGACAATGGTTAATAAAATAATCAAGTTGTACTTAGGGGTGTTCCCCCTAGTTTATGGGGCCGGTTACGAGAGCAAAGGGGGGGGGGGGTATCTAGTTTGATTTTAAGTGGATGGTTAGTGTTTAGTTAAGGTTAACTAAGTTAGGTTAAGTGTTAACTTAGTTAGTAATAAATAGCGTGTTATGACGGGTGTTAGGGTAATCAGAGACCCTAACTGGCTCAGAAAATAATAATAGTGAAAATACTAATATTTTCATGTTCCGGGTAAAGTCCGGGTGTCCGGTTGGATAGTAATCCGTTAAAGTGTTACAAAAGACTTTAAAGTGTCGTTATTATATTTTTAGTGACACAATTTGTTTTCCCGACACTTTAGAAAGTGTCTAGTAATATTTTCTCATTTCTGGCACTTTACTAGTCAGCTAGAAGCTGGTTAAATTATTTAAAGTGCTGTGTTTGGTACTTAAAGTACGTTTTTGGCACATCCGAATCAGTGTATCTTATCCCTAGAGACGCAGTAACACAACCCTTATATCCTACACTCACTACCAGTGTAGCCAAAATATATGAGGCTCTTAACAGGCCTTAGAGGCAGTATTTGCCTGATGCTGGTTATATCAGCATGTTCACTGTGTATCCGTTTAGTGCTACTGTGCTTTTTGTGCATCATGTTTGTCACTAGGGTTCAGTATGTAGATAGCGTAGTGACAGCAAATAAAGTATGATGCAAGTAAGTGCATGTATCAGTATGCAGGTAGCAGTTTATCAGCTAGTTTCAATCAAGCACAGTAATTAAGCAGTAATCAATCATTAATTAAGTTGTACGGATACCTGGTTTTGTGCGGGTTGTCACATTCTCCCCCCGTTAAATAAATTTCGTCCCGAAATTTTAAGTTCTGCTTGTAGATGCAGGGTTCTTGGGAAATAAGTGGGGGTACTTTTCTTTCATTCGGTCCTCACGCTCCCAGGTGTATTCAGGACCATGTCTGGCATTCCAGCGAACCTTGACGAGTTTGACACTACTCCGGCGGGTCCTGTTAACTTTCCAATCTGTGACCTCGACGGGTTCTTCTACGAAGTGGAGTGTGTCGTCAACATGAATTTCGTCGATAGGAATGGCAACGTCTACTTGAGTTGGACTTTTCTTTAAATTGGATACATGAAATGTATCGTGAACGCCGTTAAGTTCGGCAGGTAGATCCAACTTGTATGCTACTGTCCCGATTCTTTCTAGAATTCTGAAAGGACCAATGTAGCGCGGATTTAGCTTTCCACGCTTCCCAAAGCGTGCTACCCCTTTCCAGGGTGAAACTTTCAACAACACCATTTCCCCAACTTCAAATTCCACATGCTTTCTGTTTGGATCCGCGTAGGCCTTTTGTCTGTGGCGAGCGGCTTCGATGTTTTTAAGAATCTGCGCAATCTTGTCCGTCGTTTCTTGGACGATTTCGGGACCGGCAAGTTGCCTATCACCTGCGTCAGCCCAACATAGTGGTGATCGACACTTGCGTCCGTATAGGGCTTCAAAAGGCGCGACACCAATACTGGTGTGGTAGCTGTTGTTGTATGAGAATTCGACCAAAGGTAAGTGTTTATCCCAGCTACCGCCCAAATCCATAACACATGCTCTCAGCATGTCTTCCAATGTTTGTATCGTTCGCTCGCTCTGGCCATCAGTTTGCGGATGAAACGCAGTGCTCAGATTCAGTTGAGAGCCAAAAGCTTCTTGGAAGGATTGCCATATTCTTGACACAAACCTTCCGTCTCTATCAGAGATGATTGAGAGGGGCACTCCATGACGTGCTACGATTTCCCTCATGTAAATTTCAGCCAATTTGCTCGTGTTATCCTTTTCTCTGATAGGTAAGAAGTGTGCCGTTTTTGTTAATCGATCCACTATCACCCAGATAGTGTCATGGCCTCTTGGCGTTCTTGGCAGCTTTGTAACAAAATCCATGGAGATTTGTTCCCACTTCCATTTGGGAATCTCCGGTTGTTGCAGAAGTCCCGAAGGCCTCTGATATTCGGCCTTAACCTTTGCGCACGTTAAACATTTGCTTACGTAAACAGCAACGTCGCCTTTCATCCTAGGCCACCAATAATAATCTTTGAGATCGTGGTACATCTTATCCGCCCCTGGATGTATAGAGTACCGTGACTTGTGCGCTTCGTCGAAAATAACATTCCTCAAATCGCCAAACAAAGGAACCCAAATCCTTTTCTCGAAACATAATGTTCCTTCATTGTTTGGTGTCAGTAACTTCTCCATCCCACGGAGATACTCATCCTTACGATTCCCTTCCTTAAGGGCTTCTTTTTGTGCAGCGCGAATGCGCAAGGAAAGATCGGTTCGTATAATCATTTCTAGAGCCCTAACCCTTATGGGCTTGATTCTTTCCTTTCGACTAAGGGCATTGGCGACCACATTCGCCTTCCCTGGATGATATTTGATCTCGCAGTCGTAATCGTTTAGCAATTCAACCCAACGTCTCTGTCTCATATTCAGCTCTTTCTGGTTGAATATGTGTTGCAAGCTCTTGTGATCTGTGAAGATTGTGCATTTCGTACCGTACAGGTAGTGTCTCCAGATCTTTAAGGCAAATACCACGGCGCCAAGTTCTAAATCGTGCGTGGTATAGTTCTTTTCGTGCACTTTCAGTTGGCGAGATGCGTAAGCAATAACTTTTTGGCGTTGCATTAACACGCAACCCAATCCCTGACGCGATGCGTCGCAGTATACCACAAAATCATCAGTGCCTTCTGGTAGAGCTAAGATCGGCGCATCACAAAGTTTGTTCTTTAATAACTGAAAGGCTTCTTCCTGTTTGATTCCCCAATCAAACTTCTTGTCTTTCTGTGTGAGCGCAGTAAGGGGTTGAGCGATCTTTGAAAAACCTTCTATGAATCTTCTATAGTAGCCAGCCAAACCCAAGAATTGTCGAATCTCGGTTGGCGTCGTAGGCGTTTCCCAATTCTTGATAGCCTCGATCTTTGTGGGATCAACATGAATTCCTTCCCCATTAACCACATGTCCAAGAAATTGGACTTCGCGTAACCAAAATTCACACTTAGGAAGCTTGGCGTACAACTGTTCTTTCTTCAGCAGCTCCAAAATAGCTCTTAGGTGCTGTTCGTGTTCGGCCTTGGTCCTTGAATAAATCAAGATATCGTCGATGAATACAATCACGAACTTGTCTAAGTATGGCTTGCAAACTCTATTCATCAAATCCATGAAGACTGCAGGTGCGTTTGTCAAACCAAACGGCATAACGAGGAACTCATAGTGTCCATATCGAGTTCTGAAAGCTGTCTTTGGGATACTTTCTTCTTGAATCCTCAACTGGTGGTATCCAGATCGAAGATCGATCTTAGAGTAACAACTTGAGCCTTGAAGTTGGTCGAACAGATCATCAATCCTTGGTAGTGGATATCTATTCTTGATCGTCAGCTTGTTCAATTCTCTGTAGTCGATGCACATCCGAAAACTACCGTCCTTCTTCTTAACAAACAGGACTGGAGCTCCCCAAGGTGAGAAGCTTGGTCGAATAAAACCCTTGTCTAACAACTCTTGAAGTTGCGTCGACAATTCCTGCATCTCAGATGGAGCAAGTCTGTAAGGTGCCTTAGCTACAGGCGCGGCGCCTGGAACTAAGTCGATGTGAAACTCGACTTGTCTCTGAGGTGGCAGTCCGGGTAAGTCTTCTGGAAAGACTTCTGGATACTCCCTTACGACAGGGATGTCTTCGATTCTTGGCTCAGCAGCCTTCTTATCCACAATGTGTGCCAGGAAGGCAACACATCCCTTCTGCAAACACTTTCTTGCTTTCAAACAGCTGATAATTCTCAATGGCGTCTCACGCTCCTCTCCATGCACAACAATGGTCTCACCATCATCAGTTGGAATACGAATCACTTTTTCGTGGCAAACTATCTCCGCTTTCTTGCCAGATAACCAATCCATTCCTACTACCACGTCGAAACTCCCCAATTGGACTGGTAGTAGATCCAAAGAAAACTCATGTTCTCCTAACTCAATCACACAACCTCTGATAACTTCATTTGCTTCTACTAATTTCCCATTGGCCAATTCAATCGAATACGGAATATCTAACTTATTTGTGGCTAAACCAAGCATATCCTTAAATTCTAACGATACGAAGCTATAGTCGGCACCAGTATCAAATAAAACAGATGCATAGCGTTGATTTACAGGGAACGTACCGGTGACAACGTTGGGATCCTGGCGCGCTTCCCGTGCACCTATCTGGAACACCCTTCCACGGGCTTGGTTCAGTTCTGGGCAATCTTTCTTAAAATGCCCAACATCACCACAATTGAAGCATCCAAGTCTTTTACCACTTCCCGCACCATCCATAACTGGCGGGTTGTTCTGGTTAGCATTTCCAGCTTGGTTGGCATTGTTGTTTCGATTATTTCCCTGTTGGCGACCTCCAAAACCACCCCGGTTGTTATTCCTGTTCATAAATCCTCCTTGGCCTCCCCGGCCCATACTAGCCCAACATGATTCCTTTGAGTGGCCCGGTTTTCCACAAGATTCACAAACTCTTACGTTACAAGGGCCAGCATGGTGGCGTTGGCAGTTGTTGCATTTGGGCTGAGTGCCCTGGTACCCTTTTCCTTTCTTGGTACTGCCAGCTGATTTTCCTTTCTTTACTGCCATACTGACACCTTGCTTGAAGTTTGAAAACTTCCTTTTGTTATCCCCTGAGGACTCAACGTGAGTCTCTGTTTTCCTTGCCTTGACTTCATCAAACTTGTTTAAACGAATCGCCTCTTCTGTGAGAGCCACGCTCAAATCAATGGCTTCTGTGATAGTTGCTGGTTTGGAGGAGGTTACCATGCTAATGATTTGGGGAGCCAAACCCCAAATGAAGCGCTCAATACGCTTGTATTCCGGCGTAACCATGTAAGGAACCACTTGAGATAAGTCGTGAAACCTCTGGACGTATTCCGCAATCTTTGGCCCATCCATCCTTAAGTGCCAAAATTCAGTCTCCAACCTTTGAATTTCTGCGCGTGAACAGTACTTTCGGCGCATCAGTTCTTTCAATTCGGCCCAAGTCAGGGCGTAGGCGGCAGCTTCGCCTAAGGTTTGGACTTGTAAGTTCCACCAAGATAGGGCTCCGTCGAGAAATAGCCCTGAAATGTATGTGACTTGTTGATCCTCAGCACATTTGCTCATGCGTAAGACAGAATCGGTTTTCTCAGCCCAGCGGACGAAGGCAACTGCACCTCCTGTGCCATTGAAGTTGACCGGCTTGCAGTCTAAAAACTGCTTGTAGGTGCATCCTGCACGTATGTTAAAACATGTGATTGGCATTAGCATCATTGCTAAAATCTCCAACTAGTTCATGGTAGGTTCGAATGGCGTGGTATTACCGTGAGGTGGATTGTTATTGCCTTGGTTAACACTTCCGCTTCCTCCTGGCTGAGAAGCTGCGTACTGCGCTATGGCAGCTGCAATGACTTGTTGTAACTCTGCCTCATTAGTCGGCATTGGTGTTGGGCGTTTTGGCGGCATCTTCTAAAAGATGTGTTCACGTTGGTCAGGATATAGTACAAAGTACGTATATAGTAATAATAATAGTATAACCACATAACATCTCATGTTATCACATATCACAAATATCAATCACACAACATCCCATGTCATAAATATCAACAGGTAATCAAGCGAATCCAAAATATGGTGAGAAAACTGCGATTGCCATAATAATGAGACCACATCGTAAGTGTATACATACAATCATGAATCACTGGGGCTACATCACCCCTGTCAAAAGCTACATCAGTATCAATACAACATCAAGTACATAACAAAAGTCAAATCATAATGTAGTCTCTCCAAAATGCTGTGCAAGTAAAAGCAATCGCCGACTTCTCACCTCGCCTACCCATGTGGCACCGATGAGCTCTAAATAGCTGGTGGAGGAGGGGGAGGAAAACGGGTATAAAACAAACGGCGCATCTCTAGCCAATCTGCCTCCATCGCCTGCTGCGTGCGAATAACGGAGGCAATCTGCTGCTCCAAAGTAGTAAGACGAGCAGCATAGTCAGGGGGTAATGATCGAAACGGCTGTAACGGAGAGGGTGCCTGACCATGGCACTGACAAGGCCGAGCTCTCTCGAGCTCCTGTAGTCGCTGCTCGTGCGACTCATGCTGGTAAACAAATGACATCAGTACATCCTCAATGGTGTGGCCCACGTGGAATCTGTGGTACGGATCAGTGGGCGGCATAGGGGAAAACGGAGCCCAAAGCAGTGGCTCGCGTGTGGGGTCAAAGGGTGCTATACCAAAAGGAGCAGTAATAGGTGGAACAAAAGGCATCTGTGGTAAGAAAGGCATGGGCATCGGTACATGCCCTGATGGGTGGGCTGAAGAGCCCTCTCCAGACCCCGCTGGAGGTATATGCATAGGAACCTGAAACGAAAAGTCAGCGTGTCTAGCGTCTGGAATCTGTGGGGGTAGTGGTGGGACGTCCTCATCAGCCGGGATCCACCCGTGCTGTGCCGGCTCGTCCGGTGGGTCCATATGTGCCGCGAACGGTGCATGTCCGGGCTCTATGGGAACGGGATCAAGTAAAGGGGCTACAACAGGGTCAACGGGTGCCAAGTGCTCAAATGGTGGGTCAACAGGTACAGCAACAAGGGGTAGAGGATCAATGGGATCAATAGGGACATGATCGTCTGCAATCAAAGGAATACCTAGGTGGTGATCAACAGCAATGGGCTCAAGGGGTACATCTGCATGCATAGGGTCATGCTCTGGTAACGGGTCAAGAGCAGCTGCCTGCTCAGGGGCAAGGGCAGGCTCCAAGTCATCAAACGCCATATCAAAGCCAAAGTCAGGATCGATCGGGTCAAAAGGATCAATAAGATCAGCAGGATCCTCCATCATCTCGTCCATAGGGACAAACTCCAAATCACGGTCAGGATCATAGCCTGGGGGAAACATAGGGTCTGAATCCCCCTCGTCGTCATGATCGTAAACAAGTCCAGGTATGGGGGCAACAGAAAGAGCCTGGTCAGAATCAGACTCATGGGAATAGTGCTGCACACTAAGAGTATGTGTGGGTACAGAAGCCACAGACTCAAAGGAGTCCTGGGCTGGGGAATGTGCAGGTGCCTCCGCAGCCGGAGCATCTGCAATCAGTAGAGGGGCAACAGCAGGTAGGGCCTCGCCCTGAACGTCCTCCAAAGGCTCCACCTCAAACAAGTCGACGTCGTCCTCGTCGTCGTCGAATGGTAACTCCTGAACAAGGTAAGCAGCGAGGGGTATGGGAGCAGGGATCACCGCTAGTGGCAAATCCCCGGCCGGAATATCAACAGGGAGCTCATCGTCGCCATCAGGTAGGGCGAATGGCTGGAAGTCATCATCGTCTGTACTGGTAAAGTCTGACGTGTACACCTCGTGCTCCGAGGACTCTAAATCATCCGACACTATGGGCCTGGGTCCGGTGGTGCCTGAACCACCTGAATCTGACGAGTCCATGTACCTGTATCACAAACATAAGTATGCACAAACTGTCAATCACATAATCAGATAATCACATAAATCACCAAGTAAGCATTCAAATTATCCTCCTAGTCCCACTAGCCAACATTCCTAGTCCCACTAGTCAACACTTCTAGTCCCACTAGCCAACACTCCTAGTCCCACTAGTCAACACTTCTAGTCCCACTAGTCAACACTTCTAGTCCCACTAGACAACACTTCTAGTCCCACTAGTCAATACTTCTAGTCCCACTAGATCAACACTTCTAGTCCCACTAGACCAACACTCCTAGTCCCACTAGTCAACACTCCTAGTCCCACTAGACCAACACTCCTAGTCCCACTAGACCAAGCCTCAGCCTCCCGACTGGGCCTAAAATAATGAATAAAATGTGCTCAACATTTGTTTGTAAAAAGTTTTGGATTCTGGACTTAAGTGGTATGCAGTAAAAATGTTTTCGTGAGAGCCCTAGTGATCATAGTCTAGACTCAAGAATGAATCCTAGTTCGCTATGAACCTGGCTCTGATACCAAGCTGTCACACCCTGGCTTTGCGGAAGCGTGGTTAATTATGGTGTGACTTCTTAATACCATAGCTAAATCATAACAAAGCTATATGAATTTAAAAACCATGCAAGTCATCATTAAGTTTAGAAATCAACATACAATACCATTGTTTTAAACATACGACCATAACCTTGTTCAACAACATTACAACTAATAACAGAACATAAACGAGGGTTAAGGATTGTGTCTTGTCCAGGTAAGAGAACACAACCCCTAATCCTTGATGACTTCATGAAGATTGCAGCGGAAAACGTTCATACCGTGCCAGAATCCCTTTTAATTTCCTGAAATACATGTGAGTTGAAAAATCAACAATAATGTTGAGCGAGTTCATGTGTAAGTGAGTATGTAAAACACTTGTGAGTATAAAAATAGTTGTGGTATGTAGCAGTTGTAAGAGGACTTGTGATCACCAATGGTTTGCAAGGCCACTGACATATGTGAAGTGCAAATAGGGAGACTCAAACCTAGCAGATTTCGCCACGGCAAAGTATGTGGACAAAGTCACCCCACGGTACGTTTCTAGTTTGTCCGGGGGCTGGGCTCGCTACACCCAGATAGATCTACCGCTCCTGTCCCTCGGTCCCTCCATGAGGACTAATGGCCCCATGTGTTCCTATCCACTCACATGATCGTATAACACCTCCTTACGTTAAACATACCGTTGTAAAGTACTCGTAAATCATAGTAACATGTATTTCACCCCCGCAGTTAAGTAAACTGAAAACAGTTAGAGAAAAGGGGGACATGAACTCACAGTGGATGCGTAAACTCTATCAAGCGTCTCTGAAGCAGTAAGCTGTGCAACGACCTACAAGTGCTAATTCTATTAGACGGACGGCCGTGCTTTAGCTTTACAGTTTATGTTTGCGGGAAATAGTTAGACAACTATTTCGTGTTACGTTTTTGTATATGCTTGATAGTTATCTTCCTTCCCAAGGATGGGGGATTTAATACATGTGCGCAATATTTTTCCATCATTAAGTCTCACTTAACCTTTATATATATTCAACTCCAAAAAAAAAAAAAATGTATGCATTCATCCAAAATACGTTGTTAAAGTACGCGTTCATAAATATTTCCGAAATTGTGTAAGTTACGTTTTAACATACAAGTGGTAATATAATTACCGGTGTAACTTATATATTTATGGCGAAAGCGTTCGTATTCCTTTTGGAGTCGTTATCGTTCGTAAACATTATTTTTACTCTAAAAATAATATTTATGTGTTTCACAAAATAGTCATAAACAGTGTGTGAAAATATATATTTATCACGTTAATATTTTGTGAAAATCCCACCTCCGAATATTTAGTAATTTAAGTCATGGCGAAATTTATGTTTTGAAATCATATCAAAAATGATTCTAACACTTGTAATGTAAACAAGTTTAAGTGTTAGGTTTTTGGAAAAATTTCGCCAGAGTTTCCTCTGTAACTGGAGGTGGCCACGCTTTCAAGCGTATCATTTTCTTTTAATAATCAAATCAATCAACTTCTTTATTCAATCAAACAACTTCCGACAAATCAAACTAGTCAATAAATATGTAAATTTGCATAGTCGCATGAACTTGTAGTTTTTCCGAATCTATATTATAAATCCCATTTATATATGTAGATCTTTATATAAAGTACTTCCAATCTTGTAAAAACCTCGTTTTTAGAGAATCCGTCTTTTACAACTTCTAGTTATTTTTCCCAAAAATAGTTATTTTGTCGAAACATGCGTCACACAAGTGTTTACACACTTGTGTGTTGTAAGATCCGTTTCTTTAAAATACATGGTTCTTAAATGTGTGGTCCTTTGAAGATACCACTTGCGGATACGTAGATCCGCTAGTTTTAAACACCCTTTTACCGGTTAAAACACTTTTACACAAGTAAAATATTTCCTTACAAGTTCATGTCTCTAAAATGTGGTAGTGTTTCATTTTTAACCCTTGTATCTTTCAAAAACAAGCTTATGTGGTGATACGTGATTTTACAAAGTCGGGTTAAACGAAGATTCGAGCTACCACATTATAGATCGGGTCACAAAAATCACAAATTTCAAGTCCTACGACTTTTACACAAGTTACATGTCTTTAACCACCTCTTTTATGATTTTACTAGACTTTAATGCATCATCTTTTAACATAACGAGATTCAACCGACAACAATCCTTTTATCCACTTTAGATGAGTGTAAAAACGAGTTTTAAAGGTTATACCTCTAGCTCAAGGCTAGGGAAGATCTTTGACGAAAAACGCGTGGATAAAAGATAACGAGAGAGGTCCTTTGTACTCCGCTTGCACCAAAGCTCCTAAAACGTGACTTGTGAAGTGTGGATGATCTTGGAATGCAATGATCAAACTTGAAATCGGATGTATGTGGGAGGGGGGTTTGGGCCGTAAGTTTTAGAGGGCAAGAGAGAGAGGAGTGAAGTTGATGAAATGTAGTGGTGATTATGATGTGCATTAGTATGATTTTATAGACAAAACTCAAGTCTTAACCCATTGGTTTTTATGTTGCAAGATGCTAGACAATGGTTAATAAAATAATCAAGTTGTACTTAGGGGTGTTCCCCCTAGTTTATGGGGCCGGTTACGAGAGCAAAGGGGGGGGGGGGTATCTAGTTTGATTTTAAGTGGATGGTTAGTGTTTAGTTAAGGTTAACTAAGTTAGGTTAAGTGTTAACTTAGTTAGTAATAAATAGCGTGTTATGACGGGTGTTAGGGTAATCAGAGACCCTAACTGGCTCAGAAAATAATAATAGTGAAAATACTAATATTTTCATGTTCCGGGTAAAGTCCGGGTGTCCGGTTGGATAGTAATCCGTTAAAGTGTTACAAAAGACTTTAAAGTGTCGTTATTATATTTTTAGTGACACAATTTGTTTTCCCGACACTTTAGAAAGTGTCTAGTAATATTTTCTCATTTCTGGCACTTTACTAGTCAGCTAGAAGCTGGTTAAATTATTTAAAGTGCTGTGTTTGGTACTTAAAGTACGTTTTTGGCACATCCGAATCAGTGTATCTTATCCCTAGAGACGCAGTAACACAACCCTTATATCCTACACTCACTACCAGTGTAGCCAAAATATATGAGGCTCTTAACAGGCCTTAGAGGCAGTATTTGCCTGATGCTGGTTATATCAGCATGTTCACTGTGTATCCGTTTAGTGCTACTGTGCTTTTTGTGCATCATGTTTGTCACTAGGGTTCAGTATGTAGATAGCGTAGTGACAGCAAATAAAGTATGATGCAAGTAAGTGCATGTATCAGTATGCAGGTAGCAGTTTATCAGCTAGTTTCAATCAAGCACAGTAATTAAGCAGTAATCAATCATTAATTAAGTTGTACGGATACCTGGTTTTGTGCGGGTTGTCACAAATTCGACAGAATGTTGTTTCTTTGGAGCTGCAGTTGCCCAGCTATAGTTTTAATCGAAAAACGAACTTCAAAGTGTCATAACTTTTTATCTACTCATCCGATTTACTTGATTCTTTTTCCTACGTAATCGTAATTTCATTCTCCGTCGTATGGAGTTAAAACCTGATATTGGATTTCACAAAATTCCCGATTTTAAGCTCTTGGCTTAAAATTCAATATAACATTTTTTACCCATTTCATAATCTATTAACCAAACTTGCTTCTCCATTATTGTAAAGCTATGGTCTACTTGTTAACTCAAATCTTTAACTCGTGAGCATGACTTTTATGAATTATGCGACCAATACTCAAACTATACGCATAATTCATTTTGACCCGTTTAGGGAGGGGATTTAAACTTTTAAGTTTAAATCTCCACTTCCCTTTCCACTCTTCACATTTCCACATCAAAATGTTTAATTATATTCCACCACTACTATTTTTGTAGTGGATTTAATATAATGAACCAATTATCCCAACTTTACCCCTTGGTTTAGTCGTTTTATGCAATTGACCCATTTTTAGGCATTCGACCCACGAATATTTATGCCTATGACATTTATACATATCTATGGAGTTCATAATCAACATACAAATTCCTAAACAACCTATGAGGGTCGTTTGCCCGATTTACCCTTCAAGGGCGCTTTGGTCAACTTAGTCCCCCATTTTTTTACGACAAAGGACTTTCGCTACATATTTGACCAAATTGTTAGTTCTACTATAATCATATTTATACATACATGGCTCGGGTCAACATATAGACCCATTTTATACCTCGCTTTAATTTGCCGATATTATATTGTAACACCTCGAAAATTCACGTCCTATAATGTATTGACACGTGTCATATGTTTGAACGTGTGAAAGAATGTTCTTAAAGGACTAAAGTTGACAAACATAGAAACCATGTGAATATAAGGGTGCAAAAATGTCAACAATGGGTAATTATACTTTACAATAACCCTACATGATGCTCATACCTTCAAACGAATAAATCATGGATCATACGAAGCTAAATATAAAAGAAAGTGAGAGATTACAAACTACAGGGGTTAAATGTGTCAACATGTTTAAAGTATACCCCTGAGTGACCTTTTAGCAAACCCAAAGCTTTGTAACGATTAATTATGCTCACTAGAATGCGTGATAAAAATTTCACCAAGTTCCGTTATCGTATGAGAAAGTTATGATAAAATTCGTGTGCGAGGGGTTAAAAGCGTCAACGTTGAAATCTATGACTTTTCGGGTGATACAAAAGTTAACCAAGGACTTAACAAAGTTGGTATAAGTCTTGAAGCCCTTAGAATTCAATTTAGAGGTCCCAAAGTGCAAGAAATAAAGGTAAAATCAACTTTGAAGTCCAGGGGTCAAAACTGTCAACATTTGAAAGATTCTTTTTGCTGGCCAAGGGCTTGCGCACCTCAACACCAAAAGCCTTACGGTGCGCAAGCATCTCCCAGATGCAGAAACTCGTTTTTCTTGGCTGTTCAAGTCCATGAAACGACTTATGGAGATATTTATCAATTTCATGCGCGTCCCCTACTGATTTTAGAGCTTAGGGGCACTTGTTATTGATCTAGATCACTTCATAGACTTAGTTGTCATCATCTAATGGATCAAAAATCACTATAAAAGGCCATTGTTTGCAAACATTTTTGATCATCCATTCCATCTGCAATTGTGGGACTTTCTGGAGCTCAAGAGCAGACACCAAGCATCCCTAATCGTGATTAGGACTTTGGTAAGCACCCTTGACCTTCCTTAGTTAAGTTTTTGCTAAGTTTTAGCTTAAAAGTCAAACCGTCGTAATTAACGGTTGACTTAGCGATTAATCACTAATGGTCCAGTGATTAGTCGAATTGAAAGTAGTTATAAGTTGGTAATTATGTGGGCAATAAACCCTAAAAAGGGCACCCTCTGATTCCCACTCTAACTAGGTCAAATGCCGGGTCAAACTTGTTATTAAAAAGTCAACATAATGCTTATTTTTCAATTTATGCATAATTAGCAATGTAGAACCCCTACAACCTGTTTGATCATTAATATAACTTGGTAATTAGTGTAATAACATGTCTAAACATGTTCAACCCGACAATTTCCTGTTTAGACCCGGTTCGGAACCGAAAGTCGCAAAACTTTGACTTTTGCTTTGACTTCAATTCTGACCCGATTTAGTATGATTTGGAAATGCCTTAGAGCTTCCTTAGGACCAGGCTACATGTTAGCATAACCCTCTGTGGTTGGATCGTTGATTGTCCGATTCGTTTACTCGTTTCCGTTAAATGCCTAATGTTGACCAATATGCCCTTTTGACCATAAAACGAGAATTTTGGAAATGTGAAAGGACAATAATCCTTATTACTGATTTATAAAGTTATCCCTAAAATTTTACATCAGTTGGAGGTCTAGATTTGGAGTTATGCTCATTAGCGTAATTATAACGCCTTTAGTAATTAAAAGGCGCAATTAGCATAAAGCCTATCTAAAACCAATTTTTGACACCAAACCTTTTACCCACTGATGTAATATAATATTTTGAGATTTTTAAAGATTTTTAATTATTTTTAAACTGATCAAAACCCAGGGTTATCGCCTTAATTCGGTAAATACCGATTATGCCCTTATAGGCCATAAAATGAGTTTTACAAGCCTTTTTGATACCAATCCAATGGCTACTGATTTTATATAATAAATAAAGTATTTTGAACTTTATGACCTGATCAGAAAACTCAGATTTCCTGTATAACCCGGAAATCGCTTAAAATGACTTTTTACGCATATTAAACGCATAGTTTGGGTTAAAACCATTTTGTCATATAAGACCTATTACCAAATGATATGACCTAATAAAATAAGTTATTCCACTGATGTATTCGGACCCGAATCTCAGAATTTCGATTAACCTCTTTTATAATCTTCAAAATGACCAAAATACCCCTACGGGGCTTATTTTGAGATTAAACTCGTTTTGGGCATAATGGAAGGTATCCTACTGATATCACAATATATTTGAGGCTTATTAACTTAGGAAACCTGGTATATGACTCTTATGATTACCCGTTACGCCTCTTGCGCATTCGGTTCGGTTTATGTAACTAGTTTGCATAAGTTAGCCGAAACGGGTCAAACCTTATCATTTTTATGTCAAAATCCAGAAGGTGTTTAGATTACCCATATTATACAAGTCTTCAAACTTGTCGGGTCTAAAACACATTCTATTCCGGTCTTCGCTTAATCATGCGTTTGAACCGTATATTTCCTTAAAACTAACCGGTCTAAGTTTAGGCTTAATTAAAGACCCGTTAGTATTCTAATTGGTTATTTATACCATCATTCCAGACTAGAGCCTTCCGGTAAATTGTACCTACGCTTACTTAAGTGAATACGGCTGAGTTATTATAATTCTTGCTATTTAAGACAGGAGCTAGCTCAGGTAAATACTCTTAACTTATTTTCCCTTATACGGGCTTGGGATACGGTATTATAAAAATACCGCTTGGTCGGGTGTAGAAACCTTTTAATCGGAGATGATTAAATTGCATAATCCCATTTTAATCTGTATTGATTGATAACAAATAACATTAGGGGTTAATGACCGTGTCCAGGATATCCTTGGCTCATTTAAAAAGTGAATGGCCATAACTTAAGCACAAGGTGTAGGCATAACACCTCCAGTTGCGTATGTAAAAGATATACTCACTCGTAAGGATGTCTTCTTGTGAGTTATATTTATGGTGTGTCGATTAATCTTGACCGGCTTGTATTGTATAATCACCGGCCCTAAATGTTGGACAACCATGTAAATCGGATACAAGATTTTTATTAATAAAATGGTCCCAAGTTATAAAAGATTAATTTTGCCTTGTGCATTTTAATCAATGTGTCAAAATGTTTTGTGCCTGGTGCATCTAAACCAATTTTCTTAAACTCTTTTCAAATGAGTCGGTTGAGTGTATTTACCAGTGAAAACTGACGTATTTTCCAAAAAGGTTAAGTGACAGGTACTGAACGTAATTGGCTGGAAGCTCAGGGCGCTAATAAGGAATCTTGAAAGTTCTAGGCGCCTAAAGTCTGTTGAACAATGTTTATGTTTTAAGATCCGCCTGTGGATCCTTTACTTTCCGTTGTAATACTTTGATATTACGTTATATTCGGATTGTAATATATTTATCTTTTGCTTCCGCTGTGCATTTATATATTGTGTTGTTTGACTATGATGATATCAACTACGTCACGATACTCCCCACCGGGCCCACCGGTGACACGTGAAAAGTCGGGGTGTGACAGGTTGGTATCAGAGCCAACATTGAGTGAATTAAACACTAGTCTTTGATGTTTAATCTCAGTGACACAGTAGCACATTCCTTGACCTTTTGAGTCTAGACTTAACATAGGAATACTCTCAATCCTAATCTGTAAATTTTGCTTCCAATTTTTATATATTGGATATGTCGCCAAGCGAAGAAGCTGTATTAGAAATCCTCCACATCCGGAGCCTAGAAATGCTGAGCTTCGTACCGCGGCGAGAATGAAACGAGCATCCAGGGGGAGAACATTCGAAAGTAAAGTGAAGAAGAAAACTCCTTTTTGCTGAAATTCGTTTCTTTAATAGTCCTTATAAGGACATAATTATCTTTCAGTCCCTTCGAGGACAACATTATTCCTTTTCAAGTCCCGTCTAGGGCACATCTATACTTTTAAATTTATAGTTGAATGATTAAATTTAAAATTTTCATTCTTAATATGAAAAATGAAATAAATGAAAAATATAGATTCCTTTTATAAGATCTACCATTATAATAAAATGGCAAAATCTAAAAAGGACAAGACCTAGCCACGTGTTATTTTAAGACATGGCCAAGATGGTAAGACCTATTCACGAGATTCAAATTCTTGTTAACACCTAAGAACGTGTTAGCACTCTTGACAAATGTGATTCGAGAAAATCACAACAGTCATTCTTATATTGGATTCTTCCAATTTTCTTATCTAGCCTATTGATTTAGAAATCATGGGTTATATCATCCTATAAGGTGATCATATTATAAACATCCCTCAGAAGGGAAATGCCTATGGGCTATAGTTAATGTCCTCTGAGACTAAAGACAGTGGTAGCCTACAACTCCCTGTCAAGAAAAAAGTAATGAACTTTGATTCACACCTAAATGCCTCGATCCCAAACGATCATGGCTTATAAATTAAACTTGTCCACGTGACTAGACCTTTTGTGCTATTACTAACTTATAAATTTGCCTCGATTCTCTGAAATCATGGCTTATATCATCCTATAAGATGATCATATTATAAACATCCATTAGTGATGAAGTGCCTACGGGCTAAATTTGTTGTCCGATAAGACAACGACAGTGGTGGTCTTTAACCTCCTGCCTAAAAATGTTGGACCATGTCCAAGCATAATAGTCGGTATGATCCAAACGATCTTGACTAATAGCATCTGAAAAGATGATTATATCAAAAACATCCCTCAGAAGGGAAATGCCCACGGGCTATATCTATTGTCCTAAAAGACAAAAGGCAGTTGTAGTCTTCGACTCCCTGTCAAGAAAAGTAACCGACTATGCTCAAACCTTAAATACCTCGATCCCAAACGATCATGGCTTATAAATTCAAATCTGTCCTCGTGACAAGGCCGTTGTGCCACTTTAATATCCTTAATGTCTTATATATTAGGATAAATTATAATGAAAATACTAATAAAATTAACAAATTAACCCATATGGTTTATATTACCATGGTTAATAAATCATCAAAAATGATAATTTCATTATAACCTTTGAGTAAATCATTGTCAATATTTATGTAGCAATCAAGCTACATGGCTGGATCAGATGAAGTTAACAGCCACTTGAAGGTGAACAATGATACTACCATGATTAATATAACTGGAGCGGAACTGCAGGCATTAATAGATGATGCTGTTACTCGAGCTCTTGACAGACAGTATAATGAATCATATGATACCCGCTCTAAGACTCTAGCTGTGGCTCGTAGTAAGCCCCCTTCTAAATCACATGAGTCAAAGGAAGATGATGTTCATAACTCGTCAAATCAGAGGAGTGTTCCGTCTAGACAGGTTGTGCTTAACCAAGAGCCACATGTTAAAACCTGTTCATATAAATATTTTGTCTCCTACAAGCCCAGAGACTTTACAGGAGAAAAAGGAGCCATCGACTGCATGACATGGCTCGATGAGATGGACATTGTTGTTGATATTAGTGGATGTGCAGAGCAAGACATTGTGAAGTTTGTTTCACAATCTTTTAAAGGAGAAGCTCTAGCTTGGTGGAGATCACTAATCCAAGCTACTGGGAAGATCCCGTTATATAATCTGACATGGGATCAGTTTGCTGCTCTTATCAAAGAAAATTACTGTCCTCAACATGAAGTTGAGAAAATCGAGACTGATTTCTTGATATTGGTCATGAAGAACCTAGATTGTCAGACATATCTTACAAGTTTCAATACCATGTCTCGGTTGATTCCTTACTTGATCACAACGGAACCAAAGCGAATAGCTCGCTTTATTGGGGGTCTAGCCCCAGAAATAAAGGCAAGTGTGAAATCATCGAGACCTACTACTTTCAAGTCAGCGGCAGATCTGTCGCTATCTCTCACACTCGATGTGGTTAGAAACAAGGCAGCCAAAGCCTCTGAAGATGGAAAGCACGAAAGAGAGGAAGAGAACTCTCATCGATCTGACAAGAAGAAGAAGAAGGGAAGTTCTGAGCATAAGAAAGATTCCGAGTTTAGGAAAAACTCGAGTCAGTTCAATAACAAGCCCAAATGCAGTAACTGCAGAAAACAACATTCTGGAAAATGTACGATTGACCCAAGTGCTAGATTGTGTGGAATTTGCAAGACCAAGGGTCACAAAACTTTAGATTGCAAGGAGTTGGAGAACGCTACATGTTACAATTGTAACGAGGAAGGGCACATCAAAACCAACTGCCCAAAACTTATAAGGAAGCCTGGAGAGGCCAAGGGAACAAATGCATGAGACTTCCGGATGAACGCCCAGGAGATGGTGCAGAGTGATAACTATATAGCAGGTACCTTTCCTTATCAAGTAGTTTATGCAGAAATTTATTTGATGCTGGCACATATGATTCTATAATGAACGGTAAATGTTAAGAACTGTTGTCTCCGCCTGATTAGGACTCCGGTCATTTAAACGCGAGGTAGAAATTGACCGATAATGCTTTAGAGAATGCTCCAACAAACCTTAGATCGATATTTTATATCTATTAGGAATCATTTTTCTGATATCCTTATGGAAAGCTTCCAAGCTATCCAAATTCATCAATATAATAAAGACAGATGTGACATTCTGATCCCCTGTCAAAAAGGTGATGGACTAGGTCCAACCCTTGAATGCCATTGATGGTCTTTTGTGACCTAGGCTAAGTGATATTGATATTTTTAAATAACGTTCATTAAAAATGTTAGTGCCATATTGGCCTGTATAGTTTAATGAAACCATGGTTAGTATATGTTAAGGCCATCAGGGTGATGAATAGCAACTGTTGGATTGCAACTAAGTAAATGATTCATTTGGTAATAGGAACCATTTCTTCTGTTCCTGTCAGAAATCTTCAGTCATAAAATTCTAATGTACTCTCTCTCCAGATAAATGCATTCAAATGAAATTTATATCTCTTTGATCTCCATCGATTACGAATACCATATGGTATGACAAAAGCGCCATGTGAGGATTGGTGTATCTTAATATGTTCCATAGATTGCTTCCATGCCTGATCAGTATGGAGGTTTAATGCATGGAACCACGAAGATATTCCAATGGTCATACGGTATTAAAGTCAACTAATGGTATTCAAAGATGATATCCAGAATGGAATTGTCTAAGTAAGTGTCTCTGATTAAGAAATCCGTGGACTCGTAGCTTAAATGTGTCACTCATTTGACACCAGCAAGGATGGATGAACTGGTGCCTGAGATTTGGAAAATCTCTGTAACCTCCTTGTATCTTGATTATCCTCTCCTAAGACTACCCTGTTTACCTCTCGAGAGACAAGTAGAGTTAAGATTAACATCCCGCTTAGGGTTGGAGTGTTGTAAGAACTCCGTGTTGATCATGGAATAATCGAGACCCTGATTAAGTAAACCTTAAGATAAGAGATTCATATAGCCTAACTCGATATTCCGAAAGTTTGATAAGAAAGACGGCTCATTTTGCTTATGCATTCATTACCGCAACCCTATTTTAACAACGGTTTTAGAATCACCATCAACTACCCAGGATCGTTAAGTTATTCAACTAGCTATAAGGATTAACTACTCCTTAAGATTAGTTTTAAGCAATGGTTGGGATAACCATCCTACCTTAAGATAAGCTTTTCTATAATAATTGATATGTAAGTATTAAGGCTGCTCCTTTGGAGACCTTGTATAGATGGAATGTTAAACATCTATTGATAGATAGAGAATTGGTAAGTCCAATTATCAGGATCTGAAAGTTGTCTAGGAAACAACAAATAAGATCATACAAATCCATAATCGATTGTAAGTTGCCAGTATACGGCAGGAAATCAAAGATTTATGAAAAAAAAACAACCCTCCTAAGTTCGTTTTAAAGAATAAGGTTCAACAGAAGTATCACCCTGGAAGGGTGTGCAAATTTGATTATCAGGCTAGTTAAGCTCTGAATATATAGAATCATTCGAAGGAAATCGAATGTACCAAGATCAAGTAGCTTATAAGCTAAAACCTATTTAAGGAGCTTGGTGGAACACGTAATGTGACCCACACTAATGATTTAAGGATGTGTCATCAATAAGTCGAAAAGCACTATCACATAATGTTATGCAGATTTATGATATGACGAGCAACCTGTGTCGATTAAGGATCGACAGGTTAAGAAGCTCCAAAAGGATACATGTACCTAATATAGGGATCACTTTGAGAGCTTGGAAAGACTCCAAAAATGTTATAGAAGTTAAGTCCATTATGCGACAAAAAGAACTTCCATTATCTTAACAAATCTCGAGTTCGAGATTTCTTTTAAGGGGGTGAGGATGTAACACCTCGAAAATTCACGTCCTATAATGTATTGACACGTGTCATATGTTTGAACGTGTGAAAGAATGTTCTTAAAGGACTAAAGTTGATAAACATAGAAACCATGTGAATATAAGGGTGAAAAAATGTCAACAATGGGTAATTATACTTTACAATAACCCTACATGATGCTCATACCTTCAAACGAATAAATCATGGATCATACGAAGCTAAATATAAAAGAAAGTGAGAGATTACAAACTACAGGGGTTAAATGTGTCAACATGTTTAAAGTATACCTCTGAGTGACCTTTTAGCAAACCCGAAGCTTTGTAACGATTAATTATGCTCACTAGAATGCGTGATAAAAATTTCACCAAGTTCCGTTATCGTATGAGAAAGTTATGATAAAATTCGTGTGCGAGGGGTTAAAAGCGTCAACGTTGAAATCTATGACTTTTCGGGTGATCAACAGTTAACCAAGGACTTAACAAAGTTGGTATAAGTCTTGAAGCCCTTAGAATTCAATTTAGAGGGCCCAAAGTGCAAAAAATAAAGGTAAAATCAAGTTTGGAAGTCCAGGGGTCAAAACTGTCAACATTTGAAAGATTCTTTTTGCTGGCCATGGGCTTGCGCACCTCAACACCAAAAGCCTCACGGTGCGCAAGCATCTCCCAGATGCAGACACTTGTTTTTCTTGGCTTTTCAAGTCCATGAAACGACTTATGGAGATATTTATCAATTCCATGCACGTCCCCTACTGATTTTAGAGCTTAGGGGCACTTGTTATTGATCTAGATCACTTCATAGACTTGGTTGTCATCATCTAATGGATCAAAAATCACTATAAAAGGCCATTGTTTGCAAACATTTTTGATCATCCATTCCATCTGCAATTGTGGGACCTTCTGGAGCTCAAGAGCAGACACCAAGCATCCCTAATCGTGATTAGGACTTTGGTAAGCACCCTTGACCTTCCTTAGTTAAGTTTTTGCTTAGTTTTAGCTTAAAAGCCAAACCGTCGTAATTAACGGTTGACTTAGCGATTAATCACTAATGGTCCAGTGATTAGTCGAATTGAAAGTAGTTATAAGTTGGTAATTATGTGGGCAATAAACCCTAAAAAGGGCACCCTCTGATTCCCACTCTAACTAGGTCAAATGCCGGGTCAAACTTGTTATTAAAAAGTCAACATAATGCTTATTTTTCAATTTATGCATAATTAGCAATGTAGAATCCCTACAACCTGTTTGATCATTAATATAACTTGGTAATTAGTGTAAGAACATGTCTAAACATGTTCAACCCGACAATTTCCTGTTTAGACCCGGTTCGGAACCGAAAGTCGCAAAACTTTGACTTTTGCTTTGACTTCAATTCTGACCCGATTTAGTATGATTTGGAAATGCCTTAGAGCTTCCTTAGGACCAGGCTACATGTTAGCATAACCCTCTATGGTTGGATCGTTGATTGTCCGATTCGTTTACTCGTTTCCGTTAAATGCCTAATGTTGACCAATATGCCCTTTTGACCATAAAACGAGAATTTTGGAAATGTGAAAGGACAATAATCCTTATTACTGATTTATAAAGTTCTCCCTAAAATTTTACATCAGTTGGAGGTCTAGATTAGGAGTTATGCTCATTAGCGTAATTATAACGCCTTTTAGTAATTAAAAGGCGCAATTAGCATAAAGCCTATCTAAAACCAATTTTTGACACCAAACCTTTTACCCACTGATGTAATATAATATTTTGAGATTTTTAAAGATTTTTAATTATTTTTAAACTGATCAAAACCCAGGGTTATCGCCTTAATTCGGTAAATACCGATTATGCCCTTATAGGCCATAAAATGAGTTTTACAAGACTTTTTGATACCAATCCAATGGCTACTGATTTTATATAATAAATAAAGTATTTTGAACTTTATGACCTGATCAGAAAACTCAGATTTCCTGTATAACCCGGAAATCGCTTAAAATGACTTTTTACGCATATTAAACGCATAGTTTGGGTTAAAACCATTTTGTCATATAAGACCTATTACCAAATGATATGACCTAATAAAATAAGTTATTCCACTGATGTATTCGGACCCGAATCTCAGAATTTCGATTAACCTCTTTTATAATCTTCAAAATGACCAAAATACCCCTACGGGGCTTATTTTGAGATTAAACTCGTTTTGGGCATAATGGAAGGTATCCTACTGATATCACAACATATTTGAGGCATATTAACTTAGGAAACCTGGTATATGACTCTTATGATTACCCGTTACGCCTCTTGCGCATTCGGTTTGGTTTATGTAACTAGTTTGCATAAGTTAGCCGAAACGGGTCAAACCTTATCATTTTTATGTCAAAATCCAGAAGGTGTTTAGATTACCCATATTATACAAGTCTTCAAATTTGTTGGGTCTAAAACACATTCTATTCCGGTCTTCGCTTAATCATGCGTTTGAACCGTATATTTCCTTAAAACTAACTGGTCTAAGTTTAGGCTTAATTAAAGACCCGTTAGTATTCTAATTGGTTATTTATACCATCATTCCAGACTAGAGCCTTCCGGTAAATTGTACCTACGCACTTAAATGAATACGACTGAGTTATTATAATTCTTGCTATTTAAGACAGGAGTTAGCTCAGGTAAATACTCTTAACTTATTTTCCCTTATACGGGCTTGGGATACGGTATTATAAAAATACCGCTTGGTCGGGTGTAGAAACCTTTTAATCGGAGATGATTAAATTGCATAATCCCGTTTTAATCTGTATTGATTGATAACAAATAACATTAGGGGTTAATGACCGTGTCCTGAATATCCTTGGCTCATTTAAAAAGTGAATGGCCATAACTTAAGCACAAGGTGTAGGCATAACACCTCCTGTTGCGTATGTAAAAGATATACTCACTCGTAAGGATGTCTTCTTGTGAGTTATATTTATGGTGTGTCGATTAATCTTGACCAGCTTGTATTGTATAATCACCGGCCCTAAATGTTGGGCAACCATGTAAATCGGATACAAGATTTTTATTAATAAAATGGTCCCAAGTTATAAAAGATTAATTTTGCCTTGTGCATTTTAATCAATGTGTCAAAATGTTTTGTGCCTGGTGCATCTAAACCAATTTTCTTAAACTCTTTTCAAATGAGTCGGTTGAGTGTATTTACCAGTGAAAACTGACGTATTTTTCAAAAAGGTTAAGTGACAGGTACTGAACGTAATTGGTTGGAAGCTCAGGGCGCTAATAAGGAATCTTGAAAGTTCTAGGCGCCTAAAGTCTGTTGAACAATGTTTATGCTTTAAGATCCGCCTGTGGATCCTTTACTTTCCGTTGTAATACTTTGATATTACGTTATATTCGGATTGTAATATACTTATCTTTTGCTTCCGCTGTGCATTTATATATTGTGTTGTTTGACTAATGATGATATCAACTGCGTCACGATACTCCCCACCGGGCCCACCGGTGACACGTGGAAAGTCGGGGTGTGACATATATGGCGACACAATTTCCAAATTGCTATTCGCTCCCGTGTACATATGACTTGACAACCAAACATTAGTCAATTTTGTCAAATGGTGTTTTCACTACCATTTGACCCGTTTAGTCTAAATGACCAAACATTATTATTCATAAAAACTTGGTATTTAATTTCCAATTTACGCATCCGACCTTTTTTTGGAAATTACCACAAGATCCTTTTTCATAAATTCTTTTCTTACATATTTAACCCATTTCGGCCTATGCCATGGGTATCCTTTTTAACCCCAATTTACATTAGTCGACACTTGACTAAATTTCCATTTTTTAAACCATTTTCTCATTATTAGTTACACTAAAAGGTAACCTTAACGAAAACTCATAAATTCTTAGTCATTATGTGACTAAATTACCGTCTCGCCCCTTTTACCACAAACCATGGCTTTTATCATTTATATTTGTTCCGACCCGTATCAATCGCGTCGGAACCCATATTTCGGATATTACATTTGTCGTATTTGTAGCTTATAAATTTAAATACGTATCCTACAAAAGGGTGTAAGCTTTACTTACCTTGCATCCGATTTTGCTATTTTTCCGCGTATTCGATCCATTTGACCCGCTTACACCTAGCTTGTCAAGCGTCAAACTATCATATAATTTCCACAAGGTGGTTTGATTAGTCATTCAAAATCATGACCTTCACACCTTATGAATCTTTTTACTACTTTTCTTATTGAACTCTATCGTAGGTCGGTTTGACTTTTTAAAAGTCAAATCACCAATTGACATCTATAAATGCACTAACAAGTTCACAAGACTCGATTAGGCGCATTATCAATACTTAATGAGCATCATCTTTTGAGATACCATATTAGCTAAGATGTCATCTATTTCATACCTCAAGTAATAATAAATCAAAATGTAATTTTAGTTATTAAAAGCATATACACACTTTGACCATCATAATCATGGGTTTAACTCTTGTGTCAAGACCAACTTCTAATCACTTATGAACTCTTAACAACATCCCTAATTTGTTCAAATAGTTCATTCATACGAGTTAGTATGATGTTTATAAACACCCATACAACATCAGTTGCATCAAATCATCAAAACCCATTTAGCTCATACTTGATTAGTTAACTAATCACTAGTTTATGGCACAATTTTACAAGTTTGCATCTAGGGTTTGTTCCTAGACTTATACTCACATCAATATCACTATAACATTCAACATTCAACATTCATACGAGAATTTCGTTTATGCATGTTTACCCCAAATTCAAAATATCACCAAACATCAAATTTCAACATACCTTGTGATTCTCTAAGCTTGGTGATCACGATTTTATTAAAAGCCCCAATTTTCTAGCTCGATTTCCCTTCGATTTGCTGAATTTTCGTGAGTTTAGGGTTTCAAAGAGAAACCCTCTTTTGTTCTCCTGTACGTTCGACCAAAACACACATATGTGTGTGTTTTTTTGTTAATTTCATTCCTTAACTTGTATCCTTTGTCCTTTTTTGTCCCTTTAGTTCCAGTTTTATAAAAGGGGTACCAATTCATGTTTCTTTATTGTTTAAACAATTAACTAACTAGGTTAATCATTCCCAGTTACTTGGTGGGTTCGAGGTAGTCATAACCCGTTTCGTTTTAAGTCCCGTTAACTCGGGTCTCTTTTGAACCTTGTTCCTACAAAAGCTTTTATTCTCTTTTATCTAATATTAGGTTTATTTATTTAAATCCTAATATTTACCGGGTTAATTTTACCACTAACGGTATTTTACCCGTTCATTAATACTCACGTGGTTTGACTATCAAACCCGTTTTAGGGGTGTTACACAACTAAATTAAACAAAAACAATAGCAAGAAGAATCACTTGGATCCAATTCCCAATAATGTCTAAATTAACTTCTTTGTTTATGGAGTTTTCAAGCGATCGCTATACAAAAAATACGACTCTTTGGTGTGTTCTCCCGAGTTTGCGAGAGCACCCATCTAGATTCGTTCTATGTAGAAAAAGATTTTGTATGTTGTTAACGCCAAAAAGTGGTAGGTCTCCTTGGTCGGGCAGACGTTACCCTCGACTATATTGGTCAAAAGCAACAGAGCGACCATCCCACAAAGTCAGAAAAAATATTAAATAATTTTTTATTATAAGGGATTAGACCTATTATCTACCACAACTCTCTATCTGGTGTTATCTCCTCGAGGGTAGTAGGAATGTGAAAACCCGAGTCCTTACTCATCGAGTATACCACCTCTTCATGTAAGGCAAAAACTTAACCCAAACCACACTTCTAATCCCCTTCCAATGTTTACTAGGGGGCTTTAAACCATTGCATGCAAGTTAAAGGGAAGGGCTTTAAAGCCCCTCATATGACATGACGCTTAGGTGGATCTGACGTGATGTGATAAAGCCCCTAGGGGCTTTATACTACACCCTCCGGCCTAAATGTGTTTTTTTGGCAATCTAATATGTAATTTTATTCCCTTATATTTTGCTTAGTTCTATAAATCTCTAGCTCCTCGTTGGTCATCAATACATTCTATTGTTAAGGAAAAAAATAATAATTCAAGAGCTTAGACCACCTGTAGTGAAGGGTTGATTGGTGTTGTTTCCCCAAACAAACGCCTAACAACGCCCAAAAACCGCCCCCCAGGGGTATTTTTTCAATAAAAAGGTTTGGAGCTTGCTTTCTTCAACGCCTTCTTGTTTATCTTTGGCCAATAACATGTTTTATGGTTTTTATATTTATTTATTTATTTAATTCTATTAGATTATAATGCCCCACAAGATTTCAAGCTTCACTACACCACTTTTAACATAATGCTCAATAATGTCCCATTGCTGACTATACTGTCACATGAAGCAAAACACTCAAAGGTGAGAGCATTATTTGGGTCTTCCAGGTGTTAAAGGTGAAGGAAGAAGTAGGTTGTGCCGATAATATAAGACTGGAGGGTATTGGAAGGGTCATCCCCATGAGGATGGGCCGCCATGTAGGACCCCACATCACCATCCTCCATGGGATGGCCCTCCTTGCAATATGAAGTGGGTGGAGGATGGGCCTACCCCACATGATTTAATTTTATTTGTTTAACTTTTATTGTTTAGTTTTTATTGTTTAACTTTATAAAAACAATTCAAATTTTAAATAAAAATAAGACATAAAAGAAGATAATAAAATCCATTACATAACATAAATAAAAATTACATAACCTAAAAAAAATTACACTACCTAAAATTTATAAAAAAGACTAGATTTAAAAATTTATAAAAATTACACTACTCGCTATCGTCTTCGTCACCGTCCCCGCCGTTTGCGTTGTTCCATATATGTTCTACCAAATCGGATTGAAGGTTTGCATGCGTGAAATCGTTGGTTAGCGAGAACGAGTTTAAATCCTGTTGCGTCGGATCTACCAGGACAGTATTCCCGATAGATGCATTCTCATTATACTCACAAATCGCCCGACCTTCGTCTTCAATAATCATGTTATGGAGCAAAATGCAAGCGCACATACAAAGGCGCAACCTCTTCGGTGTGAACGCACGTGCCGATTGTTCAACGATGGCCCATTTTTTTGTAGAACACAAAAACAACATTCGATGTCTTTTCTTGCCGCTTCTTGACGCTTGGCGAATTTTTTCTTTTTTTCGTCCTCGGGATATGCAATAGTCTTGACAATTGTAGAGTAAGACGGATATATTCCGTCAGCAAGATAATACTCGCGTCTATACTCAACCCCAGAAACTGAAAAACTGGTGTGTGGACCGGTTCCATTTACGACGTCGCTGAAGATCGCCGATTGGTATAGCACGTTGAGGTCGTTAAATGAACCGGGGAGACCAAAGAAAGCATGCCAGATCCACAAATCTTGAGATGCCACGGCCTCAAGTATTAAGGTTGGATGGCCGTGATCACCTCGCATATATTAGCCTCGCCACGCATTCGGGCAGTTCTGCCATGCCCAGTGCATACAATCAATGCTACCGAGCATTCCCGGAAACCCGTGACGTGCTTCATGAGCTTGGTACAATTGTTGAACATCATAGTTCTTGCAAAACCGATACAAACATTTCCGCGTAGTTCTTGCCGACATCTGTAAGTACTCATCCAAAGTGTCGGCCACTGTCCCGTACGCCAGTTGGCGAATGTCCGCAATACACTTTTATAACGTGGTGAACCCTTCATAACCACGAGCCTCGTATCGTTGCGTGAAAAACGGGTCTTGCCCTGCCAAATCATCAGCAATGTGTGTGAATAACCGGCGACTCATTCAGAACCTGCGTCTGAAAATCTCGTCATTGTAAAGGGGTGCATCCGAAAAATAATCGTTCACCAATTTCTCGTGCGCTCCTGTCGTAAAAAAATATAAAAATGAGGAAATAAGGATAATAAAATTTATTAATGATAAACCTTGGCGGTCTCTGTTAATCCGTTGTCGCTGGTAAAGCTTTCAGACGAGACGTCTTCCTCTTCCTCCTCCATAATAATCTCCGCCGCCCTTAGCACAGCGTTTGCGTAAAACATCTCCTCTTCCTCCAAAGACGATGACCACCAAGAATTAGATTGCATTTTGGGTTAAAAGATATTTTTTTATAAAAGAATAGTATAAAAATGAGAGTGTTTTGGGTTGAAAGTGGGAAGAAAATGGTGAAAAAATGGTATAAAATGGTATTTTTATAGAAAAAGGGTTTTTTTTATTTAATAAACTAGCCGTTAATAACGGCTATATTTTGAAAATGGGGCCCGTCACATGCGTCTTCTGGGCGGAGAAGCCGGGACAAAGCTAAGGGGGGCGGTGTAGGGGTGCGGCGCCGGGCCTCGCCGGGCCAAGGCCGACCCCCATACCCTCCAGTCTAAATTAAACACACCGAGCACCGTCTTTAAGTGGTGCACAAAAAACCCGGAACCGGGTATTATAAAAACCGGGTTTTCTATACCCGAACCCGAACCCACCGGGTATTCATATTTGATCTAAAACCCGAACCCGGAACCGGGTTTTTTTATACCTGGTTTATACCCGAAACCCGGTTTTTATAAATACCCGGAACCGGTTTTTATAAATACCCGGAACCGGGTTTTATAAATACCCAGAACTGGGTTTTTTTATACCCTGTTATATAGCTACCTCTAGTTTTAAGTAGATGCATCTTTGAAAATATGATTACACAAACCTAATTATGGACATTCCACTTCTGTTTAGGCTTATGGGCTTCGTGAGGGCTTTTAAGCTTTGGGGGAATATCACTCACAAAGTTGATTGAATTTTTTTGTCCCCTACTCCCCTTGTGGAGTCACTTGAAGATGAAAATGGCGTTGAAACGGATATACATGAGGAAGAGGTCGAAATGGGAATGTCAAGCCCACTAGAAGAAGACTAAACGAAGACGCTAAAAAAAACGAAGATGACCAAAAAGAAGAAGTTCAAGAAGCGAAGACGATTCAAGTCCTATCTATGTTTTTTTATCTATGTTATTTTATCTATGTTTTCAAGCATTAAGACTTGGTATGGGGTAATGGAATGGACAAAGGAATGGAATGAACGAGGTAATGGAATGGACGAGGGAATTCAATGGATCATTACCATTCCATGTCTTGTTTGGTTACCATGCGTGAATGGAGTGAATCATTATTGTATATTGTTAGGTAGGCAAGAAAAACGGAGTAATAAAATCAGTGGTGAGTGATGGTGGTCGGTGGTTATAGCTGGCGGTGGTGGGTGTCGGCGATGGCTGGTGGTGGCGGCGGCGAGTGGCGGTGCGGCGATGACGATGAGTGGTGGTGGCAAGGTGGCAGTTGGTGGTGGGTGGCAGCAGAGGTGGCAGTGGGCGGCGTCGGCGGTTGGTGGCGGAGGTGGTGGTGGCTGTGGTGGTGGCGTCGACGATGGTGGTGGGCGGCGACAACGAGTGGCGTTGGCGGTTGGTCGCGGCTGTGTTGATAACGGTGGCGAGTGGGTGGCGGCGGCGACGGTGGCTGTCGGGGTGAGGTGGTGCCGGCGATGGCGTCGGTGGTGGGTGGTGGTGGGTTGTGGCGAAGGTGGTGGGTTTTGGTGTTGTTGATGAAGGGAGCAAGAGGGGATGGAATGGAAAAAAAAAACATGGGGGTGGAATGACTGATTTTGAGGGAATTGAATGTCTTTTGGAATGGCTGATTCAATTCAATTCACCAACCAAACACCTTTTCCTCATTCCCTCGTAATCATCCATTCCATTCCACCTCCCATTCCTTCATACCAAACACTACCCTAGTTCTTATGATTTAACAAAATTATGTATGAACTTTGAGTCTTTGATGTAATCTTGTTTAATTATTAGGTTTCTAATGATATTTGAAGTATTTGGTTATTATTCCCCTTTATTTGCTGGAAAGATCCATTGGTGTTTGTCTAATACAAAAAAAATGAAAAATTGATGTAACTTGGTTAAAACATAACATAGCAAAAAAAATATATTGTTGTTTATGTAATCCAAAATGATTCAAATCAGGACTATTCCTTCGATCTAGCACTATCGAATTTAAATTTAGAAACGTCATTAAAATTTCAATAGGCACCATACACTAAAACACATAAAGAAGCATTAATACCCGGTCGGGTTTTTTTAATACCCGGTGCGGGTTTTTTCCCAACCCGATGCATACCCGAACCCTACCCGTTGAATACCCGAACCGGACCCGAACCCGGAAATAGGGTATTATAATACCCGGGTTTTATAAAACCCAACCCGAACCCTACCCGAACCCGGGTATATAGGGTATACATTTTTGGTAGAAAACCCGGACCCGGACCCGACCCGGTTTTTTTTAAAAAAACCTGATTTTGTAAAACCCGATTCTAACCGAACCCGGTTCCATACCCGAAACCGGTTTTAAAAAAAATCCCGATTTGTGCACCACTACCGTCTTTTCCAAAGCGAGTCTTCCTCCAATAGAGATAAGTACAGTAGAAACTCGATAAATTAATACTCGATTATTTAATAAACTCTCTAAGATAATATTTTTTGCCGGTCCCGACACGGGGATATGGTGCTAAATTAATAATTCGCTAAAATTATAAGATAATACATTTTTGATAATTTCTTTAAACCCCATATAAAATATAAATTAATAATTCCTTATATATAGCATATTACATGAATGATTTATGAAGGTTTATTGAATCTCGTCTGTCATTGAGTGAGACTTGGATTATCCTTGTTGTGCTTGCATAATGCTCTTCGAATCTCGTCTGTCATTGTTGTTTTTTTTACACCTTTAAGATGGGAAGCCATGTTGTGTGTATGATTTGTTTGTGTTAACCTATTTTGATCTTGTATTTATATAGAAAATATTTTTAATGTCCATAAAGTGATACATTGAACACAAGAAGCATAATATGGTGGGAGATTGAAGGTTTCTTTCAAATTGGGCCGTTCATTTGATATACATGCATTATATACAATAATTAAGTGGAAGCTTGAAAGGTGTTTGTAAACTAAGTATTCTACTATAAATTAATAAAATATTAATTAATATATAAATTAATAATTATTAATTTGTCGATTAATTAATAACTCTTTAAATTAATAAATTTTGGTGGTCTTAAATGTATTATTTTATAGAGTTTGTACTTTATGGATGTTTGTGCTCAACATAAAATTTAGAACATAGTTTTATATTAAATTAAAAAGGAGATAAAGTAGATTCCGTGTATCCTGCTAAACCATGTCTACCAAGTGATTCCTGTCGTACATCAACAATTATTGATTAAAGGATAAATTACAAGTTTTGTCCTTTATCTTAATATCATTTATCCTTTTTAATGAATTTTGACAAATTTTGCCCTTTACAAGGAATTTTGTTGCACGTTTTGTCCTTTAGGCTTAACTCAGTTAGATTTTCTTGTTAAATCTTGTCATCCAAGGGTATTTTAGTCTTTTTACCAATTTATTTAATATTGTTTAAAAGAATAAAACAAAATATTTTAGGGTTGACTCTTGAAATAAATGGGTAAAAAGACTAAAATACCCTTGGGTGACAAGATTTAACAAGAAAATCTAACTGGGTTAAGCCTAAAGGACAAAACGTGCAACAAAATTCCTTGTAAAGGGCAAAACTTGTTAAAATTCGTTAAAAAGGACACCGCCTGATAAGTGGTATTAAGATAAAGGACAAAACTTGTAATTTTTCCTTGATTAAATTTTAAGGTTTTCTTCGTATAAAATACGATTCACTGAATAACCAACTGATATATCGTATTAAAACTATAAATTGACATAGTGAGTTAAGTTGCAGATTCACGCTTAATTCAAAATTATAAGTTGGCATAGTATTTCTCATTTAAACACTATTTCCCACCAATTCGAACAACGATGAATTCGATTTAAAAATAAACCGGATGCAAAACTTGCCCATTCAAACACTGTAAATTCTAAAGCAAAAACAAACGTCTGGACACATGAATTTAAGTAGTAGGGTGTGTCTAAATACACCATCTTATATTTACTTGTTACATCCTCTCATCTCACAAACTTGAGTGTTGGGCCCATCATTTTTCCTCTCACAAGTATTCAATATCTAAAACGCACTCGAAGGACTAAGCTACGACCCAAAATACACACACGGATACATCAAGAAAGTGTGATGTCAAGCTAGTAGTTGACTAGTTTCATCACGAACGAAGGAAGTAAGGTGGTGGAAATTTTATTTATAAATACACCTCTTTTTGTCACTTTTGCCTTTGATACATTTGGCTCTCTAGCGCCAGAAGCTATCCAATTTCTGACCAGGGTCCAACGGGTCATCTATAACAATTGCTCAGCCTCAGGGGGGACAAGGTTTTGTCTTTGGTAGAATAGGGTTTGCAGTTCAGAAAGGGGTGTCGGCGCAGCTTGTTGCCCGTCTACCTTCTGTCTTGATAAAAATTGGCAAGTATTAATGAAATAAACCAAAAGAAAAAAAAATACAACTATTTTATCAAAAAAAAATAATAATAATAATAGTGATAAAAATAGTAACAATGATAAAAAAAAAGGTAATGATAAATAATGTAAACTAGGATTGAGACCCGCCGCAATGCGGCGGTGATTCTTTAGTTATAACTAAGTCGATTTAGGACCCGCACGTTATGTTAAACCTGTCAAACGGGGAAGAAATAGACAATGTAAAAACGTTCACCCACAGACGCACGTTGGGTCAAGTTAACTCGCAAAATTTAGAACGAAACGTAAAAACGTTAAACCAAAGACGCAGTCGATCTAGGACCCGCACGTTAAACGGGAAAAAATAGACGATGTAAAAACGTTCACCCACACACGCACGTTGCGTCGTGTTAAGTCGCAAAATTTAGAACGAAACGTAAAAACGTTAAACCAAAGACGCACGTTGCGATGTGTTAAGTCACAAAATTTAGAACCAAGCATAAAGCAAAAAAATTTCGGAAAATGAAAACTATAAAAGACCAAAGTTGAAAGTAAAAAAAGTTGTGAGGATAGATTGCAAAAGATAAAAAATTTTGGGTTAAAAGTAAAAAACAAATAGTTTTGGGTTAAAAGTAATTTATGAAATACTTTTAGTTGAAAAAAAATCATTTTTTCTTGGAAAACCCCCAAAGCCAAGGTTACGACAACTATATGCATAACTATTTTTTTCTTTGGAAACCCCCCAAAGCACACCCCCTGTTGCGACGGGCGTAAAACGGTGTCAAATAGTACTAATGTTACACAACCGTTATCGACCACCAACACTGACTCGACCTAGGATCTGCATGTTGCGACGAACCTGTTAAACATGAAAAAATATAGGTAAAAAAGTTGAACCACACATGCACGTTGAGCCGTGTTAACTTGCAAAATTTGAAACAAAACATAAAAAAGTTGAACCACACTCGTACGTTGCGTCATATTAACTCGAAAAATCTAGAACTATACGTAAACCGAAAATTTGTCAAAGATGAAAAGTATAAGTGACAAAAGTTGTGAAGTTAAATTGAAAATAATGAAGAGTTTTGGGTTAAAGTTAAAAAAAAACAAATTATGTAGGGTTAAAATTGCAAAAGGTAAAAACCTTTGGGTTAAAAGTAATGAAAAGTTTTGGGTTAAAGTTAAAAAAATGAATTATATAGGGTTAAAATTGCAAAAGGTAAAAATCTTTGGGTTAAAAATAAAAAATCAAATTTAAAAAAAAAAAAAAAAAACCTAAAGCATAATGTACAAGTTCCAATGCATAATTTTTGTTGCTTATTTAGAGTAATTAGAATTACCACCCGCCGCAATGCGGCAGGAATTCATTAGTTATATATCAAATTAGATAAAAGTCAAATATTTCTTACATGACCGTGAACCTGTGTGTAAAGCATAAAAAGAATAACTAAGTTGATCTCTGACTCGCGCGTTGCGATAGACTTATCAAACGGGGAAAATAGATGCGTTGCGAAAGGCCTGTCAAACGGGAAAAAATAGATGAAAAAACGTTGAAACCGTACACGCACGTTTCGGCGTGTTAACTCAGAAAATTTAGAACGAAACGTTAAACGGAAAACTTGCGAAAGATGAAAAGTATAAGAGACCAATGTTGAATGTTAAAAAATGTTAGGGTTAAATTGCAAATGATGTAAAACTTTGAGTTAAAAGTAAAAAAAAAAATCAAAGTGATTAAATTGCAAAAGATATAAACTTTTGAATTATAAATGAAAAATCAAACTAAGGGTTTCAAATTACAAAGAATGAAACTTCAAGCTTAATTTGCCAAAGATTTAAACTTTAGGGTTAGAAAGGAAAAATTCAATTTTTTTTGAAAAACTCCCACAACATATGGTACAACTTGCATATGCATATATATGTTGCTTTTTTATATAGTTTATAATTTGCCAAAAATTTAAACTTTAGGGTTAGAAAGGAAAAATCCAATTTTTTTGTGAAAAACTCCCACAACATATGGTACAACTTGCATATGCATATATATGTTGCTTTTTTATATAGTTTATAATAGATATAAAAAATCACATCACTAAGACCTCAGGGTCTTAGTTAACGTGACGTTCATATCATCAAGGCTTAAAAATTGAGAAGGCTTAAAAATTGAGTAAAAAGAACGGGGAGCCATGTAAAAATAGGTTTAGAATTGAAAAATAATTATAAAACTTTTTCTTAGTCAAAACAATAACCCAACCAATCATCCTCCATCTTTCATCGCATCGCGTGGTCTACACCACGAGATCTAGCCAAAAATTCCATTTCACGCGAGAGAGGGCACTAGTAACCTCGTAGTTGGTTCGTAGTTTGCAAACTGCAGATCAACCACGCATGGTCTAATATTAAATATTATCTAGTCATTAAATGGTTTACATATTAGGAAACATAAAAGTATTTTTTTGAAAGGTTAGGAAACATAAAAGTATAAACAACTATACATGAAAGCGATGGAATAAAACCAATAAATAAATAAAATAAAATAAAAAACTGACGAGTTGTCAGTAGCCGTCTATCTTTGTTCTTATCCACTGTCATTTTGCAACTCTTTTTTCATATATCTTATCTTCATCCAAACACAAACTGAAACACATAATAATAATTAATATCCATGGGTATGGGTATTCAAGTTCTGTATCTAGCAATCAAAATCCCACATTTCCTAACCGTCACCGTCATCTCCAACATCGTATCTCACCTCGTATCACTCATGTTCGCCGCCCTCGGACTTTTCAAATCACCACCAGATCCCGACGACACCTCATCCTCTGCCGCCAACTACATCCTCATCCTCGACGGCGCCTCCCCCTCTCTCCTCCCTGTCCCCGTCCACGTCATCACCGCCGCCATCAAAAAAAAAGTCCCAGTTGTACCGTACCATGATTTTGTCAGCCGGTATGGTGGACCCGATGAACCGGTTTGCACGGTTTGTTTTGAGTGTGTCCACGGTTGTGATTTGATCAGGGAGATTGTTAATTGTAAACATGTGTTTCATCGAGAGTGTTTGGATAAGTGGGTCGATGTGGGCCAGGTTAATTGCCCTTTGTGTAGATCTATGCTTCTTCCGCCGAAGAAATTGTTATCCGCTGTCGGTTCCGGTATACCGGAGACCGCCCTGAGTGATGCTGCCCCGGTGATGTAAATTTGGGGGAATAACGATGGTAGTGAATGTATGTATGTAATACTATTTTTTATTTTATGGTTTATGGAATGAGAATTATTTGTGTTTGTTAAATTAGTGAGTTGGTTACAATGTTTTAAAATCCGGTTTTTATACGGTAGCGGATTGGATTAGAAATAGTTTAACAAGGTGTATCAGAGAGTCCAACTAGTCAGTGTTTGTGTGGCTCGTCTTGTTTAATTTACAAGAGCTCGAGTTTAATTTGGTTTGGTTTCTAAAGCTTAAAGTTAGTTCGGCTTGGTTTATTTATTAATTTATATGCACTTTTTAAATATTTTTATAATATCTTACTTTTATATACACTTTTAATTTATTTTTATAATATCTTAGTTATAATTTTTATGTATGATGTGATGAAACAATGGTTAACCGGGCAGGGTTAACTCACTGGTCTCGTCAAGTAGGGTTAATCCCTTCTTTCCGATGATCGTTGGCTGGATCGTCCGCTGGTTGGTTTCCTGCACAAGGAAACAAGCCGTGACTCGTAACAAGGAGGATGGGGTGAGGGGTGCTCCTTGTTACCACTCTCCGGCGTGAGAATCAGTAATTTGCTTGGGAAGCAAAGTGTGATAGTAGTAGTAGTGAGAGAGTTGAGAAGAGATACCTCAAACCTGGTTTGGGATGGGTATTTATACCTCAAACCCTTGTCGTGACGAAAATGTTCATAGGATGCGGTGCTAGGCCGTATCGCTATGTGTAACATTCGTTCTCGTACTTAAGGTAAGTCTTCTCATCAATGGACAGATTGGTTTCAACCGCTGTGTTCGCGCGTGCCCGCACGGACACAGATAAGTTCTTGCTGGTGGGGATTTTTGATAAGGGTAATGGTCACTCGCGGTGTCACACCCCGATATTTTCACATATTACCGGTGGGCCCGGCGGGGAGTATCGTGACGTAGTTGATATCATCATTGTCAATACACACAATAATATAGCACAGCGGAAGGCTTGGTGAATAAACTATTACAAACCATATTGTCTGAGTGTTCGAGTTTATGAATATACAGATTGGAATGTAATAAGATCCACAGGCGGATCGTAAATGTACGAAGAAACAAAAACAACAGACTTCAGGTATCTCATGGATTTGCAAGATCCTCTAATGATACCCTATAGCTCCAGCCTATTTACGAGAGGTACCTGTCAAATCAGTCTTTAAGAAAATACGTCAGTTTACACTGGTAAATACAATTAACTGACTCTTTTGAAAACATTTATGAAAATTGATTTAAGTGCACATGGCACAAATCTTTTATAACTTGGGACAATTATTTAAATATAATCTTGTATACAGATTTACATGTTTGTCTTACAATTGGGGCCGGTTGGAAGCCGGTCGTGATTAACCGACTCACCACTTATAGAACCCACAAAGGAGTTATCCCCAACATGTGGGTTTATATATTATTTTAGCATTTGCATCTGTCAGGTGTATGCCTACACCCCGTGCATAGGTCGTGGCCATTTTAAATGAAATGAGCCGAGTATATCCAGGACACGGTCAGATTAACCCCCAATGTTTATGTTATCAAACAAGACATATTAAAACGGGTTATGCAAATTTATTAATCACAATCCGATTAAATGATTTCATACCCGACCAAGTGCTATTATTATAATACCATATCCCAAGCCCGTATAAGGGAAAATAAGTTAAAAGTATTTACCTGATGCTAGCAGTAAAATCCTAAAGCTTTTTGAAGGCACCTTCTACCGGAAGCTATTTAATCTGTATAGAAGGTTTATTAATCTATTAGGATGCTAACGGGTCTTTAATTCAGTCAAGGACTTAGACCGGCTAGCTAGAAGGAAACTTTACGGTTCTAAACGCTAGATTAAGCGGAGACCGGAATGGAATGTGGTTTAGATCCGACAAGCTTGGATACTTGTATAATATGGGTAAACTAAACACATTCTGGAATTTGAGGATTTATTGATAAGGTTAGGCCCGTTTCGACTATTTCATTTAAACTAGTAACATAAGCCGATCCGAACGCGTAAATGCATAACGGGTAACCAAATAAATTATATATAGGTCTTAATCATTATTATGCTCAAGATATGTTAATACATCAGTAAGATGTTAACATATATGCCCAAAAAGTAATTTAAACAAAAATAAGTCCCATAAGGGCATTTTGGTAATTTTAATGCCCATAAAAGAGTTTAATAATGCAACTGAGTTTCAGATCTGATTTATTCAGTAAAAATATGTATTCTTATAAGTTATATCAGTAAGGTATTTTATATATGTGAAATTTATCTTATATTACCAAACTATGTACCGTAGGGGCATTTTGGTAATTTTACATAGGCTTTAAAGGCCAAAAATAGACTTCTGAGTTTAAAAACTTTAGCTTACTGTATAATTATATAAATTAGCTTAAAACATCAGTGGGTAATAAGGTTTATACGTCAAATATAGTTTTGACCCATAATAGGTGCTAAAATGCTTAAAAGTCGGATTAAAAGGGGTATTCGGTTTAAAACAGGAAATCTGAGTTTTTGATCAGTTTATAAAGTTCAAAATACTTTATTTATTATATAAAATCAGTAGCAAAAGGTTTGGCACTAAAAAGTTATGTAAAACTCATTTTATGCATGAAAAGGGTAAAACCGACAATTACCGAAATCAAGTTATAATCCTATGTTATGCTCAGCCTAAAAATAATTAAAAATATTTAAAAATCCCAAAATATTATTTTACATCAGTAGGTAAGAAGTTTGGTGTCAAAAATCGGGTTTTGATAGGCTTTATATTAATTATGCCGTTTAAATAATAAAAAGCTCCTTAATTACGCTATTGAGCATAACTTCAATTCTAGACCTCAAATTGATGTCAAATCTTTAGGACATGTCTAAATATCAGTAGCAAAGGTGTTAGTCCAATCACATTGTTAAAAATCTCAGTTGTATGTAAAAAGGCGTTTATGGCATTATTAAGCATAATTACGATCAAGTGCATATAATTCAATCCACTAGGCACCATGCAATATAACTCCAGGGGGTTATACTACTAAGTAATGTGGTCCTATTGGAAGCTTAAAACATGGGAGAATTAAGCTTGAACGGGTCAGAACTGAAAGTCAAAGGAAAAGTCAAGCTTTTGCGACTTTCGGTTATAAACTGACCTTAGACTATTAGTTGTCGGGTTAGGACTGATAAGACATGATTTAATATTAGTTACCAAGTCATTAGAATGTTAAAATATAATTTAGAACCTTTGGTTTATTAATTTTAATCATATTCAAACATTATGTCCAGTTTGACTTTTTGTCAAACTACTTTGACCCGACAATTGACCAGTCAAACGAGATAATTAGGAGGTGCCCTATTAAGGGTTAATCACCTACACTAATGTGGTTCTATAACCACTTTCAATTTGATCAGTGGTTAAGCCAGATGTAATTAAAACGAAAGTTAAACTAAATTTACGATAAGTTTGACTTTAGAGTAATTAAGCTAAATTAAACAACTAGACAAGAAATTAGAGGCTTACTAAAGGTCCTAGCAGTCTTTTCTACACTTCTAATCCTTCTTCTTGTCCTTAGCAAGCTCCAGGAGTTGTTGAATGGATAATGGTTGCAAGTGAGCATAGGAGCTCAAGAACTAACTTCTTTATATAGTAAATTCCATGAATCTAGATCACTTCCAGGTGTAATTGGATGCCCTGGGATCACCCCAGGTGTCCTAGCTAGTGAATTTAACCGACTTACTAGGTCTTTACAAACTAGGTTAAGGCGGTGGAACAGGCCAAACCCGCACCTGGCAATGTTTTTCTGTTACTGGCACTCTCTGGCGGGCCGCGTAAGCCATAGGGGGGGGGGCTTACGCGGGCCGCGTGACCTGTCTGAGCGGGTAAAACAAGTTTTGATGTTGGCAGATTCAGTCCCTGGTGCTTTTAAACCCTTTTTAACTTTATTTTTGGCAATCAAGGCCCTTGTAGTTAGTTTGATGAAGTCCAATGATGTGTAAACAAACTTTGTTAGGCTCGGGTTCGTTAAATATCTCTATGAAAGCAAGTTTCGTCAAGTTGACACTTATAGCCCAAAGTTTGGAAAACATGCTTAACGATCTCAAAACCACGTGAAATTCATACCACTTATTCTTAAGAGTATATTTGAATATTTTGAAGCCTCGGTTTCGTTAAAAGGTCACTTAGAGGTCAGAATCGACATGTAGACACGTTTAACCCTTGTAATTTAATAATCTTCCGATTATTTTTATAAATGGCTTCTTATATCCAATCAATCACTTGTTTAAGAACATATTCATCGTGTATGGTCATTCAGAGGCACAAGTTTGGCATGTTGACACTTTTAGTCCCTGTGGTTTTATAGTTTCACTGTTCGACAACTTTGGTCCTTCAAACTAAATCTTTTGCACCTTTAGAGTTTAGGACATGTGTCTTTACATAATTGGACACGTTTTTACGTGGTGTTACATCCTCACCCCCTTAAAAGAAATCTCGACCCTGAGATTTACTGGAATAAGTGAGGGTACTTTTGTCGCATAGTGGACTCAACTTCCCACGTATATTCGGGACCTCTACGGGCGTCCCATTTGACCTTTACTATAGGTACATGCTTTCTTTGGAGCTTTTTAACTTGTCGATCCTCGATCGATATAGGTCTTTCAACAAATCTCAAACTTTCATCAATTTGCACGTCTTTATGAGACATAGCCAGTGATTCATCGGCTAGGCATTTCTTGAGATTACAAATGTGAAACACATTATGAATTCCACTCAGCTCCTCAGGCAAGTTTAGCTTATAAGCTACACTGCCGACACATTCGATAATCTCGAATGGTCCAATATATCTAGGGCTTAACTTACCCTTCTTACCAAAACGCATCACACCTTTCCAGGGTGACACTTTCAATAGAACTTTATCGCCTATCTCAAAATTTAGAGGTTTTCGCCTCTCATCAGCATAACTTTTCTGCTTATCCCTGGCAGCTTTTAGGCGATCACGAATCTGGATAATCTTGTCTGTTGTTTCAAGGACTATATCAGGTCCTGATAACTGAGTTTCTCCTACTTCTGCCCAACAGACAGGCGTTCTGCATTTCCTACCATATAATGCCTCAAAAGGCGCAGCCTTAATGCTTGTATGGTAGCTATTGTTATAGGAAAACTCGATCAATGGCAGGTGGTCATCCCAACTACCACCTAAATCAATAACACATGCACGAAGCATGTCTTCCAAAGTTTGAATTGTATGCTCACACTGTCCATCAGTCTGAGGATGGTAAGCAGTGCTAAAATTCAAACGCGTGCCCAAAGATTGTTGGAAACTTTTCCAAAAATGAGAGGTGTATCTAGTATCTCTATCAGAGATAATAGCCACTGGTACGCCATGAAGGGCTACAATCTTATCCACATATAATTGGGCTAACTTATCGGAGCTATGAGTCTCCTTAATGGGTAAGAAATGTGCTGACTTAGTCAGTCTATCAACTATAACCCATATTGTATCATTTCCATGCCTGGTTTTAGGTAACTTGGTTATGAAATCCATGGTTACCATCTCCCACTTCCATGTGGGGAGTTCTGGTTGTTGAAGCAGACCTGATGGCTTTTGATGTTCAGCTTTAATCTGAGCACATGTCAGGCATTTAGCTACATGTGTGGTAATAGATTTCTTCAAACCTATCCACCAAAAATTAGCCTTCAAATCATGATACATTTTGTCACCACTATGGTGAACTGAGTACTTGGAGTTGTGGGCTTCCTGGAGGATTACCTCTCGAAGTCCTCCATGAATAGGAACCCAAATTCTTCCGTTCATCCTGAGAATTCCATCCTTCCCAGGTGCTAACTGTTCAGCAGTTATACCTAACTTTTCATTTGGAAGATTATCTTCCAAAACAACATCCTTCTGTGCAGCTAATAGTCTGTCATTTAGACTATTCTTCAACTCAATGATCTTGGCATTGATCCTAATTGGTTTAACTCTTTCCTTTCGGCTTAGAGCATCTGCGACTACATTCGCTTTACCAGGATGGTAGCGAATTTCGCAATCATAGTCATTTAAGGTTTCCATCCAACGGCGTTGTCTCATATTAAGCTCTTTTTTATTGAACAAATGTTGGAGACTTTTGTGATCTGAATAGATCACACATTTAGTTCCATACAAGTAATATCTCCATAACTTTAGTGCGAATACAACGGCACCCAACTCCAAATCGTGGGTGGTGTAATTCTTCTCATGCACTTTTAATTGTCGTGATGCATAGGCAATCACCTTGCCTCGCTGCATAAGCATACAACCCATGCCGGTGTGTGAAGCATCATAGTATACGACAAACTCTTCAATTCCTTCGGGTAAGGTTAACACCAGAGCATTGCTCAATTTCTTCTTAAGAATCTCAAAGGATTCTTGTTGTTTTGGACCCCAATCAAACTTAATATTCTTCCGGGTCAAAGAAGTTAATGGTGCAGCTATTCTTGAGAAGTTCTCAATGAATCTTCTATAATAACCAGCTAAACCTAGAAAACTTCGGATTTCAGTAGGATTCTTGGGTGCTTCCCAATTCATTACGGCTTCTACCTTAGCGGGATCAACTTGGATTCCACGCTCACTGACAAGATGTCCAAGGAATTGGACTTCGCGAAGCCAGAACTCGCACTTGGAGAATTTAGCATACAATTTCTCATGTCGAAGCAATCCTAAAATGCATCGAAGGTGCTTCTCATGATCGTCTTGATTACGAGAATAGATAAGTATATCGTCTACAAATACAATGACAAACTTATCCAAGTATGGTTTGCAGACTCTATTCATGAGGTCCATGAATGCTGTTGGCGCATTAGTGAGCCCAAATGGCATCACTAAGAATTCAAAATGTCCATACCTAGTCCTGAATGCCATCTTAGGCACATCTTTAGTTCTAACCTTAAGTTGATGATACCCAGATCTCAAATCAATCTTCGAGAAGTAGCTTGCCCCTTGGAGTTGATCGAACAAGTCGTCGATCCTGGGCAAGGGATAACGATTCTTGATCATTACTTTATTCAATTCACGATAATCAATGCATAAGCGCATTGATCCGTCCTTCTTTTTCACAAACAATATAGGAGCTCCCCAAGGTGAAGAACTAGGTTGTATGAAACCTTTCTCCAACAGTTCATCCAATTGAGTTCTGAGCTCTTTCATTTCTGTAGGTGCTAGGCGATAAGGAGCTCGTGCTATAGGTGCTGATCCTGGTAGAATGTCTATCCTGAACTCTACTTGCCTCTCAGGAGGTAATCCAGGTAATTCGTCAGGAAAAACATTAGGATATTCAGAGATAATTGGAATATCTTCAATTTTAGGCTTCGGATCATTCACAGTCACTTGTGCCATGTAAATGACACATCCACTTTTCATACACTGCGATAACTTGAGAATAGACACATTGCTGGGCAATCCGTATTGTGTATCTCCCTGAATGGTGACTGATTCGCCAGAAGGGGTTTTGATAATAACTAGCTTTTTATCACAAGCAATTTGGGCTTGGTTATGCGACAACCAATCCATGCCTAAAACTATATTAAACCCAGCCAATTTCATTGGCAAGAGAGATAGCGGGATAGAATGATTCTAATGGATATAGAACATCCATCAAGAAGAGTGGAAGCTGTTTCTAAGGTACCATCAGCAAGCTCTACCTCGTATTTTATGTCTAGAGTCTTAATAGGCAGATTCAATAACTTACAGAACTTATGGTCTACAAAAGACTTATCAGCACCGGAATCAAATAAGACTCTAGCATAATTATTATTGACGAGGAAGGTACCTGTTATGATGTTTTCGTCATTCACCGCTTCCCTCGCTTGCATCTGGAAAACTCTCGTGTTGTTCTTCTTTGCCTCCTCGGGCTTCTTTGTATTCTTAGGGCAATTGGTTTTGATGTGCCCCTTTTCATGGCAACCATAGCAAGTTGCATCCATTATATTTCGGCACTCAACAGACTTGTGCCCTTTCTTTTTACAGATCCCACATAGTTTGGTCTGTGGGTCTTGGTTGCATTTTCCAAAATGCCTTTTGTTGCAAGTCTTACACCTGGGCTTGTACTGCCCCTTTTTGGAACCAGAGTTCCCTTTGCCCTTTTTGTTCGACTGAGGAGACTTGTCTTCCTCTCTTTTCCTTTTTCCCTCATCGGTCGCCCTCTTCGCCCTACTCCTCACAACATCCAAAGTGAGGGACAAGGATAGATCCACAGCGGATCTATAAGTGGTTGGCTTAGAGGCCTTAACATTTCCCTTTACTTCAGGGGCTAAGCCACCGATGAAACGCGCAATGCGTTTAGGTTCAGGAGTGACTAAATATGGTACAAGCCTTGACATTGAATTGAAGCTAGTCACATAGGATCTACAATCCAGATCCTTCATTACCAGGGTGAGGAAATCAGTCTCTATCCTTTCTACCTCATGTTGAGGACAGTAAGTGTCCTTTACTAAGTCAACAAACTTCTCCCAAGTAAGATTATACAGGTGAACCTTCCCAGTAGATTGCACTAGGGCTTTCCACCATGTGAGGGCATCACCCTTGAAGGATTGTGATACAAACATAACTACATCCTCCTTAGCACATCCGCTGATGTCTATTACAGTCTCCATCTCGTCTAACCATTTCATACAATCAATCGCTCCCTTTTCTCCAGTAAAATCCCTAGGCTTACAGGAGACAAAGTACTTGTAGGTACAACCCTTGGTGTACCTAGGAGTCGGCTTGAGGACTATCTGCCTCTTGGGTTCACTACCCTGGTTAGATGAGTGCTGAGACTCACTTTTCTTATTAGTGTGGGGTTGAGATTGGGATTTTGAATGAGTTTGAGACCTAACAATACTAGGCTCTTTAAACTTAGCATCTACCGCTTGAGAAACTGCTGCGGTGATCATTGCTTGCAGTTTGGCACCAGTGATAATCCTGGTGTTGTTGCCTTCTGTAGGATGACTGTTTGCTTCATCCGAGCCAGCCATTTCTGAATACTATATCAAACATAGATGATATATTTAATTTACATATTAGATCATCGTATTGATGAGTAGATGGTCATGGTATTATTAAACCATATAGACCATAAAAAAATAATAATCAAAGAGATAATCATATTACACAAAGTTCGTCTCGAAGGACATTTAAATAGCTTAGAAAGCTTGTCACAGGGACGATTAAATATAACCAACGATCCTTTGGATCAGTGATCATTTAAGGGTCGAACAAAGTTCATCGCCTTTTTTGACAAGAAGTTTATAAATAGAACTTTCATTGTCATTATTACACCTTTGCTTATAAGCATACATCTCTAATGGATGTTGTGGTGTATACATCATATTGATGTTTACTAGCCATGATTCGCATTGATCATTCAGGCTATACATAAGTGACTTGGTAAACCTAAGCACACTTAGGAAGCTTGTGTGGTTTCTCATACCGCACAACTAGGAATGTTAACATGTTTTTCAGATGTTAACAACGATTCATTGTCTTAAAAAGGTTGTACCATTATAGCCATCTAATATTTTGGCTAGGTTATACCTCTAAGAAATTTATTGGCAGATCAATAAATTTGAAATGATATAACATGATGTAATAAAATACATATTTAAAATCGTAAATAACTGCATTAAAACCATGAAACGATTACAACGTTGCCCGAAAAGGGACTTGAGAAAAACAACACAAACTGCCCACGCAGGGGCTACTGAAAACACTGCCCACGCAGGGGCTACTGAAACTGAAGTAAATCCACACAGGGACTTGGTACATGAAAACAAAATAAATGTCCTCGCAGGGACTTTATTACATGACAAACAAAACAACCCAACATCATCCTATTTCTTCTTGCCCTTGAGAAGGTTCATAAGACCCTTGACAAAACCATTGTGCTTCTTTTTAGTTTCATGGGTCTCATGTTCAACCTTGTCTAACATCTCTAAAATCTCTTGAGTTTGCTGCTGCTGAGACGGAGGAGGTTGTTAGTATGGCGGGTATTGAAAATCTTGCGCCGGATATCCAGTGGGATACACTGGAGGGTAAGAAGAAGGGTAAAGATGATGGTATTGTGTAGCGGTAAGGTACGGATCATGAGTCCCATAGTCAGATGGGTATCCAGACGGATTGTACCCAGATGATCCTGGGTATGTCGGGATAGGGTTGTCAAAACCCAACGGTGGCTGTAGTGGTGCGTGTGAAACTGGTGGAAGGTTGACTTCCGGCACCGTGTGTGATGGTCCACCCAACTGAGGGTCTTCTGGGATAGTAGGATACGAACTTAAGTCACGAGGAGATGCAAACCATGGTCCCCCACGTACGGACATTCTAGCATTTCTCCTTCGCCGTGGCGGCTCGAGAGGCTGTTGAGGTGGATCCTCAACTGGCAAGGGTGGTGGGGTAACAGCTCGAAGCTGTTGTTCATCCAAGGGAGGTTGGACTGGGGAGTTGTGGTATGAAGGTGTAAAGAACCAGTCATACTTATAAGTCCCAAAACAACGCAATCAGATATCAAACACTAATCAAAGCGCGGAATACTGAGAAAAGTGTAGAAGAACAAGAACAAACAATCGATTATAACAACCAAGGTGCACACGGTTTCTAGAGAACCGTCTGGTACACCAACACAGAAATCGAAAATACTGAAGAACCTCTCAAAAATGTCTAACCTCATAATGAACTAGGTTCACCCTATTTATAGTTACATAGGGTGACCTAGTTACAGACTGGGCCAGGCCCACATGCACAATATTACTAACCAAACAAGCCCAAATCACTAATTAGCCCACATGGCTTATTTCATTACTATCTAACCCATTACAAGGCTAAGCCCAATAGCCTATATTTGTGTTTGATAAAGATAGGCGTAAACCTACACCATTATAGGGCCTTACAATATCCCCCTAGGTTTATGCTGTCTTTATCAAACCGTTGTCTTCATTATATTCCTGTGGGAAGATACTTCATGTCTTCATTCTGAAACTTGGGCTCTTTGTTCTTCTCAATTATGATCAGCTTTGCTTGAAATCTTGTTTAAAAGAATGCAAGAGGAGGATTCTCAACAACACTTTTCTTCGTCAATATCTTCTATTTCAAGCAGGTTCATAGGTACTTCAATTGTACTATCACCGTCAGATGATAACACGTATCTGGTTCTTCTGACTCAGGTACATCTTGCTACTGTGATGCTTCATGCTTTGTCAACAACATCTCAATCTTCAACAACCCCTGTTTCTTGATTTAAAACAATTTTTTGCACATGCTCAAAAATTCATAAGCAAAATTTCTAAGCAACATAGGGAAGTACCACATGAACATTCGGTACATCCAAGTATTTTTACTCGGATTTCACAATTCAAATTTCATTCAATTTATGATGATCAATCAAATCTTCAAGAACGGTTAAATTTTTAATAAAACAAATAAACATTCTATTTTTGGATTTTTTTTTATTTTATAAAAACTAACAATATAAACCAAACATAAATAAACAAAGAAACTAATTATACAATTATAATTGCAATGGGATCAAATCACAGTGTATCAGGCTAGACTACACTTATCAACACTAATTTACTTTGGATGATCTGAGCGATTGCCAGTATGTTTGTCCACTTAAACTTATCTCCTTAGGCCTTTTTCATATAACCGTCTGCAACTGATTTATCATGTTTTTCAATTCAATTGATATGAACACTCAATTTAAATCACAATCAAATCCTGGAATTTTTCAATTCGAACATGCTATCACACGAGTAGTCTCCCTACCATATATTTCACAAGCCCGTTCTAGGATTCTGAAACCTTGACTGGGACTGGATTGAGAAGAGAAAAGAATAGATCATTTGCAGAGATGGATATCATATACAAATCAAATGAGATTTTCTCAGTTTGATATAGGTTTTTATTTTTGGGTTTCTTTTGGGCAATAGAGGGCCTCTTTCGGGTGTTTTGATCCACAGCGCGACAACGTACAGCTAGGTCAGCATGTATCTGGATGCAGCAGAAGCTAACGTTGCCTAGCACCTCCAGGTCTTTGCTCACGCAAAACAGAGGAGATACACAAGTTGGACAGAAAAGATTTCAGAACTAGAATGAAATTATGTGTATCGGGACGTCACACACGCATTCAAATAGACATGTCCTAATTCCAAGTGACCGATCTTTCCTGAGGTCATAGAATAAATTAAGTGTTTTAAGCAGTACCAGTCAAAGAGTCCAGCCATCAGGATAAAGCCTACCAGCACATCACTCTGGAGTCAGACCATTTCAATATTGGTCTTACATGAGTCAGCCTTAATCCACATAGTGAAAATTCATTTCATTTCCCATATATGCAACAAAATATTTTTGATTTTTTTTAAATATAGATATCCCCCTAAATTTGTTCATAAATCTTATGCGCAAATTTACCTAACAACGAAAACGTATGTACAAAGAGAAACACAAAAGAAAAAGAAAATATTTTTGTTGTTTTTGCCTAACCGTTCTATCACAAGATTCAAGACTAATCAATATTGAAATCAGAATATAAAATTCAAATTTGTACCTTTTAGCTGATCTTGTCTCACCTCTCTTATCTCCTTCAAACGAAACATATCAACTGTAAAGAAATATACATTTTGCAACAGTGAAATGTTACCCGTTATGTCTCTGGAACAACCTCTATCAACATCCAAAGGTTGTCAACAACTCCTCCTTGGTTGTCCCTGAAAAGTAAGGAGATTAGCAAGACAATGGGACCCAGACCATCGTGGTCCTGGGTATTCCTGAAGCATCAACGTAAGACACTTCTCGAAAACATATGCCCCTTTTTTATTCAAGGACTGGTGATGTTGCTGCTTTATGTTTTGCCTTCCAAACTTGTTTAGGCTTCTCTAATTTCTTAGGTGCCTTGGGCAAAACAGTCTGCTTTTCAACCTTGTTATTTTTTCACAACTTGTTTTGGTTTCAAAGCTTGTTTTCTTTTGTTTTTCGCAACATTCCAATCCCCATCAGATGGTTTAACCTGGGGATGCTTATTCATCATTGCCTTTGGTTTTTCAACCTTTATTGGCTTAGAATAAGATATGTCCCTTGGTGAAACCTTCTGATGTTGTGTATAGTACGGCACATAGGGACGATATGTGCAATTTCTTGCAATGTGACCGGGTATGCCGCAGTTGTAGCAGGTTTGCTTTTTCACATAAGGAGCATATCCCGATCCATTCCATCCAACTGATGCTAGATTTGAGTTATAGGACTTGTTGGATGATTTGTTTGCAGAATTTTCAACCTTTCTACCCTGCTTCTTATGTCCCTGTCTGCAACAGTTAGCACATTCACTTTTAGGGTTAGCATTTTCATTTCTAACTGTTTGCTTTGGAGGCACATATTTGTTTGAAGGGCCTCTCAAAGCTGGCTCAGAAATAGCCTTTCTCACATATGGAGGGGCATCAGCAGACAAATTTGATGTTTTTGAACAAACATCGTTACCCTTTTGGCAAACAACATCATCATCCTCAACCCAATACTCTACTATTACCTCATCTTCACATGAAGTAGAGGCATCAGTAACATTCACACATTTAAAATCAGGGACTGGCCTTGTTATTTCAACTTCAGATGTTTTGGGCTCAGTCACTGTTTCACTGCTTGATTCAGCTGAACCACTTGAGTTACATTCTTTTTGTAGTGGCTCTGCTGAATCCTCTGCTGCTGAGTCAACTGCTTCAGAAGACTCACAGCTGGATTCACTAGATTCAACTAATTCCAATTTCTCAGAATCTGTTTCTTCAGGTGATTCACATTTGGAGTCAGATGGAACAGGTGGCTCAGATTCTATTATTTTTGGTTCTGATTCAACTATTTCAGGTGATTCGTTACTAGACTCGGCTGAATCAGCTAACTCTGACTTTTCACAGTTAGCTGTCTCCGAAGAGTCACATGACGAATCAGATGAAGCAGTTGACTTAGTTTGTTTGCGAGACCATTCAACATAGCAAACTCAAAATTGAAAAATTTTGTTTTAGACTCTTTCTCTTGTTGTTCTACTTCAGGTGAATTTTGAGAAAAACTTGACACAGTATTATCTAATACTTGAAAATGTTTGTCAATGTTCGCATTATTCTCAAAATTTAGAGTCTCGGTTTGCTTTAAAACATCAACAGGTTTCACGAAAGTTTTATCAAATGCCTGTTTTTCTAGAATAATTTCAGTTTTATCTGGCCTTGTGATTTTAACTTTCTTTGGCTTAACAGGCTCAGCCTTCCTATCCCCGGGCTTCCCATATTCCATTTCAGGCAAGTCGGCTATCTCCTCCTCAGTCATAGGAATAGAGGTGTAATTGTGATTGTATGGTGGAGGTATGCATACAAATCCCAATCCTTTATTCCTGACTTCCTTTTTGCTATATTTTAACTGTTGATTAATCATCTTTTCGACTTTTTCACTTGAAACATCAAACTTTTTAAAATTGAATTCTGTATTTTTGAAAGTCGATTTTAAGTCGTTTAATTCAACAGTTAATTTTTCAGATAGCTCCTTGAAGTGGAGATATCGACATTTTGCTTCGCTTAGATCACTATGCAACTTTCGAATGTCACGTTTTTGAGCCTCTACCATTTCCTTATACCCATCCAATTTCTTTTTATCTTCGTAGCTACTGGATTTGGTACATTGAAGTTGCATAGAAAGCAATTGGGCCTGTTCTTTAAACCCTTTTACCTTTTCCCTACACTTTGAAGTACAATAAACATCGTCTACACATACCTCAGTGGGAATGGGAGTGAAGTCATGAATTTGAATACTTGCATTAGAAGTGGTTGAGCAAACTGCACCAGGCAATGGAGCAGTAGAAGTAGGAGTGGGTGAGCAAACTGCATCAGATGTGTTGCCTTGAGTAGACTGCTTGTCAGCATTGTTATATGATTTGATGAGTGAGATCAGCTCATCCGGCTTCATTTTGTAACAGTAGCAGTCGGTTGTCACAATTATCTGATTAACATTTCTAAACCAACTACAGTTTTCCTGATCTGGAATCCTTTTTATAGCATCCAGAAGCTTTGTGTTGCTCGTGCGATTAGACACCTCAATCTCAGCCTTCTCCATTTCAGAGAGCAGTTCAGCAAACCGGCCTGTAAGTGCTTCTATAGATTCACCATATGAGTATCTGAATCCTTGAAATTCCTGCTCAAGCACTTCTCTCTTAGAAGACATTTTTAAGAATTTTAACCGTGATCCCCCGAAAGTATGATCCCCCGAAAATGTGCGTTTTAACTATTTCTTCAACACAAGCCTAAAGCAAGAACCCGTGTACTCGCTAACTCAAGCCTTTGAAAAATGTACGAACCAGTTTCCCTGTACCACGCCTCCAAACCTGTCAAAACTTATCACCAAACAACAACCAAACCCCTTTTTTATTATATTTCAAAATGTAATTAATATAACTATTATTATTATTATAATTATTATTAATAATTTAGTAATGATTACCAAATGATTATGTTATTATTAATATTATTATTATTTTAACAAAATAATAAAAACCTAAAAACTGTTAACGTCTTCTTCGTTTCAACCGAACTTCCAAAACCCTAATTCCTTTTCAGCCGCCAAGAATCCCTTTAGTGAATTCTGATGAAGAGATGGTGAGACGATGCCAGTGATGTGATACGAGAGTGTAGGAGATGTAACGGTGATGGAGATATAATGGTGACCGGAGAAGAAACTGATGAGTGAGGTGAACGACGGTGTTGAAGATTTGAGTTGCAGGTTGGTCACCGGAGAAATTGGTAGTTGATGGCGGTTTGTAGTGTATGGTGTTTATTGATGACGATAAAGGATGTTGTTCTCGATAAACTTGCAAACCAACAGTGAAGTCGATGACCGGAGATGGTTGATGGATTGGTGGTGGTTTACTGTTGCGGGATCGGAGTACGGTGTTGGTGTGCGAAATCGGAAACCCGAACTCGAACTCGATACCGAAACGGAGATGATGAAGATGGCGCTGTGAAGTGATGGTGTTGCCGGTACATGGATGGTTTGGTGTATCTCCGGTGGTGTACGGTGGCTGAAATCAGACGTGGTAGCAGGTCGGGTTATGTATGGAATGGTGGTTCGACGAACTATTGATGATGATCAACGTGATGATTGACGATGATGATGAACTTCTGATCGCACAAGCCAAAGATAATCGCACAAGCCAAAGATAATCGCACAAGATCCCTAGTAGCACAAGAAGTTGTTGGATCGCACAAGATGTTTCAGTCGCACAAGAAGGAAATTCAGTCGCACAAGATTGGAATGTTGTAATCGCACAAGTTAAAATCTGGTCACACAAGTCAACTTTGTCCCCACACCCACTGTAATTTTCAATCACATAAGAAGAATTCAATCGCACAAGGAGGATGATTCTGATCGCACAAGATGTCTTGCTTGCACACCTCAATTTGCACCAATTAATTTTGACAGTAGATTCCAAATCGTACAGCTGCCTTTTTCAAAACTAAATCACGAAAATCAAGGACCAATTCGAAATTCAATCTTCAATTGATAGTTTCCACCAATAACTTCCAAAATAGTAGCAAACACAATCTCTCTCTTCCTCCAACAGATCAAAACACGAATATTTGAGTTATTTTTCCAATCTTCAAAGTGTTCTTCGTGTTCTTCGATCTTCAAAAAAATATCCGATTAAAACCAAGCCTTCGCAAGACTACTTAGGCTCTGATACCAATTGTAAGTCCCAAAACAACACAATCGGACATCAAACACTAATCAAGGCACGGAATACTGAGAAAAGTGTAGAAGAACAAGAACAAACAATCGATTATAACAACCAAGGTGCACACGGTTTCTAGAGAACCGTCTGGTACACCAACACAGAAATCGAAAATACTGAAGAACCTCTCAAAAATGTCTAACCTCATAATGAACTAGGTTCACCCTATTTATAGTTACATAGGGTGACCTAGTTACAGACTGGGCCAGGCCCACATGCACAATATTACTAACCAAACAAGCCCAAATCACTAATTAGCCCACATGGCTTATTTCATTACTATCTAACCCACTACAAGGCTAAGCCCAATAGCCTATATTTGTGTTTGATAAAGATAGGCGTAAACCTACACCATTATAGGGCCTAACAATACTGACCCATCCTCTCCTGGAATGAGTCGGGCCCATGGTACGGTGATCCCTGAAATGGGGAACCGCTTGAGATACTTATTGGGTGGCCTGATGTTCCTGTTTGTAAATCCGGGTTTGGGTCATCATCCATCTCCATTTCCTGAGAAAAGTGATCCTCAGGTCCCAAAGGGTTGTAGCCCAAAAAGTCGTTAACATAAGCGTTAGGATTAAATTGTGCAGGTGAGTAAGTGGAATCTGAATGATGAAAAGGATGAGATTGAAAAGAGTGGTGTGATTGGTTTGAGTGATGAGTTCCTTGCGAAAGAGGGGAATGATGGGGTTCGATAGGAATGGGCAACCCAAAATAAGGAGGGTCAGACGGTGAGGATCCCAGCCAGACAGAATGTCTTGCTGGTTCAAAGCTATGGCTCCAATTATCCTTGGAGTCGGAGCCGGAAAGCGAGTCGGATGGTGTACGCCTATGGGAGGGTCCCGTTCTGCTAGACGGTCCTCCACGCATGGGTCCTTTGCCTCTTCCTCTTAGTCTTGGTGGCGTTCTTCCCAGTAGTAACATGTCAAAACAATTAACTATAAAAAAAACAAATAAAGGAAAGCTAAGAGTAAAATCCTAGGTCATTTGCCTAGACTCGAGAGTCTAAGGAATGTGCTTATTGTGTCATTGAGATTAAACACAAAAGGTTAGTGTTTAATTCACTCAATGTTGGCTCTGATACCAACCTGTCACACCCCGATATTTCCACATATTACCGGTGGGCCCGACGGGGAGTATCGTGACGTAGTTGATATCATCATTGTCAATACACACAATAATATAGCACAGCGGAAGGCTTGGTGAATAAACTATTACAAACCATATTGTCTGAGTGTTCGAGTTTATGAATATACAAACTGGAATGTAATAAGATCCACAGGCGGATCATAAATGTACAAAGAAACAAAAACAACAGACTTCAGGTATCTCATGGATTTGCAAGATCCTCTAATGATACCCTATAGCTCCAGCCTATTTACGAGAGGTACCTGTCAAATCAGTCTTTAAGAAAATACGTTAGTTTACACTGGTAAATACAATTAACTGACTCTTTTGAAAACATTTATGAAAATTGATTTAAGTGCACATGGCACAAATCTTTTATAACTTGGGACAATTATTTAAATATAATCTTGTATACAGATTTACATGTTTGTCTTACAATTGGGGCCGGTTGGAAGCCGGTCGTGATTAACCGACTCACCACTTATAGAACCCACAAAGGAGTTATCCCCAACATGTGGGTTTATATATTATTTTAGCATTTGCATCTGTCAGGTGTATGCCTACACCCCGTGCATAGGTCGTGGCCATTTTAAATGAAATGAGCCGAGGATATCCAGGACACGGTCAGATTAACCCCCAATGTTTATGTTATCAAACAAGACATATTAAAACGGGTTATGCAAATTTATTAATCACAATCTGATTAAATGATTTCATACCCAACCAAGTGGTATTATTATAATACCATATCCCAAGCCCGTATAAGGGAAAATAAGTTAAAAGTATTTACCTGATGCTAGCAGTAAAATCCTAAAGCTTTTTGAAGGCACCTTCTACCGGAAGCTATTTAATCTGTATAGAAGGTTTATTAACCTATTAGGATGCTAACGGATCTTTAATTCAGTCAAGGACTTAGACCGGCTAGCTAGAAGGAAACTTTACGGTTCTAAACACTAGATTAAGCGGAGACCGTAATAGAATGTGGTTTAGACCCGACAAGCTTGGATACTTGTATAATATGGGTAAACTAAACACATTTTGGAATTTGAGGATTTATTGATAAGGTTAGGCCCGTTTCGACTATTTCATTTAAACTAGTAACATAAGCCGATCCGAACGCGTAAACGCATAACGGGTAACCAAATAAATTATATACAGGTCTTAATCATCATTATGCTCAAGATATGTTAATACATAGTAAGATGTTAACATATATGCCCAAAAAGTAATTTAAACCAAAATAAGTCCCATAAAGGCATTTTGGTAATTTTAATGCCCATAAAAGAGTTTAATAATGCAACTGAGTTTCATATCTGATTTATTCAGTAAAAATATGTATTTTTATAAGTTATATCAGTAAGGTATTTTATATATGTGAAATTTATCTTATATTACCAAACTATGTACCGTAGGGGCATTTTGGTAATTTTACATAGGCTTTAAAGGTGAAAAATAGACTTCTGAGTTTAAAAACTTTAGCTTACTGCATAATTATATAAATTAGCTTAAAACATCAGTGGGTAATAAGGTTTATACGTCAAATATAGTTTTGACCCATACTAGGTGCTAAAATGCTTAAAAGTCGGTTTAAAAGGGGTATTCAGTTTAAAACAGGAAATCTGAGTTTTTGATCAGTTTATCAAGTTCAAAATACTTTATTTATTATATAAAATCAGTAGCAAAAAGTTTGGCATTAAAAGTTATGTAAAACTCATTTTATGCATGAAAAGGGTAAAACCGACAATTACCGAAATCAAGTTATAATCCTATGTTATGCTCAGCCTAAAAATAATTAAAAATCTTTAAAAATCTCAAAATATTATTTTACATCAGTAGGTAAGAAGTTTGGTGTCAAAAATCGGGTTTTGATAGGCTTTATATTAATTATGCCGTTTAAATAATAAAAAGCTCCTTAATTACGCTATTGAGCATAACTTCAATTCTAGACCTCAAATTGATGTCAAATCTTTAGGACATGTCTAAATATCAGTAGCAAAGGTGTTAGTCCAATCACATTGTTAAAAATCTCAGTTGTATGTAAAAAAGGCGTTTATGGCATTATTAAGCATAATTACGATCAAGTGCATATAATTCAATCCACTAGGCACCATGCAATATAACTCCAGGGGGTTATACTACTAAGTAATGTGGTCCTATTGGAAGCTTAAAACATGGGAGAATTAAGCTTGAACGGGTCAGAACTGAAAGTCAAAGGAAAAGTCAAGCTTTTGCGACTTTCGGTTATAAACTGACCTTAGACTATTAATTGTCGGGTTAGGACTGATAAGACATGATTTAATATTAGTTACCAAGTCATTAGAATGTTAAAATATAATTTAGAACCTTTGGTTTATTAATTTTAATCATATTCAAACATTATGTCCAGTTTGACTTTTTGTCAAACTACTTTGACCCGACAATTGACCAGTCAAACGAGATAATTAGGAGGTGCCCTATTAAGGGTTAATCACCTACACTAATGTGGTTCTATAACCACTTTCAATTTGATCAGTGGTTAAGCCACATGTAATTAAAACGAAAGTCAAACTAAATTTACGATAAGTTTGACTTTAGAGTAATTAAGCTAAATTAAACAACTAGACAAGAAATTAGAGGCTTACTAAAGGTCCTAGCAGTCTTTTCTACACTTCTAATCCTTCTTCTTGTCCTTAGCAAGCTCCAGGAGTTGTTGAATGGATAATGGTTGCAAGTGAGCATAGGAGCTCAAGAACTAACTTCTTTATATAGTAAATTCCATGAATCTAGATCACTTCCAGGTGTAATTGGAGGCCCTGGGATCACCCAAGGTGTCCTAGCTAGTGAATTTAACCGACTTACAGCTCCCTAGGTCGTTACAAACTAGGTTAAGGCGGTGGAACAGGCAAAACCCGCACCTGGCAATGTTTTTCTGTTACTGGCACTCTCTGGCAGGCCGTGTAAGCCATCGGGGGGGGGGGGGGGGGGGGCTTACGCGGGCCGCGTGACCTGTCTGAGCGGGTAAAACAAGTTTTGATGTTGGCAGATTCAGTCGCTGGTGCTTTTAAACCCTTTTTAACTTTATTTTTAGCAATCAAGGCCCTTGTAGTTAGTTTGTTGAAGTCCAATGATGTGTAAACAAACTTCGTTAGGCTCGGGTTCGTTAAATTTCTATATGAAAGCAAGTTTCGTCAAGTTGACACTTATAGCCCAAAGTTTGGAAAACATGCTTAACGATCTCGAAACCACGTGAAATTCATACCACTTATTCTTAAGAGTATATTTGAATATTTTGAAGCCTCGGTTTCGTTAAAAGGTCACTCAGAGGTCAAAATCGACATGTCGACACGTTTAACCCTTGTAATTTAATAATCTTCCGATTATTTTTATAAATGGATTCTTATATCCAATCAATCACTTGTTTAAGAATATATTCATCGTGTATGGTCATTCAGAGGCACAAGTTTGGCATGTTGACACTTTTAGTCCCTGTGGTTTCATAGTTTCACTGTTCGACAACTTTGGTCCTTCAAACTAAATCTTTTGCACCTTTAGAGTTTAGGACACGTGTCTTTACATAATTGGACACGTTTTTACGTGGTGTTACACGCGGTCGTGCTGACACGAGATCCGGGACCATACCCCATCAAGTCCCCCTAGTCTAGTGTTCCTTCCTTATGCAAGTTGCATGTGGGAGGGATACTGGACTATGGTGTCTAGAAGGTAGAATATGGGCCATGCAGATGGCTCCTACTTTCAGTAAATCAAGCTGTTGACCGTTCGGTTGACAGTCCGTTCGGACCGCTGTCCGGTCGGTCGGTAGGTCGATCGGATGGCTGTTCGAGTGGATTGTTTCTTCCTTTGAGAAGGATGTGTTTGTGTATGATGGTTTGACTTCTGAAGTTTTCGTTGTAGCATTTGAAAACATTGAATTCTGCACCGGTGAGCAAGTTCCGTCTTATGCGGAATTCTCAGCCAAGGATTTGATCCCGTAATATGGTCTACCTTTCTTTAATGTCATCAGCCACCTGTTGGTGTTTCGAACCAACCTTTGAGACGGTGACTGAAGATGTTAGCAGGGTTCGAACCAACCTTTGAGATGGTGACGGACGATGTCTGTCTCCGCCACTCTAGTTGTAACCTTTGCCTCAGCTGATGCAATGTTGTAAGTACTTTGCTCAAGCTCTATGTTCAGCAACTGTGTCACACCCCCAAAATCCACACGCGGGGTATCACCGCTTGGAGGCGTGACTGACCAGGATCAAGCCACCAATCATATTGAACCATGTTATTAATAAATGTAAATCAACCAAACAATATGAAAGGTGTTCGAAAACCAAAGTATAGTATCAATGTTTAGCGGAAGCATAAATGTAAAACCCAACATACGTAATAAGTTTAAAGAGTCATAAAGTTTTCATCAAAACATCCACAATCCGTGCCCACAACGACCGCGCCTCCCGTGCAAGCTCCATGAGTACCTATGGTCCTGCAAGGCATGTAACAGAAAGTCAACAACTAGTTGAGCGAGTTCACAGTTGGTTGTTCAGTTATAGTAATCGTATTGTAAACCATATGTTCGTTTAGTAACCTATATATAGTATGTACTTGAATCGCAGTCTCCTAGACATGTGTGCGAAGATTGTGGTGTGTTTCCCAAGTTTTCTAGACTAGGTATATTTGTATCGCAGCCCACCCGGCATGTGTGCGAAGTTTAGAGTATGGTTCGCAGCCATTCCAGGCATGTGTGCGAAGATTAGTTCTATTATCGCAGCCATTCCCGGCGTGTGTGCGAAGAGAAGTATATGTATCACTAGTCTAGCAGTACCTACCAATAACCTTCCTCTCCCGAGGCCTATGGTATGTAATTCCGATAACAATTTAAGCATAAGTAATCATCCAAACCCATTCCCAACCCCGGGAATCCCATGCCTTGGTAAGAGTGTGAACTCACCTTGGTTTGCTCGGTATGCTAAAGAAATACACGCTCACAAATAATCAGTCACGACCTATAGTACGCACGTATATACAATCAGTTTCGTTCGTAATGACTCGCATGCAAATTTAACATCACATAGTGCTTGGCAGTTAACATCAGGTATTACGTAAGCCATTAATCAACTTCATGCAATTCAAGCTTAACATACCAAACCTAGTTAACATAACCCAGTTAACACATAACATAATTGGCATGTTCAACAGTGTTGATAAACTTAACAGGTTTACCAAGCTAACAGAGTTACAAAGTAAATAAGGGTTACATACTTAACAAGATTAATGACTTAACAGAGTTGGTAACTTAACGGAGTTAATGCGTCAGAGCATTCAATGAAATCATGCATGTATGGGACGAAAACTCTTAATGGCGAAAACCCCCTTTGGGCCGAAAACACTTGGGCCGAAATCCCAAAGTGTTTTTGTTGGGGTGGAGGGTTTTCGTCAGGCATCATCATCATCAATTACATTCATTATTCAATCACAAATTTTGATATTATATAACCATTGTCAGACCACTACAATATTCAATCATTATTCCATAAATCGGTAAAGTGTTATCATTATCAGGTATAAATCGGCCAGCACATCAGTTCAAATAATTATGTAACTTACTAAATCATTAAAACAAATCAGAATCATCATTCCATTATATTTCAATATGACTCTCATGCAAAAGTATATCTTATGGCCGACAACATGATTTTAATCAAAAAATCTAATTGGACCTCTCCTGCAACTTAATCACTTATGCTTTCACATGAAATCATGATCTGTTAGTTAACTTCATCCAACCAATTATAGTCAAGACCCCATCTTTAACTACCAATTTGTATAACAAGATCTCACAGGACTTCCACAATCAATATGCATAATCATCATCATTATTATATCAATCACATACATATATTATAACCAGATATATACACATATGCAGACATGTAACGATCTATCGAAAGTTATACACAATAAACCACGGTGCAAACTAACCGAGATGGAAAACTAATGGATTGACCGAAAACGAAGGCTCCGTAGGCTTGCAGTTGCCGTCACAGTTAGAGAGGTGCTCTAGAGTTTTGCCGATTAAAAATTATCACGTAAAGGTTGAGGATAATTTAACTGATCCACTGCTGGGCCTAAAGCCCATTGGATTTCGCTGGCCACATATGGACGAAAACACCATATGTGTTTTCATCAGGAAGTATTTTCGGCTGGGTGAGGGTGTTTTCGGCAAGAACTCTAACATTTGTTTTACATTATAAAATCCAATAATCCAACCAATATGTTCATAACATTCATACACATATCATGTATACAATCATTTACACAACACATGTATTACACATCAAATATTTATAAAACACACTTGCAAATAAGTACGAGGTTAAATCGAGTAGAGACCTTGAAAACTCGGGTTGTCACATTATCCCCAACTTGAAAGAAATTTTGTCCCGAAATTTAGCATGCGGTTACTGAGGAAGCTAGTTGTGTTGTATTGTTTCCTGGTTTTCCTGGGGTGTCACATCATCCCCCGTTGATTTGGAATTTCGTCCCGAAATTCTATAGTAGCTTCAGCCTCAGTAGTAGTTGCATTGTTTCTGAACAACTGGGGATATTTGAGTTTCATCTGATCTTCGCGTTCCCAGGTGAACTCTGGGCCACGACGGGAGTTCCAACGGACTCGAACATGAGGTATTCTAGTGTGCTTGAGGACCTTAACATCCCGGTCCGTGATTTCAACTGGTTCCTCGACGAATCGCAACTGTTCGTCGATAGTAAGCTCCTTCAAAGGAACTATGAGGGTCTCATTTGACAAACACTTCTTCAGATTCGACACGTGAAAGACGTTGTGAACTGCACTGAGTTCTGCTGGTAAATTCAGTCTGTAGGCCACCTTGCCTATTTTCTCAATGATTTCGAATGGTCCAACGTATCGTGGGTTGAGTTTGCCCCTTTTGCCAAAACGAACAACACCCTTCCAGGGTGAAACTTTGAGTAGCACTCGATCCCCAACCTGGAACTCGAGTAGTTTCCTGTCTTTATCGGCGTATGCTTTCTGACGGTCACGAGCTGCCGCCATGCGTTGTCGTATCTGAGCAATCTTTTCAGTAGTATCAACTACAAGTTCTGGACCTGTGATCTGACTATCACCCACCTCTGCCCAACAAAGAGGTGATCGACATTTACGCCCGTACAATGCCTCGAATGGAGCAGCTTTAATGCTGGTGTGGTAGCTGTTATTGTACGAAAATTCCACAAGTGGCAGATGCTTTTCCCAGCCGTTGCCAAAGTCAATTACACATGCACGAAGCATGTCTTCTAAAGTTTGAATAGTGCGCTCAGACTGCCCATCCGTCTGAGGGTGATAAGCTGTGCTCATGTCTAAAAGAGAGCCAAAAGATTTGTGCATTGCTTGCCACAGGTCTGAAGTAAAACGTGCGTCACGATCAGAGATAATAGAGGTTGGCACCGCGTGACTTGAAACCACTTCTTTTAAGTAGATGTCTGCTAAGGTAGAGAACTTGTCTGTTTCCTTAATAGCCAGGAAGTGTGCAGACTTAGTGAGTCGATCCACGATCACCCAAATAGTATCATTCCCACGTTGAGATCTAGGCAGGCCAGTAACAAAATCCATGGAAATTTGCTCCCATTTCCATTGTGGTATCTCAGGTTGTTGGAGTGGGCCTGAAGGTTTCTGATATTCCGCTTTGACTCTTGCACAAGTCAAACACTTGCTAACGTAAGTTGCTATGTGAGCTTTCATACTAGGCCACCAATATGTGGTTTTCAAATCGTGGTACATCTTATCCGAACTAGGATGTACTGAGTAGCGAGACTTATGAGCTTCATCCATTACAAGCTCGCGTAAGTTGCCATATTGTGGGACCCAAATGCGTCCTGTTACATAGTAGGCGCCGTCTGCCTTTTGTTCTAACCGTTTCCTTGAGCCGCGTAGGGCTTCAGCCCTGACGTTTTCTGGTTTCAATGCTTCTACCTGAGCATCTCGTATCTGTGAGGGAAGACTAGACTGAATAGTGAGTTGCAACGCTCGTACACGCCTAGGTGTAGTATCCTTTCGACTGAGGGCGTCGGCCACCACATTGGCTTTGCCCGGATGGTACTTTATAGCACATTTGTAATCGTTCAGTAATTCGACCCATCGTCGTTGTCGCATGTTCAATTCTTTCTGCTTGAAGATATGCTCGAGACTCCTGTGATCGGTGTAGATGGTGCACTTGGTGCCATACAGGTAATGTCGCCATATCTTGAGCGCAAAAACAACAGCTCCCAGCTCTAAATCGTGCGTAGTGTAATTCCGTTCGTGAATCTTAAGTTGGCGCGAAGCATAAGCAATGACTCTATCCCGTTGCATCAACACACATCCAAGACCTTGGATAGATGCATCGCAGTAGACTACAAAATCATCAATGCCTTCAGGCAATGAGAGGATAGGTGCGCTACAAAGTCTATCCTTTAAGTGCTGAAACGCTGTTTCCTATGTATTACCCCAACGGTAAGCAACACCTTTCTGTGTCAGTAATGTAAGCGGCTGTGCAATCTTTGAGAAGTCTTTGATGAACCGTCTGTAATAACCCGCCAAACCCAAGAATTGGCGTATTTCGGTTGGTGTGCGAGGTGCAGGCCAGTTCTTGATCGAATCTACCTTGGATGGATCAACATGAATCCCATCCTTGTTTACCACGTGGCCTAGGAAGTGGACTTCACGAAGCCAGAAGTCGCATTTTGAAAACTTGGCGTACAGCTGTTCCGTTCGAAGGAGTTCCAAAATAAGTCGTAAATGATGCTCGTGTTCCTCTGGACTCTTCGAATAGATCAGGATGTCATCGATGAAAACAATAACAAACTTGTCAAGATAAGGTTTGCACACCCTGTTCATAAGATCCATGAAAACCGCAGGCGCGTTTGTTAGCCCGAATGGCATGACTAGAAACTCGTAGTGGCCGTAGCGTGTTCTGAATGCTGTTTTGGAGACGTCCTCATCCCGGACTCTCAGTTGATGATAGCCTGACCTCAGGTCAATCTTTGAGTAATAGCTCGACCCTTGCAACTGGTCGAATAAGTCATCGATGCGTGGAAGAGGATAGCGATTCTTCACGGTAACTTTGTTCAGTTCGCGGTAATCTATGCACATGCGGAAGGTACCGTCCTTCTTCTTCACAAACAATACTGGAGCTCCCCAGGGCGAAGAGCTAGGACGTATGAAACCCTTTTCCAAAAGTTCTTGCAATTGCTTAGATAGTTCTTCCAGTTCAGTTGGAGCTAAGCGATAAGGTGCTCGAGCTATGGGTGCTGCTCCTGGAGCTAGCTCGATCTGAAATTCGACCTGGCGATGAGGCAGTAACCCAGGTAACTCTCCAGGGAACACATGAGGAAAGTCGCGTACAACTGGAATATCCTCTAACTTCTTCTCTTTCGTCGATGTATCTGTAACGAGTGCTAAAATAGCTGTGTGGCCCTTTCGCAAACACTTCTGTGCCTTCAAGAAGGAGATGATGCCACTCACGACACCACTCTTGTCGCCTTGAACTTCGAGAGGTTCTTTTCCAGTACGGGGAATGCGAATGATCTTCTCCTTGCATAGGATCTCTGCTTGTTGTTGAGATAACCAATCCATACCAATGACGATATCGAAACTACCCAGAGTTATAGGAATGAGATCGATAGAGAAAGTCTGACCAGCGAGGATAAGATTACAACCCTGAACTACGTGTGTGGCCTCTAGACTTTTACCGTTAGCTAATTCTACGACATGTTTGGTGTTCAAAGGTGTTGGTGCGCGTTTAAGCATTTGACTAATTTTCAGAGACATATAACTGGTATCCGCACCCGAATCAAATATTACAGTAACATAAAAGTCGTCGAGAAGAAACTTACCCATAACCACATTAGGATCGTTCCTTGCATCACCCTGACCAATCATAAATGCACGACCCCTAGCACCATTGTTGTTGTTGTTTCCCCCATTGTTGTTCCCATTCCCCTGATTATTGTTGTTGTTATTCTGATTCTGGTTTAACTGGGGACAGTCCCGCTTGAAGTGGCCTTCAGCCCCACATTGAAAACATCCCCTGTTGCCTCGCTGTTGTTGTTGTTGCTGGTTTCGTGGAGCTGGTGGCTGTTGTTGCTGGTTCTGATTCGCAGGCCTTGAGCTCCTGCAATCTTTAGCTTCATGACCTATCTTGAGACATCTCTGGCAGCGGCCCTTGCGACACTGACCACTGTGGTGTCTGTTGCACCTGTTACACAGTGGGTGAATTCCCCGATATCCACCCTGCCCCTGACCACCAGAAGATTGCTGACTCGGACTCTGGTAATCATTAGTCTTGCGCTGCTGCTGTGCTTGAGACTGAACGGTAGCTGAACCCCTGCTGGAATCCCCCTCCCATTTCCGCTTGTTGTCACTGGAGTAGCAGGAGTAGCTGAAGTGGTAGCGGTAGTGGTAGCGCTGATACGTTTAGGCAGCCTGTTTTTTTCCACTGCCTGGTCGGTGACGCGATGAGCTAACTTGACGATCTGTTGAATGGTGCCAAGATTCCCTGAGGTTACGTGACTTTGAATCTCTGGCACTAGACCCTTGAGATACAGCTCGATACGCTTAATGGGAGGGTCTACCATGGTAGGACACAGAATAGCCAACTCATTTGACCTTTTGGTGTACGCTTCAATTTCCGATCCCGTCATCTGCAAATTGTAAAACTCTACCTCCAGCTTGTGAATGTCATCACGGCTACAGTATTCCTCTTTGATCAACTCCTTGAAATCATTCCAGGGTGTGGCGTTAGCAACTGCCAACCCTAACATCTGAACTTGCGCCTTCCACCAAGTCAGCGCAATGCCTTCTAGAGTACCAGTGGCGTACTTCACCCTGCGAGCCTCAGGGCATTCACACATCTCAAAAACGGACTCGAGCTTTTCAAACCAATGGAGGAGTCCAACTGCTCCTTCCGTGCCACTGAAAGTAGTAGGACGACAGTCCATGAAAGTCTTGAAGGTGCAAACAGGTGGCTGACCTGTTGTGTATAAGAATCAGGACAAGGTTAAACACATGAGTTGGATTAGGAGTGTAGGATCTAAAGATCCTAGTGTGAGTTACAACTGCAAGGTATACCTCCTGCTTGTGCAGCTGCAAGTGCCGCAGCAACTTGTTCGTTAATGAGAGCCGTCAACTGGGCTTGTGTCATGTTGATACGTCCAACCATGATCTTCATAGCAAAGATAACATAAGTAAGAGAGGTTCGCGAATAGTGCGATGACAGAAGAGAGTGAGCACACAAGTATTCTCAAGCAATAGGGGTTCTATGTAATTCTAGCAAGTAGGCAATAAAACATATACCATATTACCTAGAATGTTGAGTCTTGCACGTGGAGCGAGGCGTCGTTGTGGATCGTTGAGCACTGTACAGGTTATAGTCTGGTTTTAAAAAAAACGTTTTCCCCTTATTAAAACCAAGTTCACTATAACCAATGGCTCTGATACCAATCTGTCACACCCCCAAAATCCACACGTGGGGTATCACCGCTTGGAGGCGTGACTGACCAGGATCAAGCCACCAATCATATTGAACCATGTTATTAATAAATGTAAATCAACCAAACAATATGAAAGGTGTTCGAAAACCAAAGTATAGTATCAATGTTTAGCGGAAGCATAAATGTAAAACCCAACATAAGTAATAAGTTTAAAGAGTCATAAAGTTTTCATCAAAAATCCACAATCCGTGCCCACAACGACCGCGCCTCCCGTGCAAGCTCCATGAGTACCTATGGTCCTGCAAGGCATGTAACAGAAAGTCAACAACTAGTTGAGCGAGTTCACAGTTGGTTGTTCAGTTATAGTAATCGTATCGTAAACCATATGTTCGTTTAGTAACCCATATATAGTATGTACTTGAATCGCAGTCTCCTAGACATGTGTGCGAAGATTGTGGTGTGTTTCCCAAGTTTTCTAAACTAGGTATATTTGTATCGCAGCCCACCCGTCAAGTGTGCGAAGTTTAGAGTATGGTTCGCAGCCATTCCAGGCATGTGTACGAAGATTAGTTCTATTATCGCAGCCATTCCCGGCGTGTGTGCAAAGAGAAGTATATGTATCACTAGTCTAGCAGTACCTACCAATAACCTTCCTCTCCCGAGGCCTATGGTATGTAATTCCGATAACAATTTAAGCATAAGTAATCATCCAAACCCATTCCCAACCCCGAGAATCCCATGCCTTGGTAAGAGTGTGAACTCACCTTGGTTTGCTCGGTATGCTAAAGAAATACACGCTCACAAATAATCAGTCACGACCTATAGTACGCACGTATATACAATCAGTTTCGTTCGTAATGACTCGCATGCAAATTTAACATCACATAGTGCTTGGCAGTTAACATCAGGTATTACGTAAGCCATTAATCAACTTCATGCAATTCAAGCTTAACATACCAAACCTAGTTAACATAACCCAGTTAACACATAACATAATTGGCATGTTCAACAGTGTTGATAAACTTAACAGGTTTACCAAGCTAACAGAGTTACACAGTTAATAAGGGTTACATACTTAACAAGATTAATGACTTAACAGAGTTGGTAACTTAACGGAGTTAATGCGTCAGAGCATTCAATGAAATCATGCATGTATGGGACGAAAACTCTTAATGGCGAAAACCCCCTTTGGGCCGAAAACACTTGGGCATTAATCCCAAAGTGTTTTTGTTGGGGTGGAGGGTTTTCGTCAGGCATCATCATCAATTACATTCATTATTCAATCACAAATTGAGATATTATATAACCATTGTCAGACCACTACAATATTCAATCATTATTCCATAAATCGGTAAAGTGTTATCATTATCAAGTATAAATCGGCCAGCACATCAGTTCAAACAATCATGTAACTTACTAAATCATTAAAACAAATCAGAATCATCATTCCATTATATTTCAATATGACTCTCATGCAAATGTATATGTTATGGCCGACAACATGATTTTAATCAAAAAATCTAATTGGACCTCTCCTGCAACTTAATCACTTATGCTTTCACATGAAATCATGATCTGTTAGTTAACTTCATCCAACCAATTATAGTCAAGACCCCATCTTTAACTACCAATTTGTATAACAAGATCTCACAGGACTTCCACAATCAATATGCATAATCATCATCATTATTATATCAATCGCATATATATATTATAACCAGATATATATACATACGCAGACATGTAACGATCTATCGAAAGTTATACACAATAAACCACGGTGCAAACTAACCGAGATGGAAAACTAATGGATTGACCGAAAACGAAGGCTCCGTAGGCTTGCAGTTGCCGTCACAGTTAGAGAGGTGCTCTAGGGTTTTGCCGATTAAAAATTATCACGTAAAGGTTGAGGATAATTTAACTGATCCACTGCTGGGCCTAAAGCCCATTGGATTTCGCTGGCCACATATGGACGAAAACACCATATGTGTTTTCATCGGGAAGTATTTTCGGCTGGGTGAGGGTGTTTTCGGCAAGAACTCTAACATTTGTTTTACATTATAAAATCCAATAATCCAACCAATATGTTCATAACATTCATACACATATCATGTATACAATCATTTACACAACACATGTATTACACATCAAATATTTATAAAACACACTTGCAAATAAGTACGAGGTTAAATCGAGTAGAGACCTTGAAAACTCGGGTTGTCACAAACTGGACATCCAACAATGATCCCTGCTTTGTGGGGTGTTCGTGTTCTTCCAGTTTAACTCTCAAGTAACCGCACGTCTGTTCTGGTTTAGCTCTCTAGTAACCACACGTCCTCTGCAGTTTAGCTCTCAAGTAACCGCACGTCCTTTGCAGTTACCTCGTTGTTGCACATTGTTGGCCATGTGTAGTCGAGCCTCATGAGGTACTTGCATCATTGTTGGCCGTGTTTGGTCGAACAATTTGAATCTGGACTTTGGGCAAATAAACATGGTCATAGGCATGGTAGTGCTCACCATTGTTTATTCTATGCGGTCCATAGGGGGGCAACCAGTCATAAGCAGACTTGTTACCACTGTTCCATATCTACTTTCCTTCACGCTTTGGTGGAAAGTAGTTTTCCTTGAAGTAGTGTTGCTGAAGGAGATCACCTTAGATACTTGGGAATCTGGGTGAAACTCGGCCGCATTCGTTCTGTAGCCACTTTCCTTCATGCTTAGTTTGAAAGCAGTTTTCCTGGAAGTAGGTTTGATCAACCGCGTGGCGGTTTATTCGTGGCTCTTCCGTAGCTACCGTTTGCGTATTTGTAGGTTGCCGCAGTTACTCGTGAGTGTCTACGGTTTGTATCAAAGAACTCGCTTCTAGAGAGCTTGAAGCTTGTATGTGGCTCTTGAAGGATCAGGAGTCAGGGTTGCTGATGTGCGGTTGCTCAGCGTACCTGTCCTTTATCCTAAGGAGAAGCTGTTTGCGTTCCCTCCGTGGTTGTGAACCGGACACGAGGGATTTGAAACTTGAAGAAGCTTTCATGGAATGCGGTTTGCCGCATCCTGAGAAGTGGTTTTCGCAGTCCAAAGAACCATGCTGGTTCTGAGTATCTGACACACCTGTACGGGCTCGTGTGTGTCATCTCCGCATATTCCACGTGTGCTCGTAGGTATATGCGGATATTGGTTATACCCCTTTACATAATGTAGAGATTTATTTTTGCCTTTTTGAGGAGTCTGTAAAAAATGACATGCGGTATGGGTTATGGTGCGGTAAACCAGAGAAACCGCATGCCGCTTATGTTTGGATAATGTTGTCGCTTTTGCGCTGCATACGTGGCTGAACGCACGTGTGGGTTGGTGAAAGTTGGTAGGATTCTGTCACGTGCTGAACCGATAGGACGTTTGCACTGCCCGAGGTCATAAATGCACTGTAGCAAGTAGTGTAAAAGTCTCTTTTGTCAGGTGCGTAGACGGCCACGCGCGCGTGATAACCGTCAGCGGAACCGTCGCTGAACACGAGGCATCGCGTAATTCGCCCATTTTGAACGTGATGATTCTGTTACTGCATCGCGTTAATTGCGATGAGTATATAAGGGGAAACCATTTGTTTCCTCTCACTCGTTCAAAATTTCAAAAACTTCCGGTTTAGAGAAAAAGTGATTCCTTTGTCTTCTCCGATAAACTTGTCTGTAATTCCGGTGGTTTCTTGAGTTTCTTGTGTCCTCACTCTGGTGTATTCTTGATTACTTTCCTTGATGGCTGAACCATCCGATCCACACCATACTGAGGGTGAAAACCCTGAACATTCTTCGCCGGTGGTGGCGGAAGAAGAAGAAGACGGTGGTAGTGCCCCCGGCGGGGGCCTACCGGTGCTGAAGTGGTCAAAAAGTCAGTTTAAGAACTTGATGACCAGCATTAAAATGCGCCAGGAGTTTGGGGCTGTTTATCCCCAGGAGGGTGACACCGGTGCCAATGCTCCGGCCGGTCATGTCACCATGTGGGCTGATTCCTTTATTGATGGTAACCTTCGTTTACCATTAACTGTTTTCGTTGCTGAGGTTTTGGAGTATTACAAGCTCCATATCTCCCAAATGAGTCCGTTTGGGATGATTCGGATTAGAAATTTCGAGTACACTTTCCGTGTTCTTGGTCTGGAAATTTCTGTTGAAAACTTCCGGAGGTTTTACCAGTTAACTGTAAATACTGGGTTTTTCTCATCTAGCCAACGGTACGGGAGCCCCAAGATGATGACCCCTCCGAAGGGTATTTCAAAGTGGAAGACAAAGTTCTTCTATATTAAGGCAGCCGCGATCGTTGCCAGGATGACCTTCCGCAATGTGAACGAGGCGATCCCTGTGGAGGATATTGATCTTCCTATTGCGGATACGGTGGAGTGGTTCCCAAGGTTGAAGACTGTTGAGAATAAGAAGCTGGACAACTCGCAGCTGTGGGTGCTGCGGATGATGTTGACCAGGCCCGATAGGAAGTCAAGTCCCGTTGTGCGGGAAAAGAGTGGTGGTAAGTATTCTTACTCTTATGCGGTTTCCATGTTTCCTTATTCGTTACTGATTCGCAATTGTACTATCAGCGGATGCTGCTTTGTGGAGGATTTTTTATCCGACCTTCACGGGCAAGGTTGAGTTACTTCCGCTTGCGGAAGGTGAAAAAGGTTTTAATTTGACTATTGTCAACAAATTCCGCGTTCCTAATCGCGAGGGGTTGAACGCACCCCTGCCTCAAGGCCAAGGTATTTTCTATAACCTTCTTACTTGTCTTATAAAGTTCACCCTGCTGAGCTGCTTGTTTGATGATGTAAACGCAGGTACCCTTGGGGCCCTGGGTAAATTTGAAGTGAAGGGTGCCCCAAGAAGCATGCGGAGAAAAAGCATGTGGAGAAAGCTGTGCGGGGTCGCGGCAAGAAAAATCCTGAGGCTCCTGTTGTTCCTCCATTAGTGTCGCAGGCGGCAGGTATCTCTCGTTCTCGTTTTCGCAGATATACCGATTACGTGGTAGTATCTGACACCCTTGAGGGTTTGGGTGTTCCAGGTGGTGGTGCGGCGGTAGGTGGATCCTCTGCGGGTTCCAAACCTGCTGATGAGAAGAAGAAGAAGAGAAAGATAGATGATAAGGCTGCTGGTGCCGGTGAGAAGAAGCGTCCGAAGATACAGACCAAACGGACAATTGCTGTGAAACCTGTGGCTGTTTCCGGTAAGTGATTCATAACCTTTACAAGTGGTTGTCTTTGTACTTGTAATTGATAAGTGTTTTTGCTTTATTTACAGAACCGCAAGATGAAGGGTTCTCTGTGTTTGATGCTCCTCATTCTTCCCCGCATGATACGGCTGCGGATGAGGGGGTTCATAAAGATGTTACCACTGAACCTTCTGCGCAGGTAGAAGATACTGGGAAGAAACCTGAGGCGCAGATCTTTGATACGGTGGATTCCCATGATAACCTGATCTCTCCGTAGGATACTGAGGATCTGAACCTGAAGTTTGCGGATACTGAAAAGAAAAAATCTCCTGTTGCTAAGAAGGCTTCTGGTTCCGCTTCTGGTGGTGCGGGTTTTGACGGACCTCCTATTCAGCCTGATGAGTCAGAATTGGAGTTTTATTACCATACCTATAGAGAAGACCGGGCCGTGAACTATCACCGTCCCCCTTGGAGTATTATGCAAGGGGATGATATTTCTTCTGATCCCTCGGCATGTAAGGAGATTTTGGGTTGTTTGGGCACCCCGTTCGAAGTTAACCGGGCCCGCGGTTTGCAACGTGAGCTCCGGATCAATCAACTCTCCTCCATGCTTGTGGGGAGTTCCATAATGGCGAATGCCATTATGGAAGACTACAAGGTGCTGGGGCGCAAGGAGGAGGAAACTGCTCGCTTGCGGGCTGAGGCTGAAAAGTTGGTGAAGGCTGCTCGTGAGGGTGCAGAGTAGCTTAAAAGGGAAAAGGCTGCCTTTGAGAAGCATAAGCAGACCGAGGAATGGGCTGCAACTGCTGGGCTTAAACAGGTTCGTACCCTTGCCAAACTGCTCTCTGATGAGCGTAAGAGTTGGAAAGAATCTCTTTCTAATGAGCGCAAGACACTTTCTAATGAGCGCCAGACTTGGAAAGAATCTTGGGCCAAACAGAATGAAACTTTCTTTCATGTTCGTCAGGAGCTTGCTAACGTTAAGGCAGCAAATGCTGCTTTGGTGAAGGAAAAAGCCGCAGCTGATGCGGTTGCCAAAGAGTCCAAGGAGGCGGAAGCTCGTGTTGCCAAGGCTCTTGAAGAGGCCAAGGAGGCGGAGGCCCGCGCTGCCAAGGCTCTTGAAATGGCAAATGCTGACCACACCAACTTAAACAAAACTGTTCAGGGCCTTCAGGTATAAATTTCTTTTGCTCTTGAATTTGTATATATATCTCACAAGTATGTGGATTATCTTTGTATACTTGTGTTCTCCTTGTTAAAAGGCTGAAGTGCGGAGCCGGGTGGCCATTATTGAGGAGGTCTCTGCCCGTGCTACTGAAGCTGAAGCGCGGGCAAGGGAGGCTGCTGAGGCTAGGGATAGCCTTGTTTCTTCATTCGATCAGCTCAAGGAGGATCGTGAATGGATGCGTATCCACGGTATCGGGCATGTAAGTACCCGTTGCCTTTGCTATGTTTTTAGGTTTGCCATTTGATAACCTTATTGCTTGTGTTTTGCAGATTGTTCGGGCTATCCTTGACGCGCCTGAGAACGCAGCTGGTATAGAGCAGATTAGGCTGCGCGCGCGTGACGCTGGTTTTAAAGCTGGCTACAACCGGTGCATCAGTCATATGAACATTTTGGCCCAGGGCAAATATACCGATGAAAGGTCTGGTTTCCATGGTGTGGACACTGAAGCGCTTCTTGCTGCCGCTCTTGTGGCATTTAACGATACATCCATTTCCGCCCTTGAGAAACTTGACGAATGCCTGGGCGCAGAAGACTATGTAGACCGCTTACGGTTATTAGATGCTGATGAGGAAGATGAAGAGGAGGAAGAGACCGCTGGTGATGGCAAGGGTGGTGCGGAGTCCAGCGGTACAAAGAAGGACTAGGTTGGCATGCGTGCCCTTTTTTGTTTCCTTGATGTAAATATTAGGAACTTTATGTAAATCTCTTTTGCACCACATAGGTGTAGAAATTTTTTGAATATAAAGAACCGTTTCGTTCAAGTTGCATGTTTGAACTTGTATGCGTTAATGTTATTGTGAATAACACTACATCTGCATTTGCCTTTTGCATATCTAGGTGATATGCAAGTATGAAGAACTCTACCCGCTGTAAAGCGTGGTTAAGTATACTCTATACCTTTGTCGTATAAGTATTAGTCAATTCCTGTTTTTATCCCGTTAGGGTTTAGGAATTGTGTAGGCTTTGTAAAAACCGTATTTGCATATCCAGCCGGATAGACAATTGATGTTTTGCCATTGCTGGCCTATTACAATACTTGCGTGTGGTCAACACTCTGTGTGGGTGTCGCGAATGAAGATTTTGCCAATATGTTTTTGCAGATACCGCAGAGTGGAACACGCATTTGTAATAGAAGTAAATAAACAATATTGCATTGAATCGTTTATTTATTTATTTATTTGCAAATGGCCAGCGGCCCGATAGGTTACGTGGTGAGTGTAAAAAACATGGCTTACATGTAACAGCGTCGAAGCTGTTGTGCATTCCATGTGCGTGCGATAGTTTCACCCTCTAATGTTTGTAGTTTATACACGCCTTTGCCCAGGACCTCTTGGATGAGGTAGGGTCCTTCCCACTTGGGGGCAAGTTTCCCGGGGCGTTCCGCGTTAGATGCTTCATTGTCACGAAGGACGTAGTCTCCCGGGTTGAAGGTACAAATGCGGACGCGTGCATTGTAGTACTTTTCAAGTTTGGTTTTGTACTTGGCCTCGTTGATGGCAGCGTTTTCACGCCTTTCTTCCAGGAGGTCCAAGTCAACCCTGCGTTCCTCATTGTTGTCTATCTTGTTGATAGCCAACATTCTAGGTGAGGGGAGGCCTACTTCCGCGGGGATCACCGCTTCAGTGCCATAGACCAGGCTGAAGGGTGTCTCATCGTTACTTGTCTTTGGGCTTGTCTTGTGGGCCCATAAGATACTTGGGAGTTCATCAACCCAGCCGCGTCTGGCTATTCCCAACCGTGCTTTGATGCCTTCGACTAAACTTTTATTGATACTCTCGACTTGGCCATTCCCTTGTGGATGCGCCACTGAGGAGAATATGTGTTCAATATTTAGCTCCTTTAGCCATTTTTGAAAGTCATCGGCAGCGAAGTTGGTACCGTTATCGGTAACGATGCACATTGGTAGACCGAAACGGCAGATGATATGTTCCCAGACGAATTTCCTTGTTATCATAGCGGTGGTTGAGGCGAGCGGTTTTGCTTCTACCCATTTTGTAAAGTAATCAACAGCCACTATGATAAACCTCACTGCACCTGGTGCGTCTGGAAATGGTCCCACCACATCGATTTCCCATTTTTGGAATGGCCATGCAGTGGTGACGGGGATCAGGTTGTTCTTGGGGCACAAGCTCTTGGGAGCATGCCGCTAACAATTGAAACACTTGCGCAAGACTTTCACCGCATCTAGGTGCATGCCGGGCCAGTAGTACCCGGCGTTCATGATTTTGGCCACCACCATGCGTGGGCCTGCGTGTATGCCACATATTCCCTCGTGTATTTCTCTGATAAGGTATGTGGCATCTTGGGGGTCGACGCATCATAGGAGTGGCCTCAGGTATGATTTACGGTATAAGTTACCGTCTCCCATTTGGTAATGACACGCTTTATATTGCAACTTACGTGCCTCTGCCTTGCTTTCGGGAGTAACACCTGATTGCAAGCATGCAATTATTGGTGTCATCCAGGATGTTGTACCATACTAGATGACATTAACTTGACGCAGGGGTACTGAGAGATTTTGCAGAATCTTGATGCGTACCTCTTTTGCCAGGTGTTGGAAACTGGTGGATGCAAGTTTAGACAGTGGATCCGCGGGTTTGTTATCACTCCTGTTGATATGGAGAATATTGAAGGAAGTGAACTTTGATTTCAGTTGCAAGGCTTGTTCGAGGTAGAGGATCATGATATCCCTTTTTGCTGCATAGTCGCCGCGTATCTGCCCTGCAACCAATAGTGAGTTGACGTGTGCTTCCAAATGTTGGATGCTGAGTTTGACTGCCAGACGCAGCCCTGCCAGTAGAGCCTCGTACTCTGCCTCTTTTTTTGTGCTTTTGAAATCGAGGCGGATTGCATAGGTAAGCTCTTGGCCATCGGGGCTGACGAGTCGCAGACCTGCACCTGCACCATCGTCGTTGGATGCACCATCGGTAAATAGTGCCCATGTTTCTGAGGAAGATGGTGGTGGCGTAGGGTTTTGTTCTTGTTCGGATTCTTGAATGCGATTTGCTGGTACTTCGGCGACGAAATCAGCTAAGACCTGGCCTTTGATTGCGGGGCGCGGCTTATAAACATTTACTATTTTTCTTTTATGATTTAAAATATATTATTTTAAAATCTTATAGTTAAACATATTTGATTTTAAAATAATGATCGTAAATTTTAGGATATTTGAATCAACATATTAATAAAACATATATCATTATTTTGTCGAAATTACCACGGATTTTGATTTTACTTTATGATAACATAAAAGGAAAAGATATTTAATAAATTAAAGTATCACATATTTTGTAATAACTATGTAATGCTTTGGCAAGAAAATAACCATATAAGAATAATATGGTAGTCATCAACTAAGTTGGTTTAAGGAAACATTATATGTAAGAATAGTCTCCGTTTTCAATATTGTAAATACATTCACAACATTATATAATTTCAAAATGAAAATAAATAATCACATAGAATCAATCCATTAAGTGTTATATATATTTACAAATTAATTTACAAGTACTTTTGTACACTAAATATTTTACACCTTTATTTACAATTCTCATTTAACGTTATAAAGAATAGTAAATTCTTTTACAAAATAATAATACTAAAATATTTTGTAAAGTAATAACTTCATTACGATGTTTTGTAATTACATAATAAATATAAGTTATTTTACGTAGTATAATAAAATACTAAAATAATATTTATTTAAAAGTAATGACCATTTACATATAATAAATATGTAACAAATACTATATATTACATAGTATTTATATTTGATATATAAGATACGGTTCAGATAGGGATACAAATAATATATATATTTACTTTACAAATATAATATAATGGTGGGTCATGCCAAAATAACTTATTTTATTATATTTCGATCTCTAGGACATAGTATGAAGAATATGGTCACTAATAATGTACTATCACATTAAAACAATTTGGAACTCTAAACAATAATACATTAACTCTATAGTCTTTTGGCGTATCTTTGAAACTCACTCATCTCAGCACATTGATTTTCTCATATCATAATTCGATATTTGACAAATCATTTTTCATGCTTTTATTTCATTTGAAATCTGTCAATTCTAAGTCTTCCTCAGTTGCTAATCAAAGTAAGCTTCCTTTTGACAAAGAATTTTATTGATTTTAAAAGTCCTTCCCATTCATTTGATCATATATCTTTTGGCTTGAACCTAGTCATCTTGGAAACTATATTATTTCATCTCGTTCATTTGTCATCAAATTCTTGAACTAATTCAGTTGAACCATTGAATCCTACTTACTGTAAAACTCGTATTCACAAAATTTAATATTTCAATTCTGGGTCATCTACCCTAATATTATTTTATTAACGAAAGGTGACATACTTCCAAAAGAAATATAATAACTCAAATACACTTGGGAGCTGGAATCTAAGATGAAGAAAAAGTATTCCTACTTATTCCAGTAAATCTCGAGGACGAGATTTTTATTAAGGTGGGGAGAATGTAACAACCCTCATTAAAAGTCCTATTTATTTTATTATTTTATCTAAAAGGAAACCCTAATTAAGACACCCAAGTGATTCTACGCAAACCCTAAAATTTTCATAATTTTCAGAATCAGGATCCGGGCCCCTAAAACTCAGGGGGGCATTCCCTACTCGATGATTATCCTTATAACTTATTATAAAAATCGAATTTAATTAAATCGTCGACTCAGCTAGCCTACTCCCACGCGTGGCAACCCTATAACCGACTTGTATCCCTTACGCACCGTAAGGGATATGGTGTTACGATGCGCAGGCGTGTTAAAGTCCCTTACGCATCATAGGGGTTATAGTGCTACGATGCGTAGGGCTGACCAAAATTTGGGTATAAATAGAGGACCTTGGGACTTGAATTCAGAAGTTTAAACGACGTAATTTCTCGCTACAGGCACCGAGTTACGTTCTGATTATCACAATTAACACACACAATCACTAAATTGATGCTGCAATCAGGGTAATAACTCGATCGCTATTACGATTCAACGTCCGATCGATTATAACTATCCAACGATTGTTTAAGTGCAGCTCAAATTGAGTTTATACTTTGTTATTCATCGTGATTTCGACTTGAATGTTTGAATGCTGTTCGAACTCGGACTATACTCTGTCATTCGTTGTGAATCCGCTGGATTGTTAAGTATTGCACTTGTAAATCGTTGTGAGGGTTTAATCTCGTGAATTGTCGTAACTGCTGTATTAGTTATTTACCTAATCGTGTGCACTGGATTACAAGGCTAATCAATAGGCTAAGCTCTGCCTGTATAAATTTGCAATATATCAAGGCTTATCTGTAGACTAAACTTTGCCCGTATGAATCTGCATGTTTATAAAGTGAGTCATTCTCTTTTTATCAAATTACTTTTTGAAATCATGTTTATTTTCAAAGATTATAATTACAGTGATTAAGTTTATGTAATCACCAAGTTACAGCCGGTATGTGGGGTTTTGTATACATTACTTGATATCCGTCACTATTGGACAACGAGTTAGCCAATGAGTGATATGACCATAGTCACAGACACCATTGGACAACGAGATAGCCAATGTGTGTTCGAGTGACAATTAGGGCTGTAAACGAGCCGAACGTTCAGCGAATAGTTCGTAAACCGTTCGGCAGGAAGTTCGTTTATGTTCGTTCGTTTAATAAACGAACGAACATGAACAAGAAATTTCGTTCGATTAGTTAAATGAACGAACATGAACAAAGGTCTCGTTCGTTCAATTGTGTTCGTGAACATTCGGTAAGGTGTTCGTGAACATTCGTTCATTTGCGTTCGTTTATGTTTGTATATTCGTGTTTTAATTAAATATTTTTATACTTTCATATATTTTATCTATACTTTTTATACTATTCAACTTTTATTTATATCATTACCCTAACAATTAAGCTAGGAAACCCTCTTTCACCTTGTTTATGCACAATTTCCTTTTCTTTTCTCATTATTTACATCGACGAATATGATCTACCTCCGTTCCACAATAAATGATTCAAGTTCTAGTGCTACTCTCTGGGCCATCCACATTTATCCTTCATCGCGTTCGCCAAATTTATTTGTGTTCGCTTGTGTTCGTGAACACGCTCATTTTCTTAATGAACGAACACGAACATAAAATCTCGTTCGGTAAGTGTTCATGAACACATTTATTTCCTTAACAAACGAACACGAACAAGGCCTCGTTCGTGTTCGTTCGGTTCGTTTACAGCCCTAGTGACAATTACTGTGGGTAGTTGGTTTGATATCTGAAACATTGTAATCTCTCTTAATACTGTAATTGATAACACTGTTTTCTAGTTATACTTTGCAGTGATTAAGTCTTTGCCAATCTTTAAGAAGCAAATGTAAAAACTCTTAATGCTGTAAATTATAACAAATATGTTTTAAGTAAAATGAATGAACTCACTCAGTATTTCCCCGCTGACAAAACCTTTTTAAAACACTTTTCAGGTAATTACAGTAGATGGGAGTAAGAGATGGATACGACACTGAAAGGCATCAAGAAGTGGCTTATTTATTAATTAAAATAAGAAATATTGTTTTATGTAATAAAATTTATCTTTATTAAAGCTACCATTATAAAACATGGGTTTATCCCATTTATTTATTAAATAAAATCCGGTGTTTTCTAAACTCTGATATTTTTCCTAACTCACGGTCCTGACAAAATTTCCGCTGCAACGTTTTCAAAATAATCACCGGTACCACTGGACTGTTCACGGCACCGGATTCCGTCCAGGGTGGGTCGGGGGTCGTGACAGAAGGTGGTATCAGAGCCACTGCTTTAAGCCTTTAGGTGTTGTGATAATAATACCTAAGTTTATATAAAAGAGTTAGGAGATTGCTATTAATTGGTAGCACATATGATAGCATTTAGACTTGAACTTAAGAAAAGATGCCTTAGTATAAACTTCAAGATAAGTTAAGTACTTATGTGAATAAATTATGATGGGTTTTTGTATACCATAAGAATGGTAATTAGAATATTGCAAGATATGATAAAAAAGCAAGAATTAATAGTAATTATTGCTTATTGTTATTAATTGGTCTAGAATAAGATATGTTACGGGAAATACAAGTTTCCTTGATTCTGGATAAAAACTCTAATAAAAGAGGTACTTTTGAAAAAAATACTATTTATGGGAAATAGAAAATTTTCTCCGGCAAGACTGGGTATGGTGTAGCAGACTCTCCCGTTTGTCCGGATATACTAAGATTACCTATCCGGCGTGAACCGGGTAAGACGGGGTATATAATATGTCAAAAGAGTGACAAGATTTCCCTAAATAGTATTATGACCAGATATCTGACTAGTTTTTGGAAATATGAATCTGTTAAAAAAACATTGACCTGATAGATGGTATGTTTATTTCAGTATGTGAAATATGTGATTATATAGATATGTATATCTATAAGAAATTCCAAAAGTCAATTTGGAATAAAGCACAAGCATCTGTGTCTAGATTTCTTTATCAGGAAATTCTTTTCCGATATTAAACATTATTTTGTTTAATCATCTCTCTCGTAACTCGTGTGATAAAATAAATAATGGAAAACTTTTAAGTTAAAACGCCATCAAAAGAATTTATAACGCATAATCATAAATTATTAACGCCAGTAAGAAGCATATAAAGTTGTGCTAGTACACAAGAAAACACATGTAAATTTAATTATAAATCCACAGAAGTTGAAGTATATCACACGATTTCCAAGGCAAGACCTTTGGAAAATATAAATTAGGCACGATGACACCAATGCTAATTCCGTCAGTAGAAGAACTACTAATAAAAAAGAAGCATTTTGCCACATGATCCTACAAAATGAATATCGCTAAGGTACGCTAGAATAAGATTTCACAACCATCGGTGCACAGTCTAATCAGAGTCATAATTATTATTACTGCAAAAGGAGTCATATACCTTTGCAAATTCCCTATTCTATTTTATTCATATTCCCTGGTAATTTCACTTAACAACGGTTATCACACGAAATTCCAGATAAAAGTTCTTATATTTCTTTCGGTGAAATTCTGACTTTTCGTATATAAAAAGTTGACTTTCGCATTTCTACTTTCCCTAATAAATCATCATACCATGAGGATTTCTTTCATAAGTAGCGAATATTGATCTATTTCATTTCTTGGTAAATTCACACATTACACATGCACTATTTGTTGCGCATGTGATTCATTCGATTTATAAAGACCATTGGAGGGCTTCATTCCGATTTGTTATTTTATCCAAAACTCAAATATCATTCCGCTTTTTGTACTGTGAACCGCATTATTGCAAAACGATAACTCTTTGATATCGAGTCAATGAATTTCTTGAAAAAAACTCAATTTTCTTTGGTATACAGAAATTTCTGTTGCAACCATGTTCGAATTTTCTTATTAAAACTCGTTTTGTTTAAATCAAGTTTAATTATTTTGCTCGCAGTACGTAAATCAATTCAAAGTCCCTTATGATAAATCGAAGCCATCATATTCAAAATAATCCCAACAATCACTTCATTTCTCTTGAAACATAACATGTTTAATTAGTCTTTGACTTCATTGAATCGTTTCTTTGAGTACGATCACCTGGTGATGACATTTTCACAAAATCTGAAGATTACTCTAAATCTCGGATTTTATTATTTGTTTATTTATGTTAAATCCGCTTTGTTGATTTATTCTATAAAAGCAGTCTTAAAACAATTGTGTGCTAAGATAATAATATACAAAGTTATGTCATATTTTAGTATATCTCTTAATTGAGCCTTTCGTGATAAATTTAATTGATTATATATAAGTAATTACCTAAATTACAATATAGTATTACTATATTCTTGTTAAACCATTGAGGTGAAGAATTTATATTTTTATAAAATATGAATGAGATATACTCTCATTTAAATTTATGTTGAAGTTATTTATTTTATTATTAGTAATAAATTAAAAATAGAAGTGTTGATATTATTTTTATGTACTAAGGTTATTATCAAGAGCAGGTATTGGATAGCCTAGCCTAAGTTAGGCATGGACTGGCCACTTATGCTTAAACAAGGCAGCACTAACCGATATCCAACCATGATAATGACTAGTTAATATATATAAATTAAGTTATCATAATTAAATTAGTAAATTTTAATTATATGTAGAAATATTTTATATATATACTTTGTACTGTAAGGAGAAGACATATTTTCATAAAACAATACAAAAATTAGATATACGAATAAAATTATCTAAATAACTGTCTAAGTATTCATGAACAAGACATTTATACGTATATTTAATTATTCATCTTGTTTAAATATTCTACAATACTTTTATAAATATATGTATTTTAATATATATTTTACGCAAGCTAATATTTAAATATGCTTGATATTAAAATAAACATTTACTATTTTTCTTTTATGATTTAAAATATATTATTTTAAAATCTTATAGTTAAACATATTTGATTTTAAAATAATGATCGTAAATTCTAGGATATTTGAATCAACATATTAATAAAACATATATCATTATTTTGTCGAAATTACCACGGATCTTGATTTTACTTTATGATAACATAAAAGGAAAAGATATTTAATAAATTAAAGTATCACATATTTTGTAATAACTATGTAATGCTTTGGCAAGAAAATAACCATATAAGAATAATATGGTAGTCATCAACTAAGTTGGTTTAAGGAAACATTATTTGTAAGAATAGTCTCCGTTTTCAATATTGTAAATACATTCACAACGTTATATAATTTCAAAATGAAAATAAATAATCACATAGAATCAATCCATTAAGTGTTATATATATTTACAAATTAATTTACAAGTACTTTTGTACACTAAATATTTTACACCTTTATTTACAATTCTCATTTAACGTTATAAAGAATAGTAAATTCTTTTACAAAATAATAATACTAAAATATTTTGTAAAGTAATAACTTCATTACGATGTTTTGTAATTACATAATAAATATAAGTTATTTTACGTAGTATAATAAAATACTAAAATAATATTTATTTAAAAGTAATGACCATTTACATATAATAAATATGTAACAAATACTATATATTACATAGTATTTATATTTGATATATAAGATACGGTTCAGGTAGGGATACAAATAATATATATTTACTTTACAAATATAATATAATGGTGGGTCATGCCAAAATAACTTATTTTATTATATTTCGATCTCTATGACATAGTATGAAGAATATGGTCACTAATAATGTACTATCACATTAAAACAATTTGGAACTCTAAACAATAATACATTAACTCTATAGTCTTTTGGCGTATCTTTGAAACTCACTCATCTCAGCACATTGATTTTCTCATATCATAATTCGATATTTGACAAATCATTTTTCATGCTTTTATTTCATTTGAAATCTGTCAATTCTAAGTCTTCCTCAGTTGCTAATCAAAGTAAGCTTCCTTTTGACAAAGAATTTTATTGATTTTAAAAGTCCTTCCCATTCATTTGATCATATATCTTTTGGCTTGAACCTAGTCATCTTGGAAACTATATTATTTCATCTCGTTCATTTGTCATCAAATTCTTGAACTAATTCAGTTGAACCATTGAATCCTACTTACTGTAAAACTCGTATTCACAAAATTTAATATTTCAATTCTGGGTCATCTACCCTAATATTATTTTATTAACTAAAAGGTGACATACTTCCAAAAGAAATATAATAACTCAAATACACTTGGGAGCTGGAATCTAAGATGAAGAAAAAGTATTCCTACTTATTCCAGTAAATCTCGAGGACGAGATTTTTATTAAGGTGGGGAGAATGTAACAACCCTCATTAAAAGTCCTATTTATTTTATTATTTTATCTAAAAGGAAACCCTAATTAAGACACCCAAGTAATTCTACGCAAACCCTAAAATTTTCATAATTTTCAGAATCAGGATTCGGGCCCCTAAAACTCCGGGGGGGCATTCCCTACTCGATGATTATCCTTATAACTTATTATAAAAATCGAATTTAATTAAATCGTCGACTCAGCTAGCCTACTCCCACGCGTGGCAACCCTATAACCGACTTGTATCCCTTGCGCACCGTAAGGGATATGGTATTACGATGCGCAGGCGTGTTAAAGTCCCTTACGCATCGTAGGGGTTATAGTGCTACGATGCGTAGGGCTGACCTAAATTTGGGTATAAATAGAGGACCTTGGGACTTGAATTCAGAAGTTTAAACGACGTAATTTCTCGCTACAGGCACCGAGTTACGTTCTGATTATCACAATTAACACACACAATCACTAAATTGATGCTGCAATCAGGGTAATAACTCGATCGCTATTACAATTCAACGTCCGATCGATTATAACTATCCAACGATTGTTTAAGTGCCGCTCAAATTGAGTTTATACTTTGTTATTCATCGTGATTTCGACTTGAATGTTTGAGTGCTGTTCGAACTCGGACTATACTCTGTCATTCGTTGTGAATCCGCTGGATTGTTAAGTATTGCACTTGTAAATCGTTGTGAGGGTTTAATCTCGTGAATTGTCGTAACGGTTGTATTAGTTATTTACCTAATCGTGTGCACTAGATTACAAGGCTAATCAATAGGCTAAGCTCTGCCTGTATAAATTTGCAATATATCAAGGCTTATCTGTAGACTAAACTTTGCCCGTATGAATCTGCAAGTTTATAAAGTGAGTCATTCTCTTTTTATCAAATTACTTTTTGAAATCATGTTTATTTTCAAAGATTATAATTACAGTGATTAAGTTTATGTAATCACCAAGTTACAGCCGGTATGTGGGATTTTGTATACATTACTTGATATCCGTCACTATTGGACAACGAGTTAGCCAATGAGTGATATGACCATAGTCACAGACACCATTGGACAACGAGATAGCCAATGTGTGTTCGAGTGACAATTACTATGGGTAGTTGGTTTGATATCTGAAACATTGTAATCTCTCTTAATACTGTAATTGATAACACTGTTTTCTAGTTATACTTTGCAGTGATTAAGTCTTTGCCAATCTTTAAGAAGCAAATGTAAAAACTCTTAATGCTGTAAATTATAACAAATATGTTTTAAGTAAAATGAATGAACTCACTCAGTATTTCCCCGCTGACAAAACCTTTTTAAAACACTTTTCAGGTAGATGGGAGTAAGAGATGGATACGGCACTGAAAGGCATCAAGAAGTGGCTTATTTATTAATTAAAATAAGAAATATTGTTTTATGTAATAAAATTTATCTTTATTAAAGCTACCATTATAAAACATGGGTTTATCCCATTTATTTATTAAATAAAATCCGGTGTTTTCTAAACTCTGATATTTTTCCTAACTCACGGTCCTGACAAAATTTCCGCTGCAACGTTTTCAAAATAATCACCGGTACCACTGGACTGTTCACGGCACCGGATTCCGTCCAGGGTGGGTCGGAGGTCGTGACAGTCGTTGAGCATTTTACTGATATAGTAGATGGGTGTTTGAACTCCTTCTCGCTCCACTATGAGTACCGCGCCTACCGCGTTATCCGCGGCAGATAGGTACAAAATAAGTGGCTCATCCTTGCGTGGTGCGGTTAGAGTTGGGAGTTGAATCAAACACTCTTTCATCTCCCGGAAAGCTTTTTTGGCCTCTGCGGTCCATTGGAATTGTTCCTTTTTTAAGCAGCTCCGCAAGGTCTTGATGAAAGGGTAAGACTTAGCTGCATGGTTGGCTAAGAATCTATTCAGTGCGGCTAGCCTGCCGGCTAGTCGTTGCATTTCTTTCATCGTAGAAGGCGATGGCATGCGCTCGATCGCCTGAACTTTTTCCGGGTTCACCTTGAATCCATCTTTGGTTACGATGAATCCAAGGAACTTGCCTTCTTCCATTCCAAACGAGCATTTCCCTGGGTTTAGCTTCATGTTGACTCTTCGCAGCGTTTGGAATGTTCTTTCAACATCGTTGAGCATGGTATCTTCCTCCATGCTCATGACGACCAGGTCGTCCATATAGATTTTGACACTTTTTCTGATTTGACCGCGAAAAGTGTCGCTCATCAATTTTTGATAGGTTGCGCAACCCGAACGGCATTTTTATGTAGCAGTAGTTCCCGGTAGGCGTACGGAATGCCGTTTTATCTTCGTCTTCGATTGCCATCTGTACCTGGTGGTAGCCTTTGTAACAATCGAGGAAACCCTTCCATCGAAATGGTGCAAGGTTATCGACCTTCTCGTCGATCTCCGAAAGTGTGTAACAATCCTTGGGGCAGGCGTTATTGAGATCTTTATAATCGACGCACATGCGCCAGCCCCCGCTTGGTTTTTCTACCATGACTGGGTTGGTCAACCAAGTCTGGTATTTGACTTCCCGCATGATGCCTGCGGAGAGCAGTTCTTGGACCTGCTCATTCATCGCCTCGTTCTTTGCTGATCCAAGGTGGCGTTGGCCTTGGATCACCGGCTTGATACCTAGCATGGTATTCAAGAAATGCTGCGCAATTTCGCGTGGTACCCCTGTCATGTCTGCAGGTGTCCACGTAAAAATATCCTGGTTCCTGAAGAGGAGCTGCTTCAGGCGTGCTCTGATGGTAAGGTACAAGGCGTGGCCCAACGTGACCGTTTGCTCTGGGTGTCTTGCGTTAAGAACCCATTTTTGTGGTTGCGTGTTGGGGGTAGGCCTTGCCATTTTGGCCGGACACAGCTCGTCCGAGGACATAACTTCTCTGCGGGCGTATATTATCGCAACCCCCGTCTCGGTTGGGAAACCGATGGCAGAGTGGGGGACGGATGTGATCATGTTGAAGTTGCCCTGAGATTCCCTCCCAAGAAGTACGTCGTATTTGGAGGTGTGAGGTAGAACCATGAAGTTTACCTCCTCCGTTCGTGTGTGCCTTCCATTGGTGAGGCGCATAGGAAAAGTGATTTGGCCCAGGGGGAATACGGTTTCCCCCGCAAAACCGGCCAAAGGGTAGTCTACCGACTGCAACCGATCTTTGTCTTCTTGATCGAACTGGTTGAAGCACTGCTCGTAAATAATGTCAGATGTACTGCCCGGGTCGATGAATAGTCACTCGGTGCAGTAGTGAGCTAGGTAGCTTGTGATAACGACGGCGCGCCTGTCGCGCGGTCCGCCTCGGACTTTTGGAAAGACCACTTGCTCGTCTTTCCAGTCATTGTCTGATCTTCTTGCCGCCTTGCGCGGCCTTCCTCGTCCTCGATTGATCATGTGGGTTGAGGCCACGTGCATGGTCCTCTTACCCGTGGAGGTGCCCTCGTTGTGGGGGGTAATGCGCTTGGTTTGCTTTTGCGCAGCTGGCAACAGATGTTGCAGCTTCCCCTCCTCAAGGGCTCGCTCAATCTCCAGTCGGAGACTGATACAGTTGTTTGTTGTGTGGCCCGAGTCCTTGTGGTACTCGCAATAGAGTGCGAGATCCTGGTTCTTCTTGGACTTCATCAGTTGGGCCGTTCGCAGGAATTGCGCGTTCGTAAGGAGGACATCGCTTGGCGACTGGTTGATCTCGGTCCAGCTACGGTCCCGAGACTCCTTCTTCGACGCCCGGTTTTCACGCTGGGCGTTGATTGTAGCCCTTGCGTCGGGCTGGTTGTTACGCGGGACATATGGTCTAGGATCGCTGCCGTGATTCCATGTGTCCCGGTTGCGCTTGTTATTGCGCTTGTGCTCTTGGTGGGAGGACTGGCCTTCCGTTTGGGGCTGTGCCTTTGAGACGTGCGGTTTGAGGGACCGCTGAGTCTGGGCGTATGTCTTGACCGCAGCCATGACATCTTCCCATTTCTTAGGCAAGCTGTCCTTGCCGGAGATAGTCATAACCATTTGTTCGTCCTTAACGGCAACAATGAAATGGTTGCGTGCCATTTGGTCTGCAACGTCGCCTATTGATGGGGAGTGCAAAACACGAGCGTTAAGTGTGTTAAATTACATATCTTATTATGTTTTAAGCGATCACACGCCTCGAATATGTTAACTACGTATGTTTGTGGGTTTACAGGTAAAACACGTAAAACGGTGAAGTTTGGAACGTTTAGTGATGAGACGGAACAAGCAAAGATGAAAATCAAAACACTTCACGTTATTCGGTACTTGTCCCGGTGATAAAACCACTTCAAAGCTCAAGAAACGTGAAAGTAATGAAGTCCAGGATGCCGGGTTGTTTGTCAATATACAAAAGTTGCATGAAAGCAAATATGGTTCTCTTATACATCAGCAAAATATGTACAGCAAGTCAAGAACGTGCCCTACGGTCCTCGTACCGAGGCTACGGTAGGTGAGAAGGGTATTTTGTTTGTTCAAGAATTAAAAGAAAAAAAAATGAATAAAGAGTTGAAAAACTCTACATGAGAGATAAGTAGCACATGTTGGCAACCATAGGAGGAGCCGACATCATCCTATCATCACAAGCTGACTTGTGGATATTGAGAAGAAAGCATGTGCAAAGGAAAAAGATAGTCAGACACATCACGTGAATTAGAGGGGGATCTCACTTAGGGGATCATCATCGATCATCAATAGAAAAAGAGATTTTTAGGCAGCCGCACTCAACTTCATCACTCAACATCATCGATCGTTCCAATTTCACTTACCGAATCAATCATGTTTTTATCATTCTTTCAAGCTATTGAAGACCGCACGAGTATGATGAGCGGCTAAATCTCCAGTGAACACTCCGGGTGATGATTCTTGTATTTCACTTTTAATTTAGTTATGTTTGTTTGAGAATTAGATTGTAATTAGGTGTTGACCGAATTGCATTCACATATACATATATATAATTTGTGTGACAGACAAATCCTGGTGATAACCAGAGAGACGTATTTATGTTGAATCTAATTGTGCCTTTGCTGATTGAATAATTATTTATGCTTGCGGTTAATATCTCTCTGATCAATTGGTATTATGCTAGGATCTTGTATAAGTAATTGGTTTATGTGACAGATTTACCATTTAATCAGTGGCATCCAAACAAACAATAATTAGATTATTAAGTGTTTACAGAATCTGAATCTCGGAGTGGTCACGTTCCTATCATTGTTTTCTCATTTTCACAATACTTATTCATAAAAATTACAAAAATAGATAAACTAGCAAATTTCATAAAGTAAGTTTAGATTAGTTAAACGGTATTACACTGACCACATGCTCCTCTGGATTCGATACCTGACTTACCCTGTCTATAGGTAATTTTAGGTTTTTGCATAGACCCGACGACAGTCTATCAAAATGGCGCCGTTGCCGGGGAGCTAGTGCGCTTAGTGTTATATCGTTTATTTGATTTTTTTTATTTATTTTTTTTCAGTACTACTTTTAGTTTGTTACTTGTGCAGCAATTATGGAATGGGATTATGATGTTGAACCATGCTCATGTTGCGGGAGTCACAATCACTGGGCTCAAGATTGTCCACGTTCTTACCACCCGGATCATGGCTCCAGAGGATATCAAAATTACAATCAATCCGATAAAGGCGGTAACGAGCAGAATCGAAACACAATTGAGGAAGATAAGATTTTAGAGTTATTCAAAACCCTCCTCAAGCATGTAGAGGAACTCACCCAGTCTCTCAAGGAACAGCAAAATATTAATGAATCACTTAACCAGCGAATTGAACAACTAACTAATCAGTTTGACAATTTTATAGAAAGAAAAGCTACAGTTAGCCTGGTTGAGGATGCTGGATCAGAGACAGATAGAGATCCAAGGGAACCGCTCATCCCAATTCAACTTGGGGATCTCAAGACAGACGCTTCATTGAATTTTGGAGTTAGTATGAGTGTTCTTCCTGGGTATATTTATGACAGGTATGATTTGGGCCCATTGCAACAGGTTAATGATCCTATGGTTTTAGCTGAATACTCACGAGGAAGGCCCCGAGGGATTTTGAAGGGATTGACTGTAAAGGTAGGTGACTTTTATTATCCTGAAGATTTTGTTGTCTTAGATCCATATACAGAGAAGGAACAACTGAGGGTGATACTTGGCAGACCATTCTTGGCCACTGCAGATGCTCAGATCTGTTGCTGGAAAGGTACAGTTGATATGACATACGGGAGCCGTAAGCTTTCTGTTGACTTCCTTTCACATTCTTTTGATTATTCATTTATAAATACTTGTTCATGGGATTTTGTTACTAACACGAGTTATTCTCGAGTGTGTGACGATGGCCCGAAAGAGAGTGTTGCTATGATTGACAGGTCTAAAGATGACAAGATCGTGAAGGATAAAGAGGCCAAGTCACCTTGGTGGCTCAAATTGAGAATTAAAAAGCAATTAGCCAAGCGAGAAAAGAAGCCACCAAAGGAAGCAACCAAATCCAAGAAGAATCCCATAGAGACACGTACGGGCGAGTTATTATATTCTTTCGATGATGCAGATCCAGATAACCCGGATCATTGGGATGCCATATGGAGTGAAGGATGGCAGTGGGATACTAACCATTCATCAGCACAAGTGTTCTTTGCACGAGAGATGCCATTTAAACCACCTTGAGCATATCAGGTATGGTCTGGCTGAAGACCTATAAACTTAGCGCTCTCGGGAGGCAGCCCGAGGATGTAGAGTAGTGTATATTTGTTTTGTTTCTGTTTGAGTATTGTGGCAGGTTACCAGGTTATTAATCTCTACGGGTGCAACGGTCCAAGTGTGGGGATGTTTGGTAAAGTCCCAATACGTTCTAGTTGCAGTGGCGGACAATGCGCGGATTAGAGTTCAGTCAAAACTGTCCATACTCAATCTCCATTTGGACGGGGATGATCTGAACACTTATCGTAGAGATTGGCCCGAGTACTTGTTGGACACGGCCGCGAATGAAATGCTATACGGTCGTGGTGGAACAAGGCGCACGAGGATTCTACGTTTTAAACCAGGGGAGTCTGTTCCACTTTTATTCTCGCATTTTTTTTATTGCATTTTTTTATTCGTGTTCTTGGTGGTGTTAAACTATGTTGTGTTTAGGGAATGTGTTTTTGCTAATTGTGTTAGGAACGGTCGCTCATGAGTTTTGTTAGTTGGTATTCCTGGGTTTTGTTTTAAAAGCACTATACATTGGGGACAATGTCGCTCAAGTGTGGGGATATGGAAACCCGGGAAGGGAAAGGTTTGGATAAGAGTTTGAAAGAGGTTGAAAGTGATTGAAAATGATGAAAAGCGAAAAAATTGAAAATTTTAAAAAATTTTAAGAATTTCATCGCCTTAAGTGAACTAAATGGATATGAAAATCGAATGTTTCAATCACTAATGGGTTCCTTGCTGGTAGCAAACTAACATAGTCCCTTGTCATGGTCGTTCCTTTAAGTTTCATGAGAGTAGGTCCGACAGGTGTTTTTAGTTAAAAGAATTGAGAAGAGATGTCTATTTAGGGGTAACATGCTTTAGATTGCAAATGCTACGTGTCGGCAGCCTTTTTTACCCTTCTTTGGTGAGAATTTTGAGCCTGTAGAATGATAGAATGATCTACATATTGAATTCATTTGTTGAGAGCAGGCCGCATGTTATTCTGTGTTAGAACTTGTATGATTTGATGCATGCTAAAACTGTGGTTTAATATGTGCACGTAAATGATAAAGGCATTAGGATATCCCGTACACCTGTTTTTGTGTTCTTGTTTACCTCGTTATTACCCTTAGTAGCCCTGTTGAGCCTATTTACCCTTTCGTTTGTCCACCTAATGTGAATTGTTTGATACCGACCATGAACGACAGATTATGAATAAAAAAAAGAAAGAAAGAAAAGAAAAAAAAAACATTTGAAAAAGAAAAAGACAAAAAGAAAGTGTTGTGAATTTCGTTTATGTCTTGGGGAAACCAACCCAAAAGTGTTTATTAGTTTTTATGTTTGCAAATAAAGTTGTCACGGTTTGGTCATTTGTTTGTTAGCCACATAAAAATATAAATATAAGCCAAAAATCTTCCTACCCTTAGCCTAAGCCCAAAACCGAAAGTCCTTTTGATATGTGCCGTGTTATATGATACAGTGGAGGTGTGATTGTCATACAAGCCTATGATTACAAAATTTCATGTTTGGTTTTGAATGTTATACATACTAGCACATTATACGCTAGTTCATATATTTTTAAACCGAGAGGAGAGTTGATTGTGAGGGGCGTGTAGCATGTGTACAATCCTAAGCATGTTAGTTTTGAATAGAAAAGTCTTAAGTCTTATAAATTGCATCTATTGCTTGTCGGGCTGTCAATCTTGATTGTGTCAGTCTATGGAACGGGTATGACTTGGGACTTAAACTGTTGCATCGGTTTAGGGGTTTAGAAGTATTGTTACGATGGTGAGTAATTCCGTATTGGTTTGCTTGAGGACAATCAAAGGTAAGTGTGGGGATGTGATGGGGAGTGCAAAACACGAGCGTTAAGTGTGTTAAATTACATATCTTATTATGTTTTAAGCGATCACACGCCTCGAATATGTTAACTACGTATGTTTGTGGGTTTACAGGTAAAACACGTAAAACGGTGAAGTTTGGAACGTTTAGTGATGAGACGGAACAAGCAAAGATGAAAATCAAGACACTTCACGTTATTCGGTACTTATCCCGGTGATAAAACCACTTCAAAGCTCAAGAAACGTGAAAGTAATGAAGTCCAGGATGCCGGGTTGTTTGTCAATATACAAAAGTTGCATGAAAGCAAATATGGTTCTCTTATACATCAGCAAAATATGTACAGCAAGTCAAGAACGTGCCCTACGGTCCTCGTACCGAGGCTACGGTAGGTGAGAAGGGTATTTTGTTTGTTCAAGAATTAAAAGAAAAAAAAATGAATAAAGAGTTGAAAAACTCTACATGAGAGATAAGTAGCACATGTTGGCAACCATAGGAGGAGCCGACATCATCCTATCATCACAAGCTGACTTGTGGATATTGAGAAGAAAGCATGTGCAAAGGAAAAAGATAGTCAGACACATCACGTGAATTAGAGGGGGATCTCACTTAGGGGATCATCATCGATCATCAATAGAAAAAGAGATTTTTAGGCAGCCGCACTCAACTTCATCACTCAACATCATCGATCGTTCCAATTTCACTTACCGAATCAATCATGTTTTTATCATTCTTTCAAGCTATTGAAGACCGCACGAGTATGATGAGCGGCTAAATCTCCAGTGAACACTCCGGGTGATGATTCTTGTATTTCACTTTTAATTTAGTTATGTTTGTTTGAGAATTAGATTGTAATTAGGTGTTGACCGAATTGCATTCACATATACATATATACAATTTGTGTGACAGACAAATCCTGGTGATAACCAGAGAGACGTATTTATGTTGAATCTAATTGTGCCTTTGCTGATTGAATAATTATTTATGCTTGCGGTTAATATCTCTCTGATCAATTGGTATTATGCTAGGATCTTGTATAAGTAATTGGTTTATGTGACAGATTTACCATTTAATCAGTGGCATCCAAACAAACAATAATTAGATTATTAAGTGTTTACAGAATCTGAATCTCGGAGTGGTCACGTTCCTATCATTGTTTTCTCATTTTCACAATACTTATTCATAAAAATTACAAAAATAGATAAACTAGCAAATTTCATAAAGTAAGTTTAGATTAGTTAAACGGTATTACACTGACCAAATGCTCCTCTGGATTCGATACCTGACTTACCCTGTCTATAGGTAATTTTAGGATTTTGCATAGACCCGACGACAGTCTATCACCTATCTCCAGGCACTCTTTATTGTAACGGACAACAAATGCCTCAAGTGATTTGTTGTCTCTGCGCCAGATGTTCATGACGTCCATAGAATCACGTTCATGACGTCGCTGCTGGCAAAAATGCGCGAGGAACTTTGCTTGTAAGTCCTCGAATGAGGTCAGTGACCCCACTGGCAAAGAATCGAACCAAGCCCTGGCCAGACCTGTTAGGGTCTGCGGGAAAAATTGACACCAAGTTGGTTCATCCCACCTGTCGTTGCACCCGACGCCGACGAAGATGTTCATGTGGTCATCTGGGTTGGCCGAACCGTTGTATTTCCCAATGTTTAATGGGAATTTGGTGGTGGTGACATCGGCGTTGGCAATCTCCAGGACAAACTTGGAGTTTTCGGCCGCAAATTTTGGCATGTAGGGTTGGCTCTGGTGGCGCTTTGTAGCGCGGAGGTATGTGGTGCGGGGTTGAGTGGGAGGAACATAATTGCGTCCTCCCGGTCTACTGCTAGTAGCATGAGACTCTCCGCCGTATGTATGGTCGTCCGGATCGGTTCGGCCATATCCTTCATGGTGGGACTGGGGTCCAGCCGGCTGTGAATGCCGGAGCCGCGAAAGGCTGTAGATTGTCGCCTAGTTTCGCCATGTGGGCCTAGGCGGCTATGTATTGGGCCCTTGCGGCGGGACCCATATGAGGAATCATCCTCATCGAGCGTGTGGACGTCGCAGTAGGAGGAACCGTGGTCTTCGTGCCTACTCCGGGAGGCTGGATGTGTTGGAGCCCTGCTGTCGTATTGTAAAATACGACCCGCAGGTGTATGCGGTGCCGGGGTAGTCCCCACAGGTACTTGCGCTTCTGCGCAAGCTCTGTTGTATGTTGTGGCCAGCAGAGCTTGTTGTTAGTCATACCAGGCATGGAGGTTCATGCCTGGAGGTATCACAGAAGCGTACTGTGACAGATCGTGTCCGAACGTAAGGGATGCGCCCCCTTGCGTTGATGTGCCAATATGTTCAGCGTTTGGGGCTAGGGGTACTCCCCGCAGGTCCTGGGTTTACGGGGTTTAGGTTATCCCCAGCAGTGTTGTTTAGGCGATCGGCCATAATCGTAGGAAAGAAAAGGATGGTGGAAAAAAGTGCTAAGAGTAGCGGTGGGCGCCAATGATAAAACAATGGTTAACCAGGCAGGGTTAACTCACTGGTCTCGTCAAGTAGGGTTAATCCCTTCTTTCCGAGGATCGTTGGCTGGATCGTCCGCTGGTTGGTTTCCTGCACAAGGAAACAAGCCGTGACTCATAACAAGGAGGATGGGGTGGGGGGTGCTCCTTGTTACCACTCTCCGGCGTGAGAATCAGTAATTTGCTTGGGAAGCAAAGTGTGATAGTAGTAGTAGTGAGAGAGTTGAGAAGAGATACCTCAAACCTGGTTTGGGATGGGTATTTATAGCCGAGGAGTGAAGGAGGGTAGTTGAGTGGCTAGCCTGACATCGCACAGCATCTGTAGGTGTGTCAGGCCTGTCGATTACGGTGGTGACGCCACGTCCTACTGTGGTGTCAGGCTGTTGCATACATGTGGGCTGACAACTGACTGTTCTCAGTGCCACTTGCACTGTGGTGTCAGACCCACTTGCCTTGTGGGCAGGATGCGGTGCCGGGCCGCATCACTGCTTGCGGTAACTGATGTTGTTCCCGCGTTCTTGTTCTGGCCAAGATGGATGCGGGATGCGGTGCCGTGCCGCATCGCCGCTTGGTGACTGTTCCTGTTGTCCAGATCCCTTGTCGTGATGAAAATGTTCATAGGATTCGGTGCTAGGCCGCATCGCTATGTGTAACATTCGTTCTCGTACTTAAGGTAAGTCTTCTCATCAATGGATAGATTGGTTTCAACCGCTGTGTTCGCGCGTGCCCGCACGGACACAGATAAGTTCTTGCTGGTGGGGGTTTTTGATAAGGGTAATGGTCACTCGCGGTCATGCTGACGCGAGATCCGGGACCATACCCCTTCATGATGTGATATGTGGTTATTTTTATTGTATTTTTTACGTATAAAATTAGTTATTGTTATATGAATAATGGCCTTGTTATTTTTATCATATTTATATATATGCATATAACTATTTTATAAATATATATATTGAGACGTTAAATATAAAATAATAGGATCGTTTAGGTACGTGAGTTAGCTCAAGCTCGAAAGGTGAAGTTCGGCCTCAAGTAAGCTTAATACGTTTTAAGTTCAGGGGCGGACCCAAGCATAAGCTTGGGTGGGTTGGCGCCTCCCTTAAAAACAATTTTTTAGTGTATTTTATAAGCAAAAAACCTAATCGCACCCCTTGAAAGTTTGGTTGAACCCCTCGGTCGCACCCCAAAGAAATAATTCTTGAGTCCGCCACTGTTTAAGTTGTTAACTAGTCAATCTCGAATACTTTACAAACGTAGGGGCCCTATTTGAATTGGTTAAGGTTAGAGATGCTAGATTAAAGATTATAGGATTGGTATTGCATTTTTTGCATTCATAGATCACATGGGTCATTATTCTTTATGCCCACCACACATTGATATGATTTCATTTAATCTGATTGAGAAAAAGAAAATTGAATTCGTAAAGGCTAATTCTATACACACACTTCTATAATCTTATTTTTACATCTTCTAGTGTATATGGGTCGTAACCTTCTGGGGTAGCCCAGTTGGCCAGCCTCACCCACCCTCTCCCTAGAGGTCCCGGGTTCGAATCTTGGTGTCTGCATCCCACGGCCAAGCTCTTTGCTCTCGGTTGGGTATTCACCCCCAGGCAGCTATGGGGCTAAGCTAGCTTGTGGAGTGTGATCACTCCAGCGGTTGGGAGGACCGTGGAATATCCCCCCTAGTGTATACGGGCCGTATAAGGTTATACAACCCGTATAGAATGATTTTGCACAGAAATAAATGCGCTGGATTCTTTTTTTTATATGTATACGAGACGTATAACATACACAGCTCGTATACATGTGTATACGAGCAATATAATGTTATATGGCCAAATGTGTTAATTTTTTGTTGTTTGATCAATTTTTGGATTTTAAGATCTGTATACGGGCCGTATAATGCTATACGACCCTATATAATTTTTTTGTGTAAAACCGAACAACCGTTTAATAAATTTTAGTAATTCTTTAGATAACGTTTTCAGCATCCGAAGTTTGTTGGTTTGTTTGTAGCTAGGGTTTAGAATGCTTGAATATGACGATATTAGAACGCTGTACATTGCATGTAAACACAGTGGCTTTGTGATGCAAGGATCTTCACAAAGCCCACCACACTTCTATAATCTTATTTTTACATCTCCTAGTGATCTATTTGAATTGGTTAAGGTTAGAGATGCTAGATTAAAGATGATAGGATTGGTATTGCATTTTTTGCATTCATAGATCACATGGGTCATTATTCTTTATGGCCACCACACATTGATATGATTTCATTTGATCTGATGAGAAAATGAAAATTGAATTCGTAAAGGCTAATTCTAAACACACACTTCTATAATCTTATTTTTACATCTCCTAATGTATACGGGCCCTATAAGGTTATACAACCCGTATAGAATGATTTTGCACAGAAATAAATGCGCTGGATTCTTTTTTTTACATGTATACGGGACGTATAACATACACAGCTCGTATACATGTGTATACGAGCAATATAATGTTATATGGCCAAATGTGTTAATTTTTTGATGTTTGATCAGTTTTTGGATTTTAAGATCTGTATACGGGCCGTATAATGCTATACGACCCTATATAATTTTTTTTTAATTTTTTGTGTAAAACCGAACAACCGTTTAAGAAATTTTAGTAATTCTTTAGATAACGTTTTCAGTATCCGAAGTTTGTTGGTTTGTTTGTAGCTAGGGTTTAGAATGCTTGAATATGACGATATTAAAACGCTGTACACTGCATGTAAACACAGTGGCTTTGTAATGCAAGGATCTTCGAATGCGGTATGTACGTTAAATTTCATTAAATGATATTGTTATTCGTCTGTTAACTACCGGATGGAGTTCTTTCGTGGTCTAATCATATCAACTATGTAAGAGGGAGAGAGAGACCTTTAAGTACGGATCCTACAACTGCATTTGGAACAAGAAGTCCAACAATTCGTTCATTATCTGTTGTTGTCTCAATGCCCACAACACGTAGTCGTTGATGGGCTTTGCGGGCATGTTGTTGTTTAATAAATTTTAGTAATTCTTTAGATAGCGTTTTCAGTATCCGGAGTTTGTTAGGTTGTTTGTAGCTAGGGTTCTGAATGCTTGAATATCATGATATTAGAAAAGGAAAAACACTACCATAGGTGAACCATCCAGAAGAAATCGCAGGCTGATACATAAAAATACATATAACGAGTTATCGTCTTCTGAACCCTAACAACTGTCCATGTGGGTTATCACCAGAACCCTGCCGATGATCGTCTGTTAATTACCGGATGAAGTACGTTCGTGGTCTAATCATATCATTCACTACATGGAGCAGATAACGATGAACTTTACTTCGTTGGGAATAAGTTGATTAACAGAGGATTTATCACGTATAAGTTGGTTTATGGGAACCGTTTCTAGCTAGGGTTTGTTGGGTTGTTTGTAGTTAGGGTTCAGAATGCTTGAAGTTTTATTATAAACACCTTGGTGAAAGTTATCATCTTTTGGGTCAAGTGAAGCAATGAATGGAGGAATTTATTTTACTTATTTTATGTCTAATCATATCATTCACTGCATGGAGCAGATAACTAGAAAACGAGAAAATACGGAACGAGATTCTTCGAGAACTAGAAAAGGAGAAACTACGGAACAAGCAGTTGGTCGATAACATGATAGATAAAGATCTTGCAATGAAAGCCAGTGCAAAAAATGCGGAAATGTTGCTTCATTAAAATTAACAAACCATCCATGTATGTTGCAAGTTAAATCCACAATCAATGTATTGAGCTGCAGCAACAAACCATTCTCTTACGGAATCTTATTGAACGTCAACAAACCATCCATTTGGCTTGAAAAGCATATAGGTATATTAGTTAAAATCACTACCATAGGTGAACCCTCCAGAAGAAATCGCAGGCTGGTACATAAAAATACATATATTCTCAGATAATTCCAAACAACTGTCCATGTGGGTTGGGTTATCGCCAGAACCCTGCCGATGTTCGTCTGTTAACTACCGGATGGAGTAATTTCGTGGTCTAATCATATCATCTATTCAGTATAAGTTTTTAGATGGTGTTTGTAAGGTTTAATTGCCTTGTGTAATAATGATTGACATCTATCGTTGACATCTATACACGGAATGAGATTCTTCCACTAAACCCTTGAATCCCAACGCTTCTCCTAACATTTCTCACCATTTCGTGAATTCGAGTTCATTAAGAAGTAATGACTGCTGACTAATTGCAAGACTGTTTTCCGGGCTTCCAATGCTCATACAAGGTGATAAACAACGATGATCTTGAATTGGAGAACTGAGGTTGAAAAGATTTGTTGAAATTGAAACAACTAAAAAAGCGGTGAACAGTGAGGAACAAATTTATATGTGGAATTGACGAAAACGCAGTAACGTTGAGGATTTAAAACTACGAACTTTACGTTGAGGATTTAGAACTTCAAACTTTGTTTGAGTTATACGGTATCAGGTTGGGTATAGAAACGGTTTAACCAGGTGTATCAGACTGTTCAACTGGTCGGTGTTTGAGAGCGAATGCTGAATGCGGCTCGTCTTGTTTAATTTACAAGAGCTAGAGTTCAATTTGGTTTGGTTTCTAAAGCTTAAAGTTAGTTCGGCTTGGTTCATTTATTAATTTATACACTTTTTAATTGTTTTGATAATATCTTAGTTTTATATGCACTTTTAATTTATTTTTATAATATTTTAGTTATAATTTTTATGTATGATGTGATACGTGGTTATTTTTATTGTAACTTTTACGTATAAAATTAGTTATTATTATATGAATAATGTCCTTGTAATTTTTATCATATTTATATATATGCATATAACTATTTTATAAATATATATTTGAGACGTTGTATATAAAATAATAGGATCGTTTAGGTACGTGAGTTTGCTCAAACTCGATAGTGAAGTTCAGGCTCAAGTAAGCTTAATACGTTTTAAGTTGTTAACCTGTCAATCTCGAATAGTTTACAAACGTAGTGGCCCTATTTGCATTTTTTGCATTCATCGATCACTTGGGTCATTGTTCTTCTTGCCCCCACCACACATTGACTTGATATGATTTGATTTGATCCGATGAGAAAATGAAAATTGAATTTTTAAAAGTTTATTTAAAAGGACGAATGGATGCTTTAATAGTTTAATTATAAGAACATGCACCATTATTGTAAATCACATCAGGTTGATTGCCAAGTTTTCACTTTTCACAAAAAACATGGTCTGGTTTCTGGATCTAACTGATGTCTGGTGATGGTAAGTTTTTTTTTTTCTTGAAAGTTCATTCCAAGAAACGCTACCAGCAAATCGCTATAGCACAAAATAAACAAAAATTACAACTCAAACTTACACCAATCCTTCCATATTATATTATTACAAGGAGCTCGACTTTTAATCCAAAGATATCCCAAAACCTTTATATTTCCTTTATTTTACTTGTGGTCTTCGTCTTATTCCAAAAAACGGCCTCATTCCTAACTTGCCAAACACATCACGCAGATATGAAGATGACCGCTTGCAAGCCCTTTCTTTTCTTTTTACTTAGCTTAACATGGCAGTGAATAGTCAACAAGTCTTTTACCGAGAAAGCAAAAATGTTTGGGATGTTACCCCATTCGCTTATGAATTGCCATATGATCGTTGATGTGTGTAAAATGCAACATATAAAGTACATCAAATGAGGCATAAAACTAACCCTTTTTTAATACTAATGTTGGAAAAAGTGTGCTTTTGTCTTACTTTTGTATTTTCAGGGTTAAATGGGCTTAAATGAACAAAAGAAGCAAAAATACAGTCAAATCTAACAATAATACAAGAAAAGGGCATGCCCGACTCCTCGAAAGTATCTTCCCAAGCAAAAACAGAACAACTGAAGGCTGAACACGCCCCGTGTCCAACGGACACTGGGCTTGCCCAAGTGTCTGTAGAAAAGACAAAGTTGTAGAAGCTTCTATTTCCCAACACGGGGGCGTGCCCAGCGGAAACGGGGCCGTGGTCAACGCTAAGATTCGCAGAATCCAAGCAAATCTTGATAGTACAGATACGCTTCTGCACACGGGGCCGTGCCCAGCGGACACGGGGGCGTGGTAAACTAATACAGACAAACTGCAATTAATGAAGAAAGAGAAAGTGGATAGACATGGGGCCGTGCCCACTGGACACTGGGTCGTGTCCGGGCTTCTGTGCAGGCTATAAATAGGGGTGCTTGGTTCATTTCAAAGGCATCCCTTAACAAACCACCTCTCCCCCACTTCACATACACTCCACCACCATCACAACACCCACATCCACCACCATCATCCATCATAGAGTGTGTGTAGTAGTCTCGGGATCCAAGATTGATAGTAAGAGTTCTTGACAATCAAAGTCCATGTTTGCCTAAGTCTCTTACATCACTTGGTGAAGACAAGAATTTAGTGTAATACTTTTGTTTTTTTTCGCACTTTTTATTTGGTTTTGTATTAATGACTTTAATAACTAGTTTCTTATGTTGAAGGTGATGTGTGCAAAATGCAACATATAAATTACATCAAATGAGGCATAAAACGAACCCTTTTTTAGTACTAATGTTGAAAAAAGTGTGCTTTTGTCTTCCTTTTGTATTTTTAGGGTTAAATAAGCTTAAATGAACAAAAGGAGCAAAAATGCAGCCAAATCCAGCAATAATACAAGAAAAGGAATAAACGTGGCATGCCCGACCCCTCGACAGCATCTCCCCAAGCAAAAACAAGAGAACAAAAAGTTGAACACACCCCGTGCTCACTGAGCACGGGGGCGTGCCCAAGTGTCTGCAGAAAATACAAAGCTGTAGAAGCTTCTATCACCCACCACGGGGGCGTGTCCAGCGGACACGGGGCCGTGGTCAACTCTAAGATTCGCAGAATCTAGGAAAATCTTGATAGTACAGATACGCTTCTGCACACGGGGTCGTGCCCAGCAGACACGGGGGGCGTGGTCAACTAATGTAGACAAACTGCAATTAATGAAGAAAGAGAAGACGGGTAGACACGGGGCCGTGCCCAATGGACACGGGGCCGTGTCCGGGCTTCTGTGCAGGCTATAAATAAGGGTGCTTCGCTCATTTGCAAACCATCACTTGGCAAACCACCTCTCTCACACTTCACCCACCCACCTAGGGATGGCAATCAAGCCCGAACCCGATGGGTAAACCCGAAACCCGACACATTTGGGACGGGTTTGGGGTCGGTTAATCGGGTTTGGGAATAATTTTTATTTTTTTCGCGGGTTTGGGATTTAGTGATATACCCGTTTACCCGACCCAATTACCCGATAAAGTGTACCCGTTTACCTGATTGTATACCCGATATAATTTCTTTTATATTATTAATATGTATATATATGATACATCCATTTTTTACACATATAGGTATTCTATTCCGTATACATTGTAGTTATTTGATATATATTTTTATAATAACAATACAAAATGTAACCGGTTAGTAGTTACCCGATAGATACCCAATGAGTTTTGAGATGAGTATACACAACGAGTAATCTTTTTAAATTAACGGGTTTACCCGAAACCCGCGGGTATACCCGATGCCCAATGGGTATTTACCCGCTAGAAACCCAACGGGTTTTGGGACGGGATTGGGACAAGCTTATCTAATCGGGTTTGGGTTTGGGATTACCTAAACCCGTCCCAAACCTGACCCATTGCCATCCCTACACCCACCACCACCACCACCACCACCACCACCATCACAACCCACATCCACCACCATCATCCATCATCCATCATAGAGTGTGTGAGTAGTCTCGGGATCCAAGATTGATCGTAAGAGTTCTTGACAATCAAAGGCCATGTTTGCCTAAGTCTCTTACATCACTTGGTGAAGACAAGTGTTTAGTGTAATACTTTTTATTTTTAATCTTTTCGCACTTTTTATTTGGTTATGTATTAATGACTTTAATAACTAGTTTCTTATGTTGAAGGTGAGTCTTCCTTATCGTTTGTCCATGGTGTCTTGGCATTATTTTACTGTCTATATAAAATAAAAGATTTTCACCATTCATATCTCCACGGTCTATATGGAGATATGTTGGCTACCTGGTCGGGGGTTAAGGGAACGGTTTGGTAAGAGTCTTGCCTTGTTCAGTGTATAGATCCTGCAAGGACCTGGGTCAACTTTAGTAGGACCTCCTTCAATACCCACTGGTATTGACAAGTGGCAAGTCATTGCAATTAGTTAATTTAAGTGAAGAATGATCCGCCTTGCTACTCAACAAACTCCCGCAAAAGAAGATTGACCCTGGAAGCTTCACAATCCCTTGTTCGATTGGGGAATCACCCATTTGCAATGCACTAGCCGACCTCGGGGCTAGCATCAACCTCATGCCCGCATCAATGTTCAACCGACTCGGCCAAGGGAAAACTAGCCCTACGAAAATGAGCATACAACTCGCTGATAGGTCAGTCAAATATCCACAAGGTGTCGCTGAAAACCTATTGGTTAAAGTCAGCGAATTTTTCTTCCCAGCTGACTTTGTCACACTAGATATGGAGGAAGATACCGAAGTACCACTCATCTTAGGTAGGCCATTCCTAGCCACGGCCCACGCAGTGGTAGACATGAATGGTGGGACACTAACATTAAGGGTTGGGGACAAGGAAATGAAGTTTGGAGTTGGCAAGAGAGTAGAAGACGATGACCCGGTCAATTACATGAAGGTCATAGACTCAAGTTTGGATGATGCTCTCCGACAGTGCAACATGGGATGCAAGACATCCCACTTGGGTAACATATGACTGGCTTTGGGTCTAGCCAAGGACCCTTATAAACTCGGCGCACCACGGAGGCATTCCGCGGAACTATCCTTAGTTTAGTTTAGATTAGTTTTTATGCTTTCTAGTTTAGTTTTAATTTTCAGGAATAAAACACACTCGGGATGGTGGATACCAAGGGAAACTTTCACCAACACCCCATGCACAAAAACAGGGCCACTCGACGATTTTTCTTCATTACAGCAAATTCAGCACGGGGCCGTGTTCATCCAACACGCCCCGTGCTCAACCATCTGCAGATAAATGCCCAGTTCAGGTACCTGGACACGGGGCGTGCTCACTGAACACGCCCCCGTGTCCAGCCTTCTGTTACGTTATTTTATTTTCTGTTACTGGCGATCTGAACACGGGGCCGTGTCCAGACACCCAGTAACATAAATTTTGCTATTTCACATTTTTTACACATTCAATCAACCTAAAAACTTATTTTTGTGACACATTGAGGACAATGTGTAATTTAAGTGTGGGGGGGATGCTAAAACCTTGAATTTTGCAAGTCCTAATTACAAGCCTTACACAAAACTCTATTGGAACCGCTAAACACCCCAATTTTTTTCAAATTTTTTTTTTTTACTTGTCTAGGTTTAAATTGGGAATAACAAGTTCAAAAAAAAAAAGGTTTTATCTTTATAAATTTACAATCGATAGCGTCGTGATAAAAAGAACCAACATAAGAAAATTATGAAACGGCATGACAAATCTAGTTAAAATTTGATTATATATACTTGATCACATAAAAAAAACCATTCCCACAAAAAGTGAGTTTTGAGCATTTATTGAGCATACAAATACACATCTTTAAACTAAATGCTCATTTTTCGTTTCTTGTGTGAATAGCCGCTTGGTTCTTACGACTCTAGAACTTGCCATGACGATACATTCCCGGTGCTTGCCAACTTAAACCCAAGTAAGTAAATGATGGAGGCATTAGGACTAACCCTTTTTTTAACACCATTATTTTTTTACCACCTACCCAAAATCCTCCTAGTTAACCCCTTTGACCCTAAACCTTTTCATTTCTTAACCCAAATCAAACACCATTTTACCCACCAAAACCCTTTTTCATTATAAACCCTTTATTTTAGTAACAAAGCTCGGTTTTCTTGTGACTTAAAAAAAATGAAGTTAACAATAAACAAAAAAAGCTCATCAAAAGAAGGCTTGTTTGAATAAATGCTTCATTAAAATAAAAAGTTATAAAAATAAAAAGTCACAAAAACAAAATGTTTTACGAAAACCGACGTTTTTTACGCTTTTCGCCCTTTTCTACTAACCACTAGCCAACCCACCTACCTTTAACCCAAGCCTAACCATTTCCCCAAAAGTCCTCTTGATATTTACAAAGCTATATAGATAAAAAGGAGGAGGATTGATTGCTTGGCAAGCTTATGGTAGAAGTAAGTTCCATGCCACTCTCAAGTGTTTCACAAAAATAAATCTTCGGCCGAGTGTTGAGTGATCCCCCGTGAGGTATGTGAACTTGTATATAAATGGAATTTTAAAGAGGCATGTTATGCCCTAATAAATAGTTTCTCTTATGAAAAGTTTTGAATAAATCATGACGAATAAGATTGTAAATAAAATAAAAACAAAACCTAATAAAGAATCTTGGAATCCCAACACTCTATGACAAGCCCAAAACCTTCTCTTCTACCAATTCCATTTCGGTGTGTAAGCCACAAAATAAAGAGTTTTGCTTGAGGACAAGCAAATATTCAAGTATGGGGGTATTTGATGTGTGCAAAATGCAACATATAAATTACATCAAATGAGGCATAAAACTAACTCTTTTTTAGTACTAATGTTGGAAAAAGTGTACTTTTGTCTTCCTTTTGTATTTTCAGGGTTAAATGAGCTTAAATGAACAAAACGGAGCAAAAATGCAGCCAAATCCAGCAATAATACAGGAAAAGGAATAAACGTGGCATGCCCGACCCCTCGACAACATCTCCCCAAGCAAAAACAAGAGAACAGAAGGCTTAACACGCCCCGTGCTCACTGAGCACGGGGGCGTGCCCAAGTGTCTGCAGAAAAGACAAAGCTGTGGAAGCTTCTATCACCCACCACGGGGGTGTGTCCAGCGGACACGGGGCCGTGGTCAACTTTAAGATTCGTAGAATCTAGGAAAATCTTGATAGTACAGATACGCTTCTGCGCACGGGGTCGTGCCCAACAGACACGGGGGCGTGGTCAACTAATGCAGACAAACTGCAATTAATGAAGAAAGAGAAGACGGGTGGACACGGGGCCGTGCCCAATGGAAACGGGGCCGTGTCCGGGCTTCTGTGTAGGCTATAAATAGGGGTGTTTGGCTCATTTGCAAACCATCACTTGGCAAACCACCTCTCTCACACTTCACCCACCCACCACCACCATCACAACCCACATCCACCACCATCATCCATCATCCATCATAGAGTGTGTGAGTAGTCTCGGGATCCAAGATTGATCGTAAGAGTTCTTGACAATCAAAGGCCATGCTTGTCTGAGTTTCTTACATCACTTGGTGAAGACAAGTGTTTAGTGTAATACTTTTTATTTTTAATTTTTTCGCACTTTTTATTTGGTTATGTATTCATTACTTTAATAACTAGTTTCTTATGTTAAAGGTGAGTCTTCCTTATCGTTTGTCCGTGGTGTCTTAGGATTATTTTACTGTCTATATAAAATAAAAGATTTTCACCATTCATATCTCCACGGTCTATATGGAGATATGTTGGCTACCTGCTCCGGGGTTAAGGGAACGGTTTGGTAAGAGTCTTGCCTTGTTCAGTGTATAGATCCTGCGAGGACCTGGGTCAACTTTAGTAGGACCTCCTTCAATACCCACTGGTATTGGATGGCGGGGGTCCGAACTCCTTGATCCCCTCATATGTAAACTAATATTAATACTTTAACCCGGCTACTTAGGACTGTATCCCTGCTGACTCAGACTACTTAGCCGAGGGTAACGTCACCTTCAAAAGAGGGGCCTACCACAATTTGCATTAATAACTTAATTAATTATCTTTCAATAATCCAACCCTTTAGGATTGTATCCTTGCTGACTCAAACTACTGGGTTGAGGGTAACGTCACCTTCAAAAGAGGGGCCTACTACAATAACTAAGATAATCTCTTAAAAGTGCAAAAGTGCGGAAATAATCAAAGGTTATACTAAACACGAGTCGGATCCAAGTGATTCATCTTGTCTATCTGTTTTATTTTTATTTTTATTTTTCAGCATTTTAGTTAGTTTTATTTTCCTTGTTTAAAAACCCTTTTCTAAACTTTTGATTTGATTAGACGTTGAGGATAAACCGGTACTAAAAGCTCTTGTGTCCTTGGATGACCTCGGTATCTTACCAACACTATACTACGCTCACGATGGGTGCACTTGCCCATATGTGTGTTTAGTGTTAGTAAATATCGTGTTTTATAAATTTAAAACTTGGCTAAAAAGTGTTAAAGGGCTTAAAATATACATTAAAAACTATACGACACTTACGCGCTTCAAGTTTTTGGCGCCGTTGCCGGGGACACAAGGATTTTAAGAAAGTTAGGAATCAACGGCCTAATCGTTTTTTTCTTATTTTTCTATTTTTTTAGGATTTTTCTTAATTTTTCAGTCTCTACAAAGCTCGGCACGGGTCGTGCCTAGTCGGACATGGGGCCGTGCTCAGCATTGTTACTGGCAGTTTTTATTTTCCAAGTTACAGGGAGTGGGGCACGGGGCCGTGTCGGTGCAGCACGGGGCCGTGTCGAGCTCCCCAGTAACAGGGATCCGGAAAACAACTACTGTATCTCCGACCACGGGCCGTGTTCACCTGAGCATGGGGCCATGGTGAACTTTCTGACCAACATTCTTTTCTATTTTTCTTGCAGGACTTGGAACCCAGGCACCACATCTGAACTTTCTACGAAGTGTATGAGCTCCAGTTCTAGTTGAGACATAAAAGAACCTCTAGAAGAACCTGAACGCTTTCTCCGAAAAAGACTTAAAGCTAAAAACCAAGAGAAAGTTTCGGGGGACCCACTTCCAATGGCGGATCAACGTACCCTCATGGATTACCGACGACCCACAGTGGGTAATCTTGGCGCCGCTATCAATGCACCGAATGTCGAGGCCAACAACTTCGAACTTCGACCACATTTGATACAAATGCTCCAAAACTCCGCAACCTTCCATGGGCTTGCGGACGAAGATCCCCATCTGCGTAAAAACCCAAACCCGTATATCCTTCCTATGTACAAAAGACCAAGAAAACAAGAAAATTTAGTCTGTCGCAGGGCGCGACGGAGTTAAAGAAGGGCTTCGCTGGGCGCGAGAGCCTCAAGCTGATCCGGACACGTTAATGGACACGTGTCATTACACGTGTCAAGACTACTCGATGACTCAGCCGACCTAGACTCCCTCGCGGGCCGCGAAGGAGAAGCATATGTGCATCGCCGGCCACGACTCGCCCCAATATCAGCCTATATATTGAGGTTTTCAGCTTCATTTCAAATCGTTCAATTCTTTTCTCTCTTTATAAACGTATAATGCTATAATACTCCGGTATTATACCCCCTAAACCCGAACCTCTGCTCGATATTAGGGTAATAACTCTAATCACTGGCACGATACTATATCCGATCGATTAAAACCGATCCAATGGATGTTTAAGTGCTGCCAATATCTGGCTACACTTTGTCATTCATTGTGAGGGTTTCGATCTCGTGATTATCGTTAAAGTTGAATTGAGTTAATACACTAATACGAGTTCCATTGTATCTAGAATTAGAACTCATAATCAGTAAGCTGTTAAACTAGAATACTTAGCAATTAAGTAAACTTAGTAGTTAAGTAACCTTAATGATTAAGTAAACTTAGTGGCTAAGAAAACTTAATGGTTAAGTAAACTTAGTAGTAAAGTAAACTTAACAGTTAAGTTAACTAGTAATTATGAAAAACTTAATGGCTACAAAAACTTAGCAGTTAAGAAAACTTAGCAGTTAAGAAAACTTAGCGGTTAAAGAAAACTTAATAGCTACGAAAACTTAAAAGCTAAGGAAACTTAACAGTTAAGCAAGCTAAGTAAGTTAATTAATCAGCTAATTAAGTTAATTAATTTATCCGCTAAAGTAAGATTTATTAATTAAACTAAGTAAGAATAATTAATCATTTAAGCAAGATTAATTAAGCTAAGCAAGATTAATTAATCAGTTAAGTAAGATTAATTAACTAGGTAAATTAAACACCTAAATAGATAGATATATACGAGGAAGGTGCCAGGAAGGTGTAAGAAGATATATATGTGGGTAGGAAGCTTCCTATAAAATGTATAGGTAACTTCCTAGAAAAGTATATGTAATTTCCTAGAAAGTATATAGGAAACTTCCTAGAAATTTCATACTCCTTACCTATAAATAGGAAGCTTAGGATTCATTTTTCTTTGCTCATTTCTTCTATTCTTCTCTCTATACGTTGGTGTTCTAACCAATAATCACCGATACGATATTCTGTCCGATCGATTCGGGAACCAACTAACGAATGCCAAAGTGTTGTCTTAATAAGACTATACTTTGTGAATTTTGTTAAGGTTCTGATCTCGTGACCTTCGTTAGGTTTGATATGGTTTTACACTAAAACGTATTCCACTCTGTTAAACTATATGTTTAACTATCAGATAACTCCAATCCATTACCTTACTATCAATCAAGATGTTTAATCATCAGAAGATTCAGAACTATAAAGTAGGTGCTTAGAATCAAGGGGCTTATTTAATCAAGACTATATGCTAACAAGGTGAGTCATTCTCTTTTTACCAAACTGTTTACAAAACCCTAAATGTTTTCCAGTTATACTTTGCAGTGATTAAGTCTTTGCTAATCTTTAATTACTGGCAGTAAGTGGGGGTTTTGTGCACATTACTACTAATGATTTATCACTCTTAGGTAGGCGAGCCTAATTAGTGATATGTCCACAGTCATAGATCTGGTCGAGTGACAACTGAACCAGCTAATTATAAGAAAAAAAGGGCAAATGTAAAAACTCTTAATGCTATGAATTATAACAAAGTTGTAATTGCAGTGATTAAGTCTTTGCCAATCTTGAAGAAGCAAATGTAAAAACTCTTAATGCTGTGAATTATAACAAATGTGTTTTTGTACAAAACGAATTAACTCACCAGTATTTCCTGCTGACCAAATGTTTTTAAAACGCGTTTCAGGTGATTACAGTAGATCGGAATAAGAGTTGTGATATGGCACCAAAAAGGCTTAAAGAAGTGGCTTATTTTATCAATTAAACTAAATAAAGAAATGTTGTTTTATGTATTCGGGTTTATCCCATACCAATGCTACATTTGTAAAACATGGGTTTACTCCCATATGTTTAATAAATAAAATCCGGTGTTTCAAAACTCTGATATTTTTCCTAACTCACGATCATGATGAACAATTTCGATGCAATGTTTTTAAAATAACCACCGGTACCACTTGGCTGTTTCATGGCTCCCGCTCCCGTCCAGGGCAGGGGCGGGGGTCGTGACAAAGATTTACACCATTCATATCTCCACGGTCTATATGGAGATATGTTGGCTACCTGGTCGGGGGTTAAGGGAATGGTTTGGTAAGGTTCTTGCCTTGTTCAGTGTATAGATCCTGCAAGGACCTGGGTCAAGCTTACTAGGATCTCCTTCAATACCCACTGGTATTGGATGGCGGGGGTGCGAATGGCTTGACCCCTCATATGTAAACTACTATTAATACATTAACTCGGCTACTTGGGATTGTATCCCTGCTGACTCAAACCACTTAGCCGAGGGTAACGTCACCTTCAAAAGAGGGGCCTACCACATTACGCATTAATAACTTCATTAATTATCTTCCAATAATCCAACCCTTTAGGATTGTATCCTTGCTTGACTCAAACTACTGGGTTGAGGGTAACGTCACCTTCAAAAGTGGGGCCTACTACTATAACTAAGATAATCTCTTAAAAAGTGCAAAAGTGCGGAAAACATCAAAGGTTACACTAAAGGCGAGTCGGATCCAAGTGATTAATCTTGTCTATCTGTTTTATTTTTATTTTTATTTTCAGCATTTTTAGTTAGTTTTCATTTTCTTGTTTAAAACCTTTTTCTAAATTTTTTATTTGATTAGACGTTGAGGATAAACCGGTACTAAAAGCTCTTGTGTCCTTGGATGACCTCGGTATCTTACCAACGCTATACTACGCTCACGATGGGTGCACTTGCCCATATGTGTGTTTAGTGTTAGTAAAATATCGTGTTTTATAAATTTAAAACTTGAATAAAGTGTTAAAAGGGCTTAAAATATACTTAAATATATATAACGCTACACACGCATCAATCGTCGCAACCAAGCACGAAGTAAAGAGATCATCACTATCCTCATCCTCTTCTCCGCACAATCTGCAAGTAGTGTCTTCGACATTAACATGTCTTCTTTTTAACTCCATTAACGTTGGAATGTTGTTTTCCACGGCCTTCCCCATAAATGTGTTTAATTTCTTTGGCACCCAATGTCACACCCCAACCGATGGCGGAAACATCGGGGCGCGGAACTGAGCGAAACAGATTGTCCATGAGTATCCATAACAACTATTAATTACCAGATATTTAAAACGTTATGTCCCATACCATAACATATCTAAATAAAACAGTTATTACAAATAGTTGTCTCATAAACAAGTACTGATCCGACAACTCAGATTTCAAAATAGATAGTTTGTTTATTCATTTCTAGACTCTTTCCTAGCCTCGATTTCATCACACAGCAAATAAGGCATCCTAGCATCTTAAGCACCTGCCACATACGTTAAAGTAAAAGTTAATACACATAGTGTAAAGGTGAGCATACAAGTTTGATAATAGCATAATAAAGTTCGAAATCGTTTACGCATAACCAGCACGTACAACCTGTGATGTGAAGCATCTAAGTCATCGATATGTTCCTATCAATACCAATGACTGCGGGTTGACTGCGCAATGCAGTTCGTAACACATATTCACCACTGCGAATCATGTGATTAATAGTCCTTAACAATCCCTGAGTGAACAGGTGCTGAGTCCAAACTATAGTACTATCGTTGCTAAGGCAGGTAGACAGCAATCTATGTGTAAACATAACGAACAGGCATTCATCGAGTCACGTATAGCATACAGTAACGGTTAGCGTTAAAGTATTGCGTAGTGTGCTTGATGTGATTTAGAATAAGTAACGTATGTAACACCCAAAAGTGCGTAAAGCAAAAAGGGTTCGAGTATACTCACAGCGGTGGAGTTAATGGATTGAAGGGAGCGCTTTGAGCGGGGTTAGCCTGAACAGTCAATGATAGCATAAACGATGAGCGACGCGTAAAACGGTGTAGGTGTACCAAGGATTGGATGGTAATCCGATCGGATGGCCATTCGATTGGATTGACACCTCGCTTGGTGAGTGATGTGTTTGTATATGATGGTTTGTACTTTGAAGTTTTCGTTGTAGCATATTAAAAATAGAGAAGTATCTCTACCTTTCAGGTCGGTCGATCGAACGGTCGTTCGATCGGACGGCAATCTGATTGGCGAGGCTTCTCAGTTGAGAACAAGTTCACAGCAGGACGGTCACTCGATCGGATGGCTAACCGATCGGGTGGCAATCCGTATGTGTTGAACATGTTGAAAATTGATTAAGTATCAAAGTCCTAAACGTCACACGATCGGACAGTCACTCGATCGGCTGGCAATCCGATCGGGTGGTAATCCGTTTCAACGTTTAGATCCTTGATTAGGTTGAAAAAAAGTTTAAGTGTTGGACCAAGTGTAACCCGATCAGATGGCCGGTCGATCGGATGGCAATCCAATCGAACGACAATCTGTCCCGACGATTTGATCGTCTTGTCACCTGATTCTGTTTGAAGTTTTGTAGGGTTTGAACGAGACGTTTTGATAACCTGTTTAAACAACAGGAACCCCATCCCGACCCAAGTGACCCGACCGAACAGGAACCACCCTACTCCGAATGGTTCAAGGTTCGAGATGGTTGTTCGTGTTCAAACCCAAAATCCGTAGTCTCTTAGATAGAATTCAGATCTGGAACTAATACATCACTATGAATGAGTATAAGATTAGAACAAGCTCCGATTCTATCGGGTTTTGAGTGCATTGAGTGTAAAAGAGTTGAAAGAAGGTTGGAAAGCATCTTTCAATCCTTTTCGCCACGAATATGTTCAGATCTATGCAAGATCTTTGTTCATTCATGTGGAAATCGTCCAGATTTAAATTGTTCTTGGTGGGTTGAAGCCAAAACATGAAGTTCATAAGAACTCCATGATGACATCACCCTAGAACACCTCAGATCCATTGATTTCACGGTTAAAAGTTAAGATTCGAAAGATAGAATGATGAAGAAGTGTGTGTAGATCATAAAAGTACAAGATTTAGGTTGGAAACTTACAAGAATTGAGAGAAATCGAGAGAAATAGAGCTTGAGTGCGGCTGGGTCGAGTAGAGAGCTGTCACATCAAGTGATGTGACATGTGGGGGTATTTATAGGGTTTCCTAAAAAGGAATGTGAGGAAAAAGGCTGGTCGATCGGGTGGCAGTCCGGTCGGGTGGTAGCCCGATCGGGTGGCAACCCGATCGGATGGCAACCCGATCGGATGGCAACCCGATCGGATGGCAATCCGATCGGATGGCCACTCGATCGGTTGGCCACTCGATCCATGAGTCCGGCGTGATGAGTTTCGTCGTTTCGATTCGCATGTTGGGCGTTGCGATGCGATTTGAGAGAGCGATGTGATAGTATTACACATTAATCCCAACTACTATATCTAACATACAATCTTTATAATTAACTTGCGTTTAGCGTTTTCGATTCGATTGCGATGCGATAGGTTTGCGATTAACACCTCAACATAAACATAACATGCACAAGTAATACATAACTTGCACACACACACACGTAAGGCAATATCCAGAACACATAATTCGAGTTGAGATTGCGAAAGCGATGAGCGATAATTCGATTAAACATGCGATAAATATGCAATTAAAATTCGATTATTAACAAGTACTCCACATAATACAACTAATGCGATAACATAAATAGATTATCTACAAGTCAAAGAAGTCAAAATAGGAGTTGAGCAAGGAGTGACAGATCGCAATTAGCAATCTTTTCTTCCTTTGACTTCAATCTTGACTTTGACTTTGACTTTCGAAAAACGGGGTGTTACAGCGTCCCCTTCTTAAGGGAATTTCTTCCTGAAATTAGGCCGAAGCCATAACAAACAACTGCGGGTACTTCGCCTTCATGTCACTTTCGAGTTCCCAAGTGAACTTTGCGCCTCATTTTCCTTCCCAGCGAGCTTTTACAATAGGAATCCGTGAGCGTCGGAGCTGCCTGGTTTGGCGGTCCATGATTTCGACAGCCTTTTCCACGAAGTGTAGTGTTTCGTTTACTTGAAGATCCTCAAGTGGTGCGGGTAAATCATGCTCAGTCAGGCATTTCTGATGTTCGAAACGTGGAAAGTCGGGTGGACGTTGTTAAGTTCCTCCGGAAGTTCGAGTCTGTAGGCCAGTTTGCCGATCCTCTCAAGAATCTTAAAGGGTCCAACATATTGAGGCGCGAGCTTTCCTCTCTTGCCAAATCTGACCACACCCTTCCAAGGTGATACCTTTAGGAGTACATGGTCACCAACGTCAAATTCAAGGGGCTTGCGTCGTCTATCGGCGTAACTTTTCTGACGACTCCGAGCTTTCAGTAGATTGTCTCGAATTTGGAAGATTTTGTCAGTCGTTTCTTGCAATAGCTCAGGACCGGTTAATTGCGAGTGTCCGATCTCGTGCCATACAATCGGCGATCGACATCTTCTTCCATACAATGCCTCAAATGGTGCCATTTGAATGCTGGAATGATAACTGTTATTGTACGAGAATTCGACTAAAGGTAAGTATGCGTCCCAATTACCACCGAACTCTATGACACACGAACGGAGCATGTCTTTAAGGGTACGAATCGTTCTTTCAGTCTGACTGTCGGTTTGGGGATGGAATGCGGTACTTAGATTAAGCGCAGTACCGAGAGCAGATTAAAATGTCTCCCAAATAAGCGAGGTAAACCGAGCATCGCGGTCAGAAATGATGTCGCGAGTCGTCCCATGTCGAGAAATGATCTCTTTGGTGTAGATTCAGGCTAATTTTTCTACCTTGTTGTCTTCCCGTATTGGCTGAAAGTGAGCATATTTAGTTAAATGGTCAACGACAACCCAGATGCTGTCGTGACCTGAGGGCGTGCGCGGAAGTTTTGTTATGAAGTCCATAGTTATACTCTCCCACTTCCACATAGGGATCTCGGGTTGAATGAGTAAGCCAGAGGGTCTTTGGTGCTCAGCCTTGACTTTCGAGCAAGTCAGGCACTTCGAAACATAGAGGGCAATATCCCTCTTCATGCCCGGCCACCAGTACTTGTAGCGTAGGTCCTGGTACATCTTGTCGGCACCGGGATGAATAGAATATCGGGATTTGTGGGCTTCGTCCATCAAAATCTGTCATAAATTGGTCCGTTTAGGGATCCAGATTTGGTCCAGATAGTGGAATATCCCATTCGACTTATTCTCTAGCTGGGTTCCATCATTGAGAATCCTTTCCTTCTTCAAAGTGCGTTCATTAAAGCAGGCATGTTGGGCTTCGCGGATGAGGGTTTCGAGATCATATTGGGCTTGAATATTACGAGCGCTGTGCAAATAAATCCGTCTGTTGAGTGCGTCAGCAACGACATTTGCTTTACTAGGATGATAACGAATCTCACAGTCGTAATCATTGAGAAGTTCCACCCACCGGCGTTGATGCATATTTAGTTCCTTCTGGTCAAAGATATGTTGTAGGCTCCTATGATCGGTGAAGATCGTACACTTGGTACCATAAAGGTAGTGTCGCCAGATCTTTAACGTAAAAACAACTACGCCTAGCTCGAGGTCGTGGGTTGTATAGTTCTTCTCATGGATCTTGAGCTGACGAGATGCGTAAGCGGTAACTTTGTCTCGTTGCATGAGAACACAACCAAGGCCAAGGTTCAAGGCATCACAATAGACGATAAAGTCATTGTTTCTGTCGGGTAAAGCGAGAACAGGAGCATTGAAAGGCAGTCCATTGTCCAGTTCCCCAAACAAAAGGCTTGTCCTTGTGCGTAAGAGAGGTGAGCGGCACAACGATTTTAGAGAATCCTTCGACAAATCAGCGATAATAGCCCACTAATCCGAGAAAAGAGCGGACTTCAGATGGGTTCTTAGGTGTGACCCAACTCTTGACAGCTTCGATCTTCGCGGGGTCGACGTGAATACCTTGACTATTGACAATGTGACCTAGGAATTGAACCTCCTCCACCCAGAATTAACACCTGGAGAACTTGGCATAGAGTCGATTCCCCTAGGAATTGAACCTCCTCCACCCAGAATTAACACCTGATACCAATCTATCACACCCCAACCGATGGCAGAAACATCGGGGCGCGGCACTGAGCGAAACAGATTATCCATGAGTATCCATAACAACTATTAATTACTAGATATTTAAAACGTCATGTCCCATACCATAACATATCTAAATAAAATAGTTGTTACAAATAATTGTCTCACAAACAAGTAGTGATCCGACAACTCAGATTTCAAAATAGATAGTTTGTTTATTCATTTCTAGACTCTTTCCTAGCCTCGATTTCATCACACAACAAACAAGGCATCCTAGCATCTTAAGCACCTGCCACATACGTTAAAGTAAAATTCAATACACATAGTGTAAAGGTGAGCATACAAGTTTGATAATAGCATAATAAAGTTCAAAATCATTTATGCATAACCAGCACGTACAACGTGTGATGTGAAGCATGTAAGTTATCGACATGATCCTATCAATACCAATGACTGCGGGTTGACTGTGCAATGCAGTTCGTAACACATATTCACCACTGCGAATCATGTGATTAATAGTCCTTAACAACCCCTGAGTGAACATGTGCTGAGTCCAAACTATAGTACTATCGTTGCTAAGGTAGGTAGACAGCAATATATGTGTAAACATAACGAACAGGCATTCATCGAGTCACGTATAGCATGCAGTAGCGGTTAGCGTTAAAGTATTGCGTAGTGTGCTTGATGTGATTTAGAATAAGTAACGTATGTAACACCTAAAAGTGCGTAAAGCAAAAAGGGTTCGAGTGTACTCACGGCGGTAGAGTTAATGAATTGAAGGTAGCGCTTAGAGCGGGGTTAGCCTGAACAGTCAACGATAGCATAAACGATAAGCGACGTGTAAAACGGTGTAGGTGTACCAAGGATCGGATGGCAATCTGATCGAATGGCCAGTCGATCGGGTGGCAATCCATTCGGATAGTCATCCGATCGGATGGCCATTCGATTGGATTGACACCTCGCTTGGTGAGTGATGTGTTTGTGTATGATGGTTTATACTTTGAAGTTTTCAATGTAGCATTTTAAAAATAGAGAAGTATATCTACCTTTCAGGTCGGTCGATTGAACGGTCGTTCGATCGGACGTCAATCCGATTGGTGAGGCTTCTCAGTTGAGAACAAGTTCACAGCAGGACGGTCAGTCGATCAGATGGCTATCCGATCGGGTGGCAATCCGTATGTGTTGAACATGTTGAAAATTGATTAAGTATCAAAGTCCCAAACGTCACACGATCGGACAGTCACTCGATCGGATGGCAATCCGATCGGGTGGTAATCCGTTTCAACGTTTAGATCCTTGATTAGGTTGAATAAAAGTTTAAGTGTGGGACCAAGTGCAACCCGATCAGATGGCCGGTCGATCGGATGGCAATCCGATCGAACGGCAATCCGTTCCGACTATCTGATCGTCTTGTCACCTGATTCTGTTTGAAGTTTTGCAGTGTTTGAACGAGACGTTTTGATAACCTGTTTAAACAACAGGAACCCCATCCCGACCCAAGTGACCCGACCGAACAGAAACCACCCTAGTCCGAATGGTTCAAGGTTCGACACAGTTGTTCGTGTTCAAACCCGAAATCCGTAGTCACTTAGATAGAATTCAGATCTGGAACTAATACATCACTAAGAATGAGTAGAAGATTAGAACAAGCTCCGATTCTATCAGGTTTTGAGTGCATTTAGTGTAAAAGAGTTGAAAGAAGGTTAGAAACCATCTTTCAATCCTTTTCACCTTGAATATGTTCACATCTATGCAAGATCTTTGTTCATTCTTGTGGAAATCGTCCAGATTTAAGTTGTTCTAGGTGGGTTGAAGCCAAAACATGAAGTTCATAAGAACTCCATGATGACATCACCCTAGAACACCTCAAATCCATTGATTTCACAGTTAAAAGTTAAGATTCAAAAGATAGAATGATGAAGAAGTGTGTGTAGATCATAAAAGTACAAGATTTAGGTTGGAAACTTACAAGAATTGAGAGAAATCGAGAGAAATAGAGCTTGAGTGCTGCTGGGTCGAGTAGAGAGCTGTCACATCAAGTGATGTGACATGTGGGGGTATTTATAGGGTTTCCTAAAAAGGAAAGTGAGGAAAAAGGCTGGTCGATCGGGTGGCAGTCCGGTCGGGTGGTAGCCCGATCGGCTGGCAACCCGATCGGATGGCAATCCGATTAGATGGCCACTCGATCGGTTGGCCACTCGATCCACGAGTCCGGCGCGATGAGTTTCGTCGTTTCGATTCGCATGTTGGGTGTTGCGATGCGATTTGAGAGAGCGATGCGATAGTATTACACATTAATCCCAACTACTATATCTAACATACAATCATTATAATTAACTTGCGTTTAGCGTTTTCGATTCGATTGCGATGCGATATGTTTGCGATTAACACCTCAACATAAACATAACATGCACAAGTAACACATAACTAGCACACACACACGTAAAGAAATATCCAGAACACATAATTCGAGTTGAGATTGCGACAGCGATGAGCAATAATTCGATTAAACATGCGATAAATATGCAATTAAAATTCGATTATTAACAAGTACTCCACATAATACAACTAATGCGATAACATAAATAGATTATCTACAAGTCAAAGAAGTCAAAACAGGAGTTGAGCAAAGAGTGACAGATCGCAATTAGCAATCTTTTCTTCCTTTGACTTCAATCTTGACTTTGACTTTGACTTTTGAAACACGGGGTGTTACACCCAACTATTCCATTTCCAACTAAAGGAGCTTGACACTTGTGATGATTTAGTTAATATAGTCTTCATCGAGGCGACAGAAAATACTCCCCTGTTATTCGGTTTCCAAGTCCACCAAGTGTTTGCCTTTTCCATCTCCATTTCCACGTAACGTTTGCATTTACAATGTCAATACATTCTTTCCTAACTTTTTATAGCATATATAAATCTGGGAAATATCCCACCACAACCTCACTTAATCCCCTTTTCCAACTTTGCCTTCTATCAAATTTTTAAGACTAATATGCTTCTGAATTAGGTTTTTTCCAGCCCCACAATGGCTTTCCAAGCACCCGACATAGATTTTACAACCTGCATATACGACATACCTTTTTTGTTGTGGTGGATTGCTTCGATTACCCTCCTCCAAAGCGAATTTTTATCCACATTAAAGCGCCACTACAATTTGGAGAGCACGGGGATATTCGCATCCCTTAAGGGGGTGAGACCGAGGCCCTATTCTCCTTCAGTTTCTTCACTTTTTCCCACTTGGTGGTGGTGGTGGTCTCCACTAGCGTGAATAATTTTGGTCGACCACAAGCATGTTTAGTCAAACAGCTCATTTTTAGCTCGATATAGAGATTCACAGGTGGACCTGTTACCTTTTTAAATGTATGAGTAAACTTCTATTTTGCTCCCTGTGGTTTGATGGTTTTAACGCTTTTGCCCCAAACCTTTAAAAATGGACATTTTACTCCCTGATCTATGCAAGTTATCTCTATTAGACTCTCCGCCTCAAACGCCGTTCATTTAAACTGTTAAATGACTGTCATGTGCCCCTAGAGGTGTACAAATCGTTTTTTTTTTTTTCAAAAACTGTAGGATCGGTTTCGACCTAAATGAGTCGTTCAGAAGAGCTCTCGTACGTTTCAGAGGCGGAAACTAAGAAACGCACTTGAAAACAACTAGAAAATCACTTTAATCCTCTTTTATATTCAATTGACAATGTTTACAGCTAGAGGAAATACCGGCAGCACTTCGGTATCAACTGACCCCTTCGTTACAAATGTTGACAGTTTGAATCCTATTTATAGTGCTAGACACTTCCGTTTGAAACATGCTTCAAACGGATACCTATCTCAAACGGAGGGCCTCAAACGGCCAAGCATTCAAACGGAACCTTCATATAATTGGATCTTCAAAAGGTTGCCTCCAATTGGACCTTTAATCTTTCAAGTCAACATATACATTTAATGATTATAACATCTTCACGTGCATGTTGTAGAAATAATAACTTGTGATGTCATCATTATGATGTCACTTGTGATGTCATATTGATGATGTCACACTTGATCAGGTCCGCACCGAACTCGAGACTCGATATTAAGACGAAGACGACAGATGACTGCACCAACAGACTCCCCCTCAGATGTTGACGAGTCTTAAGTGTCGAGTCTTCACAATCTTCAGTCTTGATCTGTCTCTGGGCTTCACTCTCAGTCTTTTCTTGCAGGTCTTCAGACTCCCCCTTGCGATATGCTGGCATTTCTTCAGATCATCAGCATCATCAGCTTTAGGATCGTTGTCTGGCTTTCCGTCTAACAGCTTTTCATCTTATCCTGCAAAAACTCTACCTCAAAGTAAATTTCTCTCACATATATATCTCAAACATAAACACTCGCACTAATTCAGACTCTCCTTCAAAACAAACACCGATTTTCCAATTTGATGAACCACTATAAGGTTAGATTATGAAAACATTTAATTCCAAACATACACTCCCCCTCAAATATTACTCATCATGTTTAGCACTTGGAATTTTGAAAATCTGCTTTTCAATATCAGTTGTCGAAAATCTTTTTGAATTTTTCAAAAATTTATACTAAAACACACTAAAATATTTTTGGATTTTTGACATAAGAGAAATAAAATGCAGTAAAGAAATATTTACAAACATAATTTTTGTGAGTTTGTGTAAGAGGATCATATCAGCTTATGAGACAAATCACCAACACCGTTAAGCTTGATTTCATTTTAAGTTCTAAACAATTTACCTAGATTGTCAGTATATTTGTCCACTTAAATTTTCACACAAATTTCAACTGATCCGAGATACGATATTAATGTTTTAGATACTAACTTATCCGTGTGTCCCACTACTTGAATATACTCCCGTATCCAGATCCCAATATTCAGTCTAACAGGTGAGTATACCACAGATGATATCTGTCAGGGGAATAAATTATAGTACGAGGGCCGTGAGAGCTCAGGTCGATCTTTCGATACGCAGAGAGATGACGGCTTCGACTTTTGGTGTGTACCCTTTAGAGGATCTTTTTTACAACAGCAATGACTATCAATTTTATTGTTTCATCAATTTGCTGAGGGCGGCGCTTATATTTCAAAGCATATGCAGAAAGTATTCTCCGGGGACTAGGTCAGAAATTTCTTTCAGCAGAAGTCCCGGGATAATACCCCAGATATCACTGAGCATAAAGACCTAGTATCTCAGAAAGAGGGACCTTTCAAACGAGATTTCAGGGGTTACCTATATATCCAAGTAGTGTTCCCCACGAAATAAGCAAGTTTGAATTTATGTTTATATCCCGAAAAAGCTTACTAAATGTGTAAAAACCTATCGGCATATTATCAGTGAGACCGTTTAACGCTATTTAAACATTACATTTCTTTAGCATACTGTAACTGTCTACTAATGTACTATCATTTCCTCTTCTTTGACACCAAAACTCATTTTTGTATTTTATCATGTTTTTGTCTTTTTCAAATTTTCTAATGTTTTTGGATTTTCTGAAATTTTCTACTCCCCCTAAAATGCAAACACATTAAAAGGAAATTTGAAAACAAACTATACAAGTAAATTGACAACCGATATCAAATCGCTTCAAATCGCCATCCACTTGGCATAAACAATCAGAACTCCCCCTTTCACAAAACTATTTTCTCATTATGATTTCAAAACACTTAAGTTTGTTTTAACCAAAATGATTTTTCCGGAAAATAAGTTTTGTTAATTTTACCACTTTGTAGGTTAGGGGTCTGGTTCATCATATTGTCCATTCAATCACTTGTATGAGGATTACATCAAGTTCAAACTAATGACCTTGAGTAATCACTTTGTCAGAATCAACCTCTTACCACTTGTAAGTATATCCAAAACATTTAATCACATGTAGGAATAAATCATCGACACAAACCATTTTACCAATCAAAATGCCGATTTCTGCTTCACACTTACCAACCTGGAAGCTCCGACAATTCCTCAATCTGTAAAAATTTAACAATTTCAAGTATTTTCAAAAACTACCTTATGAAACATGAAAGATGCCGATTCCTGATCCACAATTACAAACTTGGGATCTCCGGCAAGTCAGGTTTTTTAATGAAAGAAAATGTCCACCCAAGCCTGACCAGCCTTGGGTGATTTCAATTCAGATTTTGTTGGGGTGTAAGTTGCTTTCTTTTTAGCGTAGAAATCTTTTACCCCTTTCACCTTCCCATCGACCATCTTTCCGAAAATTTTCTTTACATTCCCATTAAAAGCTTTCTCAACATCAAATTCATTCTTATCAGAATAAAATTGATTAGAGATCTCAACTTTCCCGACTTTTGATTTAAAATTCTCAGTCTTCAATGGTGGAAAGTTCTCATCATCCATTGAAGGAACTGAGTTTTCATCACTCTCATCAAACTGTGGCTCCTCTGATTTTGTGGAATCAGATTCATCGCCAGATTTTTCCTCTGATTTCTTAACAACCCAAGTTTGGTTGTCAGATTTCACATTTCTTCTGTAAAATCTTTTCGAACATTCACCAACTTCATATATAGAATTTTTGAAAATCTTAAATTTCTCAGTTGGTGGTTCGATTTTATTAACAACAACTTCTTTCAGTTTTCCAGAAACTCCCTGTTTTGTATTGGTCGCTTTTGGGCAGTTCCATGCAATGTGACCAACTTCATTGCATCTAAAACAGGTTCTGGTTTCTTTTCTCTGAAATTCATTCTTTTTCTTCTCAGCAAGAAATTCTTCATTTGATTGTCTCCAGAATGAGCCCTTTGATTCTTCTTCATGACTAGTTCCTGCAACATATGTCATTTTTTATTTAAAATCTCGAACATATTTTTCATTTTTCTGTTGGAGTAAAACCTAATCCTTTCTTTTTGTAATTACGATTTTGGTTTGATTTCTTTTGAAAACCAGAACCATAATTGTAACCTTTTTTCTTGTTTAGTCTTTGTTGTACTCTTGAGATGTAAGACTTAGGTTTTACATTAAGATTTTCATCTTTTATTTTAGAAATATTAATTTCTGTTAGTTTGAAAACCTTTTTTTATCAATTTAGTTTTAACACCTCTTATTGGAAACTCTTTATCAAAATATAATTTGTCAGAATCATTCAAAGTATATACAACTTCAAATGTTTCATCATTCAAATTAGATTTTGACAACAAAAATTCTTTACTATAAACCCGTTTTTCCGACGATTTTGAACTCTTTTCGGACGAACTCAAACTCCCAACTGACTGACACGAACTTTCGGACTCGGACTTTGACTCTGACTCCTCATCCTTATCCAACACCTGATCGACCACTCGTTTTATCAGTTCTGACTCATGATCTGTGTCGGACACTGTGAACGTGACGTCAATGTTTTCCGGTAAAACATCTGTTAACTCAGACTCTAATTTAATATTGACCGCCTGTTTTAGTTCTTCCTCATTGGGTTTTCTAGGCGAGTACCCTTCCCAAATTGGAGGCGGACACTTATTATAACAGACACCCTGTTTCTTACCAGTATCCTTTTTCTTCTTTGGCTTTGTTTCTTCACCTTTAAACGCTTCAAATCCTTCAACTGTTGGATAAATTCTATCAATTATGTAGTCACAACCTTTGTAACTTTGCAGCAATCTTCTGATTCTTTCATTTTCATTCTTTTCAGTATCCACTTCTTGTTTCCATTTAGCACACTCTTCAATGTACAAGTTGATTTCTTTCTGCTTTGTCATCATTGTTGCATTCAGCATCTTCAAAACTTTCTCTCTTTCAGAGTTAGTCTTCTCCAGATTATTCACAGTTCTGTTCAAAACATCATACGACTTTTTCAAATTCTTTACATCAAACAACAACTTTTCTTTCATCTTTTCTGACTCACTAAACCTCTCATCTTTTTCTATACACTGTTGGCATGATTATGAACATTTAAGACAAGGTTTCGTGACTTCAATGATCTTCTCAACCTCAACTACTTTTTCAACTTCCACAATCTTCTCAATCACTTTGACATTTTTCAATTCTTTTGCATCTTTCTTCTCTTTAAGTTTCTTCAGTTTTTCTGCAAAATAAAATTCAAAACTATCAGAAGATAAGTGAGTTTTTCCAATATTAATTTGTTCAATTTCTTCATCACTATCACTTGTTTCTGATGAACTGTTTTATGATGAAACAGATCTTTCATCTTCACTTTTCTCTTCATCAGATAACACTTCCGTCCATTCCTTCAGCATTTCCGGCTTTCGAATAATATGAGCAATAAACGCTCCAACATTTGAATCAGCTGGAATGTACTTGTCCCAGCTAAATCCTTCAGCCATTTTCTCATCATCTTGATCAATGATACCATGGTAAGCTTTCCTGTTTGCATCTTCGATCATTCTTCCATGAGCTGTTTGTGGCTCTTTTTGTTGATACGGTTGATGAGTGATTTGCTGATATATAGACTTTCGATAGTAATCATCTTTCCCTGACGACTCCTTTGCTCCTCTCGGCTCCTGATTCTTGCACTCTCTTTTAAAATGACCTTTCTCCCTGCAACGAAACAAACAACTTTAGATTTATCAAATCCAAGATTAGAAAGATTCGCATCCAAGAAATCATTTCTTCCTGTAACCAATCTAAATTTTTCTGCTCTCCTCAAAACACTAGCTAAAGCCCATTTAATATCCATCAGTTCCAGCTCCTCTGCATCGATTTGGTCATAATCTTCCTTTGTGAGCATTGGATTGCCAATTTTTCCGGCAATCAACCCTTCATACGACTCTAATGCAGTGACCAATAATCCCATATGATGCTTTACAACTTCTTCAGAATAATTTTGACCATTTTGAAGATGTAGAGCTACATTGCACTGAATTAGATGACCATTTCCAGCAGATGAACTTTGAACACTTGGAGGATTCACCGTTGAGAACCCACTAGTGTTGACTGATCCTTGACTGCTAGGTGTAGATTGATTTCCGGCACTAAATGTAGTTTGTATCTTTGGGCTAACTTCAGCAGTTTGAACATTTCCTTTATAATACAATTTAATATCTTGTTGATGGGTTGAACTATTCATTCTAGCAATTTTCTGCTGCTCCAGATCCTGTGCCTCCAGCTTTTCTATAAACTGTGCAATCGATAACTTTTTAAACTGTCCGGAATTCTTTAATATCATCAGATATGTACTCCATTCCTTTTGCGGTAACGCGTCAGCAAGCTTTTCAACCCATTCTGCTGGAGTTTTTGTAATCTTCAATTGTGACATGGTGCGTACAAGATGACAATATCTTTCAATAAGACTCTTTGTTGTTTCACCAGGCATACATGTAAACAATTCAAACTCTTTTTTCAACAAAGCTACTTTACTTTGTAACATTTCAGTGCTTCCCTCAAACTTCTTTTGAAGAGCTTCCCATATAGAATAAGAATTTTCATCATGTTGAAGCAACACAAATATATCTTCTTTTACTGCTTGTTGTAACAAATTGATCATCATTTTCTCTCCTTTATAACTTTCCCTCTCTTGTTCAGTAAATTCAGAAATGATTTTATCAGCTCCCAATGTATTCTTTGGCCTCTCATACTCAGTTTCGATGCTCTCCCAAGCTTTTAGATGATTCGCCTAAACCCAATTCTCAAACCGTTTCTTCCATCCGTGATAATCTTCAATTCCCATAAGTTTCGGGGGTTTTTGCATTGTTCCAGTTTCATTTTCCATTGTCATGTTCTTAGCAATGTCGGATGGATTAGTCGGAGTTGTAGCAAAAGCGTTGTAAAAATCTTCGCTCATGATTTGATATCAAAGAATTTCCCAAACTAGCTTTCAAACAAACTGGTTCACCTTGTAAACATATACCTGAAACAATAAAAAAAAAACAGTTTAAAAACTTATCAATTAACAGAATAAAACTGATACTCGAACAGGTGATAATTCTGTGCGGATTGAGGGTTGACACACTGTGCGGACTGAATTTGATGCGAACTGAGATTGTTATCAAAACATGCGAACTACTATGACTCGGATTAAACTCAAACGACCAGATTCACTACGAACGAACTGATGGACTTTCAAACGACCTTGCCCAACTTCCAACTGATATGACTTGAATTTTGTGCCAACTGAGCTAAAAATCACACTACAAACTTGGGCTTTAATATGTATAACATGCAATCGGCAACAATGATTGGACCACAAATCTCTAGTTGATGATTGGACCAAAGATAATCACATTAGTCGACAACATTTAATAATGAAACAATTCTATTTGACCTCCTTAATACATCTGATCACATACACCTATCCAATTCCAAATCAAATTACCAACATTTTGTCTTATTTCACAAATCTCTGATTGGACCAAAACTAACACATGCAATACTGATACAATCTGACAAAGAATCACATGCAAACTAGTATCAATTTACGAGACCTGGGTCTGACACCTATCACATGATCATTTTTAATGTTTCAAGCGGTTAACCTATTTCAAACGATCAGTTTGCTTTCAAACTGAACACACGTTTTCAAACAGAAGTTGATTCAAACGATGAACTTTCAAACGGGACAGTTTCAAACGGTAATGATCTGTTCAAACGACGGGATGTTGTTCAAACGACAGAATTACTTTTCAAACGACAGGATGTCTTTCAAACGGACAGATCTGGTTTCAAACGATAGGTTCTAATTTCAAACGATTGGACAGCAGTTTTCAAACGATAGGAACCAGACTTCAAACGGTCATGTAATTTTCAAACGATCAGCTCAAACGACTGGGCAGTTTCAAACGATGGAATCCTGATTCAAACGATATTTCAAACGATTGATGGATTTCAAACGGACAGGTACTGTTCTCGTTCAAACGGACACCAGTTTTCAGTCAATTTTCACTACTTTTACTTCGAATTTTAAGCTGAAACTTTCAAGGGTTTGTCAATTGTCAAATCCGAACACAATGTTGTGTATATCAATCAAAAACATCCACTAAATTGCCATAGATCTGAGTTCAAAGTTAAACTGGACACACCTTCAAACGAACAGGTCTTTTTTATCAAATTGATTGAGTTTTACTTTGAATTTAAGCCTGAAACTTTTACAGATTGATTAAAACATAATTTCGCTTGTTATGAGCAAAAATCAGTTCATTTTATCCGAAAAATCTCGTTAAATTTTGAAAAAAAAACGTGAAGAATGGAGTAGAAACAGAAATATATGATGAAATCGAGCTGAAATCGGTAAGAACTCTTCCTCCTGAGCTCTGATACCACTTGTAGGTTTACTACTTGTTTAAGTACTTGAAAACAACTAGAAAATCACTTTAATCCTCTTTTATATTCAATTGACAATGTTTACAGCTAGAGGAAATACCGGTAGCACTTCGGTATCAACTGACCCCTTCGTTACAAATGTTGACAGTTTGAATCCTATTTATAGTGCTAGACACTTCCGTTTGAAACATGCTTCAAACGGATACCTATCTCAAACGGAGGGCCTCAAACGGCCAAGCATTCAAACGGAACCTTCATATAATTGGATCTTCAAAAGGTTGCCTCCAATTGGACCTTTAATCTTTCAAGTCAACATATACATTTAATGATTATAACATCTTCACGTGCATGTTGTAGAAATAATAACTTGTGATGTCATCATTATGATGTCACTTGTGATGTCATATTGATGATGTCACACTTGATCAGGTCCGCACCGAACTCGAGACTCGATATTAAGACGAAGACGACAGGTGACTGCACCAACAAAAACCGGTTTCATTTATTATCCGAACCGTTTTTTTTCACCTAAAATGAAAACCGGTTATTTTTATAACCGGTTTCGGTTACTAACTGGTTTTTCAAGTTCAAAACAATAACAGGTGTAACCGATTGGGACCGGTTTTTAACCGGTTTTTTTTAAAAACTGGTTTTGATTATTAACCGGTTTTTCAGATTAAGAATAGTAACCGGTCACAAACCGGCGGTTCGGTTATAAAACCGGTTCGGTTATAAAAAACCGGTTTCGGTTTTTTTCCCGGTTTCGGTTCTAAAACTGGTTATTTTGAACACCTCTATGTGCCCCTCATGTGAGGGGCAAATATGTCATTTCAAACCTTGATATTTATAATCCCTTTTAAAACCCTGATATTTATAATCCCTAAGTTCAGTATTATACTCTTGATTCTCCCAACTTTCAACACACTTTACAAACCCTAGAAAATTGACCAGACTCCAAACAAAGAAAGCGATCGACGATTGAAGTTCAATGTCGCTGTGGTTCATTCATCCTAACGGACAACAGTCACCTGATCAGAAGCTATATGGTGAGTTTTCTAACCCTAGCCTCTAAAGTTGTGATTTTTTTCTACAATTTCCACAATTTTAAAGTTATAATGGTTTCCTTTTTCTTATGATTTTTTTAGTTAACACCACATTGTTCTCACTGAAGATTGATCATGGGGGTTCTTTCACAAAGTTTCCCAGAAGGATGTATGTCAACGGTAAGGTAGACTATGTTGACTATGTTGACAAGGATGAATTTTCAGTTCATGAAGTAAGTTATATGTTGTTAGAACTAGGTTACTCAGAAAAGGAGTTGATTTTTTACCATTTCAAAGTATTTGATGAAGATTTGAACTTTGGTTTGAGGGCTTTAGTAAATGACTCTGATGTCATAAGTTTTTTGTCTTGTGTGGGTGATCATAAGCTGATGGAAATATATACTAAGCATGGTCAAACTTCAGTTGAAACATATTTCATGTCTCCTAATTGTAAAGTTAGGATAGTGGAAATAGGTGATGATGGAGACAATGATGGTAAAACAGTTGGGAGTACACAAGAAATACTAGCAAAAGCTTCTAGGAGACTAGCATTAGAGTACAATGTAGGTGATTCTGGATCAAGTCAGGTAGTGGATGCTGGAACAAGTCAGGTATTTGATGCTGGAACAAGTCAAACTTAGGTGGTATTAGATGCTGGGATTAACCTAGGTGAAATAGATCAGAGTCAAGCAGTGAATCCTGGTGAGGGAAATGGTAATGGGGATGATGATGGAGAGGGGGATGATGATGGAGAGGGGGATGATGATGGGAATGGGGATGATGATGGAGATAGTGAGGAAAGTGATTATGTTGCTGAGGGGGATGGTGAGGGTAGTGAAAATGAAGATGAGAGCCTAGATAGTGAACCTGCTGATATTGTTAAAAAGAAGAGTAAAAAGAATGATGACTCTGATGATTCAGATTACCTGGTAGATGAAGATAATATGATTTCCGATGTAGAGGTCGATATGCATGATTTCAAAAGTTATGTGGACCATGACCTTGAAGAAGAGCCTTTAGAATATAGTGATTTTAGTGATGTAAACGGCATGGGATTAGATGCACACTTAGATGAGTTTGACAGCCTAACAGATGAAGAAAATGACACACCCATGAAGATAAAGTTGAGAAGGGAAAGAAGGAAACAAAAAAGGAGAAAAGATAGAGTGGATGAGCCATTCTATCTTGGCCAAGTTTTTACTGAAAGGAAACAAGTAAGGGATGTGACAACCCGTACCCTCGTTGTCGAGAGAAGGGCATTTTAGTAATACGCACACTCATCATTATTATTATTTCTAGTATTACTTATTAAGTATTTGCAAAATAATAGCACACGCGATTAGAAATTTATTTACGCATCACGGGTATATTATAGAATATCCGGGCCAGTATAATTAAATACGCAATCGGGTTCATACATTTGAGCTAGGCCCAACCCAACTAACCTAAATCTAAAACCCTACCCAATATAAACCCTTCCTTTCATCCTCTTCACTAAAAAAAAAAACCCTAACTAAACACCCACCCCTTGTATTTCAGCCGACAACCCCTTTCTCATCTCCTTTGCTTTCAAAACTCCGGTGACCGGAACCGATTACCGGTCGGCCATACCCCCCCCCCCCCCGACACCCTCCTTCCTTACCCACAACACCCATACCCGCTCCCACACGCTATCCCTCTCTCACCTGATGAGCAGTCGAGCTCCGGCCTGCGGGGTGAGTGTTGTGACGATGGTGATGTTTGATGGCGAGGAGGACTGACGGCACCGACAATTTCCAGCGGTGATGATGCCGGCAGAATACCACCTCTCCGATAAGTTGGGGAATGCCGGCGACGGACTGAGCTTCCGGTGGAGCTCTGGTTAACCACGCAACGGCGAGATAATGAAGATATGATGGTGGTGGTTCTCCGGCGGACCAGCAGCGCCGACGACTGGAGCAACCATGGCAGCGGCGGACCACCGGAACCCGGCCCACAGCAGCTCGGTCAGCAGGTGTGTGCCTGAGTATATGTTTGATAAATTGTTTCGGTAATCTGCAAGTTATAGTTCCTAGTCAGCAAACAATAGTCTTTCACTGATGCTAATTTTGTGCTAAATGGTTGAATAGTGGTGTGTTTAGTGTGTCAACTGTTAGTGAGAATTTGATGAATATTGTCCATCGATTTTGACCAATGATTGTTAATTACCTGTTTGTTTTGAATCACTTTGAAAGGGTGACTATTGTTAACTGATAATTAATAATTAATAATATCTCTTCTGATGTTGTCTTGCATTTTTGTGATCCTAGTTATGTGAATGATTGTAGAATAAAAATGTGATTTATGATGTTGAGAAAAAGGTGCACTTGAAACTGATTGGTCATTAAAATGGTAGGTAGTTAATCGAAATTACAAAAATAACCGGAGTTTATATTAATGACTATTAACAGGATTTAGGAAGACTGTCCATGTTGATTTGGTTATGGTTCATAAAGTTGAGTGGGTAATTTAATAATATTTAGTCAATGTTTGGATAATGATGATTGTTTAGGGATTATTATGCATAAAGTAAATATTGCTATTTCTGTTATGGATGATGATGTGTGAGCATAACCTGAATGTGTTTTGATGATGATGTTGGAAAACCCTAAATAATAAACTGTTTGGAGATGTTTTGAATATTTGAATATATGTTGGTTTGATCTGAATTTAGGAGTGTATGGTTATGGAACATGTTAATAAAATCTGATTGGACAGTACATGTTATGAAATCTCATTGGTTAGTACATCAGAGGTTCTAGAAGGATTCTTGTGCACGTATCCGAGGTTGCGACTCGAAACCCCCGGTTGCGACTCGCAACCAGATCATGACAACTCGAAACCTCTGGTTGCGACTCGTAACCAGACCATGACAAGCCGCAACCTCCGGTTGCGACTCGCAACTGTGTGTTCTCGAGTCGAGACCACCTGGTCTCGACTGGGCCGTTAGTTATTGGGCCCAAGTGTATTAACTGTACATGCTTGTTACTGTTTAGGTGGGCTACGTGTTAACTGTTGCTGTTAAAGAACTTAGACGGGCCCAATGACTTATTGGGTAATTATATGTTGTGCATGCTATGTGTTAGATACGTGTAGTTATACGTGACATTACTTGCATACGAACCTAATAAATATTTCATAACCATAATAGGGTATGGTTGACCAACGTAACACGAGTAAATTAATTACCGAGCAAAGCAAAGGTGAGTTCACTACTTTTTACTTAAAGCATGCGTTCCCGGTGGATTGGGAAACGGAACAAAACACTTTTCCTGGTTTGGGATTGCTTACTATCTCCTTGTGCGGGATACGGTATTTCTATCTCCTTGTGTGGGATACGGGTAACAACGCTATCCCCTTATGAGGGATACAAACTTACTTTTCTTCCCTTGTTACTGGGAACAAACTTACTTACTTCCCTTGTTACTGGGAACTTTTAGTTAATTACTGTTTATACTGGATGCAACAAGCAACACTAAACAAAACTCTATCACTCAAGTCCTCACTTCTTAATACCGATTAGTCGCCGGGGCCAGGCGAACGGGTTATTAGTTGATAGCGCTATTTAGGTCTCACCAACCTCACACCGTGCCAAGGTATGGGATCGGTCGTGAACTAATGTACTATGGCAACCGTCAATGATGATAGAACATTGACAAACGGGGCACTCTACGGAAACGTACGGATGAATAGTATTCGGTATTGTAAAAACAGTTTAGTCGCTTACTTATGGGGTAGCTCCCCATCGCAAGTATAAACGGATAAATTAACTGGTTGAAACGAGTTTTTGGAAATTAAAACTGGAAAACTGTAAACACGTGAACTCGCCAACGTTATGTTGACACTCTACTGCATGCTTTGCAGGTTGCTCGGTACAACTTTGGACGGACGTTGCAATCGGATGGAGTACGTGGTTCGTAAGTAACACGATAACAAACTTGTGGTTTCAATTATGATGTGTCTTCTTTCCCTTTCCGCTGTGAACTTAAACTATGTTTTGAAAAATTTAAATTAGGTCACTAATTATGCTAATGTTTATAACAATAACTAATCCGTTCAAAATAATTAGTGGCTAAGATCCTGGTCGTCACATGCCTCGCGGTAATACTCCGCGTGTGGATTTTGGGGGTGTGACAGATTGGTATCAGAGCCATTGGTTATAGTGAACTAGGTTTAAAATATAAAATGTTTTGGACTTAAAATATTTTTATATGAAAACCAGACTATAACCGTTCTCTAACGAAAACCACAACAACACCACACTCCGGATTGCAAGGTTCGTCAACCTCAGATGCTCACCTAGAAATGGTAGGCTATCAGCATTTACTTGTGCATAACTTATGTATGTGAACACGCATGTGTGTATGTGTATAATTAGCATATATATATGTTAGTATGTATGCGTATATTTAGTATTTAACACAGTGGATCATACGAAGGCTAGGCTAGCGTGTTACGTGTTAAAACAGGAAGGAGCAAGTCCTCCTAAACCTGATTCGAAACCGCCATACACTAAGGGCCAAGAACCAGTTATTCCAAGTCCTCGTCCACGTATTTCCTGATATCATCCTTGAACTGCAAATCGACGTAAGGGACGTCCACTCGATAGACCTACCTAGGCAAGGTCTGCTACGAAGCACATAGAGAAGTTACGAGAACGAATTGACGAAGGGGATCCACCCCTACATCATGGGATATTAGAAGGAACGACGACGTCATTCGCATCCTTTTTACTTGCGTATTTCTTTTCTCGACTTAAGTAGTGAGACTTGTTCCCTCATACGACTGATCACCTAGATTCTTGAAGCATTCTAGTAAGTCTACACCTTTTGGGTTTCCGTTTGCACGTCTCGAACACGAAAAGCATGTGTGGTGTATGCTTCTTATTGTAGTGCCAGCAATCGTCTCACCTTTCCATTGACCACATAGTTATTTCTCCCTAATCCCTCGTTACATGGTTAACCCCTATTCAAGTACAACCTTATGCCTTAGCACGCCCCAAAACCCAAAGAATTGATAATTTTCTTACAAACCGGCGTATTTGGAAGCGTGGTTAGACGAAGACACGAGCCAGTTAACCCACCGACGAGTACGGCGACCTTGATGCTTACCCTATCCTCCATTTGTCAGAACTGTTATTGTCTGACGACTTCTCTGATTCAATGAATCCTCTCACTAACTTTCGTACGAATCCGCGTTTATTGCTCAGATGGTATCCCCGCTCCTATCGTTACTTTGTCATGACATCCACGTTTCTTCGTATAGAAACCTTGATCAGATCTCTCTTCAGTTTGGTGAATTCAACAAACACGACCTTTAGTCAGCAAACTTTTTATCCCTTGAAATTCAATGTGTTACTTCAATCGTACTTTCATGAAAACCTGATTTCACAATTTCACGTCGAAACCCCCCCCCCCCCCCTCATACTGAGACCTTGACCAAATTTCCCTTTAGATTGGGGAAATTCAGCAAGCTCGACTGCTAGTCAATGAACTTCTTGAATCATAAAAATTATGACGAGTGATCCAAACGTATCCTTTCAGACATGTTTTTATTACCTTGCATGGAAGCCTTTCGACGACACAAGCCCTACTTCGGACTCGACCTCACGACTTCGGTAGTCTATTCAAATTTGGTTACTTACCAATTTGGGAGATCACAAACTCGTTTTTCGCATACGGCTCAGTTCAGAACACCTTGTTAGACATTTTAGTGAACCTAAACCCCCCCCCCCACCCATACGACGACCGTCCTTCTCTATCATTGGTTCTTGTTGTGCCATTCATACTGACGTAACACCTCTTACCGGCAAACGACGTCCTTTATCCTAATCGCCCGCGGCTTATGTACGACCAGCTACCTCATCGACACCAGATAAATCCTTATTGCCGACCACCAAGCCTTTTATGTTTTGTCTTAAATTGAAGGCACCAACGTTGACTACCCTTCAAACAATACCTCGCTACTCGTATTATGAATTCCCTGATTCTTATCCTACTCTATTCTGCACAAATCTCTGTTTGGACGAAATACTTCCTACGAATGCTACTCGTTGGGGGCAACGAGCCAAGGATACCCCAGGGGTAACGGGTATCGCAAGCACTGTTCTTTGAATTCGATTCGATCAACACCTAGTCACGACACTCGAATTTATTCCATCCTGTAAATATTCGACACTTGTTTCTTTCGACGACGCCCGAGCCTATTCTGAAAATCAGTGGGGGATCCAAACGACTCCTACGCTTTACCTTGGAACTTCTACGACGCAATACCGCCTTGCGCTAAGTTTTCAGTACACGACTTTTAAACGCCACAAAGCCCACAAAACCCTCGCGATTTGAACTCAAAAAGGGGCATCACCTAGCATTCGAGAGGTCCGCAAACGATCCGCAACTCCAGCAACTAGGAGATAATCTACGAGGTGCTACTATCTTACTCTATCCTGTCCAAGGCATTGATGAAATGTCTACTAGTAACGGCACGCGACCAAAGAAACCGACAAGTTTCCGAACTTGCAACCATATCTACTTGATAGAAGTAGATACTAGGCACGAGATGCCAACTTCTCTTTTACCTGGTCGTAACCCACGTTTTGCTACCGATTCGTCACTAGCTCCGGACAAGGACCTTTGGCTCACAGTTGGGCATGAGCACCGCTTATTGCCCGCAAACTGATGGTCAGGCCAAACGCACCATCCAAACACCCAAAGGCATGCTAAGTATATGTGTTATCGACCTTGGATACGAGTGACACTTCCCTTTGTAGAATTCTCTTCCACCAAACAGCTACCACACTAGCATTCAGGCAGCACCATTGGGGCATTGCACGAACGCAAATGCCAGTCACCCCTATGTTGGGCAGAAGCCAAATTACCGGCCAGGACTTGCACTTGACACAACGGGTAAGATTGCCCAGTATAGACAACGCATGGCGGCAGCTCCAGACCGTCAGAAAGATTACGCGGATGAGCATAGGAAACCCCTAAGACTCCTAGTCGGAGACTGAGTTCTACTTAAAGTTTCACCCTGGAAGGGTGTAGTACGTTTTAGCAAAAGGGACGGACTTAATCCGCGATAATGTTGAACCATTCGAAATTTACGAAAGGATCGGTGGGCCTTGCAGACTGAACCTGCCTGAAGAGCTGTGTGCGGACACAACGTCTTGCACGTGCCCAATCTAAAGAAGTTCTGTCAAATGAAACATTCGTTGTTCTTTTGAGAACTCATGATCAACAACCAACTATGCTTCATTGAGGAACCGATTGAGATCAGGGAATCAAGAAATCAAAACCCTCAAGCGTGGTATAATGTCAACAGATCGAGTTCGTTGGAACTCGCGCCGTGGCCCAGAGTTTACCTGGGAACGGGAAAACCAGATGATGCGCATGTATCCCCAGTTGTTTACAAACGTTACTTCCAGCGCTGAGGCTACCGCTAAATTTCGAGGAGAAATTTCAAACCAACAAGGAGTGATGTATCGCCCTACAAAAACGTTTAAACACACTAGCTTGTCAGTGGCTGCGCGCTAAATTTCGGGACGAAATTTCTTGAACTTGGGGATAATGTGACACTTCGGGTCTTCCTGTACGTTACTAGGATGTTATAATTAAATTTGTGAAATTCTATACCATGTGAGATACGTGCAAACTCTGTGAATTCTATGCTACGTGATTTTCGTGCTATGCGACCTTATGTGCTATGTGATTTACATGTTCGTTTTGGTGGACTTTCGTGAAACTGGTTGTATCTATGTACGGTAATGGAGTGTGTGTATACATATAAAGCGTATCCTTTGACTTCTGTCTAAATTTCGAGGACGAAATTCCAGTAACATGGGGAGAATGTGACAACCCGTACCCTCGTTGTCGAGAGAAGGGCATTTTAGTAATACGCACACTCATCATTATTATTATTTCTAGTATTACTTATTAAGTATTTGCAAAATAATAGCACACGCGATTAGAAATTTATTTACGCATCACGGGTATATTATAGAATATCCGGGCCAGTATAATTAAATACGCAATCGGGTTCATACATTTGAGCTATGCCCAACCCAACTAACCTAAATCTAAAACCCTACCAATATAAACCCTTCCTTTCATCCTCTTCACTAAAAAAAAAACCCTAACTAAACACCCACCCCTTGTATTTCAGCCGACAACCCCTTTCTCATCTCCTTTGCTTTCAAAACTCCGGTGACCGGAACCGATTACCGGTCGGCCATACCCCCCCCCCCCCCGACACCCTCCTTCCTTACCCACAACACCCATACCCGCTCCCACACGCTATCCCTCTCTCACCTGATGAGCAGTCGAGCTCCGGCCTGCGGGGTGAGTGTTGTGACGATGGTGATGTTTGATGGCGAGGAGGACTGACGGCACCGACAATTTCCAGCGGTGATGATGCCGGCAGAATACCACCTCTCCGATAAGTTGGGGAATGCCGGCGACGGACTGAGCTTCCGGTGGAGCTCTGGTTAACCACGCAACGGCGAGATAATGAAGATATGATGGTGGTGGTTCTCCGGCGGACCAGCAGCGCCGACGACTGGAGCAACCATGGCAGCGGCGGACCACCGGAACCCGGCCCACAGCAGCTCGGTCAGCAGGTGTGTGCCTGAGTATATGTTTGATAAATTGTTTCGGTAATCTGCAAGTTATAGTTCCCTAGTCAGCAAACAATAGTCTTTCACTGATGCTAATTTTGTGCTAAATGGTTGAATAGTGGTGTGTTTAGTGTGTCAACTGTTAGTGAGAATTTGATGAATATTGTCCATCGATTTTGACCAATGATTGTTAATTACCTGTTTGTTTTGAATCACTTTGAAAGGGTGACTATTGTTAACTGATAATTAATAATTAATAATATCTCTTCTGATGTTGTCTTGCATTTTTGTGATCCTAGTTATGTGAATGATTGTAGAATAAAAATGTGATTTATGATGTTGAGAAAAAGGTGCACTTGAAACTGATTGGTCATTAAAATGGTAGGTAGTTAATCGAAATTACAAAAATAACCGGAGTTTATATTAATGACTATTAACAGGATTTAGGAAGACTGTCCATGTTGATTTGGTTATGGTTCATAAAGTTGAGTGGGTAATTTAATAATATTTAGTCAATGTTTGGATAATGATGATTGTTTAGGGATTATTATGCATAAAGTAAATATTGCTATTTCTGTTATGGATGATGATGTGTGAGCATAACCTGAATGTGTTTTGATGATGATGTTGGAAAACCCTAAATAATAAACTGTTTGGAGATGTTTTGAATATTTGAATATATAGTTGGTTTGATCTGAATTTAGGAGTGTATGGTTATGGAACATGTTAATAAAATCTGATTGGACAGTACATGTTATGAAATCTCATTGGTTAGTAACATCAGAGGTTCTAGAAGGATTCTTGTGCACGTATCCGAGGTTGCGACTCGAAACCCCCGGTTGCGACTCGCAACCAGATCATGACAACTCGAAACCTCTGGTTGCGACTCGTAACCAGACCATGACAAGCCGCAACCTCCGGTTGCGACTCGCAACTGTGTGTTCTCGAGTCGAGACCACCTGGTCTCGACTGGGCCGTTAGTTATTGGGCCCAAGTGTATTAACTGTACATGCTTGTTACTGTTTAGGTGGGCTACGTGTTAACTGTTAACTGTTGCTGTTAAAGAACTTAGACGGGCCCAATGACTTATTGGGTAATTATATGTTGTGCATGCTATGTGTTAGATACGTGTAGTTATACGTGACATTACTTGCATACGAACCTAATAAATATTTCATAACCATAATAGGGTATGGTTGACCAACGTAACACGAGGTAAATTAATTACCGAGCAAAGCAAAGGTGAGTTCACTACTTTTTACTTAAAGCATGCGTTCCCGGTGGATTGGGAAACGGAACAAAACACTTTTCCTGGTTTGGGATTGCTTACTATCTCCTTGTGCGGGATACGGTATTTCTATCTCCTTGTGTGGGATACGGGTAACAACGCTATCCCCTTATGAGGGATACAAACTTACTTTTCTTCCCTTGTTACTGGGAACAAACTTACTTACTTCCCTTGTTACTGGGAACTTTTAGTTAATTACTGTTTATACTGGATGCAACAAGCAACACTAAACAAAACTCTATCACTCAAGTCCTCACTTCTTAATACCGATTAGTCGCCGGGGCCAGGCGAACGGGTTATTAGTTGATAGCGCTATTTAGGTCTCACCAACCTCACACCGTGCCAAGGTATGGGATCGGTCGTGAACTAATGTACTATGGCAACCGTCAATGATGATAGAACATTGACAAACGGGGCACTCTACGGAAACGTACGGATGAATAGTATTTCGGTATTGTAAAAACAGTTTAGTCGCTTACTTATGGGGTAGCTCCCCATCGCAAGTATAAACGGATAAATTAACTGGTTGAAACGAGTTTTTGAAATTAAAACTGGAAAACTGTAAACACGTGAACTCGCCAACGTTATGTTGACACTCTACTGCATGCTTTGCAGGTTGCTCGGTACAACTTTGGACGGACGTTGCAATCGGATGGAGTACGTGGTTCGTAAGTAACACGATAACAAACTTGTGGTTTCAATTATGATGTGTCTTCTTCCCTTTCTGCTGTGAACTTAAACTATGTTTTGAAAAATTTAAATTAGGTCACTAATTATGCTAATGTTTATAACAATAACTAATCCGTTCAAAATAATTAGTGGCTAAGATCCTGGTCGTCACATGCTCGCGGTAATACTCCGCGTGTGGATTTTGGGGGTGTGACAAGGGATCTTGTTAAGAAATTGGTAGTGTCTAGCAAAAGGCAACTAAAGATTATTAGGAATGATCTAGTAAGGTTTCTGGTAATTTGTGGAGGGTTTTAAACCAGAATTTGGTAAAGGTGGTGTTAGTAAGGGTAAAAAGTTCAATTCAAAATCAAGTGGTGATAAAGGAGAATCTTCAACCAAAAGTGTTGTCCCAAGAGTGTGGGTCCCAAGGGTAAAGGTGGTGCTTTATTGCACAAACCTACCACAAGATCTGCAACTAAATCCAAAAAACATGCAACCACATGTCCATGTGTACTTTATCTTTCTAATGTAAACAGAGAGGGATCTTGGGTTGTGAAAACCTACATAAATGAACACAACTGCTTTAATACTAGATCTGTTAACCTTTGTACAGTATCATGGTTAGTCAAGGAGATTGAATCTACTGTTGCAGTGAACCCTGATATTCCACTAAAAGCACTCAAGGAAAGTTTCCAAAAGAAGCATCAGATTTCACTGTCTTTGCAAAAGATGTTCAAGGCAAAATCAATGGCAAGACAGAAGATAGAAGGAGACTATAGGACTCAGTATGCAATTCTAAGGGACTATTGTGAAGAAATGATTAGGTCAAACCTAGGAACAACAGTTAATGTTGATGTGGAGAGTGAACCTAATCCTAATAGCCCAACTAGACAGTTTAGAAGGATCTACATTTGTTTGGGTGGTTTAAGGCAGGGTTTAAGATATGTGGGAGGCCTATATTGGGTTTGGATGGTTGCTTCATGAAAGGTCCATTTCCTAGACAAGTGTTGACTGCAGTGGGCTTAGACTCCAACAACGGCATATATCAAGTGGCTTATGCCCTGGTTGAAGCTGAAACAAAAAATTCTTGGTGTTGGTTCCTTGAGTCTCTTAGAAATGACGTAGATCTAGAGATAAACTCAAACTTCACTTTTATCAGTGATCGGCAGAAGGTATGTCTTATCATTTTGTGTATTGTTTTATCAGTGGCTTAGCTGTGTTTTGTGTATTGTTTATTAACATATCATGGTGTGTATTAACTGTTCATTGCAGGACATCAACTGTTTTGTGTATTGTTTATTAACATATCATGGTGTGTATTAATTGTTAATTGCAGGGCATCATACCAGCATTACAGCATGTCTTTCCTAAAGCAGAACACAGGTTCTGCTTGAGGCATGTGCATGAAAACATGAAGTCTAAGCGGAAAGGAGAGCTTTATAAAAATCTGTTATGGAAATGTGCATCTTCAACTACTGTCCCCTACTTTGAATAGGCAATGAAGGAAGTTCTTGCAACTGATCAGGGTTGATATCAATGGCTTAGGGAGATTCCACCTGTTCACTGGTGTAGAGCCTATTTAAGTGGTATTGTAAACTACTATCATTATCATTTGTATAATCTATGAATATTGGATGTCATTTAGTGATATGCTTCTTGTATAATGCAGGTAGGGCACTTAGTGATGTGCTTCTTAACAACTTATGTGAAGTCTTCAACAGGCAGTTGGTTGAAGGAAGGGACAAGTCAATTATAACATGCCTGGAGTATATTAGAGAATACTTGATGAAGAGGATTGTTGCTATGCACATACTGATTTCAAAGAGTGAAGGACCTTTGACACCAAAGATTACAGAGATACTTGAAAAGATA